>CM065591.1:38654213-41247619 GCA_033119425.1 Bufotes viridis | reverse complement strand
AAAAATCTCTGCCAAAATCAGTGACTGCGGTGCGGTGGGCGCTAGCTACCTAACAAGTAGCTAGCTAACTGGCGGTGATAGGGGACCCTTATGCCCCATTCACACGTCCGAAATTCTGTTTGCGGAACGGAATTGCGGACCCATTCATTTCTATGGGGACAGACTTTGTCCCGCTCGGATCCGGAATTACGGATCCGCGCTCCGGGTCTGCACTTCCGTTCGCAAAAATATAGAACATGTCCTATTCTTGTCCGCAATTGCGGACAAGAAAAGCATTTTCTATATAGTTCTGTGCGGATCTGCAAAATGCGGAAAGCGCATTGCCGGTGTCCGTATTTTGCGGATCCGCCGATCCATGGATCCGCAGATCCATGGATCCGCAAAACACATACGGACGTCTGAATGAGCCTGTAGGGGGTGATTAGTGACAGGGGGTGACAGGGGTGATCAGGGGGTGACATGGGTGATCAGGGGTTAATCAGTGATGGGGGTGGGGGGTGTGTGTAGTGATTGGTGCACTTTTCCTATTTTCCTCTGGTGGTCCCAAACAAAGGGACCACCAGACGAGCAGATATTAGGCATATCAGACGCTGTTTAAAAAGCAGCGTCTGATATGCGATTTAAATGCGGTTTTTCCGCATCTACAGCCTGCCAGCGCATGATCAGCGCTGGCAGGCTGTAGTTTCAGTTGTCCCGGCTCCGATCACATGAACGCGCGCGCACGACGCGCGCGCGTTCATGTGAAATCTCAGGTCTCACGAGATGACGCCGATAGGCGTGACTGAGACCTGAGAGAGCCGCCGCGCTGACGCCCATCGGCGTTAGCGTGGCGGCAAGAGGTTAAGCCGGGAGGAATCATTACTTCAGATAGAAAAAAATAACAAATATTCTAAAAAACGAAAATATAGCACTATATTCTATAGTGCTATATATTCGGGTGTTAGAATATTTGCATTATGCGAATATTACATTGCCGATTTTTCACATAAGAGAAAAAAAAATGTAATAATGAAGAATATTGTAATTCACTACAGATACAAAACAACTGAAAGCTGGCATGAAGCAGGATGTGCTCAACCCAAGATGCAGTTGTGCATATATATACAGGGGAGCAGATCCTGCACTTGTGGCCCGTTGCTAAAGGTGATCCCCAGCAAAATTGCACACAGTGGAGGATACCCGCAGTGGACCACAAGTACCACAATAGACACCCTACACAAGATGGCAATTGTGTGGATGTGATAAATAATATAACAATATAGCAATAACAAATGACAAGACAGGTGCACACTGCGGTCTTACTAAGCCCTCAAACTGATGTTAAAATTGGGAGATTGGTCAACATATCCTGCTGTGGAGTACATGTCTAAGCCCGAGCACCACGCCAAGGTTTCTCAAGTAGCCTGGGTTGCCCACTGGCCCTGGTATTGCCCATACGGCACAGGTAGGTGAGTGTTAGGTCTGCTCACATGACCCTTATCAGCCAATAGAAGCTTGCTGGCAGTTTGTCTTCACACACACAGTTTTACTCCAGGTAACCATGACAACCCAGTTTTTTTTTTTTACACTTTCCTATAGTTCCTATAAGGAACTATAACAATCAATGATCTGATAGCTATTCTCATACATTCCAATGCAATAGCATTGGAATATATGAGAATTTAGCATATTTCCTATGGAGCCTATTACAAGCTATGGCTCCATAGGAAATACTATACAGCAGCCTGGGTTTCATTCATAAAGACCCAGGCTGCTGCAGGCATGCTCTGGCTCCTCCGCTCACCACACGGGGGAGCCGGAGCGCAAACCGAAAGTAATTAGTCCACGGCATCTGAGGGGTTAAATGTCTATGATCGGCATTGCTTGTTTAGGGAGCGGACATAGAATGTTCCCGTATGTCCTGTGTCCTTAGGAAGTTAAAGGGGTGCGTCGCTGTGGAGGTCACTGTTAAAGGGGCAGGCGCTGTGGAGGTCTCTGTTAAGGGGGCACGCAATGGTAAAGGTCACAGTTAAGTGGACAGACCGCTATAGAAGTCAGTGTTAAGGGGCAGGGTGTTGTGGCGGTCACATTTTAAGGGAACGGAGCTCTGTGGAGGCAACTGTAAAGGGGTCAGGTTATTGTCTAAATTACTGTTAAGGAGAAGGGGTACTGTGGAGGTCACTAATACAGGAGTGGCTGCTGTGGAGGTCACTGGTAAAGGGAAGGGAGCTGTGGAGGTCAATGTTAAAGTGGCGGGCATGTTGGAGGTCACTGTTAAGAGAGCAGGGGAGTGTGGTGGCCACTATTAAAGGGGCAGCGGGGTATTGTGAGGTCACTGTTAAGACAACGGGGTACATTGAAGGTCACTGTAAGAGAGCGGGTACGGTGGCAGTCGCTGTTAACGGGACAGTCGCTGAGAAGGTCTCTGTTAAGAGGGTCGGAAAAGGTGGAGGTCACAGTTAAGGGGACTGTAACCTATGGTCAGTGTTAAAGGGGTGGGTGCTGTAGAGGTCACTTTTAAGGGGACGGGCCCCTGTAGAGGTCACTGTCAAGGGGGCAGGCTGCTGTGAAGGTCAAAGTTAAGGAGGAGCTGTGGAAATCACTGTTAAAGGGGAAGGCTGCTGTGAAAGTCAAAGTTAAGTGGGGGCTGCTGTGGACGTCCCGTTTTAATAAGACGCGGCACTGTGGGGAGGTCAGTGTTAAGGTGTGGGGGCTGTGGAGGTCACTGTTAAGGGGGCATGGTACTGTAGATGTCACTGTTATAATGGATACTGTCAATGTCTTTTAACGACACACACAAACATTAAATTAAATAGATGAAATATACCCGAGCGAAGCCGTCCTTCAGCTAGTAATATATAAAGCTGAGTGTATGTATGTATGTAAATATGTGTTTATGTCCGCTAAAGGAATCTGCACTTTAAAGGAGTCGCATTTACAATCACAAAATTTTGCAGCTGCCTCCTCTGACTCGGGAACTTCATAGACTATGTTTTGAGTGGAAAGTTTCACCCCGAACTTTCCAATTATTTGCCAAAAATATGCTTAGTAACCTAACCGCCCAACACCAGGAGCGATTTTCTGTTGGCTATTGAGGCAGTTAGGCTGTATATTCTTCAGATTGCATATAGAAACCAATAACACCTCAGACTCTATTTTGCTACAGGTTATTAATATGAGCTCTGATTGGTTGCTATAGGCAACGAAGGACATTCTTAGTATAAGACAGCTTATGTGTGAGTTAATATTATTTCGATTGCTTCCGTTTGCTTGTGCCCATCAGGAGGAAGCAGCAGCATTAGGTGGAGGTGGCAGTAGCAGCAGCATCAGGGGGACGCAACATGGTGATACAATGACAGTGTGGAGGTAGCAGCATCATCATCAGGAGGCTACAGAGTGGCAGAATGACAGAGTGTGGAGGTGGCGGCAGCAGCAACAGGAGGAGGCCACAGGGTGGCCATATGAAAATGTGGAGGTGGCAGCAGCAGCATGAGGATACCACAGAGTGGCGAGATGACAGAGTGTGGACATGGCAGCAGCATCAGGAGGAGGCCATAGGGTGGCACAATAACAGTGTGGAGGTGGCAGCAGCATCATCAGGAGGCTACAGAGTGGCATGATGAAAGAGTGTGGAGGTAGTGGCAGCAGAAACAGGAGGAGGCCACAGGGTGGCATAATGACAGTTTGAAGGTGGCAGCATCAGGAGGCCACAAAGTGGCATAATAACAAAGTGTGGAGGTGGCTGCAGCAGTATGAGGAAACTACAGAGTGGCACAATGACAGATTGTGGAGGTGGTAGCAGCAGTATCAGGAGGCCAGAGAGTCGCAAGGTGAGATAGTGTTGAGGTAGCAGCAGCATCAGTAGACCACAGAGTGGCAAGGTGACATAGTGTGGAGGTGGCAGCAGCATCAGCAGACCAAAAAATGGAGATGTGACATAGAGTGGAGGTGGCAGCAGCATCAGGAGACCACGGAGTGGCAAGGTGACATAGTGTGGAGGTGGCAGCAGAATCAGGAGACCACAGAGTGGCAAGGTGACAAAGTGTGGAGGTGGCAGCAGCATCAGGAGACCACATAGTGGCAAGGTGACATAGTGTGGAGGTGGCAGAAGCATCAGGAGACCACACAGTGACCCAGTGGGGAGGTTGGTGGCAATACCAGTACCAGCTGAAGATGGTGGATAAAAGAAAGAGCACTTGGCATCAGATGTGTGACTTCAGGCAGATGGCAGCATCAGAATAGTAGCTGAGGCAGGTAGCCAAAAGAAATCGGTCACTTTTGCCAAAATGTTGGCGTGGCGCCATGGATGATCTAGTCTGATGCATAAGGCAATCAGGCATTAGTGGGTGGATACCCTGGCTGATCCAAGCCGGATTCATCTTGACAAAGCTCAGTCTCTCCACATTTTGTGTGGACAGACGAGTTCTTATACACTACTGGCCGGGCAGGACAGCTTTTCCAGGGCAAACTCTACCAGTTGCAGCCACTAGAGATGAGCGAACACCTGGATGTTCGGGTTTGAGAGGTTCGGCCGAACTTCCGGAAAATGTCCAGGTTCGTGATCCGAACTCAACCCGAACTTCATCCCGAACCCGAACCCCATAGAAGTCAATGGGGACCCGAACTTTTGGGCACTAAAAAGGCTGTAAAAGACTCATATATTCAGGCATCATATCACCTACCACAGGAGTAGGCCACCATTTAGTTAATTTGACCCCTGCACCCATGTCAGCTGGTACAAGCATCAGTTTCACATCACCCAGCACAAGAGAAGGCCACTTTTAGAGACTTTGACCCCTGAACCCAGACGGAGGAGAGAGGTTTCACAGCAGAGAATCAGGCATTTAGATCACCGACCACAGGAGTAGGCCACCATTTAATGGGACCCCGGCAACCATGTCAGATGGCACAAGCATCAGTTTTACATCACCCAGCACAGGAGAAGGCGACTTTGAGAGACTTTGACCCCTGCACCCAGACGGAGGAGAGAGGTTTCACAGCAGAGAATCAGGCATTTAGATCACCCACCACAGGAGTAGGCCACCATTTAATGGGACCCCGGCTACCATGTCAGATGGCACAAGCATCAGTTCTACATCACCCAGCACAGGAGAAGGCGACTTTGAGAGACTTTGACCCCTGCACCCAGACCGAGGAGAGAGGTTTCACAGCAGAGAATCAGGCATTTAGATCACCCACCACAGGAGTAGGCCACCATTTAATGGGACCCCGGCAACCATGTCAGATGGCACAAGCATCAGTTTCACATCACCCAGCACAAGAGAAGGCGACTTTGAGAGACTTTGACCCTGCACCCAGACGGAGGAGAGAGGTCCCACAGCAGAGATTCAGGCATTTATATCAGCCAGCACAGGAGAAGGCCGCTTTCAGTGACTTAGGCCTTAGCACCGACACAGAGGAGACAGGTCAGAGAGCACAAGCATCAGTTTCACATCAACCACCACAGGAGAAGGGCACTTTTAGAGACTTTGACCCCTGCAGCCACACGGAGGAGAAAGGTCCCACAGCAGAGATTCAGGCATTTATATCAGCCAGCACAGGAGAAGGCCGCTTTCAGTGACTTAGGCCTTAGCACCGACACAGAGGAGACAGGTCAGATAGCACAAGAATCAGTTTCACATCAGCCACCACAGGAGAAGGGCACTTTTAGAGACTTTGACCCCTGCAGCCACACGGAGGAGAGAGGTCCCACAGCAGAGATTCAGGCATTTATATCAGCCAGCACAGGAGAAGGCCGCTTTCAGTGACTTAGTCCTTAGCACCGACACAGAGGAGACAGGTCAGATAGCACAAGCATCAGTTTCACATCAACCACCACAGGAGAAGGGCACTTTTAGAGACTTTGACCCCTGCAGCCACACGGAGGAGAGAGGTCCCACAGCAGAGATTCTGGCATTTATATCAGCCAGAACAGGAGAAGGCCGCTTTCAGTGACTTAGGCCTTAGCACCGACACAGAGGAGACAGGTCAGATAGCACAAGCATCAGTTTCACATCAACCACCACAGGAGAAGGGCACTTTTAGAGACTTTGACCCTGCAGCCACACGGAGGAGAGAGGTCCCACAGCAGAGATTCAGGCATTTATATCAGCCACCACAGGAGAAGGCCGCTTTCAGTGACTTTGGCCCCCTGCACCCACACAAAGGAGACATGTCAGACAGCACAAGTATAACATTCATATCACCCAGCACAGGAGAAGGACACTTTCATGTACTTTGGCCCCGGCACCCAGACAGACGGAAGGTTCCTTCAACTCTGGGTTGCACCCCAAGATCCTACTTAATTTCAAAAATAGATTTTTCAATGAAGAAGTGGCCAGGAGTACAAGACAACATGGTTTAAGGCAGTTATTAAGGACTACTCTGCACAACGGAGGGTCAGGTCTTGTGGGATCCATGCCTGGTTCATTTTTATAAACGTCAGCTTGTCCACGTTGGCTGAGGACAGGCGGCTGCGTTTGTCAGTAATGACGCCCCCTGCCGTGCTGAATACACGTTCAGATAAAATGCTGGCCGCCAGGCAGGCCAGCACCTCCAAGGCATAACATGCTAACTCTGGCCACGTGGACAATTTGGAAACCCAGAAGTTGAATGGGGCCGAACCATCCGTCAGTACGTGGAGTTGTGTGCAGACGTACTGTTCAACCATGTTAGTGAAATGTTGCCTCCTGCTAACACGTTCCGTATCAGGTGGTGGGGCAGTTAGCTGTGGCGTGGAGACAAAACTTTTCCACATTTCTGCCATGCAAACCCTGCCCTCAGAGGAGCTGGCCGTGACACTGCTGAGTGGTCAACCTCTAGCTCCTCCTCTGCCTTGGCCTTGGCCTTCCACCTGTTCCCCTGTGACAGTTGGGAATGCTCTCAGGAGCGCGTCTACCAGTGTGCGCTTGTACTCGTGCAACTTCCTATCACGCCCCAGTGCAGGAAGTAAAGTGGGCACATTGTCTTTGTACCGTGGATCCAGCAGGGTGGCCACCCAGTAGTCAGCACACGTTAAAATGTGGGCAACTCTGCTGTCATTGCGCAGGCACTGCAGCATGTAATCGCTCATGTGTGCCAAGCTCCCCAGAGGTAAGGACAAGCTGTCCTCTGTGGGAGGCGTATCGTCATCATCCTCTGTATCCCCCCAGCCATGCACCAGGGATGTGCCTGCGCTGTGCTGGGTGCCACCCCGCTGTGAACCTGCTTCATCCTCATCCTCCTCACCTCCTCCTCATCCTCCTCGTCCTCCAGTAGTGGTCCCTGGCTTGCCACATTTGTACCTGCCCTCTGCTGTTGCAAAAAACCTCCTGTAACGGACCGTTACGCACACAACTCCGTTTCGGCGATATTCCCATTTCAGACACACCGGCAGTTACTGCAATCACCAACTTCCCGAACTGCAAACCACACAAATTCACCAACTCCCGAACAAGAGACACACGAACCCTGGAAGCAGCCGAACAGGAAAAGCAATATGAACAGCTTACACTCCTGGCAGTCGCACTGCAACAGCATACAATAAATCCCCCCCCAATAACGAGACGACACTTCGTTTTGAGGGTCAAGCAGGAACTCTCTTTATTGAGGGCTACCTGCCCGGTATTTATGCAGGTCTCCCACCTGGTGGACACTCCCCTAGGGGACCAGAAGGAAGACTGCGACACAGGGGATACAGCAGCCAATCACACACAATGGGACAATAGGGACAACCACACCCAGCATATCCCTCCCCTCTGCCTGTGATACAATTACCCTACACGGGTTAATGTAATCATCACAGGCCGGAGAATACACAATGTCTTCTGTCCTGGAGACAACCGAGGAGTCATTCAATTATCTCTCAGGACAAAGGGAAATCACCAATACACACGTGGGGACAATAGGACAGACATCACTATTCAATATATAATGTCCCACCCTTTACAGTACACACAGACATTTAATATATCCCCAGATGGCTTGGATCTGAGCGCTCAATATATCCAAACAGTGCTCAGATGCCACAAACACAGTCAAATCGCCATGGGGTTTAAGTTTAGCGTGGGCTGATGAGAGGGCCCATAATCCTGGGGCAAGAGGCTGGCAATCTGTCCCCTCCAAAACTCAGTGGCGAGTTTGGTTTCGCCACACCTCCCTCTGAGCCACTTCTAACAGACTGGCCTGAAAGTGCTAAAAACGACCCGTCATCCTCCTCCTCCTCCTCCTGGCCCTGGCCCTCCTCCTCTTCCATCATCGCCCTAAGCGTTTTCTCTAGGAGACATAGAATTGGTATCGTCACGCTGATAACAGTGGCATCTCCACTGGCCATGTTGGTGGCGTACTCTAAACAGCGCAACAGGGCACACAGGTCTCGCATGGAGGCCCAATCATTGGTGGTGAAGTGGTGCTGTTCCGCAGTGCGACTGACCCGTGCGTGCTGCAGCTGAAACTCCACTATGGCCTGCTGCTGCTCGCACAGTCTCTCCAGCATGTGCAAGGTGGAGTTCCACCGGGTGGGCACATCGCATATTAGGCGGTGAGCGGGAAGGCGGAAGTTCCGCTGTAGCGCTGACAGGCCAGCAGCGGCAGGATGTGAACGCCGGAAGCGCGCACAGACGGCCCGCACTTTATGCAGCAGCTCTGACATGTCTGGGTAGTTGTCAATGAACTTTTGCACCACCAAATTCAGCACATGCGCCAGGCAAGGGATGTGCGTCAAACCGGCTAGTCCCAGAGCTGCCACGAGATTTCGCCCATTATCGCACACCACCAGGCCGGGCTTGAAGCCCACCGGCAGCAACCACTGGTCAGTCTGTTGTTCAATACCCCGCCACAACTCCTGCGCGGTGTGGGGCCTGTCCCCCAAACATATGAGTTTTGGAATGGCCTGCTGACGTTTACCCCGAGCTGTACTGAAGTTGGTGGTGAAGGTGTGTGGCTGACTGGATGAGCTGGTGGAAGCAGAGGAGGAGGAGGAGGAAGCCGAGTAGGAGGAGGAGGCTACAGGAGGCAAAGAATGATGCCCTGTGATCCTTGGCGGCGGAAGGACGTGCGCCAAGGAACTCTCCGCCTGGGGCCCAGCCGCCACTACATTTACCCAGTGTGCAGTTAGGGAGATATAGCGTCCCTGGCCGTGCTTACTGGTCCACGTATCTGTGGTTAGGTGGACCTTGCCACAAATGGCGTTGCGCAGTGCACACTTGATTTTATCGGACACTTGCATGTGCAGGAAGGCACGGCTGTCTTGGAGAAGTAGTGGCAGCTGGGAACCACATACTGGGGGGACAGCCATGGCCATCAGCTGTTTGAAGCTGTCTGTGTCCACCAGCCGGAATGACACCATTTCAAAGGCCAGTAGTTTAGAAATGCTGGCATTCAGGCCAAGGGCTCGAGGGTGACTAGGTGGGAATTTGCGCTTCCTCTCAAAGGTTTGAGAGATGGAGAGCTGAACGCTGCTGTGTGAAATAGTGGAGACGCTAGGTGACGGTGGCGGTGGTGGTGTCGGTGGCACATCCTCTGTTTGCTGCTCGGCAGGTGGCAACATTCCTCTCGAGGTGGAAGCCGAGGCAGCAGTGCTAGAGGGAGCAGGGGGAGCCTGAGCGGGTTCCTTGTTTTTAAGGTGTGTACTCCACTGCAGTTCATGCTTTGCATGTAGATGCCTGATCATGCAGGTGGTGCTCAGGTTAAGAACGTTAATGCCTCGCCTCAGGGTCTGATGGCACAGCGTGCAAACCACTCTGGTCTTGTCGTCAGCACATTGTTTGAAGAAGTGCCATGCCAGGGAACTCCTTGAAGATGCCTTTGGGGTGCTGGGTCCCTGTTGGCGCTGGCCAATAGCAGGTGAACTCTCTGGCCGGTGGCTGATCTGCTTTTGCCCCCTGCTCCCTCTTTGGCTTCGCTGTTGTCTCGGTCTCACCACTGCCTCGTCCTCTGATCTTTTTAAGTCAGCGGCACGACCTTCAGTCCATGTGGGGTCTAAGACCTCATCGTCCTCTGCATCGTCTTCCACCCAGTCTTCCTCCCTGACCTCCTCCTGTTCAGTCTGCACACTGCAATAAGACGCGGCAGGGGGCACCAGTGTTTCGTCATCATCAGAGACTCGGTCACTCTGCTGTGGTGGTATTCCCATGTCCTCATCATCTGGATACATAAGTGGTTGTGCGTCAGTGCATGGAATGTCTTCCACCGCTGGGGAAGGGCTAGGTGGACGCCCCTGGAAAACCGTGGGAGCAGAGTCTTCAAACAGAATAAGAGACTGCTGCATAACTTGAGGCTCAGCCAGTTTCCCTGATATGCATGGGGTGATGTGACAGACTGATGGGCTTGGTTTTCAGGTGCCACCTGTGCGCTTTCCGCAGAAGACTGGGCGGAAGACAATGTGGTGAACGTGCTGGAAACACTGTCGGCCACCCAATCGACTAATGCCTGTACCTGCTCAGGCCTTACCATCCTCATAACGGCATTGGGCCCCACCAAATATCGCTGTAAATTCTGCCGGCTACTTGAGGGAGTTGGTTCACTACTTTGTGCGCCTGAGGCCGAACGGCCACGTCCTCTGCCAGCAACAGAGGCTCCACGGACACCACCACAACCGCGTCCTCGTCCCTTAATAGAATGTTTCCTCATTGTTGCGATTCAACTCGCACCACAATAAAATATATTATTTTTTAGCCCCAAAATTCCCACACTGGAAGATATAATTCCTTTTTCCGGTATTAATTACAAGTAGACTGCTGCAAATTGGACACCAGAATTTTTAAAATGCTAGTTTGTGTACATAAATTCCCACACTGGAAGATATAATTCCTTTTTCCGGTATTAATTACAAGAAAACTGCTGCAAATTGGACACCAGAATTTTTAAAATGCTAGTTTTGGTACATAGATTCCCACACGGGAGATATAATTCCTTTTTACAGGAGTACAAACGTGAGGCCTACTGTTTCTGGTCTAACAAACACCAGATTGATTAAATTGGCCTTTTTTTCACTAAAATTACAACACTGGACAATAATGCCTTTTTGCGGTATTAATTACAAGAAGACTGCTGCAAATTGGACACCAGAATTTTTAATATGCTAGTTTTGGTACATAGTTTCCCACACGGGGAGATATAATTCCTTTTTACAGGAGTTCAAACGTGAGGCCTACTGTTTCTGGTCTAACAAACACCAGATTGATTAAATTGGCCTTTTTTTCACTAAAATTACAACACTGGACAATAATGCCTTTTTGCGGTATTAATTACAAGAAGACTGCTGCTAATTGGACACCAGAATTTTTAAAATGCTAGTTTTGGTACATAGATTCACACACGTGGAGATATAATTCCTTTTTACAGGAGTAAAAACGTGAGGCCTACTGTTTCTGGTCTAACAAACACCAGATTGATTAAATTGGCCTTTTTTTCACAAAAATTACAACACTGGACAATAATGCCTTTTTGCGGTATTAATTACAAGAAGACTGCTGCTAATTGGACACCAGAATTTTTAAAATGCTAGTTTGTGTACATAAATTCCCACACTGGAAGATATAATTCCTTTTTCCGGTATTAATTACAAGAAAACTGCTGCAAATTGGACACCAGAATTTTTAATATGCTAGTTTTGGTACATAGATTCACACACGGGGAGATATGATTCCTTTTTACAGGAGTACAAACGTGAGGCCTACTGTTTCTGGTCTAACAAACACCAGATTGATTAAATTGGCCTTTTTTCACCACAATTACAACACTGGACAATAATGCCTTTTTGCGGTATTAATTACAAGAAGACTGCTGCTAATTGGACACCAGAATTTTTAAAATGCTAGTTTTGGTACATAGATTCCCACAGGGGGAGATATCATTCCTTTTTACGGGAGTAAAAACGTGAGGCCTACTGTTTCTGGTCTAACAAACACCAGATTGATTAAATTGGCCTTTTTTTCACCAAAATTACAACACTGGACAATAATGCCTTTTTGCGGTATTAATTACAAGAAGACTGCTGCAAATTGGACACCAGAATTTTTAAAATGCTAGTTTTGATACATAGATTCACACATGGGGAGATATAATTCCTTTTTACAGGAGTAAAAACGTGAGGCCTACTGTTTCTGGTCTAACAAACACCAGATTGATTAAATTGGCCTTTTTTTCACCAAAATTACAACACTGGACAATGTAATGCCTTTTGCGGTATTAATTCCTTTTACAGGAGTAAAACGTGAGGCCTACTGTTTCTGGTGTAACTAACACCAGATTGATTAAATTGGCCTTTTTTCACCAAAATTACAACACTGGACAATAATGCCTTTTGCGGTATTAATTACAAGAAGACTGCTGCAAATTGGACACCAGAATTTTTAAAATGCTAGTTTTGATACATAGATTCACACATGGGGAGATATAATTCCTTTTACAGGAGTAAAAACGTGAGGCCTACTGTTTCTGGTCTAACAAACACCAGATTGATTAAATTGGCCTTTTTTCACCAAAATTACAACACTGGACAATGTAATGCCTTTTTGCGGTATTAATTCCTTTTACAGGAGTAAAAACGTGAGGCCTACTGTTTCTGGTGTAACTAACACCAGATTGATTAAATTGGCCTTTTTTTCACCAAAATTACAACACTGGACGATATAATGCCTTTTTGCGGTATTAATTACAAGAGGACTGCTGGTATTTCAGAACACCGGAATTTTTAAAATGCTAGTTTTGCTAGATAAATTTCCCACACTGGGAGAAATATTGCCTAAGCCTTTTTACAGTATTAATTACAACAGGAGTGCTTCTTCTGGTCTAACACCAGAAAAATTTTATTATTACGGTGAAAGCTTTTTTTAATTTATATTTCTGGCACATAAAAAAAAAAAATATTTCTGGCTGACAGTATTGAACTCGGCTGTAGTGGCACTGGCTAGCCTAGCTGGAACAGCACATTCATGGGATTTGCTATCCAATTGGGTTACTTTCAGTTTCACCACTGATATATTAAATATCTTTGCAGTTAGTATGGGTGACACAAGCACAGCCAAACCCCTGATGTAGTATATCTATGAAAAGATCGACTATTACATGAGATTAATGGACGTTGTGGCAGCTTTTGCTGTAGCACCACAAGTCCCAAAATGGCCGCCGCCTATCAGCCCAGTAACATGTGCCAGAAAACGGTCTGCCCAGCCAGAAAAAAAATAGACTTTGACTGAACAGCTGAATCGCTGTTGTTCTGATTCACAGGTGTAGATTTTACACTTCTTTGGAGCTTTGGTTTAGACTCTGTGGCAGCTTGTGCTGGCGCACCACAAGTCCCAAAATGGCCACCGCCGGTCAGCCCAGTTACATGTGCCAGTAAAAATCGCTCTGGTCAGCTGAGTTGTTCTGATGCACAGGTGTAGAAAGGTAGATCATTCAATCACTTCTTTATCCCTGCCTATCTCGCCCTCACAGAAGCTGCATCCTCTCCCTACACTAGTCAGAGCAGTGTGACGTGCGGCGCTACGTGACTCCAGCTTAAATAGAGGCTGGGTCACATGCTGCACTTGGCCAATCACAGCCATGCCATTAGTAGGCATGGCTGTGATGGGCTCTTAGGGCAAGAAGTAAAACGCTAGCTGATTGGCTGCTGTGCAGCCCTTCAGAAAGCGGGAAGTAATCGACGAACACCGGACCCGAACCCAAACTTTTTTGAAAATGTCCGGGTTCGGGTCCGTGTCACGGACACCCCAAAATTCGGTACGGACCCGAACGATTTTCGAACTGTTCGCTCAACACTACTCGGCGGTCCATCTGTTCCTCGTTGAGGCGCCGGCGCGTCATCTCGCGAGAGGCGTAAAGACTATCTGGATCGGCACAGGGGAAGTTCGTCACCAGCCTGCCAGCCAATGATTGTCGCTGGCAGGCTGGTGATTTTTAAAAAAACGAATCAAGAGCTATGTAATGCATTACATTTATAAATATAATGCATTAAATGGCTTCTGTGCCCTCTCCTGGGTCCTTTTCGTTGGTTGGACCAAGGAGAGAGCACATCTCTACAGTGAGTACACCAAGCACCACACTTCCAGGCCCTGATCACCCTCCATCACCCCAATTTACCCCTTGATCACCACTCTCAGTCACCGGCTGTCAATCATCTAGTGAAAGGGAAAAAAGTGATCATTGTAAACTGTCACTTTTTTTTTTTCACCAGGATTGACTTTTAGGTTTAGATTAGTTTAGGCCCCCTTTGGTAGGTAGTTAGCATTAGCGCCCAGCCCACCGCACCGCAGTCACTGATTCGCTAATTAGCATAGGGCTAATCAGCATTTGCACTTTTATAGTATCTGTAAGTGATCAGAACTGATCACGGTCAGATCTATAATAGTATTAGTGTCACCTTAGTTCGTCCCAACCCAAAATGCAGTGTTTGTCCAATCAGGCCTGATCGATCGCCCACACGTGCGTTCACCCACGCCCGCCCCGCCACAGTGACAAAAAATTTTTTTTTATTTTGTAATCACTGCACAATCACTTCACAAGCGCTGCGGCGATAAAAAAAATCAGTTTTGATCTATTTTTATTATCGCAGCGGCTTCTGTACTTCGCTACCCTCGTAAGACAGGCTTGCTCTTTTTCTTGGGTAGTCTCAGGGAATACCCCCTAAATTTAGTCGTCCAAATGTCAAATAAGGGGTATTCTCCTGAAGAGGCTTACAGGATTCTGACCCAGTCGGATGAGGAATGGGAACCCTCATCTGACGAATCTAGCGGGTCAGAATATGAACCTGTAGAAAGCAGTGGCAGTCTGACCCAAAGTTCGGACGAGGAGGTTGAGGTCCCTGATACCACCAGGCGTACCCGGCCCCGTGTCGCTAGACCACAGGTAGCGCAGGATCCGTTTCAAGGGCAGCAGAGTGGGGCTGGCGCTGCCGGATTACGTGGTGAGGCATACACCAGCAGCGCAGCCCATCCTGGACCTACTACCAGCACTGCCGTACAACATGGTGAAGTGGCGAGCACCAGAAGGGCAGTTGAAGCTGGTACGGTGTCACGTGCAGTAATTCCCCTGTCGCAGCAACCGCGCAGACAGGCCCGTAGAGCCCCTAGAATCCCTGAGGTGCTGGCAAACCCTGATTGGCAGCCCCCATCTTTAGCCGCACCATTAGTTCCCCCTTTCACCGCCCAGTCAGGAGTTCGGGTGGAGACAGCTCAGATCGGATCGGCACTGGGGTTTTTTGAGCTGTTTTTCACTGCGGAGCTCTATGATTTAGTCGTGGCAGAAACAAATCGGTATGCCACTCAATTTATTACCGCCAACCTGGAAAGCTACTATGCCCAGCCTTTCCGGTGGAAACCACTCCAAGTTTCCGAATGTAAAACTTTTCTGGGCCTTCTCCTCAACATGGGCCTGACAAAAAAACATGAATTGCGGTCATATTGGTCCACGAACCCAATTCATCACATGCCCATGTACTCTGCTGCCATGTCCAGGACACGATTTGAGACCATCCTGCGTTTCCTGCACTTTAGTGACAACACCACAAAAATTCGGCCCCTCATTGACCACTTCAACCTGAAATTTGCAGATTTGTATACCCCCGCACAAAACATCTGCGTAGACGAGTCCCTGATACATTTTACCTGGCGCCTTGGCTTCAAACAGTACATCCCAAGCAAGCGCGCCCGGAATGGGGTCAAATTGTATAAGCTCTGTGAAAGGGCCACAGGCTATACACACAAATTTCGGATCTATGAGGGAAAAGATCAGACCCTGGAGCTGGTCGGTTGCCCTGACTACCTGGGGAACAGTGGGAAGATAGTCTGGGACTTGGTGTCACCCTTATTCAGCAAGGGGTACCATCTTTATGTGGACAATTTCTACACAAGTGTGGCCCTCTTCAGGCATTTGTTCTTAGAACAGATTGGCTGCTGTGGCACCTTGCAACCTAGTCACTGGGGCTTCCCCCAACAGCTCGTTACCACCCGTCTTGCAAGGGGGGAGAGGGCTGCTTTGTGTAACCAAGAACTGCTCGTGGTGAAATGGAGAGACAAGCGTGACGTTTACATGCTCTCCTCCATTCACGCAGACACGACAATACAAATTGAATGGGCAACCAGTGTTTTTGAAAAACTCCTCTCAGTCCACGACTATAACCTCCACATGGGAGGGGTGGACTTCAATGACCAGATGTTGGCCCCGTATTTGATTTCCCGCCCCACCAGACGCTGGTATAAGAAGGTGTCTGTATATTTATTTCAATTGGCTATGTACAATAGTTTTGTTCTCTACAGTAAGGCTGGGAGAACAGGATCCTTCCTCAAATTTCAGGAAGAGATCATCGAGAACCTCCTGTATCCAGGAGTTTCCGTGGCCTCAACCACCAGTGTATTGAGCCGTTTACACGAGCGACATTTCCCTAATGTCGTTGCTGGTACCTCAACCCAACTGCCACCCCGAAAAAGATGTTGTGTCTGTAGCAGGAGTGGAATAAGGCGTGACACCCGTTATTTCTGTTCTGACTGTCCTGACCACCCTGCCCTATGCCTGGGGGAGTGTTTCCGGAAGTACCACACTCAGGTACACTTAGGGACGTAGGGATAGCACAACACGGGTAGTTTTTACAATCAGGCTCTACGGTCTCTCAGGATACTAGGTTTTGAGAGACCCTAACACATAGGGGTGCTGGTGTGCTACAGCAGAAATGGGAAACGGTAGAAACGTCTCCTTTCACTTGGGATAAAGTGCATAATGTACTTTGCCCATCTCTGTGTGATTTACACTTTACACATTGTCCTATGGGAGAGGAGAGGTTTCTGCAAGAAAAATAAAGAGTGAAAAGAAAAAATAATAATAATTAAACAGGTAGCAAGAAAAAGAAATCTTGAGTTAGTTCAGGTTTTAAAAGTTTTGATGTTCAGGTTTTATAAAGTTTGTAACGGTCAAGTTTATGAGCCTGCTGCCTGTTTTTTTTTTTTTTTTCCCCCTAAACACCCTTTATTTTCCAGGTAGACCAACGGACCAACCGACGAAAATGCTGCAGCAGTGAGGTGCATTCTGAGAGAAGCATTGCGCTGCTGTCAGAAGACACGTGAAGTCGGTGTATGCGGCGCTGCAAGACGAGATTTCTCCTCTGCAGTACAGGTATGTTTGCCCAGGCATATGAGCTGAGGAGAGGTGTTGGAGTTCATATGCTTTGGCAAACACTTTGTATCAAAAATCTGGCAAAGATGTCTTCCTCCACAACGATCGATTGATCGATGTGAATGGAGAAATCACGTTTGCCAGGACATAGGAGCTGAAGTGGGTATGGATGTTTTGGCGGGGCCCCTATGTCCTGGCAATCGCCAGGCCCCTCTTTTTTTTCTTGCATATTTTTTGGCAGAGATTTTTTTCATCCACATCGATTGATGCGAATGAGGAAATCTGTGGCGTTCATTTTTTCTTTCAACCCAGAGGCTGAACGGAAAAAAAAACTCATTACCTGTATTCTCAATATAAGGAGAATAGCAGAAACTTCTTATGCTGGCCAGACAGGTAATGATTGCGGAGACCCTCAAATGCCAGAGCAGTAAAAAAAACTCACATGTGACCCCATTTTGGAAAGAAGACACCCCAAGGTATTCGCTGAGGGGCATATTGAGTCCATGAAAGATTGAACTTTAGCGGAAAAGGAGACTTTGTGAGAAAAAACTAAAAAAAATAATTCCGCTAACGTGTGCCAAAAAAAAAAAAATCTTCTATGAACTCGCCATGCCCCTCACAGAATACCTTGGGGTGTCTTCTTTCTAAAATGGGGTCACATTTGGGGTATTTTTACTGCCCTGGCATTTTAGGGGCCCTAAACCGTGAGAAGAAAAATGCGTAAAAATACCACTCATGTGGTATCGCCATACTCAGGAGAAGTAGGGCAATGTGTTTTGCGGTGTATTTTTACATATACCCATGCTGGGTGAGAGACATATCTCTGCAAATTGACAACTTTGTATAAAAAAATTAAAAAAGTTGTCATTTACAGAGATATTTTTCACACCCAGCATGGGTATATGTAAAAATATACCCCAAAACACATTGCCCTACTTCTCCCGAGTACGGCGATACCACATATGTGCCACTTTTTTGCAGCCAAGATGCGCAAAGGGGCCCTAAATCCAATGAGTACCTTTAGGATTTCACAGGACATTTTTACGCATTTGGATTCCAAACTGCTTTTGACGTTTAGGGGCCCCTAAAATGCCAGGGAAGTAAAAATACCACACAAGTGACCCCATTTTAGAAAGCAGACACCCCAAGGTATTCCGTGAAGGGTATGGTGAGTTCATGTGAAATTTTATTTTTTGTCACAAGTTAGTGGAATATAAGACTTTGTAAGAAAAAAAAATTCCATTTCCGCGAACTTGTGACAAAAAATAAAAACTTCCATGAACTCACTATGCCCATTAGCGAATACCTTAGGGTGTCTACTTTCCGAAATGGGGTCACCTGTGGCGGTTTTCTACTGTCTGGGCATTGTAGTACATCAGGAAACAGGACAGGTGCTCAGAAAGTCAAAGTGCGGAAATTCCCTTTTTTGCACCATAGTTTGTAAACGCTATAACTTTTACCCAAACCAATAAATATACACTTATTGCATTTTTTTTTATCAAAGACATGTACAACAATAAATTTAGAGAAAAATTTATAGGGAAATATAGTTTTATTAGACAAATTTTCCAACAGAAAGTGAAAAATGTCTTTTTTGCAAAAATTTCGTCCAAAAAAGTAAAATATCAAAAAAAGTAAAAATGTCAGCAAGAATGAAATAGCACCAAATGAAAGCTCTATTAGTGAGAAGAAAAGGAGGTAAAATTCATTTGGGTGGTAAGTTGTATGACCGAGCAATAAACCGTGAAAGTAGTGTAGTGCAGAATTGTAAAAAGTGGCCTGGTCATTAAGGGTGTTTAAGCTAGGGGAGCTGAGGTGGTTAAATAATGAAGAAAATTCTAAATCAGTAATGACTCACTACTGATTTAGAATATTCTTCATTATTTAATATAGTTCATGTTTTGCAAAAAATCGGAAATTAAATCTGCGCATTAATCGAATCGCGTAAGGGCGTTAAGCAACTTTCCTATTGGGCTGGCTTGGTAGAATTGTCGAATATGTAGAGTATATATATTCAACAATTCTATCAAGCCAAGCCAACCCAATAGGAAAGTTGCTTAACGCCCTGACGCGATTCGATTAACGTGCATATTTCATTGAAGATTTTTCGCATAACATAAACTATATTAAATAAATAATGAAGAATATTCTAAATCAGTAACAAGTCATTTCCTGACTTGTGGTTCAATTCGAGAATATTTGTAATTTTTTTTTCATCTGAATTCATGATTCCTCCCTGCTTAAGTTGCTTGTGGGACAATGACTGTTCACATTAAATTGAAAAAAATTATGAATATTCTAAAAAAACGAATATATAACACTATATTCTATAGTGCTATATACTCGTGTTTTAGAATATTCGCATTACGCGAATATTGCATTGACGATTTTTCGCATAAGAGAAAATAAATTGAATAATGAAGAATATTCTAATTAACTGCAGACTACAATATTGCAGCCTTCTCACATTGGCCCACAAGGAAGAAGCAGGTAGGTATACTAGGTAATGGGTTCAGATGAAAAAAAAAAGACGAATATTCGCTTTTACAAATATATATCACTATATTCAAAATATTCGTGAATTCTTGAAGTCCCGATATTCACGATAAAAATTCTCAATTTGAATATTCACGCTCAACACTAAGCCACAGCTGTATTGCATGATCAATATGCACATATTACATTGCCGATTTTCGCAATCAAGAAAATAATGACTGGAGAGCACGAATTCTAGAATTTGCGAATTTATGGCGAATATTAGGACAAAAATGTGCGAAATATCGCAAAAATGAATATTGCCTATGCTGCATAGTCTTAATGTCTGATGACCGAAGTGGTGTTTGGTCACAAGTAGCTACCTGTCTGTGGTAATGCTTGGTAATCCCATTGGTTATCATTGCAGCCAGGCTCCTGTGGTCATATTCTTGGGTATGTTCCAACGTGAATCAGGTGGGGAGGCAATTTTCAGTTACAAGGGGCTTTGTTGGTGCATCATCAAGTGGCTTGTTTTGGCTTAGTGATTATGCCCAGAATTTAAACCAATTACTGATGAAACTTTTACCTTTCTGAAAATTTCGCTAAGGACTCCAATTCCTCAAAATAGAAATTTCATACATGCTCACTCAGACATGAACTGTATAGCTTAAACAAATTCTTCGAGAATAACACCATTTTTTTCAAAGCGTGACAGATCTAGGAAAATCACAGATCTAGGAAAATCTCCAGCCAAGAGGAAAGGTGATGAAGGGTACATCTGTATATTAGTAAGCTAGTATTTTTCATATGATAAAACAAATAATTAGCAGTTTTTAGTCTCTGGATAACTCCCTTAAAGAGATTTAAGAGATATTTATTGTAACTTTATGAGCTCCACACTTATCACATTGCCCAGTCCATAGCATGAAGACATTTATCATCAGCCAAGCAGCACTTCAATAAATAGGTCACAGACTCTGCACAAATTAATGATGGTCCTCTACAAAGTGCCAAAACCGGTCCTGTGACAGTTAAATATTTCCCTGCTTGAGGCATCTTCATTACACGAAACGTTTCACAGTTAATAACCTTTATAAATGCTTAAGATGGTAGCATAATAGAATTCGGGCAATGCATGGAGCAGGAATGAGAGAATGCTAAAAACAATCTATATTCTATATCCTATGTAGGTTGCTTAGCAATATGTTCTGGAGTGTTCACTTCCAAGAAGCCATATTTATTGCAGTAAATTTTACACTTCTGTTGGATTTTACAATTAGCAAGATTTATAAAAACACATACTCTTTACTTGTTAATGATGGCTATAATTAAATACGTCCAACTTTCCAAAGGCAAGAAATCGCAGGACCTATTATTTTTTATGCATATAATACCAGAATAATTTGGTTGAGAAATCTTGATTCACTTTAGCCTCAGCACTTTAATCTAATCAAATTTACATCTGTCACTATTAGCATTAAAAATACTCCAGAAGTTTTAAAGAGTTTTGCTTCTATGTCAAAAACATAAGATATCTTTAAAAAAATGGAAAAGGTTGCTCTTAGCTCCCAGTGTGTACATAAAGCATATGTCTATGAAACAGTTTGAGTTTGGAAAACTTTTTCACTAGTCCAAAGTTGAAGACAAAGAGATGTACATGGTCGCAGAGCAGCTGAGTATAGTGCGGCAGTATGACTCCCAGGAGGCTCAAATTAACTAATACCATACCATATTATTTAGATGGTCTTCATTGTTAATGGACGTTCACTTAGGCCTCTTTCACATTTCAGCGTACATGTTTCATCCGTGAAGATGTCCGTGAAAGATCCATGGTTTTTCCTTGTTTCTGTTTTTAACATCCGTGTGTCATACGTAATTCACAGAGGTTGCTCAGCTGACAATTAATTTCCAAAGAATCTCCTATTAGTCTTCAGTTAAAAACGGACGCAACATGGACGTGTTGTGTCAGTAATTTTCACGGACCTCTAGACTTCAATGGGTGTGCTTGGTCCACATCACGGATCAAAGTAGTGCATGTCTCCGTGATTGTTTTACTGACCCATGGTCAGTAAAAAAATACTGAAATGTAAACAGACACATTTTAATCAATGGGTACGTGTGCTGTCCGCAGAAAATGCAGACAGCGCACGTCAGTGAAAAATGGAAATGTGAATGATGTCTTAGCAATGCTGTCCAAATTATTTAATTTGAGCCTGCTGTGGATTGTACAGCAACCAAAGCACAGCCGAGTTGTGTGCCCACACTACTTTTCCTAGCCATCTTTTTTTTGGAGCATGTAAAAATTTAATTCCTTTTTATCCTCACACAAGGTTTTTTGCATTTTTAAGAGTGTCTATCCCTGGACCACATTTATCATCCAGCCTGAGCCCCTGTGATAAATCTGGTGCAGGTCTAGACAGCCGGTCTAAGTTTATGCCATCTTTAGGATTAGTAAATATGGGCCATAGTGTCAAATCACCCTAAAGATATATTGTATACATCCCAAATAGTTTTGATGAATATCTACAGTGCACTTAATTCTTAGAAGGTTGCTGTAACAGTTCCCAGGGTAAACACTTAATAAAAAATGATCACAGCAAGGTCTGTACAGATGCTGAACAAGCAGGAGGTGACCTCAGCAGCTTGCAGAATTGCAAATCTAGCTATTTATGGAAATGTAATATAGTGCAAGCTGTGAATAATATATGATCATTGCAATTAAGTTAACATTTTATGTAGATTACAAATACAACAAAAATGTCAAATGGTATTTTACAGTGAGTCTATACTTATCATGTAGCTGCTGGAGCCGTCAATGACAGCAAGCTTCCCATATAATAGGAAGGGATGCATTTTTTTACGGTCCCTGCTTTCCCTATCACTGTAGACACAACCCTCAATGAGCAATTATCTGATCAGCAGGAGCCAGGTATTCGCACATCTGCTGAGTCAGCATCCAGGTAACCGGCAGAAGTCAGTACACAGAGAGACAAATAGATTATAGCTCTTTTGCAGGGCCTAGCAAGCAACTGAAACCAAAAGACCAAAAGGAATCTATTGCTCAGGCAAAGGGTGGAACTAACAAACCAGAATATATAGGGGGCTGAGGATCTCATTAGTTAAACGGTTGATCATAGAGCAAAAAGGGAAATTAAGCCTTTCAGTGCTGCAGGGAGAGATACAATGAATGAGATACTAAGGCTACATGCACACGACCGTTGGTGTTTTGCAGTCTGCAAACCGCGGATCTGCAAAACACGGAAGCTGCTCCGCATTCCGTTCTGCAATTTGCGTAACGGAATGCAGCCCATTATAGAAATGCCTATTCTTGTCCGTTTTGCTCTATTTTTTTCCGGGGGCGGACGGACGCGGACCACAACAACGGCCGTGTGCATGAGGCCTAATACACATACAAAACAAGGTCTAGCAGCCAGACTGCAGCCTGGGACATAGTTGGTGGCTGGTCCATTCATTTCTATTGGAGTTCTAAAGATAGTAGAACGCTGTACTTGGCTATCTTTGGAACGTCCATCGAAATTAATTGACCGGCCACACACATGTGCGACAAGCCGCTTTGGTCATTGTAGAGGAGCAGCAACGGACCTGCAGGGGGTATTGGGCCCCCATTTTTGTGATCAGTGGGGGTCCCTGCTTTAGGACCCCCACTGATCTGATAGTTATCCATTATCCACATATACCAGAATACACCTTTAAGGAAGACCTGTAACCTATCCTGACATGTCTGTTTTAGTAACTACTTGCCTTCCCCATATAATATTTTTCCTTCCTCTTATTAATTCTGGAACTTCTATTCTTATGACTATATGATGTGCCATTCCTTTATTATTACTTCTAAAAGCTATGAATGAACTACCAGCAGTTTGTAATGAAGGTCCAACTGGGTGTTACCAGCTTTTTACATCCCCCATGTAATAATTCGGAAGCATCTATTTTTAGGACTCTATGATGTAACATTCCTCTAGTATTCCTGCTAGAAGTTAATGAATTAATTACTAGCAGTTTGCAATGAAGAGTCAGATGAGTGTAGTTTTTATTAGTAAATATGTTTTATTATAAATTCATTTGTTTTTCCTAATATATTTTCAATTCTTCGATATTTTTCCTACAATATTGTTTGACATACACCTTGAGAGCTTGCTTTTGTTTTTTTGATTTGGAGAAGCAGAAAGACCTCACTACGAATTATGGATTCTGCTACCACGGACCATAACTTATGGTCACATATGTACGGTGCGCTCTCCTTCACTTCGGGCACCCCATTCTAGAGATAGATGCCACTGTTCTAGAAATAGGTGCAACCTAGCAATATGCCACCAAAGTGTAAGATGGCCAATCCCTTTAAGGCTAGGTTCACACGACGACATTTGTCGCGCGACAATAAGTCGAGAGACAAATAGAGCACAACTACACTGCATTTGTCACTCGACAATTATTATAATGGTAGTCTATGGTGTCGCATTGCAACATGCAACATGCTGTGACTGCGACACGACAGTAGCAAAAAATCCATTCAAGATGCATTTTTCTGCGACTGTTGTGTCGCAGTCGCAGCATGTCGCATGTTGCAATGCGACACCATAGACTACCATTATTAAAATTGTCGCGCGTCATTAAAGCAACAATATGCCGCGTGACAAATGTCGTCGTGTGAACCTGGTCAGGATCTCGCAACTGGAAATCAACTGTGTTTTTTTTTTATTATAATTTTTTTAATTACAATGCATTTTAATATATGTCTATTCAAAACATTTATAACATTTTTACCTCAGCCATGTCATAAGAGTGATTGAGCCTCATTATAAATGTAATGCCTTCAACAGTGGGGCAGGGCCCATTAGAACCGGAGTAGCACACACTGGTATTGATAAATCATGAACAGAATAGTCCAAGTTCAGGTGAGCGGGCGAGTCTCTGCCACATGTCATTACTCTAAGGCCCCATTCACTTAACATTATTTTTGGTCTGCATCCGATCCGTATTTTTTACGGATTGTATGTGCAACTATTCATTTCAATGGGGCTGCAAAAAATGCGGACAGGATGCTGTCAACATCCGTATGTCCATTCCACAGTCCTGCTCAAAAGATTTCTTATTGTTACTGTTTTGTCATTTTTACCCATTGTTACAATGGGTTAGAAAAAAAAAAGAACGGAGGCAACACGAACATCACATGGATGTCTTCCATATTTTGCAGATCGCAAAATACATATGGTCGTGTGAGTGAGTGCTAAATGAAAGGCCTCGTGCACACAACCATATCAGTTTATGCGGTCAACAAAACGCGGATACCGGCAATGTGCATTCCGCATTTTCCCACATTCCCATATTTGCGGGGCCGCCGAACAGACCTACAGATGCGGACACCACACGGAAATAAATGGTTCCGCATCTGATCCACAAGAAATGCGGATCGCATGCGGACTGAAATTACAGTTGTGTGCATGAGGCCTAATACTGTAGAAAAAGCTGAGTTCATATCACCATTTAGCTTTCCGTTCTTCTGATCCATCAGAAGAAGAAGAGGGGAAAAAAAAAAAAAAGGATCCTGTCAAAGATCGGATCATGTTGCTTCAGTTGCTATCCCTTTGAGCCATTTCCATCCTACATGTATTGCTTGATTTCCCGTCTAAAAAAACGGATCTCAGACGGAAATGGCTCAAACGGATGACAACTGATGCAACAGGATCCTTTTTTTTGTCTTTACGGGATCCTGTTTTTTTTCTCTCTCTCTTCTTCTGACGGATCAGAAGAACAGAAAGCTAAACGGTCGTGTG
The DNA here is from genome assembly GCA_033119425.1 of Bufotes viridis. Lineage (NCBI taxonomy): Eukaryota > Metazoa > Chordata > Amphibia > Anura > Bufonidae > Bufotes > Bufotes viridis. The sequence goes on along the minus strand of CM065591.1, from coordinate 41,222,282 downwards.
AACTGAGCCTTAGCTGCCAGCAATCCATTTACATGCTGGGCAGGAAGGAGTTAATTCATGTCGCCTCGCATGATGCAGAAAGGAAGGCACCATAGCCCGCAATTCCTCTTTTATAAACAACTTGTTTACCCTAAAAATGCTTTCTAAGCAAACTTCTTCCATCTGAACCACAAACAAAAAATTAGACGCGCTTATCATTGTTCTTGTAAAACCACTCGGCATTTTCTGCGCCACGACCATCTCAATGTGCCAGAAAACATTCTCATAATTGATATTGCCTTTTAGGGATACATACAGCATGCAAATGAAGTTTAGAATGTAGTTAAATATCTCCTTACACTCCGCACACAATATCGTCTTGAAAGCAATGATTAAGAGGTCTAATTAACCTTCTGCAGCCAGATGACTAGCAATTATCACCTTACCTTCAAGTCCCAGTAGTCACATATACATTTTAAGGAGGTAGGTTTTAACTAGCGCTGGGAAAACACAATCCTAATACTGCACGCATCTGCTATTAATGAAAAGGACACTTAATAGCTCCACAATTACGCACATGTACCCATAAAACGTTTTCGTTATCTAACACGGTAAGCACAATGGAACCTGAAAATACTTTCCTGTTATGTAACAACTTCAGTAATATAAGGCTACTGCCACACATTGCAAATTACATACTGGTTTTCTGCATGGATTTTCTTGTGGAAAAACCACAGTGTGATGGCTCATGCACGTGACCGTTGCCTGGTTTGCAGTCCACAAATCACAGATACCGGCCGTGTGCATTACGTATTTTGAGGAACGGAACGTCTGTCCCATAATAGAACTGTCCTATCCTTTTCTGTAATACAGACAATAATAGGACATGTTCTAACTTTTTGCGGAACAGCAATGCGGACATACGGAACTTGAATGCACACAGAGTGTTTTTTTAGGCAAACCCATTGAAGTAAATGGATCCACATACGGGCCGGCATGAAAACGGGAAAAAATAAATTAATGTGCATGAGCCTTTATACACTATCAGCAAATTAAATGAGATGTGACAAATCTTATATATACTTTGCCTTTTCTTTCATGGTTCGGAAATTGACCTGCTGTGCAGATTTTGAAGTCCGAAGCATGTCAATTGATTTCCTTTGCAATGCAGAAGGCGAGGTCAGGACATAACGCACCAAAATCAGCAGCAAAATGCAGATTTTGGTGCAGATTTGGTTCTGAAATTGTATTTTGGAACCCGCACCCGTGTGCAGATACAGGGTCCGGCCAGGGTCTGGCCCTGACTGATTGCTGTCACAGATTTTTATGCAGAAAATCCACAGAGGTGTACAGTATCAGCAAATTGGATGTGAATTTCTGAATTCTCATCCTCACACTGGGTAAAAAAAAAAAACGCAGCAGAAAAGCAGGTACAGCGGATTTCTCTTGTGGATTTCACAATGGAGATGGGGAAAATGTGCTGGCTTTTCCACAGCATAAGGCCTCATGCACACGACAGTTTTTTTATGCTGTCCACAAAAAGGGGTACCGTTGTTCAGTGATCCGTGTCTGTTTTTGCCTTCCGTTGTGTTTCCGTGTGTCTTCCGTTTTTTTTAGCGGACATGACCCAAAAGATTTTACCAAAAGTCAGGCTGACAAATTTTGCCAAGTGCCTACCAAGGGATCCGCAAAAAAAACGGATGCGGAACGCGGATGACACATGGATGGCCATCAGCATTTTTCCACGGTCCCATTGACTTGAATGGGTCCGTGAACCGTTTTTCACGGACAAGAATAGGACAGGTTATATTTTTTTGACGGACTGGAATCACGGACCACGGACGCGGAGGACAAACGGTGCATTTTCCGAGGTTCAACGGACCCATTGAAAACCAATGGGTTCGCAGAAAATCACGAAAAACGGAGCAACGGACACGGAATCAAACAATGGCCGTGTGCATGAGGCCTAAAATGCATTTAATATGTGCAGTTTTGTTTCATTTTTGTGCAGTTTTTTGCTGCGGAAACTGTGGATATTTCTGATGGATTTTAAGTCACTTGTGAACCCATCCTTAGGTCTCATTCACAAAACCATATCTGTTTTGTTGTCCACAAAACATGGATGACGTTTGTATGATCCCTGCTTTGCATCATATTTTTGCGGACCCATTGACCAAAGTAGCCTTTATCTTAGGAATCATGCACATGGAAGAAACTGTGAAATTCAAAGACAAAAACACTCAAATAGTGTGGTACTCTTAGCAAATATCCCTCTATTTTCTAAAGTCTAGATAGATAAGATACTGTACTGAATTCCAGCATGGATTAACTAGGGTTTCATCTGTGGATTCCATGGGTGCACCACAAGACATGATTCTGAGGTCCACCCTCCATCTATACAGAACCTGTGCATGACCACTTATAATTCCATTATAATCTTTGTCATCATCATTGTACACACAACCACATCATGAACAAGGTCAAATAGGTTACTCATCATCCCTTAACAAATACATTCCGATGGTAAGTGATTTGCTTTAAATGCTTGCTCATTATTGTACCAGAGCCTGGATCTTCTTTATCATCCTCTGATTTTCTGGGGTTCAGTCCAACCCTTTTGATGTACAGTTGTTGCCAGCATTATTTTGACACCGGCTGAGCCAGGATGGTAACTTTTAGGGATGAGCGAATTGACTTTGGATGAAAATCCGAAGTTGATTCGCATAAAACTTAGTTCCAGTACTGTATAGAGCAGGAGCTCCATACAGTATTAGAATGTATTAGCTCCGATGAGCCGAAGTTATTGCTTTGCGAAGTCTCACAAGACTTCGGGTAATAACTTCATAAATTAATTTGTACTGTAAAAAACCAAAAGTGGTACCCTGGAACTGAACCCGAGTTCGGGAAATGTTTTTTTACAGTACAAATTAATTTATGAAGTTATTACCCGAAGTCTCGCGAGACAAAGCAATAACTTCGGCTCATCGGATCTAAAACATTCTAATACTGTACGGAGCTCCTGCTACGTACAGTATTGGAACAAAGTTTTATGCGAATCGACTTTGGATGTTTCATCCGAAGTCGATTCACTGATCCCATTCCCTAGTCATTTTAAAGCAATCTGTAGTATTGCTGTAATGTGTTTTGCTGAGTTACAGTACCTCATTAAGCCAGTCAAATAACAATGTTATGGATACAATGTTTTTTTTCTATAACAAATCTGATAACAAAACTGTGTTTAGTAGATATGAACCTTATATTCAAAGGTGCAACTTACTGTATCTTTCAGACTATGAGACACACTAGACTATAAGAGACATTTAGGATTTTTATATAGGAAAGAGTGGATGAAGTGGCTCACCACACATTTATATGGATATGGGTGCTCAGGTCCGTTGCTGGTCCCACCAGAGTTTTTTAAGTCAAAAAGGTATAGAGAGATGGCACTCTCAATCAGGGACACAGTGGAGGCGGACTATTATATATAGTTTAAGAATTTGTTTATTTATAAGTCCTCTATCCGAGGGTAGTAAAATATAACTATATAGATTTGCTGGAGACAATATATATGTTATGTGCTAAAGATATTAGCTGAATAAAATAGTCTGTGAGGAATATCGATAGAGTAATGTCCAGAACAATTGATCAAAAAAAAATTATTAAAAAAAAGGATCCGCAGAAAATCAGTCCATAAAAAATCAGTCCATATAAAATCTATCCATAAAAAAAAAAAAACTGTAAAAAATCAAATAGAAAATCAACCCAAAAAAGGGGGAAAATGTCCGCTAATCACAGTTCATGATGATCCTTGCATAGTGAGCTTTAAAAATGGTTATGCTATAATGCAGTTTTTGCTCAAAATATAGTTCAGTAATAAAGGTGAATCCGGGATGTCAGATGCACCACTCACCTCTGTTTCCTGGAGGTCCGCTGGTGGCGTCCCACCTAAAGCGGGTATCTGCTCCAGCTGTCTGCCTGACGGCTTGCGGTGGCAGCGTCTGTAGATAGGGACGCTTTCTTTCTGACCTGCACAATGGCCCAAGGGCTGCGATGCGTGAAGTTGCAGGTCCTGATGGTATGGTGTACCGTGTTGCGCTCGGCATCTCCACGTGGTTTTTGGCGGATAAGCGTCACGGTAAGGTTCCGGAAGAGAGAATGGAGGAGCTCCTCGTGAAAGGTGCAATTTTTGGGGAAAAACCATATTCCTTGTCCACAAAACAGTTCTGCATACACCGTCCAACGACATATTTTATATATCTGCATGGAAATAGTGTTTCTTTGTTTTTTATAGAAAAAAAATGTTATTCAAGGTCCACCAAACAGTCTGAAATACCCATTACAACCACCTATTTTACATTGCTGCTGTGAAATACAGCATAAGGCTACATGCACACGACAGTGTTTTTTTGCTGTCCGCAAATCACGGATCCGTCTTCCTTAAATTTTTCACATCCACATACGTTCCGTGTGTCTGCAAATTTTGTAGGTTATGTTTCCGTGTGTCTTCGTTTTTTTTTGCGGATCCGCAAAAAAAAACCGAAGGCTTGAACTAGTTTCTTAAAGTACATGTACAAGTGCCCTGGTTTCCGAGCGACCATCCGCAAAAAAAACGGATGCGGATGACAAACGGATGGCTTCCGTTGGTTATACGCATTTTTGTGGACCCATTGACTTCTATGGGTCCGCAAACCGTTTTTTGCGGACAAGAATAGGACATGCCATATTTATTTTGCAGACGTGAAATGCAGACAGCAGACGTGGACAGGCAACGGAAGAGGCATCTGCATTTTTAATGGATCCATAGAAATGAATGGGAAACCATCAGATCCACAAAAAAAACGGAACAGAGGCCACAAAAAAACACTGCCGTGTGCATGTAGGCTTAGTGTATTTTTGGGACAAAAGAGTGGTTATCCTGATCCACAGAGCATCTTGAAATACACTGCTTAAATTCCGATTTGACATTACAGCTGAGAAATAGTGCATTATTCTTTTTTGTGTAAAACAAGCAATATTCTTGCTTCACAAAGCAGTTGTACATACACGGTATAAATATCAAATTTGAATTTACAGCAGCAAAAAAATGCATTTTGGGGTTTTATTGAAAAAAGCTGTGTTTTAGGCCGAAAAAGCAGTTGTGCATCCGTCATTTAAATAATTATTTACAATTTATAACAGTCTAATACTGCATTTGTGAATTTTGGTGACCAAATACGTGTTCTGGGTCCCCAAATCTGATGTCCATACGTAGTATAAATATCTACTTTTAATGTAGAGCAGTTTTTATTGAAAAAAGCCATGTTTTAGGCCGAAAAAACAGTTGTGCATCCGGCGTATAAATAATTAATTTCAATTTACAGCAGTGAAATACTAATTTTCTGTATTTTATTACAAAAATACTTGTTGTTGTTCCACAAACCACTTGTCCATACAGCGTACCCAAAACATTTTTTACATTTCCGCATAGAAATTGAGAATCAGTGTATTTTGGGCACAAAATACATTATTCTGGGTCCACAGAGCATTTTTATGACACAGGCACTGCGTTAGCGAACGTTATTGTCGACTAGTGGTAGGTAAATAGACACCAGAGAGACCAATCTTTCAGCTTGGTGGGTGAACACAAATAATGAAGAGAACATCAAATAAGGGACAAGGGCATGGTCATGGTGGTGTTGGTGGACCTCCTGTTGCTGGGAGAGGATGTGGCCATTCAGTGCCAACTACCGCTCCAAGTCAAACACCTTCCTCTGGTGTGAGTAGGCAACAGAATCTGCAGCATTATATGATAGGCCCAAATGCCGCTCTACGGATGGTGAAGCCAGAACATATACAGGCGATAGTAGATTGGGTGGCTGACAGTGCCTCCAGTTCCTTCACAGTTTCTAACACCCAGTCCTCTGCAGAAAGCTCAGAGTTGGCACCTGCAGCCCATGCCCATCAGTCTTCCACCTCACCCCCTTGCAAATCAGCCAAGCAGTCAGAGCACCAAATCATGCAGGAAAGTCTTATGCTTTTTGATGACTCTGTTGGCAGGGTTCCCCCGGCCCATCCACCTAGCCCTGCCCCAGTAGAGGAAGACCTTGAATGCACTGATGCTCAACCACTTTTGTTGCAGGATGAGGACATGGGAATACCGCCACAAAATGTCTCTGATGATGACGAAACACAGGTGCCAACTGCTGTGGCTTTCTGCAATGAGGAGGGCAGGGTTCATGAATGGGTGGAAGATGATGTGGAGGATGATTAAGTCCTAGACCCAGACTGGATTGAGGGTCATGCTAGTGATGTGTGCAGTTTTGAGGAAGCGGCGGTGGTTGCACAGAGGCAACAGCACAGCAAAAGAGGCAGCAGGGTGCAAAAGCGCAGCGGCCGTTCCAGAGACAGTACGCCTGCTACTGTCCACCGCACCCAGGCACTGAGCACACCAAGGCCTACTTAAAGGAGTTCATTGGCGTGGCAGTTCTTCACACAATGTCCTGATGACAAGACACAAGTGGTTTGCATGTTGTGCCATCAGAGCCCGAAGTGAGGCATAAACGTTCTTAACCTGAGCACAACCTGCATGACCAAGCATCTACATGCAAAGCATGAACTGCAGTGGAGTAAACACCTTAAAAACAAGGAACTCTCTCATGCTCCTCCTGCTCCCTCTTCTGCTGCTGGCTCGGCCTCTCCCTCCACCTCTGGCGTCACCATGGCACCCAGCGACCAGCAAACAGAGGATTTTCCATCATCACCACCATATACAACACCATCACCAAGCATCTACACCATGTCACATGGCAGCATTCAGCTGTCCATCTCCCAAACATTGGAGAGAAAGAGGAAATACCCACCTACCCATCTTCGAGCCCTGGCCCTGAATGTTAGCATTTCAAAATTACTGGCCCTTGAAATGCTGTCATTCTGTCTGGTGGAGACGGACTGTTTCAAACAGCTGATGGCGGTAGCTGTCCCCCAGTACGGTATTCCCAGCCACCATTACTTTTCCAGGCGAGCCGTCCCTTACCCGCACAACCAAGTGGAGGATAAAATCAAGTGTGTGCTGCGCAACGCCATCTGTGGCAAGGTCCACATAACCACAGATACATGGACCAGTAAGCACGGCCAGGGCCAATATAACTCCCTAACTGCACACTGGGTAAACATAGTGGCGGCTGGGCCCAAGGCGGATAGCGGTTTGGCGCATGTCCTTCCACCACCGAGGATCATCCTCCTCCTCCTCCTCTACCACCCCCACATCCGGCTCGTTGCAGCTCTGGGACTAGCCGGTTTGACTCACATCCCTTGCCTGGCACATGTGTTGAATCTGGTGGTGCAGACGTTTCTTAAAAACTACTCAGACATGTCAGAGCTGCTGCTAAAAGTGCGGTCCGTATGTGCGCACTTTCAGTGTTCTCACCCTGCTGCTGCTCGCCTGTCTGCACTGCAGCGTACCTTCCTGCTCACCTCCTCATATACGACATGCCCACTAGGTGGAACTCCACCTAACATATGCTGGAGAGACTGTGCGAGCAGCAGCGGGCGATAGTGGAGTTTCAGATGCAGTATGCACGGGTCAGTCGCTCTGCGGATCAGCACCACTCCACCACCAGTGACTGGGCCTGCATGCAAGACCTGTGTACCTTGTTGCAGTCTTTGGAGTACTCAACCAACATGGCCAGTGCTGATGACACCATTGTTAGCATTACAATACCCCTTCTATGTCTCCTTGAAAAAAATATTACGGCGATGATGGAAGAGGATGCGGCACAGGAGGAGGAGGAAGAGGGGGCATTTCACAGGGTTTCAGGCAGGTCATACAGAAGTGGCTCAGAGGGTGGGTTCCTGCACCAGCAGAGGCCAGGTACACACGTGGACAGCCAGGGCACACTTCTGGAGGAGGAGGAGGTAGAGGAGGAGGAACCGGTTTCACTGCAGGGTGGCACCCTACGCAGGTCAGGGCCATCACTGGAGCGTTTCTGGGGGGATACGAAGAACGCAGAGAATACAGCACCTACAGAGGACAGCTTATGGTTACCTCTGGGCAGCCTGGCACACATGAGCGACTACATGCTGCAATGCCTGCGCAATGACAGCAGAGTTGCCGACATTTTAACTTGTGCCGACTACTGGGTTACCACCCTGCTGGATCTCCAGTACAAGGACAAAGTGCCCACCTTAATTCCCCCACTGGAGCGTGATAGGAAGATGCGCGACTACAAGCGCACGCTGGTAGACGCACTCCTGAGGGTATTCCCAACTGACACGGGGGGGGGGGGGACAAGTGGAAGCACAAGGCGAAGGCAGAGCTGGAGGAAGAGGAATAAGAGGTTGCCAACGCAGCTGTGTCACGGCCAGCTCCTAAGAATGCAGGTTTAGCATGGCCGAGCTGTGGAAAAGTTTTGTCACCGCGCCACAGCAAACTGCACCACCAGCTGATGGGGAACGTGTTAGCAGGAGGCAGCATTTCAACAACTTGGTGGAACAGTACGTGTGCACACGCCTCCACGTACTGACTGATGGTTCGGCCCCATTTAACTTCTGGGTCTCCAAATTGTCCACAAGGCCAGAGCTTGCCCTTTATGCCTTGGAGATGCTGGCCTGCAGGTGTATTGTCTGAACATGTATTTAGCACGGCAGGGGGCGTCATTACAGACAAATGCAGCCGCTTGTCCACAGCCAACGTGGACAAGCTCACGTTCATTAAAATGAACCAGGCATGGATCCCACAGGACTTGTTTGTACCTTGTGCAGTATAGACATTTATAACTGCCTCACCCTCAACCATACATTCTTGTACTCCAGGGCACTTCTTTATTAAATCCTCCTTTTTTAATTGTACCATTATTTGGGGGGCAACCCCAAGTTGAATAAACCTCTCCTCTGTCTGGGTGTCAGGGGCCTAAAATTCTGTTAATCGCCTGCTGCTTTGGCGGGTGACATCAAGCTTGCTTTTTTGCTATGGGAACTCTCTCCTCTGTCTGTCTGCTGGGGCCTAAATAACTGAAAGTGGCCTTTTCCATTGCTAGGTTACATGAAGCCTGTTTTTCTGCTATGGGACCTCTCTCCTTTGTCTGGGTGCCAGGGGCCTACATTTCAGATAATCACTTGTTGCTTTGGTGGGTGACATTATCCTCTTTATACTGTCAAATGACCTCTACATTGTCTGGATGTCAGGGGCCTATATTTCGTTTCATCCCTTGCTGCATTGGTGGAGACATTAAACTCTTTTTACTGTCAAATGACCGCCACATTGTCTGGTTGTCAGGGGCCTATATATTCTTTCATCGCTTGCTGCATTGGTGGAAGACATTAAACTCTTTAGACTGTCAAATTACCTCTACATTGTCTGGTTGTCAGGGGCCTATATTTTGTTTCATCGCCTGCTGTATTGGTGGGAGACATTAACCTCTTTTTACTGTCAAATGACCTCCCCATTATCTGGTTGTTAGGGGCCTATATTTCGTTTCATCGCTTGCTGCTTTGGTGGAAGAAATTAAACTCTTTTTACTGTCAAATGACAGCCCCATTCTCTGGTTGTCAGGGGCCTATAATTTGTTTCATTGCTTGCTGCATTGGTGGGAGACATTAAACTCTTTAGAATGTCAAATGACCTCTACATTGTCTGGTAGTCAGGGGCCTATATGTTGTTTCATCGCCTGCTGTATTGGTTGGAGACATTAACTTCTTTTTACTGTCAAATGACCTCTCCTCTGTCTGGGTGTCAGGGGCCTACATAAATAATAATGGCCTGTTCCATTGCAATTTCGTCTGAGGCCTGTGTTGCCGCTCTCCTCTTTGCCATGGTCCTGAATTAGTAAATGAGTCCTGTGGCACTACTGGGTGAAATCAATACTGTTTTGGCATGATTGTAACTCTCCTCTTTGTGGGTCCTGTGGGCCTGAATGTTTGAATGAGGCCTGTGACCCTGCAGGCAGACATGATTCCTTCTTGGCTGTGATGACAACTTCAACTCCCATGTATGGTTGCCATTCGCCTGAGTCTGTGAGTGAGGCCTGTGACACTGCTGGCAGACATGAATCCTTCTTGGCTGAGATGAGAACTTCAACTCCCATAGCATTAACACCTGATGCCACCCCAACCTTCTATTCCACCTCCTCCTTCAAGTTGCAAATTGATATTGGTTCATTTTTATTTATTTTATTTTAAGTCATTTCCCTATCCACATTTGTTTGCAGGGGATTGACCTACATTTTGATGCCTTTTGCAGCCCTCTAGCCCTTTCCAGGGCTATTTTACAGCCTTTTTAGTGCCCAAAAGTTCGGGTCCCCATTGACTTAAATGGGATTCAGGTTCGGGGTCAAGTTCGGCTCGAGTTCGGTCAGAATTTATTCCCGGCGAATCGTGTTAAATAACTGCTATTTCCTGGCTTCAGAGAGCCTTTATAGTGGTGTAGAACACTGTGCATTGCACGCATAGGGAGTCTGCTCTGGTAGTGAAATAATACTGTGAGTCCGTATGACATGCAGATGACAGGCGTCACTCTTAGAATCACTGCACACTTCACTTATTTGGGCAGTCAAGAAGACAAAACTAACCAAATATCTCCAGTATGAACTTTGTCTTATAGGTTGATGTTAGCGCCAAGAAGCGCACTCCTTTTACACTGTCATCAGCTGCTTCCACATAGATGTCTGCAGAACTTGTTCTATTTAATGCTTATACAAGTAAAGCCCCCCGACAACGTGGAGAGGGTGTCAGCAGTAAGTTTGTGTCAACATCACTGATTATTTTGCCCTTCCTTTGATCCGTCAGAACAATAACCCCCAAAAAATGGATCCTGTCTGTTGAGCATCTGCCTTCACTCGGTCAGCATTTGGTCAGTAAACCATCAGTATTGCTAATGTAAAAAAAAAAAAGGAGTGGATCCAAAACAAAGATGACATGTGAATTAAATATTTGCATGTCTTCGGTGTTTTCTACCCACTCCTGCTTTTGGCTACCATATCACAAGCCAATTCTGCTGGGACCATACAGGCCTTACAGCTGCTACACAGATAGGATCTGTTGTGCGTCTCATTTTTCCTTGCTTCTGACAGATCAGAAGAAGGGTCAAATAAATGATGATGTCAGCCAGGCCAAAATACAAAATAATGGCCCAGTCATGAAGTGAGGAGGGTGGGAACAGCATGAGATGTCCACAGAGTGGCACACCGACAGTGTGCAGGTGGCAGCAGCAGCATCAGGAGGCCACAGACTGGCACACTGACAGAGCATGGAGGTGGCGGCAGCAGCAGAAGCATCAGGAGGAGGCCACAGAGTGGTACAAGGACAGTTTGGAGGAGGCGGCAGGATCAGGAGGCCACAGAGTGGCAAAGTGACATAGGGTGGAGGTGGCAGCAGCACAAGGAGACCAAATAATGGAAGGGTGACATGGTGTGGAGGTGGCAGCAGCATAAGGAAACCACAGAATATCAAGGTGACATAGTGTGGAGGTAGCAGCAGTATAAGGATACCACAGAGTGGAAAGATGACATAGTTTGGAGGTGGCAGCATCATCAGGAGGCAACAGAGTGGCAAGGTGACATAGTGTGGAGGGGTGTGGCAATAGTAGTACAAGCTGAAGACGGTGGGTGAAAGAAGGAACACTTGGCATCAGATATGTGGCATCAGGAGGGTGGCAGCATCATAATTGTAGCTGAGGCAAGTAGCCAGAAGAAACCGGTCTCTTTTGTCAAGGTTTGGGTGTGGTAGTATGGATGATCTAATCTAGGCATCCTCAAACTGCGGCCCTCCAGCTGTTGCAAAACTACAACTCCCAGCATGCCTGAACAGCCTACAGGTATGAGCCTACAGCAGGGCATTGTGGGAGTTGTAGTTTTACAACAGCTGGAGGGCCGCAGTTTGAGGATGCCTGATCTAATCTGATGCATCAGGCACTGGTGGATGGAAATCCTGGCTAATCCACGCCTGATTTATCTTGACAAAGGTCAGTCTCTCCACATTTTGGATGGACTGGCAAATTCTTCTTGGGGTAACTATGGCCCCCGCTGCACTAAACACCCGCTCTGATGTCACACTACTCGCCGGACAGCTTTTCCAGGGAAAACTCAACAAATCCAGTTTGGCTGCCCAATAGTCCAGTGGATCTTTAATGTGGGGTGGCAGGGTGCTGTCCAAGCATGCCACCACCTGCACGTTCCAGTCCTGCTCCAGGTCTAACTGCTGCTTCTACTGGTGAGCAGTTTCTTCACTAGGCGGGTAAAGAAAGCTGCTCATCAGCTACTCTAGACTTAGGCTGCTACTGATGGAGCTGGAACTGCTCCTACCTTCCCACCCTGCCACAGCAGCCATGGCAGTGGAACTTGAGCGCAGATGCCCCTCCCCACTCCCCCGGTCAGACCTGCGAGAGGATGGACAATTGCACAGATAGGCAGCGGCCAACTGACTACATAGGATGTTTCTATGGTAGTTCAGTTTGTCCTTCCCCTCAGCAGACCGGTAGCGAGGGTCCAACAAGGTGGAGAGCCAGAATTCATCTCTCTGCTGAATGTTGACAATTTGACTGTCACTAAGCAAGCAAGTGAGCATGCATTGGGCCATTTGTGCAAGTGACTCGGAGGGACTCCCTGTCTCCATCTCCACTGCATATTGCCACTATGTGTCTGGGTCCTCTGCCTCCTCTTCCTCACCGCCCTGTAGCTCCTCTGTCTGCTCCTGCTCCTCGTCTCCTGTCACCTGTTTAGAAAAACCACCCATTTATCTACACATTGCTTCTGCTCCAATGTCCTCTTCCTCCTCTAGTTCAGCCTCCACAGGGCTCATGTGGCCATGAGATGTAGGCGCCACATCTCTAGTCCCCTGACCAGCCAGATTTACCAGCATCTGTTCCAGGACATGAAGCAGTGGAATGACATCGTTCATCCCATAGTCCTGGCGACAGACAAATAATGTGGCCTCCTCAGAGGGCCTAAGTAAACGGCAGGTGTCGCGCATAAGCAACCACTGGCTGACATTGAGGTTACACAGGGTACTCCTGTCCACTTGGATCATCAATAAATCGTTTATGGCCTTTCTCTGTTCGTACAGTCGGTCCAATATATCAGGGGTGGAATTCCAACGGGTGGAAACGTTGCATATCAGCCTATGTTCGGGGATGCCGTTCTGTCGCTACAGCTCAAGGAGGGTGTGCTTTGCGGTGTATGAGTGGCTGAAGTGCATGCAAAGTTTCCTGGCCATTTTTAGGATGTCTTGCAGATGGGTGGAAGACTTCAGGAACAGCTTGACAACCAGATTGAACAAGTGTGTGTCACAACCATGGATGGGCTTGGTCGTGACTTGTTGCGCCGCATGTGGTTGCCAGCGGCGTGGTTTCTGGTTGCCGCACGTGTGGGCTGTTACGTGGTAGCCTCACATGCGGTTGCCGCTGGCAACACGGTTAATTTAGACATGCATGTTTGTTTTTCCCTTAGTGTGGTGTCCTGACATGCTGTTGCCAACGACTCTGTTTCTGGTTGCCGCATGTGGGGGTTGATACCTGGTCGCCCCATGTGCGGTTCCCGATGGCAACATGTGGTGTGGCATGCTTGACACATTCTTGTATGTGTGCACTTCTCCTGTTTGGTGTGCACAGGGTTAATGTGTGTGCTGGGTTTGGTGGGTGTGACCTCAGGCCTCTTTATATGTTGGTGTGTTGGAGCCTGAGGTCAGTTTGTTTGTCTCCAGCCATGGTGTGAGCATGTGCTGGAGGTTGCTGGATGTTTCCCCTGTATTGTCTTTGTGAGCCACCCTTATTTGTTATATTGATTGTTTCCCTTTCTCGGTTTGTGTGTCCCCTCCTGCTTGCTTCTGTTGGTCCTTCCCCACCTGGTGTATGTTGTGATGGTGTGGGCTTTGTTTGGAGGTTTGTGTTACAGCGTGTGCTCCGAAAGGGGCTTGCTTACCCAGAGGCATATAGCTTAAACCAGATGGTGTGCTGTCCTGCCAGGATCTCCCTCATGCATCGGGTGTCTGCATGGGGGTCCAGGAGGTCCTGGTGCTGGATCGTTTTCTCCAGTGCGGCAGGTAAGTGTGAGCTTTGTGGATGTGGTTAGCTCTGTTACTTACCTGTCGTGCGGGCGTACACTGTCTGGTTCCCGGCTGCTGTGGGGCCTCTGGAGACGCCTGCTCATCCGTTGTCCTGGATGAGCGGGTGGTCTCTGCCCTCTCACCATCCTAGGGTGATACAGGGATGCCAGGGCTCTTGGGTTCCAGTAGTATGGGCCCTCCTACCTTCTGGGTTGGCTCATACTGTTAGGAGACCAGGGCGAGTATAAGGGACGCTTCAGGAGGTGAACTGCTCCCTATTCCCTGCTTTCCGGCGTAGCAGCCGCAGACGTTACACGGTGGGGGGGTTTCCCATCCCCGACACCATGTTCTTCCCATTGTCAGTCACCATGGTTCAGATTTTGAGTTGTTGAGAAAGCCAGGATTTGATTTCTTGATAAAGTACACAGAGCAGTTCCTCCTCTGTGTGACTCCGTTCACCCAGGCAAAGCAGGTGCAGAACAGCGTGGGAGTGATGAGAGTCTAAAATCACCCATCAATTTTCTCCAAAAAAGCCTGTTTCACATAAAAAATTTCACTACTACGTAATTTGGTCCATACAGCAATAGGAGGCGTACAATCACCCATCAATTTTCCCCAAAAAAACATGTTTGAAATGTAAAATTTCACCAATGAAAGGATAATGGAATTCGGTTCATCAGTTCATACAGAAGAAAGTCTACAATCAATCATCAATTTTCCCAAATAAAGGCTGTTTCACATAAAAAAATTTCACCACGACATAATTTGGTCCATACAACAAAAGGAGGTGTACAATCACCCATCAATTTGAAATAAAATACCTTGCATACACTGCATGCCTCCAACATAATTCTTGGATCTCTTCATGAAAATAATGTATTTGCTGTAAATTGCGAGCGGGGCATAGTTGGACACATTGATTTAACAAAAGATGCAGACCAGCGGAGTTCAGCCACCTCTATTTGCTTCCTGCTGTTTACTGCACTTGAATTAAAATTGGGGCAACCAGCTTCCTCTGATGTGTATGCCTACGGAGTCCTTTTCTTATGGCTTTGCACAGGGAGCAAGAATGTTACGCACAATTCTGATCGAACTCCTGATCTTAAGAAACTGGACTTGAACTCCAAAGCAGAGGTTCTCCTGTCATGTCTTGTGTGCTGTGGAGATTGAATGCAGAAGGAGCAGATAAAAACACATTAATATTTTCAACTTACTGAAGCTGCTTTATTTAATTGTGAATAGATAATAAAGGCAAAGTCTGTGTTGTGTGGGGAGTCGCTCTGGTAAATAGCGGTGCGGGTGCAGTACAGAGGCAAAAGGGAGTCCAGAAAGTGCAGCAAAACAGTGTTTAATTCACACTTGCATAAAGTATACAGCAAACAGTCACTTGGTGTTAATTCACACCCATCAGAAAAACGTGAGGCAAAACAAAAAGTCACATACAGGTTCCAATCACCTTGGAGGTTTAGGTGCGGGTTCGCACCTGGCTGTCAGCCCAGCCGCAAGACAATTCACCACAGGCTTCCAGGCCGACTGCACACCTCCTTGCTGGGCTCTTGCTTCCAGCCCAGGGAGCTCCACAGCACGATCAGCAGCTCCAGGACAATCACAGCCAGCTGCTGGTGCTGGCTGAGTTTTAAACCCAGCCCCAAAACCAGGACTGGGTCGTGGGGAGCAGCCACCCACCCTACACTTTAGCTGCTCCCGGTAAGAGCCGGCCCGGCTTTGCAGCCATGCTATTTAGCAACTGTGTCAGTAGCACTACCTGCTACTGACATCAACAAAACGGCTCTTACCTCACCGAGGCTATGAACCTCGGTGACACGTACCTGCCATCTACGACGGCACCCTGCACCTTACCACATACCCCCACCCCCCTTTGTTCAACCCTGAGGGGGTGGACACACGAAAAACAGTGTACCCGGGAGAGGGCATCTGTATTTTTCAACTACCGGCCCGCTCTGTGCTCCACCGTGAATTTATAATTCTATAGGGACAGAAATCACCTGGTGACCCGGGCATTCCTCTCTTTGGCTTGGCTCATCCACTTGAGTGGGGAGTGGTCGGTCACCAGGCGGAAGCTTCTGCCCAACAGGTAATAACAGAGGGCCTCGAGTGCCCACTTGATGGCCAGGCACTCTCTCTCGACTATGCTGTACCTGGCCTCGGCTGGGGTGAGTTTGCGGCTGAGGAAGACAATGGGATGCTCCTCCCCGTTGACTTCCTGCGACAGTACCGCACCAAGGCCAACCTCAGAGGCGTCGGTCTGGACAACGAACTCCTTCTTGAAATCGGGCGTCACCAAAACCGGGGACCCACACAGGGCCGATTTCAAGGCGGAGAAAGCCTTTTCTGCCTGCTCGTTCCAACGGACCGTCCCCGTCTTACGCCCCTTTAACAAGTCTGTCAACGGCGAAGCTATAGTGGCAAAGTGGGGCACAAACCTCATGTAATACCCCACAATTCTGGTGGTGACCGTTCGGGGCCAACTCCGTATTGCCTCTACCTTATTTACTTGAGGCTTGATGACTCCCCGCCCAATAACATATCCCAGATATTTGGTTTCTTCCAACCCAATCGCACACTTCTTTGGATTGGCGGTTAGTCCAGCTTTCCTCAGGGCATCCACTACCGGCCACAAATGGCTTTCCCAGTCGGTGCTGTGGATGATTACATCATCTAAGTAGGCCGAAGCGTACCGACGATGAGGTCGCAGCACAATATCCATTAACCTTTGGAAGGTGGCGGGGGCGCCAAGCAGGCCAAAGGGTAACACCTTGTAATCATACAGGCCCTGGTAACAAAAGCGTTTTTTTCCTTGGCCGCCTCCGTTAAGGGTACTTGCCAGTATCCATTAGTGAGGTCTAGCACAGAAAAATAACGGGCTTGCCCTAAATTCTCAACAAGCTCGTCTACCCGGGGCATGGGATATGCATCGAACTTGGACACTTCATTTAATTTGCAAAAATCGTTGCAGAACCGCAACGTCCCATCCGGCTTGGGTATTAGAACTATGGGACTGGCCCACTCACTTTTCGACTCCTCAATGACATCAAGCTTCAACATTAATTGCACTTCCTCCGCGATGGCCCGTCGCCGAGCCTCGGGTACCCGGTATGGTTTTAACCGGATCTTGGCCTGAGGCTCAGTGACGATGTCATGTTGGATGAGAGACGTGCGGCCAGGGAGGTCCGAGAACACATCCGTGTTTCGACTGATGAACTCCCTGACTTCCTGAACTTGTTTGGAAGACAGGCCGTCTGCAATTTTTACCGTGGTTACTGCTTCACAGGCCTCGAACTGTGGGGCTGGACCCTTCTCACCCAGAAGCCCTGGCCGGGGGCTGTTGTCGTCGGTCATGTTCCTATCCTTCCGCGGCTTTAGTTAATTTACGTGGTACACCTGCTCCGGCTTGCGCCGCCCTGGCTGGTGTACCTTGTAATTTACTTCCCCTACCTTCTCGATCACCTCATAGGGGCCCTGCCACCTAGCTAGGAACTTGCTGTCAAGGGTGGGTACCAGAACCAAAACCCGATCTCACGGATTGAAGTCCCGTACCCGAGCCTGACGATTATACACCCTACTCTGGGCTTGTTGCGCTGCCTCCATATGCTCCCGGACCAGCGGCAACACTCTTTCCATCCGTTCCTGCATCTGGGTGACATACTCAATGACACTTTTGTGGGGGACAGGCTGTTGTTCCCACGCTTCCTTGGTGATATCCAACAGGCCCCGAGGGTGTCTGCCATAAAGCAGTTCGAAGGGCGAGAACCCAGTAGAGGACTGGGGCACCTCTCACACTGCTAACATGAGATAGGGCAGAAGCAGGTCCCAGTCCTTCCCATCTCTAGACCCCACCCTTTTTAACATATTTTTTAGAGTTTGGTTAAACCTTTCAACAAGACCGTCCGTTTGCGGATGGTAAACGGACGTCCGTAATTGCTTTATACGCAATAGTTTACACAGTTCCCTCATAACTTTGGACATAAAAGGGGTCCCTTGGTCTGTCAGAACCTCTTTTGGCAGGCCCACACGGGAAAACATTTCCATTAACTCTTTGGCAATGAGCTTAGCTGAGGTATGTCGCAGAGGCACCGCCTCCGGATACCGAGTGGCATAGTCGAGAACTACCAGAATGTGTTGGTGGCCCCTGGCAGACTTTGGTACAGGCCCGATTAGATCCATAGCGATACGCTCAAACGGGACCTCAATGATTGGAAGAGGTACAAGGGGACTACGGAAATGTGGCTGGGGGCTATTTACCTGACAGGTTGGACAAGATTTACAATATTCTTCTACCTCTTTAAACACACCAGGCCAATAAAACCGCTGCAGTATGCGGTCTTGGGTTTTCTGCCACCCCAAGTGTCCCCCAAGAACATGTTGGTGGGCAAGCTCCATGACAAGCTTGCGATACGCTGTGGGCACCACCAACTGTTCAACAGGTTCACCCCGGATTTGGTTCACCCGATATAACATTTCTTGGTGAACGACAAAGCGGGGAAATATTAACTCAGCCCCTGGTTTCTGGGGTTTACCATCAATTTCCACCACATTCTCCCAGGCCCTAGTTAGGGATTGGTCCCAGTGTTGGGCGGTCCCAAAATTGTCTCCGGAGACGTGAAGGTCTGCCAACTCAGGCCCTGGTGGCAAGTCCTCCATGTCTCCTACCATTACAGTCAGTGGGGGTGTCTCCCCCTCTATCACAGAAGTGGTGGTCACCCCTACCGAAGGCCCTTCGGACTCGGGGTCCCAGGGCTCTGGCCTCCCACTGGAACCAGGCCACTCTGCTAGGGTTAGCCCTGTTTCAGGGTTATTAGTCACTTTCATCTCAGGCCATAGTGACGGAAAACCAGGGAAGTCTCTCCCAATTATTAGTTCATAGGGTAGCTTTTTGGAGATCGCCACTTCACAAGTCCATGTGCCGGCCGCCGTGGACAGAGACATTACAGCAGTGGGATAGTCCTTTAAGTCTCCATGTATGCACACCACACCAACTTTCCGGCCCGTATACTGGGTGGGCTGTACCAGGGCAGCACTTACCAGGATTACTAGGCTCCCTGAGTCCAGCAGCGTCACTGCCAGATTATCACCCACTTGCACCTGGCACAGGTGACGATTGTCTATTGTCTCGGTGTGCCGGTTGCACACAGTCTCCGGGCATACATGGAAGCCCGGTACCCATAATTAATCTCCATGGGTTCTCCCCGGTGTGGACAGTCGGCCCTTACGTGGCCAGGCTCCTGACACCGCCAGCAGACAATCGGAGCCGGGTCCACAGGGGGTACACCCCGAGGAGGTTTCTCGGGTATCAGTCGTCGGGACGGGATGGGAGACCTCCGGGGTTTGACCGGCCCCCTCCCAACAACACCCCCTTGCAAGTTTTTTGTGGCCTCATAGCGCTCCACCAGATCAACCATTTCAAGGGCATTAGTAGGGGATACCTGGCCGATCCAGTGCTGAAGGGGGTAAGGCAGGGCCCTCCAGAACATGTCGGCCAGCAGACGGTCCAGCATAGCAGTCGGGTCCAGCATAGCAGTCGGACTTAGAACATCAGGCTGCAGCCACTTTTGCAACCTGTGCAGCAACTCATAGTACTGCGGCCTGGCGGGTTCAGCCGTTTTAAAGTCCCACTGGTGGACCCGCTGAGCCCGGACCAACACGTTTACCCCCAGTCTGGCCAGGATCTCCCCCTTCACCGTGGGGTAATCAGCAGCCTGGTCATCTGCTAAGTCAAAAAAAACTTGTTGGGGTCCGGATGCCAGGAACGGAGCGACCTCCTCAGCCCACTGGTCACGGGGTAACTTCTCCCTCACAGCCACGTTTTCAAAGACCGCCAGATACGTCTCCACTTCGTCAGAGGGGGTCATCTTTGGGATCGCCGCACGGACCGCTTTCCGGGCATCATGGTCGTGGTGGGACGCTCCTGCAGCTTGTAACGCCATCACGTGCTGTAAAAGTAGTTGGTTGGTCTCCTGCTGCTGCACGTTAGCCTCCATGAGGGCTTTCACAGCCGCCTCCATGTTGCCAGAAATTCCTGTTTGCAACTTTGCCGGTTTTATATATGCCATGCACTTGTGCTCAGCAAAACAAAAACAATTCGGCGTTCACGCCAGCCTCACTGCGCATGCCCGCATCCGACACCAAATGTGGGGAGTCGCTCTGGTAGATAGCGGTGCGGGTGCAGTACAGAGGAAAAAGGGAGTCCAGAAAGTGCAGCAAAACAGTGTTTAATTCACACTTGCATAAAGTATACAGCAAACAGTCACTTGGTGTTAATTCACACCCATCAGAAAAACGTGAGGCAAAACAAAAAGTCACATACAGGTTCCAATCACCTTGGAGGTTTAGGTGCGGGTTCGCACCTGGCCCAGCCGCAAGACAATTCACCACAGGCTTCCAGGCCGACTGCACACCTCCTTGTTGGGCTCTTGCTTCCAGCCCAGGGAGCTCCACAGCACGATCAGCAACTCCAGGACAATCACAGCCAGCTGCTGGTACTGGCTGAGTTTTAAACCCAGCCCCAAAACCAGGACTGGGTCGTGGGGAGCAGCCACCCACGCTACACTTTAGCTGCTCCCGGTAAGAGCCGGCCCGGATCGGCTTTGCAGCCATGCTATTTAGCAACTGTGTCAGTAGCACTACCTGCTACTGACATCAACAAAACGGCTCTTACCTCACCGAGGCTATGAACCTCGGTGACACGTACCTGCTATCTACGACGGCACCCTGCACCTTACCACAGTTGTCATCAGCATCTTCATTATGTTTTACTGCAGGACCCACGACAACATAATTCAATCCATACAGCAAAAGGAGGTGTACAATCACCCATCTATTTTTCAGAAAAAAATAAACTAAAAAATATCACCAATGAAAAGATATTGGAATTCGGTTCATACCGAAGAAAGTCTACAATCACCCAATTTCCCCCCAAAAAAATTTCACATAAAAATTTTCTCCACTACTTAATTCAGTCCATACCACATAAAAAGCTTTACCACATATAACTGCACCTCTGAACGGCAAATAGGCCCTTAATTTTCCACTTTCACATTACACACAGCTTTTCAACATACAATTGCAATTCTGAATGGCGAATATATTTTTGTTTCGGCACTAATACACAGCAAACAGGGCTTTAGAATATATTACTGTACCGCTGAACAACATTTAGATCCAAATTTTTTTCTACTTTAACACAACACAAAAGGCTTTTCAACAGATAAGTGGAATGCTGAAGAGCAAATATATTTTTAATTCACCACTAATACACGGGAAACTGGGCTTTAGAATATATCAATGCACCGCTGAACGACAATTAGGCCCAAATTTTTTTCTACTTTTACACAACACAAAAGACTTTTCAAAAGATAAGTGCAACGCTGAACAGCGAATATATTTTTAATTCACCACTAATACACTGCAAACAGGACTTTAGAATTACTCACTGCACCGCACAAGGGCAAATATATTTTTATTTACCACTAATTCACGGCAAAAAGGGCACAGCACAAGAGCAAATATGACGTACTGTAGCAATATTTCCTTGTATTAAACATTGTTAATGGCTGTATCAAACAGCACTTACACCCCAATAACAAGAACGTTTTGCTGGAATGACAGAGCTGTATAATGGCGATTATGGATTGTTGAATAATGTATTGTTCCTATTACCCAGTCTGTAACCTCCCCTACTGAACCCTGTTCTACAAAAATGCCTACCCTTTTACTTCACTTATAAATCGTACACTGGTAAATGGCAGAATCTAAGATAGCTGCCGCTATTTAAAGGACTGTGACATCACAGGGCTGGCTGGCTGCTGATTGGCTGCATGCAGGGCATTATGGGTGATTCCCCCCTTCCCAGAGTTCCTTTATCCATGTCCTCACACATGCAGCAGCCATTTTAGGAAAAAATGGGATTCGTTACCACGAAATGTGAGGAAATTCAGCTTTGGTGCGAATTAAATTTTTCCTGAAATTCGGATCGAATTCCACCTCGTCAGCTTTGATTCGCTCATCTCTATTAATGACTTATTCACATGTGCAATGTTCACTTCAATGCACTTTCCGAACGTACAATGAAGAGCACATTGACTAAACACTGCCACATTACAGTCAGTGGGTCAATTCACATGTCTGATTTTCTTCTCGGACCATTACTCTTTGTATAAAAAGTCACCACATGGACTACTCTGGTCCAATGTAAATGACAGACTCCCCCATTCAGGTCAACGCATCCATGAAGAAAACAGACAGCACACAGATGCCATCCATGTGCAGTCCATTTCTCTTTGATGGTTGCTAGAAAGGAAAAAAAAGAAAAGCAGTCAGAGATAGTAACACACTATCACTGTTGGATTTTTTAAGTTTTTTTTTAAAGGCACCTGTCACAAGTTTTGTACCTATGAGACTGGCTGACCTGTTGCATGTGCGCTTGGCAGCTGAAGGCATCTGTGTTGGTCCTGTGTTCATATGTGACCAATTAACACCTATTATGCACCTCAGCAATAAAATACATATCAGACCAACACTGGTATAATTACATAGACACCGAAAGAAGTTCCAGTATACAACAAAGAGATCACTAAGTATCATGTAAAATGCATATCTCAAAGTTTATTATACCAAATATATAAAGACTGAAAACATAACAACCACTTGGAAGCCCAGTTTGACCCAGGCAACCAACCGAAGACTAGTGCCGGATAAAAGACACCACCGACATGGGATAAATAATTACATCAAATATATGGAATAAAAACAACACTGTGCATGGATGTTAAGTATCACCATACATAAATGCCGTAAAACAGATGATAAATAACATGAAGCACGGCCACTGTATAGAAATAATAATCATAAGATTCTCCACAAAGTGGGTCCCAAATTGTAACTATCTACTTGTAATGCAATAATAAAGTGCTGGCCACACATATGGCGCGAAATATTGCATCAATGGGAGCAAATTTAGGCATCAAAATAACTTCCTAAATAGCCATACTACATGTGAAAAACTCCTAATATATCCAAGGGCAAAAACATGCAAAGTGAACACATGTTTAACAAACATAATAAATGGTAATATTACTCATGATAGAATAGCGTGTTCCCCGGCACTACAGACGCACCTCGATGTGCGTTTCACCTAAATGGCTTCGTCGACGAAGAAAAATAAAAAGTTATGGATCTTTGGAAGCGACAATGCAAAAATAGTTTTTTCTTTTAAAAAAAGGGATTTATTGGAAAAAATTAGTAAAACATAAAAGAAAACTATATGTATTTGGTATCACTGTAATCGTGACCGATTACACTGACCCAGAGAATAAAGATATTATGTTATTTACCCCGAAAAATGAACGCCGTAAAATTAATAACGTAAAAACGCATTGGCAGTATTGCTGTTTTTCCCCTCTCCATCATTAAAAATTAATCAGAAAGTTATATGTACCCCAAAATGGCGACATTAAAAACTACAACTTGTCCTGCAAAAAAACAAGCCCTCATAAAGCTATATAGACATAAAAATAAAAAAGTTATAGCTCTTGGAACGCGACAATAAAAAAAGGAAGAAAAACGCTTGGTCAATAAGGCCCAAAACAGGCTAGTCACTAAGGGGTTAAGATTATGTTCGTTCACACATTTTTCCTCTTTTTTGGCATGAATAACGGGGTTACAGATTGATTTTCGCCACCTGAAGGTTACTCATGTAGCATTGGACAAATGAACTGTGGTTAATCTCATATTTAATTAGCCTAATTTACTCATTCTTGGTATTATTTCTGTAACGTAATTTATGTATTTAATGCATTGACCTTCCTGATAATTTACATTCTCTGAAGTTAATTATTAAAGTGTTTTTAATAGCAGCATAAGATGTAGATGTGTGCCTATTTCTCAAATGATCGTGTTTTCCACTGCTGAGTGCAATGGACGGTCTGCCCATTCTGCCCACTAGTACAGCAGAGCAGAGGTAATTTGTTTCTCATGTAATTGAGAAATAATATATTGATAATTGAGCTCATATAATTAATATTCACAAGACCCAGTGTAGACATTTATTAACAGCAGTAGTAACTTTTATTGGTCAGTGAATATAGAATTATTATACTGTAGGTTGCAAATTACATTATCACAGGGATTGTCTGCTTTGGACAATGCCTACCAGCTAGACAACAAAATGATCATCAATTGTCATCCTGCTAGAACCCCAGCAATCAGCTGCAAGGCTTCATTCACATTTATGCTTGTTCACGGTGAAAAAATCAAGGAGACATGCACTACCAAACATGATCGCGACCAAACAAACTCATTGAAGTCTATATGAAAATCACAGACACAACACAGATAGCATCTGTGTTTGGTCCATTTTTCACTGATCATTGATAGTAGATTTTTTTTTAATTACTATATTTTTCGCTATGTAAGACTCACCAGATGATAAGACACACCCCAAGTTTTGACAGGAGACAAATAAGAAAAAAAATATTGTTAATCAGGCCTCATATCAGATCCTCAGATCAGACCCCATATCAGGAGCTCACATCAGAACCCCATCAGACCTCCATATCAAACCCCATCATACCTCCATGTCAGACCACTATCAGACCTTACAACATCTGTGTCAGACTCCCTTTAGGCCTCAGATCAGACTTACATGTCAAAAGCCTATCAGACCTCAGATCAGAGATAAAATAAATAACTTCACTTACCTCTCCTGCTCTGCCACTCCTCTCTAGGTCCAGCCATCTCTACAGAGGTCACGCTCCCTTGTCTTCTGTGGCCTCTGGTCTTCTGAGTGCAGTGTCAGGTTATGGTGCATGCACTATGTCCTCACATTGCACGTGATCAGGACAGTGCAGCAAGGCCCCAGGGAAGAAGACCAGGGAGGGTGAGTACATTGTTCACAGTGCTTTAGTCCCTGCTCCCTGCACCTACTACATACTAGTGAGTAGAGTTGAGCGAACACCTGGATGTTCGGGTTCGAGAAGTTCGGCCGAACTTCCCGAAAATGTTCGGGTTCGGGATCCGAACTCGACCCGAACTTCATCCCGAACCCGAACTCCATTGAAGTCAATAGGTACCTGAACTTTTGGGCGCTAAAAAGGCTGTAAAATAGTCCAGGAAAGGGCTAGAGGGGTGCAAAAGGCAGCAAAATGTAGGTAAATCCCCTGCAAACAAACGTGGATAGTAAATAAATAAAAATAAATAAAAATTAAGCAATATCAATTGAAGAGAGGTCCCATAGCAGAGAATCAGGTTTCAAGTCACCCATCAATGGAGAAGGCCACTTTCATTTATTTAGCCACCAGCACCCAGACAGAGGACAGAGGTCGCATAGCAGAGAATCAGGCGTCATGTCACCCACCAATGGAGAAGGCCACCTTTAGATAATTAGGCCCCTGGCACCCAGACGGAGGTGAGAGGTCGCATAGCAGAGAATCAGGCTTCATGTCACCCACCACTGGAACAGACCACTTTCAGAAAATTAGGCCCCTGGCACGGAGGAGAGGTTCATTCAACTTTTGGTTGCACCGCAATGTAATGGTAAAATTATAAAGAGAGGATTTAATAAAGAAGTGCCCTGGAGTACAAGAATATATGGTTGAGGGGGAGGCAGTTATAAATGTCTATTCTGCACAAGAGATGGACAGGTCCTGTGGGATCCATGCCTGGTTCATTTTTATGAACGTCAGCTTGTCCATGTTGGCTGTGGACAGGCGGCTGCGTTTGTCAGTAATGACGCCCCCTGCCGTGCTGAATACACGTTCAGACAAAACGCTGGCCGCCGGGCAGGCCAGCACCTCCAAGGCATAAAAGGCTAGCTCTGGCCACGTGGACAATTTGAAGACCCAGAAGTTGAATGGGGCCGAACCATCAGTTAGTGCGTGGAGGGGTGTGCAGACGTACTGTTAAACCATGTTAGTGAAATGCTGCCTCCTACTAACACGTTCCGTAACAGGTGGTGGTGCAGTTAGCTGTGGCGTGGTGACAAAACTTTTCCACATTTCTGCCATGCTAACCCTGCCCTCAGAGGAGCTGGCCGTGACACAGCTGCGTTGGCGACCACTTGCTCCTCCTCTGCCTTCGCTTTGGGCTTCCACTTGTTCCCCAGTGACATTTGGAAATGCTCTCTACTCGCGCATTTTCCTATCACGCTCCAGTGTAGGAAGTAAGGTAGGCACATTGTCTTTGTATCGGGGATCCAGCAGGGTGGCAACCCAGTAGTCCGCACATGTTAAAATGTGGGCAACTCTGCTGTCGTTGCGCAGGCACTGCAGCATGTAGTCGCTCATGTGTGCCAGGCTTCCCAGAGGTAAGGACAAGCTGTCCTCTGTGGGAGGCGTATCGTCATCGTCCTCCGTATCCCTCCAGCAACGCACCAGTGATGGGCCTTAGCTGTGTTGGGTGCCACCCCGCTGTGAACCTGCTTCATCCTCATCCTCCTCCACCTCCTCCTCATCCTCCTCGTCCTCCAGTAGTGGGCCCTGGATGGCCACATTTGTACCTGGCCTCTGCTGTTGCAAAAAAACTGCATATGAGGCAGTGAGCGGGAAGGCCGAAGTTACGCTGTAGCACAGACAGGCGAGCAGCGGCAGGATGTGAACGCCGGAAGCACTCACAGACGGCCCGCTCTTTATGCAGCAGCTCTGACATGTCGGGGTAGTTGTGAATGAACTTCTGCACCACCAAATTCAGCACATGCGCCAGGCAAGGGATGAGATTTCGCCCGTTATCGCACACCACCAGGCCGGGCTTGAGGCCGACCGGCAGCAACCACTCGTCGGTCTGTTGTTCAATACCCCGCCACAACTCCTGCGCGGTGTGGGGCCTGTCTGTCCTTGGGAAACCCTGCCAGCAGAGTCTTCAAACAGCATAAGAGGCTGCTGCATAACTTGAGGCTCTTAAAGTTTCCCTGATATGCATGGGGGTTATGTGACAGACTGATGGGCTTGGTTTTTTAGGTGCCACCTGTGCTGGGTGGAAGATAATGTTGTGAACGTGAATCGGCCCCCCTATTGACTAGCGCCTGTACTTGCTCAGGCCTTACCATCCTTAGAACGGCATAGGGCCCCACCAAATATCGCTGCAAATTCTGGCGGGTACTGGAACCTGAGGTAGTTTGTTCACTAGGACGTGTGGCTGTGGCAGAATGGCCACGTCCTCTCCCAGCACCAGAGGGTACACTAACACTACCACGACTGCGTCCGCGTCCCTTACTAGATGTTTTCCTCTTCCTGTTACCGTTCACCAAGCATCACAATAAGAAAAAAAATATTTGGCCCAATATATTGATTTCAAATTCAGGCCTTTTTTTATAGGCACCTAACATAATCTGCCTATTTATTTATGTACCATATTACACTAATTCTGTCACAGCAGTAACCACTGATTTAGGGGAATATCAATTGTAGGCTTAGTATTTTGGCCCTGGATGAAAGGTATCCTTTTATGGACAGATTTACACTTGGAGATGCACAGTATCGTGAGAAAAAATATGTAGGATTATGCCTTCAGCAATTGTATTTTAACACTTTGTGTAATATACCCTTTAACGGACAGATTTACACTTGGAGATGCACAGTAGCGTGAGAAAAAATATGTAGGATTATGCCTTCAGCAATTGTAATGTAACACTTTTTGTAATATACCCTTTTGCGAAAAGAAATATACTTGGAGATGCACACTGAGTGTAATATTGTACTTTTACAGACAGATTAACACTTGGCCTGCAACAGCTGGAACACCAGATTCAGGGTATTGCTATATTGGAAAGTAAATTTCACCACAGAACAAAATCTATCCTTTGACGGATACTATTAAACTTGTCCAGTCACAGCTGGAACACCAGATTTACTGTATTTATATTTTTGCAACTGTATTTCACCCCAGAACAAAATCTATCCTTTGACAGACACTATGAAAATGATCCAGTCACAGCTGGAACACCAGACTCAGGGTATTGCTATATTGGCAATTGAATTTCGCCCCAGAACAAAATTTATCCTTTGACGGATACTATTAAACTTGTTCAGTCACAGCTGGAACACCAGATTTACTGTATTTATATTTTTGCAACTGTATTTCACCCCAGAACAAAATCTATCCTTTGACGAACACTATGAAACTTGTCCAGTCACAGCTGGAACACCAGATTTACTGTATTTCTATTTCAGCAACTGAATTTCACCCCAGAAAATAATAAATCCTTTGCCGGACACTATTAAACTTGTACAGTCACAGCTGGAACACCAGATCTACGGTATTTCTATTTTTTTAACTGAATTTCACTGCAGAAAATAATATATCCTATGATGGACACTATGAAACTTGGCCAGCCACTGCTGGGACACCAGATTTACGGTATTGCCATTTTAGCAATTGAATTTAACCCCAGAACAAAATGTATTCTTTGCCGGAAACTTGTCCAGTCACAGCTGGAACACCAGATTTACTGTATTTATATTTTGGCAACTGAATTTCACCCCAGAAAATAATAAATCCTTTGCCGGACACTATTAAACTTGGCCAGCCACTGCTGGGACTCCAGATTTGCAGTATTGCTATTTTTGGCAGTTGAATTTAACCCCAGAACAAAATATATCCTTTGCCGTACACTATGAAACTTGTCCAGTCACAGCTGGAACACCAGATTTACTGTATTTTTATTTTGCAACTGAATTTCACCACAGAAAATAATAAATCCTTTGCCAGACACTATTAAACTTGTCCAGCCACTGCTGGGACACCAGATTCACGGTATCGCTATTTTGGCAATTGAATACCACCCCAGAAAAAAATATATCCTTTGCCGGACACTATTAAAATTGTCCAGTCACAGCTGGAACACCACACTTACGGTATTTCTATTTTTGCAACTAAATTTCACCGCAGAAAATAATATATCCTATGACAGACACTATGAAACTTGTCCAGTCACAGCTGGAACACCAGATTTACAGTATTTCTATTTTGGCAACTGAATTTCATACCAGAAAATAATAAATCCTTTGCCGGACACTATAAAACTTGTCCAGTCACAGCTGGAACACCAGATTTGCGGTATTTCTCTTTTTGCAACTGAATTTAACCACAGAAAATAATATATCCTATGACGGACACTATGAAACTTGTCCAGTCACAGCTGAAACACCTGATTTATGGTATTGCTATTTTGGCAATTGAATTTCGCCCCAGAAAAAAATATATCCTTTACCAGACAGCAGACATGGCTAGCCACAGCTGGAACACCATATTTAGGAGATTGCTATTTTGGCAATTGAATTTAACCCCTCAATAAAAGATATAAATTTCTATCCTGAGTTTCTAGTGGTGACAATAAGCATAGCCAAGCCCCTAATGTAAGATATAGCAAAAAAAAACAAAAAAACTAGTATTGATGAATTGATGGACTTGGTGGCAGCTTGGCCACCGATCACCCCAGAAAAAAGTGACAGAAAAACGCTCTGTGCAGCCTAAAAACCAGTGAGCAATTAACTAGCAGAAGTTGAATGATTCACAGCTGTAGATCGATCACTTCATTAGGTTTTTTTGCTGACTTTTCCCTGCCTAATCTCACCCTCACAGCAGCTGTGTACTATCCCTACACTAATCAGAGCAAGGTGACGTGCGGCGCTACGTGACTCCAGCTTAAATAGAGTCATGCTGCACTTGGCCAATCACAGCCATGTCATTAGTAGGCATGGCTGTGATGGCTTCTTAGGTCAAGAAGTAAAATGCTAGCTGATTGGCTGCTGTGCAGCACTTCAGAAAGCGGGAAGAAATCGCCGAACAACGGATCCGAACTTTTTTGAAAATGTTCAGGTCCGGGTCCATGTCACGAACACCCCAAAATTCGGTACGAACCTGAACTATCCAGTTCGGTTTCGCTCATCCCTACTAGTGAGCATTTTCATAATGGAAGCACTCAATAATATTTGCTTTATAAAACACACTGAAATTTTGTGTCTTATAAAGTGAAAAATATGGTAATTTTGTTGATGTATGAGGGTTTTCTCCGTAGTTTATGGCAGAAAAACTGGACTTTTATTTTCCAGCAAAATCCATTACAATAAATATGTATTTGTAACATACTTACTATTAAATATCACAAAAGAAAGTATTTGATATCCCTGTAATCATAGTAACATATACAATATAGTGAGCACATTGTTTAGATTTTTTGATTTTCCCTATATTTTACCCATAATAAAAGTTAAAAGAAATTAAAATCTTACTAATGAGTATAGCAAAATGGCCTCACACAAAATAAGGTATTGGCTGTTATAGCTCTAACCCTGGGTTCAGACCTGAGCGTTCCAAAAACGCGCGTTTTACGCGCGTTTTTGACGCGCTGTTCTGCAGCGTTTTTGCAAATAGGAAACGCGCGTTCGTACGCGCGTTCTTGTGATTGACTACTGTGGTGTCAATCACAAAACGCGCGTCAAACGCCCCAAAAGAAGCTCAAGTACTTGTTTATGCGTTGGGCGTTTTACAGCGCGTTCAAACGCGCTGTAAAACGCTCAAGTGTGAACCACTCCCATAGGGATGCATTGGTTTTAATCTGTTGAGCGTTTTACAGCGCGTTTGAACGCGCTGTAAAACGCTCAGGTGTGAACCCAGGGTAAATGTAAGAAGAGCTGGGGGGACACACGGTTTGTTTGTATCGGGCCCTGAAATTCCTGATGGCCGCCCTGCCTATGACATGTCAATATCATCTCTCTTGACTGCAAGGTATTTAAGGGTTTACTTAAATAATGTAGAAAATGAAGATCAGACACAATCTAGTATATGACAACCTCTTTCAAAACTAGAATCAGCCCTATACCTTATATTAGTTCCCTCCACTCACTGCCCCGGATCCATAAACCAATAGAGTGTTTTCTGCAACTTATTTAATATATTTAATAACTAGAATACAATATAGATAAAAGCAGATCACTTGCTGTACCACAATAAATGCATTATTAATAACGTAAAATTTACTTACTGCTACATTTATTTTAAGGTTTCAGCTTAGGGTCATGTCCTTTCTCATGTGTTTGTCCTTTCTGCTGCAGCTGGTGGCAGTTGAAGGATAGAACTGAGCATGTGCTCAGTGAGCAGCACAGAGAAATTAGAAAAAAGAGTAAACAGCAGGTGGCGCTATATAGATACATTTAATTGAATATTAATACAATATAATAATATAATGATATATAATAATAATATCCACGTGCTGGATTGAAAACTAGAATATTTTTCGTCGGACAATCCCTTTAAGGCCAAGCCTGTCCAAGCCATTGCCCGGGATCATGTGTTCTTCCCACATAAAACAACAGATTCTTCCTTGTTTGAATTCCACACAGTGAATGACATTCGTAGTTCCATATAACAATTTTACTGATCATTAAGGAAGCAGGTGTATAGTTACTGCTCCATTATCTATGTGCATTTTATGTTTTTTTAAAATGTTCATTACAGATTTATTCTGCACATTTTAATAAAACATCATTTTAATGGAATTTTCATGCAGAAGCAATGGATTATTAATTACTACATGACCTATTTAGTATTTGATCACCATAATGGACTCAGGGTTTGTTAATTGTGCTAAGTACTGTCTGAAAACTGTACTGGAAAATTATTCCATTTCAGATAAATCTATTTAAAATTCCACCAAAGGATCTGACTGTTGCTTCAGGTTAGCAGCTTATGTTCAGACATTAGTAAGTTTTGCTGTGATGTCCTTTTGTTATAGAGCTGGCATAGTAATAAAGGATAAAGCGTGCTAAAAACAATCTCAACAATTGTGTCTCAGGATATACATTGAGGGCACATAACTAGTATCAGGTATAAATTCCCTTGTTTATTGCAAAAAATTGTCACTTCCCCACCTGGATTAACCGGATCCATACACCAATAGAGTGTTTTCTGCAACTTATTTAATATATTTAATAACTAGAATACAATATACATAACAGCAGATCCCTTGCTGTACCACAATAAATGCATTATTAATAACGTAAAAGTAGAATTAAAACTAGAAGTGACTGAAGAATTAGTAATACGTAGATGGTCAGCACTCCGCATGCAATAGAAGGGTGCTCTGTGTTCGGGAAAAGACCCAATTCATACAGGATTAATAATAACACGGCACGGCCTGACAGGCCACCTCATGCTTTGACTGCTTCCTACTGAGAAAGGTCCGGGATTGGACCAAAACGTAGGCCATTTGTTGTACTTAATTATGGTGGCACATATGAAATCAATAAAACTATGAATTCTTGATGTAAAGGAACTCTAGGAGTGTCGTGTTATTATTAATCCTGAGGAATTAGTAAGGCATACTCCAAAAAGCACCTGACCTTTACCTTTAACACTAAGACCACTAGCCGGGACCACCTATTGTGCCCTCTCTGCTTATAGAAACAGATACAATGCTCCAGCTGAAGTAATCCTCGCCAGTACACAGGCATCCTCCTTAGCCGTGCCCACATCTAAGCAGAGGAGACCCGCGTAGACATGTAGTACGCCAGAGGGGCACTACCATTCCAACACCCTGCTACTGTCTCTAATAGGCTAACAATAATGTCAGCTTTGTATTTATTTTAGTTCCTTTACACTATGCATTTCTAAAATTGCTATGAAACTGGTATGTTCATGTAATGTGCCTTGTTCACCAGCAGGTGGCAGCGGATATGGCAGATAAATCTTTACATGAGATAGAACTTACTATTCCATTCTGTCCCCCTTAGGGCAGAATTGGACGAGTCCTGCTTCCTACCAAGGGAGGGGCTGCAGGAAGTGTTAAGTCATTCTTAGTGTGAGTCTAGGGTTGGAAGCAGATAAGTCAAGATGGAGCAGTGAGGGGAAGGTGCCCCCTCCTTCAGCAGGAGTTTCTTCAGAGGGAAGCAGCTCATAGAGCACCATGAATCCCTACAGTTTAAAGCTACATGCACACAACAGTTGTTTTTTGCTGTTTACGCAAATCGCAGATCCGTCTTCCTTTTTTTTTTCACATCCACATTGGTTCCATGTGTCCGCAAATTTTGTAGGTTGTGTTTCCTTGTGTCTTCCATTTTTCTTGCCGATCCGCAAAAAAAAGGAAGGCTTAAACCAGTTTCTTAAAGTACCTGTACAAGTGCCCTGGTTTCCAAGAAACCATCCGCAAAAAAAACGGATGGCTTCCGTTGGTCATCCGCATTTTTTGCGGACCCATTGACTTGTATGGGCCTGCAAACCGTTTTTTGCAGACAAGAATAGGACATGCCATATTTTTTATGCGGACGTAAAATGCGGACAGCGGACAGGCAACGGAAATGGCATCCGCCTTTTTAACGGATCCATAGAAATAAATGGTAAACCATCGGATCCACAAAAAAAACGGAACGGAGGCCGCAAAAAAACACTGCCGTGTGCATGTAGGCTAGGAGACAGAGTAATGCGAGGGGTCAACAGCCCCCACCCCAAAGGTACCCCACTCCAAAGGTACCAGAATCGTTGCAGGGTCCAGCTACCAGACTAAAGCTGAGTTTAGCATGGCAGAGAAGGAGAAAGTAGAATATTCAAGTTTGTCTGCCAGTCATCCCAAAACCTGCTGGAACCAAGACAAAGATTTGTGTATGGATGCAAGTTTATTCCAGTAAAGCTTTTGAACTTTCACCAAGTCTGGACTCGACTTATTCTCCAAATCCTATAGCTCTCCCCTTTAATGCTCCAGAGCCTAACCCTGAGGACCGATGGTATCCAGGTATGAGCACGTGACACACACACACAGAAACTATTGAGGCCGCACCTTTTATATTGTATTTATTGTGGTACAGCCAGGGCCCTGTTCAAAATAGTAGAAAAAAATCCAGCAGCAGGCTTCTCGTGTTCAGTGTAAAAATCCAAAAGTATTCTCTATTCAGCAATCGCTATTTATGTCTCCTCCTCATGCGGATTTAAATAACCTTTCTATACCCATGACACTCAGGCTTGTCAGGTCACCCTGATGAACATCTCTAAAATGTCTAGATAGCATAGAGTTCTTCAGCAGTTTGAGATTGGAGACATCCGACAAATGCTTTCTTATTCTCACTTTCAGACTGTTTGAGGTGCATCCCATGTATTGAATGCTGCAGGCTTTGCAGGTTGCCAAATAAATTACATTATTCATGTTACAGTTGATATATGATCTGATCTTAAAAACCTCCTTGGTTACACTGGATTCAAATATTTTACCCACTGTAATATATTGACAAGTTTTACAAATACCGTGGCCACATTTGTAACTGCCCACAACATTTATCCACGTGGGTTTGACAGTATCTGACTTTTCTATGAACAACCTAGGGGACAAAGCAGAGTACAAAGTAGATGCTATTCTGCTTACCACTTGAAAGCCTGGCTCTAAAATTAGTTGCAAGCTATCATCTTGAAATAAAATGAGTAGATATTTTGTGATAATACCTTGTATCGTCTGAAACTGGCGACTGTAGGAGGTGACAACCCTCAGTTATTTGTTGTCCTCGCCTTCCCTCCTCACTGTACTATGTGTAATCAATGCCTCTCTATTCACATGTTTTACTTTCTCTCCTGCCTGCTTCAAAATACGATCACTGTACCCTCTCAATCTCAATCTCTCAAACAGAGCTATTAATTCTGACTCAAACAGTTTCGGCGTAGGGAATGCCTTTTATTACATGTTTAGGATGGCATGATGAGGCTAGAATCAGGGTGTTACCGCTTGTGTCTTTCCTGTAATTCCTCCTAACTACCTTGTCCGCCTTATTCGATAGCTTAATGTCCAAAAAAGGAATGTCCTTTGAGGATAAATTAGATGAAAATCTAAGATTCATATCGTTCTTATTCATGTAGTTGATGTATTAAAAAAAAACTCTAGTCTGTGGAGTTCCAGTTCATCACAATGTCATCTATGAACCTCCCATACCACATGATCGGGGACATGAATATGTTATCCTTGGTCATGAGATGACACTCCTCGTCTGCAAATACAGGACCCTGTTATTTCGTATTGTATCAGATAACAGTTGGATTCCGCTTGGAGGGTTTATTGGGACTCCGTGTTCCGACCCCCTATTTCCTGGGGGTGGGAGCGCAGAGCCATAAAATCCCATGCTTCAGCGGAAATCATTGTTACAACTAAGGACATTGTTGTCCAAAACGCGTCAATTATCGATTGCTTTATGGATTTATCTGCATATGGATATTTGTTGCATGAATAAAGTTCTTACAGAAAATAGAACAGTGCCGAAGCTGTTTCTTCTTATTTACTTCATCCAACATATCAAGGACTTGCTTGTGGATTCCGAGCACATGGGGCAGATGCCATTAAGGCTCCATCCACACATCCGCAATTCCGTTCCGAATTTTGCGGAACGTAATTGCGGACCCATTCATTTCTATGTGGACACACTATGTCCCACCCGGATCTGGAATTGCGGATCCACACTTCCGGGTCTGCACTTCCGGGTCTGCACTTCCGTTCCGCAAAAAAATAGAACATGTCCTATTCTTGTCTGCAATTGTGGACAAGAAAATGCATTTTCTATGAGAGTGTCGGCGATGTGCGGTCCTCAAAATGCGGAACACACATTTCCGGTGTCCGTGTTTTGCGGAGCCGTGGATCCGCAAATCACACACTGATTTGTAAATGGACTCTTAAGGTGAGCTGGATGTGTAACTTTACAGGACCCTGTTGTTATGTATATTGTATTCTAGTTATTAAATATATTGTACAAAACACTCCATTGGTGCGTGAATCTGGTTAATCCAGGTGGGGGAGTGCCTACAATTTTTTGACAGTGGTTAGGTCATTAGTAGAGCACCCTTTTTCCATTATTATAGGTTGGCGAGAGCCACTGTACGTTTGTTTTTAATAATTTTCCTTGTGTTCTACTCTCTATTATTAAGCATACTTAATTAAAACATAACTTTTATTAAGTGAATGGTAAAGCAAAAAAGAAACAAATTGATGACTAAACACACAAACACCAAATGGCTAATCATGTAGGACAAGAAATGCACTCTTGAATGAGTCTGTGCATATGGTCATGGATTGCTAGCATGGGTTTACAGGCTCGTAGGGTAATTTGGCTATAATGCCCTATTTACTAGCTACTTTTATTTATTGCCTCAACAAACCCTGAGCTGGATACTCAGAGTAGCAACTGTCCTGATAAGGGCAACCTCTAGACCCGGTATTCAAACCTGCCCCTACACTGACTAGAAAGCACTTCGCTCTAGTAATTTGCTCCTGCTCCAACAACTTTCACTAGCTGTATTCACTGGCACAATGGGGAGCCTTCGCGCATTTCATAACTTTCCATGGTATGCGGGTAACGATAGTGGTGTCTTGTATACCTATAAACAGTATTTTTTATATAGACAGTAGCCTCTGTCTAGTGACAAAGTTTACAGATTAGAAAAAAATAAAAGAAATCAGGTGAGGGGCAAATACTCCTTCACAGCAGTGTACGCTGGAATTTTTCCAACAAAACAATGTATCAGTCCACTAGGCTCCTGCTACTTTATTTCATGGTGCCTGCTCTCTCACTTGCATTTGCAATATTTGGTAAAATTCTGCTACATTTGGTGGTCTGTTTTTAAAGTGGTCTATGTTTAAGGGACAAAACTGAGATTACACCGAAATGATGGCATATTTACTATTTGTGACTTTTTCAAAAGTTGCAAAAAAGTTGCATCACCACCTCAGGCAACCCCTTGATGTACTTTTAGACATATAAGTGAAAACCGCATTGCAGTCACACCAAGTATATTGTGCAGTTTCATAAATTTCGTGCAGACAGGCAAGGAAAACACAGAGTTAAAAATAAAACAAAAACATCTGCATATGATAAATATCCCCATTACTGTATTAAGATATACTTTAAAGGGTTAATCTAGGAATTGACAATCATGGCCTATCCTCAGAATAGGTCATCATTATCACATCGATAGGGGTCTGAGACCCAGGAGCCCCACCAATCAGCTGTTTCAGGGAGCCATTGCGCTCGCAGGAGCTGTGGTGGACACAGCTGGCTACTGGCAGCTTTCCAAGCACAGTGCCATACATTGTATAGTGGCTGTGCATGGTATTGCAGTTCAGCCCCATTCACTTCTATGGGGCTGGGCTGCAACTAGGCCAGGCATCAGCAACCTTCGGCTCCCAGCCGTTGTGAAACTACAATTCCCAGCATGCTCCATTCATTTCTATGTAAGTTCTTAGAAGAGCAGAGCAACTATGCATGCTGGGAGTTGTAGTTTCATAACAGCTGGGAGCCAAAGGTTGCCTACCCTGAACTAGGCCATGTGACCTACAGATGTAGCTGAGCTAAAATTGACTCAGGTATTACATGACACAGTGTTATCTCGGTTATCTTGTGACAAAAGTAATTGAAATTCATTGAAAATTTGTTATCTTTCTATTGCCATTCTTTCGTTAATTTTTTAACCATCAAGTTTAGCTCGGCTGCATCTGTATGTACGGTGATGTCACATGGCGTAGGAAGAGGTTGCGGCGCTCACAGAGCACTAGCCCCTTCTAACAGTTGATTGGCTGAGGATATTGATGATTTACTCTGAGGATAGGTCATCCATATAAGTTATTGTTTACCTCCTTGAAGACACTAAACAGCAAAATAATTTACAATAGTGATCTAGGGTAGGCATTCAATTTCAGGATTATAAATTAACATTTTTTTTATATAGATAGGGAGAGGGATCATGCATATTATTCTGTTAACCTGTAGACAGTCAGTTTGTGCCTTTATATCCTCTGATGTTCATATACAGAAGAAATATATGTGTCACTGTTCATTCTGGCCAGCACGGTTTGATTTCCCAAAAGAATGTGGGCAATGCGAGCTGAACTGTATGCAAAAACACCTGTTTAATCAGCCTTATAGTGTAAGTATGAATACGCTTTTAATCAATTTGTTTGTTTTTCTTATAAACAAAAGAACAAAAGCAAAAGATTGAAAACAAACTTTTCTTGTTAACGCAGAACGATAAAAACCTATTAAATTACTGGCTGACTAATTAAAGAAATGAAAATGTGATTAGTCTGGGGGACTGGTAGACAGTGAACATTTACTTAGACAATACATTCTGTAAAGTTTCATGGTTGGTGAAATGTTCTTGGAATGCACTTGTGTTACACATTTACAAATTCCATAAAGGTATCAACCCTTTTTGGTTGTTTTGCTTAAGTCCCCCCCCCCCCCCCCCCATAACTTTTTAATTTTCCATTACATAACTGTATGAGGGCTTGATTTTTTATACAATACAAATTGTATTTTTTAATGACATTGCTTCATTTACCATATCTTTTACTACTTAAAAACATCTATATCTTCTATATTTCAATGAAACTTGGTATATACATCCCTTGCTAACTGGAAATAAATCTTGTGGGGGTCATACGCCCCTACACAGCAGCTGCATGGAGTTTGTATGCTCCAACTGTTTTTGGCTACACACATATTGCTCTGTAATAGAGATGAGCGAACTTTAAAAAAAAGTTTGGCGTTCGGCGTTCGGGTTGTGGTAACTCGCGCATCCCGTTATGGATTCCACTATCGCGGCATATGGAATCCATAAGGGGCGGCTTCCACCAACCCAAACTGTTGAACAGCCGAAGGACCTGGGGGTGACGTCGCCGTCATGTGATCAGTGCAGGGGGCGTGGCTCAGCACAGGATCAAATCCATAGCAGATCTGAGGAACACTTTTGCAGCAATAGGCACCAAAATGACTTAAAGGGGTTATACCATGATTGATATAAATAATTAAATGAGTGCTGTATATGGAAATCTCTTTATAACAAAATTAGAACCAGCCCTTTACCTTACATGGATCCAGAGATCTTCCCATTCATTGCTACTGCTAGATTTATTTCAGGGTGGCAGCTATGGGGCATTCCCTTTTTCCCGGTGCATGCCATTTCTCTACCATGAAGCTGTCCATACCCTGAAGAGGGGCTGATCAGTCCTGGTTGGAGACATTTAATTTGCTACTGGAAAGAAGAATCTGTCTAGGAGTACCTTCTCTAGAGCAACTGCATTGTTAAAAACAAAGGTGCAGAGAATTGGCCAGTGGTGGACTAACCATAGACACTACAAGGAAATTTTCTTGTAGGCCAATGCCCAGGGGGTGACCTGAGCCCTTTTCATGGCCGCTGAACACTTCATTACTGCAGCGAGAGTGGTGGTATTTGGTATTGTACTATGGCATTTGGTTCTGCAGGGGCAGTATTTTGTGCTGCACTACATTATTGGTGGCCCTTCCTACTTCTGTCAATTTGGGCTCGCCTACAACATGCAGCCCCTTTTAGGTTTCTAGGGCCACTTTAAGTTCCCAGTCCGTCCCGGGAATTAGCCCATTATTCATGGAATGGAAGTGAAGGAGTGGAAAAACCATGTCTCTCCTGCCCTGGGTGGTAAAACCTGCCACCATAATGAGGCCTAGTTTGACCATTCCTGTTGAGTCCTGTCCTGGGTGGTAAAACCTGCCACCATAATGAGGCCTAGTTTGACCGTTCCTGTTGAGTCCTGTTCTATGTACATCACTGCACACTCTATCAAAGCTACCAGAGTCTTTTCAACTAGTCAATAATCAGTATTCACTACATGGCGAAAGCAATTAATTGGTCCCTTGACTTTTATGAAAATGGTCCTGCTATGTGTGTGAGAAAATACCATTGGTTTATAAGCACCACTGGGAACAGTTACCAATGTAAATTACTGCAGTCTGTCTAACATAGAGTAGAATGTTAGCACTAAGTAGTATTTTTAATGAACTGAAGCATATCGATCCTAGAATTAACAATCTAAACTTTATGATTTTCCACACATGATAGTTGACTTCAACCTGTGCAGCATAACGTCTGCAGTAAGTAAATAAGGCAAGTGTAACTCAATCATACTATATATGTGAAAACAAGCAATTACAATAAGGAGTCTGAAAAACCCAAGGAGCATGATGCCCATTACTAAATTATCTCAGCAGTGGTGTACACAATCAACATGCTCATCTCAGCTAATGCCTAGTTGTTATGATCTTGCGTCCTGCTGATTTCTCCTGCTGGCTTGGTACAAAGCTTATCTTTTAGTCACTTGAAATAATTATGACCAAGTGGGTTTTTCAATATTGTAATTGACATTATAAAACAACATTATGAATTGTGAATTCAGCATTATGTATGTTAATGCCTCCTGCAGTAATTGATATGCATACAAGCATTATTGGGTCAGTAGTCACAAAATTAAAGTTTAATGTTTTTTAGAAAAAGAATGGGAAAATACTCACTTTAAGAAATGGGTTTTAGAGGCTGTGTGGTCATATTCCAAACCAAGTCTTTTCCTATGGGTATAAGGTGTATATAAACACTAATTCTGTAACAAGGGGGGCACTATATCATGATCCAATAACTAGGGTTAAACAAAAAGTTGTCCAATCAAATACATTTGGAGCATATAGATAGTATATACTTAAATGACTCATCTGTAGGTATATCATATCTAAGACCTCCACCAGCCCCAACAATGACTGTGCTTTTTAAAGCCTTTTGTGGCATGTATTAGTGGAAAAAGAAAAAATAT
Organism: Bufotes viridis; assembly: GCA_033119425.1. Lineage (NCBI taxonomy): Eukaryota > Metazoa > Chordata > Amphibia > Anura > Bufonidae > Bufotes > Bufotes viridis. The sequence continues at coordinate 41,181,703 of CM065591.1, read as the reverse complement.
ATTTGCCGATCAGCGGTGCAGTTATATGTTCTAAAGCCCTTTTTGTGTGTATTAGTGGGGGAAAAAAGGGCTTATTAGCCGTTGTGTGGTGAAGAGTGAAAATTACAGACTTTTTGGGGGTGTTTTATTTTCCTGTTTATCTAACAGTATGTCAGACAGAGAAGTGCCAGGCCCTGCACAGGGGAGTGGCAGAGGCCTAAATGTTTCTGGTGCAGGCACAGGTCACAGCAGTGTAAGGGGCCTTGGCAGCAGGGGTCAGTTTGAGAGGCCTGAGCTCTCAGTGTCAGCTAGTGGTCATGTCATGACCAGCAACCCAGCCGTTCTTGAATGGTTGACTCGATCTTCGACTTTGTCGCAAGTGACATCAGATACCCCCAGCCAAGAGTCAGTGGGTTTGTCAGACACAACCCTTAGCTGGCATTGCCCAGGAGCAGGCCCTGTGCCCTCACCTGTCCTCAACCTGCCTCTGTCCTTTTCTGTTCCTTCAGCCAGATAAGTATTCTATGCTGAGGGCTCAGCTTCACTATACAGTGAGGACGAACTACTAGAAGACAGTCAGCAGCTACTGCCCAGCCAAGATGTGGAAGAGACATCCGCCGCTTCCTCCACTAGGTGGGCAAGTAGTGATGAGGAGAGTGGCTTGGGAGCTGGTGTTGCGAGTGGTCAGGTTCCTGACCCAGAGACTGTTGAGAAGGACATCAGTGACGTGCAGACATTACTCGATGATGATGATGTAGCTGATCCCACCTAGGAGCCGGGTGAATTAGGGGCTTCATCATAATCAGGAGAAGAGGGTGGCAGCTTGCCCGTGAGGCAGCGGTGGAGCCAGCAAGTCGCTAGCATTGCCAGGAGTCAGCAGGGTGGCAGCGTGGGAGGTCGAGAGCCAAATGTGCCCGGGGTAGACCACCCGCTTTGCAGGAGCTCAGGAAAGAATTACCCGGGAAGTAGCGGTGCACGGATTCACAGAGACAGCGGCGGTAGCACTCCGTCAGTGCAGGGTATTTGGGGTAAAATCACCGATTCGGCGGTGTGGCGGTTTTTTTTTTAAGCTGCCGGAGGAAGTGAACATGGCCATATGTAGAATCTGTTGGCAGAAGGTGAAACATGGCCAGTGTGGCAATGTTGGCTCTACGGCCCTGCGTCAACATATGCAGTGTCACCATAAAGTGACCTGGGAGAACCGTGCCTCCAATGTGGTTGTCCAGCCTGCCAGATAACTATTATATGCTCTGAGCTCAGCTCCACTATACAGCGAGGACGAGCTACTAGAGGACAGTTAGCAGTTACTGCCCAGCCAAGATATGGAGAAGTCATCCGCTGCTTCCTCCAGTAGGCGGGCAAGCAGTGATGAGGAGAGCTGCATGGGAGCTGGTGTTTCGAGTGGTCAGGCTCCTTGTTCAGAGACTGTTGAGGAGGACATCAGTGACATGCAAACAGTACTCGATGATGGTTTAGGCAATCACAAATCGTGAGCTGGGTGACGAAGGGGCTTCATCATCATCGGGAGAAGAAGATGGCAGCTTGCACAATAGGTAGCGGTGGAGCCAGAAAGTCGGTAGCGTGGCCGGAAGTCAGCAGGATGGCAGCAGTGGGAGGTTGGGAGCCAAAAGTGCCCCGGGTAGACCACCCGCTTCACAGGAGCCTACCTCGCCCTCCTACTCAGTAATTCTATCAGTAATCGATAACCGAAGCAATTTCCAAGACACAACAGTATGCATGCACTCATCCAATGGCACAGAAGCTGAATGTGCTCCTGTCCAAGTTGCTGGTGCTGTAGTGCCTCCCTTTCCAAGTGGTGAACTCTGCACCTTTCAGAAAACTGATGGCTTGTGCCGAGCAAAGGTGGAGAGTCCCAAGCCGTCATTTATTTGCTTAAAAGTCAGTATCAGTCAGTATCAGCCCTGCACACACATGTAGAACAGAAGGTGGGCCAATCCTTAAGTCTGTCGGTGTCTGCATGCAGCACCGATGTGTGGAGCTGTAACTACGGTCCGTGACAATACATGTCCTTTATGGCCCACTGAGTGAATGTGGTTCCTGCACAGCCACACCAGCAACTTGGCCAGGTGATGCCGCTTCCACCTCCACGTTGTAATGTTGTTGGTCCTGCGACAATGTCCGCCTCTACCTCCTCATTCTCCACCGTGTCTTCAGCCTCCACTGCAGGGACAGTGCCCCTCCAGCATACCACATGTGCAGGGCATGGCGGGGTCATTGGCTTGCGTATTGACAGCCAAATTGTCATCGTTTAGGGATGACTTATGGCTCTCCACCTTGTTGGACCCTCGCTACCAGTCCAAAATGGGGGCCTTTTTTTGCACTTGTGGAGAGGACAAACTAATCTACTACAGAGACATCCTATGTAGTCAGTTGGCCGCTGCGTATCTGTGCTATCGTCCATCCTCTCACAGGTCTGACCGGGGGGCCCTCTGCGCTCACGATCCTCTTCCATGGCTGCTGTAGCAGCGTGGGGGGGTAGGAGCAGTTCCAGCTCCATCAGCAGCAACTTGAGTCTAGAGTCGCTGATGAGCAGCTTTATTCACCTGTCTAGTGAAGAAACTACTCACCAGCAGCAGCAGCACCTGAACCAGCAGGACCTGAACCAGCAGGTGGTGCACTGGTGAGTAGTGACAGTACCCTGCCACCCCACATTGAAGATCCGTTGGACTACTGGGCAGGCAAACTGGATTTGTGGCCGTAACTGGCAGAGTTTGCCCTGGAAAAGCTGTCCTGCCTGTCCATTAGTGTGGCATCAGAGCGGGTGTTTAGTTACCCCAAGAAGAACTCACCTGTCCTCCCAAAGTGGAGAGACTGACCTTTGTCAAGATGAATCAGATGTAGATCAGCCAGGATTTCCACCCACCAATGCCTGATGCATCTATTAGATCATCCATGCTGCCTCACCTAAACCTTGACAAAAGAGACCTGTTTCTTCTGGCTTCCTGCCTCAGTTACTATTCTGATGCTGCCACTCGCCTGATGCCACACATCTGATGCCAAGTTCTCCTTCTTAAACCCATCATCGTCAGCGGGTACTGTTATTGCCACCCACCTCCCCAGTCTGTCACCATGTCATTCTGTGGTCTCCTGATGCTGGTGCCACTTCACTACTATGTCACCTTGCCACACTCTGGCCTCCTGATGCTGCTGTCACCTTCACACTATGTCACCTTGCCACTCTGTGGCTTCCTGATGCTGCTGTCAACTCCACACTATGTAATCTTGCCACCACTCTGTGGTCTCCTGATTCTGCTGCCACCACCACACTATGTCACTGTGCCACTCTGTGGTCTCCTGATTCTGCTGTCACCTCCACTCCATGTCACCTTGCCACTCTGGGGTCTCCTGATGCTGCTGCCACCTCTATACTATGTCACCTTATCACTTTGTGGTCTCCTCATGCTGCTTCCACCTCCACAGTATGTCTCCTTTCCACTCTGTGGTCTTCTGATGCTGCTGCCACCTCAACACTATGTCCCCTTGAGACTCTGTGGTCTCCTGATGCTGCTGCCACCTCCACACTATGTCACCTTTCTACTCTGTGGTCTCCTGATGCTTCTGCTGCCGCCAGCTTCATACTCTGTCATTGTGCCACTCTGTGATCTCCTCATGGTGCTTCCACCTCCCCACTATGTCATAGTGCCATTCTGTGGACGTCTCATGCTGTTCCCACCCTCCCCACTTCATGACATGGCCACTATTTTGCTTTTCGGCCTGGCTAACATCATCATTTATTTGACCCTTCTTCTGATCTATCAAAAGCAAGGAAAAATGAGACACACAACGGATCCTGTCTGTGTAGCAGCTGTAAGGCCTGTATTGTCCCATCAGAATTTGCTTGTGATTTGGTAGCCAAAAGCAGGAGTAGGTACAAAACACAGAAGACATGCAAAAATTCTATTTACATGTCATCTCTGTTTTGGATCAACTCCTGTTTTTTTGGGCATTAGCAATACTGATGGGTTACTGACCAAATACTGACCGAGTGAAAGCGGATGCTCAACAGACAGGATCAGTTTTTTGGGGGTTATTGTTCTGACGGATCAGAGGAAAGGCAAAATAATCAGTGACGTCAACACAAACTTACTGCTGACACTCTCCCCACTCTGTTGGGGTGCTCCACTTGTATAAGCATTAATAGAACAGGTTCTGTAGACATCTTTGTGGAATCAGCTGACAACGGTACAAAAGAAGTGAGCTTCTTCTTGCCGCTAACATCGACCTGTAAGGCTGAGTTCATACTTGAGTTATTTAGCCACTTTTGGCCCTGTGACTGCCCAAATAAGTGAAGTGTGCAGTGATTCTAAGAGCAATGCCTGTCATCTGTATGTCATATGGACTCACACTATTATTTCACTACCAAACCAAACTCCATATGTGTATTACTGCAAGGCACAGTGTTCTACACCACTATAAAGGCTCTCTGCAGCCAGGAAATAGGCATTTTTTAACTAAATTGGTCGCAAATAAATTCGGATCAAACCAAATTTTTTCCAAATAATTCACCGGCCTGCGAATAGAATTTCTGAAAAATTCGCTAATCTCTAGTGATTTCTTCAATCAACATGGCTGCGACGGCCTGTCCATGAGTAAATGGATGGGGTGAGTATACTTTTTTTACTGCCATTTCAGGAAAAATTGATGCATTACCTTGAAGCACGCAAAAATTTAGTTATGTGGTGAATCAAGTTTTTCCTGAAATTAGTTTTAACTTCAATTCACTCAACACTAGTCATCATGTCGGGCCCTGGCTTCTCCTAAAGAACACAACGTAGCGCGAAACTATAGAAGAAGTCAGGGCCAAATGTAGTTACTATTGTTGAGGGAAGTTTACAAAAATTTGATTTGGCTGCTTCACAGAATTTCACAAAGAAGTGGCACAGTGACACAGTAGGTAGCGGGTGCACCGCTTCCCCCCTCCCCCACATCATTGAACCCCTCAAATGCCACATTCATCGCTAATTACAGCATCTGGGATAAAAAATGAGGGCTTTCATGGGTTAATCAGTAAAAAAAAAATATGCAAAACTCACCTTACTAAGTTGAACTTGAAGAGGCCACCGTGGCCATCTTGATTGAAAATCCCACACAAAATCTCTCTCTTTGCTCAAATGGATGAGGTGAGTATGCATATTTTTATTGCCATTTCAGGGAAAATTGATTAGTTAAAAAATAATAATAATAATAACTGAAATAATGTGACCAAAATGGGAGGAACTGCTCAAAAACCCCAAAGAGTGTAGCATGTTTCTAACCGGGGGAGCAGTTCCTCCGGCTAACTGCAATCCCCAGCAAAAATTCATACAATAGAGGATGTCTGCGTGGACCACACGCACCACAAAATCATCCTACACAAGATGGAATAATGTGTGGATGGAAATATAAAAATACATAAATCACTGAAAAAGGTGCACCACAATGATAAGCAACTAACAATGCTGGCTAATTCCTCAAGCTGATGTTAAAAGCTGAGATGTTTGCCAACATATTCAAGTCAGGAACATATCGGAGCCCTTTTGCACCAGCGTCAAGGTATCTCAGTGTGGCCATGGATCCTACCACTAGACTACCTAAGGTGTGTGAACAAGGCCCGATAGGTGCTAAGATCCAACTCACAGCCAGGCTCCCACATACCTCCATAATAGGATCACTAATGCAATGTGAGGTAGAATAAGACTGCAAGCCCCACCTATAACAGACCATGTGACACAGGCTACCAGGTGCAACAGAATGTTACCAGCAAAACGCAATGGCACATTCAATACATATATAGAAAAAAATCACTGAAATAAAGTGGCCTAAATGGAAGTAACTGCTCAAAAACCCCAAACACTGTAGCGTGTTTCTAACCGGGGGAGCAGTTCCTCCGCATGTGGTCTGCTGCTAACAGCAATCCCCAGCAAAAATGCATACAAAATGGAGGATGTCGGTGCGGACCACATGCACCACATGCAGGCCACTTTATTTCAGTGATTTTTTTCTCTATATGTATTGAATGTTCCATTGCATTTTGCTGGTGCCTCCGCAGGAGCCAGTTTGTCTCTAGGTTCTGGCGTGCTTTTTGTTCTCAGTTGGGTATTCACCTCTCCTTTTTCTTAGCCTACCATCCGCAGTCTAATGGTGCCACTGTGCGTTCCAACCAAGCCCTGGAGCAATTTCTCCGCTGCTATATCTCAGAGCATCATGACATTCCGGCTGTGGAAAATCATCTTTGTTCCTTCCATTCCTCTTGGGTGCGGATTCAAGAGTCGTTATAGGATTCTGCTTAGCGTCAGATGCTCCAGGCTGACCGGAGGCGTTTGCCTGCTCCTTCATACCGAGTTGGGGAGAGGGTGTGGTTATCGACTCTTAATCTCAACCTCAAGGTGCCTGCTCCGAAACTGGCCCCCCATTTTGTTGGACCTTTTTGCATCCTCCATAGGTGAACCGGGTTGCCTATGCCCTTGATCTTCCTCCTGGCATGCGCATATCTAACGTCTTCCACGTGTCGCTTTTGAAGCCACTGGTTTGCAATCGCTATACCGCATCACTTACTCGCCATCGTCCCATTCCTGTGGCAATCATGAGGAGTATGAGATTAGCAGCATCCTGGAATCTCGTCAAATCGAATTCCTGGTTCACTGGAGAGGTTATGGTCCTGAGAAACGCTCCTGGGTTTCCTCCGCTGATGTTCGGGCGCCCGCCCTTCTCCATGCTTTCCATGCTCGCTTTTCACCCTTTTTTGCTCCGTGGTGGAGGGGCCATTGAAGGGAGGGTACTGTCAAGGTCTTACCTTGTCCTCATGGTCGCTGCAAACTGCAGTCTCTTATAACCACTAAGTGCATCATCACTCGCTTGGATGACTACGCGCTTTGGATCTGCTTCTGGCTTGGACGGCTACCTACATTGGACTTGACCAGCTTCTTCCTAATCTCACTGTCCCTGATTATATGTTTATTTATATTCCTTTAAATAAACAACTTTATTTTACCTTGGTTTGCATGTGGTCTGTTCTCCTGGCTCCCGTGACAGGTGCACCTTTATCAGTGATTTATAAAAATTGATTAGTTACCATAAAGCACAAGGAAATTCGACTTTGCGATAAATCGAATTTTCCCTGAAATTCGGATTGAAGTCCACTAAGGATACTTCGATTCACTGAACCCTAGTGATTACATTTGCACTCTCTTGACCCGTCAATCAAAGTGCAGAGGGCGTGATGTTGGACTAGCACCAATCTGATATTTATGGATAATCCTAAGGATAAATCACCAGAAATGTAAAGTCTGTGGCCTGCCCTAAAAAGAGAGAAGAGTTTTGGCTCTTTTTGTGACACAGATAAAGGTTCCTATTGTGAGGATGGGAAGAGAGGTCCATATACAAGCACTGGATGATTGCTATCACCTATGAACCTGCTGGGGATGAGCACTGAAGAGAAGCCTGCTACAGAAGGTATATAAAGTAAGGAAGACAAAGAATCTTACTTTTGCAAGTGCATTTTAGGAGTGGTGTAGTAACTCCATGAGTGGTTTGCATCCCTAAGGAGAATTGCAAAAAAAGTAAAAGCCCAAACTTTTAAGGGGGCATTGGGGCTTCCAGAAAGCCAGGAAATCTGGTGATAGGGAGCAGAATTCACCACAGCTAAGGAATTAGAAGATGGCCACTTACAGTAGTAGCGATCCATATAGCATGGAAGGAGAGGAGTTGTTTTTCTCTGCTAGCTTGAGGGAAGGTTGTCCGTAGCCACTGTGTGGATTGGCTGCTGGAGAATGGCTTATGCAGGAGGAGAGAGAATGTCCATCCCACAGAAGAGAAGATCAGTGATCACCTATAGTTGAGATTAGAGTTGAGCGAACACCTGGATGTTCGGGTTCGACGAGTTCGGCCGAACTTTCGAAAAATGTTCGGGTTCGTGATCCGAACTCGACCCGAACTTCATCCCGAACCCCATAGAAGTCAATGGGGGACCCGAACTTTTGGGCACTAAAATGGCTGTAAAACACACCCGGAAAGGGCTAGAGGGCTGCAAAAGGCAGCAAAATGTAGTTAAATCCCCTGCAAACAAATGTAGATAGGGAAATGATGAGTTAACATAAAATAAATAAAAATTAAACAATATTAATTGGAGTGAGGTCCCATAGCACAGAATCAGGCTTCAAGTCACCCACCAATGGAGAAGGTCACTTACTATTATTTTGACCACAGCACCCAGACAAAGGAGAGAGGTCCCACAGCAGAGAACCAGGCATCATATCACCCACCACAGGAGTAGGCCACCATTTAGTTACTTTGACCCTACACCCAGACGGAGGAGAGAGGTTACACAGCAGAGAATCAGGCATCATATCAACCACCACAGGAGAAGCCACCATTTAGTTACTTTGACCCCTGCACCCAGGAAGAGGAGAGAGGCACCACAGCACATATTCTGGCATCATATCAGCCACCACAGGAGAAGCCACCATTGAGTTACTTTGACCCCTGCACCCAGGAAGAGGAGAGAGGCCCCACAGCACATATTCTGGCATCATACTAACCACCACAGGAGAAGCCACCATTGAGTTACTTTGACCCCTGCACCCAGGAAGAGGAGAGAGGCCCCACAGCACATATTCTGGCATCATATCAGCCACCACAGGAGAAGCCACCATTGAGTTACTTTGACCCCGCACCCAGGAAGAGGAGAGAGGCACCACAGCACATATTCTGGCATCATATCACACACCACAGGAGAAGGCCTCTTTCAGTGATTTAGGCCTTTGGACCCAGACAGAGGAGAGAGGCACCACAGCACATATTCTGGCATCATATCAGCCACCACAGGAGAAGCCACCATTGAGTTACTTTGACCCCTGCACCCAGGAAGAGGAGAGAGGCCCCACAGCACATATTCTGGCATCATACTAACCAGCACAGGAGAAGCCACCATTGAGTTACTTTGACCCTCGCACCCAGGAAGAGGAGAGAGGCACCACAGCACATATTCTGGCATCATATCAGCCACCACAGGAGAAGCCACCATTGAGTTACTTTGACCCCTGCACCCAGGAAGAGGAGAGAGGCCCCACAGCACATATTCTGGCATCATATCAGCCACCACAGGAGAAGCCACCATTTAGTTACTTTGACCCCTTCACCCAAACAGAGGAGAGAGGTTCCACATCAGAGAATCAGGCATCATATCAACCACCACAGGAGTAGGCCACAATTTTGTTTATTTGACCCCTGCACCCAGGAAGAGGAGAGAGGCCCCACAGCACATATTCTGGCATCATATCACACACCACAGGAGAAGGCCTCTTTCAGTGATTTAGGCCTTTGGACCCAGACAGAGGAGAGAGGTCCCACAGCAGAGAACCAGGCATCATATAACCCACCACAGGAGTAGGCCACCATTTAGTTACTTTGACCCCTACACCCAGACGGAGGAGAGAGGTTACACAGCAGAGAATCAGGCATTTAGATCACCCACCACAGGAGTAGGCCCCAATTTAATGGGACCCCGGCAACCATGTCAGATGGCACAACCATCAGCTTCATATCAATCAGCACAGGAGAAGGCGACTTTGAAAGACTTTGACCCCTACACCCAGACGGAGGAGAGAGGTTTCACAGCAGAGAATCAGGCATTTAGATCACCCACCACAGGAGTAGGCCCCCATTGAATCAGACCCTGGCAACCATGTCAGATGGCACAACCATCAGCTTTATATCAATCAGCACAGGAGAAGGCGACTTTGAAAGACTTTGACCCTACACCCAGATGGAGGAGAGAGGTTTCACAGCAGAGAATCAGGCATCATATCAACCACCACAGGAGAAGCCACCATTTAGTTACTTTGACCCCTGCACCCAGGAAGAGGAGAGAGGCACCACAGCACATATTCTGGCATCATATCAGCCACCACAGGAGAAGCCACCATTGAGTTACTTTGACCCCTGCACCCAGGAAGAGGAGAGAGGCCCCACAGCACATATTCTGGCATCATATTACCCACCACAGGAGTAGGCCACCATTTAGTTACTTTGACCCCTACACCCAGACGGAGGAGAGAGGTTACACAGCAGAGAATCAGGCATTTAGATCACCCACCACAGGAGTAGGCCACCATTGAATCAGACCCCGGCAACCATGTCAGATGGCACAAGCATAAGCTTTATATCAATCAGCACAGGAGAAGGCGACTTTGACAGACTTTGACCCCTACACCCGGACGGAGGAGAGAGGTTTCAAAGCAGAGAATCAGGCATTTAGATCACCCACCACAGGAGTAGGCCCCAATTTAATGGGACCCCGGCAACCATGTCAGATGGCACAACCATCAGCTTCATATCAATCAGCACAGGAGAAGGCGACTTTGAAAGACTTTGACCCCTTCACCCAAACAGAGGAGAGAGGCCCCACAGCACATATTCTGGCATCATATCACACACCACAGGAGAAGGCCTCTTTCAGTGATTTAGGCCTTTGGACCCAGACAGAGGAGAGAGGTCAAAAATTAGCTTCATATCCCCCAGCACAGCAGAAGACCGCTTTATTTGACTTAGGCCTCAGCACCCAGACAGAAGACAGAGGTAGCATGGCAGAGGTTATGGCTTCATGTCACCCGTTAGTTTAACCGGCCACTTTCATCTGGTTAGGCCCCGGCGCCCAGACAGAGAAGAGTTTCATTCAACTGTGGGTTTCATAAAATTTGTATCAAATAAAGAAGTGGCCCGTAGCACAACAAGACATGTTTTAGGCAGTTAATAAGGACTACTCTGCACAAGAGAGGGACAGGTCCTGTGGGATCCATGCCTGGTTCATCTTTATGAAGGTCAGCTTGTCCACGTTGGCTGTGGACAGGCGGCTGCGCTTGTCAGTAATGACGCCCCTGCCGTGCTGAATACGCGTTCAGATAAAACGCTGGCCGCCGGGCAGGAAAGCACCTCCAAGGCATAACATGCTAACTCTGGCCACGTGGACAATTTCGAAACCCAGTAGTTGAATGGGGCCGAACCATCCGTCAGGATGTGGAGGGTGTGCAGACATACTGTTCAACCATGTTAGTGAAATGCTGCCTCCTGCTAACACGTTCCGTATCAGGTGTCGGTGCAGATAGCTGTGGCGTGGAGACAAAACTTTTCCACATTTCTGCCATGCTAACCCTGCCCTCAGATGAGCTGGCCGTGACACAGCTGCGTTGGCGACCTCTTGCCACTCCTCTGCCTTCACCTTCCACCTGTTCCCCTGTGACATGTGGGAATGCTCTCAAGAGCGCCTCTATCAGCGTGCGCTTGTACTCGCGCATCTTACGGTCGCGCTCCAGTTCAGGAATTAAAGTGGGCACATTGTCTTTATACCGGGGATCCAGCAGGGTGGCCACCCAGTAGTCTGCACACGTTAAAACGTGGGCAACTCTGCTGTCGTTGCGCAGGCATTGGAGCATATATTCGCTCATGTGGGCCAGGCTACCCATGGGTAAGGACAAGCTGTCCTCTGTGGGAGGCGTATCGTCATCGTCCACCGTATCCCCCAGCCACGCACCAGTGATGGGCCTGGGCTGCCACCCCGCTGTGAACTTGCGTCATCCTCGTCCCCTCCACCTCCTCCTCCTCATCCTCCTCGTCCTCCAGTACAGTGCCTTGGCTGGCGACTTGTGAACCTGTCCTCTGCTGCTTAAACAAACCTCCCTCTGAGCCACTTCGAACAGACTGGCCCGAAAGTGTTAGAAACAAGCCCTCCTCCTCCTCCTCCTCCTCCACCTGGGCCACCTCCTCTAACATCATTGCCCTAAGTGTTTTCTCAAGGAGACATAGAAGTGGTATTGTAACGCTGATAACAGTGTCATCGCCACTGGCCATGTTGGTGGAGTACTCGAAACAGCGCAGCAGGGCACACAGGTCTCGCATGGAGGCCCAATCATTGGTGGTGAAGTGGTGCTGTTCGGCAGTACGACTGACGCGAGCGTGCTGCAGCTGAAACTCCACTATGGCCTGCTGCTGCTCGCACAGTCTCTCCAGCATGTGCAAGGTGGAGTTCCACCGGGTGGGCACGTCGCATATGAGGCGGTGAGTGGGAAGGCCGAAGTTCCGCTGTAGCGCAGACAGGCGAGCAGCGGCAGGATGTGCGGAAGCGCGCACAGACGGCCCGCACTTTATGCAGCAGCTCTGACATGTTGGGGTAGTGGTGAATGAACCTCTGCACCACCAAGTTCAGCACATGCGCCAGACAAGGGATGTGCGTCAAACCGGCTAGTCCCAGAGCTGCCACGAGATTTCGCCCATTATCGCATACCACCAGGCCTGGCTTGAGGCCCACCGGCAGAAACCACTCGTCGGTCTGTTGTTCAATACCCCGCCACAACTCCTGCGCGGTGTGGGGCCTGTCCCCCAAACATATGAGTTTCAGAATGGCCTGCTGACGTTTACCCGGGCTGTGCTGAAGTTGGTGGTGAAGGTGTGTGGCTGACCGGATGAGCTGGTGGAAGCAGTGGAGGAGGAAGCCGAGTAGGAGGAGGAGGCTACAGGAGGCAGAGAATGATGCCCTGCGATCCTAGGGGGCGGAAGGACGTGCTCCAAGGAACTGTCCGCCGGGGCCCAGCCGCCACTACATTCATCCAGTGTGCAGTTAGTGAGATATAGCGTCCCTGGCCGTGCTTACTGGTCCACGTATCTGTGGTTAGGTGGACCTTGCCACAAATGGCGTTGCGCAGTGCACACTTGATTTTATCGGACACTTGCATGTGCAGGGAAGGCACGGCTGTCTTGGAGAAGTAGTGGCGGCTGGGAACCACATACTGCGGGACAGCCATGGCCATCAGCTGTTTGAAGCTGTCTGTGTCCACCAGCCGGAATGACAGCATTTCAAAGGCCAGCAGTTTAGAAATGCTGGCGTTCAGGCCAAGGGCTCGAGGGTGACTCGGGGAATTTGCGCTTCCTCTCTAAGGTTTGAGATATTGAGAGCTGAACGCTGCTGTGTGATATAGTGGAGACGCTAGTTGACGGTGGCGGTGGTGGTGGTGTCGGTGGCACATCCTCTGTTTGCTGCTCGGCAGGTGGCAACATTCCTCTCGAGGCGGAAGCCGAGGCAGCAGCGGTAGAGGGAGCAGGGGAGCCTCAGCGAGTGCCTGGTTTTTAAGGTGTGTACCCCACTGCAGTTCATGCTTTGCATGTAGATGCCTGGTCATGCAGGTTGTGCTGAGGTTCAGAACGTTAATGCCTCGCCTCAGGCTCTGATGGCAGAGCGTGCAAGTCACTCGGGTCTTGTCGGTAGGACATTGTTTAAAGAAGTGCCATGCCAGGGAACTCTTTGAAGCTGCCTTTGTGGGGCTGGGTCCCTGTTGGCGATGTCCAGTAGCAGGCGAACTCTGGGGCGGCGGCTCGTCTGCTTTGGCCCCCTGCTCCCTCTTTGGCTTCGCTGTTGTCTCGGTCTCACCACTACCTCTTCCTCTGAACTGTGAAAGTCATCGCCACGACCTTCAGTCCATGTGGGGTCTAAGACCTCATCGTCCTCTGCATCGTCTTCCACCCAGTCTCCCTCCCTGACCTCCTCCTGTTCAGTCTGCACACTGCAAAAGACGCGGCAGTGGGCACCTGTGTTTCGTCATCATCAGAGAGTCGGTGACTCTGCTGTGGTGGTATTCCCATGTCCTCTTCATCTGGAGACATAAGTGGTTGTGCGTCAGTGCATGGTATGTCTTCCTCCACTGGGGAAGGGCTAGGTGGACGCCCCTGGGAAACCCTGGAAGCAGAGTCTTCAAACAGAAGAAGAGACTGCTGCATAACTTGTGGCTCAGACCGTTTCCCTGATATGCTTGGGGGTGATGTGACAGACTGATGGGCTTGGTTTTCAGGTGCCACCTGTGCGCTTTCCGCAGAAGACTGGGTGGAAGACCATGTGGTGAACGTGCTGGAAGCACTGTCGGCCACCCAATCGATTAATGCCTGTACCTGCTCAGGCCTTACCATCCTAAGAGCGGCATTGGGCCCCACGAGATATTGCGGTACATTCTGCCGGCTAGTTGAGGGAGTTCGTTCCCTACTGTGTGCGCCTGGGGCCGAACGGCCACGTCCTCTACCAGCAACAGAGGCTCCACGGACACCACCACGACCGCGTCCTCGTCCCTTAATAGTATTTTTCTTCATTGTTGCGATTCAACTCGCACCACAATGAAATATATTATTTTTATAAGCAAAATCCCCTCACTGGAATACTTTCAGTCTTTTGACTGTATGGATTACAGATGGAATGACTGTTATATGTGAGTACCGCTTTCTTTGACAGATTCTAGTATGGGTACATATATGTTTTCCCAACCCCAGCACATTAATTTGCTAATTCCAGATGTATGAAACGCAGGCCTAACTGTATCTAGTATATTGAACGCCAGATAAACTAACTTGGCCTTTTTAAATAAAAAAAATTCCCTCACTGGAATACTTTCAGTCTTTTGACTGTATGGATTACAGATGGAATGACTGTTATATGTGAGTACCGCTTTCTTTGACAGATTCTAGTATGGGTACATATATGTTTTCCCAACCCCAGCACATTAATTTGCTAATTCCAGATGTATGAAACGCAGGCCTAACTGTATCTAGTATATTGAACGCCAGATAAACTAACTTGGCCTTTTTAAATAAAATAAAAATTCCCTCACTGGAATACTTTCAGTCTTTTGACTGTATGGATTACAGATGGAATGACTGTTATATGTGAGTACCGCTTTCTTTGACAGATTCTAGTATGGGTACATATATGATTTCCCAACCCCAGCACATTAATTTGCTAATTCCAGATGTATGAAACGCAGGCCTAACTGTATCTAGTATATTGAACGCCAGATAAACTAACTTGGCCTTTTTAAATAAAAAAATTCCCTCACTGGAATACTTTCAGTCTTTTGACTGTATGGATTACAGATGGAATGACTGTTATATGTGAGTACCGCTTTCTTTGACAGATTCTAGTATGGGTACATATATGTTTTCCCAACCCCAGCACATTAGTTTGCTAATTCCAGATGTATGAAACGCAGGCCTAACTGTATCTAGTATATTGAACGCCAGATAAACTAACTTGGCCTTTTTAAATAAAAAAATCCCTCACTGGAATACTTTCAGTCTTTTGACTGTATGGATTACAGATGGAATGACTGTTATATGTGAGTACCGCTTTCTTTGACAGATTCTAGTATGGGTACATATATGTTTTCCCAACCCCAGCACATTAGTTTGCTAATTCCAGATGTATGAAACGCAGGCCTAACTGTATCTAGTATATTGAACGCCAGATAAACTAACTTGGCCTTTTTAAATAAAAAAATTCCCTCACTGGAATACTTTCAGTCTTTTGACTGTATGGATTACAGATGGAATGACTGTTATATGTGAGTACCGCTTTCTTTGACAGATTCTAGTATGGGTACATATATGTTTTCCCAACCCCAGCACATTAATTTGCTAATTCCAGATGTATGAAACGCAGGCCTAACTGTATCTAGTATATTGAGCGCCAGATAAACTAACTTGGCCTTTTTTAAATAAAAAAAATTCCCTCACTGGAATACTTTCAGTCTTTTGACTGTATGGATTACAGATGGAATGACTGTTATATGTGAGTACCGCTTTCTTTGACAGATTCTAGTATGGGTACATATATGTTTTCCCAACCCCAGCACATTAATTTGCTAATTCCAGATGTATGAAACGCAGGCCTAACTGTATCTAGTATATTGAACGCCAGATAAACTAACTTGGCCTTTTTAAATAAAAAAATTCCCTCACTGGAATACTTTCAGTCTTTTGACTGTATGGATTACAGATGGAATGACTGTTATATGTGAGTACCGCTTTCTTTGACAGATTCTAGTATGGGTACATATATGTTTTCCCAACCCCAGCACATTAATTTGCTAATTCCAGATGTATGAAACGCAGGCCTAACTGTATCTAGTATATTGAGCGCCAGATAAACTAACTTGGCCTTTTTAAATAAAAAAAATTCCCTCACTGGAATACTTTCAGTCTTTTGACTGTATGGATTACAGATGGAATGACTGTTATATGTGAGTACCGCTTTCTTTGACAGATTCTAGTATGGGTACATATATGTTTTCCCAACCCCAGCACATTAATTTGCTAATTCCAGATGTATGAAACGCAGGCCTAACTGTATCTAGTATATTGAGCGCCAGATAAACTAACTTGGCCTTTTTTAAATAAAAAAAATTCCCTCACTGGAATACTTTCAGTCTTTTGACTGTATGGATTACAGATGGAATGACTGTTATATGTGAGTACCGCTTTCTTTGACAGATTCTAGTATGGGTACATATATGTTTTCCCAACCCCAGCACATTAATTTGCTAATTCCAGATGTATGAAACGCAGGCCTAACTGTATCTAGTATATTGAACGCCAGATAAACTAACTTGGCCTTTTTTAAATAAAAAAATTCCCTCACTGGAATACTTTCAGTCTTTTGACTGTATGGATTACAGGTGGACTGGTATTAGTAGGGGTGACACAAGCACACCCAAGTCCCTGATGTAGGATTTCTATGGCACAGACCACTATTACAAGTGATTAATGGACGTTGGGAGAGATTGTGCTGCAGCACTAGTCCCAAGATGGCCGCCGCCTATCAGCCCAGTAACATGTGCCACAAAATGGTCTGCACAACCTTTAAAAAAATAGCCTTGGACTGTGCTGCTAAATCGCTATTGGTCTGAATCCCAGGTGTAGATGTCTGACTTGTTTGGAGCTTTGGAATGCACACTGTGGCAGCTTCTGCTGCAGCACTACAAGTCGCAAAATGGCGGCGGCGGTCAGCCCAGGTACATGTGGATGGAAAAATCACTCTGGCCACTCTAAAAATAGCCAATCCCTATCAAAAAAGCAGCTCAGCTGCAGTTGTTCAGATGAATCACAGGTGGAGGAGAGAAATTTGCTTCCAGTTATTCAATTATCCCTGCCTATTCTCGCCCTAGCATCAGCTGCGTCTATCCCTGTTCTATTCACATCGGGAGTGAGCACGTCCCGACGTGCGCACAAGCTTATAAAGAGGCTGAGTCACATGCTGCACTCGGCCAATCACAGCCTTGCCAATAGTAGGCATGGCTGCGATGGCATCTTAGGGCAAGTAGTATGATGCATGTTGATTGGCTGCTTTGCAGCCTTTCAAAATGCGCCTAAATACATGCCGAACGACGAACCCGAACCCGAACTTTTTTGAAAATGTCCGGGTTCGGGTCCGGGTCCCGGACACCCCAAAATTCGGTACGAACCCGAACGATGCTCGAACTGTTCGCTCAACACTAGTTGAGATCAATAATGGGAATGTGGGCATAAAATGAAGGTGTGGAGAGCAATGATTATAGCTATCATAAATAGTTTTGGGAAATAATGGGTAGGAGATAAGGTTGTAAATTCATCTAGTGGTGGTAATTCAAATGAACTAGTGGTTTCTGCATTTTTAGTTCAGTTGTAAGGAAAGTTTCCCCTTCTTAATTATTTTAATCCAATCACCAAAATGCCATGAAATTCATAGAGGCAGGTGTTAAATGTCCGCATTACATGGATGTGAGTTGTGAAAAATTATCAACCTCCAAACACAAATTAACATATTCCAGTCATCAAGGTGATTATGTTCACAGCTCATAAATGAAGGTATAAATTACTATTTAATCTAAATCATGTAAGAGTGATGGTTTTAAATCAACGATAAGTATCTCCAGATGGATCAAAGACAGAAGTAAAAACTTCAGAATAATTATAGTTTCACATGAGTGAACGGTCACAGTTGTATTATGGATTATGATCCCTGTAAAAAATTGTGGGTTTGTGACCCAAACTCAAAGCATCATAAGAATCTATGATGCTGTGAGGTTGGCTCAGTGTTCCATTGCCAGTTTCAGACACTTATCTACAAAACTTGTGCAAATAACACCTGTAATAGACCCATGTGAAACGAACCTAAAAGTTACTATTTTCGATGAGTGAATTATGCTCGTTACAAATTTTCCACCATATCCCATATGTTTACCAACATGTGCTGTTGCCACTTTGTAACTAATGTAACTAATACTGTCTTAGCATTAACAAGATTGAAAGGGGTTGAATACAGTCATAGAAGATCTCATAGTTCATCCACAACTTTTCAGGGCAATTTAGGTTCAGTTCAAATATATTTGAACTGAATCGAATCTGCCGGTTGATTCAACCAAATCAGACTTGAAATAAATTATAGCAAATTCAATCTTCTCTAGCCACTTTGTTACCATCAATTAATATTGCAATGAACAACCAGACAGGTAGGTGTCAAACAAAGAAAATATGTGTCCTGGCCAGAGGCAGTATTGCCAAATCTGCAAAACCAGGTTTAACAAAGTAGTGTTATGGCAGTGGGTATGAAACGACTGTGTCAACTCCTGGCAGTCCCCATGTTTTCTATCTATGACCCCTGTACAGGTATCTGAACTTCACAGCAGGGGAGCCACCAGGCTGCTACTTCATGGAGTAGTCCTGTTATGGTAGACAGCTGACTCACTAGGATCAGATATAACGATGTGAAGCACCATAGGATCAGGCAAATCTCATAGTTAGTAACAGTACTAGGTCTGATCAGGCAGAGTTCATGCAAACATGAGAAACAGGTCCTAGGTCAGGGCTGGAAGAAGAGAAATACGGCAGTAAAGAGGCACAGGTCGGTACAGGGACAAACAACAGAGAACACAAACCTTAGCAAAAAAAAAAACTAGCATGCTAGGAACCTAATTGCTTAGGCATGAAAATTAAGACAGCAGCAGTGTTATAGAGAGGAAGAGATGCTCTTTCTCACTCTGACTAAGGATCTATGTCAGTATGATTCCTTTACAGAAAGGTCATGCAGAGGCACACTGCATTATCAATTATGATAATGCTGTGTGCTTCTGTAGTCCAGACCACACAATCTATCTCTCACATGAAAGCATGATCCCTTCAAGGGACACGCTCCTGTGAAAGAGCGCCAAGAGATGAGGATACTGAACAGAGGATCCGACTTGAACTTAGCATTCCTCAGATATCTAAGTGATCCCTTAAAGGGAATGTGTCACATTTTTTCTACCATTTAAAACCAGATAGTGATACCATTTTTCCTAATCTGTTTTTGATTTCACATTGTTATTTTTTAATTCTATTTTGTATGCATAATTATTGGGGCAGCTGTTAACAGCATTAAGATATATGTTTTAAAGCAGCCACATGGGTCATAAACTTAACAGACTGGTGACTTCTTTGGGAGAGTTTTCTAGACATGCTCTGTCAATTGTGCAGAGGTCATTGTATAGGGTGTAGTAGATATGTTGTGACCTTCAACTATTCTAAATAGTGGATTCTATACAGAGGTAATATCTGTCATTTTAATGCCGCTAGTAATGATAACGAGTGATCTCTACACAACAGAAGGTCTCAACTAGAGATGAGCGAATTTATAAAAAATTTGATTTGGCCGGTTTGCCAAATTTTTCGAAAATATTCAATTCAGTCCGAATTTATTTGCGGCAAATTGCTTTAAAAACAGCTATTTCCTGGCTGCAGAGAGGCTGTATAGTGGTGTAGAACACTGTGCCTTGCAGAAACACACATAAGGAGTCTGCTGCAGTAGTGAAACAATATTGAGAGTCAGTATGACACGCAGATGACAGGCAATGCTCTAAGAATCACTGCACACTTCACTTATTTGGGCAGTTACTGGGCCAAAACTGACTAAATAACTCGAGTGTGAACTCAGCCTTACAGGTATAAAGAACCGTGCAGAGACCCAAGAGTGAAAGAGCACACTCCTATTACACCGTCATCAGCTGATTCCACATAGATGTCTACAGAACCTGTTCTATTAAACGCTTATACAAGTAGAGCCCTGCTGACAGAGCGGAGAGGGTGTCAGCAGTAAGTTTGTGTTGACATCACTGATTATTTTGACCTTCCTCTGATCTGTCAGAACAATAATGCCCCAAAAAAACTGATCCTGTCTTTTAAGCATCCACCTTCACACGGTCAGCATTTGGTCAGTAATCCATCAGTATTGTGAAAGCCAACAAAAACAGGAGTGGATCCTAAGCAGAGATGACACATGAATGGAATATTTGCATGTGTTCTGTGTTTTGCACCCACATCTGCTTTTAGTTACCAAATCATAAGCCAATTCTGATGGGACCATACAGGCCTTTTGGCTGCTACACAGAAAGGATCTGTTGTGCGTCTCATTTTTCCTTCCTTCTGACAGATCAGAAGAAGGGTCAAATAAATGATGATGTCAATTAGGCCAAAAAGGCAAAATAGTGGACCAGTCATGGAGTGAGGAGGGTGGGAGAACAGCTTGAGAAATCCACAGAGTGGCCCAATGACATAATGTTGAGTTAGCAGTGGCATGAGGAGGCCACAGAGTGGCCCAGTGACAGAGTGTGGAGGTGGCAGCAGCAGCATGAGCAGACTACCAAGTGGCCCAGAGACAGAGTTGTGAGTTGGCAGCAGCATGAGGAGACCACAAAGTGCCAAGGTGACATAGTGTGAAGGTGGCAGCAGCATGAGGAGGCCACAGAGTGGCACAATGACAGAGTGTGGGGGCAGAAGCAGCAGCATGAGGAGGCTACAGAGTGGCAAGGTGACATAGTGTGGAGGTGGCAGCAGCATGAGGAGGTCACAGAGTGGCACAATGACAGAGAGTGGAGGTGGCAGCAGCATGAGAAGACCAGAGAGTGGCCCAGTGGCCCATCCTATAGTCCTGGCAACTTACAAATAAAGTGGCCTCAAAGAGCACGAGCAAATGGCAGGTGTCATGCATGAGCTTCCCAAGGCTAACATCGAAGTTACACCGGGGAGTACCTTTATGCACCTGTATTATTAAGAAATTGTTTATGGCCTTTCTCTGCTCGTATAGTCGGTCCAACATATGAAGGTTTTAATTCCAGTGGGTGGAAATGTCGCATATCAGCCTATGTTGGGAGATGCCATTCTGCCACTGCAGCTCAAGGAGGGTGTGGCTGAAGTGCATGCAAAGTTTCCTGGCTATTTTTAGGATGTCTTGCAGATGGGTGGGAGACTTTAGAAACCGTTTGACAACCACATTGAACACATATGCCATTCAGGACACATGGCTCATCCCTCCTTGACTGAGACTAGAGGAAGCGCATACAAGCGCGAAACGACCGTCTCCGGTTTTTTACATGTGCATTAAATGTTGTCTGTCCCGCTGCCCCATTTTTAATAATGGAATATTAAAGACATTTTTTTACATCCTAAGGTGAGTGCCTCAATCTTTTTTGTCTTGTGCACTGGATTCTTGAAGATATCGCCTGTCAATGCAGAGCACCATCATATGATTTATTGCATATGCTTTGGTTTGTATTAGTGACATTATGAGTACAGGACTACTATGACATACACGTAGTGCCACTCAAACTTTTTCTATGTAACTATTCTTTCCGGTATATTTACTTGTATATAAAGTGCAAGTGCTGCCAAAAATTACAAGGAAGAGGCACTCCGATACAATCTGTATATCACATAAAGGAGGGCCTCATTCAAATTGTGGTACAATTGTTCAGGTACTGAAAACGCTGCCAAAAATTACAAGAAACTGGCACTACAATACACCCTTTATTACACATAAAGTAGGGCATCATACACACCCTTGAAATTATGATTGATGGCCTGCTGGTGACCTTCTAAAACATAAAGGGCAGGAGCCTGCTGCAGAGCTGCAGAGCTGACCATCTAAAAAATAAGGGGTAAGGGTCGGCTGCTGAGCTGACCTTCTAAAGCATTAGGGGCGAGTGCCTGCTGCTGATCTGACCATCTAAAACATTAGGGGCGAGGGCCTGCTGCAGATCTGACCATCTAAAACATTAGGGGTGAGGGCTTGCTGCAGCACTGACCATCTAAAACATAATGGGCGAGGGCCTGCTGCCAAGCTGACCATCTAAAAAATAAGGGGTGAGGGTCTGCTGCTTAGCTGACCCTCTAAAACATTAGGAGTGATTGCCTGCTGCTGATCTGACAATCTAAAACATTACGGGCGAGGGCCTGCTGCTGATCTGACCATCTAAAACATTAGGGGTGAGGGCATGCTGCTGAGCTGACCATCTAAAATATTATGGGTGAGAGCCTGCTCCCGAGCTGACCATCTAAAATATTATGTGCGAGGGCCAGCTGCAGAGCTGACACTCTAAAACATTATGGGCAAGTGCCTGCTGCTGATCTGACCATCTAAAACATTAGGGGCGAGGGCCTGCTGCCGAGCTGACAATCAAAAAAATTAGGGTTGAGGGTTTGCTGCTGATCTGACCCTCTAAAACATTAGGA
Organism: Bufotes viridis; assembly: GCA_033119425.1. NCBI lineage: Eukaryota > Metazoa > Chordata > Amphibia > Anura > Bufonidae > Bufotes > Bufotes viridis. The sequence continues at coordinate 41,159,395 of CM065591.1, read as the reverse complement.
GCGAGTGCCTGCTGCTGATCTGACCATATAAAACATTAGGGGAGAGGGCCTGCTGCTGATCTGACCATCTAAAACATTATGGGCGAGGGCGTGCCGCTGAGCTCACCATCTAAAACATTATGGGCGAGGGATTGCTGCCGAGCTGACCATCTAAAATATTATGGACGAGGGCCTGCTGCAGAGCTGAACATCTTAAAAATTAGGGGTAAGGGTCTGCTGCTGAGCTGACGCATCTAAAACATTAGGGGCGAGAGTATATCAAGGGGAGAAAAACAGAACTGGATTGCACATCCAAAACGCTATGCTTTGATCTAATTAAGCTTGCTTCTCAGCACAATATTAAAGTGTACAGCCCCCTATACTGCATGCTGTACAAGAGGCATTAGTGTACGTTTTGATCAAAAGGCATAAGCCCACTCACCATGCCAAGGTTTCCTCTTTGAGTGGGGCCTACTCTGAAAAAGGCACAGCACAATGCGGTGACAAAGTGGCACTGCTCTAGTGGGCGGCAGGACCCAGCAGTCAAACACCAACGCTGCTGTTTGACAATGCTACCTATGGCACTGGGTCCCACGGACCCACCAGCACAGTGCAACAAAAACAAAGGCCAACACGCAGTACTGCACCATGTGAACAGTTGTCTAACACAACATGTCCATTGCTATCAGGAATTGCAAGTCAATTACCACTTATATGCATACTTCAGCGAAAGGGCCTGCTGGTGACCCTCAAGAACATTATGGAAGAGGGCCTGCTGGTGACCTTCAAAAACATTATGGTTAAGGGCCGGGTGGTGACCCTCAAAAACATTATGGGTGAGGGCCTGCTGGTGACCCTCAAAAACATTATGGACGAGGGCCTGCCTCTGATCTGACCATCTAAAACATTAGGGGTGAGGGCATGCTGCTGAGCTGACCATCTAAAACATTATGGGTGAGAGCCTGCTGCCGAGCTGACCATCTAAAATATTATGGGCGAGGGCCAGCTGCAGAGCTGACCCTCTAAAACATTATGGGCGAGGGCCTGCTGCAGAGCTGACCATCTAAAACATTATGGGCAAGTGCCTGCTGCTGATCTGACCATCTAAAACATTAGGGGCGAGGGCCTGCTGCCGAGCTGACCATCAAAAACATTAGGGGCGAGGGCCTGCTGCCGAGCTGACCCTCTAAAACATTATGGGCGAGGGCCTGCTGCTGAGCTGACCCTCTAAAACATTAGGGGCGAGTGCCTGCTGCTGATCTGACCATCTAAAACATTAGGGGAGAGGGCCTGCTGCTGATCTGACCATCTAAAACATTATGGGCGAGGGCGTGCCGCTGAGCTGACCATCTAAAACATTATGGGCGAGGGATTGCTGCCGAGCTGACCATCTAAAACATTATGGGTGAGGGACTGCTGCAGAGCTGAACATCTTAAAAATTAGGGGAGAGGGTCTGCTGCTGAGCTGACCCATCTAAAACATTAGGGGCGAGGGTATATCAAGGGGAGAAAAAGTTTGATCTAATTAAGCTTGCTTCTAAGCGCAATTTTAAAGTGTACAGCCCCCTATACTGCATGCTGTACAAGAGGCATTAGTGTACATTTTGATCAAAAGGCATAAGCCCACTCACCATGCCAAGGTTTCCTCTTTGAGTGGGACCTACTCTGAAAAAGGCACAGCACAATGTGGTGACAAAGTGGCACTGCCTTAGTAGGCGGCAGGACCCAGCAGTCAAACACCAACGCTGCTGTTTGACAATGCCACCCATGGCACTGGGTCCCACGGACCCACCAGCATAGTGCAACAAAAACAAAGGCCAACGCGCAGTACTGCACCATGTGAACAGTTGTCTAACACAACATGTCCATTGCTATCAGGAATTGTAAGTCAATTACCACTTATATGCAGACTTCTGTGAAAGGACCTGCTGGTGACCCTTAAAAACATTATGGATGAGGACCTGCTGGGGACCTTCAAAAACATTATGGTTAAGGGCCGGGTGGTGACCCTCAAAAACATTATGGGTGAGGGCCTGCTGGTGACCCTCAAAAACATTATTGGGTGAGGGCCCGCTGCTGAGCTGACCCTCTAAAACATTAGCGGAGAGAGCCTGCTGCTGATCTGACCATCTAAAACATTAGGGGCGAAGGCCTGCTGGTGACCCTCTAAAACATTATGAACAAGGGCCTGCTGGTGACCCTCTAAAACATTATGGTTAAGGGCCGGCTAGTGACCCTCAAAAACATTATGGGTGAGGGCCCGCTGCTGAGCTGACCATCTAAAATATTAGGAGCGAGGGCAGCCTAATAAGCATGTTGATATGATGGTGGAGGAGGACGAGAAAAAGGAGATTGAACCATATACCCTTTTTAGTGGTGGAAGGGGTGCATGGGAATACAGTGTATTCAATACACCATAAAAGCCACATTTAGAGTGCCTTTATGTTTAGCCGCTTTCCTCTGGTGGAGTAGAGAAGTCAGGGGCAATCCAGGCCCTGTTCATTTTTATAAGAGTCAAACGGTCAGCATTTTTGGTTGACAGGCAGATGCGCTTATCAGTTATTGCGCCCCAAGCAGCACTAAATACACGTTCTGACAAAATGCTGGCGGCGGGGCAGGCCAGCACCTCCAAGGCGTAGAGCGCCAGTTCGTGCCACATGTCCAGCTTGGACACCCAATAGTTGTAAAGCACAAAGGGATCACTGAAGACGCTGACACGGTCTGCTACTTTGGAGAGTGTTGCCCTGCCTCTGTTGGAACTGCTGTGTGTTCCCCTCATCTCCCCTCCTCGGTTGGCCAAGAAACTATGTACTCAGCAGTCAGCGTTATTAACTGGAAATTTTTGGAGCAATTTTTCCACAAGGACCTTCTGGTATTGCACTATTTTGCTCGTCCTCTAAACCACAGGAATGATAGATGAGAAGTTCTCTTTGTAGCGGGGGTCGAGAAGGGTGAACAACCAGTAATCGGTGTTGGCCAAAATGCGTACAATGCGAGGGTCACGGGAAAGGCAGCCTAACATAAAGCCAGCCATATGTGCAAGAGTCCCAACAGATATCCTGGTAATGGAGGCTTTGCTACAAGCCATAAGGGAACACCCGAACATCCATGTAATTCAGGTTAGGAGCAGCTCAGTGGAATACATAAATGCGGCTTTCGCAGATTACCTATTACTCATGATCTCAAACCCTGTGGAGGCCTTCCTGCATCTCCTAAAGCTCTTTGACCGATATGGCACAGCTTCCAACTTCAAAGTCGTCTATTTAAAGTCGGAAGCCATGAACATATCAGCATCGCCAGGGATGATATCCTCACTTAAAAAATCGACCCCATTCAAATGGCAGGACTCTTGTGTCTCCCACTTGGGAATCAAAATCCCCTCCAATTTAGATAAGATATTCCATCTAAACTATAAGCCACTATTTAAAGAGGTCCAACAACACTTACAAACCCTCAAAATACCAGTCCTGGATGGGCCGTAAAAACTTGTTGAAGGCATTCATTATGCCAAAAATTCTGTACATGATGCAGGTGTTACGCTGGGTAACAACCTAGAGCTAGCTCAACTGACCCCGACACAATGGGCAAGCCTCTGGGACATAAACTCCGCACCCCTTCAAAACCAAGTTCTTCTCAAGGGTACAGCATCAGTAATGCATCAAATCCACAAAGATCTCAACCTACTTAATAAACCCTCCCCATCTATGCCAGCAGATCTTGCACCCTTTATAACAAACGGAATAGCTTCACAATGAAGGAATTCTTGGAGGGGGTGTCAGGCATCCTTCCAATACAGCACAGTATCCACCAATCCCTGAAATAAAACCACTTTTTAGAAACCATAGAACTCAACTCAATAAGTAAACCTCTGCTTGCAGAGAAGAAATATATGGTTGATAAAACGTGGTTTGAAAAATTGCTGATCCACGAGATCCCTCCAAGTAAATTGATCTCCCTTTTTTATATTACACCCACCTCTCCCCAATCCGAAGTGGTCCCACAATACATAAGGCCTCTGAGCTTAATAAGGACTTTTCGGAAATGGACATAATGCGCATTCATGCAAATGCCCACAGCTTTTCAACCTGTGTTCGGGTGCAAGAGCACTCATATAAAATGCTCACTCAGTGGTAACAAAACAAATGTTTCTATGGAGCTTGAGGGAATCAGACCTATGTTGGAGATGCAAAGAGGGAATAGGTACCCTATCTCACATTTTTTGGTGCTGCCCAAAAATAAGTTTATACTGGATACAGGTATCCACAGTTATCAACAAGTTAGTAGTCAAACCAATACAACTAACACCCGAGCTAGTGCTGCTGTGGCTCCCAACCCCAGCCTTTAACCCATCAAAGAAAAGCTTGGCTACAAAATTAATCCAGGCGGCTAGATTGCTGATACAAAGGCAACTTCAAGTAACAACAAAGAGAGCTTGATACCTGAGGCAGTGTTCCCCTAACTTGAGGTCATAAAGCGTGTTACATGCACATGCTAAACATCCCTACCAATGGCTATCTCCTTGTCATACAGAGTTGTACTGGCTAGGAGGGCCCAGATTCCTTCTCTTTTCCCTTAGCATCCCCACTTCACCACCTTCTGGACCTCTCACCCCTTCCTTCTTCCCTTTCCCCCCACCCTACCTGTTTATTCCTCCACCCTCTTCAGTTCAGGAAAAGTGTCATATTCAGCCTAAATTGTATACTGCACAGTTGTCTAATTGTCACATTTAAGTTGTTGTACCCATAAGTTATATATATTGTGCAAATGTATGCATTTGTTGAATTGTATGAAACCGGCTGTACAATGTAGAATTTCTGTAATAAAAAGAAAATTGACAAAGAGTCCCAACAGACAAAACTTTGCTGTCCTCATCAGGAGGATGACTCTCAGTCTCTTCATCCTCCCTCTTCCTTCTTTTCTACGCATCCACACTGAACAGATAGAATAAAACTTCCATGGGTACTACCCTCTGTAGCAGAGGCAACCATCCCCTGTTCCTCCTCATTCTCCTCATCATCCAATTTGCGCTGAGAAGATGAACTGAGGGTGGTCTGGCTATTAGCCTGTGTACTGTCTTCCCCCATTTCCACCTTTTCCCCATGCAAATCGTCTACCTTAATTGTGAGCAGCGAGCGTTTGAGTAGACACAGAAGTGGGATGGTTACGTTGATAATAGCATTATCGCCGCTTACCATCTGTGTTGATTGCTCACAGTTGCTTAAAACCTCCCAGAGGTCAGACATCAATGCCCACTCATCGCTTGTGAAGAGCGAAAGCTGACTGGAAAGGCAACGACCATGTTGCAGCTGGTATTCCACTACTGACCTCTGCTGCTCACAAAGCCTGGCCAACTTGCGGAACGTGGAGTTCCAGCGCGTGCTCACGTCGTACAACAGTCGGTGAGCTGTCAATTGCAAGTGCTGCTGCAGTGTTGCCAGACCGGCAGAAGCTGTCGATGGCATGCAGAAATGGGTACACAAGCAGCGCACCTTCACCAGTAGCTCAGGCAAATTGGGGTACGTTTTGAGAAACCGCTGAACCACTAGGTTGAACTCGTGGGCTAGGCATGGTAGGCTAGGCATGGTATGTGTGTGAGATGCCGAGCTCCAAAGCCGCCACCAAGTTATGGCCATTATCAGACACAACCATGCCTGGTTGTAGGTTGAGTGACGAGCTGTGGTCCCTTATCCCCTGCCATAGCTCTGCTGTGGTGTGCTGTTTATCACCTAAGCAGATCAGTTTAAGCACGCCCTGTTGCCCACTGCAGTGCTACACTGCTTCCAGCTACTGACTGATGGCTGACTGGTGCTGCAAGATGATAATTCAGAGGTGGAAGTGGAGGAGGAGGCAGAGGAGGAGAAGGGGGGGGGGGGTTGCAGCCTCTAACGTAGGTGGCGCTGGAAACCCTGATAGGAGTAGGGCCTACAATCCTTGGTGTTGGTAGTACTTGTGCCATCCCAGGGTACGACTTGCTCCCGGCCTCCACAACGTTCATTCAGTGTGCAGTCAGGGAAATGTAGCGTCCCTGGCCAAAAGCACTTGTCAGTCGTTAAGTGGACCTTCCCAATAACTGTGTTGGTCAGGGCATGGGTTATGTTACGGGACACATGCCAGTGTAAGGCTGGGACTGCACACTGTGAAAAATATTGGCGGCTGCGGACAGCCTCAGTGTCCACAAGCCAAAATGGCAAAATATCCAGGGCAATTTTAAAAGGTGCGCATTTAGTGCAATGGCCTGTGTTTGGGTGGCTGGGTATTTGCTCTTTCATTCAAAGGACATCTGTATGCTGTGCTGGGACACAGAAGTGGATGTGCTAGCTGATGGTACTTACAAAGGTCCAGGTGCATGGCGGGAGGCATACAGGCCTAGTCTTGGACAGGAGATTGGCCAGCACGTAACACAGGGGAATAGGAGGCAGTGGTGTGACCCGCAGACACTGATTTTGGACCTAGGCGTTCGGCCCACCTATTAGGGTGCTTTGATACCATGTGGCGAATCATGCTGGTGGTTTTGAGGTTGCTAGTGTTCATGCCCCTGCTCATTTTGGTACGGCACAGGTTGCAAATGACAATTCTTTTATCGTCCGCACTTTCCAAAAAAAAGCGACAGACTACGGAACACCTACCCCTCAGCAAGGGAGATTTCTGCAAGGGGGTGCTCCGGGGAATATGTTGACTAATCTCTCAATTTCAACATCATTTTGAGGGCTTAGTAAGAAAGCAGTGTGCACCTGTCTTTTTATTTCTTATTGCTATATTGTTATATTATTTATCACATCCACACGATTGCCATCTTGTGTAGGATGTCTATTGTGGTGCTTGTGGTCCGCAGCGGGCATCCTCTACGCTGTGCATTTTTGCTGGGGATCGCCATTAGCAACGGGCCACAAGTGCAGGATCTGCTCCCCTGTATATATATGCACAACTGCATTTTTGGGTTGATCACTTCCTGCTTCACGCCACCTTTCATTTGTTTTGAATATATGCGAGGGCCTGCAGGTGAGCTGACCCTGTAAAATATTATATGTGAGGGCCTGTAGGTGAGCTGACCCTGTAAAAGATTGTAGGTGAGGGCCTGCTGGGGAGCAAACCCTCTAAAAGGTTGTAGGTGAGGGTCTGTAGGTGAGCTGACCCTGTAAAATATTATATACGAGGGCCTGCAGTTTAGCTGACCCTGTAAAACATTATATGCGAGGGCCTGTAGGTGAGCTGATCCTGTAAAAGATTGTAGGTGAGGGCCTGCTGATGAGCTGACCCTCTAAAAAATTATATGCGAGGACCTGCAGGTGAACTGACCCTGTAAAACATCATATTCGGGGTCCTGCAGGTGAGCTGACCTTGTAAAAAATTATATACTAGTGCCTGCAGGTGAGCTAACCCTGTAAAACATTATATGCGAGGTCCTTGGCTATTGAGACTGTACTTGGTGGAAAACAGGGCGGTGCTTAACCGACTGAAAGCATTATCTGCTGCAATCCAACCGACCACCTGGTCGCACTGGCCTGACTTCAAGAGTGGTGTAGGTGAGGGCCTGTAGGTGAGCTAGCCTGTAGAACATTATATGCGAGGGCTTGCAGGTTAGCTGACCCTGTAAAAGATTTTAGATGAGGGCCTGCAGGTGAGCTGACTCTGTAAAAGATTGTAGGTGAGTGCCTGCTGGTGAGCTGACCTTCTAAAAAATTATATGCGAGGGCATGCAGGTTAACTTACCCTGTAAAACATTATATGCGAGGGCTTGCAGGTTAGCTGACCCTGTAAAAGATTTTAGATGAGGGCCTGCAGGTGAGCTGACTCTGTAAAAGATTGTAGGTGAGTGCCTGCTGGTGAGCTGACCTTCTAAAAAATTATATGCGAGGGCATGCAGGTTAACTTACCCTGTAAAACATTATATGCGAGGGCTTGCAGGTTAGCTGACCCTGTAAAAGATTTTAGATGAGGGCCTGCAGGTGAGCTGACCCTGTAAAAGATTGTAGGTGAGTGCCTGCTGGTGAGCTGACCCTCTAAAAAATTATATGCGAGGGCATGCAGGTTAACTTACCCTGTAAAACATTATATGCAAGGGCCTGCAGGTGAGCTGACCCTTTAAAAGATTGTAGGTCAGGGTCTGCTGGTGAGCTGACTCTAAAAAATTGTAGGTGAAGGCCTGAAGGTGAGCTGACCTTGTAAAACATTATATGCGAGGGCCTGCAGGTGAGCTGACCCTGTAAAAGTATAGGCGAGGGCCTGCAGGTGAGCTGGCCCTGTAAAATAATATATGTGAGGGCCTGAAGTTGAGCTGACCCTGTAAAAAATTATATGCTAGGGCCTGAAGGTGAGCTGACCCTGTAAAACATTATATGCGAGGTCCTTGGCTACTGAGACTGGACTTGGTGGAAGACAGGGTGGTGCCTAACTGACTGGAAGTATTATCTGCTTAAATCCAACCAACCACCTGGTCGCACTGGTCTGACTTCAAGAGTGGTGTCCTGCACCGCCCTGCAAATTGGGATATGAAGATAGGTATTGTGGATGATTGTTTTTCTTGTGCTCTGGCAGCAGGCACAGTTTCAACGCGCCCAGGGCCACGGCCACTGTGTGCACCATCAGCATCACGGCCACTTCCCCGTCCCTTAATGCTCGCCTTCTTAAAGAGGACCTTTCACGTGAAAATGCATGTGAAACTAAAGATATACACTTACTTGCCTGTCCCCCGTGGTGCTTATTCAGCTCTTCTTTTTTCAATATGTGCGGGCCTGCAAAAGTACTCCTGGGCGTGTCTGTCTTCTCCCTGGCACGGAGCGCATCCAATCAGCCTGCTCCGCTCTTAGCCAGGGAGAAGAAGCTCCAGTTCTCGCGAGAACTGGAGCAATTTCATTCATCCTGCTGCAGGTGCCATCTTGGATTCCCGCGGCGAGCAGTGTCGGAGGCGGAAGCAGGATGGGTGAAATTGCTCCTGTTCTCGCGAGAACTGGAGCTTCTTCTCCCTGGCTAAGAGCGGAGCTCGCTGATTGGATGCGCTACGTGGACACGCCCAGGAAAACTTTTGCAGGCCCGCCCAGTTGAGCCGAATGGCTCATTAGTATACACGGCAGGATATATTGCGGGGGGCACATATTGAACAAACGGGGGCACATATTGAAAAAAGAAGAGCTGATTAGGCACCACGGGGGACAGGCAAGTAAGGGTATATCTTTAGTTTCACATGCATTTTCAGGTGAAAGGTCCTCTTTAAAGTGTAACTGCTAATGGTTGGGGCAAGTGATAGGTAAAATTTTTCTGATGTACTTTGTTTATCCAAAACATTTATTTCTATTAGAAAACTGGGGCTAAAATGGTCCCTAGCAGCACTCTCTGAAATGAGCGTTGCTAAGGGCCACCCGTCTCTTATTTATAAAAGGGAGACGTGCTGTGCGGGCGCTGTGCTTCCACCTCCCGTGCTCCCCCAGGGGCCACAGGCATCTTAGGAGTTAAAACTACATCAATATTTCCCCTTTCGATTAAATATAATCCTCTTGTACATTCACTAACCTGCGATCCCTGCAATATTTACTCATGAAGCAGCCGCCGGAAGTAAGCGCTGACTGCACACAGTGCTTCTACTTCCGGTGGCTGTGAGTAATTATCGCAGGGATTGCAGGTTAGTAAATGTACAAGAGGATTAGATTTAATCAAAAGGGGGAATATAGATGTAGTTTTAACTCCTAAGACGCCTGTTGCCACCGGAGGCAAAAGCAGCAACGCTCGCACAGCCCGTTTCCCTTTTATAATTAAGAGACGGATGGCCCTTAGCAACGATTATTTCAGAGAGTGCTGCTAAGGGCCATTTCAGCCCCAGTTTTCTAATAAAAATAAATGTTTTGGATAAATAAAGTATATTAGAAAAATGTTACCTATCACTTGCCCCAACCATTATAAAAAAAAATAATAATTAAACGGCAGTTACACTTTAATATTAAATACTGTATATGCTTGAAAGTATGTCACACAGACAGTAGCGTAGGATTTCGAAGTGTATGCGCAAACAATTAAAAAAGGTATTTGGGATGTGGAAACGTCACACAGAAGATATCCCGCAGATAATGTTAATGCTGTCACCAGTGGCTAATAAAAGATTACAGGAAATATCACAGGTATTTGGGATGAGGAAACATTATACAGGAGAAATACCACCGGTAATGTCACTGTCCACAGCGTCTACGAAAAAGTACACTGGATGTCACAGATAAAAATTTTATGTGCACACGTTACACTGCAGATGTGGCACACTAGTAATGTCACTGTCAGAAGCGGACAGTACACTGTATGTCACAGATACATTTTTTAAGCTAACAATTTACACTCGAGATGTGGTGCCACTAATGTCACTGTCCACAGCAGACACCGTCTTTGGAAAAAGTACAATGGATGTAATAGATTTTTTTTAGATGCGCATGCTTTATATTGGAGATGTGGCGTTACTAATGTCGTTGTCTGCAGCGGCTTAACTATTTCATGCTATTTAGCACAAGATGCGCTAAAAATAGGTATTGGTCCCACACACAATAGTCCTTAAAAGGACTTTTGGGTCTGTAAAGTTTTAGCAATTTAGCGCAGGCTGCGCTAAAAATATATATTGCTGCTGCCACACACAATAGTCCTTAAAAGGACTTTTGGGTCTCTGAAAAGTTTTTATAATAAAAATATTCCTATTTCACACCCTACACTGTCTGTCCCTTCCTCAGCACAGCTCTCCCTGACTAAGACTGAGCCGAACACGCATCATCCAATCACTGTAATGCCAGTAAACAACATGGCTACGGCATACAGTGAGGGCAGTACTTACATGCACGTTTATTGGCTGCGTAGAAGCCAAGAAACATGCGGGGAGGAGACTTGAGCATTGCACGCGAGCACATGCAGTATTCGGCCGAATAACGCCATGTGCCGAGCATAGCGATGCTTGAGCTGAACTGGTATTTGACCGAGCATGCTCGCTCAACACTATTGTTGACCTCAATTATTGACAACTGTGTCTCATCCTCATCATGAACCTCTTGAGACACTAATTGCACCGGTGAATAGCAAATAATACTTTTTCTTTTCCACTAATACATGCCGAAAAAGGCTATAATCTTCTCACTTCACCACACAACTACTAATAAGCCCTTCTTTTTTTTTCACTAATTCACCCAAAAAAAAACTTTAGAACATATAACTGCACCGCACAATAGCTAATAAGACATAGAAATATTCCCTGGTAATACACCCTGTTAATGGCTGTATCACACAGCACTTGCACCTCAATAACAAGCAAGGTTTGCTGGAATTACAGAGGTATCATCAATTGCAAACTTGAAAGCAGCAGTATAATGGAAATTTGGATCCCGAGTCAGGGCAACAAGGTTTAATAGGATTGCTCCTATTACCCAGGCTGTAAACTCCCCTACTGAACCATGTTCTGCTTCAATACAGTGTAATAATTCCTCCCTATCCTTTCCCTACACTTCTAATGCTCTTTCCCTGAATTTCTATTGAGCAAAAAATATGTTTTAAAGTCTTTTCTACCACTGTCCCGAGCGCCTGCTAATGTCTCTCCCTGCACTAAGTACACTGGAAAATGGCTGAGGTTATTTATAGGGCTGTGACATCATAGGAATGGCTGCCTGCTGATTGGCTGCATGCATGGCATTGTGGGTGATCCCTCGTTCCCAAAGTTCTTTGCTTCATGTCCAAACATGAGCAGCAGCCATTTTAGGAAAAAATGTGATTCGTTACCATGAAGCGTCAGGAAATTCGGAATCAGTGCAAAACAAATTTTTCGTTAATTTCGGATAGAAATCCACTTTGTCAACTTCGATTCGCTCATCTGTAGTCTCAACATATAATTAGTCCTACTGACTGGTGCAAAAACAGCAGGAATTATGGATTTTTTTAAGCTAGATAGTGACACGGAGATGTAAAATAAATAACATAAATTGATATAATTCTTTGACTGCCAAGTATATATTTCATTAGTCATCACAGAGTGGCACTTTAGTAGCTGAGTAGCTACTAACAGTTCTATCTCAGGAGATATAACAGCTAGACATGTGAGCCAGGCTTTGTTGTAAAGCTATTGCGCTTAAAGCAGGCTCGGACTGGCCCACAGGGGTACAGGGGAATCCCCCGGTGGGCCCCTGAGCAAGGTGGGCCCCTAGTCTCCCACCTCCTGCACAAGTGGCACATAACACATTAGTTTTACTGCACTAAACACATATATTCAATGTACAGCACCTCAACCAGCCTATGTTCATACAAAAAAACTTGTTAGATTATTTATTATACTGGGATGTATCCATATGGTGGGCCCCCAAAATAAATTTTACTGGTGGGCCCTAGGTACTCCAGCCCGACACTGGTTTAAAGCGTCATTATATATATATATATATATATATATATATTTTTTTTTTTTTTTCTTCTTTTTTTGTAAAATGTTGGGGAAGTGATACTATTTAATTACTGAAATTCTACATGTATTACAAAATTAGCTCTGAAATGGCCGATTTCTTGAATCAGTGCTATTGCTGCCCTGACTGCCTCTCTCTATGTGTGTCTGTATATATATATATATATATATATATATATATATATCACACAAACATAGATAGTTCCCTGTCTGCTGCTATTTCTGTATCGTTGATATGTAACCCTGCTGGGAGTAATGTGTAATAAGCTACATATTATAACTGCCCTTATATAGTGTAGAATATCAGTTATGTGCCTCCCTGTCTTCTGAATAGCAAGCACTCACTGCTAACAGTAATTCAAGTGTTGCTGCCATGTTTTTACACATTGCTCCTGGCATACAGGCTTATATATCAACAATACAGAAAGAGCAGCAGGCAGGGAACTAACCGTTAACCCCTCAAATGCCTGGTTAAATGTGACCATAGTATCTAAGAGTCCTGAAACAAGAAGCGAAGTGTGTGGTTGCCAGGCAGGAACGCTTTCTATGGACAGAGAACGTGAAAGGCGTTCCATTAAAGTAATCAGCCAGAGGCTGTACTAGGCTTCTAGGCTTGTTACTTGTATATTGCAATTTAGTACAGCAGGTGGCAGCAACGAATTGTAATAAAATAGTGATTTATGTATAGGGTAATGGATACAATTCCATTACTCTATACTAATTACATTACTCCATACTAATCCGTACTTGGGGACTAGTGATGAGCGGCAGGTGCCATATTCGATTTCGACGAAATTCGCGAATATTCGAATGAATATTCGTTTCATATTCGTCGAAATCGAATATTCGTCATTATTCTAGTTACCGCGATTAATATGCAATTTAAATAATCGCTTATTGCGATTTTAACTTAAGGCTACTTTCCTATTGGTTTCATATCTAGAATTATAGCGAAGATGACGGATATGACGAATGTATTCCTCATATTCCTCAAAACGAAGATAACGAAGTATTCTACATCTTCGTTTTAGCAACCTATTCGTCAACTTCGCTAATTCTAGCAATCAAATAGGAAGGTTGACTATAGAGACAACTGTGTTTAATTCGCTATGCGATTATTTATATATATTTTTTTTAATAAATAGAATAATTATAATAATTATATCAAGTAATATAATTATTCTATTAAAAAAAAAAATCGCATAGCGAATTTAACACAGCTGTCTCTATAGTCAACCTTCCTATTTGATTGCTAGAATTAGCGAGGTTGACGAATAGGTTGCTAAACGAAGATGTAGAATACTCGTTATCTTCGTTTTGAGAATATGACGAATACATTCGTCATATTCGCTATTAGCTAATTCTACCAAGCCAACCATAAAGTTCCTTGCTCATGGGCGTCCCCATCACCATGGGAACATCTCCATATACTAAAATGTACTGTCGGATTTGAGGAATTACGTTGAAATCGCAATGCGATTAATTCAAGTTATATTAATCGCATTGCGATTTCAACTTAGAACTGGGTTTATAATGGGTCAGCTTGCTAGAATGAGCGAAGTTAACGATTCAATGAGCGAAGGTAACGAGTATGGAATATAGCAGCACTGCTAAGTTGAATTCGCAATGCGATTAATTTAACTTGAAGTAATCGCATTGCGATTTCAACTTAGCACTGCTGTCTTACATAGGCTAGAATTAACGAATATGGAATATAGCAGTGGCACTAGCAGTGCTAAGTTGAAATCGCAATGCGATTACTTTAAGTTAAATTAATCGCATTGCGAATTCAACTTAGCAGTGCTGCTATATTCCATATTCGTTAACTTCGTTCATTCTAGCAAGCTGACCCATTATAAACCCAGCTCTAAGTTGAAATCGCAATGCGATTAATATAACTTGAATTAATCGCATTGCGATTTCAACGTAATTCCTCAAATCCGACAGTACATTTTAGTATATGGAGACGTTCCCATGGATGGGGACGCTCCATGAGCACGGAAGTCGGCAGAAGCGGCAATGGGTACTGACTAGAGCAGCCAGGAAGCCAGGAATCCTCAGGACAGGTAAGAACTACTGTTGGGAAGAGGGAAAGAAAAAAATATAACTAAAAAAAAAACAAAAAAAAACCGAATATTCGAAATAGCAAATTTATAGCGCTATATTCGAAATATTCGCGAATTAGCGAAGTGGCGATATTCGCTAAAAAAATTCGCTATTCGAATATTCGCGCTCAACACTATTGGGGACCAAAAATGAGCCCAGAAAAATGAGCCCAGAAAAAAATTATGGGGGTCAGAATATGGTGCTGAAAAGAAAAAGAATAAAATTATATCCCAAAGTTGTTTGGTGCGATTATGTGTTTTGTTTTTGTTAGGTTTTTTTTTAATTTTTTTAACAGCTGCAGCAGTGATGTATATTTGTGTGGTATGTATAAACTCCTCACATTTTACAGTTTATTGAAGAGTATATTATATCTACATAATGACTGCTAAAGTTTGCATCTTAGTTACAAATTTGAATTTTTGTGCAATTGTTGCTTATAATCACTGCTTGCTGCAAAGTTATATGAAGGTGGTTGTGTTCAGTATTAATTTTTATTTTCATACATGACATGCTGTGTGCTTTAAAAATGTAGATTTTTTTTATCAGTTGTGAGTATGTATTTTATAAAAAAAAAAAACCTTTTTGCTTGTTCCCAACCCTGATGAAGCCGCATTAGTGGCGAAACATGTTGGGGGAACAACTCTTGTAGTTTTTAACCACTTCAGCCCCCCTAGCTTAAACACCCTTAATGACCAGGCCACTTTTTACAATTCCGCACTACACTACTTTCACCGTTTATTGCTCCGTCATGCAACTTACCACCCAAATGAATTTTACCTCCTTTTCTTCTCACTAATAGAGCTTTCATTTGGTGGTATTTCATTGTTGCTGACATTTTTACTTTTTTTGCCATTAATACAAATTTAACGAAATTTTTGCAAAAAAATGACATTTTTCACTTTCTGTTGTAAAATTTTTCAAAAAAAACTACATTTCTATATACATTTTTCTCTAAATTTATTGTTCTACATGTCTTTGATAAAAAAAAGTCCAATAAGTGTATATTTATTGGTTTGGGTAAAAGTTATAGCGTTTACAAACTATGGTGCAAAAAAGTGAATTTCTGCATTTTGAAGCAGCTCTGACTTTCTGAGCCCCTGTCATGTTTCTTCAGGTGCTAGAATGCCAGGAAAGTATAAATACCCCCAAATGACACCATTTTAGAAAGAAGACACCCCAAAGTATTCGCGGAGGGGCATGGTGAGTTCATGTATCATTTCATTTTTTTCACAAGTTAGCGGAAAATGACACTTTCTGAGAAAAAAAAAAAAAAAAAAAGTTTCAATTTCTGCTAACTTCTGGCAAAAAAAAAGAAATCTCAGACGGACTCACTATGACCCTCAGTGAATACCTTGGGGTGTCTACTTTCCAAAATGGGGTCATTTGTGGGGTGTTTGTACTGTTCTGGCATTTTGGGCGGGGCTAAATTGTGAGCCGCCATGTAAAACCTAAAGGTACTCGTTGGAATTTGGGCCCCTTTGCGCACCCAGGCTGCAAAAAGTGTCACTTATGTGGTATCGCCGTACTCAGGAGAAGTAGGGCAATGTGTTTTGGGGTGTATTTTTACATATACCCATGTTGGGTGAGAGAAATATCTCTGTAAACTGACAACTTTGTATAAAATTTTTTAAAAGTTGTCGTTTACAGAAGATATTTTCACACACAGTATGGGTATATATAAAATACACCCCAAACTATTGCCTACTTCTCCTGAGTACGGGATACCACATGTGTGACACTTTTGCAGGCTGAGTGCAAAGGCCTAAAACTAATGAGTACCTTTAGAATTTCACAGGGCATTTTTACGCATTTGGATTCCAGACTTCTTCTCACGCTTTAGGGGCCCCTAAAATGCCAGGACAGTATAAATACCCCACATGTGACCCCATTTTGGAAAGAAGACACCCCAAGGTATTCCGTGAGGGGCATGGCGAGTTCATGTAAAATTTTATTTTTGTCACAAGTTAGTGGAATATGAGACTTTGTAAAAAAACAAAATAAAAAAATATATATATCAATTTCCGCTAACTTGTGCCAAAAAATAAAAATTCTGTGAACTCGCCATGCTCCTCACGGAATACCTTGGGGTGTCTTCTTTCCAAAATGGGGTCACATGTGGGGTATTTATACTGCCCTGGCATTTTAGGGGCCCCTAAAGCGTGAGAATCCAAATGCGTAAAAATGGCCTGTGAAATCCTAAAGGTACTCATTGGTTTTAGGGCCCCTTTGTGCACCTTGGCTGCAAAAAGTGCCACTCATGTGGTATCGCCGAACTCAGGAGAAGTAGGGCAATGTGTTTTGGGGTGTATTTTTACATATACCCATGCTGCGTGTGAAATATTGCTGTAAGCGACAACTTTTTACATTTTTTATTCAAAGTTGTCCAATTTACAGAGATATTTCTCACACAAAGTATGGGTATATGCAAAAATACACCCCAAAACACATTGCCCTACTTCTCCTGAGTACGGCGATACCACATGTGTGCCACTTTTTGCAGCCAAGATGCAAAGGGCCCTAAAACCAATGAGTACCTTTTAGGAGGGCATTTTTACGCATTTTTCTTCTCACGCTTTAGGGCCCCTAAAATGCCAGGGCAGTATAAATACCCCACATGTGACCCCATTTTGGAAGAAGACACCCCAAGGTATTCTGTGAGGGGCATGGCGAGTTCATAGAAGATTTTTTTTGGCACAAGTTAGCGGAAATTGATTTTTATTGTTTTTCTCATAAAGTCTACCTTTCTGCTAACTTTTGACAAAAAGTTAAATTGTTCATGGACTCACTATGCCCCTCAGCGAATACCTTGGGGTGTCTTCTTTCAAAATGGGGTCACATGTGGGGTATTTATACTGCCCTGGCATTTAGGGGCCCTAAGCGTGAGAAGAAAATGCGTAAAATGCCCTCCTAAAGGTACTCATTGGTTTAGGGCCCTTTGCGCATCTTGGCTGCAAAAGTGGCATACATGTGGTATCGCCGTACTCAGGAGAAGTAGGGCGATGTGTTTTGGGGTGTATTTTTACATATACCCATACTTTGTGTGAGAAATATCTCTGTAAACTGACAACTTTGAATAAAAAAATGTAAAAAGTTGTCATTTACAGAGATATTTCTCACACCAGCATGGGTATATATAAAAATACACCCCAAAACACATTGCCTACTTCTCCTGAGTACGGCGACACCACATGTGTGACACTTTTTGCAGCCAAGATGCGCAAAGGGCCCTAAAACCAATGAGTACCTTTAGGATTTCACAGGGCATTTTTACGCATTTGGATTCTCATGCTTTAGGACCCCTAAAATGCCAGGGCAGTAGAAATACCCACATGTGACCCCATTGTGGAAAGAAGACACCCCAAGGTAATCCGTGAGGGGCATGGCGAGTTCACAGAAAAAAAAATTTGGCACAAGTTAGCGGAAATTGATTTTTTTTTTTTTTTTTACAGTCTCATATTTCACTAACTTGTGACAAAAATAAAATTTTGCATGAACTCGCCATACCCCTCACGGAATACCTTGGGGTGTCTTCTTTCTAAAATGGGGTCACATGTGAGGTGTTTGTACTGCCCTGGCATTTGAGGGTCTCGCAATCATTACACGTATGGCCAGCATTAGGAGTTTCTGCGATTCTCCTTATATTGAGCAGACGGGTAATGAGATTTTTCCCGTTCAGCCTCTGCACTGAAAAGAAAAAAAATGAAGCGGCACAGATTTCTTCATTCGCATCAATCAATGTGGATGAAAAAATCTCTGCCCAAAAATGTGCAAAAAAAAACAAAACGGCACAGATTTCCTCATTCACATCGATCAATGTGGATAAATAAATCTCTGCCAAAAAATGTGCAAAAAAAAAGTAGTAAGGCCCCATTCACACGTCCGCAAAAATGTCGCATCTATTCCGCAATTCTGCGGAATAGATGCGGACCAGTCAGTGTGAATGGGGCTGGCGGTGATGCGGAGAGCACACTATGCGCTCGCCGCATCAGCATTTGCTGGAGCTGCGGCCGCAAACTTCGGGTTTCGGCCCCCAAGCATCCGGCCGCAGCTCCGCAAAAGATAGAGCATGTCCTATTCTTGTCCGCAATTGCGGACAAGAAAGAGCATTTTCTATATAGTTCTGGCAATGTGCGGATCCGCAAAATGCGGAAAGCACATTGCTGGTGTCCGTGTTTTGCGGATCCGTGGATCCATGGATCCGCAAAACACATACTGGACGTCTGAATGAACCTTACAGTGGGGTAATTAGTGTCAGGGGGTGACATGGGGTGATCGGGGGTTAATCAGGGGTTAATCAGTGGGGGGTGGGGTGGATGGGTGGGGGGGTCTGTGTGGTGTTTTGGTGCACTTATAAAAGTTTCTTTGGTGGTCCCAAGCAAATGGGACCACCAAAGGAACGATCAGCAAGCATATCAGACGCTGTTAACAAAACAGCGTCTGATATGCCATTTTTTTAACTTCTACAGCCTGCCAGCGCACGATCAGCGCTGGCAGGCTGTAGCTTACCTTCTCCCTGACGTGATCCTGTGAACGCGCGCACGTGCGCTCGCGCGTTCACAGGAAATCTCGCCTCTCGCGAGATGACGCGCGGGCGCGTCAAGGAGGAACAGACCGACCGCCCGCAGGACGCAATCCTGCGTGAGGCGGTCGGTAAGCGGTTAATAGCGAGGCAGTGAGTGTAGAAAGCAGAGGCTGACACCGGTGGCACTGCAGAGAGCCGGTTATGCAGCACGATAATGCAATAGAACACAGCCAGATAGTTTAGTAGCCCCTGTTTAATAGTGATGGAAAACAGCGATACTTCGAACAAACAAGAAAACAATAGTAAGAGTAGACAAACCAAGTGAATAGAAACCAGCCAGTTATCCATGGAAGTGTAATACAACTAGTGAATTGTTAACTGTGAATGTGAAAGAATACAGTAACATATAATAATAACTTTATCCTGGATACACTGCTGGTACCAGGATTTCAGTGTCAAGCAATACACCCTAACTGTATTAAAACGTTGGCTTTATGGTGTATGAAGTAATACACCAGAGAAATATTAAAGAAAATAAAACATAAATAATATCTACACTCACAGAACCTCGTAATTTTAATTGGGGTTATTTGAAGTAAAGTGATCTTCTTTTAATATAAAATGAATAAAGAGTGATTTTAATGGGGCCATAAACAGGTTTATTGTGGTCTGTTTGACCACCTTGCGTTATTTTGATTTATTGTAAATTCCTGGGCCAGAAGGGTTATTTGCGTAGTAGCTATGTATTTTATAACACACTTGTGGACACCCCAAATATTGCATAGCTTCTCAGTGTTTTTGAGAGCACAAGCTTTTGTTGATGTATATGCTTGTCATATATATAAACTTTTAAACCTTGTTATATTAGTTTTACATTATTTTTTGTAAACTTCTGCCTTGATATAAGTTTTAGGTGCAATGTCTGTTTTGACATTTTCTTTAAATTATCCTTATTTTTCTCAAAGTTGCACGAAGGAGGATATGGCCATAAACAGCCATCAAGGAAACTGCAATCATTGGGCTGCCTGCTTTCAGGAAAAATATGGGTTTTGTAGGTTCACTTTTTAAAGCGTGTATTACTTGTATTTTATAGTCTGTTTTTGTTTTTTGTTTTTTTTTATTTCCAACTTAAAACCAGATTTTTTGGTCTTTCCAGTTCTGTTAATTTTAGGCCTACGCGGTATGTATAAACTCTGCACATATTGAACTTTTAAATGATGTGGTGTGTCTAGCTTTCTGTTCTGCTTGGGCCATGCTTTTACCTTCTAATGTCAATGTATATGCTTTTTTTTCTTACAGAAAATTGCATTTTAATGCAGATAGCATGATTTTGCCTTTTGCCTACGATTTTATGCATATAAAGTGCAGATTGATATTTTGGCAATGTGTCCTTTTGACAAATAAACTGGTGTGTGGAGTTAATATGATTTTTTTATTTTTGAATAAAGGCTTAGGAGGTCATTTATCAAACAGAAATATGCCTAAATTAGATGTATTTCTGGCGCAGGTTGCAACTTCTCATTTGCCATTTTATATGTTTGTTTTAAGTGTAGAAAATTGTCTAAATATAAGACAATTAGGAAGCTGTCTTATACTTAGAAGTGGTGCTGGATGTGCCAAAGTTATGTACAGGTCGGCGCCTCTTCATAACTCTGGCAGATCCACCACTAGGTATTATGGTTATTAAGACCGGCGTCTAAGACACCAGTCTTAATAAATGTGCCCCCTAATGTGTATGTGTCAAAACTATGAGAATTGAGGTGCAACTTGTCCAGGAACCACTGGTGGCAAAAGGGTTAGACAACCGGTGATTTTCTGATGGCACATTACCTTTAACTGTAAGCTAATTATGGGGAGTGGCCTGCTGATTTCTGGAAAGCAGCTGTTATCACTTTGGAAAGAATCCACTAAGTATGTAGAATTTATGTAAGTATGTAGAAGCAAAAATCATTCTTAGGTCTCATGCACACGAACATGTGCCGGCCAGGCACGTGCTGCGGACCTCAATTTGCGGTACACAATGCACAGGTGCCATCCATGTGCCTACCATCTGCGGACATGGATCCATTTACATGAATAGAGTCCAAGATCTGCATCCAACAATCTGCACTGCAAAAAAGTAGTGCATGCACTCTGCAGTTCTTCCGTGGGCTTCCGATCCGTGCCTCCATTCAGCACAGCACCGTATCATCGGGATTTTTCACTGAAACCCCGTTTACCTCTATGGAACCAGAGCTGCTTGAAAAACACAGAATATAGAACATACTGTGATCTTTCTTGAACACAGTGAGGCCATTATCAAGTGTGGAGCTTTTAAGGGTGAGAACAGCATCTTCAGAATGTGCAATCCACTTTAGGATAAGGAACGACATGTCCAGCAATGCACACAAATGATATTGGCGACATGAGGGAGAATAATTTCCAACATGGAAAAAGTATTTCAATTTTAAAAGTATTTCTGTGTTTGACATCGTACTGATAAGCATACTGATATAAAACTACTGACAGGATTGGAGATACTTTTTCCCATCACTTTAGTGTCAATAGTTAATATTCTATAGTGCACAAAGCCACATCATTAGAGATATACTCCAAACGGAAAAAAAAGGAATACTTACTACTGAAGTTCAAGGTTATAATAAAAATAAGACTTTGCATTTCTTTTGCTTCAGACATGCTGTGAATAAGACTGAAAATAATTAAAATGTGTACTTCTTGATCACAGAGACGAAGTAAAGTAGCGAAGAAAGCAATCCACTAAAACATTAGAGCTGGTAATAAGCATACTTTAGCTCTATTCAGCAACAATCACAATTAAGGGAATTGACATCAGGCAGTGAAGGTAATATATTTAATTCTTATAGCTTTGAGTTTGCAGCAACACGTAATTGCTAATTGTCTTATTGGGTATTAAGGCTATGAAAGCTCATTGCCAACAATACAATGACTTCATAAAACTTTACTGAGAGCAAATATCTTTTCATCCTAAATTAAATATATATTTTTTCCAATTATAAATAGAAATCCAATCAGCTCAACTGAACTTCTGGTTTCTGATACATGAGCTGTACAAAGGCAGTAAATAATTCCACCTAGATTTCCGCTCCAAATGTTTGAGGCACATAAAAATAGTTATTGCAATTGATCTAATATACATCGAAATGTTGAAAATGTGCTACATATTTCAGGTATGCTTTCTGCATGTGAAGTCTCCAACTGTAGGCTATATCAAACCTATTGCCTAGGGTAATGCAAACCATACCGAATGATATTAGATTAACTGTAAACCTACAGAAGTAGAGATCCTTATATTGACTCTTAACCCGTTAAGTAAACAATGACAAGAAAATGTAAACTGACTTTTTTAAATTGTTTTTAATGTCTTTGTGTCGTGATATCACAAGATTGATTTGCTACATCTATATACAGGGAGTAAAATGTGTTTTTGGAAAGATGACTTTTTGCACAGCCAGTGAACCTTATTGGTTGAGACCACCCACATTCCAGTGAATCGTAATCTTTTGTGAGCAGCTGATTTCATATCTTACTAAACTGTACCATTTCCATAGAAAATATGGGGGTCATTTATCAAATTTATGTAAAGTAGACCAATCAGATCCCTCCTTTCATTTTCCAAAGGAGAACCAGATGGGGCTCAGCTCTAGCATTATATATAACATTTGCCTATTTATTTCTGACTTCTAAGATCCAGATCAATTTTATGCTGTTCTTAACTTTTTCTATATTTATTCTCTCCATGGATTCCTAGTTTTGCTTATTTTATTGAATTGATAATGTTCTACAATAGATGAGTGAACTTGAAATTTGTTTAATGTCTGAATTATTAAATTTTCAAAAAATTTGATTTGTGTCCGAACTGATTCTACATGAATCAAATAGAGGCTGAACTAGAAGGATGTATGGTTTTTTTTTCTGCCTTAGAAACTATTTTACTATGTTACTGTATTAAATATGTTCTAATTGTGCTGAAAAGTGGTATTTGACACTCTGAGATCTCCTAGACTTTTTACATATTTTTATCTTTTATTATTATTTTTTAAACATTTTTGATCTTTCTTTCCTCCGTCCCTTAGAGCTCTTGAATGCAATGACAGCAATAGCAAATAATGTCAGAGTGCTGACAATTTTTGCAGTGAAATGTCTTTGATCTGCAAGGTTTGTTGCAGTATTACTTTAGCTAACACGAATATAACAATGCAATGTTTGTGGTAAAATGTCTTTGGCCTATGTATTCAATAACATATTGATGGTATTATTGACATAAAATGCTTTTGTTATAATGTAACCTGTTTACTTACACTAAAATAATGCACTGAAGTAGTTTTTAGAAGAAAAAAAAAGTGTAACTGCTCAGTGTTCACGGCAGAATGCTGCTGGGGTACTGGCAATAAGCCTATGAACTATGAAAACTTGAGTTTTTTTAGTTTTTTTAAGCTGTCTTTCTATTCATATACAGAAAAAATAGTTACCTAATAATTCCCCTATTCTCTGCTTATAGTGTCCCTGTCACACTATATTAGTGGCTTGTGTCTGTATTAGGTTTTTGTCAGACACAACCAAATAATAATCTTCCAGGTCACTAGCTGATGTCAAAATGGCAATTATTCATTATAGGGCACTGCCTGCGCACTGCCCCCTGACTGACTGATACAGGTTGTCTGTCAACCTCTGAACCAATCAGGGTAAGTAAACCCCCCACTTCCATCCAGTGTCATTTAATTCTCCATTTTCTTCCTCCCTCGTGGTTTTCCGTGCCAATATTTGAAGTAAAATGAGCTGGGTGCCTTTTTTATGCAATTAGTCCATAATCTACTGCAAAGGCTTCCGATTCATTTGACTGACTAATTTTTGTGAACTTTTAAAAATTCTGATTAGTTTAGAAACAATTTGCTCATCTTCTAAAGTCAACTAGTAGAACTTCAATGGTTATATTACAGATTTGTTATAGAGTACATACATAACAATATCTGCCATATACTTTTCACACAGACTTAAAAGAGTTAAAGTACAGCCAGTGCTAAAAATCTTTCCATAAAATAATTACATTAAAAAAATCAATTCTGTGTCAAATTTTAGGCTACTGATGCATCCTTTCACTCCTATAGGAAATAAGTCTCCTTTATTGTGTGATAAATTGTGCTTTTTTTTTGGTTTATTCAGTTTGATATGCTTTCAAGTCCTCATTATGCTTAAAGATGACATAGCCTCTGCTAACAGCAGCTGCAGTACATTAGTCTAATGGATTGAAATTATGGCTTGCCTTAGGAAGAGTCTATTACATGTCAAAACCCAACATAAACCCTACTGTGAAATGTCTTGACACCATTATAAGTGATAAAATGCAATGTGTTAGAGATGATTTGAAGTCCAGCTTCCTGTTTTACAGTAGTCCTCCTTTTTAAGGTTTTTTGACTGACTGAATAATATAAAATTAAGGAGAAGTTAAACATGGCACCTCTAATTACCTTTACCTAAACCATCTTTTAGACACCATCGTAATCGTTGAGATAACTTTAAACTTTAATTATATGACAAAATAGAGCACTATCAATAGGTTTCACATTAAGATTTTTATTCTACATTACAATTTATTGAGACATTAGACTTGCTTAAGTTCTAGGCCTATTACAATTTATCTTTCACAACTCTCTACACAACTTTTTTTTTTCCAAATAGTTTTTATCGGAAGTTCAACATAATACAAACATGCATTACATAGCTCAAGATACAAGTAATAAGTTATCGTCCATGTTTTTGATGGCAATCTTATTGGAGTACAGTGCATTGGATAACTTATATCAATAGGTACAAGTTATCTTTCTATAAGCAAAAGATGACTATATTATTTATTTTAATAGAAATATGTAAGCCTAACAACAAAGACTAAAAATATAAAAAAAAATGAAAAGAAACACTAGAAAATAAAAGATTCGGACATTAGTATTAAACAGAACAGTTCAACAACTAGACACCATGATGTATCTTGTAACATGTACTGTAATAGCAGGTGGAAAGTGACACACAGTATAGGACAAATATGACATCTTTGACCAGGAAAGCTCCCCTAGCCTTTCCGTATATATAGACATCTTCCCTTGATACTGTTGGAAACCAAAGTTGGAATGTATTATTTGCTACACCTGCCATTTCTTTGTTAAAGGTTTTTGATACACTAACACCGTCTAAAATATGTAGTTTTGTGGCACCATAAAACTCAATTTGCCTACAATGGGAATCTCAGAAGATTTCCATCTTCTGGCCAACAAAAGTTTGGCTGAATGTGGCATAACACGGTTCTGAGGTCTAATGAGAGTTGATCAATTTTCACCAGGAGAAGGGCTAGTGCAGGAGTTAGGTTTGTAAAATCAGGGGCTAATGTCTTGATTGGGTAAGAAACCTTTTCCCAAAAGGGAGCTTTGTTTGGATATTTCCAAAATATATGCAATAAAGAACCCATTTGGTTACAATTCCTCCAGCAGAGGAGGTTGGATAGATACGGCATAGCTTTAGGGGAGTGTAATACCATCTCACGAGCAATTTATGGTATTGTTCCCAGTGGGAGACGCATGAGGTGGATGAGTGTAGCCATGCTATAGCCTCTGACCATTCCCTAACTGAGAATGTGTGCAAAAGATCTTTTTACCACTGGGTGATATTTGAGTGTTTGGCTAGTGAAGTATCTTGTGTCAAAATTGTGTAGATGGGTCTCACTTTCGATGGTGTTATAGCATCTATAGACCTAGCCAGATTGTACATAATTGTGGGGATTCTCTTGCCCATCTGTGAGTGTTGAGTAGCGAGGAAATCCTCATATGTTGAAACCTGTCCATCTCCTGAAGGTTATATACAGACTGTAATTAGTCAAATGGAATAATTGACGAATTGGAAAACGGGTCATCAAAGACTTTTATTAGTTTAGCCTTCCAGGTCTCTAAGTGTGCATTCTGCATGTGGTTACATATTGCCTTTATGGGGATTAATGGTAGTTTGGGAGGAGGCATCTATTGGGGCTATGTTCCCCAATCTCCAAGCCTCTAAGGTGGCTGCCACTGTGGGTGTAAAATCTGTAAGGGGGCTAGATGGGCCGTAGGAAATAATAGCATAAGGTCTAGGTGGGGCATTGTGAATAGGTCTGCTTCTAATCTTGGCCATATCTTATCAATATTGTTGGTCGCCCAATGTGTTGCCTCTTTAATCAGAAAGGAAGCATGATATAGAGAGAGGTTTGGTACTCCCATACCTCCATGTCCCATGTTTCTAACCATTTTATTTTTATTACAAATTAAATCACACATATGAGATTGAAGTGATTTAAACACATTGGATGGAATTGGAATAGAGAGTGTGTAAAAGGCATATAATATCCATGGCAGTATAAGCATTTTGTACAGTACTATTCTCCCCATCCAGCTAGGTTTAAATGTTGACAACCTATTTAACTCTTTTTGTATGGAGGGCATAAGGGGAGGAAAGTTAGCTGAGGCTAACTGACGAGTAGAGGGATGATAGGAGGTTTGATATTATCAGAATACCATTGTCTGCAAATAGATTTATCTTGTGTTGTTAGGATTTGGTCGTAAATCCTGTAATCTTAGAGTAAGATCTAATCCTTTCCGCTAGTGATTCCATGACTAATGAGAAAATTAAGGGAGATAATGGACACCCTTGACGGGTGACCTTGGTCATTTTAAATGGCGTGGATAGTATAATATAAACCAATACTGCCACGGATGGACAAGTGTATAGTGCTGTGATTGCTGGGCCCGATAAACCAAAGTTTTTAAGTGTCTCGAAAGTATATGTCCAGTTGACCCTGTCAAACGCCTTCTCTGCATCCAAAGATAGAAGCAAAGAAGGCGTTTTGGTGGTCGATGCCTCGTGTATCAGGTTTATCAGGAGTCGTGTCCCATCTTTTGCTTGTCTGCCCGTAGTCAGACCTACTTGGTCTGCATTAATGATAGAAGGCAAGATGGGCAATAATCTATTGGCTATGACTTTCGAGTAAAGCTTCAAATCTGTGTTAAGTAGGGATATGGGGGCAAAAATTGTCCGGTGTGTCTGAAGTTTTCCCAACTTTTCGGAGGGTAATTATAATTGCTCTAAGCATTTCCTCTGGAAAGCTTCCTGTGTTACTGGCATGTCACATAAGTGCGGGGCTAAAATCCCAGCAAATTGTCGGTAATACTCTCCTGTGAAGCCTTTGGGGCCAGGAGTCTTCCCCGTCTGTAGGGTTTTTATGGTATTTATAACTTCTGCTTCAGTGATTGGGGAGTTATGAGAAGAGGCAAAGTCTGGGGATATTTTAGGGAGATTTTGAGACTGAAGAAAGTTTTAAATGTTGATAAGCATAGCTTGCACTGTCTCAGTGTCTTCTTGTAAGTTGTATAGATCATGGCATTAGGCCCGAAAGTTGCCTGCTATATCCTTGGGAG
This sequence comes from Bufotes viridis, assembly GCA_033119425.1. Classification (NCBI taxonomy): domain Eukaryota; kingdom Metazoa; phylum Chordata; class Amphibia; order Anura; family Bufonidae; genus Bufotes; species Bufotes viridis. The sequence continues at coordinate 41,131,932 of CM065591.1, read as the reverse complement.
AAATAATTTTATGTCACAGGATGTGTGACTTAAGGTAATGTATTCTGGCCTTGGAGCTGGAAACCCTGATCCTATTGGCTATAAGTTTACTGGCCTTCTTGAAAAAGCTGTAGTATGACAGCTTCAACCTCCTAATTTTCTTGTCGAACGTGGATGCTAAATGTGTTGTGTTGTGCTTCTAAAGAACAGATATTTTTGAGGAGACCATCCACCGCCATACGTCTTTGTTTATTGAGACATGCTGCCTGCTGTATAAAGAGGCCTCTAGCATATGCCTTGTGTGTATTACACAATGTGAAGTGATTTGAGGCTGCTGGAGCATTTAGCAAAAAAAAAAAACTCTGTTAAATCTGCTGAGATTTTGTCTCTGACTGCCCCTAAAGTGAGAATAAAGGTGTTCAAGCTCCAAAGAAATGTGTTTGTTGGATGTGTAGGGGTGTTGATTTAGAGTATTACAGGTGCGTGGTCAGACCATGTTATATTGTCTATGTTGCATGAAATCACATCTAACAACCACCATTTTGTTGTGATAAACATATCAATCCTCGTGTATATGCCATGGCGGTTCCAAAAGAAAGTATAATCTCTTTCTGTCGTGTGTAGACATCTCCAAATGTCATAGTATTCCTCATTGTGAAGCCAAGTGGAAAGACTGGGGGGCAAGTTTTTACCACTAGATGTGAGGTCCAATTCGGGGTCATGAATAATGTTAAAGTCCCCACATAATATGAGTTTGCTTTGTTGCTTGGATGAGATTTTCTTCTGCAGAGATCTAAGAAAGGAAATCTGCGAAGAGTTGGAAGCATAAATATTCACAATAGTTAGGCTCCTTTCACATGGGCAAGTTTTCCGTGCGGGTGCAATGTATGATGTTAACGCATTGCACCCGCACTGAATCCTGACCCATTCATTTCAATGGGTCTGTGTACATGAGCGTTTTTTTTTGACGCATCACTTGTGCGTTGCGTGAAAATCGCAGTTTGTTGTATATTCTGTGTTTTTCATGCAGCCCTAGCCCCATAGAAGTGAATGGGGCTGTGTGAAAAATGCATTGCATCCGCAAGACGTCTGCTCCAAGAGTCTATCCACGTCATTGATCTTTTGTATGGGATGTTTAGCCCTTTCACATTTAGGGAAACAATTGTGATAGCCATGGTATAGTAAGGGAAGATGTGCTAAGTGGGTAGCATTTTGACGTTCTACACTGATACATGTCACTTTCCAAAGGTTCACAGCTCAAAACCTCAAAATTTTAAAGAGTTGTGGACCATTTCCCTTTACAATTTGGTTGGTTTATTAGGGGGACCTGTCCGATCCATGGTGATGGGTACTATGCCACATTTTTGGAGGAAAGAAACTCCTGAGTCCAGAATCGTGATGACATATGAAGTCTCGTTCCTAGTAATTAGCCTCTTCATGGGGAATCCCCATCTATGGGAGGACACCATGTTGACGTAGAACTTGAAAACCAGGTAGTAGCTTGCGTCACACTGATAGGGTTGCTTGGAAGAGATCTGCAAATATGCAGAGGGAGTGAAATGGCTCAGGTAGTTTTTGGGCTTGTCTGGAAGCTTGCATCAGTCTCACCTTTATATGGAAAAAATGTATCCTCGCTATTGAATCCCTTGGGGAGGCCTCTGGAATATTCTTAGGCTTTGGTAGCCTGTGGGCTTGATCTATTATTAAGTCAATTTTTTTACATTATTTCTGCGGATTCTAGCCTCCAGATCCGCCATTTTCTGCTTGACCGTTTCCAGATCATCAGCCAGTGCATTATGGGCATCTACTAGTTCATTATGAGCCGCTGAAAACTCTCCCATTTTCCCCTCAACATCATCCACTCTTTCTCCAACACCTTCCACTGTGTCCGTGACATTGGCAATAGCCTTGGATATGTCCTTTTGTATTGAGAGTCTGAAAGCCATCATGGAGTCTTTAAGAAATACCTCACATGCAGCTTGGTTTGAGGTGGGAATAGCAGACAGGGCGTCTTCGGGTCCCTCTAATTCAGGGATGTCTGCTATTGTGACAGTTAAAGACAAGGTAGTGTCCCATTTTTGGCGCTGTTTAGCGGGACTGTTGGTGGATGAGTGAGCTTGTGTGGCTGGGGCCCCATTTATGGCCTTTCGTCCTGAGTGCCTCCTGTGCGGGAGTTGGTAAGTGTCCGGTGGCCTGATGTGCTCTCTTATGGGCTTAAGGTTGTTCTTCACCATCCAATGACTGTGGCGATGAAGTCTGCCCGTCAGAAGAGAGACTGTTGCGGGCTTATGCAGAGAGCACTGACCTGACCATGTGGCATGAAATCTTCCGCTGTAGCTGGCGCCTCGCGGGAGCTGTCTGCGGTGCCATTCTTCTTCGGAGAGGATGTACCAAAGAACTCAGTAAGGCACTTTGGAGCCTTCTTTTTCCCCTGTTTATGATCTTATCTGGTCCTCTGGGTGGTCAGGAGGAATTTTTTTTTTGTAAATTCATTTTTTATTAAGTTCAATAAACAATGAAGGGCATGTCAATTATGGCAAAACACTAACAATAAGTAATATGAAAGTGCAAGAAGTGCCTCTGTTTGCAGGAGAAAAGACACACAGGGTCATGGCTTGATGACCATTTCAATGGGCTTGTCCTGGATCCATTGTAAAGAGTTGGCATTGTCCATTTTTAACCACCGGCGCAAAACATAAAGACCAGTCGTAAGAAAGCACATAAAGACATGTAAGAAGTGAGTAAGTGATAGAAGAGAAGGAAGAGAGAAAAGAAAGAAAGAAAAAAGGGTCGTGAAGAGAGGAGAAATGCTATCCACAGCGGACATAAGGGAAGATGAAGAAAAAGAAGGGAGTCGCTGAATGGAAGGAAGCCCATGGCAAAGAGAGAGGTATAGCGCGTCTACCCATTGGTCCCACGCACAAAGGCATATTGGACAAGCAGAGGAACTACCCAGGATACCTATACTAATACGTGTTTATCAGAGAGGAAGACGATTATCGTCTAAAACTTGGTGTGATCGACGAAAACTTCCTGTATGACCTCCAAGGACCCCAAGTCTTCAAAAAGGCTGCTCGGGAGTGTGTCTCCCAGTGAGCTAGCTCTTCGAACCGGTATAACTGGTCTACTCTTTCTGTCCAGCTGGAGATTGGAGGGGGGGGAGTCTTTAAGCCAGTATAATGGGATAAGAAATCTGGCCGCTGTAATGAGCATGGTGGGGAGGTTTTGCTTGGAAGGCGTGAAGGAGTTCGAAGGACACCATAGCAGAATTAGTTTAATATCCAACGTTATAGTCGTAGAGCAGATTTGGTTGATCATACGCTCAATTTCAGTCAAGAAGGGACCATATGAGCGAGAGAGATCCCCGGCCCGATCCACACCTCCAGCAAGTCTCTGGGATACTGGGGTTAATTCTGTGGAGAAACTCCAGGGGTCTTATACCACCTTGTGAGTAATTTATATGAGTTTTCTTGTATTTTGATACATCTATTAAAACCGTGCTAGTAGGTCAAGATAAATGCTTTCTCAGGCTCCGATAAGGTAAGGGAGAGTTCTTTCTCCCAAGCTAATATATAGTGCAAGACTCCAGGTCTGTACGATAGGAGCGATTTGTAGGTGAGAGAAAGCAGTTTACCGGGTAAGGTGTTCCTTTCCAGTAGTTGTTCAAGCCATGACTTAGTGAGATTGGAGTTACGTGCTATAGAGACTGATTTAATATCTATTTCAAAATCCTGAGTGTGGAAAAAGGATGAGGAGTGTGTCTAAGACATTTCTAGGGCCTTAACCCAATTTAACGCACCATCCTCAGTTTGGATATCTGATAGATTAAGTCCTGACAGCAAAGGCCAGATTCCAGAGGGCTGAGTGATCCGTGATTGTGCATGCAGTTGCAATAAGTCGAGTGGTAAATTAGGGGAGTGGGACCTAATAGTTCGGTAAGTATAGGATTTAGACCAAGTCGCCAAGGCTTCTTTCAAAGTTGGTGGGTATTGTTTATCTCTCCCAAAGGGTCTGAACCCCCCAAAATCACCCGCTCAGAAGCCGTTAGGGTTGCCCTATCCATTTCCGTACAAAAGCTTGCAGATCCCAATCATTGCAGTTCAAAACATCTGTCCATTTGCATGGCTTTGTAATATGTGTAGATCCGGTAAGCCGAAGCCTCCGAACCTTTTCTCTTTGGTCAGAGTAGCATATGCTATTTTCGGGTGTCTACCCCACCATAGGAAGAGTGAGAACAATCTATGAGCTTCAGCAAAAAAGGAGCATGACAGCCAAATAGGGAGGACCTGAAGGAGGAAAAGGAGTTTGGGTACCACATATGTTTTAAGAAAGTTTTTCCGCCCCATCCAAGAGATAAATGGAAGATTAATAGTTTTGAGGTAGGAGCGAGTGGTCGGCATGAGAGGGGAGTAGTTGAGAGAAAAAAGATCCGCCAGGTTTGCCGAAATATGGATTTCAAGAAACTGTATACTCTTGGGGGCCCTTGAGAAGGGTACTGTGGATTGTAAGTAGGACTGAGTGGATGCGGGGCAGGATATGTTTAACCACTTGCCGCCACGCTAACGCCGATGGGCGTCAGCGCGGCGGCTCTCTCAGGTCTCACTGCCGCCTATCGGCGTCATCTCGTGAGACCCGAGATTTCACATGAACGCGCGCGCGCACGCGCGCGCGTTCACTGTGACGCACAGAGGAGAAGTGAAACTACAGCCTGCCAGCCGCGATCATTGGCTGGCAGGCTGTAATTTTTTAAATCGACCTATGAAAATCAGATATCAGACGCTATTTACAAAATAGCGTCTGATATAAGTCCTGCTTGGTCCTCTGGTGATCCCTTTTGCTGGATCCACCACCAGAGGACACAAGCAGCTCAGTAAGTACACCAAATCACCACACATACATTACATACCCCCTTTGTCAGTTATTAACCCCTTAGTAGCCCCTTAGTAGCCACTGATTACCCATATAAACCCCTGATCACCCTCTGTCACCCCCTGTCATAGATCACCCCCTATAAGGGTCCCTAATCACCGTCAGGTAGTTAGCTACTTGTTAGGTAGTTAGCGCCCAGCCCACCGCACCGCACAGTCACTTATTAGTCGCTGATTAGCGTCATCACTGTCAGCTTATCAGCACTAATACTAATATAGTATCTGTAAGTGATCAAGACTGATCGCAATCAGATCTATATCAGTAGGGTCACTTTAGGCTCTATAAAAACGCATTGTTCGCCTGATCAGGCCTGATCTTGTGCGCACACTTGCGTTCAGTCCGCCCACCGCAGTGACAGAATTTTTTTTCTGATCACTGCAAAAACACAGTAAAATCGCTGCGCCGCTATAAAAGATCACTTTTGAGTTATTGGATCTTTATTAGCGATCGCAGCGTTACTCATAAGCACTCCCTTTTACTAGGTAGGTGTGCTCTTTTTCCTGGGTAGTCTCAGAGGAATACCCCTAAATTTAGTTACTCCAAAATGGCAAAAAGGGGTATTCCGCTGAAGAGGCCTACAGGATTCTGGCCGTGATGGATGAAAGCGATGGGGACGCTTCACCCGCTGAATCCAGTGGTTCAGAATATGAACCTGTAGACAGCAGTGGCACTCTAACCGCTAGCGAAGATGACGAGGTTGAGGTCCCTGCTACGGTCAGGCGTACCCGACCCCATGTCAGTGTTTCGCATATCCCGCGTGATGAGCCTCATATGCAGCAGAGTGGTGCTAGCGCTGACCTTTTTGATGGTGCGGCATACACCGGCAGCGCAGCACATCCTGGACCTTCTACCAGCACTGCCGTATTCCCTGGTGAAGTGGCGAGCACCAGAAGGGCAGTTGCTGGTACGGTGGCACGTGCACTAACTCCCCGTCGCAGCCACCGCGTTCTCAGGCCCGTAGACCCCTTAGTCTCCCAGAGGTGCTGGCAAACCCTAATTGGCAATCCCCTCCTTCCGCCGCACCCGTATTGCCCCCTTTCACCGCCCAGTCAGGAGTTCGCATGGAGACAGCCAATTTCAGATCGGCCCTTGAATTTTTTGAGCTGTTCTTCACCGCGGATCTCTACGACTTAGTTGTGGCAGAAACCAACCGATACGCCACACAATATATAACCGCCAATCCGGAAAGCTTCTATGCCCAGCCTTTCCGGTGGAAACCAGTCACCGTTTCCGAATTTAAAACATTTTTGGGCCTTACCCTCAGCATGGGCATAACTAAAAAAATGTATTGCGGTCATATTGGTCTAAAGACCCAATACATTACATGCCCATGTACTCTGCTGCAATGTCCAGGGCACGGTTTGAGGTCATCATGCGCTTTATGCATTTCACCGACAATGAAACCTGTCATCCAAGAGGCCACCCTGCTTATGACCGGCTCCATAAAATTCGGCCCCTCATAGACCATTTGTCATCTAAATTTGCAGATGCGTATACCCCCAGTCAGAACATCTGCATAGACGAGTCCCTCGTACAATTCACCGGGCGCCTTGGCATCAAACAGTACATCCCCAGCAAGCGCGCCCGGTACGGGGTCAAAATGTATAAGCTCTGTGAAAGGGCCACAGGCTATACATATCGTTTTAGGGTCTATGAGGGAAAAGACTCAAAACTGGAGCCGGTCGGATGCCCTGACTACCTGGGGTGCAGTGGCAAGATTGTCTGGGACTTGGTGTCACCCTTAGTCTGCAAGGGGTACCACTTATACGTGGACAATTTTTACACAAGTACCACACACAGGTACCACACAGGTACCACACACACGCTTCCGCAAGTACCACACACAGGTACACTATTAGCATAGGGATTGCAAGACACAGGCCAGGCACACAAGAGTCTTAGGGTCCTTGCACACGAGCGTTGCTCACGCATGGTGATCGCAAAGGAGCGCCCGTCCTGACTTCTCAAAAACAGACGGGGTCGCATAGCATCATATTGATTTATGATGCTATGTAACCCTTACAGTTCTGGAATGCATTGGATAGCACTGGCATACTGCTGCTGCCAGTGCTATCCAATGCATTCCAGAACTGTAGGGTTACATAGCATCATAAATCAATATGATGCTATGCGACCCCGTCTGTGCGGGAGAAGTCAGGCCAGGCGCTCCTCTGCGATCACCATGCGTGAGCAACGCTCGTGCAAGGGCCCTTCACACAGAGCTGCTGCAAACCTCTCCTTTCACCTGGGACAAAGTGCATAATGTACTTCGCCACAGCTCTGGGTGATTTGTGCTTTGCACATTGTCCCACGGGAAGGAGAGGTTTATCCTCTAAGGCCTCATGCACATGGCCGTGGAACACGCCGTGCATGGACCGTGGTATCCTGGCCTGGCATCCATCTGACAGCAGGAGCGCACGGCGTCATAGCAACCAGTGACGCCGTGCACTCCTGCTGTCAGATGGCTGCCAGGCCGAGATACTAACGGTCCATGCACGGCCGAGTTTCACGGCCGTGTGCATGAGGACTTAAGGTAAAAAAACAAAAAAAAAAATCCATAGGTAAGCAAAAAGTTCAAGTTATGTTTCAAATGTTTAAGTTAACGTTCGGTTTCTAATGTTCTATAAAGTTAATGTTAATAAAATTATTGCGTTGCTGCCTGGTTTTTCTTTCTTTTTTTTTTTTACCTTCTAGGTGGATCAAGCAAAGAGCCAGCTGCAGCACTGATGTGCATTCTGAGAGAAGCATTGCGCTGCTATCAGAAGACACGTGAAGTCGGTGTTTGCGGCGCTGCAAAGCGAGATTTCTCCTCTGCAGTACAGGTACGTTTGCCCAGGCATATGAGCTGAGGAGAGGTGTTGGAGTTCATATGCTTTGGCAAACACTTTGTATCAAAAAATCTGGCAAAGATGTCTTCCTCCACACCGATCGATTGATCGATATGAATGGAGAAATCACGTTTGCCAGGACATAGGAGCTGAAGTGGGTATGGATGTTTGGGCGGAGCCCCTATGTCCTGGCAATCGCCAGGCCCCTTTTCTTCTTGCATATTTTTGGCAGAGATTTTTCATCCACATCAATCGATGCGAATGAGGAAATCTGTGCCGTTCATTTTTCTTTCAGCCCAGAGGCTGAACGGAAAAAATCTCATTACCTGTATGCTCCATATAAGGAGAATAGCAGAAACTCCTAATGCTGGCCATACATGTAATGATTGCGGAGACCCTCAAATGCCAGGGCAGTACAAAAACCCCACATGTGACCCCATTTTGGAAAGAAGACACCCCAAGGTATTCGCTGAGGGGCATATTGAGTCCATGAAAGATTGAACTTTTTGTCACAAGTTAGCGGAAAGGGAGACTTTGTGAGAAAAACTAAAAAAATCAAATTCCGCTGACTTGTGCGAAAAAATAAATAAATATGAACTCGCCATGCCCCTCACAGAATACCTTAGGGTGTCCTCTTTCTAAAATGGGGTCACATGTGGGGTATTTATACTGACCTGGCATTTTAGGGGCCCTAAAGCGAGAGAAGAAAAATGCGTAAAATGCCCTCCTAAAAGGTACTCATTGGATTTAGGGCCCCTTGCGCACCTTGGCTGCAAAAAGTGGCACACATGTGGTATCGCCGTACTCAGGAGAAGTAGGGCAATGTGTTTTGGGGTGTATTTTTACATATACCCATGCTGGGTGAGACAAATATCTCTGTAAATGGACAACTTTGTATAAAAAATGGAAAAAGTTGTCATTTAAAGAGATATTTTCACACCCAGTATGGGTATATGTAAAATACACCCCAAACACATTGCCTACTTCTCCTGAGTACGGCGATACCACATGTGTGACACTTTTGCAGCCAAGATGCAAAGGGCCCAAATTCCAATGAGTACCTTTAGGATTTCACAGGACATTTTTACGCATTTGGATTCCAAACTGCTTCTGACGTTTAGGGGCCCCTAATATGCCAGGACAGTATAAATACCCAACAAGTGACCCCATTTTAGAAAGAAGACACCCCAAGGTATTCTGTGAGGGGTATGGTGAGTTCATGTAAAAGTTTATTTTTGTCACAAGTTAGTGGAATATAAGACTTTGTAAAAAAAAAAAAAAAAAACATTTCCGCTAACTTGTGCCAAAAATAAAAACTTCCATAAACTCACTATGCCACTCAGCGAATACCTTAGGATGTCTACTTTCCGAAATGGGGTTACTTGTGTGGCATTTATACTGTCCTGGCATATTAGGGGCCCCTAAACGTCAGAAGCAGTTTGGAATCCAAATGCGTAAAAATGTCCTGTGAAATCCTAAAGGAACTCGTTGGAATTTGGGCCCCTTTGCGCACCTTGGCTGCAAAAAGTGGTACACATGTGGTATTGCCGTACTCAGGAGAAGTAGGGCAATGTGTTTTAGGGTGTATTTTTACATATACCCATGCTGGGTGAGAGAAAAATCTCTGTAAATGGACAACTTTGTATAAAAAAATGGAAAAAGTTGTCATTTGCAGAGATATTTTTACACCCAGCATGGGTATATGTAAAATACACCACAAAACACATTGCCCTACTTCTCCTGAGTACGGCGATACCACATGTGTGCCACTTTTGCAGCCAAGATGCGAAAGGGCCCTAAATCCAATGAGTACCTTTAGGATTTCACAGGACATTTTTACGCATTTGGATTCCAAACTGCTTCTGACGTTTAGGGGCCCCTAATATGCCAGGACAGTATAAATACCTCACAAGTGACCCCATTTTAGAAAGAAGACACCCCAAGGTATTCCGTGAGGGTATGGCGAGTTCATGCAAAATTTTATTTTTGTCACAAGTTAGTGAAATATGAGACTTTGTAAAAAAAAAAAAAAACAATTTCCGCTAACTTGTGCCAAAAAATAAAAACTTCCATGAACTCACTATGCCCCTCAGCGAATACCTTAGGGTGTCTACTTTCCGAAATGGGGTCACTTGTGTGGTATTTATACTGCCCTGGCATTTTAGGGGCCCTTAAAGCGAGAGAAGTAGTTTGGAATCCAAATGCGTAAAATGTCCTGTGAAATCCTAATGGTATTCATTGGATTTAGGGCCCCTTTGTGCACCTTGGCTGCAAAAAGTGTCACACATGTGGTATCGCCGTACTCAGGAGAAGTAGGGCAATGTGTTTTGGGGTGTATTTTACATATACCCATGCTGGGTGAGAGAAATATCTCTGTAAATGGACAACTTTGTATAAAAAATGGAAAAAGTTGTCATTTACAGAGATATTTTCACACCCAGCATGGGCATATGTAAAAATACACCCCAAAACACATTGCTCTACTTTTCCTGAGTACGGCGATACCACATGTGTGCCACTTTTGCATCCAAGATGCGCAAAGGGGCCCTAAATCCAATGAGTACCTTTAGGATTTCACAGGACATTTTTACGCATTTGGATTCCAAACTGCTTCTGACGTTTAGGGGCCCCTAAAATGCCAGGGCAGTAAAAATACCCACAAGTGACCCCATTCCGGAAAGTAGACACCCTAAGGTATTCGCTGATGGGCATAGTGAGTTCATGGAAGTTTTTATTTTTGTCACAAGTTAGCGAAAAATGAAATTTTTTGAAAAAAACAAAAAAACAATTTCCGCTAACTTGTGACAAAAAATAAAAACTTCCATGAACTCACTATGCCCCTCAGTAAATACCTTAGGGTGTCTACTTTCCGAAATGAGGTCATTTATGGGGTGTTTCTACTGTCTGGGCATTGTAGCACGTCAGGAAACAGGACAGGCGCTCAGAAAGTCAAATTGCGGAAATTCACTTTTTTGCACCATAGTTTGTAAACGCTATAACTTTTACCCAAACCAATAAATATACACTTATTGGACTTTTTTTTATCAAAGACATGTAGAACAATACATTTAGAGAAAAATTTATATAGAAATGTAGTTTTTTAAAAAAAAAATTACAACAGAAAGTGAAAAATGTCATTTTTTTGCAAAAATGTCGTTAAATTTTTATTAATAGCAAAAAAAGTAAAAATGTCAGCAACAATGAAATACCACCAAATGAAAGCTCTATTAGTGAGAAGAAAAGGAGGTAAAATTCATTTGGGTGGTAAGTTGTATGACCGAGCAATAAACGGTGAAAGTAGTGTAGTGCGGATTTGTAAAAAAGGGCCTGGTCACTAGGGGGGTATAAACCTGTGGTCTTCAAGTGGTTAAGGCTATGGATTTGTCGTAGTTAATTTTGAAGTTGTATACATATCCAAATTCCTTAAATATAGATACTAGTCTATGAAAAGCAGTTAGGGGGTTTGACGTCATAATTAAGAGATCATCGGCAAATGCCGCTGTAAGGTGTATGTGAGGCCCTATCTTGATCCCTTGAATGTCTGGGTCCGGTCTGATTGTCGCCAGCAGAGTTTCCATTACAATAACAAACAGAGCTGGGGACAACGGGCAACCTTGTCACGTCCCGTTAGAAATACAGGAACGGGGGCGACAAGGTGCCATTAACCTTCACCCGTGCTGATGGAGCTGAGTAAAGAGTAAGAATGGCCCGAATGAACTCCGGTGATATGCCAAAGGCCGACAGGGCCAGCGACATAAATTGCCAAATGACCCTGTCAAAGGCCTTTTTTTTAGCATCCGTGCTCAGCAAGGCCATTGGGATGTGTTTAGATTGGGCATGGGATATCAATCGCAGGAGGTGTACCGTGTTCTCTCTGCCTTGTTGGCCTTTGACAAATCCCACTTGTTCTCTGTGGATTATAGATGGTAGCATGACTTGCAGATGCTGGGCCAAGATTTTTGCCCACCACTTCACATCTATATTAAGGAGTGATATTGGACGGTAGCTACCGCAGTTTAGCGGGTCTTTATTGGCTTTATGAAGAATCGTTACATGGGCTTCTAGAGCTTGAGTTGGAACAGAACCTCCTTGAAGGAGATGGTTACATACGGCTGTGAAGTGAGGGACAAGAAGCTTTCAGAATATTTTATAATATTGTATGGTGAAGCCATCTGGCCCCTGGCTTTTGCCAAACGGAATAGATAATAAAACTTTAGAAACTTCTGTTGGGGCTATTGGGGCAATTAGCTGAGTAGATTGTTCTGTAGGACATTTGGGGAGTTTGAGAGAGGAGAGGAAGTGGTCAGTTGCTTCCGCTTTGTGAGTATGGGGGTGTAAAGAAGGCATAGAGGCAGGCGGTATGTTATACAGCTCAGAATAAAACTTTGTGAACGGGTGTGCAATCTCAGGGGTGATTTTATGGGTCACTCCAGAGGAGTCGCGGATCGCTGTTACAAAGGAATCAGTTTTCAGTTTTTTAAGCATGGCTGACATAAGCTTGTTACCTCTGTCGCCGTGGGCTTAGTACCGGAATTTGGATCTCAGGAGAGTTTTGGCCAAAGCCACATTTAGCAAGTTCTTTAACTCAGAGCGGAGCTGAGTCAGTTTGTGGGCCAGTTCTCGGGAGGTGGATTGTTTAAAAGAGATCTCTGCTTGAGAGATTTTGGATAACAAGGCATCTAAAGCGGCGGAGCGTTGCTTTTTAATTTTTTGAAAAAAAAAAAAAAACTACTAAAAACATGTGTATCGCCCACATATAAATAATCAGTAATACTCAGTAAAAGACAAATTATCACCAAAATAGCTTTATTGAAAAATTGTTATCATTAAAAAGACATACATATGGAGTCTCACATGGAACAAATGGACTAAAAAATCAGACGAGGGGTTCTAGGAAGGGGGCTAGTGCATAACATAGTGTAAATATTCCATTTGTTCCATGTGAGACTCCATATGTATGTCTTTTTAATGACAACAATTTTTTAATAAAGCTATTTTAGTAATAATTTGCCTTTTACTGAGTATTACTGATTATTTATATGTGGGCGATACACATGTTCTTTGTAGGTTTTTGTTGAAATATATGTGCCACTTATTGATCCAAATCATAGGTGTTTGTGGATCTACTTTCTATGTGTTTACACAGGTTTTGCAGGATCGCATATCTTCTATTCAAATGGATTTTCGTCGACAAGATGCGTCCTGGATGAACCAGGCGCGAAATGTTTTTAATTCGGAGTCTCCGTAGTCCAGTGGAGGTAACCAGAAGGGGTCCTTGAAAAGAAATTTGAAAAACTCCCTACATAAACGGACACGAACATGGTGGAACAAAATTACCTTGCAAAATTACATAGCTAAGGAACTTATCCCAAGGGGCCTACGGGTACAGGTATTTCCGTCAACCTCCATGCATGACGAGAATTTTCTGGTGCAATGGGAGCAGGCATGTAATATGTGCTCCAAGATGTTTTTGGAAATGATTGTTGCACATAATGAACGGACATTAAATGAAATTGAACAAGACATTGATAAAATCCTGAATGAACTACAGATTGTTTGCACTAAAGATGAACTAACTTCACTAGAAAAGGAGATGGATGAGTGGTGCCAAGAATCGGGAGAGCAACTGTCCACCACTAAAACTCATAAGTTTCAAAGCGATCTGACTGACAAGGAGAATAATACAGTATATAGGTGGAGATACAAAACATGGGAGTTTAGGGAAAGGTCGGTATCCGTTTCCTCGGCATCTTCGACCAGCACCAATAGATCATCTCATGATCACAATAGAGGGAGATATCCTACTCGGGGAGGAAAGAGGCCATTTCCACCGGATAGTCAAACTCAAAAGAAGACAAAAAAGAGATGGAGAATCTGGTGAAGGTGCTTCAGGTGGTCTAAAGGTAATTAATTTATCTAATCATGAATTGACGAAGGAACAAATTGCTGTTTTAAGCTTGGGATTGAGTTTTTGCCCTAGCACTAACATTGATGATTTCTCCCTAGTAAAAGATCTCCACCTTTTTGGTCGGAGATTGGCTTTTAAAAAGATTTTCAATAAAGAACATACAGAAGAAGATGACTTGCACTCCACTCAAGAACATGAAGCGGTGGACATATTGCACTCACTCCTTGAAGAACAATTTACAACCATGAATTGTGAGTATCCACACTTCTTACTCCTTAAATCCCAAAAATTCCCGCAATTATCACAATACCCTGAGATTGACCTGTTTATTAAACTTGTAACAGCAGAAGTTATCAAAATATCTAAGGGTAAACTGAGAGATAACTTACACCACAATCAACGTTTAGCGTTACAACAGCTACTCAATATGAAGGATGTAGTATTTAAGCCATCCGATAAGGGTGGGAACGTTGTCTTATGGCCTGTTAAACTATATGAAAGGGAAGCATTTCGCCAACTCAGGGATTCAAATTGCTATAAGCGACTTACTTTTAACCCACTCTCTAAGTTCAAAATAGAACTTATGGAAATCTTAACACAGGCCCAAGATGCTGGCATCTTGAACGAACAACAAGTGGCTGGACTAATAGTTGATGAACCATCTATACCTACCCTGTATCTACTCCCAAGGTTCACAAATGTATGGACAATCCACCAGGTAGGCCCATTGTATCTGGGGTGGGTAATATGTTGGAACCTCCGTGTCAATTAATTTGTTTTTCATTTGAAATCGATTGTAGAAACCCTGCCCTCATATATTCGCGATGCCAGGACCTGATCGGTAAAATTGATGGAATTCACATCCAAGCTGATATGCTGCTGGTAACATGTGACGTGGAGTCCTTATACACATCAATTCGACATGAAGACGGAATCCTGGCCACATCCAAAAGCCGGATGATAAATAATACAGATGTCACACTAAGTGAGTTCCTTGTCGGTTGTACTAGATTTGCACTTACCCATAATTTTTTCATTGTCAAGGAGACATTTTATCTCCAAACACAGGGTACTGCAATGGGGGCAGCCTTTGCGCCGTCCTATGCAAATCTTTTTCTGGAACAGTGGGAGAGGGAAAATTTTATGACTAACCCTGCCAGAAATATTGAACGTGTCCATTTTTGGGCAAGGTTTATTGACGACATTCTGTTTTTCTGGCAGGGTTCGACCCAGGAGTTGGAGGACTTCATTTCGGTGCTCAATGATAATCCGTATAATATATGGTTAACACACAAGTGGAGTAGGGACCGAATTGATTTCCTAGATTTGGAACTAAGGAGAGATGAAAATGAGTATATTCAAACAGACCTATTTCGGAAACCTACAGCCACCAACAGCCTGTTACATGCTTCTTCAGCACACCCACAACATCTTATACGGAATATTCCGGCAGGACAATTCTTACGACAACGGCGTCTATGCTCTGAGAAACATGATTTTAAGAAGCAAATGGATGAACTGACAGGGTTCTTTCAGGAGAGAGGGTGCAGCAATAGGACTCTGAAGCGGGCACAAAATCGGGCGATCAACATCACACGAAATGAATTATTGCATGTGAAAAGAGTAAAGGAGAAATCACAAACAGTGAGACTCATCACTACGTTCAATTCCAGATCACATGAGATACGGGAGATCCTACAGAAATTTTGGCTGATTCTTCTATCTGACAGGACACTGAGGGAACATCTCCCTCCTCAACCGTCTATAGCCTACTGAAGGAGTAGGAACCTACGGGACATGCTGGTCCAGAGTTATCAGAAGGGAGAACAACCTGGTAAGTTGTTTGGATCCAGGGGACTGAAATGGGGCTGTTATGCCTGTGGGAGATGTGTAGCATGTCCAAGTGTACTAAAAAGTGATTCCTTTCAGGATGCTACGGGACAACATGTATACAAGATCACACATAGGATCGATTATTCAACAATAGGTGTCATTTACCATGCCAAATGTCCCTGTGGAAAAATCTACATTGGGATGACTACCCGAGAGTTTAAACGGAGAATACGGGAACATGTTTCAGACGTAATATCCGCAAAAGACGAGGTTCTTACTTCACATCTTAAACCTATACCACGACATTTTAAATCCCAACATCACTGTGATTCAAAGCTATTCCAGTTTTGGGCCACTGACCGTGTGTATCCAACAATCCGTGGTGGGAATTGGAAGAGGAAGTTAGCTCAAAAGGAATCCCGGTGGATCTTCCAACTTGGTACGTTATCTCCACAGGGCCTTAATGAATATAATAGTTTTGTTCTGTTCCTGTGAATCAATTTCCATGTAGAATGCTTTCTATAAATTGATTATGTAGGGTTAGGGCATTCAATCTGGACCCCCCTGGTTGTTTTATCAGACATGATTTTATTTACAGTAGATTGTATTGTACAAGTTATCTTTTATCCTATACAGAGATTGTCTTTGTGGTTACCATTTTTGTCTTTGTCCCTCCCCCCTCTTACCTCTTTTTCTTTCTTTTTACTTTCCTTTTATTCTTGCAGTCGCTATCCAGATTTGTGGACCACTATATGAAGAAATGGAGTTGGACCCAAGTTGGACCTAATTGGGATTTTTTTGTGGCCTATACACCAAATCATGGTTTCATATTTTAAAAGAAACTGGGGGCTAAAACTTATTGATTTTTCCCCTCTTGTTTTAAACACACACAATATTGTTATCTTCATCTATTTAATTTTTATCACTATTGTTGTCCTCTCATCTATATAAAAAATATTTTTTTGTATACATGCGTGTGCGTTCATTACTATGTACGCACACACGTGTATATATCTATGGCTATTTTGTTCATTATATTTACTATCACTTTTGCATTTTTTCACCAATTTGCACTGATCACTGGGTTTGCACGTAATTTCACTCTGTATGTGCATATTCTCCTTTTATGATTATGTTCTATAATGAGTACCCGTTCTGTTCCAGCCATGATATACCCTTTGTGGAACATATACTACCTCTGGGCTCTATTTGGTAGTCCAGGACTTATGCGCCAACATCAGGTGACCGATTGCTTTCGGTCACGTGATCGGAACCCCCGCGCATGCGCGCGGTTTGTATGTCGGCCATATTTGGTGAGGTCATTATTTGATCCTCACATGAGACTGGTTGCCTGGCGAGCGTGTGCATAGATACATATGTACCAAAACACAAATGCATTTCCGCCAAATGACTCCATCATTTTTCCATCTATTTACACCTGTCCATAATAGTGTACTGCAAGGTTAGATTTTTCTTGTACATGGTTATACTGAACGCCCCCGGGGGACATGGCCTCGATCACGTGACCTGTGACGTCCGTGGTTACCACAGATGCCGATGATTACCACAGATGCCGATAATTGAAGTGTATATTTATACTGCGACCTTTCTTCTGTCTCTCACTTACCCTGACGAAGCCTGTTGGTGAAACGCGTTGGGTAGGTGAGGGGACACTGGGAAGGGGGAAGCTCATGTTTATGCAAACCATCCATATACTATTACCTTGAATGTTGCTTTGCTTCTTGTATGGCCATGTGTGTTTGTACTTGTATGCTGCATTTCCGGGTCTAGGTTTATACTTACTTATATGAGAATCCCTGTTTACCCGTGTCTCTTTATATGTCTGAATATTCTATATTATTACCTATGACCGTGGGCTATTGCATGTACCTTTTATACAATTAGAACTTACCCCTATTGGGCTTTGTACTGCACTATATATGGCACTTTGTCTGCAGAAACACATGACCATACATTATATAAACTTGTAGATTTGTGATTGTGTACCTATTTACACTTATATGTTATGCACTAGCCCCCTTTCTAGAACCCCTCGTCTGATTTTTTTGTCCATTTGTTCCATGTGAGACTCCATATATATGTCTTTTTAATGATAACAATTTTTCAATAAAGCTATTTTGGTAATCATTTTTCTTTTACTGAGTATTACTGATTATTGATATGTGGGCGATACACATGTTCTTTGTAGGTTTTTGTTGATATATATGTGGCCCTTACTGATCCAGATCATAGGTGTTTGTGTTTTTAATTTTTGAGCCTAGAGCTATCAGTTCTCCCCGTATTACAGTTTTATGAGCCTCCAACACTATGGAGGGAGGTACCTCACCTGTCGTATTAAAGGTGAAATATTCAGTTATAGATTTGGTTAACTGTGCAATATGCGATTTATCTGCTATCAGTGTCTCATTTAAGCGCCAGTGCAATTCCCTTTTTGGCAGGAACTTTAAGAGTAGATGTAAGTACACCGGGGATTGATCGGATATCGTTATGTTGCCAATACTGGCTCCTGTAACCATAGACATATGTGACGTTGAGAGGAACAAATAGTCGAGTCCTTACTAGTGGTGTTGAGGGTGCGCCATATATCTAGCACTCCCAAAGTGTGCAAGGTGGATTAAAAAGAGCCAAGTAGCTTATGTGTGATTTGATGACGCTTGGAGGAGGAATCAAGGTCCGGGGTCAGTGTCAGGTTAAAATCCCCTCCTAAAATGACCATTCCGTCTTTAAATTGCAGTAGTAGTTTAAGCATTTCCCGCAGCCAGCACACCTGTCCCTTTTTAGGGGCATAAATATTGGCGAACGTTATCATAGAGTCTGCTAAGGTGCCCTTCACAAAAAGATATCTTCCCCCAGTGTCAACGACAGTGGACTGATGCCTAAAGGTGCTTGCTTATGGCTATACTAACTCCTTTACTGGAGGATGTAAAAGTACTATGAAACCATTGGGAAAATTTATTAATCGGCATATTGGGGACCTTGCCTGTTCAGAAGTGGGATTCTTGAATGAAGGCCACGGAAGTCTTGGCTTTATACAAAACTGAGAGGATCTGAAATCTCTTCCTCGGCGCGTTCAATCCTCTGACATTTAGCGACTATACTGTAATAGACGTCATCATTGTAAATATAGAGGAGGTAAGTCAGTGCCATGAGCTCCCTTCAGAGATAAAAGGAAAGCAGGGATGGGAAGGAAAGAGTTAGAGAGAAAGGGGGTGAGTCGAAAAACAGCTGGTGAGGTATTAACAGAAAGGTAGGGAAAAAAAGCATATTTAGAATAACTGGGTACTGACAAAAGTAGTAATTGACCTGCAACGCTCCACATGGAGAGCAAAATTCCCCAGTACAAAAATGAACCAGGTAGTCTCCTAGGAGGGGGGAGCTGCAGGGCACCTTAAGGCGGGAGAGAAGCCGTCAGGTCTGTAAGCAACCTAAGCATAGGTAAACCCTAACAATAAACCCATAAGTATGGGAACATGGATTTCAAGCTAAAAATTTGATGGTAGAAGCAATTATGAACATATAGATATAATACCTATTCTACCATAGTAGGTTAACACAATAGAACATGTATGTTAACACAATAGAACATGTATGTAATCAGAACAGAGGGCTATGAAACCCTGATATGCTTTCAGACCCTCTCAGGGGTAGATAAACCTGAGACATCAGTCGGTTGGCCCAAACGTGCTGACAACATCCTAGTAACTGTAGCTTATATGAGAGCAATAGGTGCGAAGGAAGGGTAACCGTATCGGTCAACCCTGTAGTCGCAGACGTCGCCTCACAGTGGGTGAAAAGGCATTGTGGTAGTGCGACATATTTGAACACACGGGGAAAAAATACTTAACGATCTCTCTTATTTTTATCTGGTTTTCCAGATGAGACCTTTTGCCAGGTTTCCCTGCGAGGCATAATGGGAAGCAGAGCTCCTTGGTCTGCAAGGAGCCATGATGGTATATCTATCGGCGTGGGTCCTAAAATGTCCCAAGCAGATTTTAGGTCGCCTGGTGAGCGGACAACAACCTGTCTCCTGTTCTTCGAGAAGGACAGGCTAAATTGTAAAGCCAGCGGAAAGGTAAGGCATCGGCTTTCAAAGCCTCCAATAAAGGCCGCAGGGCCCGTCTTTTGGCAAGGGGGGACGGAGCCAGGTCTTGGAAGAAAATGACAGAGTTCCCGTCGTATTGGACCTGTCTCCCTCGCTGCTTTAAGGATCATTGCAGTATCTACGAAGCTCAAGATCCTGCAGATGACGTCGCATGGTGGCTCGTTGGGTTTCGGAGTAGGCCTCAAGGCCCTATGAATCCTCTCGACGGTGATCTTGCTAGCTCTTTACTCAGCTATAAGAGATGAGAAGAGTTCTCGTGCCACCGATGGAAGCGCCTTTGGAGCAAAAGATTCCTGAACACCGTGGATGCGGATATTCCGCCATCTGCTGCGGTTTTCCTGGTCTTCCAGGCGTAAGTATGCTTCATTAGGTAGTTTGGAATGCAGTTGCAAGGTCGGGTCAGAAGGATTTTGGCAGGGTAACAGGGTTGAGCTGATGCTTGTTTCGTAGCTGTGCAGGATGCCTGGTGCAAAGTGATCAGATAAAGATTCCATCTCCCTCCCCAGCCAGGCCACACCTCCGCTACACAACTTTTTAAAATGCACCAGCAATGCCTGTAAAAATAACCATATCAATGAATTAGGCTCAGTTTCCAACTGAAAGACCCTGGTACACCTACAGTATTATTAAAATAATGCAAAATCCAACATCTAGATCCTTGCTTCCCCTGGCATCGGCAGTTGGAGGGAGGTGCGGACATCCATGACTTCATTGACTTAAGCTATACTTTGAAATTGAATGCATATGGCCATCTCAAGTCAATAAAGCATTCACATGACTGATTGATACATCAGAATTTTTTTTTTTTGGTAAAGACCTCTTCAATAAACTTGGGGTAATCTATCTGTTAAACATTTAACTAATTCAAAAATCACTTTCTTTAGTTACTTTATCTTCTTTTACTATAACTTTTTTCACAGGGGGCACTTTGGATGGCAAACAGGGGGCACTGGATGACAAACAGGGGCACTGGATGGCAAACAGGGGCACTGGATGACAAACCAGCTGGTACTGGATGGCACAAGGGGGGCATTTTATGCCACAAGGGGTAACACTGAATGGCACAAGGGGGTACTGGATGGCGCAATGATGGCAATGGATGGCACAAGAGGGGCGATGGATGGCACAGAGGGGCACTGGATGGCACAGAGGGGCACTGGATGGCATAAGGGGGCACTGGATGGCAAACAAAGGGGCACTAGATGGCAAACAAGGGGACATTACATTGTACAATGATGGCACTGGATGGCACTGGGTGGCAATGGATGGCATAATGGGGGATCTGGATCGCACAAGGAGGCAATTGATGGCAAAACGGGCAATCGACAGCAGAATGGGGGCAATGAATGGCACAATGGGGACACTGGATAGACAAGGGGGCAATGCATGGCAAACAAGGGGCCACTGGATAGAAAACAAGAGGGCAATGGATGGCACACTGGGGGAACTGGATGGCAGGCTTTGTCATACAAAATGGGATTAAATACACCACTCAGCGGGCAGTATAATACAAGATGGGATTAGATACAGATGTGTTTGGACGTGCTTGCTGCTTCCAGCTTTTTATTACACTCTGGAGATGGTGAAGGAAGAGCCTGTGGACGGTCATTGATAGGATTAGTGACACAGCTCAGCAGGCTGTATCACACAGGATAGGATTAGATACATAGGTGAGGGCAGAGCCTATGGATGGTCAGTGATGAGATTTAGACACTGAGTTAGAAGTAGACTCATGTTGGGGTGTAGAAAGATGGACACAGGAGTTGTAGTGAGTGCAGCTCCTGCAGACAGAGCAGGGGGGGGGGCTTGGCCAGCCTGTTACTCATCACTGTGCAGTGCAGCCAGGCTTGTGTATCAATAAAGTTATGTATTCAACAAAACAAGAAGGGGAGAAAGTAAACAGATCTGCCACGATAGTCTGATGTCTTCCAGGGGGAGAAGGAAAGCTCAGACATGAAAAACAGGTATTGAGGGCATGTGTATGCATGGTGAGGGGTGTTAGGAGCACATAAAAATAATTCTGATTTTGGGACCGGACAATCTCTTTAACAGTTGGCACTGTAAAGATTTTAATATATTGATAGATTGGGAAAAAGGGACTAGGCATGGGTAGGGAAGAGGCCAGGCCAGCATTCTCGTCTCATTCATCATTTTCTACACCAATTTTTGGCATACAAACTGACTTGAATTTATACCAGCAAGGGAGCTGGTGTAGAGTCTATCGCACAGCCTGCTGGAAGAAGCACCAAAATTATGAAGAGGTCTGCATCTCCAGGTCTGCATCTCCACATAACTTTGGAGCTTCCTCCTGCAGTAAAGAGACACCTAAGACTGGTATGGAAAACACCAGTCTTAATAAATGAGCCTCAAAATGTTTAAAGGCAATTTGCCATTTAAGATCACAAATAGAGTTGGCAACTATTGTAAGATGGATAAGTATGTGACCTCCCCAAAAGTGGGAAAGAAGGCCAAGAGTACTCATTTAAATGGTGTTGGTGTTGACTCTCAGGAAGGTAATATTCAAAAGACCCAATCCACTCTATTTCCAGTGTCTTGTACTATGGGGAGTCCTATGTCATTTATTGAAATTAAAGCCCCTGAATTGCAGGGTGATTCTATCCTAAAGGAGATTTTAGCTGCTGTTAACAAATCAAACTTGGCTCTGGGATCATTATCCACTGATATCACTGATGTTAAAGTAGACTTGTCCCTATTAAGAGCTGATATGAGCAAATTTAGGTAAAGACTTGTCGCAGGAGGGGGCAGAACAAGCATTGTTGAAGACATCTTGCTGCTGTTGTCATGCTTTATTAAATCTCTCAATAGATTGGTGAAAGATCTGTTAGCTAAAGTAATCGGATTGTAAGACAGGTTTCATAGGTATAATGTAAAAATGATTGACTTCCCAGAAGGAGCAGAAAGTCAGGATTGTGTGCTTTTTATTATAAACTGGTTTTGGAGAACTTTGGTTTGGATACTTTTTTTTTTTTTCTGGTAAAAAGGACTTAAAAGTTTGCTGTTAAGAGCTTGTGTTTCAATGGTATCACCCGATTCTGCATAAACTTTTGAAAACTAGGGATCATGTCTTTTAAGAAGGGCAAGAGAAAAACCTCAACTAGATATTGACAAATAACAATTAAAAAAAACAGATAAAGAGTCACCTCTCTCTCTTCCTACCTCTCCACTCCAGCAGTAACCCCCCACCAACCCCTCTGAATCTCTTAGACAACCAAAAAAATAAAAATGACGACTCTCTCCCAAAAAAGGGTTACACAAAAGAACATATTCCCTTTATTGAAAAAAGATAATTAACAGGTATAACCAGAGTTTACCATTCATTGGCATCCTGCAGCAAAGTAAGAAACTCAGTTTCCAATTATAAATAACTCTCAGCTTAGAAGGTAAAATCATATAGTATTATATCTTTGCTGAACGCAAATGACATTCTCTCACTCCGAGTGTAAACTCCGAGTGTAAACAGAAAAATAATTATGATTATCTCTGTGATAGAGGAGAACAATTAAGTTGTTGTTCTGGAATATTCAGAGCATTAAAGGTAAACTTAAATGATTGGTGGTCTTTAATTTGCTAAATCATTTTAACCTATATCTGTTTTCGGAAATGCATTTAACTCCTAATACTGTTAACCTACCGCATAAGACTTGGTAAGGGCAATTTTTTCACTCACTTTTTTCTCTGTTATCAAGGGAGGTGAGTATTTTAATCCATAATCTATTGAAAATGAATATATATGTGACAAAAATTAATCAACAGGTTAAATTTTTAGGGCTTAATGGGGCTTTTGAGAGTTTGAGCATGCTTTTAGTTGCAATGCATGTTCTACAGCCATTTTCCTCCTCTGTCCTTATTGAGGTGAAAAAATGGCTGGTACTTTAGTTGGGCCCTGTTGTGTTATTCTGGGACTTTAACAATGTTAATGATTATAACCTGAATAAGGTTTTAGTAGTGGGAAGGAATAACTGTCATGCAATGTCTAGTTTTGAGGGTCTACTGGGAGAGCTGGGTTGGATGGATATTTGGAGGATTTTAAACCCTCAGAAGCAGGGTTTTTTCCTGTTTTTCTACTACACATAGCATGCTTTCTAGAATAGACATGGCTTTAACTTATAATTCAATGTTACCTTTAGTTGGTACAGTGAAATATAAATTGTGTGGTTTATCAGATTACTCCCATATAAGCACCCAGCTCAACTTAAGGCCTGGGCACTGCACCAATTCCTTTAAAATAAATCCAGACTGGCTGTCCCTGGTCAGTAAACAAATTATCAGTTTGGAAATTGCTTCCTTTTCAGAAAGGAAACAACGGATCGCGGATCTGCAAAACTTGGATACTGGCCGTGTGCGTTCTGTTGAGCAGAATGGCCGGCCTCTAAAAAGGTCAAGAATAGGACATGTTCTATATCTTTGCGGGGCCGCAGAACAGATGTGCGGATGTGGACAGCACACAGTGCGCTGTCCACATCTTTTGCAGCTCTATTGAAGTGTATGAGTCTGCAGATGTCCTGCAAAAATTACAAATCAGATGAGGACCACAAATATGTTGGAGTGCTTGAGCTGTTACTCTACTAGACCTTAAGGAGACTCTTAGAACATCTCCCAGTCACAAATCACTAGGCTACGATGGTATATTGTGTGATGTTCTATGAAAGCATCATTGCAGCATCAAGTCAATATATAACACAATATTTAAAAAACTGAGTCCATGGAGGCAGGATGGTCAGTCCCAGCAGGCACACTTTCAATCATGCTTGGCTTCAAGGTTCAGGATACTTTTGCAGTGAACATGGATCCAAGTGTCTTTGCCTTGGAGCTTAGCAGAGATGGCTATAGTGAGCTGTACTTGGGCTGACTCGCTATATTTCAGCTCTAAAAACTTCCTGACATGTTTCTTTACCACCACGCAGTCTCCAGGTTTTAAATCATGAGTTCCCTGGATACAGTTGGGATCTGGGATGAAGAAGGAACATGGTTATGAGTTTCAATTTGATGCTCATACAGTTCATGGACATACTGGGACAATAAGCCATGGAGGAAAACTTTGTCTCCGGGACACTCCCAAAAAGTATCTCACATAGGAACAAATTTTGTCTCCCTCCTAACAGAATACAAAGCGATAGGTAAACGCTCCACCTATGGCAGCTTAGTTTCCTCCATACACTTTAGACTTTTAAATTTCAGGGTGCAATTTAAGTGTTCTACCCTGCCACTGATTTGAGAATGATAATGCATATGGAAGGCTTATTCTATCCCTAGGGCTGCTGTGGTCTCCTTCATAATTTTACCAGTAAAATGGGTGCCCCTATAACTTTTTATGGCCTCGTCAACCTATATCTGCAGACACTTCACTCACTACTTTCTTGGCCATCATCTAGCTGTTCGCTTTGGTCACAGGCCAGACGTCGGGGCATCCTAAAACAAATCTACACAGACCAATAAATATTTGTAAGTAAACACCCAAATGGCTCAGAAATCATGTGCCACACCAAATGCATACCTAGAGTCTCTGTAGATCACTTCCCTGTCCTTTCCTCAGATTACATACTGCAGTCAGTGCCTTCAACTCCACTCCTGCTCTGAGAAACTAGAAGGGAGTGGTTTCTGCATCATAGCCTTATAATTTTGGACTATAGCAAACCTGGTAATGAATTTCCCTTGGTCTGAATTCCACCATCTAGGACAGGGGTAGGCAACCTTTGGCTCCCAGCTGTTGTGAAACTACAACTCCCAGCATGCATAGTTGCTCTGCTCGTCTAAGAACTTACATAGAAATTAATGGAGCATGTTGGGAATTGTAGTTTCACAACAGCTGGGAGCAGAAGGTTGCTGATGCCTGATCTAGGATCATCTACAAAAATACTCAAAAGGAAAAGCATCCGTTTCTATGAGGAGGTAGATTCTAGACTTGACAGCAGCGAATTAATGGATGTCGTATATCTGGACTTCTCCAAAGCATTTGACACTGTACCACATAAAAGGTTAGTATATAAAATGAGGATGCTCGGACTGGGAGAAAATGTCTGTACGTGGGTGGCAGATGAGGTTTAACACTGCACATGGGAAGGAATAATGCAAGTCACCCATACATACTAAATGGTAAAACGCTCGGTAACACTGACATGGAAAAGAATCGAGGAATTTTAATAAACAGCAAACTAAGTTGCAAAAACCAGTGTCAGGCAGCTGCTGCCAAGGTCAATAAGATAATAGGTTGCATCAAAAGGGGCATAGACGCCCGTGATGAGAACATAGTTCGACCACTTTACAAATCGCTAGTCAGACTACACATGGAGTACTGTGTACAGTTCTGGGCTCCTGTGAACAAGGCGGACATAGCAGAGCTGGAGAGGGTTCAGAGGAGGGCAACTAAAGTAATAACTGGAATGGGGCAACTACATTACCCTGAAAGATTATCAAAATTAATGTTATTTACTTTAGAAAAAAGACAACTGAGGGGAGATCTAATAACTATGTATAAAATATCAGGGGTCAGTACAGAGATCTCTCATCATCTATTTATCCCCAGGACTGTCACTGTGACAAGGGGACATCCTCTGTTTCTGGAGGAAAGAAGGTTTGTACACAAACATAGAAGAGGATTCTTTATGGTAAGAGCAGTGAGACTATGGAACTCTCTGCCTGAGGAGGTGGTGATGGTGAGTACACTAAAGGAATTCATAAAGGGGCCTGGACGTATTTCTGGAGTGTAATAATATTACAGGCTATATCTACTAGAGTTGGGTCATTGATCCAGGGAGTTATTCTGATTGCCTGAATGGAGTAGGGAAAATTAGCTTCTACCTCACAGTTTTTTTTTTTTGCTTTCCTCTGGATCAACTAGTAGGATGACAGGCCAAACTGGATGGACTGATATTTTTTTTCGGCCTTATATACTATGTTACTATGTATTAGTGAGACGTACATAGGTTATATTTCGCCAACCCTTTGGTTTCAATGTCGTTCGATGCCTGACAATCATGTTCATATGTCATAACAAACTGGCCCTCTTCATCATTGGCCAGTTAAAAAGTTAGTGGTGTATCAATGCCCCCTTGTTTTTATCAATGTCCTTTACTATCTCCACCCTGTCTGAACCCGTGGGCAGTGGCATAGCTGAGTACAGAACATTACAGCATTTTATAAAATGTGTAGCATCATTTTGAATGCCAAGGGACAGCAGTGGCCAATGTAAGGTGTAAAAGCATCTATTGCCTCTGGAGTGATGGTGAAGGGATTCAACTTGAGGCATGCAAACAAGGGGGCCATTGTACCAGAGGGATTACATATCAACAATACTGTACGAGGCCTAAAAAGGCATGTAATGACTTTGGCAGTGACACTTTGGTTATGCCATCAAGTCTGCTCAGTAGAGCTCAGATGTTTAATAACCAGCGACAGTCAGTGACCTAAAATGATGACTGTCATTTGACAAAGCTTCAATTTCTCCTTTGAAGCCTTACAGCCATTTGCAGCCAAAAATAAAAGAAGTGACTTTGACTTAACATGACACTGTTCCACTTTGACACAACATGACAAATCATCCACACACTGTAATAGAACAGTGAGGAGAAGGTAAGCTGCTCCCTCCCCTCTATGTCATATAAGTCCATCCCCTTTGGTCAAACCATGCTAGGGTGTCTTCTATCAACCACACAATTTGCAAGTAGCTTCACATGAGAACAGTTCTCTGATGTTTGAACAACACAAACACATACCTTTGACATATGAAAAATACAGATGAACATCACAGAAAATGTTTCTATCAAATGAATACACTGGAGTTCTTTGAATTCATAACAACATAAAAAAAGAAAACGCCATATGCATTATATGAAAACACATGAAACGTTATGAACACACTAAGTGTCTTGCTATCAACCATTCACATTCTGCTTTGGCTAGAAAATTAACCCACACAAACAGCTACTTTTAGTCATGCCTATTCTTTATCCAGTCAATGAATGAGTTACAGCAAAACTACTCTCAGCTACACAGCCCCCTCTGTCTGATATCTCGGAAACATTTATACAGCTACCCAGCTTTCCTGGAGACACATGCATATCACACCCAGAACTGACTATAATTTCAATTGCCTGTTTCTGGCAGAAAATGTCAACATCTTTCATCTTCTCTCCTACAAACAGAAAGTTATACAAACAGAAGAAAAACTACATATAATAAAATAAAATCAATACAATGCCACTTGGAGTTAATGATTATATAAGGGATATCCCATATTATATACAAACATTTGTTGGTCAGTTATTATATAAATGCAAATCTTCACTCTGTCTCTTCTTATACTCCACAATCTGTATGAATCCAAATAAAGACAATTAATATCAACATTCCAAGTTAGTTTAATCACTTACCTCATAATGACATATCCACCTACATTTCCATCATTGTTTCAAAACCTTCCACTTGTGTTTTTCCTTTCATGCACTAAACCAAGTTACATACTGGGACAAAAGCAGATACATTAACATTGCCCCCCACGTTTTCTCTGGTTCCCAGGACAGATGACAAGCCTTGCAAGAACTATTATACAGAGAGCTGAGTCTCGAATACAGAGACTTCCATTTGATGGACTCCGTTGTCCGCACTTCCTGTAGCTCCCAGCCATTTATCACCTTAAAGACCAGGCCATTTTTAGCAAATCTGACATGTGTCACTATATGTAGTAATAAATATAAAAAGCTTTTACTTATCCAGGCCATTCTTAGACTGTTTTCTTATCACATATTGTACTTCATGACAGTGGCAAAATTAAGTCAAAAAATTTCATTTTTATTTTTAAAAAAATACAAAATTTGCAAAAAATTCTGAAAAAATTAGCAAATTTCCAAATTTCAATTTCTCTACTTTTATAATAGACAGTAAGAACTCCAAATATAGCAATTACTTTACATTCCCCATATGTCTATTTCATGTATGAATCATTTTGGGAATTCAATTTAAATTTTTGGGGACGTTAGAAAGCTTAGACATTTAGAATTAAATCTTGAAATTTTTCAGGAAATTTCCAAAACCCACTTTTTAAGGACCAGTTTTGGTCTGAAGTCACTTTGTGATGCTTACATAATAAAAACCACCCCAAAGTTACCCCATTTTAGAAACTACACCCCTCAAGGAATTCAAAACTGATTTTACAAACATTGTTGACCCTTTAGCTGCTCCACAAGAATTAATAGAAAATGGAGTTGAAATTTCAGATTTTCACTTTTTTGGCAGATTTTCAATTTTAATAAATTTTTTCCATTAACAAAGCAAGGGTTAAAAGCTAAACTTAGGGCTCCGTTTGTTGTTGTAACAGCTAAACTAAACTCAATAATTATTACCCCAATTCTGTAGTTTGCAGAAACACCCCACATGTGGTTGTAAACTGCTGTATGGCCAAATGGCAGGGCGCAGAAGGAAGGGAACACTATATGGTTTTTGGAAGGCAGATTTTACTGGACTGGTTTTTAGACACCATGTCCCATTTGAAGCCCCCCTGACACATCCCTACAGTAGAAACTCCAAAAAAGTGACCCCCATTTTTGAAACTACGGGATAATATGGCAGTTTTGTTGGTACTATTTTAGGGTAAATATGATTTTTGGCTGCTCTATATTACACTTTTTTTGAGACAAAGTAACAAAAAATAGAAATTCTGAAATGTTATCTCCATTTGCCAATAACTCTTGTGGAAAACCTAAAGGGTGAATAAAGTTTGTAAAATCAGTTTTGAATACATTGAGGGATGTAGTTTCTTAGACGGAGTCACTTTTTTAGAGTTTCTACTCTAGGGGTGCATCAGGGAGGCTTCAAATGGGACATGGTGTAAAAAAATCAGTCCAGCAAAATCTAAATTGCAAAAACCATAAGGCGCTCCTTTCCTTCTGTGCCCTTCTGTTAGGACATACAGCAGTTTACGACCACATATGGGGTGTTTATGAAAACTACAGAATCAGGGTAATAAATATTAAGTTTTGTTTGGCTGTTAACCCTTGCTTTGTTACTGGAAAAATGGATTAAAATGGAAAATTTGCAAAAAAATAGCTGTTTTGGGACCGTTTTTATTTTTTGTTATTTACATCGTTGATCTGACAGGTTAGATTGTGTGCAATTTATAAAGAGCAGGTTGTTATGGACACGACAATACCAAATATGACTACATTTGGTTTTTTTTTTGTTTCAGTTTTACATAATAAAGCATTTTTTATTTAAATGATTTTTTTTAGTGTCTCCACATTCTGAAAGCCATATTTTTTTTCTTTTTTGGGAGACTGTCTTATGTAGGGTATCATTTTTTGCGGGATGAGATGAAGGTTTGATTGGCACTATCTTGGGGTGCATATGACATTTTGGTCGCTTTGCTATTACACTTTTTGTGATGTATGGTGACAAAAATGGCTTTTGACACTGTATTGATATTATTTTTTTTTTGCTTTTTGCTGTGCTCACCTGAGGGGTTAGGTCAGGTGTTATTTTTATAGAGCAGGTTGTTACGGACGCGTCCTGTTGCCATAGTAGCCATCATCCGCTGCCAGAATAGAGCAGCGGGTGATGGGGAGGGAGCCCCCTCCCTCTGCGATCCCGTCAAGAATCGGAGGCAGCAAGGGCACAGCAGCCCCCGATGGGAGAGGGAGGGAGCTCTCTCCCTATTAACTGCTTCTATACAGAGGTCCCTATGGACTGCGGCATGGAAGGGGTTAAACAGCTTACATCAGTGTCAGCACCAATGCAAGCCATTTGAAGCAGAGTGTCATTAATGTGCTGACACTCTGCTTCCACCACTGGCCACCAATGGATAATGATAGAGGGGGAGAAGAGGGGTGGCAGGGGGTTATCGCGCATGAGGGATCGAACGCCTGCTCCCTCCGCCATTGATAAAATTAGGAGGGGTAATCAGGGGGCACATTGAGGGTTGCAGGGGTGGGGAGATTATTTGTAAACTTTAAAAGGGTCTGATCAGAACCTTTCCGCCGGCATTAGAAGCCTCTGATTGGCTAGTCTCTACAGACTAGCCAATTAGAGCGATCGCTGGCCGGGGACCGCCCTCATTGGTCCCGGCTGGTTAGCTGAGACCCCAGCTATTTTGGCTGTGTGTAACAGCCGGGGTCTCAGCACTGTCACCATGTCTGCAGCCATGGCGACAGTTTAACTGAAGGATGAGAATGTTCGTCCTAATGCGTTAAGTACCTTCTAGGTAGGATGAGCATTCTCGTCCTGGGTCCTGGAGCGGTTAACCTTGCAAGAGTTCAAAGCAGGGTTTAAGGTACAAAATGTCCCACCTATTGAGACAGACCTAAATCTCCCCAGGCCCATTCCACTCTCAAGGAGATTCTTTATTCAGTGCAATCTTAACACAAGGTATCCTTTTAACTGTGCCTTCCTAACATGACACAACATCCAAACAATGAGGATCACATACAATATTGCAAGGCAGATAATTAATGCTACTTCTTCATTAGTGTTGAGCGAACAGTTCGAGCATCGCTCGTACCGAATTTTGGGGTGTCCGGGACACGGGCTCGAACCCGGACATTTTCAAAAAAGTTCGGGTTCGGGTCCGTTGTTCGGCGATTTATTCCCGCTTTCTGAAGGGCTGCACAGCAGCCAATCAGCTGGCGTTTTACTTCTTGCCCTAAGAGCCCATCACAGCCATGCCTACTAAAGGCATGGCTGTGATTGGCCAAGTGCAGCATGTGATCAAGCCTCTATTTAAGCTGGAGTCACGTAGCGCCGCACGTCACACTGCTCTGATTAGTGTAGGGAGAGGACGCAGCTTCTGTGAGGGCGAGAATAGGCAGGGAAAAGTCAGCAACAGCACCTAATGAACGGATCGATCTACAGCTGTGAATGATTGACCTTCTGCTAGTTACTTGCTTACTGGTTTTTAGGCTGCACAGAGCGTTTTTCTGTCACTTATTTTCTGGGTTGATCGGCGGCCATTTTGTGACTTGTGGTGCACCAGAAGAAGCTGCCACCAAGTCCATCAATCCATCAATACTAGTTTTTTTTTTTTGCTATATCCTACATCAGGGGCTTGGCTGTGCCAATTGTCACCCCTAGAAACTCAGGATAGCAATTTCTATATTTTATTAAGGGGTTAAATACAATTGGCCAAATACCAATCCCCTAAATCTGGTGTTCCAGCTTTGGCTAGACAAGTATAATACAGTCTGCTGTCTGGGAAAGGATAGATTATTTTCTGTGGTGAAATTCAATTGCCAAAATAGCAATACCATAAATCAGTGGTTTCAGCTGTGGCTGGCAAAATAGAATAGTGTCCGCCAAAACATATATTTTGTTCTGGGGTGAAATTAATCTGGCAAAATAGCAATACCCTGAATCTGGTGTCCCAGCTGTTGCAGGCCAGATTTCATAGTGTCCGACAAAACATATATTTTGTTCTGGGGTGAAATTAATCTGCCAAAATAGCAATACCCTGAATCTGGTGTCCCAGCTGTTGCAGGCCAGATTTCATAGTGTCTGCCAAAACATATATTTTGTTCTGGGGTGAAATTAATCTGCCAAAATAGCAATACCCTGAATCTGGTGTCCCAGCTGTTGCAGGACAGATCTCATAGTGTCCGCCAAAACATATATTTTGTTCTGGGGTGAAATTCAATTGCCAAAATAGCAATACCATAAATCAGTGGTTTCAGCTGTGGCTGGCAAAATAGAATAGTGTCCGCCAAAACATATATTTTGTTCTGGGGTGAAATTCAATTGCCAAAATAACAATACCATAAATCAGTGGTTTCAGCTGTGGCTGGCAAAATAGAATAGTGTCCGCCAAAACATATATTTTGTTCTGGGGTGAAATTAATCTGCCAAAATAGCAATACCCTGAATCTGGTGTCCCAGCTGTTCAGAGGCCAGATTTCATAGTGTCTGCCAAAACATATATTTTGTTCTGGGGTGAAATTAATCTGGCAAAATAGCAATACCCTGAATCTGGTGTCCCAGCTGTTGCAGGCCAGATTTCATTGTGTCCGCCAAAACATATATTTTGTTCTGGGGTGAAATTCAATTGCCAAAATAGCAATACTATAAATCAGTGGTTTCAGCTGTGGCTGGCAAAATAGAATAGTGTCCGCCAAAACAAATATTTTGTTCTGGGGTGAAATTAATCTGCCAAAATAGCAATACCCTGAATCTGGAGTCCCAGCTTTTGCAGGCCAGATTTCATAGTGTCTGCCAAAACATATATTTTGTTCTGGGGTGAAATTAATCTGCCAAAATAGCAATACCCTGAATCTGGTGTCCCAGCTGTTGCAGGCCACATTTCATGGTGTCCGTCAAAACATATATTTTGTTATGGGGTGAAATTCAATTGCCAAAATAGCAATACCCTGAATCTGGTGTCCCAGCTGTTGCAGGCCAGGATTCATAGTGTCCGCAAAAACATATATTTTGTTCTGGGGTGACATTCAATTGCCAAAATAGCAATACCCTGAATCTGGTGTCCCCGCTGTTGCAGGCCAGGATTCATAGTGTTTGGCAAAACATATATTTTGTTCTGGGGTGACATTCAATTGCAAAAAAAAAAATACCCTGAATCTGTTGTCCCAGCTGTTGCAGGCCAAGTGTAAATCTGTCCATTAAAGTATACCTTTCATCCAGGGCCTAAATACTAGCCCTAAAAGAGATATTCCCCTAAATCAGTGGTTACTGCTGTGCCTGGATTAGTGTAATACGCTACATAAACAAATAGGCAGATAGTGTTAGGTGCCTGTAAAAAAAGGCCTAAATTTGAAATCAATACATTGGGCCAAATATTTTTTTCTTATTGTGGTGCTTGGTAAACGGTAACATTGAGGAAAACATCTAGTAAGGGACGTGGGCGCGGTCGTGGTGGTGTTAGTGTACCCTCTGGTGCTGGGAGCGGACGTGGACATTCTGCCACAGCCACACGTCCTAGTGAACCAACTACCTCAGGTTCCAGTACCCGCCAGAATTTACAGCGATATTTGGTGGGGCCCAATGCCATTCTAAGGATGGTAAGGCCTGAGCAGGTACAGGCGCTAGTCAATTGGGTTGGTGACAGTGGATCCAGCATGTTCACAACATTATCTCCCACCCAGTCTTCTGCAGAAAGCGCACAGGTGGCACCTGAAAACCAAGCCCATCAGTCTGTCACATCACCCCCATGCATATCAGGGAAACTGTCTGAGCCTCAAGTTATGCAGCAGTCTCTTGCTGTTGAAGACTCTGCTGGCAGGGTTTCCAAAGGGAATCCACCTAGCCCTTCCCCAGTGGTGGAAGACATAGAATGCACTGATGCACAAACAATGATGTTTCCTAATAATGAGGACATGGGAATACCACCTCATCGGAGTCCGAACGTCTCTGATGATGACGAAACACAGGTGCCAACTGCTGCGTCTTTCTGCAATGTGCAGACCGAACAGGAGGTCAGGGAGGAAGACTGTGTGGAAGACGATGCAGGGGACGATGAGGTCCTAGACCCCACATGGAATGAAGGTCGTGCCACTGACTTTCATGGTTCAGAGGAAGAGGCAGTGGTGAGACCGAACCAACAGCATAGCAAAAGAGGGAGCAGGGGGCAAAAGTAGACCAGCCGCCGCCAAGAGAGTTCGCCTGCTACTGGCCAACGCCACTAGGGACCGAGCACCCCAAAGGCAGCTTCAAGGGGTTCCCTGGCATGGCACTTCTTTAAACAATGTGCTGACGACAAGACCCGAGTGGTTTGCATGCTGTGCCATCAGATCCTGAAGCGAGGCATTAACGTTCTGAACCTTAGCACAACCTGCATGACCAGGCATCTACATGCAAAGCATGAACTGCAGTGGAGTAAACACCTTAAAAGCAAGGAACTCACTCTGGCTCCCCCTGCTCCCTCTTCTGCTGCTGCCTCGGCCTCTTCCTCTGCCTCGGGAGGAATGTTGGCACCTGCTGCCCACCAAACAGAGGATGTGCCACCGACAACACCACCTGCGTCACCAAGCATCTCCACCATGTCACACGGCAGCGTTCAGCTCTCCATCTCACAAACCTTGGAGAGAAAGCGTAAATTCCCACCTAGCCACCCTCGAGCCCTGGGCCTGAATGCCAGCATTTCTAAACTACTGGCCTTTGAAATGCTGTCATTCAGGCTGGTGGACACAGACAGCTTCAAACAGCTGATGTCCATGGCTGTCCCACAGTATGTTGTTTCCAGCCGCCACTACTTCTCCAAGACAGCCTTGCCTTCCCTGCACAACCAAGTATCTGATAAAATCAAGTGTGCACTGCGCAACGCCATCTGTGGCAAGGTCCACCTAACCACAGATACGTGGACCAGTAAGCACGGCCAGGGACGCTATATCTCCCTAACTGCACACTGGGTAAATGTAGTGGCGGCTGGGCCGCAGGCGGAGAGTTCATTGATGCACGTTCTTCCGCCGCCAAGGATCGCAGGGCATCATTCTTTGCCTCCTGTAGCCTCCTCCTCCTACTCGGCTTCCTCCTCCTCTGCTTCCACCAGCTCATCCAGTCAGCCACACACCTTCACCACCAACTTCAGCACAGCCCGGGGTAAACGTCAGCAGGCCATTCTGAAACTCATATGTTTGGGGGTCAGGCCCCACACCGCGCAGGAGTTGTGGCGGGGTATTGAACAACAGACCGACCAGTGGTTGCTGCCGGTGGACCTCAAGCCCGGCCTTGTGGTGTGCGATAATGGGCGAAATCTCGTCGCAGCTCTGGGACTAGCCGGTTTGACGCACATCCCTTGCCTGGCACATGTGCTGAATTTGGTGGTGCAGAAGTTCATTCACAACTACCTCGACATGTCAGAGCTGCTGCATAAAGTGTGGGCCATCTGTGCGCGCTTCCGGCGTTCACATCCTGCCGCTGCTCGCCTGTCTGAGCTACAGGGGAACTTCGGCCTTCCCGCTCACCACCTCATATGCGACGTGCCCAACAGGTGGAACTCCACCTTGCACATGCTGGAGAGACTGTGCGAGCAGCAGCAGGCCATAGTGGAGTTTCAGCTGCAGCACGCACGTGTCAGTCGCACTGCGGAACAGCACCACTTCACCACCAATGATTGGGCCTCCATGCGAGACCTGTGTGCCCTGTTGCGCTGTTTCGAGTACTCCACCAACATGGCCAGTGGTGATGACACCGTTATCAGCGTTACAATACCACTTCTATGTCTCCTTGAGAAAACGCTTAGGGCGATGATGGAAGAGGAGGTGGCCCAGGAGGAGGAGGAAGAGGATGAGGGGTCATTTTTAGCACTTTCAGGCCAGTCTGTTAGAAGTGGCTCAGAGGGATGTTTTTTGCAACAGCAGAGGCCAGGTACAAATGTGGCCAGCCAGGGCCCACTACTGGAGGACGAGGAGGATGAGGAGGAGGTGGAGAAGGATGAGGATGAAGCAGGTTCACAGCGGTGTGGCACCCGACACAGTTCAGGCCCATCACTGTTGCGTGGCTGGGGGGATACGGAGGACGATGACGATACGCCTCCCAAAGAGGACAGCTTGTCCTTACCTCTGGGGAGCCTGGCACACATGAGCGACTACATGCTGCAGTGCCTGCGCAACGACAGCAGAGTTGCCCACATTTTAACGTGTGCGGACTACTGGGTTGCCACCCTGCTGGATCCCCGCTACAAAGACAATGTGCCCACCTTACTTCCTGCACTGGAGCGTGATAGGAAGATGCGCGAGTACAAGCGCACGCTGGTAGAGGTGCTCCTGAGAGCATTCCCAAATGTCACAGGGGAACAGGTGGAAGCCCAAGGCGAAGGCAGAGGAGGAGCAAGAGGTCGCCAACGCAGATGTGTCACGGCCAGCTCCTCTGAGGGCAGGGTTAGCATGGCAGAAATGTGGAAAAGTTTTGTCTCCACGCCACAGCTAACTGCACCACCACCTGATACGGAACGTGTTAGCAGGAGGCAGCATTTCACTAACATGGTTGAACAGTACGTCTGCACACCCCTCCACGTACTGACTGATGGTTTGGCCCTATTCAACTTCTGGGTCTCCAAATTGGCCACGTGGCCAGAGTTAGCATTTTATGCCTTGGAGGTGCTGGCCTGCCCGGCGGCCAGCGTTTTGTCTGAATGTGTATTCAGCACGGCAGGGGGTGTCATTACTGACAAACGCAGCCGCCTGTCCACAGCCAACGTGGACAAGCTGACGTTCATAAAAATGAACCAGGTATGGATCCCACAGGACCTGTACCTCCCTTGTGCAGAAAAGACATTTATAACTGCCTCACCCTCAACTATGTATTCTTGTACTCCGGGGCACTTCTTTATTGAATCCTCATTTTTTTAACTTTACCATGATCTTGCGGTGCAAAGTTGAATAAACCTCTCCTCTGTCTGGGTGGTGGGGCCGAAATAACTGAGAGTGGCCTTCTCCGGTGGTGGGTGATATAACGCATGATTCCTTGCTGTGGGACCTCTCTCCTCTGTCTGGGTGGTGGGCCTAAATAACTGAAAGTGGCCTTCTCCAGTGGTGGTTGATATGACACATGATTCTTTGCTGTGGGACCTCTCTCCTCTGTCTGGGTGCTGGGCCGAAATAACTGAGAGTGGCCTTCTCCGGTGGTGGGTGATATGACGCATGATTCCTTGCTGTTGGACCTGTATCCTCGGTCTGGGTGCTGGGCCGAAATAACTGAAAGTGGCCTTCTCCAGTGGTGGGTGATATGACGCATGATTCCTTGCTGTGGGACCTCTCTCCTCTGTCTGGGTGCTGGGCCAAAATAACTGAGAGTGGCCTTCTCCGGTGGTGGTTGATATGACGCATGATTCCTTGCTGTGGGACCTCTCTCCTCTGTCTGGGTGCTGGGCCAAAATAACTGAGAGTGGCCTTCTCCGGTGGTGGTTGATACGACGCATGATTCCTTGCTGTGGGACCTCTCTCCTCTGACTAGGTGATGGGGCCTAAATAACTGAAAATGGCCTTCTCCTCTATCGAGCACCACATTGTGTTCATTGATGGCTATATAGTCATCATTGAACACTTCATTTGCAATATAACAATACAATGATGCCACCTAGCAGCCTGTATTGCTATATTCCTGAAATAGACACTGATGCCTGCTTGAGGCTTCTGGCTATTTCGGCTATGTAACAGGTTCCCCGATCTCAGTCGGGGAACACTGTTACTAGAGCGGAAGCGTGCAACTTCCTCTTCCGGACTGCAAAAATGCCGCGTTCACATTTGACCACCACTGGAGACTATATAGCCATCAATGAACACAATGTGGTGCTCGATAGAGGTGGTGCTCGATCGTCACTAGTGGTCTGATCTCAGTTCTAATGAAAAATATTTTTTTTCTTATTCTCCTCATCTAAAACCTCAGTGTGTCTTATGGTGTGGAAAATACTGGAGATTGACACTAACTTTAGTGTATCTTGTACATTAAAGCCATGTATTTGTATATGGCTATACATGATATGGGTGTCCAGTGTACTGGTATGATTCTGCACTGCAGTATATCGACTTGCCACATACAATGCCCCGAACTCTGATGATCCCCAGTATGATTGAATGGCTTGGAAATACTGTCAATCAGCATGGACATTTCACTGGTAAGCCACTTGTATTGCTGAAGTGCATAAAGAAAGGATTTGCTGTCTAGTACTGCCCCTTTACAGTAGAGTACAGTACTATGTATTCTATACCGCTCTCTATCCATGCCAGGATTTCACTCTTTTGGACACCAGGTGAGGATCACCCGATGTTATTTTTCTGGTAGTGTATGTACTGTACAGAATTCTGAATACATGATTTATGCCTTCCAGTAGCTGTTTCTGACTTTTAATTCAAAGGATTTGTTTTATATGTATTAGTTTAGAGATGATTAAACACTTTAAGGTTTGGTTCGTTTTAGGTTCACTGAGTTTTTTGAAAAATTTGATCTTTTTTTGCTATTGGAGAAAAATCTATGCAAATTATAATTTCTAAAATCACATCTCCCCAGACTTACTTTAATGGTCTATTGCAAAATATTTAAAAATCTACACACACAGTGTTTTATTTGTGGTGTGTCATTTTTGGTATTTGTGTTTTTTTTTTTTTTAAGGCATGTTATGTTCTAGGCATGATATTTAGGTGGCATTTTTTTCCGTAGGCTTTTATGGGCTAAAATAGATTTAGATGTTAGAAAATGTAAAAAAAAAAAACAAACAAATAAAGTCAATTGAATTTCTTATATATATATTTTTTTAACAAGCATTTAAAATGCTGAAAAATAGCTTTAGGTTTCTTCAGCCACACTATCAGTCAGCTATCCAGATTATAAATCAATTATGCATATTTTATAG
The DNA here is from genome assembly GCA_033119425.1 of Bufotes viridis. Classification (NCBI taxonomy): domain Eukaryota; kingdom Metazoa; phylum Chordata; class Amphibia; order Anura; family Bufonidae; genus Bufotes; species Bufotes viridis. The sequence continues at coordinate 41,093,032 of CM065591.1, read as the reverse complement.
GAAACGAGAGCTGACTTTCAGTAGCGATGAGTAAATCTGTTAAAACTTTCTGCCAAAGAGCAAATTTCCTGTGATACAATCATATTTCCCCCATAGATGATAATGAATGAGGGTATGTTATTAAAAGATTCAGAGATGATTGCATATGTAGGAAACATGGCTCTGTTAAAGGAAATTAGCTTCTCAGCAAAATGACGCAAGTCACATTTCCATGGGTCTGTACCAGGGACCTAATTAAAATAATTTGACTGTTCAAGTCATTAGTCTGTTGATATTTTATTTAGTTCAGTGAAACATGAATTTTCCTAATTAGCAAAGAAAATACAAAGGCACTTTTGCTCCTGGATATTATTTACAAAGTACCAACTCCTGCCCCATCTGATGTTAACACAACGGTAAGATATAATAACAGCGTGCAAGCTGAGAACTCACCATATAGCAATTTATCATCTTTATTTCGCTTTTCTCTTGCAATGACACAATTGCCTTACTTAGTCACAAAATGATATTGGAAGAAAGATACAAAATTCTGATTAAATGTCAAAAAGTTAAGAGGTCTGCTACAGATGGACTAGCAAACCGCAGGCACTAGAGAGCTCCTGAGGGCAAGATGGAGGAATATATTGTGTGATGATATGAACTGCACTTAATGAGCCATTCATACAACAACTTATAAAACTCTATGCTGTAAGACAGTTCATATAGCAAAGCTGCCCTTGTGGTTGAACTGAATAAATCTTCAAAGACTGTGTAACCATTATCATTTTTTTTTTCTAGATTTAGATTTTATTTTCTTGTGTACTGTGAACACAATAGTTATTATTTTCTATCATTTACAAGTTTTATGTCAATATGTTTCTGATATATGTCACAATTGTGAGAACATTACAGTATTTTGGTGATATTCCCAAAAATGATTTTCACTTAAGGAGAGCTGTCCAGTCACCACATAAATTAAAATAGTAAAATAAAAAACAGTTAGAATGTAATAAACAATAAAAGTAATAGTCAACTATATACCCAACTTTATGAAGCTTTGTAGGTCTTCCATTAGTCCCTCTTCTTTCTTCTCCAGCAATAATATAACTGCAAGGACATGTGGCCAGTGATTGGCTGCAGTAGGGACATCTCAACACCACCGTGGCCAATCATTAACTGTACCAGTCACATGTCTGTGTCAATATTTTATTGCTAAAGCATAAAGAGAGTGGCCGAGGGAGCTGCGTGGCGGCATGACGTAAGCAGCGTGCTGTGCCGCGCCTCCCCCTCCTCCTCCTTCCCCCCCATACCACAGGCAGCGAGCAGCCCTCTGTTACCCGGCGCACGTGTGTTTGGTTCTCGGCTACGGCAAAAAAGAGTAAGATGGTGTGTGAGCTTTTGGCCTAGGCCGGGGCTATGCCGTGCGGTGGTAAGCCTGCTTGGTAACGCCGAGCCGCAAGTTTGAGTGGACGCGGGCTTATAAACCTCGGGACCAATATGAAGCGAAGGGCCGCCGCGACAGTTACGATACGGCTGACCGCCGACTGCTGACCGCTGACCGCCTTCCTACCCTGTTGATCAGGCTAACAAACAGCTTTACCTCGAAGTGCTTGCCTCCTGGGGTCTTACTGTTTGACGGATTCGGAGGTTCTCTGGGCGGACGCCGGGAGAGACCTGACTGGGTGAAGTGCGGGTCGGACGCTGAGTGCGGCTGGCTGGGCTCTTCATGCTCTTGTTGGGAGCTGAGTCACAGCAAACAAGTCCGAGTGACATCGCTAATGGAAAGAATGAAGGTGTTCCAAGAGGTCTGAGTCAAAGACGGACAAGGACGCTAGCAGATATTTCCTTCCTTCTGAAAGTCTTACGGGGTCCTGCATACCTGCGGTGAGGAAATGTAAGATCTGAATTGTGTGATATGTAAATTAATGTTGAACTATTATCCGGCACCAATATTATTTTCCTACTTAACACTCAACACTTAGAGTGGTTATTACCTTGTTAGATGCTAAACAACTCCACGGCCCTATATGTGCACATAGCGCAAGAGCTGAGATAATAATGGAAGTTCAAGGGTCGCTGCATCTACATTAATATTGACTTAGCAAATCGATATTGTAAGTAATCAAGGATTTGGATATAGGTCCACTAGTTTTTGCTGGATAGGCGCTTTTTGCCGGTAATATCGTCACTATAATAGACATCATAAGAGACTGTTTCATCTAAGTCTAAGAAATACAGGACAGGTGTATACGGAAGAAACTGCTCTGGACTGCGTTTGAGTACAAACTATATTGCTCTCCGAGGAAAGATAGACCGGACTTTCCCTATATCTTCAATGAATTGACTTTTTACAATCATAATCATGGTCATAATTTTTATTAGTATGACAAATTGAGTTGTAATGATTTGATGTTTACAATCAGGGATTATTGATCACACGAATCTATACAGTTAGAATTGACGGTCTGGGTGGTGGTTACAATAAAAAAAAAAAAATTTGAAAAATGCCGCCTAAAAATCAGAACAAATCAAATCATTAGGCTCGTCCTCTCCTAAGGGTGGCGGGCAGGTATGGAAAGATATTTGAAATCACCTCAAACCAAATCTAGGAAAGGTATTGGCGGTGGGGATGTAAAGAGTTTAGAAAAAGAGTCAGGGCAACTTGCCCAACAGGACATCATATTGGAGCCTGGCTGGGGGGAAAAGATAGACCTAATAGATGGCAAGTTAATAGAATTTTTGAGGGCAGTTCATCAAACTAACTGTGCTATTGGGGATCTCACAACCAAGCTTGCAGTTCAATCAGACATTGTGTTAATAAGAGATGATATGAATAATATAAGGGGAAAAGTAAAAGAGCTACAGGAAATAACAGAAAAACTGAATAAAGAAATGAGCTCTATGACAGAAAGATCACAAAAAACAGATGAGGAAATAGGTAGATTAAAGGAAAAGGTGACAGACTTAGAGGATAGGTCAAGACGGGCAAATTTACGATTTGTCGGGTTTCCTGAGGGACCAGAAATTGAAAACGTAACTAAATTTATGCAGGAATGGGTAATCAATATATGCGCTGAAAATGTTCTATACCCTAACTTCTGTATAGAGAGGGCACATCGGATTCCAGGGGGTAAGCATATACCTGGAGCTCCCCCTAGAAATATTTAAGTAAAATTCCTGAGTCAGAGGGATATGGATAGCATCCTCCGATGGAGGAGGAGCGAATAGGAAATTTTGTATAATGGCAACAGGATTCAGATTTATCCAGACTTCTCTAAGGGTACCCAGATGAAAAGGAAGGAGTTCCACGAGGTTAAAATAAAATTACAGAAAGAAAATATTAGTTACTCAATGATGTACCCCGCGAAATTGCGCTTGGTTTATGATGGTAAAGTGATGTTTTTTGATTCTCCAATGGAAGTTTTAAGATGGATGTAGACCAAGGGCATATAATAAATAGTGGTTAGCGCTATGGGGATCGGAGGATGGAGCAGGGAGTTAGCAGAGGGTAAGAGGTGCGCGGAAGTATCTTCGCGTATCAGCAAGGGGGGGTTGGGAGGGAAAGGGTGAGGGGGGGGAAGATGGGCCTTTGCTGTGTGTCGGTTCAGGGTATAAGTATGGGGAGCCACCGTGTGTAAATGTAGATAGGTTCATTCAGAGGTGAGTGAGCCGATGTATGCATGCGGGAAGAAGCCGGGAGTAAACAAAGTAAATAATAGAGTATTCGTTTGGAACGTGATAGGATTGGGAGATAGTATAACTGAAAGAGTAGTAGTAAATGATCTCATTACCAGGCACCTACCCGCTATAATATGCTTGTTGGAAACTTACTTAACTGAAGAGACTAAAGGATGTATATTCAAAAAATGGGCGAAATATGAATGCCATGCCATTTTTTCGGCGTATGCACGGGGGGTGAGTGTACTGGTGCACAAAGATGTTAGCTTCACTCTAATTGAGCAGAAGATAGATAGTGAGGACCGATACATATTCCTTTATTGTTATTGGGGAGGACTGCTGTGTATCCTGGCCTTCATATATATTCCCCCACCCTTTACTATCCAAGTCTTGCTAAGAATGGTTGAATTTAGGCAAGCGAAGAACAAATGCCCTCTACTAGTCTTAGGTGACATGAATGCTGTGATGGACGTGATGAAGGATAGGATGTCTGCTAATACAAACGCAGAGGTTGTATCTCGGCAAGGGACATTGTTTTATAGGACATGCGAAGAACTGGGTCTTATAGATGTATGGAGATATTTATATCGGGGTAAAAAAGTATTTTCGTGCTTCAGCAGAACATATGCCAGTAGATCTAGAATTGATCTGGTATTAGCGAGTTCAGAAATCCTGAATAAGATAGTAACTGAATGCGATATGAAACATTACGTGTCTCAGATCATACCCCAAAATTATTACAAGTGGAGGAGAATAACGGATGGAATAGTAATAACTCATTTAGAGTTAATGCTCACTGGTTTAATTTTCTTCAAGATCTGGGGACGGTCGAAAAAAACATACGTATATTCTGGGAATTAAATTTGAATTCAGCGCATATAAATACAGTATGGGATTCTTTAAAATCGTATATTTGTGGTATAATGTTTTCCCATATTAATAAATCAAAAAAGGAGTTCGGTGAAAGGGGTAAACTGCTGGAGGAGAAGGTTAGAAAATTACAGCAGGAAAACCGCTAACAGGATAGTACTTCTTTGCAAGAATTTGAAAAATCAATTCAGGATTATAAGACTTTCCTTCAGGAAAGAGCACAACAGAAACTCTTTTTCCAGGGTCAAAGAGACTTCGTGGAGGGAGGGAAGACTCGTCGTTTTGTCGCTAGCATAATACAAAAAAGGAAGAGTGGCACTAAAATATCAGCAATTAAGCTTGCATCAGGGGTGATGATATCGGATAAAGAGGCAATTGTGCAGGAATTTATGGCTCACTATGCAAGACTGTACAGCTCGGAAGGGGAGGGAAAGGGAGATAAGATACAGAATTATTTAGGAAGAATTATTTTACCAACTCTCAGTGATGAGGATAGAAATAAGCTGGATCAACCTATTGATCTGTCTGAACTTCAGGCTGCTCTTAAATCCATCAGTGGTAATACCTCCCCTGGATCTGATGGCCTCCCCTTTGAGTTGTACAGAAGGTTTGGTGGAGTGTTGTTGCCGTACCTTTTGCAAGTGTTAAACTCGGCATGGAATGAAGGTACATTACCTCCCTCGATGTCCAAGGCCATTATCTCACTGATATTAAAAAAGGACAAGATGACATGGATATTAATGCATACTGTCCAATTTCACTGCTTAATGCAGACTATAAAATCTATGCCAAAGTCTTGTCAAATAGATTAAAAGGAGTGATAGCAAAAATCGTGCATATAGATCAGACAGATCGGCGCAAATGAGTATACGTAGAACGTTAATGGGCACACAGGTGGGAGAGGGGGGGCGATCGTTCTATCCTTTCCATAGATGCTTCACAAGCCTTTGATAGGGTGGAATGGAAGTTCTTGTGGCAAAATATGGAAAGAATGAAAATAGGAGAACAATTTATTAAGTGGACTAAATTATTGTATACAGACCCAAAAGTGAAAATAGCTATTGATGGATGTACAACTAATGCTATTTCGCTATGCCGCGGGACGAGGCAGGGCTGCCCCCTCTCCCCCCTGTTATTTGCCCTATTTTTAGAACCATTAGCATGCACTATTAGAGTGAGTGGACAGAGAAAGGGGTTTGGGAGAAGAGGTACTAAGGATAATATAAATTCATACGCCGACGATGTGCTACTGTTTCTCCGTGACGGCTATAAAGTGCTCCGCATGTTATGTCTACGATAGAGAAATACGGTCATCTCTCGGGATACAAAATTAATTGGGAGAAAACTGTATTATTACCTCTTAAGAGAACCCCTAGGATTAGGGACCCACAGATCAAGATTGCATTAGTATCTGATACAATACAATACAATACCTCGGCGTAAAAATAAGCTCCTCTGCAGAGGACTATATTGAAAACAACGTATCCCCATTGCTCGGAATGGTTAAAGCGAAAGTACGGGTGTGGCAAAAGATGCCAATATCTCAAGTAAATAGAATAGCCTTGCTCAAGATGATTTTACTGCCTCAAATCTTGTATAAAATAGCACCATGTATCAATTGGATAGGCAACATGTTTTTTAAGCGATTAGAAAGTCTATTCAATGAGTTAGTATGGGGGCGGAAAAAAGTAAGATTGAAACAGAAATGGCTATGGTTTTCAATAGAAGAAGGGGGCTTCTCTCTCCCCTATGTTCAGGGGTACTATCTTCCGTCACAGCTTGGTTGGTGGCTGGGCATGGGGGAGGAGGAGACCCGGTATTATTCAAGAGGTTATCAAGGGATTAATCATGATATCTTAGCCATACTCGAGTCAGGATATTTTGGGCAAAATATAGAAAGGAATAAAGTTGAATATGTGTTACACAGGGTATGGAGGAAAATTAAGGAGCTCATTGGTATAATAGGATCACTACAGTGTACACCGTTATGGCACAATTTAAACTTAATTGAGTTTAATAAAATGTATAACACAGAGTATTGGCACAGACTTGGGATTAATTGGGTAGCTCAAATTACACAGAATGGAGAGATAAGGAAGATAGAGGAAATAATTGGACCAAATTCGGGTCTTATGGATCAGTTTAGGTATGCACAGTTAAAGCACGCTTACACAAAAACTACAAACAGACAGTCACTGGAAATTAATTCACACGAATTTATAGATTATTGTAGGATGATTAGGTTTAAGAATGTGAAGACGTCTCGAATATATAAGAAATTACTAACTAGCATGGAATATAAATTTAAATTTAGAGGTATTAAGAGCTGGGAAGAAGAGGTAGGCCCAATGATTAAACTAGATTGGATATGTAGAAATATTAAAGTAGCCTCAATAGCTAATAACTATAGATTAATGCAAATAAAATTGCTGCACCGGCTTTACTATTCACCGAGGGCCATGACCAGATTTTAGAAAGATAAGGAATATAACTGCAACAAATGTGGTCAGAAAATGGCAGATTTTTTACATATGATTTGGTCATGTCCAATTATACAGGAATTCTGGGTCAAGGTTCGAGATGTACTAATAGCTAGAACAAAAGTTACACCGAGGTAGGAAATAGCTACTACCATACTTGGAGCAACCCCACATTTCGTTAAGGAAGAGATAGGGGTTAAAACACTATGGCTCAAGACGTTGCTTTTAGCAAGAATTATAGTCATAAGGAAATGGGGGTCAGCACAACGCCCTGCCGTGAGGGAATGGATCTCCTTGACAGATAAAATTAAAAAATATAAAGGAATGGTGGCAAAAACTGAGAAACAAAGGAAAAGGAAGGAAAAAGACTGGGCAAGCTGGAGCAACTAGGTTATTATGTTGCTGGGCTAAAAGAATAACATAAATGGAGTTTGTAAGGTTTGGTACAAAAAACCCATGCGGTGGGACACACCATGCGTGCTTATTGGGTTGCGCTCTAGAACCGACACACAGCAAGGGGAGGGGTGGGTAGAGGGATGGGTGGGACTGGGATTGGGTGGGGAGAGTAATTTGAAGAGGAATAATATATATGATTATTTAATTATATATGATAAATACAATTTAGCACTTTATATTAGAGAAGAATTGGACAAAATATGTGTAACCAAGTTTATTTTTATTTTTTTGAGTATTGTTATATCCTTCGGATGTAGGAGTGGTATAATTATGAAGAGTGCTAATTGCTTATACAAATTGTGATAAATAATGTATTATTTTATATGTGGGAAAATAAATAAATAAATTTATAAAAAAAAAAAAAAAAAGCATAAAGAGAGTGGCAGGGGACCCAGAAAACATTGGTATGGGGCAAATAGGAAATCAATATGGTTAGTATCGCTTCTATTATTTTACAGCGATTTAAGAATTTTTCAGTTTAGACCTTTAGAGGAATTTTATCATTAAATTGGTATATAATCCAATTTAAACTGCTTGTCCTCACCCCCAAAGCTCTCCACAGTGCTGGACCCCCTATATCTCTTCCTTTATCTCTGTATACCACCCTACCCATGCTTTATGCTCTGTAAATGACTTACATCTCACAACCACTATAATCTGAACCTCTCACTCCAATCTCCAAGACTTCTTCCGAGCTGCACCAGGTCTCTGGGACGCCCTACCCCAAGAGATCAGGTTAAGTCACAATATACACAGCTTTAGGAGCTCCCTTTAAAACGCATCTTTTTAGGGTGGCCTATAACATTTCCTGATGTAACTCCTCTCCATATATAGCCCATTTATCATCAGTTCCTGAACCTGATCCTCAATTAGACTCTCCACCGCACCCATGCACCCAAAAGCACAACGGATATCAGCTGGTGACTGTCTCATGAAGCTTTATATCTGCTACCCTATCTCCCCAAGATGGCTGGACCACATGTACAAAACAAGCACTTTTGCCTTTGTTTCACCCCTATCTCCTCATAGAGTGTAAGCTCTTGAGAGCAGGACCCTCATTCCTCTTGTTCTAATTATGGACTTGTCTGTTGCTGTTATTTATGACTATTTGTACATAAACCCCTGAACTGTAAAGCGCTGCAGAATATGTTGGTGCTGTAGAAATAAAATATATTATTATATTTATTATTATTATTATTATTATTTTTATTATTATTATTATTATTATTATTACCATCATCATCTTATTTTATTTTTATTTATTTTTTTGGGCGGTGGGGAAGGAAGGGGTGGGGGGGATCTTGCCTGAGTTGCTGCCTCAGGTATTTGCTTTCAGCATGCACATATGGAAATATCAGAAATGGGAGAGTGTTGTCAGCAAATCCATTAGTCACTGTAAGAGAAAGCTGTCCAAGTAAACTATTGTCTGTGTGATTTACTCTGCCTTGAAATTTGAGAACATTTTATCTTAAATATTATTCAAATAGTATCAAATTTTATGACTATCGATTTTTTTAAGAAGAAGAAGAATGAATAGTACCCATGCAAATAATGCATTTTTATTCCAGCAAGTAGCTTCACAGTACAATTGGGGTATAATGCATAAATTATATAGCAGAGCTCGCCACATGTTTGCAATATAAAATAATCTTTGAACAAGAAGTTAAATGGTAAATAAATGTTTACATGCATAAGTCAACAATACCGGTGACTATAAGAAACTTTGTAATATATTTTAGGAGAGAAAAATGTATTTTTCTCTTTAGTTTTTTCCCTCCTACCTGAACTTCTACGAGTTCGCTCATCCCTAATAAAGAAGCCTTGTCGCCTCTAAGGGCTCATGCACAAGACCGTATGTATTTTGTGGTCTGCAAAAAGGAATCCGCAAAAAATAAGGATGTCCATGTGCATTCCGTATTTTGTGGAACAGAACAGCTGGGCTCTAATAGAACAATCTTATCCTTGTCTGTAATGCGGACAATAATAGGACATGTTCTATTTTTTGGTGGAACAGTCAAACAGAAACGGAATGCACACAGTTTTTTTTGGAGGGACCCATTGAAATGAATGGTTTCATATACGGTCCGCAAAAAAAAACGAACGGACGCGGAAAGAAAATACATTCATGTGCATGAGCCCTAAATACTGAACTTTTCTTCTCCAGATCAAGGCAGTGCCCACTTGTCTATTAAAGAGATTTTACATGCAACAGTTTTCACCATATTTTCTTGTGCAGAGTTTACATATTTGTATGGGTTAATCATGTCACACCTTAGACACTTATTTTCAAGACTAATTAAATTGAATTATTTTAATCTTTCCTCATAACTAAGGGTACTTTCACACTAGCGTTGGTGCGGATCCGTCTGTTTATTTGTACAGACGAATCCGCACCTCTAATGCAAACGTTTGTATCCGTTCAGAACGGATCCGTTTGCATTAGCTTTAAAGAAAAATGACAAAGTCCAAAACGGATCAGTTTTGACTTACATTGAAAGTCAATGGGGAACGGATCCGTTTTCAAATGCACCATATTGTGTCACTGACAACGGATCCGTCCCCATTGACTTACATTGTAAAAAAAAACGGATCCGTTAGGCTCCGCCTCTTCAGACGGACACCAAAATGCTGCATGCTGCGTTTTGGTGTCCGCCTCCAAAACGGAATAGAGGCGGAACGGAGCCGAACTGATGCATTCTGAACGGATCCTTATCCATTCAGAATGCATTGGGGCTTAACTGATCCGTTTTGGACCGTTTGTGAGAGCCCTGAAACGGATCTCACAAACGGAATCCAAAACGCTAGTGTGAAAGTACCCTAAGACTCTCCATGTCATTATCAGATTAGTTGCTCTTCTTTACACTTTTTCCAGCTTCAGTGCATCCTTCCTATAAACTAGTGCACAGAACTTAACTGCATATTCCAGATGAGGCTGCACCAATGCAAAAATTGTCCCACCAGTCCTTGTTTGTTTTAACTCTTATGTGCATCACAACATACATTTCTTTTCTGTCATAGTGCACTGTAAGGAGTATGTAGTGGGCTCTTATGCAGAACCCTCCCCATATACGACAGGAAAAATGATGCCAACACCAGGACTTAATGTTTGGGATTGGCAATTATGCTAATCCCGGTCATTTAACCCTTCAGATGTGTGGTCAATTGTGACCATGGCATCTGAGGTGGCTTTCCCCAGGAGTGCTGCGCTTTTGGGCCCTTGGACATCTCCCCAGTGCTAAGGTTGGGTGATTCATTCGTTCTTTGTGGTAGGCTTGAGAGTAAGGAAGGCTTGAGGTAACCAAAGCAATACATTCTTATGGAATCCTGATTGTGGCAGGACTCCATAAGAACATGAAGCGATCAGGGATCAGTGATCAGGGATCACATGTTCAAGTTCCCTAGGGGAACATAAAAATAGTGAGAAAAGTAAATAAAATTAACAATTCAAATTACCTTAGTCTAGTTAGTCTAGTTAAGGGTACTTTAACACTAGCGTTTTGGATTCCGTTTGTGAGATCCGTTTCAGGGCTCTCACAAATGGTCCAAAACGGATCAGTTAAGCCCCAATGCATTCTGAATGGATAAGCATCCGTTCAGAATGCATCAGTTAGGCTCCGTTCCGCCTCTATTCCGTTTTGGAGGAGGACACCAAAACGCAGCATGCAGCATTTTGGTGTCCGTCTGAAGAGGCGGAGCCTAACGGATCCGTTTTTTTTTACAATGTAAGTCAATGGGGACGGATCTGTTTTCAATGACACAATATGGTGCATTTAAAAACAGATCCGTTCCCCATTGACTTTCAATGTAATTTAAAACGGATCCGTATGTCATTTTTCTTTAAACCTAATGCAAACGGATCCGTTCTGAACGGATACAAACGTGTGCAAATAAACAGACGGATTCGCACCAACGCAAGTGTGAAAGGTCCCTTACATATAAAAATAAACAATGAAAGATAAACATAATATGTATTGCTCTGTCCCAAAATGCCAAGAATTTGAAAATATAAAAATATTTTTGTTATGTGGTAAATAAAGACAAAAAAAATAAATTAAAACAGTATTACATAGCTTGTTGTCATCTGCAAAAATACAAACAGTGCTATTAATCCCATCCTCAGTATCATTCATAATTAAGTTATTTAATAGCAGACCCAGCACTGGACTTTGGGGTACACCACTTATAACCAAGGGCCATTTAGAATAGCAATCAATGACCACAACTTTATGGACACAGTCTTTATGCTGGTTTTCAATCCAATTACAAACTATACTTTCTAAGCCTATAGACCTTATTTCACCTATTGAATGTCTATAAGGGACAGTATCAAATGCCTTTGCAAAGCCCAAGAACACTTCATCCACAGCCGCCCCTCTATCCAGGCTTCTACACACTTCCTCCTAAAAACAAATCTGGTTAGTATTATTCTAAACTCCCTCAAATGGAGGCAGCAGGAAGCCAGAATTATTTCATTTTCAGTAATTTACTCTTGTAAGTATTTTCCCTGTGAAAACAGGGGTAAAAGAAAATGTTTATACACAAGGTGATTGCATACATAGCTGGGTGAATCCATTTTTTTCCCATGAACATCCTTATGAAGTGTGTGTATATAAATAAATAAATATATATATATATATATATATATATATATATATATATTAGCTCTTGCACAGCGGAGGCTATATGGACATGAATTGTGCTTTTTGTGCCTTCAAGGAGATAGCTTACTTCAGCCAAATTAATAAATTCATTTCTCCTACTTAAGTATTATTTTTTTATTTATTCCCATAAAAATCAAAGGCATAACTTGAAGCTTCTTATATATATATATATATATATATATATATATATTGCAAAATCTGTAACCAGTACCTGATGCCCAGCATGTGCCAATTATAATACTCGTGTCTACTGATTAGGCAACAGGGCCAGGATGTGACAACTGCTGTACACCCCCTGTAGCTAAGCCACTGCAAAAGACTTTATTTATTAAATGAAATAATTGCAGTCCTTTTCATTACTGGACTACATAATTGTCATTTACTAAACTATATGGCTTGTTTGCCAGTTGACCTTGCCAGTAATTACTTACATTTCCAGTTTGTTGACTCACCTTTAATTCTTATATTGCTTTCCTGGGTGATACAAGGACCATTAAAGGACACTACAAATGGATTTATTATCTTAACGATCTTGGCCCTTCATTTTCTTTAAATTATTCCTCTATTTTGAAAAGCAAATTTCCATCTCTGTGCATGGAGTGTTGCCTAGGATCAGTGGCGCAAAGGAATCAATACTGTATCAGGAACAAGTTCTGGCAAAAAAAACATAAAATTGTCATTACTCTGAGTGATTCTGAGACATATTTATAAAAACGTCACTGAGTTCATGATAAATGTCTAATGGAAAGGATAGCTACTGTATATGACAAACACAAACTCTGTGCCAGAGGCATTGTTCACATCACATTTATGGTCTACAGCAGAAGCAGAAGCTTAGCAAGAAAATAAAAGATTTTTCATATATATAGTGCAAAGTATCTATGTATGATGATTTTTTTGGCATATGTTTGACAGGCAAAGTTAAGTGTAAAAAGTTATGTAAATTAAATGTAGTTCATGCAGCAGTTTACATTTGTTTACATACAGTTGAGTACAAAAATAAACAAATAAATAAATAAAGTTTAGCGGGGTCTGAATTGGGTCTTAACTAGAGTTGAGCGAACCCGAACTGTATAGTTCGGGTTCGTACCGAATTTTGACGTGTTCGGGACACGGACCCGGACCCGAACATTTTCAAAAAAGTTCGGGTCCGTTGTTCGGCGATTTCATCCCGCTTTCTGAAAGGCTTCACAGCAGCCAATCAGCAAGCATTTTACTTCTTGCCCTAAGAAGCCATCACAGCCAAGCCTACTAATGGCATGGCTGTGATTGGCCAAGTGCAGCATGTGACCCAGCCTCTATTTAAGCTGGAGTCATGTAGCGCCGCACGTCACTCTGCTCTGATTAGTGTAGGGATAGGATGCAGCTGCTGTGAGGGTGAGATTACGCAGGGAAGACTCAGAAAAACCACTTAATGAAGTGATCGATCTACATCTGTGAATCATTCAACTTCTGTTAGTTCATTGCTCACTGGTTTTATGCTTCCCAGAGCATTTTTCTGTCACTTTTTTCTGGGGTGATCGGCGTCAATTTGTGATCTTTCGGTGCACCAGCACATGTTTTCAGCTGCCACTAAGTTGAACATACATTTTTGGGTTAAAAAGTAGGCTTTTTTTGCAATATCCTACATCAGGGGTTGTGCAGCTATGCTTACTGTCACACCTTGAAACACAGGATAGAAATTGCTATATTTATTGAGGGGTGAAATGTAATTGCCAAGATACAAATCCCCTAAATCTGGTGTTCCAGCTATGGCTGCCTAAGTTTAATACTGTACGTCAAAGGATAGATTTTTTTCTGGGATAAAATTCAATTGCCAAAATAACAATCCCCTAAATCTGGGGTTCCGGCTGTGGCTGGCCAAGTGTAATACTGTCAGTCAAAGGATAGATTTTTTCTGTGGTGAAATTCAATTGCCAAAATAACAATCCCCTAAATCTGGTGTTCCAGCTGTGGCTGGCTAAGTTTAATACTGTCAGTTAAAGGATAGATTTTTTTCTGGGTGAAATTCAATTGCCAAAATACCAATCCCCTAAATCTGGGGTTCCAGCTGTGGCCGGCCAAGTGTAATACTGTCAGTTAAAGGATAGATTTTTTTCTGGGGTGAAATTCAATTGCCAAAATACTAATCCCCTAAATCAGTGGTTTTAGCTGTTGCTGGCCAAGTGTAATACTGTCCGTAAAAGGATAGATTAAATTTCTGGGGTAAAATTCAATTGCCAAAATACCAATCCCCTAAATCTGGTGTTCCAGCTGTGGCTGGCTAAGTTTACTACTGTACGTCAAGGGATAGATTTTTTTCTGGGGTAAAATTCAATTGCCAAAATAACAATCCCATAAATCTGGGGTTTCCAGCTGTGGCTGGCCAAGTGTAGGGGGCAACACCAAGTTGAATGAACCTCTCCTCTGTCTGGGTGCCAGGGGCCTACATTTCAGCTAATCGCCTGCTGCTTTGGTGCGTGACATTAACCTCTTTTTGCTGTCAAATGACCTGTCTGGGTGTCAGGGGCCTAAATAACTGAAAGTGGCCTGTTCCATTGGTGGGTAACCTGATGCCTGTTTTGCTGCTATGGGACCTCTCTCCTCTGTCTGGGTGCTGGGGCCTAAATAACTAAAAGTGGCCTGTTCCATTGGTGGGTAACATAATGCCTGTTTTGCTGCTATGGGACCTCTCTCCTCTGTCTGGCTGCTAGGGCTTAAATTACTGAAAGTGGCCTGTTCCAATGGTGGGTAACATGATGCCTATTTTGCTGCTATGGGACCTTTCTCCTCTGTCTGGGTGCTGGGGCCTAAATAACTGAAAGAGAGAGTTCCATATTCCCACTTCTCTTACCATAAAGAAACCTCTTCTATGTTTGTGTACAAACTTTCTTTCCTCCAGACGCAGAGGATGTCCCCTCGTCACAGTCACAGTCCTGGGGATAAATAGATGATGGGAGAGATCTCTGTACTGACCCCTGATATATTTATAAATAGTTATTAGATCTCCCCTCAGTCGTCTTTTTTTCTAAAGTGAATAACCCTAATTTTAATAATCTTTTAGGGTACTGTAGTCCATACATTCCAGTTATTACTTTAGTTACCCTCCTCTGAACCCTCTCCAGCTCTGCTATGTCTGCCTTGTTCACAGGAGACCAGGACTGTACACAGTACTCCATGTGTAGTCTGACTAGTGATTTGTAAAGTGGTAGGACTATGCTCTCATCATGGGCATCTATGCCCCTTTTGATGCAACCCATTATCTTATTAGCCTTGGCAGTAGCTGCCTGACACTGGTTTCTACAACTTAGTTTGCTGTTCACTAAAATTCATCGATCCTTTTCCATGTCAGTGTTACCCAGTGTTTTACCATTTAGTATGTATGGGTGACTTGCATTATTCCTTCCAATGTGCATAAATTTACATTTGTCAGTGTTAAACCTCATCTGCCACTTATTTGCCCAAGCCTCCAATTTATCCAGATCCCTCTGTAGCCGTATATTGTCCTCATCAGTGTAAATTACTTTACACAGTTTAGTGTCATCTGCAAAAATTAATATTTTACTGTACAAGCCTTCTACAAGATCATTAATAAATATATTGAAGAGAATAGGACCCAATACTTACCCCTGTGGTACCCCACTACTAAAAGTGGCCCAATCTGAGTGTGTAACATTAATAACCACCCTCTGTTTTCTATCACTGAGACAGTAACTTACCTACATACAGACATTTTCTCCCAGTCCAAGCATTCTCAATATTTATACTAACCTTTCATGGGGTACAGTGTCAAATGCTTTGAAGAAGTCCAGCTATACGACATCCATTTATTCGCCTCTGTCAAGTCTAGAACCTCCTCATAGAAACTGATTAAATTAGTTTGACATGATCAATCCCTCATGAAGCCATGCTGATATGGTGTTATCTGCTCATTTTCATTGAGGTATTCCAGTGGCTCTTAGAAAACCTTCAAACAGTTTACCCATAAAAGATGTTAAACTTACCGACCTATAGTTTCAGTGGTCTGTTTTTGGACCCTTTTTGAATATTGGCACCACATTTGCTATGTGCCAATCCTGTGGAACACTCTCTATCAGTACAGTAGAGTCCTTAAATATCATAATTAGGGTTTGGCTATGACATTACTTAATTCTTTTATTATACGGGGGTGTATGCTATCTGTTCCTGGCGATTTGTCTATTTTAATCTTTTTAAGACGCCGCTGTATTTCTTCCTGGGTCAGACAGGGCACTTTCAATAGAGAATTTACTTTTACATTCTGCATTTCATTTCACAGTTTATTTTCCTAGGTAAATACAGTGGATAAAAAAATATTTATTAGCTTTGCTTTCTCCTCATCGTTCTCTGTAACTCCCCCCTCATTAATCTGTAGAGGGCCGATACTTTCAGATTTATACTTTTTACCATTTAATTGAAGAATATTTTAGGGTTAGTTTTGCTCTCTTTCGCAATTAATCTCTCAGCCTAGTTTGGGTGCTTTTATTTGTTTTTTACATACCGTATTTTTCGCCCTATAAGACGCACCGGCCCATAAGACGCACCTAGGTTTTAGAGGAGAACAATAAGAAAAAAATACTTTCCATTACACCTCAGTACAGACCAGCAATCAGACCCCAATATTAATCAGACCTCAGCTTACAGTCCCAATCAGACCCCCAATGTCAATCAGACCTCAGATCAGACCCCCAATGCCTCAGATCACCCCCCAACCTTTAGCCATCTATCAGCCCCCATATGTCAGCTATCTATCAGCCCCCATATATCAGCCATCTATCAGCCCCCATATGTCAGCCATCTATCAGCCCCCATATGTCAGCCATCAGCTCCCTTATGTCAGCCATTACCCCTCATATGTCAGCCATCAGCCCCCATATGTCTGCCATCAGCCCCCATATGTCAGCCATCATCCCCCATATGTCAGCCATCATCCCCCATATGTCAGCCAGCAGCCCCCATATATCAGCCAGAAGCCCCTATATGTCAACCATCAGCCCCCATATGTCAGCCATCAGCAACCATATGTCAGCCAACAGCCCCTATATGTCAGCCATCAGCCCCCATATATTCAGCCATCAGCACCCATATCTCAGCCCCTATATGACAGCCATCAGTGCAAATAAAATAAAAAAAACTCACTTACCTCTCCTTCTCCTGGACGCCACCGCTCCTCACCATCGCAATATTCTACATCCTGCTGTCGGCCCTGTATCGCGGCGCACAGTGTGAGGTTACAGAGCGCCCTCATGCTGTGAGCAGCCCTGCACAACCGATAGCCAAGCCAAGGACCAGGAAGCGGTGAGTACAGAGCCTTCACCGCTTCCCGGTCCTCCGGTACTAATTTATTAGTATTTGCCCCAAAGGATGCAGAGGCATTTTTCCCCCACTTGCATCTTATGGGGCTAAAAATACGGTATTCTATTTTTTTTCTTATAGTTTTTCAGTTCTTCCTCGCTATCCTTCTGTTTTAGTGATTTAAATGCTTTATTTTTGTCATTTATTGCTCTCTTTACAGTTCTATTTATCCACATTGTTTTTTTTCTTGTGCCTTAACCTTTTATATATATGTACCTCTCACAATTACATTTTGGGATGCTTTTAAAAATATCCTATTTTGTGGCTGTATTTTTTTATTTTTGAGGACTTTGTCCCAGTTAGTTAGGCTTATGGCCTCTCTTAGTTGGCTAAATTTTGCTTTTTTGAAGTTTGGTATTTTTGTTCCTCCCTGTAGAAATGCTCTTTTGAAGAATAATTGGAAGGTTTTTACTTTATGGTCACTATTTCCCAGGTGTCCCCCAATTTGCACATCTGTTGTTCTGTCAGGTCTATTGGTTAATACTAAGTCCAGTATGGCTGTCCCTCTAGTCGGGTCCTGAACCAGGGAAAGGTAATTGTCTTTGGTTATTGCCAAGCACCTGTTTCCTTTATGAGATATACAGGCTTCAGTTTCCCAGTCTATATCTGGGTAGTTGAAGTCCCCCATAATAACGACCTCATTATAATCTGCCGCCTCTTCTATCTCGTTTAGTAGCAGATTTTCTGTGGACTCTGGTATATCAGGTAGTTTATAATAAACATCTGTTAGTATTTTATTATTGTTTTTGTCTCCATGTATTTCTACCCTCAGTCACTTCCAATGTTCATATCCCTCACTTATATCTTCTCGGACTGTGGGCTTTAGACAGGACTTTACATAAAGGCAGACCCCTCCCCCTCTCTGGTTTTGGCGATCCTTTCTAAACAGACTGTAACCTTTTATATTAACTGCCCAGTCATAGCTATCATCCAGCCATGTCTCAGTTATTCCCACTACGTCATAGTCCTCCTCACACATCACTAATTCCAGTTCACCAGTTTTATAAGTCAGGCTTCTGGCATTAGTATACATACAATTAAGAGGTTTATGTATATTTTTTAGCCTACACCTTTACTTCTGAACTGTTCTAGTCCCTCCTTCCATTCCTCCCCCAGTCACACTACCTTGTACTGGTCTATATCTGCACTATTTTCCCATCCTATAATGTAATTACCCTCCCCCCAGTACCTAGTTTAAACACTCTTCCAACCTTCTAGCCATCTTCTCCCCCAACATAGCTGCCCCTTCCACATTGAGGTGCAGCTCATCCCTACGATAGAGCCTGTAGCCGACAGAGAAGTCGGCCCAGTTCTCCAGGAACCCAAACCCCTCCTTCCTACACCAGTTCTTGAGCCACTTGTTAACCTCTCTAATCTCCCGCTGCTTTTCTTGTGTGGCTCGAGGCACAGGTAGTATTTCGGTAAACACTACCTTTAAGGTTCTTGCCTTAAGCTTGTGACCTAAATCCCTAAAATCATTTTTAAGGACACTTCACCTACCTCTAACTTTGTCATTGGTTCCGATATGGACCATGACTACTGGATCTTCTCCAGCCCCTCCCAGTAATCTGTCAACCGATCCGTGATGTGTCAAACTCGAGCGCCTGGAAGACAACACACCGTTCAACGATCCCGGTATTTGTGACAGATTGCCCTCTCTGTACCCCTAATAATTGAGTCTCCCACTAACAGCACCTGTCTCACCTGCCCTGCTCTTCTGGTCCCCTGCTTACTGGAGCTGACATTCCCCTGACTGGCAGAGGAAGGGTCCAGCTGCAGCAGTGCCCTCTCTGAACTGACATCCCCCTCATCTGCCAACCTTGCAAACTTGTTGATATTTAAATGGAAATTTTGACATTTTCAGTGCCATAATCTTATATTGTCCTTTACTAGAACTAGGTGGCAGCTGATTACCATTAGAAGGAAGTCCCCCAGCTAAACTATATGCTCATAGGTAAATAAGTTAAAATAATTTTTGTATCTTTTGCTAAATGTGTCCTTTTTGTAATAAGAAAACCTGAGACTTTCATCTTCCTCTCATACACAGCCACGGTGTTTCACTCCCTGCCATAATATAGATACGTTTTTCTATCAGATTAAAGGGGTTGTCTCACTTCAGCAAATTACATTTATTATGTAGACACTTAGGGAAGAGAATATGCAAATTAGCTCTTAGCAAGCTGTATCTCCGTTGCCACCAGATGAACGGTACCTATCCTATAAGTCCTTTCCTTCCCCTAATCTGAGCCTGGTAAAACTGGTGGAGGGAGCATCTGAGGATGTGCATGGGACTGCAAAGCACATATGTGCACTATAGCCACCAAAATGAAGATGGGGGACTATATACAGTGAGGAACAGAAGTATTTAAACAGTCTGCAATTTTGCAAGTTCTCCCACTTAGAAATCGGGAGGGGTCTGAAATTTCCATTGTAGGTGCGTTCCCACTTAGGGAGACAGGATTAAAAGAAAATTCAGGAAATCACATTGTATGATTTTTAAAAAATTTCTTTGTCTTGCACTGCTGCAGATAAGTATTTGAACACCTGGCAATCAGCAAGAATTCTGGCTCTCAAAGACCTGTTACTGTGCCTAAAAAGTCCACCTCTACTCCACTCATTAATCTAATTCAGTTAGTCCACCCTACAGTCAGTCAGACGCCAACTACTACCATGGGCAATACCAAAGAGCTGTCAAAAGACACCAGAGACCACAGGGCTGGAAAGGGCTAAGGGGCAATTGACAAGCAGCTTGGTGAAAATAGATCAACTGTTGGAGCAATTGTTAGAAAATGTAAGAGGCTAAAGATGACTGTCAGTCACCCTCCGACTGGGGCTCCTTGCAAGATCTTACCTGGTGGGGTATTACTGATGATAAGAAAGGTGAGGAATCAACCCAGAACTACAAGGGAGGAGCTGGTCAATGAGATAAAGAGAGCTGGGACCACAGTTTCAAAGGTCACTGTCGTTAGAACACTACGCTGTCATGGTTTCAAATCATGCATTGCATGGAAGATTCCCCTGCTCAAGTCATCACATGTCCAGGCCCATATGAAGTTTGCCAATGACCATCTGGATGATCCAGAGGAGGCATGGGAGAAAGTCATGTGGTCAGATGAGAACTTTTTGTCTAAACTTCACTCGTAGTGTTTGGAGGAAAAAGAAGGATGAGATGCATGCCAAGAACACCATCCTTACCGTGAAGCATGGGGGATGGTAACAGCATGCTTTGGGGGTGCTTATCTGCGAAGGGGACAGGACGACTGCAGTGTATTAAGGAGAGGATAAATGGGGCCATTTATTGCGAGATTTTGAGCAACAACCTCCTTCCCTCAGTCAGATCATTTAAGATGGGTCGTGGCTGGGTCTTCCAACGTGACAACGACTCGAAGCATGCAGGAGTGTCTCCGTAAGAAGCATATCAAGGTTCTGAAGTGGCCTAGCCCGTTTCCATACCTAAATCCAATACAACATCTTTGGAGGGGGGTGAAACTCTGTGTTGCTCATTGACAGCCCCGAAACCTGACAGATCTAGAGGAGATCTGTGTGGAGGAGTGGGCCAAAACCCTGTTGCAGTGTGTGCAAACCTGGTCAAGGACTACAGGAAACGTTTGACCTCTGTAATTACAAACAAAGGCTTCTGTACCAAATATTAACACTGATTTTTTCAAGTATTCAGATACTTATGTGCAGCAGTGCAAGAGAAATAAATTTGTTGAAAATCATACAATGCGATTTCCAGATTTTTTTATTTTTTATGATGTCTCTCAGAGTAGGAATGGACCTACAATGTGAATTTCAGACCCCTCCATTATTTCTAAGGGGGAGAACTTGCAAAATCGCAGGGTGTTGAAATACTTCTGTTCCTCACTGTACAGAGGATTGAGTATGTATGCAAGTGGAGGCCAAGCAGCAATATCTAAAACACATAGATCAGAGGGTGGTAGCAGTACAGATGACCAAGGAAATAATTTTCAAGCATTTGGGTATGCATTTTATAAATACGAGATCACAATACCACAACAGAGAAAACAGGTACGAAGAGGTAGACACTCAAAGCAAAAGAAGATATTATTCACACAGGACACAACGAACATAATTAACCTAAGTAACACAGAACTCACACTTTCACAAAAAGCTTTATTAAATAAAGGATTGAAATTTGCACCATCAAGGAAACTAGATAAATTCACTGCGTATATGGGGGTTGAGAAATTTATACGGAAAGTTTGCCTAAAAAGATACTATATGAAGAATCCTTTAGTGATGAACTCAGATGATACCAAGAATGAATATATGCATACGAATTTAAAAATAAAATCAAAGAAATTTCCGATACAGGAAATTAGCCCTGAAATATCAGCATTCAGGAAGAATGTCGAAAGAGACATAAGAAATATTAATATCCACCCAATTAGAAATAATTTAAATTGACAGGAAATAGAAGCCATAAAACAATTACAGGGAAATAATGACATCATAGTCCGCCCTGCGGACAAGGGGGGAGCAGTGGTCATTTTAAACAAAGAGGATTATGACAAAGAGTGCGATAAGCAACTTAGGGAGGAAGGCACATATAAGAAACTAAACCGGGACCCTACACAGACATTTTATCGAGAATTGGGTGACTATTGTAAGAAAGGAGTGGAAGAGGGTATCCTTCTAGAACAGGAGGCTGGATATATCCTGAATACGCAAAAAATAATTCCTGTCTTCTATTGCCTCCCAAAGGTCCACAAGGACCTACGGGCCCCCCCAGGGAGGCCAATAATATCAGGAATTGACTCTATCTCGTCTAATCTATCTCAATACATAGATAGACTATTACAGCCTGTGGTGAAAGGAATTCCATCCTATGTCAAAGACACGACCGATATAGTTAAAACAGTGGAGAATCTTAACTGGGAAGAGGGGTGGTTACTGGGGACCCTTGATGTAAGGGCCTTGTATACGGTCATAGAACACGAAAAGGGATTGGAGGCCCTTAATAAGCAATTAACTGCGCATAAGTCCCTAAAGAAACAACAAATAGAGTATATAATGGATGGAGTGAACTATATCCTCACACATAACTATTTTTATTTTGGAGGAGAATTTTACTTGCAGCAGAGGGGGACTGCCATGGGGACCAGGTTCGCCCCTAGTTATGCTAATTTATTCATGGCCCAATGGGAGTGTGAGGCAATTGCACCATTGCTGGGGGCGGACCTGGCCCTATGGCGTAGGTATATTGACGATATCCTCTTCGTTTGGCGTGGTACAAGGGAATCCCTAGATGACTTCATTAATAATATCAATGAGAATGATATGGGTCTACAGTTTACCTCGAATGTGAGTCTAACAGAAATACAATTCTTAGACCTAAACATATGTGTGAGGGGGACAAAGTTGGCCTGTAACACTTATTTTAAACCGACAAATAAGAACGGTTATATTAGATATTCCAGCTGTCACCTTCCCAGATGGCTGGTAAATATCCCGACCAGCCAGCTGAGAAGGTTGAAGCGGAACTGCACCGAATCGGAACAATACAAAAAAGAAGCAGAGAAACTAAAATTACAACTTCTAGAAAAAGATTATCCAGAATGGACTATAGAAAGATCTATGAAAAAAGTGGAGGCTATGGATAGAAAGGAATTTTTTAATGAACAACAAAGAACCATTGAAAAAATAACTAAGGAACAAGAAGACACATTGAGACTAATTTTACCCTTTCACTCCCAGTATAAGTTGATAGAGAAGATAATTAGGAAACATTGGGGCCATCTCCTAGAGGATAAGGTAATAGGGGCAAAAATCACAAAAGAACCAAAAATAGTGTATACGAAGGCCCCAAACCTAGAACTAAAGGTGGCACCCACAGTAGGACACCGACTATCTAAGCCTACTAAGAATTGGTTATCCTCACAGGGATTTTTTAAATGCGGAACATGTGTGTGTTGCAGGAACTGCCCTAATCCGAGAAAGATAACAAGAGCCTCTTCAACCCAGAATGATTTCCACATGGACATTAGAGATGGATTGACATGCAATTCCATCAATGTCATTTACCTATTAGAATGCCCGTGTGGGAAACAATATCTGGGTAGAACGAAGAGGTCTCTAAAAAAGAGGGTGGCTGAACATATAAACAACATAAAAAGAGGTTACTTATTACACTCTGTATCTAAACATTACAAGGAGGTACATGGTGGTGACCCCTCTAGCCTCTCCTTTATGGCCATAGAAAAAGTGGTACAGCCATGGAGGGGAGGCAATCTGATAGCACAAATGTCTAGAACTGAAACAAGAAGGATTTTCGAATTCCAATCCCTGATCCCCAGAGGGTTAAATGCTGAGATGGAAATATTTGGGTTTTTATAGTATGGGGCTGGGGTCCGCGGGCGACGGAACATCGACATCCGGCTGTTTCCCAGCATGCCGATCTTCCCTCTCTAGCGAATCCCTCCCCCAGATCTCCGTTACCCAAGCTCCATCATCTGAAGATAGAGTCCCCACCAATTTTAAGTTTTAAGTTGTAACATATGGTCCTATGGTGTATTGGATATAATTGGTGACCACTGATCATCCACCCATATTTTATCCAAAATCGTTCGTATGTCTATATATGACCTGCCACATATGCAAAATTTTATTTAATTTGTATTTATGTATGTTTTTGATATGAGTGATGTTAATTAATACGATCACTATCAGTAGGAGAAAGTTCCATATCCATGGTTTAAATGTTGCCCTAGATATCCCATAATCCTTTGGGAGGGGGTACTTATAAAAAGGAATATGAAAGTCTTGCCAGTTAACCACTGAGGAAGGGGCCAGTCGATATATGCCCCGAAACGCGTTTGGGTAAAAGGCAAGCAATCTAAAGGATACACGTCAAAAGGAGGACATACCACCATTATCCTTCCTTACATAAACCATAATATAGAGGATCGTAACATTGATGTTAAAGAACGCCATCTGAATAGCTGTCCCGCCCACCTCCTGCGTCCAAGATACGATCAGCCAATCGGACGCTCCCGCCATCGTCACGTGGGACGCCACTCAGTGACGACAGTGACCACGTGGGACGCCGCGCCAGGTCCTGGCAGGGAAAAGGTACCTGACTGTTTCCATACGGTACAAGGGAATAAAGGAAGGCCATTGATGTAAGACGCAGGACGGTAAAGTAAGCCTCTATGTTTGTAAATCACTAACTAGTGTGGATCCGATAAGGTACGTCTCCGTTGGAGGACTTTCAAATCTACTCACGGTCTTAAGGACGTTACGTCTGGATCATTGATAGACCACCTTTACTCTAACTTGCTACAATAGAGACTTGCATATTAGACCATGACATTATCTCACTAGTGAGACGGCGTACCAGATGGTTTATATATAGAAGGATTTGTACAGACACTTCAGAGGTTTATAGCTCCTACATGGTACCATACCAGTAGAATATCCATTATCAGACTGTATGGTTGATGTTCGATTTTATTCTATTTTATTTTTATTTGTGTACCACATAAGATCCCTATTGGATTAGCATCCATTTTATTTTATATGTTATCAATTTTAATAAATGTATTTCCACGTTTAGTCCATTGACCAGATATCTGTGTGCCCCTGCATTTACTTTATTATTTAGTCTTTCCTTACGGTTAAGGGTGAACCGGCAGGTGTGCACCAACTCATATTTGCGAAGTGGGTGGAGCCACTGTTTACCATTTACTTAATTTTATAAATACACTCCATAAATATTTAACATTGTCAGCCATTCTGATGAAATTGAGAACCACCATTGGTGGGACAATTCAGTGACTTGTCCTTTAATCCACATGCCTCCTAGTTAGTTTCAATAAAATATATTGGTTTTCCAAAAAGTAAAACATATATAATAATAACAACAATATTATAGAAATGATTACATGGATGGGTTATCAATCACATATTTGCTAGTTACGATTCCAGGCTTCAATATGAACCGTTTATTTACTTTTCTTTAGATATTTCATGGTCGTTTGCTATGAGTTTATTTATATATCATGTCTTCATAATCCAGGATGAAAATGGTTGATGTAATGCTTGTGGCAATAAGTTAATAATATTTCTCTTATTAACTCTATTAAAGTCTTATAAGGGGTTCTCTCATCTTAGACATTAGTGGCATATCACTAGGACATGCCACCAATAGCTGATAAGTGCGGGTCATACCTCTGTGATCTCCATCTATCTCCAGAGCACAACCCCCAAAATAAGCGGAGAGAAGCCATGCTTGTAAGGTCACTATCCATTCATGAAAATAGACGACGTTATCTGAACACCCATAGAAATGAGTGCTGCATGTCATACCAGTGGTCTCCTCCAAATGCTTCCTTCCTGACAATTGTCTGTAGAAGCGGGCTTTCTGATACAGTTTTATCAGGCTATTTAAGATCTGAGACCTTAGTCAAAGTTATCTAAGTGCTCAGATCTCCTTGGGTTCCCATACTTTTTTAAGGTACTTCTTTCCTTTTTCAACTCTAAAATAGTACAAAACAAAAATAATACACTGATGTTGCTTAAAATGTTGAAAAGTGTGTTTCATCTAAAGCTTTATGCCTTTTGAAAATCATTTTATCTTCAACTTGTTTATCTGTTCACGGTAACAGTAATTTTGACCAAGGGTGCCCAAAATTTTGCATGCCACTGCATATCTCTGCATTTTCTATGGACAATATATGGGCCTTTGCTCACTATAATAATATTTAATCTAGAATTTAACTTTGCTCTACACTGTATATGTACATGCATCTTGAAATACGTTTTGTTTACTATATTTTATGTCCACATATAATTTGTCTCACCAGTATCTGAGAAAGGTCCAACAATATTTCTGTTTATAATTGTCTCAGTAGATTGCACCAATAAATACTTAATATTTGAGTGCCAAATGTTAGTTTTTATGAAGTATGAGTAAGTTCCTTCCACTACCAGAGTGCCACATACCCTTCACACGCTTTTATTATTTGAGTCGCTTACTCTAGTGTGAACTTACGCTTAGAGATTAACAAATTGATTCTATAGAATCAAAATCCTTCCTGAATTTTTAATATTTAGATTCTATGGAATTACAATTTCAAGCAACTCAATCTTGTAAAATTTTTGTACAAGAGTGAGGAAGATACTGATAGAGAAAGAGAGAGAGAGAGAGAGAGAGAGAGAGAGAGAGAAAAAAAGAAAGAGAGAGAGCAAATGTTATTAACAACTTTTCAGGAAGATTAAACCACTTTCGATAGAGACCTCAATGATGGTCCATGTGGCTCCTTTCATGGTGCTGGAGAGTCGACATTATTAATATAAACACAATTCTCCAAATTTTGTACTATTTTGACAGTTCCTTTGTCTCTGCTATAACACTTTTTGCTTAAAATGAAGAAATTTGTCAGATGATTCATTTGGAGTTGTTCTGCTTCCAGTCTACCTTATTCCAAATTGGTGAAGAGATGTGAAAGGTGGCTATAGGCCTCCCTTACTTCTCTCTTTATTATATGGTGACCCTCTTTAATTGTATCATGAAATGCTATGGGATAGACAGAGAAAACTTTGGGAACACTGAATCACAGCAGTCACTCCTACCACTATATTATATAGTGTTGAACGGCACTCCTTTTTCTGTTGGTGGTGCTCAGTGGTAAAGGGTAGTCATATAATTAAAGAAGTACCACGGCACTCAAATTGTCGATGCAAGTCAAGTTGATTTATTTGTCATCCATCCACATAACTCTAGTTTACACTGATACATGCTTAATAATCTGGCCAGATTATTAAGCATGTATCAGTGTAAACTAGAGTAATGTGGATGGATGACAAATAAATCAACTTGACTTACTCCTACCACTATAGACCTTGTTTTGGTTTTGGCCACTAAATAGAAGGAAACTCATGCTTTCCTTTTATCTTTTACATAAGCTCTTAAGATTCTGAATGCATGTAAATTAGGAAGGATCGGCCCAGACTCCATAAGCTGCGCTATATCTATTTGATAACCTCTAGCATCTGGCTGCATTGTGCTCCTAAATAAGAAGGAATAAGGAGGGCAGGTGATGTATGTCTGGTAGATGTGCAGGTTATCCTGTTCTTCAAACCATTGGCAGACATCCTCGGATAATCTTTGTGGCCCAGAGGTGCTTGATTTTCTAATTTTCAGCTGTGGGACTTTAGTAGTAAAGCTGATGCTGAAGAGGCTCTGTCCAGAGCACTGACTCCTTATGAGGCCCTATGTTCAGTCTCTTGCTTGAGAGGGCAGTGGAGACATTCCCTTTTTATATGTCAGCATGGGAATGTAATGCAGAGAAGTCATCCTGAACATCAGACTGGGACAGAGCCCTTCAATTGACACATAAAATAAGTTATCTATATCCTGTAGAATGCAAGAGAATAATTACTGTACACAATCGTAACCAGATTGTACAAGACGCCAGTCTGATTGCACTCTGTGTTTCATTCCTATCCAGGCTTTTGCTAAAGAAACTGGAATATAGGGAACATACTATGGCACATACTTGGTGAAGTTATCCCGAAATAAAACCACTTTAGAATGATTTGTTATCCATATTCAACCATATTTTCTCTGTAAATGTTCAAGTGGCTCAAGGTGGTGTCAGCAATACCATAGCCCAACATACTGTCCCATCATAACCGTATACTACAGTGTAGCAGGGCCGGTTCTATAATAAGGCAGACCAAGCGGCTGCCTTAGGGCGCAGAGAAGGGGGGGGCATAAAAATGAACTTTTTTTAAAAATCACTTGCAGCGAGTTGTGCCGCCGGCCACCGACCCCAGCCTGCATGTGCAACATGGTTATGGGGGCACTCAGGGGGTGTGTGACTGGCGAGTGGCTCCGCGGTGGGCAGCAGCAGGGACTAGAGCAGCTGTTGGTGACTGTGACTCAAACAGCCAGCCCAGACGGACTGTCGACTGCCATAGGGTAGGTGATGAGTTTATAATTATTACACAACATTAATGGTGACATGATGGAAGGGGGGACAAATCAAATGTCTGTAGTCTGTGCCATGGAGGGGGAGAAATGTGACATGGGGGCGATCATGTGCCATGGGGGGGGGTGTAGCACAACAGGTGGTCACAATGTGATCATGGGGGGGGGGGCACCAAAATGTAGCTGCGCTTGTGTTGGCAAAAATCCTTGCACCGGCCCTGCAGTGTAGCACAATATATCTCCGCAAAAGTTGTTCCTCTGTGGTGGCTCTGTGGTTGTCCTTCTGTCCTCCTCCAGTTGTCTCTGACTAGGATATGGAACAGGCTAAGGAGATAAGATTCGTTCACAGTGGTTGAATTCAGGAGGGCATGTGCGATAGCTGGCCATGTACATGAGTACACGATTCTTACAGCTATAATTATCACTGAGGGCTCATTATGTACCTGTCCAGGAGCAGAGAGAAGGGCATTGGCCCACTGGGAAATTTCCCTGTAAGGTCTATGGCCAATCTGCCCCTGGCTCTTTCCATCATAACTCACCCCTTAAAGGTTCAATCACTATTTGCTTTGACATTTTCTTGCTGCTAATCACTTTATATTTTAGCATGGGAATGTGAATGGAAATGTGAAGTTATCATGACTGGGACATAGTTCTTCAATTGACACATACGGTAAGTAATAAGGCATATAATTCAGACCAGGGGTGTAGCTAGAAATGACTTGGCCCCATAGCAAAAAAAAATGTATGGGCCCGTCCCCCTCCCGGATCTCCCACCCCACATACCTATCAGACCTCCCAATCCTTCCAGAGCTCCCACCCAAACACCCTCCAGGACCTCCCACCCCAACATCCCCACACCCCACCCTAGATCTCTCTAAGTGTGATCCACAGATCCCCCAAGTGTCATCTACAGATCCCCCCTTAAGTTTCATCCACAGATCCCCCCTTAAGTGTCATCCACAGATCCCCCATTCCACAGATCCCCCCTTAAGTGTCATCCACAGATACCCCCTTTCCACGGATCCCCCCTTAAGTGTCATCCACAGATCCCCCTTAAATGTCATCCACAGATCCCCCCTTAAGTGTAATCCACAGATCGCTCCTTAAGTGTCATCCACAGATCCCCCCTTAGGTGTCATCCACAGATCCCCCCTTAGGTGTCATCCACAGATCCCCCCTTAGGTGTCATCCACAGATCCCCCTAAATGTCATCCACAGATCCCCCCTTAAAGTATAACTGTCAATTTTTTTTTTTTTTTACTATTGGATTTTGGTGGTTAATATCACCTTGTTGGCCCTGTTTTAATTTCTGATTCTTAAATAAATAACCCCTAAAAGCCACCTAAAAGTCCCCAGTATTAGCTATTGTTACCTGAGATAAAATCAGGTTGCTATGCTCCTTCCGCCTACCAGATAGAGGACGGAGCACGCTGCGTGCACTGGGAACTGATAGTGAGTCAGCTTTGTAAGGGAATGTATAAAAAGCCAGGTTCTTCCTGACAGGAGATAACAGTGCTGGGCTGTGTGTGTGAACTTCTCCACATGCCTGTGCTTGGCAGACACTCCCTTAGCAGTGAAGGACAATGTAGAGCCCAGTGTATAAATGACAGCCTTATCTGATAAGAGGAGAGCTTGTAGAAGGACTACAGGCTTCAGCCAGACCTGGGAACTTCACTGCAAGACCCCCCTATACAGAGCTGGTCTTCACTAACTTCACTGCAAGACCCCCCTATACAGAGCTGGTCTTCACTAACTTCACTGCAGGTGTCCTATGGATTAGCCTCAGGGCTGAGGGCGGCCATCTTAACAGAATAGTGAAATTGCAGTTTTATGCAGACTGGTTGCTAAGGGCTGAATCTTATTAAATAAGGGGTAAGTAAGTCTAATAGTTATTGATTCAGGTATATTATCATATTAGTAACTACATATATGAAAACTGAAATTAGGGTCTAAATGTGACAGTTATCCTTTAAGTGTCATCCACAGATCCCCCACTTAAGTGACATCCACAGATACCCCCCTTTTTTTTGTATCAATCGTTTTTTATATTGAGATTTTTAAAGTTTTGAAACAAACAAACAGAGAAGCTCTGTAATCATAGTTAACAGCTAGAGCAAATATCACATGATTGTCTTGATTATAAAACATCCAATTCAGCATAACAAAAAATTACGAAAGAAAAGAAAAGACAAAAAAAAAAGAAAAGAAAAATGACAGAAAGATGTGAGTAGTGTGCTTAATAAAATGTCCATGAAAACGTGGAGTTCAGCAACCCGAACCCCACACATTGCTTTTAAATCTCATTATAGATAACAGAGAAGAATACCATGCGAAGATCCCCCCCTTAAGTGCCATCCACAGATCCCTCCTTAAGTGCCATACACAGATCCCCCCTTAAGTGTCATCCACAGATCCCCCCTTAAGTGTCATCCACAGATCCCCCCTTAAGTGTCATCCACATATCCCCCTAAGTGTCATCCACAGATCCCCCTCAGTGTCATCCACAGATCCCCCTTAAGTGTCATTCACAGATCCCCCTTAAGTATCATCCACAGATCCCCCTTAAGTGTCATCCACAGATCCCCCACTTAAGTGCCATCCACAGATCCCCCCTTAAGTGTCATCCACAGATCCCCTCTTAAGTGTCATCCACAGATCCCCCCTTAAGTGCCATCCACAGATCCCCCCCTTAAGTGTCATCCACAGATCCCCCCTTAAGTGTCATCCACAGATCCCCCTTTAAGTGCCATCCACAGATCCCCCCTTAAGTGCCACCCGTCTGCTAGCTAATTTTTTCACTGCACTCACTTGCCTCTAATTGAAGAGAAGCGCCGTAATCTCACACAGGCGCACTGGCAGAGGCCAGGAAGACGGTGCATGTGCACTTCGATGCATCTGCCAGTGCGCCTGTGTGGAGATTACAGCGCTTCTCTTCAATTAGAGGCAAGTGAGTGCAGTGAATAAATTACCTAGGAGGCGGCGCTAGGCGTAAGGAGGCGGCACTGGGTGGGAGGAGGCGGCGCTGGCACATAGGCGCTATCTGCGACTTTTCCCCAATCACGCCAGTTCTAAAATTGTGGGCGTGTGCAGGAAAGGGGAGGGGCCATCAGGCCCGTCTCATTCATCATTTTTTATGCCTGTTTTAGGCATAGAAAATGGTCTAAATTTAAGACAGCAAGCTGTCTTACATTTAGAACTGGTGATAGATGCGTTGAAGTTATGGAGAGGCCGGTGCCTCTTCATAACTTCAGAGGATCCACCGCCCGCTATGGGCCTTTATTAAGACCGATATCTAAAACGCCGGTCTTAATAAATGTGCCCCTTTGTTTTTGAGTGCTCACCAAATTTTATACAATTAGATGAAGTGACTTCCCGACCAGCGTCGTAGGGCGCTGATAGGGCGGGTGCAGGAGCTGCACCCACCCCATCAGCTGCATGGGACTGGCTTTTCCCGTTAGCCAGACTCCTGCTGTATGTGCCGGCATCGGTGAAAACACAGATGCTGGCGCATTAACCCTCACTATGCCACGGTCAGCGCTGACAGCGGCATGTTCAGGGTGTGTGGATGGAGGGAGCTCCCTCCCCTTCCCCATTGGGTCCCCGTGCTGCTGTTACAGGGATCTAATGGCTTGGACGGCAGCCCGATGCCTTCTTTAGGCATTGTGGATGCCTTCCCTGTTAGCCTGTGAGATCCAGCCACCTGGATCTCACAGGCAGGAAGCTGTAGGTGTATTACAGAAGTATTGTAATGCATTGGAGAGGGGATCAGACCCCCAAAAGTTGTGTGGGGGGGGGAAGAGTTAAAATAAAGTTTTGCATAATAAAAAATAAAAGTAAAAAAAAAGCATTATTTTCCCATAATTAAGAAATATTTTTTTAAATTGGGAAAAAAAGAAAAGTATACATATTAGGTGTTGCCACGTCCGTATCGACCGGATGTATAAAAATATCACATTATCCACCCTGTCAGGTTTATGCAGTAAAAAAAAACTGTGCCATAACAGCCTTTTTTTGGTCATCTTCCCTCACAAAAAGTGTAAAACCAGGCGATCATAAAGGCGTATGTACCCCAAAATGGTACCAATTAAACTGTCATCTCATCCGGCAAAAAATTAGATCCTACCTAAGACAATCATCCAAAAAAAAATACGGCAGTCAAAAAATGGCAACACAAAAACAAGATTTAATTCTGTTCAAAAATGCATTTACCGTGTAAAAAAATACAATAAACATATTGGGTATCGTAACGTCTGTAACAACCTGCTCTATAAAAATATCCCATGAAATGCCCCCTCAGTTGAATGCTGTAAAAAAAAAAAATTTAAAAGTATGCCAAACATTTTTTGTCACCTTGCCTCACAAAAAGTGTAACACCAAGCGATCAAAAAGTCTTAGGGTTTGTTCACACGTCCTTAATTGTTTTGCGGACTCGCAAAACACAGACACTGGCAATGTGTGTTCCCCAATTTACGGACCGCACTATATTAGAAAATGCCTAATCTTGTCCGCAATTGCGGACAAGAATAGGACATGTTCTATTTTTTTGCAGAAACAGAAGTGCGGATGTGGAAGCGCGGATCCGGAAATGCCAATGCGGACAGCACATAGTGTGCTGTCTGCATGTTTTCCATCCCCATTGGATATGAATGGGTCCACACCCGTTCCGCAAAATTGCGGAACAGATGCGGACCCGTTTTGCGGACCTGTGAATGGAATCTTATGTACCTCAAAATGGTACCAATCAAACCTCGATCTCATCCCGCAAAAAATGAGACCCTACCTAAGACAATCGCCAGAAAAAATAAATAAAAAATAGGGCAGTCAGAAAATGGCAACACAAAAACAAGATTTAATTCTTTTCAAAAACAACCATAATAACCTGTTATATAAAAATATCATATTATATGCCCTCTATGCCAAAACAGCCTTTTTCATGTTGCCTCACAAAAAGTGTAATACCAAGCGATCAAATTGTAATATGTACCCTAAAATGGTACCAATGTAAAGGTCACCTCATCCCGCAAAAAATGAGCCCCCATCATAAGACAATAACTCCAAAAAGAAAAACCAATGGCGCCAAAAAAAACAATCCATCAAAATCTGCACTGCAAAAGCGATATGGTTCTCCTTCAATTCTGAATCCTGCCATGTGTCCCCCCAGCAGTTTACCAACACATTTTTGCCATATTCAGGAAAAAATAGGTAACAAATCTTAGGTGCTTTTTCTCCTGTTACCGCTTGTGAAAATTAAAAATTTTGGGCTAAAGCAACATTTTATTGGAAGAAATTAAACATTTCATTTCTCAGCAAAGTGTTTTCAAATTCCGTAAAGTGGGGGTCAAAGTGCTCAAAACCCCCTTAATATATCCTTTGAAGGGTATAGTTTCCAAAATGAGGTCACTTTTTGAGGGATTACACTGTAGGGCTACGTCAGGGTATCTTCAAATACAAAATGGTGCCCAAAAACCATTCTAGCAAAATTTGCCTCCAAAAACCATATGGCGCTCCTTTCCTTCTGACCACTGTCATGTGCTCTGACAGCAGTTTTCTACCACACATGGGGTATTTCTGTAAACTCTAGAATCAGAGTAACATATATTAAGCTTTAGTTTGCTGTTGACTCTTTCTGTGTTGCAAGAAAAAATTGATTAACATGAAAAATCTGTGTAAAAAATGAAATTTTTATATTTTGCCTCCATTTTCCTTTAATTCTTGTAGAACACATTAAGGGTTAACAAATTTTGTAACATCAGTCTTGAATAGTTTAAGGGGTATAGTTTCTAAACTGGGGTCATTCATGGGTGGTTTTCATTATATAAGCCCCTCAAAATCAATTTATATCTGAAATGGTTTTTGAAATTTTGTTAAAAATTTAGAAAATTTAGAAAATTTTGTTTAAAATGATGCCAACATAAAGCAGACATATGGAGAATGATGACTGATAACTATTTTATAAGGCATTACTATCTGTCTTAAAAGTAGAGAAATTCAAATTTAGAACATTGTGAATTTTTCAAAATTTTTGTAAATTTGGGATTTTGTTTATAAATAAATGAGACATATATTGACTCAAATTTACCACTGTCGTGAAGTCACGAGAAAACAGTGTCAGAATGGCCTGGATAAGTAAAAGTGTTCTAAAGTTATTACCACATAAAATGACACATGTCAGATTTGCAAAAAATAGCCTGGGCAGGAGGGTGAAAGCTGGCCCGGGTAGAAAGTGTTAAACAAAGTTTAGTTTTTGGGGGGTTTTAACTATAAGGGCTTATTGACATATCTGTATCTGTCATGGGTACATATTGTGGTCTCCAATGCACGGAACGACCTCACAACGGCATGTTCATGAGGCTTTACCCCTCCAGACCATACGATAGTTTAGCCTGCTTCAGTGTAACATAATGAAGAAGAACAGTAAATACCTTATTCATGTCAAATGGAGGTTTCACTACATCAATAATATGCATGTGTTTCGTATTTGGATTGGAATTCATTTCATACGACATATGTTTGACCTTAACAAGCAAAATCTTAATGGATTTACAAGTTACGTTACCAGGAAGAACACATAGAATTACTTTATTTCCTTGCTAAGGATCTATAGTGCTTAATCTCCAAGACAGGACATAACAAATTATCTGCGGATTATTGCCTAAATACACCTTCCAATGCCGGGAGCTCCTGACACAGTGCAATCACAGGCTGAATACTATCACCATCTCTGTAATCCTTCTCTTACAGATCAGATTGGAAAGTAATAGTAGCAAGATTAAAAAAAACAAGATTAAACTAGAAGCCCCAACAAGATAACCATGAAAGAACGTACTCTGTGATCTCATATATCAAGTGCAATGTATAAAGAGTATCAGAATTGTCCATTGCAACCAATTAGATGTTATCTTACATTTCAAAAGAAAAGGATTGAAAATGCAAGCGGGTCTTCGTGCTGTTCAGACACAGGTATTGCAACTTTAATATTCGCTTGTTACTATGTTACTCTGAAACTCTTTTGGTATTGCAAGTTCAAAATATTAACAGACTGTATGGTACATGACATTGCATAGGATTATTCTGCATCTTTTTTTTTTTTTTTTTTGGGGGGGGGGGCACCCTGACCAAAAAGTTGCCTCCTTCTATCACCAGTATTGTCTGAAACACGTTAGCAATTTTGGCAGATTTCCCAACACTGTTTAAGATTGATACAGGGCAAAGTTAGGGAATAATATATGAAAGACAATGCGCCAGAAAAAAGTGGAGTGATTTAAGCTGTTCAGTGGGTAGAGGAGGATTCGCAACGAACATTGCGAGTGTTTTCAACATTTTAATGTGATTTGCCCCATTGTGTGCATTTGATATATACTTAGGCCTCATGCACACGACCGTATGTGTTTTTTGGTCCGCAAACCGTAGATCTGCAAAACCTTGAAGCTGCTCCGCGTTCCGTTCCGCAATTTGTGGAACGGAACGCGGCCCATTGTAGAAATGCCTATTGTTGTCCGCAAAACGGACAAGAATAGGACAAGCTCTATTTTTTTTGTGGGGCCACGGAATGGAGCAACGGATGTGGACAGCACACGGAGTGCTGTCCGCATCTTTTGCAGCCCCATTGAAGTGAACGGTCGTGTGCATGAGGCCTAAGGGGCAGATAGATTTTTTTATCAGACTTTCATACTTATATAGATTTATTACTTGTGACATTTTGAAATGTCACACAAAGATTCGCTAGTCCACGCCAGTAGGACCTGACGGAACCACTATAAAAAAAAAAATATCAAGTTGCAAAAATATTTCTATCAAGCACACACAAGACACAGGACAAGATGGTGTTCATTATGAGATTTCATAAATAATATGAAATCTCTATATAATGTGAGGCAGTGACAGGCCTCAACTATTAAGGAAGGTATGTGTCTCCGAGAATGGTACAGGAAACCTAATAGAGGAGATGCATATTATGGTTTGCTGTGGCTCACCTGAGACAG
The DNA here is from genome assembly GCA_033119425.1 of Bufotes viridis. Classification (NCBI taxonomy): domain Eukaryota; kingdom Metazoa; phylum Chordata; class Amphibia; order Anura; family Bufonidae; genus Bufotes; species Bufotes viridis. Next base: position 41,056,617 of record CM065591.1, on the reverse strand, counting down.
GGTGCCCGGCCAGTACCTAGTGAGTCCACTATGATAGATAGTGGACACTGTTGTTACCTAGTATAGCTGGTATCAGCTAATCTGGGCCTGGCTTTTATTGGGAATAAGCAAAGAGCTGGTTGGGTGCTTATTCCCCATGATCCACTCTGGGATTCACAGGTGGCCCATGTCCATTGTTGTGATTTAAAAAGTCAGCAGCATGAAGCAGTGTGTGTCTTTATGTGTGAGAGGCTTAGGTACCTTGCAGACGAGCAAGTATTCTGCGTGGGTGCAATGTGTGATGTGAACGCATTGCACCCGCATGGAATCTGGACCCATTCATTTCAATGGGGCTGTGTTCTTTAGTAATGTTTTTCCCACATCACTTTTGCATTGCATGAAAATCGCAGCATGTTCTATATTCTGCAATTTTCACGCAACATTGGCCCCATAGTTGGCCCCAACATTGGCCCCAAATCGCATCCGCAAGCAAGTGCAATTTTCAGGGATGGTTGCTAAGAGATGTTGTTTGTAAACATTCCGTTTTTTATCACGTGCATGCAAAACACAATAAATCGCAATGCATCCGCTTGATAAAAACTGAATAACTGAACGCCATCGCAAACAAAACTGAATGTACTTGCTTGCGAAATCGCGCAGTTTTCACTGAACGCATCCGCAATGCATCCGGACCTAATCTGCTCACGCTTGTCTGCAAGGGATCTTACAAATCACAGAGTGCAAGGCGTGTGTGAAGCAACACTGGCCTGAGGACGGTTCTAAGTGACACCTGAGCCTGTATCACTCTGTTCGTGTTATGGACAGACTACCTGATCCGGCTGTAAGGGGCCGCCGCCATCTTGATTGAAGATCTCGCGCGAAATCCCGTGCACGGTGACGTATGATGTCACCTTGCTGACCGACATGATGACATCATCACGGGCCACATAAGATTTCACACTAGATCTTCAATCAAAATACCGGTGGCCGGCTCTTCGAGATCAAATGGATGAGGTAAGTATGATTTTTAGAATTTTTTTTTTATTTTACACTGTATTATTCCTGTCAGACGCTGTAATCAGCTATGAACGTGGCATCCGAGGGGTAAAATGACGGGTAATGGCGCAATAGCCAATCCCTGTCATTGCACCCACAACTTACAAAGAAAGTAATTAATCACAAAGCTAATTTTTTGGCAACGCAGGTGAATCCAATTTTTTTATACTTCTCTCATCACTAATCTCAGCATGTCTTAATATCTCCCCTGCAGCAGCTATTTTCCTTTTTCTTTTTTTTTGGTTTTTGCTTTTTACTCCCTGCCTTCCAGAAGCTATAAGTGTTATATTATTTTTTTGTTCACATAGCTATACAAGGGCTTTTTTTTTAAGTTTTAGTTTCTAAAGACCATTTAATATTCCATATAATGTATTGGGAAGCCACAAAAAAAATTGGAAATGGAGCCAGAAAAAATGCAATTCCTCCACTGTTTTATGGGTTTAATTTTTATGGCATTCACGATGTATCAAAACTGACATGTTTATTTCATTCTGGTGGTCAGTGAAATTACAACACATTTATTTAGCTTTTATTATATTTTAATACTTTAATTATTTTTTTTTTCATTTGTTTGCATCGTCCATGACACCCATAACTTTTTTTGTATATTTCTGAGAACAACGAGGGAGCCAGAAGGGGTGTGGCCGTAATGCCCAACCTACAAAGGCACAGCCCTGGCCATCTGAATGCATCATCATGTGGAGTCAAAAAGGGGTGGAGTTTGATAAGCATGCATTAACCCTCACACAGTCAGACTCATCATGATGTAAAGAGCTGCAGCATCTAATTTTCTGGTTATCACCCACAGGCTCTGGTTTTTTGTAAACATTTAAAACTGACTTAAAAGCTGCAAACTTAGAAAATGATAATAAATGTAGTAAGAATAAATGGGTCAAAATTATGAATACATAAATCAAATTGATCCCATGACTGCAATCACAAAAGGCTGATATATCAGATAAATCATTTAAATTTTTACTGCTCCTTAAGGCCGTGGGGGGTCATGGTGTTTAGTCTAAAAATCCTCACCTTGCTCTTCGTTAAGATGTTCACCTATACAGCGACGGAGTTCCCTGCGTGTCATTCCTACGTATTGTAACCAACACTCACAGGTTATTAGATATATAACGCCTTTCGTGCGGCAATTGATAAAATCAAGTATGAAGTAGACATCTTCTGTTCCTCTTCCTGTGAAGGACTTCCCAGATTGTATATAGTCACAAAAGCTGCAGTTGCCTCTATGAAAGCATCCTTTTAATGAGTTGCTATGACATGTTTTAGGCTTATGAGGTGGTGTGAAGTGACTGTATACAAAATGGTCTTTCAAACTCCGCCCCCTTCTAAATGTGATACTTGCTTGGGGACTGACTACATCTATTAAGTCAGGATCGATGAGTAAGGTTTCCCAGTGGCGATGGACAATACTCTTAACCTGTACTGATGCAGCATCAAATGTCCCTATCAATCTAATCAGACTCTCCGTGGTCTGATTAGACCGATTGATCGGGTGTAGCAAATAGGCACTGGCTAACACGACAATGTTGTAACAGGGATGCTGTGAACCAGTGAGCTTCCCTGCATCTGTCTGGAGGATAGCTTAGGCCACCACACGCTTGCTACCACCTGAATGGGGAGAATTTTGCATACCATACTCTCCCTGTCATGAGAAAGGACTCTGCATATACCATATCCTCCTTGCTGCACCCCGATTTTTGATGGGGTTATTTTTTTCCCCTAATGAATCGGGAGCTGTAAATGAAGACTACAATGCCCCTCGTCAATGTTTGATGTAGAAACTACTACAACATCTGACGTGATACTGCCCCTTGTCCCCTAATGATTCTGGGTCATGAAATATTTTGGATGAAACGCGTTGGGACTAGAGATGAAAGAATTTTTCAAAAATTCTATTTGCCGGTTCGCAGAATTTTTCGGGAAAAATATTATTCGAACCGAATATATTCGCGGTGAATTACATTAAAAAACTGCTATTTCCTGGCTGCTGAGAGCCTTTCTAGTGGTTTAAAACACTGTGCCTTTCAGTAATACTGCCTTTCAGGGAGTCTGCTTTGGTGGTGAAATAATACTGTAAGTCGGTATGACATACCGATGACAGGGGTCACTCTTAGAATCACTGCATACTTCACTTAATTGGGAGGCCACAGGGCCAAAACTGACTAAATAACTCAAGTATCAACTCAGCCTTACAGGTAGATGTTACTGTCAAGAAGAAGCGCACTCCTTTTACACCCTGATCAGCTGATTCCACATAGATGTCTACAGAATCTGTTCTATTAAACGCTTATACAAGCAAAGCCCCCCTGACAGAGTGAAGGGGGTGTTAGCAGTAAGTTTGTGTTGACGTCACCGATTATTTTGGCCTTCCTCTAAACAGTCAGAACAATAACCCCCAAAAAACTGATCCTGTCTGTGGAGCATGTGCCTTCACTCGGTCAGCATTTGCTCAATAATCCATCAGTTTTGCTGAAGGCAAAAAAAAACTGAGTGGATCTTAAACAGAGATGACACGTGAATGGACTATTTGTATGTCTTTTGTACCCACTCCTGCTTTTGGCTACCAACTCATAAGTCACTTCTGATTGGACCATACAGGCCGTAAAGCTGCTACACAGACAGGATCCATTGTACATCTCGTTTTTCCTTCCTTCTGACAGATCTGAAGAAGTGTCAAATAAATGATGATGTCAGCCAGGCTGAAAGCCACAATAGTGGACCAGTCATGAAGTGGGGAGGGTGGGAAAAGCATGAGAAGTCCAAAATGTGGACCTATGACATAGTGGTGACGTGGAAGCAGTATGAGGAGACCAGAGAGTGGCCCAATGACAGGGTCGAGAGGTGGAAGCAGTATGAGGAGGCCACCAAGTGGCACAATGACCAAGTCTGCAGGTGGCGGCAGCATGACGAGACCACAGAGCGGCACAATGACAGAGTCTGGAGGTGGCATCAGCATAAGTAGGGCAGAGGGTGGCACAATGAAAGAGTCTGAAGGTTGTGGCAGCAGAAGCATCAGGAGAAGGCTACTGAGTGGCACAGTCTTTAGGTGGCGGCAGTATGAGGAGACCACAGATCGGCGCAATGACAGAGTCTGGAGGTGTCAGCATCATGAGGAGACCACTGCGCAGCACATTGATAGAGTCTGGAGGTGGCAGCAGCATGAGGAGACCACAGAGGGGCAGAATGACATAGTCTGGAGGTGGTGGCAGCATGAATAGGCCACAGAGTTGCACAATGACAAAGTCTGGAGGTGGTGACAGCATCAGGAGGCCACAGAGTGGCAAGGTGACATACTGTGGAGGTGGGTGGCAATACCAGTTTCCGCTGAAGATGGTGGGTGTAAGAAGGCGCACTTGGCATCAGATGTGTGGCATCCGGCAGGTAGCAGCATTAGAATAGTAGCTGAAGCAGGTAGCCAGAAGAAACCGGTCTCTTTTGTCAAATTGTTGGTGTGGCACCATGGATGATCTAGTCTGATGCATCAGGCATTGGTGTGTGGAAATCCTGGCTGATCCACGCCTAAATCATCTTGATGTAGTGTCCCACTATGTGCTATATGTGGGCACTTTAAACTCTTGCTTAATGTGCTATCAAATGTATTGTGGTATCATGCTGCAATTCCCTTTACCAGGCTGGCAGTGTCATTTACCTTTATTCGCTCCTAGGTGGTGGCTTAAATATAATAAGCTGGGGGGGGGGGTAAAGTTAGTGTGTCCGATGATAATGAAGAGATGAGGAAGTTAATGGAGAAGGTGGAAATTTATATTTCCACCGAAATAATAAAGAAAAGATTTTACTGCATATAAGTGCAGCACTTAATGCCGAATACAAGTCTTTTTCCCACTGATATAATTCAAAAAAGACTTTACCGCATTTAAGTCCAGAGCTTATTGATGAATACAAGATTTTTTTCCACCGAAATATTTCAAACAAGATTTTACCACATATAAGTGCAGCACTTAATGCTGAATACAAGTTTTTTCTCCATCAAAATAATTAAAGAAAGATTTTGGGCTCATGCACACAACCGTATTTTGTTTCCTTTCCGTTCCTTTTTTTTTTTTTTTTGCTGATAGGATGCAGACCCATTCATTTCAATGGGTCAGCAAAAAATGCAGACAGCCACACCATGTGCTGTCCACATCAGTATGTCCATTCCGTTGCCCCGCAAAAAAATAGAGCATGTCCTATTTTTTTCTAGTTTCCGGAAAAGCATAGGCATTATTACAATGGATCCGCAAAAATTACAGATCCGCAAAAAAAAAACGAATGCCACACAGACGTCATCCGTTATTTTTTTGCAGATCCTCAATTTGTGGACCCAGCAAAACTCATATGGTCGTGTGCATGAGGCCTTTACCGTATATAAATGCATTGATTAATGATAAATTCAAGATTTTTTTCCACTAAAATATTTCAAAAAAGATTTTTCCGTAGATAAGTGCAGCGCTTAATGCCGAATACAAATTTTTTTCCACAACAATAATACAAATAAGATTTTACCGTATATATGGTTAGTTCAGTGCTTCATGCCGAATGAAAGTTTTTTCTCCACTGAAATAATTAAAAAAAGATTTTGCATCATATAACTGCAGTGCTTAATGATGAATACAAGTTTTTACTCCACTGAAATATTTGAAACAAGAGATTACCGCATATAAGTGCAGCGCTTAATGCCGAATACAAGTTTTTTCTCCACCAAAATATTTCTAACAAGATTTACTGCATATAAGTGCAGTGCTTAATGATGAATACAAGATTTTTTTCCACCAAAATATTTCAAACAAAGATTTTACCGCATATAAGTGCAGCGCTAAATGCTGAATACAAGTTTTTTCTCCACCGAAATAATTTTAAAAAGATTTTACCGCATATAACTGCAGCGTTGAATGCCGAATAAATATATTTTTTTCCACGTATATACGCCACTAAAGGCTTTTCATCAGAGGGGTATAGGCTGTTAGTTTCAAAAAAACAACTGCGTCTGAGACGGAGTGATCTGAAGTGAACGGGACGTGGCGGAGGAAGTAGGTCCGCGCTGGAGGAGCGAGACACGGTCCTTGTGTGGTTTCTGTGCTGCAGAACAGTCCCTGTAGTGTCCAATAAGCAATACCACAGATAGATGCGGGCTGGTGTGAATTAGTTTGCATTTTAAAATATTTAAAAGAAGAAAAACTGCTACAAGAGGACATAGTTTTAAATTAGAGGGGCAAAGATTTAAAAGTAATATCAGGAAGTATTACTTTACTGAGAGAGTAGTGGACGCATGGAATAGCCTTCCTGCAGAAGTGGTAACTACAAATACAGTGAAGAAGTTTAAGCATGCATGGGATAGGCATAAGGCAATCCTTCATATAAGATAGGGCCAGGGGCTATTCATAGTATTCAGTATATTGGGCAGACTAGATGGGCCAAATGGTTCTTATCTGCCGACACATTCTATGTTTCTATGTCTCTATGTTTCTATTTTTGTGCATGGTTAGTGCATAGTATATTCACCTGTATTGGTGTGCCGCTCTTATGGACGTCGTCACGCCATCGCGCAGTGTGAGATATGTAAATAAAAATTTTAACACAACATAATTCAGTCCATACCGCAAAAAGGACTTTCCCACATATAACTGTAGCGCTAAACGCTTAATATATGTTGATTTTTGTACAGAATTGCGCCACTAAAGGCTTTACCGCATATAACTGCAACAGTGAACACTGAATATATTTATATTTTTATACTGATATATGTCAATAAAGGTTTTTCAAGATATAAGTTCACCAGCGAATGTATATTTCTTTTTCTACTGATATACGTCACTAAAGATTTTTCAAGATATAAGTGCAGGAGCAAATGGCGAATGTATATTTCTTTTTGTACTGCTATACTTGAATAAAGGTTTTTTAAGATATAAGTGCATCAGCGAATGACGAATGTATATTTCTTTTTCTACTGATGTATGTCAATAAAGGTTTTTCTACATATATGTGCACCAGCAATTGGTGAATGTATATTTCTTTTTCTACTGCTATACGCCAGTAAAGGCTTTACCAGATATAACTGCAACAGTGAACTGAGAATATATTTTTCTTGTAGTACTGAAATATGCCCCTATATGCTTTCACCAAAAATAACTGCAGAAGTGACTTGGAAATATATATTTCTTGTTGGACTGAAATAGGCCACTATACGCTTTCTCCCAGAAATAATAGCAACAGTGCAGTGCATATACATTTTTCTTTTTTTACTGAAATACGCTTCTATATGCTTTCATCAGAATTAAGTACAGAAGTGACCTGAGAATATATATTTCTTGTAGGACTGAAATAGGCCACTATACGCTTTCACATGAAATAACTACTACAGTGCAGTGCGTATATATATATTTTTTTTTACTGTAATAGGCCCCTATACCTTGCCACCAGAAATAACTGCAGAAGTGACCCAAGAAAATATATTTCTTGTTGGACAGAAAAAGGCCACTATACGCTTTAACCAGAAAACAATTAAAGAGTGAAGTGCATATATATTTTTCTTTTTTTAATCAAATACACCCCTATGCGGTTTCAACAGAAATCACTGCAACACTGCAGTGCATATATATATATATATTTCTTTTTTTACTGTAATGGGCCCCTATACCACCAGAAATAACTGCGCAAGTGACCTGAGAATATATATTTCTTGTTGGGCGGAGAAAGGTCACTATACGCTTTAGCCAGAAAACAATTAAACAGTGAAGTGCGTATATATTTTTCTTTTTTGAATGAAAAACGCCCCTGTACGGTTTTAACACAAATCACTGCAACACTGCAGTGCGTATATATATTTTAGATTTTTTACTGTAATAGGCCACTATACTTTGTCACCAGAAATAACTGCAGAAGTGACCCAAGAATATATATTTCTTGATGGACGGAAAAAGGCTACTATACGCCTTAACCAGAAAACAATTAAAGAGTGAAGTGTGCAAATATTTTTCGTGTATTACTGAAATACTGCCCTATACTCTTTCACCAGAAATGACTGCAACTGATTTTAGCGTAAATAACAGCAAAAGTGACCTGCGTATATATTTATCTTTTCCAGAGATAAAAGCCACTAAAGCTTTTCAACATAGCACTTGCACCCCAATAACTAATTGCTGGAATGACAGAGCTGTATTATGAGACTATCTGAATCCCCAAGTAATGTTTCCCTGCACTTGTAAATCACTTTTTCTCACAATGAGGATTTTCCTATGAATCTCCCTAACATCTGCACAAGACTCTCCCTGCCTGTGTAATGATTCCTCTCACTATCCTTTCCCTTCACTTGTAAATCGCTTTTTATCACAATGAGGATTTTGCTATTACTGTCCCAAGCATCTGCACACGTCTCTCCCTGCCTGTGAAAAGATTCCTCTCACTATTCTTTCCCTGCACTTTCTTGAATGAATCAAATTTTTGTTGAAATTGTAAATGAATTCCGCTTTGTCAGCTTCGATTCGCTCATCTCTAGTTAGGACATTTCTTTTCTATTTGAGATTTTTATTTTTTGTTTTTTCCCTGCCCTCCAGTGAGCACAATGATTCCAGTAGGTAGGGTTGTCCAGGGCCTCCAGATCAATGAAAGGTTCTGGACGGGGCCATATTAGAAGGTCATCAGGGTATATCAGCCATGTTGAGGCATACTAGGGTCAGCTATATGGCCTTGGCTCCTTCTTTTTTGCTAGGTGTCCAACCTATTGAGCAACATCCTATGGTGAAATCCGAATTGAGCAATTGATTATGATCAAGCATGGTCTATCATCATCTCCACCTGAGCAGATTCAGCAGATCTATCCATATTATACCAGCTACTTTTATCCGAGTTTTGGGGTTATTTGATTTGTAATTTTGTTTGTTTTAGATTGGGGCACATTATTAGGAAGTATGTATACCACTTTCTTTTATTGTTTGACGTATTAAAATCAAAGTTTTTAATAAGCTATTGCTCTTCTCTTCAAAATACTGGATCCATTGCAGTAGACTGAATGAGGTGGGGCTCTTGTCACCTCACCTATATGGGCACATTTTTTTATTTCCTAAAAGAAGAATTGCAGCATGAATGCCCTCAGCCTCTTTAGTGAGGCTGAGCGCATTTAAATCAATTACCAACATCCTCATTGGCCACAGAGGATGCTGGTAACAAACCCGGAAGCGTGAGCTTCTGGGTTTATGACACTCTAGATGCCATGATCTCACTTGATCACAGCACCTAAAGGCTTTAATTACCACGACCGGTATTATTGACGGTCGCGGTAATTAGACGTTGGTCTCTGCTATTTGAAACAGAAGAGAGCAGGTGCCATGCTTGCCTATCGCTCCAGTGCCGTACATGTACGGCGCTGGTAGCATAAGGGTTAATAGTTAAGGGATTTTAGGTGGTGGAAATACCAAAGGTGTTTATTTTATATTGTTTATTTTAATATAAAAAAATGAAGAAAAAAGTTGATTTGAATTTGTTTTGGATTTTTATATTATTTAAAAAAATAAAAAAAACATGATAGCTTGATCTGCTATGTGTCAATCAGCCACTGTGTAAGGTGTTGTGGACTCTTCTTTACCCTAGGTTCACACCTGAGCGTTTTACAGCGCGTTCAGACGCGCTGTAAAACGCTCAAGACATGAAAACCAATGCATCCCTATGGGAGTGGTTCACACTTGAGCGTTTTACAGCGCGTAAAAACGCGCTGTAAAACGCCCAACGCATAAGCTCATTCAGGAGCGTTTTTTTGGGCATTTGTCGCGCTTTTCCTCCCATAGACTTCAATGGGAACGCGCGTAAAATGCGCGTAAAACGTGCGTTAAGGTGTAGATATGCCTTTTTCTATTGGTCTCCAGAATCACGAACGCGCGTTTGACGTGCGTTTCCTATTTGCAAAAACGCGCTAAAATACGCGCGACAAAAACGCGCGTAAAACACGCGTTTCAAAAACGCTCAGGTCTGAACCCCGTGTTAGAGTAAGAGCTCATACACACGAACATATTTTCTATATAAATATCAAATACACATATAAATATCAAAACACATTTAGTAAAACACTTACTAATGCCTCAAGACTAGTGTTGAGCGAATCAAAATCCACAAAGTGGACTTTAATCCGAATTTCAGGGAAAATTTAATTTGCTATGAAGCTGAATTTCCTCGTGCTTCGTGTTAGCGAATAGATTTTCCCTGAAAAAATAAATAATACTTACTGTACCTAATCCATTTGCTTGCGACAAGCCGGCCACCGCCATCTTGATTGAAGATCTCACATAAAATCCTGTGATGTTTGACATCACCACGCCAGCAAATGTGATGATGTCCTCATGGGTAGAGATGTCGCGAACATAAAATTTTCCGTTCGCGAACGGCAAACTCGCACTTCCGCGAATGTTCGCGAACGGGCGAACCGCCATAGCCTTCAATAGGCAGGCGAATTTTAAAACCAATAGGGACTCTATCTTGCCTCAATAGTGATGGAAAAGTTGTTTCAAGGGGACAAACACCTGGACTGTGGCATACTGGAGGGGAATCATGGCAAAACTCCCATGGAAAATTGCGTAGTTGACGCAGAGTCGGGTTTTAATCCATAAAGGGCATAAACCACCTAACATTCCTAAATTGTTTGGAATAACGTGCTTTAAAACATCCAGTGTGTGTATACGATCAGGTATGATGTTGTATTGATCAGGTAGTGTAAGGATTACTCCCGCTTCACAGTGACAGACCAAACTCTGACAGACCAAACTCCCCGTTTAATGCACCGCAAACAGTCCATTTGCACAACCGCAAACTCCCCATTTGCACAAGGTTGGATACCAAGCTAGCCATGTCCCGTTCCTTGTCCTCACTGACGTCATTGAAGGTCTCTTCCTCCACCCAGCCATGTACAACACCAAGGGTCCCCATAAGGTGACAACAAGCCCCCTGGGACGCCTGCTCACAGTTTAGGGAATAAGATCAACGAACTTGAGTCTGTAATGGCATCTGAGAATATAGATTTAGTGGCTGTTACTGAGACATGGTTCAATGAGAGTGATGACTGAAATGTAGCAATACCTGGGTTCTCTCTATATAGGAAAGACAGAGAAGGCAAGAAAGGGGGTGGAGTGGCCCTATATGTGAAAGATAGCATAAAATGTAATCTAATACAAGTCAGCGAAACCAATTTAGAGTCAGTTTGGGTTACGTTTCAGCTTGGTAATCATAAGGTAACTCGTGTAGGTGTCATATATAGACCACCTAGCCAAGTCAAAGAATTAGATGATCTACTAGTTGAAAAAAGGGCTAAAATGACATTGAAAGGGGAAGTTGTCATAATGGGAGACTTTATTCTTCCTGATATAAACTGGAAAACCAAAATAGCTAGTTCTGACAGGAGTACATACATTCTAAATTCCCTACTGGGATTATCTCGACAGCAAGTAGTAGAGGAGCCAACCCGGAAGGAGGCCATTTTAGATTTGGTATTCACAAATGGCAATTTGGTATCTGATATTACTGTAGGGGAAAGCTTAGGATCAGTGTAGTTTACTATGACTAAGTCACTCCACACAAAAACAAAAGTTTAAGATTTTCGGAAAACAGACTTTTCTAAAATGAGATCAGACTGGAACAATTTCAATGGAGTCCAAGAGAAATGGGACTACTTAAAAGTGGCACTATTGAAGGCAACAGAAAAGTGCATTAGGCTTGTCAGTAAAAGCAAAAAAAGGAAGAGATCACTGTGGTACTCAGCAGAAGTGGCCAAAATCATTAAAAACAAAAATATGGCATTTAGTAAGTATAAAAACACCCAAAACGAGGATGACAGGGAAATCTATAAGATTAGGCAGAGAGAGGCAAAGCAAGTTATAAGAGCTTCTAAAGCTCAGGCAGAAGAGAAATTATCTCAGTCAGTGAAAAAAGGTGATAAGACATTCTTCAGATACATAAATGAAAAAAGGAAATTAAAAAAAGGAATTACCAAATTTAAAAAAAAGAAGGAAGGTATATGGAAGAGGATAAAGAACTAGCTGACTGCCTCAATGAATACTTCTGTTCAGTTTTTACAAAGGAAAATGAAGGAGAAGGACCTTAGTTAGAGAGGAAGACTAATGAATCCTTTGATGCATGTGTCTTTACAGAGGAAGAGGTTCTAAGTCAGCTGTCTAAAATTAATACAAATAAATCACAGGGCCTGATGGGATACACCCAAAGCTATTAAAAGAGCTTAGAAGTGTACTAGCAAAACCATTAACAGATTTATTTAACCAATCACTGGTAACAGGTGTCGTCCCAGTAGATTGGAAATTAGCAAACGTTGTGCCAATTCACAAGAAAGGTAGTAGAGAGGAATCGGGCAACTATAGGCCAGCAAGCCTGACATCAATAGTGGGGAAATTAATGGAAACCATACTCAAGGAGAGGATTGTGGAACATATTAAAACCCATGGGTTGATTGATAAAAAACAGCATGGGTTTACTTCAGGGAGATCATGTCAAACTAATCTTATTGACTTTTTGGATTGGGTGACTAAAATAATAGATGGCGGAGGTGCAGTAGACATCGCTTATCTGGACTTTAGTAAGGCTTTTGATACTGTCCCCCATAGAAGGCTTATCAATAAACTGCAGTCTTTGAGCTTGGGCTCACATATTGTTAAATGGATTAGGCAGTGGCTGAAGGACAGAAAACAGAGGGTTGTAGTCAATGTAGTATATTCAGACCATGGTATTGTTACCAGTGGGGTACCTCAGGGATCTGTTCTGGGACCCATATTGTTTAATATCTTTATCGGAGAAATTGCAGAAGGCCTCAATGGTAAGGTGTCTTTTTTTGCTGATGACACAAAGATTTGTAACAGGGTTGATGTTCCTGGAGGGATACACCAAATGGAAAAGGATTTAGGAAAACTAGAGGAATGGTCAAAAATCTGGCAACTAAAATTTAATGTCGATAAGTGCAAGATAATGCACCTGGGGCGTAAAAACCCAAGAGCAGAATATAAAATCAGTGATACAGTACAAACCTCAGTATCTGAGGAAAGGGATTTAGGGGTCATGATATCAGACGACCTAAAGGTGGGCAGACAATGTCATAGAGCAGCAGGTAATGCCAGCAGAATGCTTGGGTGTATAGGGAGAGGCATTAACAGTAGAAAGAGGGAGGTGCTCGTGCCGCTCTACAGAGCACTAGTGAGACCTTATTTGGAGTATTGTGTGCAGTACTGGAGACCATATCTGCAGAAGGATATTAAAACTTTGGAGAGAGTTCAGAGAAGAGCTACTAAACTAGTACATGGATTGCAGGACAAAACTTACCAGGAAAGGTTAAAGGACCTTAACATGTATAGCTTGGAAGTAAAAAGAGACAGAGGGGATATGATAGAAACTTTTAAATACATAAAGGGAATCAACACAGTAAAAGAGGAGAGAATATTTAAAAGAAGAAAGACTGCTACAAGAGGACATCGTTTTAAATTAGAGGGGCAAAGGTTTAAAAGTAATATCAGGAAGTATTACTTTACTGAGAGAGAAGTGGACGCATGGAATAGCCTTCCTGCAGAAGTGGTAGCTGCAAATACAGTGAAGGAGTTTAAGCATGCATTGGATAGGCATAAGGCCATCCTTCATATAAGATAGGGCCAGGGGCTATTCATAGTATTCAGTATATTGGGCAAACTAGATGGGCCAAATGGTTCTTATCTGCCGACACATTCTATGTTTCTATGTTTCTATGTTTCTGCTGTGGTTGGTCTTCCACCTCCTCAAAGCCACCTTCCTCCTTTGACTCCTCTTCTTCAGACTCCTCTCTCTGCGTTTCAACAGGTCCAGCAATCGACGACGACAAGGCTGCTTCTGGTGGTGATGGTGACCACAACTCTTCATCTTCAGGCTCATTTATGGCCTGTTCCAGCACTCTTCGCAGGGCACGCTCCAGAAAAAACGCATATGGCATGAGGTCGATGATGTTGCCTTGGGTTTGACTGACCAGGTTTGTCACCTCTGCAAAAGGACGCATGAGCCTACAGCCATTGTGCATGAGCGTTCAGTAAAGCGTCCAAAAAATACCCAGCTCCGCAGAGGCTGCCCTCTTTTTTTAAAATTTAAAAAATCTGTTCTTACCAGTTTAATTTCTGTTTTGTCTCCTATCAGCGGCCAGTGTATGGAATATATTTTAGGAACCAGGAGATGGAAAAAGATGGTTGGTCGGTCCTTTTTCTTTCCAATTTGGGGCACTGAGCCTGCGCCGTACAATTCACTGTGCCACCCTATATGAGTGATCTGTTAAGTAGTACTATTCCTATCAGTTTAATCCCTGTTATGTCCCCTATCAGGGGACGTGTATCGAATAGATTTTAGGAACCGGGAGATGGAAAAATATGGTTGGTCGGTCCTCTTCCTTCCAATTTGGGGCACTGAGCGTGCGCCATGCAATGTACTGTGCCAGCCTATATGAGTGGTGTGTTAAGTAGTACTATTCCTATCAGTTTAATCCCTATTACATCCCCTATTAGGGGACGTGTTTTGAATAGATTTTAGGAACAGGGAGATGAAAAAAGATGGTTGGTCGGTCCTCTTCCTTCCAATTTGGGACACTGCGCGTGCGCCGTGCAATGTACTGTGACACCCTATATGAGTGGTGTGTTAAGTAGTACTATCCTTATCAGGTTAATCCCTGTTACGTCCCCTATCAGGGGACGTGTATCAAATAGATTTTAGACAACCGCAAAGAGTTGTCAATAGTTGACACACACATGAAAGAAATTTTATTCCTCTGTGCGTCAATCTTGGTGTAGTGATGACTGTGCTCGTGTGCACGTTTGGGAGATTGCAGGCGATGGTGATTTTTCAAAGCCTATGGTTGTGCTAAGGTAGTTCAGTGACAGTTAAGTGACCAAGAAAACAATGATTCTGCAGTGTGGGCCCATTGTTTGCCTAGTAGGCTTTTATGATCACCTTAGATGATCACAAAGAAAATTAATGTTTTTTCTATGAAAAATTATCTAGCCGATCGCTTTTGGTCTGTTCACAATGAAGCAACAACTTTATCATCTGGGGTGTGCCAACATTGCCAACACACTCATAGAGGTGATTACCTCTTTGTGATACGCAAGCCCCTTCACCACAACAAGGTAACGATCACGAAGGGGAATTGACACATGTATGTGCCTTTTTTTTTGTTTTGTTTTTGCAGCCACAGTGCAGCACCAGAGGCCAGAAAAATTAGGCATGTACACATGCCTGAAAAATTAGGTATTGTTGCAAAATTGATGTTCTTTAGGCAGAAACTGTACTAAAACATTGCGGCTTGAACCCTAGTTGGTGACTTAGAAGTCACGCAAGTCATCCAGCATGCAGAGATGAAATACAGCAGCGTGGGGACCATTTTTAGCCCAAGGCATCTCATCAGGCCTTTTTTAATCAAATGTATCCCCCACTGTCAGTCCCTTCGGTATCCACGCCTCATTCATCTTAATAAAGGTGAGGTAATCTAGACTTTTTTGACCTAGGCGACTTCTATTCTCAGTGACAATACCTCCTGCTGTGCTGAAGGTCCTTTCTGAAAGGACACTTGAAGCGAGGCAGTTGTAACCCAGGCCACAGGTCAAGCCTGCACACCCAGTAATCAAGGGGTTCATCGCTCCTCAGAGTGTCAATATCTGCAGTTAAGGCGAGGTAGTCTGCTACCTGTTGGTCGAGTCGTTTTCTGAGGGTGGACCCCGAAGGGCTGTGGCGATGCGTAGGACTTAAAAAGCTCCGCATGTCCTCCATCAACAACACGTCTGTAAAGCGTCCTGTCCTTGCCAGCGTGGTCGTGGTAGGGGGAGGATTACTTTCACCTCTTCCTCTGTTAGATTTCCGTTGTGCTGTGACATCACCGTTATACGCTGTGTAAAGCATACTTTTTAACTTGTTTTGGAACTGCTGCATCCTTTCCGACTTCCGGTAATTTGATAACATTTCAGCCACTTTCTGCTTATACCGGGGTCTAGTAGTGTGGCCACCCAGTACAGGTCATTCTCCTTCATCCTTTTTATACGAGGGTCCCTCAACAGGCATGACAGCATAAAGGCCCCATTTGCACAAGGTTGGATGCCGAGCTCATCTCCCGTTCCTCGTCCTCACTAATCTCATTAAAGGTCTGTTCTTCCCCCCAGCCACGTACAACACCCAGATAGGTGACAACAACGAGCACCCTGGGATGCCTGCTGTGGTTGGTCTTCCTCCTCCTCCTCAAAGCCACATACCTTCTCTGACTCCACCTCCTCAGACTCCTCTTCCAGCATTGCCGCAGGTCCAGCAAGCGTAGATGATAAGGCTGTTTCTGTTGGTGATGGTGACCACAACTCTTCCTCATCCTCTTCACACTCATTTACGGCCTGATCCAGCACTCTTCGCAGGGCACGCTCCAGGAAGAAAACAAGTGGGATGAGGTCGCTGATGGTGCCTTCGGTGCGACTGACTAGGTTTGCCACCTCCTCAAAAGGACGCATGAGCCTACACGCATTACCCATGAGCGTCCAGTAACGTGGCAAAAAAATACCCAGCTCCGCAGAGGCTGTCCTAGCACCCCGGTCATACAAATACTCGTTGACGGCTTTTCCTTGTTGGAGTGGGCGGTCGAACATTAGGAGTGTTGAATTCCAATGTGTCGGGCTGTCGCAAATCAAGCGCCTCACTGGCATGTTGTTTTGCCGCTGAATATCGTAAAAGTGCGCCATGGGCGTGTAGAAACGCCTGAAATGGCCAGACACCTTCCTGGCCTGCTTGAGGACGTCCTGTAAGCCTGGATACTTACACACAAAGCGTTGTACAATCAGATTCAACACATGTGCCATACACGGCACATGTGTCAACTTGCCCATTTTCAATGCCGCCAACAGATTGCTTCCGTTGTCACACACGACTTTGCCGATCTCCAGTTGGTCTGGGGTCAGCAACTGATCCACCTGTGCGTTCAGGGCGGACAGGAGTGCTGGTCCGGTGTGACTCTCTGCTTTCAGGCAAGATAACGCAGCAGCAGAAGAGGACTCAGCTGAGGAGGTTAGCGAAGAGGATGGAGTAGGAGGAGTAGAGGAGGTGGCAGCAGGCCTCCCTGCAAGTCGTGGTGGTGTCACCAAGTCCTCTGCAGAGCCACGCATTCCATGCTTGGCAGCCGTCAGCAGGTTTACCCAATGCGCAGTGTACGTGATATATCTGCCCTGACCGTGCTTTGCAGACCAGGTATCAGTGGTCATATGGACCCTTGCCCCTACACTGTGTGCCAGACATGCCATGACTTCCTTTTCCACAATGGTGTACAGGTTGGGGATTGCCCTTTTTGAAAAAAATATTCGTCCGGGTACCTTCCACTGCGTTGTCCGAATAGCTACAAATTTTTTGAAGGCCTCAGACTCCACCAGCTTGTATGGTAAAAGCTGGCGGGCTAAGAGTTCCAACAAGCCAGCTGTCAGACGCCGGGCAAGAGGGTGACTCTGTGACATTGGTTTCTTAGGCTCAAAAATTTCCTTGACAGACCCCTGACTGTGAGCAGATGAGCAGGAACTGCTGAAGGTGAGAGGCCGATTGACGGGTAGTTGAGAGGGGGCAAGGAGGACAGCTGTGGTTGGCGTGGCTGAAGATGCAGAACCAAGAGGAGGATGGTGGCTTTGAGTTTGTGTGCTGCTTGTACTCATGTGTTGATCCCATAGGCGTTTGTAATCTGAGATCATGTGCCTTCGCAAATCAGTTGTACCTAGGTGGGTGTTGGACTTTCCACGACTTCCACGTTTCTTTTGGCACAGGTTGCAAATGGCATCGCTGTTATTAGAGGCAGACACACACAAAAAATGCCACACTGCACACAATGACGGCATTCTGGTGGTGGCAACAGCATGCGTTGACAGGCGTGCTGTCTGGCTGACTCCGGGTGCCGATACATGCTGTCTGACTGTGCCACTAGCTCCTTGCGACGACCTCTCCCTGCTTCCAACTCGTCTCCTCCTCATCTCTGTCTCCCCATCTGAACTTTCGCCCTGTTCTTCTTCTCTTCGAGCAGGCACCCACGTGACATCCACGGACACATCGTAATCGTCAACTGCTTCACTTGTATCTGACAACTCAGCAAAGGAAGCAGCAGTGGGTACAACATCATCATCATCACACCGTACGTCCATGTGTGTAATGCTGCCTGACTGAGACATATCCCTGTTATCTACATCCTCTGGCAATAATGGTTGCGCATCACTCATTTCTTCCAACTGATGTGTAAATAACTCCTCTGACAGATCAAGTGAAGCGGCTGTGGTGCTAGTATTGGTGGTGGCGGCGGGAAGGCAAGTGGTAACTTTAGAGGTGCCCGAAGCTGAGCTGGAGGAGGATAGTGCGTCAAGGTTCCAAGCAGAAGCTGTAGAATATTGGGTGTCCTGTGTAAGCCAGTCATCTATGTCCTCAGAATTTTTCGAGTTCAGGGTATGTGGCCTCTGAACACTGAGCATTATTCTAGGGCCAAATGAAATCACAGCACCACGACGGCCCCTGCGGGGTGGCCTGCCTGTCATTTTTTTTTTGATTAGTGGTACTATGCGTGCAAGGTACTGTGCCACTCGATATTAGTGGAGGGCACTGGCAGTGGGCACAGTACAGTCTGTGTGGGCCTGACACACACTGGCAGGCAACTAAAATTACAAAAAGGGTAAAAATTAAATGACTTTTTTATCTGCAAAGTACTGTGCCGATATGAGTGGTGTGCACACAGTACAGTCTGTTGGCCTGCAGCCTCTCACACACAGGCAGGCAACTGCAATATATCATATATATATATATATATATATATATATAAGCAGACTGATGTACCAGCCCTAAAAAGGGCTTTTTGGGGTGCTGTAAGGACGCTGTCCTTACATCAGATGAGTCTTTGAGGACTTGAGTCCACACAGAACACTAGTAGATAACGCTTTCACTAAAATCCCTATATTAATTCAGCAGCAGCAGCACTCTCCCTGCTCTAACTAACACTGCAGCTTCAGAATAAAACTAAGATGGATGCTGTCCTTGCTTTTTGATAGGAGGTGGGATGGTCTGTGAGGGAGGGTATACTGATTGGCTGGAATGTGTCTGCTGACTGTGAGGTACAATGTCAAAGTTTACTCAATGATGATGTATAGGGGGCGGACCGAACATCGCATTTGTTCGCCCGCTGTGGCGAATGCGAACAAGAGATGTTTGCCGGGAACTGTTTGCGAATAGTTCGGGACATCTCTACTCATGGGCTACTCGAGATTTTGCACCAGATCTTCAACCAAGATTACGGCAGCCGGACCGTCGAGAGCAAATTCTAATTTTTTTTATTTTATTTTACACTGGATTATTACTTTGAGATGCTGTGATCAGCTATGAACGCGGCATCTGAGGGGTACAATAACAGGGAGCGGTGGAATCGCCGCTTCATGTCATTGGACCCACAACTTACAAAGATAAGCTTTGTGACGAATGGTAGGAGATGTTATACATGCCAAATATTTGCCTGTGTTTTGTGCTGATGGTTGAAACATGTAAGATGAACTTTCCTCTGTTTGGACAAACATTCAGTCTTTTTAGCTTTTGGTGTACTAAAATATTTTCTTTTAGAACTGGAGAACTAGAACTGTATTTCTCTGCAGTTCCCTACTTTCATGGTCTAGAACCCAGACACTTTGTGATTAGAGATAAGCGAACTTTAAAAAAAAGTTCGGCGTTCGGGTTGTGGTAACTCGCGCATCCCGTTATGGATTCCACTATCGCCGCATATGGAATCCAGAAGGGGCGGCTTCCACCAACCCGAACTGTTGAACAGCCGAAGGACCTGTGGTGACGTCACCGTCATGTGATCAGTGCAGGGGGCGTGGCTCAGCACGGGATCAAATTTTTTTTAAAGTTCGCTCATCTCTACTTGTGATCAGTGGAGGACCCCTCTATTCTAAAATAGTACAAAAATTGGTGGCAGAAATGATGAAACAAAATAGTATTTTACATTTTTTACCATTGTAGTTGTTCATTTTGGACCTTTAGTGATAATTACTAGGTTTACTAGGTCTAATTTTACTTTTTTAGTGCATTTGAGGTCATACAAATGAATGTGTTTCAAGCTGTCATCCAAAAAATGAAATTTACATTTGCAAAAACAAAAAAAACACACACGAACAAACAGTACAAAATTGCCTTAGGCTTCATGCACACGGCCATTGCCCGGCAGTGGCTCTATTGCGGCCCGCAAACAGCGGGTCCGCACTATGCGGGCATCGGCTGTGTGCTCCCCTAATCACTTGAATGGGTCTGCAATCCGGAGCTGCGGTGTGAAACGGAGGCATGGTGTGCTTCCGTTGTGTTTCTGTCCATGCCTCCGCACCACAAAAAAATTTAACATGTTTGAACTTTTTTTCCGGTGTGGACGGATCACGGACCCATTCAGGTTTAATGGGTCTCGATTAGTGTTGAGCGAACAGTTCGAGCATAGTTCGGGTCCGTACCGAATTTTGGGGTGTTCGTGACACGGACCCGAACCCGAACTTTTTCGTAAAAGTTCGGGTTCTGGTTCTGCTGCTCGGCATGTATTTTGGCGCATTTTGAAAGGCTGCAAAGCAGCCAATCAACATGCATCATACTACTTGCCCTAAGATGCCATCGCAGCCATGCCTACTATTGGCAAGGCTGTGATTGGCCAAGTGCAGCATGTGACTCAGCCTCTTTATAAGCTTGTGCGCACGTCGGGACGTGCTCACTCCCGATGTGAATAGAACAGGGATAGACGCAGCTGATGCTAGGGCGAGAATAGGCAGGGATAATTGAATAACTGGAAGCAAATTTCTCTCCTCCCACCTGTGATTCATCTGAACAACTGCAGCTCAGCTGCTTTTTTTGATAGGAGGTGGGATGGTCTGTGAGGGAGGGAGTATACTGATTGGCTGGAATGTGTCTGCTGACTGTGAGGTACAATGTCAGAAGTTTACTCAATGATGATGTATAGGGGGCGGACCGAGACATCGCATTTGTTCGCCCGCTGTGGCGAAATGCGGAGCAAGAGATGTTTGCCGGGAACTGTTTGCGAGTAGTTCGGGACATCTCTACTCATGGGCTACTCGAGATTTTTGCCATGAATCTTGGCAGCCAAGATTACGGCAGCCGGACCGTCGAGAGCAAATTCTAATTTTTTTATTTTATTTTACACTGGATTATTTACTTTGAGATGCTGTGATCCAGCTATAGGCTTAGCGGCATCTGAGGGGAGCCACAATAACGGGGGCCGGTGGAATCGCCGCTTCATGTCGTGGACCCAACAACTAAAGATAAGCTTTGTGACGAATGGTAGGAGATGTTATACATGCCAAATGTTTGCCTGTGTTTTTGTGCTGATGGTTGAAACATGTAAAGATGAACTTTCCTCTGTTTGGACAAACATTCCAGTCTTTTTAGCTTTTGGTGTACTAAAATATTTTCTTTTAGAACTGGAGAACTAGAACTGTATTTCTCTGCAGTTCCCTACTTTCACATGGTCTAGGACCCAGACACTTTGTGATTAGGAGATAAGCGGAACTTTAAAAAAAAGTTCGGCGTTCGAGGTGTGTTGACTCAGCGCATCCGTTATGGATTCCACTATCGCCGCATATGGAATCAGAAGAGAGCCGGCTTCACCAACCCGAACTGTTGAGCAGCGAAGGACCTGTGGGTGACGTCACCGTCATGTGATCCCAGTGCAGGGCGTGGCTCAGCACGGGATCAGAATTTTTTTAAAGGATTCGCTCATCTCTACTTGTGATCAGTGGAGGACCCCTCTATTCTAAAATAGTACAAAAAATTGAGTGGCAGAAATGATGAAACAAAATAGTATTTTACATTTTTACTCATTGTAGTTGTTCATTTTGGACCTTTAGTGATAGTTACTAGGTTTACTAGGTCTAATTTTACTTTTTTAGTGCATTTGAGGTCATACAAATAGGTGTGTCTTCAAGCTGCATCCAAAAATGAAATTTACATTTGCAAAAACACAAAAAAACACACCACGAGACAAACAGTACCACAAAATTGCCTTAGGCTTCATGCACACGCGGCCATTGCCCGGCAGTGGCTCTATTGCGGCCCGCCAAACAGCGGGTCCCGCACTATGCAGGCACCGGCTGTGTGCTCCCCTAATCACTTGAATGGGTCTGCAATCCCGGAGCTGCGGTGTGAAGCGGAAGGCATGGTGTGCTTCCGTTGTGTTTCTGTCCATGCCTCCACGCACCACAAAAGAATTTAACATCGTTTGAACTTTTTCCGGTGTGGACGGATCACGGACCCATTCAGGTTTAATGGGTCTCGATTAGTGTTGAGCGAACAGTTCGAGCATAGTTCGGGTCCGTACCGAATTTTGGGGTGTTCGTGACACGGACCCGAACCCGAACTTTTTCGTAAAAGTTCGGGTTCTGGTTCGTCGTTCGGCATGTATTTTGGCGCATTTTGAAAGGCTGCAAAGCAGCCAATCAACATGCATCATACTACTTGCCCTAAGATGCCATCGCAGCCATGCCTACTATTGGCAAGGCTGTGATTGGCCAAGTGCAGCATGTGACTCAGCCTCTTTATAAGCTTGTGCGCACGTCGGGACGTGCTCACTCCCGATGTGAATAGAACAGGGATAGGCGCAGCTGATGCTAGAGGCGAGAATAGGCAGGGATAATTGAATAACTGGAAGCAAATTTCTCTCCTCCACCTGTGATTCATCTGAACAACTGCAGCTGAGCTGCTTTTTGATAGGGATTGGCTATTTTTAGAGTGGCCAGAGTGATTTTCCATCCACATGTACCTGGGCTGACCGCCGGCCGCCATTTGCGACTTGTAGTGCTGCAGCAGAAGCTGCCACAGTGTGCATTCAAAGCTCCAAACAAGTCAGACATCTACACCTGGGATTCAGACCAATAGCGATTTAGCAGCACAGTCCAAGGCTATTTTTTTAAAGGTTGTGCAGACCATTTTGTGGCACATGTTACTGGGCTGATAGGCGGCGGCCATCTTGGGACTAGTGCTGCAGCACAATCTCTCCCAACGTCCATTAATCACTTGTAATAGTGGTCTGTGCCATAGAAATCCTACATCAGGGACTTGGGTGTGCTTGTGTCACCCCTACTAATACCAGTCCACCTGTAATCCATACAGTCGAAAAGCCATGAAAGTATTCCAGTGAGGGAATTTTTTTATTTAAAAAAGGCCAAGTTAGTTTATCTGGCGTTCAATATACTAGATACAGTTAGGCCTGCGTTTCATACATCTGGAATTAGCAAACTAATGTGCTGGGGTTGGGAAAACATATATGTACCCATACTAGAATCTGTCAAAGAAAGCGGTACTCACATATAACAGTCATTCCATCTGTAATCCATACAGTCAAAAGACTGAAAGTATTCCAGTGAGGAATTTTTTATTTAAAAAGGCCAAGTTAGTTTATCTGGCGTTCAATATACTAGATACAGTTAGGCCTGCGTTTCATACATCTGGAATTAGCAAACTAATGTGCTGGGGTTGGGAAAACATATATGTACCCATACTAGAATCTGTCAAGAAAGCGGTACTCACATATAACAGTCATTCCATCTGTAATCCATACAGTCAAAAAGACTGAAAGTATTCCAGTGAGGGAATTTTTTTATTTAAAAAGGCCAAGTTAGTTTATCTGGCGTTCAATATACTAGATACAGTTAGGCCTGCGTTTCATACATCTGGAATTAGCAAACTAATGTGCTGGGGTTGGGAAAACATATATGTACCCATACTAGAATCTGTCAAAGAAAGCGGTACTCACATATAACAGTCATTCCATCTGTAATCCATACAGTCAAAAGACTGAAAGTATTCCAGTGAGGGAATTTTTTATTTAAAAAGGCCAAGTTAGTTTATCTGGCGTTCAATATACTAGATACAGTTAGGCCTGCGTTTCATACATCTGGAATTAGCAAACTAATGTGCTGGGGTTGGGAAAACATATATGTACCCATACTAGAATCTGTCAAAGAAAGCGGTACTCACATATAACAGTCATTCCATCTGTAATCCATACAGTCAAAAGACTGAAAGTATTCCAGTGAGGGGATTTTGCTTATAAAAAATAATATATTTCATTGTGGTGCGAGTTGAATCGCAACAATGAAGAAAAATACTATTAAGGGACGAGGGCGCGGTCGTGGTGGTGTCCGTGGAGCCTCTGTTGCTGGTAGAGGGCGTGGCCGTTCGGCTCAGGCGCACACAGTAGGGAGCGAACTCCCTCAACTAGCCGGCAGAATGTACCGCAATATCTCGTGGGGCCCAATGCCGCTCTTAGGATGGTAAGGCCTGAGCAGGTACAGGCATTAATCGATTGGGTGGCCGACAGTGCTTCCAGCACGTTCACCACATGGTCTTCCACCCAGTCTTCTGCGGAAGCGCACAGGTGGCACCTGAAAACCAAGCCCATCAGTCTGTCACATCACCCCCAAGCATATCAGGGAAACGGTCTGAGCCACAAGTTATGCAGCAGTCTCTTCTTCTGTTTGAAGACTCTGCTTCCAGGGTTTCCCAGGGCGTCCACCTAGCCCTTCCCCAGTGGAGGAAGACATACCATGCACTGACGCACAACCACTTATGTCTCCAGATGAAGAGGACATGGGAATACCACCACAGCAGAGTCACCGACTCTCTGATGATGACGAAACACAGGTGCCCACTGCCGCGTCTTTTGCAGTGTGCAGACTGAACAGGAGGAGGTCAGGGAGGGAGACTGGGTGGAAGACGATGCAGAGGACGATGAGGTCTTAGACCCCACATGGACTGAAGGTCGTGGCGATGACTTTCACAGTTCAGAGGAAGAGGTAGTGGTGAGACCGAGACAACAGCGAAGCCAAAGAGGAGCAGGGGGCCAAAGCAGACGAGCCGCCGCCCCCAGAGTTCGCCTGCTACTGGACATCGCCAACAGGGACCCAGCCCCACAAAGGCAGCTTCAAAGAGTTCCCTGGCATGGCACTTCTTTAAACAATGTCCTACCGACAAGACCCGAGTGACTTGCACGCTCTGCCATCAGAGCCTGAGGCGAGGCATTAGCGTTCTGAACCTCAGCACAACCTGCATGACCAGGCATCTACATGCAAAGCATGAACTGCAGTGGGGTACACACCTTAAAAACCAGGCACTCGCTGAGGCTCCCCCTGCTCCCTCTACCGCTGCTGCCTCGGCTTCCGCCTCGAGAGGAATGTTGCCACCTGCCGAGCAGCAAACAGAGGATGTGCCACCGACACCACCACCACCGCCACCGTCAACTAGCGTCTCCACTATATCACACAGCAGCGTTCAGCTCTCAATATCTCAAACCTTAGAGAGGAAGCGCAAATTCCCCCGAGTCACCCTCGAGGCCCTTGGCCTGAACGCCAGCATTTCTAAACTGCTGGCCTTTGAAATGCTGTCATTCCGGCTGGTGGACACAGACAGCTTCAAACAGCTGATGGCCATGGCTGTCCCGCAGTATGTGGTTCCCAGCCGCCACTACTTCTCCAAGACAGCCGTGCCTTCCCTGCACATGCAAGTGTCCGATAAAATCAAGTGTGCACTGCGCAACGCCATTTGTGGCAAGGTCCACCTAACCACAGATACGTGGACCAGTAAGCACGGCCAGGGACGCTATATCTCACTAACTGCACACTGGATGAATGTAGTGGCGGCTGGGCCCCGGCGGACAGTTCCTTGGCGCACGTCCTTCCGCCCCCTAGGATCGCAGGGCATCATTCTCTGCCTCCTGTAGCCTCCTCCTCCTACTCGGCTTCCTCCTCCACTGCTTCCACCAGCTCATCCGGTCAGCCACACACCTTCACCACCAACTTCAGCACAGCCCGGGGTAAACGTCAGCAGGCCATTCTGAAACTCATATGTTTGGGGACAGGCCCCACAGCGCAAAGGAGTTGTGGCGGGGTATTGAACAACAGACCGGCGAGTGGTTTCTGCCGGTGGGCCTCAAGCCAGGCCTGGTGGTATGCGATAATGGGCGAAATCTCGTGGCAGCTCTGGGACTAGCCGGTTTGGCGCACATCCCTTGCCTGGCGCATGTGCTGAACTTGGTGGTGCAGAGGTTCATTCACCACTACCCCAACATGTCAGAGCTGCTGCATAAAGTGCGGGCCGTCTGTGCGCGCTTCCGCCGTTCACATCCTGCCGCTGCTGCTCCTGTCTGCGCTACAGCGGAACTTCGGCCTTCCCGCTCACCGCCTCATATGCGGCGTGCCCACCCGGTGGAACTCCACCTTGCACATGCTGGAGAGACTGTGCGAGCAGCAGCAGGCCATAGTGGAGTTTCAGCTGCAGCACGCTCGCGTCAGTCGTACTGCCGAACAGCACCACTTCACCACCAATGATTGGGCCTCCATGCGAGACCTGTGTGCCCTGCTGCGCTGTTTCGAGTACTCCACCAACATGGCCAGTGGCGATGACACTGTTATCAGCGTTACAATACCACTTCTATGTCTCCTTGAGAAAACACTTAGGGCAATGATGTTAGAGGAGGTGGCCCAGGTGGAGGAGGAGGAGGAGGATGAGGGCTCGTTTCTAACACTTTCGGGCCAGTCTGTTCGAAGTGGCTCAGAGGGAGGTTTGTTTAAGCAGCAGAGGACAGGTTCACAGAGTCGCCAGCCAAGGCACTGTACTGGAGGACGAGGAGGATGAGGAGGAGGAGGTGGAGGGGACGAGGATGACGCAAGTTCACAGCGGGGTGGCAGCCCAGGCCCATCACTGGTGCGTGGCTGGGGGATACGGTGGACGATGACGATCGCCTCCCACAGAGGACAGCTTGTCCTTACCCATGGGTAGCCTGGCCCACATGAGCGAATATATGCTCCAATGCCTGCGTAGCGACAGCAGAGTTGCCCACGTTTTAACGTGTGCAGACTACTGGGTGGCCACCCTGCTGGATCCCGGTATAAAGACAATGTGCCCACTTTAATTCCTGAACTGGAGCGCGACCGTAAGATGCGCGAGTACAAGCGCACGCTGATAGAGCGCTCTTGAGAGCATTCCCACATGTCACAGGGGAACAGGTGGAAGGTGAAGGCAGAGGAGTGGCAAGAGGTCGCCAACGCAGCTGTGTCACGGCCAGCTCATCTGAGGGCAGGGTTAGCATGGCAGAAATGTGGAAAGGTTTTGTCTCCACGCCACAGCTATCTGCACCGACACCTGATACGGGCGTGTTAGCAGGAGGCAGCATTTCACTAACATGGTTGAACAGTATGTCTGCACACCCCTCCACATCCTGACGGATGGTTCGGCCCCATTCAACTACTGGGTTTCGAAATTGTCCACGTGGCCAGAGTTAGCATGTTATGCCTTGGAGGTGCTTTCCTGCCCGGCGGCCAGCGTTTTATCTGAGCGCGTATTCAGCACGGCAGGGCGTCATTACTGACAAGCGCAGCCGCCTGTCCACAGCCAACGTGGACAAGCTGACCTTCATAAAGATGAACCAGGCATGGATCCCACAGGACCTGTCCCTCCCTTGTGCAGAGTAGTCCTTATTAACTGCCTAAAACATGTCTTGTTGTGCTACGGGCCACTTCTTTATTTGATACAAATTTTATGAAACCCACAGTTGAATGAAACTCTTCTCTGTCTGGGCGCCGGGGCTAACCAGATGAAAGTGGCCGGTTAAACTAACGGGTGACATGAAGCCATAACCTCTGCCATGCTACCTCTGTCTTCTGTCTGGGTGCTGAGGCCTAAGTCAAATAAAGCGGTCTTCTGCTGTGCTGGGGATATGAAGCTAATCTCTGACCTCTCTCCTCTGTCTGGGTCCAAAGGCCTAAATCACTGAAAGAGGCCTTCTCCTGTGGTGTGTGATATGATGCCAGAATATGTGCTGTGGGGCCTCTCTCCTCTTCCTGGGTGCAGGGGTCAAATAAACTAAATTGTGGCCTACTCCTGTGGTGGTTGATATGATGCCTGATTCTCTGATGTGGAACCTCTCTCCTCTGTTTGGGTGAAGGGGTCAAAGTAACTAAATGGTGGCTTCTCCTGTGGTGGCTGATATGATGCCAGAATATGTGCTGTGGGGCCTCTCTCCTCTTCCTGGAGTGCAGGGGTCAAAGTAACTCAATGGTGGCTTCTCCTGTGGTGGCTGATATGATGCCAGAATATGTGCTGTGGTGCCTCTCTCCTCTTCCTGGGTGCGGGGGTCAAAGTAACTCAATGGTGGCTTCTCCTGTGGTGGCTGATATGATGCCAGAATATGTGCTGTGGTGCCTCTCTCCTCTTCCTGGGTGCGGGGGTCAAAGTAACTCAATGGTGGCTTCTCCTGTGGTGGCTGATATGATGCCAGAATATGTGCTGTGGGGCCTCTCTCCTCTTCCTGGGTGCAGGGGTCAAAGTAACTCAATGGTGGCTTCTCCTGTGGTGGTTAGTATGATGCCAGAATATGTGCTGTGGGGCCTCTCTCCTCTTCCTGGGTGCAGGGGTCAAAGTAACTCAATGGTGGCTTCTCCTGTGGTGGCTGATATGATGCCAGAATATGTGCTGTGGTGCCTCTCTCCTCTTCCTGGGTGCGGGGTCAAAGTAACTCAATGGTGGCTTCTCCTGTGGTGGCTGATATGATGCCAGAATATGTGCTGTGGGGCCTCTCTCCTCTTCCTGGGTGCAGGGGTCAAAGTAACTCAATGGTGGCTTCTCCTGTGGTGGTTAGTATGATGCCAGAATATGTGCTGTGGGGCCTCTCTCCTCTTCCTGGGTGCAGGGGTCAAAGTAACTCAATGGTGGCTTCTCCTGTGGTGGCTGATATGATGCCAGAATATGTGCTGTGGGGCCTCTCTCCTCTTCCTGGGTGCAGGGGTCAAAGTAACTCAATGGTGGCTTCTCCTGTGGTGGTTAGTATGATGCCAGAATATGTGCTGTGGGGCCTCTCTCCTCTTCCTGGGTGCAGGGGTCAAAGTAACTCAATGGTGGCTTCTCCTGTGCTGATTGATATAAAGCTGATGGTTGTGCCATCTGACATGGTTGCCAGGGTCTGATTCAATGGGGGCCTACTCCTGTGGTGGGTGATCTAAATGCCTGATTCTCTGCTGTGAAACCTCTCTCCTCCGTCTGGGTGTAGGGGTCAAAGTCTTTCAAAGTCGCCTTCTCCTGTGCTGATTGATATGAAGCTGATGGTTGTGCCATCTGACATGGTTGCCGGGGTCCCATTAAATTGTGGCCTACTCCTGTGGTGGTTGATATGATGCCTGATTCTCTGATGTGGAACCTCTCTCCTCTGTTTGGGTGAAGGGGTCAAAGTAACTAAATGGTGGCTTCTCCTGTGGTGGCTGATATGATGCCAGAATATGTGCTGTGGGGCCTCTCTCCTCTTCCTGGGTGCAGGGGTCAAAGTAACTCAATGGTGGCTTCTCCTGTGGTGGCTGATATGATGCCAGAATATGTGCTGTGGTGCCTCTCTCCTCTTCCTGGGTGCGGGGTCAAAGTAACTCAATGGTGGCTTCTCCTGTGGTGGCTGATATGATGCCAGAATATGTGCTGTGGTGCCTCTCTCCTCTTCCTGGGTGCGGGGTCAAAGTAACTCAATGGTGGCTTCTCCTGTGGTGGCTGATATGATGCCAGAATATGTGCTGTGGGGCCTCTCTCCTCTTCCTGGGTGCAGGGGTCAAAGTAACTCAATGGTGGCTTCTCCTGTGGTGGTTAGTATGATGCCAGAATATGTGCTGTGGGGCCTCTCTCCTCTTCCTGGGTGCAGGGGTCAAAGTAACTCAATGGTGGCTTCTCCTGTGGTGGCTGATATGATGCCAGAATATGTGCTGTGGTGCCTCTCTCCTCTTCCTGGGTGCGGGGTCAAAGTAACTCAATGGTGGCTTCTCCTGTGGTGGCTGATATGATGCCAGAATATGTGCTGTGGGGCCTCTCTCCTCTTCCTGGGTGCAGGGGTCAAAGTAACTCAATGGTGGCTTCTCCTGTGGTGGTTAGTATGATGCCAGAATATGTGCTGTGGGGCCTCTCTCCTCTTCCTGGGTGCAGGGGTCAAAGTAACTCAATGGTGGCTTCTCCTGTGGTGGCTGATATGATGCCAGAATATGTGCTGTGGTGACTCTCTCCTCTTCCTGGGTGCAGGGGTCAAAGTAACTAAATGGTGGCTTCTCCTGTGGTGGTTGATATGATGCCAGAATATGTGCTGTGAGGCCTCTCTCCTCTTCCTGGGTGCAGGGGTCAAAGTAACTCAATGGTCGGCTTCTCCTGTGCTGATTGATATAAAGCTGATGGTTGTGCCATCTGACATGGTTGCCAGGGTCTGATTCAATGGGGGCCTACTCCTGTGGTGGGTGATCTAAATGCCTGATTCTCTGCTGTGAAACCTCTCTCCTCCGTCTGGGTGTAGGGGTCAAAGTCTTTCAAAGTCGCCTTCTCCTGTGCTGATTGATATGAAGCTGATGGTTGTGCCATCTGACATGGTTGCCGGGGTCCCATTAAATTGGGGCCTACTCCTGTGGTGGGTGATCTAAATGCCTGATTCTCTGCTTTGAAACCTCTCTCCTCCGTCCGGGTGTAGGGGTCAAAGTCTGTCAAAGTCGCCTTCTCCTGTGCTGATTGATATAAAGCTTATGCTTGTGCCATCTGACATGGTTGCCGGGGTCTGATTCAATGGTGGCCTACTCCTGTGGTGGGTGATCTAAATGCCTGATTCTCTGCTGTGTAACCTCTCTCCTCCGTCTGGGTGTAGGGGTCAAAGTAACTAAATGGTGGCCTACTCCTGTGGTGGGTGATATGATGCCTGGTTCTCTGCTGTGGGACCTCTCTCCTTTGTCTGGGTGCTGTGGTCAAAATAATAGTAAGTGACCTTCTCCATTGGTGGGTGACTTGAAGCCTGATTCTGTGCTATGGGACCTCACTCCAATTAATATTGTTTAATTTTTATTTATTTTATGTTAACTCATCATTTCCCTATCTACATTTGTTTGCAGGGGATTTAACTACATTTTGCTGCCTTTTGCAGCCCTCTAGCCCTTTCCGGGTGTGTTTTACAGCCTTTTTAGTGCCCAAAAGTTCGGGTCCCCATTGACTTCTATGGGGTTCGGGTTCGGGATGAAGTTCGGGTCGAGTTCGGATCCCGAACCCGAACATTTTTCGAAAGTTCGGCCGAACTCGTCGAACCCGAACATCCAGGTGTTCGCTCAACTCTAGTCTCGATCCGTCCCGGCTGCCGCACGGACGTTGCCGTACATTGGGGTTCCCAATACAAAGAACGGCCGCACAATGACCATGTGCATGATGCCTTAGAAGCAAGTCTATAAACTGTACATTACCAGAATCCATCATTTTCTTACTCTATTAAAATATACAGAACATTAGCGAGTGATTCGCCTTTACTTAGAATTACAGCAGGTAGATGGGAGGAAAATACCATTAGCACAAAATTGTTATTGGAATTATCAAATCAAGTGAACCAAAAAAATTGCAGTGACAGAATAATGAAATAGCAAACATAGTATACATGCACATAAATGCAGCTGCAATCAAAGCTCTTGCTTTTCTTTTAACATACAGTATGACAAAATTAACTTTTTTTATAACCAAAAAGAAAAAGTTGAATTAGTAGTCTGCAAGAGTTCCTTGCATAGAAATACACTGAATATTCAGTAAATTCACAGGCAGACTTGCTTGCTAAACAGGGTTCATGTATATGTTAATACTAGATATGAGTGAATTGATTCTACAATTTGGGAGGTTCAGGTTTGAAAGAATATTACATTTTTGTGATTTGTTTCAGGGAGAGAGAAAGAGAAATGTGTTTATCTGTAGTTAATACAGTATTAAAACAGCAGTGGTCATCTATCAGATTGTCATGAAAATGGTCCAAAAAATGGTACCAGGGATTGAGGTGGTGCTATACAATACTCCTGCAATGATGGGTAGGTAGAGATAGAGACAAAAGGCTTTCCATTCAGTGACTAAATTCCAATTTTTTGTGAGTTCAAATTCAAGTTACTCTCTCTGATTCACTGACTCTCTCATATTGGTGGAGAACTTATGAAGCATCTGGGTTGCTGCTGGTCATAATGCCTGACGAAGCGATATACACGAACCATGCGTCGAGGTACTGGGTCGGACCACGCACGCCAGTTCTGATAGGTATAGTATGGTGAATGCACTTTGAATTTCTGTTCTGCAGCAGGTTTTTATAGCTTTAGATGAAGTATTTATTCCAGTAGTAACTATTTATCTGCCTCAGCACAAGTCTATTACATGTTTTTTTATCAATCTCTATATACTATACCATGGGCTATATGAATATACCAAATTTTAGGTCAATACGCTGTTATTTGGTGCGTTGATTGTGGTCCCTTCCCTTTGTTGGTATTCCATCTCTAAAATTATTGGGGTAATCATTATTATTATTATTTTAGTATCCTAATAAATAATTGTTTTTTTATGGGAAAAGTTTGTTGGCTCAGTTGCTGCATATCTTTTAATATTTGGTCATAATACCTGCCCAGATTTTATACTGATAATATTAATACTCCTCCATAAATTAATCTAAGTATGAATGTTTACTTTGGTTTGAATAACTATCTAATGTGTATGGTGGCCTCCAACTGTCCCCCGATGGCAGATGGCAGGAGAGATATGAATCAGACACATTGGATTTTATTTCTGTTCTATGTTTTTCATTTTCATTCAGTCCACACAGTATGCATGCTTTTCCTAGCTGACCATGCATAGGTATGAAAGAACTGTAAGAGGCAGCTGTTGGATGATGAGCATCTCATTTGTATGGCCAGCTTAAATTGGTTGTCACTAGTGTTGATCAAGCACCAAAGTGCTCTGGTGCTCAAGTAGAACACTTTGCGATGCTCAGGTACCCCCTGCTCTGAAGAGGGGAGGTTGTTGGGACTCTAGTTCGCCTTAGGAGTCCCTGCTCTGACTCCATATATAGCTATATACATATATGTAGTCAGTGCTTGGGGACACCCAGTGTATTTAAATCTAATTTATCCTCTATCTATTGTAAGAGGGTGCAAGGTACCGTTGTCGACGGGAGGTACGTGTCACCGAGGTTCCTGGCCTCGGTGAGGTAAGAGCCGGGTTTTTGTGTGTCAGCAGCAGCTAGTGCTGCTTGACAACTTGGTATTAAGTTTGGCTGCAAAGCCAATCCGGGCCGGCTCTTACTGGGAGTAGGCAAAGAGTTGGGTGGGTGCCTATTCCCCACGGTCCAGGCCGGACTTTTCCTGGGCTGGGTTTAAAACACAGCCAGCACCAGCAGCTGATTGTCCTGGAGCTGCTGTTAGTGCTGTGGAGCTCTCTGGACTGGAAGCAAGAGCCCAGCAAGGATGAGTGCAGACGGCCTGGAAGCCTGAGGTGGATTGTCTTGCGGCTGGGCTGACAGCCAGGTGCGAACCCTTGCCTAAAACCTCCCAGGTGACTGGAACCTGTATTTGGACTTTCTGTTTTTCCTCACGCTTTCTGATGTGTGTGAACTAACACCAAGTGACTGTTTGCTATTTATTTGATGCAAGTGTGAATTAAACACTGTTTGCTACACTTTCTGGACTCCGTTTTGCCTCTGTACTGCACCCGTACCGCTATCTACCAGATCGACTCCCCACACTATGAAAAGTTTCTGCCCGGATTTGAACTCACAAACTTGTGCATTAGAGGCATGGACCTTATCCACTCAGCTATGAAGCTGAATACTAAACTTACTACATCAGAAAGAGAAACTACTATAAGGTTTTTCTGACACAGTTTAGCATTCAGCTTTAAAGCTAAGTGGATAAGGTCTGTGCCTCTAATGTACAAAGTTGTGATGTCAAATCCCCAAATTCTGCGTCCTTTTGTGGTATCCCTACCCTCCTACGCCCGGGACACTATGGATGTCCTCCAGAGACTGGATGGAATTAAATGTGAGACGGGTGTGGTTTGCGAGTCTTGATGTTGAGGCCCTCTACAGCTCTATACCCCACGATATGGGGTGTAGGGCTGTGGAGGGATTTCTCCAGCAGAGAGGAGCTCAATATCATCGCCACAATGGCCTCGTCATGCGACTACTTGAATTTATACTGACACGAAATGTGTTTTTATTTGATCGCCACGTCTACCACCAGCTCATGGGAGTTGCGATGGGGAGCCCGTGTGCTCCCACTTTCGCTAATCTCTACCTGGGCTGGTGGGAGAGGGACGTTGTGTTTGACGAGTGCCTGGAACACTACACGTCATCGGTGTTACTTTGGATAAGGTACATCGATGACGTGCTGATCCTATGGAAGGGATCACAGGAGGCTTTTGAGCAATTTATAGCGGTACTCAATGTTAATGAGTTGGGCCTCTCATTCACCTATGAGATACACGCAGATGCGATTAATTTCCTTGATATCACCATCACACTGGATAAGGAGGGTAACATCAAAACCAGGCTTTTCAGGAAAGAAACCGCTACAAATA
This sequence comes from Bufotes viridis, assembly GCA_033119425.1. Lineage (NCBI taxonomy): Eukaryota > Metazoa > Chordata > Amphibia > Anura > Bufonidae > Bufotes > Bufotes viridis. The sequence continues at coordinate 41,022,171 of CM065591.1, read as the reverse complement.
GTCTCCTTGAATGGGAGAGTGGTCACCCCCTGGCCCTGAGACGCGGAATCCCCAAGGGACAATATCTGAGGGCAAGGAGAAATTGCTCTAGCCTGGGTGATTTTAAAGCGACAGCATCGGACCTCAGGGAACGTTTTACGGACCGTGGATATCCCTCCTCAGTGCTACGCGATGCATATCATCATGCGCTGTCCACGAAGCGGGAGGAACTCCTGGTCCCCAAAATCAGGAAGGGTTCCAGCCCATTCCCTAGAATTATTGCGACCTTTGACAAGGCACATACCCAGATCCGAGAGGTACTCAAACGTCACTGGCCTATTCTAAAATCTGACTCGGACATTGGACATATGGCACCTGATCTTCCACCTGTCACGTTTAGACGTGGCCCCAATCTACGTGATAGGTTGGTGCATAGTATGTTCATCCGACCGAAGGCTACTACGTGGCTGAATACTTCAGCCAAAGGTACGGTCTCATGTGGATCGTGTTTGATGTGCGGGCTCGTCAAAAGGGGCTCTTTCTTCTCTAGCCATTCCACGGGGAAACAATACCAGATCCGTTCATTGATCCGCTGTACCACAGCCGGGGTGATCTATCTGATCACATGCCAATGTGGCATCCAATACGTCGGCAAAACTAAAAGGGAACTAAGGAGACTTATTGGGGAACATCTTTCAGATATACGGAATTCTACAGACACCTCGGTTGCACGACACATGCGGGATCATCACAATGGTGCTTTGAGGGGATTTAGGGTACAGGGCATTGACACGGTGAAATTGACCATGCGGGGAGGTGACATTGATCGCCTCCTGTTACAAAAGGAGGCGAGATGGATTTTTGACTTACAGACGGTTCAACCGCAGGGTCTTAATGAATCTATCTCATTTGCCTGCTTTATCTAGTGTTGTACATCGGTCCGGTCAGCCCTGCACCTTTATCAAGGTCCCTTCATCCCTGTTCACATTAAACAGTTATCCTAGGCTTGGCGTCTTTGACTAGCTTTGGTACCGCTACGTAAGGTGGTTCAGGGTGCTATAGCGTAAATTGCTCTGGGATTTTGGCACCATGGTAGTGGTGCTTTATGTTGATCTAAGGCATCATCACTGCATGTGGATGGGGGGCTGCTGCCCTCCATGTTGTGTTTTCAGGGCTTTATCTTGTTAATGCCTCTCTATAGTACCTCCACTGGGATCATGCAGCACCTTGATCTGATTTAAGTGATTGATGGATGCCGCGATTTACAATGTCCATATTTGCACTACAGTACTTACTGGGTCCCCCTGTGGAGCGGAGCTTACATGAATGACGGGACACGATGCACAGTAGGCGTGTTCTTCTGCTCTGATGGCTGCCTCGCCTCCCGCCCGATCAGCTGACTCCCAGGGGGCGTGGCTTAGGACTTTTAAACCCGGCAGTCTGGCGGCCGCTTACGGCCGTCACAGTGCCGGTTGCCTGTACAAGCAAAAGGTGTCGGGCACCTTAGACTAACCTGCATACTCTAAATCGCTCCTGAGTAGACAGGACAAGTTCCAGATCCTGTTGAAACGCGTTGAGCGCATCTTATGTATCTAGCAACTGCATTCCTACATGCGCCCTGACACCCTACCTCTATCCCAGCAGCAACGTATTCATGCTGCAGGGGGTGGTGGCGTCGGATGCGGTGTGTTAGAAGTGAGGCTGCTCTATATCATCTGTGCAGCGCTCACTGTAATTAGGGTTAGCTATAGTGTGTGTAGAGGTTTAATGTGCTCATTTACCCCGGATCATAGGGACATGTTGGACACATCTACCTCGGTCCTGTTTGTCCTGTGATCACCACACTGCATTGCACCTTCTACACGGAGCAACTACCAGGATAGAAACATATATGCTGATTTCTTCCTGGGTTAGATCGTACGGCATTACCTGCTATGAGTTTAATGGTCTTTTAGTCCCAAGGGACATATCTTTAATAAAGTGTTGTTTAGATACGTTTTTTTCAGGTAGTTTCTCGATTGCATAGCGTTAAACGTACACATTAACTATCAATTTTGAGGAGTGTTTTATTATTATGTGATGTCAAATCCCAGCAGAAACTTTTCAGAAATATAGGCTAAATTAGATTTAAATGCACTGGCTCAAGCACACGTGGTGTTTGGCCAAACTCCGCAATGTGCCCAGCATAGCAGTGCTGGAGCCCAACTGGTGTTCGGCCAAGCATGCTCGCTCCTGGATTGTAAAGCATAGGGCACATTGAGGCACTCTCAGGATGTCCAACATTAAGTAGGTTAAAGAAGTTTCTAGGAATACAATATTAATGTGTTTCCAAAAAACATCAATATCTGATCAGTGAGAGTCTAACTCTCGTCACCCCCACCATTCAACTGTTTGATGGAGTTGTAGCATTCTAGCAAGCATTGCACCCCTTCATTATTTATCAGAGCTTTGTACATTCTATAGTGACTATATCTGGCATTGAAGCTCAATCATGTTCACTTTATGGGACTGCACCTTAGTGAGCTGAAATTCAGTATACTAGGAAAAGACACTACCAAATTACAGAGCTGTGCTTGGTAAACAAAGAAGAGGACTACTGTGTGTGTGTATTTCAGATCAACAACATATTTAACAGCAGTGTCAGGGACATCCGTGCTAAGGAAGGGACAGATAGTGCAGGAAGAGAAATTTGCTGTATTTAATACGAAAAGTTTTTTAAGTCCTTTTAAGGGCTACTGTGTGTGTTTGAAAGCAGCAATATATTTTTATTTTATACCTATTAGTGACATATACTGTACATCATCCGCAGACTGACTCTTTAAAAATCTGGGACACGTCTAGTCTCCATAATCTGTGGTGTTCTCTGTAACCAATACTGTCCTGCATCCTAAAACACTGTCTGTATTAAAAATTCCAATTATCTGGGCATAATATAGTGTCCAAAATCTGTGGTGTTCTATAACCAATACTGTCCTACATCAGAAAACACTGTTAGTATTACAAATTTCAATAATCAGGGCCTAATATAGTGTCTGAGTTCTGTGGTGTTCTATAACCAATACTGTCCTGCCTCAGAAAACACTGTCAGTATTACAAATTCCAATAATTTGGGGCTAATATGGTGTTTGTAATCTGTGGTTGACTATACCCAATACTGAACTGCATCTGAAATCAGTGTGTATATTACAACTTCCATTAATCTGGGCCTACTGTAGTGTACAAAATCTATTGGTTTTTGTATCCAATACTGAACTGCATCTAAAAACACTGTCTATATTACAACTTCCATTAATCTGGGCCTACTGTAGTGTCCAAAATCTATTGTTTTTTGTATCCAATACTGAACTGCATCTAAAACATTGTCTGTATTACAACTTCCATTAATTTGGGCCTAGTATAGTGTCCAAAATATGTTGGTTTTTTTTATCCAATACTGAACTACATCTAAAAACACTGTCTATATTACAACTTTCATTAATCTGGGACTAGTATAGTGTCAAAAATCTGTTGGGTTTTGTATGCAATATTGAACTGCATCTGAAAACAGTGTGTATATTACAACTTCTATTAATCTGGTCCTAGTGTAGTGTCCAAAATATGTTGGTTTTTAGTATCCAATACTGAACTACATCTAAAAACACTGAGTATATTACAACTTCTATTAATCTGGGCCTACTATAGTGTCCAAAAGCTGTTGTTTTTTTGTATCCAAAAATGAACTGCATCTAAAAACACTGTCTATATTACAACTTCCATTAATCTGGGCCTAGTATAGTGTCTAAAATCTGTTGGTTTTTGTATGCAATACTGAATTGCATCTGAGAACAGTATGTATATTACAACTTCCATTAATCTGGGGATAGTCGGGTGCCCAAAATCTGTTGGTTTTTGTATCCAATACTGAACTGTATCTGAAAACAGTGTGTATATTACAACTTCAATTAATGTGGGCCTAGTGCAGTGTCCAAAATCTGTTTGTTTTTGTATCCAATAATGAACTGTATCTGAAAATAGTGTTTACATTACAACTTCTATTAATCTGGGCATAGTAAAGTGTCCAAAATCTGTTGGTTTTTGTATCCAATTCTGAACTGCATCTAAAAACATTGTCTGTATTACAACTTCCATTAATCTGGGCCTAGTATAGTATCCAACATCTGTTGGTTTTTGTATGCAATACTGAACTGCATCTGAAAACCGTGTGTATTTTACAACTTATAGAAGTAGGAATAGTAGTAGGAAAAGTAGGAATTGAGATAAACATAAGTCCTAAGTCATGCGCAGACCTACAACAATATGTCTAAAAGACTAAGTTTGGCCGCATGCGCATATGCGACCTTATAGTAGTAGGAATAGTAGTAGGAAAAGTAGGAATTAAGATAAATATATAAGTCCTAAGTCATGCGCAGACCTACAACAATATGTCTAAAAGACTAAGTCTGGCCGCATGAGCATATGCGACCTTTTATCGTGAGTCTATCTCTTATGACATGCGCAAGTTTCCGCTGTTTTTTTCAGCCTAAGTTTTTGCGCATGCGCTCCATCTCTTTATTTATTGGTTAAAAGGTACCGGTTGTTAACTCAGCAGAGTTAGACCATTGGATGTCCCATAAACACATCACACGAATGGCGGTTGCATATTGGATGACCAAATACATCTACCGGCCCCTAGGATATAAAAACCTAGGCATGTATATGCTCGTGTTGTTAGTAGCTCCATTTCCCCTGAGGACGCCACATTTGTGGCGAAACATGTCGGGGGAGCTGCTTGTTTAGCTTTTAAATTAATATGGCTGAACACTAGTGCATAGAGCGATGTGCACTGCAGGCACTTAGCATATGCACAAGACAGGGTTAACCAATCTTTAGGAGATAGTCAGGCACAATCTTATCGAGGGATATGCTGTAAATATCCCATAGGCCACCTCGCTATTAACCATACAAATGAACCACAGTGTGATTAGAGTTTCTTCTGTCATGGTGTCCGGCCATATATTATTTTAAATGGTCTTTTCTTTTGTTTTTTGTTACACCTTTTTATAGCAATAAATAAATGTTAAGTCTTAAATATTGACCGTAAACGGGAACTATTTAGCCCAAGGGCTGATCTGAACCTATTATCACTTAACCCCTTTTTTCCCGGGTCCACAAGGTCACTTGTTGAAATATTTTACAACTTCCATTAATCTGGGCCTAGTGTAGTGTCCAAAAGCTGTTGTTTTTTTGTATCCAATACTGAACTGCATCTAAAAACACTATCTATATTACAACTTCCATTAATCTGGGCCTAGTATAGTGTCTAAAATCTGTTGGTCTTTGTATCCAATACTGAACTGCATCTGAAAACAGTGTGTATATTACAACTTCTATTTATCTGGGCCTAGTGTAGTGTACAAAATCTGTTGGTTTTTGTATCCAATACTGAACTGTATCTGAAAACAGTGTGTATATTACAACTTCCATTAATCTGGGCATAGTAAAGTGTACAAATTCTGTTGCTTTTTGTATCCAACACTAAACTGTATCTAGAACAATGTCTGTATTACAACTTCCATTAATCTGGCCCTAGTATGGTGTCCAAAATCTGTGGTGTTCTGTAACCAATACTGTCCTGCATCAGAAAACTGTGTCTTAGCGGACAGTAAAACAATCTGCGCCACATCTACAGACAACACCATTAATATGAAGAAGGCGTGCACTAAGGGAAGGGGAAGTGGTGATGCTGATGGTGCAAGCAGAGGCCATGGCCCTGGGTGCAATGAAACTGCTGCTGGTGCACCAGAAAAAACAAAAAAATCCACCTTACCCAGCTTTATGTCCAACTTAGCTAGGTGGCGCAGGACAACACTGTCCAAGTCGGACCAGTGCGAGCAGGTGATCGGTTGGATTGTTGAAGATAATGCTGCCAGTTGGTTAAGCACCACCCTCTCTTGCAGTAAGTTCAGTCTCTGTAGCCAAGAGTCTGGTCAACTGAATCCTCACTCTGATCATCCTTCCTCCCACAATGGAGAGGCTTGCCAAAAGAGTGATCCCACACTCAGATATTCCGAGAAGCTTTTTAACGTGCCACTATTAGATTTGTCCCTTGCGCCCAGCACACTTGAAGAGGTACCTGAGATGTTGTGCCCTGATTCCCAACCTCGTGAGCCTTAACAGTTTCAAGAAGATGATGGTGGTGAACGGCAATCATTTGTTCACGAGGTGGATGATGATGAGACACAGTTGTCAATCACCGAGGTTGTGGTTTGGTTTAGTCAGGAAGATGAGCAGAGTGAGGAAGTGGAAGAGGAGGTGGTGGACGATGTGATGACAGCAGTACAGAGGGGGAGGGATCCGCAGCACCACAATATTCTGGAAGAGGCAGTGGGGTTGAAAATGGGAGAAGTCGGCCCACACCAAACAGGCCCGCAACCATTACACCGAGCAACCCCATACGTAAATCTCGCTTGCCAAGGGGTAGGTGTTCCGCAGAATGGTGCTTTTTTGAGATAAGTGCAGACGACAAAAGAGTGGTAGTTTGCAACCTGTGCCGTACCAAAATGAGCCGGGGCGTGAACATTAGCAACCTCACCACCACCAGCATGATTCGCCACAAGGCATCCAAGCGCTCTAATAAGTGGGCCGAACGCCTAGGTCCACACTCTGCATCTGAGGGTATCACCACTGCCTCCACTTCCCCTGTGTTACGCACTGCTGGCAAATCCTCTGTTGAAGGCACAGGCCCGGATGCCCCTCACCCTGTCCCTGGACCTTCGCATGAATCATCAGCAACAACATCCACTTCCCTGTCCCAGCGCAGCGTCCAAATGTAGATAACACAGGCATTTGAATGCAAGCACAAATATCCAAACCACAGGCCATAGCACTAAATGCGCAACTTTCGAAATTACTGGCCCTTGAAATGTTGCCATTTAGGCTTGTGGACACTGAGGCCTTCCACAGCCTAATGTTGGCGTCTATCCCTCGGTATGCAGTCCCCAGCTGCCACTATTTTTCACGGTGTGCCATGCCCGCCTTACACCAGCATGTGTCCCACAACATCACCCGTGCTCTGACCAATGCACTTACTGGGAAGGTCCACTTCACCACGGACACATTGACAGGTGCTGGTGGCCAGGGAGGCTACATTTCCCTGAACGCACACTGGGTGAATGTTGTGGAGGCCGGGAGTGAGTCGTACCCTGGGATGGCACAGTTGCTAACCATTCCCAGGATTGCGGGCCATACATCCATCAGGGTCTCCGTCAGCAGCTATGTTACTGGCTCCAACACCCACTTCTCGTCCTCCGCCTCCTCCTCCACTTCCACCTCATGCAGTAGTCAGCCATCAGTCGCTAGCTGGAAGCAGTGTAGCAATGCTGTGGGTAAGCGTCAACAGGCCGTGCTGAAGCCACGTCTTAAACTTAGTGGTTCAGTGGTTTATAAAAACTACCCCAATTTGGCAGATCTACTGGTGAAAGCGCGCCGCGGGTGTGCCCATTTCCGTAAGTCATCCACAGCTTCAGCTGGTCTGTCAACACTGTAGCAGCTCTTGCGCCTACCAGCTCACCGACTGTTGTGCGACGTGAGCATGCGCTGAAACTCTACATTCTACATGTTGGCCAGGCTTTGTGAGCAGCAGAGTACAGTTGTGGAGTATCAGCTACAACATTGTTGTCGCCTTTCCAGTTAACTGCCAGTATTCTCAAGCGAGGAGTGGGCATTGATGTCAGACCTCTGTGAGGTTTTAAAAAACTTTGATGAATCCACACAGATGGTTAGTGGCGATAACGCTATTATCAGGGTAACCATCCCACTGCTGTATCTACTTAAACGATCACTGCTCACAACTAAGGACAACGCTTTGATTGTGGCGGAAATGGGGGAGAATATTACACAGTTTGATACCCAGACAACACACAGTTCATCTTCTCAGCGTGAACTGGGCCCTGAAGAGCAGGAGGAGGAGGAGCTGGAAACAGTTGCGTCTGCTACAGAGGGTAGTACCCATGGAACTTTAATTCCATCTGTTTAGCTTGAATGGGAAGAAGAGGAGGAGGAGGATGAGAGAATGGAGAGTCATCCTGATGTGGACATCAACATCTTAGCCTGTCGGTTTTCTTGCACACATGGTTGACTTTATGTTAGGCTGCCTTTCTCGCGACCCTCGCATTATACGCATTTTAGATAACACAGATTACTGGGTGTTCACCCTTCTTGACCCCCACTACAAAGAGAACTTATCATCTCTCATTCATGTGGTGGAGAGGAAAAGTAAAATGGTGCAATACCAGAAGGAAATTTTTGAGAGATTTCTCCAAAATTTTCCATCTGACAACTCGTCCGGCAGAGTCCGTACTTCCTTAGGCAACTGAGAAAGGGAGACAAGGGGAACACACAGCAGTTTCAAAAAAAGCAGGGCAAAACCCTCCAAGGCATGGGACACTTTCATGACACCCAGCCAGCAACCTAATCCTGAAGCACAAGGAGGGAAAAGTTTTGGAAGATGGTTAAGGCCCCTTTCACACGGGTGAGTTTTCTGCGCAGGTGCAATGCGTGAGGTGAACGCATTGCACCCGAACTGAATCCGGACCCATTCATTTCTATGGGGCTGTGCACATGAGCGGTGATTTTCACGCATCACTTCTGCGTTGCGTGAAAATCGCAGCATGCTCTATATTCTGCGTTTTTCACGCAACGCAAGCCCCATAGAAGTGAATTGGGCTGCGGGAAAATCGCAAGCATCCGCAAGCAAGTGCGTATGCGGTGCGATTTTCCCACATGGTTGCTAGGAGACGATCAGTCTCCTAGCACTCCCTTCCCGGCTGAATACAGAGCAGGAAACCGGTAACCGGCTGCTACGTGATCAAATGGAGGGGGTAAGTTTATGTTTTTATTATTTTTACCCTCTAGTGCCCTTTGTACTTTGCATTCTCTATTGAGAATGCTAGTATTTTCCTTTATACCTATGTTATAAGGGAAAATAATAAAATCTACAGAATACTCCACCCGAAACTGGACTTCAGTGATGAAGTCCGGCTTCGGATCTGGGTACCAAACATGCCGTTTTTTCGCACGCGCGTGCAAAACGCATTTAAGCCAGATTGTATATATTCCCTCCACTACAATTTTTAAAGAGGGTCAGCTCACCAGCAGGCTTCAACCATAATATTTCAGAGGTTCGGCTCACCAGTAGGCCCTCACCTATAATGTTTTAGAGGGTCATCTCACCAGCAGCCCCTCACCTATAAGATTTTAGAGGGTCAGCTCACCAACAGTCCCTCAACCATAATTTTTTAGAGGGTCAGCTCACCAGCAGGCCCTCATCTATAATTTTTTGAGGGTCAACTCACCAGCAGGCCCTCAACCATAATGTTTTAGAGGGTCAGCTCACCAGCAGTCTCTCAACTATAAAGTTTAAGAGGGTCAGCTCACCAGCAGGTTCTTAACCATAATGTTTTAGTGGGTCAGCTCATCAGCAGGCCCTCAACCATAATGTTTTAGAGGGTCAGATCACCAAAATGCCTTTAACCATAATGTTTTAGAGGGTCAGCTCACCAGCAGGCCCTCAACCATAATGTTTTAGAGGGTCAGCTCACCAGCAGCTCCTCCCCCCTAAGGTTTTAGAGGGTCAGCTCAGCAGCAGGCCCTCAACCATAATGTTTTACAGGGTCAGCTCACCAGCAGGCCCTCAACCATAATGTTTTAGAGGGTCTGCTCACCAGCAGGGCCTCGCCCCTAATGTTTTAGAGGGTCAGCTCACCAGCAGGCCTCAACCATAATGTTTTAGAGGGTCAGCTCACCAGCAGGCCCTCAACTATAATGTTTTACGAGGTCAGCTCACCATCAGCCCCTTGCCGCTAATATTTTAAATGGTTATCTTAGCAGCAGGCCCTCTCCCATAATGTTTTAGAGGGTCATCAGCAGGCCACCAATACTAAATTTTCAAGGGTGTGTATGATGCCCTCCTTTGTGTGTCATAAAGGGTGTATTGTAGTGACGGTTCCTTGAAATTTTTGCCAGCCCTTTCACTTAGTGCATAGGCTTTATGAGTTTAGGAGTCCCACCACCTGAACAATTGTACCACCATGTGAACGGGGCCCTTCTTTATGTGATATACAGTCTGTTTCGGAGTGCCTCTTGCTTTTTGGCAGCACTTGCACTTTATGTACAATTGAATATACAGGAAAGAATGTTTCCTAACAGTTTTTTACAGATTTTTTTTATTATTTTTTGGGGGGCGGAGGGTTTGGGCGCATTTTTGTCAGTCTGTAAATGTGGCGTACAACTCAGACAACATGGTTCCCAGCAGTGACTTGGGAGTCCAGGATGCATCCAGACATCGTCCCCATGCTGTTCCCGATCCTTTTCGGTGGTGTTTCTGTTACTTTTAGACCTTTTCCAATGGGCCAGGCACCCTCCCCTCTTCAGAGCAGGGGGTTGCCTGGCTGTCTCCCATTGACTTCCATTATACTCGGGTTCTCAGCCGAGCACACGAATATAGCCCTTGTTGCTTCATTCTAGAGGTGAGATGACTAAGCTTGAACATAGCTCTGTCAATCAAGGAGGAGAAGGAGGAGCTGACAAAAGAAGCAGGAGAAGCAATGATGTGCTTCGCTTCTCATTTGCATATGCATTTAAAGTACTTTTTCTCCTGAATGAAGCAATGGTTCACTAAGTAAAATGTATCACTATATTCAGCTGAGCTAGCCCTAAAAGGCAATATTTGTGGTGCAAGGGAGATAGTGAGTTTAATGGTGACAAATTTGCTTTAAATTATATATGAAGCCCTTGCAGCTATGAAGCTGTGTAGCAGTTGAACTGTTGCTTGTGCATCAATTAATCTTTGGAGCTGTGAATATTTTTTTAAATGGTATGCCCGTATGAGGTAGTAGTACTGGGCTTAATAAAAAAATTATTAGAGTTAATATATACAGTATACTGAATGGGGAAAACATCTTGCTTGGCAATATCAAATTGCATTGGGCTGTTTCTTCCTCTGCTGTTTCCCGTAACATAAGTGTACAAGGTCAAGATACATGCCCATGAGAAATATAAAACTCAGTTTTGATAAGTTGTTGTCCAACTTGTTGTTGTTTTGCTTTGAAGCTACATTTTCTTTACATGTATGGCTTAATGTTCATTGGTATTTCAGGGACTGCTTTGGTCAGCATACACTCAGGTTGTTCTGCACAGGATTATCTTCAAAACACCTACTTTGGAATAGGGGTTTGCTAAAGACTTCCCTTTGGAGGACCACACCTTGGGATTGCTCCACCAAGATTGAGATTAATGGCAAATATGGTTCTGTTGCTTAGCATCAAATACTGAAGCACGTGGGAAAACCCCCTATTTGGTTATGGTGATGGATGCCATAGTTCCCTTTCATTCTGCTACAGTGCGGGTCAAACAACTTGGAACCTAATTGCTCAGGCAAGGAGTGAAAGAATTAGCATATCATTAGCAAAACAGTGAGCCCTAACTGGAACCCTGCAGGCTTTCCCTCTCTACTTGCAGTGCAAGCCGTTGGTGGCAAGTCAGCAACTGGTGGATGTTCCCTACTGTGCTAAAATGCAAGACATATACACTTAGAAACAGAACAACATAGAGAAGGAGTTGTATGGAAATGGGGGAAGTCAGATAGCCAAGCTGAACTCAGAACCAGACACAAAACACAATACCAAAAAATTGTCAAAAATAGAAGCAATCCAAGAACAGAAATCAGAAGCACTGCTAGGGAGTCAATGACTATTACTGCCACTGGTATAGTCCAAGGATCATGACTCGGCACACCAGGTCATGACTAGGCACTCCATTAGTTAGAACACTAGCACATAGGAATAAATCAGCTGAGCAATCAGAAAATATAGTATTGGGGTACTCAATTATCTTTCACACATGGATCATGTCTGACACCATTTAATAGTATAGAATATACAATACAATACAAGTGTTAAAACATTATAATATGCTTATATGCTTAGCAATAAAATTAAATAGTTAAAAACATGTAGGACGTTATAGTCCAACTCTAGGTACTGGCCACTCAATTGATGTTCCACACGGCCAGATAGAAATCCTGAGTTCCAGCAGTCCCTAGGCTCTGTTTCATATATGTTCTGTATCAAACAAAAGTCTGCCTGTATCAATCCTATACAATTTCTTTCTTTCAAGAGGATCCCAATCGACCTATTACAAGTTTCATATATTATTCAATGTGTATTGGAACAAGTAATTGTTGGTTCGGGTATGCTCATACGGTGAAATCTACAGGCCCTTATATATTAATGGTGGCCTAGGTTCTCCCTGACTCCCAGGTGAGTATATTAGGGAGTATATTATCACTTGCTGGTCGGGTAGATAGACGAACGAACACAGTTAAAGTGCGGTACTTTACCACTCTTTATTTTACTGTAGGTCCGTTCTTCCGGCAGTATGTTCTCCGTGCCTCTTCCCTGCCAGTACCTGGTGCGGCATCCCACATGGTCTCTCCGTCACTGAGTGCGTCCCACGTGATGGTGGCGGGCGCGTCCAAATGGTTACGGGCTTCTGGACGCTGAGGCAGGATAGGGTGAATGTTTTCACAGATCGTGTTCCTTCTGTAAGTTTATAAGAGGGGAAAAGAACAATGTTTGCTCTTTTTCAAGTTGTTCTCAAACATATATTCTCGCCTAATTTTCCATTAGAATATACAATACAATACAAGTGTTAAAACATTAAAAATGCTGTGCAATAAAATTAAATAGTTAAAAACATGTAGGAAGTTATGGCCCAATTCTAGGTACTGGCCACTCAATTGATGTTCCACACGGCCAGATAGAAATCCTGAGTTCCTGCAGTCCACAGGCTCTGTTTCATATATGTTCTGTATCAAACAAAAGTCTGCCTGTATCAATCCTATACAATTTCTTTCTTTCAAGGATCTCAATCGTCCTATCACAAGTTCCATATAATATTCCATGTGTATTGGAACAAGTAATTGTTGTTTCGGGTATGCTCATACGGTGAAGTCTACAGGCCCTTATATATTAATGTTGGCCTATGTTCCCAGGTGAGTATATTAGGGAGTATATTTGAGAGTATAATTTTTATTTTATTAAAGTTCCCACAATATGCATAATAGATATAATCACTTGCTGGTCGGGTAAATAGATGAACACAGTTAAAGTGCGGTACTTTACCACTCTTCTTTCTTTTAGTGTAGGTCCGGTATGTTCTCCGTGCCTCTTCCCTGCCAGGACCTGGCGCGGCATCCCACGTGGTTTCTCTGTAACTGAGTGGCGTCCCACATGACGGTGGCGGGTGCGTCCCATTGGTTACAGTTTTCTGGACACTAAGGCCGGATAGGGTAAATGTTTTCACAGATTGTGTTCCTTCTGTAAGTTTATAAGAGGAGAAAAGTACAATGTTTCCTCCTTTTCAAGCAATCAGCCCGCTGCTAGTATTTTCCAGCACACACCCACTGTGGGGAAAAAGGGCATGGAATCCCGTAGCTAATGATGTTGCATCACCAGGGGTTGTGGCTAAGCGGCATGTCTCTCCTGGAGCAGTCGTGCCAAAGCTGGAGATCTCACTACTAGTGCCCGGACAGGTAAGTTTGTGACACAATTCCTGGATAGTATTGCTTTTATAAAACAGGCCTGTCATTTGAAATATTGCAAAACTGTGGGGCCTTTCAGTTTACCTTACTAATCTTTCATGCTAACATGAGATTGGGCCCCTGACAGCAGTACCAGTCCTGATAATTGCCTGGGCACCATGCATGTATTTTTTAGTGTAAGGATTATATACAGACACTAAGGTCAATATTGAGGATCTTTTTCCGCTCCCTTTGAAACTTTTATTTATTAAGGCTTTGTAATGGGAATCTTATTACTAAAACTGACAATATTTTAAAGCACTGTTGGAAGTCATGGGTATGCTTTAGCAAATTAGAATTGTTTTACGTATTACAAAGAAAATTAGGATTATGACAGATACATTGTTCGAATTTATTCCAGTTCTTTAAAAAAGAAAAAAAATGCAAAAGCTACTAAACATGTGATAAATCCAGTAGACTTCAATAGAATATCTGGACTAAAGTAATTCAGCATTTATATACCATATATCTAGAATAATACCTCAATTAACATACTGTACTTGTGCTTTGGAAAGTTATAACAAATATTTCCACCAGAGTACTGGTTTGCAAAATGTAGTGTTTATTAGGCAATAATCCTGAACTAATAAAATAAGGAAAAATAATCATGGCAATATATGAAAATATGAAAGTATGGGGTTTTGTTATTTTCTGGCAATAAAATATAAAAAAGGAACAATTTAGAGTGGAACAAATCTGCAATAATGAAAACATAATACCCATCCTTGCAGAATAAGTCCACTTTAATTAAGAAAAAATCTTTTAATTTCAGTCGCATAAACTGCTAGTAGGTATTTGTCAAACACATATATATATTGTCACGTTGTAATGCAGGAGGCCAGTAAAAAGCAGCTGTGCACAATATAACTTGTTCCGACTATTATTTTAGCGGTTCATTTTTTTAAATTATTCAAAACACAAAAAAAGGTTAAAAAGGTGTTTTAACACATTGAATACCACAGAATGAATGTAATATAAATGTTCTTGTACATAGTGTATAGTGATTCTATTTCATTTAGTAAAAATATTAATAAAATCCTAAATATTGCATTCTGACATGGATAACGGATCCTTTGCGTTGTACGTGCTTTATCGTGGTTCTAATAGCTCCACCCCAACACAACTCTTAACGGAGTTGTCCAGCAATTAGCATTTTTTTTATTTTATTTGCAGCCAAGCTAGCTGTAACTGGAAAAATCCATACTCACTTGCTCCTGCCACTCCTTTCCTGGCTTTGTTTACTGATATTTAGCTCCTCATTTGTCAACTTCCACACGGATATGGTAACTTGCGCTGCTGCAACCAATGACTGCCCTCAGTGGTGATGTGTCTTCAAAGCAGTACTTGATCCTGCAGTGACATTCCCCTGGGGGACATGTCACAACAACTGAGGCCAGTCATTGACAGCAGATGTGCATGTGACCATGTCCATGCGAAAGTTGACAGATGAGGAATGTAAGACCGGTGCAGGGAGCCTGAATGGAGCACTGAGGAACAGGTGAATGTGTTTTTTTTTCCAGGTACAGAATACTAAATACATAAAAATACATTAAAATAAATACATAAATAAAACTGGAGAACCTTTTTAAAGAGAACCTGTCAGCAGATTCCTCGTGCCCCATACATGGGCAGTAGAGACGAGCAAATTTCTAAAAAATTCTATTAGGCCGGTTCGCCGAATGTTTCAAAAAATTTTGGTTTGATCCGAATTTATTTGTGGAGAATTGCTTTAAAAAATGGCTATTTCCTGGCTGCAAAGAGCCTTTATAGTGGTGTAGAACACTGTGCCTTGCAGTAACATGCATAGGGAGTCTGCTGTGGTAGTGAAATAATACTGTGAGTCAGTATGACATGCAGATGACAGGCGTCGCTCTTAGAATCACTGCACACTTCAATCATTTGGGTATTTACAGGTCCAAAACTGACCAAATAACTCAAGTATGAACTCAGCCTTACAGGTCAATGTTAGCGTCAAGAAGTGCACTCCTTTTACACCGTCTGCAGCTGATTCCACATAGATGTCTACAGAACCTGTTCTATTAAACGCTTATACAAGTAAAGCCCCCCTGACAGATTAGAGAGGGTGTCAGCAGTATGTTGACATCACTGATTATTTTGCCCTTCTTTTGATCAGTAAGAACAATAATCCCCAGATAACTTATCAGTGTTGCTAATGCCAAAAAAACGGAAGTGGATCTAAAACAGAGATGACACATGTAATATTTGCATAGCTTCTGTGTTTTGTACCCACTAATGCTTTTAGCTACCAAATCATAAGACAATTCTGATGCAAAATATGGACCATGTCATGCAGGCCTTACAGCTGTTACATAGACAGGATCTGTTGTGCATCTCATTTTTCCTTCCTTCTGACAGATCAGAAGAAGGGTCAAATAAATCATGATTTCAGCAGGGCCGAAAGGCAAAATAGTGGCCCAGTCATGAAGTGGGAAGGGTAGGAACAGCATAAGAATGCCACAGAGTGGCTCTATGACATAGTGGCGAGGTCGAAGAAGCATGAGGAGACAACAGAGTATTCCAATGACACAGTCTGGAGGTGGCAGCAGCATCAGGAGGCCATAGAGTGGCACAATGAAAGTATGGAGGTGTCAGCAGCAGCATCAGTAGGAGGCCACAGAGTGGCACAATGAAAGTGTGGAGGTGGCAGCAGCATCAGAAGGCAACAAAGTGGCACAATGACAGAGTGTGGAGGTGGCGGGAGCAGCATCAGGAGGAGGGTACAGGGAGGCACAATGATAGTGTGAAAGTGGCAGCAGCATCAGAAGGCCACAGAGTGGCAAAATGACAGAGTGTGGAGGTGGCAGCAGCAGCATCAGGAGGAGGCCACAGGGTGGCACAATGACAGTGTGGAGTTGGCGGCAGCATCAGTAGGCCACAGAATGCACAATGACAGAGTGTGGATGTGGCAGCAGCAGCATCAGGAGGAGTCCACAGGGCGGCACAATGATAGTGTGGAGGTGGAAGCAGCAGCATCAGGAGGAGGCCAGAGAGTGGCACAATGACAGCGTGGATAGGGCAGCAGCATCAGGAGAACACAGAGTGGCAAGGTGATATAGTGTGGAGGTGACAGCAGCATCAGGAGGCCACAGAGTGGCAAAGTGACATAGTGTGGAGGTGGAAGCAGCATCAAGAGACAACAAAGAACAAAATGTATCCTTTGCCGGACACTAATAAACTTGGCCAGCCACAGCTGGAACACCAGATTTACGGTATTGCTATTTTGGCAATTGAATTTCACCACAGAAAAAAATATATCCTTTGCTGCACATTAGTAAACTTGGCCAGCCACAGCTGGAACACTAGATTTAGGGGATTGCTATTTTGGCAATTGTATTTCACCCCAGAACAAAATATATCTTTTGCCGGACACTATTAAACTTGGCCAGACACAGCTGGAACACCAGATTGACGGTATTGCTATTTTGGCAATTTAATTTCACCACAGAAAAAAATATATCCTTTGCCGCACATTAGTAAACTTGGCCAGCCACAGCTGGAACACTAGATTTAGGGGATTGCTATTTTGGCAATTGACTTTCACCCCAGAAAAAAATCTACCCTTTTCCGGACACTATTAAACTTGGCTAGCCTCAGCTGGAACACCCGATTTAGGGGATTGCTATATTAGCAATTGAATTTTACCCCAGAACAAAATCTATCCTTTGCCGGACACTATTAAACTTGGCCAGCCACAGCTGGAACACCAGATTGACAGGATTGCTATTTTGTCAATTGAATTTCACCCCATAAAAAAAATCTATCCTTTGCCGGACACTATTAAACTTGGCCAGCCACTGCTGAAACACCAGATTTAGGGGATAGTTATTTTGGCAATTAAATTTCACCCCAGAACAAATTATATACTTTGCCGGACACTGTTAAACTTTGACAGCCACAGCTGGAACACCAGATTTACGGTATTGCTATTTTGGCAATTGAATTTCACCCCATTAAAAAAAATCTATCCTTTGCCGGACACTAATAAATTTGGTCAGCCACAGCTGGAACACCAGATTTATGGTTTTGCTATTTTGGCAATTGAATTTCACCCCAGAAAAAATCTATCCTTTGCCGGACACTATTAATCTTGGCCAGCCACTGCAGGAACATCAAATTTAGGGGATTGCTATTTTGGCAATTGAATTTCACCCCAGAAAAAATCTATCCTTTGCCGGACACTATTAATCTTGGCCAGTCACAGCTGGAACACCAGATTTAGGGGTTGCTATTTTGGCAATTGAATTGCACCCCAGAACAAAATCTATCCTTTGCCGGACACTAATAAATTTGGCCAGCCACAGCTGGAACACCAGATTTATGGTTTTGCTATTTTGGCAATTGAATTTCACCCCAGAAAAAATCTATCCTTTGCCGGACACTATTAAACTTGGCCAGCCACTGCAGGAACATCAAATTTAGGGGATTGCTATTTTGGCAATTGAATTTCACCCCAGAACAAAATATATTCTTTGCCAGACACTAGTAAACATGGCCAGCCACAGCTGGAACACCAGATTTATGGTTTTGCTATTTTGGCAATTGAATTTCACCCCAGAATAAAATCTATCCTTTGCCGGACACTATTAAACTTGGCAAGCCAATGCTGGGACACCAGATTTAGGGAATTGCTATTTTTGTAAATGAATTTCATCCACGAAAAATATCTTGGGGATATTTAGGGGATTGCTATTTTGGCAATTTAAATTTCACCCCTCAATAAAATATAGAAAATTCTATCCTGAGTTTCTAGGGGTGACAATAAGTACAGCCAAGCTCCTGATGTAGGATATAGCAAAACAAAAAAAAACTACTATTGATGAATTGATGGACATGGTTGCAGCTTGTGCTGGTGAACCACAAGACACAAAATGGCTGCCAATCACACCAGAAAAAAGTGACAAAAAAGCGCTCTGGGCAGCCTAAAAACCAGCAAGCAATTAACTAGCAGAAGTTGAATGATTCACGGCTGTAGATCGATTACTTCATTAGATGTTTTTCCCTGCCTTATCTTGCCTTCACAGCATCTGCATCTTATCCCTACACTAATCAGAGAAGATTGACGTGCGGCGCTATGTGACTCCAGCTTAAATAGAGGCTGGGTCACATGCTGCACTTTGCCAATCACAGCCATGCCAATAGTAGGCATGGCTGTGATGGCCTCTTGGTGCAAGTAGTATGATTGGCCTCTTTGCAGGCTTTCAAAATGTGCCATAGAAATCTCCGAAAACCGAACCTGAACCCGAACTTTTACATAAATGTTCAGTTTCAGGTCCGTGTCACGAACACCCCAAAATTCAGTACAAACCCGAACTATACAGTTCAGGTTCGCTCAACCCTAGTATTGGACTGTCAGAAATGCAATTTGGCATGCAAATTTGCTATCTAGCAAAAAAAGTGTGCTTTTTTATATCAGCAAGGTAACTGCTGTATTTAAAGTTTTTATTGGACTGTCAGATATGCAGTGTCTGTTGCAGACAGATAAAAAATTACTTTAGGTCACAAAAATATGTGACAGACTGATATAATTGAATAATTTTTACTGCCGGGTATGCACTGCAGGCCACAGGGGTACTTGACCGGCCAAAAAAGGGAATTTGTCCTCCACTGAGCTACCAAAACAGAATCAAAGTAATGTCCCTGGCATACATGCAGTTAACATGTAGTTGCAAGTGCACTGTAGTTGCAAAAATGGCCGCCGATGCCCACAGAACTAGCAGATGGATAAAAAGATATTTTTCAGTGTCACCGGGCTCAGGGATGGGTACCAAAATGTAGAATAGCACCCTCAATAATCATTGTAGTTTGGATATTGAACACCATGAAGTTCAACAGAATTCTTCCATAATCTCTCCCTCACAGCAGCAGCAGCATCCTATCCCTACATTGAGAAGAGCAGAGTGACATGTGGCACTACGTGACTCCAGCCTATATAGAGGCTGGTTCACATGCTGCTCTTGGCCAATCACAGCCATGCCATTAGTAGGTAAGACTGTGATGGTTTCTAAGGGCAGACTAGTGAAACGCTTGTTGTTTGGCTGCCCTGCAGCCTTTCAAAAAGCTTCAAGAAATTGCCGAACATCAAACCCGAACCCAAACTTTTACAGAAATGTCCGGGTTTGGGTCTGGGTACCAAAAACCCTAAAGTTCGGTACCAACCTGAACTTTACGGTTCGAGTTCGCTCAACCGTACTCATAAATCATAACAACTAAGGCAGTGTGATCCCTGGTCCAAATTCATATAACTGGTAGAGGTTGACAAAAACTGTATGAACATGTTAGTTTCTCTCCCAATCTGCCCCAATCCATAGTAATAAACTTTGTAATTTCAACCAAATATTGAATAAACCTCTACTTTTTGATATCTGACTTTAACATGTGGTGGAGGACAAGATTATTTTGTTTTTGCCTGTGTTTTTCTTTACCTCTTTTTGTAAAATAATTTACTTCTTGTTGGAGCAAGGAACCGACAACAGTAAATAATGATCACCATCAGCAAAATATATGTTCTTTCTTACGAGAACTGTTGTGTTTCTGTTCAAGACAGCAATAGAGAATATGGGACCAATCAAAATGATTATCATGGATGAGTTTGAATATTTATGCATCAAGAGAAACTAGACCCATTGCATCAGTGTTCTTTAATTCCCAATTTAAAACATTCCAAGATAGATATACGATCCCTTGAAATTTCTGCATACTCTGTCCCTCCTACAGAAATGAAAGTAGCATGCTATCCATCTCGCTTTGTCTTCACATTGAACCAGAAGTGTTAACAGAACATTCAAGACATCAAGATTTTGAAGTTGGCCTGCTGTTGTATTCATCAAAATTAATCAGATTTACTTGGATGTTCTTTGTTTAAATCTCATTGATTACATATAGTAGCACCATTATATTCTGTAGCACTGTACAAAGATTGCCATCATTCATCTGAGCCACCAATGTTAATGGCAAATGTGATAAGTCAATTAAGCTATAAGGCCACATTCACAAGATCGTGTGACAGCCATGCCCATTTTGCGAACCACAAATCACGGATCCTCAAAACACAGGCATCGGCGATATGCACCCCTAATCGTGGTTCCGACCCATTTACTCTACTGACTTCTACATGTGGCACAGAGGTAAAGACCCACATGCACATGGAAGGGCTTATGAGTGCTTCCGAGTCAATGCCTCCACACCACAAAAGACAGGACACATCCTATCTTTGGCCGCCTCTTGTAGATAGTGGACCCATTGAAGTTAATGGGTCTGCACTGCGATATGGGGTGCACGTGGCTGATGCCCGTGTTTTGTGGATCTGCTGAATTTTTGCAGTGTGGGAGAAACAAAAGGAAAAACACAGGAAGTCAATGCAGGTCTTCAGTTGGATTTGATCTCAGGACTGCAGTGCTGCAAGATAACAGTGCTAACCACTGAGCCACTGGACTGCCCATCATATAATACTCCACAAAGTTTGATACATGGTTAAATGACAAAATTATTACATGGTCGATTACCAATGCTCTTTTAATTTGTTAATTGTATGATTTACCTGAAGCTCAAAAACTACCTTTTTCTCTTCCCCTTTTTATTTTTATTATCTTTTTTTTTTTTCTATTCTATCTACTTAAGTCTTACATGAATGGTAATGACACATACTTCGACAATGACACAGCTGTGAACTTTTTTTTAACTTTGAAAGCATAAACTTTTCCATTACTTTTGCTTTTCTATACACTTAGCAGACAATATAATTTTTTTTGTTATACATACAAATATGTCTGTACTTTATTACTTTTTCTGTACTAGCTTTGAAAAGTAGATTGCATATGCATCAGAAAATCTAAAATCATTCTTGATACAGATCGCATCAAAGGCGACTTTGAAAGTCCTGCTGGGTAGTCTGACGATGGCTTATTCAAAAAACAGCTAACTCATTTTACTTTATACAAATTGAAGTTTCATAATGCATGAGGCATTCCTGGATTATAACCAGTAACAATATATACATCTATATTCTCACACAAGTGAGGGTTGGCATAAAACAATCTTTGTGAAAGAAGCAGATAGGTATTACTTAAAACCCATAAAATGTCTTTATTATGTTTTGTTTTATTGGCTTTATATTTTTATTTTATTGCCTGCGGTAAAATTTCGAGCACCTACAGCAGAAGGTTTCAATATAACATTCATACCTGTATAAAAACAAATGACTCAATGATATTTTAATGGTCTGCTCTAGGAAACAAATATGTAAAAAGAAATGTTATAAAGCATTGACAAAAAGAAGTTAAGTTGCTGGAAAATAGATCAACACTTATAAGAGAAGAAAAATGTTTTTCTAAAACAATTGTTCATAAGCAACCCTGATGGTTTTTCTGTCTCTCTCTCAAGTGAAATACAATTTTGGCAGTGCTCCTGGAAGAAATTATAGTTGCTGCACTTGTGATTGTCATAAATAAAAAGAGGAAAAATAAAAGTGGAAGAATGCGGAACTGAAGAGCTACGTTTTACATAAAATATATATATTGATTATTGCAGTCTTGCAGAATCTGATGGCAGAAGGAATTCAAGAAAAAAAAAGTAACAATAATGTTTGCAATTTTCCCCCATGCTTGTTTCCTTTCATCAAAGAATGTAACTAAAGCAGGCGGTTTGTAAGGGTAGAGCCAAATCACACAAAGAAATAGAATGAAAGTAAATAGAGGGAGATATGGGCAGTCTTGGGAAGGGGATTGAAGGAAAAAAGGAACTAAAATAAATTTGTCGAGCACATAAAAGTAAAACTAAAAAAAAAAATGAAAATAAATTTAAAAACTGTATTGGTGAAATTAGGCTTTCTTTGAAAAGAGCTGGCAGTGTTATATTCATCAGCAGCTGCAAATAGGAGATTTCCTTTTTCAGACTTGCTATCCCCCTGAAGCTTTTTATTCCTATTCTTTTTAGATTCACTCCGGGATCCAGCTACCAAGCAACTGAGCTGTTAAGTACCTAATCTCTTTTTACTTGTCAGTTCTGGTGGTGGCCTACGGTTCTCTGTCTCAGCTAAAAAACACTGATTGAAATTGAGGTCCCAGACACAACACAAAAGAATAAACCTATTGAGATTGCAAATAACTTTCTTAACTATTGCACTCTTCTTAAACAACTCAGGAATAAGACATGAGCATCTTTATACATAGGATCTAAACAAAGTGTGAATAAAGAAAAGCCATCTTTGCAAACTTAGCCATAAAAGACCCACTCAACTTCAAATATCTTGAATGCTTACCCTACTTAAAAAGTCAAAGCATCAGAAATGTATCCATCTTATACATAACCAACTGAATATACTTTATCATATTCGCTATAGTATGCTAAGTTGAAAGCAAAACTCTTAGGCTGGTCATGGACAATCGATAGCTGTTGACCAAATGCTTGTTTAACCAACAGCTATGTTTCCCAATCTCCCATACACATGTCCAGAATGCATTTATTGTGAATCGAGAGAGGGGAGAAGCCTCTGTCAGAAACCTTCGGCATTGGCTTCTCCTTAAAGGGGTTCTCCTGGATAGTGATGTCGCGAACATAAAATTTTCAGTTCGCGAACAGCGAACGCGAACTTCCGCAAATGTTTGCGAACATGCGAACAGTGCGAACCGCCATAGACTTCAATAGACAGGCGAATTTTAAAAAACAAAGGGACTCCTTCTGGCCACAATAGTGATGGAAAAGCTGTTTCAAGGGGACTAACACCTGGACTGTGGCATGCCGGAGGGGGATCCATGGCAAAACTCCCATGGAAAAATATCTAGTTGACGCAGAGTGTGGTAAGTTGTAATCGCCATGCGGTTAATACAGGTTATATTAATCGCATTGTGATTACAACTTAGATCTGAGTTCCTAATGGTTGTATTGCTAGAATATAACGAAGATTGAGAATAGGAACCCAGCTCTAAGTTGAATTCGCAATGCGATTAATATAACCTGTATTAATCGCATTGCGATTACAACTACTAAGATGGATGCCATCCTTGCTTTTTGATGGGAGGTGGGAGGGTCTGGGAGGGAGACTGATGTACTAGCCCTAAAAAGGGCTTTTTGGGTGCTGTCAGGACGCAGTCCTTACAGCAGAGATCTGATGAGTCTTTCAGGACTGGAGTGGACACTGAATAAACTAGCCTAGCTATCAATTTCCTATTAAATCTCAGCACCAGTTACACTGTCCCTCCTCTCACTAAGACTGCAGCTTCCGAATGAATCTAAAATGGATGCTGTGTCCAGGAGATGGGAGGGTCTGGGAGGGAGGGTATGCTAATTGGCTGGAATGTGTCTGCTGACTGTGAGGTACAGGGTCAAAGTTTACTCAATGATAGGGGTGGACCTAACATCGCATATGTTCGCCTCGTCGCGACGAACGCCGCACAAGCTATGTTCGCCGGGAACTACTCGCGGTGAATAGTTTGGGAGTTGGGACATCATATTTGCGAACTTAACTTAGAGATGGGTTCCTAATGGTTGTATTGCTAGAATATAACTAAGATTGTGAATTTAGCTCTATATTCTCAATCTTTGTTATATAATTCTAGCAATACAACAACCATTAGGAAACCCAGATCTAAGTTGAATTTGCAATGCGATTAATATAACCTGCATTAATCGCATTGCGAATTCAACTTAGAGCTGAGTTCCTAATGGTTGTTGTATTGCTAGAATATACGCTATATTCTAGCAATACAACCATTAGGAACTCAGCTCTACGTTGTAATCGCAATGCGAATAATACTTACAATTATTAATCGCTTTGCGAATCCATTTAATGCCTCTATTTGATTGAATATGACGGTTGACTATGACTACCACCAATGTTCTGCTGCCCTCGAGGCAAGATATCTGAACCCCCAGGGGCCATTTGGGCGTTTTTGATAGAAAACGCATCAAAACGCATTTGCGTTTTTAATTTTTAATTTTTAGTTTAATTTTTGTGTATTTTGCCACATTTGGTTGCATATTTACATTTGGTATAGGCAAATATGGTAGTCTAGATCATTACTCTGCCCAAATCTATATTCAGCTACATGGCTTAGAAAATATGCTGTCAAACAATGATCCTAGGTTTTGGTATAGACACATGATCTAGACTACCATATTTGCCTATACCAAATGTAAATATGCAACCAAATGTGGCAAAATACACAAAAGAATAAACTAAAAAATGAAAAAATTATAAAAACGCAGATGCGTTTTTTATGCGTTTTTTATGCGTTTTCTATTAAAAATGCCTAAATGGCCCCTGGGGGGTTCAGATATCTTGCTTTGGAGGCAGCAGAACATTGGTGGTAGTCATAGTCAACCGTCATATACAATCAAATAGAGGCATCAAATGGATTCGCAAAGCGATTAATAATTCTAAGTATTATTCGCATTGCGATCATAACTTAAAGCTGAGTTCTAATGGTTGTATTGCTAGAATATAACGTATATTCTAGCAATACAACAACCATTAGGAACTCAGCTCTAAGTTGAATTCGCAATGCGATTAATGCAGGTTATATTAATCGCATTGCAAATTCAACTTAGATCTGAGTTCCTAATGGTTTTATTGCTAGAATATAATGAAGATTGAGAATATAGTGCTATATTTGTTATCTTCGTTAATATATTCTAGCAATACAACCATTTGGAACTCAGATCTAAGTTGTAATCGCAATGCGAATAATACAGGTTATATTAATCGCATTGCGATTTACAATTACTAACACTGCAGCTTCATAATGAATGTAAGATGGATCCTATCCTTGCGTTTAGATAGGAGGTGGGAGGGCCTGGGAGGGAGGGTATGCTGATTGGCTGGAATGTGTCTGCTGACTGTGAGGTACAGGGTCAAAGTTTGCTCAATGATAAAGTATAGGGGCGAACGCGAACATCGAATATGTTCGCCCGGCAGAGGCGAACGCGAACAAGCTAGGTTCGCCGGGAACTGTTCGCCGGCGAATAGTTCGGGCCATCTCTACTCCTGGATTAATAAAATAAAATTAGTGAATATGCCCAAATAAACACAGTAGCATTTATTATTTATAATAGATAGCTTTCTCTAGGAAGAAATCATCAGAGAATATAAAATGGCTGCTGCCCTATTAGCACACACAAAACCTGTCCCAGCTGAAAGCTGGATGGATTAGTTCAAAGCAGACAGGAAAATCTCTCTCTCATTTCTCCTCATAGTCTTGAATTACTGATAATAACATAGATGATAATATCTTCAGCTGTGTGTGTGTAGGAACTAACACAGTGAAAGCACAAAGAGGACGGATTGGTGTTGGGTGGTTAATGGGCAACAGCACTCAGCTACATTATTGCAGCCCCATAGAAGTCATGTCTGCCCTGTCTTTACTTTCCCTTTGTTCGTTCCTATATACACATAGCTGAAGATTTTATCAGTCATATTATTAGCTGTATGTAGGATCATAATTTGGAGAGCTGAGACACTTATTGAGCTCCCTGCTTTGAATTAACCTTTCCAGCTCTGAGTTAGGATGGGTTTTTTGTGTAATAATAGGGCAATGGCCATTTTATTTTGCCTGAAGACTTCCCTCTAGAGAAAAGGAGCCCTTATAAATAATAAATGCTGCTTGGTAAAGTGTTTATAATAAAGTAATATTTGGGTATATTCAGTGATTTTATTTTATTAATTACCAGTGAACCCCTTTAAGAACAAAAGGATAAGGGAGTTGAAATAAAACTACTGATCTGTATCTTCTCCAATATGTGATATAGGTGGAACTTCAGGAGACCCCACATTAGATGGTTGATGTTGGTCAACTTTTATCTATTGTGTATGGCCTGTTTGAGAATGGCAGATCACACTGAAGGAGCCATTGGTAAGAAACATTTCAAGGCTTTCAACTGATTGGCACTGAATGCCTTCAAACCTGGAGGTTAAGTTCCTTTTCCAAACTAGTGATGAGCAGCAGGGGAAATATTCGAATTTGCGATATTTTGCAAATATTTGATAGAATATTCGTCATATATTCGCGAATTCGCTATTATTTTCTAGATTGTGAAAATCAGCAATGTAATATTTGTGAATATAGCGGAGGATAGCAATACAGGCGTTGGTCACAATAGCTACATTTTTCAAACTGCTCGAAGTTAAAGGAGACTGAAAAAAATGGTTGGCATGGCAGAACATTACAATAGCTTTATATGCAGATAGAGTGCTCCAATATATTCGCGATTGCGCAAATCGGCAATAATGATACGAATATTTTGGGGCAATACGTGCAACTTCACATTTTAACAGGTCTGACTACATATTAGTGATTGGTGCATTAAGTATTGTTGTGAACTTGTGACATCACAGCACTATGTATGTATGTATGTACAGTGCCTTGTGAAAGTATTTGGCCCCCTTGAACTTTTCGACCTTTTGCCATATTTCAGGCTTCAAACATAAAGATATAAAACTGTAATTTTTTGTGAAGAATCAACAACAAGTGGGACACAATTATGAAGTAGAACGAAATTTATTGGATATTTAAAACTTTTTTAACAAATAAAAAACTGAAAAATTGGGCGTGCAAAATTATTCAGCCCCCTTAAGTTAATACTTTGTAGCGCCACCTTTTGCTGCGATTACAGCTGTAAGTCGCTTGGGGTATGTCAGTTTTTCACATCGAAAGACTTAAATTTTTGCCCATTTCTCCTTGCAAAACAGCTCGAGCTTAGTGAGATTGGATGGAGAGCGTTTGTGAACAGCAGTTTTCAGTTCTTTCCACAGATTCTCGATAGGATTCAGGTCTGGACTTTGTCTTGGCCATTCTAACACCTGGATATGTTTATTTGTGAACCATTCCATTGTAGATTTTGCTTTATGTTTTGGATCATTGTGTTGTTGGAAGAGAAGACAAATCTCAGTCCCAGTCTCAGGTCTTTTGCAGACTCCATCAGGTTTTCTTCCAGAATGGTCCTGTATTTGGCTCCATCAATCTTCCCATCAATTTTAACCGTCTTCCCTGTCCCTGCTGAAGAAAAGCAGACCCAAACCATGATGCTGCCACCACCATGTTTGACAGTGGGGATGGTGTGTTCAGGGTGATGAGCTGTGTTGCTTTTACGCCAAACATAACGTTTTGCATTGTTGCCAAAAAGTTTGATTTTGGTTTCATCTGACCAGAGCACCTTCTTCCACATGTTTGGTGTCTCCCAGGTGGCTTGTGGCAAACTTTAAACTACACTTTTTATGGATACCTTTAAGAAATGGCTTTCTCCTTGCCACTCTTCCATAAAGGCCAGATTTGTGGAGTATACGACTGATTATTGTCCTATGGGCAGTGTTCCACCTCAGCTGTAGATCTCTACAGTTCATCCAGAGTGATCATGGGCCTCTTGGCTGCATCTCTGATCAGTCTTCTCCTTGAATGAGCTGAAAGTTTAGAGGGACGGCCAGGTCTTGGTAGATTTGCAGTGGTCTGATACTCTTTCCATTTCAATATTATCACTTGCACAGTGCTCCTTGGGATGTTTAAAGCTTGGGAAATCTTTTTGTATCTAAATCCAGCTTTAAACTTCTCCACAACAGTATCTCGAGCCGACCTGGTGTGGTTCTTGGTCTTCATGATGCTCTCTGCGCTTTAAACTGACCTCTGAGACTATCACAGTGCAGGTGCATTTATACGGAGACTTGATTACACACAGGTGGATTCTATTTATCATCATTAGTCATTTAGGTCAACATTGGATCATTCAGACATCCTCACTGAACTTC
The DNA here is from genome assembly GCA_033119425.1 of Bufotes viridis. Lineage (NCBI taxonomy): Eukaryota > Metazoa > Chordata > Amphibia > Anura > Bufonidae > Bufotes > Bufotes viridis. The sequence goes on along the minus strand of CM065591.1, from coordinate 40,993,822 downwards.
TGGAGAGAGTTTGCTGCACTGAAAGTAAAGGGGCTGAATAATTTTGCACGCCCAATTTTTCAGTTTTTTATTTGTTAACAAAGTTTGAAATATCCAATAAATTTCGTTCTACTTTATAATTGTGTCCCACTTGTTGATTCTTCACAAAAAATTACAGTTTTAAATCTTTCTGTTTGAAGCCTGAAATGTGGCAAAAGGTCGAAAAGTTCAAGGGGGCCAAATACTTTCACAAGGCACTGTATGTATGTAGCATACATACATACAGCACTATGTATGTAGCATGTATTTATGGACAGCAGAACCTACACTATATCACTATATAACCTACACTGACTATCTCCCACTAACTATCTGTATGATATATATAAATTAACTAACTATCTAATGTAATGTGACAAATGGAAACGAGAAAGCATATCAATAACACTGCTATCTCTCTCAGAACTGCAATAAACTGTAGAAAACGGCTGTGGGGAGGTTCTTATATAGTAAGGGGTAGGCGACTTTCCTATTGGTTGCCAGGGATGGTTCTAAGCTCAGAGAAAGACATTGCAGCATTCCCATTAGCCCAACAAGCAAGAGGGAGGTTGGTTACTGATAAAAAAAAAATATTTGAATATTCGAAATTACAAATATATAGTACTATATTCTAAATATTCGCGAATTCTCAAAGTTGCGATATTCGCAATTAAAATATTCACGTCCAACACTATTCCCAACATTATTCTTTCTTTGTAGACTTGTTCCAAAAGAAGTATAAGGAATAGGCTGCATTGTGACAGTGTCCTGATTCACAAGACCTCAGTACATTGAAACATTGCTGCTGTTTATTTTCATATGACTAATCATGATTAGAGTTGAACGAACACTTGGATGCTCGTATTCGAGAAGTTCGGCCGAACTTCCAGAAAATGTTAGGGTTCGGGATCCGAACTCGACCCGAACTTAATCCCGAACCCCATTGAAGTCATTGGGGACCCGAACTTTTGGGCACTAAAAAAGCTGTAAAATAGTCCAGGAAAGGACTAGAGGGCTGCAAAAGGCAGCAAAATGTAGGTAAATCCCCTGCAAACAAATGTGGATAGGGAAATGAAGTAAAATAAAATAAATAAAAATTAAGCATTATCAATTGGAGAGAGGTCCCATAGCAGAGAATCAGGCTTCAAGTCGCCCACCAATGGAGAAGGCCACTTTCATTTATTTAGGCCCCAGCACCCAGACAGAGGACAGAGGTCGCATAGCAGAGAATCAGGCATCATGTCACCCACCAAAGGAGAAGGCCACTTTTAGATAATTAGGCCCCTGGCACCTAGACGGAGGAGAGGTTCATTCAACTTTTGGTTGAACCGCAATATAATGGTAAAATTAAAAAAAGAGGGTTCAATAAAGAAGTGCCCCGGAGTACAAGAATATATGGTTGAGGGGGAGGCAGTTATAAATGTCTATTCTGCACAAGGGATGGACAGGTCCTGTGGGATCCATGCCTGGTTTATTTTTATGAACGTCAGCTTGTCCACGTTGGCTGTGGACAGGTGGCTGCGTTTGTCAGTAATGACGCCCCGTGCCGTGCTGAATACACGTTCAGACAAAACGCTGGCCGCCGGGCAGGCCAGCACCTCCAAGGCATAAAAGGCTAGCTCTGGCCACGTGGACAATTTGGAGACCCAGAAGTTGAATGGGGCCGAACCATCAGTCAGTACGTGAAGGGGTGTGCAGACGTTCTGTTCAACCATGTTAGTGAAATGCTGCCTCCTGCTAACACGTTCCGTATCAGGTGGTGGTGCAGTTAGCTGTGGCGTGGTGACAAAACTTTTCCACATTTCTGCCATGCTGACCCAGCCCTTAGAGGAGCTGGCCGTGACACAGCTGCGTTGTCGACCTCTTGCTCCTCCTCTGCCCTCGCCTTCCACTTGTTCCCCTATGATATTTGGGAATGCTCTCAAGAGCACGTCTACCAACGTGCGCTTGAACTCGTGCATCTTCCTTTCACAATCCAGTGCAGGAAGTAAGGTGGGCACATTGTCTTTGTACCGGGGATCCAGCAAGGTGGCAACTCAGTAGTCCGCACACGTTAAAATGTGGACAACTCTGCTGTCGTCGCGCAGGCACTGCAGCATGTAGTCGCTCATGTGTGCCAGGCTGCCCAGAGGTAAAGACAAGCTGTCCTCTGTGGGAGGCGTATCGTCATCATCCTCCATATCCCCCCAGCCACGCACCAGTGATGGGCCTTAGCTGTGTTGGGTGCCACCCTCCTGTGAACCTGCTTCATCCTCATCCTCCTCCACCTCCTCCTCATCCTCCTCGTCCTCCAGTAGTGGGCCCTGGCTGGCCACATTTGTACCTGGCCTTTGCTGTTGCAAAAAACCTCCCTATGAGGCACTTCAAACAGACTGGCCTGCAAGTACTAAAAATGACCCCTCATCCTCCTCCTCCTACTGGGCCACCTCCTCTTCCATCATCGCCCTAAGTGTTTTCTCAAGGAGACATAGAAGTGGTATTGTAAAGCTCATAATGGCGTCATCGCCACTGGCCATGTTGGTGGAGTACTCGAAACAGCGCAACAGGGCACACAGGTCTCACATGGAGGCCCAGTCATTGGTGGTGAAGTGGTGCTGTTCCGCATTGCGACTGACCCGTGCATGCTGCAGCTGAAACTCCACTATGGCCTGCTGCTGCTCGCACAGTTACTCCAGCATGTGTAAGGTGGAGTTCCACCTGGTGGGCACGTCGCATATGAGGCAGTGAGCGGGAAGGCCGAAGTTACACTGTAGTGCAGACAGGCGAGCAGAGGCAGGATGTGAACGCCGGAAGCGCGCACAGATGGCCCGCACTTTATGCAGCAGCTCTGACATGTCGGGGTAGTTGTGAATGAACTTCTGCACCACCAAATTCAGCACATGCGCCAGGCAAGGGATGTGCGTCAAACCGACTAGTCCCAGAGCTGCGACGAGATTTCGCCCATTATCGCACACCACCAGGCCGGGCTTGAGGCCCACCGGCAGAAACCACTGGTCGGTCTGTTGTTCAATACCCCGCCACAACTCCTTTGCGGTGTGGGGCCTGTCCCCCAAACATATGAGTTTCAGAACGGCCTGCTGATGTTTACCCCGGGCTGTGCTGAAGTTGGTGGTGAAGGTCTGTGGCTGACTGGATGAGCTGGTGGAAGCAGATTAGGAGGAAGCCGAGTAAGAGGAGGAGGCTACAGGAGGCAAAGAATGATGCCCTGCGATCGTTGGCGGCGGAAGGACGTGCGCCAAAGAACTCTCCACCTGGGGCCCAGCCACCACTACATTTACGCAATGTGCAGTTAGGGAGATATAGCGTCCCTGGCCGTGCTTACTGGTCCACGTATCTGTGGTTATGTGGACCTTGCCACAGATGGCGTTGCGCAGTGCACACTTGATTTTATCGGATACTTGGTTGTGCAGTGAAGGCATGGCTGTCTTGGAGAATTAGTGGCGGCTGGGAACAACATACTGTGGGACAGCCATCTCCATCAGCTGTTTGAAGCTGTCTGTGTCCACCAGCCTGAATGACAGCATTTTAAAGGCCAGTAGTTTAGAAATGCTGGCATTCAGGCCTAGGGCTCGAAGGTGGCTAGGTGGGAAATTACGCTTCCTTTTCAAGGTTTGTGAGATGAAGAGCTGAACGCTGCCGTGTGACATGGTGGAGATGCTTGGTGACGCAGGTGGTGGTGTCGGTGGCACTTCGTCTGTTTGGTGGGCGGCAGGTGCCAACATTCCTCCCGAGGCGGAGGAAGAGGCCGAGGGAGCAGGGGGAGCCTGAGTGAGTTCCTTGCTTTTAAGGTGTTTACTCCACTACAGTTCATGCTTTGCATGTAGATGCCTGGTCATGCAGGTTGTGCTAAGGTTCAGAACGTTAATGCCTCGCTTCAGGCTCTGATGGCACAGCGTGCAAACCACTCGGGTTTTGTCGTCAGCACATTGTTTAAAGAAGTGCCATGCCAGGGAACTCCTTGAAGCTGCCTTTGGAGTGCTCGGTCCCTGGTGGCGGTGGCCAGTAGCAGGCGAACTCTCTTGGCGGTGACTGTTCTGCTTTTGCCCCCTGCTCCCTCTTTTGCTACGCTGTTGGCTCGGTCTCACCACTGCCTCTTCCTCTGAACTATGAAAGTCAGTGGCACGACCTTCATTCCATGTGGGGTCTAGGACCTCACCGTCCCCTGCATCGTCTTCCACCCTGACCTCCTGTTCGGTCTGCACACTGCAGAAAGACGCAGCAGTTGGCACCTGTGTTTCGTTATCATCAGAGACGTGCGGACTCCGATGAGGTGGTATTCCCATGTCCTCATCATCAGGAAACATCAGTGGTTGTGCATCAGTGCATTCTATGTCTTCCACCACTGGGGAAGGGCTAGGTGGATTCCCTTGGGAAACCCTGCCAGCAGAATCTTCAAACAGCATAAGAGACTGCTGCATAACTTGAGGCTCAGACAGTTTCCCTGATATGCATGGGGGTTGTGTGACAGATTGATGGGCTTGGTTTTCAGGTGCCACCTGTGCGCTTTCTGCAGAAGACTGGGTGGGAGATAATGTTGTGAACATGCTGGATCCACTGTCGGCCACCCAATTGACTAGCGCCTGTACCTGCTAAGGCCTTACCATCCTTAGAACGGCATTGGGCCCCACCAAATATGGCTGTAAATTCTGGCGGGTACTGGAACCTGAGGTACTTGGTTCACTAGGACGTGTGGCTGTGGCAGAATGGCTACGTCCTTTCCCAGCACCAGAGGGTCCACTAACACCACCACGACCTCATCAGTGTCCCTTACTAGATGTTTTCCTCATTGTAACCTTTCACCAAGCACCACAATAAGAAAAAAAATATTTGGCCCAATGTATTGATTTCAAATTCAGGTCTTTTTTACAGGCACCTAACACTATCTGCCTATTTATTTATGTACCATATTACACTAATCCAGGCACAGCATTAACCACTGATTTAGGGGAATATCAATTGTAGGCCTAGTATTTAGGCCCTGGATGAAAGGTATCCTTTTATGGACAGATTTACACTTGGAGATGCAAAGTAGCGTGTGAAAAAATATGTAGGAATATGCCTTCAGCAATTGTATTTTAACACTTTGTGTAATAAACCCTTTAATGGACAGAAATACAATGGGAGATGCACGGTAGCGTGTGAAGTTATTGAGAATGACCCTCTCAGCACTTGTATATACACCTTGACTGTAATATAAATTTTTACAGACAGAAATACACTATGAAATGCACAATAGTGCGTGCAGATTTACAGGATTATGCTTTCAGCAATTGTAATGTAACACTTTTTGTAATATACCGCTTTACGGAAAGAAATATACTTTGAGATGCACGCTGAGTGTAATTTACCCTTTTACGGACAGATGAACACAATTAGCCTTCTACAGCTGGAACAACAGATTCTTGGTATTGCTATATTGGCAAGTGAATTTCACCCCAGAACAAAATCTATCCTTTGACTGATACTATTAAACTTTGTCAGCCACTGCTGGGACACCAGATTTATGGTATTGCTATTTTGGCAATTGAATTTCACCCCAGAAAAAAATATATCCTTTGCCGGACACTATTAGACTTATCCAGCCACTGCTGGGACACCATATTTATGGTATTGCTATTTTGGCAATTTAATTTCACACCAGAAAAAAATATACCCTTTTACGGACAGGTTTAAACTAGGCCTGCAACAGCTGGAACACCAGATTCAGGGTACTGCTATTTTGGCAATTGAATTTCACCCCAGAAAAGAATATACCCTTTTACGGACATATTTAAACTAGGCCTACAACAGCTGGAACACCAGATTTACTGTATTTCTATTTTTGCTACTGACTTTCACCCCAGAAAATAATATATCCTTTGCCGGACACTATTAAACTTGTCCAGCCACTGCTGGGACACCAGATTTAGGGGATTGCTATTTTGTCAATTGAATTTCACCCCAGAAAAAAATATATCTTTTACCGGACACTATTTAAATTGACCAGCCACTGCTGGGACACCAGAATTATGGTATTGCTATTTTGGCAATTGAATTTCACACCAGAAAAAAATATTCCCTTTTACGGACAGATTTAAACTAGGCCTGCAACAGCTGGAACACCAGATTTACTGTTTTTCTATTTTTGCTACTGACTTTCACCCCAGAAAATAATATATCCTTTGACGGACACTAGGGAAATTGTCCAGTCACAGCTGGAACACCAGATTGAGGATATTGCAATTTTGGCAATTAAATTTCACCCCAGAACAAAATCTATCCTGTGACGGACACTATTAAACTTGGCCAGCAACAGCTAAAACCACTGATTTATGGTATTGCTATTTTGGCAATTGAATTTCAACCCAGAAAATAATATATCCTTTGCCGGACACTATTAAACTTGGACAGCCACTGCTGGGACACCAGATTTAGGGGATTGCTATTTTGACTATTGAATTTCACCCCAGAACAAAATATATCCTTTGCCGGACAGCAGACAGTATTACACTTGGCTAGCCACAGCTGGAACACCAGATTTAGGGGATTGCTATTTTGGCAATTGAATTTAACCCCTTAATAAAATATAGAAATTTCTATCCTGAGTTTCTAAGGGTGACAATAAGCACAGCCAAACCCCTGATGTAGGATATAGCAAAAAAAACTAGTTTTGATGGATTGATGGACTTGGTGGCAACTTGTGCTGGTGCACCACAAGACACAAAATGGCCACCGATCAAAGTGACAGAAAAACGCTCTGTGCAGCCTAAAAACCAGTGAGCAATTAACTAGCAGAAGTTGAATCATTCACAGCTGTAGATCGATCACTTCATTTGGTGTTTTTGCTGACTTTTCCCTGCCTAATCTCACCCTCACAGAAGCTGCATCCTCTCCCTACACTAATCAGAGCAGAGTGACTTGCTGCGCTACGTGACTCCAGCTTAAATAGAGGCTGGGTCACTTGCTGCACTTGGCCAATCACAGCCATGCCATTAGTAGGCATGGCTGTGATGGATTCTTAGGGCAAGAAGTAAAACGCTAGCTGATTGGCTGCTATGCAGCCCTTCAGAAAGTGGGAAGATATCACTGAACAACGGACCCGACCCAAACTTTTTTGAAAATGTTCGGGACCGGGTCCGTGTCCCGAACACCCCAAAATTTGGTACGAACCCGAATTATGCTCGAACTGTTCGCTCAACAATAATCATGATTACTTTTTCAACCTGGAATGCAGCAATTTTTCTTCCCATCTTTGTACATTTGTTAGCTATGAGATTCATTTTTATAGACAAGGTGTTGCGGACAATGGTTGTGGAACCACTATGCCAAATAACCAGTTTGGCTTAGGGCTATTCCTAAAGATGTTATTCTGGTGCCACCTCGGAATTCATCTTTTAACTCCTGTACAGGGATGTGGACTCCTGGGATAGTCCTGGTGTAGTTGACGTTAGTGCAAAGCACTAGAGGCACAGGCAAGGCACTAATTCAGAACTAAGCAGAATACAGTCACAAAAAAAAGCATTTGCCGTTGCGTAGTGAAGTGAGAAAATTACACCTTTTTTTGCATGTATTAGTGGCAAAAAAATATATACAGTATATTAGCCGTTCAGCGGTGCAATTATATGTTCTAAAGATATTTTTGCGTGTAGTAGTGGCAAAAAATATAAATTTTCCATTTAGTGGTGCAGTTATATGTTTTAAAGCTCTTTTGCCATGTATTAGTGGCAAAATATATATATATATATATATATATATATATATATATATTTTTTATTTTTTTTTTTGCCATTCAGTGGTGCAGTTATAGCCCTTTTTGGTGTGTGAGTGGAAAAAAAGGGCTTATTAGCCGTTGTCTGGTGAAGTGAGAAAATTACAGACTTTTTGAGGGTGTTTTAATTTTCTTTTTATTTATTTATTTATTTGATCTAACAGTATGTCAGACAGAGAAGTGCCAGGCCCTACACAGAGTCGTCGCAGAGGTCATGGCAGATTTTTTTTTAACCACCAGGGTAGGGGAACATGGCCATTTGTACAATCTGTGGGCATAAGGTGAAGCATGGCCAGGGTGCCAATATTGGCACCACGGCCCTGCTGCAATATATTCAGCATCACTATAAAGTTGCCTGGGATAACCATGGCTCCGATGTGGTGGTCCAGCCTGCCACAGCAACTGCTGCATCACCCAATGGCACACAACTGAATTCAGGCAGTCAAGGCTCCACAACCCCAGCCAAATGGAGCTGTCTGTCCTTCCCATCATCTTCTGGTCCTGATGCTCCTGCTCCTCCTCCTACTCCTCATCAATCATTCCGCCAGCAATCAATCACTGAAGCGATTGCCAAGAGACAAGAGTATGCGTGCACTCATCAAAAGGCGCAGATGCTAAATGTGCTCCTGGCTAGTGTTGAGTAAACCCGAACTGTAAAGTTTTGGTTCGTATCGGACTTTAGGGGTTTTTGTACCCGTACCCGGACCCAAACTTTTCCGTAAAAAATCAGGTTCGAGTTTGGTACTCGGCCGTTTAATGAACATGTTGAAAGGCTGCAGGGCAGCCAATCAACAAGCGTTTAAGATGTGTGCCCTTAGAAGCCATCACAGCCATGCCTACTAAGGCATGGCTGTGATTGGCCAGTGCAGCATGTGACCCAGCCTCTACATAAGCTGGAGTCATATAGCACCGCAAGTCACGTCAGCTCTTACTAGTGTAGGGATAGGATGCTGCTGTGAGGGAGGGATTAGGAAAGAATCTGATATCAGAGGTTGGTGTTAAGTCTGCGATCTACAGTGATTTTTTTTTTTTGTGGGTACAATACAACATTTTAGTACCCTGCCCTGAGCCCAGTGACACAGAAAAATAAGTTTTAATCCATCTGTTAGTTAGGTGGGCATCAGCGGCCATTTTGTGCAAGTGACAATATTGCCAGGGACAATAATTTGCCAGGGACAATAGTTTAATCCTGTTCAAGTAGTTCAGTGGGCGACATATACCTATTTGTGGAAGCACAAGGCGAAGTCAGAGGAGGAGGAATAAGTCGCAGCTGGGGCACCGCCAGCACCTTTAGAAGAAAGGGTTAGCATGCCGAAATGTGGAAAAGCTATGTCAGCACGCCACAAGAACCAGCACCACCAGCTGATATGGAACATCTCAGAAGAGGCAGAAACATGGTGGAAAAGTATGTGTGCACACGCCTACACGTACTGACTGATGGGGCTGCCCCATTCAACTTCTTGGTCTCCAAACTGAACACATGGCCTGAGCTTGCCCTTTATGCCTTTGAGGTGCTGGCCTGCTTTGCAGCCAGTGTATTGTCTGAACGTGTGGTTAGCACAGCAGGGAGCGTTATCACAGACAAGGGCAGCCACCTGTCCACAGCCAATGTGGACAAGCTCAAGTTCAATAAAATGAACCAGGAATGGATCCCACAGGACTTGCCCTTACCTTGTGAAGAATAGACATGTATACCGGCCTCACCCAGCCTTTGTTATACTCCAGTGCATTTTCTCTTTGTTTTCTTTTCTATATTTCCCAATGTTTCGGAGTCTACTTAAAAAAACAACAACAAAAAAACAGTGTTGTTGGTGACTACCTCCTCAACCACCACTTCCACCTACACCGCCACGTCCACCTCCTCCTCAACCTCCTACTCTATATGGACCTCCACCTCCTAGTCCAAGATTATTATTATTTTTTAATGTATTTTATGTTATTTTAAGTCATTTCCCGATACACATTTGTTTGCAGGTCAGTTGTCCAGCTCTTACCCCCATTTTGCTTTCTTTTTCAGCCCTCTAGCACTTTCCATTGCTTTTTTTAGAGCCATTTTAGGGCACAAAAGGTCAAGTTCGGGTTAAGTTCGGGTCCTGAACTTGAACTTTTCAATGAAGTTCGGCTGAACCCGGCGAATCCGAACTTCGAGGTGTCCGCTCAACTCTACTCCTGGCCAAATGGCTGGTGCTGCAGTCCTTCCCTTTGAAAGTGCAATTTTCAGAGAACTGATTGATTGTTTAGAGCCGAGGTGGAGAGTCCAAAGCCGCCTGTTCCAGCTCCATCAGCAGCAACTTAAGTCTAGAGTCGCTGATGAGCAGCTGTCTTCATCCGCCTAGTGAAGAAACTACTCACCAGCAGCAGCAGCAGCTAGACCTGGAGCAGGATCTAAACCAGCTGGTGGTGGCATACTTGGACAGCACCCTGCCACCCCACAGTGAAGATCCGCTGGATTACTGGGCAGCCAAACTAGATTTGTGGCCGCAACTGGCATAATTTGCCCTGGAAAAGCTGTCCCGCCCGACCAGTAATGTGGCATCAGAGCGGGTGTTTAGTGCGGCGGCGGCCATAGTTACCCCAAGTAGAACTCACCTATCCAGTCCACCCAAAATGTGGAGAGACTGACCTATATCAAGATGAATCAGGGGTGGATCAGCCATGATTTCTACGCACCAATGCATGATACATCAGGCTAGATCATCCTTGGTGCCACACCAACACTTTTTCAAAAGAGACCGTTTCTTCTGGCTACCTGCCTCAGCTACTATTCTGATGCTGCCACCTGACTGATGCCACACATCTGATGCCAAGTGCTCCTTCTTTCACCCACCATCTTCAGCTGGTACTGGTATTGCCACCCACCTCCCCACTCTGTCACCAGGTCACTCTGTGGTCTCCTGATGCTGCTGCCACCTCCACACTATGTCACCTTGCCACTTTCTGGTCTCCTAATGCTGCTGCTATCTCAACACTATGTCACAATGCCACTCTATGTCCTCCTGATGATGCTGCTGGCACATTCACACCCTGTCATTGTGCCACTCTATTGTCTCCTAATGCTGCTGCTGCCACCTCCACACTATCATTCTGCCACCTTATGGTGTCCTCCTGATGCTGCTGCTGTCACCCCCCACTCTGTCATTGTGTGTCACTCTGTGGCCTCCTGATGCTGCTGCCACCTCCACATGTTAATGGTGCCACCCTGTGGCCTCCTCCTGATGCTGCTGCTGCCACGTCACACTCTGTCATTCTGTCTCTCTGTGGCCTCATGATGCTGCTGCTTCCACGTCACACTCTTTCATTGTTCCACTTTGTGTCCTCCCCCTGATCCTGCTGCTGCTGCCACCCCCACACTCTGTCATTGTGGCACTCTGTGACCTCCTCATGCTGCTGCCACCTCCATACGGTCATTGTGCCACCCTATGGACTTCTCCTGTTGTTGATGCTGCCGCCACCTCCACTTTCTGTCTTTGTGCAGCTCTGTGGCCTCCTGATGCTGCTGCCACCTCCACACTGTCATTGTGACCCTTTGTGAACTCCTCCTGATGCTGCTGCCTCTTCCAGACTCTGTCATTGGGCCACTCTGTGGTCTCTTCATGCTGTTTTAACCTCACCACTATGTCATAGGGCCGTTCTGTGGACTTCTCTGTTCCCACCCGCTCCATTTCATGACTGGGCCACTATTTTGCCTTTCGGCCTTGCTGACATCATCATTTATTTGACCCTTCTTCTGATCTGTCAGAAGGAAGGAAAAATGAGACGCACAACGGATCCTGTCTATGTAACAGCTGTAAGGCCTGTATTACATGGTCTCTATTTTGCATCAGATTTGGCTTATGATTTGGTAGCCAAAAGCAGGAGTGGGTACAAAACACAGAATACATGCAAATATTCCATTCATAGTATATATAACATAGTAACATAGTTATAGTATATAATGCCATCCAGTTCGGCCTGTTATCCTGCAAATTGTTCCAGAGGAAGGGAAGAAAAACATGTGAGGAAGAAGCCAATTTTCCCCACTTAAGGTGGAAAAATATTCCTTCCCGACCCCCAATCAGGCAATCAGAATAACTCCCTGGATCAATGACCCATCTCTAGTAGCTATACCTCTTAATATTATTACCCTCCAGAAATACATCCAGGCCCCTCTTAAACTTTTTTAGTGAACTCACTATCACCACCTCCTCAGGCAGAGAGTTCCATAGTCCCACTGCTCTTACCGTAAAGAATTCTCTTCTATGTTTGTGTACAAACCTTCTTTACTCCAGACGCAGAGGATGTCCCCTTGTCACAGTCACAGTCCTGGGAATAAATAGATAATGGGAGAGATCTCTTTACTGACCCCTGATATATTTATACATAGTTCTTAGATCTCCCCTCAGTGGTTGTTTTTCTAAAGTGAATTATCCTAATTTTGATAATCTTTCAGGGTATTGTAGATCATGTGTCATCTCTGTTTTGGATCCACTCCTGTTTTTTTTTTTTGGGCTTTAGCAATACTGATGGATTAGATTACTGGCCAAATTCTGACTAAGTGAAGTCGGATGCTACACACACAGGATCCGTTTTTTGGGAGTTATTGTTCTGATGGATCAGAGGAAGGGCAAAATAATGAGTGACGTCAATAGAAACTTACTGCTGACACCCTCTCCACTCTGTCGGGGGGGCTCTACTTGTATAAGAGTTTAATAGAACATGTTCTGTAAACATCTATGTGGAATCAGCTGATGACGGTGCAAAAGGAGTGCATTTCTTCTTGACGCTAACACTGACCTGTAAGGCTAAGTTCACACTTGAGTCATTTGGTCAGGCCCTGTAACTGCCCAAATAAGTGAAGTGTGCAGTGATTCTAAGAGCGACGCCTGTGATTCTAAGAGCGACTGCATGTCATACTGACTCACAGTTCACTACCACAGCAGACTCCCTATGCGTGTTACTGCAAGGCTCAGTGTTCTACACCACTATAAAGGCTTTCTGCAGCCAGGAAATAGCCGTTTTTTAACGCGATTCGACCCGTATAAATTCGGATCAAACCAAATTTTTTCAAAAAGTGTGGCATACCTGTACCAATCAATTTTTTGGGGAAATTTGCTCATCTCTAGTTGCAACCATCAGAAATTGTTGTATAAAGGATGCCACCAATTGGCTCACATGCTGTGGAGATACCTATGGCGCTTTTCTATCTGATGGATGAGTTTGGGTTTGGCAAATGCTAGAAGGATATTACCTGCCTCACTGGATTGTGCCAGCTCTACAGTTTGGTGGAGGAACTATAATGCTGTGGGGTTGATTTTCAGGGGTTGGCCCCTTAGTTCCAGTGAAGGGGAATCTTGTTGCTTCAGCATATTGAGACATTTTAAACAATTGTATTTTTCCAACTTTGTAGAAACAGTTTGGAGAAGGCCCTTTTCTACCCCAGCATGACTGCTCCACAGTGCACAAAGCCAGGTCCATAAAGACAATGGTGATTAGATGAGTTTGGTGTGGAATAACTTGATTGGCGCCCACAGAGCCCTAAACTCAACTCCACTGAACACTTTTGGGATTAACTAGAATGGAGATTGCAAGCCAAACCTTCTTGTCCAACATCATTGTTAGACTTCACAAATGCTCTTCTGGATAAATGAGCAAACATTTTCTCAGACATACTTCACAATTTTGTAGGAAGCATTTCCAAAACAGTGTAAGCTGTTTTTGGTGCAAAGAGGAAGGGCATATTAATGCCTATAGATTTAGATTGAGATATCATAAAAGCTATGTAGCTGTAATGTGTAGATGTCTTAATACTTTTGTCAATACACTGTATATGCCATCAATTCTATACAAATAGTGACATGCTTCAAAGTCTTAGCTTCAAATCACTTCATAAAGCAATGCTTCAGATGGCCTCAATTAAGGATGGGTGAACCAGTTGTTAATTTTTTTTGAACGACAGTCAGACCCACTAAACTGGTTTGTAGTGCCAAGTTAGTGCAAATGTTGGCAGGAAAAAAGCACTAGGGAGGAAGAGGGAGGTTTATTACAAGACCATGAAAGAAAGAGTAGAGAGAGCTTGCCCTGATTGGCTCCCAGCCTGGTTGAGCCAATCAGTGCTGCAGTAGGCAAAGAGGTGCCTTAGCAGAATGAGCAGAACGCCATTCTGTGCTGGGCTGGGAAAGGGTGGTTGGGTGTTAGTGTCTGCCAGGAAAACAATTTTAGGGAGTCAGAGAGAGTGAAAAAACAATCAGGGGCAGACATTCTAGGCTCAGAGGCCAGTTCCGTCTGAGAACATTCAGCTTAAAGCCTCGCAATAGCGAAATACTATTGATCAATTGTTAGGTGTTGTCTTGGTCTCATGATGTCAAAATGTAAACAGCATGATGAGGAGAACTGTTTAAATGCTAATTCTAATTGAACCAGGAAATTTATTGGGTGATTTATGGATTAAACACTTGTAAATTTTGCCGGTAAGCTCCTTGTTAGAGAACAGCAAGTTGTGCAAAAAGTACTGAAGCATTGAACAGTTGAAAATGTGCATTCAAAGATTAGAGAAGGTCACATTAAGTTTATCTGTAAAGGTTAAAGTGCATTTTAGCTTCATCCTGAAATTTCACCCGCAAGCCAAATATCCCTAACTTTTTGTGAGTAGTGTATATAGGTGCATCTCAATATATAAGATTATCATCGAAAAGTTAATTTATTTCAGCAATTCAGTTTAAAAAGTAAAATTCATATATTATATAGATTCATTACACACAGAGTAATCTATTTCAAGCATTTATTTATTTTAATGTTGATGATTATGGCTTATAGCTAATGAAAACCCCAAATTCAGTATCTAAGAAAATTAGAATATTGTGAAAAAGTTTAATTGTGTAGGCTTATAGTGTCAGCTAATCAACACAAAACAACTCCAAAGGTTTTCTAATCAATTAAATGGTCTCTCAGTCTGGTTCAGTAGGCTACACAATTATGGGAAAGATTGCTCACTTGACAGCCGTCAAGAAGACAGTGATTGACCCTCTACAATCAGGGTTAACTACAAAAGGTCATTGCTAAAGAAGCTGGTTGTAAAAGGTGCCCAAGCAACAGGTATAACAGCAGCCAAGAATTGTCAAGAAAAGGCCGTTCAAGAATTTGGAGGAGATTCACAAGGAAAGGACTGTAGCTGAAGTCAGTGCTTCAAGAGCCACCACACAAAGATGCATCCAGGACATGGGTTACAACTATTGCTTTTCTTGTGTCAAGCCACTCATGACCCAGAGACAACGTCAGAATCGTCTTACCTGGGCTAAGGAGAAAAAGGACATTTACATCCAGGGTGACGAGCAGAGCAGCCAAGGCTGAGGAGCGAAGGAGCCAGCCCTGGGGAGCAGGTAAGTATGTTTCCTTTTGCAGGTATGTCCAGGATGTGCGATTTACCAACAGTCCCCCCTTCCCCAAAGGGGCACAATTCTTTTAAGTTTTAAAAAACTAATGCAAACTGGATGTTTAAGTCCATGGATCTGAGTGGGACAGACAAGGCTGTGGAGTGAAGGAGTTGGGAGGTAGAGCTAGGAAGCAGGTAAGTATGCAGATCTGCCCTAGAGGTGTGGTTTACCAAAATACCTCCAAAGTTGCACAAACCCTTTCATAGAACACACTTTCTTTTTTTCTTTTCTTTTTTTGCAGTGTTTGGCTGTTTCTTTCATTTTGTCAGTACTATGCCATAGAATATCAAATACAAAAAATTGTTCTTCTGAAGCAGTAATCCCAGAGAGATAAGCTCTCAATGGAAGAGCAAAGTAACCTTAACTGGGCATACTCTACTATCTTCAAATTAATCTGAATAGAAGAGTAGATAGACTGGAACGACTGACAGAATGGCCTTTACATGGGTTGAGAATCTGTCAGATAATCGCTAATGAGCATTCATAGGACAGCTCTTTAGCCATTATCTGGCGATGTAAAGATGCCACCAATTACCTAGTGAACGAGTGAAACGCTCGTTTGTCGAGTAATTTGATAGTTTGTGTAGACCCATAAATTATCATTTGCTGCCTGCAGATTTTGCTGTGTGAACAGCCTCTTCTGATGGCAAACAGCGAGTCTGTATGAGGATGACCAATGGCGTTAGCGATCGTTCCTCTATATACTGTGGAGTAGATTGCTGCATGTAAATGCAGTGGTCTACCCCACTGATGAGCAAGAGATTGCCAGGAAGCAACATATCCTTCCTGACAATCTCCTGCTGTATGGTCCTGTCTAAAGGGACCTTTAATCACTCTACTGGTATAGCATAGGTGAGATACAGCGTTCTAATGGTAGTCACCATCCCTCTTTCCTGGATTGATTGATGGTCTGACAAAGAGTAGTAAGTGACATTTTCTTCCTTGCTAAAAGCACGGACAGAGAGGAAGTCAAAATACCTATACAGGAATAGTGTTGATCACGAATTTTCGAATTGCGAATTTTAATCGCGAATATCAGCACTTCGAGAATTCGCGAATATTTAGAATATCGCAAAATATATTCGCGATCGCGAATATTCGCTTTATGCGAATTTTTTATATGCAAATTTTCGCATGCAAGAAAATAATGGCATTATTTTCATGTTTGCGAAAATTCGCATAAAAATTCGCATAAATTAGCGTAAAAATTCGCATAAATTAGCATAAAATTCGCATACGCTGGTATTTAAAAGGTATCTTAAATGCCAGTTTATGCGAATTTTTATGTTAATTTATGCGATTTTTTATGCTAATTTATGCGATTTTTTTATGCGAATTTTCGCAAACAAGAAAATAATGGCTGGAGATTACGAATTTGCGAATTTTCGAATATATGGCGAATATTCGCCCAAATATTCGCGAAATATCGCGAATTCGAATATTGCCCCTGCCGCTCATCACTATACAGGAACTTCAATATGTGAAATAAGTTTGAAAGTATATCTAGAAACCATCCACCCATTAATTATTTTTTTTAAAAAAGCATATTTATTTACATATAGCTTGCTAAGATATGATACAATTTTTATTTTCTGATAGAAGAGCCCCTTTAAGCTTTTTTCATAAAAATACCTGTTAATTTAATCTTAAATTGAATGTTTATCCTCTATTAACATTTTTAATCTAATTTAGGTCCGGTTTTGTGCAGTGAGTGTGGAACCGATGTGTCAACCAAACTGTCTAATCTTATCCTGGCAGTCCCCTGGTATTCACCCTTTAACCTCTATACAGTGATCTGGACTTTGCTGCAGAAGAGCCACCAGGACTCTACCTCCTGGAGTAGTATTGGTATGGTTGACAATTGACACACAGAGGTCAGTGACACTGCTACAAAGCGCCAAGGGATCAGGCAAAACTCGCATTCAATAACATGCCAAGTTTAGGGCAGGAAGAGTTCATGCAAATCCTTAAAACTGTCCAAATGTCAGAGCAGGCAGTACAGGGTCAGTATAGGCATATAGGCATCAGGAATGGGTCAGAGGGTCAGAATCTGGAAATCAAGCAAAAGTTGGTACACAAGCAGATTATAGCACCTTTGTAGGATCGAGCAAGTTAGTAAAACAAAGCATATATAGAAGAAGCTGATTAACATATTATCAGCAGCTACACACAGAACCAAAGAAGGGTTCAACCCTTGCAATACTGCAGAATAAAGTGAGGTTTAATGAAGAATATCTCCAAATGACACATGACACCGGCACCCAGACACGCTGGAACTACGAAAGACACAGGGTGAGTGAAGTGTTATCCATGTCTGCCTTAAGTAGCCAGGCAGCAGCAGGAATGGGCCTTTAATTTAACAGGTCTAAAGTTATGCGCTGACTTAGCTTCTCTTCAGCAGTCCTGTAGAGTTGAATGGACCGGGAGCTCCTATGCATGACTGCTGCTTTGTTTAATCTGTGCACTTTGGTATATTATTGTTGTGATCATGAGGTTCCCAGCAGTTACATACCTGCCGATCGGATACTTATCCTCTAATGGGGATAAATTATTATGATGGACAGCAAGACCTAAGAGGGTTATTTATTAACCACCTCCCGACTGCCTAACGCAGGGATGCGTCCTGCGGGCGGCCAGGATGTTTCTCCTGGATGCATCGGCGCGTCATCTTGGATGGAGTTGGTCATCAGCCTGCCAGCCAATTATCAGCGCTGGCAGGCTGATGACTTTTAAAAAATCGAATCAAAAGCCATCTAACACATTATATTTATAAATATAATGTGTTAAATGGCTTCTGTGCTCTCTGCTGGGTCCTTTTTGTCGGTTGGTCCCAGCAGAGAGCACATTTGACTGTGAGTACACCAAGCACACACACAATTAGCCCCAGATCACCCACCCATCACCTCAATTAACCCCTTGATCACCCCTGTCAATCACTAGTGAAAGGGAAAAAAGTGATCAGTGTAAACTGTCACTTATTTTTTCACTAGTATTGACTGTTAGGTTTAGTTTAGTTTTTAGGCCCCTTTAGGTAGTCAGTTAGCGCCCACCGCACCGCATTCGTGATTAGCGTAGCACTAATCAGCATTGGTACTTTATAGTATCTGTAAGTGATCAGAACTGATCACAGTCAGATGTATAATAGTATTAGTGTCACCTTAGTCACCCTCCACCCAAAACGCAGTGTTTGCCCGATCAGGCCTGATCGGTCGCCCACACGTGCGTTCACCCACGCTCGCTCCGCCGCAGTGACAAAAAATTAATATTTGTTTTTATCACTGCACAATCACTACACAAGCGCTGCGGCGATAAAAAAAATCAGTTTTGATATTTTTTATCAATCGCAGTTGCTTCCTGTAATTCGCTAGCCTCCCATTTGTAAGACAGGCTTGCTTTTTTTTTTTTTGGGTAGTCTCAGGGAATACCCCATAAATTTAGTTGTCCAAATGGCATGTAGGGGATATTCTTCTGAAGAGGCCTACAGGATTCTGACCCAGTCGGATGAGGAATGGGATCCTTCATCTGACGAATCCAGCGGGTCAGAATACGAACCGGTAGAAAGCAGTGGCAGTCTGACCCAAAGTTCGGATGATGAGGTTGAGGTCCCTGATAGGACCAGGCGTACCCGGCCCCGTGTTGCTAGACCACAGGTTGCGCAGGATCCGCTTCAAGGGCAGCAGAGTGGGGCTGGTGCTGTCGGATTACGTGGTGAGGCATACACCAGCAGCGCAGCCCATCCTGGACCTAGTACCAGCACTGCCGTAGAACATGGTGAAGTGGCGAGCACCAGAAGGGCAGTTGAAGCTGGTACGATGGCACGTGCAGTAATTCCCCCGTCGCAGCCACCGCACAGACAGACCCGTAGAGCCCTTAGAGTCCCTGAGGTGCTGACAAACCCTGATTGGCAGCCCCCATCTTCAGCCGCACCAGTAGTTCCCCCTTTCACCGGCCAGTCAGGAGTTCGGGTTGAGACAGCTCAGATCAGATCGGCACTGGGGTTTTTGAGCCGTTCTTCACTGTGGAGCTCTTTGACCTATTCGTGGCAGAAACAAACCGGTATGCCACTCAATTTATTACCGCCAACCCAGGAAGCTTTTATACCCAGTCTTTCTGGAGGAAACCCGTCCAAGTTTTCGGAATTAAAACTTTTCTGGGCCGTCTCCTCAACATGGGCTTAACAAAAAAGCATGAATTGCGGTCATATTGGTCCACGAACCCAATTCATCACATGCCCATGTACTCTGCTGCCATGTCCAGGACACGATTTGAGACCATCCTGCGTTTCCTGCACTTTAGTGACAACAGCACCTCTCGTCCCAGGGGCCACCCAGCTTTTGACCGGCTCCACAAAATTCGGCCCCTCATAGACCACTTTAACACCAAATTTGCAGATTTCTACACCCATGAGCAAAACATTTGCATAGACGAGTCCCTGATACATTTAGGAGCGAATTGCTCCTGATGAAGGGGTCCTTTTACTTGACCCCGAAACGCGTCGAGCTTCTCCCCCCCCCCACCCTGGCTATTGAAATAAAGAAAGGTTACAGAAAACTCCATTGAGTGTTTGCCGTCCTTTCTAAGACTTCTACAGGCAATCCAGGCACATGAGGTGTTAATGTGGGTGAAGTAAGTCTGCTTTTAACAACCTGATTTTAACAACCTGATTTTAACTATTTTAGTGTTTAACTATGTTGTTTATATTCATCTTAGCAGCCTACAACTGACCCATATTTGCCTAAGTGGATACAAGTTTTGAATATATTTTACCTAAGTTTTGGCGCCATTATAGTGGTTCTTTTTTCTTTTGTTTTTTTTACTCGTTTGACTTATACACGTCAAATTTGGTTATCTCATATCACCACCTTACCTCTCCTTAGACTAAGGTGCAACCACTGGCAGCCTCTTTACTTACACCCTCTCCATTCCTCACTCCTTCCATCTCATCCCAAAATCATTTTTGGCGCCCTGCCGAGTTAAATCTAGGTTCCTTATCCAAAGAAACCATCAGTATTTAATACTCTTCTTTTTTCTCCTCTGTTTCTTAAAGTATAATAGTGTCCGGCAAAGGATATATTTTGTTCTGGGGTGAAATTCAATAGCCAAAATAGCAATACCGTAAGTCTGTGGTTTCAGCTGTGGCTGGCCAAGTTTAATAGTGTCCGGCAAAGGATAGATAATTTTCTGGGGTGAAATTAAATTGCTAAAATAGCAATACCGTAAATCTGGTGTTCCAGCGGTGACTGGACAAGTTTCATAGTTTCTGTCATAGGATAAATTATTCTCTGTGGTGAAATTCTGTTGCAAAAATAGAAATACAGTAAATCTGGTGTTCCAGCTGTGACTGGACAAGTTTCAAAGTGTCTATCTTAGGATATTTTATTTTCTGCGGTGAAATTCAGTTAAGAAAATAGAAATACCATAAATCAGGTGTTCCAGCTGTGACTGGACAAGTTTAATAGTGTCCGGCAAAGGATTTATTATTTTCTTGGGAGAAATTCAGTTGCCAAAATAGCAATACCATAAATCAGTGGTTTCAGCTGTGGCTGGCCAAGTTTAATAGTGTCCGGCAAAGGATATATTTTTTTCTGGGGTGAAATTCAATTGCCAAAATAGCAATACCCTGAATCTGGTGTTCCAGCTGTTGCAGGCCTAGTTTAAATCTGTCCGTAAAAGGGTATGTTTTTTTCTGGGGTGAAAGTCAGTAGCAAAAATACAAATACAGTAAATCTGGTATCCCAGCAGTGGCTGGCCAAGTTTCATAGTGTACGGCAAAGGATAGATTTTGTACTGGGGTGAAATTTAATTGCCAAAATAGCAATACCCTGAATCTGGTGTTCCAGCTGTGAATGGACAATTTCCCTAGTGTCCGTCAAAGGATATATTATTTTCTGGGGTGAAAGTCAGTAGCAAAAATAGAAATACAGTAAATCTGGTGTCCCAGCAGTGGCTGGCGAAGTTAAATAGTGTACGGCAAAGGATTTTTTTTTTTCTGGGGTAAAATTCAATTGCCGAAATAACAATAACATAATTCAGTGGTTTCAGCTGTGACTGGCCAAGATTAATAGGGTATGGCAAAGGATATATTTTTTTCTGGGGTGAAATTCAATTGCCAAAATAGCAATACCATAAATCAGTGGTTTCAGCTGTGGCTGGCCAAGTTTAATAGTGTTCGTCAAAGGATAGATTTTGTTCTGAGGTGAAATTCAATTGCCAAAATAGCAATACCCTGAATCTGGTGTTCCAGCTGTTGCAGGCCTAGTTTAAATCTGTCCGTAAAAGGGTATGTTTTCTTTTGGGGTGAAATTCAGTTGCCAAAATAGAAATACAGTAAATCTGGTGTTCCAGCTGTGACTGAACAAGTTCAATAGTATCCGTCAAAGGATAGATTTTAATCTGGGGTGAAATTCACTGGCCAATATAGCAATACCCTGAATCTGGTGTTCCAGCTGTTGCAGGCCAAGTGTTAATCTGTCCTTAAAAGGGTATATTACTTTCAAGGTGTATATACAAGTGCTGACAGGGTCATCCTCAATAACTTCACATGCTACCGTGCATCTCCCATTGTATTTCTGTCCGTAAAAGGGTATATTACACAAAGTGCTAAAATACAATTGCTGAAGTCATAATCCTACATATTTTTTCACACGCTACTGTGCATCTCCAAGTGTAAATCTGTCCATAAAAGAATACCTTTCATCTAGGGCCTAAATACTTTCTTATTGCGGTGTTTGGTGAACGGTAACAATGAGGAAAACATCTAGTAAGGGTCGCGGATGCGGTCGTGGTGGTGTTAGTGGACCCTCTGGTGCTGGGAGAAGACGTGGCCATTCTGCCACAGCCACGTGTCCTAGTGAAGCAACTACCTCATGTTCCAGTACCTGCCAGAATTTACAGCGATATTTGGTGGGGCCCAATGCTGTTCTATGGATGGTAAGGCCTGAGCAGGTACAGGCGCTAGCACGTTCACAACATTATCTCCCACCCAGTCTTCTGCAGAAAGCGCACAGGTGGCGCCTGAAAAACAAGCCCATCAGTCTGTCACATAAACCCCATACATATCAGGGAAACTGTCTGAGCCTCAAGTTATGCAGAAGTCTCTTATGCTATTTGAAGACTCTGCTGGCAGGGTTTCCCAAGGGAATCCACCTAGACCTTCCCCAGTGGTGGAAGACATAGAATGCACTGATGCACAACCACTTACATTTCCTGATGATGAGGACATGGGAATACCACCTTTTCGAAGTCTGCACGTCTTTGATGATGACGAAACACAGGTGCCAACAGAAGGTCAGGGAGGAAGACTGTGTGGAAGACGATGCAGGGGACGATGAGGTCCAAGACCCCACATGGAATGAAGGTCATGCCACTGACTTTCATAGTTCAGAGGAAAAGGCAGTGGTGAGACCGAGCCAACAGCGTAACAAAAGAGGGAGCAGGGGGCAAAAGCAGAACAGCCACCGCCAAGAGAGTTTGCCTGCTACTGGCCAGCGCCACCAGGGACCCAGCACCCCAAAGGCAGCTTCACTGAGTTCCCTGGCATGGCACTTATTTAAACAATGTGCTGACAACAAGACCCGAGTGGTTTGCACGCTGTGCCATCAGAGCCTGAAGCGAGGCATTAACGTTCTGAACCTTAGCACAACCTGCATGACCAGGCATCTACATGCAAAGCATGAACTGCAGTGGAGTAAACACCCTAAAAGCAAGGAACTCACTCAGGCTCCCCCTGCTCCCTCTTCTGCTGCTGCCTCGGCCTCTTCCTCAGCCTCGGGAGGAATGTTGGCACCTGCCGCCCACCAAACAGACGATGTGCCACTGACACCACCACCTGCGTCACCATGCATCTCCACCATGTCACACGGCAGCGTTCAGCTCTCCATCTCACAAACCTTGGAGAGAAAGCGCAAATTCCCACCTAGCCACCCTCGAGCCCTGGGCCTGAATGCCAGTAATTCTAAACTACTGGCCTTTGAAATGCTGTCATTCAGGCTGGTGGACAAAGACAGCTTCAAACAGCTGATGGCCATGGGTGTCCCACAGTATGTTGTTCCCAGCCGCCACTACTTCTCCAAGACAGCCGTGCCTTCCCTGCACAACCAAGTATCCGATAAAATCAAGTGTGCACTGCGCAACGCCATCTGTGGCAAGGTCCACCTAACCACAAATACGTGGACCAGTAAGCACGGCCAGGGACGCTATATCTCCCTAACTGCACACTGGGCAAATGTAGTGGCGGCTGGGCCGCAGGCGGAGAGTTCCTTGGCGCACGTCCTTACGCCGCCAAGGATCGCAGGGCATCATTCTTTGCCTCCTGTAGCCTCCTCCTCCTACTCTGCTTCCTCCTCCTCTGCTTCCACCAGCTCATCCAGTCAGCCACACACCTTTACCACTAACTTCAGCACAGCCCGGGGTAAACGTCAGCAAGCCATTCTGAAACTCATATGTTAGGGGGACAGGCCCCACACCGGGCAGCAGTTGTAGCGGGGTATTGAACAACAGACCGGCGACTGGGTTCTGCCGGTGGGCCTCAAGCCCGGCCTGGTGATATGCGATAATGGGCGAAATCTCCTCGCAGCTCTGGGACTAGTCGGTTTGACGCACATCCTTTGCCTGGCGCATGTGCTGAATTTGGTGGTGCAGAATTTCATTCACAACTACCCCGACATGTCAGAGCTGCTGCATAAAGTGCGGGCTTTCTGTGTGCGCTTCCGGCGTTTACATCCTGCTGCTGCTCGCCTGTCTGCGCTACAGCGTAACTTTGGCCTTCCCGCTCACCGCCTCATGTGCGACGTGCCCACCAGGTGGAACTCCACCTTGCACATGCTGATGAGAATGTGCGAAAAGCAGCAGGCCATAGTGGAGTTTCAGCTGCAGCACGCACGGGTCAGTAGCACTGCGGAACAACACCACTTCACCACCAATGATTGGGCCTCCATGCGAGACCTGTGTGCCCTGTTGCGCTGTTTCGAGTTCTCCACCAACATGGCCAGTGGCGATGACACCGTTATCAGCGTTACAATACCACTTCTATGTCTCCTTGAGAAAACGCTTAGGGCGATGATGGAAGAGGAGGTGGCCCAAGAGGAGGAGGAGGATGAGGGGTCATTTTTAGCACTTTCAGGCCAGTCTGTTAGAAGTGCCTCAGAGGGAGGTTTTTTGCAACAGCAGAGGCCAGGTACAAATGTGGCCAGCCAGGGCCCACTACTGGAGGACGAGAAGGATGAGGAGGAGGTGGAGGAGAATGAGGATGAAGCAGGTTCACAGTGGGGTGGCACCCGACACAGCTCAGACCCATTACTGGTGCGTGGCTGGGGGATACCGAGGATGATGATGATACGCCTCCCACAGAGGACAGCTTGTCCTTACCTCTGCGGAGCCTGGCACACATGAGCGACTACATGCTGCAGTGCCTGCGCAACGACAGCAGAGTTGCCCACATTTTAACGTGTGCGGACTACTGGGTTGCCACCCTGCTGGATCCCCGATACAAGGACAATGTGCCCACCTTACTTCCTGCACTGGAGCGTGATTGGAAGATGCACGAGTACAAGCGCACGCTGGTAGACGCGCTCCTGAAAGCATTCCCAAATGTTACAGGAGAAAAGGTGGAAGCCCATGGCGAAGGCAGAGGAGGAGCAAGAGGTCGACAACGCAGCTGTGTCACGGCCAGCACCTCTGAGGGCAGGGTTAGCAAGGCAGAAATGTGGAAAAGTTTTGTCTCCACGCCACAGCTAACTGCACCACCATCTGATACGGAACGTGTTAGCAGGAGGCAGCATTTCACTAACATGGTTGAACAGTACGTCTGCACACCCCTTCACGTACTGACTGATGGTTCGGCCCCATTCAACTTCTGGCTCTCCAAATTGTCCACGTGGCCAGAGTTAGCATTTTATGCCCGACGGCCAGCGTTTTGTCTGAACATGTATTCAGCAGGGGGCTTCATTACTGACAAACGCAGCGGCCTGTCCACACGCAGGCATGGATCCCACAGGACCTATCTCTCCCTTGTGCAGAATACACATTTATAACTGCCTCCCCCTCAACCATGTATTCTTGTACTCCGGGGCACTTCTTTGTTGAATCCTCATTTTTTTTTAACTTTACCATGATGTTGCGGTGCAACCCAAAGTTGAATGAACCTCTCCTCAATCTTGGCGCCGGGGCCTAAATAACTGAAAGTGGCCTTCTTCAGTGGTGGTTGATATGAGGCCTGATTCTCTGCTGTGGGACCTCTCTCCTCTGTCTGGGTGCTGGGGCCAAAATAACTGAAAGTAACCTTCTCCATTGGTGGGTGACTTGAAGCCTGATTCTCTGCTATGGGACCTCTCTCCAATTGATATTGGTTTATTTTTATTTATTTTATTTTAATTCATTTCCCTATCCACATTTGTTTGCAGGCCATTTACCTACATTTTGCTGCCTTTTGCAGCCCTCTAGCCCTTTTCCTGGACTATTTTGCAGTCTTTTTAGTGCACAAAAGTTCGGGTCCACATTGACTTCAATGGGGTTCGGGATGAAGTTCGGGTCGCGTTCGGATTCTGAACCCGAACATTTTTGGGAAGTTCTGCCGAACTTCTCGAACCCGAACATCCAGGTGTTCGCTCAAATCTACTTGTGGGATATTTATAGTGCCCTGGCATATTAGGGGCCCCTAAAGCGTGAGAATTAGTCTGGAATCCAAATGCGTAAAAATGCCCTGTGAAATCCTAAAGGTACTCCTGGGAATTAGGGCCCCTTTGCGCATCTTAGCTGCAAAAAATTGTCACTCATGTGGTATCGCCGTACTCAGGAGAAGTAGAGAATTGTGTTTTGTGGTGTATTTTTACATATACCCATGCTGGGTGAGAGAAATATCTCTGTAAACTGACAACTTTGTATAAAAAAATGAAAAAAGTTGTCATTTACAGAGATATTCTTCACACACAGTATGGGTATATGTAAAAATACACCCCAAAACACTTTGCCCTACTTCTCCTGAGTACGGCGATACCACATGAGTGACACTTTTTTGCAGCCAAGATGTGCAAAGGGGCCCTAATTCCATTGAGTACCTTTAGGATTTCACAGGGCATTTTTACGCATTTGGATTCAAAACTACTTCTCACGATTTAGGGGCCCCTAAAATGCCAGGGCAGTATAAATACCCCACAAGTGACCCCATTTTAGAAAGTAGACACCTCAAGGTATTCACTGAGGGGCATAGTGAGTTCATCAAAATTTTTATTTTTTGTCACAAGTTAGCGGAAAATGATATTTTTTGAAAAAAAAAATTACATTTTTGCTAACTTCTGACAAAAAATAAAAACTTCCATGAACTCACTATGCCCATCAGTGAATACCTTAGGGTGTTTCCTTTCCGAAATGGTGTCATTTGTGGGGTGTTTCTACTGTCTGGGTATTGTAGTACCTCAGGAATCATGACTGGTGCTCAGAAAGTCAAAATGCGGAAATTCACTTTTTTGCTCATAGTTTGTAAACACTATAACTTTTACCCAAACCAATAAATATAAACTTATTGGATTTTTTTTTTTAAAGACATGTAGAACAATAAATTTAGAGAAAAAATATATAGAAATGTTTTTTCAAAAAAAATTACAACAGAAAGTGAAAAATTTAATTTTTTTGCAAAAATTTCGGTCATTTTTGATTAATATCAAAATAAGTAAAAATGTCAGCAGCAATGAAATACCAACGAATGAAAGCTCTATTAGTGAGAAGAAAAGGAGGTAAAATTAATTTGGGTGGTAAGTTGTATGACCGAGCAATAATCCGTGAAAGTAGTGTAGTGCAGAATTGTAAAAAGTGGTCTTAAACATTAAAGGTGTTTAAGCTAGGGGGGCTTAGGTGGTTAAGACCGTTGTTTTAGACACCAATCTTAATAAACCCTATATCTGGCATCGGCCTCTACATAACTCCAGCGTTAGAGATTCGATCTGGTCGGTTCGTTGAATTTCTCCCCAAAATTCGATTCAATCCGAACTTATTCGTGACAAATCGTGTTAAAAAGAAGCTATTTCCTGGCTGCAGAGAGCCTGTTTGTAGAACACTGTGTCTTGCAGAAACAAGTATAGCGAGTCTTCTGTGGTAGTGAAACAGTACTATGAGTCAGAATGACACTCAGATGACAGGCGTCACTCTTAGAAAGACTTCACACTTCACTCATCTCGTCAGTTACGGGGCCAAAACTGACCAAATAATTCAAGTGTGAACTCAGCCTTTCAGGTCAATGTTAGAGTCAGGTATGAAGAACCGTGTAGTGACCCAAGATCCTACTATAGTGTGAAATATCACACTCCTTTAACACCGTCAGCTGATTCCCCATGGATTTCTACAGAACCTGTTACAATTTGAGCCCCCCCAAACAGAGTGTAGCGGGTGAAAACAGTAAGTTTGTGTTGATATCACTGATTATTTTACCCATCTTCTGATCTGTCATAAGAACAACCCCCAAAAACGGATCCTGTTTGTTGTGCACACATCTACACTTGGTCAGCATTTGGTCAGTAATTCATCAGTATTGCTAAGGCCCAAAAAAACATGAGTGGATCCAAAACAGAGATTACACGTGAATGGAATATTTGCATGCCTTTTGTGTTTTGTACCCACTCCTTATTTTGGCTACCAAATCATGAGCATATCTTGATGCAAAATCTGGACCATGTGATACAGGCCTTATGGCTGCTCCAAAAACAGGATCCGATCAGAAGAAGGGTAACATAAATGGGGATGTTAACAAGGCCAAAAAGCAAAAATGGCAGCCCCATCATAGAGTGGGGAGGGTGGGAACAGCATAAGAAGTCCACAGAGTGGCCCAATGACAGAGTGGTGAGGTGGCAGCAGCCTGAGGAGGCCACAGAGTGGCCCAGTGACAGAGTGTTGAGGTGGCAACAGCTTGATGAGACCACAGAGTGGCCCAGTGACAGAGTGGCCCCAAACAGGGGAACTTGTAGCTCCATCATAGAGTGGGGAGGGTGGGAACAGCATGAGAAGTCCACAGAGTGGCCCAGTGACAGAGTGGTGAGATGGCAGAAGCAAAAGGAGACCACAGAGTGGCCCAGTGACAGAGTATTGAGGTGGCAGCAGTATGAGGAGACTGCAGAGTGCCCAGTGACAGGGTGGTGAGGTGGCAGCAGCATGAGGAGACCACAGAGTGGCCTAGTGACAGAGTATTTAGGTGGCAGCAGCATGAGGAGGCCACAGAGTGGGGAGGTAGCAGCAACATGAGGAGACCACAGAGTGACCCAGTGACAGAGTGCTGAGTTGGCAACAGCATGAGAAGACCACAGAGTGGCCCAGTGACAGAGTGGTAAGGTGGGGGGAAAAAGCCTAGCCAGTACAAGCACAAGATGTTGGGTGGCAGTAGGATCACCTGGCAGCAGGTGTGTGGCATCAAACAGGTGGCAGCATCAGAATAGTAGCTGAAGCAGGTAGCCAGAAGAAACAGGTTTCTTTTGACAAAGTTTGGGTGTGGCACCATGGATGATCTAGTCTGAGGCACTGGTGTGTGGAAAGCTTTGCTGATCCATGCCTGATTCATCTTCACAAAGTAAATTTCTCCACATTTTGGGTGAAAAGGCGAGTACTCCTTGGGGTAAGTATGGTCCCCGCTGTACTAAACATTAACTCTGATGCCACACTACTGGCTGGGCAGGAAAGCTTGTCCATGGCAAACTCAGCTACTTGCGGCCATAAGTCAAGTTTGGCTGCACAGTAGTCCAGGGGATCTTTGATGTGGGGTGGCAGGGTACAGTCCAAGTATGCTAGCACCTGCTGGTTCTGGTTCTGCTCCAGGTCTAGATGCTGCTGGTGGTGAGTAGTTTCTTTAGCAGGCGGGTGAAGAAAACTGTTGTTCAGAGATTCTAGACTTAAGTTGCTGCTGATGGAGCAGGTACTGCTCCTGCCCCCCATCCCCAGCAGCCATGGCAGTGGAACGTAAGCGCAGAGGACCCCCCCCCCGGTCAGACCTTCGTGAGGATGGGCAAAGGCGCACATAGGCAGCGGCCAATAGACATAGGATGCCTCGATAGTAGTTCAGTTTGTCCTCCCTCTCACCGGGTGGAATAAGGGCCCCTATTTTGGATCGGTAGTGAGGGTCTAACATGGTGGACAATGGACATGGTGGACAATGTGTCTGTCACCACACAAGCAACTGAGCATGCATCGTGCCATTTGCTAAATTGACTCGGAGGAACTCCCTCCCTCCATCTACACTGCATACTGCCACGGTGTCTGTTTCATAGTGTTGATCGTGAATATTCTAATCGCAAATTTTATTGCAAATATTGGCACTTCGAGATTTAGCGAAAATCTAGAATATAGTGCTATAAATTCGTAATCGCGAATATTCTAGTTTTTTTTTTCATAAGTACTACTGCTTCTTACTTGTGGGCCAATGAGAAGGCTGCAATATCTTTGTCAGAGCTTAGCAATATCCCTAGCAACCAATAGGAAAGTTGCCTACCCTTTTACTGTATAAGAAATTCAGGTTCCCCTTACTGAAGAGGCCAAGAAAAAACAGCAGCATATTTAGATGACGTCGTTGTTTTCAGTTTAGACTGGGAGTCCCACCTGGCAAAATATGGTGGATTCGGTGATCTCTGTAATGGAGACACCCCTTTGCACCGGTTTTTCTTCCTTTGAGGGATATCTGGCTTTCATTGTGTTGTAGACCAAATACTGGGGCTCCACATTTATTTAGCATATTACTGTTTCCCAGGGAGCTTTGCACTTTGGATTGCTGTGTTGAGACTCTTAACTGTGTTGAGACTCCCACTAATTAGTGGGAAATAGTCGGTGTAGGTTAGATACTGATATAGTGTAGTTGATAGGTTCCAGTGAAGGGTGTTAAAGAGCACATTTCATCAGGGTAAAAAATGTGAACTAAGTATGGTGACATGTAGAGCGGTGCCCAGGGTTCCCCCTGCACTTACTATTATCCCTAGGTGCCGCTCTGTACGCCTAGAATAGGCTCTAGTATCTTCTGTGACTTGGTTCTACTAGGTGGAGCCTAGTATCACTTGGTTATACTAGGCGTATCCCAGGCGGTAGCGCTGGCCAATCGCAGCGCACAGCTCATATCCTGGGAGTTTTTTTTTCTCCCAGGCTGTGAGCTGAGCACCACTAATTTTTGGGCCAGTAGGCTCCTGCGAAGCTGGTAGTCTACCCTGGGCAATTTTGGCTCCCGACCTGGCACTGCTTACTCATGGCCACGCTACCCTGCTGGCTCAGCCACTGCCTCAAGCACAAGCTGCCACCCTCTTCTCCTGGTTATGATGAAGCTCCTTCTTCACCTGGCTCCCAAGTGCGATCGGCTACATCATCATCCACTACTGTCTGCACGTCACTGATGTCCCCCTCAATGGTCTCAGGGCCAGGAGCCTGACTGCTCGCAACACATATTCAAGCACCGCTAGGTTGCTGGTCAATACCACTAGATGACACGGCAGCTCAGGCCTCTCACCGCAACTCCTGCTGCCACACCCCCCCCCCTCTTCTGCTGCTACTGTACTTCTGCCTGTGCCAGAAATATTTTGGCCACTGCCGTTCCCTTTGAAGGGCCTGTCACTTGTCTGTCTGACATACTGTAAAATAAAAGAATTAGATTAAATTAAAAGTAATATATCTCAAAAAGGGCTGTATAACTATATAAGTTCACCACAGAATGGCTAATAAGCCATAATTATATTTTCTATTAATAAACTCCAAAAATGGCTTTATAACAATGTAAGTGAATCGCAGAATGGCTAATAGACATATTTATTTATTTTTATTTTTATTTTTTATATAATTTTTATTTTGGGCATCATAAAACATACAATCCATAAAAGGACAACAGTACAAATTCATGCCTATCTACCCCACAATACCCCCCCCCCCCACCCCAACCCCGCAGGGAAGAGAAAGAAAAAAAAAAAGAAAAAAACTCTTAATCGTCCCAATCCTTCCAAATAATACTCCACTTAGTATAAGAGCCTCTTTGTCTGTACAAAACCTTCTCATAGCTTTTCACCTTCTTGACTAAGCCAATTGTTGCACTCTGGAGCAGAGGGGGAACACCATTCTCTAGCTATGAGAAGCCTAGCCAAAAAAATCACTTTCATCAACAATTGGCGCTTCGGGGGCTGACAGTTAACTTCTGATAAATCACCAAGGACCCATATATTTGGGGATAGAGGAATATCCACACCAAGCCTCCGAACCAGAACCATTTGAACCATTCTCCAATACTTGTTCACTATCGGGCAATCCCAGAACAGATGAAGATGATCTGCCCCGGGGTCCCTGCTTCGAAGGCAGTCAGAGGAAGCTCTAAATCCTCTCCTATGGAGCCATAAAGGTGTCAAATATATTTTGTGCATAATATTAAACTGAACAACAGTGTGATTAGAATTTTGAGAAACCAATCTTAAACCATCACCTATATTCTCCCAATCCGGGGAACCCACCTCAGACAATAAAACAGACCAGGATCTCTGTCCTGGAGAAAGAAAATCCATAAAAATTTTTTTCATCAAGTGCCTATAACAATGTGAAAGTTTGACTTTCATACATCCTCTCTTACTAATCAAATTGTGCAAAAATTCAGGAGTGTCTACATTAAGTGAATGACTAAAAGCAGTGCTAAGAAGTGACGACCTCAATTGGAGGTAGGCATACCAAGCCACCTCGCCTACGTTTAACTTTTGTTTTAGCTCCATATGTGACAGGATCTGACCATCTCTAACCACCTGATGTATATATTGAATATTTTTCATCCTCCAGTATTGCCTGCAGTTAGGGTTATCTAAGTTCAGAAGTTTTTGGTTATGCCATAGTGGGGTACAGATTAGTAATGCCTCAACTTTAAACCAACCTTTTATAACCAACCAAGCTTTAATAGCCATCTTGCAGAAAGGTTTATACCCAGTCTGTATATTAATTAAATAATCGGACTCTAGTACTGTAAAAAAATCAGAGAAACCCGAGTCCTTAGACATATTTAGATTTCATATAAATACACCCAAAAACAGGCAGTATCTCCCAAAAAATTAATTGCTGAAAGGCTAATAGACGCACTTAGATTTCCTATTACTACACCCCAAAATAGGCTGTAACCCCAAAAAATGTTTCACCACAGAATGGCTAATAGATATATTTAGATTTCATATTAATACACCCCAAAACAGGCTGTATCCCAAAAAAATTTCAACACAGGATGGCTGGTAGACAATTTGACAGTCCCTATATAAGGAATTCAGTATTCACCTGACAATTTATCATAGAATGGATTATAAGACTTACTTGTATTTACTATAAATAAACCCCCAAAATGGCTTTATAACAATATAAGTTCACCGCAGAAGGGCTAATAAGACATATTTGCATTTACTATAAAGAAACCCCAGAAAATACTATAAAGAGACCCCAAAAATAGCTGTATAACAATGTAAGTTCACTGCAGAACGGCTAATAAGACGCACTTGTATTTCCTATAAATAAACCCCCAAAATGGCAGTATAACAATGTAAGTTCACCGCAGAACGGCTAATAAAACATACTTGTGTATCATGCCTTCCCATCCTTTCCCTGAACTTCTAAATCATTTTATTTTTTTTGCTGAATAAAGTCTTTCCTAACACTGTCCCTAGCGCCTTCCATGTCTCTCCCTGCGCTAAGTACACTGGAAAATGGCAGCAAACAAGATGGCTGAAGCTATTTATAGGGATGTAACATGACAGGGGCTGGCTGGCTGCTGATTGGTTGCATGCATGGCATTGTTTGTGATCCCTCATTCCCACAGTTTTTAGCTCAATGTTCTAATATGTGCAGTAGCCATGTTACCAGGAACCGTGAAGAAATTTGACTTCGGTGTGAATCAAATTTTTCCTGAAATTCGGATCGAATTCCACTTCGTCAACTTTGATTCAGTATTTAGCGCTAGTCTAAATGTAAGCCAGCTTCCTTGTTGGCTTACCTTTATGCCATTTTCTACACCTAAAACAGGGGTAGAAAATGATAAATGAGACAGGCCTGCCTGCCCGTCCCCTTCCAAGCCCACTTTTTTAGACCTGCAGTGACCAGGGAAAAGTAGTAGATTGCTGTGCAAATAACCTTTGTGCCACAATCTGCTCCAGAAATAAGCCTAATATAGGCATATTTTTGGATAGTAAATAACCCACTAAGTTCACACATATAGTATTATCAGGTTCGCCCTAGTGACAGCAGCAGGCAGCCGGAATTTTATTTCGGCTGTTCAAGGGGGGAATACTGAACTCTATAAGAAAAAATGTATGTCTGACCTCTGTGAAGCATGAATATCATGAAAATAACAAATGACACAACCAATATTTTTGTTCATTATCTCATTTGCATACCCATGTCTTTTTTTTTTATATTAAGCCTTCAAACCTTTACTACGGACAGTAGTACCATACAGAGCTAAAGCAAATGACTGCTGAAATGCTTATCTTAAAAGTTCACTCTAATATATGGTATTGTAAGAAGTATGGATTTGACATTTAAGAAAATTGTATCACTCTATACAAAATTCTAAAAATTTGCACAATGTACATGGTGACCAGAGTACAAGAATAAGCACAACTTGAAATTTATTTTAGAGCTTGTAAAATGATAATAATTATTAAAATAATTGTTTATTACAGGAATTTTTACTCTTAGTAACTATAGTTGAGCGAACACCTGGAAGTCCGGGTTTGCCGGGTTCGGCCGAACTTCATAAAAAAACGTCGGGTTCGGGATCCGAACTTGACCCCGAACTCGAACCCTATTGAAGTCAATGGGGACCCGAACTTTAATTTAATTTGGATACACAACAAAACATTGTGGAATATTTAAAATAACAAAAAGAGAAAGTGCGCTGCAGTATAACAATGGCTGTGTGAAGTCGGTATACTTGTCTATTCTGCACAAGGTACAGACAAGTCTTGTGGTATCCATGCCTGGTTCATTTTAATGAACGTGAGCTTGTCCACATTGGCTGTGGACGGGCGGCTGCGCTTGTCTGGGATAACACCCCCTGCCATGCTAAACACACGTTAAGACAATAAACTGGCTGCAGGGCAGGCCAGCACCTCCAAGGCATAAAGGGCAAGCTCAGGCCCTGCGCCCAATTTAGAGACCCAGAAGTTGAATGGGGCAGACCCATCAATCAGTACGTGTAGGGGTGTGCACACATACTGCTCCACCATGTTGCTGAAATGCTGCCTCCTGTTAAGAGGTTGCATATCAGCTGGTGGTTCTGGTTGTTGTGGCGGGGTGACAAAGCTTTTCCACCTTTCGGCATGCTAACCCTGCCTTCCGAGGTGCTGGCGGTGCCCCGGTTGCGTTGGCGGCCTCTTCCTTCTCCACTGCCTTCGTCTTGTGCTTCCACTGAGCCCCCGGTGTCAGTTAGGAATGCCATCAGCAGCGCGTCTACCAGCGTGCACTTGTAACATAGTAACATAGTACATAAGGCCGAAAAAAGACATCTGTCCATACAGTTCGACCTGTCATCCTGCTAGCTGATCCAGAGGAAGGCAAAAAAAAAAAAAAAAACCCTGTGAGGTAGAAGCCAATTTTCCCCACTTAAGGGGAGTAAAAAATTCCTTCCCGACTCCAATCAGGCAATCAGAATAACTCCCTGGATCAATGACCCATCTCTAGTAGTTATAGCCTGTAATATTATTACACTCCAGAAATACATCCAGGCCCCTCTTGAATTCCTTTATTGTACTCACCATCACCACCTCCTCAAGCAGAGAGTTTCATAGTCTCACTGCTCTTACCGTAAATAATCCTCTTCTATGTTTGTGTACAAACCTTCTTTCTTCCAGATGCAGAGGATGTCTCCTCGTCACAGTGACAGTCCTGGGGATAAATAGATAATGGGAGAGATCTCTGTACTGATATATTTATACATAGTGTGGGGAGTCGCTCTGGTAGACAGCGGTGCGGGTGCAGTACCGAGGCAAAACAAAGAGTCCAGGATGTGCAATAAACAGTGTTTTATTCACACTGACACAAAAATACACAGCAAACAGTCTTTCGGTGGTAATTCACACATGTCAGAAACAAGGAGGCAAAACAAAACAGGCCAACACAGGTTCAGTCACCTGGGAGGTGTAGGTGCAGGTTCGCACCAGGCTGTCGGCCCAGCCGCAGGAGAATCCACCTTCAGGTAGCCAGGAACAAAAGCCACCTCCTTGCTGAGCTCTTTCCTCCAGGACAGAGAACTCCAGAGCCCTGTTAGCAGCTCCAGGATAATCACCACCTCAGACACAGCTGCTGGCTGTGTTTTATACCCAGCCCAAAACCAGGACTGGATCGTGGGGAGCAGCCACCCACCCTACACTTTAGCTGCTCCCGGTAAGAGCCGGCCCGGATCGGCTTTGCAGCCATGCTATTTAACAGAGTCAAACAGCACTAGCTGCTGCAGACAAAAAAAACCCGGCTCTTACCTCACCGAGGCCAGCAACCTCGGTGACACGTACCTGCCATCAAATATGACACCTTGCACCCTCTTACAATAGTTATTAGATCTCCCCTCAGTCGTCTTTTTTCTAAAGTGAATAACAATAATTTTGATAACCTTTCAGGGTACTGTAGTTGCCCCATTCCAGTTATTACTTTAGTTGCCCTCCTCTGAACCCTCTCTAGCTCTGCTATGTCCGCCTTGTTCACAGGAGCCCAGAATTGTACACAGTACTCCATGTGTGGTCTGACTAGTGATTTGTAAAGTGGTAGGACTATGTTTTTATCACCTGCGTCTATGCCCCTTTTGATGCAACCCATTATCTTATTGGCCTTGGCGGCAACTGCCTCACACTGGTTTTTGCAACTTAGTTTGCTGTTTATTAAAATTCCTAGATCCTTTCCCATGTCAGTGTTACCGAGTGTTTTACCATTTAGTATGTATGGGTGACTTGCATTATTCCTTCCCATGTGCATAACTTTACATTTGTCAGTGTTAAACCTCATCTGCCACTTATCTGCCCAAGCAGTATCTTGTCCTCATCAGTGTTAATTACTTTACACAGTATTAGTGTCATCTGCAAAAATTAATATTTTACTATGCAAGCCTTCTACAAGATCATTAATAAATATATTGAAAAGAATAGGGCCCAATACTGACCCCTGAGGTACCCAACTATTGACAGTTGCGCAATCTGAATGTGTACAGTTAATAACCACATTCTGTTTTCTGTCACTCAACCAGTTACTTACCCACTTACAGACATTTTCTCCCAGTCCGAGCATCCTCATTTTATATGCTAAACTTTTATGTGGTACAGTGTCAAATGCTTTGGAGAAGTCCAGATATACGACATCCATTGATTCGCTGCTGTCAAGTCTAGAACCTACCTCCTCATAGAAACTGATTCAATTCGTTTGGCATGACTGATCCCTCATGAAGCCATGCTTATATGGCGTTATTTTCTTATTTTCTTTGAGATCCTCTAAGAGAGCATCTCTCAGAAAACATTCAAACAGTTTCACAACAACAGATGTCAAACTCACTGGCCTATAGTTTCCGGGCTCTGTTTTTGGACCCTTTTTAAATATTGGCACCACATTTGCTATGCGCCAATCCTGTGGAACATTCCCTGTCAGTTTAGAGTCCGCAAATATCAGAAATAAGGGTCTGGCTATGACATTACTTAGTTCCCTTAGGATATGGGGGTGTATGCCATCCGGTCCTGGCGATTTGTCTATTTTATTCTTTTTAAGTCGCTGTTTTACTTCTTCTTGGGTCAGACAGGACACTTTTAATGGGGGATTTATTTTTACATTCAGCTTTTCATCTGACAGTTTCTCCTCGTCGCTCTCTGCAACTTCCCCTTCATTACTCTTTAAAGGGCCAACACCTTCAGATTTATATTTTTTAACATTTATATAATTGAACAAAATTTTAGGGTTAATTTTACTCTCTTTGGCAATTAATCTCTCAGTCTCTAGTTTGGCCTCTTTTATTTGTTTTTTACATGTTCTATTTTTTTCCTTATAGTTTTTCAGTGCTTCCTCGCTACCCTCCTGTTTTAGTGATTTATGTTTTTTGGTTTTTTTTTGTCATTTATTGCTTTCTTTATATCTCTATTTATCCACATTGGTTTCTTTTTGCTCCTTAACCTTTTATTCCCATACGGTATGTACCTCTCACAATGAGAATTTAGGATGCTTTTAAAGATATCCCATTTTGTGGCTGTATTTTTGTTTTTGAGGACTTTGTCACAGTTAGTTAGACCTTTGGCCTCGCTTAGTTGGCTAAATTTAGCTTTTTTGAAGTTTGGTATTTTTGTTCCTCCCTGTAAAAATGCTCTTTAGAATGATAATTGGAAGGTTATTATTTTATGGTCACTATTTCCCAGGTGTCCCCCAATTTGCACATCTGTTGTTCTGTCAGGTCTATTGGTTAATACTAAGTCCAGTATGGCTGTCCCTCTAGTCGGATCCTGAACCAGTTGGGAAAGGTAATTGTCTTTGGTTATTGCCAATAACCTGTTTCCTTTATGAGATGTACAGCTTTCAGTTTCCCAGTCTATATCTGGGTAGTTGAAGTCCCCCATAATAACCACCTCATTATGATTTGCGGCCTTGTCTATCTCATTTAATAATAGATTTTCTGTGGACTCTGGTATATTAGGTGGTTTATAGTAAACTCCTATTAGTAATTTATTATTGTTTTTGGCTCCATGTATCTCTACCCACAGTGATTCCACATGTTCATGTCCCTCACTTATATCTTCTCGGACTGTGGGCTTTAGATAGGACTTTACATAAAGGCAGACCCCTCCCCCTCTCCGGTTTTTATGATCCATTCTAAACTGACTGTAACCCTGTACATTAACTGCCCAGTCATAGCTATCATCCAGCCATGTCTCAGTTATTCCCACTATATCATAGTCCTCCTCACACATCACTAATTCCAGTTCCCCAGTTTTGTAAGTCAGGCTTCTGGCATTAGTGTGCATACAATTAAGAGGTTTTTGTATATTTTTAACCCTACACCTTTCCTTCTGAACTGTTTAAGTCCCTTCTTCAATTCCTCTACCAGTCCCACTACCTTGCCCCCGGTATCTATCTGCACTATCTTCCCCTTCTATAACGTAAGTACCCTCCCTACCAGTCCTAAGTTTAAACACTCCTCCAAGCCATCTTTCTTCCCAACACAGCTGCCCCTTCCCCATTGAGGTGCAGCCCGCCCCTACAATAGAGCTTGTAGCCGACAGAGAAGTCGGCCCAGTTCTCCAGGAACCCAAAACCCTCCTTCCTACACCAGTTCTTGAGCCACTTGTTAATATCCCTAATCTCCCACTGCCTTTCTTGTGTGGCTCTTGGTACAGGCAGTATCTCGGAAAATACTACCTTTGAGGACCTTGCCCTAAGCTTTTGACCTAAATCCCTGAAATCATTTTTAAGGACGCTCCACCTACCCCTAACTTTGTCATCGGTTCCGATATGGACCATGACCGCTGGATCTTCTCCAGCCACTCCCAGTAATCTGTCAACCCCATCCGCGATGTGCGAAACTCTAGTGCTGAGAAGACAGCACACTGTTCGCCGATCACAGTCTTTGTGACAGATTGCCCCATCTGTTCCCCTAATAATGGAGTCTCCCACTACCAGCACCTATCTTGCCTGCCCTGCTCTCCTGTTTCCCTGCTTCTTTGAGCCGACATTCCCCTGCCTGGCAGAGGAAGTTTCCTGCTGCAGCAGTGCTGTCTCTGAACTGACATCCCCCTGGCATCTTCCAATCATGCTCCAGTGAGGGAATTAAGGACGGCATGTTTTCCTTGTAACGGGGATCCAGCAGGGTGGCCTCCCAGTAATCAGCACAAGTTAGAATGTGGGCAACTCAGTGGTCATTGCGCAGGCACTGCAGCATGTAGTTGCTCATGTGTGCCAGGCTGCCCAGAGGCAAGGAGAAGCTGTCCTCTGTGGGAGGTGGATCGTCTTTGTCCTCTGTATCCCCCCAGCCACGCACAAGTGATGCCCATGAACTGCTTTGAGTATCACCCTGCTGTCAACACGGTTCTTCCTTCTCCTCATCCTCCCGAACTTTGCCCTGGCTGTAAAATTGTGTACCTAGCCTTTGTTGGTGCAGGAACCCACCCTCTAAGCCACCTGCTTTGACACATCTTCCTCCATCATCGCCCAAAGCGTTTTTTCAAGGAGACATAGACGTGGGATAGTAATGCTGAGAACGGCGTTATCGACACTGGTCTTGTTGGTAGAGTATGCAAAGCAGCGCAACAAGGCATACAGGTCTTGCATGGAGGCCTACTCAGTGGCGGTGAAGTGTTGCTGTTCCGCAGAGCGACTGACCCGTGCGTGCTGCAGCTGAAACTCCACTATTGCCTGCTGCTGCTCACTCACTCTCTCCAGCATGTGCAAGGTGGAGTTCCACCTTGTGGGCACGTTGCATATGAGGGGGTGAGCGGGAAAGCCAAAGTTACGCTGCAGTCTAGACAGGCGAACAGCAGCAGGGGGAGAATGCCGAAAGCGCGCACAGACGGCCCACACTTTCTCCAGCAGTTCTGACATATTGGGGTAGTTTTTCAGGAATTTCTGCGCCACCAAATTCAGCACAGAAGCCAGGCAAGGGATGTGCGTCAAACCGGCTAGGCCCAGAGCTGCTAAGAGATTTCGCCCATTATTGCACACCACCAGGCCGGGCTTGAGGCTCAGTGGCACCAACCACTCATTGGTATGTTGTTCCAGGCCCGTCCAAAGCTCCTGCGCGGTGTGGGGTTTGTCTCCCACATAGATGAGTTTAAAAACTGCCTGCTGTCGTTTCCCCCTGGCTGTGCTGAAGTTGGTGGTGAAGGTGGTATGCTGAGAGGATGAGGAGGTGGTAGAGGAGGAAGAGGAGTAGGAGGAGGAGGCAAAGAGAAATTCCCTGCAATCCTTGGGGGCGGAAGCACATGCGCCAAACATCTATCTGCCTCATGCCAAGCCGCCACTGCATTTACACAGTTTGCTGTTAGGGAGATATTATGGCCCTGGCCGTGCTTACTGGTCCCCTTATCGGTAGTTATGTGGACCTTGCCACAGATGGCGTTGCACAGTGCACACCTTATTTTTTCCGTCACTTGATTGTGCAGGTAAGGGATGGCTCACCTGGAAAAGTAGTGGCGGCTTGGAACGACGTACTCTGGGACAGCCACCACCATAAGGCTATTAAAACTCTCCGTCTCCACCAGATGGAATGACACCATTTCGAAGACCAGCCATTTTGACATGCTGGCATTCAGGGCCTGGGATCGTGGGTGGGTGGGTAGGGGGGTACGTCCTCTTTCTATCCAGTGTTTGGGAGATGGACAGCTGAACA
Source organism: Bufotes viridis (assembly GCA_033119425.1). NCBI lineage: Eukaryota > Metazoa > Chordata > Amphibia > Anura > Bufonidae > Bufotes > Bufotes viridis. Next base: position 40,953,339 of record CM065591.1, on the reverse strand, counting down.
CTTCCAGGGGACACTGTGATGGTGCTTGTTGAAGGTGACGGACATGGTGAAGTTGGTGTCACATCCTCCGTTTGTGGGGTGGCCGTTGCCACTGTCACTCCAGAAATGAATGAAAAGACCGAGATTGCAGCAGAAGAGGGAGCAGGAGGAGCCAGAGACTTTTCTTGGTTTTGGAGTTTACTCCACTGCAGCTCGTGTCTTGCACTTAGATGCCTAGTCATGCAGGTACTGAACACCAAACCCGAACTATTACGAAAATGTTTGGTTTCAGGTCTGGTGCCATACAGTTCGGGTTTGCTCAACTCTGTTAGTAACCAACATAATTCCTTGAATACTTTCTAAACTGTGCTGGAAAAAGAACATAGGCGGAGCAGCATGATGGAGGCAGCAGCCTTATAGAAGATGGTGGTAATCAGGCAGGAGCAATGACATGAAGGCGGCAGTGGCATGATGCTGAAAGAGGCAAGATTGGTTAGCGTCAGCAAGGCCAGATCTATTCAGGCAACATTGTGCAGGTAAGCGATGGCTCGCCTGGAAAAGGCCAGATCATATGAGCGCTGCCTTCTCAGCTCTTTTTACCTGCTCGCCACAGCAATTGCAGTGGTGAGCAGGCGTAACTAAAACTATGGTGTCCCCATCCCATAGAAGTGACTGGGGATGCCATACTGGTAATTACACTTGCTCGTCACTGCAAATACTTTGTTGTACCAGACGTTTTTCTAAAATCAATACATTATCCTGCAGTTTGCCTTGAGCAGATGCCATTAATCTATTTTTTTTTTTTATTTAATTGGCCCCTTTGTTGCATTGCAATGCACCTCACTCCTGGTAAATCTCACGAGAACAGGATATGTAAGCGAGTACAATGAGTACGATGCCCGTTTATATAGCCTGTTCTTGTGAGATTTAGTGATGAGCGGCAGGGGCCATATTCGATTTCGACGAAACTCGCGAATATTCGATAGAATATTCATTTCATATTCGTCGAAACCGAATATTCGTCAATATCGCGATTAATATGCGATTTAAATAATCACGTATTGCCATTGTAACTTAAGGCTACTCTCCTATTGGTTTGATTGGATTGATGATGAGCGGCAGGTGCCATATTCGATTTCGACGAAATTCGCGAATATTCGATAAAATATTCGTTTCATATTTGTCGAAATCGAATATTCGTCAATATCGCGATTAATATGCGATTTACCCCTTAAGGACACGGCCCTATTTTACCTTAAGGACCAGGCCATTTTTTCAAAATCTGACCAGTGTCACTTTATGTGGTGATAACTTTAAAACGCTTTATCCAGGCCATTCTGAGATTGTTTTTTCGTCACATATTGTACTTAATGACACTGGTAAAATGAAGTCGAAAAATTTCATTTTTATTTATAAAAAAATACCAATTTTACCAAAAATGTTGAAAAATTTGCAATTTTCCGAGTTTCAATTTCTCTACTTCTATAATACATAGTAATACCGCCAAAAAAAGTTATTGATTTACATTCCCCATATGTCTACTTCATGTATCGATCATTTTGGGAATGCCATTTTATTTTTTGGGGACGTTACAAGGCTTAGAAGTTTAGAAGCAAATCTTGAAATTTTTTGTAAGGCTTACATAATAAAACCACCCAAAAATTACCCCATTCTAGAAACTACACTCCTCAAGGTATTCAAAACAGATTTTACAAACGTCATTAACCCTTTTCGGTTTTCAACAAGAGTTAATGGCAAATGGAGATAAAATTTCAGAATTTCAATTTTTTGTAAAATTTTCCATTTTAATCAATTTTTTCCAGAAACAAAGCAAGGGTTAATAGCCAAACAAAACTTAATATTTATTCCCCCGATTCTGCAGTTTACACGAACACCCAATATGTGGTCGTAAACTGCTGTATGGCCAAACTGCAGGGCGCAGAAGGAAAGGAATGCCATATGGTTTTTGGAAGGCAGATTTTTCTGGACTGGATTTTTGACACCATGTCCCATTTGAAGCCTCCCTGATGCACCCCTAGAGTAGAAACTCCATAAAAGTGACTCCATCTAAGAAACTACACCCCTCAAGGTATTCAAAACCAGTTTTACAAACTTTGTTAACCCTTTAGGTGTTCCACAAGAGTTATTGGCAAATGGAGATGAAATTTCAGAATTTTTATTTTTTGTTACCTTGTCTCAAAAAAAGTGTAATATAGAGGAACCAAAAATCATACTTACCCTAAAATAGTACCAACAAAACTGACACCTTATCCCGTAGTTTCCAAAATGGGGTCACTTTTTTGGAGTTTATACTGTAGAGGTGCATCAGGGGGGCTTCAAATAGAACATAGTGTCAAAAAACGAGTCCAGCAAAATCTGCCTTCCAAAAACCATATGGCGTTCCCTTCCTTCTGTGCCCTGCCGTTTGGCCATACAGCAGTTTACGACCACATATGGGGTGTTTGTGCAAACAAGAGAATCAGGGCAATAAATATTGAGTTTTGTTTGGCTGTTAACCATTGCTTTGTTACTGGAAAAATGGATTAAAATGGAAAATTTGCAAAAAAATAGCTGTTTTGGGACCGTTTTTATTTTTTGTTATTTAGATCGTTGAACACGACAATACCAAATATGACTACATTTTGGGTTTTTTTGTTTCAGTTTTACATAATAAAGCATTTTTGAAAAAAAAAATTTTTTAGTGTCTCCACATTCTGAAAGCCATAGTTTTTTTTTTTTTGGGCAATTGTCCTATGTAGGGGCTCATTTTTTGCGGGATGAGATGGCTGTTCAAATGGTACTATCTTGGGGTGCATATGACTTTTTAATCGCTTACTATTACACTTTTTGTGATGTAAGGTGACAAAAAAATGGCTTTTTTTTTACAACGTTTTTATTTTTTATGTTTACGGCGTTCATCTGAGGGGTTAGGTCATGTTATATTTTTATAGAGCAGGTCCTTACGGACTCGGATATACATAATATGTATACCTTTTTTATTTATTTTGGTTTTACACAATAATATCCTGTTTGAATTTAAAAAAAAAAAAACATGTTTTAGTGTCTCCATAGTCTAAGAGCCATATATTTTTCAGTTTTTAGGCAATATCCATGTGTCTCCAGTACCCGGCCGGACTGACATGAAGTGCGCACACAGTGTGCACTTCCTGTCAGTCCGTCAGGGTACAGGAATCTAAAGCTCCTGTACCCGTGGACCATAAAGCGCTCGGCCACGCTACATTACAGGCGGGGGAGGGAGGGGGGAGAATGACAAGAGTGAGGGGAAGAATGACAAGAGGGGGGAAGGAAGAATGACAAGAGGGGGGGGGGAAGAATGACAAGAGGGGGGAAGGAAGAATGACAAGAGGGGGGAAGAATGACAAGAGGGGGAAGGAAGAATGACAAGAGGGGGGAGAAGAATGACAAGAGGGGAGGAAGAATGACAAGAGGGGAGGAAGAATGACAAGGGGGGAGAATGACAAGAGGGGGGAAGGAAGAATGACAAGAGAGGGGAAGGAAGAATGACAAGAGGGGGGAAGAATGACAAGAGGGGAGGAAGAATGACAAGGGGGGGGAAATGACAAAGGAGGAGGGGTGAAGAATGACGGGGGGGGGAGAATGACAAAGAAGGAGGGGTGAAGAATGATGGGGGGGGGGGGGCGGCAAACTTTTCTTTTGCCTAGGGCGGCAAAAATCCTTGCACCGGCCCTGCTCATGACTCACCCTGAGAGTTCAGTTCTAACGTGCTCGTTCATGTGGATGAGTCATCAGTCTGGCAGCCCGCAGAGTCTGTAAAGCCCATCCCCCTGCTGAGGAATAACTCAGTGACCAATGCTAGTGAACTAATGTGACTGTCCTGCATTCTAATACACTTTTACACATAAAACCTGTGTTACAAACCCATTCTGTGCAGCAAAAACAATAAATCACTACAGCCCAAATGCATGTTTGCTAGTAGCCATATGATCTGTGCTAGATATAGATAGATATATTCACTGACTTATTACCCAGCTTTCCCGGTATCAGATATTATCACTGACTTATTACCCAGCTTTCCCGGTGTACGATATTATCACTGACTTATTACACAGCTTTCCCGGTATCAGATATTATCACTGACTTATTACCCATCTTTCCCGGTCTCAGATATTATCACTGAATTATTACCCAGCTTTCCCAATCTCAGATATTATCACAGACTTTTTACCCAGCATTCCCGGTCTCAGATATTATCACAGACTTATTACCCAGCTTTCCCGGTGTCTGATATTATCACTGACCTATTACCCAGCTTATGGGGCGGGGCATCTGTGGATGGCACTTGGGGGGGGGGTTTAGTCTGTGGATGGCACTTGGGGGGGGGGAACTGTGGATGGCACTTAGGGGACTGTGGATGGCACTTGGGGGGGTGGAGTCTGTGGATGGCGCTTGGAGGGGTGGAGTCTGTGGACGGCACTTGGGGGGGAACTGTGGATGGCACTTGGGGTGTGGAGTCTGTGGATGGCGCTTGGCGGGGGAACTGTGGATGGCACTTGGGGGGGTGGAGTCTGTGGATGGCACTTGGGGGGGTGGAGTCTGTGGATGGCACTTGGAGGGGTGGAGTCTGTGGACGGCACTTGGAGGGGAACTGTGGATGGCACTTGGGGTGTGGAGTTTGTGGATGGCGCTTGGGGTGGTGGTGTCTGTGGATGGCACTTGGAGGATGGAGTCTGTGGATGGCACTTGGGGGGGAAACTGTGGATGGCACTTGGGGGGTGGTGTCTGTGGATGGCACTTGGGGGGGGACTGTGGATGGCACTTGGGGGGGTTGAGTCTGTGGATGGCACTTGGGGGGGGGGGGTCTGTGGATTGCCACCTAGACTTCTTCTGGGCACCAGAGCTCACGGTGTCTTCGGTTGCTATGATGCCGTGCGCTCCCTCCTGCCGCCGGATTACAGTAATACACTGCTATGATCTATAAGAGTGTATGACTGTATTCCGGCAGCAGGAGGGAGCGCACAGTGTCATAGCAACCGAGGACGTCGTGCGCTCCAGAGTCGGGACCATATGTGATGGCACGTGGGGGCAGGAGCCTGTGGATGGCACTTGGGGGATCTGTGGATTGCCACCTAGACTCCTTCTGGGCACCAGAGCGCACGGCGTCCTCGGTTGCTATGACGCTGTGCGCTCCCTCCTGCGTATCACTGTATCACTGAATTGCAGAGGAAGGAGGGAGCGCACGGCGTCATAGCAACCGAGGACGCCGTGCGCTCTGGTGCCCAGAAGGAGTCGGCCCGGGACTAATAGGGGAGCATATTAATCACTAAACTCTGCCACTGTGGTCTTCCAGGGCCCTCCCTCCTCCTCTAGCATCTGCAGGACAGCAGCGTGGCAGGCAGACCGTTTCTCTCCCCTGCACTATCTTCAGCATGCAGGGCCAGACATGGCTGTTTCACAAGTGATCTCTTTGGGAATGCGCGGCCTCAGCCAGCATGCGAGTTCTTGAGCGGCCGGCTGGGGAGAAGGTAGGACATGGTGCGCAGGCACGGCCCATACAAGCCCGCAAGTATGTGGCCGTAACCAAGGGATACAAAAAAAAATTGTCTATGAACTCGCCATGCACCTCACAGAGTACCTTGGGGTGTCTTCTTTCCAAAATGTGGTCACATGTGAGTTATTTATACTGCCCTGGCATTTTAGGGGCCCTAAAGTGTGAGAAGAAGTCTGGAATCCAATTGCGTAAAATGCCCTCCTAAATGGTACTCATTGGAATTTGGGCCCCTTTGCGCACCTAGGCTGCAAAAAAGTGTCACACATGAGGTATCGCCGTACTCAGGAGAAGTAGGGCAATGTGTTTTGGGGTGTATTTTTACATATACCCATACTGTGTGTGAGAAATATCTCTGTAAATGACAACTTTAAAAAAAAAACTATACAAAGTTGTCAATTTACAGAGATATTTCTCTCACCCAGCATGGGTATATGTAAAAATACACCCCAAAACACATTGCCCTACTTCTCCTGAGTACGGCGATACCACGTGTGCTGCTCTTTTGCAGCCTAGGTGCGCAAAGGGGCCCAAATTCCAATGAGTTCCTTTTAGGATGGCATTTTTACGCATTTTTCCTCTCACGCTTTAGGGCCCCTAAAATGCCAGGGCAGTATAAATACCCCACATGTGACCCCATTTTGGAAAGAAGACACCCCAAGGTATTCCGTGACGGGCATGGCGAGTTCATAGAAGATTTTTTTTTGACACAAGTTAGCGGAAATTGACTTTTTTTTTTTCTTACAAAGTCTCATATTCCACTAACTTGTAACAAAAAATAAAATTTTACATGAACTCACCATACCCCTCACTGAATACCTTGGGGTGTCTTCTTTCTAAAATGGGGTCACATATGGGGTATTTATACTGCCCTGGCATTTTAGGGGTCTCCGCAATCATTACATGTATGGCCAGCATTAGGAGTTTCTGCTATTCTCCTTATATTGAGCATACGGGTAATGAGATCTTTTTTTTCCGTTCAGCCTCTGGGCTGAAAAAAAAAAAATGAATGCCACAGATTTCTTCATTCACATCAATCAATGTGGATGAAAAAATCTCTGCCAAAGAATGTGCAAAAAAAAAAAAAAAGAAGTAAGAAGGCCCCATTCACACGTCCGCAAAAATGTCCGCATCTATTCCGCAATTCTGCGGAATAAATGCGGACCCATTCAGTGTGAATGGGGCCAGCGGTGATGCGGAGAGCACACTATGTGCTTGCTGCATCAGCATTTGCGGAGCTGCGGCCGCGAACTTCTGGGTTTCGGGCCCCCAAACATCTGGCCGCAGCTCCACAAAAGATAGAGCATGTCCTATTCTTGTCCGCAATTGCGGACGAGAAAAGGCATTTTCTATATAGTTCTGGTAATGTGCGGATCTGCAAAATGCGGAAAGCACATTGCTGGTGTCCGTGTTTTGCGGATCCAGGGGGGTGATTAGTGACACGGGGTTAATCAGGGGTTAATGTGGTGTTAATCAGTGACAAGGGGGGGGGGTTGGATGGGGGGGTCTGTGTGGTGATTGGTGCACTTACATATGTTTCCTTTGGTGGTCCCAAGCAAAAGGGACCACCAGAGGAACGAGCAGAAGGCATATCAGACGCCGTTAACAAAACAGCATCTGATGTTTGATTTTTTTTAACTTCTACAGCCTGCCAGCGCATGATCAGTGCTGGCAGGCTGTAGTTTAACTTCCCCCCAATGCGATCCCGTGAGAGCACACACGCGTGCGCGTTCACAGGAAATCTCGCGAGATGACACGCGGATGCATCCAGGAGGAGTAAACCAGCCGCCGCCTGGACGCATCCGTGTGTTAGGTGGTCCAGAGCTGGTTAAACTTAGACCTGGTTTACTATGGTTGGCTTGGTAGAAGAAGATGACGATTGACGAATGTATTATGTAGAACTACTTTTGGGAAGTGGGAAAGAAAAAAATATAAGAATAAAAAAAAATAAAAAATAATTGAAATAGCAATATTCGCGAATTAGCGAAGTGCCGATATTCGCTAAAAAAATTCGCTATGCGAATATTTGCGCTCAACACTAGTGAGATTTAACAAATCACACAAGAACAACTCACCTTCTCCCTGGCTTTGAAGCAGCCTCTTGCTTTTGCTGCTCTGTCCTTTAGCCAAGTAATGGTAGGTGCCTGCTCTGCTCTTTTTTACAGTGACTATCACCTTTGTGAGTACAGTTAGCAGTTACAGGCCAGCTTAGACTTGGAGGAGAGGTCCACTACGGACTCTTTTAAATGTACAACTACGGATGATGACAGTCAGGTTGGAGCACATATTGTGAGATGTAAGGGACATGCGCAAGAGACAGAGGGTGACACAAGTGACTAGCAAACATATGTAGATTATGATGTAGCCAAATGCACGTGGGAGTGGGTTGAAGAGGGGGCACCATCATCATTAGGGAGCGAGGGTGGCAGCGGGGTAGACGTGAGCCTGTGAAACAGCAGGGTGGAAGAAGTGGGAGATCTGGATCCAAATAAGGGATGGTCTGCTACTCGGGAGACTAACGAGACTATGAGGAGTACACTGGCAATGCATGGGTTTATAAAAACAGCGGCAAGCAGGGATCATGAAGTGGCGAAGGGGAAAATACAATACTTGGCAGTGTGGGAATATTTCACATATTTACTGGGTGATGTAAGCGTGGCAATATGCAGGATGCATCGGCAGAAGGTGAGGAGTGGCCAGGGTGCTAATGTTGGCACAACATCCCTGCGTCAACACATGGAGCGTCACCGTAAAGTGGTTTGGGAAAACTGTGCCACTAATTTAGTCTTACAGACTGATACAGCAACTGCTGTATCTCCCACTGGCCCGCATCCCCTCTCCAGCAGTAAGGGCTCATCAACGTCAGCAGAAGGAAGCTGTCATTCCTTCCTATTGACTTCAATGTTGTCTATTAACCCTGATGCTTTTCCTCCTCATCACTTGTTTCGACTGCAAATGATTACTGAGGCTATAGCAAAAAGACTACAGTATTTGTGCACTCATCCAGTGGCACAGAAGCTCAACGTGTCGACACCGTACATTTCAGAGAACTGATGGCTTGCCCCCACCCAAGGTGGAGAGTCTCAATTTCACATTACTTTTCCCCAAAAGCTGTACCAGCTGTGCACATGTACATGTACACATCCTCTGCCTCCTCATCATTCACCTTGTCCTCACCCTCTGATGTAGGAACAGCTCACAGTGGTACTCTATTATATCACCTAAGCAAAGTTAGGCACTGTCACTTTGTTGTGCACCTCCTCAGCCGGGGCAAACGAAGAGACACTTGGGAGAAACTGATCTGCATCATCTATAAAGAAATCAAACTCGCCAACTGGACATATGAACCATGGTTACTGATAAGGGGAAGAACATTTTGTCTGTGCTGCATCAGGGAGGGCTGATAGATGTACCCTACAAGGCGCACATCTTCAGTCTGGTTGTTACCAGGGGATGGCAGGGGATGAGGAGCAGGACATAAAGGACCAGGAATTTTATACACACCTAGATGGTTTATCTTCCTAATGGACAGGGGAGGAGTAGGAGGAGCAATAGAAGCTGGAGAACGACGAAGACGGCACAGATGACCCCGACAGACTGTGGCAATATCAGTGGAGATGGGAGGCTCTCTGAGTCCCTTGTGCAAATGGCCAAAAGCATGCTGTCTTGTTTGCATAGTGATAGCCGCATTGTCAATATTTGGCAGAGGGATGACTACTGGCTATCCACATTGTTAGACCTTTGCTAGATGTCAAAAATAGGTGCATTTTTTAGACCTTCTAAGATGGATGCAAAATGGACTACTATAAAGACATGCTGTGTAGTTGGTTGTTCACTGTTTCTAGCACTATCTGCCATCCTCAGGAAGGTGTGACTGGGGGGACCCTCTGTGCTCACACTCCACTGTCATGACTGGGGGGAAGGGGGGGGGGGCAGGAGCAGCACCAGCTCTATGAGCAGCAAGTTAAGTCTGGAGTCTCTGATGACCAATTATCTTCAGCCGCCTTCTGAATAAACCACGCAGCAGCAGCCATGGGACATCAAGCGGAACCTGAACCAGCAGGTGGTGGCATACTTGGACTGAACCCTGTCACCCATGATCCAAGATCCACTGAACTACTGGGCATGAAAACTTGAAGTGTGGCCGCAACTGGTCGAGTTTGCCATGGACATGCTTTCCTGCCCAGCCAGTAGTGTGGCATCAGAGTATGTGTTCAGTGCGGCAGGGGGGCATAGTTCACCCTAAGAGAACTCACATTTCCTTCAAAAATGTTGAGAAACTATCCTTTCACACTGCTGCTGTTGTCTTCTGCTACCATTTTGTACTGTATGCCACTGCTGCTGCCCTGCTCCCCACTCACTCACAGGGCCACTACTGTCACTATGACTGCCACTGCTGCCACCCTCCCCACTCTCTCATGGGGCCACTTGACCAGCACACTGGGATTGGGACCCCAAGTTGTTTACAAAATACTGTGTTATGCAGCTTTAACTTCCAAGCCTTCACACTCAGATTGGAGCACCAAGCAGGAAGAATGTGCCTTAGGTTGGGTTCACTCCAGCATTTTGCTGGTTTTCAGCTTGCCATCCGACGGATGTGCTTGCCTGTTCTTTAAATCAGAAACCATTGTTTCCATTTTATTTAACCTACACTTCAATCTTTTTGCTCCAATTCTGTGTGAAATCCGTTTTCATGCTGGATTTGAAAATGCTGCCTGTGGGAATATTAGCCTGGGTATACCTGATTTATAGCAACTCATGATGAATTAATTCGTAACTAATCGAACTTCTTGTCAAACTACTGAATAGAAGTTTTCAAAACTTCGCACATCTCTACTTTGCAGCATTGGCTGACCCTCTAATACAAAAGACTGATATGCTAACTTGCCCAATCCTTTTGTTCTCAAGGTAGGTAAGCTGCCTGGCAGTGGTTTACCCCCTCTCTTCATTGAAGATACATGCATGCCCAATTGATCATGTATGGGTGAAGTTGGGAAAGAGGGATAGCTGACGGCAGCTGTCTAACGTGTCTGGCTGGCTTAAATTACTCTATCTGAAATTTAAATATGACACATCAGTTTGAACGTTATAAATACAAATGTGACAGCACAGAGTTTGTCACTTGTCTCAAGCATATTGTGATTTAGATTTATTTAGGCCAATACATGTACTGTAACTGTATGTATAATATAGATAGGTTCAGATGAATTAACACATGTCCACAGAAAATTACAATTTACACAGCATTTCAATATTTGAAATAAAGCAATATGAGAACATTTCCTTTTTTTCCCTTAATGAGCTAATATAATAAATTCCACTCTTATCCCACTCACAAGCACACTTATCTGTTGTGTCAGTCAGTCATAAAACCCAGACTGCAGTTCATAATCTATTTATTGCTTTCTTCTTGTCTGTAGAGAACAAAACATTTTCATTATGTTTGACAGTACAGCCATGTGCTGAGGTTTGTTAATTTGCTCCTAAAGAAGTAATAGCTGATGCACTAATGAACGGGATTAGTTCTAATTATTATATCATCAGATAATTAAATATGAATACTTAGAGGACGTGGTTTACATTCAGTTTTGTTATTCTCTATACCAGGGATTGGCAACCTCCGGCACTCTCGCTGTTGTGAAACTACAACTCCCAGCATGCATATTTGCTTTGCTCTTCTCAGAAATCCTATAGAAATGAATGGAGCATGCTGAGAATTGTAGTTTCACAACAGCTGGAGTGCCGAAGGTTACTGACTAAGGATGAGCAAACCCGAACTGTATAGGGGTGTGCGGGACCCGGACCCGGACTGAACATTTTCAAAAAAGTTCGGGTTCGGGTTCGTTGTTCGGCGATGTCTTCCCGCTTTCTGAAGGGCTGCACAGCAGCCAATCAGCTAGCGGTTTACTTCTTGCACTAAGAAGCCATCACAGCCATGCCTACTAATAGCATGACAGTGATTGGCCAAGTGCAGCATGTGACCCAGCCTATATTTAAGCTGGAGTCACGTAGCGCCGCATGTCACTCTAATCTGATTAGTGTAGAGATAGGACGCAGCTGCTGTGAGGGCGAGATTATGCAGGGAAAAATCAGCAAAAACAGCTAATGAAGTGATCGATCTACAGCTGTGAATCATTTAACATCTGCTAGTTAATTGCTCACTGGTTTTTAGGCTGCACAGAGCGTTTTTCTGTCACTTTTTTCTGGGGTGATCGGCGGCCATTTTGTGTCTTGTGGTGCACCAGCAGAAGCTGCCACCAAGTCCATCAATCCATCAATACTAGTTTTTTTTTTTTTGCTATATCCTACATCAGGGGCTTGGCTGTGCTTATTGTCACCCCTAGAAACTCATTATAGAAATTTCTATATTTTATTGAGAGTTTAAATTCAATTGCCAAAATAGCAATCCCCTAAATCTGGTGTCCCAGCAGTGGCTGGCCAAGTTTAATAGTGTCCGGCAAAGGATATTTTTTTTTCTGGGGTGAAATTCAATTGTCAAAATAGCAATACCATAAATCAGTGGTTATAGCTGAGGCTGGCCAAGTTTAATAGTGTCCGGCAAAGGATATATTTTGTTCTGGGGTGAAATTGAATTGCCAAAATAGCATTACCGTAAATAAGTGGTTTCAGCGGTGGCTGGCCAAGTTTAATAGTGTCTGGCAAAGGATAGATAATTTTCTGGGGTGAAATTAAATTGCCAAAATAGCAATACCATAAATCAGTGGTTTCAGCTGTGGCTGGCCAAGTTTAATAGTGTCCGGGAAAGAATTTATTTATTTTTTGGGTGAAATTCAATTGCCAAAATAGCAATACCATAAATCAATGGTTTCAGCTTTGGCTGGCCAAGTTTAATAGTGTCCGGCAAAGGATATATGTTGTTCTGGGGTGAAATTCTATTGCCAAAATAGTAATACCCTGAATCTGATGCTCCAGCTGTTGCAGGCCTAGTTTAAATTTGTCCATAACAGGGTATATTTTATTCTGGGGTGAAATTTAATTGCCAAAATAGCAATACCCTGAATCTGGTGTTCCAGCTGTGACTGGACAAGTTTAATAGTATCCGTCAAAGGAAAGATTTTGTTCTGGGGTGAAATTTAATCGCCAAAATAGCAATACCATAAATCAGTGGATTCAGCTGTGGCTGGCCAAGTTTAATATTGTCCGGCAAAGGATATATTTTGTTCTGGGGTAAAATTCAATTGCCAAAATACCAATACCGTAAATCAGTGGTTTCAGCTGTGGCTGGCCAAGTTTAATAGTGTCCGGCATAGGATATATTTATTTCTGGAGTAAAATTCAATTGCAAAAAAAGCAATATCATAAATAAGTGGTTTCAGCTGTGGCTGGCCAAGTTTAATAGTGTCCAGCAAAAGATAGATAATTTTCTGGGGTAAAATTAAATTGCCAAAATAGCAATACCATAAATCAGTGGTTTCAGCTGTGGCTGGCCAAGTTTAATAGTGTCCGGCGAAGGATATATTTTTTTCTGGGGTGAAATTCAATTGCCAAAATAGCAATACCATAAATCAGGTGTTCCAGCTGTTGCAGGCCTAGTTTAAATCTGTCCATAGCAGGGTATATTTTCTCCTGGGGTGAAATTTAATTGCCAAAATAGCAATACCCTGAATCTGATGTTCCAGCTGTGACTGGACAAGTTTAAGAGTATCCGTCAAATGAAAGATTTTGTTCTGGGGTGAAATTTAACTGCCAAAATAGCAATACCATAAATCAGTGGATTTAGCTGTGGCTGGCCAAGTTTAATAGTGTCCGGCAAAAGAATTATTTTTTTCTGGGGTGAAATTCAATTGCCAAAATAGCAATACCGTAAATCTGGTGTCCCAGCAGTGGCTGGCCAAGTTTAATAGTGTACGGTAAAGGATATATGTTTTTTATGAGGTGACATTCACTTGCCAAAATAGCAATATCATAAATCTGGTGTCCCAGCAGTGGCTGGACAAGTTTTATAGTGTCCGTCATATTATATATTATTTCCTGCAGTGAAATTCAGTTGCAAAAATAGTAATACAGTAAAACTGTTGTTCCAACTGTTGCAGGCTTCGTTTAAATCTGTCCGTAAAAGGGTAAAAAAAATTTCTGGGGTGAAACTTAATTGCCAAAATAACAATACCCTGAATCTGGTGTTCCAGCTTTGACTGGACAAGTTTAATAGTATCCGTCAAAGGATAGCTTTTGTTCTGGGGTGAAATTCAATTGCCAATATAGCAAAACCATAAATCCGTGGTTTCAGCTGTGGCTGGCTAATTTTAATAGTGTTCGGGAAAGGATATATTTTGTTCTCGGGTGAAATTCAATTGCCAAAGTTGCAATACCATAAATCAGTGGTTTCAGCTGTGGCTGGCCAAGTTTAATAGTGTCCAGCAAAGTATATATTTCGTTCTGGGGTGAAATTCAATTGCCAAAATCGCAATACCATAAATCAGTGGTTTCAGCTGTGGCTGGCCAAGTTTAATATTGTCCGGCAAAGGATATATTTTGTTCTGTGGTGAAATTAAATTTCCAAAATAGCCTTTGAAATGCTGTCATTCAGGCTGGTGGACACAGACAGCTTCAAACAGCTGATGGCCATGGCTGTCCCACAGTATGTTGTTCCGAGCTACCACTACTTCTCTAAGACTACTATCACTGGTGCGTGGCTGGGGGGACACGGAGGACGATGACGATACGCCTCCCACATAGGACAGCTTGTCTTTACCTCTGGGCAGCCTGGCACACATGAGCGACTACATGCTGCAGTGCCTGCGCAACGACAGCAGAGTTGCCCACATTTTAACGTGTGCGGACTACTGGGTTGCCACCCTGCTGGATCCCCAGTACAAAGACAATAAGCCCACCTTACTTCCTGCACTGGAGCATGATAGGAAGATGCGCGAATACAAGCGCACACTGGTAGACGTGCTCCTGAGATTATTCCCAAATGTCACATGGGAACAAGTGGAAGCCCAAGGCGAAGGCAGATGAGGAGCAAGAGTTCGCCAACGCAGCTGTGTCATGGCCAGCTGCTCTGAGGGCAGGGTTAGCATGGCAGAAATGTGGAAAAGTTTTGTCTCCACGCCACAGCTAAATGCACCACCACCTGATACGGAACGTGTTAGCAGGAGGCAGCATTTCACTAACATGGTTGAACAGTATGTCTGCACACCCCTCCACGTACTGACTGATGGTTCGGCCCCATTCAACTTCTGGGTCTCCAAATTGTCCACATGGCCAGAGTTAGCATTTTATGCCTTGGAGGAGCTGGCCTGCCCGGCGGCCAGCGTTTTGTCTGAACGTGTATTCAGCACTGCAGGGGGTGTCATTACTGACAAACGCAGCCGCCTGTCCACAGCCAAAGTGGACAAGCTGCCGTTCATAAAAATGAACCAGGCATGGATCACACAGGACCTGTCCCTCCCTTGTGCAGAACAGACATTTATAGCTGCCTCCCCCTCAACCATGTATTCTTGTACTACGGGGCACTTCTTTATTGAATCCTCATTTTTTTAACTTTACCATGACCTTGCGGTGCAACCCAAAGTTGAATGAACCTCTCCTCAATCTGGGCACCGGGGCCTAAATAACTGAAAGTGGCCTTCTTCAGTGGTGGTTGATATGATGCCTGATTCTCTGCTGTGGGACCTCTCTCCTCTGTCTGGGTGCCTTGGGCTAAATATCTGGAAGTGGCCTTCTCCAGTGGTGTTTGATATGAAGCTTGATTCTGTGCTATGGGACCTCTCATCTTTGTCTGGGCGCCGGGGCCTAAATAACTGAAAGTGGCCTGTTACAATGGTGGGTGACATGAAGCCTGAACCTCTGCCATGCGACCTCTTTCCTCTGTCTGGGTGCCGTGGGCTAAATATCTGGAAGTGGCCTTCTCCAGTGGTGGGTGATATGAAGCTTGATTCTGTGCTATGGGACCTCTCATCTTTGTTTGGGTGCTGGGGCCTAAATAACTGAAAGTGGCCTTCTCCAGTGGTGGGTGATATGACGCCTTATTCCTTGCTGTGGGACCTCTCTCCTTTTTCTAGGTGCTGGGGCCTAAATAACTGAAAGTGGCCGTCTCCAGTGGTGGGTGATATGACGCCTTATTTCTTGCTGTGGGACCTCTCTCCTCTGTCTGGGTGCTGGGGCCTAAATAACTGAAAATGGCCTTCTCCAGTGGTGGGTGATATGACGCCTTATTCCTTGCTGTGGACCTCTTTTCTTTTTCTGGGTGCTGGGGCCTAAATAACTGAAAGTGGCCTTCTCCAGTGGTGGGTGATATGACGCCTTATTCTCTGCTATGGGACCTCTCTCCTCTGTCTGGGTGCTGGGGCCGAAATAACAGAAAGTGACCTTCTCCATTGGTGTGTGACTTGAAGCCTGATTCTCTGCTATGGGACCTCTCTCCAATTGATATTGGTTAATTTTTATTTATTTTATTTTATTTTAATTCATTTTCCTATCCACATTTGTTTGCAGGGCATTTACCTACATTTTTCCTGGACTATTTTACAGCCTTTTTAGTGCCCAAAAGTTCGGGTCCCCATTGACTTCAATGGGATTCGGGTTCGGGATGAAGTTTGGTCGAGTTCGGATCCCGAACCCGAACATTTTCGGGAAGTTCGGCCGAACTTCTCGAACCCGAACATCCAGGTGTTCGCTCAACTCTATTTATGATACCACGTCTTACCACATGCTGCACTGTTAGATCAAAACACTTTATACAGCATGATACACACTACTGTATACTTAATTTCTAAAGTGGTTAAAACAGTACAAATTGGGAGTATATTTTGAGAAATAGATTATTTATGTAAATATTTTATTATAATTTAATGAAAGAAAGGAAGATGTTTAGTCTTGGCCGGTCCATATTGACAATACATCAGTTTTCTATCAAGAAATAAAGCAAGAGAATCCCCACAGCTTTTCCTAAATCCAGTCTTCATGTGCATTTGTTCATTCCATATGCCCTAACCAATTCTGGTTACCTGGAGCCCCACCGTTGGATCCTGTAAACAGACACTGGAGGACTGTACATCAATGGTGAGGGACTTAGTGATGAGTTATTGATATTTTGGGGGCACTGTTGGTGTTTTCTAGGAAAACTGTAAGGTTCAGATTTGAAAGTTATCTGGCCTCATGGTAGTTTAGTTGATGGGTGCCTGAAATGTAGTCCCTCACCTTGCAGCAATGTCTGAAACACAGTAATGTACTGATCACTCTGCTGACTTGCCTCTCATGTTCTTTCTTGAAGCTCTATTTTGTTGGTTTCTCTAAAGAATCAAGCATAGTTCCCAGGAGCAGGAGCTCTAGCATGTGCTTCCTCTGCTTTCCTTAATTAGACAGGAACTCCCCTCCTGGCAGCAATCAGGACCATCCCACCCACACCAAGAGAGGAGGAACACAGCAGTTAGCCCAGCTCCTGCCAACTTTTGCCATCCATACTTCCTCTGCTGGAAGGCAAAAAAACATGGAGTACATAAGATAACAATATAAAACAATTGCAGATACCCCCAGGTTTGGGGTACTACACATGCTCTGTATTGAGCAGGCTCCAGTACTTGGCTTGTGCTGGAGCTATTCAATGCAGATTTTAGCAAAACAGCTAAGCCAATTCAAGAAAATGAATCATTGTTTTGCTGAGGGTGCCTGTCTACCTTTAACAAATCTGTTAAAGGGGTTGTCTGGCCTAGGTGCAAACAAGCCCAATGATCAGAACCTGAACCCCATTAACAAAAACTCACCTATCCACAGTCCTGTTGATCTTGTGTGATTACCCTGGCTTCCAACTTCCTACTAGTAATGTTCTAGCACATTTGACCGCTCAGACTTCAAAGTTATCTGTCCTCGTGGTGGTTTAGTTGATGGGTGTTTGAGCTGTAGTCCCTCCCCTTGCAGCCAACATGGTTGACTGTAGTGATCACAGAAGTAGAAGATAGTAGACAGGTGAGGTTTTTTTTGTCTTTTTTTTTTTAAGTTAGACACATGTCCTGACAATTTTCCTTTAAGAAAGTTGCTCACATAAGAGTCTTCACGCACTGCAGTTTAGTCACCATCGGAATCTGTGTCTATGCTACTGTTTGAGAATTCCTCCATGCATAGGGAGTCTGATAGTGCACATATGAACTCAGAGGCATAAGAAAAAGTCTGATGCACCTGTAAGGCCTTCTGCACAACAGGGTAGTCATACAGCCACTTGCATCAGCCCCAACTTAATGTAGGACATACTGCCATGCTGTTGAATATGGAACAAGTACATATTTAAGCAGGTTAGAAGCATTTCCCAGCAAATTGGAACCAAACAGTTTGTACCCACAGATGGATTAATTTGCCCCAAGCCCTTGTTATCAGTTGGATCATAAATATAACTGTGCACCTATGGACACAATACACCATATGTTACATGCTGATAACCTCATTTTCTGTAGAAATAAAACTGTCGCTGTCCGGACAAAAACATTTCAAATGTTATAAAATAAAGTGTAAGAAGTTTACTTATGGCAGCTTTAAGTTGGGTAAACATGTTGAGACCACTCACTACTTTACGAGTTTATCAAGTGTGTGTTACTTCCTTTTAAATAACCATCTAGAAGTACAGTAAGTAGTTTTAGCCTTTATCCTGTTAAATTTTGTGTGCTTTATCATTCCAGCGAAAGAATAATTAATTCTAAGATATGCAACAGCTTTCTTACCTTAGGGCATTAACAAAGTCAAGAGGAATTACAAAATGAACAGTTAATTATATGTAGCTGCTGGCAACATTATACACACATTTCCATTAAGTAGTGTAGTATTCTAACAAAATATTTTACATAAAAGAGCACCTGCATTTGGAAAGCATTTTAATTTCATTTTTTTTCTTAGTTTAGTCATTATCTGCATGGCTAGCACAGCTATAGAATGCTTATTTATTTCAGTTGTCAGAGCAATAAAAAAAAAAAAAAAAAAAAAGATCCTTAGATTCTGAACTTTTCTGTCTATACTTAACATTGGTAAGTCATTTGTATATGAATGTGACTCACAAAGAAAACTTGTCAATGATCTGTCAAATCCAGCTATAAGATTAGATTCATGGTGAGTAATTTAATGGTGATTAGCAAATTACTGTATTTTTCGGACTATAAGATGCATTTTTCCCCCAAGGTGGGGGGAAAATGACAGTGTGTCTTATAGTCCAAAGGCAAATGATGGCTTCCATTATGGAAGCTGTCCTCACCATGTAAGAGGCGCAGGGAGCAGTGAGGTAAGTGCTGCACTGGCTATACTCACCGTCCCTGGTCTTCTTCCAGGCGCTGTACTGCACTGTCAGGATGTGGTGTATGTAGGAGTGCACTATGACTTGAGGCTGTGTGAAGTCAGGTCACAGTGCAACACGGGCTGGAATAGGAGGAGGGAGTGGTAAGTCCTGTATCTGGAGAGTTGCAGAGCTGTCTGGAGCAAGCAAGGAAAGTTTTTTTATTGCCGCATTCAACGCTGATCGTGGCATCTGACAGTCACATTCAGGCCTTTCAGGGGTTACTTAGGGGCTAAAAACAAAAAATACAGTACATACTCACGTCATCCATTTGCTCTCAGAGAAGCCATGGCGGCCATCTTGATGAAAGAAAATGCGCCAAATCTCGCTTGCGCTGATGTGACGGCCATGGCGGCCTCTCCACAAGCAAATGGGTGAGGTATGTGTTTTTTAGTTTTTTACTGCCATTTCAGAAAAAATTGAATTTTTTCCTGAAATTCAGATCGAAGTCCACTTTGTTAACTTCGATCTGAAGCTAATGAGGGCCGGATCTGAGGCTGATGGAGACTGGGGGGTCTGATCTGTGGCTGATGGAGACTGGGGGTCTTATCTGCAGATGATAGAGCTTGGGATCTCAGGAGGGTCTGATCTGAGGTCAGATGGAGCTTTGGTCTGATGAGAATTAGTGGTCGTAACTGAGGTTTGATGGAAAAAAAAAATCCCCCCTCTAATTCCTAGGTGTGTCTAGTCTGTTGCATCTGAAAAATATGGGATTTTGGCAGATTCTTTTTTTTTTACCTTTTGGTTAGAACTGTTACTACAGAGGTGTATGGTTCTGCAGAACTTTGTAAACCACTTAAATTTCTCACAATACAAATTTGTCTCACAATCCTAATAAAATCATTAACAGGCTGCAATTCACATCACAACAGCAGTGGCCACACATAAACACATATATAGCATATACTGCACATCTCCTGAATGATTTTATTTAGTAAAACTGGTCATCCTGCCAAGAGGAAAGTTATAAGGGTTCTCTGGGAATGTTTTAGAATGGCCACCAGCAACTTGTCCTATTATATGAATAGGGCTGGTTGCCTCCACTTGCCAAGCTGACTAGGGGGGTGAGGCCTTGAGCCTCTCTCACTGCACTGCTCTACAATAGATGGTGATGTGATCCTGTCTATGATATGCTATCATAGCTGAGCAGCCTGATGGGGAAACTCAACAATATATAGTATATGTAAGTGCCAGGGTGTAGTATGTAGTGAAGCCTCCTTTACCCATAGTAACAACTAGTTGTACTCACATTCTAGGACAGGTTGCTGGTGGCTATTTGTAATCATTTCCAGAGAACCCCTTTAAGAAAGCAACAATTACTATAACTTATGCCAGTGAGATGTGTCACGTAAGAGTTATCAGTAGAAGCTTCTGGCAGTGGGTGCACTTGACTAATTACAAATCAACAGGGAAGTAATTGAGAGTAATAAGTATAATATGTGTATAATATAGAAACTTTCTATTGACATCACAGGTAGGAATGAGCGACTTCGGATGAAACATTAGCATAAAACTTTGTTTTAATACTGTATGGAGCGAGAACTTCATACAGTATTAGAATGTATTGGCTCCGATGAGCCAAAGTTATTACTTTGCGAAGTCTTGCGTGACTTCAGGCAATAACTTCAAAAATTAATTTCTACTGTTAAAAACATTTTTCCGAACTCGGGTTTGGTTCCAAGGTATCACTTGGAGCTGAGTAGAAATACATTTTTGGGGGGCGTGGCCTGGACGCTATGGAGTAAGGACGTGTGTTGTCTGAGCTCCCTTTTTATCCTGTGGATATCCTGACCATCCGTGATCCATTTCTGCTGGGAAGCCTCCCTAACACTGCTTAGGTGCTCTAAAGAGTGACCGTCCGGGTATTGAAGTCTGCGGCCCCGGTAGTGTGGAGTCTCCTGCCTTCTGCGTGCGGGCCTGAAGCGCTACAGGAATCGGCGCCATATTGTGGAGCGCGGCTATTTCTCCCTTGCCTCGACTCCCTTCTCAGTCAAGAGAGGTGCTGCCAGCTATCCCTCCGGCTTCCAGGGGACTCACCTGTCTTCCTCTGCCTGTCTTCCTCTGCCTGGACACTGGTGCCTACGTCCGGGTTGCAAAGACTCCCGCCACCTACTGACACCTCCCTGCTGCCACCATAGCCCTTCGGCCGGTGACAGGCGCGGCCGCCGTCTCGGGGGTGCACCCGCGAACTGCCTGGAATCATCATACAACTCCAGCTCACTCCTGGCCCTCCACACATATCTAGCGGCCTGCCGGTGAGTTGCACTCTGTGCTGGGGAATAGTGATATCCATCAGGCCTGCAGCTGGGGAGGTGGTGGATACTTATGGCGCAGGAATAGTCTGGGGGCTTCTACATACTCCAGTATACTCCTTTCTGGACTCACTCGTATACCGCAGGCGCCTTGGGTGGCCGTGTGTGACTTCCCGGCTCTCTCCTTGCTACATGGGCCGCAAAACAGGGGGTCCAGGTACAGCCCCCGGCCCCAAAACACTTGTGGACACTATGAGCTAGACGGAAGACCTAGGGGAGGACTGCGCTCATGAACCTGCCGCAGTGGACCTGGGAAGTATACTGACCGCCATAAATACCTGTCAATCCACCCTTACTGCCAAAATTGACCATGTCCAGGCGGACCTCACATGTCTTCGACATGAAATTGATAAGATTCGTGACAGGACGGCGGAAGCGGAGAGAAGGTTGGGGGATGTAGAGGATATGACACTGCGAGAAGAACAAAATGTGAGGGCACTGCAACGACAAGTGAAATCTTTAATGGCTAGAGTTGAAGACGCAGAAAATCGTAACAGACGGAATAATATCCGTATTATGGGGCTTCCGGAGAGAGCTGAGGGCCCTTCGCCGGAGGATTTTGCAGAGCAGCTTATTAAACGTATCCTGGCCCCGATCGCTCTATCCGCCAGTTTTGTAGTTGAGAGAGCACACAGAATCCCCACCAGGCCGCTACCTCCGGGGGCCCCCCCACGTCCTTTCATCCTGAAGGTACTTAACTACCGAGATCGTGATGCCATATTAGCTGCGGCTCGGAAGCTGAAAGACATCCAGTTTGAAAATACGAGAATTTCATTTTATCCAGATTTTTCCACCGAAGTCCAAAAGCAGCGGAGGCAGTTTATGTCTGTGAAGGCGCGTCTGAGAGAGAAGGGCCTGGCCTACGCTACTGATGTGGGTTGTTTTACAGGTACAGTTTGTTTCTGCCAGTGTGTGGTATGCTTGTATGAGTGAATGGTCTGGGCGGTTTGGGTCCCTCTCTGCTTGCTATGTCTGGTTCCCTCCGTGATGGCCACCTGTCGTATCATCTCCTGGAATGTCAGGGGACTTAACAATAAAATCAAACGGTCCCTTGTATTTACCTTTTTGAAGCGATATAACCCGGATGTCATGATACTGCAGGAGACACACCTGGAGGGCAGCAAATTGCTAGCGCTTAAAAAAACGTGGATTGGATCCACATATCATGCGGTTTTTAGTACTCATGCCAGAGGGGTAACGGTGTTGGTAGCGAGATCCCTACCCTTCCAGTTACACTCGGTACATACAGATGTTTCAGGTCGGTATGTTATCCTCTATGCAACTGTAAGAAGCGTCGAGTATATCGTTGTCGGTTTATACATCCCTCCCCCTTTCTGTGGCACAATACTGAGTGAAGTGATGAGGTTGGTTGCGACTCTACCAGCGGCCCCATTGGTTATTCTGGGAGACTTTAATGCAGTCCTGGACCCAGGTGCGGATAGACTCAGACCTCACTCTAGTCATAACTCCTCACTTCGTCATTGGGCTGAGGCGTACAGCCTCACGGAGGGCTGGAGGTATCTGCACCCGGGGGACCGTCAATACTCTTGCTACTCATCGTCTTTCGCATCTCTCTCACGTATTGATCTGGTGTTTGTCAGTAGAGATCTGCTGTCTGGCCTATCAGAGGTGACCTATTTGCCGAGAGGCATCTCTGACCACGCTCCTCTTCTGGTCCTTCTTGCTCAACCGATCCGACCCCCTGATAGGGTATGGCGGCTCAATGCTAGATGGTTGGAGGTCCTCCCGGTAACATGGGCGGTGCAGCAGGCTGCCTCTGAGTACTGGGAGTATAATGAGGGGTCTTCAAATCATGAAATAGAATGGGAAGCCTTTAAGGCGGTTGTGCGAGGTGCTTTCATCCATGCCATTGCCTCTCATAGGAAGGAGTTGGGGGTGACTAGATCCAGATTGGAGAGGGATGTGGAGGATAAAGAAAGTATATATATTCGGAATCAGGATTCGGCTAGTCGGGCGGAGTGGGAGCAGGCGCAGCGGACACTGCACTTACATTTGCTAGAATATACACAGAAGAAGATGTTGCATCAGAAGCAGGTAGTATTTGCAGAGGGTGATAAGAATGGGAGAGCCCTGGCATTTTTGTCTCGTACTGAAATGTCTCAGACAGTGGTATCTTTCATTACGGCCGCGGATGGGACGCGTAAGTCTCAACCAAGCGAGATATGTGAGCAGTTCGCCCTTTATTACTCAGACTTATACAGTTCCAAAACTCAGGTATCGTTGGAGGATGTGAGGGGTTTCTTGCAGAATGTTCAGGTGTCTGTTCTGTGCAGGGAAGACAGGAATTTTTGGCGGGGCCTATTGATGAGGGGGAGATCAAAATGGCAATTGAGGATATGGCGGTTGGAAGGGCGCCTGGACCGGACGGCTTCCCATCTGAGTGGTACAAACTAGATATAGACCGTCACTGTGCGAGACTGGGTAAAGTATTTAGGTACGCTTTTGAGACTGATGGTTTGCCCCCCTCTTTTATGGAGGCTACCAATGTGGTCATTCACAAAGATGGGAGGCCCCCGGATCTATGCAGCTCTTACAGACCGATATCTCTCCTGAACACGGACGCCAAGGTCTTAGCTAAGATTCTTGCTAGGCGATTGGCTGAGGTTATCCTGTCCATTATTGACCCGGATCAATTGGGCTTTATGCCCGGTAAAACTACGGATATTAACTTAAGGAGATTGTTTACCAACCTACAGGTGAGGCATGATAATGCGGGGGCACGCGCTGTGGCTTCTCTGGATAATGAGAAAGCCTTCGACTCGGTAGAATGGCAGTTTATATGGGAGACCCTACGGCGCATGGGCTTCCCTATATCGTATATCAAATGGGTTCAATTGCTGTATAAAGCCCCTACGGCCCGGGTACGGGTCAATGGTTACCTGTCTGGCCCGTTTCGGTTGTATAGAGGCACTAGGCAGGGGTGCCCGCTATCGCCTTTATTGTTCGCCATCGTAATGGAACCACTTACCCAGTTGATAAACAACAGTATGCTGATAGAGGGGTGGACGATAGCTGGGATTCAGGAAAAACTGTCTCTATATGCGGATGACCTATTAGTTTATTTAGCGGATGCGGGGCCCTCCTTGGAGGCGTTATTGGAGGTGGTTGATGACTATGGTAGGTTTGCAGGTCTGAGAGTCAATTGGGCGAAATCCAGTCTATGTTTCATAGATGTAGAGGGCGAGTCAACACTATCCCCATTCTCGCCCTTGAGAGTGGTTGATCAGTTTCGTTATTTGGGAATCTCGATTCATAGAGACTATGGACTGTTCTATAGGCTCAATGAGTAGTCCCTACTATGGAATATATTACCCGCAAGCTGGAGGCGTGGGAGAACTTGCCTCTGTCGTTGGTGGGTAGGATAAATATTGTGAAAATGGTCTTACTCCCTAAGCTGCTTTATCTGTACAGAGCAGCGCCTAGCAAGATTCCAAAGACGCACTTTGACTCTCTAGATAGGTTGCTGGTGAGCTTCTTGTGGAGGAACCAGACCCCTAGACTGGCTCGGAAAACCTTGAAGGCGATGTACTTGCAAGGGGACTGCAACTCCCAGACATGTATACTTACTATGTTGCCTCTCAGATGATGTATGCGTCCTGGTGGATCAGGGCTGACGCCAACAATCCGGCGGTGGTTCTGGAGGCTGCCCTGGTGGGCTCTTATGAGGGTCTGACGAACCTGGTATATAAAGGGGGAGGAGCTCCTGTGATCCAGCAACGTACAGAGGCCATGATAGCAGTGATTGGCGCATGGAGGAGGTGTGTGAAGGTACATTCTCAGACTTCCACCGGTGAGGTTTGGTCCCCATATACTCCCCTGTGGCGTAATAGTGACCTGAGAGAGTTGCATAACTTGGTCGGTTTTGAATTTTGGCCACGCAAAGGGATTAGGTGCCTCGCAGATCTTTTCCATGATGGTGCCTTTCGATCGTTTGATAGCCTTCAACGTGAGTTTCGGCTGGCGCATACCGATTTTTATCGCTATCTCCAGTTGAGACATGCCTGTGAGAAGCAATTTCACTCCCTGTCGCTTCAATTGGATTGCGGGCAGATGGAAAAGATTGCGAGACGGGTGCAGCCCTCCAAGCCGATCTCCTCCTTTTATAAGGAACTTATGTCACAGTGGGACCCCCCGATTCACCGCTCTTTTCTCCGCTGGACGGAGGATATCCCTGACTTGGAGCCATCGCATTTGAAGGAACTTAAATCTACATGGCGCTCGTCTGTTATAAGTGCTCGGGATCAGTTAATACAATTTAAATGGATCCATAGGTCGTACTTGACCCCTGTGCGATTGTACCACATGCGCCTGCTACCTACCCCAGAATGTTCAAGATGTGGGGAACAAAGGGGGTCTCTATATCACATGATCTGGTCATGCCCAACAATGTGTATTTATTGGGGTGAAGTGTGCCACTTTATAAACTCCAGTATGGGGCTCCCTGGAGTGTGTCTGCCTTCGGTGTGTTTGCTAGGATTGGTGGAGGAAGTGGAGCCCACGAAGTATGGGAGGAAGTTACTTCGCCTGTTACTGTTTTATGCTAGGAAAGTTATCCTACTGAATTGGAAACCGCCTAAAATGCCTTCCAGGAGTGAATGGGTCCGCCTTGTGAATGCCAACCTTCAGATGTACAAGACGACCTATGCAGCTAGGGGAATACCTGACAAATTTGATAAGGTGTGGGGGAGTTGGGTGCAGGCACAAGGTACTGCCGGACTGTAGGGGACACTGTAGAATTGGAGGTGGGATGTTGAGCTGCCCAGACGTGTGACTGTGTGTGTGAATGGATGTTCTAATATGTTTCTCAGCACAGTATTTCCTACATGCACTGATGGGCTCTGATATTGTTCCTGATTGTGAGGGCCGCCGGCCTTCACACTTTATTGGTCAACCGGACTATTGCTTTTCTGGACTCTTCAGTGTGGGTATCTATTATATACCGTTGTGTGCGGTTGGGGGTTCCCTTCTTTTGGTTGCTGGGAGGGGTTTGTTTTCTTGTGTTTACCAATGCATAAAAATTTAAATAAAGCCTATTAAAAAAAAGAAATACATTTTTGAAGTTATTACCCAAAGTCTTGCGAGAATTCTCAAAGTAATAACTTCGGCTCATCGAAAACCAATACATTCTAATACTGTATGGAGCACTTGCTCTGTACAGTATTCAAACGAAGTTTTATGCGAATTGACTTCAGATGTTTCATCCGAAGTCGATTCTCTCATCCCTAATCACAGTGTAAATAATTGCATTCTGATGTCACAACCTGATGATCATACAGAGATGTTGTGCTGTAAAGATGATGTCAATGTTTTCATACAAAGTCTGTCACATTGCATTTGTAGAAATTTTATTCTTTAGCTCCATCTAGAGACATATTGACTGGCATCTAGTGAGTGGCTCATGTTCTCCATGAAGACATTTTTGAGCGACAATGTGCATCTATTTTTCAAGATGCATTATATGATTTATTTATTTCCTACTATAGAGAATTAAGAATATCAGGAATCACTTTTTGTTTAGAGAGATTCATGCCAAGGTAATGGAACTCCTGAATGAATGCTGGTATTTTTGACTTACCTACTGAAGAATTGGTGGTGGGCTGTAGGCCAGGAGGCACGATATGGCCACTAGGGGAAGCTGTGCAGATTGTGGCCTGGTGCACTTGAATGAGTCATTCACAAGTAAGCTGTTCTACTTCTCAAGTTAGTTAGGCCTGAAGAGATGTCATGTAGAACAGATGGGGAAGGACCCTAAAGGATCCAAAGTAAAAAATGCACCCATATTTCTCTCTGTTCCAAATAAGTTTATTAGAGATGAGCGAAGTTTTGCAAACTTCGATTCTGCTGCGTCACAAAAAAAAGTTGCTTCAGGACAAATTACTTCGTCATGAAGCCCATTTCTTTGTAAGCAGTGAGTGCAATGACATGGAGCGGCGATTACGCCACTCTCCGTCTTTTTACCCCTCAGATATTGCTTTTATAGCTGATTGTGCCATCTAAAAGGAATAATACAGTGTAAAATAAAAATAAAAATAAATACCCTGATCCATTTGCTCACAATGGGTCGGCCATCTTGCTTAATGGTCTTGTGTGAAATCTCGGGTGGTCCAATATGACTTCATCAAGGCGGCCGGCATGGTGACGTCATACGTCATCAGCATGGGATTTCGTCCAAGATCTCCAAACAAGATGGCGGCCACAGGCCCATCTCGAACAAATGATCAGGTAATTATTTTTTACACTATTTCAGGTTCAATTTGCTAAAGCGAAGCACAAGCAAATTCTGCTTTGTGGCAAATCTAATTTACACTAAAAATCTCTCATCATGTGTGTAGTACAGCTATGTGCATTCCAAGCAAATACGAATTAGTACAGTGCCATTTTATGTCACATCTACCTTCCTCTCTTACTATCTTCCCTCCTTGACCTACTTTCTCCCATCCTATCCTTTTTTCTACCATTTCTCAAAACCCTGTGCAGTTTGTAAAAAAATAAATAAATAACTTATTTGTGACATGTAGTGTAGACTATAGACCAGGGCAGTGCGGAAGGTAAACCTGGATAATCGCTCCAACCCAATATCATATGCTTGTTTTTAAGATCAATTATTTCATGAACACATGGCCTTTACAGTGAAACGGAAAATGTCTTTTTGAATCTTGTATGTTTTACTTGACTGCTCTATCTATTCTACAGGAACATTAATCAGACCACACCCAAGAAGCCATGCACCAAGATGCTGGATTAGATGTTCCAACATAACTCCTTACACAGCAGTAACTTAGAGATTTTTGATCTTTTTTTGAAGTAAAGAAGCCTTTTGCTTTTTATGAATGAGGAAGCTTTGTGTATCTGGCTGTTGTGATACTCTCTTTGAATCTTGCTTGGTGCCTTTATACATACAGAAAAGCATAATGTGTGGACACTCTGTTTCCTTATCTTTTTGAAAGAAGAACTAAACGGGAAGTCTCTTTTCCAGATGAGCATTATGTGTTGGTCTCTCTCTCTCATTTTTTAGGACTCATATCTATTCTCTTATTCTTTTCAGAAAAATAATGTATGTCCATGAAGACCAGAGACTGTGATATACCATGTTTCAGAGTATATTAGATTTGGGAATTTTGCTAAATGATAAAAATTAACTATTATCTTTACAGTTCTAATTTAACATTTACTTGAGTGGTTTTAGGGCATAAAACTCAAACATAAACAAAACACCTGCCCTTTGGGGCACTAACTATATATTGTGTTTACTCACCTATGTTCTCAGAAACTTTGCAGTAGTGATGTCGCGGATATAAAATTTTCCGTTCGCGAACAGCGAACGCGAACTTCCGCAAATGTTCGCGAACGGGCGAACCGGGCGAACCGCCATAGACTTCAATTGGCAGGCGAATTTTAAAACCCACAGGAACTCTTTCTGGCCACAATAGTGATGGGAAAGTTGTTTCAAGGGGTCTAACACCTGGACTGTGGCATGCCGGAAGGGGATCTATGGCAAAACTCCCATGTAAAATTACGTAGTGGACGCAGAGTCGGGTTTTAATCCATAAAGGGCATAAATCAACTAACATTCCTAAATTGTTTGGAATAACATGCTTTAAAACATCCAGTGTGTGTATACGATCAGGTATGATGTTGTACCGATCAGGTAGTGTAAGGGTTACGCCCACTTTACAGACATTGACAGACCAAACTCCCCTTTTAATGCACCGCAAACAACCGCAAACAGTTCATTTGCACAACCGCAAACTCCCCATTTGCACAAGGTTAGATACCAAGCTAGCCACATCCCGGTGATGTCATTGAAGGTTTATTTCTCCACCCAGCCACGTACAACACCAAGGGTCCCCAAAAGGTGAATTGAATTGATTTTTCGAACGGGGAGATGGTTAAAAAAAACGCTGGCTCCCTCCCCTTTGTTTTTATCCACGGTCACTGCGTCTGCGCCACGCAATTTACTGTCACACCCGATATGAGTGGTATTTTCTGTAGTACTATTCTCATCAGTTTAATCCCTCTAACGTCCCCGACTCCCCAATCTGGGGTCCATTTATTGAATAGATTTTTCCAACGGGGAGATGGTTAAAAAAAACACATGCTCCCTCCGCTCTGTTTTAAACCACGGTGACTGCGTCTGCGCCGTGCAATTTACTGTCACACCCGATATGAGTGGTATTTTCTGTAGTCCTATTCTCATCAGTTTAATCCCTGTTACGTCCCATATCAGGGATTGCCTTTTGTGAAAAAAAATTTAGGCCGGGTACCTTCGACTGCCTTCACAGTGACAGACCAAACTCTCATACACCAAACTGAATTGATTTGAGGAACCGGGAGATGGAAAAAGCAGCTTGGTCGGTCCTCTTACTCTCAAATTGGGGCACTGCGCGTGCACAGAGCAATGTGCTGTGACACCCTATATGAGTGGTGTCTTAACTAGTACTATTCCTATCAGTTTAATCCCTGTTACGTACCCTATCCGGTCGAATTGATTAACCATTAGCGAACCATTACGACATCATGAAATAATTTAGTTCTGAGCTCTGTACTTGCTTTGTATTGGAATTGATGGGGATTTTTTTAATTGTCTGCATCATTTCTAATAAACTATTAAGAAACTTTATTATGATTTTTTATTTTATGTATTAAAAACCCATACAACATATAAAAAAAAAGGTAAATTAATGTTTTTTCTATGAAATATTATCCAGCCGTCCGATCGCTTTTGGTCTGACCATAATGAAGCAACGGCCTTATCATCTGGGGTGATGATTGCTTCATTGTGATACGCAAGCCCCTTCACCACAACAAGGTAACGATCACGAAGGGGAATTTACACTTATATGTGCCTTTTTTTTTTGGTTTGTTTTTGCAGCCACAGTGCTGCACCATAGGACAGAAAAATTTGTCATGTAGACATGCCTGAAAAATAATGGCATTGTTGCAGCCGCTATTGTAGCAGCGGCCGGAAAAATGGATGTTTTCCAGGCAGAAAAGTGACTAAAACATTGCGGCTTGAACCCTAGTTGGTGGTGGAGAATTCACGAAAGTCATCCGGTATGCAGACATTAAATACAGCAGTGTGGGGACCATTTTGAGGCCAAGGCATGTAATCAGGCCTTTTGTTAGTCAAACATATCCCCCACTGTCAGTCCCTTCGGGATCCATGCCTCATTCATCTTTATGAAGGTGAGGTAATCAACACTTTTTTGACCGAGGCGACTTCTCTTGTCAGTGACAATGCCTCCTGCTGCACTGAAGGTCCTTTCTGACAGGACACTTGAAGCAGGGCAGGCCAGAAGTTCTATCGCGAACTGGGATAGCTGAGGCCACAGGTCAAGCCTGCACAGCCAGTAGTGAAGGGGTTCATTGCTCCTCGGAGTGTCGATATCTGCTGTTAAGGCGAGGTAGTCTGCTACCTGTCGGTCGAGTCGTTCTCTAAGGCTGGATCCCGAAGGGCTGTGGCGATGAGTAGGACTGAAAAAGCTCTGCATGTCCTCCATCAGCAACACATCTGTAAATCGTCCAGTCCTTGCCGCCGTGGTAGGAGGAGGATTACACTCACCTCTTCCCCTGTTAGATCCCCGTTG
The DNA here is from genome assembly GCA_033119425.1 of Bufotes viridis. Taxonomy (NCBI): domain Eukaryota; kingdom Metazoa; phylum Chordata; class Amphibia; order Anura; family Bufonidae; genus Bufotes; species Bufotes viridis. The sequence goes on along the minus strand of CM065591.1, from coordinate 40,922,637 downwards.
TGCTGTGACATCCCCCTTATAAGCTGTGTAAAGCATATTTTTTAGTTTGGTTTTGAACTGCTGCATCCTTTCCGACTTTCGGTAATTTGGTAACATTTCTGCCACTTTCTGCTTATACCGGGGGTGTAGTAGCGTGGCCACCCAGTACAGATCGTTCTCCATCATCCTTTTTATACGTGGGTCCATCAACAGACATGACAGCATGAAAGACCCCATTTGAACAAGGTTGGATGCAGAGCTACTCATTTCCCGTTCCTCGTCCTCACTGATGTCATTGATGGTCTGTTCTTCCCCCCAGCCACGTACAACACCATGGGTCCCAGATAGGTGACAACAACAAGCACCCTGGGGTGCCTGCTGTGGTTGGTCTTCCTCCTCCTCAAAGCCGCCACATTCCTCCTCTGACTCCTCTTCCTCATACTCCTCTTCCAGCGTTGCTGCAGGTCCGGCAAGCGATTATGACAAGGCTGTTTCTGGTGGTGATGGTGACCACAACTCTTCCTCTTCCTCTTCACGCTCATCTACAGACTGATCCAGAACTCTTCGCAGGGCACGCTCCAGGAAGAAAACAAATGGGATGAGGTCGCTGATGGTGCCTTCGGTGCGACTGACTAGGTTTGTCACCTCCTCAAAAGTATGCATGAGCCTACAGGCATTGCGCATGCGTGTCCAGTAATGTGGCAAAAAGATTCCCAGCTCCGCAGAGGCTGTCCTAGCACGCCGGTCATACAAATACTCGTTGACGGCTTTTTCTTGTTGGAGCAGGCGGTCGAACATTAGGAGTGTTGAATTCCAACGTGTCGGGCTGTCGCATATCAAGCGCTTCACTGGCATGTTGTTTCGCCGCTGAATATCGGAAAAGTGCGCCATGGCCGTGTAGGAACGCCTGAAATGGCCACACACCTTCCTGGCCTGCTTGAGGACGTCCTGTAAGCCTGGGTACTTAGACACAAAACGTTGTACGATGAGATTCAACACATGTGCCATGCACGGCACATGTGACAACTTGCCCAAATTTAATGCCGCCAACAGATTGCTTCCATTGTCACACACCACTTTGCCGATCTCCAGTTGGTGCGGGGTCAGCCACTGATCCACCTGTACGTTCAGGGCGGACAGGAGTGTTGGTCCTGTGTGGCTCTCTGCTTTCAGGCAAGTCAACCCCAAGACAGCGTGACACTGTCGTATCCGGGATGTGGAATAACTCCTGGGGAGCTGAGGGGATTCAGTTGATGTGCAGCCAGACTCCGCAGCAGAAGAGGACTCAGCCGAGAAGGATATCGAAGAGGATGGAGTAGGAGTAGAGGAAGTGGCAGTAGGTCTGCCTGCAAGTGGTGGTGGTGTCACCAACTCCGCTGCGGAGCCACGCATTCCATGCTTGTCAGCCATCAGCAGGTTGACCCAATGCGCAGTATACGTGATATACCTGCCCTGACCGTGCTTTGCAGACCAGGTATCAGTGGTCAGAGGGACCCTTGCCCCAACACTGTATGCCAGAGATGCCATGACTTCCTTTTCAATGACATGTTAGAGGTTTGAGATTGCCTTTTTTGAAAAAAAAATTCGTCCGGGTTACCTTCCACTGTGGTGTCCCAATAGCGACAAATTTTTTGAAAGCCTCAGACTCTACCAGCTGGTATGGTAAAAGCTGGCGGGCTAAGAGTTCCGTCAAGCCAGCTGTCAGTCGCCGGGCAAGGGGGTGATTCTGTGACATTGGCTTTTTACGCTCAAACATGTCCTTGACAGACACCTGACTGTGGGCAGATGAGCAGGAACTGCTGAAGGTGAGAGATGGAGTGGCGGATGGTTGAGAGGGGGCAGGGAGGACAGCAGTGGTTGACGTGGCTGAAGATGCTGGACCAGGAGGAGCATGGTGGCTTTGAGTTTGTGTGCTGCTTGTACTCATGTGTTGATCCCATAGGCGTTTGTGATGTGAGATCATGTGCCTTCGCAAAGCAGTTGTACCAAGGTGGGTGTTGGACTTCCCACGACTCAGTTTCTTTTGGCACAGGTTGCAAATGGCATTGCTGTTATCAGAGGCAGACACACAAAAAAAAATGCCACACTGCTGAGCTTTGCAATGACGGCATTCTGGTGGTGGCAACAGCATGCGTTGACTGGCGTGCTGTATGGCTGACCCCAGGTGCCGATACATGCTGTCTGACTGTGCCACTAACTCCTTGCGACGACCTCCCCCTGCTTCCATCTCGTCTCCTCATTCTCTCTGTCTCCCCTTCTGAACTTTCCCCCTCTTCTTCTCTTCGAGCAAGCACCCACGTGGCATCCGTGGACACATCGTCATCATCAACCGCTTCACTTGTATCTGACACCTCAGCAAAGGAAGCAGCAGCGGGTACAACATCATCATCATCATCATCACACTGTACGTCCATGTGTGTAATCCTGCCTGACTGAGACATATCCCCGTAATCTACATCATCTGGCAATAATGGTTGCGCATCACTAATTGCATCCAACTGATGTGTAAATAACTCCTCTGACGGATCAAGTGAAGCGGCTGTGGTGGTAATGGTGGTGGTGGCGGCGGGCGGGTGCGTGGTAACTTGAGAGCAGGTGACGAAAGCTGAGCTGGAGGAGGATGGTGCGTCAAGGTTCTTAGCGGAAGCTGTTGAAGATTGGGTGTCCTGTCTAAGCCAGTCAACTACGTCCTCAGAATTTTTCGGGTTCAGGGTACGTTGCCTCTGAACACTGGGCATTATTCCAGGGACAGTGGAAATCACAGCACCACGACCATGACGGCCCCTGCCGGGTGGCCTGCCTCTGCCTGTCATTTTTTTTTAGATAAGTGGTACTACGCGTGCTAGGTACTGTGACACCCGGTATCAGTGGTGGGCACTGGCAGTGGGCACACTACAGTCAGTGGAAGTTGGCCTGACACACACTAGCAGCAGGCAAGCAACTGAAATTAGACTGTGTAAAAATTAAATGCCTTATTTATCGGCAAGCTACTGTGCCACCCGGTATCAGTGGTTGGCACTGGCAGTGGCCACACTACAGTCTGTGGAAGTGGGCCTGACACACACTGGCAGCAGGCAAGCAACTGAAATTAGACTACTGTCTAAAAATTCAATGCCTTATTTATCGGCAAGCTACTGTGCCACCCGGTATCAGTGGTTGGCACTGGCAGTGGGCACACTACAGTCAGTGGAAGTGGGCCTGACACACACTGGCAGCAGGCAAGCAACTGAAATTAGACTGTCTAAAAATGAAATGCCTTATTTATCGGCAAGCTACTGTGCCACCCGGTATCAATGGTTGGCACTGGCAGTGGGCACACTACAGTCTGTGGAAGTGGGCCTGACACACCCTGGCAGCAGGCAAGCAACTGAATGTAGACTATTGTCTAAAAATTAAATGCCTTATTTATCGGCAAGCTACTGTGCCACCCGGTATCAGTGGTTGGCACTGGCAGTGGGCACACTACAGTCTGTGGAAGTGGGCCTGACACACACTGGCAGCAGGCAAGCAACTGAATTTAGACTACTGTCTAAAAATTAAATGCCTTATTTATCGGAAAGCTACTGTGCCACCCGGTACCAGTGATTGGCACTGGCAGTGGGCACACTACAGTCTGTGGAAGTGGGCCTGACACACACTGGCAGCAGGCAAGCAACTGAAATTAGACTGTCTAAAAATGAAATGCCTTATTTATCGGCAAGCTACTGTGCCACCCGGTATCAGTGGTTGGCACTGGCAGTGGGCACACTACAGTCTGTGGAAGTGGGCCTGACATACACTGGCAGCAGGCAAGCAACTGAATTTAGACTACTGTCTAAAAATGAAATGCCTTATTTATCGGCAAGCTACTGTGCCACCCGGTATCAGTGGTTGGCACTGGCAGTGGGCACACTACAGTCTGTGGAAGTGGGCCTGACACACACTGGCAGCAGGCAAGCAACTGAATTTAGACTACTGTCTAAAAATTAAATGCCTTATTTATCGGCAAGCTACTGTGCCACCCGGTATCAATGGTTGGCACTGGCAGTGGGCACACTACAGTCAGTGGAAGCGGGCCTGACACACACTGGCAGCAGGCAAGCAACTGAATTTAGACTACTGTCTAAAAATTAAATGCCTTATTTATCGGCAAGCTACTGTGCCAGCCGGTATGAGTGGTGGGCACTGGCAGTGGGCACACTACAGTCAGTGGAAGTCAGCCTGACACACACTGGCAGGCAACTAACCTTAGATTAAAGTGTAAAAATTAAATGCCTTTTTTTGATGCAAAGTCCTGTGCCACATGGGATGACAGGGGTGGGCACTGGCAGTGGGCACACTACAGTCTGTGGGCCTGCAGCTCCTCACACACAGGCAGGCCAGGCAACTGCAATATGTATATGGAGGAAAAAAAAAGCAGACTAATGTTGCAGCCCTAAAATGGGCTTTTTGGGGTGCTGTCAGGACGCTGTCCTTACAGCAGAGATCAGATGAGTCTTTCAGGACTGGAGTGGACACTGAATTCACTAGCCTAGCTATCGATTTCCCTATTAAATCAGCAGCAACTACACTCTCCCTCCTCTCACTAAGACTGCAAATTCCGAATGAATCTAAAATGGATGCTGTTCAGGAGATGGGAGGGTCTGGGAGGGAGGGTATGCTGCTGATTGGCTGGAATGTGTCTGCTGACTGTGAGGTACAGGGTCAAAGTTTGCTCAATGATGATGTATAGGGGGCGGACCGAACATCGCATGTGTTCGCCCGTCGAGGCGAACTCGAACAAGCTATGTTCGCCGGGAACTGTTCGCCGGCGGATAGTTCGGGCCATCTCTACTTTGCAGGTTTACACAGCAGTTAATTTGCCGCTTGGTGCTGCACCTCATTTCCAGTTAGATGTTTTCTGTTATGAAACTAGAATAAACGATTCACCAAGTGTGCACTGGCCCCCATTTCTTTCTGTGGGGATACATCATTTATCATTTAAGGTTGTTTTTGTGTCTGTTTTAAGTCTGGCTTTGTGCCTGCTTCGCTAAGTTAAGAGCTGTCATGCAGTTCTGTTAGCTTAGCGGAGCAGGCAGAAGCAGGAGCCCGCACCGCTCAGCTAATCCTGGCATAGTACATGGGTACAGAGTTAGTAATTGTCCAGGGAACAATTGTAGAAGCGCATATTGTTGATCCTGCGCTGCTGCGGCCCAATTCACAAAATGAGTACTCCGTACACCGTTGAGCTGTCAGTGGTGTACAGAGAACTGAGTTTTAAGCGCACACTGAATGGTGCGTTTTAGGGATGTAAAGGTACAGTACAAATAGAAAATTTATAAATAAAGTGTATTAGAAATTTTTTATTTAGAGGATTAGGGACAACATATTAAAAATTATTATAAAAGTTTAGTTAGATCACAAAATGTCGCAAAAAGGTCGCATGTGCCATGACGTGACTTTTTTATGCCACAAAACTGACATTTCTGACTTCATATGACCTTCACCTCCACCCACCACCACCACCACTGGATCTGAATGACTCAAAGTGATGCATCACTGGCATGCATCTGAACAGAAATGTACTGCTGCCTAGAAATCTGCTGTTTCACCAGTGGAGATCACACTGAATATTTGTACTGTATAGAAAAAACTTGGATAGATAGTGTGCCTTTTCATGTTAATAAATTTGTGATATGTTTTCTCAGTTACACAATGTCTGCAATGTACAATGTCTTTAAAAATTCAAGATATTTCTTAGTGATTCCAGACTTCCACAGATAGCATGTTCACTTTAGGCTCTTTATATGAATCTTGAGAAAATGCCAAGACAGCTGTGCTGATTTACGAAGCCAAGACCATACATTGTCAATACGTCAAGATATGATTCACTACCGTAAAAAAAAAAAAAAAAAAAGAATAATTATTTGGTCTGCACAGATTCTTGGGTCTCTACTAACATTTTAGGTCTATATTTTCACAGATGACAATAGCACCATGAATTCCTCAAGTATTGTTGTTACTTTTCCTTCCTCCACAGGAACTCACCTCCATTAATATAATATCACAGCACATTGACTACAAGGTTAATAAATAATTGCATTCTATGAAATAAATATCTTCAGTTTCGACTCTGTAGGTGAAAAATAATTTACAACCAAATTACCTTATTTACTGTCATGCTGAGTTCCCTGTGCTTTAATATGCAGTCAAATCATATCAGCTGGAGTCCTGAAAACAGCTTAAAATCAATGCACAGTATGCAGATAAAACCCTTCTCTTTATGTGCAAATAATTGCAATAATTTTATTCTTTGGAATTGTATTATCCTGCTACCTTTACTTATTATTCATGGTATTGTTCAATTATTGCTCAGAAATTTTTTTTTTCTAAAAATGTAAGAAATAACCTAATGCAATGTTTGACATTTACTTAACTGGTAATAAAATCCTGCAATTTTAGACTGAGCACATTAAGTTGATAGATCAGGCCAGGGTGCAGGTAGTCTCTTGCAATAGAAATACCGTACTTTGTGAGGATTTCAACTTGAAAGACTTTGCCGTTCTTATTGTTTCAAGTTTCACATGTAGGCATGCTAACTCTTTTTCATGGATGTCAATATCTATTATTTTAATTTCGGAACTTGACATATAGTGAAACACATTTGACTTCTAAGAAACTTTTAAAATATACATTTGCAAGCCTCTTTTTTTCATACAGCTGTCTCCTTCTTTATCTTTGTTCTTGGCTCAATAGATCCAAATATGTGTGACATGAAACAACCAGCTTTTTATGTTCAGGCGACTTTGAGGTACTAACTCACAAGATGTGGTTGTGATTGGGTAACTATGCTTGTGACTGGGCTAGGGATGAGCGAACCAGTTGATAATGAACTGGGTTTGCTATGAATTTCACAAAAATGCATACACAATACTAAATAAAAGCTTTTCAGGTTCACTGCCCCCCCATTTTATAGCACGTCATCAAGAAAAATCATGAGGGAAGAACAAGAAGGATGTTCACTTGACCCCTGGGAGGAAGTGAGGGGAGGGCTTGCCTTGATTGGCTCACAGGCTGATAAACAGCCTCATTAGCAGAAGGAACCAAACTTCATTCTGTGTTGAGCTGCTGATGTGGGTGGATGGGTATATTCAGTGTCTAACAGAAAATTACCTTATACAGTATACAGAGTCACTAGCAAGCCTCTTTTCTAGTGTTACAGAGACAGTGTAGCAACAGAATAGAAAGAAATAATTGTGTAGAATAGAGAGGACTTTGATCAGGGAAAGCTTTGAGGGGGTGAGGGACTAGGGCTCAGTGATTCATATATTTGACGAGAGAGACAGCATTTTTTCCCCCCAAAATCTCAGTTCATTATATAGCATTATAGCAGAAGCAATTTACAGCAATAACACCATTTTTATACCAGTGAAATTAAACACACATAAGACAATAGGCAGAAATCTTTTACTTACCTTTCCTTCATCCTTATATTGCTGTTTTGTGTGGGAATAATCTCTTACCAGGTTTACAATGTGTTTTTAACACTAGAAAGGCCATTTGTATCTGCGTATTTAAATGGACATAGGACAGTTGAGTCAGTTGACATAAATCTTTTACAAGCCTTTTCTTCATCCTTATATAGCTGTTGTGGGGGAAAAGCTGAAATAATCGTATACTTGATTTACCACGTGTTTTCTCACACTGGAACATTTTGACTTTATTTTTTTAGTCTGCACACTTAAACACACATAAGACAGTAGGCAGAAATGTTACCGACTCCAATCCTGCATTTTCCCAAAGTAAATTGTCAATAGTAGTGTTCACTGCATTTGTAGAAGGGGTAGTACATTTAATTGTGCCTCTGTCTTTAAGTTACAGACAACACACTTGCCATTTTACTATAACTGTTACAAACTTTGTGTGACTGTGTACTGAACCCACTGAACTTCCTTTAGTGAGTTTACATTAGACCTCATAATAAAATATCTGGACTATAGAAGGGTCCAAAATCAAAAAGAAAGAACCAGTTCTTTATCCCCGAGAACCAGTATGTTGGTCATGGAAATACTAGCTATCTGGTCAGAAGAAAAATTTCTTCACAAAACAATTTGTTATAATACTGTACGGAGATTCATCTCCATACAGTATTAGAATGTATGGGACCTGATCAGGGGTGCACTTAGCCTTTCTGCTGCCTGAAGCAAAAATTGAAAAAGTCCCCCCCCCCATACCAAATTCTCAACCTAACCCCTTTCCTCCTAACATTACGTATATCACTACAGAACATACAGGCTAATTCAGCGCACCATACCTCTTACATCCAGCGATGTCTCCTTTGATGTAGATGTTCTCTTTCCTCATCTTCTCCTTTCAGACCTTCTGACCAGACCACCATTTTTCAGCCATTTCTCATCACTGCAGTTTGACAAAAAAAAATCTTAGTTTACTACTTTTACATCATCCTCCCATCTTCTGGACAAATCATCCTACCACTCCCAATACTGTGCCTCTGCGCTCCCCAATATTATACTGCAGAAATAGATAAACCCCTGGATAATACTAGTACCATGCAGATTGTGCCCTTCGATAATTATTGGCAAACAGTGTCGTAAAATAACTGCGCCCAACAAATAATACCCCTGACACTAATAGTGTAAACATAACATCACCCAAAAATAACTGTGATAAGCTGATACTGTGCCAAGGTGCCCCCTCAGTAATAGTGCTCCCAAAATTCCACCAATAGTAATATTTCTCTGCTAGAGCATACATGGTAGTAATAGTGCTCTTACTGTGTCCCCACCATGTCCCCACTATGCGCCAGAAGTAATAATGCTCCCATAGTGCCCATACTAGTAATTATGTCCGCATAGACCCCCCCCAGTAATAAAGAAACCCACCATAATGCCCCCCAGTAGTAATAATTCTTCTTATAATGTGACAGTATAACAAATGCCCCTCTTTTAATGCCCCCAGTTGAGCTAATGTCTCCATAGAGCCCCCATAATGTTCCAGTATAAAATACCCCTATATAGTGTCCCCAGTAAATGCCCCCATAGTGCTCCCCCTTCCTCCTAGTGTACCAGTATAAATGCCCCTATATAGTGCCCCAGTAGATGCCCTCAGTGTCCCCCATAATTTACAAGTATAAAATACCCCCTCTTAGTGCCCCCGTGGATGAACCCATAGTACTTCTCTCCCCCCTTACCCATAGTACCTACCATAGTGTGTCCCAGTATAAAATGTCCCCTAAACAGAGCTCCCCACATAAAATACCTCTTCTTTGTGGCCTCAGTAGATGCCCCCATAGTGCCCCCAAATAATGTGCCATTAATAAATGCCCCCATAGATGCCCCCATAGTGCCACCCAATAATGTGCCAGTAAAAAGTGCCTCCATAGATGCCCCCCAATAATGTGCTAGTAAAAAGGATGCAGAGCTCAAACAGCTGATCGACGGGGGTGTTGGACCCCCACCATTCAAATACTGATGATCTATCCAGAGAATAGGTCACTAGTAAAAAAATCTTGGAAAACCGCTTTAACTCATCATGATATCCAGAAACAAAAGCCATTAAAAAGCAATTGAAGGTGTCGGCTTATCACAACTAATTTAGTTAACACGTCTAGTTAAAGGGGTTGTCTCATCACAAACAATGAGGGAATATCGCTAGGATATGCCCCCATTGTCTTATAGGTGCAGGTCCCGCTATATCAGGTACGGAGCCCCGCAATGTAGTGGCTAGAGGACTCATCTCGCATGACCAGCCACTGTTGGGCCTGACAGAAATAGCCGAGCTAGTGCGGCCCCATAGAAAATGAATGGAGGGTGGCTGCGCAAAACATTTGTTCTTGATATAGGTGCGGGTCCCAGACAGTTACTACGGTGGTGGACCCTCAATCAACGGGATCACCGGCTGGTTCGTCATCGGCGGCTGCATCCAATTCTGCAGGAGGGACGCCGCCATTGCAGCAGGGTGAGTTTTCAGCTGCTTCTTCGCTTGTACCTCTATTATCACAGGTTTTAAATGCCTTACAAGGTTTGCCTACGGCTCCTCAGTCGGTATCTGCCCCCCTCCCTCTCACCATGCTGCTGGTTCTGCTATGTTTCTGCGGCCGATTGATGTATCTGCGGCATGGTGTCCAGCGGGTCCGGGTGGACGGGGATTGGTTTTGCAGAATCAGATGAGCCTATTCCTACTCCATCTGTTAGGGCTAAGGGCGTCTCAGAAACGTGTTATAAGGAAGCGGTGACATGTACTTTGTCTCCGTTAGGTTTCCATTTTGCTACATCTGTTAAGGAGAAGATTTATAATAATGAATATGTCGATATCTTGTCCCTTTTGCCGACTTCAAAGGATTTTGTTGTGAGGCTGGAGAAGGGAGAACATAAGCCAGGTTTGGATGACCGCAAACGGCTTGTGGTGCAGTCATTCAATAACTGGCTGTATATTCGCTAGTGTGCTAAGTGAGCATAGGCCTGAATTTTGTTCAGGTCTGTTTCAGCATCTTGAGATTGTATTGGAGTCATATAAAAAAAATTCCGGTTTGGGTTATTATTATGATGAGGGTTTCCATCAGAAACTGGCGGTGTATCCGTCTGTGCGCTGGGGAGTTAAGGATGTGGGCCATTGGTTGAATTTGATGTTGCCACAGCATTTCTCCCCAACACATAGACCGATTGCTAATCAAAGTGTAGGCCTGTTGTGAAAGGGTTTTGCATTTAATGATACTCAGTGTTGATGGCCTGCCACGTGTAAATACAAGCACAAATGCTCTTTTTGTGGAGGGGGGCACCCAATGTCCTGCTGTTTTAAGGAAGCTAGCATATCTGGCTCCCCGTCTTCAAAATATTCCACAAAATAGTTATTTAGGCCTGCAATATACCTGATTACATGAAATATTTATTGAGGGGTGTGATATACCTGATTCCACTAAATATTTATTCAGGCCTGCGATATACCTGATTCCACAAAATGGTTATTTAGGCCTGCGATATACCTGATTCCACGAAATAGTTACTTAGGCCTGCGATATACCTGATTACACAAAATATTTATTGAGGCGTGTTATATACCTGATTCCACAAAATATTTATTCAGGCCTGCAATATACCTGATTCCACAAAATAGTTATTTAGGCCTGTGACATACCTGATTACACGAAGTAGTAATTTAGGCCTGCAATATACCGGATTACACAAAATATTTATTCAGGCCTGCGATATAACTGATTCCAAGAAATAGCTATTTAGGCTTGCAATATACCTGATTCCACAAAATATTAATTTAGGCCTGTGATATACCTGATTACACAAAATATTTCTTGAGGGGTGTGATATAACTGATTCCACTAAATAGTTATTTAGGCCTGCGATATACCTGATTCTACTAAATAGTTACTTAGGCCTGCGATATACCTGATTACACAAAATATTTATTGAGGGGTGTGATATACCTGATTCCACTAAATATTTATTCAGGCCTGCAATATACCTGATTCCACTAAATGGTTATTTAGGCCTGCGATATACCTGATTCCACGAAATAGTTATTTAGGCCTGCGATATATCTGATTACACAAAAAAATTATTGAGGGGTGTGATATACCTGATTCCACAAAATATTTATTTAGGCCTGCGATATACCTGATTCCACAAAATAGCTATTTAGGCCTGCGATATACCTGATTACAATTTTTTTTTATTGAGGGGTGTGATATACCTGAAAGCACAAAATATTTATTTAGGCCTGTGATATACCTGATTCCACAAAATAGTTATTTAGACCTGCGATATATCTGATTCCACAAAATTGCAATGAGCAGGAGCCAGTGTGCTCCGCCACTTCCAATTTAATGCAAATGGAGGCCCTCATGCTCTAATGTTTGAAGAGGGACCCCCGTATAAAAAGCATACAGAGCAATGACCTGTCCTGGGTGGCAATGTACAAAAACAAAATGGCGGACATGTTACCACCATCACAGAGGGCTGGCAGAATGCAGAATTTCCAGGTCTTGCTGCAGGAGATGCTGCATTATGCTGTTGCAAGCGCTGGCAGAGGTCTAAAGATGTGTTAGTCACTTCGTATATTAGATCATTCTTGCAGCCAACCCATCGACAGCCGTCTTCCTCCAGATCCAGCCTCAGGGAATGCCTAGACCAACAGGTGTCCGACTACATTTGGTTAACAGCAGATGTGGACGCTCTGAGAAGCGAGAAACCCCTGGACTACTGGGTGTGCAGGCTTGAGCTTTGGCCAGAGCTGGCACAATTTGCCATAGAACTCTTGGCTTGCCCCTCGTCGAGTGCCCTGTCCGAAAGGACGTTCAGCGCTGCAGGGGGGATCGTGACTGGTAAGCGCACTCGCCTAGCTCACGACAGTGTGGACTACCTCACATTTCTAAAAATGAATGAGGCATGGATCTCGGAATAATTCAACACCTGTGATGAACACGTGTAATTAAATTTCCTCATGCCAGCCCACACATATTCACTGCAACCACCCAGAACAAAGAATGGTCCTTGCCTTATGTATGTACAGCAGCATAAAAGGCCATGTTTGTTGGGCCAATGCCTAATTTTTGGGGCCTGTAGTGGCCGACAGTTACAATTTTATCCTGTGACCGCCTTATATACCTTGAGCCACATACTGACAATTTCTATTCTGGTTGGTGAAAGACAAATTTTTTGGGGCCGTACTATATTGGCCTACTGTAAAATTTTTAACCTTTGACCGCATAATGTACCACCACTGGCAGAATTGAACAGGAGGTATCAATCTGTCAATCCTTTCCGTGTCCGGGCCGGGTGAGGTTTACCGTGGTAGTCAAGCCACAGGCTCCACTCCTGGTGGTGCCTTTCCGTCAATTAGTTTAAGTTTCAGCTTTGCAACCATACTCCCACCGGAACACAAAGAGTTTGGTTTCCCAGAAACTGCTCAGCGGGTAATGGGAATGACACCGCTGGATCGTCTGTCAGATCGTCTTCTAACCTCCAACTTTCGTTGCTGATTAATGAAAACATTCGTGGCAACAAATGCTTTGGCTGTGATTCGTCTTGCGTCAGTCCAAGAATTTCAACTCTAGTGGCGCAATACGGATCCACTGGCAGTCCCTCTTAATCATGACCCAAGTTCCATGTAACCAAACAGAGGTGTTATCCGGTAAATGTATGGCGTTGGTAAACAATATGAATATTGCAGTGTTAAGGATCTTTGTGCCACAATCTGGGTCAGAAATACGCCTAACATAGACGTATTTCTATATAATAAATGACCACCTAATTGTAATATTATTCAGGGGTAGGGCTAATATCTTTATATCTCATAGATTCTAGTGTATTATACTGTTCCCAGTCCTCATCCCTGACCACCAGGACCAGGTAGCGCTCTGTCAGTGCATAGCGGCCTCCCCTCTCCGCCACACGCTCCTCTGTGTACTGGTGCTAATTCTGAGCTGGGTTCACATCCTATTTTTGCCATCCAGTTAATGCATACCAAAACTGCATACATTAACATATGCCTCAGACTGATGCCGTACAGTGGCGTCCGTTCATCAAAAAGTTAGATGGTAAAGAAAATAATGTATGTTAACGTATGCATTTTTTTACTGGACTCTGCAGGATATAAAAATGTAGAGAGCTGCACATTTGTATACATATTGGAAATACATATATTTTTTCTAGGCTCCAGCAGGGCACATTTTTGAGAATTTCCCTTTAAGTTGCATAAACATGTCCCATGATTAAAATATATATTTTTTGTGGGAATTTTTGCCATTGATCCCCCTCTGGTATGTCACTGTACATGTTTTTGGGCTATTTGTGCACTTATAGTAAGTATTTGTTGGCTGCAAATATGACCTAAAGATTTTCTGGTTCGTCTGCCATTAAAGTGAATGGGGTCCGCTGCGAACTTGCGGTTCGCGAACATTTGATAGCGTTAGTGCGATCGCGAATCATCCTGGCCATTCATCTATTAGTAGTTACGGTATATTTACCTACTGTAATATAAATTTTCTTTTGTATTATTTCTTGTTCCACCTTATCTAATCTCCCCAATAGGTCAGTTTGTAATCTCATATAATCCTCAAAATGTGGACAAAATGAAATTTAAAATGGATACATTTGAAAAAGATGAGGAGTATATGAGGTCACAAACTGAACTATTGGGGAGATTAGATAAGGAGGAACAAGAAATGATACAAAAGAATACAAATAATGGAGGAGGGAGTCAATTAGATCACACACAAAAAGTAGCACAAACACAGCAATCGGTTAAATATAATATACCTACTAATAATAGATATCAAGCATTAAGTAGTCCTTTTTGGATCAAGGTGTCCATACCAAACATCAATATCAAAAAACGTACAAAAAGGGACATTCGAAAACACGTTACAAGAACAATCAAATATCAACGCACGAAAAAGGTAAACCACAGTCCAATCTAATCACAAAACCTTCCACACCCTGGATGTTTTCTTTTTCAAAGAAAACACAGAACACACAACCTGTGCACCAGTCACAAGGAAATTTTTCACCAATGATGAGTCAAACCGCAGTTCTATCAATGACCAATCCAATCACACCGGCTTGCACACTGATTGCACATTTAACACAAATCAACAAAAAAAGAGAATACGAAGAGGAAGATACAAAAGAAGGTTCAAAACACAAACTAGGGAGACCATAGGAGATAATATAATAAATTTGAGTTCAATTGTACTAACAGACAATATCTAAAAAATGATTGAGTAAAGGCCAGAAATTTTCCCCCAGTGCTCCCCTAAATAAATTTGACACATACACTGGCATAGAAAAATATATTAAAAAATTATGTTGTAAAAAAATTTTGTTAAAGAATCACATCAATACAGAAAACGTAGGGACATCCAATTATCAACATGTAGAGGTAAAATTAAAATAAAAAATGTAACCAAGATATGAAATAGGGAAAGAGATAACAGCCTTTAGGGGTGCAGTGGAGGCAGATATTAAAAAATTAAATAGTGGCCATAAGGGTAAGAAAAATTTAACTGATGCAGAAATTAAGGCAATTAAGGAAATAAATGGCAATTACGAAATCACAATACGTCCGGCAGACAAAGGCGAAGCAATAGTGGTTATGAAAACTAAAAAGTATGAGGAAGAATGTAAGAGACAATTGGCAGACACTAGTACTTATATAAAGTTAGAAAAAGATCCAGTAGATGAGTATCAGAAATAGTTGGTTGGAATGTGTGAAGATACGTATCATAAAGGAATACTGAATAGATTTGAATTTGATTTTGTTTTGGGAACTCCGAAGAGGCTTCCAGTTTTTTATTGTATCCCCAAGGTTCATAAAAATCCACTCAATCCTCCTGTTAGGCCAATTGATTCTGGCATAGGTTCTCTTACCTCAAATTTGTCTCAGTATCTGGACAGCTTTTTATAACATACAGTCATGTGAAAAAATTAGGACACCCTTTGAAAGCATGTGGTTTTTTGTAACATTTTTAATAAATGGTTATTTCATCTCCGTTTCAACAATACAGAGAGATTAAAGTAATCCGACTAAACAAAGAAAACTGAAGAAAAGTCTTTTCAAGATCTTCTGTAAATGTCATTCTACAAAAATGCCTATTCTAACTGAGGAAAAAGATAGGACACCCTTGCCCCTAATAGCGAGTGTTACCTCCTTTGGCTGAAATAACTGCAGTGAGACGGTTCTTGTAGCCATCTACCAGTCTTCGACATCGGTCTGAGGAAATTTTACCCCACTCCTCAATGCAGAACTTTTTCAGCTGTGAGATGTTTGAGGGGTTTCTTGCACGTACAGCCCTTTTCAAGTCACCCCACAGCATCTCAATGGGATTCAAATCTGGACTTTGACTTGGCCATTCCAGGACTCTCCATTTCTTCTTTTTCAGCCAATCTTTGGTTGATTTACTAGTATGTTTTGGGTCATTGTCATGTTGCATGGTCCAGTTCCGCTTCAGCTTTAATTTTCTAACTGATGGTCTCACATGTTCTTCAAGCACCTTCTGATACACAGTAGAATTCATCGTGGATTCTATGATGGTGAGCTGACCAGGTCCTGCTGCAGCAAAGCAGCCCCAAACCATGACACTTCCACCTCCATGCTTCACAGTTGGTATGAGGTTCTTTTCTTGGAATGCTGTGTTTGGTTTACGCCAAACATGTCCTCTGCTGTTGTGTCCAAATAATTCAATTTTGGACTCATCTGTCCAAAGAACATTATTCCAGAAGTCCTGGTCTTTGTCAACTTTATCTCTGGCAAATGTCAGTCTGGCCTCGATGTTTCTCTTGGAAAGCAACGGTTTCCTCCTTGCACACCTCCCATGCAAGTTAAACTTGTACAGTCTCTTTCTGATTGTAGAGGCATGTACTTCTACATCAACAGTAGCCAGAGCCTGCTGTAGTTCACGAGATGACACTTTAGAGTTTTTGGAGACCTCTTTTAGCATCTTGCGGTCTGCTCTTGGGGTGAACTTGCTGGGGCGACCAGTCCTGGGCATGTTGGCAGTTGTTTTGAAAGCCCTCCACTTGTAGACTATCTTCCGGACAGTGGAATGGCTGATTTCAAAATCTTTGGAGATCTTTTTAAATCCCTTCCCAGACTCATAGGCTGCTACAATCTTTTTTCTGAAGTCCTCTGACAGCTCTTTTGCTCTCACCATGGTGCTCACTCTCACTTCAACAGTCAGGAGCACACCAAACTAAATGTCTGAGGTTTAAATAGGGCAAGCCTCATTCAACATGCAGAGTAACGATCTACTAATTATGTGCACCTGGTGTGATATACCTGTGTGAGATCTGAGCCAATTTAAGAGGGAATACATGTGAGGGTGTCCTATCTTTTTCCTCAGTTAGAATAGGCATTTTTGTAGAATGACATTTACAGAAGATCTTGAAAAGACTTTTCTTCAGTTTTCTTTGTTTAGTTGGATTACTTTAATCTCTCTGTATTGTTGAAACGGAGATGAAATAACCATTTATTAAAAATGTTACAAAAAACCACATGCTTTCAAAGGGTGTCCTAATTTTTTCACATGACTGTATATCACTGACACCCTGTCATATTTGAAGGACACCACAAGGGTGGTTAATATATTAGAGAACATAGAGTGCCAGCCACATTGGATCTTAGCCACACTAGACATCTGTTCATTGTACACCTGTATTAATCACCAAATGGGAATACAGGCAGTTGATAATATTTTGAAACAAGAGGGTAAGATTAAAGAAGATCAAGTCCAATTTATATTAGAAGGAATACATTTTGTTCTTTCCCATAATTATTTTTATTTTAATTCAGAATATTACCTACAGATAACTGGGACTGCCATGGGCACCAGGTTTTCCCCCAGCTACGCCAATCTATTTATGGCCGCATGGGAACAGTATACCATCCTTCCCAAGCTGAGGTCGAACCTGGTGCTCTGGCAAAGATATATAGACGATGTCCTTATTAACGTATTTTTTTCCTCATAAGACGCACTTTTCCCCCCCAAAAAATGGGGGAAAAATGCCCCTGCGTCTTATGGGGTGAATGCTGACATTTTTACATCACAGCCTGCAAAGTATGAGCAGGGAGGGACTGAAAGGAGGAGCTGGGGGCCGGCAATTGCGGCGCGGCCGGTGCATTCACAGCGCTCCGGCCCTGCCGCTCACATTGCTGCTCTATATAGTTATAAAATGTCCCCTCATTTAATTGTTAGAGTTTGTAGAGCTGATTAACACCTATGAATTTAATTTAAAGTTTACCCCAAATATCAGTTCCAAAATGGTTAAATACCTAGATTTAAAAAATAGAGATACAAGATAAGACATTTATTTGCAGTACATACCAGAAAGAGGTGGCCAGAAATAGTTTTATTTTGAATTCTAGTTGCCATCTGCCAAGATGGCTACTTAATGTCCCTTCAAGTCAATTCCAGTATCTTCAGAGAAATTGCACCCATACGAAACAATTTGAAAGGGAAGCTGAACAGCTGAAAATTCAATTCTTGGAAAAAGAATTTCCGTTAGAATTATTAGATAAATCTTTGAGTAAAGTAAAAGAGATGGACAAAACATCATTCTTAATCCTTAAAAAAACAGACAAATCAGGTGACGGCAGATTCATGTAAAATTGTGTTGCCGTTTAATGTGAAATTAAAGCACATTGGCACCTGCTGAAGGAAGACAAAATACTGGGGTCCGTAATTCATATGCGGCCCCCCCAATAGTATATACCCGAGCGCAAAATTTGTCTTTGAAAATAGCACCAACAGTAAGAAATGACAACAGAAAAAGAAATGTGGACAATTGGATGATTCTGAATGGTGTCTTTAGATGCGGACATTGCCAAAATTGATAGGAAACCAATTTCCAGAGAATAACAAATATAGTCAAATCTACTGTAAATCATTTTAAATGAGAAATAAAAAAAAAATGTTGATGTGTAACAGTAAGTTTGTAATATGTTTAATAGAATGTCCATGCCAGGGAGCTGTAGGGAGGACAAAGAGGATCATTAAAATGAGAATTGCAGAACACATCAATAATATAAAAAAGGGATATGAGAAACACACATTGTCTAACCGTTTTAAATATACCATGCTAGTGAACCAATGGGACTAAAGTTTATGGCCATTGAATTAATAAGTGAAAATTAGACGGGGGGGGGGGGACACTTTATATCCAAGATGTGAGTCCAAGAAAATATACGAATTCGGATCTCTAATGCCAAGGGGGCTCAATGCGGAACTGGAGAATGTCGGGTTCTTATGATTAGGTTGGAGGGAGGATATGCACGAGACATCGGTGCTAGACTGTTTACCAGTGCACCGATGTCCCCTGCGGCCTTCCCCTCACCTCCTTCTTCTCATTATACATTTAATGATCCACCGTCTATTATTTTTATTTTACTACAATTTTTATTATTTATTTTTTATATTGTGTTTTTTTATTTTTTGTCTATCTATTGTCTCTTTTATTTTTTTTGAGTTTTTATTGCATATAAATTAAATATATGTTGAGTTTTGTAGTAGTAGTGATGGATGTATGTCTTTCAATGAATGCATAGTGAGAACATATACTTAGGGTATGGACCCCTTTAAGTAGCGGTCCGATCCAGGAATTTGGTTCTACCCAAAGTTTCTTTATAAATCTGAACGTCATGTCCCAAACTTCATTCATTATTTCTATACCACTGAGGAAGAAACTATATGTTTCGGAAATGCGTCTGGTGGGCAGCTGAGAAGCGGGCAGTGTGAATGAAGATACACGTGTACAGGGTTTGGCGTTCCAGGAAACAGACTACGCATGCATTAGAAGATTCGCTCTGAGAAGTGGTGCAGCTGAGAGCTGAACACGAAACAAGCCATAGAGGGAGCCCTTAACCGTGAGTAACACAAGACAATAACCGTGCAATAAGTAGCGGATCATCTTGGACTCTCAAAGCAGTATGCATGTCTATCTAACCTCAAACTAATATAACAAGTCGCCTGGCAATATAGTCACAATCTAATCACCTAACAGAGCGCACTACAAGTGTATGTTCTTGCTAATCTAACAGCCAGCCCCGTAACACGGACTAAACCAATTATACAATTGAGTGTACCACTAAAACATCAACGGCGGAGTGTATGATAAAGAAAAGACATTGTGCAATATTAGTAATCACACGCCCAGAACCATCATTGGAAGTTTTTGGCCATATAAAGGCAATGTGATGTGTAATATCTTATTATTCAGTAAAAGTTGATACAAATTACTGTGAGGAGGCCAATTTTTGTATTATTCACATTTGATATTTTACTGTGGGCTCCTGTTTTTACCAGTGAGCATCACCTACTGTATATTATATAATTGTTACCCTTTTGCTCGTCAGTGTAAGTGAGGAAAATAAAATAAATAAATAGTACAATTGAGCCTTAAACAATTTAAAAAGTTATTTCATTCGATTTTTTGTACTCGCAAAAATATAATTGAGGCAGACATACTGTATCACAACAAAGAAAACGTAAAAAGTCCATCTGGTTTCCAACAGCTTAAACAACCTCTAATTCAAGTTTCACCATTATTCAGCTATTATACTATCTGCAATAGTAGTAGATACTAGAAATAATAGTTTTTACATACCTCAAAAACAAATAAATAGGCAGATGAATACAATTATATGCACTAGTACACCACCCCAACTAATAAAATCCCCATTTTTGGGTGCAAGGGAAATGTAGAATTTGGATCTATGGCTGTGTAAATAGAGTACCATGGGGTTCTGCTAGAAAATAACGATCTGCAGTGTCTGTAAATGAACCAATAAAAGTGGGTTAAGACTCCTATAGTGATAAAAAATACATGTGCTGCAGTTTAGCAGTATAAATTTCATAATTGAAAATATGTATAATTTAGAGTTTTAGATATTTTCATTTCAGTGAACTATATTTATCCATTTCCACGATGTATGCACATATTACTCATGCAAAGAGCTACAGATCAATTTAGTCATGACCTTACCACCATTTGCAAGTCTATTATGGCTTGCTAACCTGCAATATTTGACAGCATATCAGTGGAAATTATTAGTAATTCTAAACAAATTAAATGCAGAACTGAAATAAGATTTCCTAAAGCAAAAGGCAACTTTTACTTTCCTTTACCCATAAATTACTTTAATGTTTCACAAGAAAAACCTGTCAATCCATATTTCTCTTTTTCTTCTGTATTATGCCCTGTCATGCATTTTTCATTTTATATTGCCACATTTTTAACTGCCTTTCATCTCAATTATATATAATGAAAATCAAATCTAATCACAAGTCAGAAAAAAGACAATGTTATTGTAATGGTTATTTAAAACCATAAGGTCATAGAGAAGGAAATAGAGTCCCTGGCTTACAGATTCACTATGTGGACAATTTTAAAAATTGTGTTATTTAATTATTAAGTTCCAATTTCTTGATCATGGCTCATAAAGCATATAATATTTTTATGCAAATTACGTTTATTTCTAAATACTGGCTAAGTATAGTTACACTGGTACTGATTCTGCTTGTAGAACCAGCTAGTGCTTAGTCTTTAAATGAATCCTCCTTAGTAGTGCTGAGCGACTAGAAGCATCCGAGGTGGAATTTGATCTAAAGTTTAGGAAAAATTTGATTTGCAACAAATCTGAATTTCCTTGCGCTTTGTGACAAAGTGAAAGTAACAAGTCCAAGAATGCAAGATCACCCATAATGCAGTGCAGCCAGAAAATCCACAGATAGCCATCCCCTGTGATGTCACAGCCCCATAAAAGCCTCATCCTGAGTGGTCTCAACCATTTCACTGTGAGCTTAGCTTAGGGAAATATGTGACAAGTGTGAATGTGCTAGAGACAGTATTGCTACAAACAGTTAAAAAAAGAATATTGGAGAGGGAGTGTACAGGGAGATTTCAAGGAGATTGTAGGGAGAGTTTTTTGAGACTGTATGGAGAGCATAGGAAGACTGCAGGGACAGTACAGGCTGAGTGTAATTGTCCTGTGCATCTTGTTTACCTGCTTGCGCCATTCATGCTTAATCTGTTACATTACTAATTCAGTTACTGTTCACTGTGGCCAACAGACAGTTGCCTGGGCCCTCCAAAGGAATGGGCAGTTGCAAAAATGTAGCTATAGCTGGCATAAGCAGCAGCAGAAGGGTTGGTGGTGGCCGCACCTGCAGCAACAGGCTAGAGCTGCCACTGTCATCCAGCGGTCGTGTTTTGACAGACAATCCAGCTGTACTAGAATGGTTGATTTGATCTTTAACATCATCCCTGACACCACTCTTAGTTGACATGGCCCAGGAACTTCGCCCTCATCTGTCCTGAACCTGCTTCTTGCTTTTGCTGCTCCATATGCTAGCCAAGTAAGGTATGCTGCCAGTTCTGCTCCGCTTTTCAGCAAGGATGAGCTTTGTAAGGACAGTCAACAGTTACAGGCACAGCACAGACTTGGAGGAGAGGTCTGCTGTGGACTCCTCTAGGCATGCAGCTACCGATGATAACAGTCAGATGGGAGAACATGTTCCAAGACATCAGGGACGTGTGCAAGAGACAGGTAAGGGTGACATTAGAGGAACAAACTGATGTAGATGGCGATGTAGTCAATCGCACGCGGGAAAAGGGTGAAGAGGGTTCATTGTTATCATCAGGTGGTGAGGGTGGCAGCATGGGAGATTTGCAGCCAAAAGCGGGAGGGGTACACCATCTGCTACTCAGGAGACTACCTATGAGGAACCCACTAGCAGTGCACAGGTTCATAAAAGCATCACATAGTGGAGGAGGGGAAAATGCCATACTTGCTAGTGTGGGAATTTTTCAGCAAGTTAAAGGGGTTCTCCGGCCTCTTCTTTCAATTCTGGGAAATGTAATTACCTGTGGAGGGAAGTAAATAAAAGATATACTTACCCTCCACAGCGCAGCCCTTCATAGGATCCTCTTCACGGTCACATGACTGCTCCAAACACGAACACCATGCTTCCGGTCCAGCGCCGTCTTCTTATTTTCCTGCCTAAAGCAGGAGACTGAACGTCATCGCTGATGTCACCACCTTATGTCGGCCTTCTCAGGTCCCGACTCATGCACACTACTGCGCATGCGCCGGGACCCGGCCGTCTTTTCAGTGTACAGGCTTCTATGAGATACGTAGTGCTCTGTAAGTGCTGTGTATGAATCTCAGCATAGCGATCAGCCACAGACGCTGATTGCTATGCTTTACAGGTCACTAGGGCACAGTGGATGGCAAAGGAGCACATGAGGGGCACTGTGGATGGCAAAGGGGGCACATGAGGGGCACTGTGGATGGCAAAGGGGATATATGAGGGGCACTGGGAATGGAAAAAGGGGCACATGAGGGTCACTGTGGATGGCAAAGGAGCACATGAGGTGCACTGTTGATGGAAAAGGGGGCAAATGAGGGGCACTGTGGATGGCAAAGGGGGCACGGGATGGCACTCAAGGGGCACTGTGGATGGCAAAAGGGCACTGGATGGCAATGGGGGCACTGTGGATGGCAAAGGGGGCAGTGGATAGCAATGAGGACACTGGATGGCACACATGGGGCACTGTAGATGGCAAAGGGGGCACATGAGGTGCACTGTAGATGGCAATGGGGCACTGGCTGGTACACAAGGGGCACTGTATGGCACATGAGGATGGCAATAGAGGCAATGGATAGCCCAATGGGGGCACTGGATGGCAAATAGGGAGCACTGTGGTTGTCACTGTTATGGGGACCCTGTGGAGGTCACTGTTATGGGTGCCCTATGGAGGTCACTGGTATGGGGGCACTGTGGATATCACTGTTACAAGAGCACTGTTGAGGTCACTGTTATGGAGGCACTGTGGATGTCACTGTTATTGGGGCGATGTGGAGGTCACTGTTACAGGAGCACTGTTGCTGTCACTGTTATAGGGGCACTATGGGTGTCACTGTTATGTGGACACTATGACTGTCACTGTTATGTGGGCACTGTGGATGTCACTGTTATGGGAGTGCTGTAGATGTCACTGTTATGGGAGCAGTATGGATTTCACTGTAATGGGCGCACTGTGGATGTCATTGTTATGGGCGCTCAGTGATAGGGCTTATGCACAGAACCATGTCCGTTTTGCAGTTAACAAGTCGTGGATCAACTAAATATGGTTACTGATCGTGTGCAATTTTGATTTTTTTTTTGCAGTCCCATTGAGTTCTATCGGTTTTAGAGCTGCATTATTACTATGAATAGGGCATGTTCAATATTTTGTAGAACTGACATACGGATGTGGAAAGCACATGGACATCATCAATGTTTTTTCTACATCCGTATGTCAGTTCCAGTAAAGACAGAACACTTCCTATTCTGGTCCTCAAAATGAGGTCCTCAAATTCATAGAGCTCAATGGGACAGCAAAAAATGTGGATCGCAAAATAGATACTGTCGTATGCATAAGGGTTTAGATACACAGCTCAGCAGGCTGTAGCATACAAGATGGGATTAGATACACACTTCAGCAGGCAGTATCACACACACCAGGCTGTGTTTCAGGCAAACATACAGGATAGAATTAGATACAGATGTGATTGGATGTGCTTGCTGATTCCAGCTGTTTATTACACTCTGGAGATGTGAGGGAAGAGCCTGTGGATGGTCAGTGATGAGATTTAGACACTGAGTGAGAAGAAGACTCATGTCGGGGTGTAGAAAGATGGACACAGGAGTTGTAGTGAGTGTAGCTCCTGCAGATAGAGCAGTGGGGGGGGGGGGGCATGGCCAGCCTGTCACTCATCACTGTGCAGTGCAGCCAGGCTTGTGTATCAATAAAGTTATGTATTCAACAAAACAAGAAGGGGAGAAAGTGAACAGATCTGCCAGATGTCTTCCGGTGGAGAAGCAAAGTTCAGACATGAAAAACAGGTATTGGGGGGATATGTATAGATGGTGAGGAGCACACAAAAATCATTTTGATTTTGGGACCGGACGATCTCTTTAAGGCCTCATGCACACGACTGTTGGTGTTTTGCGGTCCACAAACCGCGGATCCGCAAAACACGGAAGCTTCTCCGTGTTCCGTTTCGCAATTTGCGGAACGGAACGCGGCCCATTATAGAAATGCCTATTCTTGTCCGCAAAACGGACAAGAATAGGACATGCTCTATTTTTTTGTGGGGGCACGGAACGGAGCAACGGATGCGGACAGCACACGGAGTGCTGTCCGCATCTTTTGCAGCCCCATTGAAGTGAATGGGTCCATGCACGAGCCGCAAAATATGCGGCTCGGACGCGGACCACAGCAACGGCCGTGTGCATGAGGCCTAATAGGGGACGTTAGTGAGGCGGTATGCAGTATATGTGGGCAGAAGGTGAGGCGCGGATAGGGTGCTAATGTTGGCACGACATCCCTGTGTCAACACATGGGGGGTCATTTATCAAACTGGTGTAAAGTAGAACTGGCTTAGTTTCCCATAGCAACCTATCAGATTCCACCTTTCATTTTCCAAAGGAGCTGTGAAAAATGAAAGGTGGAATCTGATCGGTGGTGTGGGAAAACCTTGCCGCTTATTTAGTGTTACAGCCTGATGCAGCAACTGCTGCATTGCCCACCTTTCCAATGGTCAGTCAGAAGAAAGCTGTCGTTCATTCCCATCAGCTCCAACATTGTCTATAGCTCCTGATGCTCCTCCTACTCCCTCCTCGTCACTTCTTTCAACAGCAACTGATCACCGAGGCCATTTGTGTACTCATCCAACAGCGCAGAAGCTAAATGTGCACCTGCTGGCAATAAAGTCCCTCTCTTTCCATGTTAATAACTGTGCACATTTCGGAGAACTGATGGCTTGTACCCAGCCAAGGTGGAGAGTCCAAACTGACATTACTTACAAAAAAGTTGTACCAGCCCTGCACGATTATGTTGAGCAGAAGGTGGCAGGTGGGAAAGTGTTTGGGCCTCTGGGTTACTGTGAGACACGGGGTGTGCGGGCTTCGATATGTTCTTGAACGGAATATATTGGCTAAAGTCTCATTTTATCATCTAGTGTGATGGTTTAGCCTTGTATTTTTATTTGCATATATTGTAGTGCACCTTTGCAGTGATTTATTTATTCTCATAATAGTGTAGGATTCTTTGTGGCACATGTGGTCCGCTACCGCCATCCTACATTGTATGCATTTTTTGCTGGGGATTGCCGTTTGCAGGGGATCGCAGGTGGAGGTTTTGCTCCCCCAGTCATAAATACGTTACAGTATTTGGGGTTCACACCATTTCCTCCCATTTAGGCCACTTTATTTAGTGTCTATATATATATATATATATATATATATATATATGTAATGTGCCCATTTTTTATCTTTGGTAACATTCTGGTGCACTTGGTAACCTGTGTCACACTACCTGTGTCGACGCGCGTTTCGGCACCCCCAGGCGAAGGCTTGTGCCGAAACGCACGTCGGGGTTGGCGCCATCCCGGAGGAGAGGCACAGTATGGGTATGTTATTATTCTTTTGATTATATGCACTTGCACTTTACCCAACCGACTTGTTTATAACCCCCTCGGTATCTCCTCTTGGATGCCGCCCATCTATGCACCCCCCCAATGTAATTTTTAATTGTATGTGCTATATGCACTTTTTTAACATGAAATAAAGATATTTTTGCAATAATACGCGGTCTGGTATTCTCTATTTAGGCTGTGTCACACTAGCGAGTTATAGGTGGGGCTCACAGCCTCCTCCCATTCTATTTGTGATCTTACTTTGGAGGTTTGTGGAAGCTTGGTTGTGAGTTGCACCTTAGCACCTATCAGACAGTGTTCACACACTATAGGTAGGTTTAGCGGTAGTTCCCATGCCAATTGAGATACCTTGATAGGGTGCGCGGGCTCCGATATGTTCTTGAAGGGAATATATTGGTTAAAGCCTAATTTTATCATCTAGCGTGAGGGTTTAGCCTTGTATTTTTATTTGCATATATTGTAGTGCACCTTTGCAGTGATTTATTTATTCTCATAATAGTGTAGGATTCTTTGTGGCACATGTGGTCCACTGCCGGCATCCTCCATTGTATGCATTTTTTGCTGGGGATTGCCGTTTGCAGGGGATCGCATGTGGAGGTTTTGCTCCCCCAGTCAAAAATACTCTACAGTATTTGGGGTTCTGAGCACTTCCTCCTATTTAGGCCACTTTATTCAGTGTCTATACGGTAACCTGTGTCACACTAGCGAGTTATAAGTGGGGCTCACAGCCTCCTCCCATTCTATTTGTGTTCTTACTTCGGAGGTTTATGGAAGCTTGGCTAAGAGTTGGACCTTAGCACCTATCACACAGTGTTCACACACTATAGGTAGGTTTAGCGGTAGTTCCCATGCCAACTGAGATACCTTGACAGGGTGCGTGGGCTCCGATATGTTCTTGAAGAGAATATATTGGCTAAAGTCTCATTTTATCATCTAGCGTGAGGTTTTAGCCTTGTATTTTTATTTGCATATATTGTAGTGCACCTTTGCAGTGATTTATTTATCCTATGAGTTTCTGCTAGAGTTCATGCTAGCATTGACGCATGGAGTTGTAACTGTGGTCAAGAACAATATGTCGGTTCACAGCACACTGGGTAAATGTCATTCTAGACCAGGCCCACCAGCAACATGGCCAGGTGACAGCAATGTCGCCTCCACATTGTAATGCTGGGATTTCTGCACCAATGTCCTCCTCTGCCTCCTAATACTCCACCATGTACTCACCCTCTAATGTAGGAACAGTTCACAGTGGACCTCCAGAATATCACCTAAGCAAAGCTAGGCGTTGTTACACGGTTCTGCACCTGATAAGCCTGGGCAAACAAAGCCACACTGGGGAAAAACTGTTAAGGATCATCAATAAAGAAATTGAACACTTGCTGTCTCCTTGCCCTCTACGCTCATGCTCCACTGCTAAGGCCCCTTTCACACGGGCGAGTTTTCCGTGCGGGTGCAATGCGTGAGGAGGACGCATTGCACCCGCACTGAATCCGGACCCATTAATTTCTATGGGGCTGTGCACATGAGCGGTGATTTTCACGCATCCCTTCTGCGTCGCGTGAAAATCGCAGCATGTTCTATATTCTGCGTTTTTCACGCAACGCAGGCCCCATAGAAGTGAATGGGGCTGCGGGAAAATCACAAGCATCCGCAAGCAAGTGCGGATGCGTTGCGATTTTCCCGCATTGTTGCTTAGCAACGGGACCCAATCTCTATTATTTTCCCTTATAACATGGTTATAAGGGGAAATAATCGCATTCTTAATAAAGAATGCATTGTTAAATGAAGTGGAGGGGGTTAAAAATAATAAAAGTTAACTTACCTTAGCCACTGATCGCGTAGTGCGATCTCTCCTCTCTTCCTGCAGCATCTAAGATCTAAGGACCTGATGATGACACATCACATGGTCCAATCACATGGTCCATCACCATGGTAAGATGGACAATGTGATTGGACCATGTGATGTGACGTCATCACAGGTCCTGTAGATCTTAGATGCTGCAGGGAAAGAGAGGAGAGATCGCGACTATGCGATCAAGTGGCTAAGGTAAGTTAACTTTTATTATTTTTAACCCCCTCCACTTCATTTAACAATGCATTCTTTATTAAGAATGCGATTATTTCCCCTTATAACCATGTTATAAGGGAAAATAATCAATTCTCCAGAAGACCCGAAACCGGACTTCAGTGATGAAGTCCGGCTTTGGGTTGGGTACCAAACATGGCGTTTTTTTCTCACGTACGTTCAAAATGCGTTACAAACGTTTGCACCCGCGCGGGAAAAACGCGCATATTCCCGCAACGCACCCGCCTCTTATCCGGGCGTCAAACATGACGCCTGTGTGAAAGAGGCCTAAGACTGGTGACGTTAATCTGATGTTTTAAAAAGTGCTGATTATTTTGTGTGTGTGAAAGTCAGTAGGAAGGGAAGATGCAACACAATGTGCCACAATATGCCTATTTGCAACACAATGTGTCACAGGGGGTTTATACTGAAATAATTTTA
This sequence comes from Bufotes viridis, assembly GCA_033119425.1. Taxonomy (NCBI): domain Eukaryota; kingdom Metazoa; phylum Chordata; class Amphibia; order Anura; family Bufonidae; genus Bufotes; species Bufotes viridis. The sequence continues at coordinate 40,894,184 of CM065591.1, read as the reverse complement.
GACAACGTTTAGACCATTATGAGGTTAGTATAATTTTTAAAACCAGATAGTCCATTAAGAACTATGGCTAAAGAAGGTGAAAAGTAGGACTAAACATAAAGTTGACTGAAAAGATTTCTTCAATAAAGTTGTAAATTAACCCCTTCAGGACCCTGCAATTTTTCACCTCAAGGACCAGGCCATTTTTTGCAAATCTAACATGTGTCACTTTATGTGGTGATAACTTTAAAATGCTTTTACTTATACAAGCCAAAATATTTTATTTTTATTTATAAAAAAATACCAAATTTACCACACATTTTGAAAAAATTGCAATTTTCTAAATTTCAATTTCTTTGCTTTTAAAAGAGATAGTGATACCTCCTAAAATAGTTATTACTTTACATTTTGCACATTTACAGAAACACCCCATATATGGTCATAAACAACAGGCACACAGTAGGGCGCAGAAGGAAAGGAACGCCATATGGTTTTTGGAAGGCAAATTTCACAGGGATAATGTTGGAAACTACACCCCTCAAGGTATTCAAAACTGATTTTACAAACTTTGTTAACCCTTTAGGTGTTCCACAAGAATTAAAGGAAAATGTAGATGGAATTTCAGAATTTCACTTTTTTGGCAGATTTTCCATTTTAATCAGTTGTTTTCCGCTAACAAAGCAATGGTTAACAGCCAAACAAAACTCACTATTTATTGCCCTGATTCTGTAGTTTATAGAAATACCCCATATGCGGTCGTAAACCGCTGTACGGCAGGGCACAGAAGGAAAGGAACACCATAAGGGTTTTGGAAGGCAGATTTCACTGGGATAATTTTAAGTTGCCATGTTACATTTGAAGACCCCCTGATGCACCCCTAGAGTAGAAACTCCAAAAAAAGACCCCATTGTGGAAACCACGGGATAAAGTGGCAGCTTTGTTGGTACTATTTTAGGCTACATATGATTTTTAGTTGCTCTATATTACACTTTTTGTGAGGCAAGGCAACAAAAAATAGCTGTTTTGGCACCATTTTTATTTTTTATTATTTACAATGTTCATCTGACAGGTTAGATCATGTGGTATTTTTATAGAGCAGGTTGTTATATACGAGACAATAACAAGTACAACTACTTTTTTAGTTGTTTTGTAGTTTTATATAATAAAGCATTTTTAAAAAAAATGATTTTTTAGTGTCTCCATATTCTGAAAGACATTTTTTTTTTTTTGGGGAGACTGTCTTATGTAGGGGCTCATTTTTTTTTCATTTATTATTATTTATTTACTTTTTTATTAAGTTTTACACAATAATATAATTAGGGTTTGTTTAGGGTTAAACAAACAAAAAAAAAAAACATGTTTAAGTGTCTCCATAGTCTAAGAGCCATAGTTTGTTTTTTTTTTGTGGGGGGGGGGGGGGGAATTGTCTTAGGTAGGGTATAATTTTTGTGGGATGAGATGATGTTTGATTGTCACTATTTTGGGGTGCCTATAACTTTTTGATCACTTGCTATTAAACTTTTTGTGATATAAGGTGACAAAAATGCCTTTTTGTGGAACAGTTCTTTTTTTTTTACGGCGTTCACCTGAGGGGTGAGGTCATGTGATATTTTTATAGAGCAGGTCGTTACGGATGTGGCAATACATAATATGTATACTTTTTTAAATGTATTAAATGTTTACACAATTATATAATTAACAATAAATAAAAATAGATCCATAGTCAGAGAGTAGAGTTGAGCGGACACCTGGATGTTCCGAACTTGACCCCGAACCCCATTGAAGTCAAGGAGACCCAAGCTTTTGGGCACTAAAATGGCTGTAAAATAACCCTGGAAAGTGCTAGAGGGCTACAAAAGGCAGAAAAAAGACAGAAAAATGTAAGTAAATCCCCTGCAAACAAATGTGGATAGGGAAATAACTTAAAATAAAATAAAATAAATAAAAATTAACCAATATTAATTGGCAACTTGGAGGAGGAGGTGGAATAGGAGGTTGGGGTGGCGTCAGGTGGGAATGCTATGGTAGTTGAAGTTCTCCACAGGCAACAATCACTCATTTAGGCTCATGGCTCCCGCAAAGAGGAGAGCAGTTTTGTAACAGCAACACAGGCCTCTGGTCAACCTGCAATTGAACAGGCCATTATCATTTATGTAGGCCCTAGCACCCAGACAGAGGTGAGCAGTCCCATAACAGCAAAACAGGCATCATGTTACCCAGCAATGGAACAGGCCACTTTCAGCAATTTTGGCCCTAGCACCCAGACAGAGGAGAGAGGTTCCATAACAGCAAAACAGGCATCATGTCACCCACCAATGCAGCAGGCAATTATCATTAATATAGGCCCCTGGCAACAAGACAGAGGAGAGAGGTCCTATAACAGCAAAACAGGCATCATGTCACCCACCAATGCAACAGGACACTTTCAGGAATTTAGGCCCTAGCACCCAGACAGAGAAGAGAGGTCCCCAACAGCAAAACAGGCTTCATGTCACCCACCAATGCAGCAGTGCCCTGGAGTACAAGAATGTATGTTTGAGGGCGAGGCAGTTATAAATGTCTATTCTGCACAAGGTACGGACAAGTCCTGTGGGATCCATGCCTGGTTCATTTTAATGAACGTGAGCTGGTCCACGTTGGCTCTGGACAGGCGGCTGCGATTGTCTGTAATGACGCCCCTTGCCGGGCTAAATACACGTTCAGACAATACACTGGCCACCGGGCAGGCCAGCACCTCCATGGCATAAAGGGCAAGCTCTGGCCATGTGGACAATTTGGAGACCCAGAAGTTGAATGGGGCAGAACCATTAGTCAGTACGTGGAGTTCCACCATGTTGTTGAAATGCTGCCTCGTGCTAACACGTTCGCTATCAGCTGCTGGTGCAGTTTGTTGTGGCACGGTGACAAAACTTCTCCACATCTCGGCCATGCTAACCCTGCTTTATGAGGAGTTGGCCGTGACACAGCTGCGTTAGCGACTTCTTCCGCCTCTTCCTCCACTTCTGCCTTTGCCTTGTGCTTCCACTTGTCCCCCCGTGTCAGTTGGGAAAGGCCTCAGGAGCGCGTCTACCAGCGTGCGTTTGTAGTCGCGCATTTTGGTATCACGTTCCAGTGCGAGAATTAAGGTGGGCACATTGTCCTTGTACCGGGGATCCAGCATGGTGGCAACCCAGTAGTCAGCACAAGTTAAAATGTTGGCAACTCTGCTGTCGTTGCGCAGACACTGCAGCATGTAGTTGCTTAAGTGTGCCAGGCTGCCCAGAGGTAACGATAAGCTGTTCAAGCTGGTACGGTGGCACGTGTAGTAACTCTCCCGTCGCAGCCACCACGTTCACAGTCCCGTAGAGCCCTTAGTCTCCCAGAGGTGCTGGCAAACGCAAATTGGCAATCTTCTGCCACACCCGTATTGCCCCCTTTCACCGCTCGGTCTGGAGACAGCTTATTTAGGATCGGCCCTTGAGTTTTTTGAGCTTTTCTCCACCACGGAGCTCTATGACTTAGTTGTGGCAGAAACCAACCACTATGCCACACAGTATATAACCACCAATCCGGAAAGCTTCTATGCCCTGCCTTTCCGGTGGAAACCAGTCACAGTTTCCAAATTTTAAATATTTTTGGGCCTTATCCTTAGCATGGGTCTAACAAAAAAAAATGTATTGCGGTCCTATTGGTCTAAAGACCCAATACATTACATGCCCATGTTCTCTGCTGCTACTGTATGTCCAGGGCACGTTTTGAGGTCATCGTGCGCTTTATGCATTTCACTATAAAATCTGTCATCCAAGAGGCCACCCTGCTTATGACCGGCTCTACAAAATTCAGCCCCTCATAGACCATTTGTCATCCAGGTTTTCAGATGTGTATACCCCTCAATCAGAACATCTGCATACACGAGTCCCTTGTATATTTTACCGGGCGCCTTGGCATCAAACAGTACATCCCCAGCAAGCGTGCCCAGTATGGGGTCAAACTGTATAAGCTCTGTGAAAGGGCCACAGGCTATACATATCGTTTTAGGGTCTATGAGGGAAAAAACTCAAAACTGGAGCCGGTCGGATGCCCTGACTACCTAGGGAGCAGTGGCAAGATCGTCTGGGACTTGGTATCACCCTTACTCCACAAGGGGTACCACTTATACGTGGACAATTTTTACACAAGCGTGGCCCTCTTTCGGCACTTACATATAGTCGATATTCAATGCTGTGGCACTGCGCGACCTAGTCACCGGGGCTTCCCCCAACGGCTCATTAATACCCAACTTGCATGGGGGGAGAGGGCTGCCTTGTGTGACCAAGAACTGCTTGCGGTGAAGTGGAGGGACAAGAGGGACTTTTACCTTGTGTCCACCATTCACGCAGACACGACTGTACAAATTAAAAGGGCAACCGGAGTCATTGAGAAACCCCTCCCTGTCCACGACTATAACCTTCACATGCGAGGGGTGGACTTCAATGACTAGATGTTTGCTCCCTATTTAGTGTCCCACCGCACCAGACGCTGGTATAAGAAGGTGTCTGTTTACTTAATTCAATTGGCTGAGTATAATAGTTTTGTTCTCTACAGTAATCCTTCCAAAAATTCCATAAAGAGATCAAGTCCCTGATGTAGTTAGTCAGCTACATGACAGACACTTCCGAGTGTCTATCCTTGTACCCCAACTCACCGTTCCCTAATAAAAAGATGTCGTGTCTGTAGCAGGGCTGGAATAAGGAGTGACACCACAGTTTTTTGTCCTGACTGTCCTGACCAGCCTGCCCTATGCATAGGGGAGTGTTTCCGCAAGTACCACACACAGGTACACTATTAGTGTAGGGATTGCGTGACACAGGACAGGCACACAGGGGTCTTAGGGCCCTTTCACACAGAGCTGCTACAAACCTCTCCTTTCAACTGGGACAAAGTGCACAAATGTACTTCGCCACATCTCTGGGCGTTTTGCGCTTTGCACATTGTCCCATGGGGAAGGAGAGGTTTGTCCTCTAAAGGTAAAACAAACAAAAAAACACAGGTAAGCAAAAAAAGTTAATGTTCTGTTTCAAATGTTCAATAAAGTTTATAAAAGTTAATGTTCGTTTTCAAATGTTATTTAAAGTTTATAAAAGTTGATGTTAATAAATTTATTGCGTTGCTGCCTGTTTTTTTTTTTTTTTTTCTTACCTTTTAGGTAAACCAAGCGATTAACCAGCTGCATCACTGATGTGCATTCTGACAGAAGCATTGCGCTGCTTTTAGGTTACACAAAGTTGTATTGTGTAAAGTCGTATGCGGCGCTGCAAGACGAGATTTCTCCTCTGCAGTAAAAAAGATATGTTTGCCGAGGCTTATGAGCTGAGGGGCGGTGTTCATATGCTTTGGCAAACACTTTGTATCAGAAAAAAAATAAATTCTGGCAATGATTTATTCATCCACATCGATTGATGTGAATGGAGAAATCGGATTTGCCAGGGCATACGAGCTGAAGTGGGTTTGGATGTTGGGCGGAGCTTCTATGTCCTGGCAGACTCCTTTCCCCTCTTTTTTTTTTCTTTGCACATTTTTTGGCAGAGATTTTTTTTATCCACATTGATCAATGCTAATGAAGAAATCTGTGCCGTTCATTTTTTCTTTCAGCCCAGAGGCTGAACAGAAAAAGAAAAATATCATTACCCGTATGCTCAATATAAGGAGAATAGCAGAAACTTCCAATGCTGGCCATACATGTAATGATTGCGGAGACCCTCAAATGCCAGGGCAGTACAAACACCTCACATGTGACCCCATTTTGGAAAAAGACACCCCAAGGTAATCGCTAAGGGGCATATTGAGTCCATGAAAGATTGAACTTTTTGTCACAAGTTAGCGGAAAGGGAGACTTTGTGAGAGAAAAAAAAAATCAATTTCCCCTAACTTGTGCCAAAAAAAAAAAAATCTTCTATGAACTCGCCATGCCCCTCACGGAATACCTTGGGGTGTCTTCTTTCCAAAATGGGGTCACATGTGGAGTATTTATACTGCCCTGGCATTTTTGGGGCCCTAAAGCGTGAGAAGAAGTCTGGAATCCAAATGCCTAAAAAAGGTACTTATTGGAATTTGGGCCCCTTTGCGCACCTAGGCTGCAAAAAAGTGTCACACATGTGGTATCGCCGTACTCAGGAGAAGTAGGGCAGTGTGTTTTGGGGTGTCTTTTCACACATACCCATCCTGTGTGTGAGAAATATCTCTGTAAATGACAACTTTTTCCATTTTTTTTATACAAAGTTGTCAATTTACAATTTATTTCGCTCACCCAGCATGGGTATATGTAAAAATTCCCCCCTTAAAACAGATTGCCCTACTTCTCCTGAGTACGGCGATACCACATGTGTGACACTTTTTTGCAGCCAAGATGCGCAAAAGGGCCCAAATTCCAATGAGCACCTTTAGGATTTCACAGGGCATTTTTACGCATTTGGATTCCAAACTACTTCTCACGCTTTAGGGCCCCTAAACTGCCAGGGCAGTATAAATACCCCACAAGTGACCCCATTTTAGAAAGAAGACACCCCAAGGTATTCAGTGAGGGGTATGGTGAGTTCATGTAAAATTTTATTTTTTGTCACAAGTTAGTGGAATATGAGACTTTGTATGAAAATAAAAATAAAAATCAATTTCTGCTAACTTGTGCCAAAAAAAAAAAAAAAACTTCTATGAACTCGCCATGCCCCTCACGGAATACCTTGGGGTGACTTCTTTCCAAAATGGGGTCACTTGTGGGGTATTTATACTGCCCTGGAATTTTAGGGTGTGTATATCAATATATATATAGTGTGTGCATATGGATATATATACATGTGTGTCTATAATATATATATATATATATATATATATATATATATATATAAAAGAAAAATCTGTGATAGCACCATCCACAAAAAGTAGAGCTGGGTGCAAAGTCCATAATAGGGAATAGGCACTTACCCTATATGTATACAGAAAAAATGGACTGCACTCCAAAAGACATCCAGTTCAAACGTGTGGTTTTATTAACCCATAGTGGCACAGAGCAACGTTTCGGCTCAACATGAGCCTTTCTCAAGCATTGAAACACAGTGAGTTACAAGCATTATAAAGGTGATCCAATACACATCAGTACGTAATTAATTTAAATACATAATTAGTGACAGGTAAAATTTTATTTCAATATACACACTAAAACATGATCATTTTCACTCTAAGACCATATAGTAATATCTCAAGTCATATCTATATAAAATATATGTACAATAAGTGCAAATATTGCATAAAGTATAATAAAAACATCCACCATAAACCGTTATGTTCATGTGTACATACCTAATCCAATCAGTGTCAGGTGCTGGTGTGTGTCAGTGATGTTAAGGAAAGGAGGAGACACTGGTTGTTCCCAGATGGATAATGGTGTCCACATTGTCAAACATAGTGTACCTGTCAGGTACACTGAACATGTCACTGCGGCGTCACGTCATCACAACAGGCTGTATATGGACGGCGCATGCGCTCTCTCCCCTTCTAACCAGAATGGCCATCTTGGAGAACGGCACAGGCATCCCTAAGGCGGCGCATGTGCTCTTCTGCCTTCCGACCAAAATGGCCATCTTAAAGTAGGGTGCAAGCGTTCATTGACTACAAGTAAGCGCATGCGCTGCCAATCTTAGGCATTTGGATATAGCATAGGCATTTGAAGATGAAGTATTTCAAGCTCCCATTATTGGTCATACGTATCATGGGCAGATCCATGCCACTGTGAAAGAATGTCACTGCTGGCAGATGAGATGGAAACTCAGCCCTCCCGGATCCCGGTGTCAGCATCCGAAGTAGCCTCCAGGCTCTGCCAATATGTGGCTGAGGAGGGATCTCCTCCCCAATATGCCCAAACATCGACCAAGGGAGTAATATATATTAAGTAAACAGATCTTATGCACAATATACACATATAATACAGCCAATGATGTGCGCTAGACACCAGAGAAAAAGAAAAAATGTGGAGGTCATTCATCACAGCAGGGTGCAATCCTTGTCAAATTAGTAACCCCTCTCTGAAGTGTACGTGAATATCTAAAACAAAAAGAGAAAAAAATCAGTTAATAAATCCAAATAGTATTTCTCACTTTGTATCAATAAACTTCATCATTGAACAGTTGAAAGCATCATGCACAATACATGCAGATAAGGGCAAACCTACATGTTTACCATAACTCCTCATATGTAATCTACGTTCAGGCCATTAGGATGTTAACTATTTAAAGTATGGATCCAATATAGTTCTCTTTTTCTAAGAAGGGATAAGCGATCCCCACCCCTTCTTGGCATTATCTGGTCTATGATCCAACATCTTAGGTCACTTTCCTTGTGTTTCTGGGATACAAAGTGTCGGGGGAACCGGCAGATCGGTACGATTTTTCCTAATGGTGTTACGATGATTGTTCAACCTAGTTTTTAGGTCAGTTGAAGTCTCACCGACGTACAAAAGTTTGCAAGGACATGATAACACATAGACAACAAAAGAGGATTCAAATGTAAGGTGGAACTTAATAGGAAAAGTGTGTTCAGTTGCAGGATGTACAAATGCCATAGATTTACAGATATAGCAACAATTCACACAGCCTAGCCATGGAAAACATCCCATGCTGGACTGGGTGAATCTGGTCTGGATAGAGATTTTTTGGGGGCCAACGTCAGCTCTTACTACCTGATCCCTAATGCTTCTATTTCTGCGGTACAAGCAAAGTGGAGGAATTCCAAATTCAGGTACGTCTTTCAAACAACCTCCTAGAATACCCCAATGTTTACAGAGAATTTTATTAATTTCTTTACTGCGTTCAGAATAAGTAGAGACAAAAGTAATTCTACAGTATTTTGAGTGTTTCTGAGTTTTTGACTAGATATTAGAGACTGCCTGTCTAGATTAAGAACCTTTTGTTTCTGTTCATATAGTAACTTTTGAGAATAGCCATGTTGTTTAAATTTTACTATCATGTTGTCCAAGGTTTCGTCTATTGTGACCTCGTCTGATACAATTCGTCTTGCCCCTTAGGAATTGGGAATAGGGGAGATGCCTTACCATGTTACGAGGATGACAACTCTCATGGTATTTTTGTCAGTGGGTTTCGTTTACATCACTGTAAATAACTGTAGTATCCAAAAATTGTACTTCAGTGTTAGAGGAAGTCAAGGTAAATTGTAGGTCCTGATCTATACTATTCAAGTATTGATGAAAGTCTGTCAGTTGTTGGTGTGAGCCTGTCCAGATGAGGAACACGTCGTCTATATGGCGCCACCACCACAAAACATGTTGGTGGTGGCGACTACCATAGACAACGTGCTCCTCAAAGCAGAGCATATGTATATTCGCGTACGTAGGGGCCACATTGGACCCCATCGCCACGCCGCGTTTCTGGACATAGTATGTGTCCTGAAATAAAAAGTAATTATACGTAGCAGTGAAATGATAAATGTACACGCCTCAGTCGTCATAGATGACAAGTCTAACATCCTTTTTATAGAGTTCAGGCCCCTTTGGTGATTGATCGAGGTATACAAAGATACCACGTCAAAAGAGGCTAGAATAGGTGTCTGGTCACTCACATCTATCTGTTGTAGCTTCAGTAAAAAATCAGCCTTGTTAAGAAGGCTTCAGGGCGTCCAAGAAGGTCCAGCAAGCACCAGGATCGTCTCCTAAAGAGGATTCAGCTGCGGAATCGGAGTTCCACCAGTGCAGAGCTTGCTCAGGAATGGCAGCAGGCAGGTCTGAGCGCATCTGCATGCACAGTGAGGCGAAGACTTTTGGAAGATGCACTGGTGTCAAGAAGGGCAGCAAAGAAGCCACTTCCTTTAAAAAAAAACATCAGGGACAGATTGATCTTCTGCAGAAAGTATGGTGAATGGACTGCTGAGGACTGGGGCAAAGTCATATTCTCTGATAAAGCCTCGTTCCGATTGGGGCATCAGGAAAAAGGCTTGTCCGGAGAAGAAAAGGTGAGCGCTACCATCAGTCCTGTGTCATGCCAACAGTAAAGCATCCTGAGACCATTCATGTGTGGGGTTACTTCACTCACAATTTTGGCCACAAACACAGCCATGAATAAAGAATGGTACCAAAACACCTTCCAACAGCAACTTCTTCCAACAATCCAACAACAGTTTGGTGAAAAACAATGCATTTTCCAGCACCGTGCTATAAGGCACAAGTGATAACTAAGTGGCTCGGGGACCAAAACGTTGACATTTTGGGTGCATGGCCTGGGAAGTCCCCAGATCTTAATCCCATTGAGAACTTGTGGTCAATCCTCAAGAGTCGGGTGGACAAACAAAAACCCACTAATTCTGACAAACTCGAAGATGTGATTATAAAAAAAAGGGGTTGCTATCAGTCAGGAATTGGCCCAGAAGTTGATTGAGAGCATGCCCAGTCGAATTGCAGAGGTCCTGAAAAGAAGGGCCAACATTGCAAATACTGACTCTTTGCATAAATGTAATGTAATTGTCGATAAAGGCCTTTGAAACGTATGAAGTGCGTGTAGTAAAATATATGAGACTGCACTCCAATGATAAATGCTTTTTAAGTTTTATTTAGGCCGGACATGGTGGTGCAATTGAAGCAACGTTTCGGGCAAACAATGTGCCCTTCATCAGGCGAGTGGTATGCACGTCTGGGAAGTACACGGCCGGCCGTGTACTTCCCAGACGTGCATACCACTTGCCTGATGAAGGGCACATTGTTTGCCCGAAACGTTGCTTCAATTGCACCACCATGTCCGGCCTAAATAAAACTTAAAAAGCATTTATCATTGGAGTGCAGTCTCATATATTTTACTAGTTTAAATAGTTCCAATCGGTGGAGTAGGAACTCAACGTGACTTGCACCCAACATTGGTCAAAAGTGAGACTGAGTGCTGTGGTCCCTACCAAGAATTGTATAGTATGAAGTGCGTGTAATTATATTTTAGTACATCACAGAAACAACTGAAACAAAGATCTAAAAGCAGTTTTGCAGCAAACTTTGTGAAAACGAATATTTGTGTCATTCTCAAAACTTTTGGCCACGACTGTACATACACATATACATGTATATATACATGCATATATACATGTGTCTATGTATCTGTATGAATGTCTGTGTGTATATATATATATATATATATATATATATATAGATAAAAGCAAAAATGAGGCAGCACTCCTCCAGTATAGTTAATCCAATGGTAACGGGGTCTCTTTACAAATCCAACAAACTGGCGCAGCACTCCTTAGATAAAGTGAACAAAGAGGTGTTTATTCACACATGTTTGACACAGCAAACATGTGTGTCAAACATGTGTGAATAAACACCTCTTTGTTCACTTTATCTAAGGAGTGCTGCGCCAGTTTGTTGGATATATATATATATATATATATAATGTGTGCCTTTACCTACTCTCCATACCTATGCATGAATCTCTCCCTCTCTCTCTATATATATATATATATATATATAAACATTTTTTTGTATGTGTGTGTCACCATCACCATGCCGACAGTGTTCTTATATCTTGACGCAGCTGGATCAGGACGTTCTGTGCGGGGAAAGAAGAAGAAGAAAGAGGAGGCAGGGCCGCCAGCATGGAGTCCGTGGGAGAGACACAGGGAGGCACACTAAGGACGTCGGTAACACTACCACATGATCTACACTAGTGTTATCTGTGGTTTTACATAGGACTGCAGGTAACACTGCCACATTATCATCACTAGTGTTATCTGTGGTTTGACATAGGACTGCAGGTAACACTACTACATTTTGGGCAATCAGAGTGCCATCGCTGTGTCATCTGTACGAACATATTTCTTTATTGACAAATGGGGGGGGGGGTGGCAGAGGGGGAGCCAGGACAGGAGGCAGGATGGGCCAGGGGTGGGTAGTGGGCGATTTATTTTTTAACCTGTCCCCGACTGCCGAACGCACGGATGCGTCCTGGCGGCGGCAGGTTTATTCCTCCTGGACGCATCCGTGCGTCCTCTCGCGAGACGCGAGAAGACGCGCTACAGCATCCAGTGGAACGCACATGGAACGCACCGCTGGACTCGGGGGAGGTGAGTCACCAGCCTGCCAGCCAATGATCATCGCTGGCAGGCTGGTGATTTTTAAAATCACCTATAGAAAATGGTGATCTACAGTGTATTTACAAATAAATGTATTTTATAAGGGATCTGTGCCATGTGCTGGGTCCTTTTCATCGGTTGGACCCAGCACAGAGCACAGATCCCAAGTAAGTGCACCAATCAGTACATATTAGGCCCTGATCACCCCCCATCACCCTAATTAACCCCTTGATCACCCCCTGTCAGTACATAGTGAAAGTGAAAAAAGTGATCAGTGTCACTTTTGTGAACTGTCACTTTTTTTTTTTTTACTTGGATTGACTGTTAGGCTTAGCTTAGTTTAGGCCCCTTTGTTAGGTAGTTAGCGTTAGCGCCCAGCCCACCGCACCGCAGTCACTTTATCGCTGTTTAGCGTAGCGCAAATCAGCATTTATACTTTTATAGTATCTGTAAGTGATCAGAACTGATCACAGTCAGATCTATATTAGTATTAGTGTCACTTTAGTTCGCCCTCCACCCCAAATGCAGTGTTTGCCCGATCAGACCTGATCGGTCGCCCACACCTGCGTTCACCCACGCCCGCCCCTCCGCAGTGACAAAATTTTTTTTTTTTTTGTATCATTGCACAATCCCTTCACAAGCGCTGCGGCGATAAAAAAATCAGTTTTGATATTTTTTATCAATCGCAGCGGCTTCTGTACTTCGCTACACTCCCATTTGTAAGACAGGCTTGCTTTTTTCTTGGGTAGTCTCAGGGAATACCCCCTAAATTTAGTATCCCAAATGGCAAACAAGGGGTATTCTCCTGAAGAGGCCTACAGGATTCTGACCCAGTCGGATGAGGAATGGGAACCCTCATCTGACGAATCTAGCGGGTCAGAATACCAACCTGTAGAAAGCAGTGGCTCTCTGACTCAAAGTTCGGACGAGGCGGTTGAGGTCCCTGATAGCACCAGGCGTACCCGGCCCCGTGTCGCTAGACCGCAGGTAGCGCAGGATCCGCTTCAAGGGCAGCAGAGTGGGGCTGGCGCTGCCGGATTACGTGGTGAGGCATACACCAGCAGCGCAGCCCGTCCTGGACCTTCTACCAGCACTGCCGTAACACATGGTGAAGTAGCGAGCACCAGAAGGGCAGTTGAAGCTGGTACGGTGGCACGTGCAGTAATTCCCCCGCCGCAGCCACCGCGCAGACAGGCCCGTAGAGCCCCTAGAGTCCCTGAGGTGCTGGCAAATCCTGATTGGCAGTCCCCATCTTCAGCCGCACCATTAGTTCCCCTTTCACCGCCCAGTCAGGAGTTCGGGTGGAGACGGCTCAAATCGGATCGGCACTAGGGTTTTTTGAGCTGTTCTTCACTGCGGAGCTCTTTGACTTAGTAGTGGCAGAAACAAACCGGTATGCCACACAATTTATTACCGCTAACCCGGGAAGCTTTTATGCCCAGCCTTTCCGGTGGAAACCAGTCCAAGTTTCCGAATTTAGAACTTTTTGGGCCTTCTCCTCAACATGGGCATTACAAAAACATGAATTGCGCTCATATTGGTCCACGAACCCAATTCATCATATGCCCATGTTCTCTGCTGCCATGTCCAGGACACGCTTTGAGACCATCCTGCGCTTCCTGCACTTTAGTGACAACACCACCTCCCGTCCCAGAGGCCACCCAGCTTTTGACCGGCTCCACAAAATTCGGCCCCTCATAGACCATTTCAACCAGAAATTTGCAGATTTGTATACCCCCGCACAAAACATCTGGCGTAGACGAGTCCCTAATACATTTTACCGGGTGCCTTGGCTTCAAACAGTACATCCCAAGCAAGCGCCCGGTATGGGGTCAAATTGTATAAGCTCTGTGAAAGGGCCACAGGCTATACACACAAATTTCGGATCTATGAGGGAAAAGATCAGACCCTGGAGCCGGTCGGTTGCCCTGACTACCTGGGGAGCAGTGGGAAGACAGTCTGGGACTTGGTGTCACCCTTATTCGGCAAGGGGTACCATCTTTACGTGGACAACTTTTACACAAGTGTGGCCCTCTTCAAGCATTTGTTCCTAGAATGCATTGGCTGCTGTGGCACCGCTGCGACCTAGTCGCCGGGCTTCCCCAACGGCTCGTTACCACCCGACTTGCAAGGGGGCAGAGGGCTGCACTGTGTAACGAAGAACTGCTCGCGGTGAAATGGAGAGACAAGCGTGACGCTTACATGCTCTCCTCCATTCACGCAGACACGACAATTCAAATTGAAAGGGCAACCAGTGTCGTTGAAAAGCCCCTCTCCGTCCACGACTATAATCTCCACATGGGAGGGGTGGACTTCAACGATCAGATGTTGGCCCCGTATTTTATTTCCCGACGCACCAGACGCTGGTATAAGAAGGTGTCTGTATATCTGATTCAATTGGCTGCCTATAATAGTTACGTTCTCTACAGTAAGGCTGGGAGAACAGGATCCTTCCTCAAATTTCAGGAAGAGATCATCGAGAACCTCCTGTATCCTGGAGGTTCCGTGGCCCCATCCACCAGTGTAGTTAGCCGTCTACACGAGCGGCACTTCCCCAGTGCCGTTCCTGGTACCTCAACCCAACCGTCACCCCGAAAAATGTCGTGTCTGTAGCAGGAGTGGAATAAGGCGTGACACCCGTTATTTCTGTCCTGACTGTCCTGACCGCCCTGCCCTATGCCTAGGGAGTGTTTCCGGAAGTACCACACCCAGGTACACTTAGGATAGGGAATGCACGACACAGGTAGTTTTTATAATCAGGCTCGAGGGTCTCTCAGGATACTAGGTTTTGAGAGACCCTAACACATAGGGTACGGTGCTGCTGTGCTACTGCAGAAGTGTGAAACGGTAGAAACGTCTCCTTTCACTTGGGATAAAGTGCATAATGTACTTCTCACCATCTCTGTGTGATTTACACTTTACACATTGTCCCATGGGAAAGGAGATGTTTCTGCAAGGAAAATAAAGAGTGATATGGTTAAAAAAGAAAAAAATTAAACAGGTAGCAAGAAAAATAAAATCTTGAGTTAGTTCAGGTTTTAAAAGTTCAGTTTTTTTTTCATGTTCAGGTTTTATTCATGTTTTATAAAGTTTGCAACGTTCAAGTCATGTGCCTGCTGCCTGTTTTTTTCTTCTTTTTTTTTTTTTCCCGTAACCACCACTTTATTTTCCAGGTATACCAACAGACCAACGGACCAACCGATGAAAACGCCGCAGCACTGATGTGCATTCTGAGAGAAGCATTGCGCTGCTGTCAGAAGACACGTGAAGTCGGTGTATGCGGCGCTGCAAGACGAGATTTCTCCTCTGCAGGACAGGTATGTTTGCCCTGGCATTTGAGCTGAGGAGAGGTGTTGGAGTTCATATGCTTTGGCAAACACTTTGTATCAAAAATCTGGCAAAGATGTCTTCCTCCACACCGATCGATTGATTGATGTGAATGGAGAAATCACGTTTGCCAGGACATAGGAGCTGAGTGGGTATGGATGTTTGGGCGGAGCCCCTATGTCCTGGCAATCGCCAGGCCCCTCTTTTTTTTCTTGCATATTTTTTGGCAGAGATTTTTTTCATCCACATCGATCGATGCGAATGAGGAAATCTGTGCCGTTCATTTTTTCTTTCAGCCCAGAGGCTGAACGGAAAAAAAATCTCATTACCCGTATGCTCAATATAAGGAGAATAGCAGAAACTCCTAATGCTGGCCATACATGTAATGATTGCGGAGACCCTCAAATGCCAGGGCAGTATAAATACCCCACAAATGACACCATTTTGGAAAGAAGACACCCCAAGGTATTCGCTGAGGGGCATATTGAGTCCATGAAAGATTGAATTTTTTGTCATAAGTTAGCGGAAAGGGAGACTTTGTGAGAAAAACAAAAAATCAATTTCCACTAACTTGTGCCAAAAAAAAAAAAATCTTCTATGAACTCTCCATGCCCCTCACGGAATACCTTGGGGTGTCTTCTTTCCCAAATGGGGTCACATGTGGGGTATTTATACTGCCCTTGCATTTTAGGGGCCCTAAAGCGTGAGAAGAAAAATGCGAAAAATGCCCTCCTAAAAGGTACTCATTGAATTGGGCCCCTTTGCGCATCTTTGCTGCACAAAGTGGCACACATTTGGTATCGCCAGTACTCAGAAGAAGTAGGGCAATGTGTTTTGTGGTGTATTTTACATATACCCATACTTTGTGTGAAAAATCTCTGTAAATCACAACTTTTTCCATTTTTTATACAAAGTTGTCAATTTACAGAGATATTTCTCTCACCCAGTATGGGTATATGTACAAATACACCCCAAAACACATTGCCCTACTTCTCCCGAGTACGGCGATACCAAATGTGTGACACTTTTTTGCAGCTTAGGTGCGCAAAGGGGCCCCAATTCTAATGAGTACCTTTAGGATTTTCACAGGGCATTTTTACGGATTTGGATTCCACGCTTTAGGGCCCCTAAAATGTCAGCGCAGTACAAACACCCCACAAATGACCCCATTTTGGAAAGAAGACACCCAAAGGTATTCTGTGAGGGGTATGGTGAGTTCATGTAAAATTTTATTTTTTGTCACAAGTTAGTGGAATATGAGACTTTGTAAAAAATAAAAAAATAAAAAATCCAATTTCCACTAACTTGTGCCAAAAATAAAAACTTCCATGAACTCACTATGCCCCTCAGTGAATACCTTAGGGTGTCTTCTTTCCGAAATGGGGTCACTTGTGTGGTATTTTTACTATCCTGGCATTTTAGGGGCACCTAAACGTCAGAAGCAGTTTGGAATCCAAATGCGTAAAAATGTTCTGTGAAATCCTGAAAGTACTCATTGGAATTTGGGCCCTTTGCGCACCTTGGTTGAAAAAAGTGGCACACATGTGGTATCGCCATACTCGGGAGAAGTAGGGCAATGTGTTTTGTGGTGTATTTTTACATATACCCATGCTGGGTGAGAGAAATATCTCGGTAAATGGACAACTTTGTATAAAAAAATGGAAAAAGTTGTGATTTACCGAGATATTTTTCACAAAAAGTATGGGTATATGTAAAAATACACCCCAAAACACATTGCCCTACTTCTCCCGAGTACGGCGATACTACATGTGTGCCACTTTTTTTCAACAAAGGTGCGCAAAGGGGCCCAAATTCAAAAGAGTACTTTCAGGATTTCACAGAACATTTTTACGCATTTGGATTCCAAACTGCTTCTGACGTTTGGGTGCCCCTAAAATGCCAGGATAGTAAAAATACCACACAAGTGACCCCATTTTAGAAAGAAGACACCCCAAGGTATTCTGTGAGGGGTATGGTGAGTTCATGTAAAAGTTTATTTTTTGTCACAAGTTAGTGGAATATGAGACTTTGTAAAAAAATAAAAAAAAAAATAATCCAATTTACACTAACTTGTGCCAAAAAATAAAAACTTCCATGAACTCACTATGCCCATCAGCGAATACCTTAGGGTGTCTTCTTTCCGAAATGGTGTCATTTGTGTGGTATTTTTACTGCCCTGGCATTTTAGGGGCCCCTAAAGCGAGAGAAGTAGTTTGGAATCCAAATGCGTAAAAATGTCCTGTGAAATCCTAAAGGTACTCATTGGATTTGGGGCCCCTTTGCGCATCTTGGCTGCAAAAAACTGTCACACATGTGGCATCGCCGTACTCAGGAGAAGCAGGGCAATGTGTTTTGGGGTGTATTTTTACATATACCCATGCTGGGTGAGAGAAATATCTCGGTAAATGGACAACTTTGTATAAAAAATGGAAAAAGTTGTGATTTACCGAGATATTGTTCACAAAAGTATGGGTATATGTAAAAATACACCCCAAAACACATTGCCCTACTTCTCCCGAGTACGGCGATACCACATGTGTGCCAGTTTTTGCAGCTTAGGTGCGCAAAGGGGCCCCAATTCCAATGAGTACTTTTAGGATTTTACAGGGCATTTTTACGCATTTGATTCTCACGCTTTAGGGGCCCCTAAAATGCCAGGGCAGTACAATTACCCCACAAGTGACCCCATTTTGGAAAGAAGACACCCCAAGGTATTCTGTGAGGGGTATGGTGAGTTTATGTAAAATTTTATTTTTGTCACAAGTTAGTGGAATATGAGAATTTGTAAAAAAAAAAAAATTTTCATTTCCGCTCACTTGTGGCAAAAATAAAAACTTCCATGAACTCACTATGCCCATCAGCGAATACCTTGGGGTGTCTACTTTCCGAAATGGTGTCATTTGTAGGGTGTTCCTACTGTCTGGGCATTGTAGTGCCTCAGGAAACATGATAGGTGCTCAGAAAGTCAAAGTGCGGAAATTCGCTTTTTGCACCATAGTTTGTAAACGCTATAACTTTTGCGCAAACCAATAAATATACACTTACTGCATTTTTTTTTTATCAAAGACATGTAGTACAATAAATTTAGAGAAAAATTTATATTGAAAAGTAGTTTTCTTTGAAAAATTTTGTGACAGAAAGTGAAAAGTCATTTTTTTGCAAAAAAATCGTTAATTTATGATTAATAGCAAAAAAAGTTAAAATGTCAGCAACAATGAAATAGCACCAAATGAAAGCTCTATTAGTGAGAAGAAAAGGAGGTAAAATTCATTTGTGTGGTAAGTTGCATGACGGAGCTACAAACAGTTAAAGTAGTGTAGCGCAGAATTGTAAAAAGTGGCCTGGTCATTAAGGGTGTTTAAGCTAGGGGGGCTTAAGTGGTTAAAGACAGACTCCCTATGCATGTTACTGCAAGGCACAGTGTTCTACAGCACTATAAAGGCTCTCTTCAGTCAGGAAATAGCAGTTTTTTAATGCAATTCGCTTCAAATAAATTTGTATCGATCCAATTTTTTTTTTTATTCGGCGAACCAGCAGAATTGAATTTTTAAAAAATTTGCTCATCTCTAATGAGAATATTTCAGAAAGTCTACTTGCCCTTGCTTCCAGTGTGCATTGTCATACACATATAAAGTACATGCCTTATATTCTGTTTATCTGTCTAAAATGTACACTGTAACAGTGTGTATCTTTGACTAAATTGGGCAATCAGCATAATTTACATATTATACTGTGATTGCATTGGAATACAAGTACAGCTGTTTTTCTTCAATTTTCACTTTTTGTATGCCTTAAGTTTGAATTATTAGTGAGCAGCTTTAAGGGGTCATTGGAGAGCAAAAAGCAACTAGGACTTTTTGGCTTTCAAGTAAACAAGTTTGAACCGTATATGCCCTCACAATATTGTTGATCAAAGACTGAAAAAATATTATTTCTTTTTAGCATATCAGTACAAACATATTTGTGAATCAATTAGACCTTTTTCAACCTGTTTGGTTTCAGCTTGATTGCATGCAGTAATTGATGTGGATATATTAGTTATGTCATGGATGTAGGGGGATTCCCATTTTGCATATTTATGGCTTATCCTCAACTTTCATTTCATGGTAGCTGTCACTAGAGAGGAGACTGCAAATGAGCAACTCTCCCTATTCACTTTCATGAGAGTTCCAAAAATAGCTGAGCATAGGTATTGGGATTGTTCCATTAATGGTCCCATTCTTCAGATAGGTACTGATCCAAGTGGTGGGACTCACATCTGTTGGACATTTATGCAGTATCCTTGTATATGTCATAAATGGTGGAGATCAGAAAGAGTTTTCCCATAGAAAACAAATGTCTGTGGGACTGCCAGTACAGTCTCAACTATCGATTCCATAGAAGTGAATTGAGCAGTAGTCACACATACACCACTGCTCTATTCAAACAAAAAACTTTAAACCTTCTTAATTGGGATTACTGGAGGTTCTGGTGGTCATACCCCCAGCAGACGGCTGCCGTTGCATCTCCCCTTCATGCTGATTAAACCATCCAGTGGCCGTTGCAGCCAATAGCAGGCTGCGACGAGGGCGAGCCACCCTAGCATTGCGGGTGACGCAAGGAAGGCTCGTCCCCATCATGGCCGGCTATTGACCGTGCCCCCATCTCCATATGTTTTGATCTGCACGATGGGGAGATGCATATGGATCAGAAGCGACACGGGTGTTGGGGAGCAGGGTAAGTATTACCTATATGAGGGGCCTGGGCATTAGGGGGGTCCTTATAGGGTTTGGATAACCCCTTTAAGTAAAGCACTGTGCTTCAGTTTTGTCTGGAGAGCTGCTTTGTTGGCGCAGTAGGCTTTTAATTTCATGTAAAAAGTTAGTTTGAAAACACAATAAACTAGATTTGCCAGAAATGACAGTAATGAACAGACTTAAATAAAATACTTTTTGGCATACCAGGCTTTTTTATATAACAGTTAATAAAAAAAAACACAAAAAAAACAACTCGATCCGTCTTAGTTATAACAGTTACCTCTGTCTAAGGTTGCCTATGCCAGGACTAAAGTTAAAGGGAATTTGTCAAGCTAGAGAAAGTGGTGTATAGTGTAAGTGATGCTGAGTTGGGTTAGAAATTTGTATCTTCATATTCACTTTAATTCCAACACTGTGCTCTGACAAGGCAGCAGAAAAATATATTGAGAGGACTCAAAGAGGAGTCCTCTCAATTAATTTTACCTCTGGTTTGTGGGAGCACAGTGTTGGAATGCAAATGAGTATGGGATCCTACCCAGTCCCGGCGCTAATGCCAGAAACAGGCCGGATCCCCTCCGTTTCCTATTATAGTCAACGAGGTCTGGCGGTACTCCAGGTATGATGACTACAATAAACTTTAGCAGGCTGTTCCTTAGCGGTAAAAGCATGTGGGATACTTTTAACGCATATGTGAAAGTGGCCTAAGGGAATGCAAACTTACCTGGTATAAAGATATGAATCCTAAGAAAAAAAAAAAGGAAACAATATAAGGGCAGACTAGATGGACCTTGAAGACTTTTTCTGCTCCCACTCTTCTATGATTTCTCCTGTCTACATTTTTAACTAAATTATATCATTCCTTTCTCAATGACCGCAGACTCTTGGCTACTGAAAGACCTATCTGTTATATTCAAAGACACCAATCCACTTTCAGGACTAAGATAGAACAGGGAGGGGAGGCTCCATCCATGGAGCTGGTAGCTGTTCATGAAGAAGAGCAGAAACAAAAGTAAAAACACTGGTAGTAGTTTCTATAGAGCTAGGGGTTGGCATTATAATAGGGGAGTTTTTGTCTTTATAAGTAGGAATGAAGGAACCGTTACTTCACTTTATTATTTTCCATTATAATATGGTTATAGCAGAAAATAATAACATTCTTATGACAGAATGCAAAAGAATATGGCAATTTAGGGGTTAAAAAATAATAATAATCTCACCTCATCCTCTTGATGGCACTGCCACAGTGTCATCTATCTTCTTTCAGCAGGACCTGCAAAAGGACATGCGATGACGTCACCACGCTCACCACGAACCCAGAAAATAATAACGTAACCTGAACACAGCACCCGGACTTCAGTGAAAAAGTTTGGGTTCAAGTCCGGTTACCCGAACTCGCAAAGTTCGGTACAAACCTCATCCCTATTTATAAGGCTTGAAAAATTTTACTAGCCAGCTTTACTTTGTAGCAAAAAAAAATATTTCTTCCCAGATTTCAAAGGAAAATTATTATTATTATTATTTATTATTAGGGCGCCATTCATTCCATAGCGCTGTACATATCATAAGCGGTGCACATACATAATACAGGCAATTGCATTAAGCATGAACGAGACATAGTTACAGACTGGTACAGAAGGACAGAGGGCCCTGCCCGTGAGGGCTTACAATCTACATGGTATGAGGGAAGGAGACAGTAGGCGAGGGTGAAGCTGGTCATGGTGGTATAGAGGCAGCAGTGTCACTGATTGTAGGGTTGTCTGAAGAGGTGGGTTTTCAGGTTTCTTTTAAAGGATTCCACTGTAGGTGAGAGTCTGATATGTTGGGGTAGCGAGTTCAAGAGTATAGGGGATGCCCGGGAGAAATCTTGGAGGCGAGTGTGGGAAGAGGTGATAAGAGGAGAGGAGAGAAGGAGGTCCTGTGAGGATCGATGATTGCGTGTGGGGATATATCGGGAAAGTAGCTCAGAGATGTAGGGAGGGGACCGGTTGTGGACGGCCTTGTATCTGTTGGTTAGTATTTTAAACTGAATTCGCTGGGCAATGGGGAGCCAGTGCAAAATGCAATTAACCTATTCAAACCAATTAAGTCTTCGTATAGATTCTTCTTGGCTCTTTAAATGGCACATATGAAACATGGGTTTCTAAGAGGACAGGGAGAACTCAGAAACAGATATTTTAAGAAACATAGATCAATGGTTGAACAACAGTGTGACACAGTTACAAATGAATGGAGAGCTTTCACACTCATCTTGGAGGAGGTCATCAATCTTCCTCTTTTTGTTCTGCTTTAAATTGATACATGATGTCAACTTTATGTTCCATGTCGTAGGCTAAAATAAAGCAAGTAATCTTTTTCTCTACTTTCTTCATCAGAAAGTATCTTAATTTGTACAATCAACTCTCCGGGTATGAGATTAGTGAAACTGGTTCATTTGCATCTTGAAGATTCAATTGAGGAGAGAATTTTTAACTATGCATTTATTACTCATCTATATAAGATGGGAGAATCAAATCCCCAGGTTGTAGGTTTAGTGAAAATTAGACTGATTTGCCTCCTATAGAATCAATAGAGACGATTATTTTTATAAGGTGCACCTGCCTGGGCTTCATTTAGGGTGCCTGATTTTTGGAAATATTCCTGTGCATATCTTAAATTCAGGGACATGAGTTTAAACAATGTGGAGTGAATTTTTCATTGTAGGTGTATTTGGGGGTCCGTTTTTAGATTCGAGTTGCTATGAGCACTGGCACTAAATTTATGAAAATCTCAAAGCAATAATTTGTCACCAGTGCAATGTGGTTGCACATATTTCAGTAAAAGTAGACCTAGGAGATGCCTAATATAGAGTCTTAACCTTTTTCAGACTTTTCTACTTCATAAATGTGCCACAAAAGTGATCTACTCTAAAACTCTGGCCAGATTTTCGCTCCACATTTGTAGGTGATGCTGGAAGATGCAATGCTTAAAAAGTCACAACATTTTTGCATATTTTGAAGCCAGAATTCTGGCATACAGAGCTTGATAAATTTGTATGCATTTTTTTTAATGCTATCTCTATGGAGGTGGGATGTGGTAATTGACTATCCAGGTCTTATGGGTGACACACAAGTGTTTTTTTCATGATGTGTTTTTAGTAGTGGCAGACAAATTTATTTTTTAAAGGGAATCTGTCAGTTCCAAAAGAACCCCCAAACTAGAGTATGCGGTGTATAGTGTAAGTGATGATGAGTCCACTTATGTAATCTGTATCTTCATATCCACTTGCATTTCAGTGTTATGCTTCAACAAACTAGCAGTCAAAACCATTAAGGGGGCTCTCATGCTCATACACATAATGGAAATGACTCAAAGAGGAGCCCTCTCAATGGATTTTACTGCTAGTTTGTGGGAGCACAGCATCGCAATGTACTGTAAGTGAGAATGAAGATAAAAATTATATAACCGGACTCGACATCACTTACATAGAACAGTGGGGGGAAGCTGGCAGACCTTTTAATCTATGGGTATGCAGGATTGTTTGTAAGGGCTCATTCATACGACCGTATGAATGGGTCTGCATCCGTTATGCAATTTTGCAGAATGGGTGCGGAACCATTCATTTTAATGGGGTTGCAAAAGATGCTGTCCGCATCAGGGGCGGGTTCTAGGTTAAATGGGGGCCTGGGGCGAAAAACAATAATGCCCCCCAACACAGGTCAGGGCCGGTTCTATAACCCCCCCTCCTAAACATTACATACCCATACACATCTATATCTCTATTACCCATACACATCTATATCTCTCAGTGCAGACAGTGCCCCAGTAAGTCCCAGGGCGAATTGAAGCCAAACAAATTGACTTTGATCCGAATTTCCCAAAAAAATCTAATTTGCCGCTTGGTAATTAATCTATTTTTCCTGAAATGGGGGTAAAAATTAGTGTTGATCGAGCACCCAAGTGCTCGGGTGCTTTGGCCAAACACATCGGGATGCTCGGGTGCTCTAGTGAGCACCCGAGTATAATGAAAGTTAATGGGAGAACCCTAGCATTAAACCAGGCACCCCCTGTTCTGAAGACGGGAGGGTTCCTGATTCATAGGAAAAGGTCAGAAATTCATGGAAACATCACCGAAAATGGTTCGGGAACAGCATGGGGAGGATGTCTGGATGCATCTTGGACTCCCAGGTCTCTGCTGGAAACGATGTTGTCAGAGTAGTATGCCACTTTTACAAACTAACAATAATACGCACAAAACCAAAGATAAAATTGATTTTAGAGGAAAAATTGTTAGGAAACATTCTTTCCTGTATATGTACTTGTATATAAAGTGCAAGTGCAGCCAAAAATTACAAGCAAGAGGCACTCCGATACAACCTGTATATCACATAAAGAAGGGCCTCATAAAGCCTATGCACTAAGTGAAAAGGCTTCTAAAAAGTACAAGGAAGCGGCATTCCAATACACACTTATTTACACATAAAGGAGGGCATCATACACACCCTTGAAAAATTAAGACTGATGGCCTGCTGGTGACGCTCAAAAACATTTGGCGTGAGGGCCTGCTAATCTGACCACCTAAAACATCATTAGGGCTGAGAGTCTGCTGGAGAGCTGACCCTGTAAAAGATTGTAGGTGAGGACCTGCCAGTGAGCTGACCCTGTAAAGCATTATATGCGAGGCGCTGCAGGTGAGCTAACCCTGTAAAAGATTGAATGTGAGGGCCTGCAGGTGAGCAGACCCTGTAAAACATTATATACAAGAGCCTGCTGAGGTAATGACCCTGTAAACATTATATGCGAGGGCCTGTAGGTGTGCTGACCCTGTAAAAGATTGTAGGTGAGGGCCAGATGGTGAGCTGACCCTTTAAAAGGTTGTAGGTGAGGGCCTGCAGGTGAGCTGACCCTGTAAAAAATTGTATGCGATGGCCTGAAGGTGAGCTGACCCTGTAAAACATTATATGTGAGGGCCTGCAAGTGAGCTGACCCTGTAAAAGATTGTAGGTGAGGGCCTGCAGGTGAGCTGACCCTGTAAAACATTATATGTGAGGGCCTGCAGGTGAGCTGACCCTGTAAAACATTATATGCGAGCGCCTGTAGGTGATTTGACCCTGTGAAAGATTGTAGGTGAGGGCCTGCTGGTGAGCTGACCCTGTAAAACATTGTATGCGAGGGCCTGCCAGTGAGCTTACCCTGTAAAACATTATATGTGAGGCCATGCAGGTGAGCTGACCCTGTTAAAGGTTGAAAGTGAGGGCCTGCAGGTTAGCAGACCCTGTAAAACATTATATGCAAGAGCCTGCTGGTGAAATGACCCTGTAAAACATTATATGTGAAGGCCTGTAGGGGAGCTGACCCTGTAAAAGATTTGTAGGTGAGACCTGATGGTGAGCTGACCCTTTAAAAGGTTGTAGGTGAGGGCCTGCAGGTGAGCTGACCCTGTAAAAAATTATATGCGGGGGCCTGCAGGTGAGCTGACCCTGTAAAACATTATATGCGAGGGCCTGCAGGTGAGCTGACCCTGTAAAGCAAAAGTACACTGTATGTCACAGATACATTTTTTTAACCGCACACTTTACACTTTAGATACAGTATGGCACTGTTAGGCCTCTTTCACAACGGATAAGAGGCGGGTGCGTTGCGGGAATATGCACAATTTTCCTGCGCGGGTAAAAACGTTTGTAATGCGTTTTGCACGCGCGTGAGAAAAATAGCCATGTTTGGTACCCAACCCGAACTTCATCACTGAAGTCCGGTTTCGGGTCTTCTGGAGAATTTATTATTTTCCCTTATAACATGGTTATAAGGGGAGATAATAGCATTCTTAATAAAGAATGCATAGTAAAATGAAGTGGAAGGGGTTCAAAAATAATAAAAGTTAACTTACCTTAGCCACTTGATCGCGTAGTTGCGATCTGTCCTCTCTTTCCCTGCATCAGCTAAGAACTAAAGGACCTGTGATGACGTCACATCACATGGTCCAATCACATGGTACATCTTACCATGGTGATGGACCATGTGATTGGACCATGTGATGTGCCGCAGCGCACATGTTACACCGCAAAGATTTATTTTTCACTGCACACGTTGCACTAGAGATGTGGCACTGGTAATGTCACTGTCTGCAGCAGACATCGTCTATGGAAAAAATTCAATGGATGTCACAGATATTTTTCGGGTGCTCACACTTTACGTAGGAGATGTGGCGCGGCTAATTTAACAGTCCGCAACGGATACCGTCTATGGAAAAAGTACACTGGATGTCACAGATATTTTTTGGGATGCGCACACTTTACACAGAAGATGTTGCACAAATAATTTCACTGTCTGCAGCAGCCTATGGATGCGCTAAAAAATATATTGCTGCTGCCACACACAATAGTCTTTAATTGGGTTTTTGGGTCTGTAAAGTTTTAGCAATTTAGCGCAGGTTGAGCTAAAAATATATATTGCTGCTATCACACACAATAGTCCTTAAAAGGACTTTTGGATCTCTGAAAAGTTTTAGCAATTTAGCGCAGGTTGCGCTACAAATATATATTGCTGCTATCACACACAATAGTCCTTAAAAGGACTTTTGGATCTCTGAAAAGTTTTTCTAATAAAAATAGTCCAATATCACTCCCTACACTGTCTGTTCTTCCAATGCACAGCTCTCCTTGAATAAGACTGAGCTGAACACGCGCCATCGGGTTCTATATAGAACTCAATGACGCGTTCTGGCCAGCCAATCACTGTAATGCCAGTAACCAGCATGGTTACGGCATTACAGTGATGGCAGTACATACCTGCACGTTTATTGGTTATACAGCCAAGAAACGTCCGGGGAAGAGACTCGAGAATATCTCTAGAGCACATGTGGTATTCGGCCGAATACCGCCATGTGCCGAGCATAGCGATGCTCGAGCTGATCTGGTGTTCGGCTGAGCATGCTCACTCATCACTAGTAAAAATAAAAAAATTCATACTCACCTCATCCATTTGCACGCAAAGAGACTGTTGCGGCCATCAAGATAGCAGAAACTGTACAAAATTTCGTCACCACGCCTGGGTAGCGTGATGACTTCATTATGTCACCACGTGAGATATTGCACGGTGTCTTCAATCAAGATGGCCGCAAGGGCCTCTATGTGAGCAAATGGATAGGGTGAGTATTTTTTTTACCCTGATTAACCCCTGAAAGGGATAAATGGTAGCCTCAGATGCTGCAATCTGAGAAGTTCCATGACAGGGGGCGGAGCAATCGCCATTCCCCATCATTGCAACTGCTACATACAAAGGAATGTGCTTTGTAATGAAGTAATTCATCACAAATCAAATTTCTTTGTGAAATTTGGGGAAGCAGCCGAATCGCATTTTTCATAACTTTGCTCATTTCTAGCTAGCACATTGCAAGAATGTATTAAAACTGTATCATGAGAAATTGGAGTCCTCAAAAGAAAAATATGGAAAGTATTGTAAAGATGGACATTGCGGTATCAGCCCACTATGCCTAGTCAGATTTGAATGTAGCTAGGTGTATGTGCTAAAATAACAAAATCATAGTGATGACTTCAGCCATATCAGCAGCTGTGTAGCCATGAGTCTGAGGGGGCATCAGATGTAGGACCCTGGACCCTTTTCTAGAGACAAAATGGTAGCTTTTTGCCATCTGCTATGTTGGTTCTACATCTTCTATTTCATGAAGGTAATTAATGTCAGTAATGTTGTGGGCCAATTATTAGCTTTGCTTTGGACACCTTGAGCAATCCACTCCTTCAGCCTTCTGTGAAAGATGGATCCTTTGTAGTACCCCAGGGCGGGCACTACTATTCCTACACTCTGCTACTGTCTCTAATGGCTAACAAATTATGTCATCTATTTATTCCATGTCCTCCTACACTGTGCATTCATTATATTGCTTATCTAACTGTTATGTATTGTATTCCATCGACTCTGCCTGGTTAATCAGCAGGTGGAAGTGGATGTGGCAGAGATCTTTAGATAGAATGGAACTTACCATTCCATTTCCCCCCTTTTGGCCAGAAGTGGGCTAGGCTTGCTTGTTACCAAGGGAGGGGTTGCAGGAAGCCATAGTCAGTCGAGAGTGAAATTGAGAGTTAAAAGGAGATGAGAAGCACCCCGACTCCTTGCAATTCATGGACTTAGTATTACAAGGGGGTCAACAGCCAAAAGCACCCCACTCAAAACTACCAGAACTGTCATAAAGTCCAGTAAGCAGACCAAAGCCAGAGAAAGGCAAAGAAAAGTGTCACAGCTGACGTGCCAGTGCACCCTAAAACGTGCTGGAGCCAGAGAAAGATCAAATATTTTCTGGATGCAAGTTTATAGGAGCACCATGACACACACAACTAATAAGGCCGCATTACCACTGAGCATTCCTAAAAACCTGGGATGCAATCAGCCCTGGGGGGTGGCGTGCTGCACCTTTATCAAGAGTCAATGCTTCTTGATTATGTTAGGGGATGTAGTTTAACACCATAAGGAACAAGTACTAGAAGTTGAACAGTATTTGGAAATACTTATGACCATTTTGAAGAACATGGTACTTCCTGTGGGTATTTTTTTGCCCATACCACATTTTGTTTCTTATTTTTCAAAACCAGACATACAAAAATAACGAAAATTCCTGATTCCCAATGCAGATCATTACTTCCTCTCCCATGAAGGCTTCTAATATTCCAATTCATGTCAAATGAAAGGGAACATCTCTTTTCTGCTGCTTGTTCAGCAGTATCGTCTAATGTCATTTCCATTTTCCATGTGTCGTAAACTTTCTTGCATTTTGAGTCTCCTGAGTATTTGCAGAACTGCTGTTCCAGCTCTTCTCTTATTTTAAGCACGTCACGTAGATGCATATATACTTATTTCCAATCCAGCCCACTCCTAGGCTTTCTGCTTTCTAGCCAAACAATTCTCTCTCCTCATTTTTATTCAGCAGCATCTTAGGAGCATCTATGCTCAAAGCTGTCACTTTTCATTGGTGAACGCTACCAGGAGTGTGTTTCCTCTGTCTTCTGCTTTAACCCCATGCACCTCCTTGGAGGGAGTCTGATACTTCCACGCTGATTGCTTACTGCGCATTAGTCTGCTTGTCAGTCCTGGACTGCTCTTCTAATTATTACCATTCATGAGGAAGAAGAATGCATTACCTTATTATTTCCCGCAGGATAATTACGCCTTGTTTTGCTATGGTTCTCCCACTAATAACCAAAGCACTTTTTGGAAAAGACGAGTATTCAGTGCTGAAAAAGTGAATATGAATTTTGTACAAGGCTATTAAACTAATTGTTAATACAATAATATTTAAAAAAAATGTTAACTGTCAGATATAAGAATGAAGTTGTTGCATTGCTTAAAAGGGTTAATCCCATAATTAATGTAAAAAATGAAAATCAGACATCATATAGCACATGACAATCTCTTTCTAAAGAAAAACCTAGAACCGACCCTGGTCCTCACATGGATCCAGAGTCTCCACATTCATTGCTCTAATTGCTTTGCTAGATTTACAGTAGATGACTTGTTATTTATTTGGTCGGGTGGACAAGCGACCATACCACTGTTCGGAGAATACCTTAATGATAATAAATGCAACCTTATATTTACACTTGATTTTAATGCCTCCACCATTCCTTTTCTTGATTTGCTTCTGACAGGTGATACTTTGACCTTCAAGGTGATTATCCATATATATCGTAAGGAGACTGCCGGCAACAGTACTCTTTCTGCAACATCGTGTCACCCCCCACATGTTATTCATAATATACCGAGGGGTGAATATATTTGTGCCAGACGTAACTATTCAGACGATGCGGCTTTTTCTGAGATAAATACTGTTACTGAACGTCTCCTAGTACGGAACTATTCCAATGAGTCACTGAATCAGGCAAAAAGACTGAGTGCTGTAATAAAATCAAAAGGTGCTTCAACAAAGTATTAGTTTAAGGGTGTGCACACTTATGCAGCCATATTATTTTATTTTATATTTTTTCTTCCCTCTACCTAAAAGATTTCAGTTTGTTTTTCAATTGAGTTGTACAGTTTATAGGTCACATTAAAGTTGGAAAAAGTTCTGAAATGATTTATCTTTGTCTCATTTTTTTACAGCACAGAATCCTGACATTTTAACAGGGGTGTGTAGCTTTTTATATTCACTGTATATCAAGTTGGTAGCTCAAGGGGAGTGTCCTTTCTGCTGCAGCTCAGGAGGTGTGTTCTTTCTGCTGCAGCTCTCACCCTATGACAGCTCAAGAGGCAGTTGAAGGATGTACCTGAGCATGTGCGGCCATCTCAATAAGTCAGACAAAGAAATAAGAAAGAGAAGAAACAGCAGGTGGTGCGATACAGATACATTTTATTAAATAACTTAGTGACTATACTAAAATTTTAATTGCATGTAATTACAGAAGTATACAGATCCAGGTGCTGGTTTGAAAACTACTTTTTTCTTGGGAAAACCCCTTTAAGTGTAATTAACGTTTTCATGGGGTAACATACTTTCTGCCTGATAAACATAAAACATATAAATGCATAAGAATCTGATGCCCATGAAAAACATCTATGTCCCAGACTGATGTGTGCGTGTGTCCGTGCACGTGTGTTTGTGTGCAGGATTGGAGACTTGTCCCTTTTTTGGGGAAAATGAAGACTTGGTATTTTTTAGGATTAGTTGATATCTGTTGATATCATCACAAAGCTTATAGAGGTGAATGTTGAGGTGTTCAGTGTGTGGTGCAGGGTAAATTATTCTCAGTATATCACAGGGTATGTGCATTGGGTTTAATGTCTTGTGTAGTTATTTTGTCATTGCACCAATGAATTTGTGATATTAAAGGTATTACGATATGATTGATATCTATTAGAGATGAAAAATTTGATTCGGCAACTTTGCCGAAGCTAGCCAAGAAATTAGGTTTGTTCTGATTTAATTAATCACAAATTGCTATAAATCAAGTATACACGTAAGTCACGATGGCTAAGAGAATGTATGGAGCGTGCTGCGGCAGTGAGCCCTCTTTATGCGCGGCAGGAGCCAACTGTATCAGACAGCAGACACCCGGCTGCAATCACAGGGATGAGTGATCCCGTCGAACCACGTCATTTAACCCCTCAGATGTCATGATCAGCGCCAATCAAGGAATCTGTAAGGTAAGCCTTCCAATCGGAGCCCCCGCAGTGAAATTGCTGGGCGGCAATTGGTTACCTAGGCAGCTTGGACATTCTGAAGATTTCCAATACTGAGGAACACTAACTATATCACTAAAATAATGGATTAACTCTGAATGTCAGTGCACTAGAATGTGATGCACACGGCGATACACTCTACCTGCAGTCTCCCTGGACTCTCCTGTTCCAATAATCTTTTATTTATCATTTTCAGCAACACTGTCCCTAGTGCATGAACGCTTGTCACGTCTCTTCCTATACTCAGCTCACAGGACAATGGCAGATATTGCGTGGGGTGATGATTTTTTAGGGCTATGACATCACATGGCTATCTGCGGATTGGCTGGCTGCATGGCATTTTGGCTGATCTTGTGTTTCTGGGATTCCTACTTTAAATTAGTAACACGTGCAGCCGCCATTTTAGGAAAAACTGATTCATTACCGCAAAGCATGAGGAAATTCAGATTTGTTACGAATAAAAGTTTTCTTAATCGTTGGACCGCTTCCGCTTCGAAAGTTTTGCTTTGCTTAACACTAATATATGTATTTGATGAACTTGTTTTCCTCTTGCCATTATCTAAAGTGACGTGTTTAACCTCTTAAGGACATAGGACGTACCGGTACGTCCTGTGTATTAATTGCTATTGCGCCCAATTCGGGTGTGATAGCAACATGGTTCCTGCTGATATAGTTCAGCAGGAACCATGTTCTAATGCCGAGGGGGGTCCTGCGGCCCCCCCATATCGGCGATCGCAGCAAACCGCAGGTCAATTCAGACCTGCGGTTTGCTGTGTTTCCGGCTGCATTCGGGTCCCCGGTGACCCGATGAACCGGAAAAGAAGGTCATCAGTGGTGTGAAAACACACCACCAATCACCGTCCTTAGATTGGGGCAGTGGCAGCGTCACTTACAGTTGTCTCCCCTGATTGGCCGGCGTCAGCGAACGGCGTGAAGTTCAAACTTCCGCTGCTTCCTCTCTCCTCCCACAGTTTCCAGCGTGGCAGAGGAGAGAGCAGCATCCCCAGCAGCAGCATCCCCAGCAGCAGCATCATTCCCTAGGGTCAGTAAGGGAAAGGGTATTTAGGCAGGGATAGTAAGGGAAAGTTAGTTAGGAAAAAGTTTTTGGTGTCTAGGGTACACAGCACTTAGCTTTTTTTTTCACTTTTACATTTCCTTTTTTTAGCTTTTTATTAAATTGAACACCTGGCCCCACACACACGCACACTTCAATAAAGTTTATTTTACACGCACGACACACACTCGCACAACACACACTCCCATGGCCCGCAGGATGTTCTCGGTGGAGGAGGCATACGCCGAGAGCGCGAGTGAGGATGAGGATGACCCCACGTTCCTCCTGTCATCCGCATCCTCATCATCTGATGATGATGAGCTGCCAGGCGGAGCGAGAGGAGCCGCATGCTAGGGACCCTGTGGCCAGCAGCACTAGTACGAGCCGCCCTGGGGCTCGTACTAGTTTTCCGGCCCACCAGTCAAGTGCACCTGAGCCCCCTACAGGTGAACGAGTCTGGTGCACCCCAGAGGACATTAAGCCCGAGATTCCTGAGTTTGTTGGCAATCCAGGAATCCAGATTCCCACAGTGGGATTTACTGAAATTGACTTTTTTTTTTTTTTCAGTTACCCACTTGTGAATGTGATGGTGGAGCAGAAGAATCTGTACGCCCAACAGTTCGTTGCTCAACACCCGGGCTCCTTTTTGGCCAGGCCCGGTGGCTGGACGCCGGTCAGTGCAGCCGAGATGAGGACGTTTTGGGGCCTCGTGCTGCACATGGGCCTGGTCAAAAAACCAAGTACAGACATTACTGGAGTGGGGATATCCTCTACCATTACTGGAGTGGGGACATAAGATACGGCTGGTCATCGATCACTTTGGGGCCAAATTTGTGGAGGCCTACGTACCTGGAAGGGAGGTCGCGGTTGATGAGTCTCTCGTTGCTTTCAAGGGGAGACTCAGTTTCCGCCAATACATTCCCTCTAAGCGAGCGAGGTATGGTGTCAAAATGTACAAAATTTGTGAGAGTACCTCAGGGTACACTTACAAATTTCGTGTGTACGAGGAGCGAGATTCCCATATTGAACCCCCAGAATGTCCCCCCACTCTGGGTGTTAGCGGGAAACTCATGTGGGACCTTTTGCACCCACTGCTGGATAAGGGTTACCACTTGTACAGTATTCCCTTGTTTCAGGCCCTCTCCGCCAGATCCACGTTCGCTTGTGGGACCGTGTGGAAAAATCATCGCGGCCTCCCTACCTCCCCCCTCCAGGTAACTATCCCCAGGGGTCAGACACGTGCCCTTACCAGCGACAACCTGTTGCTGGTCAGATATAAGGACAAGAGGGATGTCCTTATACTGACCACGATCCATGGTAACGGCGTCACCCCAGTCTCTGTGCCAGGTACCACGGCAACGGTCCTCAAGCCCGATTGTATCGTCGACTACAATCAGTATATGGGAGGAGTTGATCTCTCTAATCAAGTCCTCAAACCATATAATGCCATGCGGAAAACCCAGGTATGGTACAAAAAAGTTGCGGTCTACTTGGTACAGGTTGCCATTTACAACGCTTTTGTACTATCCCGAAGCGCTGGCAGCACAGGGACATTCATAGTAACATAGTAACATAGTATATAAGGCCGAAAAAAGACTTTTGTCCATCCAGTTCGACCTGTTTCCTGCAAGTTGATCCAGAAGAAGGCAAAAAACCCCTGTGAGGTAGAGCCAATTTTCCCCACTTAAGGGGAAAAAATTCCTTCCCGACTCCAATCAGGCAGTCAGAATAAATCCCTGGATCAACGACCCATCTCTAGTAGCTATAGCTTGAAATATTATTACGCTCCAGAAATACATCCAGGCCCCTCTTGGGAAAGGGAAATTCCTCCAATTCTATGAGGCAGTCCTCAAGGCCCTGATCTTTTTAGACCGTGAAAGAGCAGGTCGAAGTACCTCAGGAACTGGAGGCGCCCGGGTCGTCCCTGGCCAACACTTTCCAGGTGTGGTCCCTCATACTGGAAAGAAGGGACGAACCGAAAAAAAAGTGCAGAGTGTGTCACAAGAGGGGGATACGGAAGGACACTACCACTCAATCTGACATGTGCCCCGATCATCCGGGCCTCTGCATTGATGGTTGCTTCAGGGAGTATCACACTTCCATGGAGTTCTAAATTATTATAATCCCAGACAATCCCCTAGAAAATACATAAAATTACGGCTCTCAGACTTTGGAAACACGGAAACAACTTTTTTTTTTTTTTTCAAAAATGATTTTATTGTATTTAAGTTTTGAAAAAATCTTGTTTTAGTGTCTCCAAAATCTGAGAGCCATACATATTGGGCATCGTCGCATCCGTAAAAATCTGATCTATAAAAATAAAATATTATCTAACCCCTCGGATAAACGCCCTTAAAAAAAAAAAATTAAAACGATGTCCCAAAACATTTTTTTTGTCACCTTAGATCCAGAAAAACAGCACGTCATCAAAAAGTAAAATGCCCCCCAAAATAGTGCCATTAAAACTGCCCTCTCACCATGCAAAAAATGAGCCCCTACATAAGACAGTCGCCCAACCCAAAAAAAAAAAAAAACTTTTAGAATGTGGAGACACAATTTTTTTTTTCTTTTTATAAGTTGGTTGATGATGTCAAACTGAAACCAACAAAATACTAAAAGTAGTCATATTAGGTATTGCCACGTCCGTAACAATGTGCTCTATAAAAATAACATTTTAACTAACTCCTCGGATAAACACCGTAAAAAAAAAAAGATGTAAAAAAAGCAATTTTTTGTCAACTTAAATCATAAAAAGGGAAATAGCGAGCAATCAAAAAGTCATATGCCCCCCAAAATAGTTCCATTTATACCGCCATCTCATCCCACAAAAAATGAGCCCCTACCTAAGACAATCACCCAAAAAATTAAAAAACTGTAGCTCTCAGGCTATGGAGATACTAAAATTGTTTTTTTTTTGCTTCTAAAATAATAATATAGTGTAAAATCTAAATAAATGTAAAAAAAGTAGAAATATTAGGTATTGTCGCATCCGTAAGAATCTGCCCTATAAAAATAACATTTGACCCAACCCCTCGGATGAACAGTGTTAAAAAAAAAAAAAAAAAGATGGTGCCAAAACACACATTTTTTGGCAAATTTTATATTTAAATCTATTTTTTCGGGTAATAAAGCAAGGGTTAACAGCCAAACAAAATTCAAAATGTATTGCCCTTATTCTGCAGTTTGCAGAAACACCCTATATGTGGTCGTAAACTGCGGTACGGGGACACGGCAGGATGCAAAATGAAAGGAACGCCATATGGTTTTTGGAAGGCAGATTTTGATGGACTGGTTTATTTACGCCATGTCCCATTTGAAGCCCCCTTAATGTAACGCTAGAGTAGAAACTCCAAAAAAGTGACCCCATCTAAGAAACTACACCCATCAAGGTATTCCAAGCTGATTTTTTACAAACTTTGTTAACCCTTTAGGTGTTCCACAAGAGTTATTGGCAAAAGGAGATGAAATTAAAAAAAAAGTTTTTTTGTTACTTTCCATAAAAAAAACTTAATATAGAGCAACCAAAAATAATATTTACCCTAAAATAGTCCCTAAAAAACTACCACCTTATCCGGTAGTTTCAATGATGGGGTCACTTTTATGGAGTTTCCACTCTAGGGGTGCATCAGGGGGGCTTGAAATGGGTCATGGTGTAAAAAAACCCGTCCAGCAAAATCTGCCTTCCAAAACCCATATGGTGTTCCTCTCCTTCTATGTCCTGCCGTTTGGCCAAACAGTAGTTTACAACCACATATGGAGTGTTTCTGCAAAGTACAGAATCAGGGCAACCCATATTGAGTTTTGTTTGGTAGTTAACCCTTGCTTTATTCCTGGAAAAAATGGATTCAAATGGAAATTTTTCCCAAAAATAGAATTTCTAAAATTGTTTCTCTATCTGCCATTAACTCTTGTGGAACACCTAAAGGGTTAACAAAGTTTGTAAAACCCGTTTTGAATACCTTGAGGGGTGTACTTTCTTAGATGGAGTCACTTTTTTGGAATTTCTATTCTAGGGGTGCATCAAGGGGGCTTGAAATGGGACATGGTGTAAAAAAAAACGTCCAGCAAAATCTGCCTTCCAAAACCCATATGGTGTTCCTCTCCTTCTGTGTCCTGCCATTGGCCAAACAGTAGTTTACGACTACATATGGGGTGTTTCTGCAAAGTACAGAATCACGGCAACCCATATTGAGTTTTGTTTGGTAGTTGACCCTTGCTTTATTAATTTATTTTTTTGAAAAATTGTTAGCCGTGTCATGAAGTACAATATGTGACGAAAAAAAAATCTCAGAACGGCCTGGGTAAGTAAAAGCGTTTTAAAGTTATTCACACCTAAAGTGATAGATGTCAGATTTGCAAAAAATGGCCCGGTCCTTAAGGTGAAATAGGGCCATGTCCTTAAGGGGTTAAGGTATTTGGGTAGATAGGAGTCGTGAACTGAATATGCCAGAATTGACATTATCTAGCTCATATATCAATTTTAGCGCCAATAGCACTAAAATGCGAACTTTTAAAACCGAAATGAGCCATTTCAGCAACCTCTGTCAGACCGCACTTGCAAATTTTTAAACATATTGACAACTTTTGAAGCATATGTGCGACATTTCCACTGGTAAATTGCGACTTTTGTCACAGACATGGGGTGTTTTTGTTATTGTAGTGTTTTTGTTGACTGTTCTTTAGCTGATTTGATAGCCCAGTCAACTTTGACATTTATAACTCACTTCTGGCATGATACATTTTTTATGATGAAAATTCTGGAAAAAACATTGATATATAACGTTGATATATTTGGCGCAAATCAAAATGCCATTATTATTGGCACATTTTACACCATAATTATGTTGCAACATGCTTAGTAAATGTCCCCGAAGGACGCTAGGCACACAGCCAAGTCAACACAGGAGTGGCTTAGGGAAAACTCTGCGATTATCCTTGAGTGGCCCAGGTAGATCCTTGACCTAAACCCAATCGAACATCTCTGGAGAGACCTGAAAACAGTAGTCCACCAACCGTCCTCATCCAACCTAACAGAACTTGAATGCTCTCCAAAGGTGTGTGGCTTAGCAAGGACGGAGGTTTGGCCTAACAAGCAACATTTTGTGGCAAAATTGTATTCCAAAGTAATTTAAACAATGGCTGGGATATAGTTAGACAAAATTGTCCAGCCATGCACTGAATCCAGCACAGGTCACTGTGATAACTTTGGCACATTTTTACAGTGTGTACAATATCTTCACCATTGTGTCCTGTTTGTTGTACAAAGAAATTTAAAAAGGTTTTCCCTCTGGCTAGGTTATCATCTGCTCACCAACCACAGTGCCGCATAGCGACTGTGCTTGGTATGCTAGTTCAACTCCATTCACCACTATGGGGCTGAGCTGCGCCAAGGCCATGTGAGTTAATGTGTCGTCACTTGGCCTTGGTAAATCTGAGAGAAGGCCATGGTGCTACTTGAAGCATCTCTGCCTTCTCAAACAGGCAGAGCAGTGATTCCAAACATAGTGCTAATGTCATTAAAAACTATCTTCAGCGTAAGTAAGATCTCAACATCATCCAGTCTGTCTGTGATTACCTGAAGAGACAAAAGAATTTCAGCAAGCCTACATCCACTGAAGATCTGTGGTTACTTCTCCAAGATGTTTGGAACAAGCTCCCTGCTGAATTCTTTCAAAAACTGTGTGCAAGTGTGCCTAGAATATTTAATGATAGCAAATGGTGGTCACACCAAATATTGATTTCATTTAGATATCTCTTTTGTTCACCTGCCTAAAACTGTTGCACAGTACTATATATATATCTAGAAACGAGCAGTCACTGAACATCTCTCAGTCTCTGAACATCCCACCGCAATTTTAAGTGTCTCACTTTCAAGAGGAAAGAATTGTGTAAGGTTTGTGTTTCTTTACTTAAATATAATTTGTCCCTTTACCTAAATCCAATATTGTTTTTCCCTGTCCAAACATTAAAGGTTTCTCCCTTACTTAGATACTGATGACTGCGCCTCTATGAGAATATCAGATAGGCAGGGGTCTGTCACCTCACAACCCACAAATGATTTGTTCACCGGAAACTATGGAGTGTAGGGAGCTGAAAGCAGAAGGCTTGTTGACTACTGCAGCTCAACTCAAATTCAAGTGAAAATGTACATGGTTTCACTTTACCTTAACTTTACCTTTTTTGTGAGCGTATTACTTAATGTATTGTGTTATAACCACCAATTTCTTATATTTTTAGGGTAGAGTATAGAAAAGAACTTTATGTCAGAGAAATTACCCTATAAAACATAACTTTTAATGTATAACAAGATAGAGCTAAATCAAATATTCAAAAATTGGGTCCACATAACAGAGGTACCCGAGGTACAGAGGTACCCGATATATATGTGAAACACGAGCTTGCAATACAAACTACCTCATAGAGCACATATGATCACAAAAATTGGTCAAAGCAATAATGATTTCTTGGTTTACTCACGATACCGATGATGGCAGGTTTCTTGAAGGGACCTATTGACACTAAATCCTAGCTACATGAGGCAAGGGAGGTATTTTCCGAACAAGAAGGTGACAATCAAACAGGTAGCACTCCAACATTAAAATCCCTGTTTCAAGAGCATACCAAACAAATATGGTTTGATGGCAACCAAGCACTTCCTTAAAACCAGAGGTGTACAATTTAAGGCCCACAGTGCCTTTTTTTTGGAAACATTGCAGTTCATTCTATCCCACAACTACTTTACATTTGAGGGCGTGTTCTTCCACCAGCTCAGGGGGACCGCAATGGGGAGCCCATGTGCCCCCAGCTATGCTGGTCTCTTCCTGGGCTGGTGGGAGGACACCATTGTATTCAGCGACCAACATGACCAGTGGGCCCCCCATATCCTCTTCTGGGGAAGGTACATCGATGATATCTTGATACTATGGGATGGGTCCACCGGCCTTTTTTAATCGTTTGTTCAGGAGCTGAATCAAAACACCATAGGCCTCAATCTTATCTCTGAAAGTCATGAACGAAGTATTAATTTCTTGGATGTCCACATTTATAAAGCGATGGGGACATTACACACGGAGACTTACCTAAAACCTACCTCGACGAATAGCCTCCTCAGGTGGGAGAGCCATCACTGCCCTAGCCTTAAAAGAGGTATTCCCAACGGGCAGTTTCTGCGGGCCCACAGAAACTGTTCATCTGTCCAATCTTTTCATACCCAGGCTAGGGATTTGGAACAATGGTTCACCCAAAGGGGTTATCCGAGGGAAACTGTAAGAACTGCATATCAATTTTCCCTAAAACAGGACAGACATTCTCTCCTTACTCAAAATGAAGATAGAAAAAGGGTGAAATGCCCCCCCCCTCCCCGCATTATTGCCACTTATGACGAGCAAAACCAGCAAGTTTTAAACATCTTGAAACGCCATTGGGTATTCTCCGGTCAGACACCACTCTTGCCGATTTGATTCCACCTAAGCCCCTTGTTACATACCCTAGGGGAAGGTCCAGCAGGGACAGACTAATTCATAGTCATTACGTTCCACCAAAGAAAGAGGGAACTGGGTTGGATCGTAGACCATGTGGCACTTTTAAGTGTGGCACGGACTGCATTTGTTGTCAGTTTATATATAAATCCAAGGATTTTAAAAGTATCTCAACCGGACGGTCTTACATCATGAGGGACTTTGCTAACTGCAAGACCGAGGGAGTTATTTACCTCTGTACATGTACTTGCCCACTTGGTTATGTCAGAAAAACCAAGCGGGAGTTGAGACGGAGGGTGGGTGATCACCTTGGTGATGTTCGACATCAACGGGATAAACCCATAGCCCATCATATTCATGAATACCATGGAGGAAACCCAAGATCACTTACTCTCCAGGTCATAGAAGTTGTCCCTAAATCACCTAGAGGGGGCGATTGGGACAGACGGATTCTTCAAAAGGAGGCACAGTGGATTCACCGACTGAGGACGGTGGTTCCACTGGGACTCAACGAACAGATATCATTTACATGCTTTCTTTGAAATGCCTCTCCACCTCTAGTTTTTAACCAGTGTTTCATGACAGATTCATCAGGGATCCTATTAACCTGTACCTGTTATCTCTGCCATTATTAGTGTCATCATACACAAGTGGTACACTATCTGCTAGGGGATCTCTCTGGAATTCATTTTTAGGACAGAGGGATAGTTAATCTCCCCAGTAAATTCCCCCCCAATTTACGTTGGCAACCTACATACACAATCTTTATTTGTGGCCATCTGGCTTATTCATGTTTTTCATCCTTAATTAGCATACACCACTGTTGATATGTTGGTACAGTAGGTTCCTATCTGGATATACTCCCCAAATGTAGCATTATCATTGGCACAGTGTCTTATCGAAGCCAGTTGCCATAAGTATATACTACCATTGTGTCAATGAAGAACGCGATGCGTCTCAATGGAGGAAAGTGACGTCAAGTTGCGTCTCAAAGAGCGGAAGAGACGTAGCATCCATCTATATCAATGGAGAATGCGATGCATTCCAATAGGGCGGATGTGACGTCATTTTGCACCTCAATAGGCGGAAGTGACGGCACTTCCACTTTCCGTACGTCCTCTATCATAAGTAGCATCTTTACCTCCAGTTAGAGGATATTTTTGGGGTCAATCTTACTTACTTTCTTCTATCTACATACTATCATTAGAATTCCAGTATTCCCAATATATTAACTACTGTTTTTTATCAGTGATATGACGTTACTTCCTTGCGGTTCAAACGGCGGAAGTGACGTATATCACCTAGCGTCCGGCCGCATCATTACAGCCGGCAACATTTGAATTATGGTGGGTATTTAAACAGTGGGTATGCGCTCAGTCAGTGCACCTTCACATCAATGGTTGCCATTATCTCCTAGACTTCAACATCAGCTCTGGCTTATGTCCCCTAAGGAACCAATTTGGGGAAACACGTCGGGACCAAGATGGTTTCAGGGCATTAATAGGGCTAGCGATATAGGGTTTAGCCACCGAGAAGTGGGGTCGCCCCTTT
The DNA here is from genome assembly GCA_033119425.1 of Bufotes viridis. NCBI lineage: Eukaryota > Metazoa > Chordata > Amphibia > Anura > Bufonidae > Bufotes > Bufotes viridis. Next base: position 40,852,824 of record CM065591.1, on the reverse strand, counting down.
CGGGGCGGGTTCTCTGCTTGTAGGCAGGGATAGCCCGCAGGGTGACCCTAGGGAAAACATCATCCCGACTAATTATCTCTTCCGGTGTGCTGACTCTTCAACCCTCCTCACATAATGAATCCTTTGGTCATCGGTATCGTGAGTAAACCAAGAAATCATTATTGCTTTGACCAATTTTTGTGACCATATGTGCTCTATGAGGTCGTTTGTATTTCAAGCTCGTGTTTCACATATATATCGGGTACCTCTGTTATGTGGACCCAGTTTTTGAATATTTGATTTTTCACTTGGGGTTTTTTAGCTCTATCTTGTTATACATTAAAAGTTATGTTTTATAGGGTAATTTCTCTGAAATAAAGTTCTTAATGTATTGTGTGTATCAAACTAGGAGAACCCCTGGGATAGGAAAAACACTCTTCAGCTTACCTCAAAAACTCTTATCAAGTGGTGGAGGCACTGTTATGAAGAAGTAATACATAAAATTAGAGACTGAAAAAAAAATCTCACAAAACTAAAACATTGTGGTTTCTTGGTGATAGATAGATAGATAGATAGATATCCAAACTTGTCAAAAAAATAATGCAGTACTCTAAACTTCAGTGAAGAGGATTTTGGACGTGCTTTATTAACACATACAATGCTTCAGCCCAGCACAATGAGGCCACCTGACCTTGCCACCAACCAGTACAGCCTGACAAAAAAATGAAATCCAGAGGCTGATAAACAAGGGCAAAAAGATGCATATCAGCATCTTGTGACAATATACCAGACCCTACAAAGGGAGTACAAACTGGACTTGTATCTGCAGAAACTACCCAACCCCAGAGACTGACAGATCCTGAGAAGATTGTATACACAGTGCGACCAGGGGGCCATGGAGGATGAACCCCACTTAGTGCAGTGAGAGACACTCACTTGAGGAGACTGTCTGATCTATTCCCAGATTTCACCTCCATGGAAGAGGAAGACAAACTATTCATACAGCAGAGGGAAAAGGAAAACACAGCAGCCATAGCAGGATAATATGTCAGTGCCTGCCATGGACTGAGGGAGGGGAGCGTGATACCCCATGGACTTCTATACCTCCACCCTGGATATGTCCCTATCCCCATCCGCCTACCCAATTACAGATGTAGCCGAGCTACACTTGATGGTTAACGTGTTAAGTAAACAATGGCAAGAAAATGTTAATTTACTTTTTTTAATGGATGATTTCAATGGCTTTTGTCACAAGATAACACTGTGACATGAGTCAATTTTAGCTCGGCTGCATCTGTGTTTCTCACTTGCTTTGGCAATGCTAATATGTATTTAGTACTGCCTAAAAAAGCTAATTTAAATTAGATAGATAGATGGATAGATAGATAGATGGATGGATAGATAGATGGATAGATAGATAGAATAGATTAAATAGATGAAAGAGATAGAAAGAAAAGAAGCAGCAGCACTGTTGCATAAACTTGTAAATTTTGCAATCTATCTAGACCGGAGATGCTCAACCTGTAGCCCTCCATCTGTTGTAAAACTACAACTCCCACCATGCCCCGTTGTAGGCTGATAGCTGTAGGCTTTCTAGGCATGCTGGGAGTTTCATTTTTGCAACAGCTGGAGGGCCACAGGTTGGGCATCCCTGCTCTAGACCATTGGCAAATAACCCTTAAATATCCACTTGATGAAATGAGGCAGCGCTACATTGACAGTAAAATAGGGTGGTAGACCCGCTTTATTACCCCAGAATGCAATGTTTCAGCCCAGCTCAATGGGGCTACTTGAGAAAGGTAAATAGATGATAGATAGATAGATAGATAGATAGATAGATAGATAGATAGATAGATAGATAGTCGAAGCTATGATATGATTAATATATAAAAACTGAATTTAGACTTCAGACTGAATTACATTCTCTAAAATTTAAGCAAAGGATCCAAGGGTGGCTCAGGTCAACAATTTATTCACATAACAACCCACATTTACGGCAATTTTTATAAATGATTTCAAATAGCATTACATTTTTCATGATGAAAAACACCTAAAAGTGTTTTAATGTAAGGATTAAGGACATCAGTACATTACTTCAAGACATCTTTATTGATAATTCTATGGTAAAGATGGTAAAGTGGTTGCTTTTGTGTTTTCTTTAATTCAATTTTCATCATTTTCTAGATCTTGATAGAATGTGTCCTTGGAAAACTTACATTCTGAGGTAAACAAATTTATAACATGTGTCAGTTAAGGAATGTGTTAAGCTTGAAGTCCAAGAAACATACATATAGTGTCTGCCGCATAATCTGAAACTAGAAACAGAATTTAGTATAGAAATGCTTAAGATTTAGCACATGAATACTCAAAATGATAACATACAAAAATTGAGTGAAAGCATGTAATTTCAGAAAGGTCCACTTCTTTTAAAGGGTGCTAAGAGAACTTCTCTTATGGGAATTTGTAAAAACATAAAAATAAAAAGCAATATTGTAAGTGTGTTTTCTTTATATCCATGTGATGACTCTTTCTTTATAAACTATATATAGGTTAATGCAATAATGATGTTATTTTTTGTGAAAAGATAACCAAAGTATTTGAGTGCATTTTGTGGCCTAGTTGTGCCCATTGGTTTGCCTACTCCATTTGCCTATTGAACAACTAGGCAATAATAAGAATGATTCAAAAAATTATGCCCCTTTCTGACGGTCTAAAATGTCAGTCTTAATAAATGACCCCCTTTATATTAACTCAAATAAGACACTAACTGACTTACGTAAATTATATTTCAATGTCAAAAGTGTCCATATTCTTTAAATGAATAGTGCAATGCCAGACACAACGTATGAAAAGTTTCGCTGTTTCTGGAAAAAAAAAAAGCAGCCTTTCTCCTAATTAGTGATGAGCAAAGTGAGCCTCAGATCCCAGATCCGAGGTTGCTTCGCTCAAATCTTCGGCATCTACAGCATCAAAACGTATGGCCTCCGATGAGGTGAAGGAAGACATCAAGACTTCGTTGAATAAGTAACATAGTAACATAATTTATAGGGCTGAACATCTGTCCATCCAGTTCAGCCTGTTACTCTGCAAGTTGATCCAGAAGAAGGCAAAAAAAAAAAACAGTGAGGTAAAAGCCAAGCCTCACTTTAGGGGAAAAAAAATTCCATCCTGACTCCAATCAGGCAATCATAATAACTCCCTGGATCAACGACCCATTTCTAGTAACTATAACCTGTAATATTATTACACGCCAGAAATACATCCAGGCCCCTCTTGAACTCTTTTAGTGGACTCACTATCACCACCTCCTCAGGCAGAGAGTTCCATAGCCTCACTGCTCTTACCGTAAAGAATCCTCTTCTATGTTTGTGTACAAACCTTCTTTCCTCCAGACGCAGAGGATGTCCCCTCCTCACAGTCACAGTCCTGGGGATAAATAGATGATGGGAGAGATCTCTGTACTGACCCCTGATGTATTTATACATAGTTATTAGATCTCCTCTTAATCATAATTTTTCTAAAGAGAATAACCCTAATTTTGATAATCTTTCAGGGAACTGTAGTCCACCCATTCTATTTATTACTTTAGTTGTCCTTCTCTAAACCCTCTCCAGCTCTGCTATGTCTGCCTTGATCACAGGAGCCCAGAATTATACACAGTACTCCATGTGTGGTCTGACTAGTGATTTGTAAAGTGGCAGGACTATATTCTCATTACGGGCATCTATGCCTCTTTTGATGCAACCCATCATCTTATTGGCAACAGCTGCCTGACACTGTTTTCAACAGCTTAATTTGCTGTTCACTAAAATTCCTAGGTCCTTTTCCTTGTCAGTGTTACCCAGTGTTTCACCCTTCAGTATGTACTGGTGACTTGCATTATTCCTTCCCATGTGCATAACCTCACATTTGTCAGTGTTAAACCTCTTCTTTCACTTCTCTGCCCAAGCCTCCAATCTATCCAGATCCCTCTGTAGCAGTATATTGTCCTCTTCCGTGTAAATTACTTTACACAGTTTAGTGTCATCAGCAAAAATTGATATTTTACTGTGCAATAGTGTTGGGCGAGCATGCTCGGCCGAACACTAGTTCTGCTCGAGCATAGCAATGCTTGGCACATTGCAGTGTTCGGCCGAATACCGTGTGTGATCAAGCGCGATGCTTGAGTCTCCTCCCTGCACGTTTGTTGGATGCTACACAGCCAATAAACGTGCAATTAAGTACTGCCATTTACTGTAATGCCATAGCCATGTTGGCTGCTGGCATTACAGTGATTGGCTGGCCGGAATGCGTCATCGGGTGCTATAGCACCCAATGACACCTGTTCATCTCAGTCTTAGTCAGGGAGAGCTGGAGAATACAACGGAGAGATAGTGTAGGAAGTGAAATTGTAATATTTTTGTTGTTATACTTATTATAGACCCAAAAGTCCTTTTAAGGACTAATAGGTGTGGAAGCATTATATATTTTTAGCGCAACCTGCACAAAATTACTAAAACTTGTTAGAGACCCAAAAGTCCTTTTTAGCACTATAGTTGTATCTGGCAGCAATATATATTTTTAGCGCAACCTGCGCTAAATAGCTTGCAATTGTTTGGCCGCTGCAGACAGCGACATTATCTGCACTACATCTCCTGTCTAACGTGTGCGCAGCCTACAAATATCTGTGACATCCAGTGTACTTTTTCTGTAGACGGTGTCCGCAGCGGACAGTTACATTACCTGCGCAACATCTCCTGTATAACGTTTGCGTATCTAAAATATCAGTGACATTAAGTCTAATTTTTTTGCTGCTGATGGCAGCGACGTTAGGTGCGCTACATCTCCTGTATAACGTTTGCCCATCCTAAATATCAGTGACATTAATTCAGTGTAATTTTTTATTAGCCAGTGGTGACAGCGACATTACTTGCGCTATACCTCCTGTATAACGTGTGCGTATACTAAAAATATCTGTGATTGATGATGCGTACATTTTTGTGCAATACGTGCAACTTCACATTTTAGCAGGTCTGACTACATATTAGTGATTGGTGCACTAAGTATTGTTGTGAACTTGTGACATCACAGCACTATGTATGTAGCATGTATGTATGGACGGCAGAATGTTTTAGAGGGTCAGCTCAGCAGCGGGCCCTCAACCATAATGTTTTTGAGGGTCACCAGCAGGCCCTCGTCCATAATGTTTTTGACGGTCACCAGCAGGCCCTCATCTATAATGTTTTAGAGGGTCACCAGCAGGCTCTCGACCCTAATATTTTAGAGGGTCAGCTCAGCAGTAGACGCTCACCCCTAATGATTTAGAGGGTCAGTTTAGCAGCAGACCCTCAACTCTAATTTTTTAGATGGTCATCTCTGCAGCAGGCCCTCACCCATAATGTTGTAGATGGTTAGCTCAGCAGCAGGCCTTCGCAGATAATGCTTTAGATGGTCAGCTCAGCAGCAGGTCCTCACCTCTAATGTTTTAGATGGTCATATCAGCAGCAGGCACTCAACCCTAATGTTTTAGAGGGTCACTAACAGGCCATCAATCATAATTTTTATGGGGTGTATATGATGCCCTCCTTTATGTGCAATAAAGGGTGCATTGTAGTGCCGTTTCCTTGTAATTTTTGGCAGTCCTTTCACTTAGTGCATAGGCTTTAAGAGTGTAGGAGTCCCACTACCTGAACAATTGTATCACAATGTAAATTAGGCCCTCCTTTATGTGATATACAGGTTGTATCGGAGTGCCTGTTCCTTATAATTTTGGCAGCCCTTGCACTTTATATACAAGTAAATATACAGGAAAGAATGTTTCCTAACAATTTTTCCTCTAAAAGTGATTTTATCTTCTGTCTGGTGTGTACTATTGTCAGTCTGTAAAAGTGGTGTACTACTCGGACAACATCGTTCCTAGCAGCGACATAGGAGTCCAAGATGCATCCAGACATCCTCCCCAAGCTGTTACTCAACCATTTTGGTAGTATTTCCATCTATTTCTGACCTTTTCCTGTGAACCAGACACCCTCTCCTCTTCAGAGCAGGGGGTGCCTGGTTTAATGCTCTGGTACCGCGCATCCCGAGTTGTTCTACTCGAGCACCCGAGCACTTTGGTGCTCGATCAACACTACTATGCAAGCCTTCTACAAGATCATCAATAAATATATTGAAGCGAATAGGGCCCAATAATGAACCCTGTGGTACCCCACTAGCGACAGTGATCCAATCTAAGTGTGTACCATTAATAATCACCCTCTTCTATCACTGAGCCAGTTACTTACCCATATGCAAACATTTTCTCCCAGTCCAAGCATTCTCATTTTATATACTAACCTTTCATGTGGCACCATATCAGATGCTGTGGTGAAATCAAGATATACGAAATCCATTGATCCACTGCAGTCTAGAATTTACCTCATAGGAACTGATTAAATTAATTTGACATGACTAATCCCTCATGAAGCCATGCTGATATGGCATTATTTGCTTATTTTCATTGAGGTACTCCAAGATAGCATCTCTTAGAAAGCCTTCAAACAGTTTACCCATAACAGATGTTAAACTTACCAGCCTCTAGTTTTTGTGCTCAACTTTTGAACCCTTTTTGAATATTGGCACCACATTTGCAATGCACCTATCCTGTGGAACACTTCATGTCAATATAGAGTCCATAAATATCATAAATAAGGGTCTGGCTATTAGTGATGTCCCGAACTATTCACCGGCGAACGGTTCCCGGAGAACATACCTTGTTCGCGTTCGCCGCGGAGGGCGAACATATGCGATGTTCGCGTTCACCCCTATACTTAGCAAACTTTGACCCTGTACCTCACAGTCAGCAGACACATTCCAGCCAATTAGCATACCCTCCCTCCCAGACCCTCCCACCTCCTATCAAAAAGCAAAGATGGCATCCATCTTAGATTCATTCTGAAGCTGCAGTGTTAGTAATTGTAATCGCAATGCGATTAATATAACCTGTATTATTCACATTGTGATTACAACTTAGATCTGAGTTCCCAATGGTTGTATTGCCAGAATATAGCGAAGATTGAGAATATAGTGCTATATTCTCAATCTTCGTTATATTCTAGCAATACAACCATTAGGAACCCAGCTCTAAGTTGAATTCGCAATGCGATTAATACAGGTTATATTAATTGCATTGCGATTACAACTTAGATTTGAGTTCCTAATGGTTGTATTGCTAGAATATAACGAATATCACGAATTCACAAATATAGCGCTATATTCTCAATCTTCCTTATATTCTAGCAATACAACCATTAAGAACCCAGCTCTTAGTTGAATTCGCAATGTGATTAATGCAGGTTATATTAATCGCATTGCGAATTCAACTTACCGCACTACGCGTCAACTATGTAATTTTCCATGGGAATTTTGCCATGGATCCCCCTCCGGCATGCCACAGTCCAGGTGTAGTCCCCTTGAAACAACTTTTCCATCACTATTGTGGACAGAAAGAGTCCCTCTGGGTTTTAAAACTCGGCTGTCTATTGAACTCTATGGCGGTTCACCCTGTTCGTCCGTTCGCGAACATTTGCGTAAATTCGCGTTCATCGTTTGCGAACGGAAAATTCTATGTTCACGACATCTCTACTGGCTATGACATTACTTAATTCTCTTAGGATACGGGGTTGTACACCATCTGCTTCCCGCGATTTGTCTATTTTAATCTTTTTAAGGCACCGCTGTTCTTCTTCTTGTTTCAGACAGGGCTCTTTTTAATGCGGAATTAACTTTTACATTCTGCATTTCATATGACAGTTTATTTTCTTCAGTAAATCCAGTAGAGAAGAAAATATTTAATAGCTTTGCTTTTTCCTCATCACTCTGTAAAGGGCCAACATCTTTAGATTTATACTATTTACCTTTTATGTAATTGAAGAACATTTTAGGGTTAGTTTTAATCTCTTTGGTAATGAATCTCATTGTCTCTAGTTTTGCTGCTTTTATTTGTCTGCCATACATTTTAATGGTGTACGGAGATGGATCTCCATACAGCATTAAAGCGAAGTTTTGAGCGAAGCGACTTCGGATCTTCGCTGATCCCTACGCCTAATATTGGAAAAGTCCTTTAAAGTGTATGTAAAACTTTAAGTAATTTCTGACAGATAAAAAAATATTTAAAAATAATTTGGTAAGGCTACTTTCACACCAGCGTTTTCCCTTTCCGCTATTGAGATCCGATATAGGATCTCAATAGTGGAGGAAAACACTTTAGTTTTATTCCCATTCATTGTCAATAGGGACAAAACTGAACTGAAGAAAACAGAGTGCAACAGAAGGCATTCCATTCCATTTCATTGCATTCACATGACGCACACAAAAGTGCTGAAAGCAGTGTTTTTGAATGTGTCCTGGGATGCAGAGCAAGACTGATCCGTCATGACTCGCAATGTAAGTCAATAGAGACAGTTTTTCTGACACAAAATAAAACTGATCCATCCCCCATTGACTTGCAGTGGTTTTAGAGTTGGATACGTCATTGCTATGTTAAAGATAATACAACGGATGCAGACAGTTGTATTACGACGTAAGCATTTTTGCTGATCCATGATGGATCCAGCAAAACTTCTGGTTTGAAGGTATCCTAAGATATGCATGGATATATCTGCTATGCTGACCTCCTGCCTGTCCGTTGAAGCTTGGCATGGCATACTGGTGTGAGAGACCCTGCACCGATGTGCTCTGCCAGGTTTTATCAGAGCGGTATTCTGAACCCTTGTGCTATGCAGAGGTTTCAGTGAAGTAGAGCAGGTGCTCCTGCCAGTACAGAGCTCACTGCAGCGCATATTGTAGAAATCAGAATCTGAACACTGCATATATGGCTACAGTGTATGGATTCTGTATGTGCTGCAGTGAAAATCACTACAGAAAGGCCTAGACTTTGGGACCTGTTTTCCTAGTAAACAATAAAATCAATAAAAAAAAAGCTAAATATTTTGTACATTTCTTTTTATAAAAAATATATTTTTAGGCCTTTTCTAAAAGTTAAAAAATGTTTAAAGGTTTATATACCCCTTAATTACAGTATATTTTTGTTGGGCTGTCACTAATGAAGTGATGAATAATTTAAGGCAGGGTTTCTAAACTCCGGTCCTCGGGACCCACCTACCGGTCAGCATTTGAGAATATCCCACATAATTAATACCTGTGGTAAGTGCTGATGATAGACACTAATTATATCAACTGCTCAATACTAAAGAAATCCTGAAAACATGACTGGTAGGTGGGTCCTGAGGACAGGAGTTGAGAAACCCTGATCTAAGGTGACACATTCAATATATGCTACACATGTACTGTAATCGGGAGAAATTCAGCACTGTTTTAGGAAATATAATATGTTGTTCTACTATGTAAATCTTCTATATAACTAAGCAGAGAAAATTACCCACTAGAATATTTTTTTTAGATGTCCTTAAAACAAAACGTAACTCAATCTTGTAACTTTATAAACCTAATAAGCTGATTATTCTGAGAGCTCCAGCACACGGGATAGAGCTTTGCTATTCTTCTTTATTGAATGATAAAGAACCCCCTTTGGCAGGTTTTACATACAAATATAATATCTAGTCGATGACTGCAATGACTGGATGCTTAACTTTAATAAGGTATTTAAATGTGCTTATGGGTTTAGATTTATGAGTCAGTTCTTACTGTTAAATACAGTTGGAGAAATGTAAAAAAGCTGAACATGCTAAGATATTGATTTGAGTAAAAATATATAGTTTAACCCCTTAAGGACGAAGGGCGTACATGTACGCCCTTCGTCCGGACTTTAAAGATGGCGCCCGCTCCCGCACAGAGCGGGCGCATGAGCTGCGGGTAAACGCTTGATTTATCAAGCTGACACCCGCAGCTCATGTCCGCGACCGGCAGCGATGCCGATCGCGGACATTTAACCCCTCAGATGCCGTGGTCAATCCTGACCACGGCATCTGATCAGCGCAAAACCGAAAGTTTCACTTTCGGTTTTGCTCGGCTCCCTGATGGCCACAAGGGGAGCCGGAGCATACATTTAGTACCCTAGGTTTCTGTGAATGAAACCTAGGTTACTACTACAGTATTCCTATGGAGCCTATGACTGTAATAGGCTCCATAGGAAATATGCGATTTTCTCATATATTCCAATGCTATTGCATTGGAATATATGAGAATATCAATCTGATGATTGCATCTTATAGTTCCCTATGGGAACTATAAGAAAGTGGTAAAAAATAAAAAAAAGTTAAAAAATAAAAAAATATAAAAAAATATAAAAATTCAAATCACCCCCTTTCCCCAAAATGAAAATAAAATAAATAAAAAATAAAAAATTACACATAATGGGTGTCGCAATGTGCGAAAACGCCCATACTATAATAATATTAAAAAATATTCACCATACGGTAAACATAAAACGGAAAGAAAGCGTCCAAATGGCTAATTCGCCATTTTTGGACGCTTCATTTCCTAAAAAAAAATGAATAAAAAGTGATCAAAACATTATACGCACCCCATAATGGTATCAATTAAAAGTTCAGATTGCCCCGCAAAAAATGAGCCCCTACACTGCTCCGTACGCATAATTACAAAAAAGTTATAGGGGTCAAAACATGGCGACAAAAAATGAAATAAAAAAATTCCCACTTTTAATTTTTTTTACTATCAAAACGCAAGAAAAACTATACATATTAGGTATTGCCGGATTCGTACTGACCTGAAGAATAAAATTAACCAGTCAGTTTTATCGCAAATCGAACATTGTAATTTAAAAACCCGTAAAACTGTGGTGAAATTGCTTTTTTTTTGCAATTTCACCCCATTTGGAATTTTTTTCCCGTTTCCCACTACATCACATGCAAAAATAAATGGTAGCGTTAAAAAGTACAACTTGTCCCGCAAAAAACAAGCCGTCATATGGCTATGTGAGCGGAAATATAAAAATGTTATGGCTTTTGGAAGGCAGGGAGCGCAAAACAAAAACGCAAAAATCCCAAAACCCCCGGTCCTTAAGGGGTTAAATTTTTTTTCACATGATGATGTCACTATGCGTCCAGTGTGATCACATGGTGACATCACTCTGGCTGTAGGTCCTTTGGCGTGTTTTTCTTAATCAAGACGAGAGCAGACAGTGTATGAGGTGAGTATTTTTGTTTTATTTTTTTTAACCCCTAATTAATTTCTGAAAGGCTTAATATGAGTCACAGATGCCACGATCAACATTGAAAGCGGTACCTGAGTGGTTAAATGATGGGGGGCAGCGTGATCGCCATTTCCCGTCATTGCACCCACTCTAGACAATGGAAAGTGATTCGCGACTAAGTAATTCGTAACAAATCAAATATTTTGTTGACGTTTGGTGAAGCAGCCAAATCAAATTTTTCTAAACTTCACTCATCTCTCTCTCTGTGATAATAGTTTCCATTTAAGGCAAATACACTGGATTTAGGTTGAGAATCAGCATATGCAGTTTCCCAAGGTTGTGTGTAGGGAGTTTACTAGTTTACTAGGCCCCACTGAGTCTCTCTATCTTCAATCAGACTTTAAATTCTCTTCTAAAAGGTGCTCTATATACTTGTATGTCTTTAAATCTCTTTTTTTTTTTATGCAGCTCTCTAAGTTTCCAACTGCAGATTGTAGTTTTTTTTTCCTTCAGGCAGATGGCTGGACTGTCTCTTAATTAGGATGAGGGCGCTGAGGTTTATCGCCCAAATCAATATGCAAGAAAGTATATACCCCAAAATGCAGGTGTTACCTTTTCTAACAAATATTTCCCACACTCTCCTATTGTAATGGCCTCTATATCCTCTGTTAACTTCAGTTTTCTTTTCCTCAGAGGCTGGCACTTGTCTTCCAGGGCTGATGTATCCCTGTCTGCTGCTACACTCCCTCACATGGATAAAGCTCTGGCTCTCAAACATACAACTGACCCTGCAGCCTCCGAGCAAGAAGTTTGGAACCAGCCACATCTATTTACTGTAGCTAAGAAGCTAGCTGACTGATTTAATCTACTCTACTCACACAACCTTTGGGATACACAGTGCACAAAGTACAGAATACACAACCTTTAGAATTGACAGTATACATATACAGTGGCGGGGACACTGCATTTATTAATAGGGCCTGATGCAAACTTCATGGGGGATTAAAGTTTGTTGGTATGATCATTTGTGCTCTATACAATTTTTATATTGTCAGCATCGCATCCCTGTTTACATAAGATGATGTGCTGCTGGAAAATTCTTAAAGGGACACTACCACCAGAGTTTTTTCAATGACATATTAACAACCTATATTCAATTATTATATGTTAATAATAATAATAATAATAATAATAATAATAATAATAATATTTCATTATTTTTTTTACAAAAAATAGATGCATGTTTTTCTGGATATAATAATTTGATTCTGCTTCCTGTCCCGCCTCTTTAACTTTCTCTTTTGTTGGGACTTTTATCACAGCAAACAGTCTCACTTGACTTTCTCAGCAGAATTAGAGCATCGGACATTACACTAATAAGTACAATTCTCTCGTATGGACATCTTTGTCTAGGACTACCAAGAGATCAATAGAGCTCTCATACATTTACTATTATCATGATAATTACACTTCAGATAACATCTTCCCATCACAGCAGCAGTAAAGTAACAGCGAGTTACCTACCTATATCAATATATCTATCTCTCTTTGCTGACTGGTACAGAATGACAATTGTATATATTTCATTTTCAACAATATTGTTTGTTTTCTATGAATACTAAGGAAGTGTCCCTTTAATTTAGCAGTTAAAGAAAATATATTTTTTCTCAGTTATCAGCAATCAGTGGGATATTTAGACTTGCTGATCATAGGCTGACAGAGCATTCAGATAAATGTTTAGTCCTGATCATTGACCTGTGTAAAAGGCTCTTTATACTACTGTACATATAACTTTCCAAATAAATATGCATTGTTTCTGTGTACCAAGCAAAAGCCTACAGCACTATGTTCATATAATTTACTCAATCAGGATCTGGCGTGTTTGTTTTATTACATATACAATAGCAAACCAAGAGCACTAATTCTATTGTGTCATTTTTCTGTTACTCCTGCAAATATATGAATAAAAATGTGTTATCATTTTCATTACCAATAAGCCATGTCCCTTTACCACCTCCCGACCGCCTAACGCAGGGATGCGTCCTGCGGGCGGCCAGGTTATTCCTCCTGGGCGCATATACGCGTCATCTCGCAAGACGCGAGATGACGCGCATATGCGGCCCGCACATGCGCAGTGCGGATCGGCAAAAGGTGCACAAGGAGTTGGTCACCAGCCTGCCAGCCAATGATCAGCGCTGGCAGGTTGGTGACTTTTAAAAAATCTAAACACCAGCCATATAACACATTATATTTATAAATATAATGTGATAAATGGCTTCTGTGCTCTCTGCTGGGTCCTTTTCGTCGGTTGGTCCCAGCAGAGAGCACAGATCACAGTGAATACACCAAGCACTACACATTTAGCCCCATATCACCCCTCCCATCAACCCAATTAACCCCTTGATCACCCCTGTCAATCACTAGTGAAAGGGAAAAAAGTGATCATTGTAAACTGTCACTTTTTTTTTTCACCAGTATTGACTGTTAGGTTTAGGTTAGTTTAGGCCCCTTTGGTAGGTAGTTAGCGCCCAGCCCACCGCACAGCAGTCACTGATTTGCTGATTAGCGTCTCGCTAATCAGCATTGGTACTTTATAGTATCTGTAAGTGATCAGAACTGATCACAGTCAGATCTATAATATTATTAGTGTCACCTTAGCTCGCCCTCCACCCAAAATGCAGTGTTTGCCCGATCAGGCCTGATCGGTCGCCCACACGTGCGTTCACCCACGCCCGCCCCGCCACAGTGACAAAATTTTTATTTATTTTTTATAACTGCACAATCACTACACAAGCGCTGCGGCGATACAAAAATCAGCTTTGATATTTTTTATCAATCCCAGCGGCTTCCTGTACTTCGCTATTCCATTTGTAAGACAGGCTTGCTTTTTTCTTGGGTATGGATGTGGGCGGAGCTGCTATGTCCTGGCAGACGCCTTTCCCATCTTTTTTTTTTTTGCACATTTTTTGGCAGAGATTTTTTCATCCACATTGATCGATGCGAATGAAAAAATCTGTGCCGTTCATTTTTTCTTTCAGCCCAGAGGCTGAACGGAAAAAAAAAATCTCATTACCCGTATGGTCAATATAAGGATAATAGCAGAAACTCCTAATGCTGGCCATACATATAATGATTGCAGAGACCCTCAAATGCCAGGGCAGTACAAACACCTCACATGTGATCCTATTTTGGAAAAAAGACACCCCAAGTTAATCGCTGAGGGGCATATTGAGTCCATGAAAGATTGAACTTTTTGTCACAAGTTAGCGGAAAGGGAGACTTTGTGAGAAAAAAAAACAAGTCAATTTCTGCTAACTTGTGCCAAAAAAAAATATCTTCTATGAACTCGCCATGACCCTCACAGAATACCTTGGGGTGTCTTCTTTCCAAAATGGGGTCACATGTGAGGTATTTATACTGCCCTGGCATTTTAGGGACCCTAAAGCGTGAGAAGAAGTCTGGAATCCAAATGCCTAAAAATGCCCTCCTAAAAGGTACTCATTGGAATTTGGGCCCCTTTGCGCATCTTGGCTGAAAAAAGTGTCACACATGTGGTATCGCCGTACTCAGAAGAAGTAGGGCAATGTGTTTTGGGGTGTATTTTTACATATACCCATGCTGGGTGAGAGAAATATCTCTGTAAATTGACAACTTTGTATAAAAAAATTGAAAAAGTTGTCATTTACAGAGATATTTTTCACATACAGTATGGGTATATGTAAAAATACACCCCAAAACACATTGCCCTACTTCTCTTGAGTACGGCCATACCACATGTGTGACACTTTTTTGCAGCCAAGATGCGCAAAGGGGCCAAAATTCCCATGAGTACCTTTTGGATTTCACAGGGAATTTTTACGCATTTAGATTCCAAACTATTTCTCACACTTTAGGAACCCCTAAAATGCCAGGGCAGTATAAATATCCCACAAGTGACCCCATTTTAGAAAGTAGACACCCCAAGGTATTCTGTGAGGGGTATGGTGAGTTTATGTAAAATTTTATTTTTTGGCACAAGTTAGTGATATATGAGACTTTGTAAGAAAAAAAATATATTCAATTTCCGCTAACTTGTGACAAAAAATAAAAACTTCCATGAACTCACTATGCCCATCAGCAAATACCTTAGGGTGTCTACTTTCCGAAATGGGGTCATTTGAGGGGTGTTTCTACTGTCTGGGCATTGTAGTACCTCAGGAAACATGACAGGTGCTCAGAAAGTCAAAGTGCGTAAATTAATTTTTTTGCTCCATAGTTTGTAAACGCTATAACTTTTACCCAAACCAATAAATATACACTTATTGCATTTTTTTTAATCAAAGACATGTAAAAAAATACATTTAGAGAAAAATTTATATAGAAATGAAGTTTTATTTGAAAAATTTTACAACAGAAAGTGAAAAATGTCCTGTTTTTTGCAAACATTTCGGTCATTTTTGATTAATATCAAAAAAAGTAAAAATGTCAGCAACAATGAAATACCACCAAATGAAAGCTCTATTAGTGAGAAGAAAAGAAGGTAAAATTAATTTGGGTGGTAAGTTGTATGACTGAGCAATAATCTGTGAAAGTAGTGTAGTGCAGAATTGTAAAAAGTGGTCTGGTCATTAAGGGGGTTAAAGCTAGGGGGGCTGAGGTGGTTAATAGTCTGACTATACATGAGTGAATTTCTTGCAAAAATTTTCAGGATGAAATCTTTCTAAAAGTTAAAAGTTGGCCAATTGGTCTGGAAATTTATGTATGATATTCTGAAGTCTCTTAGAACTAATATTTTTGTCTCTTGTTCTCTCTTTTTTTGCTCTCCTTTCCATTCTCCTTTTAAGCACTTTAATGTAAGAAGAGCAATAGTAAAAAATAGCAGAAAGACACTGACATATATACATTAGTTACAGTGCATGGATAAATGCATGGATGACAACGTCAAACACCCGGTTTAAAAACATACTGCACCTTAACATTTGTTATGCTTTTTATAAAAAGATAAATAAAAAAATTGCCTGCCAGCTACGGAAGCCCAGGAGATCCAGCCTGAGGGCTGGGTCTCCTAGGCAACTGTCAGCGTCTTACTGTGTAAGACGCTGACAGTTCAATTCAGTACAATATAGAATACATTGTACTGAATTGAAAAAGGGATCAAACCCTGAAAAGGTGAAGTCCCACAGTGGGACAAATATAAAAAGTAAAAAAAAAGTTTCATGTAAAAAAAAAAGACCCCTCAGCATAAAAAATATATAAATAATAATAAAATATAAAAAATATATAAAAAACAGACATATTAGGTATTGCCATGTCCGTATCGACATGCTCTATAAAAATATCACATAATCTACCACCTCAGGTGAACGCCGTAAAAAAAAAAAATGGAGCAAAAAAATTAAATTTTTTTGTCAACTTACATCACAAACAGTGTAATTCCAAGCAATCAAAAAGACATATGTACCCCTTAAAGTACTAATCAAACCGCCATCTCTTCCAGCAAAAAATCAGACCCTATCTAAGACAATCGCCCAAAAGGTAAAAATAAATATGGCTTTCAGAATATGGAGAAACTAAAACATGACTTTTTTCCTTCAAAAATGCTTCTATAGTGTAAAACTGAAATAAATTTTAAAATAGTATACATATTAGGTATCGCCATATCGGAAACAACATCTCTATAAAAATAACACATTGCCTAACCCCTAGGGTGAACACAATAAAAAAAATTAAAACTGTGCAAAAAAATGCAATTTTTTGTCACCTTTCATCACAAAAAGTGTAATACCAAGCGATCAAATAAAATATATGTACCCCAATATAGTACCAATCAAACCGTCATCTCTTCCCGCAAAAAAATCAGCCCCTACATAGGACAACCGCACAAATGATAAACAAAATATGGCTTTCAGAAAATGGAACATGATTTTTTTTCTTCAAAAATTCTTTTATAGTGTAAAACTAAAATAAAAAGTAGATATATTAGGTATCGCCGTGTCCATAAAAACCTGCTCTATAAAAATATCACATGATCTACTCCCTCAGTTGAACGCTGTTAAAAACAAAAAACTGTGCCAAAATAGCCATTTTTTGGTCACCTTTCCCCAAAAAAGTGTCAAATTGAATGATCAAAAAATCGTATGTACCCAAAAATGATACCAATAAAAATGTCAGCTCTTTCTGTAAAAAAAGAGCCCCTACACAAGACAATCGGTAGAAAAATAAAAGAAATGTAGCTTTCAGAAAAACATTTTGTTTTAAAAAAAAAATACAAATATTTGGAATTGTCGCATTCGTATCAACCTGCTCTAAAAAAGCAACACATGATCTATTCTGTCAGGAGAACTCCGTAAAAAAAATAAATAAAAATAACTGTGCCACAACAGCCATTTTTTGGTTACCTTGCCTCACAAAAAGCATAATATCGAGCATTAAAAAATCATATGTACCCCAAAATAGTACCAATGAAACGGTCACCTTATCACGTACTTTAAAAAATGGGTTCACTTTTTGGGAGTTTCTACTCTAGGAGTGATTAAGGGGTTCTTCAAATGTGACATGACAACTTAAAATTATCCCAGTAAAATCTGCCCTTCAAAATGCATATGGCGCTCCTTTCCCTCTGCACCCTGCCATGTGCCTGTACAGCATTTTACGACCACATATGGGGTGTTTCTGCAGATTTAGGGTAATAAATAATGAGTTTTCTTTGGCTGTTAAACCTTGTTGTTTCCTTGTTTCCTTTCATTCTTGTGAAACACCTAAAGGATTAACAAAGTTTGTAAAATCAGTTTTGAATAACTTGAAAGGTGTAGTTTCTGAAATGGGGTCATTTATGGGTGATTTCTACTATGTAAGCCCCAGAAAATGACTTCATAATTGAACTGGTCCTTAAAAAGTTGGTTAGGGAAATTTTCTTAAAGATTTTAAGAATTGCATCTAAATTTCTAAGCCTTCTAATGTCCTAAAAAAATTAAATGACATTTACAAAATGATGCCAGCATGAAGTAGACATCTCGGAAATGTACAGTAACAACTATTTTATGAGGTAGCACAATCTGCTTTGAAAGCAGAGACATTCAAATTTAAAAAAAAAATTGTGAATTTTTCCAAATTTTCTGTACATTTTGGAATTTTGTATAAATAAAGGTGAAACATACTGACTCAAATTTACCACTAACATGAAGTACAATATGTCACTCGAAAACACTCTCAGAATCGCTTATATGATGGACCATGTGATTGGACCATGTGATGTGACGTCATGACAGGTCCTTTAGTTTTTAGCTGATGCAGGGAAAGAGAGGAGAGATCGCAACTAAGCGATCAAGTGGCTAAGGTAAGTTAACTTTTATTATTTTTAACCCCTTCCACTTCATTTTACTATGCATTCTTTATTAAGAATGCTATTATTTCCCCTTATAACATGTTATAAGGGAAAATAATAAATTCTCCAGAATACCCGAAACCGGACTTCAGTGATGAAGTCCGGCTTCGGGTCTGGGTACCAAACATGGCGATTTTTCTCACGCGCGTGCAAAACGCATTACAAACGTTTGCACCCGCGCGGAAAAATCACGCATATTCCCGCAACGCACCCGCCTCTTATCCGTCAAACATGACGCCCGTGTGAAAGAGGCCATAAAGTGAAACATGTCAGATTTGCAAAATGTCTTATGGTGAAGACTGGCTTGGTCTTAAAGGGGTTAAAGGAGGAATATGCCGGCTCCTGTTTATAAACATATTGGTTAATGTCAGAAGAAACAGTATTTTTTTCTGTATAAGCCTGAAAATTATCCCTGTCATTTGGGAGCAGCAGGCATGAGTGTGGATATGAAAAGGATAAAGTGTGTCTGGGTCATAGCGGCAGCAATAGTAGTAGCAGTAGTAGCAGCGCAGTATAGAATAGACAAGGCAGCAGATGTGTGTGTGTGGATATGCAGGAGTAGTACTAGTAGTGGCAGCTATGTAGGGGTAATGGAATTAGCAGCAGGGGAATTAGAAACTGCAGCAGCAGCAAAAGCAGAATCGGCCATACAGTTTGGAATATGATGGCAGTGGTATGATCTGGCCAGCAGTAAATAGCCACCATCAGCAATGGGAGATCTATTTATCAGCCACAGTTGCAGGTGTGTAAAAAATACTAACAGATTAATTCACGTCTCATTCATTTTGATAAAAGTGATGCTCTGTAGTGTTGCGCGCGAATATTCGAATAGCGACTTTTTATCGCAAATATCAGCACTTCGAAAATTCACGATTATTTCGAAAATAGTGATATATATTTGTAAAAACGAATATTCCCTCTTTTTAAATCTGAACCCATTACTTAGTATACCTACCTGGTTCTTGCTTGTGGGCTAATGTGAGAAGGCTGCAATATTGTAGTAGTGAATTAGGATATTCTTCATTATTTAATTTATTTTCTCTTATGCGAAAAATTGGCAATGTAATATTCGCGTAATGCGAATATTCTAAAACCCGAATATATAGCACAATAGAATATAGTGCTATATATTCGTTTTTTAGAATATTGATAATTTTTTTGAATCTGAAGTCATTATTCCTCCCTGCTTAAGTTTCTTTTGGGCCAATGACTGTTCACATTAAATTGGAAAAAATTCCGAATATTAGAATATTCATCATTAACGAATATTCTAAAAAGCGAATATTCGTTTTTTAGAATATTCATCATTTTTTTCCATCTGAAGTCATGATTAGAGTTGAGCGAACATGTGGAAGTTCAGGTTCAACGGGTTCGCCGGACTTCATCGCAAAGTTCGAGTTCGGGACCCGAACTTGACCGGAACTTGTCCCCGAACCCTATTGAAGTCAATGGGGACCCGAACTTTTGTGCTCTAAAATGGCTCTAAAAAAGTCCTGGAAAGGGTTAGAGGGCTGCAAAAGGCCACAAAATGTGCTTAAGACCATGGCAAGTGCTATGCAAGCAAATGAAGATAGGGAAATAACTTAAAATAAAATAAATAAAAATTTAAAATTATTAACCTGTAACTCATAGGAGGAGGTGGATGTGGAGTCGAAGGTTGAGAAGGCGGTGAATGTGGTGTTGTAGGTGGAAGTGGAGATGGAGGAGGAGGTAGCCAACAATGGTTTTTTTTTTTTTTTAAAAGGGTAGCCCCCAAAATAATGGGACAAATAAGTGCACTTGAGTACAAGAATGTATGGTTGAGGCCGGTAGAAATGTCTATTCTGCACAAGGTACAGACAAGTCTTGTGGGATCAAAGCCTGGTTCATTTTAATGAATGTGAGCTTGTCCAAGTTGGCTGTGGACAGGTGGCTGCGTTTGTCTGTAATGATGCCCCCTGCCGTGCTAAATAAGACAATACACTGGATGCAGGGCAGGCCAGCAATTCCAAGGCATAAAGGGCAAGCGCAGGCCATGTGAACAATTTGGAGACCCAGAAGTTAAATGGGACAGAACCATCAGTCAGTATGTGTAGGCGTGTGCACATGTACTGTTCCACCATGTTGTTCAAATGCTGCCTCTTGCTAAGACGTTTCATATCAGCTGGTGGTACCAGTAGCTGTGGCGTGGTGACAAAGCTTTTCCACATGTCGGCCATGTTAACCCTGCCTTCTGAGGTACTGGCCTTGACCCAGCTGCGTTGGCGAACTTTTCTTCCTCCTCCTCCTCTGCCTTCCACTTGTGCTTCCACTTGTCCCCCGGAGTCAGTTTGGAATGCCCTTAGAAGCGCGTCTACCAGTGTACGCTGGTAGTCACACATCTTCCTATCACACTCCAGTGAGGGAAGTAAGGACGGCAAGTTGTCTTTGTAATGGGGATCCAGCAGGGTGGCAACCCAGTAGTCAGCACAAGTTAAAATGTGGGCAACTATGCGGTCATTGCCCAGGCACTGCAGCATGTAGTCGCTCATGTGTGTCAGGCTGCCCAGAGGTAAGGATAAGCTGTCCTCTGTGGGTGGTGTATCGCCTGTGTCCTCCGTATCCCCCCAGCCACACTCGAGTGATGGCCATAAGCTGCATTGGGTGCCACTCTGCTGTGAACACGGTTCCTCCTCCTCCTCCTCTACCTCATTCTCCTCCTCCTCGTCCTCCAGAACAGTGCCCCGGCAGGCCAAATGTGTATCTGGCCTCTGCTGGTGCAGGAACGCATTCTCTGAGCCATTTATGAATGACTGGCCTGAAACCCTGTGAAATGCCCCCTCTTTCTCCTCCTCTTCCTCTTGCGCCACATCCTCTTCCATCATCGACCTAAGTGTTTTTTCAAGGAGACAAAGAAGTGGTATTGTAAAGCTAAGAACGGCGTCCTCACCACTGGCCATGTAGGTTGAGTACTCGAAACAAGGCACACAGGTCTCGCATGGAGGCCCACTCATTAGTTGTGAAGTGGTGCTGTTTCACAGAGCAACTGACCCGTGCGTGCTGCAGCTGAAATGCCACTATCGATTGCTGCTGCTCGCACAGTCTCTCCAGCATATGCAAGGTGGAGTTCCACCTGGTGGGCACGTCGCATATGAGGCGGTGAGCGGGAAGGCCTAAGTTACGCTGCAGAGCAGACAGACGAGCAGCAGCTGGGTGAGAATGCCAAAAGTGAGCACAGACGAACCGCACTTTCTGTAGCAGCTCTTACATGACTGGGTAGTTTTTAAGGAATTTCTGCACCACCAAATTCAGGTGTGTGGTTTGTCCCCCAAACACATGAGTTTTAAAACCGCCTGCTGACGTTTACCCCTGGCTGTGCTGAAGTGGGTGGTGAAGGTCTTTTGCTTACCGGATGAGGAGGTGGTAGAAGAGGAGGAGGAGGAAGCAGAGTATGAGGCAACAGGAGGCAATGAATAATGCCATTTGTGAGAGAGCATTTTTGAATATATGAAAACATCATGTAGTACACATTTTTGTCCACAAGATGGCCGCTATCCAGATGTGTGGGTAAGGTCACTGTGAAGGGGAGGGGGAATTAGGTTGCAGTTTTCAAATCTACCTATGAACTCAGAGTTGATGTTGCTGAAACCACTCCTATAAAGTTAAGGAGCCAATTACCTTTTCTTAAGGAACCCCCCTTATGTGATGTCATGTCTGCTATTTAAGGGAATATAGTTTTGAATAAAGCTCTCTTAGCTTGTGGGATGAGAAGTGCTTTGAATAGAACCAACTTGTGTCTCGTCTCATTATGATGCAGTATGGTGTACACATACTTATAACTTCTATTTATTTGGCACCACACAAAGAAGATGAGAAGCGCATGAATTGCGTTAACACCTGCAATCCTTGGTGGTGCAAGGACAAGTGCCAAACCGTTATTCGCCTCGGGACCAGCCACCACTACATGTACCCAGTGTGCAGTTAGGGAGATATAAAGGCAGATTTATCATTGGTGTAAGTCAGGTTTTTGGCGTGGAAAAGTCGCAAAAATTTGCGCAGTTGGTGATTTTGCGAAATTTTTTGCGACTTTTGGGTGATTTACGCCAGCCACTCCATTTTTCAAAATATGGGCGTGTTGACATATTTAAATGACTTTCAAGTTACATTTACTATTGCGACTTTTGTAATAGTCGCAAAAAAGGCGCAAAAAATTGCGCAAAATCACTCCACTCAAGAGTATGCTTAAATTCCTTCCATAGTCACAGTTGCCTTAAATATAACTAGCAACATATGATCCATAATTTACTTATCTTAGTTTGGTCACTTCGAACATTATTGAATATCTATATGAAATTGATGAAATTAATTAAATTCTTTTATTTAGATTGTAAATTACAATTAATGTAATTTTTTTTTTTTTTTTTAAATGTAATGTCGAAATAAATTAAAAATTTGTTTTTTTTAATCTTGTGGTTTGAATATTTCCCTTTAAACGTTATGATTCCCAAATGGTGTCTGCATTTATCCATTTGGATGGATATTTCTGCATTTTTACAGAAAGTGTAATTAATAATTTCTAGCCTATCTTATTACTGGTTTTCATTTCAAAGCTTTATAAGATGCAAAGCAAACATATAAAGCAAGAGTCTCTGCTTTAGTTCTTTAGCAAAAGTAGTCGTTTGCTTCTTTACTCTAAACCATCCTCCTCAAATGCATGTGATCGTTGCTCCATATGGCACTGACCTTACATTTGTCTAAAATTCACAGCTTCAACATTTTTTGGTTGGCAAAAAATTTAATATAAAATCATTCTAAATGCGGTCCAGCGTATTCAACATTTGAAGTTGAGTCTTTGGTTTTAAAAATTAGTCAGAGCGTCTTGGGTTTTTCACATTGGTTCAATTGTTCTGGGCATTTTCTAAATGTGTATCTTTTATGGTTTTTTAGGGTTATTTTTATTGATTTATGTAAATATTTACCAAAAAATGTACCATAAAATAAAATGTCCTTTAAAGTCTTTCACAGTCTACTGGATAACAAACCAGCCATCAGGATAATTTTTTGATTTTGCATGCAACACTTATTTTTAAATTTTTTGTAATGTACCAAATGCATTTAAATAAGACCCCTTAATTTACATGATATTATGTTATTAAAGTGCTGGAGAAGCTTGTGTTTTTAAAGTAATTTTTAAAAAGAAGGGACAATTGAAATTGTCAACATGACAAAACATCTTGGTTTTCGGTAAAATGATCTTACAAGCATGGGCGTCCACGAGGGTGCCAATTCCCCCACCGTGGGTCCGGGGCAGAGGTAATTGGAGAACTACATTGGCAGTGCTGTTTTGATGGGTGTGTGGGCTGCACTAGGTGACTCCAGTCTTATGGTGTATCACCCGCCAGACATGTTGCCAAACTTTTACACTGTGGCTTCAATGATCTACAGAATCATTTGTAACGCCATACACAGGACTGCTATACAAGCCACCAGGCAGGTGAGGAAGAGAGACATCAGACTGTCTCATGAAAGAGGGTGGTGTACACACTGGCGATTGACACATGAGGGGAGGTAGAGGCGCTGTGCTATTGCAAATGTGCGGGGTTTTGTAAACTAAGCACTTGATATAGGCACACATGGTGGGTTAGAGACACTTGGAGGCTGAAATGAGCTTATCCAAATGGTTTTGGGTTCATTTTGAGTTTTCGTCATTTTGATAAATTTACATACAAACATGGTAAATGGCGTTAAAATGGAGGTCGAGTCGGAAGGTTGCACTGGCGAAGTCCAGAATTGATAACATCTATCTCGAAGTAGACAATAATTGATTGAAAAAGGTAAGTGAGTCGAATCTCGGATTCAATGGTATCTGTCGCATAACAATTGGGGTCATGCCATTATACTCAATTTAGTGTCACTCTCTTGAATCCCTATCCTAATTCTCGACCAATGTTTCCAAACCAGTGTGCCTCCAGCTTTTGCAAAAGTACACCACCCAGCATGCCTCCACAGCCCAAGGTTGTACAGGTATGTTGGAAGTTGGAGTTTGGTAAAAGCTGGAGGTACGCTGGTTGGGAAACACTGCTATAGACCGGTCGCATATAACATGTTCAGCAGCACTTGATGACACCAGCATCAGCATCGTCACTATGGATAGGGGTGTGCCCCTCAACTTTGTGTGCGGGGTGACTTTCAAGGCTGATTCCCCTTCCAGGATTATTTCTAATGTTTGCTTTGCTGCACTGTGAGTTTCAAAACTAGGTGGCTGGGGCTATCGGAAGGCGGTTAGATTTAACACACATGGGAGGCAGACCTTGCAAACAGTGGCAGAGCTGTGGTTGTGACTGCAGGTGCACGCTGGGAGACGTCCCATCTGAGCGGTAGACAAGAAGCAATAGTGGACTGCACCCATGTTGTGACCATCTATGGGCTCATGTACACGGTGGTAGGCCCTTCAAGACATAAGGACTGTTGACGGGTCATATGTCCATGAGCGGCATAACTCATTTACATTGGTGCGCAAAGCATAACTTATTATAATGCTGTGTTCCTCCGGTTGGCTTTCGGCATAATATTCTGCACTTATATGATATCAGTGCCGAGCAATCTACTCCTTGGCTGCCCAATGTGCACGGCATTCTAGTAATGTGAGGTTCTAAGCGCTCCAGGGAGTCCAATGTCTGTTACAAACTAACATAGCCACCGCCGACAGACCATATGTGTTCAAGGCCTTATGACCATGTGAACTAGCCCATGCCATACGGATGTTGGTGTTGTTTATGGATGCTTAATTTGGATACTCTGCAGTCTAACCTTTTAGCCTTTTTTTTTTTTTGGAAAATTTGGTCACAAGAATGGAGTACCGTACAGTGTTAGTGTGCCACTGCTAACCCTCTGACACCTTTTATGTATTTTTAGACGGAATTGTAAATTTAACCAAGTTTTTGCACCCATCTTAGATTACCCCTGTAAACGTTCAAACACTGATACCATTTACTGATTTTCAAAAAGCAATTTAAATTTTTTATTTTGGATAAAAAAAAAAAAAAAAGAGGGGTATTAGTACAAACTAAACATGGCTGGCTAGGCGGACTAATGATGGCTATTTGGACATCATACAAGGGAATTCAAAGTTATATTAACACCGTATTATGTCCATGAACGACCATCACAGTGAAATGTCTGGCCAAAATCCACCTAAACAGTGCTATATCCACAGATTAAACATAATAGTCCCATTTCCCCCCCTTACAGTGTCTTTTAAATTGTTCCAGGCAGTTCTTGACAATGAGTGTGCACCATGTCCCTCACAATGGTTTGGCAAAGTATATTGAAAGTTATTATTTTATCTAGTGGGTAATGTTTTAGGAGTTTTAATTTTTAAGCAAAATTTTTGTCCCAAATTAATTTTTAAAAATTAGGGAAATTAGATGCACATGGATATGGCTAACATTCATCCAAATTTTGAAACATTACTGTTAGACAATACTGTTGCTATCTTTCATGATTTCGGGCAAGTTGTGTCTTGTTTAACAATCAAGCAGCGTTTTTTTTTATACCATTAAAAAGAAACAAAAAGAAACTATTTTGGATAAATAACTTGAAATTATCATTTTTTATTAAGTGCAACAAGTAAGAACAGACATATTGCGCAAATTGGACACACCAATGAAGTCAGACTTAGAGAAACCTCAAATAATCGACAAAAAACAGAGAATAAAGTGTACATTGACATTCTGGGATACCACTACAAAATATGCGGTCACAGAGCTGATATTCAAACCCAACCTGTGGTCCACATTAATGAAGCATGTGCTAGAAATGACCTATCCAAAGGCCGTAGACCTGTTATCATGGCCAGGTTCACCACATCTTACAGGCTGTGTTAACGGTTATTTGGATCTCTCAACCATCTCCATGGCTTAGGAAAAACAAAGTGATTTTCGTTGATTTTACAAAACTAATGTAAAGGAAAACAGGCTTACTTGCCCCTTGCAACCAATCACCTTTCTTTTTTGAAACTGTGCAGAAAATTTGAAGGTGGATTCTCATTGGTTGCTATTGGCAACAAAGCCAGTTTTCATTTACACTAGTTTGGATGACTTTCCCCTTGTGTTAGGCGGACTCTAATTTAAGAGCTACACAAATTGGGACAGGAGGCCCTTATGCCCTGGATAAGCAATCGCCAGTCCACTACAAAATTGGCATTAGTGTGCCCACCGTAAATATGGGTTCAGGCATGGTAATGCAGCACCAACAATCTGTAATCTGAAAGGCCCTTGCAGACTAGCAATTTTATTGACTCCAGATGTAGAAGTGTCCCCTGTACTGAACTTAAAAGAATTGACTTTGGAGCCAAGCATGCTAATGATTTAAATTGCGAATTTGACCCTCACAGTACAGGATTCCTTACGTTTAACCGTGATTATTGATGACAAATAAAAGCACTAGATTCAAAGCCCGTCTGGGTTGACAAGCATCCTAAATCAGTTTTCGGCTACATCAATATGTCCACAAGTGTTTGGCGGATAATAGGAGCCTGGGATCCACAGAACACGGTCTGCGGCAATGTGCATTGTACATTTTGCATAATGCACATTTCTCCAAGTGTGTCAGATACATTGTTTGTTCAGCATATTGCCTATAAAACTTTACGAACATCCATAATTTGAACATCCACGGCTCCATGTTCACGCACTACAAAAGCGGATGTGTTCATGTTGCCGAATGCTATGCTGTGACTTTATAATTGGAATGTCAGGCCTGGTGACGTACATCAATATGGCTGTCTGCAATGGTCTAAAGTGCCAGTGTATCCCTTGCCTACTATCTACACAGATTTCTAGGACCTAATTAGAGATGAGCGAACTTCAATGTTAAGTTTGCCGTCTAAATTTCGGGTTCTGGTTAGTGCTGAATCACGTTATGGATTCCCCGAACCCGAGCCTTGTACGCCGAAAAAACTTACTGGCAATACCACAGGCACCTAACAATACTGGCCTTCTAGGATCACAAGGTTTTTTGCTGTGATCCCGGAAATCCAGTAGTGTAAGCTGCCTGAGGTATTGCCTGTGAGTTTTTTCGTTGTTCACGGCTTGGGTTTTGGGGAATCCATAACAGGATTCAGCACTAACCTGAACCTGAACTTTGGACGCCGAACTTAACATAGAAGTTCGCTCATCTATCATCTTGGGTAAAAGCCATCCAGAATGCTTTTTAGACAAACAAAATATTGGCCAACAGTAATTAGCTATAATATGCTATATTACAAAAATGGCGTAACACTTTTAAACATGTATTAAATATTTATAACTTAAAATGACATGAAAAATAAGACTAAGCATTAAATAAAATGCTTTTCTGTTCCAACTGAACAATGTGGCTCTTTACATCAGCAATGGCCTCCATAACTCTGGAGAATTTTTCCATAATAAGTTGAGACATGTTTTGTAGCTCATGTTCTATTTTTTGTTCAATCTGTGCAGCGATGTTTCCATCATCAATCGATTTTTCAACTGGTGACGTATCTTCCAACTCCACTGGTTCCAAATTTAATGTAATAATGTCGTCGGGTTGATATTCTACATCCTTTAATTTAGAAAAATCCAGGTTAGAAAACTATACACAAGGATTTGACATGTTTGGTTTCAAGCACTTCACAGTATATTTAGCTGCATTTTCCACCACCCCTTTTTTAAAAACCGGAAACATAAAAAGAGGGAAAAGGGCCCTTTCACACTTGCAGCATAGTTGTACAGCGTGCAGTTCCAACAAGTGATGATCCTCCATGAACCAACGTGCAGCGCTGTGCTGTTGTTCCGTCCTATAGAATTTAAGGTGGGGATGGGGTGGAAATCCGGCGCAGCACGGCCGGCCTGGGCCAGATATTGCTGGAGTAAAATTCAAGCATATTTGACTTTTAATTCTGGCAAACTCTTGTCGTGCGCAGCAGAGCTGCAGCATAACTCCACCACTAGCCACCATTGGAGTTAATGGGAAGGAGCAGCACCACGGCGGGCCACGGCTCTTTGCATCATTTTGCATTGAAAAGGCTCCAAATTCAACGGAACTGCCCGCCTGCTAACCATGCCACAAGTGTCAAAGGGGCTTTATTCTAAAATATTTGAACACATTATTTAAAAAACCTAAAAATAACGCCTAATGCAGTCAAGCAAAAATCAGATTTTGCAAACACAGTTATTCACCCACCGAAACATGTCCAAACAGAGGGGGCTTACAATTCTTTTTGTCGAAAAACAATGCATTGTATTGCTTAAAGAATAATAATCTATTGGATTACACAGTCAGCAATATAATAGTGTTTAACAATAATGCAACGTTCAGATATGGCTATTGACCACGGCCTAATTCCAGCCAAAGCATATGCTTAGGGGGTGGTGCTTAAGTACTGGAGTTACATACATCATAAACATTGGATCACACTGCATCATACCTGAATACAATGCCATGCTCTCCCGTGCGTATAATGTTTGAAGCTCTAGAACAGGCATGTCAAACGTCTGGCCCTCCAGATGTTGAAAAACTACAACTCCCATCATTCATGGACAACCTACAGAAGGGCATGATGGGAGTTGTAGTTCTGCAACATCTGGAGGACCGGAGGATTGACATGCCTGCTCTAGAACATATGATCCACCCTCAACCTAGGTTTACACTTGGCCGTTTTACAGCACGTTCAAACGCGCTGTAAGACTGGGAACACACCTAGGCGTTTATGGAGCAGGCATATTTGTGAACGTTTTAACTGCAGAAAATGCACGTTTTTAAAGGGGTTATTGCATTTTTGCATCGGGCGAATTTGGGGCATTTAGTTGATTAACAGCTTACAGTTTGCAGAAAAATAGAAGCCCCACCCAGCAAAGGTGGTTGGAGATTCTGCCTTTCTGCTGGGTTTTTAAAATAAAACGTGCGATCATATGCGCCTTTTGGATTGGCAAAACACCCATAGTTTCTTATATGCGTGTTCCCATGCCTTACAATGGGTGTAAACGCTTGGGCAAACGCCCCCAATAAGCTCATGCCCAAGCACTTGCGTCAGGCGTTTTTCTGCACGTTCAAACGCGCTGAAAAACGCTCAAGTGTGACCCATGTCCATTGGAATACATGGGTTTTCACTTGTATTGCGTTAATATGCGCATGCGCAGAAAAACGCTTTGGTGTGTGCCTAGGGAAAAACTCACAACATGTGAAAAGCAATGTTTCCCTCTTGGCATCGTTCGCACCTGAGCGTTTAACTTTGCGTTTTTACGCGCAGAAAAACGCTATTACTGGGTTCTGACCAGAGTGTTTGTGCAACCCGCGCAATACGCGCGTTTTATACACGCATATTATAGCGCAATGCACAAAATTGGAAATGCGCAGTTCACGTGCGTCCCAATTACAGGCTATAATGGGGACCCGTGTTAAACGCCCCAAAAAAAGCTTAAAGCGAGTTCATACGCGCTGTAAAATGTTAAGGTGAGAACCATGCCCATAGGGAAACAAGGATTTTCACCTGTTGAGCGTATAAAAGTATACATTTTTACCTGGACAACAGTTTCCTGTGCTTTTTGGGTCTTCTTTTTACTCTTCTGTACTGTAATGATTTTATCGCCACCGTTGCCATCTGTTGGTATAAATACAATTTTAATTCTGAATTTTGAGTATTCTTAAATCGTTGTTGGTGGTAATGGACTTAAAAAATTACCAAGAGCAATTTTTTTTCTAATAGCAGCAAGCATGGATCGCTGGCGCACTTTTAAATCTGAGTATCGTTTTTGAATCTGACGTCTGGTATGTTTCGTACCATATTCACGATACAGTAGGCTGGATAGTTCGAGCAGTATCCGACGTTTTGTTTCATGTACGTGACCTCTACAAGCCTCCTCATAACCCATGTCATCCATATACTTGACTATGGTAACTAATTCTTTGCGACTGAACGGTGGGGCTCTCTTTTTTTTCCGGGATCCTATTAGGTGGAAACATAAGAATCAGTTGTTTTTTTTACAAAAAAATTTCTAAATTAAAACAAAACTAATATACTTACTATTTGAAGACATTTCACCAACATTCTTCATCTTGCCAAAATGTTCTTGGAATTTCCACCTTTTAAAAAACAAAATGGAAAAAAAAAATCAGGAAAAAGGGGCAAGGACTGATCAAATACTTTGGGAGTCAACATGGTCAACCGGTGAAAAATGGTCCTTGACTTTGTCCTCTTTTGGCAAATTTCAACACCATGCTTGCACAGACAAACAATGAGAGTGTGCACAGTCATGCTTCCTTTTGTAAAGGAAAAACACTCACTAGGCATAAAACAGTATGCTGTCAATGTGCGTGTGCAATAAACATTTATCGTAAAATTTTAGAAGATCAGTCTGTTCATGCAAGGTGGGGAATCTGTTTTCAAGGCGAGGTGTTTTTTTTTTTTCAAAAAAACAAAATAATTCTTTACTCCCTACATTCACTATACCGTAATAAAGCAAGTTATATTTTTTAATTTAAAAATTTATTATAAATGGGGAACTTATTCATAAACAACAGGGGGCAATATGTTGGAAAATTCAACCATCATGGTTATGGACTAGTTTACAACGTTTGGACCATTTACTATACTGGGAAGTGGTTGAGTTGTGAAAAGGCTGCTGGCTAGCCAATTTCGGAGTAAACCACAAATAACACAATCTAAGGCCCCATTCACATCAGCATTTTGGCTTTCCGTCCTTGAGATCCGTCCTCGGGTCTCTTGGATGGAAAGCTACTGATCAGGATTCTCCTAATGCATCCTGAAAAGAAAGAAATCCATTCAGGATGCATCAGGATGTCTTCAGTCCCGTACTAACACGTTTTTTGGCCGTTGCAAATACCGCAGCAAAAAATCTTGCCAAAAATCCTAAAAGCAAGCTGGAAGGCCGGATCCGGAAGTAATGCCCATTGTAAGGCATCAGCCCGGATCCGGCCATTTGCTAAACGTCGTTTTCGCGCATCGGCGAATCTGACGTATAGCTTTTTGTGATTGATTACTATGGCAACCAGGACGCTAAAGTCCTGGTTGCTATAGTTAATCTAGTGGGGAGCGGCATACTTACAGTCCGCGCTGCTCCCGGGGCGCTCCTGAGTGACTTCAAAGCGCCCCGTATACATAGATCATGTGATTGCATGCGATCTCGTGATCTCTGCATTGGGGCACTCTGACGTCATTCTGTTGCGCCCCGGGAGCCGCGGGGACAGTAAGTATGCCGCTCCCCCGCTCCCCACTAGTTTAACTATAGCAACCAGGACTTTAGTGTCCTGGTTGCCATAGTAACACTGAAAGCATGTTGAATACTGTTCAGTCTTCAAATGCTTTCACTCCAATTGCGTTGGGCTGGTTCCAGCGTGCACTTCCGGCCACGGAAGTGCACGCCAGATTCACACCACGCAAGTGTGAAAGAGGCCTAATGTTGAAGCATCATAATTTTGAACCAAATGAAGCCGGGACTGTCCATGTGCAACTTGCTCACATTCCCTTCTAAGGTGCAGTGTAACATACATAAGCCTCTGCATGGCTTTTAACATAGGCACCTGTAAATAGATGGCAGACATGGCGTACACACGCCTCTAATTCTCCTTTCAGTTTTGTGTCCTAGTGTTAATGCAAACACTGCTTTTAGCACTCGTTCTCCCTTTCTAAAATGATTCCTAACTTCATTGAAGTGCCCTCCTTCTCTGACTGGTACTCCACACAGTTTTCTGCATACCTAAATACAAACTAGTCAATGGTGTTTGGGCAACGTCTGACAACTAGGTTATTTTTCTATTTTCCTGAGTTTATCTAAATGTAATATCTAAAGTCCCTGTGGGCTGATAGATGTGTGTGTCTGACTTTTGCAAGAAACCACATTAACTAACTTGTTTTTGTTTCCTAACTTCACCTACCTGGAAGCTTCTTCGTCTCTTTGATGTGTCTTTTCTGCGTCTGTGCTCTGTCTGGGCAGGCACACCCTCCTGGAAGTGATCTAAGCAAGAACAAGTGATTTGATTGGTTTTTAAAAGTCGCACAATGTGCATGAAAGTCACACGATGTGCTCAAAAAGTCGTACGTTGTAAAGCATTTGCGCCTTTTTCAGTCAAGCTTGAAAATAAAATAAAAAAAAAGAGCCCTGCATAACAACATTAAAACGATAAACACACACTGAAACCCCTAATAAAACTTAGAATTTGCAATTTAGCTTGTGACATTAGGTTAACAGTCACAAAAAAAGCAAAATTACATAATTTAATGATAAATTTGAATTAAAATTTAAACGCCTGCTTTCTAGGGGTTACAGAAACAGGTGATTAGCTGTGTAATCATTGGGGTTATTATGCCCCAACTGAAAACAAACAACGAGCAGTCTTTTCAAAAAAAGGGGGCATAAAGAGGTTATCTGGAGGAACGCCACTTTATTCAGCATTTGATTATATTCTGCACAAAACGACTTGAGGGGACATTAATCACTTCGACTAGGTAAGCACAAAATTAAAATATGTTCCACATAACACTGGGTCCACACTTGGGCGTTTGTGGAGCGCATTTAATTTGAGCAATTTTTACGCGGGAATTAACTCGCGTATCTGAATATATGAATCTTGCCTTAAACACGCGTTCCGATTAAAGTTGTTTGGGAAGCACGAAAAATCCGATCATACGCGCGTACAAACTGTCAACAGTGCAAATCCCATGCTCTTCAATGTGCATGGTGCACATTTGCTTGTTTTGTCGCGCCTACGATGGCGCTGCAAAAACAAGCATCACAGAAGTACACACGAAGTACAGAAGTACTTCGCTGCACAGGGCCTTATTAGACTATCAAGAACGGCGCTGGCAATCATCTGTGCGTGCCTCAAACGCGCTTTGCTAATTGACCTAAACGTGCATAAAATTGTGTCATTTTTGCACTTAAAGTGTGTCGGCAGCCTAAGTGAATAAAGCGTATCATTGACATTTCTTTTCAAATTTAAGTTGGGCAAATGCAATGTGATTTAACTAAGCACACATCATAATCCGAATTTTGAAATTTAGGTACAATTAACAGTTTAGTGTTTCCTTAACACAGGTGTATAGGTATATGGAGGGCAGGGGTAGCAGTTGCTCCTGGGCACAATTCCCCAAGGAGGCCAAACTCCCTTGGGCTCCATAGGCAGACACACAAAGTAATGATGGAAGTAGGCCTTACCCTGGGTTCAGACCTGATTGTTTTGGCCATGCGCATAATACATGTTTTATAAGTGCGTATAATAGCACATCGCACAAACCCTAGGTTCACACCTTGGCGTTTGACAGCGCATATGAACGCGCTGTCAAACGCACAACAGGGTAAGATCCTTGTTTCCCTATGGGCATGGTTCACATTTGGGCGTTTAACAGCGCATCTGACCGCGCCTAAAAATGCAAAGTGCTGTGGCTTCAGCTTGAGCTTCTTTGGGGCGTTTAAATGCATCAAGGGGCCAGGCTGAAATAGGGGAGAATCACTCAATTAGCCCTTATGCACACGACAGTGTTTTTTTGCGGTCCGCAAAAACTGGATCCGTGGTTCCGTGATCCGTGTCCGTTTTTGCTTCCGTTGTGTTTCCGTGTGTCTTCCGTTTTTTTTTTATACAATTTAACACACTGTCTGGTTGGCAGTTTGCCAGCAAACTATTAATACATGGACACGGACGCGGACGCGGATGCGGACGCGGATGACACACGGATGTGCATCCGCGTTTTTCACGGTCCCATTGACTTGAATGGGTCCGTGAACCGTGTTTCACGGACAAGAATAGGACATGTTATATTTTTTTGACGGATGCTATTCACGGACCACGGACGCGGATAACAAACGGAGTGTTTTCCGCAATTTTCACGGCTCCATTGAAAATGAATGGGTCCGCAAAAAAACACGAAATGCGGACTCACGGACACGGAAGAAAACAACGGCCGTGTGCATGAGGCCTTACACGTATGATACACGTTTCAGAGATACCAAAACACGCATCATAAAATGGCCGTTAGACGCGTCAGACTTGCAAATCCATATAGCAAAGGTGTGTTTCCAGCATTAGGCCCGATCCTCAAGTCTGCAATGTATTGCGCAAGTAAGCCACAATTTAGCGGTAAACATGCGGACCCATTGACTGTGAATGGGGCACAGATTAATGCGGAGAGCACACACTCGGCTCTTTGCAACATTTTTGGCAAAGCGTGCCGCCTATGTTACGGCCGCAGATCCGCAAAAAAGGAGAGCATGTCCTATTCTCGCCCACAATGGCAAACAAGAATAGAGATTTACGCGTATCTGCCGGCAGAGGGTGTGTATAGATCCGCAAGTTTCGGAACCATACACACCACCGACGTGTGAATAGGGCCAAAAGGTGTTCTCTTGCCCCAGGGCCCAGGTGCAATTGTCTTTGCCTCTGTATGTGCTAAATCAAACTGTTTGCATTTTTTTAAAAATTGCAATGGTGGCACATTAATATAGTTATTGGCTTAAACTATGCTTCTTGTCTGAAAAGCTTGTTTTTTGTGGTTTTTTTTTAAAAACAAAAAAAGGCTAATCTTTTAATTTTTATCTACTTTTTAGATTGTGAAGAAATCTTATAGAATTCAAGCAAAATACTGAGCCCAAAAAATGGATGTTTTCCTTCTACACTTATATCTAAATTTACCCCATGGCCAAATTATAATTCCAAGATTACGAAAAAAGAGGCATTTCCGGCCTCGTTTTACTTTATATTCTACACCAATAAATAATTTTCAACAAACTTTTAGACTAAACGAGGAAGCGTTTATGGAACTGTATCTCAAGGTTAAACCTCTAATTGCAAACCACACCACAAGGTCTCAAGCTATCAATGGCAAACTTAAACTATTGTCCGTATTGCATTTTTTGGCAACGGGAAATTTCCAACATTGCATTGGCGGTCGGTTTGGATTCAGTCAGCCAACCTTTTCTAGATTATTACGTGAAGTTATTGAGGCAATAATTTGTTTAACCAAAGACTACATTCATTTTCCTATGTCTCATGCCGAAATTTTGGATATGCAAAACAAATTTTTTGAAAAAGCAGGATTTCCAAATGTCATATCGTTAATTGATTGTACACATGTTGCTCTTATTCCTCCAAGTGATTTGGAGCAAATTTTCCGTAATCGAAAAATGTTTCACTCTATTAATGTCCAGATATGCTGTGGAGCCAGTATGGAGATAACTGATGTTGTGGCTAAATTTCCAGGAAGTACGCATGATGCGTTCATTCTGCAAAGCAGTTTTTTGGCCACCAAGTTTGCAAACGGAGACTTTGGAAATGCATTATTGTTAGGTAAGTTTTTTAACATTATTTTCATTTATTTTTTTGATAAAAGCTAAATGAATTTTTAATGTTTTTTCAAAAGGTGACAATGGATACAGCTTAAAGACTTGGCTTATGACACCATATTTGAATCCGTGCACCAACAGTGAAAAAAAATATAACAATGCACACAGAACCACCCGTGGACTTATTGAAAGAGTTTTTGGAGTACTTAAAAGTCGATTTAGATGTCTGGATATGACTGGTGGTGCTTTTTTGTACAAGCCTGAGTTTGTGTGTAAAATAATTACTGCATGCTGTATTTTGCACAATTTAGCCAACAAATATAAATTGCCCATTGAAATTTCTGATGCTTTGAGGGAAGAAATTGTTACTCAAGGTCTGCAAATGTCTGAGGATAATGATGATGGCTTTGTGGTTAGGCGAGAAATAACCAATTGTTTTTTTTAAATATAATTTCAATATTTCTTTTTTTGGCTTTTTTCCCTTTTTCCTTGAATGCTATAGGTTTTACCAATTTTATTATCACAATATAATGTAATTGTTTTCTAAATTTGGAAGTGAAATTGTGTAAAATACATTAAAAATCAGTAGTTAGTAAGTTTCTACAATAATGATTTGCATCAATGTTTTTAGAATAAAATTAAATAAAAAGACTAGACAGCAATAATTTGAGTATGTCCATAACATATTTATTCAAAATCAAAATATACAGTAGCAGCATCAAACAAGTTGCCCAAAGAACACCTTCAGTACACCACCGTCTATGGTAATGGCCTTCATTTTTTTTCTATTTAAAGGTAAATCAAAACTGTGGAATACTTTACCAAACTTAACGAACAAGGGAACTCCACTACGAACTTTTGGAACCAACAATATTGAACGAATATACTTTGTCTAACTTTGAACTATAACCTTCAATCCTTTTTTTTTTTTTTTTTTTTTTTAAATTACATTTAGGCCCTAATTTTGTTCTTTTAGCTTTTGGCCCAAAACTTCCTTTTTTTTGGCCTAATTCTGATTTCACCTCCAATAGAAATTTACCTTTTTCGGTAATTTCCTTTTTTTTTTCCAAGGTGTTGGAGATTTGGTTGGCTGGGAAATAAATATGTGAAGATTCGGCCATATCTAACTTTTGGGAGGGTCTGGTGCCAAGATCATGTGACAGTGAGTGTTGGGACACTGTCAGATTTAGAGGCTCTTCGGGAAGTTCACAAACCTCGTATCCAAGGGATGTAGATGGGCTCAACTGACCTGTTTGACTAATTGTTTGGGAATTTTGATTTTGTTCAATTACTGTGGCAATTTTGGACACCTCTGTATAAATTCCATTTAAAGCAACATTTAAATCACAACGTATATTCTGAATTGACTTTGCAATCTCTTTTTGGGACAGTATGAGGTTATTGTAAAAATTTTGAGTGGCAGTCATGTAACTATTTAGAACATTAATTGGGCTATTTTCCGCATGAAATTGTTCGGAATTCTGTTGTTCAGGGACATTTTCTAAGTTGGGTGTTTCAACATTGGGTGTGGTTATTTCAGCTTCAGCCAAATCTGTAGAATCTTCAAGTATTTCTTCGGGCTTGGATCCTATAGAGTGAATATGAACAATGTGTAAAAATGTCCAATTGACACAAAATTTTGTTATAAAAAAAAAAACATACACATTTTACCTTCTTGAAACGCCAATTCCAGGGTATCCATGTGTCCTATGCCTGAGATTTGTTCTTTACGGTAGGTGTTTGCAATTAGTTCGTCAATTTCATTCAAACAAGATGCCATCCTTGGTCCACCTCCCGTTTTTTTGACCATTTTATTGACTTTGGACAATTTCTGCTTACATATTCTCCTGCAGTCATGCCATTTTTTTTTTAAATCAGAGATTGAACGCTTGTCGACTCCTAAACTATTGATGTGGTCTGCTATATTTCCCCAAATTTTATTTTTTTGCCCTAATGGGAGGCGATCTGCGTTTTTTCCAAATAAGGATTCGTAGTTTGCAACAACCTGAAATAGATAAAAATTTTTGAACAATTTTTGGACCTTTTTTTAAAAAACAAATTTGGAAATTTCCAACAAATTTGAATAAATTTCTAATTGAAAGACATATTATAACTAAGGGCTCATGCCCATGGCCATTTCCCAGGTCCGTGTGTGGACCGTGGAAACCCGGCCTGGCATTACTGTGCTGGCCGGAGCGCACGGCATCATGGGTTGCTATGACGCTGTGCGCTTCATGCCGCCACTGTAATACAGTAATTCACCCGTACGGGTGTATTACTGTATCTCTGCAGTGGCATAAAGCACACGGCGTCATAGCAACCCATGTTGCCATGCGCTCCGGCCAGCACAGTAATGCCAGGCCGAGTTTCCACGGTCCACACACGGACCTGGGAAATGGCCATGGGCATGAGCCCTAACTATTTTCAACAATCCATATAACAAGTTTGCAAATAGACCCATGAGGCAATCCTTTTAATTTTTAAATATAAATTCAAACAGATTTAATTTATATGAGAAGTTAGGCCCTTTCTACAGTTACTAGTTTATGATATGACATTCAATTATGCATTTCAAAATGCACAATGTATACTTCAATACACTATGGTTTTCCATGAAATCGAAGATGGATTGGGTAATGAAAAATACAATTTAAAATTTTGAATGAATGAAAATTTAGATGAGGCTGATTCTTACCTTTTCCACTAAGATTTTTTTTTCCTCCATGCTAAAATTTTTCTTCTTTCTACGCTTTCCATCAGGTTTCCCCTGTGATTGACTGTCTGAGGAGTCAGGGTTTTCTGAGTCAGGTAAATTAGGGACAGTTTGTGAATTATTTTCAGCAACTAAACTGGTACTCGTAGATGGTGTCACTTCTGTAGGTGATTCCATACTACCAGCATTTCTACTTTCCTGGGGACCATAATTTTGGAAAAATTGGGCAAACAAATTATTCAATAATGCTGGGTCCATGTTTGCCATCCTCTTTATATGGATTCAGCTTTTGAAGTAACCTATTTTGCGACTTTTCTGTCATAAATGGTTAATGTGCGACTTTTGTATGATAAATTTCGCCTAGACGTGCGACTTTTAATAATAACGTGCGACATTTCAAGTCTAATCTTTTCCAGCTATTAAAATGCAACTTTTGTATGGGAATTTCTGCATTAACGTGCGAATTTTTACACTTAACGTGCGACAATTTAAGTCCTACATTTTGCCGCAAACAATGCGACTTTTACATTCATTTACCGTGCGACTTTTTAAAAATTGCGACTTTTGGCCCAGAAACTAGGAGAAAGAGGAACTGGAATAGCACATTCCAGATTTATCAAAGTCAAAAACTAACCTACATAAATCAGACTTGGCAAAAACTGACTTAAACAAGAGATAAATGTGGAGTAGGTTTAACATCTAATGATAAATCTGCCTTATAGTGTCCCTGCCAGCGCTTACTGGTCCATGTAGCTGTGGTTATGTGGACCTTGCTACAGATGGTGTTGCGCAGTGCACACTTGATTTTATCCTCCACTTGGTTATGCAGGGAAGGGATGGCTTGCCTGGAAAAGTAGTGGCGGCCGGGAATAACATACTATGGGACAGCCACCGCTATCAGCTGTTTAAAACAATCTGTCTCCACCAGACAGAATGACAGCATTTCATAGGCCAGTAATTTTGAAATGCTGGCATTCAGGGCAAGGGATCAAGGGTGAGTAGGTGGGTATTTCCTCTTTCTCTCCAGTATTTGGCGTGTGACATGGTGGAGATGCTTGGTGATGGTGACAGAGGTGGTGGAGTTGGTGGCACATCCTTTGTTTGCTGGGTGCAGGTGCCACTGTGACTCAAGAGGTGGAGGAAGAGAGAGCAGCAGAAGAGGAAGCAGGAGGAGCCTGAGACCTTTCTTGGTTTTTAAGGTGTTTACTCCACTGCAGTTTGTGCTTTGCATGTAGATGCCTGGTCATGCAGGTTGTGCTTAGGTTTAGAGCATTTATGCCTCGCTTCAGGCTCTGCTGGCACAACTTGCAAACCGTGTCTTGTCGACAGGATATTATCTGAAGAACTTCCACGCCAATGAACTCCTTGGAGCTGGCTTTGGTGTGATAGGTCCCTTGGTGCGGTGGGCAGTAGCAGGCGTACTGTCTTGGGGATGGCAGCTCCGCTTTTGCACCCTGCTCCCTCATTTGCTGTGATGTTGCCTCCGTGCGACCACCTCCTCTTCCTCAGAACTGCACATGTCACTAGCATGGACTTGAGTCCAGTCGGGGTATACGACCTCATCGTCCTCCACATCATCTTCCGCCCATTTTTTACCCCTGCCCTCCTCATCATTCGGCAGACTGCAGAAAGCCGCAGCAGTTGGCACCTGTGTTTCGTCATCATCAAAGACGCGCTGTGGTGGCATTCCCATGTCCTCATCCTGCAACATAAGTGGGCATCAGTGCATTCAATGTCTTCCACTTCTTGGGCAGGGCTATGTGGATGGCGCGGGGAAACTCTGCCAGCAGAGTCATCAAAAAGTATAAGAGTCTGCTGCATGATTTGGAGCTCAGGCTGCTTGGCTGCTTTGCAAGGGGGTGAGGTGAAAGACTGATGGGCATGGGCTGCAGGTGCCAATTCTGAGCTTTCTGCAGAGGACTTGATGGGAGATACTGTGAAGGAGCTGGAGCCACTGTCAGCTGTAGCCACTCCCCTATTCACTTCTATAGATCAATAAATAAATAAATCACGCCCCTTTTACAACTGAAGAAGTGAATAAGGGAGTGGATACAGCACTGAATAGAAAAAATGCTGGACTCATATCAACTACTGGACTCAAATCAGCTCATTAGCATATGGATTAAAAGTACTTTTTCTCCAAAATAAAGCAACAGATCACTAAGTGAAAGGTATCATTATATTCAGCAGAGTGAGCCCTTCAAGGCAGCATGCCTGGTTTATCAGTGAATTTCCTGATAACTGGTTCCCTTTAAATATAGGTTTGGTCACATGCTGCACTTAGCCAATCACAGCCATGCCATTAGTAGGCATGGCTGTGATGGCTTCTTAGGGCAAAGTAGTGAAAAGCTTGTTGATTGGCTGCCCAGCAGGCAGCAGCCTTTCAAAAAGCGTGAAGAAATCGCCGAACAACGAACTTGAACCCGAACTTTTACGGAAATGTTTAGGGTCCGGGTGTGAAAAACCGTAAAGTTCGGCATGAATCCTAACTTTACAGTTCAGGTTCGCTCAACTCTAGTCATGATTCCTCCCTGCTTAAGTTGCTTTTGGGCCAATGACTGTTCACATTAAATTGGAAAAAATGACGAATATTCTAAAAAATTGAATATATACCACTATATTCTATAGTGCTATATATTCGTGTTTTAGAATATTCGCATTATGCGAATATTACATTGTAAGATTTTTCACAATCAATAGAGTAATCTCGAATACGATTATATTCGCAAAAATATGACGAATATTCTAACGAATATTCGCTAAATATCACAAATTCGAATATTGCCTCTGTCGCTCATCACTACATGTACATATTCTGTTCACTTTTGGATGACAACTTTGTCCGTTTGGGTGTTCTCACAAAAAACTCTCTCTGAGATGACACTACTGGCTGGACAGCACAGTACAGAGATAACTGGGCCAGTTCCGGTCACTGTTCCAATCTGCCTGTCTAAAAGTCCTTGGAGTAAAGGAATTGGGTATGTGCCAGAAAAAGGTCGGAGTCCTGGAAGGACTGATCCTGTTTGTTCAAGCAGTACTTCTCTGTTTGCATCTGGCGTTGCACCTAAAAAAAAAAAACTCTATCATGTACATGAGACTTAACTGGCTGCTGCAGCTGCTGGTGGCAGAGAAGGTGAGAGAGGTGGCTTTTGGTCAGACATGTGGGTGGCAAGTGTCTGCTTGCAGAAAGCTGTGGCAAGCTGTGTACATAGTGTATTCTGGTAATACAGCAAATTGGCCTCCTGTTCAGCAACAGGAAACACTCAATTTTGCTTTGATAGTGAGGGACTAAAGGATGGCAATCACTGGCTTAAGTATAGGGGTCGCAGCGGTCGCAGTTGCGACCGGGCCCCTTGCCAGTGGTGCTGTATATATCCTTTAATAAGATGCAATGCATCTTATAAAGGGAATACTAGTGAGCGCTTCCATTATGGAAGCGCTAACTCTTCTGCAGAAGGAGGGGAAGAAAAGCGCTGTGAGCGCTGTACAGTACTTATCCCTCCTCCTGCTCACTCCTTCCAGTGCCCGTGCTTCTGTGTCCTTGCTGTCTGCACCGTCAGGACGTACAGAGCACACTCTGACCTGACACTGCAGGAGGTCAGGTGACAGCAGCGCGGGCCCTGAGAAATGATGTGAGCCTGGAAGACAGCCTGACCGGGAGATGAGCGGCAGAGCAGGAGAGTTAAGTTTGCTTATTTATTTTATAGTCTCATCTGAGGTCTGATTGGAGTCTGAAGGGTCAGATTGGGGGTCTGAACGTTCTGATTTTGGATCTGATTGGGGGTCTGAAGGGTCTGATTGGGGATCTGATTGAAGGTCTAAGGGGTCTGACTGGGGGTCAGAATACACTATGTACACAAATTGCCGTACAGTAGCTTTCTGAGGTCTAATGGGAGTCTGGAGGTCTAATGGGGGTTTGGAGGTCTAATAGGGGTCTTATAAGGAGGTATAATGGGGGTATTAGCTGAGGTCTGATATTCGGGCAGGGTCTGACATGGAGGTCTAATGGAGGTTTCTATATGGGGTTTGACAGAGGTCTAAAGGGGGTCTGTTCTGAGATGTGGGGGGGGGTGTCTCATCTGGGGTTTGATATGGGGGTCTGATCCAAAAGGTAAGGGGGTATTTTTTTTATAAAGTAGGAAATTAAGATGTCTGTTTGTTAAACTCTGCAGAGACAAGAAGCGGCTAAAAGAAATCATCATGCTGGTCTAGTCTGAAAAGAGAAGATAAGGAAAGAGAATATCTACATCAGAGGAGACATCACGGGATATAAGAGGTATATATATGGCACTGTATGACCCTGTATGTTCTGTAGCGTTGTATGTAATGTTTTCCAAGTATGTCTATAAAGGGGTTATCCTCTTTTTTTTCCCGTATGAGAGCTGCCTTCTATGCTCTGTTTACCTGCTCTATGCAAATTAATGTGGAGCCCCAGTATTGGGTCTACAACACAGTGAAAGCCAGATATCCCTCAAAGGAGGGAAAACCAAGCAAAGTGGTGTCCCCATTACAGAGATCACCAAATCCACCATATTAAGTGGCCCCTTTGTCAAGATCCCGCTCTTTTACAAGCTTTAAGGATGTGATGGGGAAGACCTAAGCCAGTTATCCATCCACAAACAGCTGTTTCAGGGTGTTGCCCCTCATCAGTGTGGAGTAGGATTCTGGCTAACTGGGAGCAATGCCTTGGAGACTACTCAAACAAAACAATAGCTGATCTCAGGGAGACCTGCTACAGCAATTGCAGTGGAGAGCAGGTAACAGAGCAGAGAAAGCAGCTCTCATATGAGCGCTGCCCTCTCTTTAAAAAGGTGATCGGCAGGGGTGCCTGGAGACCCCCGATGGTCTGATATTGATGACCTATCTTAAGGATAGATCATCATCAATAGTAAAAAGAGAACAGCCCCTTTAACGGTTGGACTGGAGGGAATGGGAATTTGGCGTGGGGGGGGGGATGTTTCAATTTTTGCCTCAGGCAGCAGAAACGCTAGGTGCACCCCTGATGGCAATCATCAGATGCCTGATGGTAAGAGTACGTCTATCATTAGGTAAGAAGGCAAGCATACAGCTTGCCATGCTTTCTACATTGCTTGATGACCCAGTTCTCTACCTTTCCCACTATATGGCCAGTGTCATCATCATCATTCTTGTCCTCTTGCACCAACAACTCCTCCTAAACCTGCTCATACACCTCCAGTGGTAGCTCCTCATCCTCCTCCTCCATGAGATTTTTACCATGTGGGTCTCCAACATCTATGCGGCAACTAGCAGATTTGGGAGCTGTTCTTCTTCCAGCATACCTTGTTGCATCAGTGTGATCATTTTCTCTAATATAAATATCAGGGGGTGACATTGTTTGTCCTTAATGATAAATCTGGCGACCTCAAAGAACCTGAGTACTCAAAACATATCTCTGATGAGCTGACACTTTCTGAACTTAAAATATATGCTCCCTGCTG
This sequence comes from Bufotes viridis, assembly GCA_033119425.1. Lineage (NCBI taxonomy): Eukaryota > Metazoa > Chordata > Amphibia > Anura > Bufonidae > Bufotes > Bufotes viridis. The sequence goes on along the minus strand of CM065591.1, from coordinate 40,808,903 downwards.
GGGTACTCAAGAGTGTGATGAAATCATTCACCTCTTTGCGCTGCTCATACAGACACTTCAGTTTATGCAAGGTGGAATTCCAGTTAATTGAAATTTCATGAATTGTGTGATGCCATGGCAGACCGTTATGTTGCTACAAGTCCTGGAGGAAGATCCTTGCAACATAAAAATGTTGCATACAACTGTCCATACACATAAGATTAAACTTGGTCAGCGTGTGTCTGATCAATCATATATTGCATCATTTATCCAAACGATTGTCACCATTAACATATCAGACTAAACTGGCAGATCAGGCACATATTTAGGCCTCTTTCACACTTGCGTTGTGTGGATCCGGCGTGCACTTTCGTCGGCGGAAATGCCCGCCGGATCTGTCACAGCACAAGACAAATTTTCGCAATCAAGAAAATAATGTCATTATTTTCTTGATTGCGAAAATTCGCATATAAAAATCTGCATAAAATGTGCATAAAAATTTGCATAAACAGGTATTTAAAAGATTAGTCATGTTTTTTTTTTAAATACTGGTTTATGCAAATGTTTATGCAAGGTTTATGCAAATTTTTATATGCGAATTTTCGCAATCAAGAAAATAATGACTGGAAATTACGAATTCGCGAATTTTCGAATATATGGCGATTATTCGCCCAAATATTCGTGAAATATCGCGAATTCGAATATTGCCCCTGCCGCTCATTACTATTTAGGACTCACTGGGGGAGATTTATCAAACTGGTGTAAAGTAGAACCGGCTTAGTTGCTCATAGCAACCAATTAGATTCCACCTTTTTTTCCAAAGGAGCTTTGAAATATAAAAGGTGGAATCTGATTGGTTGCTATGGGCAGCTAAGCCAGTTCTACTTAACACCAGTTTGATAAACCTTCCCCACTGTCCTTATCTGTTTCTAACCTACAGGTGTTGCAATTTGTAGCTATGAAATGTGCGCTTCACAGCTGAAGTTTCTAGGAGCAACGGGGGCATTGCAGTTACAGCTAGAGGCTCAGCTTTCTCTGCACCTGCTGTTTTAGCTGCCTGGCCCTTTCAATCAAACTGTAGAGGGCGAAGAAGTTGCCGAGAGAGCAGACCCTCTAAAAATTGCTTTTTTGCATAAATGTAATCATTATTTTTCCTAACAATGTGGCCACATATGAACATGGGATCAACACAGATGCCTTCAGCTGCCAAGTGCACATGCCACTGTTGACAGATGCCCTTTAATAAAAAAAAATTGGGTACTGCACAATTAGACGATCATGCCATGACTTCTGTTAGACAATGGACAAAAAATTGCAACATGACCTTTTTTGGCAGACAGTAGTCTGCCATCACCATCATGAATAGTGATGAGTGGCAGGGGCAATATATGCATTCGCGATATTTCGTGAAAATTCGTTAGAATATTCATCATATATTCGCGAATATTCGTATTCGAGATTATTTTATTGATTGCGAAATATCGGCAATGTAGTATTCGCCCAATGCGAATATTCCAAAACATGAATATATAGCACTATAGAATATAGTGCTATATATTCGTTTTTTAGAATATTAGAATATTCGTCATTTTCTCCAATTTAATGTGAACAGTCATTGCCCCAAAAGCAACTTAGCACGGAAAAATCATGACTTCAGATGGAAAAAAATTACGAATATTCTAAAAAACTAATATATAGCACTATATTCTATAGTGCTATATATTCGTGTTTTAGAATATTTGCATTGCGCAAATATTACATACATTTCCGATTTTTCACATAAGAGAAATTAAATTAAATAATGAAGAATATTCTAATTTACTACAGACTACAATATTGCAGCCTTCTCACATTGGCCCACAAGCAAGAAGCAGGTGGATATACTAGGTATATACGAATATACATCACTATATTTGAAATATTCACGAATTCTCGAAGTGCCGATATTCTCGATAAATCGCAATTCAAATATTCGTGCTCAACACTAATCATGAATAATTAGTTGGTATATGATCAGTATATGAGTTACTTGTACTGTTAAGAACATCATGTGAAGGTTTATTTGGCTGCCTGGCCTGTTATTATTAGTTTCTATCATTTAGTACTGATGAGATTAAATGGACCAAATGGATGAGATTAAATGGATTAATAGTCTTCAGGGTAGAGGCAAACAATAGAGGAACTTGGAAGCATAGGATATAAGAGCAGCACCAATATTTTAGAGTGTGTGGTATTTTTTTGCTCGTATTGATTTTCCACCCATTTAATCAAAGTCCCTACAATGAAGAGAATGTGGAATAGCTGAGAGCTGATGGTGGTTAGTGTTTACCTCTATGTCATAGCAGTTAGAGAAGTAGAGATCTCTGGCACCATATTATCATAAACAGAAGAGAAGTGTAACAGAGATGAATTAGACTTTTAACTATTTCTTTTGTATACTATGATAACTCAGGCAAAGGTTATGGGCAACTTTGTGTATTTTGAGCTAAACAGCATTTTTTGCATTAGGATTTTATGACAAATTTTGCACCTTTTGCATGCTATGTCCAGTTTGTCTTCTCTTTCCTCTCCAGAATAATCTTATAAAATGATTTATGACGCAATCAAAAATTGTAGGACTTTTGCAATACAACTGTAACAGTTTCTTATGATGAAAAAAAAAAAAAAAAAAAAAAAAACTAGCAGCTTTGAGAACGTCACAGAAAAACAACTATGGTCATTTTTTTTATTTTGCTATGTAGCCATAGATGGCCATCATGGTCATGTTGCTGCCTTGGTGGTCTTCTTATTTGACTAAAATTTGACTGCTGTGGAGTCTAGGATTAAGGGTACGTTCACACGACGACAATTGTCGCGCGACAAAAAGTCGCACTATTGTCGCGTGACAATTTTTATAATGGGAGTCTATGGTGTCGCAGTGCGACATGCGACATGCTGCGACTGCGACACGACAGTCGGCAAAAATCCATCCGGGATGGATTTTTTGCGACTGTTGTGTCGCAGTCGCAACATGTTGCATGTTGCACGTGCGACACCACCATAGACTCCCATTATAAAAATTGTCGCACGACATTAATGTGACATCAATGTCGCGCTACAAATGTTGCAGTGTAGTGGTTCCCAAATTGTCGCGCGACTTTTTGTCGCGCGACAATTGTCGTCGTGTGAACGTAGCCTAAATCCTCTACTAAAAAGGCAAAGGTGGAGATTTATTAAGACCAGCATTGTGTATATTGATCTTAATTTGTTCTGCTCTAGCATGAGATGCATGTGCTTCTTAATAATTGTGGCGCATTTTGGGCCACCCGTACTGGAGTATATTTCAGGTGTAATGTGCTCAAGTTCTCTGGTTTACACCATGCTGTTTGTCTGTTTGCAGACTATTGCTTTCTCAGCAATAATCTGTCCTGTCAGACAGCAGGTTTGAGAAATTATTCTGTAGCTCTTATCTCAGAACTCCTGACAGCCCATAAACACTCATTATAAGTCAGTTCTTATCAAACAAGAATCTGGCTTAAAGGCTATGGACATTTCTGGGAGATTTTTTTTATTATTGCATTCTGCTTAATTTGGGATAAAAAAATAATTTTTACAATTGGTCTTTATTAAACATTTTCACCCACTTTCATAATATATTGGTCTAATATGTGTATTTGCAGAGAGAAGGGTCCGTGTTTACATTGAATCCCATCAACTGATGGCTCATGTGAATTGCTTATCTATGATCTTTTGAAGCTCATAAATGTTTTGCTTAAGGTTTAAGCCACATTCTTATCAGTGTAAGTAGAACAAGGCTGTGATTAGTGAGCTGAGTATTTATGAGCTGTAAAGACTTCAAAGAACAGGACTACAGACTAAGCAGACAACGCTGCAGGATGATGGGACACAAGGTAAATAGAAACTGACAGTCTGCAGATAATAAAGACCAATTGCAAAAATGATGTTTAGCCTAAAATGTGGCAAATGCAATAATTCAAATTTTTGCCCCTAAAGGTGTCCAGAGCTTCTAGATGAGTGTTCATGCGGCATCAGGAGTTCAGAGATCAGGGATAAGCCATTAGAGCAGTTCCCTGACGAGATTCAGTCCGAACAAAAAGCAATAGTTGTACAGAGAAAACTAATGAAAATGTTTAATAAAGACTAATTGAAAAATGATTTTTATCCCAAAATGAGTAAAATACAGTAATAATAATAAAAAACAAATGCCTCCAAAAGGTGTCCATAGCCCTTAAAGGGGTTGTAAGGGTTCAGAGCTGAACCCGGACATACCCATAATTTCACCCAGGCAGCCCCCCTGACTTAAGTATCGGAACAGTTCATGCTCTGATGCTCTCCCTTGCCCTGCGCAGGATCGCACAGGGCAAGGGCTCTTTTATTAACTATAACACACTGCCAGGTGGAGGCTTCCACCCAGCAGTGTATTCGGCAATGTCACAGCTCTGGACGGGCTTTAGCGCTGCCCTAGCCGTTTTGGATGGATACCTGGCTTAGGTTTTCCCCGTCACATCCTTAAAGCTTGTAAAAAAGCGGGATCTTGACATAGGGGCCACTTAATATGGTGGATTTGGTGATCTCTGTAATGGAGACACCCCTTTGCTCGGTTTTCCTTCCTTTGAGGGATATCTGGCTTTCATTGTGTTGTAGACCCATAACTGGGGCTCCACATTTATTTAGCATATTCCTGTTTCCTAGGGAGCTTTGCACTTCGGATTGCTGTGTTGAGACTCTTAAGTGAGGCTCCGCGGTATTTTTTGTAGCTGGTCTCCCTGAGATCAGCTATTGTTGTGTTTGAGTACTCTCCGAGGCATTGCTCCCGGTTAGCCAGAATCCTACTCCACACTGATGAGGGGCAACACCCCGAAACAGCTGTCTGTGGATGGATACCTGGCTTAGGTTTTCTCCGTCACATCCCTAAAGCTTGTAAAAAAGCAGGATCTTGACATAGGGGCCACTTAATATGGTGGATTTGGTGATCTCTGTAATGGAGACCCCCCTTTGCTCGGTTTTCCTTCCTTTGAGGGATATCTGGCTTTCATTGTGTTGTAGACCCATAACTGGGACTCCACATTTATTTTGCATATTCCTGTTTCCCAGGGAGCTTTGCACTTCGGATTGCTGTGTTGAGACTCTTAAGTGAGGCTCTGTGGTGTTTTTTGTAGCTGGTCTCCCTGAGATCAGCTATTATTGTGTTTTAAAGGCTAAGGCAGTGCTGAAGCCTGCCCTTCAGTGACGGTGATGTCACTGGGCTAACTCCTGGGCAGAAGCCTCTGCCTGGCAGCCCTAAGGAGAGCCAAGTTTGTCACCAGAACTCCACAAAATGCCTTTGCCCTGCCTGATTCAGCGCAGGGCAAAGGAGCGCATCGAAGCATGAACTGATCCAATGCTCAAGACTGCCTGGCTGAAAATATGGGTATGTTCGGGTTCAGCTCTGAACCTGATGAGGTGATGAGGCGATGTAGCTCACACAATATTAGTCAGAGTTTAGCAATGAAGTTTGACCAGTTAATTGGCAGTAGTCTTACCATCTTGAAGATAATAGAAAGAAAAGTCAGATTTTCAGAGTGGTATTTTGAAAAAGGGTGGTCACATGGGTGGCCAGACTGCCTGTTCATCAAGACTAGTGTTCTTGGATAGGACCAGGAAGTGAGGAGTTCACATCAGCCTTTAGCCTAACCGCATGCATGCAGGGTTTTTGTTTCCGCTTCAAAAATCTTGCTCTGAGCAGAAACCTAACACCCCCCATATGGTCTATGGGATCCCTAGGCTTCATTAGGCTCATTTAGTGTTTTTATGCCCATATAACGGAGCAGAAGAACGGAAAGGCTGAATGCTAATGTGAATTCAGCCCAATTCAACACAGCCATACTGCCGCTTTATGGAGGAACAATGCTACCTAACCCCAGGTGTCTGTATGAACTTTTATAGTTTTCATTCCATAAAGTAAGAAGTGGATTCTATTAGTGAGTGCCATACCAATTTTCCTATTTTTGCATGTGCAATACAAACCATGAATAAACGATCAAATCTAGTAACTACTTTTACAAGAGCATCTCTCTTGTGCCAGAAAAGTGGCTTTAAAATTTGTGAGTTTGTGACTTTTTAAAGGTCTTAAGTGCCTCTTTTTATGTCACCCTCGCCACTTTTCCAAAAGGGGCATGACAAGGGTAGAAAAGGGGCAGCCGAGACAACAACAGCCGAGAATTTATCTTCATTTACAATTTTCTGGTGCAAATGAAGCCAGAAATCTATGGCAGCTCTGAGCTGTCGAAGATTTCAGTTTAGGCACATGGATTGCTGGAAGATGTGCCTAATTTATGGTGAGGCGTACCCCTCATCATAAATTAGAAGCATCCTCTGGCAACTCATGAGATATCAAGAGCAGTACAGAAAGTGCCAGTCTTAGCCAATCTTCCTCATAGAGCAAATATACCACAGCATAAACACTGTAAAGTCATAGAATAAAGTTATAATAAAAGAAGGCCAATTAACACCTACAATTGGTGAAATTTGTATATATCTGGTGGGGTAGCAATTTAAATAGTCCATAAAAATCTGCATACATTGGTTTTTGCCATTGCTATCAGGCTGGATAGGGAGCTGGACATTTAAACAGTTTTATTCCACTAGAAACAAAGTTCTACATCAATTTAGATTTGTAAATTAGACATCAAGCACAAACAGTAGAACTGCAAAGGATGTAAACCGTGACATGTAAAGTTAGGGTAACCCCTCTTTTAAAGAGTATCCTGGATGTTAGTAAACCACACAACCAATGATAAAACTGTCGAGACAGACCTCATGAGGTCATGAGTGGTTCCCCTACAAAGGTAGACTTACAGTTCAAATTCTTTATTTACGATATCCTAAGTTAAAATATATGACTTTGTATTACTTTTATTGTGTTGAGTAACAACAGTGACTGTTCCTTTCTTTATATATTCATGATATTTCCAACTTCATTTGTAAAATTTTCTGAAGAAAGCGAGGCAGCTCTGAAAGATTGTTTTTCCTTTATTCCTTCAATTTTACTTCTGATCTTAGATATTTTTTTCTTTTTGCTTGTAGAGAACAAAAAATGCTCTTGTACAATCTTTGAAACTGAGTTCCACATGAAAACTATTATGAGAACAGTATTTTTCTGTTATTAAAGTAAATGCAAAATAGATGGAAGAACATTCCATATATTTTTATTTAAAAAAAAAAATCACTATTAGATTGTTAAAAATACACCAGTTCCATATAGTATTGTACGGGATGAGAATTTTCTGGTAACATATTTAGTATCTCATATTTTCCATACTATACAAAGAAATCAGCGGCACTACCTTGTTCCCACAAGCGTTGGCATATACCAAAAACATATACCAAAACTTTCAGGCTCACACAGTGTCAGATTCTGGCTCTTAAATCCCACGATATGGAATTTCAGCGGTCTTCATACGTAACGCAGTGATGATTTATACACAGTAACGTTTCAACTCCATTACGTCTTTTTCAAGCTGAGTCGAAACGTTGCCGTGTTTGGTGCTATGGTGTAAATAAAACCCTTGCTACATTATGTATGAAGAGTGCTGCAGTTTATCTATATAATTTTCATAGATGGCATGCAATGCTCCAATGTTTTTTTTTTTTAATGTTTGTAAAGATTTTACTGATGTTTTAGGAGTACCAGTCCTTTTGCATTTTGTTCTCTAATATGCCTAGACTGACCATAGCAAGCTGCGAAGTGAGGTGGTGTGCATTTCTCCTCTCCATAAAGTACATTTCTATGCTACAGATTTATAGCACAATGGCACCCTGAAAAATAAACCTGCATTTCTCATCGTGGGAATATTAAGATGGATTCTGAAGTAAATTTTACTCTTCACGTATTGTGGCTGAAATCTGCAAGATACTTGTAACAAAATTTCTGCAGTAATTGGCTGTCCACAGATCACGAGCAAAAAGGCCTAAAAGGTACTAACCACTCTTTTTTGCCATTTGGTGGTGTTCAAGTTGGTTAACCCCTTCAGAGTCCTGCCATTTTTCACCTTAAGGATCAGGCCATTTTTCGTAAATCTGACATGTGCCACTTTATGTGGTGATAACTTTAAAATGCTTTTATTTATCAGGTCATTCTGAGATTGTTTTCTCGTCACATATTGTACTTCATGACAGTGGTAAATTTGAGTCAAAATATCTTATTTTTATTTATAAAAAAATACCAAATTTACCAAAAATTGGGAAAATTTAGCAGATTTCAATTTCTCTACTTTTATAATAAATAATACCTCCAAAAATAGTTATTACTTTACATTCCCCATATGTCTACTTCATGTTTGGATCATTTTGAAAATTACATTTTTTTGGGACGTTAGAAGTCTTAGAAGTTTAGAAGTAAAAATTTTTAAGAAAATTTCCAAAACCCAATTTTTTCAGGGCCAGTTCAGTTATGAAGTCACTTTGTGGGGTTTACATATTAGAAACCACCCATAAATCATCCCATTTTACAAACTATACCCCTCAAGCTATTCAAAACTGATTTTATAAACTTTGTTAACCTTTTAGGTGTCCCACGAGAATTAAAGGTAAATGGGAATTACATTTCAAAATTTCCCTTTTTTTAAGCAGATTTTAAATTTTTATCCGCTTTTTCTGCAACACATCTAGGGTTAACAGCCAAACAAAACTCAAAATCTATTACCTTGAATCTGGAGTTTACAGAAACACCCCATGTGTGCTCAAAAACTGATGTATGGGTGCAGAACATGCTTCAGAGTAGAAGGAGCACCATATTGCTTTAGGAGAGCGGATTTAATTGGAATGGTAATTGGGAGCTATGTCGCATTTTGACCTCAAAGGTGTTTTCTAGAATTAGGAAACACTTGGCAGTCAAAATTAAAACTGGCATTTTTTTCACAAAAAAGTTGCTTTACACCCACATTTTTCACTTTCCCAAAGGGTAACATGACAAAATGCACCCCACATTTTGTTCCCCATTTCCCCCGAATACGGCAACACACCATATGTGCTCAACCCCAGTATTTGTTCACAATTTTCTCCCTATTCAGAAGACACCCCATATGTGCTTGTAGCCTGCTGTAAGGGCTCACCGCAGACAAACATCTAAATGTGAATTTGGCTGTCCTGAATTGGCAGACATGGATTTTAGGTGTCATGTCGCATTTAAAAAATTCCTGAGGTCCCCAGAAATTAAAAACCCCAAGAAGTGACCCCATTTTGGAAAGAGCAGCCCCGTACGAACATTTTAAGAGGTGGAAAGGGCACTTTTGACCTAACAGGTGTTTCACAGAAATGAATATGTAGTGGTTGGTGAAAAGCGGATCTGTAAGCTATGCAACTAAATCAGAGATATAAGGTCGTAAAACTACAGGGTACATCATGGATGATATTAAATTAATATTCCATGGATAAGTGGTCGATTTTTAAACACTCCAGCATGCGCAGGCCAGGTTTTACTGGGCAAGTTTTGCAGTAGTCAGTGGTGTCTTTCCTTATCCCCCTTTTGGAACACACTCTGCATCTTTTTGGGTCCTTCCCTTCATTGCTGTCTGGGGGACTTGAGCTGGAATATGTTGCCCTGGTACAACACGGGCACCATTACTTCCAGAAGTACTGGGACCCTCCCTGGCCTGGTTTTGAAAAATTAGGGCCTTGATAACCACCTCTTGGTACTGAAGGAAAGTTCCTGTGTGGCCTGAAGATTGAAATAGCACATACGCATTGCACATTGCCATCTGTACAATATGTATGACCAGATTTTTGTACCACACTTTCGTATTTCGTGTGGCACTGTAGGGCTTCAGAATTTGATTTGAAAGATCCAACCCTCCCATGTGCCTGTTGTAGTCCAGGATACAAACTGGCTTGGGGTTAGTGGTTGTGGTACCTCGTACAGGAGCAGGGGAGCTGGTGTTAGTGTGAATGGTGGTCAGTACAAGGACATCCCTCTTGTCCTTGTACTTAACCACCAGCATGTTCTCATGGAGGAGAGCCCTACTTTCCCCTTTTCTCAGTGGTTGCCCTACCAGGGATCTAGGGAGGACTCTCTGATTTTTGTGCACTGTGACGCAAGCCACAGTACCTCTGGCAGTTAGGGACATGAATAGGGGTATGCTGCTATAATAGTTATCCACATAGAGGTGGTAACCCTTACCCAACAGTGGGTGCAGTAAGTCCCACACAATCTTACCACTAACTCCTAGGATTTCGGGGCATTCCGGGGGTTCTATCCGCAAATCTTTCCTTTCGTAAATGTGGAACTTGTGGGTGTACCTGGAGCTACTCTTACAATGTTTGTATATCTTAATCCCATACCTTGCCTGTTTGCTTGGCTGGTACTGGAAGAATCTAATTCTCTCTTTCTTTCTTTCTTTGAAAAGTAATAGGGACTCATCTACACAGACATTTTTATCTGGGTTGTACACCTCAGCAAACTTGTGTCAATTACAGGCCTAACCTTGAAAAGATGGTCAAATGTTTGGTGGTTTTGGGGTGGGCACTGTACATTGTCGTTGTAGTGTTGGAATTTCCTAATTGACTCAAATCACTTCCGGGTCATGGTCTTACTGTAAATTGGAGTCTGGTAGAAAATGTCCGAACTCCAATATAGTCTAACGTTTGTTTTTATTTACAAAGACCATGCAGCACGAATCCCCAAAACTTCATCATCTCAGCTGCACTGGGGTCTAACCTAGGGGTCTAGCGTATGCCGATGAAGGGTGCTGACCAATAAATTGTTAGGTGTATAAATTGGTTGGGCCACCATTAAATTTACAAAATCTTCAGACAAGAAGATTTAGAAAAAATCTAGTTAAGCAGAACCCGCACTATCTGTATTTCGGACCTGACCTCAAAATCCAGAATTTGGGGGTGATAATTGTCAGGGGGTGGGTTCCATAAGAGTTCACTCTGGGGGCTGCCTCCGCTGCTACTCTGGAGTGCCTTCTAGAGGATCCCTCATCAGCGGATGATGATGAGGTGGACAAGGTAGAGGAGCAGACTCCATGTCGGATGCAAGCATGGCGTATGCTTCTTCAGCTGAGCATATTCGTTGGGAAGAACTAGCCATTTTTATATTATTGGGGTGTGACATGTGAAATGTATAAACCTTTATTTAGTGTGAGGGGTGTGTATGTTGTGTTTTCACACTGAAGGGGATAGTTATAAATTTAAAATTAAATTTAGAAGGAAAAAAGGAGAAAAACAAATTATAAAGATTTATAAGATTTAAAACGCTATAGTACATTACATTTAATCAACTTCTTTACTATAATATTGGCTGATATGTACTGTTGACTTAGATACTGTAGGTAATTAATTTTTTTTGATTGCATGAATTCAGTATCACAACATCCTCAGACCATGCACAATATGACATTAAAAGAAGAGCAACGTTGTAGATCTTTGCTTTTTTCCATGATGTAGTAATGTCATTTTAAGCTTTTACCCCTCCCACAGTATTGATTTTTGAATTTAGAATTATTGATTTAAGAATAAACATAGTAAAGATCAATATTGCTTTGTGCTCCTTATCTGATCAGAAGAAGCACACAAAAAAAAAAAAAATTCTATGTTGCTTCCCATTTTATTTTCAGTCCACATTCAGAATCTAAATCACTTGCTCAATTAAACTCTGGGGGGGAAGTAATCATCTGAAGTTTAAAAGAAGAGATAACATTTTAGTAAGGTACAATAGAAGAGGAGCTGTATTGCTACTAATGGGTGATTACAATCTCAGTGAGGGAAGGGGGGGATTAACAATTAGGGCCAGTTCACACTGAGTCTTTGTTGCTGATTTTGGAGAGATTCCATTTCAAAATCAGCTCCCAAAATGATCCAGAAGAGCCTCCTATTAATTTCAGTGGGAAGCAGAAAGAAGAATCTTGTGGTACAATCTGTGCTGAATCTCTTATTGTGTCAAAAAACTGCTCCATACATGTCCACTCGTTCTCCATGTTTTTCCAACACCCAGCGGGAAATCAGCTGTTAAGAGGCTGATGTGCGTGCCACGGCCTCTTCCTTGGCCATGTGACATCACCGTGAATCGGTCACATGGCCCAGTTGCAGCTCTTCCCCATTCAAGTCCACGGGGTTGAGGTGCAATACCAAACGTAGTCCCTATTTGTGTTGTGCTTGGCGAGCTGGTAGGAGCTAGCTTTGGTCCCCAGAGCTCCAGTGAGCATGGTGGCTACCTGAAAAAGCTGATCTTCAGGGAAGTGCCAGGACTTGGACCCCCCGACGATGTGTCCTAAGGATATATCATCATTATCCATTCCTAGATAACCCCTTGAAATATTGATGCCTGACCTATCCACAGGACAAGATATCAATATCTGATTGTTGGGGTTCCGACTACTGGCATCCCCACTGATTAGTACTTTGAAGAGTCTGTGGAACTTGGATGACTGCTACTTACTTTTCATATTATACCAAGCACGGTTCTCTACATTGTATAGTGGCTGCTTTGGATATTGCAACTCAATCCCATTTACTTCAACGGGACTGAACTGCCCAATGGTCACATTACGTATGGATATGATGTCACAGATTCAAACATTGCAACCCCTTCCACAACAGCTGACCAGTGGCAGTGGGGGATCTTTACCTGTCCTTTATTAAACTAAGGAATGCAGCGCTATACTGTAAATATGACTTTCCATAGGTTGACTTTCCATAGGTAAATATGACTTTCCATAGGAGTGCCAAGCATGGGCTCAGGGTGCAGGGTCCAGTTTCCCAGGCCATTTGCACCAGTGGTGCCCCTTCATTAGTTGCGGGTGATGCACTATGTATGACTTCACAGACCACACACCCCTAAGGTTACTTCTGATTATCATTTTTCGTTCTTTGGAAAGGCAGTGCACTAGATTAGTCATACATTTCTTAACTCTTCTCCTCAAGTACCAGCAAGAGATCATGTTTTCAGGATTGTTTTTTTTAATAATTATTGTCAATGCATTGCAAATAACATAAGTGGTGGAATCCTGGGTGTGGGACCCCTGCCAATCTGATATTAATTACCTATCCTGGACCCCCACTAATAAGCTGTTAGAAGAGGTTTGTCCTCTGTGGTCACCGCAGCCTCTTCCTAGGCCATGTGACATGACCGTACATTGATCACATGGCCTAGTTGCAGTACTGTACCAGTACTGTGCCTGAAAGAGATTCTGGGAGCCGACTGTACTCACCCGAGATCCGGTGAGCGCGGCAGGTCAGTGTAACAGCTGATTGGCAAGGGTGTCGGGACTGGGACTCCTGTCAATGTGATAATAATGACCTATTGTAATGATGGTTGCTGACCACCAATGTTCCCTTACTCACTTCTGCAGCCCCGGCTCTGTGTTTGGGTGAGCACTGTTCTTGCTGGTTTGCTCTGTCATTGTCCGTGTACAGCCGCATTACGGGCAGGTAGCGGCAGTGGTCAGCTGCTGGTATCTCCCTATTCACCGATGTGGTATCGGGCTCTGTTTTTGCAGGCCCTGTCCTTCCCAGACACCACCACCGGAGTTTCCTTTAGCCCCCTGTGCAATATGATTTCCAGTCTGTTCCTTGTAGCACATTTATTTAAGGGCCGGTGAGCTGCACGTTCTTTGATTTAAGGGTTAAGCACATATGACCTGTGCTGACCTTCTGACCAATCCCAGCCTTCCTGCATTTATCTGAGTGATCCAACCCTCTTCCTATTTGCCTGAGCATCAAGGGAATTGCTGCTAAGATTGCATTCTTACGTGCTTGTGTTCCTGAACTCCTGACCCGTGCTTTTTTTCTAGGTTCCGCAATCTGTCTGATCGTTGCCTGCTCCATTTCGACTCTTCTGCTGCTGACCTGGATTGCTTAACCTGTACCTGTGAAGCCTTCTCTGACATATTGCTTGTATGACGTCGTCTCTGCCTCATCCTTTGGTCCTGCACTGTTGATCCTGGTTACGGGTTAGCCTGTTGACTATGTCCATGCCTCTGGTACTTTGCACTGGTACACTCTCAACCACTTGGGACAGCTGTTTTGTGTGACAACCAACCTCAAGAGGTAGCGACTTGGTGTTCTCCTCTGGAAAATTTATCCCCACTATCAGGGGTACTGTGAAGAATGAGGGGTTCACTTAGACAACATCCGTAGAGGACATTGGTCACATAGTACAGTGGTTCCACACTAGCTGTGTGATAAAGATGATGAAGATAGGTCATCATTATCTATCACTGGATAACCCCTTTAACAGTCATTTGAAAACCATGCCATATAACTGCATGTCTGCATACATTTAGCCTCATTGTGTAGTGCATGACCAAAATGGAGAAAGCCACAACTCCACATGCATAGTGCAAAGACAAAATACAAAGTTAGTCTGCACATTCTAATGCGCAGATCTACATTGTGCACTCCTGAATAACCCATCTTTCTCACAGGTTGATTTCAATTAGTGAAGTATAAAGCTGAAGCCTTCTCTCCCTATATTCATTAGAAGCCAGCTGGCACCAGGAGTGGTAGCATACAGAATGGATTCAGTATATATGTGAATCAGGCCTTCCCTAAAATTTGTTGGAGGCTGGTTGTCCTCAAAAGAGGTAGTATTTAGAGTAGGTTCCCATTCAAAAGAAGTCACCTTGCCAAAGTGGATGGGCACAAATAATAATAATAATAATAATAATAATAATAATATTTTTTATATAGCGCCACCATATTCCACAGCGCTTTACAAATTCATACTGTTCATGTACAAAACAAAAGTAACTGGGTAATATACAAATAAAACACTAGGATTCAGGGTGCTGCTCGCATGAGTTTACAATTTATGAGGAATTGGGGGTGACACATAAGGTTGTTGTAAGTAATAAGGTCATTGTGATAAGTAGGATTTGAGCCATTGAACTGAAAAGAGTGGTGATGGCCGATCTGCTTCTGGTTTGGGACTGCTAGAGGATCGAGTTTAGGCTAGAGGAATTGGTAGGGGAGAGGTTTAGTCGGGGAAAAGTCATTTCAGGTAGCTTGATAAGCCTGCCTGAAAAGATGTGTTTTTAAAGCACGTTTGAAGGTGGAGAAGTTGTGAATTGACCTAATATTCTGGGGCAGGGTATTCCAGAGAGTAGGTGCAGCTCGAGAAAAGCCTTGAAGGGAGTGAGAGGTACAAATTTTGGAGCATATTAATTTTAGGTCAATAACAGAATGGAGAGCACGAGTAGGGAGATAGATGGAGATAAGGGAGGAGATATATGGAGGCGCAGCACTGTGGGGAGCTTTGTGGGTGAGGGTGAGAAGTTTCAACTGTATTTTGTGGTGGATGGGCAACCAGTAAAGTGACTGGCACAGACTAGTAGCATCAGTGTAGCCGGTCAATGGATAGATGAGCCTGGCTGCAGCATTTAGGACAGATGGAAAAGGGGAGAGTTTAGTGAGAGGGAGACCGATTAGTAATGCATTGCAGTAGTCAAGATGAGAATGAATCAAGGCAACAACAAGAGTTTTTGCCGTTTCCACCATAAGAAAAGGGCAGATTCTGTTGATATTCTTGATGTGCAGTTGACAAAAGCATGTGAGTGAATATGGGGAACAAAGAAAAGATCAGAGTCAAATGTGGCCCCAAGACAGAGGGCATGTTGCACAGGAGTTATGATAGTGCTGCAGACCGAAATTGAAATATCAAGTTTAGGTGGGTTAGTAAATGGGGGAAAGACAAGAAGTTCAGTTTTTGAGAGTTTCAGTTTTAGATACAGAGAGGACATGATGTTAGAGACAGCTACCAGACAATTACTGGTGTTTTGGAGTAAAGCAGGGGTGATGTCAGGGGATGAAGTGTATAGTTGGGAGTCGTCAGCATAGAGATGGTATCGAAAGCCAAATGTACTGATAGTCTGTCTGATGGCGGTTGTATAGGGAGAAGAGTAGAGGATCTAGTACTGAGCCCTGAGGAAGGCCAACATCAAGAGGAAGAGGAGAAGAATAAGAGCCAGCGAATGATACACTAAAGGAACAGCCAGAGAGATAGGAAGAGAACCAAGAGAGAGCAGTGACCTTAAGGCCAATTAAGTGGAGCATGGTGAGGAAGAGTTTATGGTCTACAGTATCAAATCCTGCACAGAGATCCTGCAGAATTAGTAAAGTGAGTTTAGAGACATGTCAGTAGTTAGCAGCACAGGTCAGGTCAAGAGATGGTTTCTTTAGTAGTGGGGTTATAACAGAGTGTTTGAAAGAGGAAGGAAATAAACCAGAGGACAGATAGAGGTTAAAAATTGTAGTTATGTGAGTGATGACAGTGGGGAGAGGGACTGGAGGAGGTGTGATGGAATACGATCACTGCTACAGGTTGTGAGTCGAGAAGAAAAGAGAAGCCTGGAGACTTCTTCCTCTGTTATAGGGTCAAAAGAAGAGAGAGAGAATGTGGAGGAATGGGAGGGAGGAGGATTGAAATTATTTGGGGACTGGGAAATTATTTCCTGCCGGATACTGCCAATCTGGTCTCTGGCCAGTGACAGGTTCTGGAACTTTAGGACTTAGAGGGGAATGAAAAGTGTTGTTTTGGGATATTGAGAGTGAGGAGATGAGAGAGGTGATCCAGGAATTGGTAGGGGGAGCCTGGAGGACGATAGACAACTGCAACTCTCAGGGGGAATGGATAGAAGAGTCTAATGGGGTGAACCTCAAAAGAGGGGAATGTGAGAGAGGGTACAGGGGGAATGACCTGAAATGTGCACTGTGGAGAAAGTATCGGGTATCGGAGAAGTAAAGTCCACCATAGGATAGGGCAGCAGGGGAAGCAGTGTCAGAGGGTTGAAACCAGGTTTCTGTAGGGGCCAGCAAGTTCAGAGAGTGTGCGAGGTAGAAATTGTGGATTGTGGGTGGTTTATTACAAACTGACCATGCGTTCCAGAGCGTGCAGTTAAAAAGAGACTGGAGAGGATGTGGAGTAAACATTAATCAGATTTTTGGGGTTTCTGTGTGTGGCAGAGGAGAAGCTGAAGTGAGCAACAGAGGGAGGGCCAGGATTAGGTGAAATGTCTCCTGCAGCTAGTAGGAGAAGAACAGAAAGAGACATCAAGTGGTTAAAAGATGTATATTGGTGTTTTTTTATGCTGCACCATGGAGGAAGATAGTTCATGGTGATATGTGTAAGGTAAAGTATTTTGCCGGATTTGTGCGAGGGGAGGCGGGTCTACCAGCATATAATCTCTCAGGGCTGCTACTGGAGGACGACTGACGTATTTTCCTGACCATCCCTTTGCACTTCCGGGTCGTTCAGACAGCGCATGGAGGCTGTGTGTGCGGGTGATACGGTATGTTCTAGTCGTCATGAGCAGGGGCATAGGCTTATTTCCATAACATCGGGGCCACCGCTCCAGAGCCATCGCCACGGGTGTACACATCTACAAGCGGGTCAGGGGTCCAGGGGTGGGGGAAGATGGTGGGAAGCGGCATTAGGTGTCGGTCTCGATAGCAGCGGAGGCACTGTCACGGACGTTCCCGTTCCCCTTCTCGTCACGAGCCTGCGCGTCTATTCTCCATGTGCCGTGCGCAAGATCGGAACATACCTGCTCCAGGAGCCAATGCACAGAGATCATAGCATCTCTAAAGGAATCGGGCAGTCTTAATCAAAACCCCGTTGGAGCTCTCACTGGGGTGACTCAGACTAGATAAAGGGGTCGATCAGGCCCCGAAACGCGTTGTCTCTAAATAAACTATGGTATTTCTTACATCGGGTTGATTCTTTGCGCCTTACAATTGTCCACTAAGCTAGAACACACATAACTATAGACAGGACTTTTAAACTACAACAGTATTAACAAAACACTGAATCCCTGGGTATGCATGATAAAATAATCCAGAATTCACGTTTAGGCAGAAAGCAGTGTTCGGTATTTACCTGGCATGGTATTAACTTTAAAAAAAAAAATTTTTAAACCATTATCACACATTTAGTAGTTTTACTCTTTTTCTCAGTTCACTTAGCTATGCCAGTGGGCACTACAGGTTTCGCTTAGACAGGCAGGTATAAGGTAGGTACGGTTCTGATGCCAACAGACACATATTGCTAGTTTACTTACACGTATGGTCTCCTGCACCATCACCTCACGGGTGCTGGGGTTGTGTAGGGCTACATGCTTGTCTTATCTACCTCTAGGCCCATAGGCAAGAAAAAATAAACAAAACATTTTTTTGTGTCCTTGACTCTCGCCAGGTCTGTCATGACTACAGACTACATGTGAAGTCCTGTCATGACTACAGACGCAGTATCGTTATGTCTGTCACGACCTCAGACTCACTATAAAGTTCTGTCACGACTACAGGCACAGTATCATTATATCTGTCATGACCACACACTCGGTATGAAGTCCTGTCACGACTACAGGCCCAGTATACTGATGCCTATTACGGTCACATACTCGGCCTGATGTCGTGTCACGCCTACAGGGATCACATGACCTCGTCTTGCATGACTACAGACTCAACCCCAAGTCCTGTTTCATCTACAGGAACGGTTTAATCTACCACGTCGGTGGATTACCTAAGTCCTGTCTCGCCTACTGGCTCGGTCTAGATGGTTGTTCCTGGCCATAAGTGTGTACAAACTCAGTCACGGGATAGGTGATGGTCGACACACGAGTCTTCTTCATTCGTGTTGGGGCACGTTATTCAGGAATTCATCGCTGGGGGCTCATCCTCATCTCATGACAGTGGGGATCTGCATTCAGAGCAAAGTGCCTTGCCATCATTAAGATTTTGGACTGTCCCGAAGTTAACCGCTGAGTTATTGAGAAGAGGCATTCTCTTTCCCGCCTCGGCAAGAAAGGT
Source organism: Bufotes viridis (assembly GCA_033119425.1). Lineage (NCBI taxonomy): Eukaryota > Metazoa > Chordata > Amphibia > Anura > Bufonidae > Bufotes > Bufotes viridis. Next base: position 40,790,141 of record CM065591.1, on the reverse strand, counting down.
AGAATTGTACCATCTTCTCTCTGCAGATTCGGCATCAACAAGCCAGGAGATGATCTCCATGAACACCATCCAGTGACCATCCACCATCAATACAATGGCTTCATCCATGTCGGACCTGCAGGCTAGGCTGGAGACAGTTGAAGCCAGCACCGCTGCATCTGGATTGGTGGCACCGACACCAACGGTGGCCGCTGTTATGCAGTCAAGTGTTCCTGGTGAGTCAAGCCCAATTCCCGCTATCGCTCCCTCCCATTTCATACCTGCTAGCATTAGACAGGACATCCTTGAGGGGCAGGATGTCAACCTGGCATCTCTTCTCATAGCTACGCATGAGGCCGCAGATAACGAGACTATAGCATGTGGGGAGGTTTCGGCTATTCTGAAGTCTAAAGATGCTAGATTGAACAGGAAACTCAATATCGCAGAGTTTGTGTTGACTTTTAGCTTGTACCGGGATGTCATTTGTACCGCTAACCCGCATCGGACGAAAGAATTGGATCTCTTCATGTACAAAGTGGTTGATTTAAGTTACAAATATGGTGGTACAGCATTTTACGACTATCACCGGTCATTCTTGGCCGAAGCAGCAGCTGCTCTGGCGCAGTGCCAACATACCGTTGATTGGTCCAACATTGACACAGAATTATTCTGTCGCCATTTCGCAGGACTCAAGGCCCCAACCTGCACTGTTTGTAATTCCTATTCCCATACTGCCGGCTGGTGTTCTAATTTAATTCACACAACAGAGTCCACTCATCTTAGCTCCATTCCGGTCCCGTGAGGTAATAGGGTAGTCTCCGGAGTAGACAAGTTGGGTCGCCCTATTAAATATCTAGAGAAGTTGCAACTACAATTATGCAGCCTGTCATTCCAGCCAGTGCAGGCTACTGCACTTGTGTGCTATTTGTTTTAGGGCCCATCCCCGCATGGCTTGCTCTCAAAAGAGTCACAATATGGCATGACTAAGCGTGGTAAATGTGGAACTCCTTAGTTGCTTCCTAGCCGCTCATCATAAATTACTCCCTATTCAACCAGACTTGTGGCAGTGGCATGGTATCAAATGGCAAGGGCTGTATTATTTTGCTAACAAATTAACGTTTGGGTAGAAATATAGCCCTTGGTTATTCAACCAGTTTGCTAGCACCCTGCACTGGATTTTGTTTAATAGTTTCTGTGTAAATCATGACATTCATTACATAGATGATTTTTTTTTTGATAGAATCCCCATTTCAAGAGCCTCAAGACTTACAGGTGTTGTGTACAGTATTGGGAGATCTTAAATTGCCAGTAGCCCCTCATAAGGTGCCCCTCATAAGAAAGCCCTAGTACGTTAATTACATTTCTGGGTATACAATTGGACACTATTAAGATGCAAGCAAGTCTTCCACAGGACAAAGTGGTTAGGATCAGGGAGGTCTTGCATAGACTAGCCAAGGTTAGGGTTACTACCAAAACGGATCTCCAGTCCCTTCTAGGCATGCTTAAATTCGCCATGTGCATTATCCCACAGGGCAGATCTTTTATTTCTAGATTTTGGGCGTTGCTTCCCCATGCCCAGTGTCAAGACAGTCCAGTTCATCTCGACGAAGATGCCATTGCCGATTTATTGATGTGGGACAGATTCCTGTCACAATGGAATGGAGTCTATCTGTTCATCCCGGTAGTGACCAATCAATCCCCGGTAGTGTACACAGATGCTTCTTCATCAGCGGGATTTGCAGCGACATATGGTAGACATTGGTTTGCTGGTCCCTGGCCACCTGGTATTACGAGTATCCCCGGGTTCTCTCAGTGCTCCTCGTTATTCGAAATATATCCCATAGTAGGGGCAGCATTGGTGTGGGGCGAACACTGGAGGAACCAGACGGTGTTATTTCTGACTGATAATGCGGCACTCATGGACATTCTTATGAAGGTTAGATCAGGTTCAAAGCACATAATGGCATTTGTACGGAAGTTTGTGTGGCTATCCTTACAACATAACTTCCACTTTGTTTGCACGCATATTAGTGGGCAGCGCAATATTGCAGCCGATGCTCTGTCCCGGTTTAATCTTCAACTCTTTTTTCAGGTTTCTCCAGAGGCAGACCGTTTGCCAACAACAGCTCCTTTTCATTGTCAGTTGCTGATGGATTTGTCCCTTATCTCGATTTAGCCAGCAGCCTTATGACCAAACATTATCCAGTAACACTCTAAGGTCATATAAGACAGTCTAGCTTTTATTTAATAAGTTTAAAAATACCTATCCACCTGCGGGTGAAGGGCCTATTACTTACCTATTGGCATTTGCTGATTTTTGCCACTCTGACTTAAATCTGGACCATAGTACTATTAAACTGTACCTGGCAGGGATTCAGCACTATTGGTATGTCCAATATCCTGATCAACCGTCTCCGTTCTCAGCCCATCTTATTAGAACCTTGTTGAAGGGTATTCAGAAGATGTCAGTCAAAAAACGGCCCACTAGGCAGCCTTTTTCTGGTAGTATGTTTAGATCTGTTTCCGAAGCATTGCAGAACAAGCCATTTGGTCAGCATATAAGCTTACTAATAAGGACAACCATGTATTTGGCTTTCTACGGATTCCTCAGGCCGGATGAGTTCACCTGTGCTAAATCATCCTCTAACTACTTGCGGAAGAGCCAGTTACTTTGGAATGGTTCTCATTACATCCCTTCCTTAGACGCATGTATGTATAATGGCCCGGCCTGTGAAATTGGTACAGGTCAAGTACTTTGCCACTGGTAATGAGTGGTGCTCAGTCTCTGTGTTACATTAGTGGTTGCAATTCATTAAGGATGATCCTGCTGAATCCCCCTTGTTTAGGTTCGAGGCCTCACCTTTGAATATCCAAACCTTTCTGAAGTATATCTGCATATTGCTGACTAATTCGAGGGTTAATCCTCTTGTTATTACAAGTCATTCATTTCGCATAGGCGCAGCCTCGGCCGCTTCCAAGCATAATGTACCAGTACATATCATCAAAAAATTGGGTAGATGGAAATCCTCTTGCTATACCTGTTATGTTCCCGATCCGCAACATGAAATGTCACTTGCTTTCAAAGATTCGGTTTTGTAACGTTTGTACCAAATATATATATATATCTTTTCTGCATCTATGGTCTGTGTTTTTTGGCCCCATTAGGATGCCCTGCTACAGCAGTTCCGGCATAACTTTGCTGCTATTAGGTAGGTGAAGGTTAGGTAGATTCTTACCGTGATCCGATCCGAGCATAAGTGTAAGGTAAAGTATTTTGCTGGATATGTGCGAGGGGAGGCGGGGCTACCGGAATATATATATATATATATAGATATATATATATATATATCTCAGGGCCACTACAGGAGAATGACTGACATATTTTCCTGCCATCGCAACCCTCCCTCTCTTTATGCAATTCATATTGGGGCTGCCCTTCTACAGCAGTTCCGGCATAACTCTGCTGCTATCAGGTTGGTAAAGGTTAGGTAGGTTCTTAGGTTCTTACCGTGAGCCGATCCGAGCACAAATGAGGCTATAAAGTGTATGCAAAGGGAACATGGGTGAGGGAAGGGGGGATGGACTGATGTGGAGAGAAGGGACAGAGGGTGGAAGGTGTGGTTGATTTTAAAGGCAATTGCAATGAGAAGAGTAGCCAGAGACTGAGTGAAACAATATTGTAGCATACCTGTGCTGAGTTTAACTTTGTTTGAGTAGTACACATAGCATCTTCGTGTCCTGCCCTGTCTAAACTGCCATGATTAACTGCCAAGAGCTTAGGCAATATGGCGCTTTGGCAGAGAGGTTCTTTTGGCTCATGCTGACCCCTGTGAGTGCTTCCCCTTAGACTGTGTCTATATTTATAGGAAGTATGATGACAGAATTAAGGGTAATTTAGATTATTAATGAATGAATCCCTGAAGTAAGGCACAGAAGAGATGCTATATGTAGTAAACAAACAAAGCTAAGGATCTGGATGGGCCATAAGGTCACTACAGATCACAATCATTACAACAGTCACATAAATCAGAGGTCAATTAGAAGAATATCTCTAGGACTAATCACTAGTGATGAGCGGGAGGTGCCATATTCGATCTTGCGATTTTTATCGAATATTCGATTGAATATTCATCATTACTCTATATATTGCAAATGTTACGTGAATTTATATTCACATTTTGCGATTTGAACTTTGAACAGTGTATACAGGCAAATTTCCTATTAGGTTAGCTTAGTAGAATCAACAAAGATATAGAATATAGCACTATATTCTCAATCTTCATTATATTTTAGCAAGCCAACCATTAGGAACTCAGTTCTAAGTTGAATTCACAATGCGAGTATATGTTTGCATTGTGAATTCAACTTAGAGCTGAGTTCCTAATGGTTGGCTTGCTAGAATATACGGAAGATTGAGAATATAATGCTATATTCGATATTTGTTATCTTCGTTATATTCTAGCAATACAACCATTAGGAACTCAGCTCTAAGTTGAATTCGCAATGAGAACATATACTCGCATTGCGAATTCAACTTAGAACTGAGTTCCTTATAGTTGTATTGCTAGAATATAACGAAGATAGAGAATATAGTGCTATTTTCGATATCTTTGTCAATTCTAGCAATCCAACCATTAGGAACCCAGCTCTAAGTTGAATTCGCAATGCGAACATATACTCGCATTTCAAATTCAACTTAGAGCTGAGTTCCTAATGGTTGTATTGCTAGAATATAATGAAGATAACGAATATCGAATATAGCACTATATTCTCAATCTTCGTTATATTCTAGCAAGCCAACCATTAGGAACTCAGTTCTAAGTTGAATTCGCAATGCGAGTATATGTTTGCATTGCGAATTCAACTTAGAGCTGGGTTCCTAATGGTTGGCTTGCTAGAATATAACAAAGATTGGGAAAATAGTCCTATAGTCTCAATATTAGTTAATTCTACACAGATGCAAGTTAAATGTGCAACGCGAGTAACACCAGCGCCCAACCCTCTCCACTATCACCTCTACCTCCTACTACAAATCTCATTCCACAAATTTCTGCAACCCCTTAAACCTAATAACCATTCCTCTGACCCCTGCTCCTTTGGTTCCACTTGATGGGTCATTATGGAACGCTCGCTCTGTCTGTAACAAACTGTCCTACATTCATGATCTGTTTATCTCTCAAAAACTTTCCTTTCTGGGTCTCACAGAAACATGGCTGACACCCTCCAACACCTCCTCCCCTGCTGCACTCTCGTATAGTGGATTTTATTTCACTCACACCCCCTGCCCTGGCAGCAAACATGGTGGAGGAGTTGGTCTGCTCCTATCAAATACCTGCTCCTACAGCCCAACTCCACTGCCACCCTCCATTGCACCCACTTCATTTGAAGTACACTCTGTTCGCATCTACTCTCCCTCCAACCTCCAAGTAGCTGTTATTTTCCGATCCCCAGGCCCAGCCACCATCTTTCTTGACCACTTTAACACCTGGCTCCTACACTTTCTTTCTGCTGACATCCCCACTATCATCATGGGTGACTTCAACATCCCCATTGACACCTGCCACTCAGCCGCTTCTAAACTCCTATCACTCTCTTCCTCCTTCGGCCTCTCACAGTGGTCTTCCGCTCCCACACACAGAGATGGTCACACTCTGGATCTTATCTTTACCCGCCTCTGCTCCCTATCTAACCTTTCTAATTCGCCTCTCCCCCTATCCGACCACAACCTACTCATCTTCTCTTCACTCGTCTCTGCTGCTGCGCCCCTTGTCCATACACTAGCACACCCCCACAGGAACCTTAAACATCTTGACTTTCGCTTGCTCTCCGACTCTCTTCTGCCGCTCTCTTCAATTTTTTCCCTCCAAGACCCAGATACTGCCACCACCCTATATAACACCACAATAAGTGCAACTCTGGACACTATTGCCCCACTTACACACAACAAAAACAGAAAAATCAACAGACAACCTTGGCACACCGACCTGACCAAAAATCTCAGACAAGCTTCCAGGGCTGCAGAGCGGCGATGGAAGAAATCCCATTTTAAAGATGAATTCCCGGCATACAAGCAATCCCTCCTCATTTTCAAATCCTCACTTGCTGATGCAAAACAGGCCTACTTCTCATCTCTCATATCTTCCCTATCCCACAACCCAAAACAACTTTTTAACACCTTTAATTCTCTTCTCCGTCCACCAGCGCCCCCACCCTCTCCTCTCATCTCAGCTGAGGATTTTGCCACATTCTTCAAACAAAAGGTAATCAACATCAGGGAAAGCTTCAGTGCACAGTCCCCACAGACCCTCCACACAGCTGCTCCGTCCTCTTCTCCCAAAACCCGCTTCTCCGCCATTACAGAAGAAAAACTCTCCACTCTACTCTCCAAATCCCATCTCACCACCTGTGCACTTGACCCAATCCCATCCCACCTCATCCCTAACCTAACCACAGTGTTTATCCCAGCCCTAACTCATCTCTTTAACCTATCACTAACCTCTGGTCTCTTCCCCTCTGCTTTTAAACATGCTACCATTACACCCATCCTCAAAAAGCCTTCACTTGACCCATCTTCTTTGTCCAGTTATCGCCCCATATCTCTTCTTCAATATGCTTCAAAGCTACTTGAGCAACATGTCCATTCTGAACTGTCCACTCACCTCTCCTCTTGCTCCCTCTTTGACCGGCTACCATCTGGCTTCCGACCCCACCACTCAACCGAGACTGCCCTCACCAAAGTCACCAATGACCTACTACTTGCCAAAACCAAAAAACATTACTCTGTCCTCCTTCTCCTTGACTTGTCCTCTGCCTTTGACACTGTTGACCACTCCCTTCTGTTGCAAACTCTTTCATCTCTTGGCATCACTGACCTGGCACTCTTTTGGATCATATCATACCTCACAGACCGGACATTTAGCGTCTCCCACTCTCACACCACCTCCTCGCCTCACTCCCTCTCTGTTGGTGTCCCGCAAGGCTCTGTCCTAGAACCCCTGCTCTTCTCTATCTACACCTTCGGCCTGGGACAGCTTATAGAGTCCCATGGCTTTAAGTATCACTTATATGCTGATGACACACAAATCTACCTCTCAGGTCCAGACATCACCACCTTACTATCCAGAATCCCACAATGCCTATCTCGCATATCCTCCTTCTTCTCCTCTCGCTTTCTAAAACTTAACATGGATAAAACAGAATTCATCATCTTTCCCCCATCTTGCTCACCCCCCCCCCCAACAGACCTATCTATCACAATCAATGACTGCACACTCTCCCCGGTCAACCAAGTCCGCTGCCTTGGAGTGACCTTGGATTCTGCCCTCTCATTCTGACCACACATCCAAGCTCTTTCCACCACTTGCCGCGTCCAACTCAAAAACATCTCCCGCATCCGCCCTTTCCTCAACTTTGAATTTGCAAAAATGCTTGTTCATTCCCTCATCATCTCCCGCCTAGACTACTGCACCATTCTCCTCTGTGGCCTTCCATCTAGCTCTCTCGCACCCCTACAATCTATCCTCAACTCTGCTGCCCGACTAATCCACCTCTCCCCCCGTTACTCCTCTGCCTCTCCCCTCTGCCAGTCCCTGCACTGGCTTCCCATTGCCCAGCAAATTCAGTTTAAAATACTAACCAACACATACAAGACCGTCCACAACCGGTCCCCTCCCTACATCTCTGAGCTACTTTCCCGATACATCCCCACACGCAATCTTTGATCCTCACAGGACCTCCTTCTCTCCTCTCCTCTTATAAGCTCTTCCCACACTCGCCGCCAGGATTTCTCCCATGCATCCCCTATACTCTGGAACTCGCTACCCCAACATATCAGACTCTCACCTACAGTGGAATCCTTCAAAAGCAACCTGAAAACCCACCTCTTCAGACAAGCCTACGACCAGTGACACTGCTGCCTCTATACCGCCATGACCAGCTTCACCCTCGCCTACTGTCTCCTTCCCCCATACCATGTAGATTGTAAGCCCTCACGGGCAAGGCCCTCTATCCTTCTGTACCAGTCTGTAACTTGTCTGGTTCATGCTTAAGGCAATTGCCTGTATTATGTATGTGCACCGCTTATGATATGTACAGCGCTATGGAATGAATGGAGCTCTAAAAATAAATAATAATAATAATAAAACAGGTTATATTAATCGAATTGCGAATGCAACTTAGTCAAATTTGTAAGTTCGTGATTCTCACATCGGACAGTACATTTTAGCATGGAGGCGTTCCCATTGTGATGGGGATGTTCCATTCACACGGGAAGTCGGCAGAAGCGGCAACGGGCATTGACAGGAGCGGGCAGGGAGCAAGGAATCCTCCGGACAGGTAAGAACAGCTTTTGAGAAGTGAGAAGACAACCGGAGAGCAACACGGATTAACAACTTTAAAAAAATATATATTCAAAATAGCGAATATATAGCGCTATATTCGAAATATTCGCGAATTAGCGAAGTGTCGATATTCGCTAAAAAAATTCGCTATTCGAATATTCGCACTCAACACTACTAATCACAAGGATATCACACTTGCTGAAAATAGTATGCATTGATGAATATGCAAAGTTCTATACCAGAGAAGATGAAAACTGCACTATTAGGCTTGTGGAAAACTGGGTGGAGCAGTATTGTCCAAATGCAATGCAGACATACCAGGGAAGATGGAAACTACACTATTTTGATCAAAATATATTTGCTAAATACCTTATGTTTATTAGTTTAGTAGATATACATTAGCGTATATATTCAGTGTTTGCAGAGTGATGTTGCATTGCATTTGAATTTGGTATTGAAACACTTTATACTGTACATCAGATTTAAAGCATGTATGCCATTTATTTTGTGCACATGGCACCAAGATCCTGCAGTCCATATAACACAAAAGCACGCCAAGTAGAAGCATACATCACACTTCCCCACACTAATATATACACCCTCCTACACATTCTTATCTCTAGCAAAAAGTCTGATTCAAATGTTTCAATCATGGACTGGCACTGTGCAGAGAACAGGGAGAGGAAAAATCAGATTGGCAGCAGTGAAACTATACCTGTCCCCATGTCAGTATTATTAATCAGATTTTTTGCACAAACACATTCAAAAGCAGAAATTATTTCACACAGATGCTATCCATTCAATGTAAAAAAAAATATATATAATTCTTATATTGTATTTTTTTTACTTTATTTATTAAAGAATAAATATTTCACAACATGTTCTATATAAATAAATTATTTAAATTTTTTTTATCAAAAATACCCCAACAACCCCCCACCCACCATTTGCGATGCGTCACCTAACACCCTTATCTATATGACGAGGGCAAGTCGCTAATGGAGCAGAGAGTGGTAACCTAAGAACTCCATCCTCACCATACCTTCCCCCAACTCTCTTTGCAATTTCTTTGTCTATACAGAATTTTTTCATAACTCTTAACTTTGTTGAACAAATTTAGTCATACAAAAACCGTAGTAGTATTAGAAGAGAACCATACTCGTGAAATTAAAAGTCTGTCCAGAAAGGCCATTTTAATCAATAAGATTTTTTTTATATCTATGGCAGTTAACCTGGTAAAAGTCGCCCAGAATCCAGAACCTTGATATGCGTCTTACAGACCCACCCCTTGGTTATCCTGGCTGTGTTCTTCGGGTCATTGTCATGATTGAAAACCCAGCCGCAACCCATCTTCAATGCTCTGACTGAGGGAAGGAGGTTGTTGCTCAAAATCTCACAATAAATGGCCCCATTCATCCGCTCCTTAATACAGTGCAGACGTCCTGTCCCCTTTGCAGAAAAGCACCCCCAAAGCATGATGTTACCACCCCATGCTTCACAGTAGGGATGGTGTTCTTGGGATGCATCTCATCCTTCGTTTTACTCCAAACACGACGAGTGAAGTTTAGACCAAAAAGTTCTACTTTGGTCTCATCTGACCACATGACTTTCTCCTATGCCTCCTCTGGATCATCCAGATGGTCATTGGCAAACTTCAGACGGGCCTGGACATGTAATGACTTGAGCGGAGGGACCCTCCGTGCAATGCATGATTTGAAACCATGACGAAGTAGTGTTCTACCGACAGTGACCTTTGAGACTGTGATCCCATAGTGCTCTACCGACAGTGACCTTTGAGACTGTGATCCCAGCTCTCTTCATGTCGTTGACCAGCTCCTCCCTTGTAGTTCTGAACTGAATCCTCACCTTTCTTATCATCAGTGATACCCCATGAGGTGAGAGACTGACAGTCGCTTTTAGCCTCTACCATTTTCTAACAATGGCTCCAACAGTTGATCTATTTTCACCAAACTGCTTAGCAATTGCCCCATAGCCCTTTGCAGCCTTTTGAAGGTCCACAATTTTGTCTAGGGTGTCTTTTGACAACTCTTTGGTCTTGCCCATGGTAGTAGTTGGTGTCTGACTGGCTGTGGTGTGGACAGGTGTCTTTAAAGAGCTCAGACAGGCTCTACTAAGTTAGATTAATGAATGGAGTGGAGGTGGACTTCTTAAAGGCACAGTAACAGGTATTTGAGAGCCAGGATTCTTGTTGATTGCCAGGTGTTCACATACTTATGTGCAGCAGTACAAGACAAATACATTCTTTAAAAATCATACATGTGATTTACTGATTTTTTTTAAATTCTGTCTCTTAGAGTAGGAATGCACCTACAATGTGAATTTCAGACCCCTCAATGATTTCTAAGTGGAAGAACTTGCAAAATCGCAGGGTGTTCAGATACTTCTGTTCCTCAATATATATATATTATATTATATATAAAACTGAAAAATGAGGCAGCACTCCATATATAAAAAGATATGTCTCCTTTATTCACCCAGGTGGGCAGTGCGACATTTCGGCTCCAAACAACTGAGCCTTTCTTAAGCCAATATTATATATTGATGCTCTACTTAATATTATACAACCATGTTATCAATGCAATTTGAACGTCAAGAGATTAAACTGACCTCATTTCTTATCTTTCATTTACTAAGTAAATGTGAAGTTGTCAATGTCACAGTTTGCAGCACAGCTGTACTGCTGAGACTTCATGTAAAAACTGTGTCAAAAATAAATACATATTTGTAGGAGAAAAATTATATTTTGTGAAATGGGTTTATCCTCAGCTGGTGTCGAGAACATCCCATGGGTACAATCAATTTCATTCATTCCCCTCTGTATCCCATCAATATTATCAAATTCAGCTTTGGAAAGATCCTTTCTTCGGCTGGCTTATCGGGAGAATTGCTGTCCTTGATTGCCATCAGCCTCATCTACCGTTCACAAAGAAACAAAATGAGCCCTGGAAGATTACTCCAGTTACTCACTGTGAGCAGCATCTATCCATAGAGTCTAGTGAGACTGAGGCTGGTGATCAGAAGAAGCAATTATTGCCACTCGTTATAGAACTTCTGAACTTCCCAGAGCAAAAATTGTGGCAGGAAGCCAACACAGTCTGGAGGATTACTTAAATGTTTATCTGGATAAAACTTATATATCTTTCAAATATATTAAAGAAGCTTCTGTCATCCGGTTCAACCATATTTACCTTTTCTGGACTTTCAACGTACATGTATGGCGGAAATCCAGTCTTTAACCACCTCACGTCACACAAACGCCGACGGTGGTGCTCCTAGGTCTCAGAGACGCCTATTGGCGTCATCTTGTGAGACATGAGATTTCGCGTGAACACGCGCGGATTATGCGCGAGTTCACAGCAGAGTGACGCGAACAAGTTTAACTACAGCCTGCCAGCGCTGATCATTTGCTGGCAGGCTTTAGATGTTAAAAAAAACAACAACAATCAAATAGGTATATCAGACGCTATTTTTTATATAGCGTCTGATATACCTGCTACCTGGCCCTCTGGTGGTCCCTTTTGCTTGGATCGACCACCAGAGGACACAGGCAGCTCTGTAAGTAACACCAAGCATCAAGCACCACACTACACTACACCCCCCCTCCTTGTCACTTATTAACCCCTTATTAACCCCTGATAACCCCATATTAACTCCCTAATCACCCCGTCACCCCCCTGTCATTGATCAACCCCCTGTAAGGCTCCATTCAGATGGAAGTGCGGAACCGCAATTCTGGATCCGAGCGGGACAAAGTCTGTCTCGATAGAAATGAATGAGTCCGCAATTCCATTCCGCAAAATGCGTAACAAAATTGCGGACGTGTGAATGGGGCCTAAGGGTCCCTTATCACCGCCAGTTAGTTAGCTACTTGTTAGGTAGTTAGCGCCCAGCCCACCGCACCACAGTCACTGATTAGTCGCTAATTAGCATCATCGCTGTCGCTAATCAGCACTAGTACTATACAGCATCTGTGAGTGATCAGGACTAATCGCAATCAGATCTATATCAGTACATTAGGGTCACCTGTAGGGATGAGCGAACCCGAACTGGATAGTTCTTACCGAATTTTGGGGTGTTCGGGACCCGGACCCGAACATTTTCAAAAAGGTTCGGGTTGGGGTCCATTGTTCGGCGATTTCTTCCTGCTTTCTGAAGGGCTGCACAGCAGTCAATCAGCTAGCGTTTTACTTCTTGCCCTAAGAAGCCATCACAGCCATGCCTATTAATGGCATGGCTGTGATTGGCCAAGTGCAGCATGTGACCCAGCCTCTATTTAAGCTGGAGTCACGTAGCTCCGCACGTCACACTGCTCTGATTAGTGTAGGAAGAGGACGCAGCTTCTGTGAGGGCGAGATTAGGCAGGGAAAAGTCAGGAAAAACACCTAATAAAGTGATCGATCTACAGCTGTGAATCATTCAACTTCTGCTAGTTAATTGCTCACAGATTTTTAGGCTGCACAGAGCATTTTTCTGTCACTTTTTTCTGGGGTTATCGGCGGCCATTTTGTGTCTTGTGGTGCACCAGCACAAGCTGCCACCAAGTCCATCAATCCATCAATACTAGTTTTTTTTGGCTATATCCTACATCAGGGGCTTGGGTGTGCTTATTGTCACCCCTAGAAACTCAGGATAGAAATTTCTATATTTTATGAAGGGGTTAAATTCAATTGCCAAAATAGAAATCCCCTAAATCTGGTGTTCCAGCTGTGGCTAGCCAAGTGTAATACTGTCTGCTGTCTGGCAAAGGATAGATAATTTTCTGGGGTGAAATTCAATTGCCAAAATAGCCATACCGTAAATCTGGTGTTCCAGCTGTGACTGGACAAGTTTTATAGTGTCCGTCATAGGATATATTATTTTCTGGGGTGAAATACAGTTGCAAAAATAGAAATACTGTAAATCTGGTGTTCCAGCTGTGACTGGAAAAGTTTTATAGTGTCCGTCATAGGATATATTATTTTCTGGGGTGAAATACAATTGCAAAAATAGAAATACTGTAAATCTGGTGTTCCAGCTGTGGCTGGACAAGTTTAATAGTGTCCAGCAAAGGATATCTTTTTTTCTGGGGTGAAATTCAATTGCCAAAATAGCAATACCAGAAATCAGTGGTTTCAGCTGTGGCTGGCCAAGTTTAATAGTGTCCGTCACAGGATAGATTTTGTTCTGGGGTGAAAGTTAATTGCCAAAATAGCAATACCCTGAATCTGGTGTCAGTCAAAGGATATATTATTTTCTCGGGTGAAAGTCACTAGCAAAAATAGAAATACAGTAAATCTGGTGTTCCAGCTGTTGCAGGCCTAGTTTAAATCTGTCCGTAAAAGGGTACATTTTTTTCTGGTGTGAAATTCAATAGCCAAAATAGCAATACCATATATCTGGTGTCCCAGCAGTGGCTGGCAAAGTTTAATAGTATCCGTCAAAGAATAGATTTTGTTCTGGGGTGAAATTCACTTGCCAATAAAGCAATACCCTGAATCTGGTGTTCCAGCTGTTGCAGGCCAATTGTTAATCTGTCGGTAAAAGGGTAAATTACACTCAGCGTGCATCTCCAACTAATTTTCTTTCCGTAAAAGGGTATATTACAAAAAGTGTTACATTACAATTGCTGAAATCATAATCCTGTAAATCTGCATGCACTATTGTGCATCTCATAGTGTATTTCTGTCAGTAAAAGGGTATATTACACTCAAGGTGTATATACAAGTGCTGAAAGGGTCATCCACAATAACTTCACACGCTACCGTGCATTTCCAAGTGTATTTCTGTCCGTTAAAGGGTGTATTGCACAAAGTTTTAAAATAAAATTGCTGAATGCATAATCCTACATATTTTTTCACACGCTACTCTGCATGTCCAAGTGTAAATCTGTCCATAAAAGGATACCTTTCATCCAAGGCCTAAATACTAGGCCTACAATTGATATTCACCTAAATCAGTGGTTAATGCTGTGCCTGGATTAGTGTAATACGGTACATAAAAAAATAGGCAGATAGTGTTAGGTGCCTGTAAAAAAAGGCCTGAATTTGAAATCAATACATTGGGCCAAATATTTTTTTTCTTATTGTGGTGCTTGGTGAACGGTAACAATGAGGAAAACATCTAGTAAGGGACGCGGACGCGGTCATGGTGCTGTTAGTGGGCCACAAGTCCTAGTGAACCAACTACCTCAGGTTCCAGTACCCACCAGAATTTACAGCGATATTTGGTCGGGCCCAATGCCGTTCTAAGGATGGTAAGGCCTGAGCAGGTACAGGCGCTAGTCAATTTGGTGGCCGACAGTGGATCCAGCACGTTCACAACATTATCTCCCACCCAGTCTTCTGCAGAAAGCGCACAGGTGGCGCCTGAAAACCAAGCCCATCAGTCTGTCACATAACCCCTATGCATATCAGGGAAACTGTCAGACCCTTAAGTTATGCAGCAGCCTCTTATTCTCTTTGAAGACTCTGCAGGCAGGGTTTCCCAAGGGAATCCACCTAGCCCTTCCCCAGTGGTGGAAGACATAGAATGCACTGATGTACAACCACTGATGTTTCCTGATGATGAAGACATGGGAATACCACTCATCGGAGTCCGCACGTCTCTGATGATGACGAAACACAGGTGCCAACTGCTGCGTCTTTCTGCAGTGTGCAGACCGAACAGGAGGTCAGGGAGGAAGACTGTGTGGAAGACGATGCAGGGGACGATGAGGTCCTAGACCCCACATGGAATGAAGGTCGTGCCACTGACTTTCATAGTTCAGAGGAAGAGGCAGTGGTGAGACTGAGCCAACAGCGTAGCAAAAGAGGGAGCAGGGGGCAAAAGCAGAACAGACACAGCCAAGAGAGTTCGCCAGCTACTGGCCACCGCCACCAGGGACCGAGCACCCCAAAGGCAGCTTCAAGGAGTTCCCTGGCATGGCACTTCTTTAAACAATGTGCTGACGACAAGACCCTAGTGGTTTGCACGCTGTACCATCAGAGCCAGAAGTGAGGCATTAACGTTCTGAACCTTAGCACAACCTGCATGACCAGGCATCTACACGCAAAATGCATGAACTGCAGTGGACTAAACACCTTAAAAGCAAGGAACTCACTCTGGCTCCCCCTGCTCCCTCTTCTGCTGCTGCCTAGGCCTCTTCCTCTGCCTCGGGAGGAATGTTGGCAACTGTCGCCCACCAAACAGAGGATGTGCCACCGACACCATCACCTGCGTCACCAAGCATGTCCACCACGTCACACGGCAGCGTTCAACTCTCCATCTCACAAACCATGGAGAGAAAGCGTAAATTCCCACCTAGCCACCTTCGAGCCCTGGGCCTGAATGCCAGCATTTCTAAACTACTGGCCCCTGAAATGCTGTCATTCAGGCTGGTGGACACAGACAGCTTCAAACAGCTGATGGCGATGGCTGTCCCATATTATGTTGTTCCCAGCCGCCACTACTTCTCCAAGACAGCCGTGCCTTTCCTGCACAACCAAGTATCCAATAAAATCAAGTGTGCACTGTGCAACGCCATCTGTGGCAAGGTCTACCTAACCACAGATACGTGGACCAGTGAGCACGGCCAGGGACCCTATATCTCCCTAACTGCACACTGGGTAAATGTAGTAGCGGCTGGGCACCAGGCGAAGAGTTTTTTGGTGCACGTCCTTCCGCCGCCAAGGATCGCAGGGCATCATTCTTTGCCTACTGGGGCCTCCTCCTCCTACTCGGCTTCCTCCTCCTCTGCTTCCACCAGCTCATCCAGTCAGCCACACACCTTCACCACCAACTTCAGCACAGCCCGGGGTAAACGTCAGCAGGTAGTTCTGAAACTCATATGTTTGGGGGACAGGCCTCACACCACGCAGGATTTGTGGCGGGGTATTGAACAACAGACCGACCAGTGGTTGCTGCCGGTGGGCATCAAGCCCGGTCCGGTGGTGTGCGATAATGGGCGAAATCTCGTCGCAGCTCTGGGACTTGCTGATTTGACGCACATCCCTAGCCTGGCGCATGTACTGAATTTGGTGGTGCAGAAGTTCATTCACAACTACCCCGACTTGTCAGAGCTTCTGCATAAAGTGCGGGCCATCTGTGCGTGCTTCCGGCATTCACATCCTACCGCAGCTCGGTAGGACGCGGTGGTGCGTGGCTGGGCGGATACGGAGGATGATGACAATACGCCTCCGACAGAGGACAGCTTGTCCTTACCTCTGGGCAGCCTGGCACACATGAGTGACTACATGCTGCAGTGCCTGCGCAATGACAGCAGAGTTGCCCACATTTTATTGTGTGCGGACTACTGGGTTGCCACCCTGCTGGATCCCCGGTACAAAGACAATGTGCCCACCTTACTTCCTGCACTGGAGCGTGATAGGAAGATGCGCGAGTACAAGCGCCCGCTGGTAGACGTGCTCTTGAGAGCATTCCCAAATGTCACAGGGGAACAAATGGAAGCCCATGGCGAAGGAAGAGGAGGAGCAAGAGGTCGCCAACGCAGCTTTGTCATGGCCAGCTCCTCTGAGGACAGGGTTAGCATGGCAGAAATGTGGAAAAGTTTAGTCTCCACGCCACAGCTAACTGTGTTAGCAGGAGGCAGCATTTCACTAACATGGTTGAACAGTACGTGTGCACACCCCTTCACGTACTGACTGATGGTTCGGCCCCATTCAACTTCTGGCTCTCCAAATTGTCCACGTGGCCAGAGCTAGCCTTTTATGCCTTGGAGGTGCTGGCCTGCCCGGCGGCCAGTGTTTTGTCTGAACGTGTATTCAGCACAGGCAGTCATTACTGACAAACGCAGCCGCCTTTCCACAGCCAACATGGACAAGCTGACGTTCATAAAAATGAGCCAGGCATGGATCCCACAGGACCTGTCCATCCCTTGTACAAAATAGACATTTATAACTGCCTCCCCCTCAACCATATATTCTTGTACTCCGGGGCACTTCTTTATTGAATCCTCTTTTTTGAATTTTACTATTATATTGCGGTGCAACCAAAAGTTGAATGAACCTCTCCTCAGTCTAGGTGCAAGGGGCCTAATTATCTGAAAGTGGCCTGTTCCAGTGGTGGGTGACATGAAGCCTGATTCTCTGCTATGCGACCTCTGTCCTCCGTCTGGGTGCCGTGGGCTAAATATCTGGAAGTGGCCTTTTCTATTTCTGGGTGACATGAAACCTGATTCTCTGCTATGCGACTGCCTTTTGCAGCCCTCTAGTGCTTTCCTGGACTATTTTACAGCCTTTTTAGTGCCCAAAAGTTTGGGTCCCCATTGACTTCAATGGGGTTTGGGTTCAGGATGAAGTTCGGGTCGAGTTCGGATCCCAAACCCGAACATTTTCGGGAAGTTCGGCCGAACTTCTCGAACCCGAACATCCAGGTGTTCGCTCAACTCTAGTCACCTTAGGCTCTACAAAAAACGCAGTGTTCGCCCGATCAGGCCTGATCTTGTGCCCACACTTAGGTTCAGTCCGCCCCACCACAGTGACAAAAATTTATTTTTTCTGATCACTGCAAAAACACCGTAAAATCTCTGCAGCACTATATAGATCAATTTTGAGCTTTTTGGATCTTTATTAGCGATTGCAGCATTAGGGTCCATTCACACGTCTGTGGTGTGCTGCTGCACATTGCGGATCCGCAGCACACCATGCCGGCACTTTCCATAGAGATTCCTATTCTTGTCCGCAGGCTGCGGACAAGAATAGGACATGCTCTATCTTTTGCTCTATCCGCAAATGCTGATGTGGAGAGCACATAGTGTGCTCTACGCATCACCGCCGGCCCCATTCACACTGAATGGGTCCGCATCTATTCATATAGATGGGGACATTTTTGCAGACGTGTGAATGGGGCCTTACTTCGCAAGCCCTCCTATGTCCTTTCCTTTTTTTTTATTTTTTGCACATTTTTTTTAAGAGATTTTTTTATCCACATTGATCAATGCGAATGAAGAAATCTGTGCCGTTCATTTTTTCTTTCAGCCCAGAGGCCGAACGGAAAAAAAAAAATCTCATTACTCGTATGCTCAATATATAAGGAGCATATGAGGAAACTCCTAATGCTGGCCATACATGTAATGATTGCGGAGACCCTCAAATGCCAGGGTAGTACAAACACCCCACAAATGACCCCATTTTGAAAAGAAGACATCCCAAGGTATTTCCTGAGGGGCATATTGAGTCCATGAAAGATTGTACTTTTTGTCACAAGTTAGCGGCAAGGGAGACTTTTTGAGAAAAAAAAAAAAACAATTTCCGCTAACTTGTGCCAAAAAAAAAAATAACCTTCTATGAACTTGCAATGCCCCTTACGGAATACATTGTGGTGTCTTCTTTCCAAAATGGGGTCACATGTGGGGTATTTATACTGCCTTGGCATTTTAACCCTTTAAGGACTCGGGGTTTTTTCATTTTTGCATTTTCGTTTTGCGCTCCATGCCTTCCGAGAGCCATAACTTTTTTATTTTTACGTTCACATGGCCATATGAGGGCTTTATTTTTGCGGGACAAGTTGTACTTTCCAACGCCACCATTTAATATTGCATACGATGTAGTGGGAAGCGGGAAAAAAATTCCAAATGGGGTGAAATTGCAAAAAAAAAACAATTCTACCACAATTTTACGGGTTTTTAAATTACGACGTTTGATGTGTGATAAAACTGACCATTTAGTTTTATTCTACAGGTCAGTACGAATCCGGCGATACCCAATATGTATAGTTTTTCTTAGCGTTTTGATAGTGAAAAAAATTCAAAAGTGGGAAATTTTTTTTTTTTTTTGTCGCCATATTTTGACCCCTATAACTTTTTGTAATTAAGTGTATGGCATTGTATGGGGGCTTATTTTTTGCGGGGCGATCTGAACTTTTAGTTGATACCATTATGGGGTGTGTAGGACTTTTTGATCACTTTTTATTTAATTTTTTTGAGGAAATGAAGCGTTCAAAAATGGCGAATCCGCCATTTGGGCGCTTTTCCGTTTTCTGTTTACCGTATGGGGAATATATTTTTATATTTTTATACCACGGGCGTTTCGCACATTATGACACCCATGATGTGTATTTTTAAAAAAAATATATTATTTTATTTTAATTTTGGGGAAAGGGGGTGATTTGAATTTTTAGGTTTTTTATTTATTTTTTATTTTTTATTTCTTTTATTTTTCTTTTACACTGTTATATAGGTCCCATAGGGACCTATATAAATCAGTCATCTGATTGCTTCTAACATAAACTCCAATACACTTGTATTGGAGTTTATGAGATTTTACTACTTTCCTATGAAGCCCTATTGCTAACAAGGGCTCCATAGGAAATAGTAAGTGATAGCCTCATGCTGAATGAAAGGCTTGAGGCTATCCCTTACAGAGCTCCGATTCTCCCGATCACCACTAGGGGGAGCCGGAGAGCTGCCGAAAGTTTTACTTTCGGTTTTAGCGCGCGCAGATGCCGTGGTCAGGATTGACCACGGCATCTGCGGGGTTAAATGATTGCGATCGGCATCGCTGCCGGCCGCGATCATTAGCCGCGGGGGTCAGCTACAGGAAACAGCCAGACCCCCGCAGCGATCGCGCCCACAGAGGGCAGGAGCGGGCGCCATACTTAGGGATCGGACCCATGACGTACCCATACGTCATGGGTCCTTAAGGGGTTAAGGGCACTAAAGCGTGACAAATAGTCTGGAATCCAAATGCCTAAAAATGCCCTCCTAAAAGGTACTCATTGGAATTTCGGCCCCTTTGCACACCTAGGCTGCAAAAAAGTGTCACACATGTGGTATCGCCGTACTCAGGAGAAGTAGTGCAATGTGTTTTGGGGTGTATTTTCACACATACCCATCTTGTGTGTAAGAAATATCTCTGTAAATTACAACTTTTTCCATTTTTTTATAAAAAAGTTGTCGATTTACAGAGATATTTCTCTCACCCAGCATGGGTATATGTAAAAATACACCCCAAAACACATTGCCCTACTTCTCTTGAGTACAGTGATACCACATGAGTGACACTTTTTTGCAGCCAAGATGCGCAAAGGGGCCCAAATTCCAATGAGTACCTCTAGGATTTCACAGGGCATTTTTACGCATTTGAATTCCAAACTACTTCTCACGCTTTAGGGTCCCTAAAATGCCAGGGCATTATAAATAGTGACCTTATTTTGGAAAGAAGACACCCCAAGGTATTCTGTGAGAGGCATGACGAGTACATAGAAGATTTTTTTTTTTGGGCACAAGTTAGCGGAAAGTGATTTTGTTTTTTCTTACAAAGTCTCATATTCCACTAACTTGTGACAAAAAATAAAATCTTACATGAACTCATCATACCCCTCATGGAATACCTTGGGTTGTCTTCTTTCTAAAATGGGGTCACTTGTGGGGTATTTATACTTCCCTGGCATTTTAGGGGCCCTAAAGTGT
The DNA here is from genome assembly GCA_033119425.1 of Bufotes viridis. Taxonomy (NCBI): domain Eukaryota; kingdom Metazoa; phylum Chordata; class Amphibia; order Anura; family Bufonidae; genus Bufotes; species Bufotes viridis. Next base: position 40,769,417 of record CM065591.1, on the reverse strand, counting down.
GATAAGTAGTTTGGAATCCAAATGCGTAAAAATGCCCTGTGAAATCCTAAAGGTACTCATTGGAATTTGGGCCAATTCCCCATTTTTTGATCTCTTCACCTCCCAAAAAAATTAAATAGTAACCAAAAAGTCATGCACACTCCAAAATGGTATCAATAAAAACTACAGATTGGACTGCAAAAAATGATTCCTAATATAGCTCAGTTAACATAACTATAAAAAAGTTATGGGGTTCACCATGGGCGGATTGGAAATTTAAAGTGGCCCTGGAAAAAAAAAAAAACTAAAAGTGGCCCTATCTTGTGGGCGGGCCCAGATTGACAGAAGGTGGGGCCAAAAAGTAGGTGGATCCAGAAATACCATAGAGGGAGCTGTATATCTTGCCGCAATTGATTTGGCTCAGTGCAGCACAATGGATACTCCATAGAATTTGCCCCTCTGTGGTGGCCAGTGCCAACTGCCATGTTCTGTCATCCTCCTTTTCCTCCATATCTAATTCAGATATGGAGAAAAGGGATGAAGACTGAAAACACAGGCAATATCACAGAGCCAGTCCTACTTTCAGCATTCTGACGGTTTTTTATCATTACCATACATCACATGAGAATACAACATCACATACCTCTTACATCAAGTGAGTTCTCCTGTGATGTAGATGTTCTTTTTTCTCATCTTCTCGATTCAGATCAAACTGCCATGATGATTTCTTTCAGTGACGTCTCCTCTGATGTAGATATTCTCTTTCTTAATCTTCTCCATTAGGACCAGACAACACATGATGACATCTTCTAGCAGTGTTCCATCTCTGCAGCGTATGACACATAGACATCTAAGTGTCCTCAAATTTCCATCATCTTCCCCACCAGGGTGCACTAACATTGTCATCCTGCTGCTACCTTCAAAACTGTGTCCACTGAGCTCCCCAATGCCCCCAACTAATATACTGTAGAAATACTAATGCTCTCTATAGTGCCCCCAGTTAAAATAATGCCTACCTCCAGCAATAACAATGGCCCTGTTGTGCTTCCAGTATTAAAAATGCCCCCGACAGTGCCTCCAGCAATAGTAAAGCCCCTACAGTGCTCCCTATAATTCCCCCAGAAATAATGCCCCCACGGTGCCTCCAGTATTAATAATGCCCTGGTATTAAAAATGCCACCTTAGTGCCGCCCGTTAATAATAATAATGCCTCCAATAATAGTGTCTCAAGCTATAATAATGCCCCCACAATGCCCTCTATAATTACCCAAGTAATAATATTAATTCCCCCACAGTGCCTACAGTGATAATAATGTCCCCACAGTGCCCCCAGTTTTAATTATGCCCCAGAATTAAAAGTGCCACCTCAAGTAATAATAATAATGCCTGCAGTATTAATATTATGTATAGTATTTTGCTCCCCGTAAAAATGCCCCATATTGTGCCTCCAGTAGTAATGATGCCTCCAGTAATGTCCTCCCCCCTTGCCCTCCAGCAATGTCCCCCCTCCCCCAGTAATGTCTCTCTAATGCCCCCAGTAATGCTCGCCTGCCACCAGTAATGTCCCTATAACAGCCAAAGTAATGCTCTCCCTGCCCCCAGTAATGTCCTTGTAATGGTCACCTTAATGTGTCACTCCCCCAAACCCAATCATTGTCAAGAGGTTGATTAATTAAAAAAAAATAATAACTCACCTCAGTCCCATGCCCTGCATCCATGCTGTAGCCTCATCTGGCATACAGCCTGTAACCCGGAGCAGGAGGGGTATGGAGGATGACACACCATCAGTCACGTTGATGATGGAAGTAGGAGGAGCCACAGGTCTTTTGACAGCCATCCTGCTGTCCAGTGTCAAAGGATCTGACAGCAGGAGGGAGGTACAGGAGGGCAGCGGCGCATTGATCAGGGGCAGGGTCTGGCACATTGCTGCATGATGATGGGATTACAGCAGGGCCAACGGTGGCCATCATCCTTACTACAATACACATTGCGGCTGCCAGCAGCCCTGCTGCGATCTCATTATCATGACAGTTGCCAATCCGCCCCTGAGGTTCACAATATTGCAATGAAAAGAAAAAGAAAAATAATTTTCACAAAATATTTTTTTTATGAATTAAAATACAAGATAAACTAAATAAATATGGTATCACCATAATCGTACTGACCTGGAGAATGACGTTAACAGGTCCCCTAAAATTTAGAGGATACCATAAAAACAAAACCCAGCAAAATTGTGTTGTGTTCTTTTCAATTTCACCCCATTTGGAATGTTTTTTTTTTCCAGCTTCGCACTATATCATACACAATATTAAATGGTTCATACAAGCTCTCATACAGCTATGTGAATGGAAAAATAAAAAAGTTATAGCTCTCGGAAGGCAAGGAGTAAAAAACGAAAATGCAAAAAGAATATCTTCAAGGGGTTAAACCAGACATGTTGCTCGCCAGGTCTGCTATTTAAAAATGATACCTGTTTTGTGAAAATCAGCTGGTGTGTTCCTGAAAAAAAATCATTGCACCAAGGTATGTGGCCAGCACTGGAACGCTTGATAGCGGAGGTGGTGGCTAGGCCCCTACACTTGGTGCACTGAAACCATAATTTGCATGAAGAATAAAAAGTACCGATTATCACTAGACAGGTATCATTTTGATCAGCAGCAGTGTGTCTGGACTTATACGGTTGATCCTGCTGATCGGTTCTATTAAAATGTTTGACTTTAAAAAAGTTGATCAGTTGTGAAAGTAGAGATGGTAGGAAATGCACTCAGCTTCCACCATCAACCCTATCTGAAAGAAGTTTGGCAGGTGAGTACATACTTCCTTTGCAGCAGATGCAGCTACACAGGAGGCTCTGATGGATAGGAGAGACCTCTTTACACAGTAAAGCCTGTATTACATTGCACAATCTAGCAAGCAATTGTCAGGAGGGAAGCATTCCTTCCCGGCAAGTTAGCGGAGGAGACCATTGCTATTACATGCAGAAATCTCCTCCTCAGTATGGGGAGGAGTGATCGCTATGCCATCTCTCGTCCTCATACTGTCTAGTTGTTTGCCGGCAACAGATCGATTCCAAAGAATAATCTGCCACTGGCAAATCAGGGTTTTTAAGCATGCTCAAAGATTCCGATTGCCAATGAAGAAGAGTTTTCTCATTCAACGGGGAATCGCAGTAAGTTTTACACTACCAGATCATTGATAATGAGAGTTCCTGCTGAAAATTGGCATGGCCAATATAGCCTTAAGATTAGGGAAGAGAAGCTGCCCATGTAAGAGACTAGAGCCATGACAGGATTATCTATAAAAGCCACCAGTAAATTAGCATGGGGCATCACTAAATTGTGGAATGGGTGGAGGTTACCTCAATCCAGAGCACGTCTTTATTGCATCCTGAAAGGATTCTACTGGGAGCTCAGCCACTGGGAAAAAGAGACCTAGTAAAGGTGATAGATTGATGTGTAGCACAAATAGTCAGTGGGTGAATTGTGTCCTGTGTCTACGCGATGCATGAATGGAGTTTGTGGATCATGTGTCCTACAGTATGTGTGAGTGACATGTGTAGCGCGGTTTCAGCGTGAAGGTGGCACACGTGAAAGCGGTTCTAGTGAGTAACGCATGTGTATACATGTGAGTGGTGTGTGTGTCCAGAGCGGGAGTGGCGTGTGTGCAGCATGTTGTCGGCACATGAGTAGCACATTTGCTGGACTGGCAAAGCATGGCAATGTTGCATGTTTAGTGTGTGCTCAGCAAATGGGTGGCATGTGTCCAGCATCTGTGCAGTGTGCAGTCCTAGCCTTATACCAGCATGTATCCTGTAACATCACCCGTGCCCTGACCAACGCATTTATTGGGAAGGTCCACTTAATGACTGACACATGGACAAGTGCTTTTAACCAGGGACGCTACATTTCCCTGACGGCACACTGGGTGAACGTTGTGGAGGCCGGGAGTGAGTCGTACCCTGGGATGGCACAGGTACTACCGACGCCAAGGATTGCGGGCCGTACTTCCATCAGGGTTTACGCCGCCACCTACGTTAGTGGCTGCAAATCCCCTTTCTCCTCCTCCTTCACTTCCACCTCTAAATTATCATCTTGCAGCACCAGTCAGTAATCAGTCAGTAGTTGGAAGCAGTTTAGCATTGCAGTGGGGAAGCGGAAACAGGCCGTGCTTAATCTGATCTTCTTAGGTGACAAACAGCATAGATAAGATAGGGACCAGACTGAGCTGTGGCTCTCGCCACTCAACCTACAACCAGGCATGGTTTTGTCTGATAATGGCCCTAACTTGGTGGTGGCTTTGGAGCACGGCAAGCTCACACACATACCTTGCCTAGCCCACATGTTCAACCTAGTGGTTCAGCGGTTTCTCAAAACGTACCCCAATTTGCTTGAGCTACTGGTGAAGGTGCGCCGTGTGTGTGCCCATTTCCGCAAGTCATCGCCGGCTTCTGCCGGTCTGGCAACTCTGCAGCAGTGCTTGCAATTGCCAGTTCACTGACTGCTATGTGACATGAGCACGCGATGGAACTCAACGTTCCACATGTTGGCTAGGCTTTGTGTGCAGCAGAGGGCAGTAGTGGAATACCAGCTGCAACATGGTCGTCGCCTTTCCAGTCAGCTTCCGCTCTTCACAAGCCACGAGTGGGCATTGATGTCTGACCTCTGTGAGGTTTTATACAACTTTGAGGAATCAACACAGTTGGTGAGTGGCAATAATGCTATTATCAGTGTAACCAATCCCACTTCTGTGTCTACCCAAATGCTCGCTGCTCACAATTAAGGCAGATGCTTTGCTTGGGGAAGAGGTGGAAATTGGCGAAGACAGTACACAAGGTAATAACCATACCACCCTCAGTTCGTCTTCTCAGCACAAATTGGATGATGATGATGATGATGATGATGATATGATTGATGATGATGATTGATGATGATGATTGATGATGATGAGGAGGAGGAGGAGGAGGAGGAGACAATTGTCTCCACTACAGAGGGTAGTACCCATGGAATTTTTATTACATCTGTTCAGCGTGGATGGGTAGAAGAGGAGGAAGAAGATAAGGAGATTGATGTACTCATCAGGAGGATGACTCTCAAAGTCTTGTCTGTTGTCACTCATGGCTGACTTTATGTAGGGCTGCATTTCCCGTGGCCGTCGCATTGTACGCATTTTGGCCAACACCACTGGTTGTTCACCCTTCTCGACCCCCACTACAAAGAGAACTTCTCATCTCTCATTCCTGTGGAGAGGACTAGCAAAATGGTGCAATACCAGAAGGTCCTTGAGGAAAAATGTATCCAAAAATTTCCAGCTGACAACGCTGGCTACAGAGTACGTCGTTCCTTCGCCAACCGAGGAGGGGAGATGAGGGGAACACACAGCAGTTCCAACAGAGGCAGGGCAACACTCTCCAAGGCCTGGGACAGTTTTATGACTCTATCAGCACCCTCAACCTAATGCGTGGACTAGTGACACAAGGAGGGAAAGATTTTGGAAGATGGTGGAGACCGTGTGTGCTTCCTCAGTGATCCCTCTGTGCTTTACAACTATTGGGTGTCTAAGCTGGACATGTGGCACGAACTGGCGCTCTACGCCTTGGAGGTGCTGACATGCCCCACCGCCAGCATTTTATCAGAGCGTGTATTTAGTGCTGCTGTGGGCATAATAACTGATAAGCGCATCCGCCTGTCAAATGAAAATGCTGACCGGTTGACTCTTAAAAAAATTAACAAGGCATGGATTGCCCCTGACTTCTCTACTCTACCAGAAGAAAGCGGCTGAACATAAAGGCACTCTAAATGTGGCTTTTATGGTGTATTGAATACACTGTATTCCCATGCACCCCTTGCACCACTAAAAAGGGAATATGGTTCAATCTTCCTTTTCTCGTCCTCCTCCCCTATCATATCAACATGCTTATTAGGCTGTCCTCGCTCCTAATGTTTTAGAGGGTCAGTTCAGCAGCGGGCCCTCGCCCATAATATTTTGAAAGGGTCACCAGCAGGCCCTTGTTCATAATGTTTTAGAGGGTCACCAGTAGGCCCTTGCCCCTAATATTTTAGATGGTCAGCTCGGCAGCAGGTTCTCGCCCCTAATGTTTTAGAGGGTCAGCTCAGCAGCAGACCATCACCCCTTATGTTTAGATGGTCAGCTCTTCAGCAGGCCCTCGCCCATAATGTTTTAGATTGTCAGATCAGCAGCAGGCCCTCATCCCTAATGTTTTAGATGGTCAGCTGGCCAACAGGCCCTCGCCCATAAAGTTTTAGATGGTCAGATCAGCAGCAGACCCTCATCCCTAATGTTTTAGAGGGTCACCAGCAGGCCATCAATCATAATTTCCAGGGTGTGTATGATGCCCTTCTTTATGTGTAATAAAGGGTATATTGTAGTGCCGGTTCCTTGTAATTTTTAACAGCCCTTTCACTTAGCGAATAGGCTTCATGAGTGTAATAGACCAACTACCTAAAAAATTGCATCCCAATGAGGCCCTCCTCTATGTGATATACATGTTGTATCGTAATGCCTCTTTCTTGTAATTTTTGGCCGCACCTGCACTTTATATACAAGTAAATATACAGGAAAGAATGTTTCCTAACAATTTTTCCTCTAAAAGTGATTTTATTTTTGGTTTTGTGCGTATTATTGTCAGTCGGTAAAAATGGCGTACTACTCACACAAAATCGTTCCCAGTAGCCACATGGGAGTCCAAGATGCATCCTCGTCATGCTGTTCCTGAACCATTTCAGTAGTGTTTCCATCAATTTCTGACCTTTTCCTGTGAACCAGACACCCTTCCCTCTTCAGAGCAGAGGGTGCCTGGTTTAATGCTCGGGTTCTTCCATTGACTTCTATTGTGTTCGGGTGCTCTGTAGAGCACTCGAGCATCCAGAGGTGTTCTACTCGAACACCCGAGCACTTTGGTGCTCGACCAACACTAGTCTGATTGTTTCTGGATTCCAGAAGTGGCATCGGATCCTGCACCAAACTGAATCTGGCCCTGTTTCTCTCTTGCCAAGTATTTTTTACAAGTATTAAGTTTTCTGTGTTTGCTATAAATGTGACAATTCTTGATGCTGATATCTTCTGAGAAACCCATGAAAAAGTTATAGGGAATCATGATTAAGGAACACTGTCTTAGACACTCTTATGTGTCAACCAAGTCTTTCACAAAGTAATGCAGAGCTAAGAATGCTTGTCTTACATACTGTACGTGTCTGTATGATATATTACAAAAGAGACCAATTACTGTCCATTTTACATTCCTATTTGTCTTGTTCAGGTCCTTAGATCATTATGTTGAATCGTTTGCCATAGTCAGCTGTAGGTTGAGTGGTGGTTAGGATGTTCTGTAACCAATGAAAAGCATTTATCACCTATTCACATTGACAATGAGAACAAGTGGTCCCCAAGTACCAAGTACTCAAGTACTCCTGAATGGAGTGGTGGTGAGCCTGTTGACCCACCGGTCTATTCTTTTCTGTAGGACTGACGGAGTGCTGTGGATAGGTGTTAACTACTTTTCATAGGAATAACCCCTCTAACTGTTAAGAAGCAGCAATTTTAAAGCATATGAAGATCTGCTTGAGTTTCTCTTTTAATTAACAGTGTGTCAATGAGAAAGAGGAGGCTCAGAGGTTAAGCACAATCACTGTAAAAAAACGACTTCCTGGAGACATTGCTGTTATCCCAGTGGTATCGATGCGCTTCCCAGAGATAGACAATTAGATTATAAGCTCTAGTGAGCAGAGACCAACGTGTCAGTATGGTTGATTATTCATAATGATTGCCAGTCTGCCACAACAGCTCTCCGAGGTGATAACACATAGCTCCCCAAAGGGCAGGAAAATACACCTTGTGACTGTAAATGACACTGCATGTGTGCTCCATGATATCACACCTTAGTGATGATTGATAAATTCATTTTGCAAGATGTCTTGCTGTGAAACTCCCAAATGAATCTAAATCTGGATTTTAATCAGCAGCTTGAATAATATTCCAAAAATATATGGGTTTATTACTTAGTATTTCTATAAGTTTTATAAAGCATTGTTGTTAGGCAGGGTGCTGGCTCTCCTTAAAGAGAGCAGCTGGTCTCTTTAAGGAGAGCCACCACCCTGCCTAACCTGCGTTCACAGCATGGCATTAAGGCTAGGTCTACACGACAATTGGTTGCATTAATGTTGCCTGATAATTTTTTATAATGGTAGTCTATGGTGTTGCACTGAAACATGTGACATGCTGCGACTGTGACTGCGACATGACAGTCGCAAAAAAACCTATTCAAGATGGATTTTTCTGCGACTGACGGGTCGCAGTTGCAGTATGTCGCAGTGCGACACCATAGACTACCATTATAAAAATTGTTGCACAACATTAATGCGGCAAATGTGGCAGTGTAGTTGTATCCTTTGTGTTGCGCAACACATGTCGTCGTGTAGACCTAGCCTAAGCCAGCCAGTATTCTACTCTCCACTGATCAGGGGAAAGCACACTGAAACAGCTGTCTAGGGATAGATATTTGGCTTGGCTATTTTCACTTGTCATGTTCCACGCCTTGTTAAGAAGTCGGACCTTGACTCATAAAGAGCCACTTCCAGAAAGTGGGGCTAGTGAGATGCTTTTCTTTCCCTGGAGATGGCCATTTTATCATTTTTGCATTTTCATTTTTTGCTCCCTGCCTTCCCAGAGACGTAACTTTTTCATTTTTGCATTCACATAGCCATATGAGGGCTTGTTTTTTGTGGGACAAGTTGTACTAATGCTACTATTTAATATTACATAGAATTAAGTGGGAAACGTGAAAAAAATTCTAAATGGGGTGGAACTGCAAAAAAAATTGCAATTCCGACACAGTTTTATGGGGATTTTTAACAGCGTTCGCTATACTATATGAGTTTTTCTTGCTTTTTAATACTGGAAGAGCAAAAAAAAACCTTTGGGGACATTTTTTTCTTTTCATCTCCATATTCTGACCCCCATAACTTTTATATAGTTATGTCTACAGAGATGTGTGGGACATTTTTTTGTGGGACGATCTGTAGTTTTTGATAACATTTTGGGGCATGTATGAGTTTTTGATCACTTTCTATTACTTTTTTAGGGGAGATAAGTGATAAAAAACAGAAAATGGGCCTTTTTTTTTCATTACATCATTTACCGTATAGGCTAACTTTTTTATATTTTAATAGTACGGACATGTTCACACTTGGCGATACCCATGATGATATTTTTTTTTATTGCATATTTATTTTGATTTTGAGGAAATGGGGTGATTTGAAGTTTTATATTTTTCAAAATTTTTAAAAACTTAGGTGCCCAAGAGGACCACAACTTCCAATCATCGGATTGCAATTTGTACAGAATAATGGAAAATGGTGCATTATTCAGTACAAAAACTACTATATCCCAGTTAAGTGCTGCCACCTGCTGGCCATAACTGGGATATACTAATAATGTGCCTGGAAGCCTACTACAGGCTTCAGCTCATTATTAGAACAGGGAGGGTGTTTTCCCTGATCTCCGCCAGGGAAAGCGCGCCTCTGGGTTTCATCCTCCTCAGACGCCTGGTCACATTCGCATTATCGCAGACCACAGACATAAGCTGTGGGTGCCTCCTATATGGAGTGGAGCGATCGCCATCTTTAAAGACACGACATCCACCGAACATGTACAACAGACGTCAGGAAGGGGTTGATGTTCAGTTTTTTTTATATTATTTACTCAAGGAAAAAAACGTGCAGAACACCACGAGTTCACAGTTAGTGTTTGTCTTCATCACTTGTCAAATTCCTCTCAGGAATCTAGGACGTGGTGATGTGTCGGCGAATAAAGCATGCAGATTCCAGCAGTGTGGCTTTCTGAAGTTGACATATGGTTGCCCAGCACTAGTTCCTTATCCTTAGTCCTATAGCCCATTTATTTACAGATGCCCAGGAACTCCAGCACCTGACGCTGCCCTTGGTGACTTGGGTGATGACCGATCCAATATGGATTTTTTATTTGTCTATTTCACCATATTAATGGGTTGTTGGGCTCATTTAGACCTGTTTGACTTGGGAGGTTGGTAAAATACACTACTGCCAGCATAGCCTCCAGCTTCATTGGTGCACTCTCTTACATGGAGGGGTTATTAATATTAATATAAGATGCTGTGACGATATTAATATAAATAACCATCAATTATTCCACTTCATTGTACCAATTTTACTATTCTAACTAGAGCTGAGGGAATTTTTCAAAAATTCGATTCACTGATTCACCGAATTTCTGGTAAAAAATTTGGTTTGATCCAAATTTATTTGCGGTGAATTTCAGTAACAAAATGATATTTCCTGGCTGCAGAGAGCCTTTATAGTGGTGTAGAACACTGTGCCTTGCAGTAACATACATAGGGAGTTTGCTCTGGTAGTGAAATAATACTGTGAGTCCATATGACACGCAGATGAGAGGCGCCACTCTTAGAATAACTGCACACTTTACTTATATGGGCAGTCACGCGGCCAAAACTGACCAAATAACTCAAGTATGAACTCAGCCTTAGAGGCCCTCTGTTAGCGCCAAGAAGAAGCACACTCCTTTTACACCGTCGTCAGTTTATTCCACATAGAGGTCTACAGAACCTGTTCTATAAATGCTTATACAAGTAGAGCCCCCTGACAGAGTGGAGAGGGTGTCAGCAGTAAGTTTGTGTTGACATCACTGATTAATTTGCCCTTCCTCTGATCCATCAGAACAATAATACCCAAAAAATGGATCCTGTCTGTTGAGCATCCGCCTTCACTCGGTCAGCATTTGGTCAGTAATCCATCAGTATTGCTAATGCCAAAAAAATACAACAGAAGTGGATCTAAAACAGAGATTACATGTGAATGGAATATTTGCATGTCTTTTGTGTTTTGTACCCACTCCTGCTTTTGGCTACCATATCACAAGCCAATTCTGATGGGACCATACAGGCCTTACAGCTGATACACAGACAGGATCCATTGAGCATCTGATTTTTCCTTGCTTCTGACAGATTAATATATTTATTAATGATCTTGTAGAAGGCTTGCACAATAATATATCAATTTTTGCAGATGACACTAAACTGTGTAAAGTAATTAACACTAAAGAGGACAGTTTTATGCTACAGAGGGATCTGGATAGATTGGGGGCTTGGGCAGAGAAATGGCAGATGAGGTTTAACACTGACAAATGTAAAGTTATGCACATGGGAAGGAATAATGCAAGTCACCCGTACATACTAAATGGTAAAACACTCAGTAACACTGACATGGAAAAGGATCTAGGAATTTTAATAAATAATAAACTAAGCTGTAAAAACCAGTGTCAGGCAGCTGCTGCTAAGGCCAATAAGATAATGGGTTGCATCAAAGGGGCATAGATGCCCGTGATGAAAATATAGTCTTACCACTTTATAAATCACTAGTCAGACCACACATGGAGTACTGTGTACAGTTCTGGGCTCCCGTGAACAAGGCAGACATAGCAGAGCTAGAGAGGGTTCAGAGGAGGGCAACTAAAGTAATAACTGGAATGGGGCAACTACAGTACCCTGAAAGGGTATCAAAATTAGGGTTATTCACTCTAGAAAAAGACGACTGAGGGGAGATCTAATAACTATGTATAAATATATCAGGGGTCAGTACAAAGATCTCTCCCATCATCTATTTATCCCCAGGACTGTGACTGTGACGAGGGGACATCCTCTGCGTCTGGAGGAAAGAAGGTTTGTACACAAACATAGAAAAGGGTTCTTCACGGTAAGAGCAGTAAGACTATGGAACTCTCTGCCTGAGGAGGTGGTGATGGCGAGTACAATAAAGGAATTCAAGAGGGGCCTGGATGTATTTCTGGAGCGTAATAATATTTCAGGCTATAGCTACTAAAGATGGGTCGTTGATCCAGGGAGTTATTCTGACTGCCTGATTGGAGTCGGGAAGGAATTTTTTCCCCTTAAGTGAGGAAAATTGGCTCTACCTCACAGGGGTTTTTTGCCTTCCTCTGGATCAACTTGCAGGAAAGGTTGAACTGGATGGACAAATGTCTTTTTTCGGCCTTATATACTATGTTACTATGTTACTATGTTACTAGATCAGAAGAAGGGTCAAATAAATGATGATGTCAGCCAGGGCAAAAGGCAAAATAGTGGCCCAGTCATGAAGTGTGGAGGGTGGGGACAGCATGAGGAGGCCACGGAGTGGCATAATGACAGTGTGGAGGTGGCAGCAGCATCAGGAGGCCACAGAGTGTCACAATGACAGTGTGGAAGTGAGGGAAGCATCAAGAGGTCTTCCGCTCCCACACACAGAGATGGTCACACTCTGGATCTTATCTTTACCCGCCTCTGCTCCCTATCTAACCTTTCTAATTCGCCTCTCCCCCTATCCGACCACAACCTACTCACCTTCTCTTCACTGGTCTCTTCTGCTGCTCCCTCGGTCCACACACTAACACATCCCCGCAGGAACTTAAACATCTTGACTTTCGCTTGCTCTCCGACTCTCTTCTGCCGCTCTCTTCAATTTTTTCCCTCCAAGACCCAGATACTGCCACCACCCTATATAACACCACAATAAGTGCAACTCTGGACACTATTGCCCCACTTACACACAACAAAACCAGAAAAATCAACAGACAACCCTGGCATACCGACCTGACCAAAAATCTCAGACAAGCTTCCAGGGCTGCAGAGCGGCGATGGAAGAAATCCCATTCTAAAGATGAATTCACCGCATACAAGCAATCCCTCCTCATTTTCAAATCCTCACTTGCTGATGCAAAACAGGCCTACTTCTCATCTCTCATATCTTCCCTATCCCACAACCCAAAACAACTTTTTAACACCTTTAATTCTCTTCTCCGTCCACCAGCGCCCCCACCCTCTCCTCTCATCTCAGCTGAGGATTTCGCCACATTCTTCAAACAAAAGATAGTCAACATCAGAGAAAGCTTGAACACACAGTCTCCAAGACCCTCCACACAGCTGCTCTGTCCTCTTCTCCCAAAATCAGCTTCTCCGCTATTACAGAAGAAAAACTCTCCACTCTACTCTCCAAATCCCATCTCACCACTTGTGCTCTTGACCCAATCCCATCCCACCTCATCCCTAACCTCACCACAGTGTTTATCCCAGCCCTAACTCATCTCTTCAACCTATCACTAACCTCTGGTCTCTTCCCCTCTGCTTTTAAACATGCTACAATTACACCCATCCTCAAAAAGCCATCACTTGACCCATCTTCTTTGTCCAGTTATCGCCCCATATCACTTCTTCCATATGCCTCAAAGCTACTTGAGCAACATGTCCATTCTGAACTGTCCTCTCACCTCTCCTCCTGCTCCCTCTTTGACCGGCTACAATCTGGCTTCCGACCCCATCACTCAACCGAGACTGCCCTCACCAAAGTCACCAATGACCTACTACTTGCCAAAACCAAAAAACATTACTCTGTCCTCCTTCTCCTTGACTTGTCCTCTGCCTTTGACACTGTCGACCACTCCCTTCTGTTACAAACTCTCTCATCCCTTGGCATCACTGACCTGGCCCTCTCTTGGATCACATCATACCTCACAGACCGGACATTTAGCGTATCCCACTCTCACGCCACCTCCTCGCCTCACTCCCTCTCTGTTGGTGTCCCGCAAGGCTCCGTCCTAGGACCCCTGCTCTTCTCTATCTATACTTTCGGCCTGGGACAGCTTATAGAGTCCCATGGTTTCCAGTATCACTTTTATGCTGACGACACACAAATCTACCTCTCTGGTCCAGACATCACCACCTTACTATACAGAATCCCACAATGCCTATCTCGCATATCCTCCTTCTTCTCCTCTCGCTTTCTAAAACTTAATATGGATAAAACAGAATTCATCATCTTTCCCCCATCTTGCTCACTCCCCCCAACAGACCTATCTATCACAATCAATGACTGCACACTCTCCCCGGTCAACCAAGTCCACTGCCTTGGAGTGACCTTGGATTCTGCCCTCTCCTTCCGACCACACATCCAAGCTCTTTCCACCACCTGCCGTTTCCAACTCAAAAACATCTCCCGCATCCGCCCTTTCCTCAACTTTGAATCGGCAAAAATGCTTATACATTCCCTCATCATCTCCCGCCTAGACTACTGCAACATTCTCCTCTGTGGCCTTCCATCTAGCTCTCTCGCACCCCTACAATCTATCCTCAACTCTGCTGCCCGACTAATCCATCTCTCCCCCCGTTACTCCTCTGCATCTCCCCTCTGCCAGTCCCTGCACTGGCTCCCCATTGCCCAGCGAATTCAGTTTAAAATACTAACCCACACATACAAGGCCGTCCACAATCGGTCCCCTCCCTACATCTCTGAGCTACTTTCCCGATACATCCCCACACGCAATCTTCGATCCTCACAGGACCTCCTTCTCTCCTCTCCTCTTATCACCTCTTCCCACACTCGCCTCCAGGATTTCTCCCGTACATCCCCTATACTCTGGAACTCTCTACCCCAACATATCAGACTCCCACCTACAGTGGAATCCTTCAAAAGCAACCTGAAAACCCACCTCTTCAGACAAGCCTACGACCAGTGACACTGCTGCTTCTATACCGCCATGACCAGCTTCACCCTCGCCTACTGTCTCCTTCCCCCATACCATGTAGATTGTAAGCCCTCACGGGCAGGGCCCTCTATCCTTCTGTACCAGTCTGTAACTTGTCTGGTTCATGCTTAAGGCAATTGCCTGTATTATGTATGTGCACCGCTTATGACATGTACAGCGTTATGGAATGAATGGCGCTCTAAAAATAAATAATAATAATAAAGAGGCCACAAAGTGGGAAAGTGACATAGTGTGGAGGTGGTAGCCGCATGAGGCGACTACAGAGTGGCAAGGTGACATGGTGTGGAGGTGACAGCTGATTCAGGAGACCACCGAATGGCAAGGTAACATAGTGTGTAGGTGGCAGCAGCATCATCAGGAGACCACAGAGTGGCAAGGTGACATAGTGTGGAGGTGACAGCAGCGTCAAAAGGCCACAGAGTGGCAAGGTGATATGGTGTGGAGGTGGCAGTCGCTTTAGGAGGCCACAGTGTGGCAAGTTGACAAAGTAGTGAGGTGGCAGCAGCATGAGGAGACCACAGAGTGACCCGGTGACAGACTGGAGAGGTGGGTGGCAATAACAGTACCCGCTGATGATGGTGGGTGTAAGAAGGAGTACTTGGCATCAGATGTGTGGATTCAGGCGGGTGGCAGCATCAGAGTAGTAGCTGTGGCAGGTAGCCAGAAGAAACCCGTCTCTTTTGTCAAGGTTTGGGTGAGGCAGCATGGATGATCTAATCTGATGCATCAGGCATTGGTGGGTGGAAATCCTGGCTGATCCACGCCTGATTTATCTTGACAAAGGTCAGTCTCTCCACATTTTGGGTGGACAGGCGAGTTCTTCTTGGGGTAACTATGGCCCCCGCCGCACTAAACACCCGCTCTGATGCCACACTACTGGCCGGGCAGGACAGCTTTTCCAGGGCAAACTCTGCCAGTTGCAGCCACAAATCCAGTTTGGCTGCCCAGTTATCCAGTGGATCTTCAATGAGGGTGGCAGGGTGCTGTCCAAGTATGCCAGCACCTGCTGGTTCAGGTCCTGCTCCAGGTCTACCTGCTGCCGATGGTGAGTAGTTTCTGCACTAGGCGGGTGAAGAAAGCTACTCATCAGCGACTCAGAGTTGCTGCTGATGGAGCTGGAACTGCTCCTACCCCCCACCCTGCCACAACAGCCATGACAGAGGAATTTGAGCGCAGAGGATCTCCCTGGTCACACCTGTGAGAGGATGGACGATGGCACAGATAGGCAGCGGCCAACTGACTACATAGGATGTTTCTATAGTAGTACAGTTTGTCCTCCCTCTCAGCGGGTGTAAAAGAGGCCCCCATTTTGGACCTGTAGCGAGGGTCCAACAAGGTGGAAAGACAGAAGTCATCCCTCTGCCGAATGGTGACAAATCGGCTGTCACTATGCAAGCGAGCATGCATCGGGCCATATGTGCAAGTGACTTTGAGGGACTCCCTTCCTTAATCTCCACTGCATACTGCCAGAGTATGTCTGGGTCCTCTGCCTCATTGCCCTGTAGCTCTTCAGGCTGGTCCTGCTCCTCCTCTCCTGTCACCTATCTCCTGTCAGAATTCCACTTCATCTGCTTCGATTCGCTCATCTTCAATTCTAACATTTAGTTATATTTTTGTTTGTTTTTCTTTTTTTAATCTCATTTTGATTCTTAACCCCTTAATGACCTATTTTGTACATTTGTGACCAGGGTAATTTCAGAAAATTTGACATCACTTTATGTGGTAATAACTTTGGAACACTTACTTATCCAAGCCATTCTGAGATTGTTTTCTCATTAAACATTGTACTTAATGACAGTCATTAATTTAAAGATTGAAAGGACAAACCTGCACTAAGTGGTGCACGGTTTCTGGCATTCGCGCTGGTGAGTGGCTAGCCTGGATTTGTGGATTTTAAAGTCCTGTATATGAATTAAATATATGCGTTTGTGTAAGTATCCGTGTTACCTGGAGTAACATGTAGGGGGATGTGGGAGGAGTCCGCCCTGCGCCCCATGGTGGGGGTTGGTGCGAACCTGGTCCTGTGGAAGCGTTTTATAGACGATATTTTACTTATTTGGGATGGTGACCAGTTGTCACTACTGAACTTTTTAGAAAATATTAATAAAAATGAATTTTATTTGAATTTTACTCCTCAATTTAGCATAACAGAAATAAACTTCTTGGATTTGACCATATTCATAGATAAGGGAGAAATTAACACTAGGACTTTCCACAAATCAACTGACACCAACAGTTTTATCCCTCTCAACAGCTGCCACCTACCTTCATGGCTAACAGGGATCCCATATAGTCAGTATATTAGAGTCCGCCGGAACTGTACTAAGGACACACATTTTGAAGGTGAACTAGACTTACTGAATGACAAATTCAAAGAAAAGGGATACAATACCACACATTTGAAACCAATCATGGAATCAGTAAGCAGCATCAAACGGGATTCCTTACTTATAACAAAAAATAAAGCTAAAAATGAAAACAAATTCCCTGACGGCCCAGAAAAGAAAGAAATCATCATTCCCATAATAACCAAGTATAGTGCGGGTTCCCACATATTTAAGAAAATCATTAAAAAACATTGGGAAGTGCTTAAACATGATAAAATCATAGGAGGGTTGATTAAGAAAAACCCCACCTTCATCTTTAGAAAGGCCAATAATCTATCCAACCTGATTGCACCTACAATAAAGCAAATAAAAACCGTCCCAATTACATCTAAAGTCGTTTTTTTTCTCTTGTAGGATGTGTAAAAACTGTCAGGCAGTAAAACATCTAAAAATGGGCCCAATCAGAGAGATAGGCACTGTCCCTTTGAAATACGAAATAAAAAATTTCATTACTTGTCACACAACAGGGGTAATATATTATATCCAATGTCCCTGTAATAAAATCTATGTGGGCCACACAAAACGGGCTTTGAAAACAAGAATACAAGAACATATCAATAACATTAAGAAAAAATTCGAAGGACACCCCTATCAAGGCAGTACCAGCAGTTTCATGCGAGTACTTTTAAAGGATCCCATTTTGGAGGCCTGGAAAAGTCCGTAAGAACAAAAGGGCGGGGACTACATCAAACAAATGTCCCAACATGAAAGTATGTGGATTTTTAAACTAAATAGTCTAATCCCAAATGGCTTAAACCATGAAATTGAACTATTTGCCTTCTAATCTAGGGCAAGGATTCACATGCAAATTAACCCCCTCCAACAGGCCATTGGGAACCACGTAACTGTACACATGAATGGCCTTAATGCTATGCACAATTTCACTCACCTATATAGAGTATCTGACAGTCTTGCCTCAAGTTCAGTGGATTGCTATGGAAACGTGATGCTTTAAATAGCAGGAACAGAAGAAGGATCTACACTCCCTGATGAAGGAGCCCGTTTAGGCTCAGAAACGTGTTGGAGGAACAAGACCCTTTCAGGCTTCCGTACAAGCTGTGATGTCACTTAGCTTTTCAGGTTTCCAAGCAACCAGCTCCCTCACGTGTGCTTGCGCTACCGGCCGGGGCGCCGCCACGCTAGCAGGTAGAGCGTCCAAACAGGAGATCAAGATCGAAAGGAGAAAGAGAACGAAAAAGAAAAAGAAAAGGCACCAGCATCGAGAACTCCAGGTAACACGGATACTTACACAAACGCATATATTTAATTCATATACAGGACTTTAAAATCCACAAATCCAGGCTAGCCACTCACCAGCGCGAATGCCAGAAACCGTGCACCACTTAGTGCAGGTTTCTCCTTTCAATCTTTAGAGTATTACCTCCCACACGGCCAGGACAGTAGGCCGGGCAGGCATCCAGCAGCGGGCACTTGTTCGGGCATGCATGCTTTAACAGATGCAGTAGTGGAGTGGGAGCGCAAGTGTGTAACTCCTTCCAGTCATTAATTTAAGTCAATATATTTCACCTTTATTTATGAAAAAATCCCAAATTTACAAAAAATTTGCAAAAATTTGCAATTTTCACAATTTCAATTTCTCTGCTTTTAAAACAGAAAGGGATACCTCATAAAATATTTATTGCTTAACATTCCCCATATGTCCACTTTATGTTGGAATCATTTTGTAAATGTCATTTTATTTTATTGGGACGTTAGAAGGCTAAGAATTTTAGAAGAAATTCTTAAATTTTAGGAAAATTTCCAAAACCTACTAAGGACCAGTTCAGGTCTCAAGTCACTTTGTGGGGCTTACATAGTAGAAACAACCCATAAATTAGCCTATTTTGGAAACAAAACCCCTCAACTTACTCAAAACTGAGTTTACAAACTTTGTTAACCCTTTAGGTATTCCACAAGAATTAAAGGAAAATGGAGATTAAATTTTACATGTCACTTTTTTGGGCAGATTTTCCATTTTAATCCTTTTCTTTAACACATCGAGGGCTAACAGCCAAACAAAACTCAATATTTATTACCCTGATTCTGCAGTTTACAGAAACACCCCACATGTGGTGGTAAACTACTGTATGGGCGCATAGCAGGGTGCAGAAGAAAAGGAGCGCCGTATGGTTTTTGGAAGGCAGATTTTGCTGGACTGTGTTTTAGACACCATAACTAGGGATGAGCGAACCCGAACTGGATAGTTTAGGTTCATACCGAATTTTGGGGTGTTCGGGACCCGGACCCGGGCCCGAATTTTTTCAAAAAAGTTGGAGTTCGGGTCCGTTGTTCGGCAATTTTTTCCCGCTTTCTGAGGGGCTGTACAGCAGCCAATCAGCTAGCGTTTTACTTCATGCCCTAAGAAGCCATCACAGCCATGCCTACTAATGGCATGGCTGTGATTGGCCAAGTGCAGCATGTGACCCAGCCTCTATTTAAGCTGGAGTCTTGTAGCGCCGCACGTCACTCTGCTCTGATTAGTGTAGGGATAGGATGCAGCTGCTGTGAGGGCAAGATTAGGCAAGAAAAACTCAGCAAAAACACCTAATGAAGTGATCGATCTACAGCTGTGAAACATTCAACTTCTGCTAGTTAATTGCTCACTGGTTTTTAGGCTGCACAGAGCGTTTTTCTGTCACTTTTTTCTGGGGTGATCGGTGGCCATTTTGTGTCTTGTGGTGCACCAGCACAAGCTGCCACCAAGTCCATCAGTCCATCAAGTTTTTTTTTTTTTTTGCTATATCCTACATCAGGGGCTTGGCTGTGCTTATTGTCACCACTAGAAACTCAGGATAGAAATTTCTATATTTTATTGAGGGGTTAAATTCAATTGCCAAAATAGCAATCTCCTAAATCTAGTGTTCCAGCTGTGGCTAGCCAAGTGTAATACTGTCTGCTGTCTGGCAAAGGATAGATTTTTTTCTGTGGTGAAATTCAATTGCCAAAATAGCAATCTCCTAAATCTGGTGTCCCAGCAGAGGCTGGCCAAGTTTAATAGTGTCCGGCAAAAGATATATTTTTTTCTGGGGTGAAATTCAATTGCCAAAATAGCAGTATCATAAAGCAGTGGTTTCAGCTGTGGCTGGCCAAGTTTAATAGTGTCCTGCAAAGGATATATTTTGTTCTGGGGTGGAATTAAATTGCCAAAATAGCAATACCGTAAATCTGGTGTCCCAGCAGTGGATGGCCAAGTTTAATAGTGTCCGGCAAAGGATTTTTTATTTTCTGTGGTGAAATTCAGTTGCCAAAATAGCAATACCGTAAATCTGGTGTTCCAGCTTTGACTGGACAAGTTTCATAGTGTCCGTCATAGGATATATTATTTTCTGCAGTGAAATTCAGTTTCAAAACTATAAATACCGTAAATCTGGTGTTCCAGCTGTGGCTGGACAAGTTAATAGTGTCCGGCAAAGGATATTTTTTTTTCTGGGGTGAAATTCAATTGCCAAAATAGCAATACCATAAATCAGTGGTTTCAGCTGTGGCTGGCCAAGTTTAATAGTGTTCATCAAAGGATATATTATTTTCTGGGGTGAAATTCAGTTGCAAAAATATAAATACCGTAAATCTGGTGTTCCAGCTGTGACTGGACAAGTTTAATAGTATCCGTCAAAGGATTCATTTTGTTCTGGGGAGATATTCAATTGCCAAAATAGCAATACCCTGAATCTGGTGTTCCATCTGTGACTGGATAATTTCCCTAGTGTCCGTCAAAGGATAGATTTTGTTCTGTGGTGAAATACAGTTGCAAAAATAGAAATATAGTAAATCTGGTGTTCCAGCTGTGACTGGACAAGTTTCATAGTGTCCGTCAAAGGAAAGATTTTGTTCTGGGGTGAAATTCAGTTGCAAAAATAGAAATACAGTAAATCTGGGGTTTCAGCTGTGGCTAGACAAGTTTCATAGTGTCCGTCAAAGAATAGCTTTTGTTCTGATATGAAATTCAATTGCCAAAATTGCAATACCGTAAATCATTGGTTTCAGCTGTTGCTTGACAAGTTTAATATGATTTTTGCCAGGTACAATCCCCTGCACTGCATAACTGACAGGGAACTTACAATCGGCAGTTACTTTCTTGCATGAAATGAAGCCCTTTTGGGTTGTGAAGCCAAAGGTAGTCTCTAATAACTGTTTTTTTATTTTTTATTTTACAACAATGGTTGGGTGAGGCCGGTATACATGTCTATTCTGCATAAGGTTCAAACAAGTCCTGTGGGATCCATGGCTGGTTCTTTTTAATAAATGAAAGCTTAGTTACCAACATTGTCTGCGGACAGGCGGCTGCACTTGTCTGTGATAATGCCCCCAGCCATGCTAAACACACGTTTAGACAATACAGTGGCTGCAGGGTAGGCCAGCACCTCCAAGGCGTAAAGGGCAACCTCAGGACATGTGCCCAATTTGATGACCCAGAAGTTGAATGGGCCAGACCCAGTGGCGGAGCTAGAAATGATTGGGCACCACATAAAAATTTTGAATGGGGCCTCACTCCCCCAGTAATTTTTGCGCAACCCCTTCCTTTCATGCCACCATGCCAGTGGCTACTAAAGATCGCTCTCTCAGACCAGGCCTAGCAGCTGTTCCATTCGCTTTCTACACTGTCTATACTGCCACTGTATATAATTTTATTGTATAATACTGTTGGGGGGGCCCTGACAAAGTCCTTTACTTCTCCTCCTCCTCCTCCTGGATGGGCCCTTTCTAGGTCACGACCGCAAATCAGTTGCTTTCCCTGCAGCTATTCCCCTAGGCAGACCTATCAGTCAGTACGTGTACTGTTCCAACATGTTGCTGAAATGCTGCTAAGATGTTCCAGATCTGCTGGTGGTGCAGGTTGTTGTGGCGTGATGACAAAGCTTTTCCACATTTTGCCAATGATAAACCTGCCTTCTGAGGTGTTGGTGGTGACCCAGCTGCATTGGCAAATTCTTCCTCCTCCTCCTCTGCCTTCACCCTGTGCTTCCACTGAGTCCACGGTGTCAGGTGTAAATGCCATCAGCAGCGTGTCTACTAGCAGGCTTATCTTCCTATCACACTCCAGTGAGAGAATTAAGGACAGCACGTTGTCCTTGTAACGGGGATG
Source organism: Bufotes viridis (assembly GCA_033119425.1). Taxonomy (NCBI): domain Eukaryota; kingdom Metazoa; phylum Chordata; class Amphibia; order Anura; family Bufonidae; genus Bufotes; species Bufotes viridis. The sequence goes on along the minus strand of CM065591.1, from coordinate 40,747,364 downwards.
CAGCAGGGTGGCCACCCAGTAATCAGCACAAGTTACAATGTGGCAGTAACTGGGTGGTCGTTGCGCAGGCACTGCAGCATGTTGTCGCTCATGTCTGCCAGGCTGCCCAGAGGCAAGGACAAGCTATCCTCTTTGAGGGAGGTATATCGTCTGTGTCCTCTGTATCCCCCAGCGTTCCTCCTACTCCTCTTCCTCATCCTCCTGAACTGGGCCCTGGCTGGCCAATTGTGTTCCAGGCCAGGGCCTATGTTGGTGCAGGAACCCACCCTCCGAGCCACTTGTAATTGGCTGGCCTCAAGTTAAAGATAAGGCGTGTATATAGTTTTGTTGTTTATATAGTTACTTTAGCTGCATTATAGTTATTTTAATATGTTTCTAAGTAAATTTGTAAATAGTTGGTAATGGTTTAAGTGAAAGGAGGGGGGGGGGTGTTGAGTGTGTAGGGTGTGAGGCTGTTTGGGTTAATTTTCCATCCGCTTTCTATACTGTCTATACAGCCACTGTATATAATTTCCTTGTATAATACTGTTGAGGCGGCCCTGACAAAGTCTTTTAGTTCTCCTTATCCTCCTCCTCCTAGATGGGCCCCTTATAGGTCAGGGACCCAAAACAGTAGCTTCCCATGCTTCCCTGTAGCTACGCCCCTGGGCAAACCCATCAGTCAGTAAGTGTACTCTTACACCATGTTGCTAAAATGCTTCCTCCTGCTATCACGTTTCAGATCTGCTGGTGGTGCAGGTTGTTGTGGCGTGATAACAAAACTTTCCAACATTTCGCCAATGCTAACCCAGCCTTTTGAGGTGCTGACGGTGACCCAGCTGCCCGTGAGCTGGCTTGGGTGCCAGCCTGCTGAGAACACGGTTCCTCCTACTCCTCCTCATCTTACTTATCCTCCTCATCCTCCAGAACTGTGCCCTGGCTGGACAATTGTGTTCCAGGCCAGGGCCTATGTTGGTGCAGGAACCCACCCTCCGAGCCACTTGTAATTGGCTGGCCTTAAGTTGAGGATAAGGCATGTATATAGTTTTGTTTGTTAGTATGGTTAGTTTAGCTGCATTATAGTTATTTTAATATGTTTTTAAGTACATTTGTAAATAGTTTGTTAATGGTTTAAGTGAAAGGGGGAGGGGGGGTGTTGTGTGTGTTAACTGAATTGATTTTCACTGTCTGGTGTTTAGGAATTTCTGCACCCCAAATTCAGCACATGTGGCAGGCAGGGAATGTGCGTTAAAATGGCTAGGCCCAGACCTGCTATTACATTTTGCCCATTTAGCACACAACACCAGGCCGAGCTGAAGGCTCAGTGGCACCAACCAATCATCCGTCTGTTGTTCCATGCCCATCCACAGCCCTGCACGTTGTGGGGTTTTTCCCACAAACACATAAGTTTTAAAACAGACTTCTGTCATTTCCCCTGGTTGTGCTGCTGTGGGTCGTGAAGGTGTTACACTGAGTAAATGAGGGGGTGGTAGAGGAGGAGGAGGAGGAAGCAGAGTAGGAGGAGGAGAAGGAGGTAACAGGATACAAAGAGAAATGCCGAGCAATCCTCGGGGGCGGAAGGACATTCGCAAAAATGCTATCCGCCTCTGGGCCAGCCACTACATTTACCCACTGTGTTGTTGTTTATGTGGACATTGCCATAAATAGCGTTGCGCAGTGCACACCTGATTTTGTCCGCCACTTGGTTGTGCAGTGAAGGGATGGCTCGCCTGCAAAAGTAGCGGCGGCTGGGATACACATACTGTGGGATAGCCACCGCCATAAGGTTTTTAAAACTGTCCACCAGACAGAATGACAGCATTTCAAAGGACCAGGAAGTTTGAAATAAGGCATTCAGAGCCATGGGTAGGGGGGTACTTCCTCTTTCTATTTATTTTTCTCTCCAGTGTTTGGAGGATGGACAGCTGATAGCTGAACACTTTCATGGGATTTGGTGGAGATGCTTGGTGACGATGACAGATGTGGTGGCGTTGCTGCCACATCCTCTGTTTGCTGGGTGACAGGTGCCACTGTCACTCACTTGGGCTCAAGTTTAGAATATTTATTTATTATTTTTCTCTATTTTATGTTATTTTAAGTAATTTCCCTATCCACATTTGTTTGCAGGGGATTTACCCACATTTTGCTGCCTTTTGCAGCCCTCTAGCCCTTTCCTGGACTATTTTACAGCCTTTTTATTGCCCAAAAGTTTGGGTCCCTATTGACTTCAATGGGGTTCGGGGTGAAGTTCGGGTCGAGTTCGGATCCCGAACATTTTCGGGAAGTTCGGCCGAACTTCTCGAACCCCAACATCCAGGTGTTCGCTCAACTCTAACCATGCCCTATTTGAAGCCACCCAGATGCACCCTACAGTAAAAACAATCAAAAAGTGACCCAATTTTGGAAACTATGGGATAAGGTGACAGTTTTATTGGTACTATTTTGGGGTACATATGATTTAATCGCTCTATTTTTTGTTTTTTTGTGAGGCAAGGTAACCAAAGAATGGATTTTTTGGCACAGTTTTTATTTTTTGTTTTTTTACAACGTTCATCTGACAGGTTAGATCATGTGCTATTTTTATAGAGCTGGTTATTACGGAACCGATATCAAATATGTCTACTTTGTTTGTTTCAGTTTTACATAAAAATCATTTTTGAAAACAAAATAATATTTTTGTGCCTCCATTTTCTGAGCGACATTCTTTTTATTTTTCTGCCAATCGCCTTGTGCAGGGGCTCGTTTTTTCCAGGAATGCTTGCTGTTTTCATTGGTACCATTTTTTGGTACATATGAATAGTTATGAGCGGCATCAGCTATTTTTGATTTTGCGATATTTGACGAATGTATGGGCAAATATTTATCAAATATTCACGAATTCGCTATATTCCATTACTAACATTCATTGCGATAATCGCAATGTAAAAATCACATGCGAGAAAGGGGCGTGGTGCAGTTTTCAAACTAATAGCATGTTTGAAAAAAAAAATGTTTTAGTGTCTCCATAGTCTGAGAGCCATAGCTTTTTTATTTTTTGGGCTCATTGTCTTAGATAGTGTCTCATTTTTTGCGGGATGAGGTGATGGTTTGATTGGTACTATTTTGGGGGGCATACACCTTTTTGATCTTTTAGTATTGCACTTTTTTTGATAGGTGACAAAAAAGTATTTTTGGTACGGTTTATTTTTTTTAGGGTGCTCACCTATATTTTTATAGATCTGGTTGTTACGGACGTGGTGATACTAAACATATTTAGGGTATTTTATTTTGTTCATTTTTACCCAATTATAAACCCAATTATAAATGTGCTTATATGGGAAAATGTTAGATTTCTTTTACTTTTTTCATCTTTTTACACTTTTTTTGACTCATACCCACTTGGTTCTTGAAGATCCAGTGGGTCTGATGGCTCTACAATACACTGCAGTACACTGTATAGTGTACTGCAGTGTATTTTTGTGTACAGTAAGGGTCCATTCACATGTCTGTATGAATGGTCCGGATCAGTTTCGCAGTTGTGCGAAATGTGTGCGGACCCATTCATTTTCAATGGGGCCCGGAACGGATGCAGACAGCACACTATGTGCTGTCCGCATCCTCATTTCCGGATTCGCAATTCCGTTCCCAGTCTTAAATACGATGGCAAGCCTGGATGTCTTTGAAAGGCATCCAATTGCCATGGTAGCCATCGGGACGCTGCAACAGCAGAGCATCCTGAAGGGGGGGGGGTAGATCGGGGAATAGTGAGCACAGCAGCGCAGCCCAAATCTCCTCAACACTCACTGAGGAGATCGGAGCTGCGCTGCTGAATGCTGCGATTGGCCAGTCAAATCTGACTGACCAATCGCAGCAATTCGAAGGCAGGGACCGCTGTGATCGGTCTCCTGCCGCGTGCCAAGATAGCTCAGCTGTCCGAAGCACCCATTTAGATGCCGGTGTCACCGCAAATATACTGACATTTTTAGTGACACTTTGATCACATGACATACTGTGCACATCATGATGCAGTAACTACCCCCACATCATGACATACACAGTACGTCATTAGTCACTAAGGGGAAAACCCAAAAGTACATAATAATGATAATAATAATTTCCAAAATTTATAAATAGTTTTAGCGGCTTCACCTCTCAACAAAAAGAATGGACATGGTGCACAACTCACGGTTCACCCGAGCCGGCAATTAAAAGAAATGAAAAAAAGATTAGAGAGGGGCACTCTAATATCTGGAAAGAATGTAGCATCTGTACACATATAAATAAAGGCTGTTATGTGGCCAGTGTATTTAAAAAGTATATACAGTAAATAAAAACAATAAGTAATAACAATAAGTAAAAAACAATAATAATAAATAATCTAAAAGTATCAAAACCTATCTAATGCATCATATGGCCAACTACTAAAAAGCTCTCACCACAAAGAAAGTCTAGATAGACAAAGGCGATGGACTAAATGCACACAACCAGGAAAGCAGAGTTACTTATATAGATTGGCTGAATAAACACTATAGCCCCTGCAGTTCTCCCATGCAGGTACTTGCCAAGCCTTGAGCTAATTAGCTTCTGCAATCTAACAAGTGCAGGTACACTCAGCTCAGAACAACTGTTGAGTAATATTCAAGAATCACAAATAAGGATGAGGATACCCGGCAGATTAAACCAGCAGGCAAGCAGAGTCAGTGCAATTGAAGCAGGCAGGACTAGTGTAGTACAATAAAGCAAGCAGAGTTGCTATGGTGTGTCTCGTCTGCAGTAGTCACAGCACATAAATTGGTTGTTTAGTCTTTTCTTTAGGATAAATGCGCTAAAATGTTCCTATAGGCAGCAATCCACAAGACGGTGTAATATAAGCATGCAGTGAAGAGAGGTGTTGCAAAAAGAAACCTATTGCAAAGGAAGCACTTGTTCCCGTTCTTACAGCAGGCACTTGGCCTAGAGGTTATCCTCAGATCGGCTGTGTGTTTTTCCTGACTGTCGGAAGGTGCTGTGTCCTCGTGTCCGGACCAGACGATACCTGTCCTTCGGAGTCCTTTTGTGACAACAAGTCCGTTTGTGTCTCCAAACAATAGCGTACTTAGTGTTGGAACAAAATATCAATAGATGAAAATAGCTCACTGTCCCTTGCCAAACATGTTTCGGGGTCACACTACCCCTTCTTTAGTGGTCAGAACAGTGAGCATGCTGTTGTGTCCTTTTATATGTTTCTTGGCAATCAGATGGAATTGGCTGAGACTGTGAGCCTTTCTCAAAACATGGACTCGGATCCTTCTTTAAACACAACATTAATGCTTGGTTTATAACAAAAAACGTAACTGCGCTATCAGTGCATCTTCAATGTTTTTAGGTTTTTAGTAGTATTCATGTGCTGCATTAATCTTGATTGGATTAAAAATTAACTCTTTCCAAATAAAATAAATATACAATGTGACAATATGAAAAATATATAAAATATAAAAATACGAAAAATACATAAAAATATAAAAATATGTTTCCAACCTATTTATGTATGGACATCTTCATATACATGCCAAATTGAACAGGATATTAAATATTAAATATTGACAAACTTGAAAAGCTTGATTGGCGCGAAAAAATCTGTAAGAGTTTGGATACACTAGAAAAGGAAGATAATCCATAAAAAAAAATCCAAAAAATAAAAATAAAAATTGTCGAATTAATTTGGACTTGACTAATACGCAAACAACTAATAGGGAGGAAGTACAAAGGGCACAGGACACTGAAAATAGGGCACACTCTGATCAATACAACATATCAACCACAAATAAATATGAAACACTATCTTCACCTCTTTTTTTAGATTATGCTCCACCCCATCAGAAAGTAAAAGCAAAATGAACACGTTCTTCCACTCCACCACGAGGGAATCAGAACAATCACTCACAAAAAAAATCACTTTCAAAGACACGAATACAACTTGAGACACTGTTAAATGGAACACACAGAGGAGGAATTTATCACAGAAACACGATTACAATCACCATCACCAAATGCACCACTACAATGTAAGGACACCGACCAGAACACAACAGAAACACGACAACATATAAAGATCTGGAGAGGGAGGCACTCGAACAGGAAGAAATTATTACGACCAACACAGACCCCGTCAAATATAGTAAATTTATGTAAAATCCCACTAACTGATGTACAAGTAGCACTACTTGATAAAGATTTAAAATTTCGCCTTCACCAATACCCTAGACAAATTCTCTACATATACAGGGGTTGAAAAGTTCATTAGGAGAATCTGCCTAAAAAAATATAATATGAAAAACCCTATTGTCACTTCGAATAGTGAGAGGGGGGATCAAGATAGGCATATACATACAGATTAAAAAATAAAATCGAAGAAGTATCCGAAACAAGAAATTAGCAATCAAATTGCCACGTTCAAAACACATATAGAGCGAGATCTGAGACTAATAAAAAATCATATAGTTAGGAACAATCTCATTTGGAAAGAAATAGAAGCCACTCAAGAATTACAGAAAACCAATGAAATTACGATTCGTGCAGCTGATAAAGGGGGAAGGGCTGTGGTGATTCTTGACACTGAATCCTATAGCCGGGAATGTAAGCGGCAACTTAATGAGGAAAATATATATAAGAGACTTAGAGGGGACCCCACAGAGCAATACCACAAAGAACTTGTAAATAAGGGGTAGAAGCCGGTTTCTTACTGTCCCAAGAGGCTAGGCTTATCACTGAAACACAAAAAAGGATTCCGGTTTTTAACTGTATTCCCAAAATCCACAAAGGTTTAACATCACCCCCCTGGGAGACCCATTGTTTTTGGGATAAACTTGATTTGATCAAATTTATACCAATATATTGACAAACTGCTAGAGCCTGTAGTTAGAACTATACCATCATACATCAAAGATACAACTGACATAATCAAAAAACTAGAACAACTACAATGGAAGGATAATTGAATATTGGGCATATTAAATTTCAGTTCACTCTATACAGTAATTGATCACTCGTTATGATTAGAGGCTCTCTCCATACAACTAACTATGAATAGCACCATGGATAGACAACAACTGTCTTTTATCTTGGATGGTGTCAAGTATATCCTCTCTCATAATTATTTTGTTTTTGAACATGAATATTATTTACAGCAAACTGGGACTGCCATGGGCACCAGATTTGCCCCCAACTATGCCAATCTTTTTTTGGCACAGTGGCAATAGGATACTATCCAGCCCATACTGGGGGCAAGTCTGGTGCTATGTCGTTATATTGACGACATTCTGTTTGTCTGGCCAGACACAGAAGAGTCCTTGGACCTTTTTTTGAGAGATATTAATATGAATGAAAGGAACCTTAAATTCACTCCCACAATAAGTAAAACTAAGGTGGAATTCTTAGACCTTGATATCCAAATAGTTGAGCGAAAAATGAAATCTAGCACTCATTTTAAAACTGTGGCAAAAAATGGTTTTATACATTTTTCCAGCTGTCATCTTCCAAGATAGCTAGTTAGTATACCTCCTGGTCAATTTGGGAGTTTGAAACGTAACTGTGCAGATGAACACCAATTCTAAGAAGAGGCAAACAACCTTAAACAATTAATAGATAAGGATTATCCCATACAGATACTGGAAAACTCACTAAATAAGGTGAGAAACATGAACAGGGAAACCTTTTTCTCCTCCAAGACCCAATCCCAGCAGAATGAAAATTTGAGAATGATCTTGACGTTTCATCCACGTTATCGTACAGTAGAAAAAATTATTCAGAAACATTGGTATCATTTACTCAATGACAAAGTCATAGGACACACATTAACGAAGACTCCCCATATCACATACACTAAGGCTCCCAATTTAGGAATCAAGGTAGCCCCAACAGTGAAAAATGAGAGGAGAGTCCCTTCACAAAACTGGTTATCATTAAAAGGTTTCTTAAGGGGTGGACGTTGTATTAACTGTAAGATAACATCCTTTCCTAGGAAAACACTACAGGTCAATTCAACACAATATTCGTTCAGTATGGAAATCAAAGAACGACTAACATGTGACTCTACAGATGTGATATATCTGCTGCAGTGTTCTTGCCACAAACAATATGTGGGAACAAAGAGATCCTTAAAGAAAAGAGTCACTGAACATGTAGCAAATATCAAGAAAGGATACGAACTCCACTGCCTTTCAAAACACTTTAAAGAATTTCATAATTGTGATCCATCATCACTTACGTATACAGCAGTAGAAAAGGTCAAGAAACCTTGGAGGGGGGGAATCATATTGCACACATGTCCCGGAGGAGTCAAGAAGAATCTTCGAGTTTGACACTTTGATCCCCAAGGGTCTGAATGCTGAGATGGAACTTTCTAGATTTTTATGGTTACTGTTAAAGAATAGCATTCAGAGAAACCACAAACTGTCCAGAAGGAGGACAGAGAATATGTGAGACTGACACTGATGGGCCAGGATAATGGACAGATAGATGGATACTAGTGAGTACAGCTTCCCATTGTCATGGTGAGAGTGGTCGGGAGCAGTGCGTGCTGTGAGTAGTATAGTTCAATGGGGATGGTTATCTGCAGTGTGTGAGCTCGATCCCGGAGATGCATTGCTGGGAATAGCGGCTAGATGCTGCTGCTGTTCTGCAAATGTGGCATGAGCAATGTGCGCTCTGAGGAGGTGCCCTTTTTTAAGAGGACAGAACAGGTGGGGGCGTGGCCAGGTGATGGAATGAAAGTGATTATTTTGGGACTGCATGATGTGATGGGGTGGAGTTACTAATTGGTAGGAGAAGGAGGGGACGGGGAGTGGAAATTAACAATAATGATGGAGAATGGGTTGTTGGGTTGAGGGGGGCATGGCCAAAGCGGTCACAGAAAACTAATGTTATATGATTAATATGATGTTTAATATTGTATTTATGTTATAATGAAAAATTGAGCTATATAAGCAACCAGGGGGTAGGTGAGCAACTGGGGAGTTACAGAAACAAGTCGGGGGCCATGGATATCTTGATGGGGAAGATTTGGGACAATTAGTGAACAACTGGAAACTGCAGGTATAATGGGGATCATGAGAAGTGGTGAAAAGCTTTTTTAGAGTAGGACTGCTTTCCAGCAAAAGAGTGTGTGGTGTTTCAAAACGAATGGTCAGTAAAAATCACTGCCACTTTCACACTAGCATTTTTGCTGGATCCGGCAGGGTTCAACAAAAACGCTTCCGTTACTGATAATACAACCATCTGCATCCGTTATAAACGGACCCAGTTGTATTATCTTTAACATAGCCAAGACCGATCCATCATAAACTCCATTGAAAGTCAATGGGGGACGGATCCCTTTTCTATTGTGTCAGAGAAAACAAATCCTTCCCCATTGACTTGCGTTGTGGGCCATGACGGATCCGTCTTGCTCCGCATCCCAGGACGGAAAGCAAACCATAGCATGCTGCGGTTTGCTCTCCGGTATGAGAACGGAACGGAATGCATTTTGGAGCATTCCGTTCGGTTCAGTGACGTTTCAGTGACAATGAATGGGGACAAAACGGAAGCGTTTTGTTCCGGTATTGAAATCCTATGACGGATCTCAATACCGGAAAATAGAAACGTTAGTGTGAAAGTAGCCTAAGACAGCTCAATACATATAAATTACATTTTTATAGAAGATTCATCTAACACTAATATGCCATTTCATACATTTATGATTAAATAACAATCAGGATAAAAGAAATTTTAAAAGGAAATTGCCTCAGATTCCATCCCATGAAAAACAATCCTTTTTGTAATTGTAAATGTTTTTTTTTTTCATCAAAACATACAGTAAATAAGTAAACTTATCATTTACTGAATTGATAAAGATGCACTCTGATACACTTTAAAATCCGTTAGGGCTGTACAGATTAACTGGACACACTGCCTGATCCAATATGATCCTGATCCTATGACGGATCTCAATACTGGAAAATATTAACGCTTGTGTGAAAGTAGCCTAAACGCATTACAATTAATGGAGTTGTGTGCTGTCCCTGGAGAACACTAACACCACAAGTGTGTGACTCACCGACATCTGAACAAGGCCTTCAATGGGCTGATAAGAAGCTTTCCCTCAGCTGGAATCCCCAAAGATCAGCTGTTCTCTGTGGAGTAAAATGTTAGCGAGTGTTTAAAAGGAGTCTGTCTCCAGGAAAATCACTCTTACACCAGGCACAGTGCCTTGTAGGGCTAGCTGACTGTATTGATACCTCTCACTTAAAGGGATTATCAGATCATTAATGTAAAAAATGGAAATAAGACATCAAATAGGACATGAGAATGCTAGAACTAGCCCTGTACCTCACATTTATCCACACATCTCCACATTCAGTGTTCCAGTAGCTCTGCTAGATTTATGTTAAGCTGGCAGATCAAGAGGAGTGTCCTTTCTGGTGTAGCTAAGAGGCATGTCCTTTCAGCTCCCTATCATAGCTGAGGAGGCAGTTGAAGTATGAAACTGAGCATGTGCGGCCATCTCAGTGAGCAGGACAAAGAAGTAAGGAAAAAAATTAATAGTAGGTGGAGCTGCACAGAAACAGTGTATTGAATAACTCAGTAGATATAATAAATAAATAAATATTTAAACCAGCTACTGGTTTAAAACTGTTTTCATGGGACAACCCCTTTATCAATCGGTTCCTTTATTCTTGAGAAAATATAAATTTAATCCATATGCAAATGATCAGTTAAGTACAACGAAGGTGGGCCAAAGCCTCTATGTAAACCCTTGCTCCTGCTTCAAAATTGACAGGGCCAGCTTCCTGCATAGTCATCTCACCCAGCCCTGTCAATCAAGCAGGAGAGGAAGAAGCTAGCAGAGGAAGGAGGAGATGCAAGGGCACATTAAAGGGGTTATCCCATGAGTAAAGTAAAAAATGAAAATCAGACATCATATAGTACACGACTAGAGTTGAGCGAACTTCTGTTTTAAGTTTGGCGTCCAAAATTCGGGTTTGGGTTATACAAGCATCCCGTTATGGATTCCGCTACCACGGACCATAACGCTATTTGGAATCCAGGGTGAAGGACCTGTGGTGACGTCACCGTCATGTGATCAGTGCAGGGGGCGTGGCTCAGTACTGGATTGGATAAGAGGTCGTAGGCTACCACCTGTTATCTAATCCAGTACTGAGCCATGCCCCCTGCACTGATCACATGATGGTGACGTCATCCCAGGTCCTCCATGTTGTCCAAGGTTCGGGTTCATTGAAGAATCCCCTTATGGATTCCAAATGCCGTTATGGTCCGTGGTAGTGGAATCCATAACGGGATGCTTCGATAAACCGAACTTTGGACGCTGAACTTAAAACAGAAGTTCGCTCAACTCTATACACGACAAGCTCTTTCTAACAAATCTAGGACCAGCCCTGTACCTCACATGGATCCAGAGATCTCCACCTTCACTGATCCAATTGCTCTGCTAGATTATCTCCAGCCTGGCAGTTCAAGGGGGTGTCTTTTCTGCTCAAGCTGTCTCCCTATAACTGCAACTTCTAATAGAACATATGGCTGGTGACAGCTAAAGATTTAAACTGAGCGTGTTTGACCACCTGAATGAGACGAACAAGAAAATAAGGAAAAGATCAAACAGCAGGTGGCGCTATACAGATACGTTTTATTGAATAGCTCAGTGGCTATAATACATTTTTAATGACATGCAATTACAAAAGTGTTCAGGTCCAGGAGCTGGTGTGAAAACATGTAGAATATGTTTGGTGACAACCCCTTTTAGTGGATTGGATCTGCCATTGATGCACTTAACTGCTCAGTTGCATATGGATTAAGCTGCTTTTTATATAGAATGAAGCAACACATCGGATCGAAGTTCGGATGGACTTCGATTCACTCGACACTAATAAACAGTATTGTTGTGGAGAAAGCTCAGATTTTTTTTTACCTATAGGGGGCGCTAGAGATACTTTTCAAGAGGAGAGCTCCTTTGCATACCCAAGGTACAAGCGGTTAGAATTGCTACATACCAGCTGCTAAGTTACTTCTTTCTAAATGTTAGGACTTTGTCAGTAGTTGTTTTATCTTATTTTGGGAAAAAACAGCGTTGGGCATAAAATATGCCATAATTTAACATTTTTATTTTCTATGCAGTTTTTTTTTTTAATGTTCTGTGAAAAGGCTGAAACAGAAAATAGCTGCAAAAGAGCCATTCTGTCATGTATATGATTTTACATGGCAGAAGACAAATGAAACCTTCGAATCTGCTCCAGTCCGATAAAGAGATGGGTCATCTGTGTCAGACGCACAACGCTATTTTACATTACATTTCTATTTTGTTTCATGTCTCCCACCACTAAGCCGCTAATGCTTTAACACTAGGGATTGTTACTATATGTTTGCTACATGTTATTGTATATTACAACTAGGGATGAGCGAATCGACTTCGGATGAAACATCTGAAGTCAATTCGCATAAAACTTCGTACCTTGGATCCGAACACGAGTTCAGGAAATTTGTTGTGTTGAAATTTATGAAGTTATTATTATGCAAAGTCTCACGAGACGTCACGAAGTAATAACTTCGGCTCATCGGAGCCAATACATTCTAATATTGTACAGAGTTCCTGCTCTATACAGTATTGAAACAAAGTTTTATGCTAATTGACTTTGGATGTTTCATCCGAAGTCGATCTGCTCATCCCTAATTACAACCTCTGATTGAAAAGCTCTGCATTTGTGTTATGTGTTGGCTGATGACAGGAAATTATATTCTTTTAGAGGAGTGCTCGTCCTTTTTAGCTTAGTAAAAGGTATCCCTACGTTCAGTTGAGCTAACCTTACTAGGCTTCCCTCTTTTAATATCCTTGCAGTACCACCTCATAGGAAATTCAGCATTACACAGCGCTTAATTTAGTGGGTTGCCTGTGCAGTGGACCTCCTCGGATAACTCTGACGGTACATGCAATGGGGATTCAAAATTACATGAGGTTATCCATCAAACCAAATGCACCCATCTATAAACAGTAAAGATGAGCGAAGTATTGAAAAATTTGATTCGCTGCTTCGCAGAATTTTACACTTTGTGACAAAGTACATTTCTTTGTAAGTAGTGAAATGACAGGGAGCGTCAATTGCGCTGCCCCCATCATTGTACCCCTAACATGCCACGTTCATAGCTGATCGAGGTATCTGATAGCAATAACAGTGTACATTTTTTTTTAAAATTTATAAATGGCACTGTACTGCAAAAGGAGGTGTACAGTCGCCCATTAATTTTCCCAAAAGAAGCCCACTTCACAGAAAAATATTTCACCGCAAAAAGACCTTTACCACATATAACTGCACCGCTGAACGGCAAATAGGCCTTTATTTCTTTCAACTTTGACACTACACAAGGCTTATCAATAGATAAATGCAACGATGAACGGCAAATATAATTTTTTTCTTCCACTAATACACGGCAAACATGTCTTCCGAATATATCACTGCACCGCTGAGTGGCAATTAGGCCACTGGACGGTGAATAGATTTTTATTTTGCCACTAATACACAGAGAAAAAGGCCTTTAAAACATATAACCGCACCGCTGAGCAGCAAATATATTTTTCTTTTGCCACTAATACACACCAAAAAGGGCTGTAATTTTCACCCTTCACCACACAACGGCTAATAAGCCCTTTTTTTCCTACTAATACAAGCCAAAAATACTTTGGAACATATAACTGCACCGCACAAGGGCAACTAAAACGTAGAAATATGTTCCGGTAACAAACCCTGTTAATGCCTGTATCAAACAGCACTTACACCCTAATAAGACAGGTTTACTGGAATTACAGAGCTGTATAATGGCAATTTGGTTCCCCAGGCAGTTCAGCAAGGTGTAATAGCCTGGGTAATAGGAACAATCTTTCCCTGCACTTGTAAATCGCTTTTTTTTTTTTTTCGCCACAATCAAGTATTATCACTGTCCCTAGCGCCTGCAGACATGTCCCTCCCTGCACTAAGCACGCTGGTGAATGGCAGAATCTAAGATGGCCGCCGCATTTATAGGGCTGTGACATCACAGGGCTGGCTTGCTGCTGATTGGCTGCAGGCATGTCATTATGGGTAATCCCGCCTTCCCAGAGTTCCTTGCCTCAGGAAAAAAAATGTGATTTGTTACCACGAAGTGGAAGGAAATTTGTATTCGGTGCAAATCGAATTTTTCATGAAATTCGGATCAAATTCCACTTTGTGAGCTTCGATTCACTTATCTTTAGTGGTGATGTAAGAAATCACTGCGCACGGAATTTCGTGCAAAATCTTCAATCAAGATGGCAGTAGCCGGCTCTTCGTGCTCAGGCGGATGAGGTAGGTATGATTTATTTATTTACTGACATTCAGGGAAAATTGATTAGCTACCACAAAGCAAGAAAAAATTTGGCTTTGCAGCAAATCGTCTGTTGTGGAGAAAGCTCTGTATTTTATTTTATTTTTTACCTATAGGGGGCGCTAGAGAGATTTTTTTCTCTTTTCTTGAGGAGAGCTCTTTTGCATACCCAAGGTACAAGCAGTCAGAATTGCTCCGTACCAACTGCTAAGTTACTTTTAGATGTTAGGACTTTGTCAGTAGTCGTTTTATTTTATCTTAGAAAAATACAGTGTTGGGCATGAAATGTGTCATAATTCAACATTTTCATTTTATGTTCTGTGAAAATTCAGAAACAGAAAATAGCTGCAAAAGAGCCATTCTGTCATGTATATGATGTTACGTGGCAGAAGACAAATAAAATTTCCAACTCTGCTCCAGTCCGATAAAGAGACGGGTCACCCGTGTCAGACGCACCTTGTTATTTTACATTACATTTCTATTTTGTTTCGTGTCTCCCACGTCTAAGCCGCTAATGCTTTAACACTAGGGATTGTTACTATATGTTTGCTACATGGTTATTGTACATTACAACCTCTGAATGGAAAGCTCTGTAATTGTGTTATGTGTTGGCTGATGACAGGTAATGATACTCTTTTAGAGGAGCGCTCGTCCTTTTTAGCTTATTGATTTCAGCCTGTAATAACTGCAGTGACATACGATAAAAATTCTGCATCATCCTCAGATGTAAAAAGGCTGAGCAGTTTCAGAAACCAAGAAGCCTAACATTTGTACATACTGTTATGAACAGTCTTTGATGACCTTCATTTCAGTCATATATAAGTCAGTTACTAGTACCTACCAGCTTGATAGTTCTCAGTGATATCCACTAAACTGACTTTATTTCACATTCCTTAAGGAATTTAATTAAACCTGGATCTCATTTATACAGCAGTGAGCTTCACTATGGCAGCTGCTCTAGGAGATAGGAAATGTAGTGACCACTGATAAAGACAAGAAAGTTGTTTGAGTAATTACATGCCACCCATGTAGCAGCGAATAAGGTTGTCAGGTACTAATGGAGAAAGAATGGTGCTTTTAAAAAGAGTCTATTCAATGCTTTCTGACTACAGGACTTAAACGTATGTTCAAACTAGACCTTTGTGGTCACAGATAGACTTGGAGAGAGAAGAGAAATTGAATCATGCATGCAAATCCCCAAAGGGCAGTCCCAAGCCTTGAAACTGCTTCAAAGGGGTTGTCCTATGGCCCAGGAGCCTGAGGGAGCCCAAAGACCCTTATGATGCATAAGAAGACACCGGTATTATAGAAATGCTGGTCAAGTTGCACCTCTGGCTGGAGGGAATGGGTTATGTAGAGAATTTGGCATGGGGGTTTAAATTTTTGCCTCAATCAGCACGAAAGCTATCTGCTTCACAGCCCTTGGCCACAAAGTACAGAGGGAAGGGAGCCCAATCTGAACTCCTGCACCAGGGTCCGTAAGCCTTTATTGATGCCTCTAGGCTGTCCCATGAAAATAATTCTACAGTTTTTAAACCAGCACCTGGATCTGAATACTTTTGTAACTGCATGAAACTAAAAACATTGTATAGCCACTGAGTTATTCAATAAAATGTATCTGTATAGCGCCACCTCCTGTTTGTTCTTTTTCTTATTTCTTTGTCCTGCTCACTGAGAAGGCCGCACATGTTCAGTTTCATTCCTCTACTCCTAAGCTGTGATAGGGAGTACACGGACAAACCCCTAAGCTGAAGCAGAAAAGACCCTCCCCTTGAGTTGCCAGCTTGATATAAATCTAGCAGAGCAATGAATGGGGAGATCTCTGGATCCATGTGAGGTACAGAGCTGGTTCTAGCTTTGTTATGAAGAGACTGTCATGCACTACATTTGTCATGGAATAGCCTCTTTAACTCTAATCAGTGAACCCTGTCCAATGCCCTTTATTTGCTGTTGTTTAGTGGCTCCAGTATTGTGCTATGTCTCTGCGTGAGGTGCTAAAGTCCAGCGCAGTGTGCTAACATGCCTGTACATGTGCAGTTTTCCCTTGCTGTGGACAATGGCCTTAGTAACTTACTGTGCAAGAGCCACTTACATGTCCAGTATGCCTCGAAGAGCGAAATAAGAAACATGAGGCGCCTGTTCAAGGACAATTTAGTACCTCCCATTCTGAAGCCATCAATCAACATCAAGTGGGAGGCATTATTTACTGAGGAGAGCCCTTAAGGGCTAATTTGCATACATGATCAAAGTTCTAAACGCTTAGGGAATTTATAATTTCCCTTATCTCAGTTTTCTGACTTTAAAAAGTTGCAACTTTTTAAATGCCAACATTTTTAGGCCGTCCTCACCAGTGTTGCGTAAAGGGGGAATGGTAGTGAAGGGGGGGGTGGGTCATCCGCTCCAGCAAATTTATCATTATTTAATCAGAACCTAGCATAAATAATAGAATCTGAAATCGACGCAAGCACAGAAGGCTAAATTAAGCATTTAATTTATGATGATGCCTGCTCCAGCAGTGCAGGGTCCATCAAGACCACAGGAGCACACCGATCTTAATAAATCAGGGCCTAAGTCTAACAGCCCTAAAGGAATTTTTTTCTTTGGTAATATAGCCAAAAATTTCATGAACCATTCCATTAATATAAATGGGTCAACTAAAACATCAAAAAGAAACAACAAATGCCCGTGTGTCCTCGTACCTAAGCCTAATATGCCCCTAGAGGCCTTACCAAAATTGTGAGAGAAATAATACTCTAAATCCCGACGTGTTTCCCCAAGTAAATTGATAAAGGTTCATTGGGGGACAAAGAGGGCAATACAACAAAAACAATAGATAAGATAATCATCTGTTATTGGAGACCTTACAGAGAAATACCTGAGCATTTTAATGGAGCAACAACCTGATGCAAAAAGATACATTTAGGCGCCAAAAATTACCAATGTAGGCTATTTACAGTCAGCGCAGTGGTGAACCAAAAACAAGGCAATACAATATAGCAAGGTCCATGTGGACTCATGTGCGCCAACTTCTTCAGGATGTAAGGATCTCCAGTGAGCAGGATAGCAGCTACCCTAAAACGTTCACATGTGGGTTTAAGTACCCGTTTGGGGAGGGATTAGAATGATGATGGAGCAAGCCATTCCTGATAAGAATCACAAATCATGTGATAAATCATGTGACACATCATGTGATACGTCATGTGACACATCATGTGATAAGTCATGTGATACACCATGTGATAAGTCATGTGATATATCACATGCTGAGGAATAGAAGAGACACACATGATAGATCACGTGATATATGACATGCTGAGGAATAACAGGAACACACATGATGAATCATGTGATAAACCACATGATAAAGTGGTAGAAATACACAATTACCTGCTGATAAAAGGTAATATACCAATAGTACAAGATACGCCCATTGTATCTCTACCTAACACACATCTAAAAAAAATATTATTTTAACTAACACCAGAGTATGAAAATGGAGCTAAGGAAGGTCACATAAATAGCAGGTAAAACAATATTGCAACAGACCAATATTGCGACAGACCTAAGCTCCAAACCAATACATACACAGCAAATTAGATGGTAGACTATTAAATGTATCCCTCCCAAAATAGATACCAACCCACATTTAGGAATTGGGTATTTAAATGATTCCAACTTGATATAGGGTTGAAGCTACCCAAATAAGAAAAAACAACCTTTTTTCTATAATGTACAAGACTTGACGTTTCATGCATCAATAATAGAATGGAAACTCATTGGAGAAGAGCGGACACACAGAAAAAAGAGAACCCTACCTCAAATAAAGCAAGTGAATGTAAGCCTTTCATTTAGACCCCCTGGTGACTGAGAATGGAATCGATAGATTTTTTCAGATTCCTTTTGCAAAATACGACGGTTCCAGTCACCCTTTCTGGGTGACGGAGGAATCAATTCTAATGCTGAAAAGGTGAGAACATGAGGATATCCTCCATGGACCTGTAAAACATGATCAGCCACTGGGGTGTTATTCTTTTTTCCTAATGTCATTAATAAGCTCACATATTCTGCATCTCAGTTCTCTATATGTTTTCCCAATATAATCCTTAGGACATGTGCATTGACAAAGTCCTTGACCGTAAATATACTAGGCCATGGTGAAAGTACCTCTGACAGGTCAGGATTAGAGATGAGCGAACACCTGGATGTTCGGGTTCAATAAGTTCAGCCAAACTTCCCGAAAATGTTCGGGTTCGGGATCCAAAACTCGACCCGAACTTTATTCCGAACCCGAACCTCATTGAAGTCAATGGGGACCCGAACTTTTAGGCACTAAAAAGGCTGTAAAATAGTCCAGAAAAGGGCTAGAGGGCTGCAAAAGGCAGCAAAATGTAGGTAAATGCCCTGCAAACAAATGTGGATAGGGAAATGAATTAAAATAAAATAAAATAAATAAAAATTAACCAATATCAATTGGAGAGAGGTCCTATAGCAGAGAATTATGCGTCATATCACCCACCACTGGAGAAGGCCACTTTCAGTTATTTCGGCCCCAGCACCCAGACAGAGGAGAGAGGTCCCACAGCAAGGAATAAGGCGTCATATCACCCACCACTGGAGAAGGCCACTTTCAGTTATTTCGGCCCCAGCACCCAGACAGAGGAGAGAGGTCCCACAGCAAGGAATCATGCATCATATCACCCACCACTGGAGAAGGCCACTTTCAGTTATTTCGGCCCCAGCACCCAGACAGAAGAGGGAGGTCCCACAGCAAGCAATAAGGCATCATATCACCCACCACTGGAGTAGGCCACTTTCAGTTATTTAGGCCCCAGCACCCAGACAGAGGAGAGAGGTTCCACAGCAAGATTGGGTCCTGGCGCCCAGATTGAGGAGAGGTTCATTCAACTTTGCGTTGTACCGCAAGATCATGGTAAAGTTAAAAAAATGAGGATTCAATAAAGAATTGCCCCGGAGTACAAGAATACATGGTTGAGGAGGAGGCAGTTATAAATGTCTATTCTGCACAAGGGAGGGACAGGTCCTGTGGGATCCATGCCTGGTTCATTTTTATGAACATCAGCTTGTGCACGTTGGCTGTGGACAGGCGGCTGCGTTTGTCAGTAATGACGCCTCCTGCCGTGCTGAATACACGTTCAGACAAAACGCCGGCCACCGGCAGGCCAGCACCTCCAAGGCATAAAATGCTAACTGGACACGTGGACAATTTGGAGACCCAGAAGTTGATTGGGGCCGAACCATCAGTCAGTACGTGGAGGGGTGTTCAGACGTAATGTTCAACCATGTTAGTGAAATGCTGCCTTCTGCTAACACGTTCCGTATCAGGTGGTGGTGCAGTTAGCTGTGGCGTGGAGACAAAACTTTTCCACATTTCTGCCATGCTAACCCTGCCCTAAGAGGAGCTGGCTGTGACACAGTTGCGTTGGCGACCTCTTGCTCCTCCTCTGCCCTCGCCTTGGGCTTCCACCTGTTCCCCTGTGACATTTGGGAATGCTCTCAGGAGCGCGTCTACCAGCGTGCACTTGTACTTGCGCATCTTCCTATCACGCTCCAGTGCAGGAAGTAAGGTGGGCACATTATCTTTGTACCGGGGATCCAGCAGGGTGGCAAATCAGTAGTCCTCACACGTTAAAATGTGGGCAACTCTGCTGTCGTTGCTCAGGCACTGCAGCATGTAGTCGCTCATGTGTGCCAGGCTCCCCAGAGGTAAGGACAAGCTGTCCTCTGTGGGAGGCATATCATCATCGTCCTCCGTATCCCCCAAGCCACGCACCAGTGATGGGCCTGAGCTGTGTCGGGTGCCACCCCGCTGTGAGCCTGCTTCATCCTCATCCTCCTCCACTTCCTCCTCATACTCCTCATCCTCCAGTAGTGGGCCCTGGCTGGCCACATTTGTACCTGGCCTCTGCTGTTGCAAAAAACCTCCCTCTGAGCCAATTCTAACAGACTGGCCTGAAAGTGCTAAAAATGACCCCTCATCCTCCTCCTGGGCCAACTCCTCTTCCATCATCGCCCTATGCGTTTTCTCAAGGATACATAGAAGTGGTATTGTAACGCTGATAACGGTGTCATCGCCACTGGCCATGTTGGTGGAGTACTCGAAACAGCGCAACAGGGCACGCAGGTCTCGCATGGAGGCCCAATCATTGGTGGTGAAGTGGTGCTGTTCCGCAGTGCGACTGACGCGTGCGTGCTGCAGCTGAAACTCCACTATGGCCTGCTGCTGCTCGCACAGTCTCTCCAGCATGTGCAAGGTGGAGTTCCACCTGGTGGACATGTCGCATATGAGGCGGTGAGCGGGAAGGCCGAAGTTACGCTGAAGCGCAGACAGGTGAGCAGCGGCAGGATGTGAACGCCGGAAGCGCGCACAGACGGCCCTGCAGCAGGTCTGACATGTCGGGGTAGTTGTGAATGAACTTCTGCACCACCAAATTCAGCACATGCGCAAGGCAAGGGATGTGCGTCAAACCGGCTAGTCCAAGGGCTGCGACGAGATTTCGCCCATTATCGCACACCACCAGGCCGGGCTTGAGGCCCCCCGGCAGAAACCACTTGTCGGTCTGTTGTTCAATACCCCGCCACAACTCCTGCGCGGTGTGGGGCCTGTCCCCCAAACATATGAGTTTCAGAATGGCCTGCTGACGTTTACCCCGGGCTGTGCTGAAGTTGGTGGTGAAGGTGTGTGGCTGACTGGATGAGCTGGTGGAAGCAGAGGAGGAGGAAGCCGAGTAGGAGGAGGAGGCTAAAGGGGGAAAAGAATGATGCCCTGCGATCCTTGGCGGCGGAAGGACGTGCGCCAAGGAACTCTCCACCTGGGGCCCAGCCGCCACTACATTTACCCAGTGTGCAGTTAGGGAGATATAACGTCCCTGGCCGTGCTTACTGGTCCACGTATCTGTGGTTAGGTGGACCTTGCCACAAATGGTGTTGCGCAGTGCACACTTGATTTTATAGGATACTTGGTTGTGCAGGGAAGGCACGGCTGTCTTGGAGAAGCAGTGGCGGCTGGGAACAACATATTATGGGACAGCCATGGACATCAGCTGTTTGAAGCTATCTGTGTCCACCAGCCTGAATGACAGCATTTCAAAGGCCAGTAGTTTAGAAATGCTGGCATTCAGGCCCAGGGCTCGAGGGTGGCTAGGTGGGAATTTACACTTTCTCTCCAAGGTTTGTGAGATGGAGAGCTGAACGCTGCTGTGTGACATGGTGGAGATGCTTGGTGACGCAGGTGGTGGTGTCAGTGGCACATCCTCTGTTTGGTGGGCGGCAGGTGCCAACATTCCTCCCGAGGTGGAGGAAGAGGCTTAGGCAGCAGCAGAAGAGGGAGCAGGGGGAGCCAGAGTGAGTTCCTTGCTTTTAAGGTGTTTACTTCACTGCAGTTCATGCTTTGCATGTAGATGCCTGGTCATGCAGGTTGTGCTAAGGTTCAGAACGTTAATGCCTCGCTTCAGGCTCTGATGGCACAGCGTGCAAACCAATCGGGTCTTGTCGTCAGCACATTGTTTAAAGAAGTGCCATGCCAGGGAACTCCTTGAAGCTGCCTTTGGGGTGCTCGGTCCCTGGTGGCGGTGGCCAGTAGCAGGCTAACTCTCTTGGTGGCGGCTGTTCTGCTTTTGCCCCCTGCTCCCTCTTTTGCTACGCTGTTGGCTTGGTCTCACCACTGCCTCTTCCTCTGAACTATGAAAGTCAGTGGCACGATCTTCATTCCATGTGGGGTCTAGGACCTCATCGTCCCCTGCATCGTCTTCCACACAGTCTTCCTCCCTGACCTCCTGTTCGGTCTGCACACTGCAGAAAGACGCGGCAGTTGGCACCTGTATTTCATCATCATCAGAGACGTGCGGACTCCTATGAGGTGGTATTCCCATGTCCTCATCATCAGGAAACATCAGTGGTTGTGCATCAGTGCATTCTATGTCTTCCACCACTGGGGAAGGGCTAGGTGGATTCCCTTGGGAAACCCTGCCAACAGAGTCTTCAAACAGCATAAGAGACTGCTGCATAACTTGAGGCTCTGACAGTTTCCCTGATATGCATGGGGGTGATGTGACAGACTGATGGGCTTGGTTTTCAGGCGCCACCTGTGCGCTTTCTGCAGAAGACTGGGTGGGAGATAATGTTGTGAACGTGCTGGATCCACTGTAGGCCACCCAATTGACTAGCGCCTGTACCAGCTCAGGCCTTACCATCCTTAGAACGGCATTGGGCCCCACCAAATATTGCTGTAAATTCTGGCGGGTACTGGAACCTGAGGTAGTTGGTTCACTAGGACGTGTGGCTGTGGCAGAATGGCCACGTCCTCTCCCAGCACCAGAGGGTACACTAACACCACCACGACCGCGTCCGCGTCCCTTACTAGATGTTTTCCTCATTGTTACCAAGCACCACAATAAGAAAAAAAATATTTGGCCCAATGTATTGATTTCAAATTCAGGCCTTTTTTTACAAGCACCTAACACTATCTGCCTATTTATTTATGTACCGTATTACATTAATCCAGGCACAGCAGTAACCACTGATTTAGGGGAATATCCATTGTAGGGCTAGTTCCAGGATAAAAGGTATCCTTTTATGGACAAATTTACACTTGGAGATGCACAGCGTGAGAAAAAATATATAGGATTATGCCTTCAGCAATTGTATTTTAACACTTTGTGTAATATACCCTTTAACGGACAGAAATACAATGGGAGATGCACGGTAGCGTGTGAAGTTAATGAGGATGACCCTCTCAGCACTTGTATATACACCTTGAGTGTAATATACCCTTTTACAGAAAGATTAACACTTGGCCTGCAACAGCTGGAACAACAGATTCAGGGTATTGCTATTTTGGCAATTGAATTTCACCCCAGAACAAAATATACCCTTTTACGGACAGATTAACACTTGGCCTGCAACAGCTGGGACACCAGATTCAGGGTATTGCTATTTTGGCAATTGAATTTCACCCCAGAACAAAATATACCCTTTTACGGACAGATTAACACTTGGCCTGCAACAGCTGGGACACCAGATTCAGGGTATTGCTATTTTGGCAATTGAATTTCACCCCAGAACAAAATATACCCTTTTATGGACAGATTAACTCTTGGCCTGCAACAGCTGGGACACCAGATTCAGGGGATTGCTATTTTGGCAAGTGAATTTCACCCCAGAACAAAATATGTTTTGGCGGACACTATTATAGTTTGCCAGCCAGTGCTGGGACACCAGATTTATGGTATTGCTATTTTTGCAATTGAATTTCACCACAGGACAAAATATATGTTTTGGCGGATACTATTATAGTTTGCCAGCCAGTGTTGGGACACCAGATTTAGGGGATTGCTATTTTGGCAAGTGAATTTCACCCCAGAACAAAATGTATGTTTTGGCGGACACTATTATAGTTTGCCAGCCACAGCTGTGAAACCAGATTTATGGTATTGCTATTTTGGCAATTGAATTTCACCCTAGAACAAAATATATGTTTTGGCGGACACTATTATAGTTTGCCAGCCAGTGCTGGGACACCAGATTTAGGGGATTGCTTTTTTGGCAATTGAATTTCACCACAGAAAATAATCTATCCTTTGCCAGACAGCAGACAGTATTATACTTGTCTAGCCAAAGCTGGAACACCAGATTTAGGGGATTGGTATTTTGGCAATTGTATTTAACCCCTTAAAAAAATATAGAAATTGCTATCCTGAGTTTCTAGGGGTGACAATTAGCACAGCCAAGCCCCTGATGGAGGATATAGCAAAAAAAATAAAATAGTATTGATGGATTGATGGACTTGGTGGCAGCTTGTTCTGGTGCACCACAAGTCACAAAATGGCCACTGATCACCCCAGAAAAAAAGTGACAGAAAAACGCTCTGTGCAGCCTAAAAACCAGTGAGCAAGTAACTAGCAGAAGTTGAATCATTCACAGCTGTAGATTGATCAGTTCATTAGGTGCTATTGCTGACTCTTCCCTGCCTAATCTCGCCCTCACAGCAGCTGCGTCCTCTCCCTACACTAATCAGAGCAGTGTGACGTGCGGCGCTACGTGACTCCAGCTTAAATAGAGGCTGGGTCACATGCTGCACTTGGCCAATCACAGCCATGCCATTAGTAGGCATGGCTGTGATGGGCTCTTAGGGCAAGAAGTAAAACGCTAGCTGATTGGCTGCTGTGCAGCCCTTCAGAAAGTGGGAAGAAATCGCCGAACAACGAACCCGAACCCGAACTTTTTTGAAAATGTTCGGGTTCGGGTCCGTGTCCCGAACACCCCAAAATTCGGTACGAACCCGAACTATTCTCCAACTGTTCGCACAACACTAGTCAGGATCCATCATAAGAATTGGCCAGTATTTATTAAAAATGTCTCTTATTCTCTTGTTGGCTACATCATAGGTCGAGATAGTTCTAATGATGTTGGCTTTCGAAGGGCTAGAAGTTCTCGGGACTAGCAAATTGTTTCTATCATGTATCTCTGCATGCTGAAATGCCTCCCTTAAAACGTGTGTGGGGTAACCCCTTGCTTGGAATCTACGTAGTAACCCCCGAGATTCACAAAAAAAATCCTCCAGGTCTGAACAATTTCCTCATATCCGAAGATATTGGCCCTTCGGGATACTCTTTTTTAATATAATAGGATGGTAACTATTCCAATGTAATAAATTATTAGTGGTGGTAGATTTTATGAAAATCGTAGTTGCGAATCTATCGGATTGTTTGATAACTTTGACATCCAAAAACATGAATATGTCAGGATGGAATTCAAATGTAAAAGATAATCCTATCTCATTGTTATTCAAGGTACCAATAAACGTCTTAAATTCAGATACATTACCATTCCAGACCAAGAACACATCATCAATGTAACGTCTCCATAATTCAATCTTGTCACCCCATGATGTATGTCATTAGGGAACACAATCAAGTCCTCCCACTAGCCCAGTAAGAGATTCGCATAAGTGGGTGCACAGGGGCTCCCTATTGCGTGCACCCTGAGCGTGGAAGAATGATTATGGGTAAGTACAAACTCAAGTATAGTAAGCATAAAGGCATTATGTGACATAAAATGTGTCCCACGTGTCTTGAGGAAGTAAGCCGCAGCAGAGATGCCCTTGTTGTGAGCTATTGAGCTATACAGTAACTCTCGATACTTGCCAGAGAACATGATAGATCAACTGTTGTAGTCTCAGTCTTGCTCAGAAAGTCCATTGTGTCCCGCGTGAAAGAGAGAAGTGCAGACACAAATTGTCTCAGAATCTTATCTATATAGACACCACAGTTCTGTGTTACCGAGTTCACCCCGGAGACAATAAGGCATCTTTTAACGGGGAAAGCCCCTTGTGAATCTTAGGAAGCCCATAAAACGTTGCTATCTGGGGAGAACTCGGCAAGATAAACTCTGCTTCACTTAGAACCCTTATTAGAAGGCAGTCACCTAAAATACACTTCAAATCCAAAACAAAATATTTCTGTTGGATCCTGTGGTAAAATACGATAACAACTGCAGTCGGACAACAGATTATAATTATTAGTTATTATTATTTATTATTATTAAAGCGCCATTAATTCCATTGAGCTGTAAATATGAAAAGGGGTATAGATACATAATACAGACAATTGCACTAAGCATGCACAAGACGAGTTACAAACTGGTACAGAAGGAGAGAGGGCCCTTCCCGTAAGGGCTTACAATCTACATGTTATGGGAAAAGGACACAGTAGGTGAGGGTAAAGTTGGTCATGGTGGTATAGAGGCAGCAGGGTCACTGGTTGTAGGCTTATATATATGAAGATCAGTCGGCACTCCGATATCAGCGGTGTGGTGCACGCGTCCCAGGAACAACGTCCACTTGAATATAGAGGAAGAGGACCGGCACTCACCAAATTCAAATTCTTCGCTTTATTTATCACACATGGCAAGACAAAAAGACGCAGGCGTTTCAGCTCAAACGCAGTGAGCCTTCCTCAAGTATCAAATCTATACAAGCTATTCACATTTAAATAGACCGCCAAAGCGGATATGACGTCAGATTACCATAGTAACATACTGTTACAAATGACTCTTTCTACTCCCAAGAAGGGCACTTTCCCCTGTTTGCAGTGCATTCACTGCTCAAGTGTGATAAAGGGAGAGTTCCTCACCCATCCGCATACGGGTGAGCGAATTCCCATAAGGGGTTTCTATACCTGCAACAGTAATTTTGTTATTTATCTGCTAAAATGTCCGTGTGGACTGGTTTACATAGGCGAGACTTCAATGCGGATGAAGGATCGCTTTTGTAAACATAAGTCCACTATTCGCAACCGTAACTTATTACTGCCCATTCTGTTTCACTTTGATCAGTGTCGCAGTTGCGATTTCAAATTATTGAACAGATGGCAATGCTCAGACGAGGAGGGGACATGGTTAAAACCCTTAAAAAGCGAGAATCCTTTTGGATACATAAATTGCAAACCATCCACCCGAAAGGTTTAAATAGGAACTATGATTTGCACAGTTTTCTATAAAAATTTCCCGTGCATTCGACTTCCTGAATAATGTGTTTTTAACTAGATAGTGTTTTTTAGTGCTATAGGATAGGGGATGTATGCTCATCCTTTATTTTTGTATTTCAGAAAACCTGAAAAGAAGTAATCTCCGATTTCTGCTATTATGTGTATAATAGCTCTCATGTGTTTGTATGTTACTATGGTAATCTGACGTCATATCTGCTTTGGCGGTCTATTTAAATGGGAATAGCTTGTATAGATTTGATACTTGAGGAAGGCTCACTGGGTTTGAGCCGAAACGCCTGCGTCTTTTTGTCTTGCCATGTGTGATAAATAAAGCGAAGAATTTGAATTTGGTGAGTGCCGGTCCTCTTCCTCTATATTCAAGTGGTTGTAGGCTTGTCTGAAGAGGTGGGTTTTTTACGGATTCCACTGTAGGTAAGAGCCTGATATGTTGGGGTAGTGAGTTCCAGAGTGTGGGGAATGCACGGGAGAAATCTTGGAGGAGATTGTGGGAAGAGGTAATAAGAGGAGAGGAGAGAAGGAGGTCTTGTGAGGATCGGAGATTGCGCGTGGGTATGTATCAGGAAAGTAGCTCAGAGATGTAGGGAGGGGACAGGTTGTGGACAGCCTTTGTTAGTATTTTGAACTGAATTCGCTGGGCAATGGGGAGCCAGTGAAGGGATTGGCAGAGGGAAGGGGTCCCGCGGCGGCAGGTCACAGGGAGATGAACGCTTGCATTGTGTAAGCGTTCATCTACATAGTCTTCTCAGGACAGCGATACAAATGGCTGTGCTGTGGGGCAGTGGAGGGAGAGGCGTCTCCCTTCCCTGTTCCTCTGATAGGCTGCCGGTACAAGGCCCGCAGCCTATCAGAGGCCAGTGCAGGCGGCACGATGACATCATCTCGCCGCCTGAGCCGTACAACGTGGGCCACAGGCCGAAAGAGGCCTGGATTGCATCTGAGGTAAGTAAAGTGTTTTCTTTTTTTTATACTGGACTATCTGTTACTGGCACATGGGGGGGAGAGGCACTTGTTACTGGCATATGGGGGGGGAGAGGCACTTGTTACTGGCATATGGGGGAGAGGCCTTTGTTATTGGCACATGGGGGAAGAGGCACTTGTTACTGGCACATGGGGGAAGGCACTTGTTACTGGCATATAGGGGAAGGCACTTGTTACTGGCACATGGGGAGGGGCACTTGTTACGGGCATATGGGGGGAGAGGCACTTGTTACTGGCACATGGGGAGGCAGTTGTTACTGACACATGGGGGGGCACTTGTTACTGTAATTTGGGGGGTAGAGGCACTTGTTACTGGCACATGGAGGGGCACTTGTTACTGGCATATGGGGAGAGAGAGGCACTTGTTACTGGCACATGCGGAGGGACACTTGTTATTGGCATATGGGGGGAGAGGCACTTGTTACTGGCACATGGGGGGAAGAGACACTTGTTACTGGCACATGGGGGAGGCACTTGTTACTGGCACATGGGGAGAGGCACTTGTTACTGGCACATGGGGGGAAGAGGCACTTGTTACTAGCACATGGGGGGGCATGGAGAGGCACATTATCACTGGTACTAGTATTATCAGGGGTATTATCTGTTTTTGCAGTATAGTATTGGGGAGCACAGCGGCACAGTATTGGGGGTAGTAGGATGATGGAGGATGATGGAAAAGTAGTAAACTAAGATTTTTTTTTGTCAAACTGCAGAGACGGAAAATGGCAACAAAATGGTGGTCTGGTCTGAAGGTCTGAAAGGAGAAGACGAGGACAGAGAACATCTACATCAAAGGAGACGTCACTGGCTGCAAGAGGTATGGGGCGCTGTATTTCTGTAGTGATGGGATCAGGGGCGTAACGATCATGACCAGGAGGTGGAGGCGGTATATAGTTGTGACTGGAGGCAAAACATGGGCGTGGCTGGAGATGGAACATGGGTGGGGCCTGGAAGGGGGCCCTTGATTTATTTTGCCCGTGGACCCTGAGGGTTATCAGTCCACCCCTGAGCACAGATGCGGGAGATGTTTTTGAGTTGGAGGCGGCAGGTGGTGGAAAGGGCTTGGATTTCAGATCGGAAGGAGACGGCACAATCCAAGGTCACTTCAAGGCAGTGGACTTGGTTGACTGGGGAGAGTGTGCAGCCATTTATAGTGATAGATAGGTCTGTTGGGGGGGTTGAGCAAGATGGGGGAAATATTATGAATTCTGTTTTATCGATGTTAAGGTTTAGAAAGCAAGAGGAGAAGAAGGAGGATATGGAAGATATAAAAAATAGCATTGTGGGATTCTGGATAGTAAGGTGGTGATATCTGGACCAGAGAGGTAGATTTGTTGTTTTGTCAGCATAACAGTGATACTGGGGACTCTAAGAGCTGTTCCATGCTGAAAGTGTAGATAGAGAAGAGCAGCCTTGCGGGACACCAACAGAGAGGGAATGAGACGAGGAGGTGGTGTGAGAGTGGGAGACGCTAAATGTCCACTCTGTGATGTATAATGTGATCCAAGAGAGGGCCAGGTCAGTTATTCCAAGAGATCATTACTAGTGATGAGCGGCATAAGCAATATTCAAATTTGCAATATTTTGTGAATTTTTGGCCAAATATTCACCATAAATTCGCAAATTCGAGAATTCATGATTTCCAGTCATTATTTACTTCAATGTGAAAATCGGTAATGTAATATATTAGCGATAAAAATTAGCGATTAGAATATTCATGATCAACACTAAGGGGTAGGCAACTTTCCTATTGGTTGCTAGGAATGTTGCTAAGTGCCGATAAATTTGCGATTAAAATATTCGCGATCAACACTATTCGTGAATACGAATATATAGCACTATATTCTAAATATTTGCGAATTCTCGAAGTAGCGATATTCGCAATTAAAATTTTCGATTCAAATATTCACGCTCAACACTAATCATTACACATCTGACAATATACATCCTGGTCCAAGAAAACAAGTTTACCACCCTTGTCCGAGGGTATTGTATTCTGATTTCTGGGGGACAGCCATCGCCATCAGCTGTTTTAAACAGTCCATCTCTACCAGATGGAATGACAGCTTTTCAAAGGCTAGTAATTTTGAAATGCTGGCATTCAGGACTAGGGATCTAGGGTGGGTAGGTGGGTATTTTCTCTTTCTCTCCAGTGTTTGGGAGATGGAGAGCTGAACGCTTGCGTGTGACATGGTGGAGATGCTTGGTGATGATGACGGAGGTGGTGGTGTTGTTGGCACATCCTCTGTTTGCTGGGTGGCAGGTGCCACTGTGACTCAGGCAGAGACAGCAGCAGAAGAGGAAGCAGGAGGAGCCTGAGAACTTTTTTGGTTTTTAAGGTGTTTACTCAGCTTTGCATATAAATACCTGGTCATGCAGGTTGTGCTCAGGTTAGGAACGCTTATGCCTCGCTTCAGGCTCTGATGGCACAACGTGCAAACCACTTGTGTCTTGTCGTCAGGACATTGTTTGAAGAACTGCCACGCCAATTAACTCTTTGGAGCTGGCTTTGGTGTGTTAGGTCCCTTGGTGCGATGGGCAGTAGCAGGCGTACTGTCTCGGTGATGGCCGCTCCACTTTTGCACCCTGCTCCCTCTTTTGCTATGCTGTTGCCTCTGTGCGACCACCTCCTCTTCCTCAGAACTGCACATGTCACTAGCATGAACTTAAGTCCAGTTGGGGTCTAGGACCTCATCGTCCTCCACATCATCTTCCACCCATTTTTTATCCCTGCCCTCCTCGTCGGTCTGCACACTGAAGAAAGCTGCAGCAGTTGGCACCTGTGTTTCGTCATCATCAGAGAAGGTGCTGAGGTGGTATTCCCATGTCCTCATCCTGCAACATAAGTGGTTGGGCATCAGTGCATTAAATGTCTTCCACTTCTTGGGCAGGGCTATGTGGATGGCCCGGGGAAACCCTGCCAGCAGAGTCAATAAAAGGTATAAGAGTCTGCTGCATGAATTGGAGCTCAGGCTGCTTGGTTGCTTTGCAAGGGGGTGAGGTGAAAGACTGATGGGCATGGGCTGCAGGTGCCAACTCTGAGCTTTCTGCAGAGGACTGGGTGGGAGATACTGTGAAGGAATTGGCACCACTGTCAGCCACCCAATCTACTATTGCCTGCATTTTTTTCTGGCCTCACCATCTGTAGAGCGGCATTCGGGCCTACCAAATAACGCTACAGGTCCTGTGGCCTAATCGCACCTGAGGAAGGTGTTTCACTTGGACCTGTAGCTGGTGCAGAATGGCCACGTCCTCTCCCAGCAACAGGAGCTCCACCAACACCACGACTACCATGTCCACGTCTCTTATTTGATGTTCTACTCATTATTTGCGTTCACCCACCAAACTAACACATGGTTTATCTTAGGTGTCAATTTAACTGCCAAAAGTCAACAATTAAGTTCACTAACAGTATGGCAGTGCCCGGGTCATAAACAGAAAAAATTTCTTTAGGTCACACAACAGTGTAACGGAGCAATTCAATACAATTACTTCACTATCAACAAATATTAGATTTTTCAATCCAACACTGTAACAGCAGAGGTTAACGGTTTAAGTTGACTGTCAGAAATGCAGTGTACACCGCAAATGTGCTATCTACCACAAAACCGGTGTTTTTGCAACCAACTATGTAAATGTGGACTTCCACAGGTTATTCAAAATGACTGAAATACAGGGTAGGCCTCAGATCTGCTATGTAGCACAAAACCAGTATTTATTGCAACAAACTACAGAAATGCAGTATGTCACCCCAAAAATTATAAAACAGGTTTTTCAGCATTGTATTCAAACGTGCTCTGTGGTACAACAGTACAGTTTTATTATTCCAACTACAGATATGCAGTATGTGACCCCAAAAATTATAAAACTGTTTTATCAGCGTTGTATGCAAACGTGCTCTGTGGCCAACAGTACAGGTTTATTAACCCAACTACAGAAATGCAGTTTTTCACTGCAAAATTTTAAAACAGTTTTTTCAACGTTGTATGCAAACGCGCTCTGTGGCACAACATTACAGGTTTTTTGACCCAACTACAGAAATGCAGTTTTTCAGCATCAAATTTTAAGACAGTTTTATCTGCATTGTATGCAAACGTGCTCTGTGGCACAACAGTACAGGTTTATTAACCTAACTACAGAAATGCAGATTTTCACTGCAACATTTTAAAAAAAAATTTCAGCGTTGTATGCAAATGTGCTCTGTGGCACAACAGTACTGGTTTATTAACCCAACTACAGAAATGCAGTATGTGACCCCAAAAATACGCAGCTGCTACTCAGCTAATAAACGTGCAGGTAAGTACTGCCCTCACTGTAATACCGTAGCCATGTTGGTTGCTGACATTACAGTGACTGGTTGGCCGAAACGCGTCATAGCACCTGATGATGCGTGTTCAGCTCAGTCTTAGCTAGGGAGAGCTGAGCATAGGAACGGACAGACAGTGTAGGGAGTGTTATAGGAATATTTTTATTAGAAAATTTTTTCAGAGACCCAAAAGTCCTTTAAGGACTATTGTGTGTGGCAGCAGCAATATCTATTTTTAGCGCAAACTGCGCTAAATAGCTAAAACTTTAGGACTTTTGTGTGTGGCACCAATATCTAAATAGCGTGCAATAGTTAGGCCGCTGCAGACAGGGACATTAACAGCGCCACATTTTTCCGTAGACAGTGTCCGCTGCAGACAGTGATATTAGTTGTGCAACATCTCCAGTGTAAAGTGTGCACATCCAAAAAATATCAGTGTACTTTTTCCATAGACGGTGTCCGCAGTGGACATTGACATTACCAGTGCAACATCTGCAGTGTAACGTATGCGCTTAAAAAATTTATAGACGGACCGGTGTCCGCTTCTGACAGTAACCATAACAGTGCCACACTTTTAAGGACTAGTATGTGTGGCAGCAATATCTATTTTTAGAGCATCCTGAGCTAAATAGCGTTCAATAGTTAGGCCACTGCAGACAGAGACATTAGCTGCTCAATATCTCATTCTCCAGTGTAAAGTGTGCACATCCAAAAAATATCTGTGACATCCAGCTTACTTTTCCGTAGACAGTGTCGCTGCGGACAGTGACATTACCAGCGCAACATCTGCAGTGTAACTTGTGCACTGAAAAAATGTATCTGTGACATACAGTCTACTTTTTCAATAGACGGAGACAGCTTCTGACAGTGACATTACCAGTGCCACATCTCCAGTGTAACGTGTGCGCATAAATTTTTTATCTGTGACTTACAGTGTACTTTTTCTTTAGACGCTGCGGACAGTAACATTACCGGTGGTACCTCTCCTGTATAACGTTTTCTCATCCCAAATACCTGTGACATTCCCTCTAATTTTTTATTAGCCGCTGGTGACAGCATTTACATTATCTGCGGGATATCGCTTGTGTGACGTTTTCACATTCCAAATACCTTTTTTACATTTTTTTGCGCATACACTTCCAAATCCTACACTACTGTACATGTGACATGCTTTCAAGCATATGTAACATTTAATATGAAGAAGGCGAGCAGTAAAGGACGGGTGAGTGGCCATGATGCTTATAGTGCACGCTTAAGCCATGGCCCTGGGTGCGTTGAAATTGTGCCTGTATCCAGAGCACAAGAAAAACAATCATCCACGATACCTAGCTTCATGTCCCAGTTT
Source organism: Bufotes viridis (assembly GCA_033119425.1). Taxonomy (NCBI): domain Eukaryota; kingdom Metazoa; phylum Chordata; class Amphibia; order Anura; family Bufonidae; genus Bufotes; species Bufotes viridis. Next base: position 40,713,889 of record CM065591.1, on the reverse strand, counting down.
GCAGGGCAGCGCAGGACACCACTCTTAAAGTGACACCAGTGCGACCAGGTGGTCGGTTGGATTGCAGCAGATATTGCTTCAAGTCGGTTAAGAACCACCCTGTCTTACACCAAGTCCAGTCTCAGTAGCCAAAGGCCCTGCATATAATGTATTAAAGAGTCAGCTCACCTGCAGGCCCTCACCTACAACCTTTTAGAGGGTCAGCTCACCAGCAGGCCCTCACCTACAATCTTTTACAGGGTCAACTAACCTGCAGGCCCTCGCATATAATTCTTTACAGGGTCAGCTCACCTGCAAGCCCTCACATATAATGTTTTACAGGGTCAGCTCACCTGCAGTCCCCCGCATATAATGTTTTACAGGGTCAGCTCACCTGCAGGCTCTCACCTACAATCTTTTACAGGGTCAGCTCACCTGAAGGCCCTAGAATATTGTTTTTTTCAGGGTCAGGTCATCTGCATGCACCTTACCTCCAACCTTTTAGAGGGTCAGCTCACCTGCATGCCCTCGCATATAATTTTTTATAGGGTCAGCTTACCTTCAGGCCCTCGCATATAATGTTTTACAGGGTCAGCTTACCTGCAGGCCATCGCATATAATGTTTTACAGGGTCAGCTCACCTTCAGGCCCTTGCATATAATGTTTTAAAGTGTGAGCTAACCTGCAGGCTCTCACCAATAATCTTTTACAGTGTCAGCTCACCTGCAGGCCCTCAAATATAATGTTTTCAGGGTCAGCTCACCTGTAGGCCCTCGCATATATTGTTTTACAGGGTCAGCTCACCTGCAGACCCTCTAATATAATGTTTTATAGGGTCAGTTCACCTGCAGGCCCTCTAATATAATGTTTTACAGGGTGAGCTCACCTGCAGGCCCTCACCTCAAAACTTTTAGAGGGTCAGCTCACCAGCAGGCCCTCGTCTACAATCTTTTGGAGGGTCACCTTACCAGCAGATCCTCACCCCTAATGTTTTATAGGGTCAGCTCTGCAGCAGGCCCTCGCCCCTAATGTTTTAGAGGGTCAGCTCAGCAGCAGGCCATCACCACTAATGTAGCAGGCAAGGCAAGCAGGCCCTTGCTTCAAATGTTTTTGAGGGTCACCAGCAGGCCATTAATAATAATTTTTCAAGGGTGTGTATGATGCTCTCCTTTATGTGTAACAAATGGTGTATTGGAGTGTCGGTTCCTTGTAATTTTTGGCATAGTGCATAGGCTTTATGAGTGTAGGAGTCCCACTACATGAACAATTGTACCACAATGTAAATGGGGCCTTCCTTTATGTGATATACAGGTTTTATCAGAGTGCCTCTTGCTTGTAATTTTTGGCAGCACTTGCACTTTTTATACAAGTAAATATACAGGAACGAATGTTTCCTAACATTTTTTCCTCTTTCCTCTTTTCCCCCTAATCTTTGGTTTTGTGCATATTATTATCAGTCTGTAAAAGTGGCGTACTACTCGGACAGCATTGTTCCCAGCATAGACCTGGGAGTCTAAGATACATGCAGACATCCTCCCTATTCTGTTCCCAAATCATTTCAGTGGGGTTTCCATCAATTTCTGACCTTTTCCTATGAACCAGACACCCTCCCCTCTTCAGAGCAGGGAGTGCCTGGTTTAATGCTCGGGTTCTCCCATTGACTTCTATTATACTCGGGTGCTCTGTATAGCACCCGAGCATCCTGATGTGTTCGGCCCGAGCACTTGGGTGCTTGATCAACACTAGTGCCATGCTTTACTCCTAAAACCTGGTCAATATGTTTTTAGACAAACATGTAAAATAAATGAATATAAAGTTATAATACCATGCAATTCCTAGCTGAGTATTTGCCCACATTAAAATTGTGTCTTAGGATTTGTTCACATCACCGTTTCCCGTTTCCGTTCTCCGGCTCCGGCATGCAGAACTTTCGTCTCCGCTCAAAAATCATGTTCTGAGCGGACACCTAACGGACCCCATTACAGTCTATGGAGTCTTTAGGCACCTTTACGCTCAGTTAGGTCTTAGTTATCTGCAGAATCCGTCCTTTCCTTTCTCCTGCTTCTCAATGGAGCTGGAGAACGGAATGGACAAACAGTGATGTAAATGGAACCTTAGGCTACTTTCACACCCGCGTTTTGTGCAGATCCGTTATGGACGGATCCGTTCAGCTAATACGACCGCCTGCATCCGTTCTGAATGTATCCGTCTGTATTATCTTTAACATAGTCAAGTCAGATCAGTCTTGAGCACCAAGTTAATGGAGGACGGATCCATTTTCTATTGTGCCAGATTGTGTCAGAGAAAGCGGATCCGTCCCTGTTGACTTATATTGTGTGCCAGGACGGATCCGTTTGGCTCAGTTTTATCAGACGGACACAAAAACGCTGCAAGCAGCGTTTTGGTGTCCATCTCCAAAGCGGAATGGAGACTGAACTGATGCAAACTGATGCATTCTGAGCGGCTCCTTTTCCATTCAGAATGCATTAGAATGCAAACTGATCCATTTTGGACTGCTTGTGAAAGCCCTGAACGGATCTCACAAACTGAAAGCCAAAATGCGAGTGTGAAAGTAGACTTAATCAGGTTTTAAATGACCCACATGGAAACCGGTGAATGCCCTGGTGGGCCCTTGAGCATAGGTGAGCCCAGGTCCCCCAACCCTTGAATAAGTGGCACATTAGATTATTGTAAATGCAAGGGGTAGTGGAGATGACTTCTAGGCAAAAAGTCATGCCAGCCAGCATATTCTTTCCCCAGGGGTCTGCCTCCTCAAAGTAGTGGCAGGGACCCCCATAATCAATCATTTTGAGCACCTTGAAGGCTGTAAAATAGCTCTGGAAATGACTAGAGGGCTGCAAAAGGCAGCAAAATGTAGGTAAATCCCCTGCAAACAAATGTGGATAGGGAAATTACTTAAAATAAAATAAAATAAATAAAAATTAACCAATATCAATTGGCAACTTGGAGGAGGAGGAGGTGGAATAGGAAGTTGGGGTGGCATCAGGTGGGAATGCTGTGGGAGTTGAAGTTCTCATCACAGCCAAAAAGGATTCATGTCTGCCTGCAGTGCCACAGGCCTCATTCACAGACTCAGGGCCATGGCACCCGCAAAGAGGAGAGCGGTTCCGTAACAGCAACACAGGCCTCAGGTCAACCTGCAATGGAACAGGCCATTATCATTTATGTAGGGCCCTGACACCCAGACAGAGGAGAGGTCATTTGACAGTAAAAAGAGTTTAATGTCTCTCACCCAGACAGCAAGCAATTAAACGAAATATAGGCCACTGACACCCAGACAATAGGGCGATCATTAGACAGTAAAAAGAGTTTAATATCTCCCACCAAGACAACAAATGATTAAACGACATATAGGCCCCTGACACCCAGACAATGGGGCGGTCATTAGACACTAAAAAGTGTTAAATGTCTGCCACCGAGACAGCAAGCAAGTATGTGAAATTTAGGCCCCTGACACCCAGACAATGGGGCGGTCATTAGACAGTAAAAAGAGTTTAATATCTCCCACCAAAAAAATAAATGATTAAACAACATATAGGCCCCTGACACCCAGACAATGGGACGGTCATTAGACTGTAAAAAGAGTTTAATATCTCCCACCAAGACAACAAATGATTAAACGACATATAGGCCCCTGACACCCAGACAATGGGGCTGTCATTAGACAGTAAAAAGTTTTAAATGTCTGCCAACAAGACAGCAAGCAAGTACGTGAAATTTAGGCCCCTGACACCCAGAAAATGGGGCGGTCATTAGACAGTAAAAAGAGTTTAATATCTCCCACCAAGAAAACAAATGATTAAACGAAAAATAGGCTACTGACACCCAGACAATGGGGCGGTCATTAGACAGTAAAAAGAGTTAAATGTCTGCCACCAAGACAGCAAGCAAGTAAGTGAAAGTTAGGCCCCTGACACCCAGACAGAAGAGAGAGGTCCCATAGAAGCAAAAGAGGCATCATGTCACCCACCAATGGAGAAGGCCACTTTTAGTTATTTAGGCCCCAGCACCCAGACAGAGGAGAGAGGTCCCAAAGCAGAGAATCAGGCTTCATGTCACCCACCAATGGAGAAGGCCACTTTCAGATATTTAGGCCCCTGGCACCCAGATGGAGGAGAGGTTCATTAAACTTTGGGTTGCCCCGCAAAATAATGGCAAAATTAAAAAAAGAGGATTCAATAAAGAAGTGCCCTGGAGTACAAGAATATATGGTTAAGGGGAGGTAGTTATAAATGTCTATTCTGCACAAGGGATGGACAGGTCCTGTGGGATCCATGCCTGGTTCATTTTTATGAACGTCAGCTTGTCCACGTTGGCTGTGGACAGGCGGCTGCGTTTGTCAGTAATGACGCCACCTGCCGTGCTGAATACACGTTCAGACAAAACGCTGGCCGCAGGGCAGGCCAGCACCTCCAAGGCATAAAAGGCTAGCTCTGGCCACATGGACAATTTGGAGACCCAGAAGTTGAATGGGGCCGAACCATCAGTCAGTACGTGGAGGGGTGTGCACACGTGCTGTTCCACAATGTTAGTGAAATGCTGCCTCCTGCTAACACGTTCCGTTTCAGGTGGTGGTGCAGTTAGCTGTGGCGTGGTGACAAAACTTTTCCACATCTCTGCCATGCTAACCCTGCCCTCAGAGGAGCTGGCCGTGACACAACTGTGTTGGCGACCTCTTGCTCCTCCTCTGCCTTCACCTTGGGCTTCCACTTGTTCCCCTGTGACATACGGGAATGCTCTCAGTAGCGCATCTACCAACATGCGCTTGAACTCGCGCATCTTCCTATCACGCTCCAGTGCAGGAAGTAAGGTGGACACATTGTCTTTGTACCGTGGATCCAGCAGAATGGCAACCCAGTAGTCCTCACACATTAAAATGTGAGCAACTCTGCTGTCATTGTCGCTCATGTGTGCCAGGCTGCCCAGAGGTAAAGACAATTTGTCCTCTGTGGGAGGCGTATCATAATCGTCCTCCGTTTCCCCCCAGCCACGCACCAGTGATGGGCCCGAGCTGCGTTGGGTGCCACCTCGCTGTGAACATGCTTCATCCTCATCCTCCTTCACCTCCTCATCCTCGTCCTCCAGTAGTGGGCCCTGGATGGCCACATTTGTACCTGGCCTCTGCTTTTGCAAAAAACCTCCTCCTGGGCCACCTCCTCTTCCATCATTGCTTTAAGTGTTTTCTCAAGGAGACAAAGAAGTTGTATTGTAATGCTGATAACGGCGTCATCGCCACTGGCCATGTTGGTGGAGTACTCGAAACAGCGAAACAGGGCACACAGCTCTCGCATGGAAGCCCAGTCATTGGTGGTGAAGTGGTGCTGTTACGCAGTGAGACTGTCCCGTGCGTGCTGCAGCTGAAAATCCACTATGGCCTGCTGCTGCTCGCACAGTCTTTTTTACAGCATGTGCAAGGTGGAGTTCGCATATGAGGCGGTGAGCACGAACTTACGCTGTAGCGCAGACAGGTGAGCAGTGGCAGGATGTGAACGCCGGGAGTGCGCACAGAGGGCCCGCACTTTATGCAGCAGCTCTAGGGGCCCAGCCACCACTACATTTACCCAGTATGCAGTAAGGGAGATATAGCGTTCCTGGCCGTGCTTACTGGTCCACGTATCTGTGGTTAGGTGGACCTTGCCACAGATGGTGTTGCACAGTGCACACTTGATTTTATTGGATACTTGGTTGTGCAGGGAAGGCACGGCTCTCTTGGAGAAGTAGTGGCGGCTGGGAACAACATACTGTGGGACAACCATGGACATCAACTGTTTGAAGCTGTCTTTGTCCACCAGCCTGAATTACAGCATTTCAAAGGCCAGGAGTTTAGAAATGCTGGCATTCAGGCCCAGGGCTCGAGGGTGGCTAGGTGGGAATTTACACTTTCTCTCCAATGTTTGCGAGATGGAGAGCTTAACGCTGCCGTGTGCCATGGTGGAGATGCTTGGTGACAGAGGTGGTGGTGTTGGTGGCACATCCTCTGTTTGGTGGGCGGCAGGTGCCAACATTCCTCCCGAGGCGGAGGAAGAGGCCGAGGCAGCAGCAGAAGAGGAAGCAGGGGGAGCCAGAGACAGTTCCTTGTTTTTAAGGTGTTTACTCCACTGCAGTTAATGCTTTGCATGTAGATGCTTGGTCATGCAGGTTGTGCTAAGTTTCAGAATGTTAATGCCTCGCTTCAGGCTCTGATGGAACAGCATGCAAACCACTCGGGTCTTGTAGTCAGCACATTGTTTGAAGAAGTGCCATGCCGGGGAACTCCTTGAAGCTGCCTTTGGGGTGCTCGGTCCCTAGTGGCGGGGGCCAGTAGCAGGCGAACTCTCTTGGCGGTGGCTGTTCTGCTTCTGCCCCTTGCTCCCTCTTTTGCTATGAAAGTCAGTGGCACGACCTTCATTTCATGTGGGGTCTAGGACCTTATCATCCCCTGCATCGCCTTCCACGCAGTCTTCCTCCCTGACCTCCTGTTCGGTCTGCACACTGCAAAAAGACGCAGCAGTTCGCACCTGTGTTTCGTCATCATCAGAGATGTACGGACTCTGATGAGGTGGTATTCCCATGTCTTCATCATGAGTAAACATAAGTGGTTGTGCGTCAGTGCATTCTATGTCTTTCAAACAGCATAAGAGACTGCTGCATAACTTGAGGCTCAGACAGTTTCCCTGATATGCATGGGGGTGATGTGACAGACTAATGGGCTTGGTTTTCAGGCGCCACCTGTGCGCTTTCTGCAGAAGACTGGGTGGGAGATAATGTTGTGTGCGTGCTGGATCCACTGTTGGCCACCCAATTGACTAGCGCCTGTACTTGCTCAGGCCTTACCATCCTTAGAACAGCATTGGGTCCTACCAAATATTGATGTAAATTCTGGCGGGTACTGGAACCTGAGGTAGTTGGTTCACTAGGACGTGTGGCTGTGGCAGAACGGCCACGTCCTCTCCCAGCACCAGAGGGTCCACTAGCAACACCACGACCATGTCCACGTCCCTTACTAGATGTTTTCCTCATTGTTACTGTTCACCACAATAAGAAAAAAATTATTTGGCCCAATGAATTGAATTCAAATTCAGGCCTTTTATTTACAGGAACCTAACACTATCTGGCTATTTAATCAAAAATAGCGCAGCACTCCAAAATAAAATGAAAAAACAAGGTGTTTATTTACCCATAGGTGTACAAGCAACGTTTCGGTCCCAACTGGAACCTGTCTCAAGCTTTCTCAAGCAAAATAAAATGAAAAAACAAGGTGTTTATTTACCCATAGGTGTACAAGCGACGTTTCGGTCCCAACTGGAACCTTTCTCAAGCTTGAGAAAGGTTCCAGTTGGGACCGAAATGTCGCTTGTACACCTATCAGTAAATAAACACCTTGTTTTTTTCATTTTATTTTGGAGTGCTGCTTTATTTTTGATTGCATCATTGGAACTGGCTATTCCGGTGAGCCTGCACCCACCTTATCTGCAAAGGCGGTGCTGTAACCTTTTTCCATTGGCTATCTATTTATGTACCGTATTACACTAATCCAGGCACAGCAGTAACCACAAATTTAGGGGAATATCAATTGTAGGCCTAGTATTTAGGCCCTGGATGAAAGGTATCCTTTTACGGACAGATTTACACTTAGAGATGCACAGTAGCGTGTGAAAAAATATATAGGATTATGCTTTCAGCACTTGTATTTTAACACTTTGTGTAATATACCCTTTAATGGAAAAAAATACACTTAGAGATGCAAAACAGTGTGTGCAAATGTAGTGGATTATGCTGTATTTTAACACTTACTGTAATATACCTTTTAACGGACAGAAATACACTTGGAGATGCACGCTGAGTGTAATATACCCTTTTACGGACAGAATTACACTTGGTCTGCAACAGCTGGAACACCAGATTTACGTTATTTCTATTTTTGCAACTGAATTTAACCCCAGAAAATAATATATCCTTTGACGGACACTATGAAACTTGTCCAGTCACAGCTGGAACACCAGATTTATGGTATTTCTATTTTTGCAACTGAATTTCACCCCAGAAAATACTATATCCTTTGTCGGACACTATGAAACTTGTCCAGTCACAGCTGGAAAACCAGATTTACGGTATTGCTATTTTGGTAATTGAATTTCACCCCAGAACAAAAGCTATCCTTTGATGGATACTATAAAACTTGTCCTGCCACAGCAGAAACCACTGATTTAGGATATTTCTATTTTGGAAATTTAATTTCACCCCAGAAAAAAGTATATATTCTTTGCCAGACAGTATTACACTTGGCTAGCCACAGCAGGAACACCAGATTTAGGGGATTTCTATTTTTTTAAGTGAATTTCACCTCTCAATAAAATATAGAAAATTCTATCCTGAGTTTCTAGGGGTGACAATAAGCACAGCCAAGCCCCTGATGTATGATATAGCAAAAAAAATCCCTACTATTGATGGATTAATGGACTTGGTGGCAGCTTGTGCTGGCGCACCACAAGACACAAAATGGCCGCCGATCACCCCAGAGAAAAGTGACAGAAAAACGCTCTGGGCAGCCTGAAAACAGTGAGCAATTAACTAGCAGAAGTTGCCTGATTCAGAGCTGTAGATCGATCACTTCATTAAGTGTTTTTGCTGAGTTAATCCCTGCCTGATCTCGCCCTAACAGCAGCTGCATCCTATCTCTACACTAATCAGAGCAGAGTGACGTGTGGCTCGACGTGACTCCAGCTTAAATAGAGGCTGGGTCACATCCTGCACTCGGCCAATCACAGCCATGCCAATAGTAGGCATTGCTGTGATGGCCTCTTGGGGCAAGTAGTATGACGCTTGTTGATTGGCTGCTTTGCAGGCTTTCAAAATGCGCCATAGAAATCGCCGAACAACGATCTCGAACCCGAAATTTTACGTAAATGTTCGAGTTCGGGTCCGTTTCACGAACACCCCAAAATTCGGTACGAACCCGAACTATACAGTTTGGGTTCACTCATCCCTACTGTCTACCATTGTATGTCAGGTAGTATGTGCAGGTGGCTGTACATTAGGCCCCCAGAATTAATTATATTGGTGAGCCCTAGACACTCCAGTTTGACACCAGTTTTAAAAGTACGGTGCATGTTATATATATTTGGAGTAAAGCATACAAAATTTGAGAAACCATGGGAATGGCCAAAATGCATAGTGACAATCAAATGTGAAGCATCAGATATTTCATCCATCATCTCTGACAATAACTTCCAATACTTGTTCACATGCCAGGAGGACAGCTTAAAAGCAGAATAGAAAAATGTTGACCTTTCTTTTACTAGCCTGGATGATATTTTAATAATCTTTTTATGACTTAACTTCAATAAAATGCAAGATAATTGTTATCCTACAGCATTGATCAGAAACATCCAAAACGAAATGAGAAATGGTCAGCAATGATGTGACCTAAGATGTATCAATGTGACAAATGCCCTGTGACTATATCCATTTCATGCCAAACGTTATGAATTAGAAAATTGGAGGCCTTAAACTAATCTTTTACAGGAAAATGAATAACTCATTCCAATATGGATTTTTACAAATGCTTGCATTTACATTTTGGATTCATAGTTGTGGATAGAGGCGGCTTTTTTTTTAATGAAGTTGTAAAGAAGCAGATTCATTATCAAAGAACATCTTTCTCATTTACATATTATGATATGATCTATAATGATCTGACCTCTTCTAGGCTGTTCACAAAATGCGGGACATAAAGCAGAATAATTCATAGCAGAGTAGTTATTGGAATTTGAATTTCAAAACTAAGAGCTCATGTAGAGTTCTCGCTCTTTAAACGCATGGATCCCCAAGCACTGTGGTCATTACCCACACTAAGCTTTGCCCATGATATCTGTCTGGATGACTATAAATTCCTAACTGTTTAGAACTGAGTTTAACATTTCTAAAACTTAGTGAAATAGTCAGCACTGTGGCTCTACGGTGAAAACTCTTGTTCTCCAACTTGTCTGATTTCTTTCAACCATACTAAAAAATTGTACTGGCAGGTTTTTCTTTGAATGTGGGCATCATTGGCCTTCAAAGATAATCTTATTAACTTATATGTCTTAATTGTTTTTTGTTAGTTACACATGGTAAAGTCCAGTTTCAATCCAGATTGAAACTGCCATATTGATTGAAGAAAATGTGCTAAATCTCACGCTCACTGATGTAATCACGCTGGCCAGGTGCGGTGACATTAGTGTGTGTGTGATTTGGCACGTTTTCTTCAATCAACATGGCCATGATAGCCTTCCTGTGAGCAATTGCTAATTGGATGGAGGTGAGTATGTATTTACTTGTTTTTTGTTTAGAAAAAAATAATTACCATGAAGCGAGAGGAAATTCGGATTCTGACTAATCAAATGTTTACTGAAATTCAGATCAAAAGCCACTTCGGATACTTTGATTCACTCAGATACTTACTTGTCATGACCATATTTGTGTGTCAAGATTGGTACAGGTGAGCTGAACTTGTTCTTTATATTAGTCCAGTTTCAATGTACAATTTACATGCTTGGAAGATGATTCCTGTAGAAAATTGTATGTTTTTTATTAACAGACAGACTTATATATAGCCCAGGCCTCACAGGTGCACCAGAATGTGCCTGTAGATGGAAATAAAGGCACATTCAGACTAGGAGTTTTTACACCTCCAAGCAATTCTATATGCAAGCTATAAATTGGCGTGGTATTAGAAAGCAGGATGTGCTCCACTCCATATGCAGTGGTGCATCTATACCGGGGGGCAGATCCTACACTTGTGGTCTGCTGCCAGTAAAAATGCAGTGGGGGATGCCTGCACAAATACCACAATAGACATACTACACGGGATAGCAAATGTGTGGATGTGATAAACAATATAATAATATAACAATAACATTTACAAGGACAGGTGCACTGTGCGGTCTGACTAAACTCTCATACTGGTGTTAAAATTGAGGATGGGAGGATGGAGCATGTCCTGCTTTCTAATGCCACGCCAATCTATAGTTTGCATATAGAATTGCTTGGAGGTATAAAAACTCCTATTCTGAATGTGCCTTTATTTCCATCCACCGGCAACATTATAGTGCACCTGTGAGGACTGGGCTATATCAGCCAGTCTTGGGTGGGGCTCAAAGCTCTCTCCCTCCTCCCATTGTAAGCATAGCTGCATACTGGAGGTAACTGGGAGTTTGCTGTGAGTCAGACCTTACGCTCCTGTAATTCACCCACTGGCCTCTGGTATTGCCCATACAGCACAGGTAGGTTAGCGTTAGGTCCTGAGCTAGGAGTAGGATATATTGGCGAAACTCTAAATTTTAACATCAGTATGAGGGTTAAGGGTACTTTTGCACTTGCGGCAGGACGGATCCGGCAGGCTATTCAGCCTGCCGGATCCGTCCTGCCGCAAGTGGCCGTACACTGCCGTGCTGCCGCTCCGTCCCCATTGACTATAATGGGGCGGGGCGGAGCTACTGGCGCAGCCCAGCACTGCACGGCCGGAGATTGCCGGACGAAAAGCACGGCATGTCTGACTTTTAGTCCGGTGATCTCCGGCCGTGCAGTGCCGTGCTGCGCCGTAGCTCCGCCCCCCGCCCCATTATAGTCAATGGGGACGGAGCGGCAGCACGGCAGTGCACGGCCACTTGCGACAGGACGTATGCGGCAGGCTGAATAGCCTGCCGGATCCGTCCTGCCGCAAGTGTAAAAGTACCCTCAGTCAGACCGCAAAGTACACCTGTCCCTGTAAATTTTATTGTTATATTGTTTATCACATCCACACATTTGCTATCCTGCGTAGGATGCCTATTGTGGTACTTGTGGTCCAGAGTACCACAGTGAGATGTGCATAAGAGTCAGATGCTGCTTAATAAATGAGTTGAATCTCTGGCAGTCCATGTATAGTGTCCTGAAGCAAGGGGTACTTTGTAGTCTGGACATTTGTGGACATTTGCCCCTGTTTCCTCTATGCAAAGTGATAAACTTTATACTTTATTTCTCTTGAAAGGGTTAACTTATACTGTGTATTACTGTGTTACTGCATTTTATATGTATATTATGATTAATAAATATATATCCTGTTCATTTGCACAGTATTTGCACAGAACTGTGGAAAGGGTTAATGAATACTGAGAGACTTTTGAGACTTTGAATAAGAATCTGGCAATTTTCTACAGCTGTCATAAGGTTTAAAGAAGAGCATGTTTTTGGGGGGGTGAGAAATGGTACACAATTCTCATAACTTTAATTATCTGTGTATGTTTTATACCTGTCGCGCGATCCCATATATGTAAATGCCATTCTGTGATTGTACGTGCCGTTCCGTCTGGGCCTTGAGGTGGAATACGCACTGACCTTGGAGGAAATCAGGTTTTAACCTGAATGTTAAAAAACTGGCCCTTTGCAAGTGGTAATGAAGGTGGTTCCTGGAAATGCAGACAGCGTGGAACCTTACCCAGCAGGGGTCCAGAAGCTTTTCAAATACAGTGCAAGGGGATAAATAAGATACCTCATAAGCAAAAACTCATCTCTGGTACAACTCACGTATTAATAATTGTGATAATTGCATTCCACGTGATGTGGGCATCGTAGGGGGTCTATATATTCCATCCCTGACAGCCAGTATTCCCACATAACCAGTATCTCACCTTCTGGGACAACCACGCTGGTCATGTGTGGTATCAAAGTGATCAGCTCGATATAATATACAGTATTAAACCATGTTGGGTCCCGAATATCCATTAGTGTGAACGGGAAGCCATGTTTTAATAATATTTTATGTCTGCCAGCTGAGTAAGAGAGGTGGAGCATGCACAGGTAATGAGGGCCATCCCAAAGGACTAGGACAGAATAGGAGGGAGACTTCTTTCAGCTCCACCCTCTGCTGAATGGCGATAAAAATGAACTATTGGGAACATTTCTTGAACACAATTTGGGGATCCAATCAACATTAGGTTGTGTTCTACTTTCCTCCTGTCCCCGGAAACCAGAAGGAACTCTGACTACACAATTCATTGAGTAAGGACCTTTCTGCTTTTTATCCTTTTATTTTTTTACTGTTTTGTGCACATTTATGTATGTTTTATTTCTTTTAACTTTTTGTAACTAAGTCCTGTACCTTTTTTTTACCGTGTATTTGCTATATGTGTGGCCTGTGCCACTGTGAGCCTGCTTGTGAGTGGGGCACTGTGGGATGTTATATGAGCCCCTAATTAATCGGTGTATTGATTTAAATGTCATATATGGTGGCAGCATGTTGGCGTGCATGAGATAGCCGTGTTAGGGTGTGATCGAGGCTCAATCTGAGGTCTGTGTGTAGGGGAGTGAGAGATTGAATGTGTGAAATAGATCGACCCTTGGCAGTCGCACAAGGCGGTTCCAGTACGTGACAGGGGGAAAAGCCAGACTTGTTTACCACCAAAACCAGACAGGCTGGCCTTCTCCGAAGGTCCAGAATCGAAAGTTAAGGATCCAAAAATTCTTGAAAAATACTTTTTTGTTTGATCAGACAGGCCATGAAGATTTTAGATCACCCATCTTCTTTCATTCCAGCTGTCGCCTGGGCCCAATTCAATATGAGGCCTTAGCAGGATCTCATCCTCAGAAAATAGAACAACTCTCAGTTGACCGTAGACCAGAAGATGTCCGTAAGCAAAGAGGTAAAGACCTCCCTACAGTGGTGGCTCAGAAACAAGAATCTGGAGTCAGGAGTCTCTTGGAGCCAGGAGGAAGTGCTATAGTTGACAACAGACTCCAGTTCCAGGGCTGGGGTGCCCTTACTGCCACAGATTCCTTTCAGTTGACTTGGTACGAAGCTCAGAGGAGAATGTCGTCCAACTACAAAGAGCTCTGGGCTAAATGGGAAGGCCTCAAAGCAACTTAGATCCAATCCAGAAACCGCCATGTACTAGTCCACTCGGACAATTGCACAGCTGTAGCCTTCATCCAACATCAGAGAGGTACAAGGCATGGTCACCTTCAGAATCTCTCAAAACAGATTTTTCTATGGGCAGAAAAGAACCTAAAATCTCTGGCTGCAGTACACCTGAAGGGTTCTCTCAATCTTCAGGCGGACTTTCTCAGTCAAACAGAGACTGGACCCAGACGAGTGGTCCCTATCCCATTCGGCTTTTCAGAAAATTCTGAATAAATGGGGCAATCCGAGTTTAGATCTGTTCGCCTCAAGAAGAAACCACAAAGTACCGCATTACTTCTCGCTCAATCCAAGGGATCCCTGTGTGGCAATAGCCGCCTTCACTCAGGACTGGACGTCGGGACTGGTTTATGCCTTCCCCCCAAATCCCGATGATCCCAAAGGTCCTGCAGAAATTTCAATCTGAAATATGTGTCCTAATCCAGGTCATCCTCTTTTGGTCCAGAAGTATCTGGTTTGGTCTCTTAAAATTCCTCACCCTGGAAAATCCAACCCTGTTATCCCAGAGGAAAGATCTTCTAATACAGGGTCCAATCTCTCATCTGAACCCCAGTCTTCTCAAGCGGTCATCCTGGTTACTGAGCAATCCATCCTCTTAGGTCTGGGTCTATCACAGAGGGTTGTTAATACTATTTTGCTCAGTAGTAAATCCAATACCTCTATGACATATCTTAAGGTTTGGACAAAATTTGCATCCTGGTGTGATGTTAGGTTTAATCAATCTACCCCCAATATCCCTTTCATCCTGGAATTTCTCCGGGATGGTTTGGATATGGGTCTCTCCCTGAATACCCTTAAGGTACAGGTTTCCGCTTTACTTGCCCTATATAACACTAGTCTTTATGAGGTCTCCTGGGTGTCTAGGTTTTTAAAAGCAGCCGATAGATTAAAACCCAGAATTAAAAATATGGTCGTTCCATGGAACCTTAATATTGTTCTCACAGGTTTGTCAGACTATTCATTTGAGCCTCTAGACTGTCTGACTATTAAGTAGCTTACTCTTAAGGCCATATTTTTAGTGGAAATATCTTCTGTGAGAAGAGTCTATGAGATTCACGCTTTATCTATCCAGGAGCCCTTCCTTAGAGTGTTTGAAGACAAGGTCATTTTCAAATGAGATCACAATTTTCTCCCTAAAGTGGTTTCTTCTTTCCACATGTCACTAGACATTGTTATTCCCTCGTTTTGTGTCAACCCCAAAAATGAGGTGACATTACCTAGATGTCACCAGAGATTGGAGGATTGATAAAAACTTATTTGTTCAGTTTTCTGGCCCAAATAAGGGTAAAAAAGCGGCAAAAAGCTCTATATCCCGCTGGATTAGGTGTGCCATTTCTGAGGCTTATAGAGACTCCGGTAAAGAAGCTCCTCCATCCCTCAGAGTCAGAGCCCATTCAGTAAGATCCGTGTCTACTTCCTGGGTCGAGAGAGCCTCTGCATCTTTAGAACAAATTTGCAGAGCGGCCACCTGGAAGATGTCTCACACCTGCACCAAGCATTATAGAGTTGATTTATTTGCCAATGAGGACATGGCCTTTGGACGCAAGGTCTTAGGTGCTGTGGTCCCCCACTAAGTTACTTTGTTAGTTCTCGGGTTGTGCTTTCATGAAGACGACTAGGGAAATAAGCATTACACTCACCGGTAATCAGGTTTCCTGGAAGTCTCCATGACAGAAGATATATTCCCACCCTTCTGTTGATAGTTTTATTTTGTTTATGTTCTACCCCTTTTCCTGGTTCCGTTAAAATACATTGGCGATGAGGGGTAGGGGTGGGGCCAGCCAATCACCGTAATGCCAGTAACCCACATGGCTACGGCATTACAGTGAGTGCCACTACTTCCTTGCACGCTTATTGGCTGCGTAGCAGTCAACAAACATGCGGGGAGGAGACTCGAGCATCGCGCTCTAGCATACGTGGTGTCAAAATGCTGTTCGACCGAGCATGCTCGCACAACACTAATTACTGACCAAATGCTGACCAAGTGAAGGCAGATGCTCGACAGACAGGATCAGTTTTCTAGGGGTTATTGTTCTGACGTATCAGAGGATGGCCATAATAATCAGTGACGTCAACACAAACTTACTGCTGACACCCTCTCCACTCTGTCGGGGGGCTCTACTTTTATAAGCGTTTAATAGAACAGGTTCTATAGACATCTATGTAGAATCAGCTGACAACAGTTTAAAAGAAGTGCACTTCTTCTTGACACTAACATTGATCTGTAAGGCTTAGTTCACACTTGAGTTATTTGGTCAGTTTTGGCCCTGTGACCGCCCAAATAAGTGAAGTGTGATTCTAAGAGCGACATCTGTCATCAGCATGTCACATGAACTCACAGTATTATTTCACTACCACAGCATGTTCACTACCCTATGCGTGTTACTGCAAGGCATAGTGTTCCACTATAAAGGCTCTCTAAAGCCAGGAAATAGCTGTTTTTTAACACGATTCACCGCAAATAAATTCGGCCCAAAAAAAAATTCGCTCATCTCTAAAAATTATTATACAAATTATTGTAAAAAAAACTTTTTGTATATTTTTTTACACTTAGAGGGGTTTTTGGAGTGAGATTCTTCATGGGAGGATGTCTACAAGCGCATGGGACTTAAATACGAACATAACTATAGCAAATGTAGAGGTTACAGTGACACCTTGGCCCTGAAGGTTAATGATCCCAAAACTCTGATATATGGGTAAATGAGTGCTATAAATGACACATGAAAGGTGAAGGTCCCGTTTCAGATTTTACATTAGTGCCAGGAAAATGACCACATTAAATGTATATCTGCTACTGTAAACATAAGGGCTGTATTACAATAACAGATTATCTAACAGATTTTCTGACCAATCATTGGTCAGATGGCTATTTGCACACACAGATCTTTTGTTACACATCAACTATTGGTCTGTTTGGCCAGATATTGGTCAGATAATCTGTTGGTGTAATACAGCCTTAACAGTGCTACTCCCTTTCATTTTCACTCCACACAGGGGTGGACACAGACAGCAGAGGGCCCCTGTAACGCCTACCCCAAAACCACACATACAAATATAAACATATACGTGCAAAAAAAAACATCTTGTTAATATGGGTCAATATGTTAACAATATGTGTGTGTACAGTGTATATATATATATATATATATATATATATTCATATTAGGTCACGCCTCTAACTCTGCCCAAAGCCTAACTATACACACCCAGTCCCCTTAATGTCCCCGTATAGTAATTATTCCCCCTGTGTACCTGCACATATTAGTAACGCCCACACTGTGCCCCTTCACACTAGCTATGCCCACACTGTGCCCCCTTCACAGTAGCTATGCCCAGGGATGCCCACTTCACAGCAGTTATGCCCAGATCTGTGCCTATCTCTTAGTAGTTTTGCCCGGAGATGCCCCCTTCACAGCAGTTATGTCCACATATGTACCCCCTTCACAGTAGCTATGCCCAGATATGTACTCCCTTCACAGTAGTTTTGCCCAGTTATTGTTCCCCCTTTACAGTAGCAGTGTGATATCTGACACTACATTGTGCTTCTGCTATGGAGCCAGGGCCATATTTAGATTTTATGCTGGCCTGGGCACTTTAGTGCCGGCTTCCTCCCCGCACTGAAGTCCATATATTTTTATATAACTGACAGTAAAATGCTCCCAAGGCCTTCAGCTGTCTCTCAGGACTACCTCATACTCTTGCACAATTAAAGGGCTGACCTGTTCCATGTGCACTTGGCAGCTGAAGGCATCTGTGTTGGTCCCATGTTCATATGTGCCCACATTGCTGAGAAAAATGATCTTTTCTTACATTTTTTTTTATACCAAAATTTAGATTTTTGGAAAGTATTGAAAGTAAATTTTGAAAGTATTGCAATACTCGATACCATTCGATACCACGCAGAAAAACTAAAACTAAAAGAAAAGCTGCGTGCATTCTGCATTTTATGGAACGTTAGGCCCATTAGGAGCTTTGCACTTTGGATTGCTGTGTTTGAGACTCTTAAGTGAGGCTCCACGGTGTTTTTGTAGCTGGTCTCCCTAAGATCAGCTATTGCTTTGTTTGAGTAGTCACCAAAGCATCGCTCCCGGTTAGCCAGAATCCTACTCCACACTGATGAGGGGCAACACCCCGAAACAGCTGTCTGTGGATGGATAACTTGCTTAGGTCTTCCCCGTCACATCCTTAAAGCTTGTAAAAGAGCGGGATCTTGACATAGGGGCCACTTAATATGGTGGTTTTGGTGATCTCTGTAATGGAGACACCCCTTTGCTTGTTTTTCCTTCCTTTGAGGGATATCTGGCTTTCACTGTGTTGTAGACCCATAACTGGGGCTCCACAATCTTTTTGCATTCCATTATCAAACATTCCTATCCTATTTTTTTGGGGGGGGGGCAAGGTGACAAAAAAATGGCAAACCGCGCAGTTTTTCTTTTCTTTTTTTTTTCTTTTACGGTGTTCACCGCATAGGAGATATTCTTTTATATCTTAATAGTTTGCACTTTTCGGACGTGGAGATATGTAATATTTTATTTATTTATTGTTAATATATTTTATATGTAAAATTAGGAAAGGGGGAGATTTATACTTAATATTTCGTTGTTTTTTTTACTGTTTTTTTTTTAAAGTTTATTTATTAACTATTTCCCCCCTTAGGGGCTAGAACCTGGGATCTTTTAATCCCTTGTCTATTCACCCTAATAGAGCTCTGTTAGGGTGAATAGGATCGTACACTCTCCCTGCTTCCCTGTGCATAGTGCACACAGCAGCAGGGAGCTGACTATGGCAGCCAGGACTTCAGTAGCATCCTGGCTGCCATGGTAATCGATCGGAGCTCCGCAATTACACTGCTGGGGCTCTGATCAGAAGCTGCCACTGCCACCAATGACAGGAGATGAGAGGACTCTGTGGTCACTGCCTCCAATGACTTTAACACTGGGGGACGGCGCACTGCGCCACCAATGTTTTTAATACTGGGGGCGGGGGATGGGGGGGAGGTTGCAATGCACCACCAATGATAATTAACATTTAATATACAAATACAGCTGGCAGCAGAAACACATTGCCGGCACCAGATCTCTGACAGGGCGCTACAATCAGTGGCAGTTAACCCCTCAGGTGCGGCACCTGAGGGGTTAATTGCCGTGGATCGCATCGCCCTGACAGAGGCAGGGTGCCATCAATGTGTTTCTGCCGCTGCCTGCATTTGAAATGTATTAAACGTTAGTCATCATTGGTGGCGTAGTGGCCATAGCCCCTCCCCTCTTCCGCCCGTCTGCACACCCTATGGTGGCAGCGGCGGCAGCAGCAGCACAGCGGGAGGGAGAGACTGCTTCTTTCTTCCCTGTGCTGCTGAGGGAACATGGTGCACACTGAGAGCGGCGCGATCCATATTCTCTGATACTGGGCTGTGCAGTAGCGCAGCCTAGTATCGTTAAAAAGCTAATCCCGGTATCGTATTGATACCAGGCTAAAAGTATCGATTGGGTATCGAAAGTTCGATACCCGAAACAACCCTAGTTTTATTATATGCAATACTCCTAGAGGCTCTGCTCTCTCTGTAACTGCCATGCCCTCTGCACTTTGACATGGCCAGTTGTGATAACATTTTCACTGCCAGACCCTGTCAAAGTAGAAAAGGAGCGGCAGTTGCAAAGAAACTGGAGCCTCTAGGTGTAATGGCAACGCCCCTGTTGCACCTAGAGACTCATTTGCATATATTAAAACATAATTTTTCTCAGCAATGCAGGCACATATTAACATGGTACCCACACAGATGCCTGCAGGTGCCAAGTGCACATGGAACAGCCAGTGTCATAGGTACAAATCTGCTGACAGATGCCTTTTAAAGCAGTTGTCCGGGTTCAGAGCTGAACCCGAACATATCCTCCCCCCACTCAACCCGTCTGACCTTTCATGCTCCGATGCTCTCCCTTGGCCTGCACTGTAAAGTGTAGGGCAAGGTCTGTTTTGTTTACAGCCTTAGCAGTATTCCCAGTGACAGCCCTAGCAGTGTTCCCAGTGACTGATGGGTGGCTTTACAGGCTAGGGCAGTGCTGAAGCCCGTCCATTAGTGCCGGTGACTTCATGGGAAACCCCACCACCACCATAGTATGCCTACATTGCCTCAGTACTAATAAGGCACCCCTAATAGAAATAAGGCAAATCTATAAGGTACTCTTATGGAGCCTTCAGTAGTAATGCCAGCCACCCCTGCCCACAGTATTTATAATGTTCCCAATACAATACAGTCCCATGTAAATAACATCACTCCTCTCCCTCCAGTCTTCTATACCATGCAGTCCCATGTAAATAACACCAGTCCTCTCCCACCAGTTTTCTATATGATACATTCACATGTAAATACCATCTCTTCCTTACATTCTTCTGTAACATACAGTCCCATGTAAACAACTTAAATCCCTTCCTTCAGCCCATCCAACACATAGTCCCATGTAAATAACATTACTCCTTACCTTCCAGTCCTCTATAATATCCAGTCCCATGTAAATAACACCAGTCATCTACCCGAATTTTCTGTTATATGCAGTCCCATGTAAATAACAACACTCCCCTCCCTTCAGCCGCTCTAACATACAGTTCAAGTTAAATAACATATTTCCCTCCCACTAAGCAGGGAGGAGGTATAGGAGGGAAGAACCACATCTCCCAGCATTTCTCTGGCACTTACATTCATTCCATGGCATCACAGGTCTCCACTACTGAGCAATGCGTTTTTCTGCACTGGTCACATGATGATGACCTCATCACAGGTCCTACCACCACTTCCAGTGTTGAAAAGATCACATGACTATAATGTTATGGGAGGTCCTTCATCTATTGAGTTGAGGCAGAATGGGCAGCATATTCACAGTAAGGCTCCATTCACAAGTCCTTAACCCCTTAAGGACACAGGGTTTTTTAATTTTTGCGTTTTCGTTTTGCGCTCTATGCCTTCCAAGAGCCATAACTTTTTTATTTTTCCGTTCATATGGCCATATGAGGGCTTATTTTTTGCTGGACAAGTTGTACTTTCAAACGCCATCATTTAATAATGCATACGGTGTAGTGGGAAGCAGGAAAAAAATTCCAAATGGAGTGAAATTGCAAAAAAAAAGCTATTTCACCACAGTTTTACGGGTTTCTAAATTACGACGTTTGATTTGCGATAAAACTGACCATTTAGTTTTATTCTACAGGGCAGTACGAATCCGGCGATACCCAATATGTATAGCTTTTCTTTTTTTTTGTCGCCATGTTTTGACCGCTATAACGTATTTGTAAATAAGTGTATGGCGTTGTATGGGGGCTTATTTTTTGCGGGGCGATCTTAACTTTTAGTTGATGCCATTATGGGGTGTGTAGGACTTTTTGATCGCTTTTTATTAAATTTTTTTTGAGGAAATGAAGCGTCCAAAAACGGCAAATCGGCCATTTGGGCGCTTTTTTCCGTTTTTCTGTTTACCGTATGGGAAATATATCTTTATATTTTTATACTATGGGCGTTTTCACACATTGCGACACCCATGATGTGTATTTTTTTTATTTTTTTTATTATTTTATTTTAATTTTGGGGAAAGGGGGGTGATTTAAATTTTTAGTTTTTTTTATTTATTTTTTTTATTTTTTTTTATTTTTTTTACACTTTTATATAGATCCCATAGGGACCTATATAAATCAGTTACCTGATTGCTTCTATCATAAACTCCAATACACTTGTATTGGAGATTATGAGCATTTTACTACTTTCCTATGAAGCCCTATTGCTAACAAGGGCTCCATAGGAAATAGTAAGTGATAGCCTCAAGCTGAATGAAAGGCTTGAGGCTATCCCTTACAGCGCTCCGATTCTCCCGATCACCACTAGGGGGAGCCGGAGCGCTGCCGAAAGTTTTACTTTCGGTTTTAGCGCGTGCAGATGCCGTGATCAAGATTGATCACGGCTTCTGCGGGGTTAAATGATCGCGGTCGGCAGCGCTGCCGACCGCGATCATCAGCTGCGGGGGTCAGCTACAGGAATCAGCCGGACCCCCGCAGCGATGGTGCCCGCAGCGGCCAGGAGCGGGCGCCATCTTCAGGTACTGGACACATGACGTACCCATACGTCATGTGTCCTTAAGGAGTTAAATGGTCCCGCATCTGTTCCGCAATTCTGCGGCCGGGTGTGTTGCAGATACGAAATTTGCGGATACGCAACACATCATGGACATCTGAATGGGGCCTTAGTCATAATCAGGGCCCCCCCATATGCACCCCACCCCACCAACCACCCCAAGGTGACCAGGTTACCCTGGTAGAGGAAGGGAGGGAAAAAAATAATAACAATAACCCTTCAACAGTCACATTAAAATTGGAAAAGCCTTCCAAAAAATTCCACTTTTGAAGTAAATCTAGTTGGTGCACAATTCTGGGGACACAAGTGCATTTTTAACTACTTAGTTACATGACTCATTTTAGCTCTAAAAACCTCTAACAATGATCATAACTTTTTTTTACATTTTTTTATTCAATTTATCTGTATGAGACCTTGAATTTTGTGGGTTAAGTTGCAGTTTTAATTTTAGGAACAATTTTGGGGTTCACATAGTGTATTAAATAATAATTATTTTTTTATTTTAGGGAGAAGTTAAAACAAATTGTTTTATTTTGTGGGATTTACTTTTTACGGCATTCAGTTTGTGGTATAAATAACATAATAACTGTATTTTGTAGATCAGCACAATTGTGATGTTGCCAAATGTATATATTTTTTCTTTCCAATAGCACAGGCAGTCAGCTCCACTGCCCCCCTTCCCCCTCCTCTCCTTCTCCAGGCTGGCTAACATCACAGCCAGCTAAAAGGGACAGGGCTGTTTTAACTCTTCACATCTCCTGATATGGGACTGGTCTTGTTTGAAAGCTGACAGTCTAGGCTTTGGAACAGGACCAGGTGCATTATCCTCTACATTGAGCTTAAACCTGGGCCTGGCTATCAATACCAAGCAAATTCTAACTGCTATTTCTCGCAATGTAGATCATGCTAACTAGGCTGTCAGATTTAAAACAAGACCTGTCCCATAACTCTAGCTGTTATCAAACCTGAGATATGTGGGGTTAAAGCAGCCCCCCCCCCCTCTCTCCCTGATGCCTGAGCTCTACTTGCGCTTTACTTTCTCAAAACTAAAGCAGAGTGCATGCACAATTTTAAGGGATTAAAGTCTGGCTAGCTCAGCTGAATGTAGTAATATGTTTCACTTAGTAATCCAGTGCTTCAATCTGGACAGAAAGTATTTTAAGATCAGATAGAAATGAGCATGTAGAACAGGTAAGGACATATAAGTTGGCCCCAATCCACTTCTGTGCACTCTGTGCACCCTCCCTTCCTTTTCCAGCCCTTCCCTCTCCTTCAAGATATACAGGGCCAGCTTTCTACATAGTCACCTTGCCTGACATTGTAAATCAACAAGGAAAGGCAGTTGTTGCCATGGGAATCAGGAGGAGCAAGGATGCGCAGAATGGCTTGGGCCCACCCTACGGTATATGAACATACCTGCTCATTTCCACAAGGATTGAATAGTACTTATTCCCCAGAACGAAACAACAGATTGCTAAGCAAATGGTATTGTAACATTCAGCTAAGTTAGCTGTAAAATCATTTCGGCGTTTCACAAGCCAGTCTTAGTTCGGACCAATTTATAAATTTGTTACATCTTCTGATCTCCATGCACCAAAGCTAAAATCTACTCTAGCCAGAAGCTTGTGTCAATTTCAGATGTATATTGTGCTGGGATTTTGGTATGCAGCCCTCCTCCTCCCACCCACTTTTTGGAAAAGTAGTGAGGGTATTGGAATAAGTTAAAAAGTCACATATTTTGTTGCAGCACTTGTGATGATATTTGTTACTTTTCTATTCCCTTTAATGTTCATTTAACCAAAACTGCTACCTTTTGGAAAATAATTTCATAATATATTTTTGTTGAGTTTAAAGAGGACCTTTCACCACTCCTGACGTGCCTGTTTTAATAGCTACTACATGCATTCCCCACGTACTAACAATTCTGGAGCATCTATTCTTATGGCTCTATGTTGTGCCATTCCTTTATTATTTGCAGTAGAAGTTATGAATGAATTGCTATTAGCCTTCAGTAAGGGTACAGAGGGGTGGTAACCAGTTGAAGGGGTGACCGACTGAATCTATCCAAATAGTGCTGCCATTTTCAGACTTTGCAGGCACACACCCCAACTAGTTACCACCCCTCTGTACCCTTACTGAAGGCTAATAGCAATTCATTTATAACTTCTACTGCAAATAATAAATGAATGGCACAATATCGAGCCATAAGAATAGATGCTCCAAAATTGTTAGTATGTGGGGAATGCATGTAGCTATTAAAACAGGCCTGTCAGGAGTGGTGAAAGGTCCTCTTTAGTTATTACTCACATGCCAGGGAGGTTTAATACATCTTATAAATTTTATAAGAAAGGAAACATAGTCACTCTACTATATCATGAATCAAAACAATTTTTTTCATTTTTCCTGTATTTTCCACCGGTGTAAAGACGGCTTGTGCGATTCTGTTTATTTATAACACATTGTCATTGGAACAACAGAGGGAATGAATTAGATTCTTCATCCGACAAGCCCTCATTTTAATGAGTCTTCTGACCTACTGTGCCTCATCCTGACGAGGCTAAAAAACAAAACAAGGAGCAGAACCACATTAAATTAGAAAACACCAGGCCAGCATGATTTTGCCTGTTGATTCAGCCTTGAAGGCAAGATTTAGCTAAGTAGAATGTTTTGCCATTTGCGGACATCTCTACTTCGTATTTTCGGTGTCTTGATGTTCCTCTATAATAAAAACAGTATGATTCCTTTTTATTTTTAACATGCAAGACTTTCCATTACTGGATTCATTCAAAGCATCCTAGTAAAAAAAATAAAAATAAATTATTTTTCTATCAGCTTCTAGAGTAAGGAAAAGAGAGTCCCATGGATAAAATCACATAAAATGAGTCAAGCAAAGCACCATTCATCCATCGCATGGCACAGAAGTTGAGACATAAAAAATAGATTTAAATAATATGAAATAACTTTTAGACAAGTACAAAAAAATAGTACATTATATTGGACAGAACAGATGTAATGTACATCATGTTAGGAATTTATATTGAAACCATAGGTCAACTTGAAGTGAAATATGCAATATGAGAATATTAATTGTTAAATAGGCTCCTATAGATTTTTCAGTTTTTTTTTCCTCCCTGCAATTTAAAAAAAAAAAAGCTTTTTTTAAAAATAGCCACGAGTTTTTTTTGTTTTTTTCCCTGTGGGATGAGATATATTTCATAATGGCAACATACTTAAAGTTCTTTAAAAAAAATTGAGACACAAAAATCAATTCAGCCAATGTTTTTAGGATTTCACTGGTGTTCACTATGCAGTAAAAATGACATAACTTTATTTTGCATTATCCTCAGCTCAATACAGTGTGGCCGAATTGCTCATACACAACGGAGCTCCACTGCTTCGCACCAGGGTTACCAACCAGAACTTTTCTTTTTTTCTGGACAAATTAACCCAGAATCATGGACAGCCAACATTTTTTACAGACAAATTAGAAAACCATGTTGAATGATAGAGATTATAAGCAATACATGGCTATAACTCAATATACTAATAGGAACTCATTACCAGTAGTGATGTCGCGAACATAAAATTTTTCGTTCGCGAACATGCGAACAGGGCGAACCGCCATAGACTTCAATAGACAGGCGAATTTTAAAACCCACAGGGACTTTTTCTGGCCACAATAGTGATGGAAAAGTTGTTTCAAGGGGACTAACACCTGGACTGTGGCATGCCGGAGGGGGATCCATGGCAAAACTCCTATGGAAAATTACGTAGTTGACGCAGAGTGTGGTAAGTTGAATTCGAAATGCGATTAATATAACCTGCATTAATCACATTGCAAATTCAACTTAGAGCTGAGTTCCTAATGGTTGTATTGCTAGAATATAACAAAGATTGAATTCTCAATCTTCGTTATATTCTAGCAATACCACCTTTAGGAACTCAGCTCTAAGTTGTAATCGCAATGCGAATAATACTTACAATTATTAATCGCTTTGCGAATCCATTTGATGCCTCTATTTGATTGTATATGACGGTTGACTATGACTACCACCAACGTTCTGCTGCCTCCGAGGCAAGATATCTGAACCCCCCAAGGGCCATTTGGGGGTTTTTGATAGAAAACGCATAAAAAACGCATATGCGTTTTTATCATTTTTTTATTTTTTATTTTTTGTGTATTTTGCCATATTTGGTTGCATATTTACATTTGGCAAATACACAAAAAAATTTTTTTAAAAGTATAAAAACACAGATGCGTTTTTGATGCATTTTCTATCAAAAACGCCCAAAGGGCCCCTGGGGGTTCAGATATCTTGCTTTTGAGACAGCAGAATGTTGGTGGTAGTCATAGTCAACCGTCATATACAATCAAATAGAGGCATCAAATGGATTCGCAAAGCGATTAATAATCGTAGTATTATTCGCATTAGTGATACAACTTAGAGCTGAGTTCTAATGGTTGTATTGCTAGAATATAACAAGTATTGAATTCTCAGTCTATATATTCAGCAATACCATTAGGAACTCAGCTCTAAGTTGTAATCGCAATGCGAATAATACTTACAATTATTAATCGCTTGCGAATCCATTTGATGCCTCTATTTGATTGTATATGACGGTTGACTATGACTACCACCAACGTTCTGCTGCCTCCGAGGCAAGATATCTGAACCCCCAAGGGCCATTTGGGGTTTTTGATAGAAAACGCATAAAAACGCATATGCGTTTTATCATTTTTTTATTTTTTATTTTTGTGTATTTTGCCATATTTGGTTGCATATTTACATTTGGCAAATACACAAAAAAATTTTTTTAAAAGTATAAAAACACAGATGCGTTTTTGATGCATTTTCTATCAAAAACGCCCAAAGGGCCCCTGGGGGTTCAGATATCTTGCTTTTGAGACAGCAGAATGTTGGTGGTAGTCATAGTCAACCGTCATATACAATCAAATAGAGGCATCAAATGGATTCGCAAAGCGATTAATAATTGTAAGTATTATTCGCATTGCGATTACAACTTAGAGCTGAGTTCCTAATGGTTGTATTGCTAGAATATAACGTATATTCTAGCAATACAACAACCATTAGGAACTCAGCTCTAAGTTGAATTCGCAATGCGAATAATACAGGTTATATTAATCGCATTGCGATTTACAATTGCTAACACTGCAGCTTCAGAATGAATCTAAGATGGATGCTGTCCTTGCGTTTAGATAGGAGGTGGGAGGGTCTGGGAGTCAGAGTATGCTGATTGGCTAGAATGTGTCTGCTGACTGTGAGGTACAGGGTCAAAGTTTACTCAATGATAAAGTATAGGGGCGAACGTGAACATCGAAAATGTTCGCCTGCCGCGGCGGACGCGAACAAGCTATGTTCACCGGGAACTGTTTACTGGCGAATAGTTCGGGCCATCTCTAATTACCAGCATTTACTGTAGGCTGTAACATGATGATAATTAACACCAAAATAATATAGTCAAGAACCACCAGCTTTAAAAAAAAAAATCAGACACATCTCTTTTTCTACACGGAAGTTGCCTTGTTTTATGGACTGTCCAGAAATTTCTGCATGGTTGGCAACCCGCATCGATTTCTGTGTATGTTCAGGAGGGTATTCAATTCACCAGCGTCAGGGAAGGGTGTGCAACCTTCTGTCCTGACACTAGAGAATTGAATACCTAAAGGACACTGGCCAAATGACGACCAACCCAGCTTTTTTATATTTTCTATATTGATCGATTATGTAATGTCTAAGGTTTGACATACTGAATAAAGGAGAAATTAACTTTGATATTAGTTAGTAGTGAACATAGGTAATCTTTATTTTGCATTGCATGTCAGCACGATGAATAATAATGCAAATAATATTAATTTATATAGCACCACCATATTACACCGCACTTTACAATTTAGAGGGTTCATGTACAAAACAAAAGGTTGTGAAAGTAGTTGATTGTGATATGTAGTATTCACATCATTATTGTACTGAAAGCAGTAGTGTAGACTGATCTGCTTTGGCTGTGGAACTGTTAGGCCCCTTTCAGACGAGCGAGTGTCTCGCTGCGGACTTGCAGCGATGCACCCAGCCTGATATTCCAGCACTGCCGGGGTCACATAGCATTATATTGATTATGTAACCCTTTATTGGTCTGGAATTTACTAGATGACACTGACATAATGCTAACATAATGTGACCCCGGCAGTGATTAAAGTTTAGGCCGGGTGCTTTGCTGCGAGTCTGAAAGGGGCCCTAGAAGATGGAGCTCAGGCCTAAGGAGTTGGTGGGGGAGGGGTTACTCGGGGAACAGACATTTTAGGAAGCTTGATAAGCCTGCCTGAAAAGATGTATTTTTAAGGCATGTTTGAGTGTAGGGATGTTGGGAATTGCCCTGATATTCAAGGGCAGAGCATTCCAGAGAGTAGGTGCAGCTTTAGAAAAGTCTTGTAGAAGGGACTAAGAGCTAGGAATTATGGAGAATTTTATTCTTAGGTCACTAACAGACGGAGAGCACAAGTAGGGTGGTAGATGGAAATGAAGGAGTAGATGTATGGAGATGCAGCACTGTGGAGAGCTTTGTGTGTGATGGTGAAAAGTTTGAACTGTATTCTGTGGTGGATGGGCAACCAGTGAAGTGACTGGCACAGGCTAGTTGCATCAGTATAGTGGGTGGACAGACAGATGAGCCTGGCTACAGCATTTAGGACAGACTGAACAGAGGAGGGTTTATTGAGAGAGAGACCGATTAGTAATGAGTTGCAGTAGTCAAGACGAGAATGAATCAAAGCAACAACAAGAATTTTTGCCGTTTCCACCCTAAGAAAAGGGCTGATTCTGGAGATATTATTGAGGTGCAAACGACAAGAGTGAGCAAGTGATTGGATATGGGGAACAAAGGAAAGATCCGAGTCATACATGGCCCCAAGACAGTGGGTGTGTTGCCCAGGAGTTATTCCATCAAACAATTCTTCTGCATTGATCCAGACGAAGACAAAAACCCTTATGAAGCAGAGGCCAATTGCCCCATAGTACAAAAAAATAATTATTCCCGACTCCAAACATGGCAATCGGATTACATTAATAAAGTATTGTCCCAACTCCAGAAATCTTTTAACTGTAACTTGTGATATTATAACTTTCAAGAAAGGTGTCAAGGCCCTGTTCAAAGTATTGTCCACAACCACCTCCTCTGGCAGTGAACTCCATAGTCTTGGTGCTCTAATAGTGAAGGATCCCTGTCTATTGTGAGCATGAAACCTTATAATGGTTACAGGCCTAGTTATAAAGAGATCATCAGCTGGATCTCCATACTGTATATTCATGCATTGTACATTGTATCTAAATGACCTTTACCTAATCTGTTTTTCTAACTAAATAAACTCAAGTCTGTTAACTTGGAAGTGCATACCACCCACTCCCTTAAATACCTTGACCGACCCTACTCTGCACCTGCTCTAGATGAGCATTGTCCTTCTTTTATACAGGTGCCCAGAATTGTATAAAATATGCCACCTGTGATTTCACCAGTGATTTGTATAGAGGCAGAACTATGTTCTTGTAACTAGCATCTATGCTTCTTTTGATGCAACCCATTTTATTTGCCTTGGCAGCAGCTGCCTGGCATTAGTCACTGAATTTGAAAGGGATATAAGTTGAATAATGTCAATCTCCCTGCAAAACAATATTGACTTGCGATTACTGTTTCTCTGCTGACAGTTAGTGGAACAACTTTGCAATCGCTCTGAGGGCTCATGCACATGGCCATAGTTTTGGTCCACATCCGATCTGTGTTTTTTGCGGATCAAAT
The DNA here is from genome assembly GCA_033119425.1 of Bufotes viridis. NCBI lineage: Eukaryota > Metazoa > Chordata > Amphibia > Anura > Bufonidae > Bufotes > Bufotes viridis. Next base: position 40,684,052 of record CM065591.1, on the reverse strand, counting down.
TCAGACCTAGTCATCTCAATGGCCCATCAAAAAATTAGAGCATGTATTATTCTTGTCCGTTTTGTGCACATGGATAGGACATTTCTTCAAGAGTAAAATAAAACTTGTGCCATGCACTTGGTATCCGTGTTTTCCACAAAACACTTACGGCCATGTGCATGAGCCCGTTGGGCCCCTAGCCTGTCTGCTTATACTACAGTCCGAGCCACCAGCAGGGCAGTATACTGTCAGGGGCCTGGCTACCACCCCCCGCTGTTATCAGGTGCTGGACTGCAGCACTGGCACAAATATCATTCTACTTTGGTGAAAGGGACAGCAGAATACCTTACAGGGCTTGTTCCTTTCTCCAAAGTAAACTTCAGGGACCCCACATGAGCAGACAGCTCCCCCCCCCCCCAAGATTCCTTAATGTGTGAGCAGGGGCGGAGCTAGAGGAGCCGAGGCAGCAGCAGGAGATAATGGGGACGCTGCTCCTTCTGACCTCCTGTGTTACTGTGCCTCCAGTGTAATGTGCAGTTCTCTCACCAGTCCCACTACTCCACACAGTAGTACTGGGTAAGTTACTGTGGGAGGGAGATTTGAAGATCCCTGAAGCTGCTGCCCCTGCACATCTTGCATCCCCCTGTTTTTCCAGCCCCTCACAGACCTTTGCCAGCCAACTATCTAACCTATACTTTATACAGAGCTCCTAAGAAGTTATGTCTCTCAGTAACCCCCCCCCCTCCCTCTCATCAGTGGTATTTCACATTTTACCAGCAACTCACCCCCTACATATGATGTAATGTCTCTGGAGGTTATATCAGTACTGGAGTGTTATAGGAGGAGCGGCTGATATCATTCACATGTGATGTAATGTCTCTGGAGGTTATATCAGTACTGAAGTGTTATAAGAGGAGCGGCTGCTATCAGTCACATATGATGTAATGTCTCTGGAGGTTATATCAGTGCTAGAGCATTATAAGAGGAGCAGCTGATATCAGTCACATATGATGTAATGTCTCTGGAAGTTATATCAGCACTGGAGTGTTATAAGAGGATGGGCTGATATCAGTCACATATGATGTTATGCCTCTGGTGGTTAAATCAGTGCTGGAGCGTTATAAGAGGAGCTGCTAATATCAGTCACATATGACTGTGGATAGGTCATCAGTATCTGATCGGTGGGGGTCTGACACCTGGGACCACTGCCAATCAGCTGTTTGAGAAGGCATCAGTGCTCCCATGAGCGCTGTGCCCTTCTCTGTGCTTTTCCTAGGCCACGCTCATTGATCAAGTGGCCTAGGCACAGCTCAGCCCCATAGAAGTGAAAGGTGCTGAGCATGATACCAAGCACAGCCGCTATACAATGTACGGCGCTGTGCTTGGTGAGCTGTGAGGAGGCTGTGGCGCTACTGTGATCACTTCAATAAACGTATCCTTTTGAATATGCCAAGAAACATTTCCTTCACTTTGGATATTGATTAGGCTGGCTGCGGGACTGGGTGATTAATCTAGAACAAGGAATGTCCATGTGTGACTGCTGTCCAAACTAGTGACTGTCAATAACAGACACACTTATCAACTAAATGAGTTGCTCAATGAGAAACAATTTGATATAGTGCAGTGCACAATACTGTTCTGTTTAGCATACGGTATTGTGTACTAAAATGCATACATTCATGTGCGTGAGACTGAAAAATGAACAAGTAATATCTCCAGCTATAGGGTGGGGATGATGTCACTTCCTGGATGTGGGCAGGCTCTTGAGTGTGGCAGGAGACCAGAGTCTGAGAGCAGAAAGAAGGGTGTAGTACAGCTCTGCAAGTAAGTAGAGCTTTGAGCTATGTTTCTGACCATGAGAAGGGGTAACATCTTCCAATTGAGTGCAGAATGCGCACACAGTCAGGCTTCAGTTCTAATATACTCTGGTGTGGCCTAACTTTCTCTCAAGGAAGACAGCATACTACTATAGATGGATCTGGAAAGATCGAAGGGTTGAGCAGAAAAGTGATAAATAAGGTCTATCACTAATAAATGTAAGGTTAAAGGAAGGAAAAATATGTTACATACTAAATGGTAAAACACTGGATAACACTGACATGGAAAATGACTAAAATGGAATGTTAGTTGACAATAAACTTAACTGTAGCAGCCAGTGTCAGGCAGCTGCTACCAAGGACAATAAGATTATGGGGTGCGTCATAAGATGCATAGATGCCCATGATGAGAACATAGTTCTGCCACTTTGTAAATCATTAGTCTGACCACACATGGAGTATTGTTTACAATTCTAGGATCATGTGCACAAAATAGAGCTGGAGAGGGTTCAGAGGAGGGCAACTAAAGTAATAACTGGAAACGGTGGACTACAGTACCCAGGGATTTATCCAAATTACAGTTATTTAGTTTAAGAAACGGTGACCGGGAGGGGGGGGGGGTTGGGGGGGTTTATCTAATAACTATGTATAAGGTCAGTAGAGAGGTCTCTTGCATGATTTCTTTATACCCAGGACTGTAATCACAATGAGGGGACATCCACTACTACAAGAGGAAAACAGTTTTCTACACAAACATAGAAGAGGATTCTTAACAGTAAGAGCAGTGACACTATGGAGCTCTCTGCCTGAGGAGGTGGTGATGGTGAGTTCACTAAAAGAGTTCAAGAGGGGCCTAGATGTATTTCTGGAGTGTAATAATATTACCTGTTATAGTTATTAGATTTCTGGAGAAGGGTCGTTAAACAAAGGAGTTATTCTGATTGCCTGATTGGAGTCCGGAAGACATTTTTTCTCAGCAAATTAGGAAAATATACGTGTTGTCTGAGAGTAGTGTAGAGCGCAAAAATTTGAATAGCGAATTTTTATCCCGAATATCGCAACTTCGATAATTTACGATTATTGTGAATATAGCGCTATATATTCGCAATTTCGAATATTGTGTTTTTTTTGTTTTTTTTTAGTTGTTAATCCTTGTTGTTCTCTGGTTGTCTTCCCACTTTCCAAAAGCTGTTCTTACCTGTCCGGAGGATTCCTTCCTCTCTGCCGGCTCCAGTTAATGCCCGTTGCCGCTTCTGCCGACTTCCTGTGTGCATGGAGCTTCCCCATCCCAATGGGAATGCCTCCATGCTAAAATGTACTGTCGGATGTAAGAATCACAATCTCACAAATTTGACTAAGTTGTAATCGTAATGCGATTAATATAACCTGAATTATTCGCATTGCAATATTCGTTATATTCTAGCAATACAACCATTAGGAACCCAGCTTTAAGTTGAATTCGCAATGCGAACATATACTCGCATTGCGAAATCAACTTAGAGCTGAGTTCCTAATGGCTGTATTTCTAGAATATAATGAAGATTGAGAATATAGTGCTATATTCGTGAATTTGTGATATTCGTCATCTTCGTTATATTCTAGCAATACAACCATTAGGAACTCAGATCTAAGTAGTAATCGCAATGCGATTAATATAACCTGTATTAATCGCATTGCGATTACAACTTAGATCTGAGTTCCCATTGGTTGTATTGCTAGAATATAAGGAAGATTGAGAATATAGCGCTATATTCTCAATCTTTGTTATATTCTAGCAATACAACCATTAGGAACCCAGCTCTAAGTTGGATTCGCAATGCGATTAATGCAGGTTATATTAATCGCATTGCGAATTCAACTTAGATCTGAGTTCCTAATGGTTGTATTGCTAGAATATAACGAAGATTGAGAATATAGTGCTATATTCGTGAATTCGTGACATTCGTCATCTTCGTTATATTCTAGCAATACAACCATTAGGAACTTAGCTCTAAGATCAATTCGCAATGCGAGTATATGTTCGCTTTGTGAATGAAACAGAGCTGAGTTCCTAATGGTCGTTGCTAGAATATAACGAAGATTGAGAATATAGTGCTATATTCGTTATATTCTAGCAATACAACCATTAAGAACCCAGCTCTAAGTTGAATTCGCAATGCGAGTGTATGTTCGTATTGCGAATTAAACTTAGAGCAGAGTTCCTAACGGTTGTATTGCTAGAATATAATGAAGATTGAGAATATAGTGCTATATTCGTGATATTAGTCATCTTCGTCAGTTCTAGCAATACAAGTTACAACAATTAGGAACTCAGCTCTAAGTTTAATTCACGATGCGAATATAAATTAGCGTAACTTTCGCAATATATAGAATAATGACAAATATTCAATTTTGACAAATATTCAATCAAATATGGCACCTCCCGCTCATCACTATCTGAGAGGTACTCTTTCTCATTACAGAGAGCGCTTAGTATGCGTGGTACATGTGCGTAGTATCGTAAGCCAGGAAACACCCCTCTGAGTTTCTGGGAAAGATATTCAAATAAGCTTTCCTAGGCCTACCTGATGCCAGCAGACATATATTTTTCCCAGAAACCTAAAATTCAGTTGACTGGCTTATGATACACCTCATGCATACTCGTCACCCTCCATAAGGAGAAATTGTACCGGAACCAAGGCCTCTCAGACAGCCAAGCAAATTTTATTTACTCTGCTAAAGGATTCCTACCCAGAAATAGCTGAGCTCCTGGTATGAGACATTCAGTTTTCCTTTTCTTTTGGAAAAAAAGACTATCTTGCATGTCTCTTTTCCAGAGAAGCACTATGTGGGCATTCATGCATAGCAATAGATAAAGAAAAATATGATTGAAAAGGCACTGATTAAAAAGTTTGAGGCTATCACCAGTGGAAAATCTTAAGAAAAAGCACTGAGGAAGCTACCACCAAATATTTAGTGGAAAATTGATCTATGACACACAAGGAGATACAGTATCCCACAAAAGTGAGTACACCCCTTACATTTTTGTAAATATTTTATTATATCTTTTCATGGGACAACACTGAAGATATGACACTTTGATACAATGTAAAGTAGTCAGTGTACAACTTGTATAACAGTGCAAATTTGGTGTGTCCTCAAAATAACTCAGCACACAGCCATTAAAATCTAAACCGCTGGCCACAAAAGTTAGTACACCTCTAAGTGAAAATGGCCAAATTGTGCACAATTAGGCTAAGAAGAAGATTTCCAACACCCTGAAACTGAGCTGCAACACGGTGGCCAAGACAGTACAGTGGTTTAACAAGATCAGTTCCACTCAGAATAGGTCTCACCATTAGTGATGATCGAGCACCAAAGTATTTGGGTGTTTGGCCCAAACACATTGCTATATTCGTGTGCTCGGCCGAGTACCCGAGTATAATGGAAGTCAATGGGAGACAACCAGGCACCCCCTTCTCTGAAGAGGAGAGGGTGCCTGGTCCATTGGAAAGGTCAGAAAGAGACAGAAACACTACCAAAATGGATCAGGAACAGCATGGGGACGATGTCTTGATGCATCTTGGACTCCCAGGTCACTGCTGGGAACCATGTTGTCCGAGTTGTACGCCACTTTTACAGACTGACAAAAATACCCCTCCCCCCCCCCCCCCCATAAAAAAAAATCAATTTCACAGGAAAAATTGTTAGGAAACATTCTTTCCTGCTTTCCTGTATATTCAATTGTATATAAAGTGCAAGTGCTGCCAAAAATTACAAGCAACAGGCACTCTGAAACAGCCTGCATATCACAAAAAGGAGGGCCTCATTCACAGTGTGGTACAATTGTTCAGGTAGTGGGACTCCTACACTCATAAAGCCTATGCACTAAGTGAAAGGGCTGCCAAAAATTTAAAGGAACAAGCACTATAATACACCCTTTATTACACATAAAGGAGGGCATCATACACAGACTACAGAGACTGGACCTGGTGGAAGAGAGGGTGGTGCTTAACTGACTGGAAGCATTATCTTCAGCAATCCAACCGACCAACTGTTCGCACTGGTCCGACTTGGACAGTGTTGTCCTGGGCCGCCCAGCTAAGTTGGACATGAAGCTGGGTACGGTGGATGTTTTTTTTTCTGGTGCACTGGCAGCAGGCACAGTTTCATTGTGCCCAGGGCCATGGACTCTGTGTGCACCATAAGCATCACGCCCACTACCCTGTCTCTTAGTGCTCACCTTCTTCATATTAATGCTTTTGTCACTAGATGTGGCGCAAAATGTTTTACTGTCCGCTAAAAACACAGTTTTCGGATGCAGGACAGTATATGTCACAGAAATCCACAGAATATGGACACTATATCAGGCTCAGATTATTGGAATTTGTAATACAGACACTGTTTGCAGATGTTATACAGTATTGGTTACAGAACACCACAGATTATGGACATTATATTAGGCCCAGATAATTGGAATTAGTAATACAGAAACTGTTTGCAGATGTTGTTCAGTATTTTTTACACAAAGCCACAAACTATGGACACTAGATGTGGCCCAGATTATTAAAGACACAGTCTGCGAATGATGTACAGTATATGTCACTAATAGGTATAAAATAAAACATATCTTGCTGCTGTCAAACACACACACAATAGTCCTTAAAAGGACTTTGGGGTCTTTGAAAAGCTTTTGGTAGTAAAAACAGCAAATGTCTCTCCCTCCACTATCTGTCCCTTCCGAAGCACACACACACACAGTAGTCCTTAAAAGGACTTTTGGGTCTTGGAAAAGCTTTCTCAGAATAGAAACTGTGAAAATCGCTCCCTACACTGTCTTTCCCTTCCTACGCTCTGCTCTCCCTGATTATGACTGATCTAAGCACATGTCATCGGGTTCTATATAGCACCCAATGATGCGTTCTGGCCAGACAATCACTGTAAACATGGCTACTGGCATTACAGTGAGGGCAGTACTTACCTGCACCTTTATTGGCTGCTTGAAACCCTCAAAACGTGCAAGGTGGAGACTCCAGCATTGTACTCGAGCACATGCGGTAATGCCATGTGCCGAGCATAGCGATGGTCGAGCTGAACAGATATTCGGCCGAGCATGCTCGCTCATCACTACTCACCATGGTCGACCAAAGAAGTTGAGTGCATGTGCTCAGCATTATATTCAGAGGTTATCTTTTCAAAATAGACATATAAGTGCTGTCAGCATTGCTGCAGAGGTTAAAGGGGTGGGGGTCAGCCTGTCGGTGGTTAGACCAGACGTCACACACTGCATCAAATTGGTCTGCATGGCTGTTGTCCTAGAATGGAGCGAGCTAAATTGTAATTACAATGAGGGGAGCCATGATGTCATGACGCCCGTCATTGGTAAAGTTTGGTGTGGTTTAAATTACTTACCTGTGAAAAATTGTTTGATGGTCTAAGCCTGGAAACTGTATGTTTGGCAGGTGGCAAATTCAGTAATCTTGATTGGAGGAAGTCCTCAACGGTGTAGGCACGTTGGAGCTATAAAACAAGAGACCTAACGATTAATGCGCATTCATGTAAGTATAATTTTATCACCCACCCACCCTTCCCTGTTTTATTTTAATTTTATGCCATTTATTTTGTCGCTTTGCTTATGCAGGGGTAAAGTCACTCTTTGAGTGGACTGGTTATTTATTTAATTAGTTATATTCAGTATTACTTGGATTATTACGATTATTAAAAGGAACTTGATAAGCAAAGCGGCCATAAATTATCACAATGCAACTTAAAATTGAAGATTTGAAGATGTTTCAATAAATATTACTATGTTTGAATGATTCAGTGGTGAGTTTAATTATTTTAATGGAAGGATATGGCATCAGGAAGCCTCTTCTAAAGATGATGGACAAAAAAGCCCGCAAACAGTTTGCTGAAGACAAGCAGACTAAAGACATGGATTACAGGAACAATGTCCTGTGGTCTGATGAGACCAAGATAAACTTATTTGGTTCAGATGATGTCAAGTGTGTGTGGCGGCAACCAGGTGAGGAGTACAAGTGTGTCTTGCCTACAGTCAAGCATAGTGGTGGGAGTATCATGGTTCAGAGCTGCTTGAGTGCTGCCGGCTGTAGGGAGCTACAATTTATTGAGGTAACCATGAATGCCAACAAGTATTGTGTCCTACTGGGCCGCAGGGTGGAACTGCCACATGATAACTACCCCAAACACACCTCCAAGACAACTGTAGTGTACGGGAGCTGTAATACCCGTCACTACAGAAGGGTCACTTGTGTGTTGTTGTTCCCCTCAGGAGTTGAGGAGATTGGTGTAATATATCTTCATGTAATGCAATGCTGTGTATTTCCCTGTTACTGTGATATTTGCCATGTGCAGGCCTGCTAGGGGTGTCATTCCAGCTCTAAGTCACTAGAGGGAGCTAGGGAGCCCTAGTTTATATAAGGCCCAGTCAGGGGAAGGAAAGGCAGATTAGACTGAGTCTAAGTGAAGTGCAGGCCATGAGCCTGTGAAGTCCAGCTCAGGCCTTGAGCCTGTGAAGGCAAGGCCCAGGCCTTGTACCCGCTGAAGTCAGCCAGGCCCTATCGCCTGTGGGGGTCCAGTCTAGGAAGATTCATGCCCTAGGAGGAGCAGTCCAGACCCTAGTACTAGTGGAGAAGTGTTGCCTCCTTAGTCAAGCTGCAAGCAGGACAAGTATCCCTGGAGAGAGAGGACAGTTGCCTGAAGTGTGTTGCTGCATTAAGAGTAAGATTAAAGCCCGATCTTAAGAGGCCTGTCTTGAGGATGGCCCTTTGGGACTGTGATTACAAACTTGAACCACTTCTGTGACTATATTGTAACGTGTGGAACATTCTGGAGCTGTACCTGATAACTGTACATCTGTCTGCAACTACGTTCAGTAAAGTTATCCCGTTATTTAAAGATACAGAGATTCCTCAATTATTCCACCTATCACTACACGGTGTGCCACCGTCCAATTGGCACTGGCGTCACGACATTCATCACCTGCCTGTTCCAGTGCTGACCCGATTGAAGACGGCAGTCAGTCCCAGGTGGGTTGCCCTGCACTACAAAGCCCAGCATACCTAAAGCTACACTACTGACCCCCTGGGACACTGCACAACCACTTCATTGCTAAAGAATCTTAGGGTAAAGGTGCTGGACTGGCCAAGCATGTCTCCAGACCTTAACCCTATTGAGCATCTGTGGGTCATCCTGAAACGGAATGTGGAGGAGTGCAAGGTCTCTGACACCCTCAAGCTCTGTGATGTCGTCATGGAGGAGTGGAAGAGGATTCCAGTGTCAAACTGTGAAGCCCTAGTGAACTCCATGCCCTAGAGGGTTAAGGCAGTGCTGGGAAATAATGGTGACCACACAAAATATTGACACTTTGGGCACAATTTGGCCATTTTCACTTAGGGGTGTACTCAGTTTTGTTGCCAGCGGTTTAGACATTAATGGCTGTGTGAGTTATTTTGAGGGCACTCCCTATTTACATTGTTATCCAAGATTTACACTGACTACTTTACATTGTATCAAAGTGTCATATCTTTAGTGTTGTCCCATGAAAAGATATAACAAAATATGTGAGGGGTGAACTCACTTTCGTGAGATACTGTGTGTGTGTGTGTATATGTATATATATATATATATATATATATATATATATACATATATATATATATATACATATACACAAACAAACACACATTAAAGATAGGCAAATACATGCATAGTATACATACTAGGTGCTCTCTGAAATGAGAAAAAGAGTACCCCCAGACAACACATGCATATTGCCCAGAAACCCAGAGTAGCATACTAGGCTCTCACTCTTACTTTCTGTCTCCGATTCACCCAAATTGAATCACCAAACATTTGGTTTAATTAGAATCCAAACTTTTTTGGGAAATTCTGGCTGAATTCTGAAACAGTAGAATCGATTTGCTTAGTCCCAATACTAGCCCTTGTGGCACTCCACTGGTTATCGTGATTATATCTGACTCTATACATTAATAACCACCCTTTGTTTCCTATCATTCAGACAAGCCAGTTGTTGACCCAATTACACATATTTTTTGTACCGAACTTTATGAGTTGGGGTATCCAGACCCAAACCCGGACTTTTTCACTGAAATTCGGGTTCGGTGTTCGGGACATTTTATTATTTACCTTTATTATTCTTAAGACAGAAAGCAAAAGAGTATGGCAATTTAGGGGTAAAAAGAACAACTCACCTCTACCACTTGATCACGTTGCCGCAGTGTATGAGTTGAGTTTTTTTTAACCCTTAAAATGCCATATTGTTTTGCATTCTGTCTTAAGAATGCTATTATTTTCTGCTGTGACCAAGTTATAACGGAAAATAATAAAATGTCCCAAACACCGAAACCGGATTTCCGTGAAAAAGTCCGGGTTCAGGTCCAGATTCCCGAACTATCAAAGTTTGGTACTAAAAATATTTTCCACTATAGCAATGTCATAACCGAAAATAATAAAATGAAGTTTGGGTCCCCATTGACTTCAATGGGATCTGGGTTCGGGGTCAAGTTCAGGTCAAATTCTGGTCCCGGACCCGAACTTTGACCTAAAGTTAAGCCGAAACTGGCGAACCCGAACTTTCATGGGTTCACTCATCCCTAGTACCAACCTTTAAAGTGGTATAGTATAAAATGCCTATAAAAAGTCTAGATACACAACATCCACAGCATTACCTTGATCCAGCCTGGGACTCACCTCCTCATAGAAAATGAACAGATTAGTTTGACAGAACTGATCCCTCATAAACCTATGTTGATGCTGTGTTATAAGGATATTTTTATTAAAATACTTCAGAATAGCATCTTTAAGAAAACCTTGAAGTATTTTATCCACAACAGCAATTTAATTTACCGGCCTATAGTTTCTGGCTCACTTTTTGACACCTTTTTGGTACCACATTTTCTTTGTGACAGTTGTATAAAACAAACCCTGTCATTATAGAATCCCTAAATTATTGGAATAAGGATCTATCTATAATGGTGTTTAATTCCCACACCGCTGAACTGAATGCCATATGTATTTATTATTTTTTATTTTTTTTTGGGGGGGGGGGGCTTGTTGTGTCAATTTTAGTGCAGCACTACACTTTTTCCTGGGTTAAGGAGGCGACAATTTACATTATCCCCTATTATCTTTCATCATATAGTATAAATAACACGTTACCTTTAGGCTACATGCACACAAACGTATTTTGTTTCCGTGTCCGTTCAATTTCTTTTGCGGATAGGATGCGGACCTATTCATTTCAATGGGTCCGCAAAAAATGCTGACAGCACACCGTGTACTATCCACATCCATATGTCCATTCTGTAGCCCCGCAAAAAAAAGTAAAGCATGTCCTATTCTTGTCCATTTTGCGGATAAGGATAGGGATTATCACAATAGATCCTCAAAAAAAAAAAAAAATGCTATAAGGATGTCATCCGATTTTTTTTTTATGAACTGCAAAACACATACGTTCGTGTGCATGTAGCCTTATCCTGTGTATTCATACAATAACTGTGATAAATTTCTATACATTTTAATGTTTCACTACTTTTGGACAATGCATACGCTTAAAAAATCATTTGTTTTTGTGTTGCCATATCATACGAGCCATACATTTTTTATTTTCCCATTTATGTATTACATAGATATGACTTTTTTTTTTATTGAACAGCCAAAGTAGGTTTAAAGCAAAGTAAAGAATTTTGGATCACTTAGTATTTCTGTTTTTAGGAAGAGGAAGGGGGGAAAACAGCAATTCAGAAGTTTTAATTATTTTTACACCATTTAGCATGCAGTATAATTGACATGCTTTACTCTGCATATCAATACAATTATGATGCTATATGTATATATTTTTGCATCAAAAAAATAGTTTTTATGCATGCAGTGATACCAAATTTGTATATTTTTGTATTATCATAATGAACACTTTTATTGATAAAAATGTAATTTTAAGTTTTTTTTTATTTAACCACATCAGCCTCCCTAGCTTAAACACCCTTAATGGCCAGGCCACTTTTTACAATTCTGCACTACACTACTTTCACCGTTTATTGCTCCGTCATACAACTTACCACCCAAATGAATTTTACCTCCTTTTCTTCTCACTAAGGCCTAACTCACATGTCCGCAAAATGGATCCGCATCCCATCCGCAATTTTGCGGAAGGGTTGCAGACCCATTCATTTCAAATGGACAGGAATGGATGTGGACAGCACACTATGTGATGTCCGCATCCGCATTTCCGCATCCGTGTTACCGCATCCGCGTTTCCGCAAAAAAAAGAAAAGGCATTCTCTATATAGTGCCAGCAATGTGTGGTACGCAAAATGCGGAATGCACATTGCAGCCGTCCGTGTTTTGCGGATCCGTGTTTCCGTGTTTCTGCAAAACACACTACGGACGTGTGAATTAGGCCTAATAGAGCTTTCATTTGGTGGTATTTCATTGCTGCTGACATTTTTACTTTTTCTGCTATTAATCAAAAATGACCGAAATTTTTGCAAAAAAATGTCATTTTTCATTTTCTATAGTAATTTTTTTTTTTAAACTACATTTCTATATAAATTTTTCTCTAAATTTATTGTTCCTACATGTCTTTGATAAAAAAAAAATCAAATAAGTGTATATTTATTGGTTTGGGTAAAAGTTATAGTGTTTAGAAACTATGGTGCAAAAATGTGAATTTCCGATTTCTGAAGCAGCTCTGACTTTCTGAGCACCTGTCATGTTTCTTCAGGTGCTAGAATGCCAGGATAGTATAAAAAAAAAAAAAATGACACCATTTTAGAAAGAAGACACCCCAAAGTATTCGCGGAGGGGCATGGTGAGTTCGTGTATCATTTCATTTTTTTTCACGAGTTAGCGGAAAATGACACTTTCTGAGGAAAAAAACAATAATAAAGTTTCCATTTCTGCTAACTTCTGGCAAAAAAAAATAAAATCTCCCACGGACTTACAATGCCCCTCAGCGATGCCCCTTACGGTATCTACTTTCCGAAATGAGGTCATTTGTGGGGTGTGCTTACTGTTCTAGCATTTGGGGCGAGGCTAAATTGTGAGCAGCCATGTAAAACCAAAAGGTACTCGTTGGAATTTGGGCCCCTTTGCGCACCCAAGCTGCAAAAAAGTGTCACTCGTTTGGTATCGCCATACTCAGGAGAAGTAGGTCAATGTGTTTTGGGGTGTATTTTTACATATACCCATGCTGGGTGAGAGAAATATCTCTGTAAACTGACAACTTTGTATAATTTTTTTTTAAAGTTGTCGTTTACAGAGATATTTCTCACACAAAGTATGGGTATATATAAAAATACACCACAAAACACATTGCCGTACTTCTCCTGAGTACGGCGATACCACATGCGATACCACATGTGTGACACTTTTTTGCAGCCTGGGTGCACAAAGGGGCCCTAATTCCAATGAGTACCTTTAGGATTTCACAGGGCATTTTTACGCATTTGGATTTCAAACTTCTTCTCACGCTTTAGAGACCCCTAAAATGCCAGGGCGGTATAAATACTCCATAAGTGACCCTATTTTAGAAAGAAGACACCCCAAGCTATTCCTTGAGGTGCATGGCGAGTTCATAGAATTTTTTTTTGCACAAGTTAGCGGAAATAGATTTTTTATTGTTTTTTCTCACAAAGTCTCCCTTTCTGCTAACTTGTGACAAAAAGTTAAATTTTTCATGGACTAAATATGCCCCTCAGCGAATACCTTGGGGTGTCTTCTTTCCAAAATGGGTTCATTTGTGGGGTGTTTGTACTGTTCTGGCATTTTGGGTGGGGTTAACTTGTGAGCAGCCCTGTAAAGCCTAAAGGTACTTGTTGGACTTTACGCCCCTTAACGCACCTAGGTTGCAAAAAAGTGTCACACATGTGGTATCGCTGTACTCAGGAGAACTAGGGCAATGTGTTTTGGGGTGTATTTTTACATATACCCATGTTGGGTGAGAGAAATATCTCTGTAAGATGAGAACTTTGTATAATTTTTTTTTAAAGTTGTCGTTTACAGAAATATTTCTCACACAAAGTATGGGTACATATAAAAATACGCCCCAAAACTCATTGCCCTACTTCTCATGAGTACCTCGATACAACTTGTATGTCACTTTTTTGCAGCCAAGATGCGCAAAGGGGCCCAAATTCCAATGAGTACCTTTAGGATTTCACAGGGCATTTTTACGCATTTGGATTCTCACGCTTTATGGCCCCAAAAATGCCAGGGCAGTATAAATACCCCACATGTGACCCCATTTTGGAAAGAATACACCCCAAGGTATTCCATGAGGGGCATGGCGAGTCCATAGAAAATAAAAAAAATTTGGCACAAGTTAGCGGAAATCGATATAATTTTTTCTTACAAAGTCTCATATTCCACTAACTTGTGACAAAAAATAAAATTTTACATGAACTCACCATACCCCTCATGGAATACCTTGGGGTGTCTTCTTTCTAAAATGGTATCACATGTGAGGTGTTTGTACTGCCCTGGCATTTGAGTGTCTCCGCAATCATTTCCTGTATGGCCAGCATTAGGAGATTCTGCTATTCTCCTTATATTGAGCATACGGGTAATGAGATGTTTTTTTTCCATTCAGCCTTTGGGCTGAAAAAAAAAAAATTAACGGCAAAGATTTCTTCATTCGCATCGATCAATGTGGATGAAAAAATCTCTGCAAAGATCAGTGACGATGGGCTGGGCGCTAACTACCTAACAAGTAGCTAACTAACTGGCGGTAATAAGGAACCCTTATGCACCATTCACACGTCCGCAATTCTGTTTGCGGAATGGAATTGCGGACCCATTCATTTCTACGGGGACAGACTTTGTCCCGCTCGGATTCGGAATTGCGGATCAGCACTTCCGGGTCTGCACTACCGTTCCGCAAAAATATGGAACATGTCCTATTCTTGTCCGCAATTGCGGACAAGAAAAGGCATTTTCTATATAGTTCTGGCAATGTGCGGATCTGCAAAATGCGAAAAACACATTGCCGGTGTCCGTGTTTTGCGGATCCGCGGATCCGTGGATCCGCAAAACACATATGGACGTCTGAATGGAGCCATACAGGGGGGTGATCAATGACAGGGGGGTGATCAGGGAGTCTATATGGGATGATCAGGGGTTAATAAGTGACAGGGGGGGGGTGTAGTGTGGTGTTTGGTGCTACTTTACATAGCTACCTGGTCCTCTGGTGGTCGATCCTAGCAAATGGGACCACCAGAGGACCAGGTAGCAGGTATATCAGACGCTGTTAACAAAACAGCGTCTGATATACCTGTTTGATGTGAATTATTTAACATCTACAGCCTGCCAGCGATTGATCATCGCTGGCAGGCTGCAGTATAACTGCGAGCTGCGAGCTGCTGTGAACGCGCGTTCACAGCAAATCTCGCCTCTCGCGAGATGACGCGCCGACACGTCAAGGAAGAGCATCTCGGCCGCCTGCAGGACGCAGCCCTGCGTTCGGCCGTCGGGATGAGGTAAATATTTAAAAAGATTTTTGTATTTTTTTGGTGATCTAATCAAGCATTGCTTTGATTGTTTACACAATACACTGAACTACTTATGTGTGTCCATGGGGGAAACATTGGAATGACATTTAGGTTTCTGCTTCCCAAATTATTTGGGGCTGTTAAAGTCCCCATAATATTGACTCTATTATTCTAATTAATATGCCATATTAGTAGATCTTCGGCTGTTTCCATCTCACTTGGGAAACTTAGAGCAGTTCCCTATCAGTATTTTATTGTTACATTTCCTTCCAGTTATCTGTGCCACTGAGATCATACAGAATTGGCTTTACACAGTATCTTACATATGAACAAACAATCCCACTTTCTTAATTGTAGTGAACACATTGTTACTTTGCAAATTAACCAGTCAGTCATGGCTATCATCCAACCATGCCTAACTTATCCCCACTATGTCATAACTCTTTTCCCAGGCGCGTAGCTGAAAGCTCATGGGCCCTGGTGCAAGAGTTCAGCTTGGGCCCCCCTTCCCTCAATGCTTTGTGGTCAGGGGCAGGGAAGTACATAGCCTTCGTGCTGCCTGAGCCAAAAATTTAAACTGCATCCGACCCCCCACCCCCCATGCCAAATTCTTGACCTAACCCCTTCCCTCCAGCCAGACGTGTAACTCGACCAGCATGCATTTTCTATAATACCAGTGTCTTCTTATGTGGCACAAGGGACTTTGGGCCCCCTCAGGTTCCTGGGCCCGGTAGCGACTGCTACCTCTGCACCCCCTATAGCTACGCCCCTGTCTTTTCCAACATCATCAGTTCTAATTTCTCAGTCTTCTTAGACTCCTATCATTAGTATACATGCACTCTGTGTGTTTCTCTGTATCTCTACTTTTATTGTGCCCTATTTATAATTTGAACCCCTCTTTTATTTTACTTCTAGTTTTGTTACTTCTCACATCTAAACTCTCTACTATACTATTATTGCACATCTCCAGTCCCTAGTTTAAACACTCCCCCAACCATCTAGCCATCCTCTATCTCAACAACCTCCCCCATAAGTTTCAGAACCTCCCTACTGTAGAGCTATAGCCTACAGAAAGGTTGTCTTCCTTCTCCAGGAACCCAAACCCCTCCGTCCTACACCAGCTCTTGAGCCACTGGTTTATCACTCCAATCTCACACTGCATACTTTATCTGGTGTAAATGCATGGATTAGTAATTAGGACAACTGTAGCATTTCTAGATTTTCTAAGCCTAAACACTGAAACCTTATTATGGACTTTCGACCTACCTCTGACTTTGTTGTTGGTGCCAATGTGCACCATGAATGCTTAGTCTTCTGATCCTCCCTGTAATCTATCAACCCAATTTGCAATATGTCTAAATAGAACTTCAGGAAGACAAACACACTGTTCGGCAATCCTGGTCTTTGTGATAGGTTGTCTTATCTGTTCCCACTATGGGCAACACTATTCAGTTGGCTTTTATTATTCATGTCAGTTTACGATTCATTTACATCACCTATTGCATCTTCTAATGATGACAAGGTTGCTTTGCTGATTCTCTCCCAGTCTACACAGCAAAGCTCACAAGGCAGCCTCAGAAAACATAAAATTTCATCCTATGATGACTGTTTTAGTGGCCAGTGTGAAAACTAAAATACTTCAAGATTTCACTTGCTTATTATCTGTATTTTACAACTACTTGCTCAAAGTCTGTAAAGCTGTCATAGGTCACTTGCCAACATCTATGTGACCTATTTCTATTAGAAGAGAGGATAATGAAAAATCTTTTTCTGTCTGTCTGTTTGTCTCTTTCTCTCTCTCTCCCCCTCTCTCTCTCTGCCTCTCTCTCTGCCCAGAGGAATGTGAAAAAAATTCAGATTCTACAGAAACAGAATTTTTCTTTTTAAATTCTGGTCAAATTGATTTGCTTCTCTCTAGCAGGGACCGCATATGGTCAGCACTTCT
Organism: Bufotes viridis; assembly: GCA_033119425.1. Classification (NCBI taxonomy): domain Eukaryota; kingdom Metazoa; phylum Chordata; class Amphibia; order Anura; family Bufonidae; genus Bufotes; species Bufotes viridis. The sequence goes on along the minus strand of CM065591.1, from coordinate 40,666,803 downwards.
TGAAGGCGATCCAAGGAAGGTAGGGGGTTAACCTAGGTCTTCCAATCACTGTTATATTTCTATATCTGAAATTCAAAATGGTTGCACCCCAAAAATGACAATCATTCTTTCACCAGTCATTCCCCAGAACTTTTGCATCTATATCCTCATGTTTTGTTTTTCCTCTTCTGAAGCAAGCGGTGCAGCAAAATAAAAAAATAACAGTTACTTTCATAAAATAAATGCTCTAAAAATGATTTTAATGGAATAGTATTTGTAGATGTCGTGCAGCTCATCTATGTTTCTACATGGAAGTTGTTTCGTTTTACAGTTTGGCATAAAAGAAATGAAGGAAATGTGTTTAAATGAAACATGTTATGGATAAGATTTTATCGTAAAGGCTTTGGGATATTATTGCAAAATGTTACTTTCTAGAACATAGATGGATAGTATATTTCCCAGGTTACAAATAGTGCTTTCAGAGCTAGTAGGACAAATATTTAACACCCATGGGCTTGGAATTATTTAGCATCGGATATAGCACTACTGTGCCAAATAGCATGCAAAGCTAGGTTTGATTTAGAATTACAGCTATTAAACCCTGAAGGTTATGAAAACAGTGACAATCTGTTGCAATACGCAGTGATTTCACATAAAACACTTATGTGCTGATCAGTAGTTTTAAAGTAAGTGAAGCAATTTCAGTCAAAGTCCTTTTCAAATATATCTTAAATTAAATCAAGAGACAAAAGTCAGAGGAAATGTGTTTTTATCATCTGTGACAGGATGTTTAAATGCCTTAACATTATGACAACATTGTTTTGTGATACAGAGCCTTTCCTCAGCCGCCGTACAATATAAATATCAGCAGAAGATAAAACTGGAGCTTTTTTTTATAGTACATTAAATTAAGCAGATTCCTTTTCCTTTGGTATCTGTCATTATGTTTTACAATTGTGTTTTAATTAAACAGTTTTCTATTGCCCTATGTTGTAAGTTATTGCACTTTACAATTAATCTACAGTCGCTGTTCTGCTTTATTCCAAACTTCGAGGCATCTGTGCGTGGTGCCCTGCTCTTCTGTGCAGCCCTGTGCATTGAGGCCTCCATGCCCTGTGTTCAATGCCTCTGTCCCTGGGGTTATCCAAAGTCTAAAAGATCCTTCCCCCCAAAAAAACTGGGCCTCTCATATATATTATACTTACCTGCACCCCAGCACCCGGGTCATTCCTCATCCCCGGCGTGGTCGGCTATTGGCTGCTCTCCTCTATCACCAGATATTTTCATCCACGCAATGGGGAGATGCAGTGGTGGCCATGCAGGGATCTTGAGTAACCCGGGTGGTGGGGAGCAGGTAAGTATAATGTATATGAGGGGCCAGGGCACTTCGGATAACCCCTTTTAACATTGCTTCTCCTGAGTTCTCTACTGCTGCCTTCCATGTGCACAAGCACTGATTTTGATTCCTTAAACAGACACTTCCATTTTTTAAACTCAATGGGGGTCATTTATCAGTCTGAAATATGCCTAAATTCAGTGTATTTCAGGTGTATCTCAGGCGCAGACTGCAACGCAATGGCTAGCTACAGTACACTACAGTTTGCAACTTCTCCCCGCTCACGCCAGGTCTAAAATTCTGGACATGGCGTGGAATGGGAATGCCTTGCAGGACCATCTCCTTTACCATTTTCTACACCTGTTTTAGGCGCAGAAAAAAGGTCTAAATGTAAGACAGCAAGTAAGCTGTCTTACATTTAGAACTGGCACAGGATCCGCCAAAGTTATAGAGAGGCTGGCGCCTCTTCATAACTTCGGTGGAACTACCGCCAGCTTAGGAGTTTAAAACGTCAGTCTTAATAAATCTGCCCCAATATTCATTAAACATATTTTTTAGGTTGTTTGACTGTTTTTCATTTCAACAGTACTGTACTTTAGAAAATTAAAGAAAAAATATTTTGTTTCTGTTAAAGAGGACCTGTGTCACCACAAAACACATTGACATCTGAAAGCATCATGTTATAGAACAGGAGGAGCTGAGCAGACTGATATCTAGTTTTATGGGAAAAGATTAGGTAAAACTTGTAATTTATAAATTTTTGTTATATCTTAATTTTTTTCACTGTCTGAACAACTAGTGATACAGGAGGGAGGTATTATCAGTGATTGATAGCATTGTGTGTATACAGCGATAGCTGTCAGTCACTGATAACCCCTCCCTTCCATACTGATAATTGTTCAGGAAGTGAAAAAAAGCAAAGCTAAAAATGAAATAATAATCTTTTCAGCCAAAACTAAGCATCAATCTGCTCAGCTCCATCTGATCTATAACATGGTGTTTTTACAGTGCATTGCAATTTGTGGTGAAAGGTCCTCTATAAGACCTTCATTATAGTTAGGTAATCCATTGTCAGTTTACAGCTGCTGTGAAGGATAATGTTATCTGCTAGTATAAAGTAGATGCAAAATTGGGATGACAGTATTACAGCTCTTTTCGTCTTAAGAGTCCTAGATAAAGATGTCCACAGAAGAGCAAGACACTGATTAGAGTAATGTGTAATTCTCTAACTGAGTCACAACTGGGGGGTGGGAGCTCTCTCTGCAGTGATGGACTCACTGAGAAAGTCAAACCAGGCTAGTACAGGCTGATTAATAGAGATGTCCAGAGATGTCCCGAACTATTCGCCGGTGAACAGTTGTCACTACCACAGCTCTGTTTCTCCACCCCTGTGATGATGTCACTACTAGAGCTTGAAGGAGTTCTCTCTGCTCTGTTTCTCCGCCCCTGTGATGAGGTCTTTACTTTCAGTTTCCCTCCTCCCAGCTGTCCCTCCTGTGATTCATTCCTCTTCCTATAAAATACCCCTCTTCCTGTTTAATCGTGCGGATTATACTTTTCATTTGAGTTGTATCTCTCGCTTGAGTATCTTCACTTGTGTGATATCTTTTCACTGGACCTGTGTTCTGCTGAAGCAAGTACTTCGGATATTGTCTGCTGACTTTGGATCTGTCTTCACTGCTCCTGCAGCTCCTTCAGTTAAGTGTGCAGACATTGTGTGTTTCTGTTTGTTTGCTGACTGGATCCGAGGCGACCCCGGTTCCGTCCATATACAGAGCAGGGCACCGGTGGCCGTGTCCCTTCCACTATTGTAGGGGTTACAGTGGTCATCAGCCTTAGGTACGCGGGCATGTCTCGATCCACCATATGGATCTGGACATGGGCTTAGCAGCATAGGGAGAGCTTTTAGGGTCTGACAGGGGTCACCCTTTATGTTCCCTAGTTTGGGTCCGGTCAGTAGCTAGTTCACTGTGTATGCTCTTGTTGCTCACATACAGCCGTGACAACAGTTCCCGGCGAACATCGCATGTTTGTGTTCGCCGCGGCAGGCGAACATATGCGATGTTCGATTTGCCCCCTATACTTTATCATTGAGCAAACTTTGACCCTGTACCTCACAGTCAGCAGACACATTCCAGCCAATCAGCGTACACTCCCTCCCAGACCCTCCCAACTTGTATCAAAATGCAATGACAGCATCCATCTTAGATTTATTGTGAAGCTGCGGTGTTAGTTAGAGCAGGCAGAGTGCTGCTGCTGCTGAATTAATAGGGATAGCTAGGCCAGTGTTCTGTGTTTACTAAAGTCCTCAAAGACTCATCGGCCTCTTTTACACGAGCGTGTCCGGATTAGGCCCCATTCACACGTCCGTAGTGTGTTTCGGATGCGCAAAATGCGGATCCGCAACACACCATGCCGGCACTGCGGACAAGAATAGGACATGCCCTATCTTTTGCGGAGCCGCGGCCGGATGTTTTGGGGCCGACACCCAGAAGTTCAGGGCCACAGCTCCGCAAATACGGCAGCAGAGAGCACATAGGTCCGGATGCATTGCTGATGCATTCAGTGAAAACTGTGCGATTTCACAGGCAAAGCCATTCAGTTTTGAATGTGATTGCGTTCAGTTGTTCATTTTTTTCCACGCGGGTGAAATGCGCTTTGGTGCATTTTTCACATCGCGGTAAAAAACTGAAGGTTTACAAACAACATCTCCTAGCAACCATCAGTGAAAAACGCAACTCACCCGCACTTGCTTGCAGATGTAATGAGCTTTTCACGCAGCCCCTTTCACTTCTATGGGGCTAGGGCTGCGTGAAAAACGCATTGCATGCACAAGCAAGTGCGGGTGAGTTGCGTTTTTCACTGATTGTTGCTAGGAGATGTTGTTTGTAAACCTTTAGTTTTTTACCACGCATGTGAAAAACGCATCAAAGCGCATTGCACCCGCGTGGAAAAAAATGAACGCAATTGCAGGCAAAACTGAATGGCATTGCCTGTGAAATCGCACAGTTTTCACTGAATGCATCAGCAAACGCAGAATATAGAACAAGTGATGCACAAGTGATTAGTGAAAAAAAAAAACGCTCATGTAAACAGACCCATTGAAATGAATGGGTCAGGATTCAGCGCGGATTGAACTGGTGCGGAAAACTCGCTTGTGTGAAAGGGGCCATCTGCTGTAAGGACAGCGTCCTGACAGCACCCCAAAAAGCCCTTTTTCGGGGCTGATACATCATTCTGCTTTTATTTATATATATATATATATATATATATATATATATATATTGCAGTTGCCTGCCTGTGTGTGAGAGGCTGCAGGCCCACAGACTGTACTGTGTGCTAACCACTCATATCGGGTGGCACAGTACCTTGCAGATAAAATAGTCATGCAATTTTTACCCTTTAATATAATTGCAGTTGCCTGCTAGTGTGTGTCAGGCCCACAGACTCTACTGTGCCCACTGCCCACCACTCATATAGGGTGTCACAGTACACTGCACGGCGCACGCGCAGTGCCCCAAATTGGAAGGAAGAGGACCGACCAACCATCTTTTTCCATCTCCTAGTTCCTAAAATCTATTCCATACACCGACCCCTGATAGGGGACAAAACAGAGATTAAACTGGTAAGAACAGATTTTTTTAATTAAAAAAAAAGAGGACATGCTCTGCAGAGCTGGGTATTTTTTGGCCGCGTTACTGAACGCTCATGCACAATGGCTGTAGGCTCATGGGTCCTTTTGCGGAGGTGACAAACCTGGTCAGTCAAACCCAAGGCAACATCGACCTCATCCCATATGCGTTTTTTCTGGAGCGTGCCCTGCGAAGAGTGCTGGATCAGGCCGTAGAGGATCATGAAGAGGAAGAGTTGTGGTCACCATCAACACCAGAAGCAGCCTTGTTGTTGTCAATTGCTGGACCTGCGGCAACACAGAGAGAGGAGTCTGAAGAAGAGGAGTCAGAGGAGGAAGGCGGCTTTGAGGAGGTGGAAGACCAAACACAGCAGGCATTCCAGGTAGTTTGTTGTCACCTTCCGGGGACCCTCGGTGTTGTAGGTGGCTGGGTGGAGGAAGAGACCTTTAATGACATCAGTGAGGACAAGGAATGGGACATGGCTAGCTTGGTATCCAACCTTGTGCAAATGGGGAGTTTGCGGTTGTGCAAATAGACTGTTTGCAGTTGTTTGCGGTGCGTTAAACGGGGAGTTTGGTCTGTCAGAGTTTGGTCTGTCACTGTGAAGCGGGCGTAACCCATACACTACCTGATCAATACAACATCATACCTGATCGTATACACACACTGAGCGTTTTAAAGCACGTTATTCCAAATAATTTAGGAATGTTAGTTGATTTATGCCCTTTATGGATTAAAACCCGACTCTGCGTCAACTTCGTAATTTGGTAATTAGTTTTGCCATGGATCCCTCTCCGGTATGCCAGAGTCCAGGTGTTAGTCCCCTTGAAACAACTTTTCCATCACTATTGTGGCCAGAAAGAGTCCCTGTGGATTTTAAAATTCGCTTGTCTATTGAAGTCTATGGCGGTTCACCCGGTTCGACTGTTTGCGAACATTTGCGGAAGTTCGCATCACCGTTCGCGAACGGAAAATATTATGTTCGCGATATCTCTACTGATTAACACATTAAAAACAGCCTAGTAGCTGCACACAGATCCAAAGGAGGGTTAACCCTCATAACAGCAGAATGAGGTGAGATTTAGTGTTGAGCGAGCATGCTTGGCTAAACACCAGTTCGACTTGAGCATTGCTAGGATTTCTCTAGTGTTATGAAAGTTACAAGAAATTATATGGATCTGCAATTGGTTTGCTATGACTTAAAATAACATAGAATAGAAAAATAATAATAATAATCTTGAACTAGTAGGTGGAGGTCAAAGTGGAGTAGGAGGTTGAGGAGGTGGTAGATGTGGCGGTGTAGGTGGAAGCAGTGGTAGTAGAGGAGGAGGAGATAGAAAAGACAGTTTTTTTTTAATATAAATTTGGGAAGGCCCCAAAACATTGGGAAATGGAAAAGAGAATGCAAAAAGAAAGTGCGCTGGAGTGTAACAAAGGCTGGGTGCGGCCGGTATACTTGTCTATTCTGCACAAGGTACAGACAAGTCCTGTGGGATCCATGCCTGGTTCATTTTAATGAACGTGAGCTTGTCCACATTGGCAGTAGACAGGCGGTTGCGGTTGTCTGTTACCACCCCCCCTGCCTGGTGCCTGGTTAGAATGTGGGAAACTTGGCGTTCGTTGCGCAGGCACTGCAGCATTTGCTTGCTTATGTGTGCCAGGCTGCCCAGGGTCAACGACAAGCTGTCCTCGGTGGGAGGTGTATCGTTTGTGTCCTCTGTATCCCCCCGGCCATGCTGTGAGGCCAATGAGCTACTTTGGGTGCCACCCTACTGTGAACATGATTACTCCTCCTCATCCTCCAGAACTGTTTCCTGGCTGGACAGTTGTGTACCTGGCCTCTGTTGGTGCAGGAACCCACCCTCCGAGCCACTTGTGAATGATTGGACTGTTAACCGTGGAAATGATCCCTCTTCCTCCTCCTCTTCCTCCTATGCCACATCCTCTTCCATCATTGCCAGAAGTGTTTTTTTAAGGAGACACAGAAAGTGGGATAGTAATGCTGAGGACGGTGTCATCGGCACTGTCCATTTTCGTGGAGTACTCGAAAAAGCGCAACATGGCACACAAGTCCCGCATGGAGGCCCACTTCTTGGTAGTGAAGTGGTGCTGTTCCGCAGAGCGACTCACCAGTGCGTGCTGCAGCTGAAACTCCACTATCGCCTGCTGCTACTCGCACAGTCTCTGGAGTTCCACCTTGTGGGTACGTCGCATATGAGGCGGTGAGCGGGAAGGCCAAAGTTACGCTGCAGCGCAGACAGGTGAGCAGTAGAGTGAGAACCACAAAAGCTCCCACAGACGGCCCACACTTTCTGCAGCAGCTCTGACATATCGGGCTATTTTTCAGGAACCTCTGCACCACCAAATTCAGCACATGCGCCAGGCAAGGGATGTGCATCAAATTGGCTAGGCCCAGAGCTGTTCGATATTTTACCCATAATCACACACCAACGGGCTAGGCTTGAGGCTCAGTGGCACCAACCACTCATCGGTCTGATGTTCCATGCCCGTCCACAGCTCCTCTGTGGTGTGGGGTTTTTCTCCCAAACAGATGAGCATCAAAACAGCCTGCTGTCGTTTCCCCCTGGCTGTGCTGAAGTTGGTGGTGCAGGTGTAACGCTGACCGGATTAGGAGGCTGTAGAGGAGGAAGTGGAGTAGGAGGCAACAAGAAACGTCATGCAATCCTCGGTGGCTGAAAGACATGCACCAAACTGCTATCTGCCTCAGGCCCAGCCACCACTGCATTTACCCAGTGTGCAGTTAGGGAGATATAACGTCCCTGCCCGGGCTTACTGGTCCACGTATCAGTGGTTATGTGGACCATGCCACAGATGACGTCGCACAGTGCCCACCTGATTTTGTCCGCCACTTGCTTGTGCAGGAGAGAGATGGCTTGCCTGGAAAAGTAGGGGTGGCTGGGAACCATGTACTGTGGGACAGCCAACGCCATAAGGTTTTTAAAAGTCTCCATCTCCACCAGATGGAATGACAGCATTTCAAAGACCAGGAATTCAGGGCCAGGAATTCAGGGCCAGGGATCGCTAGTCGGTAGAGGGGTACTTCCTCATTCTCTCCAGTGTATGGGGGATGGACAGCTGAACGCTTCCATGGGACAGTGTGGAGATGCTTGGTGGCAGTGATGGTGGTGGAGGTGGTGAGGTTGCTGCCACATCCTCTGTTTGTGGGGTGGCAGGTGCCACTGTCACTCCAGAGGGGGAGGAAGAGGCCGAGACTGCAGCAAAAAAGGGACCAGGAGGAGCCTGAGATTCTTTGTGGTTTTTGAGGTGTTTACTCCACTGCAGCTCGTGCTTTGCATTTAGATGCCTGGTCATGCAGGTGGTGCTCAGGTTTATAACATTTATGCATCGCTTCAGGCTCCGATTGCACAGCGTGCAAACCACTCGCGTCTTGTTCTTCAGCATATTGTCTGAAGAACTGCCACACCAGGGAATTCCTTGGAGCTGGCTTTGGTGTGCTCAGTCCCTGGGTACGGTGGGCAGTAGCAGGTGCACTGGCTAGGGGACAGCCACTCTGTTTTTGTATCATGCTCCCTCTTTTGCTGTGCGGCTGGCGCTGTGTGACCACCACCTCTTCCTCCAAACTGCACACTCTACATCATCTTCCACCCACTCTTCACCCCTGCCCTCTTTGCCGGTCTGCACACTGCAGAAATCCGCAGCAGTTGGCACCTGTGTTTCATCATCATCAGAGACGTGCTGCGGTGGTCCTCCCATGTTCACATCCTGAAACATAACTGGTTAGGCATCAGTGCACTCGATATCTTCCACTTCCTGGGCAGGGCTAGGTGGATGGCCCACGGAAACCCTGCCAGGAGAGTCATCAAAAAGTATAAAAGACTGCTGCATGACTTGGGGCTCAGACTGCTTGGCTGATTTGTAACGGGGTGAGGTGAAAGACATATGCCCATGGGCTGTAGGTGCCAACTCTGCGCTTCCAGCAGGGGACCGGGTGGGAGACAATGGGAAGGAACTGGAGGCACTGTCATACACCCAATCTACTACAGCCTCTACTTGTTCTGGTCTTATTATTCGTACACCGGTATTCAGGCCTACAAAAAAACCCTGACTGAAGAAGATGTTTCATTTGGGTGGGTAGCTGGAAAAGATCGACCATGTCCTCTACCTGTAACAGGCACTTCACCAACATGATCAGCACCATGACCAGGGCCACATCCCTTATTTGATGCTCTCCTCATTCTTTGAGGTCACCCTCTAAATTAACTGATTAACTACATTAATTTCCCTGTTATGTATGCAGTGCAGGTGTACCTAACACAAAAAATTAGTATATGTCATCCATTGAACTAACAGACAAATTAACTATATTAATTTCCCTGTCACAGATGCAGTGCAGGTGTATCTCACTCAAAAAATGGGTATATGTCACCCACCAAACTAACAGACAGATTAACTAAATTAACTTCCATTTTAAGTAAGCAGTGCAGGTGTACCTCACATCAAATATGGGTATATGTCACCCATCAAACTAACAGACGGATTAACTATATTAATTTCCCTGTCACGTATGCACTGCAGGTGTACCTGACACCAAAAATGGGTATATGTCACCCACCGAACTAACAGACAGATTAACTATTATATTTTTGTGCCAGGGGTACAAAGATGGTGCATTGCATCCACAAAAAAAATCGCTATAGTTCAACCACAGAATTAATAGCCAGATTAATCATTATTTTTCTGTGTCAGGGGTGCAAAGATGGTGCCTTCTACCCACAAAAGATCGGTGTAGGTCACCCACAGAATTAACAGTCAGATTAATTATTATATTTATGTGTTAGGGGTGCAAAGTTGGTGTATTCCCCCCCACAAAAAAATGACTATAGGTCACCCACAGAATAAATAGCCAAATGAGATTCCTAACACTCTCCCTCACTTCAGCTGCCTTCTTCCTGTCCTTGCACTACTCAGAGCTTATGGGCAGTGCTAGATGTGATCCAACTTGTATAGAGGCTGGGTCACATGATGCATCGGCCTATCACAGCCATGCCATTACTAGGCATGGCTGTGATGGCTTCTAAGTGTCCACAGCTTAAAAGCTTGCTGACTGGCTGCCCTGCAGCCTTTCAACAAGCTGTATTAAATGCCCAAACACCAACCTCGAACCCGAACTTTTGCTGCTAAGTTCAAGTTCGAGTCCGGGTACCCAAACTTGGAAAGTTCAGTATGGTCCCGAACTTTGCACTTTGGGTTCACTCAACACTAATAATGAGTGCTAATCAGCTGTACAGATAAAGGTTACAGATGGGCTTTGTATAAAGAAGAGAGTGTAACGAGGAGCTGGTGACGAGCTCCCTCTCTGCAGTGTCGCTGGCATCCCGCTTGTCAGGAGGAGCGAGGACAAGTCCGGCGTTTTCATCTCCATAATAACAATGGGTCAGGGAGGACCCGGGAGCACTCGCTTCCTCAGAGCAGCCAGTGGCCTCCATCCCCTAGACAATGAGTGATAAATTGGCGCTCAGGTGTTGTGATTCAGAGAACGTCACATGATCCATCCAATGGGCCTATTTAAATAGGCAGCCTGCTGGCCACAGGTTTCCTGTGATTGGTCTTCCTACCCTCACTATCTTTTTCCTATTGTGCCTTTCTGTGTGTTTGGACCTCAGCTCTTTTTTTGACCTTGACCTTGTGACCTCCCTGGAATTGACGTTACCTCTTGGCTTCTGACTACGGCTTGTGTTTTGACCTCCTTGTTGTTTTGCTCCCTGTTTACCTGCGTGACCTCCTGGCTTCGACTTTGGCTTGCCTGATTCTGTTACGGTACTACTCTTATCTTCTTAAGCTCCTGCACGTATCTAAGCGAGGGACTGCCGCCAAGTTGTACGCCATCGGTTAGGATGGGCCGTGCAAGTAGGCAGGGACAGAGGTGGGGTGGAGTTTAGGACAGCAGTTATCCCTACCCTCTGTCGTAACAGAGGGCCTGCTAGTCTGAAAGCGATAGAGAAAAACGATTGCATTTTTTTAAACAAAGATCAATTGAAAAAAATTATTTTTAGCCCAAAATGAGTAAAATTCAAAAATGCTAAAAAACATGCCCCTCATGCCAAAGGTATCCATATTCTTTTTGGAATATTTACTTAAGGCATTTATCATCAGTAATCATTCTGTTGTAATGGAATTCATCCTTATATATTGACGACTCCTTTACTAAAAAAAAGTTGGAAAATTTTAATTGTAAAAATGTGCATAAAACAATATAGTAATACACACAAAGCAGAAATGATACCTGTTATTCCGACTGGGAATTAATAGCTTGATATTAACATTTCCCTATAAAGTGTCTCACTACACAGTCATCACTGGTTGAGCAATGTCAACTTCTTCCTTATGATGCCTCCATATTGAAAATGTTGTCGATATTACAGCATCCATTTTTTCAGATTTCATATGAATCCTCCACAGAAATGCTGAGTGTGTCTCTGTATGAATTCATCACATACTGTAGGTAATTTACCTAGAAAATTACTAAAGCTCTAAAAATCTGTTCAGATTTGATGAACGCTAACTCTTCTAGAAATATTACTCATTGTAAATCAGACAGCTGAACTAATCTGTTTAATACTGGTGATTAAGATACAGAAAAGAATTAAACTAAATTGTACTGCGGCTTTTTTTAGCTATGAATGCAATGCAGGTCATGATTTTGTCCTTGTTGTGTATTATGTGTCCAGAGGCTCTGATGTAGTGTAGGTTTGGCAAACTAAATGGTGAGCGATAAGATGAAAAACCTAACAAATAAAGTAAACGTCAAGCTCAATGGGGAGCGATAAGATGCAGGACACAACGAGTAAACAAAGAATAAAATACTGAGCAAGCATTATGAATCAAAGGCTGGGGAAAGGAAACAGTGCAAGTAAATAAAGCCAAGAAAAACCTCAAGGGAACAAAGGGAAAGATCTCGAATTAAGCAAATACACAACATCAAGAAACAGAATCCATCTGCAATAATACAAATAACATCCCCCTTCTCTAAATGTGATTTGAGATGCCTTAGACATAATCTTAGCACCTTAGTAAGAAGGGTAAAAACTACTTTACTCCTCCTTAAAAGAAAAGTGTATCCAGTGCTGTTATGTTTTCCTATGGCTTACTGATGACCATAATACCGTTGCAATGCAACCAAAGTTGAACTGTTGTGCATCACTTTGGGTGAAACGCCTTGTATGTATTGAATCTATGGTGGGATGTGAAGTTATGGCATCACAGGCAGCCTGTAATGGTGCATGGACAATTTGGAGTAGTCATATACCTTGAAAAGAGTGTCAAGGAACCTTACAGATGTTACTCATTATCCACACTGATAACTGATGAACTGCACTGCAAGTTATTTATTGCACTTTTTTCTGTGAACCATTAGTGGCAGGGAAGGGTTAACTGCCTAGTAATGCAGCAATTGCTGGGCTGAGTCATGGTTCAGTGTAGGGATCATGGTGCTGGCCATGTCAGCTAGTACTGTTAGGGAAACTAAGGTCCCCGTCCAGATCATAAGCAATCAACCACTAAACTGCCTTCTAAATCTACTTCAAGTAGTATGAAGTTAAGGCTACCCCTAGGTTCTTTAACAGATCCTGCGGAAATGCTGTATGGACTTTTCTGTAGGGACCAGGTTAAATCTGCAGAGTAGATATGAGAAAACTTGTGCAAGCACACTAGTGGCAAATGGTTAATGCAGTAAATGAGAGGTAAACCCAGAAGAAGGCCAATGTCAGTTACGAGCAGCCACACGGTAAATCCAAAAACAAGCCAGAAGTCAAAAAGCAGTCAATAGGAAGTTCAACAATGTAGAGCCTGATTGTCACAAGAGGTAGGGATGAGTGCAGCCCTAAACTCCACGAGTTGAAGTTGATTAGCATAAAACTTTGGTCCAACAGTATTAGAATGTATTGGCGCCGATGAGACAAAGTTATTACTTTGAGAAGTCTCGAGCAACTTCATGTAATAACTTCATAGATGAATTTTTACTGTAAAAAAAAACATTTCCCGAACCTGGGTTCGGTCCCAAGTGGTACCTTGGAACCGAACCAGAGTTCCGGAAATGTTTTTTTACTGTAAAAATGAATCTATGAAGTTATTACACGAAGTCACTCGAGACTTCTCATAGTAATAACTTAATAACTTCGGCTCATCTGAGCCAATACATTGTAATACTTTAAGGAGCGCTTGCTTTGTACAGTATTGGACCGAAGTTTTATGCGAATCAACTTCGGATGTTTCATCCGAAGTCAATTCACTCATCCCTACGTGTCAACTTGGCAACCCTCCCAGCACAGTCCTGTATAGTGACTTGGTTGTGGGAACTCTAGACAAGGATATTCTGCAGAGGTAAAAAGAAAAAGGGGTCCAGGCATAGTCTTGTGGTCACACTCAGGAGGGCCACTTTGAGAGACAGAAGAAAGAGAGAGTCCTTGTAGCTAGCTGAAAGTGAAGGGGAGTTGCACTAGCTATAAAGGTGAGCCAACTCAGGGCCTAGATAGGGCAAAGATGCAGCTAAGCATGGCAGAGACCAGAGCTAGGGGTAGAAAGAAAATAGCTAACTGATAGCAGCCCAGATCTGTTGAGAAGACAGGACAGTGACCAAGAACAGCAAACCTTCCACCATTTACAATGAGGGAGGCAACTTTCTGTGAGCAATACTGTTTGTCTCAAGGAGAGGAACAGTAGTATGAGCACATTAGTTGTGAGGAGAGAGATACTACAACCTGGGAACATCTATTTGAGGCTGTCCATATTGTGTAAGACCGCATCACAAGAAGGAGATACCTAGGTGACAACTGCAGCTTAGCCATTTTCACCACTGCCACTTTGAGTTACGGTGGATGCACTGCAAGCCATGGGAGAGAGTAGGCTGCTGCCTCTTAAAAAGACAGCTCTACTGTTGCACCTCTTACCTCTTACTAAGAATGTGCTCTCTGTAAGTACAGTAACTCTGTAACCATAAGCTTGTTGTCTTGTGAATGTAACTACAAAGCATGTTGCCCCCTGTAAAATTATTGTAACCATTAAGCATGTTGCCTCACACAAGACCAGTAAATATTCTTGTTGCAGGTTCCACATGTGTCTGACTGAATTTCACTCAAGGGCCATACAGATCCTTTTATTAAAGAAGCACTCTCACAAAAATGTTCATTCTCTGACCTGTTAGAAAGGTACATGATGTAAACTGTAGTGAGGATAATCTTCTTACCAGTGACTGTATTTGTGAGTTATCCCCTCTCTTCTGATCCTCAGCTTTGTCAAGCGACCCACACTCTGAATGCTCATTAGCAATGATCTGGCAGTGTAATACTACCACTGATTACCCAATGAATGAGCAAACACTTGTTCATCAGGTAATTGGAATCTATTATCGGGTTTAAAAATCCTCGTTTGTTGGCGGAAGATTGTGCCGTGTAATCTCAATCTGTTGCTGGCAAACAGTGAATTCAGTATGGGGACGAGCGATGGCATTAGCGATTGTTTGTCCCCATACTGAGGAGGAGATTGCTGTGTGTAATAGCAGCGGCTTCCACCACTAGCGACCAGACGATTGCATGGAAAGAAAGCTTTCTTCCCAACAAGCCCCTGCTTCACCTGCAGGTGTATTATGGGCCCAACACCAGCCATATGAATCATAAGAGTCTGTAGTCTTGAAATGATTCAATGACTTCTATGGCAAAGTATTGTGGGCATGTGCTATGACCAGTGCAGAGATCAATGGGTAGGTTAAGAGGAGATGAGTTGTGATCACCAGCAATAGTCAATGGTGGAGCCTGTGTTTGTAATACTGATGGTGATGTTAATGAGCTGATTGCTCAAAAGAAAAGATCTACGTATTATGAAGCTCAGTTGTTAGGATTTGGTAATATAGTAGATGATGGCATTAAAAATTTAAAAAGTAAAAATTCGTTAAAAATATTTTAACATAAAAACTTGATTCAAGAAATAGATAATTTGTTTAGTGTTGTGGTCTGACTTGTTTGAAAATATCACATAGCCCCAAAGTAAGAACAAGATCTTGTACTCACCACTTAATCTCCTGCCATCTCCTGTAATACCTCTCTGGTTCTCACCTGTGGTTTGTGTTTACATGGTGCAGCAGTGACATAGACTTATATGGCACATGACTGCAGCAGCCAATCACTGGCATTAGCAGTATATGATACAACATCATTGAGACCAGTAATTGGCTGCTGCAGTCATGTGCTGTATATGGCTGTGCCACCAGTGCAGCCTGTAAGCACAGACTGCAGATTAGAATTGGAAGTTATTGCTTGAAAAGGCAGAGTGGTGAATATAAGATTTTTTATTTATTTTTTAATCATATTTAGGACATCTTGGAAAGATTCTTAAATAAGTAGGACAACCCCTTTAAAGCTACCAATATAGTAAAAAAAAAAAAAAGTAATTTAAACCTGTTACAGGTTAGAGTACTGTTGAGCTAAATCAAAGCCAAACAAATTGACTTCTATCTGAATTTCAAGAAAAAGTTAATTCTCCGCAAAGCCGTATTTCCTTGTGCTTCGCGATAACCAATCTATTTTTCCTGAAAAGGCAACAAAAAAAAAACAAATTTTGCGTGGGGTGAAGTATGACATTACCAAATCACTGCGCTGGCCGTCATGATGTTTGCCCCACCCCCCCCCCCGGCCAGCATGATGGCGTGTCTTCAATGAAGATGGCCGCGACGGCCTCTCCACAAGCAAATTGATAAAGTGAGTATGATTTTTTTTTTTTTACGCCTAAAAATCTTTAATTTTAATCTCAGATGCTGTGATGAACGCGGCATCTGAGGGGTTCAACGACTAGGGGCGGTGTGATCACTGTTCCCTATCATTTGCTTTGTGATGAAGTAATTAGTCACAAATAGAATTTCTTTGTTAATTTCGGCGATGCAGCCGAATTGAATTTTTCATAACTTCGCTCATCACAAAGTTAGGTCTGTCAAGCACTATTTGGATCCATTACAGGGTGCATCCATTGATGGCACATGTGAGTGTATGATCCATGTATTATAGTCACAATACCTTATAGTGAATCTGTCACTCACCAGCAACCTCCCTATGCAGCTGTTTGCACAGACACATAGCTGTGGTTCTCCTGATTGAACCGCTGCCTTTATTTTGTCACTATGAGGCTTCGTTCCCAAGTTATGACTCATTATCTTAAGATGCAAATTAAGCATTTGTTGCAATGATGGCATTATTGTTGCACCCGGGCTCCGCTCCTTTCTGTGGCCAGCCCCTTCCTCACTGCTTTGATTGACAAGCCCAGGCAGTGGCAGAATAAAGAGGGACAGACTGGCCACAAAAATAAGTGGAGCTTGGGAGCAACAAGAGCAATTGTGACTCCCTCATTGCACCAAATGCCTAATTTTCATATTAAGAAAAAGGTGAATAATAGCTATGTGTTTTGCAAAAGTTTGATAGGCGGTGTGCTGGAGACAGATTCCCTTTAAACCTTCCTTGGGTGGGTCCTAATGTTGTGATCCTAATATGGATGCAAAAATGCAGCTTTAATTATGTTTGTGAGAAATAATTTATTTATATATTTTTTAATTACTTTATTTTATTGAATTTGGATTCTATTTGATCCATAAGGCACACTTTACCTATGCTGTTTCTTTATTTTTTGGCTTTATTATTGTGTTTTTTTCGTCATTTATACTCCTAGAATAGACAGGCACTGTCAGATCCAGTTTAACACAGAAGTTAAGAGTACCGAGTGATATGTGCACTCTGTGTATATGGATTGAGTTGGAATGTCATGCAAGATTTGGGTTCTAAGACTCTGTTCTGTAAGCACAAGCGATAAGAGCTCAAGAGCTTAAAGAGCAAGAAAGGCGGATTATATGTGGATATATGACCAAATGGAGCATTTCATTCATTCAATGTGATTACAGGCAAATATGTCCTACTCTCATAATAAACCTCATGATGAATTTGCCTACATTTTAATAGCGTTATCTACAGTATACATGCTGATTTAGATGAAGCATTCAAATGGCTTGTATTAAAAATGAGACGAAACGAGAATTACTCCAGACATCTAGTAATTCTACAACTGACGAGAAATTTACAAAATGTATTCATAAGAAAGCTTCATGGACTTTTCATACAATATAAGTCTCTCATATTTTCCTATGCTTATGTCTTTCTACATATAGCATCCCTGTCTGGTACCTGGTACCATTCCAGGATGGTATGTGGCATACAGTATGCTTAGATGAAGCAGCTAAAATGCTTGTACTGTACTCGGGGCATATTCTCTGGTTTTGTTTTTTATTTTTGTTTTATGTAAAGGCAATTTCTGAGAGTTTTTTCACTAATGACCTATCCTCTGGATAGGCATTAGTATCTGATCAGTGGTGGTCCGACAACCCAGGGCTCCCCCTGATCAGCTGTTTGAGAAGGCAATGGCATTCATAGTAGCACCTTAGACTTCTCTCAGCTCACCATGCACAGTGCTGTACATTGTGCAGCAACTGTGCTTAGTATCACGGCTCAGCTGCTTTCACCTCAGTGGGGCTGAGCTGTGTCCAGGCCATGTGACCGAAGAATGTGTTGTTACATAGCTTACGCATAGCTCAAAAAAGCTGCAGAGCTATTGTGAGCAACGGTGACTTCTCAAACAGCTGATTGGCAGGGGTCTTGGCAGGGGTGCACCTAGCCTTTCTGCTGCCTGAGGCAAAAACTGAAACTGCGCCCCCCCATGCCAATTTCTTAACCTAACTCCTTTGCCACAGTGAAAGTGCTCAATGCCCATGGCCCTTCTGCTGCCCCCTTCTTGCCCCTCCATGGTGCTGCCTGAGGCGATCGCCTCACCTGGCCTCATTGGTGGTGCACCCCTGGGTTTTGGATATCTGATGCCCACCGATCATATTCTGATGACTGATCCAGAGGATCGGACATCACCAGTCAAGGACTCCTATAATGTTTTGCACTGTGTTATTGCACTTTGCTATTGGCTAGGTAAAAGGTAGCCACTAGTGATGAGCGAACCTGGACAATACTGGACATTTTGGTTTTCGTGTAGCCAACCCGGATTTTGGCACCAAATTCCGTGTCCGGATTAGTTGTTCGTACTTTAAATAAAGCTTGTTGAAAGGCTACAGTGCAGCCAATCAACAAGCGATTAAGCTGTGGGCACTTTAAAGCCATCACAATCATGCCTAGTATTGGAAAGCCATCACAATCATGCCTAGTATTGACATGGCTGTGATTGGCCGGCGCACCATGTGACCACGCATGTATAAATGCTGGATCACATGGTGTGCCGCCATTCTTCTCTGCCTAGTGTAGTGACATGTTGCTGCTGCACTGAGCGACAGTGTTAGGCTTTTATTATTTATAAAAAGTGTGCTGGTGACCTGTAGGCATTATTGAGGGGGGCAATACAGCTCCTTTGCAACAGTGAGACAGAAATATCATACTTAATTGCGCTGTTCAGTCTGAGAATGATCTGCTGGCTATTTTTTCCGTGCAATCCTACTCCTATGCACCAGTGACAGGGAAATATAATAGTTAATGAGTCTATTAATTTTGTGGGTGACATGACATACCTTTTTTTTTGTTGAAAAAACACTGTACTTGCCACCCTCACAGGAATATATAATAATTATTCAGCCAGTTAATTGGGTAGGTGTGTCCTACCTTTTTTTTGGTTGAAAAAAACTGTAATTTCCACCGTCACAGAGATATATAATAATTATTCAGCCGGTTAATTGGGTAGGTGTGACTTACTTATTTTTGTTGTTTAGAACACTGTACTTGCCACCATCACAGGGATATGTAATAATTATTCAGCTGGGTAATTGGGTCTGTGAGACCTACCTATTTTTTGGTTTGAAAAAACACTGTACTTGCCACCATCACACGGAAATATAATAGTTATTTAGCATGTTAATTGGGTCGGTGTGACCTACCTATTTTTTTTTGTACTGTAAACACCTTTTTTGTACTAGTTATACAATACAATTGTTTGTCTGTTAGCCAATTTTGTGGGCGACTGTAACAAAATGAGGAGAGCATCAAATAAGTGACGTGGCCCTGGTCGTGATGCTGCTGGTGAAGCTCCTGCTGCATGGAGAGGAAATTGTCGATCTGCGCCAGCTTTGCGCCCAAATGATACACCTTCCTCTGGTGCACGCAGGCGTCAGGACATTCTGCAAAATTTTTTATGCCCAAATACCGGTCTAAAAATGGTGAGACCAGAACAAGTAGAGGCGGTAGTAGATTGGATGGCTGAGAGTGCCTCCAGTTCTTTGCATTGTCTTCCACCCTGTCATTGGTGGTGAAGTGGTGCTGTTTCCCAGAGCGACTGACCCGTACGTGCTGCAGCTGAAACTCCACTATCGGCAGCTGCTGCTCGCGCAGTCTCTCCAGCATATGCAAGGTGGAGTTCCACCTGGTGGGCATGTCACATATAAGGCGGTGTAGGGAAGGCCGAAGTTACGCTGCAGTGCAGACAGGCTAGCAGCAGTAGGGTGAGAACGCCAAAAGTGTGCACTGAACTTCCTGCAGCAGCTCTGACAAGGAATTTCTGCACAACCAAATTCAGCACATGTGCCAGGCAAGGGATGTGCATCAAACCGGCTAGTCCCAGACCTGCTACGAGATTTCACCCATTATCGCACACCACCAGGCTGGGCTTGAGGCTCACTGGCAGCAACCACTCTTCTGTGTGTTATTCTGTGCCCCTCCACAGCTCCTGTGCGGTGTGGGATTTGTCCCCCAAACATATGAGTTTTAAAACCGCCTGCTGACGTTTACCCCTGGCTGTGCTGAAGTGGGCGGTGAAGGTCTTTGGCTGACCGGATAAGGAGGTGGTATAAGAGGAGGAGGAGAAAGCGGAGTAGGAGGAGGCAACAGGAGGCAAAGAATAATGCCCTGCTATCATCAGTGGTGGAAGGATATGTGCCAAACCGCTATTCGCCTCGGGCCCAGCCGCTACTACATTTACCCAGTGTGCAGTTAGGGAGATATAGCGTCCCTGCCCGTGCTTACTGGTCCACGTATCTGTGGTTATGTGGACCTTGCCACAGATGGCGTTGTGCAGCGCACACTTGATTTTATCCTCCTCTTGGTTGTGCAGGGAAGAGACGGCTTGCCTGGAAAAGTAGTGGCGGCTGGGAACAACGAATTGGGGGACAGCCACCGCCATCAGATGTCTGAAACAGTCCGTCTCCACCAGACGGAATGACAGCATTTCAAAGGCCAGTAATTTTGAAATGCTGGCATTCAGGGCCAGGGCTCGAGGGTGGGTGGGTGTTTATTTTCTCCTTCTCTCCAATGTTTGGGAGATGGACAGCTGAATGTTGCCGTGTGACATGGTGGAGATGCTTGGTGATGATGTCGTATGTGCTGGTGTTGGTGGAACATCCACTGTTTGCTGGTCTCCAGGTTCGACGGTGACGCCAGAGGTGGTGGGAGAGGCCAAGCCAGCAGCAGAAAAGGGAGCAGGAGTAGCATGAGAGAGTTCCTTGTTTTTAAGATGTTTACTCCACTGCAGTTCATGCTTGGCATGTAGATGCCTGGTCATGCAGGTAGTGCTCAGGTTAAGAACGTTTATGCCTCACTTCAGGTTCTGATGGCACAACATGTAAACCACTCGTGTCTTCAGGACATTGTGTGAAGAACTGCCTCGCCAATGAACTCCTTGGAGCAGGCCTTGGTGTGTTCGGTGCCTGGGTGCGGTGGACAGTAGCAGGTGTACTGTCTCTGGAACGGCAGCTGCGCTTTTGCACCCTGCTCCCTCTTTTGCTGTGCTGTTGCCTCTGTGCGACCACTACCTCTTCCTCAGAACTGCACGCCTTACTAGCACGACCTTCAGTCCAGTCTGGGTCTAGGGCTTCATCATCCTCCACATCAACTTCCACCCATTCATGACCCCTGCCCTCCTTGTCGGTCTGTACATTGCAGAAAGCCACAGCAGTTGGCACCTGTGTTTCGTCATCAGAGACATTTTGTGGCGGTATTCCCATGTCCTCATCCTGCAACAAAAGTGGTTGAGCATCAGTGCATTCAAGGTCTTCCTCTTCTGGGGCAGGGCTTGGTGGATGGGCCGGGGAAACCCTGCCGACAGAGTCATCAAAAAGCATAAGAGTTTGCTGCATGACTTGGAGCTCTGACTGCTTGGCTGATTTGCAAGGGGGTGAGGTGAAAGAACGATGAGCATGGGCTGCAGGTGCCAACTCTAAGCTTTCTGCAGAGGACTGGGTGGGAGACACTGTGAAGGAACTTGAGGCACTGTCAGCCACCCAATCTACTATCGCCTGTACTTGTTCTGGCCTCACCATCCGTAGAGCGGCATTCAGGCCTACCAAATAACGCTGCAGGTTCTGTCGCCAACTCGCACCTGAGGAAGGTGTTTCACTTGGACCTGTAGTTGGTGCTGAATGGCCACGTCTTCTCCCAGCAACAGGAGCTCCACCAACTCCTCATTATTTGCGTGTTCTCCTCATTATTTGCGTTCACCCACCAAGCTGACAGATGGTTTATCTCCGGTGTCAATTTAACTGCCATAGTCAACAATTAAGTTCACTAACACTAAGGCAGTGCCTTGTCATAAAAATGCTCTGTGGACCAAGAATACCGCTTTTTTTCCCCAAAAATACACGAATGCACTATTTTACAGCAGAAATGCAAAATAGGTATTTGGGCGGTGTATTTTAAACTGCTTTGTGAACCAGGAATAACTCTTTTTTTCCCCAAAATTCACAAATGCACTATTTAACGGCTGAAAATTAAACATAGGTATTTGTACGCTGTATACTATTTCCATGCTGCAATTTAAAATTGGCATTTGTACGCTGTATGCACAACTGCTTTGGAGACCCAGAACATGGATTTTTTCACTAAAACACACAAATGCAGTATTTAACTCCTGGAAATTAAACGTAGGAATTAGTACGCTTTATGCACAACTGTTTTGTCGGCCTAGAACACGGCTTTTTTTCCCAAAAATACACTGATTCTCTATTTCACTGCAGAAATGTCAAATATGTATTTGGGCGGTGCATTTAAAACTGCTTTGTGGATCAGGATTACCGCTTTTTTTTCACAAAAATACACTGATGCACTATTTGACTGCTGAAATTGAATATACGGTTTTGTGCATTGTATGCACACGTGCTCTATAGCACCACAAGTCCCAGACTACAGAAATGGACAATGTCACCCCTTAATTATACAAAAGGTAATGTAGGGGACTTGACCTGCCAGAAAAAAAGCTTTTTTTCCTTCACTGAGCTACTAAAAAGGATTAGACTGATGTCCCTGGCAGGTTGGCACACTTGCAGGTCACATGCAGTTCCAAGGACACTGCAGTGGCTAAAATGGCCACCGACCCACACCTCAGTAACAGATAGATTAAAAATAAAATTCCTTTGCAGTTGCTGGGTACATAAATGTAGGATTGCAGAAGCACCCTCCCTCAATATTTGCTGTATCTTGAGGATTGCACAACAACAGGTTCTACAGATTTCTTTCCTAATCTCTCCCAGGGACTAACACCAGCAGAGTGACATGCGGCACTAGGTGACTCCGGCTTATAAAGAGGCTGGGTCACATGCTGCACTCAGCCAATCACAGCCATGCCATTAGTAGGCATGGCTGTGATGGCTTCTTAGGGAAAAGATGTAAAACACTTTCTTATTGGCTGCTATGCATGCCCTTCAAAAAGCTATAAGAATCGCCGAACAATTGACCAGAACCCGAACTTTTATGAAAATGTTCGTGTTCGGGTCCGTGTCCCGAACACCCCAAAATTCGGTACGAACCCGAACTATACAGCCATTGTTGTACTCCAGCGCAGTTTGTGTGTTCTCTTTGCCATCTCCCAAAGTTCAGGTCCCCATTGATTCCAATGGAGTTCGCTGTTCGGGGTCAAGTTCGGAGCCCGAATTTAACTTTGAAACAAAGTTTGACCGAACCCCTCGAACCCGAACATCCAGCGGTCCGCTCATCCCTAGTAGCCACCACAAGCTCTCTGTGGCAATGAGGTGAAAAGTCCTGTGGGAAATGTGGCTGGAGGCTGACATTGCAGAGTCCTCTACCTGGAGAACCTTTTGATGGCATGACAGATGAGAAATGTTTAGAAAGGTGCAATGGCATTCTGGACAGAGACTAAGTGATATATGGGGTTGTTTTTTATGCACTCAGAGGCAGGGAATATGACTGCATGTTGGAAACATCTCATGTAACAAAAATGCTGCTTTGGAGTAACAGTCTTCTCTTTAAGCAGATAAAATGCATCTGCAGAGGTTACAGCATAGCACTGCGAGTCTAGAATGAAGAACTGCAATGTTATTGCAGGTTTGTTTGTCAGGTTTCTGACAGAGAAAAGGCCCCGAAGGTTTGTCAAAAAGATTTTGATGATATACTGTATATTACTGAAGCTTTTGCAGAGTGCACTGGGATAGGACTAAAGGCCTAGTGTGGGTAAATGAAGGAATCTACCCGTCCGTGATATAGAGACTCTGAGATAAAGACTTGCTTACAGAGATCATGGTGGCAAGTTATCATCAGACAGTTACTTTGGATAAAGAAAGCTGTGCAAGAACAGCAGAGAAATAATTTTCTGGGGAAGCCACTATTACAGGGTGTTAGCTCAGTGCTCCATTCCTGCACTGCTAACCCTACACGCAGGCACGAGTGTCTGGTAGTGGGTAGCTAAGCTGTTATATATGCCCCATGCCAGTGCTCCCTTCCTTGCAGGCACGGGTGCAGCTATGTAGTCTCTGCATCCTCCTTCAAGCTCTGCTCCCCTGCTCAGAGTCCTGTATTGTTTGTTATGGCATGTGCAGGCTTGTCTCTCCTCCTTTTGTGAGACAACATGCTCACCCCTTCTATCTTTCCCAGCCTATGGCTGGTCTGCAATGTGTTTTTAAAAGTGCTTCCTCCACTGGGAGGCTCCTGAGCTATTAGGTTCCTAGTTAGTCTAGCTTCCTGTTTGAGCCAAGGTGTTCTGTTGGTTCTTGTCATTCTGTGTACGTTTTATGGACTTTGCCTAATTGCCGCCTGCCATGACCCTGATCTACGTTTGTTGACTTTGCCTGACTGCCGCCTGCCCTGACTTCTACCTTCGTACCCTGACTACACTTCCATCTAATCAGCCTCTGGCCTCCCAGCATCCACTGGGTGTATTGTATTACCTGGAGGTCAGTCCATTGGGTTCACACTCAGGTCCCGATTCCCTTGTGTTTCAATTCCCCTCTGAGGTTGCACGTGGTAACCGCCCGGGAAAGTCTTTCCTCACCATCAGCACTGTGCCAATTTAAAAAGATTTTGCAGTACCTCTCCGGACCACCAAAACTTCCATAAAATTCTTGCAAGTAAACTGAACTGTGCTTTTGATTCCTTCTTGTTGCCTAAAACTGAGACACACAGAGCAATACTGCAGACATCTGGAATTCTACAGTATACTTTAGTTCATAAGTTTGAATGATTTATATCTAAGAAAGGACTTTTCATATTATTATAGCAACTGTATAGCTACAAATAGAGTAACTATAATCTTTCCCTATAACTAATGGAGGATGGTGCTGTGGATATAATTATAGATGAGCGAATAGAATCCCATGAAGTGGAATTTGATCCGAATTTCAGCAATTATTCGATTTGCCTAGAAGCAGAATTTCCTCGTGCTTCGTGTCGATTAATCCTGTAATTCAAATTTACTGCCTCCATTTGCGAAGGGCCGCCAGCCTCCATCTTGCTTGAAGATCTCGGCCGAAATCCCGTGTGGCGCGAGATTACATCATCACGCCGGTCGGCGTGATGACATCATACATCGAGCAAATGGACGCAGTAAGTTTTTTTTTGTGAAATTCGGCGAATCAGCTGAATCGAATCTTCAAGAAATTCACTAATCTCTAGATAGATGTTTCCGTGTCAGTTCCGTTTTTTTTGTGTGGATAGGATGTCCGTTCCGTAGCCACGCAAAAAAATAGAGCATGTCCTATTCTTGTCCATTTTGCGGACAAGGATAGGCATTATTACAATGGATCCTCAAAAAAAAACATACCAGTAAAAAAAACACGTCCATGTGCATTCCTTTTTTCCGGAACGGAACAGCTGGCCCCTGATAGAACAGTACTATCCTTGTCCGTTAGGGCTCATTCACACGAATATTTTTTGCATCCCGCATACGGACCGTTTTTTGCATTCAGTATACCATCTGTATATGCAACCATTCATTTCCATGGGTCCGCAAAAAAAACTTTATGTACTCCGTATGTATTCCGTTTCCGTATTTCCGGTTTTCCGTTCTGCTACATTTTGAATCATGTCCTATTATTGCCTGCAAATCACGTTTCGTGGCTCCATTCAAGTCAATGGGGCTGTAAAAAAAACGGATTGTATACGGAATGCATTCGTATGTTCTACGTATCCATTCCGTTTTTGCTGAAGCATTTATTGAAAATTTTATGCCAAGCCAAATTTTTAAATGTACTTACTGTTAAAACATTATTATATGCTTCCGTTTCAGTTTGTGAACAGTTTTTTGCAGATCGCAAACAGAATCGGAAGCATATAATAATGTTTTAACAGTAAGTACATTGAAAAATGAGAAACCCTATGGAAACGGAACAGAAGTGGAACGGAAACTGAAACACTATTGAAACCAACAACGGAAAAACAGATCCGTTAAAAATGGGCCGCAAAACCATACGGTCGTGTGAACGAGCTCTTATGCGGACAATAATAGGACGTGTGAAGGGGGCCTTAAGCCTCTTGCACACGACCATATTTTTTTTCCGTTTCCGTTTTTTTGCATTTTGTTTGCAGTCCCTAAAACTTTTACTGTAGGCCAGTACAGGCCTCAAATATTAGGCATTCACCTGACAGAAAAGAACTTGTGATTATGTGGCTGGAGGTACATTAGGCGGTCACCAGCTAAAAATTTTCCTGTAGGCCAGTACAGGCTCCAAAAATTTGACATTCACCTGACAGAAAAGAACAAGTGACTATCTGGCTGGAGGTATATTAGGCAGTCAGTGGATAACAATATTACTGTTGGCCACTGGAGTACAGGCCCCAAACATTAGGCATTCACCTGACAGAAAAGGCCTTTTATGTCGCTTTTTATACATAAGACAAGGACCATTCTTTGTTCTGGGTGGTGGCGGATATTTGTGGGCTTGCATGAGGAAATTCAATTAAACTTGGTCGTCACAGGTGTTAAATTCCTCAGAGATCCATGCCTTATTCCTTTTTAGAAATGTGAGGTAGTCCACACTGTTGTGAGCTAGGCACGTGCACTCAGGAACCCCCTGCTGTGCTGAACGTCCTTTTAGACAGGACACTCGATGAGGTGCAAACCAAGAGTTCCATGGCAAATTGTACCAGCTCTGGCCACAGGTCAAGCCTGCACACCCAGTAGTCCAAGGGTTCCTCTCTTCTCAAAGCGTCCACATTGGCCGTTAACCCCATGTAGTCAGACACCTGTTGGTCTAGGCGTTCCCTGAGGTTGGAGGGAGGCTGTCGATGGGTTGGCTACAAGAATGATCTCATATCCAAAGTGACCAACACATCTTCAAACCGCCCTAGGATTGGTACCCGCACCTGTTTTACTGTGTGTGGAAATTCCTCTGCCAGTGCAACAGCAGAATGCAGCATCTCTCGCAGCAAGGCCTGGAAATGCTGCATTCTGCCATCCCTCTGTGATGCTGGTAACATGTCCGGCATTTTGATGTTGTACTGGGGTCTAAATAAGTTGCCACCCACTACTGGTTCTTGCCCTTTAAGCTTTTTATACGGGGATCCCTTTTCAAACAGTGGAGCATAAAGGCCCCCATTTGCACTAAATTAGAAGCAGTGGAGCGCCCTGGCTCCTGTTCATCGCCCAGGAGAAAGTCTTCCTCGAAAAGTTTAAAGTCCCCCTCAAAGCCTGCTTTTCTTGATTCTCCTCCTGCTCTTCCCCCCAGCCACCATCCTCCTCTGACTCCTCTTCAGACTCCTGCTGACTTATCTCAGATGGAGTAGCCACCCCTGGGAATTCATTCAGCATTGCGACTTCCTCATCTTCCAGCTCCTCGACAGCTTGATCAATGACACGACGCAATGCACGCTTCAGAAAGAAGGCGTAAGGTAGGTTGTCACTGATGGCGCCCTGGCTGCAACTGACCAGTTTGGTGATCTCATCAAATGGCCGCAGAAGTCTGCATGCGTCGCACATGAGCAGCCACTGTCGTGATGAAAAGAAACCAAGCTCCCCAGAACCTGTCCTGCAGCAGAGTTCGTACAGGTAGTTGTTAACGGCATGTTGCTGCTGGAGCAAAATCACAAATGCTGGAGCTATCACAAATCAGACATCTGACGGGAAGGTGGTTTTGCCGCTGAACGTCAGCAAGGCGAGCCATGGCCGTGTAAGATCTTCTAAAATGGCCAGAGATTTTCCTGGACTGCCCCAGACGTCCTGGCAGCGAATCACTGCACGACTAAGTTCAGGGCGTGTGCCATGCACGGCACGTGTGTCATTTTGCCCTGTTTCAGTGCGCTCAGCAGATTGGCACCGTTGTCGCACACCACTTTACCAACTGCAAATTGAGCCGGGTTAGCTGATCAGCCAGGGACCCCAGAGAAGTGCAGGATCGTTGTGGCTCTTGGCTTCAAGGCACAACAGCTGCAGCACAGCATGGAAACCTCTCACCTGGCATGTTGAAAAGGGTTTTGGGGAGCTTGGAGAGTGCAGCAGAAGAGGTGGTAGCAGTGGAACAGGAGGAGTCAGCCGAGGAGGAGACGGAGGATGGAGTAGGAGGAGGAGAGGAAGAGGCAGGCTTGCATGCAATCTGTGGTGGTAACACCTAATCCACACAGGAGCCACGGGTTACATGCTTAATGGCCGTCAGAAGGTTCACCCAGTGGGCAGTAAAAGTTATGTACCTTCTCTGCTCGTGTTTGCTAGACCACGTGTCTGTGGTCAGATGTATCTTGGCACCGACACTGCCAGAGATATATTTACTTGAACGTGGCCATATAGCTCTGGAATGCCCTTTTGGAAGAAATGTTTCCTTCCGGGGACCTTTCATTGAGGCGGGGACCTGTCATTGTGGTGTGCCAATGGCCACAAATTTTCTAAAGGCCTCTGAGTCCACAAGTTTATATGGCAGTAGTTGGCGGGCTAGCAGTTCCGACAAGCCAGCGGTGGGCTGTTGGGCAAGAGGGTTATCCGGCATCATCAACTTTTTACGCTCGATCATTTGGCCACGGAAGAATGTCTTCTGCCAAATGAACGCTACAGCGGCAAGGTGGAAGGTGGAGTGGAGGACTAATGGGAGGAGAGAATAGAAGTAGAAGGAGAATAGGCAGGACGTGGAGCGCCAGGAGTGTGGCTTTGTGGGTTCTGACGGCGTTGCTCCCACTGGGCTCGGTGATGGAAGCCAGGTGCCTTCTTAAGGCGGCCGTCCCTAGATGAGTGTTGGGCTTACCACAACTTATTCCTTGACAGCACACTATTGTCAGCAGCTGACAAGTAAAAAAATAAGCCCACACTGCGGAGCCATGTGCCAACGTCCTGGGAGAGCCAGATGTGACCGTGCATGGTGGATGGCTCGCTCCAGATACATTTGCAGTCTGCTTTTTGCCTCCTGTGCCCTGCAAGCTCTGCCTGCTTCTCCTCCTTCTCCTCCCTCTCTGCTGCTCCATCTCTCCCTCTGAACTTCCCTTCTCTTCCTCTCTTGTGCGTACCCACGTGACATCCATCGAAACGTCATCACCACTGACATTTGACATCTTGGAGTAGGAAGCAACAGCGGGGACTTCCCCACTTAGGCTGATCTGGGTACTGTCGTCAGACCGCTGGGTGGCGGCCATTGTTACCTCCTCTTCCTCAACCGATGCCAAGAATGGCTGTGCATCGGTAAGGTCTGGGAATATATGGGAAAATAATTCCTCTGACTCGAGTGGAGGGGCTGGGGCTATGGTGGTGGTGGTGTCTTTGGGGGTGCACACAGCAGAGAGTGAGGAGGGTGCAGATACAGAGGATGAGGAGGGTACAGAAGTGGAAGGCTGAGTGAGCCACTCAACCAACTCTAGTGCGTCCTTTGAAGTAATCGCACGCGATTTCTCCAACTTCCCACTTAGGCTCCGGCCTGGTGCACCTTCCTGACCCCTACCACCCCTGCGGAAAGGCCTGCCTCTTACTCTTTCTGTCATTTTCAAAATTACCCTGTGTCAAAGTCCCTAGAGAAGAGCAGTATTTGTGGAAGCAGGAATATCGCAGGCCTCAATCAATATTTGGTGGAAACAGGTATATCAAACCCCTTAATCAGTATTTTGTGGAAGCAGGTATCTCGCAGGCCTCAATAAATATTTGGTGGAAAAAGGTATATCAAACCCTTAAGCAGTATTTTGTGGAAGCAGGTATATCGCAGGCCTCAATCAATATTTGGTGGAAGCAGGTATATCACACCCCTCAATCAGTATTTTGTGGAAGCAAGTATATCGAACCCCTTGATCGGTATTTTTTTTTTTTTTAATCAGATAGTTTTTATTTCATTTTTCGAAACTTCACAAATAAGCAAAGAAATATAGTCTGTACAGCATATATGCAACAGTTAATGACAAAAATACCATAGCGTTACACAGTTGAATAGACATTTACTCACATGAGTATCTCAAATAACATCCGCAATGGTGCAAGAAGTACAGAAAAAATAAAAAGTCACATAGTCTAGTTCAGGGTGTACCCGATACAGAACCACATTTCCTATCCATTAATTTATAAACAGAGAACCCAACCCCCCTACCCAACTAAAGCCAAATAACCCCCCCCCCCCCCGAGCGATGGAGCGGATCCGACCTCCAAGACTGGACATCTCGTTAACACGTCAAACACACGTCCATTGGTGTACTCCTCCTGTCCGTGTACCAGACCTCCACACAACCGTCCTTCGTAGCACTGCACACATTCATACAACATATATCCAGCGTAAAAATAGGGTAGAGGAGATAGAGAGCCCGCATAAGTAAAAAACTGCGCCTCTATCTACCCCGTAGTCCGACTACGATGAGAAGCTAATCAAGACACTGTACCCTGCATTTCTCCCAGTTATCCCATATTTTGTCATATTTCCCAGCACAGTTTCTTTTAACATACACACTTTTCTCTAAGCGCAATATCTCTGACATTCTATTGAGGAATTCTTCCCTAGTCGGAGATTGAGGTCTAAGCCAAAATCTACCTATAAGTTTTCTAGCTTGAAATAGTAGACGCTGTACTCCCAAACGATGATGACGATTTTTAACGTCTAATATCCCGACCACACATGCTCTCGGACTAGGCGGAACCACAATATTATATGCGTCTTTTATTAGAACCAAAACTGCGGACCAAAAGTTCCGGAGCTCCGCACAATCCCAGAACATGTGTAACAAGGATGCAGGGCCCCTGCCACATCTAGGACAGTCTGCATCCTCCCGAACGCCTATCCGGCATAGAAAATCTGGCGTCCTATACACCCTGTGTAGTAAAAACAACTGGGACATACGCTGCCCCTCGCAAACTGACAATTGTGGAGTAAGCGCCAGAAGCGATTTCCACTGCTCTTCTGAGATCGGCCCGACCTCCCTTTCCCATTTAGATTTGACTGCCAAGACCTCTTGCTTCAGTGATTTCACATACAAGTTCCTGTAAACAGAGGATATCATACCACTCGAGGAGCTGGTTTGTGAGAAGTTGCTGAAACAACGGGACCGTAGTGCATTTCAACGACACAGATTTAGCCTGCGTCTGAAAGGCATGACGAAGTTGTAAAAATTGATAAAAGGCTGTGTTCGGGAGACCAAATTCATTTCTAAGTTGTTCAAAGGACTTAAAAACAGCAGAGCTCTGAAGTTGACACAAATATCTCACTCCTTTGCGCTCCCAGGGTGAAAAGCCATCTAATTGGAATAGTTCAGGAAGATGCGGATTTTTCCAAATAGGGGAAAACTGTGTAAACCCCTTTACTGATAACAGCGCCCGGCTTTTTTGCCAAACCTTGTGTATCATAGAAAGTGTGGGGTGCCCCGACAGCTTACCTACAATTCCGCTATTTTCCAATAGAGCCACCGGAGAACTGTGCCCAATAATATGTGCTACTAATCTGGCTGAGGCAACATCTCCAGGAGTTTTCCCCCATCCCCTCAACTGTTGCAACTGGGCCTAGATGTAATATAGCCATGCATTCGGTACTGCTAGCCCTCCCTCCTCTTTTCCCCTCTGCAGTGTCTCCAATCTAATCCTCGCATTTTTATGTCGCCAAATCAGATCCCTAAATAACCTATCGATCTTTATGAATATTCTGCGAGGAATCCATACCGGGGAGTTATGCAGTATATACATGAGTTTGGGCATGAGAATCATTTTAAGAAGGTTACTCCTTCCAATTTCAGATAGCGGTAGCTTGCACCACGCCTTAATTTTATCCAACATTGCAACCAGTAACGGCTCAACATTCAGCTTGATATAACTGTTAGGATTGGCTGTAACCATTATCCCAAGATATTTAACCCGATGCGCAATTTGCAATGGACACACTTGTGGGACAAGAGTTACAGCAGATTCATCCAGCGGTAGGAGAGTGGATTTGTCCCAATTGATACTGAGACCAGACCTATCACCAAACTCCCGTATAAGTGCCATGACAGGACCTAAGGACTGTTCCACATTACCCAGATATATTAACATATCATCAGCGTAAAGGGACACCCTCTCCTCCCAAGTCCCACAGGGAAATCCCACAATCTTGTCAGATGAGCGCAATACACAGGCAAGTGGCTCAATCGCAATAGCAAACAGAAGGGGGGACAATGGGCACCCCTGACGTGTCCCTCTGCCCAAACTAAATGAATCCGACGTTCCCCCATTCGCCCGTATCCTAGCCGTGGGGCCGTTGTATAACAGACGAATCCAAGATATAAAGGTCTTCCCAAACCCCATGACTCGCAGCACCTCCCACAAATAGCACCATTCCACACTATCAAAGGCTTTAGCCGCGTCCAGTGAGAGGATGGCTCGCCCTCCGACAGATTCACCTCTTCTCTGAGTGTTAAGAAAAAGGCGTCTAAGATTCACCGAAGTGGATTTGTCCGGCATGAAACCTGCCTGATCACTATGAATAATAGTTGAGATGACAGACTGCAGACGATTCGCTAACACTTTCGCCAGAATCTTAATATCAGAGGTAAGCAATGAAATTGGTCTGTACGAGTCAGGGGATTTGGGATCCTTACCAGGTTTTGGCAGTACCACTACTATAGCTTCTTTCATAGAAGCGGGGAGGTTTCCTGTTTGAAGGGATTCATTAAAGACTGACAGTAAGTGGGGCAGTAGGAAACTACTATACCTTTTAAAAAATTCTATCGGTAGGCCATCCATCCCTGGAGCTTTCTCATTGGGAAATGATTTTAAGGCTAATTCCAACTCCTTGAGTGTTAAAGGACCTTCTAACCCTGCTGCACTCGTCGCGGACAATCTTGGAACCTCAATTTCTGCAAGATACTCAGCTATATTGGTAGAGTCCACCTTTAATTTAGTCCTATACAGGGATTCATAATAGGTGTGGAAAACTGACAGAATTTCCTCATCTGCCGTGGCAAGAGAACTATCAGCCCTCTGAATAGACAGGATTTTGGATGGTCCCTCCTGGGCTCTAATAACCCTCGCCAGTAGCCTACCAGAACTTTCCCCCGCCTCAAAGTATTTCTGTTTTACAAAAAACCTACGATTTTCCGCCGTTTTCATTAAATGCTGCTTCAACCCCGCTTGAGCTGCTATAAGGGAATCCTCACTTGCCCTGTCGGGTGTAATTACAAACCTTTCCTCCGCCTCCACTACCACCGCTTGCAACTGTTTCAGGGCTTCCCGAGCTTTAGTTTTATGTCTACTAATTTTCTGAATATATAGGCCTCTAGCGTACGCTTTGCATGTATCCCACACCACACCCACACTTTCCGACCCAGCATTTTGCACGTAGAACTCTTTCAATTCCTCCACCATACCATTCTCCCCATCCACTAATTGTAGCCAAAACGGGTTAAGTTTCCACGTCCCAATCCCAGGAAGACGCCTAGCGCCCGGATGTAATTCTATAAAAATCGGGGAATGGTCGGAGAGACTTCTAGGTAAGTATTTAATGTCCGCCACCAACGACAACACATCAGGCGAACCTATAGCTAGATCAATCCGTGACAGCGAATGATGAGAACTAGAGAAACACGAAAACTGACGCACACTCGGGTTCCTCACCCGCCAAATGTCATGTAGGTCCAGTTCCCGCAGCACACTAGCAAAGTTAGAGTCCCTAGTAGTTCCCGACATCCCTCCCCTATCCAGCGTCGCTGAAGGGCAGGTATTAAAATCGCCTATGATCAGAATAGGGCATTGAGGCAGACCCTCAACATATCTCATAATTTCTTTTAATACCTCACTACTGTAGGGAGGGGGAATGTATACCGCCACTAATACAAAGGACCAATGATAACAGGTGCAATGGAGACAAACATATCGTCCCTGTCAATCCACTGCGCCGCCTCAAGGGGGGTGTCAAAGAAGCAAACTTCTCCATGCGCCACTACGCGGAGCTTGGCCGGATACATCACACAGACCGGATTCTTCAGGTTTGATGTACCTGCTTCCACCTTGATCGGTATTTGGTGGAAGCAGGTACATCAAACCCCTTAAACAGTATTTTGTGGAAGCAGGTACTGTATCTCGCACCCCTCAATCAATATTTTATGGAAGCAGATATTTTGCAGGCCTCAATCAGTATTTTGTGTAAGCAGTTATATCGCAGGCCTCAAACAATATTTGGTGGAAACAGCTATATCAAACCCCATAATCAGTATTTTGTGAAAGCAGGTATATCGGAGACCTCAATCAATATTTGGTGGAAGCAGATATATCAAACCCCTTAATCAGTATTTTGTTGAAGTAGGAATCTCGCAGGCCTCAATCAATATTTGGTGGAAGCAGGTATATCTATCCCCTTAATCAGTATTTTGTGGAAGCAGGTAAATCCAAGACCTCAATTAGTATTTTGTGGAAGCAGGTATTTAGAACCCCTTGATCTATATTTGGTGGAAGAAGGTTTATCGTAGGCATCAATCAATATTTGGTGGAAGAAGGTATATCGCACCCCTCGATCAGTATTTTGCGGAAGCAGGTATATTGTAGGCCTGTCACTTCCTTCCCTGTGAGAGATATGAGAAGATCGGATAGATTTGCGGCATGTGAGTGTATCTGACAGGTCTCTCTGTTTTTCCTTTCTGTTTGTTATTGTTGGCAGGATACCACCTCTCCACAGGTTCTGCTCGTTATCAGTGAGGAGGCTCTATTTAAGGCCGCCTCTCACTGCTGGCCATGCGGTTAATATCTCCTGCTGGAGTTCTATGCCCGTTGTTTGTGGATCATCTGCTTTCCTTTCGTCTCAAGCTAAGTTCTTCTGTTGTCTCCTTGGTCTGTGTGTTGTTTCTAGGTCTCAGAGAAACGCTGGTCCCTTCACCGTGGAAGGAACCGGCTGTCTCATCTCCTGCTCCCTAAGTTAGGGTGTGCGAAAGTTTCAGCAGGGCATAGGTTACAGCGTATGAGTTCGTTCACCATCAGGACTTGCTCATACTGTCAGCAGTCAGCGAAAGGCTCAGGCGTTGTTAGAAAGCTACCATTCCCTCTTCCCTAGCTTTGAGGCCTAGTCTGCTTTCCGTCGCTGTTTATTTGGTGTTCCTCACATCCCCACCTACCTGTGACAAGGCCTCAATCAATATTTGGTGGAAGCAGGTATATTGCACGAGTCAATCAGTATTTTGTGGAAGCAGGTTTATCAAACTCCTTAATCAGTATTTTGTGGAAGCAGGTATATAGAACCCCTTAATCAATATTTGGTAGAAGCAGGTATATCGCAGGCCTCAAGCTATATTTGTTGGAAACAGGTATATAAAAGCCCATAATCAGTATTTTGTGGAAGCAGGAATATCACAGCCCTCAATCATTTTTGTGGAAGCGGGTATATAGAACCCTTTAATCAATATTTGGTGGAAGCACATATATAGCACCTCTTAATCAGTATTTTGTGGAAGCAGGTATATCAAACCCCTAAATCAGTATTTTGTGGAAGCAGGTATATAGAACCCCTTAATCAATATTTGGTGGAAGCAGGTATATCAAACCCTAAATCAATATTTTGTGGAAGCAGGGATATCGCAGGCTTCAATCAATATTTGGTGGAAGCAGATATTTTAAACCCCTTAAGCAGTATTTTGTGGAAGCAGGTATATCGCACCCCTCAATCAATATTTTGTCGAAACACGTATATCGCAGGCCTCAATCAATAGTTGGTGGAAACGATTATTTTTCAATCAATAATTGGTGGAAACCATTATTTTTTTTGCCACAACAGTTATATCACACCACCCTGTTTATTTGGAGCAACGGGTATATCGCAGCCCTCAATCAGTATTTTGTGGAAGAAGGTATATCACACCCCTCAATCAGTTTTTTGGGGGGCCACAGATATATCAAACCCGTTGCAAATAGTTGTTCCAATAGCGCTTGTCCCTCTATATACCTGTAGTATCGCAGCTGAACCGCACACAACTGCTGCCCAATACAAATACACTATATACTTTCTATTTTAGAAAGTATATTATAGGCATATCACACCCCTCAATCAGTTTTTTGAGGGCAACAGGTATATCACACCAGTTGCAATTAGTTATTGCAATAGCGTTTGTCCCTCTATATTCCTGCGGTATCGCAGCAGACTTTTTTTTTTTACAAACTTTTTTTTTTTGCACTTTTCTATAGTTCCCATAGGGAATTATAACAATCAATGATCTGATTGCTATTCTCATATACACCAATGCAATAGCATTGGTATATTAGTGTTGAGCACGAATTTTCAAATAGCGATTTTTTTTTTGCGAATATCGGCACTTCGCTAATTCGCGAATATAGTGCTATATATTCACTATTTCAAATATTCGCTTTTTCTTTTTTTTTTCTAAGTTGTTATCCTTGTTCCTTTCCCACTTCCCAAAAGTAGTTCTTACCTGTCCGGACGACTCCTAGTTTCCTGGCCGCTTTATTCAGTTCCTGTTGCCGCTTATGCCGACCTCCGTGCTCATGGAGCGTCCCCATCACCATGGGAACGCCTCCATGCTACAATGTTCTGTAGGATGTGAGAATCACGATCTCACAAATTTGCCTAACTTTTATTCGCAATGCGAATAATATAACTTGTATTACTCCCATTGTGAATTTAACTTGCAGCTGTGTAGAATTAACGAAGATTGAGAATATAGTGCTACATTCGATATTTGTTATCTTCCTTAATTGTAGCAAGCCGACCATTAGGAACCCAGCTCTAAGTTAAATTCGCAATGCGAATAACATAACGAATTACTCACATTGCGCATCCAACATAGACCTAGTTTACTATGGCTGGCTTGCTCGAATTAACGAAGATAGAGAATATAGCGCTATATTCTCTATATTTGTTAATTCTAGCAATCCAATAGGAAAGTTGCCTATAGACAGCTCCAAGTGGAATTCGCAATGCGATAATTTAACTTTGTCTATTTTTTTTAAATACATAGAATTATAATAATTATTCTATTTATTGGAATAAATAGGCAAAGTATTATTATCGCATTGCGAATCCAACTTAGAGCTGTGCATAGGCCAGTTTACTTGGCTTGGTAGAATTAACGAAGATAACGAATTTGAATATAGCGCTATATTCGTTATCTTCATTAATTCTAGATAGCAAACCAATCGGAAAGTTGCCTTATACCCTGTTCAAAGTTAAAATCGCAATACGCGAATAATTAAATAGCATATTATTCGCAATAAATAGAATGATGACGAATATTCGATTCCGACAAATATAAGACGAATATTCAAGTGAATATTCGCGAAATATCGCAAAATCGAATATGGCACCTCCCACTCAACACTATGGAATATATGAGAAAATCGCATATTTCCTATGGAGCCTATTGCAGGCTATGGCTCCATAGGAAATACTATACAGCAGCCTGGGTTTTATTCATAGAGACCCAGGCTGCTGCAGGCACGCTCCGGCTCCTCCGATAAACACACGGGGGAGCCGGAGCGCAAACCGAAAGTAAAACTTTTGGTTTGTGCGCGCTCAGATGCCGTGGTCAGGATTGACCACGGCATCTGAGGGGTTGAATGTCCGCAATCGGCATCGCTGCCGGGCGCAGACATGAGCCGTGGGTGTCTGCTTTAAGAAGCAGGCAGCCACCCGCGGCTATGGCGCCCACATCGAGCAGGAGTGGGCGCCATGTTTAGGGAGCAGACACAGGACGTTAGGTAGAATGCATTGCCTATTTTTATTTACTAATTATAACTTAAGTAGGAAACCATTCTTTCTGCCTAATCTGTTTTATTTTCTGATATAACCCTGTTTTCAGAACATGATTATGGTAGAAGTTGTCTTGCCTGAGCTGCTGCTGAAAAAAAATTAAGATATTATTTAGGGCTCCTGCACACGAGTGTATTTTTTTTCCGTGTCCCTTCCATTATTATTTGCGGACCATATCCAGAACCATTCATTTCAATGGGTCCGCAAAAAAAAAAGGAAGTTACTCCGTGTGCTTTCCATTTCTGTATATATATGTGAGTCCGTTCTGCAAAAAAATAGAACATATCCTATTATTGTCCGCATGGCGGACAAGGATAGAACTCTTCTATTAGGGGCCAGCTGTTCCGTAAAATAAGGAATGCACCCGGACGTCATCCGTATTTTTTGCGGATCCATTTTTTGCGGACCGCAAAATACATACGGTCGTGTGCATGAGCCTTTAGACTGATGGACCATTGGAAACTGGTGTCCAGAGACTACTCATTGACTTCTACCAGAAATTGTTGTGGGCATGCTTTGTGACAAGGGCAGAGGAGGAGAGCTGTGATCAGCTACAATACATTGACTTCATAATAGAGGTGATACCTGTCATTGTAATGAGATGTCTACTGAGAAGTAACCTCTACAGAACAGGAAGTGTATGAATATCACAAGGTTCAGCGGTCAGTGTGAAAATTGCAAGATTCTTCAGGATTATTTATCAATATAATAGAAAACATTACCAAAAAGGAATTACCAAGTATAAGAAAAAAACCTTGATTTTAAGAATACAGTAGGTCATTTTCTGATGGTACATTCCCTTTAATAAAACTTGAGCTTATCTTGTGCATAGTCGGCAAAATATAATATACTCATCTATGTAAACATTATAAGTTAAATTAACTAATATTGCTGCTAGCAGCTGAGGTCATTTATTGACCTGCCATCCCAGAGACACTGACTGTAAATGTAATTTATTCTCCCTCACTTTGCTATGCCTTCCAGCACTATACATTAGGATATAATTAAGTGACCTATCTTCTCCTTACGTTTCTTGAGAATTAAATGCAAGACTTTCAGATCGAGGCAGATTTCACATGCTGCATGTTTCCTAACTTGGCAATCAGTGTATATGAGCAAATCATTTAAGCACTTATCAGGAATATACTGTACACAGCAAACTTCTAATGGAACAATCAGATTATAAATATGAGTTCAGCATTTACCATAGGGACCCAGAATACATTGAAGAAATACTGTAATTGTATCTAGAAATGCATTATTTAAAATGGAAAAGAAAATGATTGCTGCTCCTCAATGATAATGGAGCTCAAGTCAGACAAAATATGAATAAAAACACTTTTATAACTAGGAATAGTAGGAAAGTCATTGCAATGGCATTCAGCCAAGCACTTTTCTGAGGTACAATGTGAAAAGAGCATTGTCATAGATGCAATATTTATTTCATTTTTTTATAGGTAATAATACCAAGCATATGTGACCACTGATTTAAAGTTCATGTATGTTCTGACAAGCGTGTTCTTATAAGACTACTAAGGGGCGACTTTTTCTGCTACAGTATTCGCCATACTACATTTGTAGTATATTTCAATAGTTCAGGCATTTTGGGAGGCAGTGATCTTTATTGTTATTCATGTATGCTATTTATGTTAATAAATTTATTGTATTGCTTATTTTTATTTTTATCAAGAGGAAAGGGGGGAAATTAGATTTTTTTTATATAAATCAGCATTATAACTATTAGCTTATGCATGTTAAATATTCCTGCACAGGGTTGTGCTACCATTAAATGTTATCTTAATATACTTCATCATAAAAACCAACTTACTTTTGAACTTTTTTTACTTACTTTTACACAAATGCCCCAGTTCTTAGATATTCTATTTACTTTATTATAATGGAACCCTGTGGTGTTGAATACATATAATAATGCATGCATCCACTTACTGATGTGGTCGCACATGCTCCAGTCATATCTGCTGTTAGAAGCTGTGACACTTTGGAGGTCATATAGAGAGATGAGCAAAGTTTTCAAAAATTTGATTTGATTCCTTCGCCAAATGTTTCCAAAAAATTAGCTTTGATCAGACGAATTAACTCATCACAAAGTGTGTTAAATCAGGACTATCCTGGCCTGCAGTTAAACTTTAGGGAGAATGTGTCCTGGTGTACATCACTGTGCAGTGCAACAACATGCATAGCTAGTCCTTTCTGGTAGTGAAACAGTTACTGTGCATCTGAATGACAGGTAGGTCACATATATGGATGTGCAAATCTTTGTGCAAGCCATCAACATTCCGAGCTAACCCCTAGCTAAACCCCCCAAAACAGCATACAGCATCTTTCAGGAACGCAAAATGACTCTTTAGTAGAACAAAATAAAGACATGGAGGCAGCACCAATAAAATAGTGGAGAAAAAAAAAAGGGGGTCTTTTAATGTTATGCCAGTGCAAACACATGCATTTGAAACCCTTCTGTTAGATGTAGAGTGACTGTGCATCACTATTAGGCACAAATCACTTATTTGGTCAGATATTGTCAGCCCAAAGCAGGTGCGGGTCAAACTCACAAAAAAGGTACAGATCTGTTCTTGATACCTAATCAGAGAGTAGGCTTGGTTCCTGAATATGCCTCACAATAAGTGATGGAAATAACTGAGCAAATAACAGAGGTCTGAACTCTGCCTTGCAGGTCAATGTAAGCATCAGTTATAATTTTTTGGTGTGAACATAACTGTGCAGTGGCCCTTGACATTCGGGAGGGTGTCAGTAGTAAGGCTGTGTTCACATCACTGTTTATTTTTCCATTCTTCTGTTCAGTCAGAAGAACAGCCTAACAAATGTGGATCCTGTAATTTGGACATCCACTTTCACAACGTCAGAATAAGGTAAGCATTTGATTAGTATTGGTAAGGCAAAAACAGGAGTGGATCCAAAACAGAGATACATATGATGGAGATATTTGCATGTTTTCTGTGTTTTGGACCCACTCCTGCTTTTGGCTTCCAAACCATGATCAAAAATACTGACCGTGTGATAGAGGCCTTCTGGACACTCAAACGACAGGACCCATTTTTGTGTTGTTATTTTTCGGTACTTCGGATGGATCAGAAGAACAGAACAATAAATGGTGATGTTAACATTGCCAAACAGGGACACTTGTGGTCCTGTAAGAGAGTGGGAAGGGTGGCAACCGCATGAAAAGTCACAATAGTGGTCTTGGAACGCAGTAGGGGGGGGGGGTAACAGCAGTGGCTGCAACAGCACAAGATGGTGGCAGATCATAGTAGGGGCAGATAGCAGTAGAGGTAGCAGGAGTGTGACATCAGGAGGGTGACAGCATCAGAATAGTGACAGCAGCATGTGGCCAGAAGTACCGGGCCATTTGTCCCAATGTTCTGGTGTGGCAGCACACTACAGTCAGATGTGTCTGGAAATCCTGGTTGATCCATTCCTAATTCACCTTTATAAAGGATAGTCTCTCAACATTTTGTGTTAAAATGAGAGCTCTTTTTGGGTTAACTATGCCACCAGCCACACTAAACACCTGTTCTGATACCACACTACTGGCCGGGCAGGAAAGTTTTCCCAAACAATTGTTGCGGCAACAATTCAAGTTTGGCTGCCCAGTAGTCCAGGGGATCTTAGATCCGGTGACACAGGGTGCAGTCCAAGTATGCCACCACCTGCTGGTTCATGTTGTGCTCCATATCCTGCTGCTAGGTGGTTTTTTCAGTAGGCGGGTGATGAAAAGTGCACATCAGAGACTCAAGACTTAAGTTGCTGCTGATGGAGCTGGTGCTGCTCCTGCCCCCACCCTTCTCCAACAGTCATGGCAGTGGAGCATGATCTCAGAGGATCTGCTGGTTAGACCTTCATGAGGATGGGCATTGGGGCAAGTAGGCAGCAACCAAACGACTACACTACAAAGGATGTCTCAATAGTTGTTAAGTTTTTTATCCCTCTCAGAAGGTGTTAAAAAAGGCCCCCATTTTGGACCCTTAATGAGGGCCTAACATTTTGAAGAGCCATATTGGTAAGTTGTAGGGCCGCGCTTCACAGCGAAGAACCACGCCACCTCCAATGGTGAAAATCCTCACAGAATTTTCTCAAATATCTTCCGACACGCTGCGCATGTATCTCTCGGCAACTCCCCAGCACCAAACCAAGGGGGCGTTTCAGCGATTCTGCTTTCAAAGCAAAAGCACAGACATGTGCAATATTGTCAATTTCTTTATATATTAAACACTTTATTATACTTACAAATCCTTTTTTTTAATCTTTTTTTTTTATATATATATATATCTGTATGTTTGCTGTTTTCATACAAAAAGGATAAAGGTCAGATCTTGAGTGTAGGTAGGATAATAGCTGTTTCTCTTTTTTATAATGTTTTAAATATTAGTATTTTTAAGCCGTGCCTTTTATATAAATTTTTGTATGTATTTTTATATATTTATAACATCGATTTGATACATTTGTTACATAACTGTTTTATATTGATATTATACTGAATTTGAACGGAAATGTGAAAGAAAGGTTGCTTGTTTTAAAGACATGATTATCCAGCAGATGTGATGCAGGTGATACGTTACTATCCCAGTGTATTTAAAGTCGTGTGGAGCTCAGTGTTCATTCACCCTTGAGGAAGCTAATAGCGAAACCCGGGTCGGGTGCCGACATATCA
This sequence comes from Bufotes viridis, assembly GCA_033119425.1. NCBI lineage: Eukaryota > Metazoa > Chordata > Amphibia > Anura > Bufonidae > Bufotes > Bufotes viridis. The sequence continues at coordinate 40,624,786 of CM065591.1, read as the reverse complement.
ACTGGACATTATTAAATTGAATACGCTTGTTAAACAACGTCTGTTTGTAAGTATAATAAAGTGCTTAATATATAAAGAAATTGACAATATTGCACTATGTCTGCGCTTTTGCTTTGAAAGCAGAATCGCTGAAGCGCCCGTGGTTTGGTGCTGGGGAGTTGCCGAGAGATACACTTGCAGCGTGTCGGAAGATATTTGAGAAAATTCAGTGAGGATTTTCACCATTGGAGGTGGAGTGGTTCTTCGATGGGAAGCGCGGCCCTACAACTTACCAATATTGCCATTGAATGAAACGGAGTGTGGGACCTACTCCATATTGGTAGGACTGCAGCTGTCTTCTTTTTGCCCTAGTTCACACTAAGCGGACACACAACCACTAACTGTTTTGAAAAATTTCGAAGAGTCAGTTGTCATCCCGTTGCTGAATGGTGATAATGTGGCTGTCACTACATAAGCAACTCAGCATGCATCTGGCCATTTCAGCAAGGGACTCGGAGGGACTCCCTGCCTCCATCTCCACTGCATACTGCCGCAGTCTGTTGAGGTCATCTGTGTCGCCTTCGTTGTCGCCCTCTAGCTCCTCATGCTCCTCTCCTGTCGCTTGGGCAGATAAGCCACCTAGTTCTCTATACATTTCCTGGGTGTTTATATCCTCCTGTGCCAGGTCAGCCTCCACAAAGCTCAGATGGCCGTCCACAGGACTGCATAACAAAAAAAAATAGAACCGTTATATGTGGCCATAGACATATATTAGGACAGAGTAACATGGAATGTCTATCTATTAAAGGTTTCCATTTTGCAATCCATCCTAAAATTCTGTTATATTCCATTATAATTCTGTTATAATGGAACACTATAAGGGAAATCCTAGCGCTGGTGAGAACCCGCCCTAAGTGTGGTGTCAAAGTAAACCACCAATTCCTGGCTATGTGTATCTGTTGTCACCTGAGATGATGTTAAAGAGCAAGTAAACCATTCCAGTCCTGCTGGATGACAGTGGAAGCTCTTGCCTATTGCTGCAGCTGCTGCTACCACTACCCCTTCTTCTGCTTGTGCCGGCTACAGCAACATTTTTCTAACTGCTTGTGCCTTTTGAGGGCCAAGGCAACTGTATGTTGCCTATAGTGTACAGGAACTATATCAGTAATGTAACAGCTGAATCATTATTAATGGAGCAGCAGATTAATTAGTTACACATGCCTATATATTATATCGCTGTTGACACTAAGTCTGATGCATAGTCAGTCTATGTATAACAGAACAATTACGCAGAGCCTGCCTGTCCTGGCAATGTTCTTCCTATGCTCTACCTATACTTTCTGAAAACGCTCCCTATGATCTCCCTACACTGTCCCTGCACTGTCTGTATCCAATATGCTACTTTTAAAAGATTACTAAAACACTGTCTCTAGCACTTGCAACGTAGCTCCCTATGCTCAATTCACAGTAAAATGGCAAACAGCGGCTTTTTATAGGGGATGGCTATTTGCTGATTGGCTGGCTGCATGGAATTATGGGTCATATCACAGGCTTCTTACTTTAACGTTGTAACACATGGAGCCACCATTTTAGGAAAAAAATTATTTATTACCACGAAGCGTGAGGAATTTCAGATTTGCGGCGAATGAAAGTTTTCCTGAAATTCAAATCAAATTCTATTTCACTTCGATTCACTCAACACTAGTCATATACTTTAGCAGGATGTTTTTAGACTTTGCAGTATAAGTGGTGGCTGGAGCAAGGAGAACTCTGCAGAGGACTATAGCATCCTTGTAGCAGGGCCTTGATAAAAGAGCAGGTCTCTGGCCAAGACTGCTTAGTACACGCAATGGTATCTGAATATTGTACTGACCTGCATGCACAATTGTGCCAACCAGAAAGAGATGCCACAGCCTAGATGCGGAACCAATTAAAGATACAACATCTAACCTTTTATCTCTTACTAAGACCGTTCCCTCAATGTAGAGACTTTATCCCATACTGACCGACTATACTGGAATGTCTGAGAGGCTTCCATAAAAAGGAGGACCTCCCATACTCCCAGAAGTGTTGCCAAATTTTCCAGGCACAGCATGGAGAACTACCTTCTCCTAGAAAGTAGCCCTACATGTACCTCAACTACATTGTTTTCAGCATCATTACTGTAGATGCAAGAGACTCAAAGTACCTTGAACTGGTAGGGTGCCACTCAAAAGGGGGTAGAATGACTCTCACGCAGGTGCAGAACCTTAAAAAAGGGATGCAGCTATGAAAGAAATAATTTTGGTGGCACACTCAATGTGGCACAATCTCACACTTCCCGGTGGCAAGCATGCTTTAGCCATACAGTTGCTGCCTACATTAGACTGTAACCATTAAGCCCATTACCTTTTATGAGAAATCTGTAACTGCCAAGCATGTTGCCTCTAGCATGATCAATAAAAGGAGCTCTTCATGTTACGCCTGTTTCCTTTCACCATCCATTTGTAGGCAGCCTCGCATAACACTCAAGGTCTAAATAGATCATTTTCTTTATAGGCCCCAATAATATACATTACATTTGATAATTGGGGGGAGGGGCTGTTACAGATTTTGCATTGGGCTAGAGAAGCTTACAAAGAAGTTACACATTTAGCGGCACTGTAATATTTGTTAAGGGGCTTCCTTTCCCTACACATACTGCTGTTAATCTGCACCTTCACTTATATCTTAAAAACATAGATTTCACCATCGTTAACCCATATTTCTCTGACTCACTCACCTGGAGGTCTTATAAAAAAGCTCAGATCTAAAATATGGCTTGGCAAGGGCTTTAGACCAAAGTCGATTTGTGTTTATACTTGCAGAGCTCTTAACAAATAACCACATTTTTTTTTCTATTTTTTTGCCTTCATTGCTGACTAAAGTGATATATTTTTTTCTGTCAAAAAGCAAAAAATGTGTTTTGTTGCTGACACTACTGGGACACTATTTTGTTAATATAGGACGTTCTCTGCTGATCAGTAATTCCTGTTCTCTACTTGTCAGATGTGCAGCCCCGGGGACATCCAAAGCAGTGTCTGCAGAACATGGCCCTGTGTTTTTATTTTCCACCATTAAAATATTATAAATATAATTTTGATTATGGGTCAGCAACCTTCAGCACGCCACTGCGGTGAAACTATAACTCCCAGCATGCACATTTGCTTGTCTCTCCTCAGAACTCCTTTATAAGTGAATGGATCATTGTGGGAGTTTTACAACAGCTGGAGTGACGAAGGATGCTGACTTCTGATGAAGATGGAACAAGCTTGCAAATTAGGCTATAGATATGAGATAGAGTTTAACAGTCATGCCTGGACAGTGGTGTTTGATGGCAACTAAAAGCCCTTCATCTGCATAAGAAGACACCAGTTTTATCAATCTCCATCAGACTTTGCCACCAGGGGACCCAAGATTTTACCAGTGTTGTTAAAAATTTGAATGCAATTCTAATGGACGCAAACTGCAGGTCCACAAAATGTGGATACTGGCCATGCGCATCCCACATTTTTCACTGGTCCCATTGTAAAAATGCCTATTTTTGTCCACAAAATGGACAAGAATAGGGCAGGTTCTATGATTTGCAGTATAGCTGCATGGATGAGGACAGCACACCGATGACATCCGTGTGCTGTCAGCATCTTTTGCTACCTCATAGAAATGAATGGGTCTGCATGCGATCCTCAAAAAATGCAGGTTGGACACAGACCGAAAATAAGGTTTTGTGAATTAGGGTGTATGATGGAATATCCTGAGGATAGACAATCAATGCTAAAATAACTTGTGATTTCCCGTCTTGGACTCGGCTCTTGAAACAATTTATAATACTCTAGGTCCCTGCCCCACATCATCTGTAATGAATAGTACTGACATAATTCCATCATTACAAAACACTCAGGTTTCTCACAGTGAACTCACTGGTCTCAAACTGGTCTAAGGGAGAAACTAGAGATGAGCAAATCGAAGCTGATGAAATTGAATTTTTTCCTAAAATGGCTGCTGCACGTGTGAGGACATAGAGCAAGGAACTCTGGGAAGGCGGGATCACCCATAATGCCATGCATGCAGCCAATCAGCAGCCAGCCAGCCTGCCTTGTGATGTCACAGCCCTATAATTAGTATTAGCCATCTTAGATTCTGCCATTTACCAGTGTACTTAGTGCAGGGAGAGACGTCAGCAGGCGCTAGGGACAGTGTTAGAAAAAACTTCATTGTGCTAAAAAAAAACATTTACAAGTGCAGGGAAAGATTATTCAAGGTGTAGGGAAAGGATAGGGAGAAATGATTCCACAGCATTTATGTTGAACAGAGTTCAGTAGGGAAGGTTACAGCCTTGGTAATAGGAACAAGCTGCCCTGACTGGGAATCCAAATTGCCATTATACAGCTCTGTAATTTCAGAAAACCGTTCTTATTAGGGTGCAAGTGCTGTTTGATACAGCCATTAACAGGGTTTATTACACAGAAATATTTCTATGTCTTATTTGCCCTTGTTTGGTGCAGTTATATGTTCTAAAGCATTTTTTAGCTTGTATTAGTGGCAAAAAATGGCTTATTAGCCTTTGTATGGTGAAGTGCTAAAATTACAGCCCTTTTAGTCGCCTATTAGTGGAAAAACTAAAATATTTTTGCCGCTCAGCGGTGCAGTTATCTGTTGTAAAGCCTTTTGTGGCGTGTATTAGTGAAAAAAGAAAAAATACATTTGCCGCTCAGTGGTGCAGTTATCTGTTCTAAAGCCTTTTTTGGTGCTTATTAGGGGCAAAATAAAAATATATTTGCCTTTCAGCTTTGCATTTATATGTTGAAAAGCCTTTTGTGTAGTGGAAAAAATTAGGACCTAATTGCCATTCAGTGGTGCAGTTATATATTCTAAAGCCCTGTCTGCCGTGTATTAGTGGCAAAAGAAAAATATTTTCGCCGTTCAGCGTTGCACTTATTTGTTGAAAAGCCTTGTGTAGTGTGAAAGTGGAAAAAATAAGGGCCTATTTGCTGTTCAGCGGTGTAGTTATATGTGGTAAAGCCCTTTTTGCTGTCTATTAGTTGCAAAAGAAAAAGATATTTGCCGTTCAGCGGTGCAGTTATATGTGGCCTTTTTGCGGTATGGACCGAATTACGTCATGGAGAAATTTTTTATGTGAAACATGCTTTTTGGGGGGGAAAATTGATGGGTGATTGTAGACTTTCTTCTGTATGAACTGAATTCCATTATCCTTTCCTTAATGACATTTTTTATTTCAAACATGTTTTTTTGGGGGAAAATTGATGGGTAATTGTAGCCCTCATTTTGCTGTATGGACCGAATTACATCATCGTGGGTTCTGCAGTAAACATAATGAAGATGATGATGACAACACACCAGCAGACTTTGCCTTTACCATCTATTCACAATTAAATGAAGCTTTAGTAAGTAAAAAATATTCATATGTTTTTATCTGCTCCGTCTGCATTCGATCTCCACAGCACACAAGAATGTGATGGGAGAGCCTCTGCTTTGGAGTCCAAGTCCATTTTCTTAAGATCAGGAGTTCGATCAGAATTGTGCGTAACATTCTTGCTCCCTGTGCAAAGCCATTACAAAAGGACTCCGTAGGCATACACATCAGAGGAAGCTGAAGCTGGTTGCCCCAATTTTAATTTAGAAACAGTAAAAAGCGGGAAGCAAATAGAGGTGGCTGAACTCCGCTGCTCTGCCTCTCTTGTGAAGTCAATGTCTCCAAATATGCCCGTCTTACGATTTACAGCAAATACATTATTTTCATGTAGAGATCCAAAAATTATGTTAGAGGCATGTAGTGTATGCAAGCCATTTTAATTTAAACATGTTTTTTTCAGGAAAATTGATGGGAGATTGTAGACCTCCTTTCGCTGTATGGACCGAATTACGTAGTGGTGAAAATTTTTACGTGAGACATGCTTTTTTGGGGGGGAAATTGATGGGTGATTATAGACTTTCTTCTTTATGAACCAAATTCCATTATCCTTTCCTTAATGACATTTTTTATTTCAAACATGTTTTTTTTGGGGAAAATTGATGGGTAATTGTAGATCTCCTTTTGCTGTATGGACCGAATTATGTAGTGGTTAAATTTTTTATGTGAAACAGGCTTTTTTGGGGAAAATTAATGGGTAATTGTAGACTCTCATGATTCTCATGCTGTTTTGCACCTGGTTTGCCTTGGTGAACCGAGTCACACAGGGAAGGGACTGCTCCATCTCCTTTAGCAAAAAATCGAATCTTGGCTTTCTCCATAACAACTCAAAATCGGAACCATGGTGAACGACAACGGGAAGAACATGGTGTCAAGGAGAGCTAAGACATGCTCCCTGCATGGCACACTTGTTCTGGTTGTGAAGTGGTTCTTGAAGTCTTCTACCCATCTGCAAGACCTTCTAAAAATGGCCAGGAAACTTTGCATGCATTTCAGCTACTCGTACACCGCTAAGCACACCCTCCTTGAGCTGCGGCATCCCATAACATAGGCTGATATGTGACGTTTCCACCCATTGTAATTCCAACCTCCATATGTTGGACAGACTATACTAACAGAGAAAGGCCATCAACGATTTCTTGATGATCCAAGCGGACAGTAGTAGTTCCCTGTGTAACTTTAATGTCAGCCAGTGGCCTCTCATGCATGAAATCTGCCGTTTGCTCAGGCCCTTTGAGGAGGTCACGTTATTTGTCTGTCGCCAAGACTACGGGATGAAAAACGTCATTCCACTGCTTCATGTCCTGGAACAGATGATGGTAAATCAGGCTGGTTAGGGGACTGAAGAGGTGGTTCCTATATCTCACGGCCACATGAGCCCTGTAGGGGCTGAACTGGAGGAGGAGGACATTGGAGCACAAGCAATGTGTAGCAAAATGGGTGGCTTTTCTACACAGTTGACAGGAGAGAAAGAGCAGGAGCAGCCGGAGGAGCAAGAGGGAGATGAGAAGGATGAGGCAAATGACCCAGACACACCGTGGCAGTATGCAGTGGAGATGCAGGCAGAGAGTCCTGCTGAGTCACTTGCCCAAATGGCCCCATGCATGCTCACTTGCTTGAGTAGTGACAGCCGACTGGTCACCATTTGGCAGAGGGATGACTCTGGGTCTTGTTCGACCCTTGCTACTGGTCCAAAAAGGGGGTTCTTTTCTACACCCGCTGAGAGGGAGGACAAACTGAACTACTACAGAGACATCCTATGTAGTCAGTTGGCTGCTGCCTATTTGCACTATCATCCATCTTTTCCTCACAGGTCTGAACGGGGGGGCTTTCTGCGCTTAAGTTCCTCTGCCATGGCTGCGGTGGCAGGGTGGGGGGGATAGGAGCATTTCCAGCTCCATCAGCAGCAACTTGAGTCTAGTGTCGCTGATGAGCAGCTTTCTTCACCCGCCTAGTGAAGAAACTTTTCACCAGCAGCAGCTAGACCTGGAGCAGGAACTGAACCAGAAGGTGGTGGCATACTTGGACAGCACCATGCCACCCCACATTGAAGATCCGCTGGACTACTGGGCAGCCAACTGGATTTCTGGCTGCAACTGGCAGAGTTTGCCCTGTCCTGCCCGTCCAGTAGTGTGACATCAGAGAGGGTGTTTAGTGCAGTGGGGGCCATAGTTACCCCAAGAAGAACTCGTCTTACCACCCAAAATGTGGAGAGACTGACCTTTGTCAAGATGAATCAGGCATGGATCAGCCCGGATTTCCACCCATAAATGCCTGATACATCAGACTAGATCATCCATGGTGCCACACCAACACTTTGACAAAAGAGACCAGTTTCTTCTGGCTATCTGCCGCAGCTACTACTTTTTGAAAAATTTGCTCATCTCGAGTAGTCACGTCCAAACCCCATGGTCGAACTACCCCCCGCTCCGATGATGAGAGGTACTCATCTGAGGTGGTTTTGTGTAATACAACAACAGTTGAGTGTTGTTTTAGCCCCCTGGGCTTCTAAATAAAGGATCAGCAGCTACCAGGAATCCACCATCTGAGGATGACCTCTGGGATGGATAATCAGGATGCAATTAAAGCATGGCAAAATGGATCTAATAGTGGTGCCCTTCCCAAAACTCCATCATCAGGTGAACCAGACATATACACCAAGCAGTATATGACATACATATAAGTTCAAACCCACAGAAACATCAAAGATCAAAGTGCAACTTATTCACACACCTGTTGCTGTAATTAAAACACATATCTTAAACCCCCACATAGCAAACCCTTCTAAAAACATCACCCTCATATAACTTTAACTATTAAATTTTGCATTCAACATGACTAATTTCCCTAATAATATCACAACTAGTGCAGGAAGTATGTCCAGTACTAGTTGGAGAGCATCCTCCATGCCTGCCAAGAAGAGGTGCGACTATGGAAATGCAATGGCAGCTAAAACAACAGTTCACCGTTGGGAGCTCCTACAACAGATTAGGTTTCCAATTACTAATGGAGTCCATCAATGTCCTGGTATTTTTGAAAACGAGAATAGTGCTGCTGACTGCTTGAATCCTGCCATCAAAGGTAACAAACAGAAAGTAGCCAAAATGCTATTGTGAGAAGAGCCTAAAGTTGGTCACACCCATTAGAAGTATGTTAATGGAACTCGACTATTTCAGCAGGATCCGCCAACTATTTAATGTTTATTGGGCCTACTGACTCTCCCTGATGCCAGAGGAGACAAAGCTTGGGTACGTTAGTTTTCAACATGCTCTATCCTTATTCTTGGAGAGATAAGCCACTCCCAGAGGTGTCTGGAGGCAGTTTTCTCCCCTCACTCTTTCACAACACATGCATGCTCAGCATCCCATTTACAAGGTAATCCTCCCTAAGTATACCATATACCCCCACTTCTGTTCTATAATATAAGCTCGCTTGCCGGCTAGGGTTGCTGCACACAGGTCCAATGGAAAGCATCAGTACACTAAATCTTATGTTATTTTGTACTTTACCCCATTACACATACATGGTAGGAAACATCTTGGTGGAGATAGATATTTAAGGCAAGTAGCAGGCAGACACAGGGTATGGACAGTTGACTGATTTACCTAATCAAGGACTTGTTATGTCAGAGCTACAATTAAAATTGTTTTCAATAGCAATTGTATGCATGGAAGAGCTTCAATTACACTGCACGAGTCTTGACTCTGAAAAGGCTGACACTACTTTTTTTTTTTTTTTTGCTGTTACCTTTGTAAAGTAATAAATACATGTTTACAAGCATCCAACTTTTAACCCTACTGTGTAGTAGAAATCCAATCTCAGTCTTGTGACCACTAGATCGTAATTGTTCATTAAAGGGAATGAAGATGGCTTATCCTTGGGATAGGTCATCAATATTTCATGGGTGTTGGGTCAAACTCCAGAGACCCTTGTGGATCAGCAGCATAAAGATTGTGAATAAAAGCTAGCTGGAAAACCAAGCACAGACAGCTTTAAAGATGACCATCTGTACCAGGGTAAACGAAAAGGGAACACAGTAGTGGATGTGTCTCCGCATCACCCTATTTTACTGATCAATGGGGTTCAGGGACTAGACACACACCATTCAAATATTATAAGGATAAAAAATATATATATATTTAAATTCCATACCGAGTACGTGCAAAAATTTCTAGGGGGATCTTGTAGTTTACATTCATTGCTCCTAGTGTAGGGCATATTTATTTATTTTGCACACTTATATAGCGCTACTATATTCTGCACTCACAATCAAATTCCCCTATCAGTATATCTTTAGAGTGTGGGAGGAAACCCACGCATACAAGGGGACAACATACAAACTCCATGTAGATGTTGTCCTTCGAACTAAGGTCCCAAGCGCTGCAAGGCACCAGTGCTAACCACTGAGCCACCTTGCTGCCCATATTTGAAACCTTAGCTTCACTCTGAAAACAATAATTGCCAACATGCCACTGTAAGGTGGCAGCAGGTAAAGTGTTAAATGGCATATATATTCTACCTAGGTTTCTCACCTATACATGGTGAGGGGTTCCATTCCTAGTCCTGGACCAATTTACTCTGCAGCCACTTGTTTATTGCAGCTGGGCTGAAGCCTACTGAAAGACCCAGGTTGCATTATGTGAGAGAGAGCCAAACAGGGTGGTTGCTCTATGTGTGAGCAGAAGGTACAGGTTGCTGTTACTCTGTTGTATTTGGGACAGTCAGTGATGTTACTGTCTAGTTAGTGCTTGGACGAGCAGGAGATTCTTTATGTTATGTTTTCTTTTTGAACTGTGCATCCTGTACATGTGCTGTCTGTTTACACTGACAATAAATGCAGGAAAGGACCACACTTTGAAACCTTAAAGTCTGTCTGGGTCTCTATAGCATTGGACTTGGTCGGTCCAGTGAGCTGAATAAAAAAAAGCCCACATATGGTGTAGGATGTGGGCTGATCCTGACAGTTCTCTTAAAGAGACAGTGAACCAGGCATAACTGGCTCCTGGCGTAAGCATGGAGGAACTTATAAAGCAGCTGGTTCAGGCTAAGGTCAGCCTTCAGCAGAACCAGGACACTCAGTAACAAGCCAATGCTCTTCATCGACAGGTGCAAGAGGTCCAGAGTGAGCCTAATCGTCTGTTGGTTCAAGCCTTGGTGAAAGAACAGTAACAGGTAAACCAATCTCTACAGCAGCAGATCCAAGCCTTGTTGGAGACACCTGAGATATCACGAGGAGCCCAGCCTGGACCCCGGCAGTTGGTACAGAGTGCCCTGAGAAAGATGGTGAAGGAGGATGATATAGAAGCATTCCTGGGAACATTTGAAAGGATTGCAGAGAGAGAAAGGCTTCTGGGTGACCAGTGGGCGGATGTGCTGGTCCCCTTCCTAACAGACAAGCCTCAAAAAGCCTTCTTTGACCTGAGGGTACAAGATGCTAAGGTGTATGCCAAACTGAAGGCTGAAATCCTAGTCTGTTTGGAGGTTACCCTAGTGGTCCGGGCACAGAGGGTCTATGTCTGGGTATATGATCATGAAAATCCAGCTAGATCTCAAGTGTATGATTTCTTCCACCTCACCAATAAATGGTTGCAGCCAGAGAAACTTACTTCAGCTCAAATTGGGGAGCGAGTTGTTTGTGACCGTTCTATACGGGGACTTATTCTGTAGATTCAACAATGCATTGGATATGCAGACCCAAAAAGTGTGGATGAGCTTGTGTCCATGGTGGAGCAACAGAGGGCTACAGAGGAATACCTCCAGGATCTACATCCTACCAGGGTGGCTCCTAGGAGCAAAAGAGCTAACTGTCAACTAGCACGTGAGCCTATGGAGTGTGACTTGGGAAGGCGTAGGTCTTATTTCGCTAAACTTTCCTGTACAGCTCACGTGGACAGTAGGACCGAAAAGCAATTGTGTCAGGTCAAAATAGATGGGACATTCTTTAATGGCATTGCTGGACCCTGGGAGCCTGGTGAACCTAGTACATGCCAGTTTTGTCGACTGCAGAGAGACTGCAGTCCCACAAGTTAGGGGTGATATGCGTCCATGGTGACAGAAAAGACTATCCCACTGCAGTTATAACCGTGGAAACAGTATGTGGCCAATCAGTGGCACATGAAGTGGGTGTGGTTAAAATCCTGTTACACTGTGCTATTATTGGTTGTGATTTTACTTTGTTTTGGGATTTATGGGAAAATAGGCAATCTAAGGTGTTGGACAACTCGCATAATATAAGTGATGTTTCTGTGGCATCTGATAATGCAGTAACTCTGGGGCTCGGGGAGCTTGATAAATTCCCAATAGAGGTTCTGGCGGGGGACAAAGAACAAACTCCTCCGGAGATAGAGTTTTCAAACTTGCAAGTGGCCAAGGGCTGCTTTGGTACTGAACAGATGAGGGATACCGGTCTAGCAAGTGCCTGGAAATATGTGGAAGTAATTAATGGAGTAACCCCAGGAACCAGGCAGAGGTTTTGTGTGCCCCCACTTCGTGGTACATAATTATTTACCTTACAGGGTAAAGATAACACAAACAGAGGTTGAAGAGCAGCTGGTTTTATCCAAGTCTCATGTCTGTATGGTGCTGGAATTAGCTAATTCCCGTGTTCTGGGAATTTAGGGGTTGAGAAAACAAAAGAGAGCATTGAACTGAACTTTTTCTGGCCCGGTATTTATAAGGCTGTAGAGGACTTCTGCCATTCATGCTCTGAAGTGTCAAATCAACACCCCTAGGCCGCATTTTCATAACCCCCTAATACCGCTGCCTATAATTGAGGTTCCTTTTGAGCACATTGCAATGGATTTAGTTGGCTCACTCTAAGTCTGCCAGAGGTCACCAACATACTTGGTTGTCCTACACCAGGGATGCCCAACCTGCTGCCCTCCAGATGTTGTAAAACTACAACTCCCACCATGCCCTGCTGTACACTGATAGCTGTAGGCTGTCCAGGCATGCTGGGAGTTGTAGGTTTGCAACAGCTGGAGGGCCGCAGGTTGCGCATCACTGTCGTAGACTATGCCACCCACTATCCCAAAACAATAACTCTCAGGAACACAACTGTTTCAAACGTTCACCCGTACAGGTATCCCAACAGAAATTCTAACAGACCGGGGAATACCTTTTATGTCCAAAGTTACTAAGGAGCTATGTCGGCTGTTAAAAATTACGCATTTACGTACCTCGGTATATCTTCCCCAGACTAATCATCTGGGGGAAAGGTTCAATAGAACACTTAAAGGGATGCTTAAAAAGGTGGTTGATAAAGATGGAAAGGACTAGAATTGCATGTTGCTCTATCTCATGTTTTCTATACGGGAGGTGCCACAGGCGTCAACAGGGTTTTCCCCTGTTTGAGCTCCTATATGGTAGACATCCTTGAGGGCTTTTAGACATAGCCAAAGAGACCTGGAAACAAGAGCATACCACCCACAAAAGTGTTATTGAATATATCACTCAAATGCGGGACACAATTACTGCCCTTATGCCGAATGTTCGAGAGCATGTGCAGCAGGCCCAGGCGGCACAAGTATGGGCTTACAATAGGTCGGCCAAGGTCAGGACATTTCAGCCAGGCGACCGTGTGATAGTACTAATACCCACGGTAGAAAGTAAGTTTCTGGCAAAGTGGCAAGGTCCCTATGAGATCCGTGAAAAGGTAAATGAAGTGAATTACAGAGTTTATCTAATTAAACCCTGGAAGGATCGGGAGGTTTTTAAAGCTATAAATCAGCCAAGGGAGCGTTCTAGATGATATACCACAGGTTCGTATCGCAGAAACCCTGTGAGCAGTTCAAACTCAAGAGGCTTATTCTGTAGATTCAACAATGCATTGGATATGCAGACCCAAAAAGTGTGGATGAGCTTGTGTCCATGGTGGAGCAACAGAGGGCTACAGAGGAATACCTCCAGGATCTACATCCTACCAGGGTGGCTCCTAGGAGCAAAAGAGCTAACTGTCAACTAGCACGTGAGCCTATGGAGTGTGACTTGGGAAGGCGTAGGTCTTATTTCGCTAAACTTTCCTGTACAGCTCACGTGGACGGTAGGACCGAAAAGCAATTGTGTCAGGTCAAAATAGATGGGACATTCTTTAATGGCATTGCTGGACCCTGGGAGCCTGGTGAACCTAGTACATGCCAGTTTTGTCGACTGCAGAGAGACTGCAGTCCCACAAGTTAGGGGTGATATGCGTCCATGGTGACAGAAAAGACTATCCCACTGCAGTTATAACCGTGGAAACAGTATGTGGCCAATCAGTGGCACATGAAGTGGGTGTGGTTAAAATCCTGTTACACTGTGCTATTATTGGTTGTGATTTTACTTTGTTTTGGGATTTATGGGAAAATAGGCAATCTAAGGTGTTGGACAACTCACATAATATAAGTGATGTTTCTGTGGCACCTGATAATGCAGTAACTCTGGGGCTCTGGGAGCTTGATAAATTCCCAATAGAGGTTCTGGCGGGGGACAAAGAACAAACTCCTCCGGAGATAGAGTTTTCAAACTTGCAAGTGGCCAAGGGCCGCTTTGGTACTGAACAGATGAGGGATACTGGTCTAGCAAGTGCCTGGAAATATGTGGAAGTAATTAATGGACACAAATGCGGGACACAATTACTGCCCTTATGCCGAATGTTCGAGAGCATATGCAGCAGGCCCAGGCGGCACAAGTATGGGCTTACAATAGGTCGGCCAAGGTCAGGACATTTCAGCCAGGCGACCGTGTGATAGTACTAATACCCACGGTAGAAAGTAAGTTTCTGGCAAAGTGGCAAGGTCCCTATGAGATCCGTGAAAAGGTAAATGAAGTGAATTACAGAGTTTATCTAATTAAACCCTGGAAGGATCGGGAGGTTTTTAAAGCTATAAATCAGCCAAGGGAGCGTTCTAGATGATATACCACAGGTTCGTATCGCAGAAACCCTGTGAGCAGTTCAAACTCAAGAGGCTAGGGAGTTTGTACAAAGAAATAGAAAGGCCGTTTCAGAATTACCAGGCCAAACCGTTGTCATAAAGCATGACATTGTGACTGAGCCTATACAAAAGGTAAGACAGAAGCCATATCGGGTACCAGAGGCCCAGAGGCAGGACATCTCAGAAGAAGTAAAAAAAAGTTGTTAGCATATTTAGATGACGTCGTTGTTTTCAGTTTAGACTGGGAGTCCCACCTGGCAAAAGTACAAGCGGTTCTAGACTCAGTTTCGGAGGCTTACATATTTTACCACAAATCCAATAAAATGTGCCATAGGCCTAGGCTACAACATTGGGAGAGGCGCCATCAAGCCTCAAATTGACAAAATTGAGGCAATTAAAAACTGGCCTCGACTGGTATCCAAAAAGCAGGTCAAAGCCTTCTTAGGGATAGCTGGATATTATAGAAGGTTTGTACCAAATTTTGCCACATTAGCAGCTCCTCTCACTGATCTTACCAAAGGATCCAAATCTACCATGGTAAAATGGAGCGAGAGTTTAGAGCAAGTGTTTCAAAGGTTGAAAGAAGTATTGTGCAAAAAGCCAGTGTTGATCGCTCCAAACTTCTGAAAATTAATTTTTGGTTCAAGCAGATGCCTCAGATGTTGGGTTAGGAGCCGTGCTTTCTCAGGTGGTTAATGGTGAGGAACATCCCATCATGTACCTTAGCAGAAAGCTATCTTCTGCGGAAGAGAATTATGCAATAATAGAAAGGGAATGCTTAGCCCTTAAATGGGCCATTGAGTCCCTTAGGAGCTATCTGCTGGGGAAACAATTTAGTCTGATCACTGATCATTCAAAATTAAAATGGATAGCACAAAATAAAGGGAGTGACTCAGTGGTGTTTGGCGTTGCAAGACTTCAAGTTTTTTTTTTAGCATCGCAGGTTGTAATGGTTCTACTGTCTAGGGGCACAAGGTGCTCTTCCCCGTGGGTCTGAGCAGAGGGGGAGGGTATGTAAGCTGGCAGCAGGTAAAGTGTTAAATGGCGTATCTATTCCACCTAGGGTTCTCATCTATACATGGTGAGGGGTTCCATTCCTAACCCTGGACCAATTTACTCTGCAGCCACTTGATTAATGCAGCTGGGCTGAGGACTACTTAAAGACCCAGGCTGCATTATGTGAGAGAGAGCCAAACAGGGTGGCTGCTCTATGTGTGAGCCAGAGGCACAGTATTCAAAAGTCAGGTATTAGGTCCGTGCTAATGGATCCACCATAAACACGTGCTCCAAACGCGCTGTTCTCTTATTCAGGTCACTCGTAATTTCACTCCGAACACCAACTGAAACTCTCCATATCCAGAATCCCTTTGAAAAACAGGAAACAGATACCCCAAGTAAAAGGTTAAAAACAACTTTATTCTACTTACATGTTTACACCTTGTAGTTAGCGTGACAGACAAACAACACAAGCCCGACCCGGGTTTCGCCACGTTGTCTTCGTCAGGGGCTAATCAGTGACTGACACCTGAGCTCCTTTTATTACCTTGCGTTCTGCTCAATTTCCGGCTATCTTGCTTTCTTAGGTCACGGGCCAAAGGCGCATCACACCAGAATTATATCGGGATCTGAATAAGAGAACAGCGCGTTTGGAGCACATGTTTATGGTGGATCCATTAGCGCGGACCTGATACCTGACTTTTGAATACTGTGCCTTTTGAAGGAGAAAAGGACGTACTCCGTATTTCAGGACTGCTGCATTGTCCGTAATTCACACTGTTCTAAGTTTCGTTTTAAAGCCAGAGGCAAAAACATTCTCTATGCATGCCCTGGCTGCTTGATCAAAGCATGTTTGTTGCAAACACTAAACTTCCTTGCTCCCCCTATAGGTTATGCCACTACTGACACACTGCATATTGAGGTGGAATGCAATAAAATTACCATGGAATCCAAGTATCAGATGTCAGCAGAAAAGGAAAAAAGACACTGTAGTGTCAACTGAAATTCTTAGAGGAGCCCAGCATATCAGCAGCATCTGTATGGCAAATATATTGCAAATTAGTGTGTTTTTGCATGTTTAAACCAGGGGTCTCTTGAAAAACATCTACAGTTTGTATACAAACCTATATGTCTCCATGGTTACAGACTACAAACTAACCCAATGTAGTCTGAATGTAGTCTGATCATGGTCTGATGCTCCCCTTTGCCCTGCGCTAAATCGCACAGGGGAAAGGCATTTTCAGGAGATCCGGTGACGTACCGGGCTCTCCTTAGGTCTGCCAGGCGGAGGCATCACCGAGCTCACTGCTGGGTGGGCTTTAGCGCTGCCCTAGCCTCTAAAACAGCTAGGGAAGCGCTAAAGCCCGCCCATCAGAGCCAGTGACGTCACCGCCCGGCAGTGTGAAATTGTAAATAGATGAGCTCTTGCCCTGCACAATCCAGCGCAGGGCAAGGGAGTGCATCGGAGCATAACATGCTCCGATGCTAACTTCAGGGGGCTGCCTGGGTGAAAATACAGGTATACTCGGGCTCAGATCTGAACCCGGACAACGCCTTTAACCTAAAGGCAGTAGAAGAAGGAGCAGAAGGAGAGAGTTTAAAAATGTATGACCGTAGTGTAATATATTTTATAACCACAGAAAAGAAATTTACCTACGGGCTGTTGACCCAAAACGATTAAGACTTCTTGCAAAGTTGCTTTATGTTTAATTTGAGATGAATTAGGGCTATACAAACTGATTGCAAAATGTGCATAACTTTTATATATTCTTCTAGATGGGCATATCAGGATGATACATGTTGGATTTGCATTATCTGTAACTCCCTAGTACTGTGATAGCTTACCTCTGGCACTCCAGCTGTGGTAAAACTACAACTCCCAACACTTGCTTGGCTGTTCTTAGAACTCCAAAGAAATGAATGGAGCATGCTGGGAGTTGTAGTTTCACCACAGCTGGAGTGTTGGAGGTTAGCCATCACCACCTTAGTACTATGTTTTTACTAGTGCATTGAGTCATTTTTCTGTTGACGATGCTACAGTATGACAGTAAACAAGAGGTACGAGGTGGCAGTGTGTGTAACCTAAGGGATTTGATTGACTTACAGTTTCTTCCATCCTGAAGCAATGAGCAATTACTGTAATCTGTTGAGCCTCTATTAGTGAAAGGAAGATAATCTCCTAACAGGACACTTTCAATAAATGCAGTATACTGTATTGTTTCAGTAGAAATAAAAAACAATATATATATTTTAACCTGTATGCCATACGTTAGATACAAACCATTAGAGCTGAGGGACATTTCACACTCTTATAGATGTCCTGCTGATGCATCAGCATACTCGTGCAGCTTTATGTCAGTTTATAATCTCCTGATGGGTCTACAGGGGATTTCACATTTGTCTCCATGCCCTCAGGGCAGTGTATCATCATCAGTATACTCCTGAGTGATTCCAATAATAACATTATCTGCGGGAAATTCTGCCTGCAATGTACTTCAGTATTATGAACAATTCAGGTTATTTGTGATATGGAAAATAGCCAATGAGATATACATCTATCTTGGGTCATTCTTTGCCCATAACTTTAATTGCAGATTTTCTCCTGAGGTCAGTGTAATGTTATGGAGTTGATTTGAGAGAAGGTTGACTAAGAGGTCAAGTGATTTATTGATAATTCTCATACGGAATATATTGTTTTGAAAAGTCTTGATCATACTGGATAAACAACAGATTTGTGGTGGTCTGAGAAGAGTAAAGCTGGATTTACATGGCTCTACCAGGCAAGCAATTATCTGAAAGGAAGCACTCCTTCCCAATAATTACCTGCTAATCAGTGGAGGTGAAGAACTGCATTTACTTGTTTGTCCTAAGATTCATTGTTTGGGCTGCACATGATTTAATGTGCTGTACAAAAGATCATTTCACCCGATGAATGTGTGTTTTGCTTGGTCATTGGTTTTCCGACAGCACATTTACATGGGCCAATTATCGGGAATGAGCGTCCATAGTAATGTTTGATCTTGATAATTGACCCTATAATTGGGCTGTGTAAATCCAGCATAAATTATTGGGTTGATTTTCAATCAGAGTTGTCTGAAGAAGAGAAATTCATATGGACATCAGACAAAAGATCCACTTCTGAATAAAATCAGTCATACTTTATTTCATCCATGAAAACTCCAAGACATGCACATATCACGTATTTTATCCATAATGATGGTGCAGTCATTTTGCTTGAGCAACTGTTAATAGCATTTAGAGACAGGCTTTTAAGCAGCCACATGGACCATAGAAAACTTTATACTCTAGATGACTCATTAACGTCTATGGGACAGTTTTCTAGACATGTTCTGTAACCTATGCAGAAGTCACTGTACAGGGAGGGGGAGTAGATAAACTGTGTCTATCATAAATTGTGAATGGTGGATCCTGTGTTGTTTATACAGAGGTGCCCCAATAATCTCATTTGTAGGATGGGGGAAAGAAGGATCAGGCTTGTTGGAATTAAATATGCCTGGCTCTTTGTTCCCCTGGGACATAAGACATTGATAAAGGTCATAAAAAATTATTATTGGTTGGCTTTAGTGCTGTTTGATCCATAGCAAAGAAAAGTGCCCGTGGAATTGCTTACTCATGGCAATAATTCTAGTTGCTGTGGTGAAAAGGCAATTAGCCCTTTTTCTTCTCTTCTCCCACTTACAATAATACCAAAAAGCATCTACTTAAATGTTATACTATTCATGGCTTGCTTTAAAAATCCTCCTGGGATCCCCGTCCGACCCATAACTAGTCACGTGGTGCAGTGCCTTTCCTCCATAAGTGATGACATTCTGTAAGAGCCTGCACACCAATACCCTCTTATCCGAATAACATTAATGACATCATGTTCAGGGGCCAGCTCCTGTTTCCCTGCTGCTACCATTGTTTGGCTGCAGTGGTTTTGTAGCCTGCAGCACAGGGGAGTTAACAGATGAGTACTGTTTTTTACGACATCTCTCCCCCACTGCAAGTTCAGCTATGAATGTATCTTATGACCAAAAACTTGTGCAAGATGGACTGTTCAACAAATGGCAGGGAAGAGCACAATTGCGAATCAGATAGGATGAAATTATGTGAATATGAGGACTGAGCATTCCCTTCTTGTAGGCATACACAGACCTTCTCACTGGCAAAAATATCCAAACATTCACTTCTTTTCTACTACTGACAGATGTCATGTCATGTCGTCAAGAAATAAAAGGCTCGCCCAGTATGCATTGAATGTTTACTGGGAGTTCAATATGGCAAAATTGAATCTTCCCATTTCTGCCTTTTAGTGATAATTTTCAGGCCACATCAACAGTGGTTTGATGAATTGGGTCTTTCAGATGGAACTTTAAATGCATACAACTGGAAAGCCCCTTTAATTGTCTTAACTAGACAACCTGACAGTTAGGCTGACAGTGTCATTAATACCAACTTTAAAGGGGCTGTACACATTTCTTGCCTTTTTTTCAGACTCACCAGTGTGGCCAGGCTAATGGTAGTGACGTGAGCATACTTACCTGATCCCCGCCACTGGGTTCCAGCTGCATCATGTCCTCTCATTGCGTCGCCGGTTAACGCGAGGTATGTGACCACTTCAGGGTCTGACAAAAAAGGGCAAGAAAGGTGTACAAACCTTTTAGAAGCTTTTTACATTGGTACACTAAGCCAGCGAGCTAGGATTGTGTTGTGTGTTAAGGCACCAGGAATTACTTTAACACCTGCTTCATCAGTATATGTCCACACTTACTTTAGCTTTAATTTGTTTAAGGACTTCAATTTTTCATGCAACCAATTCAATACAATATCATGACATGCTAGCAAAAACCTTGACAGACTTCAAATCACAACATGACCACTGGGTGGTCTCATCTCGACATCTATACATAGACACCTGGTGATAGAATAACACAAAATGAACTTGCTTTGTAAAAAGGCTGGTAATCTCATGACACACATATCAGGACATTTCCAGCCAAATGTACCTATAAAATACATATAGGTAGGTAGCAGTCTCAAATAGTGCCTAAAATCCCATCAGCCATGTAAGAAGACCACTATAATAGATAACACGTGGTAGTTTGCGGTCTCCAATTTTTGCATTATGCCACCAGGGCTTCATTTTAGGTCCCAGCTGTATCTGCCATATATATAGTCAATAGTAACAATTCCTGAGCCAAGCGGCAAAACAATTTGGGGAATTGTATTCTTTAAAAAAGTGTGTTGTAGTTTCATGGGACAAACCGGACAAATGTAGAAAAATGATTTCTCTGAAAACTTTATTAAAAAGAACCAGAAACCTGATTTTTAGCTTGCACGCTATAACCGATATTTTCTTTTAGGAAAGGTAGCCAAGCATATCAATTTGCTCCAGTGGCCTGTGCTATTGAGTGAGATGAACTAAGAGAAACTAATTTCTCGAAAAAAGTAAAAAACCTGCACTCTCCAGCTGTGAAATAACTTAAAATAATGGGAAAAAAAGGATGCTTGGAGAAGAAGCGAATAATCTTTTGAGTATATAATAGGCTTTCCCGCTTCTAAGGACTTGCTTATGTAAAGAAATTGCATTGGCAAGCCTCACTGCTGTTACAGGCGCAAAAGAAAGAGTGTATTCGGTGAAAGGATGAAAGCTTAAAGTTCCTACTAGGTTTGAAAAACTGTATTTCTGCTTCGTATTATACGTGCTGCATGTTTTCCTACAGAAGTTGATAATATCTTTCTTTTATACTTGCTTTAGCTATATTTCATTTTAGTTATTTTTCTCTCTTCTTGAAATGTTATGTCTTTTCAAACAAAAATATAAATTATGATGGAAAGTGAAAGATTGGATTATCACGCAAAGTTACATGCCAGGATAGGAGATTAGAGCCCCTGGAAATATATGCTGGATTAAAAAAAAAGAAACCAAAACTATAATTTTTAGAATCTAGCAAAGTCTTAGAGTTCCAAACACAAAGTTTGTTCTTCCTACAACTTTTAATGATTTGGAATCCTTGTATTGAGCACCAGTTTGACCCTGTGGTCAGGACTAGGGATGAGCAGCAGAGGCAATATTCGAATTTGCGATATTTCGCGAATATTTGTCATATATTCGCAAATTTGAAAATTGGCAAATATGGTCTTGTTTGTGAAAATCGCCCATGTAATATGCGCGTAATACAGGTGTGGGTCACTATAGCTCACTTTTCAAGCTGCTAGAAGTTTCCAGAGACTGGAGAAAATGGTTCACACGGCAGAACATTACAATAGCTTTATATGCAGATAGAGTGCTCCGATATATTCGCGATTGCGAAATCGGCACTAATGATGCGAATATTTTGGCGCAATACGTGCAACTTCATATTTGAACAGGTCTGACTACATATTAGTGATTGGTGCACTAAGTATTGTTTTGAACTTGTAAAATCACACCACTATGTATGTATGTATGTATGTATGTAGCATGCATACATGTATACATACATTCATACATACAGCACTATGTATGTAGCATGTATGTATAGACAGCAGCTACACTATATCACTATCTAACCTACACTAACTATATCCCAGTTACTATCTGTATTATATATATGAGCTAACTAACTAACTAACTAACTAACTAACTAATTAACTATCTAATGTAATGACACAGGAAAGCAGAGAGCACAGCAATAACACTGCTGTCTCTCTCAGATCTGCAAAATACTGCCATAGATCTGCCATACTACAATGGATGCTGCGGAGGTTCTCTTACACTAAAGGGGTAGTCAACTTTCCTATTGGTTGCTAGGGACATTGCTAAGCTCAGACAAAGACATTGCAGCCTTCTCATTGGCCCACAATCAACAAGCAGGGAGGGACAATGGGTTCAGATGAAAAAAACTCTAGAATAATCGAAAATTACAAATATTTATTACTATATTCTAAATATTCGCAAATTATCGAAGTGCCGATATTTGCGATAAAAATTTGCAATTCGCATATTCGCGCCCATCACTAGTCATAAATATTATTTAACAGATGCCCAGATGGGCAGTAAACCTATTATAATATAATATGTGGTTGTCTCAAGAGAAACATGGCACCGTCTGAGATTTATGACCCTGCCCAAAAACATGAACAAATTGGAGCCAAGAAAGTGCCACGCCACTTTGTCTCCTGATGGCTCCTATTGGCTTTCTCCACTAACCACATGGTTGGCCCACTACTGTTAAATTAGACTACTGATGACTGGATGTTGTTGATACTATATCTTGGCAAACCTCTTTTAAGTTTTACCACTATCAAGAAGGCTTATGTTTTTTGAGCCAAATGTTTTCATTCTAAAGCTCAGACAAAGATGGCTATAAATGGTGTCTAA
Organism: Bufotes viridis; assembly: GCA_033119425.1. Taxonomy (NCBI): domain Eukaryota; kingdom Metazoa; phylum Chordata; class Amphibia; order Anura; family Bufonidae; genus Bufotes; species Bufotes viridis. The sequence continues at coordinate 40,602,084 of CM065591.1, read as the reverse complement.
AATGCAAAAAACAAATGGGGGGTATTTATTATGATGCCCTATAATAGAAACTGCAATTAAGCCCAGTTTTGTGACTTTTTATATGCCATAACACCTACATTTTTGACTCAAATTACATTTTTAACACCACTCTAACAACTGGGGTGTTGCGGTATGAGTGGTCCCAGCAAAGTAACTATCATTTACACCATTTTTTTTTTCACATAGATGAAGTTTTAAAATCTACTCCAGCTCTTGGCTGAAGTAAATTTAAATCTAGGCACATGGGCTGTTGAAGAGAGAGAGAGAGGAGGAGACAAATACACAAATGTGTGTTTCTCAACAATAGATATGCGTTGTCTAATGTGTACTCTTTTTCATTATGGAGAGCCCCTTGTGAACACCGAGTATGAATGCTTAGTTTTGTAGACCAGGCTATGCCCCTACTATGCCAAGTAGCCAAGTACACATACGCAGTATTGTAGATCAGGCAATTTCCCTTGCTAGGACGCATATTCAAATTACCTTTCTTAAACTCGATGTCAGCATATGCTAGACATGATAATTAGCATATATTTTACCCAGAAATCCAGAGGCCTAGCCGTCTACAACAGTTGTCACGTGTTTCAACTAATCTCCATAATAGAAATAGTACCCACCCAGAGTTCCCCCCTAAGGCTTTGCAACTAGAAATGTTGTTCTCATCTGATTGTGTCCTAATCATAGGCTTTTGTCATGACAGAACTGCTTGTAGATGTGAGACTTTTTTTTTCTAGCTTTGCTACATGAGCATGTTTAAAATGCAGAAAGGCATCTCTGCCAATTTGCTGTGTGAAAATAATACAGTGCTCATATTGCTGCTGTCATTTTCTAGCTGGTTATCTACTTGATTTCCAGCAGCAAGTAAGCATAATTATTGCTCTTTACTGTTCACCTGAGTATATATCACCTGTGTAGCAAAAACAAGCAACGCTTTTAGCAATTTTATTTCACCGTTGTGATTCAGTATCATATGAACCAGAGAGACTTTCAAAGTAACATTCAACTGAAGGTGAGGCAAGAGAGTTAAATATACATGCCTGGCATACAATACTTATGCTTATTTTTTATCTCCCTAATGATAAAGATCAACCCAAAGAGTACCCCACAAGGCAAGTCAACCAAGTAAGATAAGAGTTTCTTGCGACAATCTGGTCCTCTTGTCCTTGAAAGAAGACCAGCTGATTCACTGATAGAGGTTTAAGCTTTGTAGGATGTTGTCATTCTCTTGTCTCACTTTTAGTTGACAGTTACATTGGAAGTGTCTTTGGCTGAAGTGAATAATATTGCTCTCTGGCTTTGCTATACCGATAATGTATCCTCAGGTGAATAGAAAAGATATATAATTCTACTTAATGGCTGCTGTACAGCATGTTGTAAGGAGAACACCGCAGCAATGAGCACTGTATTATTTTCACACAGTGGATCAGTAGAGATGCTATCCTGGCTTTCCAAAAGCCTTATGTAACAAAGCAGCTAAGCCAGGCTCACATATGCAAGTAGTTATTTCAGTCCATTAGCCCTTAACCAGAAAAGAGCACATAAGAACAACATTTCTAGTTGCAAGGCCTTAGAGGGAACTTCTGGGTGGGTACTATTTCTGTTATGGAGACCAGCTGATAGAAGTGATGACTATTGTAAGCTAGACAATGCTCCTCGGGATTTGTGGGTAAAATATATGCAAATTACCATGTCTAACATTTGCGTCAGATGGGTTTAGAAAAGTTAGGGAAAATCCGTACCTGGGATTTTACTTTCCTTGAGTCCGAAGGCAGCACATCATGGGTTAAGGTTTGTCTCATTCGTTTCCCAGGACCGCCCACCTAGATTAAATTAATTAATTAAATGAGATTGGTACTATATAAACACGCCTCCTACCACCCAACAGTGTATTTTAAAAATAGATTCAGACAAAAGAGGCATACAAATAATAAATGTTAATCAGGGAGGGTAAGTATGTGCTGCCTTCGGACTCAAGGAAAGTAAAATCCCAGGTACGGATTTTCCCTTTCCCTTTTCGTCCTTGGCAGCACATCATGGGATTTTTCTAGATCTCAAGGGGAGGGCATTTTAATATAGTGCTGTAATTTGTACCCCAGTGTCAAGACCTGACCTCTCAGTATTGGTAACTGTTCATGGAGGTCAATGATATGGAACAGGAAGCTGTATTACAGATCTCCTCTATGGATCCTTGTGTTCGCTCTGTCCCTGAGGATACATTACTGATCTATGCTGCTGTAGATCTTGTGGAATGGGCTTTTATCAGAACCAGAGAGGCTTCACCCTCCAAGGAATAGAATTCCACAATTATGGCCTTTGCACAGCTATCAATTGTGTCTTTAAACCTTTTCTTGGCCCAGAAAATAAAAGCCGTTCTGAACTGTTTCGTTCTTAGAGCATAGATTTCAAAGTTCTTCTTACATCTAAGGTACAGTATGTAAGAGAGGTTTTTTTTTTTTTTTTTCCATAGGAGGTTCTGGAAAAATACTGTAAGAAAATAATTCCCTGTTTACATTGGAAGATGATGAATTTAGGCAAAGGATGGCATGGTTTGAAGTAAAACCTCATGTGAAGAGAATATTAGCTATGCTGTAGGATGAATTCCGTCCAGATTCTGGTGATATAATCCGTCCTGTAATAACAGTTTGGGGTCTATCAGGAGCTTCCAATCTTCACCTTTGATAAAAGCAGAGAGTAGAAGAGAGCCAGGACCTTCAGGCCCAAAGGAGATCTTAGTATAGCCTGCAGCGTCTCCATACAGTCTTCTGTAGAACTGTTCTGCCTCACATGGCTGGAATTTGTCACACAACGTGGATTTGGCTCCAATCCGACAGATTGATCTTCTTCCAATTCAGATGATTCGCCTGAATATTGAAACACAAACTCTGGAATGAATAGTTCTTAGGTTTAGAAAGGTACAATTCTGCCCAGTCACGGATCTCCTTGGATAATTTCAGAAGGGAATGGCTTCTTGTCCATCCTGTTTGTTTAGATAAAGTACCAAGGATGGTTGTCAGATTGAACTATCACAGTCATTCACCCTAAGATGTATCTGGAAATGCGGTAGAGTCAACTGGAATGTACTTGGGTCCATGAAGTGCGATTTGTATCTCAGAAAGGACCACAGCCGCCATCTGTCCTGAAGATGTGCTCACCACCCTAAGGCAGAAGCATCCGTGGTCACTATTGCAGGAGAAGAATTATTGTTCATAGGACAGCATCTCCCAGTGCTGAAGATGACCACGTGTCTATAACCCTATGGATTGCAGGTAAGAGGTCTGAGATTAGAGTTTTCACTTCTTCCTTCAGCCTTGATCTTGGCGCCTGGTAAATAATGGGTCATAGTACACTTTATCTAATATGGAAATCCAGAACAGTTTGGAAGTTGCAGGATAGATCCTGAATCCTCCTGACTTATCAAGAATCCCAGTGACTTGGAGAAGTACGATGACCTTCTGAAGAGGTGACTTTAGCAGGTCCTCGGATGGAACTTCTATGAACCAGTCATCTAGATATGGAAACACCTGTAAGGCTTGTAGCTATTCCGCCATTCTTGCGAATAGCCACTCAGGATTTCTTGAAGACTGTATTATTGGTATATGAAGGTCAATATCTTCAGATCTAACAAAGATGCGCAGTGATCCTCTAGTAGCAGAGCTATGCCCAATGTTTAGATAAAAGACTGCTTCTCGTACAATAATGACTTTCAGAACCTCATGATTTCAGGATCCCAGTGTCTGAAGTAATCTGCTGAGTAAGGGAAACCTACTCCTCTGACTTCTGGTGTCAGACTGATCTGTGAAGCTCGTCTTCATCCTTTGGTCTCTACGGTTCGTACTCCCTTCTGTCAGGAAGTCCACAGATGCCGGATCTATGGTATTCTTGTTTTCTGGACTGCAGGATTTCTAGATCCTAATTCATTTCTAGCAGTCTGTTCATCTGAAAAAACTATTCTCCAGAAATGTAGAGGAGGTTACCAGGGTCATGGTTAGACATTTCCTTTATCTTCCTGAAGGTGTAACCAGACTATGCGCTCTGGGACTACCAATACTGCACCCATGGCGCATTAATGAGTGAAAACCTAGATGGAGGTTTTTTTTTTTTTTTTTTGTTTCTTTAAAAGGTTTTAAGCGTAAACTAGGAACATCTGGAAAGAAAAAAGATCTTCCGGTCAAACTAATGACAGCAGAATCAACCCAAGATGGAGACTTTGAGAAATGGAAAACCATTTTTTCTTTTTTTTTTTTTTCTTTCCTCTTTCTCTCTCTAGGAAGGCAAGGAGGAGAAGGTCTTTCTCAGCCTTGAGCGATAATGACCACTATTGCTGAGGGCAGTTGTAACGCTGGGCTGCCAATCCCCCAGGGTCGCCTGTATAAAAAAATATTTAAAATCAGAATTTGTTTTAAACCAATACTGTAAGTACCAGAGTTTATAACCATTTCTTTTGTATCTGTATCAAAAGTGATGTAATTTAAAACCAGAAGCCGTATGGGAGCAGCTTATTACCACCTGATACAGAAAAGTAGCTGAAAAGGAGTAGTACAACTTTTCTTTTTTTTTTTTCCAGCAGCTTTGAAAGCATCTGCACAAGTGTTAACGAGTAGTCATCAGCCACAGGTTTGGGCTGCAGGGATTACAAGGCCTTCATTAGACACCTCTGCTCGGACGGCCGGACATCTGTTTAACAATGGAAACAGGGACTCAGTTATTCACAAACATCTGCATCAGTCAGGTAAGTCTGATCATCGGCTTTAGTAAGGTAACTGACCATCCTTTGCTTGGATGGCTGGACATCTAGGGCAGAAAATATACAATGTAACTGCAAGACAACGGCTCCAGGTAACAGCGCCTGCTCTGTACTGTTTAATACTTAACACAAGTGTTAGTCAGGATGGGGCTTATTCACATAATAGACACAACCTGTGACTATGTCTGTGCACTTCTTACCACCCTTTGCTGGACATCGGATTCATCCTAGGAAGAGGGATCAGGATATAAACATCAGCTTTTAAAAAGGTAATCTGACTCTGGACAGAATACACTGTAACTGCAGGTAACAGGATATAGTTCTGCTCTGTACCGCTAAATACCAGCACAGGTGATATCAGAAGGGGCTTATTCACATAACACCGCAGGTAACAGGATATAGTTCTGCTCTGTACCGCTAAATACCAGCACAGGTGATATCAGAAGGGGCTTATTCACATAACACCGCAGGTAACAGGATATAGTTCTGCTCTGTACCGCTAAATACCAGCACAGGTGATATCAGAAGGGGCTTATTCACATAACAGACACAACCTGTGACTATGTTTGTGCACTTCTTATCACCCTTTGCTGGACATCGGCTTTATCCAAGGAAGAGAGTTCAGGATATAACCATCAGCTTTAAAAAAGGTAATCTGACTCCAGACAGAATACACTGTAACTGCAGGTAGCAGGATATAGCTCTGCTGTGTACTGCTAAAAACCGGCACAGGTGATATCAGAAGGGGCTTATTCACATAACACTGCAGGTAACAGGGTCACAGCTCTGCTGTGTACTAAATACCGGCACAGGCTATCAGAAGGGGCTTCATAACACTGCAGGTAGCAGGACATAGCTCTGCTGTGTACTGCTAAAAACCGGCACAGGTGATATCAGAAGGGGCTTATTCACATAACACTGCAGGTAGCAGGACATAGCTCTGCTGTGTACTGCTAAATACCAGCACAGGTGATATCAGAACTAAATACCGGCACCGGTGAGCATAACACTGCAGGACTCCGCTCTGTACCCTTTGCTTTAATTCAGTAGCCTCCAGAAAGGTAAGTCTGACCCAGGACAAACTGAACCTTGTAACCATAAGAGAATTAAAGGTACACAGGCAATGTGCAATACTTAGCTTTCAGTGTGCGAACGGAAGACGAGGCGGCGCACGTGTGTCGTCAGACGCCCAGAGCCTGCGTTCCACAGAGCTTTTCAGCAATATCTCTTCCGTTCTGAAGTCCTTCTCAGTGGATACAGAGTGAAGCCAGGGAAACACACATGGCTATCCTTACTCTCAGGCCTCTGAACCTTGTCACCACAAGGTATATTGGCCGGGTAACAGCGGATACAGAGTGAAGCCAGGGAACACACATGGCTATCCTCACTCTCAGGCCTCTGAACCTTGTCACCACAAGGTATAATGGCCGGGAAACAGCGGATACAGAGTGAAGCCAGGGAACACACATGGCTATCCTCACTCTCAGGCCTCTGAACCTTGTACCACAAGGTATAATGGCCGGGTAACAGCGGATACAGAGTGAAGCCAGGGAACACACATGGCTATCCTCACTCTCAGGCCTCTGAACCTTGTACCACAAGGTATAATGGCCGGGTAACAGCGGATACAGAGTGAAGCCAGGGAACACACATGGCTATCCTCACTCTAAGGCCTCTGAACCTTGTACCACAAGGTATAATGGCCGGGTAACAGCGGATACAGAGTGAAGCCAGGGAAACACACATGGCTATCCTCACTCTCAGGCCTCAGGAACATACATGGCTGTGTCCAACTCTGGGCCTTTTTCATAGCAGCCTAAGGAGGCTGACAACAGGTGGGCTTCTTCCTCACAGGAATGAGGACAAATAAAAAATACACTGTTGGGTGGTAGGAGGCGTGTTTATATAGTACCAATCTCATTTAATTAATTAATTTAATCTAGGTGGGCGGTCCTGGGAAACGAATGAGACAAACCTTAACCCATGATGTGCTGCCAAGGACGAAAAGGGAAAGTTAAAATATCTTTCTTAGAAACCCAGAAGGGCATTGCCTGGTCTACAATACTGCGCACATAAACTCAGTGTACAAATACTGTGTACACTGCATACCATGGTGTCATGCTCTAATGTGTGAGGGAAAGGAAATAAGGCCTGAAAACTATTGAAGGAAAAAGGGCACTTCCTAGGGAATACTCTAACCAAAGCCCTGACTGACTACCAGTATGAACAGACCCCAAAGGTAGGTGAGTTCATATACAGGAATACCTAAAGTCCTATCTAACTCTAAAGGACCCTGGTTCTGATGACAGGAATGAGACAACCCGTTCCTCCAAAAGGAAGGATGAAAGGGAGTCTCCCTGAGGACTTATACAAAACAACAAGGAAATGCAACACACAGAAAAGTCAAAATAAAGTACAAAAGCTATGTCAGCACCAGGAACTCAGCCGAGATCCAAACACCAGCTATCCACAGGTCCAAATGAAGCTATAAACCGCACAGCTATAAATGGGGAAATTTAAATGACCACAATACAACAGATTAATATCTCAATACATCTTTTTTGAGACTGGAGCTAAGTTTTTCTATATACTTAGTATGCATCATTCACACAGTCAGTGTTCGGTCAGTGATTTCCATCAGTGATTTTGACCCAAAACCAGGTGCGGCTCAAAACACAGAACACGTGCAGATCTTTCACTTAGGGCTCATGCACAAGACTGTATGTACTTTGCGGTCCGCAAAAAATAGATTAGCAAAATGTACGGATGACGTCCATGTGCATTCCGTATTTTGCGGAACGGAACATCTGGCCCCTAATAGAACAGTACTATCCTTGTCCGTAATACGGACAATAAGGGCTCATGCACACGGCCATAGTGCGGCTGTTCCCTGCATGGGCAACATCCGTGCGGCAGCCGGCACAGATCGAGACCCATTCAACTTGAATGGGTCCATGATCCATCTGCACCGTAAAAAAAATAGAACATGTTCTATTTTTTTGCAGTGCGGAGGCACGGACAGAAACATTACGGTTTAACTCCGTAGTGCTTCCGTGGGGTTCCGTGCCTCTATTCCATACCGCAGCTCCAGATTTTCAAGTGAATGAGTCCGCAGCCATGATGCGGGGAGCACACGGTCGGTGCCCGCATATTGTGGACCCGCTGTTTGCGGGCCGCAATACGGGCCACGGCCAGCAACTGCCGCATGTATGAGCCCTAATAGGACATGTTCTATTTTTTTGCGGAACGGAAATACGGAAACGAAATGCACACACAGTAACTTCCAAAAAAAAAAAAACAACGGACACGGAAAGAAAATATGTTTGTGTGCATGAGCCCTTATACCTTATGTCTATGGAGGTTCCAATCCTGGTTTTGGCTCACAATCACTGATGGAAATCACTGACCGAACACTGACATGTGAATGAGGCTTTAGGCCTCATGCACACGACCGTATGTGTTTTGCGGTCCGCAAATTGCGGATATGCAAAAAAAACGGATGGCGTTTCGTATGGCATTGGTTTTTTTTGCGGATCCGTTATTTTTGTGGATCCATTGTAATAATGCCTATCCTTGTCCGCAAACTAGAAAAAAAGGACATGCTCTATTTTTTTGCGGAACGGAAAAACGGACATACGGAAACAGAATGCACATGGAGTACCTTCCGTTTTTTTTGCGGACCCATTGAAATAAATGGTTCCACATATGGTCCGCAAAAAAAACGGAACGGACACGGAAAGAAAATACGTTCGTGTGCATGAGGCCTTAGACTGAGTTCACACTTCAGTTATTTGGTGAGTTATTTTCATCAGTTAATGTGAGCCAAAACCAGTAGGGAAGCCTACACAGAGATAAGGTATGATGGAAAGATTTGAAGCTGTGTTTGTGACCCACGCCTAGTTTTGGCTCACAATAAGGGCTCATGCACTTAGATGGGTGAGCAATCCGGAAGACCCGGAGGCACGCAACCCAGCAGAAGCACTACGGAGTGCTTTCATGGGGTCTCTCTCCGTGCTTCTGCACCGCAAAAAATAGAACATATTCTATTTTTTGCAGTGCGGACGGATCATGGACCCATGCAAATGGAACAGCCGACCAACGGCCATGTGCATGAGCCCTAACTGAAGTTTGAACTTAGCCTAAGTTTGGTAATTAATGATCAGCAATTTTTGTTTTTTTGATCTCAGGTCATTTTTTTGCATGCAATCTGTAGGTTTTACTGATACCATTTTGGGATATATCGCACCTTCTGCTCCTTTTTTTAAAGGGTGAGATGAATTCTGTCACTGTGTTATGTTTTTTTACAGCATTCATCATGCAAGTTAAATAAAGGGATAGATTAAGTAATATTTTTTGCAAATACAGTATGTGTATGTGTGTATAAGGAAAAAGTTTTTTTTTAAATATTTTTAAAAATGTTGTTCAACTTTTTATTAACTCTTTTTTAGTCCTCCTAAGGGCCCATTCACTCGACTGTAAGCTGTCTGTGCCCTGAACAGTGGGTCCGCAATATACAGGCACCAGCCATGTGAATTGGGTTGGGTCCGCAATTCGCATGATACAGAGCGAAGGCACAGATCGGAAGCCCACAGAAGCATTCAGAAGCACTTCCATGGGCTTTTGGATCCATGCCTCTGCACCGCAAAAGATAGGACATGTCGTAGACCTATTCAACTCAATGGGTCCACTCCACAATACGGGATTCACACAGCTGGTGTCTGTGTATTGTGGACTGCAACACTGGCACATCCGGCTTTTGTTTATGTGAATGAGTCCAGAGGGATATAACCCTGCAGTTTTTTGCTGGCTTGTACCATAAACTGCAATATTCCTGCATTACAGTACCTATCATTCTGACAGGTAGGCTATTACATCCTACCAGACAAGCACCAAGGATACCATGACAAGTACTCGCCACCCAGCACCTATGTTCATGAGATGGTATAGAAGGACAAAGGAAGCTCCCTCCATGTTCTAACTGCTTAGACTCTGCACTTATTATCTCTGATCCTGATATAATACAGCTGGCACTGCTAAGCAGTGTGGGCAGAGCTCCTGAGCCTATGACATCTGTATGACATACTATTATGACACAGAGTGTTAACCACCTATTCACTGAGTGTAAAGGAGTTAAGAACTCATTTGCTGCACACTGGGTCAAGTTTCTAATGAACTCTAATATTACGACAGTGGAAACTTAGACAGTCTTATGCCTCATTCACACATCAGTCTTTCCCGGACGTGTGCTGTACGTGTTCTCCGCGGACAGCACACATCCCCATTCATTTGAATGTGTGTATTCACACATCAGTGTTTTAGCACGGTCCGTGGGTCCGTGTTTTCAGCACAGATGCATGTCCTATCTTGTCCATGTTCCCGGAACCCTCACGCCCATTATAGTCAATGAGTCCGTGAAAAACACGGATGCAACACAGATGCCATCCGTGTTGCATCCATGTTTCACGGATCATTAAAAAGAGATTGTTTGAAAATTATTTTCCAGCTGCTCAGTGTCAGTGAACAACAGATGGCACACGGTCAGCAAAAAACGGACCCACGGACCCAACACGGATCTGTCACGGGAGGAAACACTGATTGAACACTGTTCGTGTTACCACTGATCCAAAACTGACACTGACGTGTGCATGAGGCATTAAACTGTGCCTAATTTTTTAGTAGTAGTTGATGGTGGATGTCTAAAATTTACACCACCTATTAGTTGGCTTAGTTTACGCCCAAAATTTTTTGGGTGCATTTCTTAGCTCACAAGGTCACATTAATCCCATGCCCCTTTTTCTCATTACAGCTAAGTCACCCCCTTGACAAGTGAAGAAAAATTGCCTAAAAGTTAGTAAGTGTAGTACAAGGTATATATGACAGTTTTGGGGGGCAAATTGTGGCAACATCCTGGCACATTTTCAATTATAAATCTGCCCCATTGTGTTATTGTACTACTATTGAGTTCCATGTGTAAGCAGCATGTAGTAAGCTCCTAAGCTCCCCCCTAGTGGTGACCCATTTTTATTAAACTGATTTGTGTTCATAATAAAAACAAAGTTCCAGCCCCTATAAAGTTATATTAATAGTGTTGAGCGCGAATATTCGAAAAGCGAATTTTTTTAGCGAATATCGGCACTTCGCTAATTCGCGAATATTTCGAATATAGCGCTATAAATTCGCTATTTCGAATATTCGTTTTTTTTTTGTTTTTTTTTAGTTATATTTTTTTCTTTCCTACTTCCCAAAAGTAGTTCTTACCTGTCCTGAGGATTCCTGGCTTCCTGGCTGCTCTAGTCAGTGCCCGTTGCCGCTTCTGCCGACTTCCGTGCTCATGTGGAGCGTCCCCATCCATGGGAGAATCTCCATATACTAAAATGTACTGTCGGATTTGAGGAATTACGTTGAAATCGCAATGCGATTAATTCAAGTTATATTAATCGCATTGCGATTACAACTTAGCACTGCTATCTTACATAGGCTAGAATTAACGAATATGGAGTATAGCCAAGCTAATAGCTATGCACTAGCAGTGCTAAGTTGAAATCGCAATGCGAATACTTTAAGTTAAATTAATCGCATTGCGATTACAACTTAGCACTGCTATCTTACATAGGCTAGAATTAACGAATATGGAGTATAGCTAATGCTATGCACTAGCAGTGCTAAGTTGAAATCGCAATGCGAATACTTTAAGTTAAATTAATCGCATTGCGATTTCAACTTAGCACTGCTGCTATATTCCATATTCGTTAACTTCGTTAATTCTAGCAAGCTGACCCATTATAAACCCAGCTCTAAGTTGAAATCGCAATGCGATTAATATAACTTGAATTAATCGCATTGCGATTTCAACGTAATTACTCAAATCCGACAGTACATTTTAGTATATGGAGACGTTCCCATGGTGATGGGGACGCTCCATGAGCACAGAAGTTATGGTTGGCTTGGTAGAATTAGCGAATAGCGAATATGACGAATGTATTCGTCATATTCCTCAAAACGAAGATAACGAAGTATTCTACATCTTCGTTTTAGCTACCTATTCGTCTCGTCATCGTCAACTTCGCTATTCGCTAATTCTAGCAGCAATCAAATAGGAAGGATGACTTACCAGACAGCTGTGTTAAATTAGCTATGCGATTTTTTTTTAATACAATAATTATATTACTTGATAAAATTATTATAAGTATTCTATTTATTAAAAAAAAAAAATCGCATAGCGAATTTAACACAGCTGTCTCACTCTCTATAGTCAACCTTCCTATTTGATTGCTAGAATTAGCGAAGTTGACGAATAGGTTGCTAAAACGAAGATGTAGAATACTTCGTTATCTTCGTTTTGAGGAATAGACGAATACATTCGTCATATTCGTCATCCTCGCTAATTCTAGATAAGAAACCAATAGGAAAGTAGCCTTAAGTACAAATCGCAATATGCGATTATTTAAATCGCATGTTAATCGCGATAACTAGAAAAAATGACGAATATTCGATTTCGACGAATATTCATTCGAATATTCGCGAATTTCGTCGAAATCGAATATGGCACCTGCCGCTCATCACTATATATTAAGAAGTCAAACTAATCATATAAAATATAAATATTTCCATCTCAACTGCTCCACTCCATAGACGTGCAAGGAACCCCAGATCAGGGAGACACTTTCTTGAAAAAATTAAAAAATCCAGCACGTGCACCACGGATAAAATCCAATCTCTTTATTATGATACTTTAAAATCCCATGAACTGATCAAAAAGCTTTCTGATCAGCTCATGGAATTTTAAAGGATCATAATAAAGAGATTGGATTTTATCCGTAGTGCATATGCTGGATTTTTCCGTTTTTTCAAATAAGAAGTCAAACCTATTTTACATTTTAAAAAAATCTGCTCAATGGTGGACATAACGTTTAACTGCATGATAAATCTCAAACTATATCAGAGACTAAGCAGACGAATATTGGTTGTATGCAGACTTGACTAGCTTCCCTTCACATTATCACCATGACTTTAATCTCTGTATTGATTCAGTTTTAATATGCACTGTACTGTACACATGTCACTGTATTCACATGTTCTCTGCTGGATGGTAAAAGATGTTAAGTTGTGTGGAAAAAAATTGACAGCTGTGTGATGAAAACCTAACATACATGACAGCATGTTTAATGAAAAATGCATTTCATATCTTGATTTGCTTTTTATCGGTTGAATAAAAATGAATGTATAAAACTGCATGACTACTTCTACAAATACAATGTCAAGTCAGCCTACGCACTGACAAATTATTTATGGTCACTGCATTGTGGTAATATTAGCCTTTGTATAGTATTTCCTAATTCAGTATAGTAATATTATAGAGTTACATTATATGTGAAGGTAATGGTGTAATGTTAGTGGCCATGATCTGGAGGTATTATTTAAGACTTGACTACTGGTCTCATTGGTAGCACTGGTCTTTGTATTGGGCTATTTGTTCAATACAAGTTGTTGCAAGAATGGGGCTTGGTGGGGCAAAGTTGACAACCTCCCCACAAACACACTTGGCCGGACCTGTAAAGGGAAAGTTAAATACCTGGTTCCTCTCTCCTCTTCTCCAGGCCTGTGATGCTCTGCTTGACTCCTTCACGGTAAATATCCAGTTTGACATTTCCGCAGCCAATCACTGGCCATGGCAGAGACCAAATCCCCTTGCGTAATGTGACCATTTGTGATGATGTAAGGGGAGTCAGGCAACTACCAGTGATTGACTGTGTTGACGTCAAACCAAATGTTTACATCAATGGAGCCCAGTAGAGCATTACAGGCCTGGAGGAGAAGGATTGGGGAACCAACACCAGGAAGCAGGTAAGTAAGCTTCTCTTTAAAGGCCCAGCTAAGTAAGGAGGTTTCTTAACCCCCCGAACCACCCCACCTTCCCCCCGCTTCCTCCCTGTTTCCCCCATCCTGAACGGAGCTCACATTCCTGATAAATCCTTGATTTCGTGATACGCAAATTAGCTGCTTGGTGTAAGAGGGGTGTCACCGCTGCCCCTCGTTGCACTAAAAGCCTTGTCCGTTATAGAGTACCATTTAAGAGGCATTCCGTTTGGCTCTGTTATAATACATTTATACGGGCACAAATAATGGTTCCGTTTTGTTCCGTTATGTATGACAGAACATTATTTTCTATCATACATAACGGAACAAAACTGAACCATTATTTATGCCCATAGAAGTGTATTAGGATGGAGCAAAATGGAATGGCTTTTAAAAGGGCTCCGTCTTAAATTTCATTATATTTCGTTAGAACCCTGTTATGACGGTACACTATAATGAAATTAGAAACGCTAAAATGAACCCACCCTTACATCTCCCCTGCATGGCCCTGTCACTTAAGCTGGGGGGTGAAAGGTGGGACTGTCAAAAATAAGGAGCAGGATTTTCAGTGCAAAGAAGTGCAAAGGTGATGTCCTCTTTGCACCAAGAAACTTATTTACATATCACAAAATCAAGGATTTCTCAGGAACGCAGGCACACTTTTTCTAGCTGTCTCATACACATTCAAGGAGCACTGACAAGTATGCTGTATTTTCTGCTGATGTTACTAAATCTTTTCCAGTGGCTTTCTGATTCCGTCTGTTCCCAGCTAGTCACCTCTCATCCTCCCTGAAATGAACTGAAGTTTGCTTGCAGCCTGTGACATGCATGCTGCTGCTCAGGTACAGTCAGCACCATTTCCTGTGTTTTTTCCTGTGCATAACACCGCCATCTGTGACTCTCAATATAAAGTAACTATAGCTGCTTTCTCATTAAGGGCTTGTTCACATCACCATTATGTATTCCATTATGGCTTTCCGTTATAACATGGTTATAATTTGGTTCTGTCCTCCTTATGTGTGAAGGTACATAGCTCAACAGACAGCTAAACCTTATCCTGGCAATGAATTGACAATGGAGTATCGTACAACTGTATCTTTTTTGCAAGGATGTAAATGCGCGTGTGCGCATGCGGTAAAACTGGGGATCAGAAAAATAATACACTTACTAAAGGGGTCTTACATATTACAATGCATATCATAACATTACTGTGCATGACAACGATAAACATCCATGAAGTATACAGATATAAACCAGGAGCATGCTATCCTACCTGCATAACAAGGATAGTCCCTGACTCTAGCTGCTAACTAAAGCTACTATAGAGGAGCAGGAGAAAGACATGCAAATACATATGTAAACAGATGCAAACAGGCTGTAATGTGGCTTTCCAGCGATGCTACCGTGGGCTTAGATGTGGAGGATGACTCCAGAGGCTTCCACACCACGTGCTACCTGTGGCAGGGATGACTGTGAATGAGGAAAATGGCTGCTGTGTGCAGGGATGATGATGTCACTAAGGTATGGGAACTGAAATAGGCCAAACTTCTAATGTGAATAGTTGCAATGTGCTGTTACACAACAAATAGAGAATTATACAGAACATATATTAAATATGTATGAAAATTAAACATAAATTAACAAATAAGCTTGCTGAAGACATGACAGACAGAACTTTGTTTTCCGTCTAGCATAAAGGAAACCAGACGGATCAGTTCTGCTTGCCCATATACTTCTATTATAACGGATCAAAACGGAATGCCTCTAAAGGTTTCCGTTTTGATTTCCATCTTATGGATTCCATTATTTTCCATTATAACCATGTTATGACGGAAAGCCATACTGAAATACATAACAGTGTTGTGAATAAGCACTAACATGTGTGACAATAGGAGTCTATAATATTAGGGATGATGCTATTTCTTGTCGATAAGGCTGGGTTCACATCGTATTTCTCCCATCTGTTTAAAGTATACAGAAAATGTATAGGTTGCCTCAGACTGATATTATACATTGGCATCCGTTCCCCATAGAGTTTCACTGTAAAAAAAATATATAATTTTTTGGTTAATGAACTGTGCAGGATACAAGAACGTGGTGTGCTGCGTTTTTGTATCCTTTTTTTTTTTCTAACTTATATGTCAAATGGTGGCATAAGACATTATGTTAACCCACCCTAAACGAATTGGAAAACTGCAGTAATAAGAATAGCCTAGAGGTCATTCTCACTACTGAGGTCAATGTTCCAGAATGCGGAATACTAGGGAACCTCTCGATACTGTAGGTGATTGATTGACATTCGATGCTGCAAGTCTAAGAATAGAAAAACTATAGAAATGTTAACACTTTTATTTGCAGAATGGTCAAGTAGCATCTACCATGCATAATCAGTGACATTTCCAGATATCTACTAACAAATGATACTGAACAACATATTGATACATTGCAGCACAGTTTTGCCACTGTGTACCTTTATTTAGTGTGATAACAGTGGTTTTTCATTACATACTCCTATACAACACATTTACCAGCAGCTTCCATTAGAGAGATCTGAGCACAAATCTACAGTATTTATATAGTGTAGCTTTGATTGACTACATTGGGAGATTTAGGGTATATTCACACAGCAGAAATGCATGTTGTAAAAATCTAATGTATATTTTTGCAGTAAAACCCACAGCAGAATTCCAAGGCTGACCCTCCGATTTCTGCCACAATTTGTAGTTTGCTTTGCTAGGCTAACTGATGTGGTTTCTACTAGTGATGAGCAGCATAGGCAATATTCGTTTTTGCGATATTTTGCAATTTCTTTTTACTAATATTGGCCAAAAATTTGCAAATTCTGGAATTCACAATCTCCAGTCATTATTTTCTTGATTGCGAAAATCGACAATGTAATATGTGAGTATTGCGCGCGCAATACAGGCGTGTCTCACTTTTGCTACATTTTACTAGACACGAATCCCTATCACAGCACAGTAATTCCTATCACCCTCGACTGGAACCTATCAGCTACACTATATCACAATCTAACCTACACTGACTATCTCCCACTAACTATCTGTATTATATATATGAGCTAACTAACTAACTATCTAATGTAATTGAATAAGGATACAGATGACTCAGCAAAGCACAGAACACAGCAATGACACTGCTCCCTCTCTCTCAAAACTGCAAAAAACAGCAGAAAATGGCTGCTGGGGAGATTCCTATATAGTATGGGGTAGGCAACTTTCCTATTGGTTGCTAGGGATGTTGCTAAACAGACAAGGATATTCCAGCCTTCTTATTGGCCAACAAGCAAGACCCAGTAAAGGTACTGGTGAAAAAAATCTAGAATATTCGAGATTACGAAGATATAGCACTATATTCTAGATCTTCGCAAATTCTCGAAGTGCCAATATTCACGATAAAAATTGGCAATTAGAATGAGTGTGGAGGTGGTGGTAGCAGCAGCAGCATCAGGAGAAGGCTACAGTTGGCACAAAGGCAGTTTAAAGAGGGCAGCAGCAGCGGCATCAGGAGGCCACAGAGTGGTACAATGACAGAGTGTGGAGGTGGCAGCAGCTGCAGCATCAGGAGGAGGCCACAGAGTGGCACAATGACAGTGTGGAGGTGGCAGCAGCAGCATCAGGAGACCTGAGTGGGGAGGTGGCAGCAGCATCAGGAGACCATAGAGTGACCCGTTGACAGAGTCGGGAGGTGGGTGGCAATACCAGTACCAGCTGAAGATGGTGGGTGGAAGAAGGAGCACTTGGCATCAGATGTGTGGCATCAAGTGGGTGGCAGCATCAGAATAGTAGCTGAGGAAGGTAGCCAGAAGAAACCGGTCTCTTTTGCCAAAGTGTTGGTGTGGCACCATTGATGATGTAGTCTGATGCATCAGGCATTGGTGGGTGGAAATCCTGGCTGATCCATGCCTGACTCATCTTGACAAAGATCAGTCTCTCTACATTTTGGGTGGACAGGAAAGTTCTCCTTGGGGTAACTATGGCCCCCGCCGCACTAAACACCCGCTCTGATGCCACACTACTGGCCGGGCAGGACAGTTTTTCCAGGGCAAACTCGGCCAGTTGCGGCCACACATCCAGTTTGGCTGCCCAGTAATTCAGCGGATCTTTAATGTGGGGTGGCAGGGTGCTGTCCAAGTATGCTACCACCTGTTGGTTCAGGTCCTGCTCCAGATCTAGCTGCTGCTGCTGCTGCTGCTGCTGGGGAGTAGTTTCTTCAGTAGGCGGGTGAAGAAAGCTGCTCATCAGCATCTCTAGACTCAAGTTGCTGCTGATGGAGCTGGAACTGCTCCTACCCCCCACCCTGCCACAGCAGCCATGGCAGAGGAAAGAGGGCCCCCCTCCTCCTCTCCCCTCCCCTCCCCCTTCGGTAAGACCTGCAAGAGGATGGACGATGACACAGATAGGCAGCGGCCAACTGACTACATAGGATGTCTCTATAGCAGTTCAGTTTGTCCTCCCTGTCAGCGGGTGTATAAAAGCCCGCCATTTTTAACCGGTAGTGAGGGTCCAACAAGCTGAAAATTCGGCTGTCACTACTCAAGCAAGTGAGCATGCATCGGGCCATTTGTGCAAGTGACTAGGAGGGACTCCCTTCCCCCATCTCCACTGCATACTGCCACGGTGTGTCTGAGTCCTCTGCCTCGTCTTCGCCCTGTAACTCCTCCTGCTGCTCCTGTTCCTCCTCTCCTGTCACATGTGTAGAAAAACCTCCCATTTCGCTACACATTGCTTCCAATATCCTCCTCCTTCTCCAGTTCAGCCCCTACAGGGCTCATGTGGCCGTGAGATCTAAGCGCAACGTCTACAGTCATCTGACCAGCCAGATTTACCAGCATCTGCTCTAGGACATAAAGCAGTGGAATGACTTTGTTCATCCCATAGTCTTGGCGACTGACAAATAACGTGGCCTCCTCAAAGGGCCTGAGCAAACGGCAGGTGTCATGCATAAGCTTAGTACTCCTGTCCGCTTGGATCACCAGAAATCATTATGGCCTTTCTCTGTTCGTACAGTCGGTTCAACATATGGAGGGTGGAATTCCAACAGATGGAAACGTTGCATATTAGTCCATGTTGAGGGATGCCATTCTGCCGCTGCAGCTCAAGGAGGGTGTGCTTTGCGGTGTATGAGTGGTTGAAGTGCATGCAAAGTTTCCTGGCCATTTTTAGGATGTCTTGCAGATGGGTGGAAGACTTCAGGAACCGCTTGACAACCATATTGAACACCTGTGCCATGCAGGACGCATGGCTCAGCCCTCCTTGACGCAGCGCCGACACCATGCTCTTCCCGTTGTCGGTCACCATGGTTCTGATTTTGAGTTGTCACGGAGAAATCCTGGATTCGATTTCTTGATGAAGGACACAGAGTAGTTCCTCCCCTGTGTGACTCCGTTTGCCCAGGCACATGAGGTGCAGAACAGTGTGACACCGCCGTGCCCTGGACATGTGGTATGCTGGAGGGCACTGTGTATTGTCCCTGAAGTGGAGGCTGAGGACACGTGGAGGATGAGGAGGCAGAAGCGGACAGTGTCGCAGGACCAACGGTGTGAGTATTTGGAGGCAGAATCGGCGTCACCTGACCAAGTTGCTGGTGTGGCTGTGTAGGAACCACATTAATCCAGTGGGGCGTAAAAGACATGTATTTAGTGTTGAGCGTGAATATTCGTATTGCGAATTCTTATCGCGAATATCGGCACTTCGAGGATTTGCGAATATTTAGAATATAGCGCTATATATTCGTAATTTTGAATATTCGTTTTTTTTTTTTTTAAACAGTACACATGATACCTCCCTGCTTCTAGCTTGTGGGCCAATGAGAAGGCTGCAATATCTTAGAGGAGAAAAAGTATTTGTGTGTGTTTTAGTGTTACTGTTTAAAGGTTTCGTGTGCTAGGGAGGGTTTATTGTCAGCGTATTTTCTCTGTGAAAAAAAAAGTATTTTCCTGTCTGTTTTTGTGTCATTGTCTTAGGTTTTCATGTCTATTTTATTAAATTTTTGCCCCATTGTCCCCAACCCAATAAATTTTGCCTAAACGCCTTCATTATTTTCTTTCTATATTTTTTTTATATATTTTTTCTGTTGTTTAAAAAGATTGTGGTGATTTGGTCAAATCATAAGTGGATGTGGTCGTGCCAGCAGCCGTGGTCGTGGTTGGGGAGTTGGTTCCAGTGCTGGACCGCTGCCAGCACGGGGCCGCTCCTCTACCCACGGAGGGGTGGTCACAGGTGGCAGGGGCGTCCACCTCACCCGTGATATTTTTGGGCGTGGCAGCCACCCCATTTCATC
Organism: Bufotes viridis; assembly: GCA_033119425.1. Taxonomy (NCBI): domain Eukaryota; kingdom Metazoa; phylum Chordata; class Amphibia; order Anura; family Bufonidae; genus Bufotes; species Bufotes viridis. Next base: position 40,582,163 of record CM065591.1, on the reverse strand, counting down.
TCAGGACGCCAAGGCAGATGTGTAATTCGTGACACAAGTCAGTGGCACGGAATCCTCTGCCCTGGCTCTGAGCAGCAGCAGCTCTCCGCATCCTGCAGGACCAGCCCCCAAGACTCGACCATGATGCTGTTTGACAGTGACAGTGAGAGGGACATCTTGGGTCTGGTAATGCAGAAGATTGAGCTAGAGCTTGGTCCGGATGATCAGGACCTTTTGTAGGGGATGGAGGAGGAAGAGGAGGGGGTACTGCCTGTCAGTACCCCAGTGACATCCCTTACATCTGGTGCAGGTGGTTTCAGCCACAGAACCCCCGCACCTAGTCAGACCCAGGCATCAGCGAGGGGACAACGGAGCCAGGTCAGGGGCTCCACGTCTGCTGTTCCCCTCAGTCAACCACTGGTCGACCTTGGGTCTGACATTACAGGAGATAAAGAGGAGGGTGACTTAGAATGGGTGCCACCTCCCCTGTCAGGTGACAGCAGCACTGATAAGGAAGATAGGCACCCAAGGCAAATGGTGCGCCAGGTCACCAGTTTATGTACTGTATATATATATATATATATATATATATATATTGTAGGGATTAGCTCTGGTCTCAGAGATCATTCACACAAAGATTCTTCTTTACCACTTGATTTCCGGTCCAAACAGTGTGATTTATTTTGGCACACGGCATAACAAAATAGACATAATGCAAAATAAACACCTTGCCCGCCTGGGCTCTTCCTACACATCAGCAGTGGGTCCCTAACTCACTGAAAGAGCTGTTCACATAAACCTTTAACGTGCGGATTTCCACACCTCACAGTCCCGCAGCCTTACATGCTATACCAAGTCCATTACCTTTATTGGGGGTGTGTGGCCCAGCAGTCCTCCCGACTCTGGCTTTGTGACCCGTCAGCCCAGGGGTCACGGTTTCGCCCATTGTCTCGGCTAGCACCTAGCCCATGGCCCCTCAGCCAACCCAGCTGAGACCACTAGCACAGAGCCTCTGCACTAGGCCTCTGTGTTACACCACTCTCTCTCCAGAGTGAGCTCCACCCAAGTCCAGCAAGTCCCGGACTAAATTCAATTGCTGGAAGACCTGGACTGGAACATGGGGAACAGGCACCCACCCAGCACATTGCCTGTTCCCAGTAAAAGCCCGCCCTGAACTAGCTGGAACCAGCTATACTATCTATTATGGTGTCCACCAACTACTTTAGTGGACACCTAAACTAGGGCCTTTACTCCACCAAGGCCGGGAACCTTGGTGACACATTCCTTGGTGACAACCCTGTTCACACATGGAACACATATACTTCTTTTGGACTTTGCAGCCCATAACATTATTCACATTGCCGCTATATATATATATATATATATATATATATATATATATATATTGTGGTAAGGTGCAAGGTGTCATATGCGATGGCAGGTACGTGTCACCGAGGTTGCTGGCCTCGGTGAGGTGAGAGCCGGGTTTTTGTCTGCAGCAGCTAGTGCTGTTTGACTCTTTTAAATAGCATGGCTGCAAAGCCGATCCGGGCCGGCTCTTACTGGGAGCAGCTAAAGAGTAGGGTGGGTGGCTGCTCCCCACGGTCCAGTCCGAGTTTTGGGCTGGGTATAAAACACAGCCATCAGCTGTGTCTGCTGTGATTATCCTGGAGCCTGCTAACAGGGCTGAGGAGTTCTCTGTGCTGGAGGACGGAGCTCAGCAAGGTGGTGTTTCCCTGCAACCTGAAGGAGGAATCGCCTGCGGCTGAACCGACTGCTAGGTGTGAACCCGCACTTAAACCACCCAAGGTGACTGGACCCTGTGTTGGCCTGTTTTTGGTTTTGCCACATGATTTCTGTTGTGTGTGAACTGTCACCAAGAGACTGTTTTCATTTCTGGTGTGCAAGTGTGAATAAAACACTGTTTGATGCACAATCTGGACTCCTTGTTTTGCCTCTAAACTGCACCCGCACCGCTGTCTACCAGAGCGACTCCCCACATTATATATACAAAACGCACAAAATCAGCCGGTTACATCATATATCTTAACCTCGCTGTGTGTACAAATGTGTGTATATAAATATATATATATATATATATATATATATATATATACTCATGGCGAGGTAGAGATGTATGATGTCACCTGCTGATTTGCTACGTGTCACACCAGATACTAAGTAATCATTTGTAAAGGAATGAAATACTTATTTTCAAAACTGTATCCCATTACAGAGTGTTGGAGAGAGATACAAAAGTAATGTAAGCATTGTACCTGGGCATATTCTGTCACGGATTTCTCTGATCCGCTCCGAGTTCCTCCTCTTCAAATATGACCATTTCTTTAATATGGCCATCTTAGGGTGTCTGCCACTGAACTTCCTTAGGAGCTTGAAACGGATCTCCCTCACGATCCTCTGCTTTCAGCCTGGACCTGGATCTCGTCATAGCCCCGCTTCAACATGCACTGCAGGATAAAGACACAAGCATATAATCCCAATTTTTTTAATTAAAGTATTGAAAATAATGTCCTCAACAAAAGATCAAAAAGTATTTAAGTCTTAGAAGGGGAAATATTAGATTTAATGTTACCATTATAAGATCTGATTGTATTGCGATTGTATGTGTGTGGGGTCTAAGCTATCGGATATTAGCCAGCTGAGCAGAGATGTACCTGTCTAGTGAATAGAGATGCTGCGAACATAAAATTTTCCGCAAATGTTCGCGAACCGGTGAACCCAGCGAACCGCCATAGACTACAATAGGCAGGTGAATTTTAAAACCCACAGGGACACTTTCTGGCCACAATAGTGATGGAAAAGTTTTTTCAAGGGGACTAACACCTGGGCTGTGGCATGCCGCAGGGGGATCCATGGCAAAGCTCCCATTGAAAATTACGTAGTTGACGCAGAGTCAGGTTTTAATCCATAAAGGGCATAAATCCCTTAACATTCCTAAATTGTTTGTAATACAGTGCTTTAAAACATCCAGTGTGTGTATACAATCAGGGATAATGTTGTATCGATCAGGTAGTGTAAGGGTTACGCCCGCTTCACAGTGACAGACAAAACTCTGACAGACCAAACTCCCTGCTTAACGCGCCGCAAACAACCGCAAACAGTCCATTTGCACAACCGCAAACTCCCCATTTGCACAAGGTTGGATACCAAGCCAGCCATGTCCCCTTCCTTGTCCTCACTGACGTCATTGAAGGTCTCTTCCTCCACACAGCCACGTACAACACCAAGGGTTCCCGAAAGGTGACAACAAGCCCTCTGGGACACCTTCTGTGGTTGGTCTTCCACCTCCTCAAAGCCACCTTCCTCCTCTGACTCCTCTTCTTCAGACTCCTCTCTCTGTGTTGCCGTAGGTCCAGCAATCGACGACGACAAGGCTGCTTTTGGTGGTGATGGTGACTACTCTTCCTCTTTATGCTCATCTACGGCCTGATCCAGCACTCTTCGCAGGGCACGCTCCAGAAAAAACGCCATTGTGCATGAGAGTTCAGTAACGCGGCCAAAAAATACCCAGCTCCACAGAGGCTGTCCTCTTTTCTCTAAATTAAAAAAAAATCTGTTCTTACCAGTTTAATATCTGTTTTGTCCCCTATCAGGTGGCGGTGTATGGAATAGATTTTAGGAACCGGGAGATGAAAAAATATGATTGGTCGGTCCTCTTCCTTCCAATTTGGGGCACTGCGCGTGCGCCGTGCAATGTACTGTGCCACCCTATATGAGTGGTGTGTTAAGTACTACTATTTCTATCAGTTTAATTCCTGTTATGTCCCCTATAAGGGGACGTGTATCTAATAGATTTTAGGAACCGGGAGATGGAAAAAGATGATTGGTCGGTCCTCTTACTTGCAATTTGGGGCACTGTGCGTGCGCCGCGCAATGTACTGTGCCACCAATACAAATAGTGCGAACTACTGTTCTCACCATTTTAATCTTTGTTAAGTCAACTATCAGGGGATGTGTATTGAATTGAATCCTTGCATGGGGAGATAGAGAAAAAAGCTTGCTCTGTCCACTTCCTTCTAATTTTGGTCACTTGCAATGGAATTTGCCACCAATGAAACTAGTGTTAAATAAGTAATATTCCTTTTAGGTTAATCTCTGTTTTGTCCCTTACCAGGGCCAGGGCTGGTGTAGTGAATAGATTTTTGGAACCGGGAGATAGAAAAAGACCCATGCTCGGTCCACTTCGTTTGAATTTTACGTCACTGCGCGTGCGCCATGCAATGTACTGTGACACCCTATATGAGTGGTGGGCATTGGGCACAGTACAGTCTGTGGGACTGACACACACTGGCAGGCAACTGCAATTATATTAAAGGGTAAAAATTAAATGATTTTTTTAACTGCAAGGTACTGTGCCACCCTATATGAGTGGTGTGCACACAGTACAGTCTATGGGCCTGCGGTCTCTCACACATGGGCAGGCAACTGCAATATATATATATATATATATATATATATATATTTGTGATCGGGTCGGCTATCTGAAAGATAGCTTGGATGGCAGTAGGTGTGTGGCGAAACTGCCCGTTTGTAGGTGACCTAAAGGGGGCCACCCTAAGGAGTAGTATTTGAAAAAAGGGGCTGGGTGGGAGGGTGCGCCGAGCCGGCCGTGCGTGAAGGGGAGGAGTCCTGCCCGACTTAAGTAGTGGCGGCCCGGAGCCTCCCCTCACACAAATGCGGCGGCTGATGCGCCTATACTTGTGATCGGGTCGGCTATCTGAAAGATAGCTTGGATGGCAGTAGGTGTGTGGCGAAACTGCCCGTTTGTAGGTGACCTAAAGGGGGCCAAAAATAAATCGCAAGACAACCAATTGCTAGAAACCAATGTATTATGACAACAAATTCTGAAAAGCATTACACATTTCTGTAGCAGGGTTAGGGATATATCGAGTGTAACACGCAGATTTCCATCGTCCCAGTTTTTGTATTACGTGAACCGGTACATTGTTTTTAGACGCTGCAGAAGCTGCCCCAATTCTGAAAGAGTGACCTGTGATACACCTGGGGTTTATATTACTGCTGGAAAGTAGTATGCGTATATGCTTGAGAAAGACTTGGATATTTAACGGTCCATCTCTGTAGGATAACAAAGGAGCCTGAGGTGGCGCCTGCTTAATTGTATCTAACCATGTATGGAAGATTATTTTTGGGCACCAAGAGTTACCGGTAGGGTAATATTTGACCTGCACTGTTTCGCCAGGTCGAGCGGTCTTGGAATGTCGTAAAGACAAAATAAAACAAGAACCATCCAAGCGGAGATCCTGTTTCTGTAAAAAAGCTGCGGATGACGTACTACGTGTGAATTCACCTGGGCGCAGAAATCCATAAAAACTTAAATATAGCGCTGTCTTGAACAGAAGGCTATCGTAATAACCGAAAGGTCTGTCGTCCAACTTGTCTGACATAGTTTTAAACATTGCTCCTGTGACAGGTTTGCGAGACACCACCGGTTTTGCTGAGGTGCACTGGATACCCTTCAAAATTGCTTTGATGGGATGGGCTGCAAACAAAGAGGGTCTGTCGGGATGGATTAGGTACCAGAAGTGTTGAATGCCTGTTAGATACAACTTGATGGTACTATGAGACAATTTGAGTTCTTTATGACAGTAAGTGATGAAAGCCAGTATATATGATATATGATCTACCCCTGCCTGTGGGACAAGTTGCTGGAACTTAAGGAATTGGGTCCATGCGGTATTATAATTCCTTAGAGTATTTTTGGATAAGGACTGGTTGATAAGTGATCTTGCTGCCACCATATATTCGCTCAATCCATGTGAAGTAGATTGTGATGTGGTACGGGAGTCGGATATGGGTCCGCGTCTGGGGAGACCTGGAAAAAAGACTGTAAATTACGCCTTGATAAAGCGTCTGCTGCCATGTTAACCTTGCCTGGAATGTGTGCAAATTCATAATGGAAATGATGAGTAAGGGCCAACCAGACGAAGCGTCTGAGAAAGGACATGACTTCCCATGAATTGGACCTCCCTTTGTTGACTAAATCTACAACTGAAGAATTGTCCGTCAGGAACAACACTTTTTGATTTGCCCACATGTGACCCCATGCTTGTGCAGCTGCAACGACGGGGTATATCTCGAAAAGAGGAGAGGTTTGAGAGAACCCTGGAATGCTAATGACTTCTGTTGGCCAATCGCTGGCCATCCACTTGTTGCTGAAGATAGCTGCGAACCCAACAGATGAAGAGGCATCGGTGTGTATGACTGGGGAGGAATTGCTGACAGGCGGAATGAACAATGAAACCCCGTTCCATTGGGTGAGAAAATGGTCCCACATAATGAGATCAGCCATGGCATGTTGGTCGAGTTGAATGATTGCCTCTTGATCTGAAACGGCAGGCAGCAGTCTCAGAAGTCTGGAGATGAAGGTTCTGCCTTGTGGTATGATACGCATGGCGAAATTTAACATGCCTAATAAGCTCTGGAGCTCTACCCAGGGCCGGCGCTTCCATAGAGGCAAGGGGGGCAATTGCCCCCGGGCCCCCGAGTCCTTAGGGGCCCCCAAGCAGTGGCGGATCCAGGGGGGGGGGGCAACAGGGCAATTGCCCCCCCCGTTATTGTGGCAGCACCGGCGGCAGTGACAGGAGATGAACGCTTCCACTGTGGAAGCGTTCATCTCCATAGCGATCTGTGTCGCCGTCCTCTGGACAGCGATACAGATCGCTGTGCAGTGCGGCAGGGGAGGGAGAGGCGTCTCCCTCCCCTGCTCCTCTGATAGGCTGCCTGCCTCGTGCCGACAGCCTATCAGAGCGGTTCAGGCGGCGCGATGACGTCATCGCGCCGCCTGAGCAGAGGATAGAACGGGACACAGGCCGGTGTACCATGAAAAAGCATTAACTTATGAAGAAACATTAAGCAGCTGATTTCAGGGGGCGTGTCGCTCTGCTCTCGGCTCAGATTGGTTCACATTCAGGGGGTGTGTTATACGCTCGGCTCAGCTCAGTAGCAGAAGCAGGTCTGAAGCCCGCGCGGCACGGGGGGGTTTATGAGGAGGCACGGGGGTTTTGGAGGCAGGGATGTATGAATAAACCTGTGAGCCCTCACATGTTGCACAGAAAACCGCAGGTCTGAATTTACCTGCGGTTTTCTGCGCAACATGAAGGGGGTGCTCACAGGTTTATTCATACACCCGTGCCAACCCCGCGCAGTGGCACTGGGGATCAGAGACTGTCACGAAGAAAGCCGCAGGTCTGAATTGACCTGTGGTTTTCTGCGCAACATGGGGGCTCACAGGTTTATTCATACATCCCTGCCTCCTAAACCCCCGTGCCTCCTCATAAACCCCCCCCCCCCGTGCCGCGCGGGCTTCAGACCTGCTTCTGCTACTGAGCCGAGCGCGAGCGTAGAACACACCCCCTGAATGTGAGCCAATCTGAGCCGAGAGCAGAGCGACACGCCCCCTAAAATCAGCTGCTTAATGTTTCTTCATAAGTTAATGCTTTTTCATGGTACACCGGAAGAGGCCTGCATCCAGCGCTGCAAGGAGGTAAGTAGGGAGGGAGGGGTGGGGGAGAGGAAAGGAGCCTGCACATGATTTTGGGGGGGGGAGTGGAAGGAGCCTGGACATGATTTTTTTTTGGGGGAGGGGAAGGAGCCTGCACATGATTTTGGGGGAGGGGAAGGAGCCTGCACATGATTTTGGGGGAGGGGGAAGGAGCCTGCACATGATTTTGGGGGAGTGGAAGGAGCCTGGACATGATTTTTTTTTGGGGGGGAGGGGAAGGAGCCTGCACATGATTTTTTTTGGGGGGAGGGGAAGGAGCCTGCACATGATTTTGGGGGGGGAGGGGGGAGAGATGTGCTGCTGCCACTGGCCCATACAGGGGAGAAATGTGCCATTCGGGGGAGGGGGGAGTATGCGGCAATGGAGGGGGCGGGGAGAAATTATGTGACGCGAAGGGGGTGATTGATGACGTGACACTGAGGGGGGGGGCCCCTTATTGTTTTTCGCCCCCGGGCCCCATTTCACCTAGAACCGGCCCTGGCTCTACCTTAGAAGTGGCCTTGACTGGACCAGCCTATGCAACGCCTGTCTGATTCTGAGTAACTTGTCTTGTGGAAGGCTAGCTTGAAACATGTCGGTATCTAATTGGATGCCTAGAAAAGTTATTTTTGTGCATGGACCGTCGATCTTATTGTCTGCTACTGGCACTCTAAGGTTCTTAAATACTTGTGTCAACACCTGTAAGTATTTTGGGTGCTGAGACGGGTGTTCAATAAGCAGGAAGTCATCCAAATAATGTATGACATGACAGGCTTCAAATCTATTTTCCAGTATCCAATGTAGGGAGCTGGCAAATTGGTCAAAGAGCCAGGGGCTGGATCTGGAGCTGAATGTCAACTTATTTGCGAAGTAGTAGTTGCTGTCCCACTTAATCCCGTGCCACTGCCATAACTGAGGGTGTATAGGGAGGAGTTTAAAGGCATCGGAGATGTCAGCTTTAGACAGCCATGCCTTTCTGCCCATAGATTGGATAACTTGTATGGCTTGATCAATAGAAGAATATTTCATGGAATATTCTTCCACTGGGATGAGTGAATTTATGCTGGGTATGAGAGAAGAATGTGGAGCTGACAAATCGTAAATTAGTCGCTTTTTATTATTGAATTTTCCTGTGACAACCCCGATAGGACTGACCCTAAAAGACTCAAAAGGGGGCGTGGGGAATGGGCCTATCAGAAACCCCTTCTGAAGTTCTGTTTGTATCAAGGAAGACACTGTATCAGGGTCCCTGATGGCGGACTGCAGGTTGTTACATTCATATGGTTCCTGAGGTAGAGCCAGTAAGCCGGTGTGGAAACCTTGGGAAAGGCCGTCGATAAGATAATCTACCCATCCTGGATCTGGGTGACCTGCCAAATAATTTGCCAATGCTTCCACGTTTACCACGCTTAGTCATGTAGATGTGTGGGACTTTTGCGGACAGGACAGCCTGGGGTGTGCTCTAAAACAGATGGCACATAGATGTAGCAACCTGCATTGGCTGAAAAAACACACCCCTGCGTTGAAATTATTGCAAATCTGGGTTTTACCCAGGAACTTGATCGGGCGCCCAAATTTATCTACCCCCTGTGCGACTTTTGGTGTTGCTGTATCTGGAATGTTTCTGGTGGTGGCGGCATCTGACCTGCTGTTAGCGGTTGAGCACCACTCGGTGGAATGAGAATAAGAGCCACAGCTGTTGCAAGCTGGTGCCTTGAGCCTGGCAAAGTGTCGGCAAAATAACTCAGTGTCAACCACTGACCAGTCAACAGTATGTTAAAACTGAGCCAACGAAGCCGCCGCCTTAGCCGAGAATGAACGGTGGTACTCATAGAAAGCAGTGCCGCCATATTTGTGACCCAGTTCCACAACTTTATACAAATAGAGATCTAATTCCTCTCTACGACTGGGGGAGACAGAGCAAATCACATCCCTGTATAGACTGAAAGCTAATACAAATTCTGTAACGCTGAGCTTCCTATTCAGCCTGACGTCCCTGGATTTTAGGATGACCGATACTTCCCCTCAGGCAATGGTTTTATTATCAGGTACCTCATGTGTGGCTATTAATAATGAGGCTAAATTGACGTCCTTACCGTCTAGTATATCTTTCCTAATATTCGCTGGAATAAAATGGGCTGGGGCTATATTAGGAAAGCTATGCGAGCTGCCTGAGGAAGTATTTGATGTTGAAGGCATCGCGACAGGTAAAGTAGCCGGAGCGGGATTACTGGCCCTATTTTTGATAGCCTCTAACCGGGACTGGAAGTTAGTCATGGATGACGCCATGTTGTTTATAGTGGCGTGTAGTTGGGTAAGGGATGTCTGTATAGTATTCATAGACACAGTCTCCTTGCTTGGGCCAGGTTCCGAATGCAGAAGGCGATATAACTCAGCCTTTCTGGCTGATGCTGGAAATGGAATTCCTCTCCTCAAAAGTTCAGCCGTAAGTTTGGGAATAGTCCATGACCGCAACGAGGTGGTACAATCTCTGTCAGACTGAAGATCCATGCTCCTGGGAGAGGCTGGCGAACCCTGACTTCTTTGGTCCTGAGGTAGATCCATCTGCAATAAATTACATCGTAAACGGTCTCCCAGAAGTGACCAATCCTGCATGCTGAAAAACTGCCCAGGAACCCCGCTGTGCAGAAAATGGATAGGCCCGGCACCAGAAAAGAGAGTTGTGATAACTGTGGGGTATTACACGCAGTGCACGGTGAAATGGGTACCTACCTGCACTGCACAGGCGGCATGCGACTTTTTTTTTTTTTTTTTCTTTACTGTAAAAGGACTTGCCTTGTCCGAATCGTGAAGGACTTGCGTATATGCCTGAGGTGCGTGACAGGACTTACAATGAGTCCGAAGACGTGACGGACTTGCGTATATGCCTGAGGTGCGTGACAGGACTTACAATGAGTCCGAAGACGTGACGGACTTGCGTATATGCCTGAGGTGCGTGACAGGACTTACAATAAGTCCGAAGACGTGACGGACTTGCGTATATGCCTGAGGTGCGTGACAGGACTTACAATGAGTCCGAAGACGTGACGGACTTGCGTATATGCCTGAAGTGCGTGACAGGACTTATGATGAGTCCGAAGACGTGACGGACTAGCATTGTTGCCAAGAAATTTTTTTTTTTTTTTCTTTAATCTGTGCCCTCGTAAGCAAAACTGGCCCTCAATGGAGACATTTTCCTAAAGCTATCGTGCATACTACCTGATGCAGTAGTGGTATGTTTTTTTTTTTTTTTTTTTTTTTACTCACTCTGATTCTTACCAGAATGCTATGTCCTAGCCTGCAAAACCTGCGAATCAAACACTATATTGATATCTAGCCGTAAACAGAGAAAAACCCTGACCGCAAGAGAATTGGACTAATTGTACCTGGGAAAATATCAAGAAAGGACAACGAGTCCCAACAAAAACTTCTTTGTAAAGTAAGACCACCTGTTAAAGGAAACATACATATCAGATCACTGAATCGTATTAACCCATGGACTTGTTTTAGCCGTCATGGGCCTGTGTAAACAGAAAATGGTGCGTTCATTGTGTCTCGTATTTATTTATTTTTTTTATCTGCATCTGGTTTCCTCTTAAAACAGCGTGTAGCCAAGATAAGACTACTGATGGTAAGCAGATTTCAGATTTGATTTGCTTGTGTAAAAGTCAAGGTACACGTACTATGATGACAACATAAGAGTGCAATGCAGTCCAGATAATATTTGTGATCGGAGTTGAGATGAGTTCTCGTATTTGCCCCAGCAAAAACTCCGGCCCGGAACCCTCCTCCCCCCCCCCCTCCTCAAGACAACATAACTTCTGACCGTGTCACCGCCGCAATCCCGGATGCGAAAGCCAGCGAATGCTGGCGCTTACCCTCCTGAAGATGCCCTGATGTGCGGACGCGTGGAGCCGCCAAGCGCTGGACGCCCGCGCATGTACAGAAGCGATCGGCGTGTGAGATGCGCCGAGCCGGCCGTGCGTGAAGGGGAGGAGTCCTGCCCGACTTAAGTAGTGGCGGCCCGGAGCCTCCCCTCACACAAATGCGGCGGCTGATGCGCCTATACATGTAGAGAGAGAGAGAGAGAGAGAGAGAGAAAATAAAAGCAGACTGATGTACCAGCCCTAAAAAGGGCTTTTTTGGGTGCTGTCAGGACGCTGTCCTTACAGCAGATGGCCCCTTTCACATGAGCGAGTTTTTCGCACCAGTGCAATCCATGCTGAATCCTGACCCATTGATTTCAATGGGTCTGTTTACATGAGCGTTTTTTTTCACGTATCACTTGTGCGTTGCGTGAAAATCGCAGCATGTTCTAGATTTTGCGTTTTTCACGCAGCCCTAGCCCCATAGAAGTGAATAGGGCTGCGTGAAAAACGCATTGCATCCGCAAGCAAGTGCGGGTGCATTGCGTTTTTCACTGATAGTTGCTAGGAGATGTTGTTTGCAAACCTTCAGTTTTTTATTACGCGCGTGAAAAACACATCAAAACGCATTGTACCCGTGCGGAAAAAACTGAACAACTGAACGCAATTGCAGGCAAAACTGAATGGCTTTGCCTGTGAAATCACACAGTTTTCACTGAACTCATCCGCAACGCATCTGGACCTAAGGCCCCATTCACACATCTGCAATTTTTGTCCCCATCCATTCCGCAATTCTGCAGAATGGATGTGGACCCATTCATTGTGAATGGGGCCGGACGTGATGCGGAGAGCACACTATGTAATTGAGCATGATAGAGCATGTCCTATTCTTGTCCGCAGCCTGCAGACAAGAATAGGCATCTATGTATATGGGGAGTGCCGGCATGATGTGTTTCGGATCCGTGTGAATGGGGCCTAATCATGGGGCCTAATCCAGGCACACTCGTGTGAAAGAGGCCGATGAGTCTTTAAGGACTGGAGTGGACACAGAACACTGGCCTAGCTAACACTTTCCCTATTAATTAAGCAGCAGCAGCACTCTCCCTGCTCTAACTAACACTGCAGCTTCAGAATGAATCTAAGATGGATGCTGTACTTGCTTTTTGATAGGAGGTGGGAGGGTCTAGAAAGGAGGGTATGCTGATTGGCTGGAATGTGTCTGCTCACTGTGAGGTACAGGGTCAAAAATTGCTAAATAATAAAGTATAGGCGAACAGTTCGGGACATCTATGGGGTGTAAAACTGGTTCGCCTCCCCATGGTGTACCCTGGGTAACTCTAAATGAACCAGCAAATATTGGTGGTAAGACAAAGAAAGCTTCTCCTGAGTCCTGAGCAACTGGACACAAACTCTAATCTATAGACTGTGTTTGTGTTTGTGTGGGGTATATAGTGTGTGGCAGGAAAATGGGTGCGCAATGTGCAGGTGAGAGATATTTCTATGCTGTCCATACATACATGCTACAGACATAGTGCTGTTGTCACAACAATACTTAGTGCACCTGATAAAATGAAGCTGTATGTATTGTGAAAAAACATTGGCATCATAAGTGGCGATTTTCGCAATCGCGAATATTTTATAATACTATCTGCATATAAAGCGACATGTAATCAAATACAGTGCTGTAATGTCAAATTACTTACAGTGATCAGGAGTTCTTCCTCACTGTCGCAAAAATTGCTGCCAACCATATTTTCCAATCTCATCAAACTTCGGGTAGTTTGAAAACTGGGCAACTCCCCTTTTGTCGCATGCACAGTAAGCAAATTTTACATTGCGGTTTTTGCATTGAAAAAAAATAGAGAAGATAGAGAATTTGCAAATATATGATGAATATTCTCCCAAATATTTGTGAAATATTGCGAATTCGAATATAGCCCCTGCCGCTCATCACTACATGTATTGTCCCTTACCGTAGTTACAGCTCCACACATCGGCGCAGCCGTGCACTTTGGCATACACCGACAGACTCAAGGAGTGGCACACCTTTTGTACTACACTGCAGCGCCAGCAACTTGGCCAGGATCACGTTCAGCTTCTGCGCCGTTGGATGACAGGGATGAGCGGCAGGGGCAGTATTCGAATTTGCGATATTTTGTGAATATTTGGGCGAATATTCATCATATATTCCCGAATTCGAGAATTCGTGATCTCCAGTTATTATTTTCTTTATTTTGCGAAAATCGGCAATCGGAAAATTCACGATAAAAATTTGCGATCAAGGATCAACACTACTCCTAAAGTCAAAAATATTGCAGCCTTCTCATTGGCCCACAAGCAAAAAGCAGTGAGGGATCATGGCTACTGATGAAAAAAAATTGAGAATATTCGCGATTACGAAGATATAGCACTGTATTCTAGATATTCGCGAATTCTCAAAGTCACGAAATTCGCAATAAAAATTTGCGATTAGAATATTCGCTATCAACACTATTGGCTGAGTGCATGCATACTGTTGTCTCTTGGCAATCACTTCAGTGATAGCTTGCTGACAGAATGACTGACGAAGAGTAGGAGGAGGAGCAGGAGCATTAGGACCAGCAGATGATGGGAAGGACAGACAGCTCCCTTCGGCTCAGGTGGTGGAGCCTTGACTGCCTGAAATTGTGTGCGTGCCACTGGGTGATTCAGCAGTTGCTGCTGCAGGCTGGACCACCACATTGGAGCCACGGTTCTCCCAGGCCACTTTATGGTGACGCTGCATATGTTGACGCAGGGCCATGGTGCCAACGTTGGAACCCTGGCTAAGCTTCACCTTCTGCCCACAGATTCTACAAATGGCCATGTTCACCTCCTCCGGCAGCTTAACAAAAAACTACCCAATGGCTGAGTAGGTGATTTTACCCCCAACATTCCACACTGACTAACTGCTACCACCGCTGCACCATAAACCCCTGCACCACTACTTTCCAGGCAGGTAGGCTCCTGCGAAGCGAGTGGTCTACCCCAGGCACATTTGGCTCCCGACCACCCACTGCTGCCACCCTGCTGACTCTCGGCCTTGCTAGTGACTTACTGGCTCCGCCGCTGCCTTACGGGCAACCTGCCACCCTCTTCTCCCGATGATGATGAATCCCCTAATTCACCCGGCCAAGTGCGTTCAGCATCATCATCATCGAGTACTGTCTACACATCACTGATGTCCTCCTCCACGGTCTCTGAGTCAGGAGCCTGACCATTCGCAACACCAGCTCCCACGCCACTCTACTCATCACTACTTGCTTGCCTACCGGAGGAAGCGGCGGATGTCTTCTCCACATCTTGGCTGGCCAGTAGCTGCTAACTGTCCTCTAGTAGCTCGGCCTCGCTATATAGTGGAGCTGAGTCCACAACATATAATACTTGTCTGGCCGAGGGAACAGAAAAGGACAGAGGCATGTTGAGGACAGGTGAGGGCACAGGGCCTGCTCTCGGGCCATGCCAACTAAGGGTTGTGTTTGATAAACCCACCAACTCTTGGCTGGGGGTGTCTAATGTCACTTGGGACTAAGTAGATGACCGAGTCAACCCTTCAAGAACCGCTGGGTTGCTGGTCAAGACACGACCGCTAGATGACACAGGTAGCTCAAGACTCTCGCTGCGACTCCTGCTGCCACGCCCCCTTACTCTGCTGCAACCTGTGCATGAACTAGAAACATTTAGGCCTCTGCCACTCCCCTGTGCAGGGCCTGGCACTCCTCTGTCTGACACACTGTGACACAATGTCTTTTGTCAGAGGACAATACTGTGACATGTTATCAGAGTCAATTTTAGCTCAGCTGCATCTGTATCTTTAGCTCTATCTCAGTAAAGAAAACAAGGACATTTGATGTCAAACACTGACTCTTGTAAAGATATTATAAAACTAGAAATATTTGATATTTTTGTTTTGTTTTTAGGGATATTTTTGAAAAAAAAAAGATACTTTACTACTTATGCTTCCCAGGGATTTACCCTTTAACCTCTTTACTACCCAAGCCAACCATAGCTTATACCACTACATTCTGCTGGCATTAAATTTTAAAGGGAAGTTATTCTCCTGGTACTAGTGATTCTGGGGGCATTCTGCTGACATAAGAGTGTTCTTAATGGAGAACTCTAATCAGGGGTGGATTAAGTGCATGATAGGCCCAGGGCTGTCTACCCAACTCGGGCCCCTCTCTCCATTTAAAGTTTAGTTGTTTTTTTCCTGTATGAAGAGGCTGCGGTGCTTCGTGACCGCTACAGTCTCTTCCTAGGCCATATGACAAGACATTCATCATTCACATGGCCTAGCTGCAGCTCTGTCCTAACCTAGTGATTGGTGCTGAGCTGCAATACCAAGTGGACAGCACGGTGCTTAGTAAGGAGAAAAGAGGCTGGGCGCTCACTGGGACATTGCATTTTCCTGAAACAGCTGATTGGCGGGGGGCCAGGAGTCTGACCCCCACCATCTCATAACTCTCTGAGTACAGATGTCATAGATGTTACCTGCAGTCCTATGTAACACCCCACATAACACAGTGAACTGTTGTGTTATGTGGGGTGTTACATAGGACTGAATGGAATATCTACTACATTATCTGCACACAGAAAGTTATCTCTGGTATCTGGGTTGTTGTAGGTGACAAACCTCGCCTCTACAGAGTTTGTTATCCAGACATGTTAGATTTCTTATAATTGGGGTCATTTATCAAACTGATGTAAAGTAGAACTGGTTTAGTTGCCCATAGCAACCAATTCGATTCCGCATTTCATTTTCCAGAGGAGTTGTCAAAAATGAAAGGTGGAATATGTTGCTATGGGCAACTAAGCCAGTTCTACTTTACACCAGTTTGATAAATTATCCCTAAGGTCCCTATAGTGTCTACAGCAGTTATAATGTCCCCTAGAATGCCCCCAACAATAATAGCACCCTATATTGTGCTCCAGGTAATAATGCCTGTATAGTGTCCCCAAAAATAATGTCCCCTAACAGCAAAGCCCCCCAACTACCCTCATATAGTAATTTCCCCCACACTGCCGCCATATAGTAATTTCCCCCACACAGCCCCATATAGTAATTTCCCCCACATTAACCCCATATAGCAATGTCCCCCACACTGTCCCCATATAGTAATTCCCCCCACACTTCTCCCATATAGTAATTCACTCACACTGCCCCCTATAGTAATTTCCCCCACACTGCTCCCCATGTAGCAATTTCCCCCACATTATTCCCCATGTAGTAGTTTGCCCCCACAACGTAATTTGCCACCCACACTGCCTCCCATCAAGTAATTTGCCCCCACACTGCCCTTCATTAAGTAATTTGCCCCCCATCACTGCCCTCCATTAAGTAATTTGCCCCCACACTGCCCTCCATTAAGTAATTTTTCTCCACACTGCCCTCCATTAAGTAATTTACCGCCAATTAAGTAATTTGCCCCCAATTAAGTAATTTGCCCCCACTGTCCCTGCAGTAATATGTCCCTTCTGCCCCCCAAAGTTGGCACACACACACACACACAAAAAAAAAAGGCTAATACTTACCTGTGTCTGGAATGGTGAGGCAGGCACGCATACAGCAAAAGCCCTGCATGCGCCACTATACAGGAGCGCAATGATGCCATCATGCACGTTGCGCCGGGCTTTTTACCACCACATATGTCTCAGGCATACTAGGCCTGAAGCCTATGGTGGTGATAGGCGGCGGGGCAGGGAACTATGTGCTCCTGTGCTCTGCCACAGTATGTGGGCGTTCGGGTCAGCGTTGGGCCCCCCAGCTATGCCGAGCCCAGGGTGGCCGACCCAAACGCCCCAATTATAATCCGCCACTGCCTCTAATGGTGCTGTTACCACTACAGTTGTTACTATAATAATTTAGACTGTAAGCCTCAATGTAGACAAGTATTGATATGAGTGATGACTACAGTATGCAATGCAGAATATGGAAACACTTTATACAGAAAATTAAGTGTTGCATAATTATTTTTGCACTGTAGAGCAGTATGATTTATTTGTACAGTATGGCAGTTTTAGGTATATGTACTGCATGGAGTCATTATTCATGTGCCCAATTTAGTAGACTATAAAACATATGATGTATGGTGAGATCACTTAGCCTGGGGCTACACGGCAACAATATGAATACTGCAATGTTGCATTGCGACATCTCATGTAATGATTTGTCAATGTGGATTGTTGGTCACAGATCATAAGTCACCCATGGCTTTGCCATCATAGACCACAAAGCAAGTCGCCTGAGACTGTAACTGGCCTGATGACCTTTCTGCAATTTTGTAGTAACATGTCACCGTGTCAGACCAGCCATAGGGAATGGCCTCATGCTGCAGTTGGGAAAGGACCGACTTGTGGCCATGTACCAAAGTATTTCAAGAAGGGGTTGAAACTGGATTCAAAAAGGAGCTGAAACAAAATTAGTAATGTCACGGCTCAGCACACATTCAGGTATGTTTTTTAGTCTTGGTACATTTATGGTTTTACAAGTTTTCTTTACAGGAATTTATAGAACTCAATTCAGCATAGAGGAACTGGCAATGGTGCACATTACATACACCAGTGCATTTAGGCACTTCGGGGGTCATTTATTAAGATAGGATTTTTAGATGCTGGTCTTATTTAGTGTTGATCGCGAATATTCGAATTGGCAATTTTTATCCCGAATATTGGCACTTTGAGAATTTGAGAATATCTAGAATATAGTGCTATATCTTTGTAATCTCGAATATTCTAGATTTTTTTTCATCAGTACCCATGATCCCTCACTGCTTCTTGCTTTTGGGCCAATGAGAAGGCTGCAATATCTTTGACTTTAGGAGTATCGTTGATCGCAAATTTTCCAATTGCCGATTTTCGCAATAAAGGAAATAATGACTGGAGATCACGCATTCTCAAATTCGCAAATATATGACGAATATTCGCCCGAATATTCACGAAATATAGCGAATTTTAATACTGCCCATGCCGCTCATCACTGGTCTTAATAACCCCTATATCTGGCGGTAGATCCGCCGGGGTAATGAAGAGGCGCCAGTCTCTACATAACTTTGGTGCATCCAGCACCAGTCTAAATGAGAGTCATCTTCCTTGCTGGCTCACATTTAGAGCATTTTCTACACCTAAAATTGGCCAGGCCACTTCTCTGCCTAGACCACATCCCCTTTTTAGACCTGCCATGAGCAGGGGAAAGTGGCAGATTGTAGCACAGTTTCTGGATAATAAATGACCCCTTCATCTCTATAATCCTCTGGCCATCAATGAGATTTTTCTAGCACTATATTTTGTTCATTTGGCTTGAATATATTATTTATACATGAATTCAGAGATAATTATTAGACTTAAAATTTTATTTCAACCTTATCTTTGTTTTTTTTTTCATGACAATTAACCTTTCAAGGTAAAAGACCTTTTTATTCAGTTTTACACTATTTGTGGGGAACTATCTAAAAAAGGAAAATGGCATTTGAATAGATGATGTTTCCTATTTAAACAAGAATAAGATGCAAATTTTCTTCGCAGACAGGAAAGATTTTTTTTTGTTTTTAAAATGTCAGAACAAATGTCATTCCTGCTGAGGACTAGTCCGTGATAGCCTAAATCTAAGCACTCATCTGTGGGTGACATTCAGAATTGTACGCTTCAGCTGATAATTTCTGAGAGGGCTTCATTTGTTAAGTAAAATCAAGCTCTTCAAAAACAGATATAGGCCATGCTAACTTTAGCAGAAACATGCAAGTATTATCACGTTAAATAGCTGTATTTGGCAACATTAGTCTTAAGGGTCAAATATAATCATGGCATTACATGTCTCGGTAATGTGTAGGCAGAGACATGAATTTCACACCTGAATAGTAATGTTAGGGAAAGCGGAGCCGCCAATTGCAGTTTATATGTTCATTTATATGTTATGAGGGATTAACTTTTCACGCTTGGAAAAGCCATGCTGGAAAGTGAAGTCTCAAACTATAATCAGTAGTCTAGAGCAAATCAAAAACTGCAGCTTACCTTGAGTTTTGTGGAGAAAAATAATTATATGTAGATCGGTTGATCACTCGATAGTTGGATGCAGATCCTTGCAAAAGTATTAATCCCCTTGGGGTTTTGCCTGTTTTGTTGCATTACAACCTGGAATTAAATTGCTTTTGTGTCCACATTTTATATAAAGGACCTGAAAAAGTAAAAGTTGTTACAGTGGAATTAAAAAAATATTCATTGGCAAAAAATAACACACCCAGATAGGAAATTCGGATTGCTGAAAAACCCATGCAGATTTATAAATGATTACAGCTGTGGTCGGATTAGACAATGGGTCTTAACTTAAATCTGCTTACCCCACTGATTTATAAAAAGACAACACACTCAAAGACAGTTTGCCCAAGTGGCAAACTTTGACACTCAGTTCACACTTTCGCGTAAAACGCCGCTTTTGAACGCACATAAAAACGCACAACAGTAAAGGAACCATGCATTCCAATGAGGGTGGTTCACACTTGCGCGTTTTTATGCACGTTCGTAGGCGCCTATAAACGTCCGACGCATAAGCAAGTATGTTCGCGTTAATTCGGGCTTTTTTCGAGCGTTTGGTGCTAATAGACTTCAATGGGAAACGCGATAGGCGTGTTGTTCGGGCGTTTGTGCAGCGAAAAACGCGCCTATGGACGCGCGTTTTTCAAAATTCACACCTCAGATTGGCCAAACTATATAGGGAGGGCTGTTTGGTCATTGGCCAACTATGCAGTCAATCACATAAACGCGCGTCAAACGCGCCTACACTATTTACCAAAACGCTTGAAAAAACGCGCCTACACGCCAGTCTTGAACGCACCAAAAACGCTAGGCTTCAAAACGCTCAGGTCTGAACCCAGTGTGAGAGGGGATGCATCTTCGAACTGAGGGAAATTG
This sequence comes from Bufotes viridis, assembly GCA_033119425.1. Lineage (NCBI taxonomy): Eukaryota > Metazoa > Chordata > Amphibia > Anura > Bufonidae > Bufotes > Bufotes viridis. The sequence goes on along the minus strand of CM065591.1, from coordinate 40,561,874 downwards.
GATGATCATTTCAACAAATTGCTCACCATCTAGCCCATTCTGACCTACATAACTGTTAGGAGATGTTGGAATCAGTAGTAATGTAAGGGCACGCACACACAGTGAACATACTGCAGTCAGCCCAGGCAGATCACCAGTAAAAAAAATTATTTGATCCACCAACAAGCGCAAACAGCTTCCACAGTTTTGTTGTCACCATCCAGACACAGGTGACACATTCATGACAGACCATTTGTAGGTACTCTGACCTTCTTTTGCAGTGATGTCATAAACGAGAAACCTGCTACAGACTGGAACTGGACTGTTTCAATTTCTGTTGGGGGATCAGACAGTGGTCAGATTTGAGTATGGATTGTTGGCTATTGGTAAGAGTTTCAATCCTGCCTTTGTTGTGGAGCTGCACTCTGCCCCAACTGTTGTTGTGATGATCTTGAGAGCCATCACTAATGACAGTAACCCCTAGTAGTAAGACGAGGGACAATAACAGCTCGACAATATGTGCAGACCATCCTGTGGCCACATGTGTTGGCTCTCATAGTTGAGCTTCCAATTGCCCTTTTTCAGCGGGATAATGCACTCCCACACACAGCAAAGGTTTACCAGGAATGTTTCTGCCAGATTGCGACACTTTCTTGGCTGCCTAGCCTGCAGATTTATCTCCAATCGAGCATTTAGGAGACCAGTTGGGATGACAGCATCAGCAATCTATGAATGTGCAGGATCTACAGACCCAGCTGTAACTAGAGATGGCCCGAACTATCCGCCGGCGAACAGTTCCCGGCGAACATAGCTTGTTCGCGTTCGCCTCTGCCGGGCGAACATATGCGATGTTCGGTCCGCCCCCTATACATCATCATTGAGCAAACTTTGACCCTGTACCTCACAGTCAGCAGACACATTCCAGCCAATCAGCAGCATACCCTCCCTCCCAGACCCTCCCACCTCCTGCACAGCATCCATTTTAGATTCATTCTGAAGCTGCAGTCTTAGTGAGAGGAAGGAGAGTGTAGTAGCTGCTGATTTAATTGGGAAATTGATAGCTAGGCTAGTGAATTCAGTGTCCACTCCAGTCCTGAAAGACTCATCTGATCTCTGCTGTAAGGACAGCGTCCTGACAGCACCCCAAAAAGCCCTTTTAGGGCTGCAACATTAGTCTGCTTTTTTTTCCTTTATATACATATTGCAGTTGCCTGGCCTGCCTGTGTGTGAGGAGCTGCAGGCCCACAGACTGTAGTGTGCCCACTGCCAGTGCCCACCCCTGTCATTCCGTGTGGTACAGGACTTTGCATCAAAAAAGGCATTTAATTTTTACACTTTAATCTAAGGTTAGTTGCCTGCCAGTGTGTGTCAGGCTGACTTCCACTGACTGTAGTGTGCCCACTGCCAGTGCCCACCACTCATACCGGCTGGCACAGGACTTTGCATAAAAAGGCATTTAATTTTTACACTTTAGTGTAATTTCAGCTGCTTGCCTGCTGCTAGTGTGTGTCAGGCCGACTTCAACTGACTGTAGTGTGCCCACTGCCAGTGCTCCACCCTGTCGTCCCGTGTGGCACAGGACTTTGCTTAAAAAAAGGCACTTAATTTTTACACTTTAATCTAAGGTTAGTTGCCTGCCAGTGTGTGTCAGGCTGACTTCCACTGACTGTAGTGTGCCCACTGCCAGTGTCCACCACTCATACCGGCTGGCACAGGACTTTGCATAAAAAGGCATTTAATTTTTACACTTTAGTGTAATTTCAGCTGCTTGCCTGCTGCTAGTGTGTGTCAGGCCGACTTCAACTGACTGTAGTGTGCCCACTGCCAGTGCCCACCCCTGTCATCCCGTGTGGCACAGGACTTTGCTTAAAAAAGGCACTTAATTTTTACACTTTAATCTAAGGTTAGTTGCCTGCCAGTGTGTGTCAGGCTGACTTCCACTGACTGTAGTGTGCCCACTGCCAGTGTCCACCACTCATACCGGCTGGCACAGGACTTTGCATAAAAAGGCATTTAATTTTTACACTTTAGTGTAATTTCAGCTGCTTGCCTGCTGCTAGTGTGTGTCAGGCCGACTTTAACTGACTGTAGTGTGCCCACTGCCAGTGCCCACCCCTGTCATCCCGTGTGGCACAGGACTTTGCTTAAAAAAGGCACTTAATTTTTACACTTTAATCTAAGGTTAGTTGCCTGCCAGTGTGTGTCAGGCTGACTTCCACTGACTGTAGTGTGCCCACTGCCAGTGTCCACCACTCATACCGGCTGGCACAGGACTTTGCATAAAAAAGGCATTTAATTTTTACACTTTAGTGTAATTTCAGCTGCTTGCCTGCTGCTAGTGTGTGTCAGGCCGACTTCAACTGACTGTAGTGTGCCCACTGCCGGTGCCCACCCCTGTCATCCCGTGTGGCACAGGACTTTGCTTAAAAAAAGGCACTTAATTTTTACACTTTAATCTAAGGTTAGTTGCCTGCCAGTGTGTGTCAGGCTGACTTCCACTGACTGTAGTGTGCCCACTGCCAGTGTCCACCACTCATACCGGCTGGCACAGGACTTTGCATAAAAAGGCATTTAATTTTTACACTTTAGTGTAATTTCAGCTGCTCACCTGCTGCTAGTGTGTGTCAGGCCGACTTCAACTGACTGTAGTGTGCCCACTTCCAGTGCCCACCCCTGTCATCCCGTGTGGCACAGTACTTTGCATCAAAAAAAGGCATTTAATTTTTACACTTTAGTGTAATTTCAGTTGCTTGCCTGCTGCTAGTGTGTGTCAGGCTGACTTCCACTGACTGTAGTGTGCCCACTGCCAGTACCAACCACTGATACCGGGTGGCACAGTAGCTTGCCGATAAATAAGGCATTTAATTTTTAGACAGTAGTCTAAATTCAGTTGCTTGCCTGCTGCCAGTGTGTGTCAGGCCCTCTTCCACTGACTTTAGTGTGCCCACTGCCAGTGCCAACCACTGATACCGGGTGGCACAGTAGCTTGCCGATAAATTAGGCATTTAATTTTTAGACAGTAGTCTAAATTCAGTTGCTTGCCTGCTGCCAGTGTGTGTCAGGCCCACCTCCACAGACTGTAGTGTGCCCACTGCCAGTGCCAACCACTGATACCGGGTGGCACAGTAGCTTGCCGATAAATAAGGCATTTAATTTTTAGACAGTAGTCTAAATTCAGTTGCTTGCCTGCTGCCAGTGTGTGTCAGGCCCGCTTCCACTGACTGTAGTGTGCCCACTGCCAGTGCCAACCACTGATACCGGGTGGCACAGTAGCTTGCCGATAAATAAGGCATTTAATTTTTAGACAGTAGTCTAAATTCAGTTGCTTGCCTGCTGCCAGTGTGTGTCAGGCCCTCTTCCACTGACTGTAGTGTGCCCACTGCCAGTGCCAACCACTGATACCGGGTGGCACAGTAGCTTGCCGATAAATAAGGCATTTAATTTTTAGACAGTAGTCTAAATTCAGTTGCTTGCCTGCTGCCAGTGTGTGTCAGGCCCTCTTCCACTGACTGTAGTGTGCCCACTGCCAGTGCCAACCACTGATACCGGGTGGCACAGTAGCTTGCCGATAAATAAGGCATTTAATTTTTAGACAGTAGTCTAAATTCAGTTGCTTGCCTGCTGCCAGTGTGTGTCAGGCCCTCTTCCACTGACTGTAGTGTGCCCACTGCCAGTGCCAACCACTGATACCGGGTGGCACAGTAGCTTGCCGATAAATAAGGCATTTAATTTTTAGACAGTAGTCTAAATTCAGTTGCTTGCCTGCTGCCAGTGTGTGTCAGGCCCACTTCCACAGACTGTAGTGTGCCCACTGCCAGTGCCAACCACTCATACCGGGTGGCACAGTACCTAGCACGCGTAGTACCACTTATCTAAAAAAATGACAGGCAGAGGCAGGCCACCCCGCAGGGGCCGTCGTGGTCGTGGTGCTGTGATTTCCACTGTCCCTGGAATAATGCCCAGTTTTTCAGAGGCCACGTACCCTGAACCCGAAAAATTCAGAGGACGTAGTTGACTGGCTTAGACAGGACACCCAATCTTCAACAACTTCCGCTAAGAACCTTGACGCACCATCCTCCTCCAGCTCAGCTTCGGTCACCTGCTCTCAAGTTACCACGCACCCGCCCGTCGCCACCACCACCACTACCACCACAGCCACCACAGCCGCTTCACTTGATCCGTCAGAGGAGTTATTTACACATCAGTTGGATGCAATTAGTGATGCGCAACCATTATTGCCAGATGATGTAGATTACGGGGATATGTCTCAGTCAGGCAGGATTACACACATGGACGTACAGTGTGATGATGATGATGATGATGTTGTACCCGCTGCTGCTTCCTTTGCTGAGGTGTCAGATACAAGTGAAGCGGTTGATGATGACGATGTGTCCACGGATGCCACGTGGGTGCCTGCTCGAAGAGAAGAAGAGGGGAAAGTTCTGAAGGGGAGACAGAGAGAATGAGGAGACGAGTTGGAAGCAGGGGAGGTCGTCGCAAGGAGTTAGTGGCACAGTCAGACAGCATGTATCGGCACCTGGGGTCAGCCAGACACCACGCCAGTCAACGCATGCTGTTGCCACCACTAGAATGCCGTCATTGCAAAGCTCAGCAGTGTGGCATTTTTTGTGTGTCTGCCTCTGATAAAAGCAATGCCATTTGCAACCTGTGCCAAAAGAAACTGAGTCGTGGGAAGTCCAACACCCACCTTGGTACAACTGCTTTGCGAAGGCACATGATCTCACATCACAAACGCCTATGGGATCAACACATGAGTACAAGCAGCACACAAACTCAAAGCCACCATGCTCCTCCTGGTCCAGCATCTTCAGCCACGTCAACCACTGCTGTCCTCCCTGCCCCCTCTCAACCACCCGCCACTCCATCTCTCACCTTCAGCAGTTCCTGCTCATCTGCCCACAGTCAGGTGTCTGTCAAGGACATGTTTGAGCATAAGAAGCCAATGTCACAAAGTCACCCCCTTGCCCGGCGACTGACAGCTGGCTTGACGGAACTCTTAGCCCGCCAGCTTTTACCATACCAGCTGGTAGAGTCTGAGGCCTTCAAAAATTTGTCGCTATTGGGACACCACAGTGGAAGGTACCCGGACGAAATTTTTTTCAAAAAGGCAATCCCAAACCTCTACCATGTCATTGAAAAGGAAGTCATGGCATCTCTGGCATACAGTGTTGGGGCAAGGGTCCATCTGACCACTGATACCTGGTCTGCAAAGCACGGTCAGGGCAGGTATATCACGTATACTGCGCATTGGGTCAACCTGCTGACGGCTGACAAGCATGGAATGCGTGGCTCCGCAGCGGAGTTGGTGACACCACCACGACTTGCAGGCAGACCTACTGCCACCTCCTCTACTCCTGCTCGATCCTCTTCAATATCCTCCTCGGCTGAGTCCTCTTCTGCTGCGGCGTCTGGCTGCACATCAACTGATTCCCCCAGCTCCCCAGGGGCTATTCCACATCCCGGATACGACAGTGTCACGCTATCTTGGGGTTGACTTGCCTGAAAGCAGAGAGCCACACAGGACCAGCACTCCTGTCCGCCCTGAACGCACAGGTGGATCAGTGGCTGACCCCGCACCAACTGGAGATCGGCAAAGTGGTGTGTGACAATGGAAGCAATCTGTTGGCGGCATTAAATTTGGGCAAGTTGTCACATGTGCCGTGCATGGCACATGTGTTGAATCTCATCGTACAACGTTTTGTGTCTAAGTACCCAGGCTTACAGGACGTCCTCAAGCAGGCCAGGAAGGTGTGTGGCCATTTCAGGCGTTCCTACACGGCCATGGCGCACTTTTCCGATATTCAGCGGCGAAACAACATGCCAGTGAGGCGCTTGATATGCGACAGCCCGACACGTTGGAATTCAACACTCCTAATGTTCGACCGCCTGCTCCAACAAGAAAAAGCCGTCAACGAGTATTTGTATGACCGGGGTGCTAGGACAGCCTCTGCGGAGCTGGGAATATTTTTGCCACGTTACTGGACACTCATGCGCAATGCCTGTAGGCTTATGCGTCCTTTTGAGGAGGTGACAAACCTAGTCAGTCGCACCGAAGGCACCATCAGCGACCTCATCCCATTTGTTTTCTTCCTGGAGCGTGCCCTGCGAAGAGTTCTGGATCAGGCTGTAGATGAGCGTGAAGAGGAAGAGGAAGAGTTGTGGTCACCATCACCACCAGAAACAGCCTTGTCATCATCGCTTGCCGGACCTGCAGCAACGCTGGAAGAGGAGTATGAGGAAGAGGAGTCAGAGGAGGAATGTGGTGGCTTTGAGGAGGAGGAAGACCAATCACAGCAGGCACCCCAGGGTGCTCGTTGTTGTCACCTATCTGGGACCCATGGTGTTGTACGTGGCTGGGGAAGAACAGACCGTCAATGACATCAGTGAGGACGAGGAACGGGAAATGAGTAGCTCTGCATCCAACCTTGTTCAAATGGGGTCTTTCATGCTGTCATGTCTGTTGAGGGACCCACGTATAAAAAGGATAAAGGAGAACGATCTGTACTGGGTGGCCACGCTACTAGACCCCGGTATAAGCAGAAAGTGGCAGAAATGTTACCAAATTACCGAAAGTCGGAAAGGATGCAACAGTTCAAAACCAAACTAAAAATATGCTTTACACAGCTTATAAGGGGATGTCACAGCACAACGGGAATCTAACAGGGGAAGAGGTGAGTGTAATCCTCCTCCTACCACGGCGGCAAGGACTGGACGATTTACAGATGTGTTGTTGATGGAGGACATGCGGAGCTTTTTCAGTCCTACTCATCGCCACAGCCCTTCGGGATCCAGCCTTAGAGAACGACTCGACCGACAGGTAGCAGACTACCTCGCCTTAACAGCAGATATCGACACTCTGAGGAGCAATGAACCCCTTCACTACTGGGTGTGCAGGCTTGACCTGTGGCCTGAGCTATCCCAGTTTGCGATAGAACTTCTGGCCTGCCCTGCTTCAAGTGTCCTGTCAGAAAGGACCTTCAGTGCAGCAGGAGGCATTGTCACTGACAAGAGAAGTCGCCTCGGTCAAAAAAGTGTTGATTACCTCACCTTCATAAAGATGAATGAGGCATGGATCCCGAAGGGACTGACAGTGGGGGATACGTTTGACTAACAAAAGGCCTGATTACATGCCATGGCCTTAAAATGGTCCCCATGCTGCTGTATTTAATGTCTGCATACCGGATGACTTTCGTGAATTCTCCACCACCAACTAGGGTTCAAGCCGCAATGTTTTAGTCACTTTTCTGCCTGGAAAACATAAATTTTTCCGGCCGCTGCTACAATAGCGGCTGCAACAGTGCCATTATTTTTCAGGCATGTGTACATGCCTAATTTTTCTGGTGCAGCACTGTGGCTGCAAAAACAAACCAAAAAAAAGGCACATACAAGTGTCAATTCCCCTTCGTGATCGTTACCTTGTTGTGGTGAAGGGGCTTGCGTATCACAATGAAGCAATCATCATCACCTCTATAAGTGTGTTGGCAATGTTGCCACACCCCAGATGATAAGGCCGTTGCTTCATTATGATCAGACCAAAAGCGATCGGGTGGCCACGCTACTAGACCCCGGTATAAGCAGAAAGTGGCAGAAATGTTACCAAATTACCGAAAGTCGGAAAGGATGCAGCAGTTCAAAACCAAACTAAAAAATATGCTTTACACAGCTTATAAGGGGGATGTCAATGGGGGATTCGACAATGGTTAATCAATTCGACCGGATAGGGTCCGTAACAGGGATTAAACTGATAGCAATAGTACTAGTTAAGACACCACTCATATAGGGTGTCACAGCACATTGCTCTGTGCACGCGCAGTGCCCCAATTTGGGAGTAAGAGGACCGACCAAGCTGCTTTTTCCATCTCCCGGTTCCTGAAATCAATTCAGTTTAGTGTACGAGAGTTTGGTCTGTCACTGTGAAGGCAGTCGAAGGTACCCGGCCTAAATTTTTTTCACAAAAGGCAATCCCTGATATGGGACGTAACAGGGATTAAACTGATGAGAATAATACTACAGAAAATACCACTCATATCAGTGGAGGGAGCCAGCGTTTTTTAACCATCTCCCGTTCAAAAAATCTATTTAATAAATGGCCCCCAGATTGGGGAGTCGGGGACGTTAGAGGGATTAAACTGATGAGAATAGTACTACAGAAAATACCACTCATATCGGGTGTGACAGTAAATTGCACGGCGCAGACGCAGTGACCGTGGTTTAAAACAGAGTGGAGGGAGCCAGCGTTTTTTAACCATCTCCCGTTCGAAAAATCTATTCAATAAATGGCCCCAGATTGGGGACGTTAGAGGGATTAAACTGATGAGAATAGTACTACAGAAAATACCACTCATATCGGGTGTGACAGTAATTTGCACGGCGCAGACGCAGTCACCGTGGTTTAAAACAGAGTGGAGGGAGCCAGCGTTTTTTAACCATCTCCCGTTCGAAAAATCTATTCAATAAATGGCACCCAGATTGGGGACGTTAGAGGGATTAAACTGATGAGAATAGTACTACAGAAAATACCACTCATATCGGGTGTGACAGTAATTTGCACGGCGCAGACGCAGTCACCGTGGTTTAAAACAGAGTGGAGGGAGCCAGCGTTTTTTAACCATCTCCCCGTTCGAAAAATCTATTCAATAAATGGCACCCAGATTGGGGACGTTAGAGGGATTAAACTGATGAGAATAGTACTACAGAAAATACCACTCATATCGGGTGTGACAGTAAATTGCACGGCGCAGACGCAGTGACCGTGGTTTAAAACAGAGTGGAGGGAGCCAGCGTTTTTTAACCATCTCCCGTTCGAAAAATCTATTCAATAAATGGCCCCCAGATTAGGGACGTTAGAGGGATTAAACTGATGAGAATTGTACTACAGAAAATACCACTGATATCGGGTGTGACAGTAAATTGCACGGCGCAGACGCAGTCACCGTGGTTTAAAACAGAGTGGAGGGAGCCAGCGTTTTTTAACCATCTCCCGTTCGAAAAATCTATTCAATAAATGGCCCCCAGATTGGGGACGTTAGAGGGATTAAACTGATGAGAATAGTACTACAGAAAATACCACTCATATCGGGTGTGACAGTAAATTGCACGGCGCAGACGCAGTGACCGTGGATTAAAACAGAGTGGAGGGAGCCAGCGTTTTTTAACCATCTCCCCGTTCGAAAAATCTATTCAATAAATGGCCCCCAGATTGGGGACGTTAGAGGGATTAAACTGATGAGAATAGTACTACAGAAAATACCACTGATATCGGGTGTGACAGTAAATTGCACGGCGCAGACGCAGTGACCGTGGTTTAAAACAGAGTGGAGGGAGCCAGCGTTTTTTAACCATCTCCCGTTCGAAAAATCTATTCAATAAATGGCCCCCAGATTGGGGACGTTAGAGGGATTAAACTGATGAGAATAGTACTACAGAAAATACCACTCATATCGGGTGTGACAGTAAATTGCACGGCGCAGACGCATTGACCGTGGTTTAAAACAGAGTGGAGGGAGCCAGCGTTTTTTTAACCATCTCACCGTTCGAAAAATCTATTCAATTCATCTTTTGGGGACCCTTGGTGTTGTACGTGGCTGGGTGGAGGAAGAAACCTTCAATGACATCACCGGGACGTGGCTAGCTTGGTATCCAACCTTGTGCAAATGGGGAGTTTGCGGTTGTGCAAATGAACTGTTTGCGGTGCATTAAAAGGGGAGTTTGGTCTGTCAATGTCAGTGAAGCGGGCTGTAACCCTTACACTACCTGATCGATACAACATCATACCTGATCGTATACACAAACTGGATGTTTTAAAGCACGTTATTCCAAACAATTTAGGAATGTTAGTTGATTTATGCCGTTTATGGATTAAAACCCGACTCTGCGTCCACTACGTAATTTTCCATGGGAGTTTTGCCATAGATCCCCCTCCGGCATGCCACAGTCCAGGTGTTAGACCCCTTGAAACAACTTTCTCATCACTATTGTGGCCAGAAAGAGTCCCTGTGGGTTTTAAAATTCGCCTGCCAATTGAAGTCTATGGCGGTTCGCCCGGTTCGCCCGTTCGCGAACATTTGCAGAAGTTCGCGTTCGCTGTTCGCGAACTGAAAATTTTATGTTCGCGCCATCACTAGCTGTAACATCTGTGGGCAAATGTTCCACAGGATACCATATAGAACCTGTATGCTTCAATGCCCAACTGTATCTCATCTTCTATCCGGGCTAGAGGCCATATTTCATCTTGTATCTAGGCTAGGGTTGGTCCAACTGGAAATTTAAGCATTATTTCAATTGTAGAGTTTTCCTTAATAAATGTATCCTAATATTGTAATTACTTACCTATATCATCCTTACATTCACATATATAAAGTTTCATTCAATTCCGAGTCCTTCTTCTTGCGGCATTTTTTCTTTGTCGTGAGCACACGCTGTTTAGAAGAACATCTAAAAATATATACACTGGTGAGAAGAAGGATAACAATGTTTTGAACTTTTGACTTTAAGGCTCCATATCTCACCATCCACTACAGCTTTGAATGTGAGACTACCATCATTTTATAGACCATCATCTTGGCTATCTCATACATAAATTGGACTTGCAACTATTTAGCATATAATTGATTATGCAGATTATTGTCATGTAACTGCATTGTTACTGTTTTGCTTCTGGTGGTGGAACAATCTTTTTCTTCTTGTATACTACAAATTACAACCCGTTCTCCAATTCCCTAATAGCTCAGTGTGTTATTAGGTTTATTCCTAATTGAAAGTTCACTGGTTCGAATTGAGGAGCAGCCATGAAGAAGATTTCCCAGGAAAAGATAAACATCATCCAGCTCATCGATAGCAGTATCTCAGCCAAGAAAATTGCCAAACTGCATCATGTGACTGCCATGACAGTTGGAAGTATACAAAATGAAGTCTGTCCATCCATTCCAAAGCCAAGAGGAGGACGTCCAGGCAAAATATTGGAGTTAACAAGGTCTATCAGTTCTGGTGCAACAAACACAGCAGTCGAGGTGGCTCGGATGGTTCATAATAGTGAGATTAACAACATCTATACAAGCACAGTGTGACATGCATTACACAAGTCTGGAATGATGGCCCGAAAAAGGTGAAGAAGCCTCAACTTCAATATTGTTATAAGAAGTGTTGGCTTGAGTTTGTAAAAAAGTACGAACACCTGGAACATAGAAGATTTGGAAATGAAAGTTAATAGACTGGGCTCTGATATGTGCAAATGGGTTTGGAAGAAACAAGGGAAAAGAGAATCAATTGGATTGAGAGATTGAAGGAAATGTCAAGTTCGGTGAAGGAAGCCTGATGATATGGGTTTGTTTCACAGCCAAAGGCGTAGGATACTTGACCAGGATCAATGGTGGTCTCAATGCTTAGCTGTATGTGAGTATCCTACAAGATGAATTACTTTGTACACTTGAGTACTATGGGTATAAAAAGGACAATATAGTGTTCCAGCAGGACAATGACCCAAAGCATATGTCGAGATTGGCAAAGAAATGATTTAATGATAATGAAGTAGAGGTGCTGGATTGGCCCCCATAGTCCCCAGACCTCAACCCAAATGAACACTTGTGGGTAGAGTTGAAGAAAAAGCTGTATTCATACTCAAGTGAGTCTACCAGTAGAGATAAGCGAACTTTAAAAAAAAGTCCGGTGTTCGGCGTTCGGGTTGTGGTAAGTCGCGCATCCCGTTATGGATTCCACTATAGTGGCATATGGAATCCATAAGGGGCAGCTGCCACCAACCCGAACTGTTGAACCGCCGAAGGACCTGGGGTGACGTCACTGTCATGTGATCAGTGCAGGGGGCGTGGCTCAGCGCTGGGTTTGATCCCGTGCTGAGCCACGCCCCCTTCACTGATCATATGACGGTGACATCACCACAGGTCCTTCGGCTGTTCAACAGTTCGGGTTGGTGGCAGCCGCCCCTTATGGACTCCATATGCCGCTATAGTGGAATCCATAACGGGTTGCGCGACTTACCACAACCCGAACGCCGAACACCGGACTTTTTTTAAAGTTCGCTCATCTCTATCTACCAGGATGCACCAACATTGGGAACATGTAGAAGAGACCTGTGAACAGATTTCAGTTGAGACATGCTTGAATCTAATCGAGAGCATGCCCAGAAGGATTCAGGCAGTGTTTAAAGCCAAACGTGGATTTACAAAGTACTGAAAATTCAACTTTTGAATTTTAGGAACAAAACAGTAACAATGCAGTTACGTGACAAGAATCTGCATAACTAATCATATGCTAAATAGTATGTATGTATCCACCTGCTTGCTATTAAACCTCTATATAAGGTTTAGTCCAAGTTATTAACATAACATGCAAAGTAAAATAATTAGTTGAATAAAGCCCCCCCCCCCATTTACAAGGTGTCACATAACTTGTCACACCTGTCAAATCAAATGATTACAACCCCCCGCCCCCCCCATATAATACAAAATAACATGAACTCCAAGGTGGGTGAATACATTCACATGGTTAGATATGTAAAAAAATAGATAGTATCCATGATGCTGTCATTGATTTGGGCTCATTTTACTTGTGCTGGAGAGTGATAAAAATGATAAATGAATAGTCTTCTACAAAAGTTGAATCTTGAAAACAAAGTCATATCTTTCTGTTAGTGATTACAATAAATTCACGCAGGACACACATCTGACATGCAGCTATCCTGATAGCAAACAATGGCTTTTCTCAGGAGTATACTACCAAATGATGTTTAAATCCATTTATGGCATTTTGTCAATGTTGATGCACTGCCGCAATTTTATCTTCTTAGCTGTGTGATTCAGTCCTGTGCTTTCTTTATCTCCCTCAGTATGTTGGAGCAGGCAGAGGTTGCAGGGGGCAGAATTCACATGTATACAGGATCTGGCCGCAATGTATCATCTACTTGACATGTATAAATTCTGATAGATTGCGTGTTTTGCTCGGAGAGATGGGTAAAGAGACGGTCGCGATTTCCCCTTGCGGTTTGCTTAGTTAATGTATCACAGGAGGCTTAAATCTTAGGAACAGTAATCTGACATTTTCAAATGTGTTATGTGATGGATATAGGACTTTATTCAGCTTAGTGGAAAATACTGCAGAAAGATTTTATTTGATTCGATAAAACCAACATTCATTTTCTGTTCAGACAGTTCTGTAATGCGGAGCCTGAAATGAATGAGGACTGTTTGCTCTATGTCATACACTGATTTAGAATTATTGGAATTAAGAAAAAATAGTAGACAGATAAATAGACTGGAAGGTATAGACATATAGATTGATGGACTGATAGATAGATAGATAGATAGATAGATAGATAGATAGATAGATAGATAGATATTTTTATTCATATCTTGTTCCATTTTATGCTGCCCAAACAGAACCAATTACAGATTAGTCAGCTCTACTTGAGTAGGAAATGCTTGGTTATCCCAACAGATCGTACAAAACACAGAAGATTTTGAAAATAATAGGAAATTTAGAAAGTACTGTACCAACAGATATAACCACTAGAGAATTTTTAGAAACTTTAAACTAATAGAATGTGTTACGAATTTCCCCCAAAATTTGGATTGTAAAAAATCGGAAACATTTGTAATTCGTTACATACAAATTACTCAAAATACCAGCCACTATTTTTCAGGTCAGAAGATAGAGAAGAAGATATATGCCTCCAAAAAGGGATAATTTTTAGTTTTAAAAAATCTATTTGTTACCACTAGAGATTAGTGAATTTTTTAAAAAATTTGATTCACTGGTTCGCCGAATTTTTTAAAAAAATTTGTTTTTAAACGGAATTTATTCAGGGCGAATTGCGTTACCAAATGGCTATTTTGTGGCTTCAGAGAGCCTTTATAGTGGTGTAGAACACTGTGCCCTACTGTAACACGCAAAGGGAGTCTGCTTTGGTAGTGAAACAATACTGTAAGTCCGTATGACATGCAGATGACAGGCGTCGCTCTTAGAATCACTGCACACTTCACTTATTTGGGCAGTCACCGGACAAAAACTGACCAAATAACTCAAGTATGAACTCAGCTTTACAGGTCAATGTTAGCGCCAAGAAGAAGCACACTCCTTTTACACCGTCGTCAGCTGATTCCACATAGATGTCTACAGAATCTGTTCTATTAAACGCTTATACAAGTGGAGCCCCTCTGACAGAGTGGAGAGGGTGTCAGCGGTGAGTTTGTGTTGACATCACTGATTATTTTGCCCTTCCTCCGATCTGTCAGAGCAATAAACCCCAAAAAACGGATCCTGTCTGTTAAGCATCCACCTTCACCCCGTCAGCATTTGGTCAGTAATCCATCAGTATTGCTAATGCCAAAAAAACCAGGGGTGGATCCAAAACAGAGATGACACGTGAATGAGGAGACCACAGAGTGGCCCAATGACAGAGTCTGGAGATGGCGGCAGCTTCAGTAGGAGGCCACAGTAGGTATCACCACCGGCGTGCCGATCACAGACGTGTGACGCAAAGGGAGAGAAAAGGGAAAGCCCTTTAGAACATATAACTGCACCGCTGAACCATATTCCGCAGCGCTTTAAAAATTCATAGGGTTCATGTACAAAACAAAAGTAACTGGGTAATATACAACTGAAACAATAGGAGTCAGGGCCCTGCTCGCAAGAACTTACAATCTATGAGGAATAGGGGGTGACACATAAGGTAGTTGACTGTATCAAACAGCACTTGCATCCCAATAACAAGAACGGTTTGCTGGAATTACAGAGCTGTATAATGGCAATTTGGGACCCCAGTCAGTGCTGCAAGGTGTAAAAGGATTGTTCCTATTACCCATACCCAGGCTGTAACCTCCCCTACTGAACCCTGTTCAACATAAATGCTGTGGAATAACTCCTCCCTTATCCTTTCCCTACACCTTGAATCATCTTTCCCCGCACTTGTAAATCGTTTTTTTTAGCACAATGAAGTTTTTTCTAACATTGTCCCTAGCGCCTGCTGACGTCTCTCCCTGCACTAAGTACACTGGTGGCAGAATCCAAGATGGCTGGGGCTATTTATAGGGCTGTGGCATCACAGGGCTGGCTGGCTGCTGATTGGCTGCATGCATGGCATTATGGGTGAACCCGCCTATCCAGAGATCCTTGCTCCATGTTTTCACACGTGCAGCAGCCATTTTAGGAAAAAATGTGACTCGTTACCACGAAGTATGAGGAAATTCGGATTCTGTGCGAATCGAATGTTTCCTGAAATTTGAGAAAAAAATTGTATAATAAAGGACACCTAAAACCTAATGTTTATTATAATATTTAAAACACTGGGAACAAAAGCCCAGGAATCGATAAATACAACAGAAAGACAACACGATCCAGTCTTCCTGTCAATGCTACCACACGCAATCGAAATTATGTTACTAATCTAGATATAGATGACACAATCGATTTGTAAGAGATACAAGATACATGGCTATGATTTAAAAAATATCCAAGATAAAGTGGTCTAATTGTGCAACATCTATAGGTATATGGAGCATGGTGCAAGAAAATGAACCGGGATAATGAATATGAGCAGATTGTGGCAGGGAGTGGTTAAATAATTTACCCTCAAGAAAACCCTGCAGGTAACCTCACCTGTCCTCTGCCCGGAGATAACCCCTAAAGGTGGGATTACTCCGTCCCCGTTCCTATACCTGCTGACCCTATTACACCCTAGATACTTATCTCGATGTAAAGAGATGTGGATGTGGCCAACCTGTTTCAAATCGAAATACCGCAATGTTGCTGGACACACTGAAAATAGCCCCGACGCATTTCCCCCTAAAATGGGTTCCTCAGGGGGCCAATACTCATAATGATATCAACAATCAATACTAGAAAGATAAAGATGAAAATGAATCAAACATAATACTTAGAGCTTCCTCTGAGTGCACCCGCTGTGGTGATCCCGGGGCAGATCATTTACATCTATTCTGGGATTGCCCGACAGTGAGCAAGTACTGGAGGTTGGTTCAAAGAACTCTAACCCAAAGACTCAATATGGATATTCCCTTATCTCCCAAAGTATGGGTTCTGGGGGACCTATCGGAGGTTAGTTGTCAGGCTATGAAGTGTCGACTGCTGACTAAAGTGATTTTTTTATATCTAGAAGATGGTTTTCCTCCTCCGCTCCAGATTGTAATAACTGGCTAAATTTGGTTAACAAGGTCAAAAGCTACGAGAGGATTTTGTACAGACAGCGAGGATCCTATGAAAAGTGGGATAGTATATGGAAGGAATGGGACGATTAAGGAAATGTTTTTTTTTTCTCTGCAAGGCAGGGAGGGGGGATTGGTTGGGGGGGTGGGATGTTTTTGAAATTATGTTTTTCATAAATCGTATGTTATGATATAATTTAAAAAATAAAAAATATTAAAAATAAAAATATAATACTTAGGGAGCGATGCCTTCAGCTGGCCATCCATTCCCACATGAGAAGTGTTCCACTCCGGTACTGATACGCAGCCAGATATGGTTCCCTATGCAAGACACAGCGATAAGTGCTAAAGAGGACCCCGCGGATGTCAGGAGCGCCCAGGAGCGTTTCCTGAAATTTGGATCGCATTCCACTTCGTCAACTTCGATTCGCTCATCTCTAGTTACCACCATCAACAATGCATTTACCCATAGTTATATAACTGTGACTGTCATTACTAATGCTGTATAGGAGTTAAATAACTTAAAAGGGGTTGGATACAGTAGTGTCATATATGAATTTTAAGGACAATTGGGGTATTTTAGATTCAGGTTGAAATCATGCAAATTGGACTCGAAAATAAAATTTCTCTCATCTTTAGTTTAGCAAATTATGTTAAAGGAGTTGTCTGGGATTTTGATATCGGCATAGGTCATCAACATCAGATCAGTGGGAGTTCGACTCCGGGCAACCCTTCCAATCAGCTTCATGATAAGGCCGTGGTCTTCCATGAACATGAGGTCACATGGCCTAGGTGCAGCTTAATCCCATTCAAGTCAATGGAGCTGAGTTGCAATAAGAAGCACAGCCACTATCAAATGGATGGTGGTGTGTGTTTGTTAACCAGCAAAGAGGCTGCGGTGATCACCAGGGCTGCGGTGAGTGCCTCGGTTCCTCAAACAGCTGATTGGCGGAGGTGCCGGGTGCCAGCCCCCCACTGATCTCATATTCTGAGGATAGATCATCAATATCAAAATACTAAATATTCCCTTTAAAAACTGCAATATCTCACAATACAAATGCAATATAATATTGTGACACAATGGGCTGCAATTTACATCACAACCGCTGGGTGGCCACATATAGTATAAACAACCCCTGACAGAGTTTCGCAAATTCAACTCATGCAATTCATCATGGGATATAACAAGATAATAGGAAAGTTAAGGGAGTACACATCTTCACTACTACAGTAGGAAAACCTAAAACATACCAAGTCATGCCTAGTTGTCACGAACCAGTGGGTGTGAACCCACTGTGCCATGTGACCAACCTCCTCTAAAGGTATTGTCTAAGTGAATTCCTCATTCTTCACAGTAACCTTGATAATGGGGATAGACTTTCCCGATGGGAACACCAGGTCGCTACCTCTTAAAGAGAATTGGCACACAAGGAAGCTGGTCAAGGGGGACCAGAAGGTACCAAAGGTACAGAACTAGTCAGCAAACCAAGTTGTAACCAGTAGTGTTGGGTGTGAATATTCGAATCACGAATATTAATCGTGAATATCAGCACTTCGAGAATTTTAAAATATTTAGAATATAGTGATTAGTGTTGAGCGAGCATGCTCGGCAGAGTACCGGTTCGGCTCGCGCATCGCTATGCTCAACAGATCCGAGCACTCGGCCGAGTACCATATGTGCTTGAGCGCCATGCTCGAGTCTCCTCCCCGCACGTTTGACGCTTGCTAAGCAGCCAATAAATGTGCAGGTACGTATTGCCATCACTGTAATGCCATTAGACATGTTTTCTACTTCAAATACAGTGATTGGCTGACCCGGTCACGTTGGTTCGGCTCATTGCGAGTCATCAGCTCTCTCAGTTGCATTGAGAGAGCTGCTGTTAGGAAGGGACAGTCAGTGTAGGGCGAATTTCATCTAAAAATTATCATTGAGAAGATGTTTCAAAGAACTAACATCCTTTTAACTATTGTTAGAGGTGGCAGGCAGCCAAAATTGTTTATATCTACACTGTGTGCGGCCTATATTTAATTCAAATACCAGTGACAGACAGTCATTTTCTGTATTCCACAAACTCTGCTTGCTGTGAGTAGTGAGACGCAAATCTACACTTATATCTAGACTGTGTGCGGCCTATATTTAATTCAAAAATACCAGTGACAGACAGTCATTTTCTGTATTCCAGAAACTCTGCTTGCTGTGAGCAGTGAAATGCAAATCTACACTTATTTCTAGACCATGTCAGAGTCATCAGTGATCCCTCAGTGCCTTACAACTACTGGGTGTCCAAGCTGGACACGTGGCATGAACTGGCGCTCTACGCCTTGGAGGTGCTGGCCTGCCCTGTCGCCAGCGTTTTGTCTGAGAGGGTATTTAGTGCTGCTGGTGGCATTATAACAGATAAGTGTATCCGGCTGTCAACTGAAAATGCTGACAGGTTGACTCAGATAGAAATGAACAAGGCCTGGATTACCCCTGACTTCTCCACTCCACCAGAGGAAAGCCACAACTGAACATCAAGGCACTTTAAATGTGTTGTTTAGAATGTACTGAGTACTCTGTATTCCCATGCACACCTTCCGCCACAAAAAAGGGTACATGGTTGAATCTTCCTTTTCTCATCCTCCTCGTCCATCATATCTACATGCTTAATTGTCGCATATAATGCCATCGCTTATATGCCTTCTCATATAATTTTTCGGATGGTCAGCTCACCCCGAGGCCCTCGCATAAATAATGTTTTCAATGGTCAGCTCACCCGCAGGCCCTCGCATAAATAATATTTTCGATGGTCAGCTCATCCACAGGCCCTCGCATATAATTTTTCAGATCGTCAGCTCACCCGCAGGCCCTCACCCATAATGTTTTAGATGGTCTGCTCAGCTGAAGACCTTCACCCCTAATGTTTTAGTGGGTCACCAGCAGGCCATCAATCATACTTTACCTCTCCTCCTGTATAACGTTTCCTCATCCTAAATACCCATGACATTCCCTGTAATTTTTTTGTACTCGATCCAATGACAGGTTCTCTTAAGAGTCCTGTATTGTTATTTACCGTCACTACCTCTCTGAGGTGGTACTGGAAAATTGGAGCGCCCCCATCTGCCTTTCTTAGAAGTGGTAACTGTGGCCATCCCTCAGGCTCCCTCTCCGGAAGTGAACCCTGATTCTCCATTACTCATGATCACGATGGTAGGCGCATAAAAGAACATCGAAAGTTGAAAGAGCAGACATCGATAGATCGTCAACATCACAGGGACGTGCGATCAGCTTAGAAGTTATCTAGCTACCTACAATTTTATATACACCGTCACTGGTCAGGTCAACATCTGTTCCTCTTACAAGTTCATTATCATCAGATGATAGTCCGGTCAACACAATCAAAGCCACCGGCTGTCCCTCTTAGTCATGGCCCCAGTTCCTAAAATCATGAAAATTTTTACTTGAACTTGCTATCACCATGGTAGGCAGACATCGATAGATCGTCAGCATGACGGGGACACACGATCAGCTTAGAAGTTATCTAGAGTTAACAAAGCGGCAGCAGACCCTCACCTACAATTTTATATACACGGTCACTGGTCAGCTCAACATCCACTCCGTTCCTCTTACAAGTTCATTATCATCAGATGATAGTCCAGTCAACACAATCAAAGCCACCGGCCGTCCCTCTTAGTCATGTCCCCAGTTCCGAAAATCATGAACATTTTTGTCTGAACTTGTCTTGTCTGAGCTATTTATATAAAGTAAATATACAGGAAAGAATGTTTCCTAACAATTTTTCTACTGAAATCGATTTTATCTTCGGTTTTGTGAGTTTTATGGTCAGTCTGTAAAAGTGACGTACAACTCGGGCAACATCATTCCCAGCAGCGACATTGTAGTCCAAGATGCATCCAGACATCCTCCCCATGCTGTTCCCGACCCATTTCGGTGGTGTTTCCATAAATTTCTGACCTTTTCCTATGAACCTGGCACCCTCTCCTCTTCAGAGCATGGGGTGCCTGGTTTAATGCTCGGGTTATGTTATCCCATTGACTTCTATAGGACTCGGGTGCTCGGTAGATCACCC
Source organism: Bufotes viridis (assembly GCA_033119425.1). Lineage (NCBI taxonomy): Eukaryota > Metazoa > Chordata > Amphibia > Anura > Bufonidae > Bufotes > Bufotes viridis. The sequence goes on along the minus strand of CM065591.1, from coordinate 40,541,632 downwards.
GAGAATCCCGATGTGCTCGGGCAGAGCACCCGGGCACCCGAGAATTGGGGTGCTCGATCATCACTAATAGTGATACATATTAATAATTTCAAATATTCTAGATTTTTTTTAAATCAGTAACCTCCCTTCTTGCTTGTGGGCCAATGAGAAGGCTGCAATGTCTTTGTCTGAGCTTAGCAATATCCCATGCAACCAATAGGAAAGTTGCCTACCCCTTTACTTACAAAAAGGATAAACTCTACGGCACATCCAGAAGTAGCTACTGTAAGAAGGCACGGGGAATAATTGTGGACGATAGATACGTGTCACCGAGGTTCCTGGCCTCGGTGGAGTAAGAGCCGTTTTTTTCATGTCAGCAGCAGTAGCTGTTTGACACTTTTGATAGGTAGCATGGCTACTATAGCTGATCCGGGACGGCTTTTACTGGGAGTAGTCAAAGTGCTGGGTGGGTGACTACTCCCCATGTTCCAGGCCGGGTTTTGGCTGGGCTATAAAGCTCAGGCAGCACTGTCAGGTGGGTGGATTGTCTTCCATCCTGACAGTGAAGCTGTGGAGTCCTCTGGGCTGAACACTAAAGACCGCAAACAGGCGTGCAGGCCGCCTGGAAGCCTGCCAGTGAACTTTGGGGTTGCTGAGCTCTCAGGCAGGTGTGAAGCAACACCTAGGACTTCAGGTGAACTCTGTTTTGTTTGGCTGTGTGAACAAGCACAAGGACTGTTATGTTTTTTTTTCTGAGTGTAAATAAAACACTGAAGTTTGAGTTACTACCTGGGTCCTTGCCTCTATACTGCGTCCGCTAACCTGTCTACCTGAGCAAATCCCCACATTTGGTGGAGGATGCGGGCAGAAAGCAGTGAGGCTGGCGTGAAGGCCGAAATATTTTAGTTTTTCTAAACATATGTCCTTTATTAAGCCGGCAAAGTTGCAGCCTGTGTTCCCTGACAAAATGGAGGCGGTTTTAAAAGCCCTTGTGGAGGCTAACTTGCAGCAGCGGGAGGCCAACAAGCAGCAGCAGGAGACCAACCAGCTACTACTTCAGAAGGTGATGGCCTTACAAGCGACAGGAGCATCCCAGTACGTCCACGATGCCCGGAAAGCTGTCCGTGCAGCGATCCCTAAGATGACCCCCTCGGATGATGTTGAGACCTATCTGGCGGTGTTCGAGAAGGTGGCTGTGAGGGAGAAATTACCCTGAGAACAGTGGGCTGAGGTCGTCGCTCCGTTCCTGGCGTCTGGACCCCAGCAAGTATTTTTTGACCTCCCAGATGATCAAGCAGCTGACTACCCGACCGTGAAAGGTGAGATCCTGGCAAGACTAGGGGTGAATGTTTTGGTCCGGGCCCAGCGGGTGCATCAGTGGGAGTTTAACCCGGCTGAACCCGCCAGACCACAATACTATGACTTGCTACATCAGTTGCAAAAATGGCTGCAGCCAGACATACTGACTCCTACTGCTATGCTAGACCGTCTGTTAGCAGATGTATTCTGGAGGGCTTTGCCATATCCTCTCCAGCACTGGATCGGCCAGGTGTCACCTGGGAATGCCTTAGAGATGGTCAACCTGGTGGAGCGATATGAGGCCACCAGAAACCTGCAGGGGGGTTCTTTTGGGAGGGGGCCAGTCAAACCCCGGAAATCTCCACCCCAGACCCGGCGGCCGGCCAAACCCGCCCAGGATGTACCCCTTGCAGACCCAGCCCCAGTGTCGGGAGCCTGGACACATAAGGGCCAACTGTCCCCATCGGGGTGAACCCATGGATACGAACTATGGTTACCGCCATTCATTGTATGCCCGGAAGCTGTGTGCCACAGGTGTCTCTGAGACTATAGACAATAGCCACCTGTGTCAGGTGGAAGTGGGGGACACTCTGGCGATGGCACTGCTGGATTCAGTGAGTCTGGTGTCTCTGGTAAGAGCTGCCCTCGTGCGACCCGTGGAGTATACTGGCCGAAAGGTCGGGGTGGTGTGTATTCATGGAGACTTAAAGGACTATCCCACCGCCCTGGTCTCTCTATCAACTGTGGCTGGCAGGTGGGTTCATGAGGTGGCCGTCGCTACAAAATTACAGTATGAACTTATAATTGGGAGAGACTTCCCTGGTTTCCCAGCCCTCTGGCCGGATACGAAAGTCACCACTGCCCGGGAGGTAGATGGAACCCTAGCAGAGTGGCCTGGCTCAGGGAGGAGACCAGAACCCTGGGAACCCGAGACCGAAGGGCCAGCGGTAGGGGTGACCGCCACTTTGGTGGAAGAGGGGGAGACAACCCCACTGAATGTAATGGTGGGAGACGTGGAGGATTTGCCACCGGGACCTGAGTCGGCAGACCTCAACGTCTCTGGCGAAAATTTCGGTACCGCACAACACCGGGATCCCACCCTATCCCGGGCTTGGGAGAATGTGATAATAATTGATGGTGAACCACAAAAACCTGGGGCTGAGTCGGTGTTTCCCCGGTTTGTTGTTCACCAGGGAATGCTGTATCGGGTAAACCAGCTGCGGGGTGAGCATATTGAACAGCTGGTGGTGCCCAAAGCATACCGCAAACTGGTGTTGGAGCTAGCCCACCAGCATGTTCTTGGGGGACACCTGGGATGGCAGAAGACGCAGGACAGGATATTACAGAGGTTTTACTGGCCCAGTGTGTTCAAAGAAGTAGAACTATTTTGTAAGTCTTGCCCAACCTGCCAGATAACTAGCCCCCAGCCACATTTCCGTAGTCCCCTGGTGCCTCTGCCGATTATCGAGGTTCCGTTCGAGAGAATAGCTATGGATCTTATAGGCCCCGTACCGAAGTCCGCTAGAGGGCACCAACATATCTTGGTCGTCCTAGACTATGCCACTCGGTACCCTGAGGCGGTGCCCTTGCGACATACATCGGCCAAATAGATAGCGAAGGAGTTGATGGAGATGTTTTACCGCGTGGGCCTACCTAAAGAGGTTCTGACTGACCAGGGGACTCCTTTTATGTCCAAGGTCATGAGGGAACTCTGTAAGTTGCTGCACATTAAACAGCTACGGACGTCCGTTTATCATCCCCAAACTGATGGCCTGGTTGAAAGGTTTAATAAAACATTAAAAAATATGTTAAAACGAGTGGTGGCTAAGGATGGGAAGGACTGGGACCTCCTTCTCCCCTATCTGATGTTTGCAGTGCGAGAAGTGCCCCAGGCCTCTACTGGGTTCTCGCCCTTCGAACTGCTATATGGCAGGCATCCTCGCGGGCTGTTGGACATAGCCAAAGAGGCATGGAAACAGCAACCCACACCCTATAAAAGTGTTGTGGAACATGTCACCCAGATGCAGGAACGCATGGAAGCGGTGTTACCGCTGGTAAAAGAACATATGCAGGCAGCGCAGCAAGCTCAGAGTCGGGTCTATAATAGGCAGGCTCGGGTCCGGAACTTTAACCCGGGAGATCGGGTTTTGGTTCTGGTTCCGACAGTGGACAATAATTTCCTGGCTAGGTGGCAGGGACCCTACTGAAGTACTCGAAAAAGTTGGGGAAGTAAACTACAAGGTACACCAGCCAGGGCGGCGAAAGCCGGAGCAGGTGTACCATGTGAATTTACTTAAACCTTGGAAAGCTAGGGAGACCAGTTCAGATGATAGCCCACGGCCGAGTTTTCTAGTAGAAGAAGTTCCAGCCCCTATATATGATACAAAAGAAGCGGTGGTCACAGTACAAATTGCTGACACCCTCTCCCCTAAACAGGCTCAGGAAGCTAGGGAATTCATTAGTCGGAACACTGATGTGTTCTCGGACCTCCCTGGACGCACTTCCCTAATCCGGCATGACATTGTCACTGAGCCTCAGGCAAGAGTCCGGTTAAAAGCATACCGGGTAGCCGAGGCTCGGCGACAAGCCATCTCGGAGGAAGTGCAGCTAATGCTGAAACTCAATATCATTGAGGAGTCTAAATGTGAATGGGCTAGTCCAATAGTCTTAATACCCAAGCCCGATGGGACGTTACGGTTCTGTAACGATTTCCGCGAACTAAACGAAGTTTCCAAATTTGATGCGTATCCCATGCCGCGGGTGGATGAGCTGATTGAAAGGTTTGGCCAAGCCAGGTATTTTTCTGTTTTGGACCTCACCAAAGGGTACTGGCAGGTACCCTTGACGGAGGCTGCCAAAGAGAAAACTGCTTTCATCACCCCTGAGGGGCTGTATCAGTATAAAGTGTTACCCTTTGGTCTGCATGGTGCCCCCGCAACGTTCCAACGACTCATGGACATTGTACTTCGTCCACATCGTCGATACACATCGGCTTACTTGGATGACATCATCATCCACAGTGGCGACTGGGAAAGTCATCTACCCAAAGTGCAGGCTGTAGTGGACGCCCTTAGGAAGGCCGGACTGACCGCTAACCCAAAGAAGTGCTCAATAGGGTTAGAGGAGACAAAGTTTCTTGGGTATGTCATTGGGCGCGGGGTCATCAAGCCCCAAGTAAACAAAATAGAGGCAATACGGAGTTGGCCCCGACCTGTCACCACGAGGCAGGTAAAGTCATTCCTGGGCATGGTGGGCTATTACATGAGGTTCGTTCCCCATTTTGCCACTTTAGCGGCACCATTGACAGACCTCCTGAAGGGGCGGAAGTCAGTGACGGTCCATTGGAATGAGCAGGCAGAAAAGGCTTTCTCCCCGGTTTTGGTGACACCCGATTTCAAGAGGGAGTTCATAGTTCAGACCGACGCCTCTGAGGTTGGCCTGGGTGCTGTACTGTCTCAGGAAGTCAACGGGGAGGAGCATCCCGTTGTCTTCCTCAGCCGTAAACTCACCCCAGCTGAGACTAGGTACAGTATAGTGGAGAGAGAGTGCCTGGCTATCAAGTGGGCACTCGAGTCTCTCCGCTGTTATCTGTTGGGGAGGAAGTTCCGTCTGGTGACTGACCACTCCCCTCTCAAGTGGATGAGCCAGGCCAAAGAGAGAAATGCCCGAGTCACCCGGTGGTTCCTGGCCTTACAGAATTTTAAATTCTCCATAGAACACAGGGCAGGCCGCTTGCAGGGAAACGCGGATGCCTTGTCCCGAGTGCACTGTTTGACGTGTGTTCAACCCCGCAGGGTTGAACAAAGGGGGGAGGTATGTAAGAAAGAACGGGGAATAATTGTGGATGATAGATACGTGTCACCAAGGTTCCTGGCCTCGGTGGAGTAAGAGCCGTTTTTTTCATGTCAGCAGCAGTAGCTGTTTGACACTTTTGATAGGTAGCATGGCTACTATAGCTGATCTGGGACGGCTTTTACTGGGAGTAGTCAAAGTGCTGGGTGGGTGACTACTCCCCATGTTCCAGGCCGGGTTTTGGCTGGGCTATAAAGCTCAGGCAGCACTGTCAGGTGGGTGGATTGTCTTCCCTCCTGACAGTGAAGCTGTGGAGTCCTCTGGGCTGAACACTAAAGACTGCAAACAGGCGTGCAGGCCACCTGGAAGCCTGCCAGTGAACTTTGGGGTTGCTGAGCTCTCAGGCAGGTGTGAAGCAACACCTAGGACTTCAGGTGAACTCTGTTTTGTTTGGCTGTGTGAACAAGCACAAGGACTGTTATGTTTTTTTTTCTGAGTGTAAATAAAACACTGAAGTTTGAGTTACTACCTGGGTCCTTGCCTCTATACTGCGTCCGCTAACCTGTCTACCTGAGCAAATCCCCACACTACATACATACATACATAGTGCTGTGATGTCACAAGTTCACAACAATACTTAGTACACCAATCACTAATATATAGTCAAACCTGTTAAAATGTGAAGTTGCACGTATTGCGCCAAAATATTTGCATCATTAGTGCCGATTTTGAAATCGCGAATATTTTGGAGCACTCTATCTGCATTAAAGCTATTGTGATGTTCTGCCGTGCCAACCATTTTCTCCAGTCTCAGGAAATTATAGCAGCTTGAAAAGTATAGCTATAGTGAGCCACGCCTGTACTTCGCACGCATTACGCGAATTTTACATTGCCGATTTTTTCGCAATCAAGAAATTAATCTCAAATTCGCAAATTCGCAAATATATGAAGAATATTTCACCAAATATTCGCAAAATATCCTGAATTCGTATATTGCCCCTGTCGTTCATCAAAGGATGACGCAGAGGTAAAGAAAAAGGTCACGGCAGGTGGCACAGGAACAGGTCAGACTATCTGGGTCGTCAACAGGAGAGTCGAGACAAGCAGGCAGAAATCAAAGAGGTAGCAGTCCAGGAACAGAAGCACAGGTCAGGTAAAAAGGAACACAAGCAGAGATAATAGCAAAAGCGACGCAGAAAAGGTTAACGGATGGAGTCTACATGCCTGGTTCCGACAGTGAAGCATGGAGGAGGAGGTGTGATGGTGTGGGGGTGCTTTGCTGGTGACAATGTTGGGGATTTATTCAAAATTGAAGGCATACTGAACCAGCATGGCTACCACAGCATCTTGCAGCGGCATGCTATTCCATCTGGTTTGCGTTTAGTTGGACCATCATTTATTTTTCAACAGGACAATGACCCCAAACACACCTCCAGGCTGTGTAAGGGCTATTTGACCATGAAGGAGAGTGATGGGGTGCTGCGCCAGGTGACCTGGCCTCCACAGTCACCAGACCTGAACCCAGTCGAGATGGTTTGGGGTGAGCTGGACCGCAGAGTGAAAGCAAAAGGGCCAACAAGTGCTAAACATCTCTGGGAACTCCTTCAAGACCATTTCAGGTGACTACCTCTTGAAGCTCATTAAGAGAATGCCAAGAGTGTGCAAAGCAGTAATCAAAGCTAAAGGTGGCTACTTTGAAGAACCTAGAATATGACATATTTTCAGTTGTTTCACACTTTTTTGTTATGTATATAATTCCACATGTGTTAATTCATAGTTTTGATGCCTTCAGTGTGAATCTAGAATTTTCATAGTCATGAAAATAAAGAAAACTCTTTGAATGAGAAGGTTTGTCCAAACTTTTGGTCTGTACTGTAGGTGCAGGAGGGCTACGATTGGTCAGCACGGTCACATGTGCTAAATCCATAGTCACAGGAAGTGACTCAAGCCGGGCCTTGAGGAAGTACTACAGGGAACAAACTGAAAGCCTTTCCTTCCCAGGGCTGGAAGGAAACCGCAGAGCAGATTCATCACCGAACACTGTGCCCGGGACTGTGGTGGTAAGCAGGGAATAAAAAAGCACAGGCACTATCAAATGGATGGTGGTGTGTGCTTGGTAACCAGCAAGGAGGCCGCGGTGCTCACTAGAGCTGCAGTGAGTGCCACAACTTCCTCAAACAGCTGATTGGCCGAGGTGCCGGGTCTCAGACCCCCACTGATCTCATATTCCGAGGATAGATCATCAAAATCAAATTACTAAATATCAGGATATTGGCGGAGAGCAACCACTGTTACTCTAGTGAATTGAATAAAGGTAACTTATATTTGGGGGTAATAGGCCTCTTCATGGACGTATACCTTGCAGAGTGTGTATATAAGATTAGAGACGCCATGGCAAAGCTATAAACTAGGTTCCATTTCAGAAGTTACTTAGATGTGAATCCCTAATGTTACAACATTTTCATGACTCAAGCTGATTTTATATTTTCTTGTTTGCTATTGTGAGATGAGAAACAGTCACCATTGTCTGAATACTGTGTATGTGCATACTGATTTATTAGCATTGTCATTCTGCTCTTTATTCACAAGATGCTGCTGTTTCTTAACACAGCTAACATATTGCAAGTGTTAGAATAAGCATAAGAGGTGGAGCTGATGACTCATGCTGCTGAACAGAAGAACCAGGAAATTGCTCAGCAGACATGTTTTGCAGAGACAGGAGCTGGAAGGCAGCATTAAGTGGCATCCAGGCGTCAGTGAGACATTGAGTGGCCAGAGTTACTGTAAGAAGTGGCTGATGACTGTCAGAAATCCAGATGTCATCCAGAAAAGACAGGATCGGTTCCCAGAAGGCTGGAAAAGCTGTTACACAGAGCTACAGAGCCTCATTGTGGATGGACAGACTTGTTATTTGGTTTAAGTCACCATCGGATGAAGAACAGACCTGTTTTGGTAAGCCAGATTGTGCACTCACTTCAGTATATTGTGGGAGCCTGGAAAAACTAGAGACTGTGATCTAGCCTGCATTTAGTCAGATAGGGATCCTGTGTGAGGCAGGCTGCAAGAATTGTGCTACAAAGATTCTGAAATTACCCAACACCAGGACCTACTAGGTATAAATTTATATTTCGCTCTTGGATTAACAAGGGACTTCACTGCAAACTTCAGCTACTCCAGTGTCTTGACTAGGAGTATTACGAACACTTTTCACAGTGTAGTTTAGGAAGAAGGGAAGGGAAACTATTGTATAAACCTGTAATATTGTGAGATCTTGTGCTGCACCGCGGGCAGCCTGTATCTTGCACCCACACAATTGTTCCCGTTTCCTAGGGTAATTAGCGGTACGGCGGGGCAGTGATAGTTCAAATTCAAGAAATATGGCGAATCGAATACTGCCTATGCTGCTCCTCACTATTGCTTTCCGCGTTCACTGCAGCCCGACAGGTTAGAACTTAGTCTACAGCCTGCCAGCGCTGATCATGCACTGGCAGGCTGTAGAGGTCAGTAAATCGCATCCAAATCGCATATCAGACGCTGTTTTGTTTCTTTTGCTTGGTACCACCAAAGGACACAGGCAGCTATGTAAGTGCACCAATCACCACACACCAAAACCCCCCCATCACTTATTAACCCCTTATTAACCCCTGATCACCTCATATTAGCTCCCTCATCACCCCCCGTCACCCCCATGTCATTGATCACCCCCCTGTAAGGCTCCATTCAGACGTCCGTATGTGTTTGGTGGAAAGTCCAACGAGTACCTTTAGGCTTTACAGGGCTGCTCACAATTTAGCTTACCCAAAATACCATAGCAGTAAACACACCCCACAAATGACCCCATTTCAGAAAGTAGACACCACAAGGTATTCACTGAAGGGCATAGTGAGTCTGTGGGAGATTTTTTTTTTTTTGCCAGAAGTTAGCAGAAATGGAAACTTTATTATTATTTTTTTTTCCTCAGAAAGTGTAATTTTCTGCTAACTTGTGAAAAAAAATTAAATGATACATGAACTCACCATGCCCCTCTGCGAATACTTTAAGGTGTGTTCTTTCTAAAATGGTGTCATTTGGGGGGTATTTATACTATCCTGGCATTCTAGCACCTGAAGAAACATGACAGGTGCTCAGAAAGTCAGAGCTGCTTCAAAATGCGGAAATTCACTTTTTTGTACCATAGTTTGTAAACGCTATAATTTTTGCGCAAACCATTAAATATACACTTATTGGATTTTTGTTTATCAAAGACATGTAGCACAATAAATTCTGACACAAATTTGTATAGAAATGTAATTATATTTGAACAATTTTACCAGAAAAATTAAAAATACACTTTTTTTTTGAAAATTGCGGTCTTTTTTGATTAATATCAGAAAAACGAAAAGTGTCAGCAGCAATCAAATACCACCAAAAGAAAGCTGTATTTGTGAGAAGAAAAGGAGGTAAAATTCATTTGGGTGCCAAGTTGCATGACCGAGCAATAAACCGTTAAAGTTGAGAAGTGCCGATTTGTAAAAAAAAAAGGGCCTGGTCACTAGGGGGGTATAAACCTGTGGTCCGAAAGAGGTTAAAAAATCGAATCAAAAGCCATCTAACAGATTATATTTATAAATATAATGTGTTAAATGGCTTCTGTGCTCTCTGCTGGGTCCTTTTCGTCGGTTGGTCCCAACAGAGAGCACATGTGACTGTTAGTACACCAAGCACACACACAATTAGACCCAGATCACCCACCCATCATCCCAATTAACCCCTTGATCACCCCTGTCAATCACTAGTGAAAGGGAAAAAAGTGATCAGTGTAAACTGTCACTTTTTTCCCACTAGTATTCACTGTTAGTTTTAGTTTAGTTTTTAGGCCCCTTTAGGTAGTCAGTTAGCGCCCACCGCTATTCAGCATTGGTACTTTATAGTATCTGTAAGTGATCAGAACTGATCACAGTCAGATCTATAATAGTATTAGTGTCACCTTAGTCACCCTCCACCCAAAACGCAGTGTTTGCCCGATCAGGCCTGATCGGTCGTCCACACGAGCGTTCACCCACGCCCGCCCCGCCACAGTGACAATTTTTTTTTTTTATCACTGCACAATCACTACACAAGCGCTGCGGCGATAAAAAAAATCAGTTTTGATATTTTTTATCAATCGCAGCGGCTTCCTGTACTTCGCTAGCCTTCCATTTAGCTAGTTTCCCATTCCGAAGACAGGCTTGCTTTTTTTCTTGGGTAGTCTCAGGGAATACCCCCTAAATTTAGTTGTCCAAATGGCAAGTAAGGGAAACCTGTGGCAGTCTGACCCAAAGTTCGGACGATGAGGTTGAGGTCCCTGATAGCACCAGGCGTACCCGGCCCCGTGTTGCTAGATCACAGGTTGCACAGGATACGCTTCAAGGGCAGCAGAGTGGGGCTGGAGCTGTCGGATTACGTGGTAAGGCATACACCAGCAGCGCAGCCCATCCTGGACCTAGTACCAGCACTGCCGTAGAACATGGTGAAGTGGCGAGCACCAGAAGGGCAGTTGAAGCTGGTACGGTGGCACGTGCACTAACTCCCCCGTCGCAGCCACCGCACAGACAGGCCTGTAGAGCCCCTAGAGTCCCTGAGGTGCTGGCAAACCCTGATTGGCAGCCCCCATCTTCAGCCGCACCAGTAGTTCCCCCTTTCACCACACAGTCAGGAGTTTGGGTTGAGACAGCTCAGATCAGATCGGCACTGTGGTTTTTTGAGCTGTTCTTCACTGTGGAGCTCTTTGACCTAGTCGTGGCAGAAACAAACCGGAAACAAACCGGTATGCCACTCAATTTATAACCGCCAACCCGGGAAGCTTTTATGCCCAGTTTTTCTGGTGGAAACCCGTCCAAGTTTCCAAAATTAAAACTTTTCTGGGCCTTCTCCTCAACATGGGCCTAACAAAAAAGCATGAATTGTGTTCACACGAACCCAATTCATCACATGCCCATGTACTCTGCTGCCATGTCCAGGACATGATTTGAGACCATCCTGCGTTTTCTGCACTTTAGTGACAACAGCACCTCTCGTCCTAGAGGCCACCCAGCTTTTGACTAGCTGGTCGGTTGCCCTGACTACATGGGGAGCAGTGGGAAGACAGTCTGGGACTTGGTGTCACCCTTATTTGGCATGGGGTACCATCTTTATGTGGACAATTTCTACACAAGTGTGCCCCTCTTCAGGCATTTGTTCCTAGAACAGATTGGCTGCTGTGACACCACGCGACCTAGTCGCCGGGGCTTCCCCAAACGGTTCGTTACCACCCGACTTGCAAAGAGGGAGAGGGCTGCCTTGTGTAACAAAGAACTGCTCGCGGTGAAATGGAGAGACAAGCGTGACATTTACATGCTCTCCTCCATTCACGCAAACACGGCAATCCAAATTGAACGGGCAACCAGTGTCATTGAAAAGCCCCTCTCGGTCCACGACTATAATTTGCTCACAGGAAGGGTGGACTTCAATGACCAGATGTTGGCTCCTTATTTACTCTCCCGCAGGACCAGACGCTGGTATAAGAAGGTGTCTGTATACCTAATTCAATTGGCTATATATAATAGTTTTGTTCTCTACAGTAAGGCTGGTAGAACAGGATCCTTCCTCAAATTTCAGGAAGAGATCATCGAGAACCTCATGTATCCAGGAGGTTCCATGGCCCCAACCACCAGTGTAGTGAGCCGTCTACATGAGCGACATTTCCCCAGTGTCGTTGCTGGTACCTCAAACCAACCGCCACATCGAAAAAGATCTCGTGTCTGTAGCAGGAGTGGAATAAGGCGTGACACCTGTTATTTCTGTCCTGACTGCCCTGACCACCCTGCCCTATGCTTAGGGGAGTGTTTCCGGAAGTACCACACTCAGGTACACTTAGGGACGTAGGGACCGCAGGACACAGGTAGATTTTACACAAGGGTCTCTCAGGATACTAGGTTTTGAGAGACCCTAACACACAGGGGTGCTAGTGTGCTACTTCAGATATGTGAAACCTCTCCTTTGACTTAGGTTAAAGTGCATAATGTACTTTGCACATCTCTGTGCGATTTACACTTTACACATTGTCCTATGGGAGAGGAGAGGTTTCTGCTAGGTAAGTAAAGAGTGAAAAGTAAAAAAAAAAAAATATTAAATAGGTAGCAAGAAAAATAAATCTTTAGTTAGTTTAGGTTTTAAAAGTTTTATGATGTTCAGGTTTTATAAGGTTTGTAACCTTCAAATTTATGAGCCTGCTGCTTGTTTTTTCTTTCTTTTTTTTTTTTTTTTACTAACCACCCTTTACTTTCCAGCTGGACCAACCGACGAAAACACTGCAGCACTGATGTGCATTCTGAGAGAAGCATTGTGCTGCTGTCAGTTTACATGTGAAGTCGGTGTATGCGGCACTGCAGGACGAGATTTCTTCTCCGCAGTACAGGTACGTTTGCCCAGGCATATGAGCTGAGGAGAGGTGTTGGAGTTCATATGCTTTGGCAAACAGTTTGTATAAAAAATCTGGCAAAGATGTCTTCCTTGATCGATGTGAATGGAGAAATCACGTTTGCCAGGACAGAGGAGCTTAAGTGGGTATGGATGTTTGGGCGGAGCCCCTATGTCCTGGCAATCCAAAATGGGGTCACATGTGGGGTATTTATACTGCCCTGGCATTTTAGGGGCCCTAAAGCTTGAGAAGAAGTCTGGAATCCAAATGTGTAAAAATGCCCTCCTAAAAGGTACTCATTGGAATTAGGGCCCCTTTGCACATCTTGGCTGCAAAAAAGTGTCACACATGTGGTATCGCCGTACTCAGAAGAAGTAGGGCAATGTGTTTTGGGGTGTATTTTTACATATACCCATGTTGAGTGAGAGAAATATCTCTGTAAATTGAGAACTTTGTATAAAAAAATGGAAAAAGTTGCCATTTACAGAGATATTTTTCACACACAGTATGGGTATATGTAAAAATACACCCCAAAACACATTGCCCTACTTCTCCTGAGCACAGCAATACCACATGAGTGACACTTTTTTGTCACAAGTTAGCGGAAAATGAAATTTTTTGAAAAATAAAATAAAATTCCATTTCCGCTAACTTGTGACAAAAAATAAAAACTTCCATGAACTCACTATGAACATCAGCGAATACCTTAGGATGTCTACTTTCCAAAATGGGGTCATTTGTGGGGTGTTTCTACTGTCTGGGCATTGTAGTACCTCAGAAAACATGACAGGTGCTCAGAAAGTCAAAATGCGGAAATTTTTTTGCACCATAGTTTGTAAACGTTATAACTTTTACCCAAACCAATAAATATACACTTATTGGATTTTTTTCTTTATGTAATATTATGCATTGTAATTTATGTAATATTATGCATTGTAATTTTAGTTTTTGTTATATATTGTACCCAGCATAGCTATGCATGGTGTAGGCACACCCAGGGTTTGCTAACCCTGGCTCAGCCATCTTAAGGAGGAACAGGAGTGACTGGTTCTGAATCCTAGTGTAGAGTAAGTTAGTCTGAGGGAGAGCTTGAAGAGGGGGGGAAACAAACACGATGTGCTCCTCTCCTCAGATTCAAAATAACTCATAGTTCTCTGCATTTTCTTGGAAAAAGAAAGGAGAAAGACACGGGTGTAGCTAAAAGCTCATGGGCCCTGGTGCAAGAGTTCAGCTTGGGCCCCCCAATGCTTTGTGGTCAGGCGCAGGGAAATACATAGCATTCGTGCTGCCTGAGCCAAAAATTTAAACTGCATCCGACCCCCCACCCCCCATGCCAAATTCTTGACCTAACCCCTTCCCTCCAGCCAGACGTGTAACTCGACCAGCATGCATTTTCTATAATACCAGTGTCTTCTTATGTGGCACAAGGGACTTTGGGCCCCCTCAGGCTCCTGGGCCCGGTAGCGACTACTACCTCTGCACCCCCTATAGCTACGCCCCTGGAGAAAGATTAAGAAGATAGAGAGTGCTCAGCTGAGCGATGAGCCAGTCAGCAAGGTAACCAGGTACTTCAGCTATTCCAGACTTTGCTGCGGTGGAGGGATAACTAGCTAACACTTGGACATGAGTCCAATCATAGTAATTTGGACCTGCACTCCGCAGTGCAAATTGTAGGCATTACTGTAAGAATACAGTCACCAGCCAGAGGTTCTTCTGAGAGAGACTTTAGCAAGAGAGTGTATAAAGAGGCCATAACTTCCATCTTTGCCAAACAATAGTGTTGAGCGAGCATGCTCGGCCGAACACCTGTTCAGCTTGAGCATAACGATGCTCGGCACTCAGCGGTGTTTGGCCGAACACCCCGTGTGCTCAAGCCCGATGCTCGAGTCTTCTCCTCTACTAGATATCTCAGGTAGTCAACTGTCTGTCCAAGCAGCAAAGCATGAGGTGAAATGCATTCTTTGTATCTGAATAACATTCTGAAGAAAAGGTACATCTCAGCTTTTTTACATAATATTTATTTTTATGGACCATGCTGGTATAACCTGGCTATCTCCTGTATATAATTATATATTTACGGCTGGTATAAGTTAGACATCTTCTTGTATATAGTGATATGGACCATGCTGGTATAACCTGGGTATCTCTTGTATATAATTATATATTTACGGCTGGTATAAGTTAGACATCTTCTTGTAAATAGTGATATGGACCATGCTGGTATAACCTGGGTATCTCCTGTATATAATTACATATTTATGGCTAGTATTAGTTAGACATCTTCTTGTATATAGTAATATGGACCATGCTGGCATAACCTGGCTATCTCCTGTATATAATTATATATGAACAGAAACACAAGGGGGGGGGGGGTCAGTCAGCACGTCCCTGTATGCAGTTGCACATAGCTATGTCAATTATACATACAAACAAAAAAAATGCAACAGCACTCTGCAACCAGAACTCTGCCCAAGATAGAAGCTGTAAGAGGACATTAGTGTACGTTTTGATCAAAAGGTAATAAGCCACTCGCCACGCCAAGGCTGTCCCGTGAGTGGTCCTAACGCTAAATCTGACCTGTTATGGGCCATGACAGCCACATAAAATCCTCCTAACGCTGAATCTTATCTGTTATGGGCCATGACAGCCACATAAAATCCAGGGAGTGTGGGCCCAGCATGCATGCCGGGATAAACCATACTTATTAACCCTTTCTGGTGCTGTAACAGCCTCTATTAGATCCAGGGATGCAGGTACCAACATGCATGCTGAGCCCACTGTGCACTCCTCCTGGAGCCAGATGGCTACTAGCAGGGACTGTGAATGCACAGTCAGCTTTATACTTACTCCGATTAAAACCAGCCTCTAGGGCAGACAAACTAGTCAGGTGTGCACGACTGAAAAGGAGGTTGCCACACCTCCAACACATACTAAACAGAAACACAAGGGGGGGGTCAGTCAGCACGTCCCTGTATGCAGGTGCACGTAGCTATGGCAATTATACATACAAACAAAAAAATGCAACAGCACTCTGCAACCAGAACTCTGCCCAAGATAGAAGCTGTAAGAGGACATTAGTGTACGTTTTGATCAAAAGGTAATAAGCCACTCGCCACGCCAAGGCTGTCCCGTGAGTGGTCCTAACGCTAAATCTGACCTGTTATGGGCCATGACAGCCACATAAAATCCTCCTAACGCTGAATCTTACCTGTTATGGGCCATGACAGCCACATAAAATCTTTTATGTGGCTGTCATGGCCCATAACAGGTCAGATTTAGCGTTAGGACCACTCAAGGGACAGCCTTGGCGTGGCGAGTGGCTTATTACCTTTTGATCAAAACGTACACTAATGTCCTCTTACAGCTTCTATCTTGGGCAGAGTTCTGGTTGCAGAGTGCTGTTGCATTTTTTTTGTTTGTATGTATAATTATATATGTACAGTTGGTATAAGTTAGACATCTTCTTGTATATAGTGATATGGACCATGCTGATATAACTTGGGTATTACCTGTATATAATTATATATGTACAGCTGGTATAAGCTATATCTCCTTGTATACGAACTGGGAGTCCAAGATGCATCCTCCCCATGCTGTTCCCGAACCATTTCAGTGGTGTTTTCATCAATTTCTGTCCTTATCCTGTGAACCAAACACCCTCCCCTCTTCAGAGCAGGGGGTGCCTGATTTAATGCTCTGGTACTTCCATTGACTGCCATTGTGCTCGGGTGCTTCCGATGTGTTCGGCCCGAGCACCCGAGCACTTTGGTGCTCAATCAACACTACCAAACACCATACATTGCTGTCTCAAAAAAGATTTGCGTTATGCACAGATGAGACTCTCGTTTTGCAGTACAGTAAAGAGATATTTTTATTCTATTTAATGACTCCACATGTTGGCCATTGCATGCTCTACATGCCACGCCTTGCAACATCAAGGGCATCCCAACTACCATCAAGCAGAAGCCCCAACTACAGAGAGTGCCCTGAGCAAAGAAAGGGTGTGCCCTCCTCTCCCTGCACCAGCCCTAGGGAGCAACAACCTGGGAAAAACCACTGTGATACATCCGATAGTCAGTACCACTACCACTACCATCCTCTGGTTCAGCTCCTTAAGGGCTCGCTGCACACCTTAAAATGAATTTTTTTAGTGCTAAAGGTGAAAAAAAGCAAGGTAAAAACATGTCCACTTTCAAATGGTCAGTATTTATTCAGTATTTTCTGAGCAAGTCAAACCTTCACTCTGGATGGCCATGCACCTTCATGCATAATGAGAACATTTCATTAATCGAAATCATTATTGTATAATGCTTATTATTGACCTTCCCTTATACAGGTGGCATTACACTGCCCAATGTATGGGCAGGGCGAGCACCGATACATAATAAAACATGCATAGGCTCTCATATACAAAGGTCGATGCAAACAGAATGTGGGAGGAACAATTTGTTCCTCCCTCACTTTGTTCTATTCATTATTGTCAGCACATACCTGGTTACATAGGGAAATGTGCTACCAAAAAGAGGGCATCTTTCAGCCTGATAAAAGATGCCCAGCAGCCGATAAACAAGTGTTTGCTCATTCATCGGCTGATTGGCTGCTCGATTTTACAAGTCAATTATCACGAGCGTTTCTGTGAATGCTTGTTCCTGATAACTTACTGATAATCGTTCGGTGTAATAGGCCGTTAACAAAAGGGGATCGTCCAAAAGAGAAAACCTGAGACAATTAGGCCTTATTCACTCATCCATGTGATATGCATGATAAGACTGTCAGTGTTTCATCCATAAAGATGCCTGTGTGTCTTTTTTTTTTTTTTGTTCTCCGCATACCATTACATTTACTAATGGGTTCAGATTGAAAAAAATATATATTAATATTCATTTTTAAGAATATATATCACACTATATTCTACACATTTGTGAATTCTAGAAAGGAAAGTTGCCTATAACCAGCCCTTACTCGATTAACACACATATTACATTGCCGATTTTTCGCATAAGATAAAATAAATTAAATAATGAAGAATATTCTAATTCAGTACAGACTACGATATTGCAGCCTTCTCACATTGGCCTACAAGCAAGAAGCAGGCAGGTAATGGGCTCAGATTAAAAAAAATAGACATATATTTGTTTTTACGAATATATATCACTATATTCTAAATATTCGCGAATTCTCGAAGTGCCGAAATTCACGATAAAAATTTGCAACGCGAATATTCGCGCTCAACACTAATGGTCACTGAAAACAATTTGTAGGACATGGATGCTTTATAAAGACCGCGCAGGGCCAGGGTTCATACCACTGACTGCCCGTCCGTGGGTGGAACACTACTCAGACAACACAGGGTGAGGGTACAATGATGAAAGAAGACTTTATTGGATAGTCAACAGTCAGCAGCATAGAGTACAGTTCAAGCAAGAACACAGGATGGCAGCGATTCACCCTTCTGCTGACTCAGCAGGGATTAAGCCTCTGCAACTTCGGGGGACCCCAGACAGTAGCACTTTGATTTGGGTGGACACCCATCAAGAGGAGGTAGCAGCAAGCTTAGGCTACTTTCACATCTGCGCTTTCTCTTTCCGCTATTGAAATCCATCATAGGGAACCGCTTCTGTTTTGTCCTCATTCATTGTCAATGGGGGCAAAACTGAACTGAACGAAACAGAGTTCACCAGAATGCATTCCATTCCGTTTGGTTGCGTCCCCATTGCAGACAGAATAACGCTGCAAGCAGCGTTTTTCTGTCCACGATGTGGTGCGGAGCAAGACAGATCCGTCATGACTCACAATGTAAGTCAATGGGGACGGATCCGTCCCCCATTGACTTTCAATGGTGTTCATGACAAATCCGTCATGGCTATTTTGAAGATAATACAACCCGATCTGTTTATAATGGATGCAGACGGTTGTATTATCAGTAACAGAAGCGTTTTTGCTGATCCATGATGGATCCAGCAAGAACGCTTGTGTCAAAGTAGCCTTTGGGTGCCGGCCGCGCACAGCAATGCATGTGGGCAGGTGACCCGATTGTCCCAACCTGGACTCTCCGAACCCGTAGGCTCGAGTCCACCATCTGGAACAGTAGTCCCTAGGCTGAAGTCCTGTACAATAGCCACTGATGACAAGGGCAGCTGCCCTTTTATTTCCCTCAGCCACCATTTCAGTGCATTGGTCCCTGTAGCATTGGTTCAAGATTATCGTCGCTGATCCAACAGTGGTTGTCAGTTCAATCCAACTGATCAAGCGACTTTTCTTCTTTCTATCTATGTAGCTGTATTGGGGCTTATTTTGTGCAGGATGAGTTGTATATTTTTAATGACACAATTATGAATTGCATATATAGCTTATTCATTCACCTTTATTACATCTTTCTGAGAGGAAATGTTCAAAAAATAAAACAATTCTGCCTTTGATTTTAGCATTTTAAATTTTACACTACATTAATCATATGAGAAAAATAGTGTTACATTTATTATGCATGAAAGTATTATTACACTAGTATACGTGTAGATAATTAAGTTTTGCTACATATGCACATGGTGTCATAGACTTCATACCTTCCAACCCAATCAAGATTCAAATAAATAACTTGACAATTTGTAACGTTTAAATTCTTTATTATTGAATTCTCTCTCAGTTTAGAATTATGGCCACGGTGTAATATGTTACTCAATTTGTAATTAATTTTAGTGAATACCAACCAATCAATAACCAATAACGCTTGTAGAGCAACTATAACCCCATACTTTACACCGTGACATTATAGGGGGGGGGGAGTTTTTTTGCTGGCTGCTCTCCAACTGACAATTAACTGACCTCTCACTCCTCTTGTAGGTTCACTCACGCAACTCCGGATCCTCTTCTCCAATCAAAACATCCGGATTCCTCTCGAGGGTCCCATCAGACTGCACCAAGGGCATCTGTTACCAGGTAAGAACAATTCAAACATGTAATTTTACTGCATGCCATTAAGGGGTCTCATGACACAACATCAATAAAACAATTTATTTTAAAAAATCATTTGTTTTTGTGCTGCCAGATTCTGAGATCCATAACTTGTTCATTTTTCCATTGACAGGGCAGATGGAATAATCCTGGGTTTGGTGCATAGGACCTGCACCCAACAAGGCTGAAGACAAAGACCCAAGGCCCACAGCTCCCAGGATTCTATAGCAGGTAACAGGTTCATCTGCCACCTAGTAAACCGCACCCAGACCACGGAACATTAACCCCATATGAACTGAGACAAACAGGGAAAATAGTGTGTCATGTGCACAAGCCCACGTACACACACAAGGCCGCAGCCAGCGCACATCAGGCTACCCAGCAAGAAGGGGAACAGCCCACAGCCAGTACATAGAGCGCACGCAGCCAGCCTGCCCAGCACAAATGCCAGGAAAACACTGTGATAGACACGGGGAGCATGCCTACACAGGGCACAGTTCACACACACAGGCCACCTAACCTACACAGGAAGCCTGCAGCCAGTACACCAGAGCGACTAAAGTGAGCAAACACGGCAACCTGAGTCACAGTGAACCACACTATGACACCTGTCTTAGAAGCTGAGACTGTTAAGCCTCATTCACATGTCAATGTTCCATTTACGTGTGCTGTACGTGTTCTCCATGGACAACACACATACCCATTAATTTTAATGTGTGTATTCACACATCAGTGTTTAAGCGCAGTCAGCCGGTCCGTGTTTTTAGCACACTCTATTTTGTCAGTCCATCACACACATTATAGTCTATGGGTCCGTGAAAACCACGGATGCAACACGGATCATTAGGAAGAGATGCTTTGAAAATTATTTTTCAGCTGTGCAGGGTCAGTGAAACACGTATGGCACACGGCCAGCAAAAAATGGACACACTGACCCAAAATAGATCCTTCACGGACAGCTTCATGAATGCATCAATGACCACCTTCTCACGCATTTAAGCACGGACGTGTGAATGAGGCTTTACAGGGAGAGAGCTGCAGGAGAAAGTCATGGTGATAATAGTAATGTTCTTATATTATTAATAATATGGTCTCATGCACACGACCATATGGGCTCTTGCAAACGAGCGGATCTCCTGCATGTTATCCGCAGCGAGAATGAGAGCCAAGCTGCACGGTGGACATCAGAGGCAAGAAGCAGTAACATGATAGATACTGCTCCGTGCCTCCATAGGCGTGCACAGCCTATTGCATTAGGGTGTGTACCCTAAAGCACAAACACACACGCCTCACGCGTGTGTGTATGTATGTAATATATATATATCTATATATATATATATATATATATATATATATATATATATTATACACATACACACACACATATATACAAATACACTCTGCATGCATACAGACCCCCACTCACTATATCAATATAAACAAAAATAAGTTAAATAACTCCTGTATAATAATGTACCCTGATACCCCTAGTTATATTACCACTTGCATTATACCCCTCCATCCAGCCCTCCCCAACCACCCGCACTCACAAAAAACAAATAATATATATAATATAGCTTACAGTGAATGACTGTAAATACTTACAGTTCTGAAGACTCCAGCAGGCTCAGCATCAGTGCTCCGGGCAGCTAGACTCAGGGCTGGAAGTGGGCACCGCTCTGCTGTTCAGGAAGGAAACGTATAAGATGCACCGGCCCATAAGACGCACCTAGGTTTTAGAGGGGGATAATAAGAAAAAAAAATGTTTTCATTACACCTCGGATCAGACCACCAATCAGACCCTAATGTTAATCAGACTTCAGATGACAGCCCCAATCAGCCCCCCAATGTAAATAAGACCCCAATGAGACCTCAGATCAGACCCCCAATCAGACCTCATCTCAGACCCCAATGTAAATGACCCCCAATCAGACCTCAGATAAGAGCCCCATGCCTCTCATCACCCCCATATCAGCCCCCATGCCTCTCATTAGCCCCCATTATGCCTCTCATCACCCCCGTATCTCTTATTAGCCCTCATATTAGCTCTCATGCCTCATTAGCCCCCATATCAGCCTTTATGCTATTAGCCCCCATTATGCCTCTCATTAGCACCCATCATCAGCCCTTATGCCTCATTAGCCCCCATTCTATCTCATTAGCCCCATCATGCTTATTAGCCCCCATGTGCCTCATTATGCCCCCATATGCCTAATTTGCCCCCATTCATTAGACCCCCATTATGCCTCTCATTATCCTCATTAGCCCCCATGTGCTTTATTAGCCCCATGTGCCTCATTAGCCCCTCATTATGCCTCTCATTAGCCCCCCATTATGCCTCCCATTAGCCTCATTAGCCCCATGTGCCTCATTAGCCCCCCATTATGCCTCTCATTAGCCCCCCATTATGCCTCCCATTAGCCTCATTAGCCCCATGTGCCTCATTATGCCCCCACCAATTTTTAATAAAATAAAAAAACACTTACCTCTCCTACTCCTGGACGCCTCTGCTCCTCGCAGCCTGTGATGTTCTTCCTCCTGATATCGGCTCTCGACAGCCGAGGACCAGGAAGCGGTAAGTTCACCTCTTCGTGGTCTTCTGGTACTATTGAGCGCTTCCAAAATGGAAGCGTTTCATTAGTATTCGCTGGCCAGCACCCTTTGAGGCTTGATTAGGGTGTGCCCAGGCACATCCCGTGCGCAAGCCTATGCATGTCTCTTTGTGACCCTTTCACTACAAAATCACTGTGACAACTTTATCTCACAGTGATTTTGTAGTGAAAGGGTTACAGGGAGGCACGGAGCAGTATCTATCATGTTACTGCTTCGTGCCTCTGATGTCCACCGCGCAGCTTGGCTCTTATTCTCGCCGGAGATAACACGCAGGAGATCCGCTCGTCTGCAAGAGCCCTATGTGTTTTGCGGTCCTCAAATTGCAGATCCGCAAAAAAACGGATGATGTTCCGTATGGCATACGTTTTTTTTGCGGATCCGTTATTTTTGCAGATCCCTTGTAATTGCCTATCCTTGTCTGCAAGCTAGAAAAAAATAGGACATGCTCTATTTTTTTGCTGAACGGAAAAACGGACATTCGGAAACGGAATGCACACGAAGTACCTTCCATTTTTTTTTGCGGACCCATTGAAATGAATGGTAACACATACGGTCTGCAAAAAAAACTGAATGGACACGGAAAGAAAATACGTTCCTGTGGATGAGGCCTATTACAGTATTAGGCTCCATTCACACGTCCTCATTTTGCGGAACGGAATTGCGGACCCATTATTTCAATGGGGACAGACGATGTCCTGCCCGGATCTGCACTTCCGGGTTCGCAATCGCGTTCCCAAAAACTATAGAACATGTCCTTTTCTTGTCCGTAATTGCGGACAAGAATAGGCATTTTCTATGAGAGTGCCGGCGATTTGCGGTCTGCAAAATGAGGAACGCACATTGCCGGTGTCCGTGTTTTGCGGACAAGAATAGGACATGTTCTATTTTCTTTGGGAACGTGATTGCGGACCCGGAAGTGCAGATCCGCAATTGCGGACCCGGCCGGGACATCGTCTGTCCCCATTGAAATTAATCAGTCCGCAATTCCGTTCCGCAAAATGCGGAACAAAATTGCGGACGTGTAAATGGACCCTTATAATAGTATCAGTTATTGTTGTTATTATTATTAGGGTATTTTCACACTTGCCGCAGGACAGATCCGGAAGGCTATTCATGGGGTGGGGGGCGGAGCTACAGCATAGCACGGCTTTGCACAGCAAAAATCGCCGGACTGAAAAGTCGGAAATGCAGGACTTTTAGTCCGGCGATCTCCGGCCGTGCACTGCCGTGCTGCGCCGTAGCTCCGCCCCCCGCCCCATTATAGTCAATGGGGACGGAGCGGCAGCACGGCAGTGCACTGGCACTTGTGGCAGGACGGATCCGTCAGGCTGAATAGCGTGCCGGATCCGTCCTGCCACAAGTGTGATAGTACCCTTACCATCATTATTTTTTATATTATATTTATAAATATTTTCCTTGTACATTTACACTGTTGTCATCCATTCTCATGTCATAAACAAGCTTCTCCACAACATTTGTTTCTGAAAACAGTAACTGGAGGAATTTACCGTACCCATCTCAGCCTTGTGCTGCTTCCTGACTGTCTTGCTTACAAGCTTTGCAGTCAGCTCTTTGTGCATTACCTGTCAGCTGATTCAGTGAAAGGTGCAGCTATTAAAAATAAATCTAAGATAGACCTTTGTGCTGCTGAGCTATGCAGGAGACATTTCTTTTATTTTTATTTTTTTAGGACGGAGCATTTAGGAATATTGTTTGCAAGGATTTCCAAGATTTTATAACTGATAACCAGAGATGAGCAAAGTTTAGAAAAATTTGATTCGGCTGATTCGTCGAACTTCAAGAAATTTGATTAGTTACAAATTGATTGGTCACGAATCGCTATAAATCAGGTATAT
This sequence comes from Bufotes viridis, assembly GCA_033119425.1. NCBI lineage: Eukaryota > Metazoa > Chordata > Amphibia > Anura > Bufonidae > Bufotes > Bufotes viridis. The sequence goes on along the minus strand of CM065591.1, from coordinate 40,517,725 downwards.
CCGTATGTCACGGTGGCTGAGGGAATGTATGGAGAAAGTTGCTGCATTGAGCCCGTCCATATGTGGCGGGCGCCGAAGTTCTGAGAAAAAGCCTTAACTTGAAAAATAACCTCACCCCGCTTGACTTCTGGGGGTGTGCGCCTGCGCGCACACGCAGTACCATGGCACGGCGCCGCCACGCGAGTGCAGTACCAGGGCATGGCTAAGGTAAAATTTCAGTGAGCGTTGACTCATGGACGCGCGCACGGACATCGCGCCTGCGCTCTCAGGGGTAAGGAGATCTCACGGTCTTTTGTCTTGTTAAATCTCCTTACCGGCATGTGCGGATTGCCAGCATCGAATCTGAAGTGCGTTGTGTAGTGAGGGTAAGGAGATTTTACAATCCGGTGTCCGTGCATGCGTCCATGAGTCAATGCTCACTGTAACTTTACCTTACCCATGCCCTGGTACTGCGCAGGTGCACACACCCTCTGCACACCCCCGGAATTCACGTGGGGTAAGGTTATTTTTCAAGTTAAGGCTTTTTCTCAGAACACTGGCTGTATCATACAGCAGACACCCGGGTGCAATTAAGGCGAAAGGCAACCCACCCCGCCGAACCGTGTCATTTAACCCCTCAGATGCCATGACAAGAGATAAGCGAATTTTTCAAAAATTTTGGTTCAATCTGAATATATTCGTGGCAAATTACGTTAAAAAACTGCTTTTTTCTGGCTGCTTAGAGCCTTTATAGTGGTGTAGAACACTGCTTCTTGCAGTAACACGTATAGGGAGTCTGCTGTGGTAGTGAAATAATACTGTGAGTCAGTATGACATGTAAATGACAGGTGTCACTCTTAGAATCACTGCACACTTCACTTAATTGGGCGGTCGCGGGGCCAAAACTGACCAAATAACTCAAGTATGAACTCAGCCTTACAGGTTGATGTTAGAGCCAAGAAGAAGCACACTCCTTTTACACACTCATCAGCTGATTCCACATAGATGTCTACAGAACCAGTTCTATTAAACGCTTCTACAAATAGAGCCCCCCTGACAGAGTGAAGAGGATGTCAGCATTAAGTTTGTGTTGACTTCACTGATTATTTTCTGTGGAGCATACGCCTTCACTCGGTCAGCATTTGCTCAATAATTCATCAGTATTACTAATGCCAAATAAAACAGGAGTGGATCCAAAACAGAGATGACATGTGAATGGAATATTTGCATGTCTTCTGTGTTTTGTACCCATTCCTGCTTTTGGCTACCAAATCATAAGCCAATTCTGATGGGACCATACAGCTGCTACACAGACAGCATCCGTTGTGCGTCTCATTTTTCCATCCTTCTGACAGATCAGAAGAAGGGTAAAATAAATGATGATGTCAGCCAGGCCGAAAGGCAAAATACTGGCCCAGTCATGATATTGGGAGGGTGAGAACAGCATGAGTGTCCCAATGACAGAGTCTGAAGGTGGCAGGTGGTGGCAGCATCAGGAGGATGCCACAGAGTGGCACAATGAAAGTGTGGAGGTGGCGGCAGCATTAGGAAGCAACAGAGCAGCACAATGACATAGTCTTGAGGTGGCGGCAGCAGCAGTAGCAGCATCAGGAGAAGGCCATCGAGAGGCACAATGACAGAGTCTGGAGTTGGCAGCAGTATAAGGAGGCTACCAAGTGGCACAATGACAGAGTCTGGAGGTGGCGACAGCAGCAGCAACAGTAGGAGACCACAGAGTGGCAAGGTGACATAGTGTGGAGATGGCAGCAGCATCAGGAGACCAAAAAGTGACCCGGTGACAGAGTGGGAAGGTGGGTGGCAATACCAGTACCCGCTGACGAAGGTGGGTGAAAGAAGGAGCACTTGGCATCAGATGTATGGCATCAGGTGGGTGGCAGCATCCGAGTAGTATATGATGTAGGTAGCCAGAAGAAACCGGTCTCTTTTGTCGAGGTTTGGGTGAGGCGGCATGGATGATCTAATCAGATGCATCAGGCATTGGTGGGTAGAAATCCTGGCTAATCCAGGCCTGATTCATCTTGACAAGGGTCAGTCTCTACACATTTTGGGTGGACAGGCGAGTTCTTCTTGGGTTAACTATGGCCCTCGCTGCACTAAACACCTGCTCTGATGCCACACTACTGGCCGGGCAGGATAGCTTTTCCAGGACAAACTTGGCCAGTTGTGGCCACAAATCCAGTTTAGCTGTCCAGTAGTGCAGCGGATCTTCAATGTTGGGTTGCAGGGTGCTGTCTAAGTATACCACCACCTGCTGGTTCAGGTCCTGCTCCAGATCTACCTGCTGACGGTGAGTAGTTTCTTCACTATGCGGGTGAAAAAAGATACTCATCAGCGACTGTAGACTCAGTCTGCTGCTGATGGAGCTGGTACTGCTCCTGCCACCCCACCCCTCCCCAGCCCCAGCCCCAGCCATGGCAGTGGAAGGTGAGCACAGTGGGCCCCCCGGTAAGACCTGCGAGAGGATGGACGATGGCGCAGATAGGCAGCGGCCAACTGACTACATAGGATGTCTCTGTAGTATTTCAGTTTGTCCTCCCTCTCAGTGGGTGTAAAAAAGGCCCCCATTCTGGACCGGTAGCAAGGGTCCAACACGGTGGAGAGCCAGAAGTCATCCCTCTGCCGAATGCTGACAATTCAGCTGTCACTACGCAAGCAAGTGAGCATGCAGCGGGCTATTTGTGCAAGTGACTTGTAGGGACTCTCTGCCTTCACCTCCATTGCATACTGCCACGGTGTGTCTGGTTCCTCTGTCTCGGCTTCTTCATTGCCCTGTAGCTCCTCTGGCTGCTCCTGCTCCTCCTGTCATGTCAGCTGAGTAGAAAAACCACCCATTTCGCTACACTTTGCCTGTGCTCCAATGTCATCCTCCTCCTCTTCCAGTTCAGCCCCCACAGGGTGCATGTGGCCATGAGATCTAGGCACCATGTCTCCAGTCCCCTAACCAGCCATTGTTACCACCATCTGTTTCAGGACATGAAGCAGTGGAATGACGTAGTTCGTCCCATAGTCCTGGCAACTAACAAATATCGTGGCGTCCTCAAAGGGCCTGAGCAAATGGCAGGTGTCATGCATGAGCTGCAACTGGCTGACATCGAAGTTACACAGGGGAGTACACCTATCCGCCTGCATTATCAAGAAATCATTGATGGCCTTTCCCTGTTCATATAGTCGGTCCAACATATGGAGGGTGGAATTCCAACAGGTGGAAACATCACATATCAGCCTATGTTGGGGGATGCTGTTCTGCCACTTCAACTCAAGGAGGGTGTGCTTTGCGGTGTACGAGTGGATGAAGTGCATGCAAAGTTTCCTGGCCATTTTTAGGATGTCTTGCAGATGGGTGGAAGACTTCAGGAGCCACTTGACAACCAGATTGAACACATGTGCCATGCAGGGCACATGGCTCAGCCTTCCTTGATGCAGCGCCGACACAATGTTCTTCCATTTGTCGGTCACCATGGCTCCGAATTTCAGTTGTCGCGTAGAAAGCCAGGATTCAATTTCTTGATGAATGACAAGGCGCAGTTCCTCCCCTGTGTGACTCTGTTCATCCAGGGAAACGAGGTGCAGAATAGCGTAACACAGCCTTTCCCTGCACATGTGGTATGCTGGAGGGGCACTGTGACTTGTCCCTGCAGTGAAGGCTCAGAACATGGTGGAGGATAAGGAGGCAAAGGTGGACATTGTCACTGGACCAAAGGCGTGAGAATGTGGAGGCTGAAGCGTTGTGACCTGGCCAAGTTGCTGGTGTAGCTCTACAAGAACCACATTAACCCAGTGGGCCATAAAGGACATGTACTGTCCCTAACCGAAGTTACAGTTCCACACGTTGGCACTGCCATGCACTTTGACAGACACCGCCAGGCTCAATGACTGGCCCACCTTTTGTTCTACATATTTGTGCAGGGCTGGTACTGCCTTTTTAACAAAGAAATGACTGCTTGGGACTCTCCACCTCAGCTCCGCACAAGCCATCAGTTCTCTGAAAGGCGCAAAGTCCACCACTTGGAAAGGGAGATACTGCAGCACCAGTAACTTGGACAGGAGCATGTTCAGCTTCTGCTCCTTTGGATGCGTGCACTCATATTGCTGTCTCTTGTCAATCACTTCAGTGATTGATTGCTGACGGAATGACTGATGAGGAGGAGGAGGAGCAGGAGCATCTAGACCAGCAGAAGATGGGAATGACAGACAGCGCCCTTCGGCTGAGGTGGTGGAGCCTTGACTGCCTAAAAACCTGATGCGTGCCACTGGGTGATGTAACGGTTGGTGTGGCAGGCTTGACCACCACATCGGAGCCACAGTTCTCCCAGGCCACTGTATCGCAACGCTGCATATGTTGACACAGGGCCGTAGTGCCCACATTGGCACGCTGGCCACACTTCACCTTCTGCCCACACATTCGACATATGGCACCTTCACCTCCTCTGACGCTTTAAAAAAAACTGCCACACCGCTGAGTAGGTGATTTTCCCCCCAACAGTCAGCACTGACTGACTGCTACCGCCGCTGCTTCAGTGAGCTCCTGCTCCACTACTTCCCAGGCAGGTAGGTAACCAATCAAGAACCACTGGGTTGCTGGTCAACACACGACCGCTAGATGACACCAGGAGCTTACACCTCTCACTGCGACTCCTGCTGCCACGCCCCCTTACCCTGCTGCGACCTCTGCCTGCGCCAGAAACATTTGAGCCTCTGCCACTCCTCTGTGCATTGCCTAGCACCTCTCTGCCAGACATACTTTTAGAAGAGTGAGTGACGGCAGAAAAAGACCACCTGGTCCATCTAGTCTGCCCTGATATTATTTCTTTTTTTATCTTAGGATAGCCCAGGCATATTTAAATTCACTTACTATGGATTTCCCAACCACACCTGCTGGAAGTTTGTTCCAAGCTTCAAACACTCTTTCAGTAAAATATTATTTCCTGACATTGCTCCTGATCTTACCCCCATCTAATTTCAGATTGTGTCTCCTTGTTCTTGTGTTTAGCATCTTATTGACAACACTTCCCTTCTGAACCTTGGTTAAACCTTTATGTAAAAGTACTAAGGCTAAATTCACAAGGCATATTTTTACACGCCCTTCGCTTTGGATGCAGCAAGCCAACTTGCAGCTTAGCAGCACTAAATGGAGCTAAAACGCGAGCGGACACGTGTTGTGGCTTCAAGCAATGTCTGTCCACACTGCACCAAGAAGGGATATGTCTCTTTTTGGCACTGTCATGTTTTAGCTAAACAAAGTAAATTAAAAGCAAATTAAAACAACCCTAAAAAATAAATATATTTTTCTTTTTGTACTGAAAAAGGCCACTAAACGCTTTCACCACAAATAACGACAACAGTGAACTGCGTATATATTTTTCTTGTAGTACAGAAATACGTCACTAAATGCTTTTAACCCCAAATAACTGCAGAAGGGAACTGCGCATATATATATTTTTTCTTTTTGTAATGAAATAGGCCACTAAACGCTTTTACCGCAAATAATTGAAGTAAATTGTGTATATATTTTTCTTGTAGTACAGAAATACGTCACTAAACAATTTTTACCACAAATAAGTGCAGAAGTGAACTGCAGATATTTTTTTTTTGTAGTACAGAAATATGTCACTAAATGCTTTAACCACATATAGCTGCAGAAGTGAACTGCGAATATATTTTTGTTTTCGTAGTGAAATATGCCACTAAACGCTTTTAACTCCAAATAACTGCAGAAGTGAACTGCATATATATTTTTCTTGTAGTACAAAAAAAGTCACAAAACGCTTTCACCACATATAGCTGCAGAAGTGAGCTGCATTTACATTTTTGATTTTGTACTGAAATAAGCCACTAAACGCTTTCACTACAAATAACAACAACAGTGAACTGCATATATATTTTTCTTGTAGTCCAGAAATACGTCACTAAACGCTTTTAACCCCAAATAACTGCAGAAGTGAACTGCGTATATATTTTTGTTTCTGTACTTAAAAAGGCCACTAAACGCTTTTACCGCAAATAACGGCAACAGTGAATGGCGTATATATTTTTCTTGTAGTACAGAAAAAAGGCACTAAATGCTTTTAACCCCAAATAACTGCAACAGTGAACTGAGTATATATTTTTCTTTTAGTACTGAAATACGCCACTAAAATCTTTCACCACATATACTGCAGAAGTGAACTGCTTATATATTTTTCTTTTCCCACATATTTAAGCCACTAAAGGCTTTTCAACATAGCATTTGCACCCCAAGAACAAATTGCTGAAATGACAGAGCTGTATAATGGCTATTTGGATTCCCAAATTATCTTTCCATGCACTTGTAAATTGCTTTTCTAGCACTGTCCCTAGCGCCTTCTGACGTCTCGCCCTGCACTAAGATGCTGTGAAATGATTTCTCCCTATCCTTTCCCTGCACTTATAAATCGTTTTTTCATTTTTTTTTTCACAATTAGCTTTTTTTCAATTGCTGTTCCTAGCGCCTTCTGGAAAGTGGCAGAATCTAAAATGGCTGCCGTATTTGTAGGGCTGTGATCAGAGGGCTGGCTGGCTGCTGATTTGCTGTATGCATGCATGTCAATTTTGATGATCCCACCTTCTCAGAGTTCCTTGTCCCATGTCCTCAATAGAGATGTTGCGAACATAAAATTTTCTGTTCCCGAACAACGAACCCGAACTTACTCAAATGTTCGCGAACAGGCGAACCGCAATAGACCTCTATTGGCAGGCGAATATTAAAACCCACAGTGACTCATTCTAGCTAACCTATTTTATGACATCTAAATCTACCCTAACATTTTATTTTCTAACCTACTTTTAAATGCTAATTTAGTTATTTAACATATTTTAATTACTTGTAAAATAAAAAAAGTCACTCTACACCATGTCAAAAGCCAGGTATGTGCAGGCTGACTATCTATCCATAAGACAGGGTGTCAGCATACCTTACAATGACAGGTTTGAGCAATTTAGACAAACAAACATAAGTTCTCAATCCAAAAGGAGAGAAATTGCTTAGCATTGGTTGGCTATCTAGAGGGGCCTGGACCCTAGACCATTATCATTAGGGCGACAAAAATTGTAATTTTATATGCCAGCCTAACTCCTCTCTCACTGCCTAAGAGAGCTGCATAAACATTTCCCAACATTTAAATCTCATTTGCATACACATGACCAAGAAATGCTAATGAGCAATATAGCAGTATCTGCCTTGTTTGTAAACTGAAACACGATTTGCATAGCTTTCCCATAGTCCCATGTTATGCAAATGAGTTTATATGACAAAACAGAATAGAAAGATTATAAAGTTAGTCTTTAAAAAATTGCAAAATCAAAAAAACTGTGCAGCCTTCCTAATCATTGAGATGAGAGCTAGGTGGCATATAAAAAAAAAAAAAAAAAAAAAAATGTTGTCACCCTAATGATAATCATCTATGTGCACAGGTCCCCCTAGATACCGAACACTAAACAGACAATTTCCCTTCTGGGAAAACTCCCTTCTGGGAAAACTGGTTAATACCCAGGCTGCCTTGCTAAGGTATGCTGATGATCTGTCTGTCTGATGGATTGTTGGCCCTGCATATACCTGGTGCTTGGCGGCCATAGGGGAGAACTGTTCTGTGTTGTCCATTGAATGTTTTATGTAATAATACAAATAATAATAAGATTTTATGATAGGCAGGCTAGGGTAAATGTCTGTAAGTCTGTCTTTGTCTGTTTTATAAAATACAAAGATCAGTTTTTTTAGTCAGCTACCTTACTGTATGTTAAAACTCATTTGCATACACATGGCCAAGAAATGCTAATGAGCAATATAGCAGTATCTGCCTTGTTTGTAAACTGAAACACAATTTGCATAGCTGTCCCATGTTATGCAAATGAGTTTATATGACAAAACAGAATAGAAAGATTATAAAATTAGTCTTTAAACAATTGCAAAATAAAAAAAACTATGCAGCCTTCCTAATCATTGAGATGAGAGCTAGGTGGCATATTAAAAAAAAATAAAAAATGTTGTCACCCTAATGATGATCATCTATGCGCACAGGTCCCCCTAGATACCTAACCCTAAATAGACAATTTTCCTTTTGGAAAAACTGGTTAAAACCCAGGCTGCCTTGCTAAGGTATGCTGATGACCTGTCTGTCTGATGGATTGTTGGTCCAGCATATACCTGGTGCTCGGCGGCCATAGGGGAGAACTGTTCTGTGTTGGTAATTGGATGTTTTATGTAATAATACAAACAACAATAATAACTAGAAAGTGCTGTTTCTGAAGAAACCACAGGATGTTGGCTTGGAATATGATTGGCTGTTTGTGGCTCCACCTACTTTCTTGAATTTTAATGCCAGTCCTCAAGTGACCAATTGTGCCAAGCTTGAAGTCTGTGCCAATAACAGGCTAGGAGCTGCGGCAGTTTTACATTTTCCCATTTAAACCAATTGCTAAAATTTGATTGGCTGATATAGACTCCGCCCACTTTTAACAATTTTGACCCCAATGACCCACGGTGCCAAGTTTGGGTATTCTCATTTAAATACTGTGAAAATGGCAGCTTTTTAAAGTTTTCCCATTGAAGTCAATAGGGAAAATCTGATTGGTTGTAGTTTGCCCCGCCCACTTTTTCCGAATTTTGAATTGGACATAACCTACCACCTGATTTCTGAAATTTGAAGCCCCTGACATAAAAAATTTGAGAATTGCAGCATTTTTGGAAGTTAAAATTTTTCAAATTTTCACATTTTTCACACTCAAAGAAATCTGATTGGTTGATTTTGGCCCCGCCCACTTTTCAGAATTCTAATCCCAGTCCTCCAATGACCAACTGTGCCAAGTTTGAAGACTGTGCCAATAACCGTCTACGAGCAGCGGCAGTTTAAAATTTTCCCATTTAAACCAATTGCTGAAATTTGATTGGCCGATTTAGACTCCGCCCACTTATAAAATTTTTGACCCCAGTCACCCAATGACCCACGGTGCCAAGTTTGGGTATTCTCGTTTAAATGCTGTGAGAATGGTAGCTTTTTAAAGTTTTCCCATTGAAGTCAATAGGGAAAATCTGATTGGTTGTTTGTAGCTCCGCCCACTTTTTCTAATTTTGAATTTGACGTAACTTGCCACCTGATTTCTGCAATTTGAAGCCCCTGACATCAAAAATTTGAGAATTGCAGCATTTTTGGAAGTTAAAATTTTTCAAATTTTCACATTTTTCACACTCAAAGAAATCTGATTGGTTGATTTTGGCCCCGCCCACTTTTCAGAATTCTAATCCCAGTCCTCCAATGACCAACTGTGCCAAGTTTGAAGACTGTGCCAATAACCGTCTACGAGCAGCGGCAGTTTAAAATTTTCCCATTTAAACCAATTGCTGAAATTTGATTGGCCGATTTAGACTCCGCCCACTTATAAAATTTTTGACCCCAGTCACCCAATGACCCACGGTGCCAAGTTTGGGTATTCTCGTTTAAATGCTGTGAGAATGGTAGCTTTTTAAAGTTTTCCTATTGAAGTCAATAGGGAAAATCTGATTGGTTGTAGCTCCGCCCACTTTTTAATGTCCCCAAAATGTGACATAAATTTTCAGGTTGACCCCATGACTAAGTGACCCAAGTTTGGTGACTTTAACTCTAAAGCTGTTTGAGTGACAAAAGTTTACATTTTTCCAATGAAAGTCTATGGGAAAAATGGGATCTTCGGGGCCCGCCCTAGGGGCCCGGAGGGTGGGATCGGTTAAAAAGCACAAGCAACCTATTCGGGTATGTGCCGAACAAGTGTGCAAAGTTTGGTAATCCTAAAACTGTGGGAGGAGTAGCGTATAGAAATTTGCTAAATTTTCATTGGCTGTTGGTAGCTCCGCCCACTTTGGGGTGTCCCCTCAAATTTACCCATTTATTCGGGTTGACACCAACAATATGTGATCCAAGTTTGGGGAGCGTAGCTTCAAAATTGTGCGAGTGGGAGCGATTTGAAAATTTTCCCTGTCAAAGTAAAAAGGAAAAAGTGGGTGTTCGGGGCCCGCCCCAGGGGCCCCGAGGGTGGGATCGGCTAATAAAGCACAAGCAACGTACTTCGCTATAGGCCGAAAAAGTGTGGAAAGTTTGGGGTCTGTAGCACAAAAACTGTAGGAGTAGCGTTTAGAAAAACGGGGGCGGAGAATAATAATAATAATACTAACAATAATAAGCTGAAATAATCGAATAACAATATGTTGGCTTTGACAAGCAAACATAATAATTTTGTCTTTGTCTGTTTTATAAAGGACAACAATTATGAATAAAAACGTTTTATAGACATTATGCAAAGACAGTGTTTGATGATAATAGTATAGTTTTTCTGAGATCAAGGATCCTAATACAGGACTATATATATATATATAGATATATTTCTATAGGGTAAAACAGCCTGTCCCTTTAAGGTATAATACTCAATCAAACATACAGTAAGGTAGCTGACTAAAAAAACTAATGTCACTTTGTATTTTATAAAACAGACAAAGACAGACTTACAGACATTTACCCTAGCCTGCCTATCATAAAATCTTATTATTATTTGTATTATTACATAAAACATTTAATGGGCAACACAGAACAGTTCTCCCCTATGGCCGCCGAGCACCAGGTATATGCAGGGCCAACAATCCATCAGACAGACAGATCATCAGCATACCTTAGCAAGGCAGCCTGGGTATTAACCAGTTTTCCCAGAAGGGAGTTTTCCCAGAAGGGAAATTGTCTGTTTAGTGTTCGGTATCTAGGGGGACCTGTGCACATAGATGATTATCATTAGGGTGACAACATTTTTTTTTTTTTTTTTTTTTTTTTATATGCCACCTAGCTCTCATCTCAATGATTAGAAAGGCTGCACAGTTTTTTTTTTATTTTGCAATTTTTTAAAGACTAACTTTATAATCTTTCTATTCTGTTTTGTCATATAAACTCATTTGCATACCATGGGACTATGGGAAAGCTATGCAAATCGTGTTTCAGTTTACAAACAAGGCAGATACTGCTATATTGCTCATTAGCATTTCTTGGTCATGTGTATGCAAATGAGATTTAAATGTTGGGAAATGCTTATGCAGCTCTCTTAGGCAGTGAGAGAGGAGTTAGGCTGGCATATAAAATTACAATTTTTGTCGCCCTAATGATAATGGTCTAGGGTCCAGGCCCCTCTAGATAGCCAACCAATGCTAAGCAATTTCTCTCCTTTTGGATTGAGAACTTATGTTTGAAAGCTCATGATTGTCATTGTAAGGTATGCTGACACCCTGTCTTATGGATGGATAGATAGTCAGCCTGCACATACCTGGCTTTTGGCATGAATTGAGTGGTTTAAGTTAAATGTAAAAGAAAATGATTATTAATGATATATCATTTTCAGAAAGGACTTTTTTTTTGGTTTGAGGGTTGGGGTGGACAGAGGACACTAGGTAATACTCTCCCTGCTTTAACATTGTAGCTTTAGATTGAATTTACTATGCCTGGCTTTGGTAGGAAGGTAAGCTGAATGTAAGAATCCAGGGCGAATCGAACATTTTGTTCGCTGGCAGAAGCGAACGCGAATTGTTCGCAGTGGAACAGTTCGGGACATCTCTAGTCCTCAATCCTCACACCTGTGGTCGCCATTTTAGGGAAAATTGCGATTCATTACACCGAAGCATGAGAAAATTCACATTCGTTGCGAATCAAATTTTTCCTGAAATTCGGAATTAATTCCACTTCATCTGATTCAATTCGCTTATCTCTAATGGTGATGTAAAAAAAAAAAATATATCAAAGTTTACATTTATTTTTACACTATTTAGACATATAAAAAACCTATACATATGGGGTATCGTTGTAATCGTACTGACCCAGAGAGTCAAGGGCATGGGTCAGTTTTGCCATAAACGAAATGCCGTGGGAACAAAACCCGTAAAACGGTGGAGGAATTGTGTTATTTTTCCAATACCACCCCTGGAATTTTTTTTACATCTTCCCACTACATTTGATGCCATAATTAATGGTGGCATTAGAATGTAGAACCTGTCTTGCAAAATATAATCCCTCATACAGCTATATGACTGGAAATATAAAAACGTTATGGCTCAAGGTAAATAGGGAAATTAAATTAAAACAAAAAACCTCCTGTATCCTAAGGGTTAACACAGTTATAGTTCAGTGATATAAAAGTCACCCTGTGCCCAGTTCAGACTGTAGGCGTATTCCTGGACTCTAGTGTACTGGTCCCACAAATCTAGTTTCTTGTCTATATCTTCTCATTTTGGCACCTCAGTCCCCTCAGGTCGTCCTGGCTCATGTCTTCCTTGCTCTGACCCACAGCTCTATCTTACCAGGCTACAGTCTTGTCCTTTTGATTCCATTCCTGACTTTTCTGTATCATTTTCTTAAGATCTGTCACAGCTCATCTGCTCTCCTAGTGCCCACTTTTGGCTCTGTTCCTGACTATTCTATGGCTCTGTTACCACTGCTTCATCCAGCTGTCAAGTAGAGACTATTCGGGGAACTAGAGGGTCATTAACAGATTAACAGATTTATTTAACCAATCACTGGTAACAGGTGTCGTCCCGGAAGATTGGAAATTAGCAAACGTTGTGCCAATTCACAAGAAAGGTAGTAGAGAGGAATCGGGCAACTATAGGCCAGTAAGCCTGACATCAATAGTGGGGAAATGAATGGAAACCATACTCAAGGAGAGGATTGTGGAACATCTAAAAACCCATGGGTTGATTGATAAAAGAAACAGTATGGGTTTACTTCAGTGAGATCATGTCAAACTAATCTTATTGACTTTTTTGATTGGGTGACTAAAATAATAGATGGCGGAGGTGCAGTAGACATCGCTTATCTGGACTTTAGTAAGGCTTTTGATACTGTCCCACATAGAAGGCTTATCAATAAACTGCAGTCTTTGAGCTTGGGCTCATATATTGTTGAATGGATTAGGCAGTGGCTGAAGGACAGAAAACAGAGGGTTGTAGTCAATGGAGTATATTCATACCATGGTATTGTTACCAGTGGGGTACCTCAGGGATCTGTTCTGGGACCCATATTGTTTAATATCTTTATCAGCGAAATTGCAGAAGGCCTCAATGGTAAGGTGTGTCTTTTTGCTGATGACACAAAGATTTGTAACAGGGTTGATTTTCCTGGAGGGATACACCAAATGGAAAAGGATTTAATTTAATGTCGATAAGTGCAAGATAATGCACCTGGGGCGTAAAAACCCAAGAGCAGAATATAAAATCAGTGATACAGTACTAACCTTAGTATCTGAGGAAAGGGATTTAGGGGTCATTATATCAGACGACCTAAAGGTGGGCAGACAATGTCATAGAGCAGCAGGTAATGCCGGTGTATAGGGAGAGGCATTAACAGTAGAAAGAGGGAGGTGCTCGTGCCGCTCTACAGAGTACTAGTGAGACCTCATTTGGAGTATTGTGTGCAGTACTGGAGACCATATCTGCAGAAGGATATTGAAACTTTGGAGAGAGTTCAGAGAAGAGCTACTAAACTAGTACATGGATTGCAGGACAAAACTTACCAGGAAAGGTTAAAGGACCTTAACATGTATAGCTTGGAAGTAAGAAGAGACAGAGGGGATATGATAGAAACTTTTAAATACATAAAGGGAATCATCACGGTAAAAGAGGAGAGAATATTTAAAAGAAGAAAAACTGCTACAAGAGGGCATAGTTTTAAATTAGAGGGGCAAAGGTTTAAAAGTAATATCACAAAGAATTACTTTACTGAGAGAGTAGTGGACGCATGGAATAGCCTTCCTGCAGAAGTGGTAGCTGCAAATACAGTGAAGGAGTTTAAGCATGCATGGGATAGGCATAAGGCCATCCTTCATATAAGATAGGGCCTGGGGCTATTCATAGTATTCAGTATATTGGGCAGACTAAATGGGCCAAATGGTTCTTATCTGCCGACACATTCTATGTTTCTATGTATTTTGAGACAAAGACCATATATCCTTGCTTTTGTTTAAAGAAGTTGGCCCATCTCAGACAATAATGGCATATCACTAGAGATGAGTGAATTTCTTAAAAGTTTGATCTGGCTGATTCGCAGATTTAACAAACAAAAATTGCTTTGTGACTGATTACTTTGTCACAAAGCACATTTTTTTGTAAGTAGCGAGTGGAATGACAGAGAGCTGAGATTGCACTACCCCCATCATACATGATCGTGGCATCTGATTATAAAATTAACAATAAAAAAAAATGTAATCAAACTTACCACCTCCATTTGCTCGCGATGGGCCGGCCGTCGCCATCTTGCTTGAAGATCCCGGCCAAAATGTTGTGCGGCGTGAGATTACGTCACCATGTCGGCTGGCGTGGTGACGTATGACGTCATCACGACGGCCAGCGTTAAGATGTAATCTCGCGCCGCACGGGATTTCGGCCGAGATCTTCTTAGCAAGATGGCGACAGCCACAACTGCCTCAGCATTGCTTCCTGACACCATAAAACTATTAACACCAAGGGCACCTCGACCGTCATCATACAGAAGAACCTCAGAACTGCATTTGCCCCAAAGGAAAGAAAGGTGCATCTTTTCCATCACTACACTTCCGGCCCCTCACTCACACAAACACCCCTGTGGCCTGGTCACTGTAAATGGTAACTAACTTCTATTGGTATTGTAGCTTAACCTTATACAAGCATATAGAGCAAGCATGCAATGCCAAATACAGCTCATAACAATAGCAATGCCGTTCCTGAAATTCATACTCTTGTTTCGAATGTGAGAATTTCTGAAATGTAAATGTAATTATAAATCATTATTTTTCCAGGGTCAAGTATCTCTACCATCTCATCATTCAGTCATTTTTGGTAAGAACACAGTCTATAAGTGGGTGACTTGGGGATCAGTCAGATGTTCGCTGTGTAGTCATGCTTGATGGGTTTCTTATTCATAAAGCTTAATCTGTTAGCATCTCTGATTGCTTAGAATGGGCATCTGAAATTTTGATGAAGCCAACTTCTTCTCCGTTCTGGTTCAGTTCATTCCACTAATTTGTGTGCAACACTTGGCTCGTTATCACATCATTTGTGCAGGTCATTTGGACTGGTACTGTAAATGCAGCAAGATCATACATGTAAGCTGAAAGCAATTTCACATCATTATAAACCATTAAAGTTGACAGAAAAAATTATCGACTGAATTACCCAGGGCTTGACTTGACAGAAATCTTAGACTATAACCCAATCCAAATAAGTATTTTAACCTTAGCTTTAATTGATTTTAGTCAATTGTAGGATTTTGCATTCTACAATGTGCTTTCATTGTTACAAATTAGGACTGGAAAGGAGTCCAATAACAATGTCCTGTCAATGCAAAAAGGCAAAAAAAAAAAAGAAATTAAATTGACAAATCCTGACCAGGAGAACTGTATCTATGATAAAGCTTTAAGCTATTTAGCTATGGCTAATAATAAAGATAGCACTTTATTTAAAGTTTGGGATTTTTTTTGTTTTGTCAAGGTCAGCCAAAGACTTACTAACTTCGGGGGGGTCCGTGGAGAACTAGGTAGTGATGCTTAACCGGAGGGGACGGGTCCCAAAATATCTATGTAGCCCACAGACCTATGTATACCTGGATTTGGGGATAACAATGTTCCTTCCATTCTTAACTTGATCAAAGGTTGGGGTTTAACATTCCTTTACAGGTTGGAGAGTTGGAGAGAACTCCATTTGCAGCCAGTTGCCTTACAGCCACACCCAGTGCCAATGGGAGGAGGCTATCTATCAGGGCCTCATATGCGTGAATGTCGTACTATAGTTACTTATAACAGATGTGAATGTCCTATAAGAAATAAGAGGATCAGTGGAGAGAAGAAGTGAGAATGTCTTTCCTTTACCTAATTTGTGTGTTTTCCAAATTAAATGTTCCTTTAAAGAGTTGCACAATTCTGTCACAAGACTTGTGTAACCTGATCCTTGAAGTGCAGTTGGTGCCATATGTCTCATAAATTTACATGATAGAAATTAAATTATCAATATTGGATAGGCACTCGGACATCCAGAGTATATACTGTACACCAAATTTCTGCAGCACACAAAATTTATAATAAACATTCAAATACATCACTTTTTGTTAAAAAAGGTTATTCCACCCAGGAAAAATCCATTATTATAAAAACGCATTAACTAGTTCAGTGCTTTTCCTTCTATAGTTCATCCATTATTATAGTACAGACACACTGTAGTTAATAGAGTAGTTCTCCTTTATGTATCTTGTTTAGAGTCAATGTTTCATTCAGTGTGACACTTATTTGATTAGTACAAACGTTGCTTCAAAAGAGGTAAGTGAAATATAATCGCGACCATTGTTAGTCTATTGCATAATATAGCCGCCATTGGTAATGACCAACTCCACTTTTGTATTGCAGTGGTACTTAATATCTTTGGGTGGTATATAATAGCACCCCACACTAAATGAAGTATAGGTTCCTTTCTTACCTTTACTTCCACTCTCGTATTGTTATATTTTACCTCTATCTTTAAGTAACCGATCGTGTTTTCAATCGGAATTCAGCATCCCTCATTTTGCTGTCCCTTCCTCCAATTGATCACGTGATGGAAGTCAGCCAATTGAGGTGCTCTCTCTCCCTGCTTGCCGGCTAAGCGAGAATTTAAATTATGTCCTCTCCAAAAAATGAATTAGCTGATTATCAAGTACTTTGATCGTTACATTTACTTCAGTACATTTACTTTGGTGATGTCTTTTTTTGCGTACCCTGTATACGGGTGTCATGAAGCCAAAGTTCCTCTCAGACACGTTTCGAAGTCTGATATTATCCTGACTTCTTTCTCAGTGAGGTACCTACGCCCATAGGTAGAGGGAAAAGTACCAGAGAGGCTAGTCCTGATCTTTAACACCCTAGTAAATATGCATGTTTGGCTGATATTAGGGACGAAAGCCCAGGGCCAGCAACACTGTAGAAGACCAGGAACATGACTTCTGTAGGAAGAATGAGATGAGGAGTGCAGCAAAGCTGAGGCAGATGCTGGTAGCAGGGGACTCTATTATTAGGCAGACACATGGAGTCATCTGTTGAAGACACAGTGAATGCCGAACAGTGTCTTGTCTCGCGGGTGCTCTGGTTCGGCATATTGCGGATCACATAGACAAATTGCTGAGTGTAGCTGGGAAGGACCTAGCGTTCGTAGTACACATTGGTACCAATGACCTTGTCAGGGGAGATCGAAGGTCCTTAAAAATGATTTTAAGGAAATAGAAGAGACGCTCAAGTCCAGGACCTCTTGGCCAGTTTTTTTTTTTTTTCAGAAATACTACCAGTGCCATGAGCATCACTAGAGAGACAGTGGGAGCTTAGGCAGATAAATAAGTGGCTCAGAAGCTGGTGAAGGAAGGAAGGGTTTGGGTTCATGGAGAGCTGGGACACTTTCTCTGTTGGCTACAGGCTCTACAGTAGGGACGGGCAGCACCTTAATCGGGAGGGTGCAACTGCTCTGGGGAAAAAAATTGACGGCTGGAGAAGCTTTTAAACTAGTATCTGGCAGGAGGGAGGAAGATCTTACCTATATAAGTGTGTAGATGGTGTAGATAGACAGTCGGATATAGGAGGGGACAGTGGGAATTTATTGAGAGCAGGGGTTAGGATAAATGTGAGAGCTTTAAATCCACATTTGAAAATTATACTGAAAAATGTATTCCTGTAGGTAACAAGTATAAACTACTAAAATTAAACCCCATATGGTTACTAGTGTTAATTGCTAATTTTTATCATGAATATTGGCACTTCGAGAATCTAGAATATAGTGCTATATCTTTCTAATCACAAATATTCTAGATTTTTTTCATCAGTACCCTCACTGCTTCTTGCTTGTGGGCCAATGAGAAGGCTGCAATATCTTTGTCTGAGCTTAGCAACATCCCTAGCAACCAATAGTCATCTGGATCCTTATTCAATTACATTAGATAGTTAGCTCATATATAATACAGATAGTTATTGGCAGATAGTCAGTGTAGGTTAGATAGTGATATGGTGTAGCTTATAGGTTCCAGTGCAGGGTGTTAGGTAGTGTGATAGGAATCACTGTGCTGTGACAGGGATTAGTGTCTTTTGCATTTGAAAAAAATAAATTAAAATACAGTGATCAGGACTTTTTCCTCACAGTCATGGACGTTGCTGCCAACCATTTTTTCCAGTCTCAGGAAACTTCTAGCAGCTTGAAAAATGTAGCAAAAGTGAGCAATGCCTGTATTGTGCGCACAATATGCGCATCTTACTTTGCCGATTTTCTCAATCAAAAAATAATGACTGGAGATTGCAAATTCTACCTATGCTTATGCTGCTCAACACTAATGGTTACAGCTACTGTAAAAATGGCAATAAATGACAGAAAAGAATTTAGAATTTGTAATTGGATTGAAAACAGGCTAAAAGGCCGTGTCCAGAGAGTTGTGGTCAATGATTTCTATTCAAAATGGTCCCAGGTTTTAAGTGGTGTACACCAAAGTTCAGTGCTGGGTCTGTTACTATTTAATTTATTTATTAATGATATCAAAGATGTGAATAATAGCCCTGTTTCTATTTTTGCAGATGACACTAAACTGTGTAGTACTGTGCAGTCTAAGGAAGATATCCATAAACTACAATCTGATGCTGGATGGTTGACACTCTACAAATTTAGGGTCCCGGTGCTCTATGATGGGGTAATGACCTGAAATTATAGAAAACAAAAAAATCACTGCACTCGGATATAGAATGCAAGTTAATCCAATATTTATTTCATCCGAAATGTTTTCACTGCAATTGGCCAAAGTTTCGGTCCATCCCGGACCTTGTTTACGGCCTATATAAACATATACAAAATACATAGAGATAAGTCCATTTGGACAAATATCACATTTAACAAGATAGTGTACATGAAAACTAAATATAATTGGCAAAATGATTGACAATGGCAAAATAAAAATGGAAATCAAAAAATGTTGCGTACTATTGTATATATGTTACACACAATATAGGGTCACAGAGTGTTATAGTGATCTGGCACCAAAGAATAACAGGAATGACACATTGAGAGGATAGAGGTTGTAGCAGAAAATAGATTACAGGTACTGGACGCTGTCCCTAATCTAAGTAGGTTCTACATTCTGTCCCATTGTACCTGTTGGTTGATTCACCACTTTGGAGACAACCTATCCCTATTGGATAGACTCCCTTGTAATTGACTTATACAATGGGAAGTCAAGATCTGGAAGTGAAGCAAAAACTCGAGAATGTATTTTAGTCAAATGCTTGTGCAAACTGATCACATAACCTGTCAGACAACCATGTTGCATCTGGAGCTACTGTGGGAAATACAATCCTGTCCTGACCCAAAATGGACATTATAAGGACTAAGGCCTGTCTTACAGTTAGTGGTATACCTTACTGAAAAGAAAGCTACCAGCAGGCACTCTGTCCATGGCTTACCAGTCTCTGCCATGGCTTTTTGAATATTTAGCATTAGTGTCCCGTTCAGCTCCTTTTTCCTAGCCTACCGCTGCTTTGTGGATGGTATAAAGCATGTAAGGCCTGTTCTACACCCAAAACTTTCATCGTCTTCTGCATCACTTCACCTGTCATTTTCAATGGTCTCAGGTACCCCATACCTGCATACAACTTCAGCCATAATCTTCCTTGCTTCTTTGGGTATGCTTCTGGCCATTCTGAAAACATGCCATCCCACATCAATACATACTAATATACGCCCACCTTGGGTAGTTGAAGGTAGTCTGCAAGCGTTCAAACAGATACAAAGGGAAAGATATGTGTTTCTGGGGTACCTTAACCACCTTGCCCACATTGTTCTGGGCACAAATCATACATCCTTGAGTATATCTGGCTGCTACAGTGCTGAACCCTGGGGCGTACTATGTGCTATGCACTAAATCACACAAAGGAGTTTTTTGACTGGTGCATCACCCCATGGGTTGCCTGTGCCGTGGTGGGGTAGAGGGACCTGGGAAGGCAAAGTTTCCCTTGGAACTGTATTAGACCTTCCTCATTTCTACTCCCCCCTTTTTCCATCCACTAGTCCCTTTTCTCCTTTCCCACCTGGTTCTGTAAGGTCTTAAGAACTTCCAGGTAGACAGGAGGAGTTATTTCAGGGACCTGAGCTGTGCCCACTAAGGCAGGGGTCTGCCTAGGCAATTTAGCAGCCATTGTTGCTGCCTGATCTGCCTTGGCTTTTCTCTTTGCCCCCTCTGAGTCTGTTTTACAGTGACCTTTGTTTTTATCACCGCCAATTCTATGTCCATGATGGAAGCCCTCATATTGCAATTCTATGTCCTCTGAGCCTAAATATGCTATATTTTGAAAAGGTTTAACAAAATCCAAATGTAATTTTTTATTTATTTTTATATTTACATTTTTTAGTTTACTTTACTCTTTGACAGATTTGTATCTACCCAACAGTAATGGCCTTATAATTGTGCCTGCAGTAAATATGAACAAGTTCTGAAACATGCCAAATCATTGCCTTGACTCCGAAACAGCTGTCAGGGGATCTATGAAATGTGAAACTGCAGGTAAGTTACTGTCAGAAAATGTCACAGTCTTCATTTTTCGGAATGTCAGTTCTTTTTGTATTGCAGATACAACAACATATTACGAGACTTCGGTGATAACGATTTTGCCTCGCCAGAGTCCATATATTTTAATGCTGTACGGAGACGGATCTCCGTACAGCATTAAAACAAAGATTTAGGCCTCATGCACATGACCGTATGTGTTTTGCGGTCTGCAAATTGCGGATCCACGAAAAAAACGGATGACATTCTGTATGGCATTCATTTTTTTTGCGGATCCGTTATTTTTGCGGTTCCATTGTAATAATGCCTATCCTTGTCCGCAAACTAGAAAAAAATAGGACATGCTCTATTTGTTTGCGGAACGGAAAAACGGACATATGGAAACTGAATGAACACTGAGTACCTTCTGTTTTTTTTGTTGCAGACCCATTGAAATTAATGGTTCCGCATATGGACCGCAAAAGAAACAGAACAGACACGGAAAGAAAATACGTTCGTTTGCATGAGGCCTTAAGCAAAGCAACTTGAGATATAGGATCCGAAGTTCGCTTTGCTCTTCCCTAATGTATACTATGCTTTATTTTCTTTGCTGTGTTTTTATATAGTTACTATATGATTGTATGTATGTAAACTATGTAACTTGATTGCCTCTATTTTTGTTAGACATTTAAAGACATCATACCTGCAAGACTCTTATTTTGTTTCTCTTTATGATAGCAATAAACCACATTTTTCTTGGTCTTCCAGACTTTCTCTTGACCTCTACTGTTTCTGTTAACTGCCATTTCTTAATTACATTTCAAACTGTGGAAATGGCAACCTGAAAACACTTTGTTATTTCTTATTCAACCATTTTCCTTTTCAGCTGCTTAGAAGAACTGATGGCCGGTGTATTTTTTTTGGGGGGAGGGACAAGGTTAAATGTGTCTGGGTATATATAAAGCTTTGAAATTTGCATTACTTGGCCGTAATCCTAACAGAATTTTTTAGGTCTGAGACCTCGGTCAAAGTTATCTAAGTGCCTAAATCTCCTTGGGTTTCCATACTTTCGCAAGGTGCTAAAATTGTACAACACCAAAATAATACACTGATATTGCTTAAAATGTTGAAAACTGTGTTTCATCTTCAGCTTCATGCCGTTTAGAGAACATTTCATTTTCACCTTGCTTAACTCTTCACAGTAACAGTATTTTTGACCAGGGGGTGCCCAAACTTTTGTATGCCAGACCTCAGTTGCTGGCTGTTGCTTAAGTGAGCAATTGCACAGGCACAGCTTTTGTGTCACATGCAATCATTATCATGGATATGCAGTGACCCGGTGATTCACTGCTAAATGTATACAATAGTCTTTTATACATTTGTGTATCCCAAGAGATGTATATGGGAGTACAGGTTAAATCTCTGCCCCTTAGAGACCATTGCTGGATGTGGGCCAATTCCACTAAATCTATTTTTGGGAACAGTGTAGAGTTTTCTCAGTGTAGAGTCTGGTGTGGGCTAAATAGTGAGGAGCTGGGTACTGTGTGCATGTTGTCAGACTTTCAATAAGCAACTGACAGGGACCTGCCAGCTCTGTGAGCCAAGTGCAGTCAAAGAAATGACCTAATTACAATCTAGCCTCTGAAGGAAAGAAGCATTGAATCAGAAAGGAGGTTGATGGACAATACAAAAGATGGTGCATGGGAATAGTGTCAATGAAGGTAACTGTATTACCATAAGATCTAAGATTCAGGAAAAAATAGACTTAACACAACTTTGGCACATAAAAGTCTACTAAACTATGATAAAAGATATATAAAACAGATAACACACAAAGTAAAGTAAGTAACAGTCACCAAAGCCGTGAACAAATGAGCATGCTCCCCAACCACCAGTTCCCAACATGGCACCTGATCGACGCCCATATGATGCAAAGAGAGATGATGGTAGCAAGACATCTTACCCTGATGATGTCCTCAATGGAGCTAAACTCTTTTTTACATTCTATTTTACTTTCTTTGTTTTCTAGCGTCTTGGCCCCTCCTAAGGATCTTCAGTGTGCAGTATGCAGGAATGTGGTGGCCAGGTACCAGATTCCACTAAACAACTGCATTGCAAGGAATTAAAGGGGAAAGAACCACTAAAATACCTTGCTATAAATTAACACATGCAATTAGGTTGTGTACTTTACTGCTTTTGGCAGGGGATACACCTTAGGTTCCTGGTCATACTGCTGAGACAGACTGGCCATCTGTAATATGCCGACATCCCAATGCGTGGATCTGTAGTACTATTTGAGTGAGCACTGATTGTGCAAGAGAATTTTCACCCATTGGCCATATTGGGAAGCTTGCTTGAGTTAACTGGATAGAGAGAGATGCAGAGAAGTGCTCATTACATGGCCTATGCCCTCTTACACAGCCTTGAACTAAACTTTCTGTTACCAGTGCCTGTGTGCGTCATCTGCCCAAAGTGCCTCAGTAAAGTACTGTGGACTTTTGCCAAAAAAAAATGGCCCTCTTACTGTTTAGTAGTGTCTACCTGCACTGATTTGTCATTGTCTGCTCTATTAGCCCCTCCAGGGAGCCCTACCTAGTGCCCCCCCAGAACCCATTAGTAGAGGCACCCCACCTACCACCAGGCAGAAGACCCACCAAACCTGGGTGAGCCCCGAGGTGAAATAAGGGTGCACCCCTCCCATCTCTGCACTGACTCAGGAGCACCTGAGAGAGAGAGAATTAGTGATGTCGCGAACATAAAATTTTCAGTTCGCGAACAGCGAACGCGAACTTCCGCAAATGTTCGCGAACATGCGAACAGTGCGAACCGCCATAGACTTCAATAGACAGGCGAATTTTAAAAAACAAAGGGACTCCTTCTGGCCACAATAGTGATGGAAAAGTTGTTTCAAGGGGACTAACACCTGGACTGTGGCATGCCGGAGGGGGATCCATGGCAAAACTCCCATGGAAAAATATCTAGTTGACGCAGAGTGTGGTAAGTTGTAATCGCAATGCGATTAATACAGGTTATATTAATCGCATTGTGATTACAACTTAGATCTGAGTTCCTAATGGTTGTATTGCTAGAATATAACGAAGATTGAGAATAGGAACCCAGCTCTAAGTTGAATTCGCAATGCGATTAATATAACCTGTATTAATCGCATTGCGATTACAACTACTAAGATGGATGCCATCCTTGCTTTTTGATGGGAGGTGGGAGGGTCTGGGAGGGAGACTGATGTACTAGCCCTAAAAGGGCTTTTTGGGGTGCTGTCAGGACGCAGTCCTTACAGCAGAGATCTGATGAGTCTTTCAGGACTGGAGTGGACACTGAATAAACTAGCCTAGCTATCAATTTCCCTATTAAATCTCAGCAGCAGTTACACTGTCCCTCCTCTCACTAAGACTACAGCTTCCGAATGAATCTAAAATGGATGCTGTGTCCAGGAGATGGGAGGGTCTGGGAGGGAGGGTATGCTAATTGGCTGGAATGTGTCTGCTGACTGTGAGGTACAGGGTCAAAGTTTACTCAATGATAGGGGGTGGACCTAACATCGCATATGTTCGCTCGCCGCGACGAACGCGCACAAGCTATGTTCGCCGGGAACTACTCGCGGTGAATAGTTTGGGAGTTGGGACATCATATTTGCGAACTTAACTTAGAGATGGGTTCCTAATGGTTGTATTGCTAGAATATAACTAAGATTGGGAATTTAGCTCTATATTCTCAATCTTCGTTATATAATTCTAGCAATACAACCATTAGGAAACCCAGATCTAAGTTGAATTTGCAATGCGATTAATATAACCTGCATTAATCGCATTGCGAATTCAACTTAGAGCTGAGTTCTAATGGTTGTTGTATTGCTAGAATATACGTTATATTCTAGCAATACAACCATTAGGAACTCAGCTCTACGTTGTAATCGCAATGCGAATAATACTTACAATTATTAATCGCTTTGCGAATCCATTTAATGCCTCTATTTGATTGAATATGACGGTTGACTATGACTACCACCAATGTTCTGCTGCCTCCGAGGCAAGATATCTGAACTCCCAGGGGCCATTTGGGCGTTTTGATAGAAAACGCATCAAAACGCATTTGCGTTTTTAATTTTTAATTTTTAGTTTAATTTTTTGTGTATTTTGCCACATTTGGTTGCATATTTACATTTGGTATAAGGCAAATATGGTAGTCTAGATCATTACTCTGCCCAAATCTATATTCAGCTACATGGCTTAGAAAATATGCTGTCAAACAATGATCCTAGGTTTTGGTATAGACACATGATCTAGACTACCAGATTTGCCTATACCAAATGTAAATATGCAACCAAATGTGGCAAAATACACAAAAGAATAAACTAAAAAATGAAAAAATTATAAAAACGCAGATGCGTTTTTTATGCGTTTTCTATTAAAAATGTCCAAATGGCCCCTGGGGGGTTCAGATATCTTGCCTCGGGGGCAGCAGAACATTGGTGGTAGTCATAGTCAACCGTCATATTCAATCAAATAGAGGCATTAAATGGATTCGCAAAGCGATTAATAATTGTAAGTATTATTCGCATTGCGACTACAACGTAGAGCTGAGTTCCTAATGGTTGTATTGCTAGAATATAACGTATATTCTAGCAATACAACAACCATTAGGAACTCAGCTCTAAGTTGAATTCGCAATGCGATTAATGCAGGTTATATTAATCGCATTGCAAATTCAACTTAGATCTGAGTTCTAATGGTTTTATTGCTAGAATATAACGAAGATTGAGAATATAGCGCTATATTTGTTATCTTCGTTAATATATTCTAGCAATACAACTATTTGGAACTCAGATCTAAGTTGTAATCGCAATGCGAATAATACAGGTTATATTAATCGCATTGCGATTTACAATTACTAACACTGCAGCTTCAGAATGAATCTAAGATGGATGCTGTCCTTGCGTTTAGATAGGAGGTGGGAGGGTCTGGGAGGGAGGGTATGCTGATTGGCTGGAATGTGTCTGCTGACTGTGAGGTACAGGGTCAAAGTTTGCTCAATGATAAAGTATAGGGGCGAACGCGAACATCGAATATGTTCGCCCGGCAGAGGCGAACGCGAACAAGCTATGTTCGCCGGGAACTGTTCGCCGGCGAATAGTTCGGGCCATCTCTAGAGAGAATTGCTGCCTTGAATGTTATTACCCCATTCTCTAAAAGGTAAGTCATGGGAAAGGGACCTTTCCCATATCATACATGTATACAATGGTTCTCGAAAGGGTTGAAAATTTGACTTCATTTTCTTTATGCAAATATTGGTTTAGGTTAATTACAAGGGTTTTAAGGGATTTCTGTTATAGATAAAATAAGACTTTTCCTTCTTTTTTGCTTTTATCAAATTATACCTTAATTACTAACATAAATTCTCCAATGGAGTAAAATCAATGATAAATGTGCCAGACTATGTATTGAGATGAACAAGGCCTCATACAGTAATATCATCATAAAATTAGATATGCAGTGCAAAACCAAATATCTTTTTTGGGGTCTATACACCCAAAAAATTACTGCCTTCTTTACTTGGCATAGTATTTTCCCACCATTGCTCTCAGTTCTAAAAGTCATGTTATTTTCTTTTTAATTCAGTACAGACATATACATTTTCTTTTCTTGTTTACTTAAAGTATTGCTGTCAATTTTTGTCTGAACGGTTGTCATACACTACCTCACACTCTCTCTCCATAGAGTAATAACATGCTGGGAATGTTTGCTGGAGACCAACAGTTTACATATCACTCAGAAATGTAAAATTTACTTTGATTTTCTCTGTTTTCCTATGTGTTTTTTTAGATTAAAGGAAATGAACACCAACAGATCTATCACAACTGGCTATATGAAGCTCTGGGCCTGCAAGCAGGTTAAGATGAAAACAGTACTGAAATGAAGGTTTAATATATAGGAAAATAAAGGAAAAATTCACGAGGACACAGCATGCTTTTCAATAAGAAGACACTGTTATTCGGGTTTTAATGGGAACCGAGGAAGGGGGGGGGGGGTAATTTGTCATTTGTGGTGGTTTTTGCTTTGTGAGGTTGCTCCAAATTTGTGAACTGGTGCACAGTAATAATATATTTGGTGCAAGTGCAATGCGATTAACTCCTATGTCTGTCTAAGTACACCAGGGGAGAGACTGGCGTAAGCATGCAACCTTTTTGTGACTTTTTAAAAAGTTGCGCTTTATAAATACAAATTTAAGGTGTTCTGTTCTGAAATCCTAACCTACTTTTCACTCAACTTCTAAAAGTGTCAAGGCTCACCAAATATAACACACAGGCATCACTTTAATTTTTACGCCACAAAACTAGAATAGCAGACTTGATAAAGGTCTGCCCAAATGTTTAATAGAAAGTGCATAAAGTGGCACAGCACTACTTTAGTAAGCACTTAATAGTCATATATTTATGGGGAAAAGCTTTTAAAAATATTGCTTAATTTTATGTTAGATTAGCATTGAGCAAAGCAAAGCATCTGAAGCAGAATTTGGTACGAAATTTAGGAAAACTTTGATTCTAAATTAATCAGAATTTCCTTGCGTGTCGTGGTAATGAATCAGTTTTCCTAAAATGGCAGCTGCACGTGTTTACAAAGAGAAAGTATAGAGTAGACAAGCCCAGGAACACTAGATCACCCATAATGCCGTGCAGCCAGCCAATCTGCAGGTAGCTATTCCCCTGTGATGTTACATCTAGGCAGAGCCCTATAAAACCCTGATCTCGCATGGTCGCCGACATTTTTCTGTGAGTTGAGCATAGGGAAAGATGTGACAAGATGCTCATGCACTAGGGACATTGTTGCTGCAAACTGTTAACAGAAGGTGAAAGATAATATTGGAAAGAGAGAGTGCACAGAAACTGCAGGGAGAGCGTAGGAGACTGCTGAACTGCAGACTCTTCTACAGTTTATTGCAGTGTACATAACTGTGCAGTGCACCAAGTGAAAAAGCTACTCCATTCTGTTAGCTGTAGACTGACTGTGCATCAGTATTACAGGCCACAGTCACATTTAGGTAGAATGGCCTGGGTATACCCAATTTATAGCAATTTGTGATGAATTAATTCCTAACTAATCAAATTTCTTTTCCAATTTTGGCAAAACTACCGAATAGAATTTTTCAAAACTTCACTCATTTCTATCTTAGGTGATTGCAAACACATTCACATTCAGATGAAACCTATACTACCTGTAACCTTCTGCGGTATGTAACATGCATGGAGAAAACTGAAGGCGTAACTTCTGTAACAGGAGCCCATATATAAAAAGTGTCATCTTATATGGCAAAGGGCCTGCTGAGACACAATACTTCGGTGTGAATGATATTATATCGTTATCTACATCTTCTATAGCTTCAATCACGGAGATGCCAGATATGAATATGAAATTAGTGGTTTGCAAGTGTGCAGTCTCACAACAGGGAGACATATTTTGAAGGTTACTCATCTTTTTCTTTTAAAAGAAACTATTAAATCCATCCATACCTTTCCCCTAACACGACATATGCCAAGATCAGTGTGATGAAAATAACAAAAAACATGAGTTTGTGATACCGTGCCAGGATTTATGTATCTTTATGTGGTTATGAGAAATTGGAATCCTGAAACTGTACATGTACTTAAAAAAAAGACATTTGATTTTCCATATGTGCAGTGATTCTAGAACAACAAAGCTTACACAGGTTTACGCATTTCAGCTAGTTGCCTTAATGTAGCCAAAACGTGTAAACCAGATTATGTTTTAACCTCCGTTTTTTATTGATAAGTATATAACCAAACTTAACAGTGATTTTCAGACAAATGGAACCGTGACAGTAACGTATTACAGGGTTCACATAAGTAATATTAGTAATCTAGTACTGATATTATCGTACAGTAGGCATAATCGTATACCAAAGGAATCTGTCAAATGTGCCATCACGAGAACAACCAATGAATTGCAGCATATCTGAATCAAAGGCATAAATGTCTATACCCACAGTGTGTTAATAAATATAAGTAGTTATACGGACATATAAGCATTATAAGCATATGAATAGTATCTGACCTAGAGACACTACACAATGATCCTATATTATACATGAGTATGTTTAAAAAGAAGCGACATATTCTCTTGATCATATGGTGACCTTTTTTGCCTCAGTGGGGTCCTGTCTTATTCTTACAATGTATTTCAATAAAACATAAAAAATTTGGAATTTGCATTACATGAAAAAGTGGAATTAATAAGCAAATAGCATATGTTTTTGTATAATTTTTGATTAAAGGGGTATTCCCACTTTAATGATCACTGTTAAATCTGTTAATGATTTAACAGTGATCATTTTTTTCTAAATATAATTAATTAACTAATTCCCACCCCTTATAAGATAATTAACATATACTTAACTGATTGTTGTCTTCCGTCTCCCCTGGTTACGGCCACCGCTCTTCTCCAGAATCGTGGTGGGCGCGCTTGCACAGACGACCTCTCTTCTCCTGGCCGGGCCGCGTGCGTACTCCCGAAAGCGCACGCCGGCGCCGCGCATGCTCTATGATGACTTCTTCCAGGCCAGTATAGTATACTTGCCAGGAAGAAGTCACCAGGGCGCATGCGCGGCAGCGTGCGCGTTCAGTCCAGCGTGCAGCCCGGCAGGGAGAAGACTTCAATCAAGAAGGATCCCGCCCCCTGCCAAAACCAGGAAGTGGACGGCGCGTCGGGAGCAGGTAAGTATGAAATGCGCAAATGGGAATAACCCTTTAAGGAAAAAGCACTGGTCTCTCTGGTGGCTGGGGCCATGGGAGCATGCATAGAAGGGCGCTTTTTCCTGTAGTGTGCAATCATGGCCACTGCTGCTGGATTGCGATGAACAAATTACTGAAGCAAAGGAGGCAATATGGAGGATCACATTACATTAGTAAGTACCTTTTATTAGTTTTCTCTACATGATAAAAGCGATTTACTGAAGTGAGACAACCCCGTTAACCATTCCACGCATTTCTATTATTTCCTCTATTTCAATACTAATCACTACTTGGCCTCTCCTGCACTTAGCAGTACTTGTAGAGAACTACATTAGGGCTTGCATTTCTCTAAGAATATGTCAACATTATGAAAATAAATGCAATACCTTAAATGTGTGCTTTACCATTTTAAAGTTTGTAAATTAGGTTTGATGATGGGTTATTACTGAAATATGTCAATATAATTATAAACAGCATCTCACACTCAATAAATTAATCCGTTTGTTGACCTCATCCTTGAGCTGAAAAAACTCCCTATAAATTTCCATATCAATCTGTCTTCAAAAACCAAAATACAGATTGAAAGAACTTTAATGTATTTTAATATCAGTTCAGACTCTGCTACTTTAAAATTGTTCACTTCCTCCCTTATATATGCTTTAGTCAATGACTTGACAAGTCATTTCAGTGAGTTTGGAAACATGTACACTGCTAATGACAAACCTAGGTCTATAAAACTAAAACTGTCAAAGGACATTCTAATAAAAATTTGATTTACACTGTGTAATTTGAAGCGCTTGAGGAAGGTGTCAGTCACGTTAATTTGCTTAGTCCGTGTTCTGTCACTTAAATGGCTTTTCACCAATGACACCTGGATAAAGAATCATTGGTATTTAAAATATTCTAATGACCTCATGCGCACTAGTGTGTTGTGACCACGAGCTGTACAGAGCTACAGTAGCCACCAGTCGACTTTTATGAAGACCTACTGCCTCCACTGATTTCATGTCCCTTTGAATGCTGTATCACAGAGCTATTTAGCTCTTCTAGGTAACATTATCTCCATAATAATGTAGCATATCGAGCGCCCTATGTAATGAAATTACCCACCTATGTTCCTGTGCAGGTCAGTTCCAGCAGGGATGCCCTGTCTGGTCAACCTATCAGTGAGTCTGGCTGCAGGGCCAGTCAGGTCCCTGGCTTGGATTTCGATTTCGATCCCAGAGTTGGTGGGAGATTTAAGTCAGGTACTTACTAGTTGTCAGTGCCTATATGATTAGTTTAATTCCTGGCTCTTGTTTGCTTCTTGTTCTCAGTACAGTGCTGCATTTCTGTTGGATCTTCTTGTGTGTTGACCTTGGCTTATTCCTTGTCTACTGATGAGGCTTTTACTCATTCTCTTGGCTTTGACTCCCCGGCTTATTTCTGAATTAACCCATTGTCAGATGTTTTGGCTTCTATTGACTATCCTGGCTCAGAATCTAGCTTGTTCTACTCTCTTGCTATTCCTTGTCATTTGTTTGTTCTGCTGCCTGTGAGCTCACAGTTGTTTTTTTCCTCCTTACTCTGTAGACGTAACATGGTTCTCTATTAACCAAGTCCAACTGGCTGCTTGGCGGGCTCTTGTAAACACCTAGGGCATGCATGCTTAACCTGCAGCCCTCCAGCTGTTACAAACTGAGGTTCAGTAGGGTCCAAAGACTGCTAATGGAGGCAGACTGCATTGTTGCTATTGGGCCTGTGGACTATAAGGCCTAATACCAAGAGGCTGCTCTGCCACAGAAAACACAATATTATGGGGCACCTAGGGTAGCACAGCAGGTAGGGTAGCAGACCAGGAAAAACAATATCAGGGACAGTAGCAGGAACAATGTTGGGGGTAGCAGCAGGTAAGTTGTAGTTGGGAAAAGCTTTTAGAAAATCACCTCTGAGTTTCGCACCTTTTCAAGATCTGTGCAAATCTGACTTTTGTTATGGGGTGCTTTGATTTCTATGTATGTCCCTTGTCTTTGTACAACTTGGAAGTTGTACGAAGCCTTGATACACCTGTGTACATGATGTCCTATAGCACTGTGCTCGATTCTGAAATCTGTTCAAGTGAATATGTTTAAAACTTGCAAAGCAAAACAAAAATGTCAATACGTGAACCTGTGTTAAGTATCTGAATTGATTTAACAAGTTTGTCAATGAAGCAGGGCAGGCAGGCAAGGAATGAATGAGATCGGATGATGTGCTGGTTTGTTACAGTAAATATAATAATTTATGCAATAAAGTATTTAATGTTATATATATATATATATATATATATATATATATATACAGTTGTGTTCAAAATTATTCAACCCCCAATGCTGTAAAGGGTTTTAGGGAATTTAGTGCACATTTGTAATTGTGTTCAGAATGAAATCTTACAAGGACTTTTTAAAGAACCAAATGCAACTAAAATGACATCAATTGTTTTTGTAGTACAGTATTAAATGGTTTTTTTGTGATTTCTTCATTGACACAATTATTCAACCCCTTAAAGACTACCACTCTTAAGAACAGAGGTTCATTCAAGTGTTTTCGATCAGGTATTGAAAACACCTCTGGATGTCAAGGAGCAGCAATAAAGCATAATAAGCACCAATTCGGCAGATGTAAAATGACTGTGATACTCAGCTCCTTCTAGACATTTACTGGTGGGTTTACAGACATGGTGAAGTCAAGAGAATGGTCCAGAAGACAAGAGAAGAGGTGATTTCTCTTCACAGGAAGGGCAATGGCTAAACGAAGATTGCAAAGATGGTAAACATACCAAGAGACACCATAGGAAGCGTCATTCGCAAATTCAAGGCAAAGGGCACTGTTGAAACGCTACCTGGTCGTGGCAGAAAGAAGATGCTGACTTCGACTGCTGTGCGCTACCTGAAGCGCAAAGTGGAGAAAAGTCCCTGTGTGACTGCTGAGGAACTGAAAAAAGATTTGTCAGATGCGGGGACTGAAGTTTCAGCTCAGACAATAAGGCGCACACTGCGTAATGAAGGCCTCCATGCCAGAACTCCCAGGCGCACCCCCCTGCTGTCTCCAAAGAATAAGAAGAGTCGACTGCAGTATGCCAAAAGTCATGTGGACAAACCACAAAAGTTTTGGGATAGTGTTCTGTGGACTGATTAGAACTGTTTGGGCCCATGGATCAACGCTATGTTTGGAGGAGGAAGAACAAGGCCTATGAAGAAAAGAACACCTTGCCTACTGTGAAGCATGGCGGGGGTTAATCATGCTTTGGGGCTGTTTTGCTTCTACAGGTACAGGGAAGCTTCAGCGTGTGCAAGGTACCATGAATTCTCTTCAGTACCAGGAGATATTGGATGAAAATGTGATGCAGTCGGTCACAAACCTGAGGCTTGGGAGACGTTGGACCTTTCAACAGGACAATGATCCCAAGCATACCTCCAAGTCCACTAGAGCATGGTTGCAGATTAAAGGCTGGAACATTTTGAAGTGGCCATCGCAGTCACCAGACTTAAATCTGATTGAGAACCTCTGGTGGGACTTAAAGAAAGCAGTTGCAGCGCGCAAGCCTAAGAATGTGACTGAACTGGAGGCTTTTGCCCATGAAGAATGGGCGAAGATACCCGTAGATCGCTGCAAGACACTTGTGTCAAGCTATGCTTCACGTTTAAAAGCTGTTATAACTGGAAAAGGATGTTTTACTAAGTACTAAGACTGAATGTCACTTGGGGGTTGAATAAAACTGATAATGATGTGAGCACAGAAAAGACATTTGTGGTTATTTTATTATAAATGTTATGTTATATTTGTCTGACTTACAAGGGCCTCTTTGATTTAATTGTAAACAAGATGACTGAAATGATCAAAATCAATGTCAAACTGGCCAAAACGCTCAATTTCAGTGGGGGCTGAATAATTTTGAACACAACTGTATATATAGATATATATATACACACTCTTCGGTCAATTTCACATTTATGCTTATTTGTCTCAATTATTTATATTTCTTTAGGTATGAGAATAATATAAAATTGGAAGGTGTAAAAAGCTGAGAAGAAAACTGTGATGATGAAACTGTCTCTTCTAGAGATAAGTTTCTTTTATTTTTCCATTACATAAGCCGGCTTCGCTTTGAAATGCCACCTGGTATTGGGATGTGCTGGAAAGACTAACGCTAATGAGAAAGTGCCATGTTCATGCATCATTATTAATGGCTTATTAGTAGAAAGGGCATTGTAACAAGAGGAAACGTCTAGGGTGAGAGTCTGAAAGAATGCTCCTGTGATAAATATTGCAATTAACTGTGTGTTGTTAAACTTGGATATATATTTCATGAATTGGATACTTTTACATTATATTATGATAGTTTATATTCTTGAATACCATCCATGACACATGTATTAAAGGGGCCTTTGGGAATTAGAAATTAGGGTTGACTTATTTTTTCACAGAAACAGCACAACTCGTGTCCATGGTTGTGTCTGGTACTGCAGCTTACAAAGCAAAAAATCACAACTTACCCATATAAGTTTAAGGTATATCCTTAGTTTAAAGAGGTTTTCAAAGTGTTTTTTACTGATGACCTATCCTCTGTTACCACTTCCAACTGGTAATGCCCAGCTGTCAATTTTTCAACAGATTTCTAGGAGGAATAACAAAGAAACTGTACAACATTCTAAGAAACGATTTTACAGAGTTGTTATGTCTGGAGAATACACTATTGATTTAAGGATCAACACAATCGTGATCCATCTCTACTCACTTTTGTCGCCTTCCAGAAAGTCAATAGACAATGGAGAGGAGGCAATCATGTGACATCGATGTCAAGAATTGAATCCAGAAAAATATTTAAATTTGACACTATGCTACCTGGGGGCCTCATTGCAGATATGGAATTGTTCGCTTTTTTTTTTTGTAGAATCGGGGTGGGTGCCCTTTAGAGACCTGAGATCGAGGTCAGGCTGTATTACCAGCACCTCAATGTCTTTTCTCTGGGAGGCCACCACCCCTATGCCTCATATTGTCGCTCTGAAGCCCTCACCTACGAAAGAAGTGAGATGAAAAAAGAAAAAAGAATATCCAAAGTATTAAAACTAAAAGAAAAATATTTACGAATATAAGGAAAAATCATAAGGGAGATGAAAACAATGAGGGGAAATTTGTCCGTTCACAATTATGTTTGGTTTTGAAAACAGACAGGTCCAGTATGAATGAAATCACTAAACAACTAATAAAATTGTAATATACTTTACTTTTCATGTATATTTTGAATAGGAATGAAATGCTGAATATTTTGAAATATAAAACAACTCATAAGATTATATTTGTGAGAATGGAATTTTGAGCCAGAGTAGACCTGCAACGTGAGGAATGTGTCTTACCCCTCCGTAGAAATGAACATTATAAAAGGACCAGATTGATTGGATTCATTACATCCATAACCACCGAAGAAGGAGCAAGTTTTATCTCCGAAGCACATTTGGTTTATAATTCTGTCTCTAACATGCTATTTGGATGAAAATTATTTGTTTGGATTCCAATTCACTATCACTATATGATCAGTGCATAAAAAGCTATTCTATTTCTATTGAGCCTGCAAGTATAACGCTAACCCTTCAAGCCGACTAAAAGTCAATCCCTCAACCACGTGGGACGCTGGGAGAAGCAAGTACAGCACAGCAAGCGGTTACAGCATGGAACTTAAGCACTGGAAGCAAGACAAATATAAACAGGAGAAAACTCTTATGAAATGCTGAGTAACTCTTCTGGGTGGTAAAGTAACAGCATTTTACAATGTACTCTTTTATAATTGCCAATCAAGTATCAAATAAGAGACTTGTTATATTCACAAGTATTTCAGTTTGACATGGTGATATTGATACACAGGGATTACGAGACATTTTAATACCGACCCAACTATTATATTCATTGATTGAGACATCTCAATACATCTATAATTTTTTTTAATGCAATTTTTATATATTTTTATATTTTCTTATATTTTTTTAACATGTACTATATGTATGGAGTATATTAATTCATGAATTTATGGACCTACTATTACTACATCATTATTTTTTACAGTCATTGAGAGGACACCCAATATCAATTATCTATTGACCATTTACAGTGACTTGAATATCACATTATAATTTTATAGCGGTCCGGACAAATCATGTGTTTCTAAATTATATGAATTGTCGTTATATTAATTCTTATATATATGTAAATATTAGTTAGGGTTTAAGGTAATTAATTATCTTAGAGAGACATTTTATTCTAGAATACATGTCTACTATTTACTCAATATGAATTTCCCCTTTTTTGAATTTCTATTTTTTGTGGATAATAAATTGTACCATTATATATATATATTTTTTTTTTATTTGAGTGATTTGTCCATGCAACTCAGGGACATATGGTTCCTGCCACCTGCATATTATTATTTTTATATTCCTTGAATACATATGGCAGAGGGTGGGCCGTAGGCAGAGCACCCGTAGTATTATATCTGTAGAGCACCTGTAGAGCTCTATGAACACTAGTCACGTCCTTTTCCAGATTTGCAGGTCTGAGCTATAGACAAGATTTAGGACATCACTTCCACTGTGGATGAGGCCAGGACAATTACCTTTCTTCGTGCATGCACAGACAAGGTGGATTAAGGAGCATGCATTAGGAAGAGTAAGGGTATGTTCAGACGACGACAATTGTCGCGCGACACAAAGTCGCACTATTGTCGCGCGACAATTTTTATAATGGGAGTCTATGGTGTCGCACTGCGACATGCTGCGACTGCGACACGACAGTCGCATGATGTGAGTTCTTGTCGGATTTTCTGTCGCAAGCCGCATGTCGCATGCGATATTTCGCCCATTGAATTCAATAGGAATCACGTGCGACTGCGACTTATATGCGACAGTCATGCGACAGAATGTTGTTTGGGTGTCTGGTTTGTGACCCAGACACAAGTTTATAAAAAGGAGCTTGTAATTTCACATGGCCTTTTTCTTTTGTGGAGGAAGCTTCCATCTCACACACTTCTGCTTGCTAGAGGGACTTCTCACTTCCAGTGTGGCAGGTATGTTTTGTGTCTTTTTTTCAGGGGTAACTCAGTGTATTTAAGCCCCCCAACTGCGGGTAAATAACAGTAGTATCTGTTACTTGCAATACTTCAGGTGACTACCAAGTATAATCTATGTTAGAACGGGCATCCACTTGCTGGTTTTGGTTGGTTTTACTTGATAAGGTTACGTTCCTTGCTTTGTTCAGGTTCATGACACTGTGTATATCCGAAGCCATATTGGGCAGCCCACAAAGTTCCCATGGCGCTTCTTTCATTAGGCAAAGTTTTAACAAATGCTATGTATGTATTAGCTGCTTCAGGATATGTATTTATGCCTTCTCCTGATAATAAGAAATGTTGCCCTCAGACGGGTTTTGTATTTTGTGCTAGGCCTCATTGTGGGTTTGAGGCATTTAGTTAGCGGCTTATCTACGTTGTCCTTTTTTGGTTTTTGTTAGTTCTTATTCACTAAATGCTGCCATATATCTCCTGTCTCTCCTCCTTGTGCTTTGCAAATACTTTCATCCAGAATATTATCATTCATCCGTCTTGTCACATCGCATTTCTCGTAATCTATATATCATCTCTGTTAACCCCGGCTTTATCTGCCTTGGGCTACCCTGAGTTTCCAAGGTTATGAAGAGCCGGACCACTGTCTTTATGAATTTGAAGGATTTAGTGGCCTGTGTATTAGTGTAGTGTATGTAGTGGTACTGACTGTGTTGCAATAGTAGTGTAGTGTATGTAGTGGTACTGACTGTGTTGATGTAGTTTTGTATTGGGTATTGGTGGGGTATTGAAGATCTTACATATGTATTTGCAATCTTCTTTCAGAATGGCCGCGTCTCGCAGAGACATTGATGAAGAGACTGTCATATCTGCCGTTAACGAACGCCCATGTCTCTGGGACAGCCGTGACGTTAGCTATGCTGATCGTGTCCAAAAGAAAAAAGCTTGGGAGGAAGTTGCTTGTGCAGTCTACACAGAATGGCCAGCCCTGTCCTCCAACCAAAAAACACTTAAAAGTAAGTTAGTAATATGGTTTGAACGAAGTGTTAGTCATCAATAATAATGGGGTGGCATTTATATGTTGGACATCATTTTGATTCTGCCCTAGGCCACCTCCCAATAACATGTCTGTCAATATTCTGGTCATGTTGGTCACAATGTATACAATGGTAGTCATTTATACTATGGCCCATATTTCGAACAGGCATCCTTAATTCGAATATGTGTCATGATGACATAATTGTTTACCTTTGTTCGTTTTTTGATTTTGTTTTTGTTTTTAAATAAAGTGAAGACCCTGCGAACTCAATGGAGATCCTTAAAAGACTGCTACACTCGGGAGTTGCGTTTACTAAGGGACGAAGGTCGAAGTGGAAGTTCACCCTCTAAGAGGAAGCAATACCTATATTTTGATTTGCTGGACTTTTTAAGACCTGTCCTTGAACCCCGACGGTAAGAAATGGTGGTTTAATGTTGGCCTAATGTGTGAAGGAGTGTGAAGTGTGCCCATCCCATGTGCTGGCTTTGTCCCCAACCTTCCAAGCATGGATTGTGAGCAATACCTGCCCTTGTTTTCTGCACAGACAGCTACTTATTTTTAGGGTTAGAACTTGATAGTGAAACGTCTTTTTGTCTTTTGCTATTAGCAGATTTGCACACACATTCCATGTGGGAACTCTGTGGGCCAAGGCACACATGTGATTTATCCGTTTGTGTTTCTGATAACTGTTCATTGTAGTTCCAGCGGAAATCTCCATCCTCCAAGTGGGGCCGAACAGGACCAGGACAGTTCGGATGCCCCGCCCGAGTCAACAGCAGAGGCGGAAACATCCCAAGCCAGTGAAGTTCGTCCAGCTGCTGCAGCTCGTGAAAGAAGGCGACGTGCAAATGAGCCCAATGTGCCCCTGTCTGGCCAAATTACATCACTTCTTGATGAGCGGAGGGGCCTAATGGACGACCCCAACTATCATTTTGCTATGTTTGCTTACACAGCACTCAAAAAGCTTCCAAAACCACAAATGGATGCTTGTCGCAAAGAGATGTGGGAGGTGGTGAACAAATACATATCAAATTCCAACACTTTAACAGGAAGCCAAAGTAATCCCATACAAACAACTAACATACAAACAACAACCATGCCAACTTCTGCCCCACTTCCTTACTATCCTGCTCCCACAAACACATACCCAACGACCTTCCCCGTACAGACAAACCCACACAGCCAGTATAACACGCAACCTGCAGATTTCTCGAATATGGCGCCACAAACGTACGTACCGAACTACCAACTAAGTAACCCATATCCGTCACAATATTCTACATACCATGGGCAGTACTCCGGCCAAATTCCCAACCCACTTACACAATCTGCAAACATAGTGCCCACACCCAGCATGCCACCATTTGCACAAACACAGCCATTGGAGCCCATCCATCAGAATCTTCCGCAACACACTACATTGCCATCAAGCCAGACTTGGAGTCAAGCCACTCCTCAAGAGACCCGTCCATCCTCAGCACACTCCACAGCTGCAGGCTCGCATTCTAATTCTTCCGCTTGCCAATCTCGAACACCATCTGCCAGAGCCACACCGGAGCCAGATTTTGCCCAGTTCTCTGATTAACCTACATCCAATTCCCCACACATTCATAACACATGTTAGGATATTTTGGTTGAACTTGGTGTTTGGTTGTATTATGTTTCTTCCTTGTTAAACTGTATTCTGATGCCTGTGCACCCAACTGTGGGGATGGGAGCTGGTTTTCAAGGGCAATATGTGTTTGAAAATGGCATCGCATGTGTTGTTTTAGTTTTTAAAAAACTTCTTGGTCAAAGATCCCCGAATTAGCTATCTCACAATGGCGGCATCACCTAACCATAGAACTTACAGTTTCCTCTGGCAATGTCCAGGGAACTGAACATAGAGAATATGGTTCTGAGGCTAGAAGAGCAGGAGTTATGTGCCCCCTGCTGTTCGCGCATCATTCCCAGACTATCATGTTCTATTCCAACTGTATAGGTACTATGTGACTTATATGGTGATGTTCTAAGTCAGAGCATCACCAATAGCTTAAAGGGCAACCAGTGTGTTTTGCAATTTTTGTCAGTTATTGTACTAATAAGATTATGTGTGACACCTATTTTGGCTCTCTGGAGTGAGCCTGCACACCAGTCTCCCATTCGGGACCGATTTGATGTTGCCCGCAGGTAAAGGGGTATTTCCACTTCCGACAATGGGGCAATATCAGGGTGATCTGGCAACATTGTCTGATAGTTGTGGGCCCCACCGCTGGGACCCGCACATATATGGATTACGGGCCAATGTAAGTGAATGAGGTCTTGCCCCCCACGTCAATAGATACTAATTTCCTTTGTAATTTGCCACCGACAATAGTGGAGCATAGGCTTGTCTATTTCCGTGGCCTACATATAGGTGAATGTGAGAATAGAAAACCTCCTTCGTTTACGCTGCCCCCATATCCATATAGATGCGTGGCCAAGCGGGGGAAACCACAACTATCATACTATGGGTGCTGCTCAAAACGTCTAGCCACCATCGCCAGAACAGGGATTACCCCTTTAAGGGAAAGACATTTTTTACGGCTAATTACTTAGGACACATCTGGAAAAAACACTGTGGCACTAGTTTGGTCACGATGACACTGGCTGACCTGTTAAATGTGCACTTACCTTTTGAAAACATCTATTTGTTCAACATGTTAATATGTTCCCACCAAGATGTAAGTAACTATGCTTTACAAAAATAAAATGAGCTTGGAAGAGCACGGTGCTGACAGTTTACACATCGAGGCTCCTCTCTCTCTGGCAAACACACCAAGTATGTTTGTTTCACAGGGACTGGTGTCATCATAAATATAAAGCGAGGCATGGGCATCTAAAAAATGCCAAAACAGGGGATAGGGTGCTGCAGGTACAGAGAGAGAAGAGCCTCTATGTAAGGCAGGCATGTCAGACTCCCGCCCTCCAGATGTGGCAAAACTACAACTCCCATCATTCCTGGACAGCCTACAGCTATCAACCGACAGAAGGGCATGATGGGAGTTGTAGTTCTGCAACACCTGGAGGGCCAGAGTTTGGACATGCCTGGTGTAAGGGTTACACACACTGCTCCTAGATGCTGCATAGCATATAATAAAGACAACATTAGACGCAGCAAACTGGGGACACATCTGCATGGGACATACACAGATGTCTGCCACTGGCCAGGGCACATTTAACGTGTCATTTGTGCTCAGGAACTGATGCAAATACATCCCTGTAAACAATGTGGTGTTGTTTTGCTTTGATTATATGTTAAGCCGAATTCCCCCAAAAAAAACAAAACATGCAAACAGACAAACACATTTATGTTGTGTGGCTTGGGACAACTGTAACCAAATAATGGCATTTATAAAGTAATAGCATAATGCTGACTTGCAAGGAACAAACTTTTATTTTACAATGTAAAAAAAACATAAACAGGCCGCATTTTGCCTTTGCAAATAAATATGTTTACAAAAACACAATATTCTCTAAGATTCTTTAACATCATTATGATTACAAGTGACTTAGGTAATATGCATCAGGCTCAAAAAACAATGCTTACATCAAACAGATTCCAACTGCCAGGGACGGACCCTTCTGGTGACAAAAAGTATGCCGCAAATTGATCACGTACCATCATGGATTGCCGTATGGAATGGTAAGGCTGATGTTGTAAGGCTGGAAAAGGATTAGTTAACATGTCCGACTCAATCCGTTCATCTTGAAGGCGAATTAAGTTATGCAATACACATGCACATTTAACTATTAGTTCAGCAGTATCAACAGAAACATGCATAGCAGTGTGGAAAATTCGCCATTTTGACGCTAAAATGCCAAACGCACATTCAACCACCCTACGGGCACGACTTAAACGATAATTAAACACACGCTTAACAAGGGTTAAATTACGCTGTGGGTAGGGTCGCATAATATTGGGGGACAGGGCAAATGCCTCATCACCCACAAACACATAAGGCATGGCATGTTCAACAGTTCCAGGAAGAGCAATACTTGGGGGAATGTGAAGGGAACCTTCATGTAGGCGCCTACCAAATGCTGATCGTTGGAGCAGATTAGAGTCACTACTGCTTCCATATCCCCCGACTTCAATCACTGTAAAGCAGAAGTTGCTGTCCACCAGGGCCAGAAGTACAGTAGAAAATAATTTTTTGAAATTATAAAAACGTGAGCCACTAAATGGTGGTTTGTGAAGTCGAATGTGCTTCCCATCTAATGCACCCAGACAATTTGGGAAGTTAGTTTTGTCCAGAAAACCTGCAGCTTTAGACAACCACATGGATTCGGTGTGCTCAGGCATCACTCTCTCTTTCAAGACCATCCAAATAGCCGCACACGTTTGCTTGATTATTCCATGCACTGTTGATTTCCCACACAAATACTTAAAATGGACAGAAGAAAAGCTCATTCCCGTGGCCAAATACTCTTGGGAGAAAGGAATTTAATAATCAGAAACAGATTTTGCAGGGGCAGCAAATAAAAATATACTACGAAACTATATACCTCAAAGTGATACTGAGTCTCTCCACTGGAGAAATAGCCCGCTGCATATTTGTATCTTGCCGTGTCAAATGCACACGCATTGTCCAGCAGGTCATCAAAAACCATAATGCTCATGCGATAATAGTTATGAAATTTCAGGGGATACTTGCGCAAATCTGAGAAAAGCAACTCAAAATGGCCTTTTGTTAAACGTTGGTAGTGTTGAGGATGTACCCAAGTCCTCCCCTTCAAAGCACGCATCATTCTTCTTTGCTCATAATGCAGAAGATGAGAACAAAAAATAGAATATAAAAGAATCTCACTTTCCATAGTGCTGATTGCCAAAGATTCCACAGTCAGGACACTGCAGACAGCCATTAGCAAAGTGCCCATGATCTCCTTTTTTTTTTCTAAAGGAAAGAAATGTTTGTCGCGCGACAAAACAAGCCAAAAAAGTCGCACGACACTCATGCGTCTGCGTGTCGCCGCAAAGTCGCATCTAAAAATTGTCGCGCGACAATAGTGCGACTTTTTGTCGCGCGACAATTGTCGTCTTCTGAACATACCCTAATAGAGGGACAGCTGAGGCCGGGGAGTGAGAGAGCTGGGAGCCAGTGGCAGCAAGCAGGTAAATATATTTCACTTCTGTAGGTCTGACCACGAGGGAGGTTTGCAAACTCCCTCAAATAGGCATCCAACTCTCTTAACGATGCAATTTCAAAACAAAGGGCACTCCTGTATATTTAGAAAAGGTTTTCTTGACTTTTATTTTGTTACACACCCCCCCCCCTCCCCGCTTCCTTCCCCTTCTGTTGATGGAAATTATTTACTTGAATAAATCTGAGCATGTTACAATTTAGCTACGATAAATAATGAGGCATAAATGTCTGCTAGTGATGTAAGACCCTCAGGTAATTTATGACAAGTGTTAAATGCAGCTTGATAACTTACACTTGCCATTTAGCGGTTCTAATTCCTGCGTTGTAGGTTGAGTTGAGTTATTAATAGAGCAGCATTATCACTTCTGGTCATATCTGCAAAATGTCATTGATCTAAAACAACGTCTCCTGCTGGGATGCAGAAGTTCTCTTTTGTAAGCTGATTCACTCTTTATCAGCAGGCTGATTTAATTTAAAAAAAAAAATTCTTAAAGTGCACCTGCAGCCAAAAAGGAAACTTGACAGCAAAACAGAACCCTTACATGAACTGAGTATAGATATGTCTGTTTTCAGCGCGTATTAGTCCTCATAGCGATGATTTTTTGACACTTAATCACCCAAGGGACTTTCATCATCCTTACCTCAAATCAGAAAGATACCTGATAAAAAAAAAAGCCTTAGCCTACATGCACACGACGTTGTTTTTCTCGGCTTCCGTTTCAGTTTTTTTGCGGACAGGCTAGGAACCCATTCATAGAATTGTTCCTATTACCGAGGCTGTAAACTTCCCTACTGAACCCTGTTCTGCTTCAATACTATGGAATGATTCATCCCTATCCTTTCCTTGGACTTCTATGCAGTAAAATAAAAGTTTTAAAGTATTTTCTACCACTGTCCCTAGCGCCTGCTGACGTCTCTCCCTGCACTAAGTACATTGGTAAATGGCTGAATCCAAGATGGT
Source organism: Bufotes viridis (assembly GCA_033119425.1). Taxonomy (NCBI): domain Eukaryota; kingdom Metazoa; phylum Chordata; class Amphibia; order Anura; family Bufonidae; genus Bufotes; species Bufotes viridis. The sequence continues at coordinate 40,474,205 of CM065591.1, read as the reverse complement.
TGAGGCTATTTATAGGGCTGTGACATCACAGGGCTGGCTGGCTGCTGATTGGCTGTATGCATGGCATTGTGGGTGATTCATTGTTCCCACAGTTTCTTGCTCCATGTCCTAGCATGTGCAGCAGCCATTTTAGCAAAAAAAATGCTATTTGATACGACAAAGCGTGAGGAAATTCGGATTCAGTGCAAATCAAATTTTTCCAGAAATTCGGATCGAATTCCACTTCGTCAACTTTTATTCGCTCATCTCTCCTCAACACTAATTCTTATATGAGCTAGAAAATATGCTGAAAAATACTCATCATATACTACTGGAGCTAAAATGCCATGGATGTCTAGAACTAATGAAATGGGGTAACCGTCAAGCTCTTTTTCTGTTAGTGTAAAGTTGATAATGTTGGCTGCTGAAGGGTGATCATTTCTAGAGATGCGCAATTCAATTTGCGCAATTCGCACGAGTTCAAAGAAATTTGATTTGTTCTGAATTAATTTGTCATGAATCACTATAAATCAGATATACCCAGGCCACTCTGCTTAATGATATTCTTCCCGTTTGGTGGCCAATTTCAGAGTGAAGGCTTTGAAGTTATTACTTTCCCAACTGCGGACAGTAAATTTACGTTGACGGCTGGGCATTTAAAAATCTATGCATGCAGCAGGTGCCATGGCTGCTGTATTAAAGAGAAGACATCCAGCTCTCGCCGGTTGCAGACTTTTAACCCTTAACATACTGTGGTACTGTGATCAACCGGGTGTGCTCCAGCTCCCCCCGGGGTGGATCGGGGGGCCAGAGAATGTATGCAGGAGACTCCTATGTGATGGTACCATAGATGGTACACAGCATTTAGGTGGAAAAACCTTCCTCAAGGCAATAAAATTGAGGGATTCACAACAGGGATGACTATAATCCCATGTGGATCCCTCCCTACTATGAACCTAATGGTATTTTTGCTTTCATAAGTAATAGGGTTAAAACCAGATGCCAAACATGGGTGGATCCAACATGGCCACTCGATTATTGCAACAACACTGTCCCTAGAGCATAAGTACTTGTCACATCTTTCCCTATACTCAGCTCACAGGACAATGGTGGAGACTGCGCAGGATGAGGATTTTATAGGGTTGTGACATCACAGGGGGTGGGTACCTGTGGATTGGCTGGCTGCATGGCATTATGGGTCATATCGCATTCCCGGGCTCCTTACTTTCAATTTGTAACAGATGTAGCCATAATTTTAGAAAAACTTAAGTTTTTCCATGAAGCACAAGAAAATTCGGTTCTGTTGAGAATCAAAGTTTTCCTAAACTTTGGACTGAATTCCACTTTAAATGCTTCGCTCAAAACGAATCATTTCTATGGTTATGTGTACATTTTGTAATGGTTTGGGAAGGTATAGGCCCAAGACCTTTTTCTATGGTCTTTCCCTGACAACCACAGATAACTACGCATATGGAAGCATGGCAATACCCACATCCATAGAGATAAGGGAAACATTTGTGCAATTAGTGTCTAATCAAACACTGTTTTCTGTAGCCTGCATGTTTTCTCATACATTACAGGCTGCTCTGTCCCGTTCAGTATGACATCTGTCAGACAAGACGTCTTATAGCCCACACTGTAGCTTCTCTCTCTGCTATCTGGAATGCAAATCTAAGCTGACCTGTTAACAATCAACTAAAATAAACTTAAACAAAAAGGCATTTCAGGTTAGAAGATTTAGTAGAGCAAAGAGAGGAGTTACAGACTGAGCAGTCAGAGAGCTCGTCTGACAGATTTTACAATGAATGAGACTGAGTAGGCTGCAATGTATGAGAAAATATCCAAGCTGCAGTAGCAACTGCAAAATGTTTCATAAAACAAATTGAAATATGCCTTTTATCCTTAATGCATCCAGTGCAATAAAAATCATCCCTAAGTTGTCCCCATCTTATAAAAGCTCTTGAACCCATTGTTTCTAAATTCTGCTCTTCATGCCAGCTTACAGTATAATACTTGAGCTACACGTTTCAGAAATTCAGATAGAAAATATCATTTCTGCATATGAATGCAATGGCCGTCTAGTAAGTCAGTCAGTTTGGAAAGAATCCTAAAAAAAACTATTCTTTATCCTCCACAACATGACTGCTTTTATTATCATGTCCTGGCACACTACTTGGCAGAATGCTGTAACAGCAAATAGAAGCAAATATTAAGGTGACATGATGGTAAACTGTCTATAAGATGCATGTATCTCACACAAAACACACCAACTGTTGAAGAAACGGAGCAAGCCTTGACGATGGATGGCTCCAGGCCAAGCCTACACCTCTTTATTTTCTGCTTAGCTGTAGATTGCTTTAATCCCCATCATTCATTTTTACAGCCCATATTGTGAATTCAAAGAAAATCCTCCATTATTTCTTTACAGGATTTATCTTTTTTGGAGAATGAGTAATATAAATTACTTGTTTCAATAGGCCAGGATGGACATAAGATTTGGCAAGAATGACTTGAATTTGTTGGCACCATATAAATACGTTTCTCAGTTCAACTACTCGTAGGATTCCATTGTGAAATAATGCATTTTTTTTAAAGGAGTATTCTCATCGTACGCCTTTAAGGTGTATTCAAGGGATGCATCTTATCCACAGGATATGCCTCAACCCTTAAATGTTTGATTTGGGTCCCACCTATGACACCTATACATATCTCTAGATCAGGAGTGTTCTGTTTTAGAGACTGCTGAGCAGGAAAGGAATAAAATAGTGTTATTAAAAATAGATACTTCAGAATTAAACATATTTAATAAAACAGACGTGTCAGGAGAGGGGACTGAGCATTGCTAAGGAGACTTTCTTTAGTTTTGAGCATTCTACTGAACATTGAAGATACCTGTCAGATAAGCATTAAAGATACCTGTCAGACAGTGATAGGCCACATGTGCATAGTCAGCAACTGGGGCTAGTGACAAGAGGCGACTGAGAGCATCTGTATGTTACTGTACACACAGGCCTCTTCAGTGATCAATAAAACTGAAGACTAAAGAGAGACTATATTTAGCTATGCTGTTAGAGCTTTTGTAAGAAGACTCTAGAACAAAAAGTATAAAGTATATTACAAAAATATTTAACATCCCTGTCCCTACACAATATTAAAAAGATACTGGACCATAACAACAGTTACATTCTCTATGCATTCAAGCCACAACCAACAGTCCTGGTTAGGTTTGGTTCGTACAGTTTTAAAAAAATTAACTGCACCTGGTTTGCCAAGGTGGAATAGCTTAGCATAAAGGGGTGTGACTTACCATAAAAGTGGCATTGCAAAAGACGTTCTGATTTGAGGATAATTGAGCCAAAAGTTCTGTCACAAAGTAAGCCAACCAATATATTGTATGAAGGTACAAAAAGTATCGACCCCCCCACCACCACCACCACATTTATCACCCAGCCTTAGTCTCTAGTGGTTTCGGCATAGGCAATATTCGAATTTGTGATATTTGCAAATCTTTGGCTGAATATTCGCCATAAATTCACAAATTTGAGAATTCGTGATCTCCAGTCATTATTTACTTGATTGCGAAAATCATCAATGTAATATATTCGCGATAAAAAATACATTAAGGGGTAGGCAACTTTCCTATTGGTTGGTGCCGATATTCACGATAAATGCGCAATAAATTCATGCTAAATTCCCGATTAGAATATTCTTAATCAACACTATTCGCGAATACGAATATATAGCACTATATTCGCAAATTCTCGAGGTGGCGATATTCGCTATTAAAATTCGCGATTTGAATATTCGCACTCAACACTATTAGTCAATTGGATAAATGTGGCACACCTTTAAACTGTCTAGTCTAAGGGGATTGCATTAGAGGGAAATGGAGCGATTTTGTTTGTTTTGCCTGTGGTGTAGGCTTTGCTAAATTTTTATGCTCTTTGGCCATGCCTAGTATTTTACATTGACATAAGACACACAGATGTTTTGCAGACAGAGTTAAATTTTTGTCAAATTTATAATTTTCAACTTTTTTAAAAGTTGAAAAAAAAGTTGCACATTTACTCCAGTCCCCAGATGGAATAAAAACTGACAGCCCCTTTATAATAAACAACATTAGGCTGATTAGACATTTGGTAAATTTGTTGCAAAAAATGTCTTAGTTTAGGGAAATTTACTAGTTTTCTGGTCAGAGAAAAGGTTCCAAACACTCTGATTTGTAACTTTTTAAATACCACTGTGACTAAATGTAATTAGATTTCTTTGAATAGGCAATTGGAAAGGATGGAGAGGGGGCAGGGCTAGCAGCCCTGATACATGTATCTTTTTTACGGCAGTTTTCTAGTGTAAATGAAGAATTTAAATCTATGGCAACTCGGGGTTGCCGTAAATCTCAATTTTGGCACATGAACTTCTAGAGATTGCAGCTAGGCAACTATTTATGATGATGATGAGGGCTGCACCACTGGTAATGATGAAGTCTGTGACCATGGTAGACCATGATCTCGAGACCAGCATATCACACAGTGATCTTGATAAATTTATCCCCAAACCATCTACATTTAAAATGGTTGTGCAGCAATATATATTGATGATCTATCCTCAGGTGTCAAACCCCCACCAATCAGATGTTTGAAGAGGAGGCGGCACTCCATGTGAATGCTCCTTCCTCTTCATTACACTACACGTCGTAACCTGTGGGGAGGTGGTGTAGTGTAATTAGAAGTACTCGCTTTATTCAAGTGAATGGAGAAAGTACTTGTTATTACCATGCACCATCGAAACTTCCAAGACGATGGGCAGTGTAATGAAGAGGAAGCTGCTTGACGATGGTGCAGGGTGTTGGACCAAGCCAATCTGATATTGATGACATATCCTGAGGATAGGTCATGAATATGTGTGTTGCTGCACTACCCCTTTAAGACATGATTACTAAATCTGCCCCATAGTATTGGGCTTTGTCGGTGCAATTACATAAGGTCACACTTCAAAAACGTGTCAAAGCCCTTTGGCATACATGTGCACTGTCCTCAACGAAGTGGTGCCTCTCCAGCATTTGGTTTGCCTTTCAATAAAAAAAGATATGAAACATAACGTAAACCTGTTATTATAAAGAAAGAAGAAGTGACTGACCTGAGCCAAACAAAAGCATATTCCATGTAAATGCAATTCTCTCCAGTCATCCCTGGATTATGTGATTGTTATATAACAGTCACATCTCTCCAGTAAATCATATGGTATCTTAACATCCTGAAAAGGAAGCATATAAGAAATTCATTATTTATTGAATTATCATTACAAATTTTTTTGTGACCCCGGGTCTCTAACGTTCTCATCACGTTTCGTTCGAGTCTATGAGAAAGAGCTATTTTCCTCTGCAAATCTAATTGAACATTTATTATGAATCAGGGTTGATTGCAATCCTGATCCTATTGAAGCAAGAACAATTTTAACATCTGACAATATTATAGATTTCCAAGTAGCTCACTTGAAAATCTTTATTACATGTCTAAATTTTCATTTACTTTGTGCCGCAGGTACTTGCACATAGATGGTCGTGGAGTGCAAGAACTGAATCCTCTCGTGGCAAAGACTATTCAATACAATGTGAGCAAAATTACAGCTGAGACCTACATTATCCTTACCGCACGGTGCAGGGAACAGAGGAAAATCTCAATACTTTAAACTGCAATGTCCAAAGGTCCAGAGTGAATGAAAAATCCTACATAAAACTGACGCAGATAAACGGATCCGGATTGCACAAAATCTTGTGTTTCGAGCCACACAAGTAAAGCAGCAGGAGATTAGGGAGGTTAACAAGTGGCTCAAGAACTGGTGTAGGAAGGAGGGGTTTGGGTTCCTGAAGAACTAGGTCAACTTCTCAGTCTACAGGCTACAGGCTCTATCGTAGGGATGGGCTGGACCTCAATGGGGAAAGGGCAGCTGTTTTGTGGGAGATGATGGCTAGAAGGTTGGAGGAGTGTTTAAACTAGGTACTGGGGGGGGATAGAGACCTGGGGCAAAGTAATGGAACCGGGCAGGAATAGAAGGCGGTACTAGAACAGTTCAGAGGGAAAGTTGTAGGGTAAAAATGTACATAAACCTCTCAAATCTATGTATTCTAATGCCAGAAGCCTCATAAATAAAACTGGTGGACTGGATTTAGTGATGTGTGAAGAGAATTATGACATAGTGGGAATAACTGAGACATGGCTGGATGATAGCTATGACAGTGGGAATAACTGAGACATGGCTGGATGATAGCTATGACTAGGCAGTTAATGTACAGGGTTACAGTCTGTTTAGAAAGGATTGTCAAAACCAGAGAGGGGGAAGGGTCTGCCTTTATGTAAAGTCCTGTCTAAAGCCCACAGTCCGAGAAGATATAAGTGAGGGACACTGTGGGTAGAAATACATACAGGAAAAAACAATAATAAAATACTAATAGGAGTTTATTATAAGCCACCTAATATACCAGAGTCCACAGAAAATCTACTTCTAAACAAATAAACGAGGCGGCAGATCATAATGAGGGCGTTATTATGGGGGACTTCAACTACACAGATATATACTGGGAAATTAAAACCTGTACATCTCATAAAGGAAACAGGTTTTTGGCAATAACTAGGGATGAGCGAATCGACTTTGGATAAAAGATCTGAAGTCAATTCGCATAAAACTTTGTTTCAATACTGTATGGAGCGAGCGCTCCCTACAGTATTAGAATGCGTTGGCTCTGATGAGCCTTCGAGACTTCGCATAACAACTTTAGAAATTGATTTAGACTGTAAAAAAAGATTTCCTGAACTCGGGAACCGAACCCGAACTTCGCAAAGTAATAACTTCGGGTCATCGGAGCCAACACATTACACTGTATAGAGCGCTCGCTCCATACAGTATTGAAATGAAGTTTCATCCAAAGACGATTCGCTCATCCCTAGCAATAACCAAAGACAATTACCTATCCCAACTGGTTCACGACACGACTAGAGGGACGGCCATACTGGACTTAGTATTATCCAATAGACCTGACAGAACAACAGATGTGCAGGTTGGGGGACACCTGAAAAATAGTTACAATAAAGTAATAACCTTACAATTGTCATTCAAAAGAGCATTTCTACAGGGAGGAACAGAAATAGTCCTAAAAAATAAAAATACAGCCATAAAATGGGATATTTTTAAAAACATCCTAAAATCTAATTGTGAGAAGTACATACCTTATGGGAATAAAAGGTTAAGGAACAAGAAAAAAAACTATACAGATAAATAGAAATGTAAAGAAAGGAATACATTTCAAAAAGAAAGCATTTAAATCACTAAAACAGGAGGGGAGCTAGGAAGCATTGAAAAACTATAAGGAAAAAAGTAAAATATGTAAAAGACAAATAAAAGCAGCCAAACTAGAAACCGAGAGATTAATTGCCAAAGAGAGTAAAACTAACCATAAAATGGTCTTCACCTTCAAATTTTACTTTTTACTGAGTGATGTTGCAGACAGCAACGAGGAGAAAGCAAAGCTATTAAATATTTTTTTCTCCACTGTATTCACTGAGAGAAAAATAATTAGAAATGAGAGAATTTCTCAAAAATTAGATTTGGCCAGTCGCATTTTCTGAAAATATTCGATTTGATCGAAATCTGTTTGTAGCGAATCGCGTTAAAAAACAGCTATTTCCTGGCTGCAAAAAGCCTGTAGAGTGGTGTAGAACACTGTGCTTTGCAGTAACATGCATAGGGAGTCTGCTTTCGTAGTGAAATAATACTGTGTGTCCATATGACATGAAGATGACAGGCATCACTCTTAGAATCATTGCACATGTCACCTATTTGGGCAGTTACGGGCCAAAACTGACCAAATAACTCAAGTGTGAACTCAGCCTTACAGGTCGATTTGTTAATGTCAAGAAGAAGCGCACTCCTTTTACACCATCATCAGCGGATTCCACATAGATGTCTACAGTACCTGTTCTATTAAATGCTTATACAAGTAGAGCCCCCTGACAGAGTGGAGAGGGAGTCAGCAGTAAGTTTGTGTTGACGTCACTGATTATTTTGCCCTTTCTCTGATCCATCAGAACATTAACCCCCCCCCCCCAAAAAAAAAAAATGGATCCTGTCTGTTGAGCATCCGCCTTTTCTCGGTTAGCATTTGGTCAGTAAGTAATCTATCAGTATTGCTAAAGCTAAAAAAAACAGGAGTAGATCCAAAACAGAGATAACACGTGAATCGAACATTTGCATGTCCTGCTTTTGGCTGCCAAATCCTAAGCCAATTCTGATGGAACCATACAGGTCTTACAGCTGCTACATAGGCAGGATCCGCTGTGCATCTCATTTTTCCTCCCTTCTGACAGATCAGAAGAGTCAAATAAATGATGATGTCAACCAGGCCAAAAAGGCAAAATAGTGTCCCAGTCATGTAGTAGGGAGGTTGGGAACAGCTAGAGAAGTCCACAGAGTGGCCCAGTGACATAGTGGTGAGGAGACAGAAGCATGAGGCGATCACAGAGTGCCTCAGTGACATAACGGTGAGGTGGCCGCAGCATAAGGAGGAAACCACAGAGTGGTCCACTGGCATAGTGTATAGGTGGCAGCAGCATGAGGAGACCACAGAGTAGTGATCTGGCAGCAGCATGAGAAGACTATAGAGTGGCCCATTGATATAGTGACATACTGTTAGATAAAATAATTAAAAGGAAATGAATACTCCCCAAAAAAGCTGTAGTACAATGTAACTTTTATGTGGCAAATAAAACGTACTTGTTTTTTCCACTAATGCACCCCAAAAAAGGCTGTAATACAATGTCATTGCACCGCAGAATGGTAAATGATGTACTTTTTTTTTACATTTATACACCCAAAAAAAGGCTATAGTACAAAGTAACTGCCATAAATACACCCTGCAACATAACACTTGCACCCCAATAACAAACAAGGTTTGCTGGAATTACAGAGGTATTATCTAGTGCAAACCAAAAAGTAGCAGTATAATAGCAATTTGGATCCCCAATAAGAGCAGCAAGGTGTAATAGAATCACTCCTATTACCCAGGCTACCTATTACTCTATTGCTCATTGTTCTCCTTTTATAGAGTGGATGATGCCTACCTATGCTTTCCCTAAACCTTGAATTATCTTTCCCTTAACTTGTAAATCGTTTTTTTCACCACAATAAAGTATTTTCTAACACTGTCCTTAGCGCCTGCTGATGTCTCTCCCTGCAATAAGCACACTAGAAAATGGCAGAATCCAAAATGGCTGAGGGTATTTATAGGGCTGTGACATCACAGGGGCTAGTTGGCTGCATGCATGGCAGGTTGTGGATGAACCCTTGTTCCCAGAGTTCTTTGCTCCATGTCCTAACATGTGCAGCAGCCATTTTAGGAAAAAATGTGATTCGTTACCACAAAGCGTGATAAAATTCAGGGGAAATCGAATTTTTCCTGAAATTTGGATCAAATTCCACTTTGTCAACTTCGATTTGCTTATCTCTAACATTAATCCGGTGTAAGAAAATAACAAAAACACATACTTACCTGTTGTTGATTTTATGTGAGATTATGCTGGGTGGATGACATGACATGTCTATTGTTCTGTGTGAATTCTTCTTTTAGTTAATTAAGACCAAATTGTAAAGTGTCTCAAGGTGTGGACCCCTATTTTCAAAGGGATAGTAAGATGATTTGGGTTTGAGAGATCTCACAGAAATCCTTCCTCATATACGTCTGTGAGATTGCACAGTTTTTCTTTAGCCTTTGGGGTACTTCAGATCCAAATGTTATAGCCTTTCCTCAATGCCAAGTGATCCTCTAGGTTTCCAATACCTTTCTTTACTTCAGCAAGAGGTCAAGATTTAAGAGTTGACTCATTCACATAAAATTTCATAAAATCTCATGCCTCTGATGAAGTGGTGCGAATCCCGGGTAGGGCTATAAGATTTTATGAAATTTTATGTGAATGAAGCAAGTCTTAAATGTTGACCTCTTGCTGAATTGAAGAAGGTATTGGACATCTAGAGGATCACTCGGCATTGCTATAACATTTGCATCTGAAGTACCCCGAGGGCTAAAGAAAAAACGCGCAATCTCACAGACGTATATGAGAAAGGTTTTCTGTGAGATTGCGCATCACATGCAATTACTGACTAACCATAAGTAGAGACTGTGTGGAACTACTCTTTTTTTCTGTGGTTTTACAAGTGGAACTTTGGGATTACTCTTTATAGTTTCCGCTGAAATTAATATATACTGGATTGGATATCCGACTTCTTTATTTGGGTTTGAGAGATGAATGAATTTGATCAATTAGAAGTTCCGTGACCAGATCCTCTATGTCTGTGTCATCTATATGGGGATTTTCGGTACAATCGGTAAACTGAGCTTTGGCTTGGGTTATGAGTAAAGATCCTTTGGTGGTGTAATGGCATTGCAACATCAGTTTCCGGATAAATTGGTTTAAGTCAGTTAAGGGATGGATGGATCACTAGTTCACTGCATGGTGGGTGCTCAGATCAGTTGTCTCACCCAAACAGAAAGAAAAATTATATAGAAATGGTAAATGACCGGCAGTCTCTATCTGGAATCCACATAAATCTATATGCATATGTATTTAAAAGATTTTTTATTAAACATATGTATTATATAAAACCATTAAGAAAAAGGGATCACACTACAAATACCTTCACAAAAGTTTTAGCAAAAACACCAAAAATGCTTATGAAAACAGATCAAACAGATCAAATGGTAGTAATGGAGCGCTCCGCATTCAATACTTATTTAAAGCACACATTTGAGGTTAGATGCTGGTGGTCCTACGAACCAAATGCGTTTCGGGGCGCGATATTGTCCCCTTTCTCAGTGGCTACCACTGAGGAAGGGGACAGTATAGCGCCCCGAAAGCATTTGGTTCAGAGGACCCCCAGCATCTAACTATTGGCCGCATCACCTTTGGACCATCTAAAAAATTAGGGGTGAGGGTTTGCTGCTGAGCTGACCCTCTAAAACATTAGGGGCCAGTGCCTGCTGCTGATCTAACCATCTAAACAAATTAGTGGGGAGGGTCTGCTGCTGATCTGACCATCTAAAACATTATGGGTGAAGGCCTACTGTCGAGCTAACCAACTAAAACATTATGGGCGAGTGCCTGCTGCTGATCTGACCATCTAAAACATTTGGGGTGAGGGCCTGCTGCTGATCTGACCATCTAAAACATTAGGGGCGAGGGCCTGCTGCTGAGCTGACCATCTAAAACATTATGGGTAAGGACCTGCTGCTGAGCTGACCATCTAAAACAATATGGGCGAGAGCTTGCTGCAGAGCTGACCATCTAACAAATTAGGGGTGAGTGTCTGATGCTGAGCTGACCTTCAAAAACATTAGGGGTGATGGCCTGCTGCCAAGCTGAACATCTAAAACATTAGGGGTGAGGGCCTGCTGCTGAGCTGACCATCTAAAACATTAGGGGTGAGTGCCTGCTGCAGAGCTAACCATCTAAAAAATTAGGGGTGAGGGTTTGCTGCTAAGCTGACAATCTAAAACATAGAGGCGAGTGCCTGCTGCTGAGTTGACCATCTAAAACATTATGGCAGAGGACCTGCTTCCGAGTTGACCATCTAAAACATTATAGGCGAGTGCCTGCTGCTGATCTGACCATCTAAAACATTATGGGCGAGGGCCTGCTGCTGAGTTGACCATCTAAAACATTATGGCGAGTGCCTACTGCTGATCTGACCATCTAAAACATTAGCGGTGAGGTCCTACTGCTGAGCTCACCATCTAAAACATTAAGGGTGAGAGCCTGCTGCCGAGCTGACTATATAAAACATTATGGGCAAGGGCCTGCTGCAGAGATGACCATCTAAACAATTTAGGGGTGAGGGTCTGCTGTTTAACTGACCCTCTAAAACATTACAGGTGAGGGTCTGCTGCTGAGCTGACCATCTAAAACATTAGCGGCGAGGGCTTGCTGCCGAGCTGACCATCTAAAAGATTAGGGGTGAGGGCCTGCTGCCGAGCTGACCATCTAAAACATTAGGGGTGAGGGTCTGCTGCAGAGCTGACCCTCTAAAACATTAGGGGCCAGTGCCTGCTAATGAACTGACCCTCTAAAACATTAGGGGTGAGGGCCTGCTGCCAGGCTGACCATCTAAAACATTAGGGGTGAGGGCCTGCTGTCAAGCTGACAATCTAAAACATTAGGGGTGAGGGCCTGCTGCTGAGCTGACAATCTAAAACATTAGGGGTGAGGGCCTGCTGCTGAGCTGACCATCTAAAACATTATGAGCGAGTGCCTGCTGCAGAGCTGACCATCTAAAAAATTAGGGGTGAGGGTCTGCTGCTAAGCTGACCATCTAAAACATAGGGGTGTGTAACTGCTGCTGATTTGATCATCTAAAACATTAGGGGCAAGGGCCTGCTGCTGATCTGACCATCTATAACATTATGGGCGAGGGCCTGCTGCCAAGCTGACCATCTAAAACATTATGGGTGAAGACCTGCTGCCGAGCTGACAATCTAAAACATTAGGGGTGAGGGTCTGCTGCTGAGCTGACCCTCTAAAACATTAGGGGTGAGGGTCTGCTGCTGAGCTGACCCTCTAAAACATTAGGAGCGAGGGCAGCATGTTGATATGATGGAGGAGGAGAATGAAAAAGGAAGATTGAACCACATACCGTTTGTAGTGGTGGAAGGGGTGCATGGTAATACAGTGTATTCAATACACCATAAAAGCCACATTTAGAGTGCCTTTATGTTCAGCCACTTTCCTCTGGTGGAGTAGAGAAGTCAGGGGCAATCCAGGCCATGTTCATATTTATAACAGTCAACCGGTCAGCATGTTCAGTGGACAGGTGGATGCGCTTATCAGTTATTATGCCCCCAGCAGCACCAGCAGCAAATTGGGGTAGGTTTTGAGAAACCGCTGAACCACTAGGTAGAACACGTGGGCTAGCCATGGTATGTGTATGAGCTTGCTGAGCTCCAAAGCAGACACCAAGTTACGGCCATTATCAGACATAACCATGCCTGGTTGTAAGTTGAGTGGCGAGAGCCACAGCTCAGTCTGGTCCCTTATCCCCTGCCACAGCTCTGCGGCGTTTTGCTATTTGTCACCTAAGCAGATCAGTTTAAGCATGGCCTGTTACCGCTTCCGCAGTGCTACACTGCCTCTAGCTACTGACGGCTGACTGGTGCTGCAAGATGATAATTCAGAGGTGGAAGTGGAGATGGATTAGGAGGAGGAGATGGGAGGGTTGCAGCCACTAACGTAGGTTACCGGCGGCGGAAACCCTGATTGATGTAGGGTCTGCAATCCTTGGTGTTGGTAGCACCTGTACCATCCCAGGGTACGACTCGCTCCCGTCCTCCACAACATTCACTGAGTGTGCCATCAGGGAAATGTAACCTCCCTGGCCAAAAGCACTTGTCCATGTGTCAGTCGTTAAGTGCACCTTCCCAATAACTGCGTTGGTCATGGCACGGATGATGTTACGGGACACATGCTCGCAGGGGAGCACCCAGGAATTTTGTCTAGGGGGGGTCCTGGTGGAAAAAATGCTGATTCCAAAAAACTAAAAAACAAAACCACGCCCATTGCTATAAGCCACTCCCATGTGTAATAGGCCACTCCCACAATAAAAGCTGAAATTATATAATTGTTCTTACAGCAGGATTAACAGAACAACATGTTATGTATTTTATGGCTAGACAACTGCTCTGTGTCTCTCCTCACAGGTGCCCTGTAGTGTTTTCAAGTTCAGTGTACAAGGCAAGGTTGGGGTTTTTAAAGAATTCCGTTATGGATTCCGCTACCTGGTAGGTACCAATGTACCATAAATAACTTAGGGTCCGTGGAAGCGGAATCCATAACGGAATTCTTAGATAACCCAAACCTTGTACACTGAACTTGAAAACAGTAGTTTGCTCATCCCTAGTGCCCAGCACACCAAGTGTTACTTTAAATGGTAAAATGGATTACTATTAAACCACCTTCTCCTCACACAGGCCCAGCCCAACACACAGTGTTTGAACATCAAAATGGTGGATTATTCATCCTTCTCCTCACACAGGCCCAGCCCACTGAGTGTCTTAACATCAAAATGGTGGATTATTCATCCTTCTCCTCACACATATGCCCAGCCCACTGAGTCCAGAACACATCAAAATGGTGGATAACTATTGTTCCTTAGGCCCCTTTCACACTTGCGTTTTAGCTTTCCGTCCTAGAGATCCGTCCTCGGGTCTCTAGGACGGAAAGCTACTGATCAGGATTCTCCTAATGCATCCTGAATGGAGAGAAATCCGTTCAGGATGCATCAGGATGTCTTCAGTTCAGTACTGAGACGTTTTTTGGCCGCAGCAAATACCGCAGCATGCTGCGGATTTTGCTCCGGCCAAAAGTCCTGAAAGCATGACGGAAGGACGGATCCGGAATTAATGCCCATTGAAAGGCATTAGTCCGAATCCGGCCTTTAGCTAAAAGTCGTTTCCGCGCATCGGCGGATCCGACGTTTAGCTTTTTGTGAATGGTTACTATAGCAACCAGGACGCTAAAGTCCTGGTTGCCATAGTACAACTAGTGGGGAACGGCATACTTACAGTCGGCGCGGCTCCCGGGGCGCTCCTGAATGACGTCAGAGCGCCCGTATGCATAGATCACGTGATCTATGCATACGGGGCGCTCTGACGTCATTGTGGAGCGCCCCGGAAGCCGCGCCGACTGTAAGTATGCCGCTCCCCCGCTCCCCACTAGTTTTACTATGGCAACCAGGACTTTAGCGTCCTGGCTGCCATAGTAACACTGAAAGCATTTGGAAGACTGATCAGTCTTCAAATGCTTTCAGTTCACTTGCGTTGTGCCGGATCCGGGTGCACTTCCGCGACGGAAGTGCACGCCGGATTCACACAACGCAAGTGTTAAAGAGGCCTTACTTCACACATGCCGAACTCAGCACACCAAGTGTTAGTTTAAACGGTAAAATGGTGGATTACTATTTAACCAACTTCTCCTCACACAGGCCATTGCCCAACACTTGTTTTAACATCAAAATGGTGGATTATTAATCCCAGTATTATGCATTCAAAAGCTTGATGTGCTGGGCTATACACACGTGTGAAAAGAAGGATTTATAATCCACCATTTTTATATACCAGTTCCAAGTTAACTAACACTTAGTGTGTGTGCTGGGCAGTGGCACCTGTGAAAGAGAACAGAGCAGCCAGTGGCAGAGAGACTGAGACCAGCAGCAGACATTTCAGTCAGAGCCAAAGCTGCAGACTGGCTTTAATCTGACTAAAATGGCTGATACTGGGCTCAGTCTCTCTGCCACTGGCTGCTGAGTGCCCACTGCCCATCACTATTCTACCAAATACTTTTTCACTGAAGCAGCCAGCAGGACAATAGTAAAATAAAAATATTTCAAAGTCCTATATTGTTAAATCAGTTATATGACTGACTGAGGGGTATCAGGGTAATTACTGGGGTTAATATAACTGAGCTGAGGAGGGGTGCTGCAGGCAGGGCAGACTGACATTCTTTTACATTAACACTTAGTCTGGAACTAGTTGACTCACACTCACTGACGACTAGGGACAGGAGGACTGGATGGAGAGCAGAAGGCTGCAGCTGGGAGCCGGGACGGCGTGGTGATGGTGAGTCAGTGTGACTGTGACTGACCTGTGACGCAGCTCAAGCAGGGCAGGCAGCAGGCTCTAAGTTCCTTCACTAGTTCAACTTCACTGGCACTAGTCTGAGCCAGTGAACCGCCCAGACAGGGCCACTCCCTCTCCCCTAGCGTAGCTGAGTGCTTGCACCGCCGCACGCACAGCTCTGCCTGACTAGCTCCGCCCCCTAATTGAGTTAACTAGTTAGCAGCCCGGCCGCAGCACAGGTATTGCAATTGTGCGGGCGTCGGGCATGCAGTGTGGCCACACTGGCCAGGGGAAAAAGGAATTATTTAAAATTTCTGCTGGCAATCTAGAGGGGGTCCAGACCGTGCTTGCAAAGGTCCAGGTGCATTGCGGGAGGCATCCAAGCCTGCCTCTTGAACAGGAGATTGACCAGCACATAACACAGGGGAAGAGGAGGCAGTGGTATGACCCGCAGACACTGATTGTGGACCCAGGCGTTTGGTCCACCTATTAGGGTGCTTTGATGCCATGTGGCAGATCATGCTGGTGGTGATGAGGTTGCTAGTGTTCACGCCCTTGCTGATTTTGGTACGACAAGGGTTGCAAATGACAATTCTTTTATCGTCCACACTTTCCTCAAAAAAGCGCCAGACTGCGGAACACCTACCCCTTGGCAAGGGATATTTCCACAAGGGGGAGCTCCGGGGAACAGTTGTGGGCCTGTTTGGTGTGGCCCGCCTTCTCCCTTTTGCCACCCCACTGCCTCTTCCAGCCTGTTGCGGTTCTGCAGATCCCTCCTTCTCTGTACTGCTGTCCTCGCTCGGCTTGCCACCTTCCCAGGTTGGGTCAGTGACTTCATCGTCCACCACCTCCTCTTCCACTTCCTCAATCTGGTCATTCTCCTGACTTGTTGACCTAACAACCTCAGTTATTGACAACTGTGTCTCGTCTTCATCATCCACCTTGTGAAACACTAATTGCCGTTCCCCAGCATCATCATCTTCTGACTTTGGATGCTCACGTGTTTGGGAATCAGGGCACATGATCTCAATTTAAGAGGCCCAATTTAAGGAATGGCAATGAAAAGAGCTCCTCGGAATATCTGAGTGTGGGATCACTTGTTTGCCAAGACTCTCCATGGTAGGAGGAAGGAGGATTAGGGTGAGGATTCTGTTGACCAGACTGTTGGCTACTGAGACTGGACTTTGTGGAAGACAGGGTGGTGCTTAACCGACTCAAAGCATTATCTGCTGCTATCCATCCGACCACCTGGTTGCACTGCTCTGACTCCGAGTGTTATGTCCTGCGCCGCCCTGCAAACTGGGACATGAAGCTAGGTATCGTGGATGAGTGTGTTTCTTGTGCTCAGGCAGCAGGCACAGCTTCACCGTGCCCAGGACCACGGCCTCTGCGTGCGCCATCACAGATATTTTTAGGCTGCGCACACGTTTTGCAGGAGATGTAGCGCAGATAATGTCACTGTCTGCAGCGGCCAAACACTTGCAAGCTATTTAGCGCAGGTTGCGCTAAAAATATATATTGCTGCCAGATACAACAATAGTCCTTAAAAGGACTTTTGGGTCTCTAACAAGTTTTAGCAATTTAGTGCAGGTTGCGCTAAAAATCTATATTGCTGCCACACACAATAGTCCTTAAAAAGACTTTTGGGTCTATAACAATATAAAAACTAAAATATTCCTATTTCACTCCCTACACTATCTCTCCCAACTACTCTCGAGCTCTCCACGACTAAAACTGAGCCGAACACGTGTCATCTGGTGCTATATAGCACCCAATGGCGCGTTCTGGCCAGCCAATCACTGTAATGCCAGAATGGTAGTACTTACCTACATGTTTATTGCCAACAAACATGCAGGGAGGAGACTCATGCATTGTGCTCGAGCACACGCGGTATTAAGAGATATATATATATATATATAAATATATATATATATATATATCCTCTTATATGTATGTATTTATTCTGTCCTATCTATTGATGAATACATCCGGATTGCTATCTTTTTTTTCCCAAATTTACTTACCTCTGGCCAGCATGTGCCACAGGAAGTGACCTGACTATTTTTTTTTCTTGTCTTCCAAACTTAATTGCCTCTGACCAGCATATGCCAAAGGAAGTGACCTCATTTTTTTCCCCCAAGCTTACTTGCCTCAAGCCAGCATACGCCACAGGAAGTAACTTCACTTTTCTTTTTTTTTTCTTCTCTTTCCAAACTTAATTGCCTCTGGCCACAGGTAGTGACCTCACAAGTCTAAGCCACCTCTTTCTAAGCAATTGACTATTTATATGTGAGTTTTTATGTGTATGTACAGTATGCTTGTATATCTTGCTCCTGAGGAATGGGATTTATCTACTTCCTCAAAACGCGTCAAGCTCATTTTAATTGGAATAAAGCAACCTTTTGATTCCACATCCTGTGAGGTCCCTGTTTTTCACTCTGGCATAAGGAATCCATTACATCTGTCAAACGATCTCGGCTAATATAATATATAAACGGTTAATATACCGTTTCAAAACCAGTATCTACCTCACTCAGAAGTATGTAGTTTTTTATCTTTTAGTATGCAACTCTTCACTAACTAACATAACTAGGATTGGCATTTCTTTGTCGACCCCACACTTCATATACACTATGTTTATATTCCTTATTTAAGTTTTATCTTGCTCCGTAAAGGCCTGTATGACATAAGAATTGGCTCATGATTAAGTAGCCAAAAGCAGAAGTGGGTACAAAACACAGAAGACATGCAAATATTCCATTCACGTGTCATCTCTGTTTTGGATCCAATCCTGTTTTTTTTGGCTTTAGCAATACTGATGGATTACTGACCAAACGCTGACCGAGAGAGGGTTAACAGACAGGATGCATTTTTGGGGGGTTATTGTTCTGACGGATCAGAGGAAGGTCAAAATAATCAGTGACACCAACTTACTGCTGATAACCTCTCCACTCTGTCGGGGGCTCTACTTGAATGAGCGTTTAATAGAACAGATTCTGTAGACATCTATGTGGAATCAGCTGACGATGATGTAAAAGCAGTGCGCTTCTTCTTGACTCTAACATCGACCAGTAAGGCTGAGTTGATACTTGAGTTATTTGGTCAGTTTTGTCCCCGCGACTGCCCAAATAAGTGAAGTGTGCAGTGATTCTAAGAGCGACGCCTGTCATCTACAGTACATGTCATACGGACTCACAGTATTATTTCACTACCACAGCAGTTGCCCTATGTGTGTTACTGCAAGGCACAGTGTTCTACACCACTATACAGGCCGTTTTCTAATGTGATTCGCCACAAATAAATTCGGATCGAATCAAATCTTTTAAAAAATTCAGCAAAACAACCTAATCTAATTTTTGAGAAATTTGCTCATCTCTAATTATTGCTATCAGATGCTGCAATCATGTATGGATGCAGCATCTGAGGGGTACAATGACAGGGGTTGGCACAATCACTGTTACCTGTCATTGCACCCACTACTTACAAAGAAATGCGCTGTGTGACAAAGTAATTCATCACAAAGCAAATTTTTTTGTAAAATTTGGTGAAGAAACCGAATCAAATTTTGAATGCTTCGCTCATCTCTACTCAGTATCTCTCTGTTAATTAAAGGTAATCTTTTATGTTTTTATTTTCATTCATTAGTTTTAAGTCAGTGGATTAATTATTTTTAAAAATTGTAGCTATTTTTTTTTTTACTTTTAAAAACTTGCATGGGATGGACATGTTGAAGGTGCAGCTGCTTTATGGCAGCTGTAATGGATGGAGGTTACTTAATAGAGTCATGCAATTAGACTATTAGAATCTCCAGGAAGTGATAAAGTGCAGTTCCGTCCCCTAAATAGCAGAAAGTGACAGAAAACTGCACACAGCCTTATATCGGGTTCCAGTGTAGTGCACAACCCAAAGAGGGAGTGTGGAGCTAGAGAGAATGACAGATGGTGGAAGAGGCAATATGGGCGGTTTTAGTCCTCATGGTGGGTAATGCCTGCTCCAGCACTGCCCAGCAGGCTGTGTAGGTAGTAAATTCAGGGGCGTAACTCTTCTTCCCCTTAATGAACACCCTACAGTTGAGGTTTCCTGCCTGGTGGTGGCCAAGGTGCCCTTGGTTTTGAATGGATGATGGGGTGAAGGACCAGAGGATGCAGGAGGCAATGACCAGGCCTACTTGGTTATAATAAATAAAGTCAGTCTTTACAGAATAGATGAAGACACAGTTTTCAAGTATTTTACATGGCAGTAATTCTCCAGAAATCTCTTTATAGAGTATAGGCAGTGTGATATTCCCCTTCCATTTCAAATTTAGATGGATCCAGCGCTATCAAATAAAATATAACTTTTATTCAGGTGAAGTTCATGGTGTCCTTGAAGGGGACACGTTGATGAAGGGCTATTTTCTCGAAAAGCGCCCCCTTCGAGGACACCATGGAGTTTTTTGGATTTATATATGTATATATATTGTGGGGAGTTGCTCTGGTAGACAGCGGTGCGGGTGCAGTATAGAGGCAAAGAGAGTCCAGGTAGTGCAGCAAACAGTGTTTTATTTCACACTTGCACAAACAAAAAAGTTCAAAACAGTCACTTAGTGTTACTTCACACTCACAGCAAAAACTTGAGGCAAAACAAAAGTCCAAGACTGAATCAAATTCACCTGTGTGGTTTAGGTGCGTGTTCACACCCGGCTGTCAGCCCAGCCGTAGGAAAGTCCAACCTCAGGTTTCCAGGCAGACTGCACGCCTCTTTGCAAGCTCTTGCTTCCAGGCCCTGAGAGCTCCACAGTAACGCCGGCAGCTTCCAGGTAAATCACTTGAAATCCTAGGTGTCAGTTCACACCTGGCTGAATGCTCAGCAACACAAAAAGTCCACTGACCGTCTTTAAATGGCCTGCTCTTCTGACACACGGGTCTCAGCTTTTCAGCCCAGCACAGGGCTCAGATCCCAAACACAGAGAGCGAGTTTGCATAAAACCCAGCTGTCTTAAGTGCAGCTAGGTAATCACCCAAAAAACCCGGACCGGCACCTAAAATCCGGTCCAGTATTTGCCCTCACCTGGCTGCAATCAACCCAGCAGCACAGGCTGAGAGGAAAATACCTGTTTTTTACCACAAAACCTCTCACTGTGTCACATACCCCCCTTTGTTCAACCCTGAGGGGTGAACACACGCCAGACAGTATACCCAGAACCGGGCACTCGCATTTCCCTGTAACTGCCCTGCTCTGTGTTCCACTGAAAATCTAAAGTTCTGAAGTCACCCGAACCCTCTGGTGACCCAGGACTTTCCTTCTTTGTCCAGATGGGAACAGGCTGCGGCCAACCCCATATCACTCCTTCAGAGATGGCTTGTCGCCGAGCCACGGGCACCTGGTACGGCTTTAACCAGACTTTTGCCTGGGGCTCAGTGACAATATCACGGTGAGTTATGGAAGGGCATTCAGGGAAATCACAGAACACCTCTGTGTTCCGACTAACAAACTACTTGGCTCTCTGAGTCTGTTCAGTGGAAAGGCTGCCAGTAATTTTATCTGTGGCAGCCGCTTCCCTGTTAGCAGACAGAGGGACCGGAATCTCTTTCCCTAGATTAACCTGCCGCAGGTTGTTCTCAATACAAGTCTCTCTAACCTTCCAAGGTTTCCGTAAATTTACATTGTAGACCGGCTCCGGCTTTTGCAGTCCTGGCTGGTGTACCTTGTAATTTGGGTCTCCAACTTTCTGTGCTATTTTATAGGTCCCCTTCCCCCTAGCGCGGTCCTTACTGTCCACAGGTGGCCCAACAACCAAAACCGGGTCCCTTTGGCTACGGACCCCAGACACTCGATTGCAGGTCCGGCTTTGGCCTTGTTGAGCCACCTTCCTATGTTTTCTACCTATCCTACTAAGGGGGACTGTCTTCCCCTCACCCACCGGACCTACTGTGGGTCCCTCTGCCTTGGGTTTCTGGGGTTCTAACACCTCACCTGGGCTAGGCCTCACTACTGGGAGTTTTCCTACCTGTCTGGGAACTGGACGTACAATGGCCGGCCACAGGGATGGGAACAATGGAAAGTCTTTTCCTATTATCACATCATAGGGCATACTCGTGGTTACAGCTACCTCATGGACCTGCCTGCCGGCACACGTGTTTACAGACAACAGAGCAGTGGGGTATTCTTTTACATCTCCATGAATGCTGAAAACCCCGACTCTCCGGCCTGTAAACTCTGTGGGTCGCACCAGGGAAGCCCTCACCAGGGTCACCTGACTTCCTGAATCCAGCAGAGCTGCCACTGGAGTGTCTCCCACCTCCACCCGACACAAGTGTTCATCATGGATAACCTCTGACACATCGACCCTTCTGGCATACAATGACTGTCGATACCCAAAGTTCACATCCATGGGCTCACCCAGGAGGGGACAGTTGGCCCGTACATGGCCAGGCTCCTGGCACCGCCAGCAGATTATAGAGTCCTGATCCCCAAAGGGCACATCCCGTGTGGTCTTTCTCAGCTCAGGCCGCAGGGTCTGGGGAGGGGATTTTCTGGGTTTTATTACTCCCTTCCCCAGAGTCCCCCCCTTAAGTTCCTCAGTAGCCCCATAACGTTCGACCAGGTCCACCATCTCCAGGGCACTAGTAGGAGGGGTCTGGCCAACCCAGCGCTGGAGGGGTAGTGGCAATGCCCTCCAGAATTTGTCAGCTACAATACGGTCCAGCATAGCAGTGGGACTAAGTACGTCAGGCGGCAGCCATTTTTGTAAGAGTTTTAGCAAATTGTAATACTGGGGTCGTGCTGGCTCAGCTGGGTTAAACTCCCACTGATGTACCCGCTGGGCCCTAACCAACACATTCACCCCCAGTCTCGCCAGGATCTCACCCTTGACCACAGAGTAGTCTGCTGCTTGGTCGTCCGGTAAATCAAAGTAAACCTGTTGGGGTCCTGACGCCAGAAACGGAGCGATGACCTCCGCCCACTGGTCTCGGGGTAGTCTCTCTCTCACAGCCACCTTTTCGAACATCGCCAAGTAGGTTTCAACATCATCTGTCGGTGTCATCTTGGGAACGGCGGTGCGGACTGCTTTCCGGGCATCGTGCACTCCCTGAGGCATCCCTGACTTTTCTAGCACCATTACGTGTTGCAGCAGCCGCTGGTTCGTGTCCTGCGGTCGCTGATTAGCCTCTAACAGCTGTGCGACGGCCTGCTGTTGGACAAGTAAGGCTTCTTCATGTCTCTTTTGCTGTTGTGCGATGGCCTGCTGTTGGACATCCATGGCCTGCTGTTGCTTTAAGTTGGACTGGACAAGCTGCTTTATCATCTCCTCCATCTTGTCCTGTGTTGGTGGTTGCAGCTTGGCAGGCTTAATCCAGGACATACAAAAGTGCCCAAAAAAAAAAATGCTACGAAAAGTTTTGGCTTCACGCCAGCCTCACTGCAATTGCCCGCATCCGACACCAAATGTGGGGAGTTGCTCTGGTAGACAGCGGTGCGGGTGCAGTATAGAGGCAAAGAGAGTCCAGGTAGTGCAGCAAACAGTGTTTTATTTCACACTTGCACAAACAAAAAAGTTCAAAACAGTCACTTAGTGTTACTTCACACTCACAGCAAAAACTTGAGGCAAAACAAAAGTCCAAGACTGAATCAAATTCACCTGTGTGGTTTAGGTGCGTGTTCACACCCGGCTGTCAGCCCAGCCGCAGGAAAGTCCAACCTCAGGTTTCCAGGCAGACTGCACGCCTCTTTGCAAGCTCTTGCTTCCAGGCCCTGAGAGCTCCACAGTAACGCCGGCAGCTTCGAGGTAAATCACTTGAAATCCTAGGTGTCAGTTCACACCTGGCTGAATGCTCAGCAACACAAAAAGTCCACTGACCGTCTTTAAATGGCCTGCTCTTCTGACACACGGGTCTCAGCTTTTCAGCCCAGCACAGGGCTCAGATCCCAAACACAGAGAGCGAGTTTGCATAAAACCCAGCTGTCTTAAAGGGTTTCTGTCACCAACTTTTGACATTATAAGCTGTCTGACATTAGCTATGTGCTAATGTCAGACCAGCTTGATAATGTCTTTTTTATAAAAATCCGCTGTATATATAGTCTGAAAAACTTACTTTTATATTATGTAAATTAGCCTCTAGGAGCAGGGGGGGCGTTGCCCTGCTCCTAGCGGCTCCGTCCGGCAACCTGCTGGCACGCCCCTTCACACTTTGATTGACAGTGCAGGGCAGCGATCCTCCTGCACTGTCTCGTTCTGAAATCGCACGCCCGCGCCGCCGCTCTGTATTCGGCGCAGGCGCGGTGAGCAGAGGACAGCAGGCACCAGCGTCCTCTGCTCACCGCGCCTGCGCCGAATACAGAGCGGGACAGTGCAGGAGGATCGCTGCCCTGCACTGTCAATCAAAGTGTGAAGGGGCGTGCCAGCAGGTTGCCGGACGGAGCCGCTAGGAGCAGGGCAACGCCCCCCCTGCTCCTAGAGGCTAATTTACATAATATAAAAGTAAGTTTTTCAGACTATATATACAGCGGATTTTTATAAAAAAGACATTATCAAGCTGGTCTGACATTAGCACATAGCTAATGTCAGACAGCTTATAATGTCAAAAGTTGGTGACAGAAACCCTTTAAGTGCAGCTAGGTAATCACCCAAAAAACCCGGACCGGCACCTAAAATCCGGTCCAGTATTTGCCCTCACCTGGCTGCAATCAACCCAGCAGCACAGGCTGAGAGGAAAATACCTGTTTTTTACCACAAAACCTCTCACTGTGTCACAATATTTACAAACATTTTTCAACATGCAATCATTCAATGACTTTTACCATAGATTGTGATAGTATACTGTTGCAGTCATGGTGCCATAGCAACCAATCAGCACCCTGCGATTTTGTTGAAGGGTGCCAATTGGGAGAGTCCTCTCCCTCAGCTAGTCTCTCAATTGCAATGGTTAATATTTATCGCAGCATCCGAAGGTATTAAATGACCAGGGCTCTGAGTTACCTCCTATCCCGCTTATTGCAGGTGGGTGTCAGCTGTATTACATAGGCGTGTATGAAGCTTACTTAGCTCAGCTATGTCAAAGTGGATGAAAGGGCCAATGGCATAATGTAAGAAGATAATATTTATAGGTTACATAATAAGGCGAATAGTTCTCTCTTTTGAAAGCAAATTCAACAAATGGAATACATATGCTATTACCCTGAAAAAGGCAGCTGTATACCAGAATCTTAACCTATTACACCCTAGTTCTCCTTTATACTCCCTATACGTTGCCTTCTTGAGTACCTGAGGATTCATCAAAGGATATAGATAATGGTGTCCAGGGATAATTAAAAGTGTGCTATACATTTGCATAATGCAGAGCACAAATATAGTGCTATCTTACAACTATATTCCAGATATTGGGGGCATATTTACCACTAAGCTTTAGCAAATTGAGCTTCAGATCATAGACCACTTACCAGTGCTTGAGCATAGTATTACCTGCCCATTTGAATGCACTAATATGCTCTAATTATGTATACAGTATATGTCTGTATTACATTGTATTGGTATGTATATGCATGTTATTCGTTCAGTATTTTCTCCCTCATGCTTTCCCGCACATAGTATCTCCGACCGCATAGTTTCATTGTTTTGTTGCTATGTGATGTAATGCGAATATTCTAAAACCCCAATATATAGCATCTAAAGTCATGATTCCTCCCTGCGTAAGTTGCTTTTGGGCCAACGACTGTTCACATTAAATTATAAAAAATGACGGATATTCTAAAAAACAAATATATAGCAGTATATTCTATACTGCTATATATTCGTGTTTTAGAATATTCGCATTACGCGAATATTACATTGCCGATTTTTCGTTTAAAAAAAATTATTTTCTCTTATGTGAAAAATCGGCAATGTAATATTCGTGTAATGTGTATATTCTGAAATACAAATATATAGCACTAGAATATTCTTATTTTATAATATTCGTAATTTTTTCCAATTACTGGGCCCTATTCTTTTCAATATATTTATTAATGATCTTGTAGAAGGCTTGCATAGTAAAATATCAATTTTTGCAGATGACACTAAACTGTGCAAAGTAATTAACACTGAAGAGGACAATATACTGCTACAGAGGGATCTGGATAGATTGGAGGCTTGGCCAGATAAGTGGCAGATGAGGTTTTACACTGACAAATGTAAAGTTATGCACATGGGAAGGAATAATGCAAGTCACCCGTACATATTAAATGGTAAAACACTCGGTAACACTGACATGGAAAAGGATCTAGGAATTTTAATAAACTGCAAACTAAGCTGCAAAAACCAGTGTCAGGCACCTGCCGCCAAGGGCAATAAGATAATGGGTTGCATCAAAAGGGGCATAAATGCCCATGATGAGAACATAGTCCTACCACTTTACAAATCTCTAGTTAGATCACACATGGAGTATTGTGTACAGTTCTGGGCTTCTGTGAACAAGGAAGACATAGCAGAGCTGGAGAGGGTTCAGAGGAGGGCAACTAAAGTAATAACTGGAATGGGGCAACTACAGTACCCTGAAAGGTTATCAAAATTAGGGTTATTCACTTTAGAAAAAAGACGACTGAGGGGAGATCTAATAACTATGTATAAATATATCAGGGGTCAGTACAGAGATCTCTCCCATTATCTATTTATCCCCAGGACTGTTACTGTGACGAGGGGACATCCTCTGCGTCAGGAGGAAAGAAGGTTTGTACACAAACATAGAAGAGGATTCTTTACGGTAAGAGCAGTGAGACTATGGAACTCTCTGCCTGAGGAGGTGGTGATGGTGAGTACAATAGAGGAATTCAAGAGGGGACTGGATGTATTTCTGGAGTGTAATAATAATACAGGTTATAGCTACTAGAGATGGGTCGTTGATCCAGGGAGTACTTCTTTCCTCTGGATCAACTAGCAGGATGACAGGCCGAACTGGATGGACAGATGTATTTTTTCGGCCTTATGTACTATCCTACTATGTTAATGTGATCAGTCATTGGCCCAAAAGCAACTTAAGCAGGGAAGAATCATGAGTTCAGATGGAAAAAAATAACGAATACTCTAAAAAAATGAATATATAGCACTATATTCTATAGTACTATATATTCGGGTGTTAGAATATTCACATTACGCGAATATTACATTGCCGATTTTTCGCATAGGAAATTTTTTTTTTAATAATGAAGAATATTGTAATTCACTACAGAATTTTTGCGCTCAACACTAGTGACAACACAGCCTAGCAGGCTATTTAAAAGTTTATGTTATATTGTATTCACAAGTATGACAAAGACTCATTTATAGAGTCGAAACGCGTCACTGTACTTGTCCTCTATGTTGCAATTAAAAAAGAAGACAAAGCATCTACCGAAGAGAGTGCGGGTCTCTCTTGTTCATTGGTTTGATGGGACGCCGACCCTAGATGCGAGCACCGCCTATCTCAACACTGAGTGCCAGCTGATCTATTCTTCAGTCATAAATTTGAGTCAATATATTTCACCTTTATTTATGAAAAAATCTTCCAAAAAATTTGAAGGCTTAGACATTTGAAGGCTTAGAATTTTAGAAGCAATTCTTAAAAATTTAAAGAAAATTTCCAAAACCCACTTTTTAAGGACCAGTTCAGTTCTGAAGTCACTTTTTGGGGCTTACATAATAGAACCAACCCATAAATGACCCCATTTTAGAAATGACACCCCTCAAACTATTCAAAACTGGTTTTATAAATGTTGTCAACCCTTTAGGTATTCCACAGGAATTAAAGCAAAATAGAGAGGAAATTTCAAAATGTAAATTTATTTGCAGATTTTTCATTTTAATAAATTTTTTCCTAGAACACATTAAGGGTTAACAACAATACGAACCTCAATATTTATTACTGTTATTCTGCAGTTTGCAGAAACACCCCATATGTGGTTGTATACCGTTGTTCGGGCACACGACAGGGGACAGAAGGAAAGGAGTGCAATATGGTTTTTGAAGGGCTGATTTTGCATTTGAAGAGGCCCCGAGGTACCCCCACAGTGAAAACCCCCAAAAAGTCACCACATTTTGCAAACTACACCACCAAAGGAATTTTTAAGTGGTGTAGCGAGCACTTCACTCAACAGCTGTTTCATAGGGTTTTTAATAATTGGGTGTGAAAATGAAAAATTACATTTTTTTTTACAAGAAAAATGTGCTTTAGGCCCAAACTTTCTTTTTCATAAAAGATAACAGGAGAGTATCGCCCCCCCACCAATTTGCTACCCACTTTCTCCTGAATACAGTAACACCCCAATTGTGGTCGTAAACTGTTATTTGGGGATACACCAGGGCTCAGAAGGGAATAAGTGGCATCTGTATTTTCTAACATAAAATTTACTGTCATGTTTTGAGGAGCAATAACTTTTTTATTTTTTATTAAGTGAGCTGTGTGAAGACTTTATTCGTGCGAGACAAGCTGTAGTTTTTATTGGCACCATTTTGGGGTACATTTGGCTTTCTTGTTGCTTTTTATCTCATTTTTGGGAGGTAAAGTCACAAAAAAAAGCAGTTTGGTGTCATTTTTCAATTTCATTTGTTTACATCATTCACTTGATGGGGTAGATCATGTGATATTTATATAGATCCGGTCATTACGGATGCAACAAAGCCAAATATTTCAATTTTTTTTTTTTTTACATTTTACAAAATAAAAACTATTTTAGAAAAAAAAATCATGTTTTTGTGTTGCCATTTTCTTTAGAGCCATATTTTTTTTCATTTTTCTGTCTTGTGTGAGGGACGAGGTAACATTTTTATTGCTACCATTTTGGGACACATATGACTTTTTGATTGATTGATATGCTTTTTTGTGAGGTGAGATGACAAAACAAAACTGTTTTGGCATCATTTTTATTTGTTTTTTTTATACCGTTCATTTGATGCGGTAGATCACTAAAAATCTGTTTTGGCGCAATATTTTTTTTTTTTACGCCGTTTACCTGATGGTGTAGATAATATGATATTATTATAGAGCTGGTCGTTGCAGACATGATGATACTAAATATGTCTATTTTATTATTTTTATTTTATTTTTTAAATAACAGATTTGGGGGGGGAAATTGTTTTTTTAAATGTGAAACTTTTTTTTTTTCACTAGTAGCCCCAGTTTCAGTGGAAATACACCCCCCAGAGAGGGGTGTATTACATTTTAAACCTCGGTACTAAACCGCTCTTCGGATTTTTATTTTAAAATGTTTTTAAATAAGCAGATAGGAATACCAAAGTTACTTACCTGCCCGATGTTTCACGCAACTTGGGGCGAGACAAAGTTTTCCACCATGGAGCCAATACATTTTTAATTATGTACGTAAACAGCATTTCAAACTAAACTAATCGACTTTGGATCTATTATCCGAAGCCCGATTCACTCAAGCCTATTTACCAAATCCTTAAAGAAAATGTGTCATCAAAAAATTTCATTGTTTAAATAATGTTTTTGTGTTAACCCCTTAGTGACCACCCATACGTGTTTTTACGGCGGCACTTCAGCCCAAGTTAGTGCTTAAATCAAGTGCTGGAGCTCTGTGGCCGCAGCTACCGGTGGTAGCTGAGGGCTCGGGGCAGCAATCAGAGACCGTGAAAAGCAGTGTCTGATGGGCGTGATACACTGCAGAGCTGCCGACAGTAAACTTTCTCCCTCCTCTCATGTAAGAGAGGAGGGAGAAAGTCTCTGATGCAGTGATTTAGTCCCCCAGCTTCCCCATAAGGTAAAGCAGGGTCCTAATCCTCACCCCCCCCCCCAGTACCTCAATGATGGCGGCGCTGCACATGTGCAAACTATATGCCGGCCACCGCCCCCCACGGAATAGTTCTCTCTCCTCAGAAGAGGAGAGATTGTATAGAAGGACCCGCACCCTGATTTACTAAACACAGCCAGGACAGGTGCTGTGCTTCTCTCTCCCCTCAGTGCAGTTGTTCTGTCAGGAGAGAGAGAGATCAGACTTCTGTCCTGGCTGTGCAATTTACGGTTAAAACAAAGTAAAATCAATTTATAATACTGTCCGTCCTTAAAGGGAATCTGTCACCTGCATATTACCCAAATTTTTTTTCATTAATCCCTTATTAATAGCTCTCTGCCAGAAACATCCCCGATCCTCCTCTCACACGGCAGCCCGAAATCCCGCGCAGGCACAGTGCCGCCGGTTGCCTGCGTGATGGTACGGCAACTGAGGGCAACAGCCTCAACAGCATCACTGCGCATGCGCGGGATTTCGGGCTGCCGTGCGAGAGGAGGATCGGGGATGTTTCTAGCAGAGAGCGGACCTGGGGGGGGGGTTGGAGCACTTAGCCTTGCCTCTGGAAGTCGATTTTACATGCTGGAGGCGTTCTTTTTTCAAATTTAGGCGGGCCGGGCACATCAGGGGGGCGTTCCTGGACACCTTGGAAAAGGAATAACGCCCCTCTGGGCTCCTTACAGCCTAATTAGCATATCGGATAAAGCGTTTTTTTGAAGAAAAGACAAGGCACACAATTAACCACTTCAGCCCCCCTAGCTTAAACACCCTTAATGACCAGGCCACTTTTTACAATTCCGCACTACACTACTTTCACCGTTTATTGCTCCGTCATGCAACTTACCACCCAAATGAATTTTACCTCCTTTTCTTCTCACTAATAGAGCTTTCATTTGGTGGTATTTCATTGTTGCTGACATTTTTACTTTTTTTGCCATTAATACAAATTTAACGAAATTTTTGCAAAAAAATGACATTTTTCACTTTCTGTTGTAAAATTTTTCAAAAAAAACTACATTTCTATATAAATTTTTCTCTAAATTTATTGTTCTACATGTCTTTGATAAAAAAAGTCCAATAAGTGTATATTTATTGGTTTGGGTAAAAGTTATAGCGTTTACAAACTATGGTGCAAAAAGTGAATTTCTGCATTTTGAAGCAGCTCTGACTTTCTGAGCCCCTGTCATGTTTCTTCAGGTGCTAGAATGTCAGGATAGTATAAATACCCCCAAATCACACCATTTTAGAAAGAAGACACCCCAAAGTATTCGCGGAGGGGCATGGTGAGTTCATGTATCATTTCATTTTTTCACAAGTTAGCGGAAAATGACACTTTCTGAGGAAAAAAAAAAAAAAAAGTTTCAATTTCTGCTAACTTCTGGCAAAAAAAAAGAAATCTCAGACGGACTCACTATGCCCCTCAGTGAATACCTTAGGGTGTCTACTTTCCAAAATGGGGTCATTTGTGGGGTGTTTGTACTGTTCTGGCATTTTGGGCGGGGCTAAATTGTGAGCCGCCATGTAAAACCTAAAGGTACTCGTTGGAATTTGGGCCCTTTGCACCCAGGCTGCAAAAAGTGTCACTTATGTGGTATCGCCGTACTCAGGAGAAGTAGGGCAATGTGTTTTAGGGTGTATTTTTACATATACCCATGTTGGGTGAGAGAAATATCTCTGTAAACTGACAACTTTGTATAAAATTTTTTAAAAGTTGTCGTTTACAGAGATATTTTCACACACAGTATGGTATATATAAAATACACCCCAAAACACATTGCCCTACTTCTCCTGAGTACGGGGATACCACATGTGACACTTTTTGCAGGCTGGGTGCGCAAAGGGCCCTAAAACCAATGAGTACCTTTAGGATTTCACAGGGCATTTTTACGCATTTGGATTCCAGACTTCTTCTCACGCTTTAGGGGCCCCTAAAATGCCAGGACAGTATAAATACCCCACATGTGACCCCATTTTGGAAAGAAGACACCCCAAGGTATTCCGTGAGGGGCATGGCGAGTTCATGTAAAATTTTATTTTTGTCACAAGTTAGTGGAATATGAGACTTTGTAAAAACAAAATAAAAAAATATATATATCAATTTCCGCTAACTTGTGCCAAAAATAAAAATTCTGTGAACTCGCCATGCTCCTCACGGAATACCTTGGGGTGTCTTCTTTCCAAAATGGGGTCACATGTGGGGTATTTATACTGCCCTGGCATTTTAGGGGCCCCTAAAGCGTGAGAATCCAAATGCGTAAAAATGGCCTGTGAAATCCTAAAGGTACTCATTGGTTTTAGGGCCCTTTGTGCACCTTGGCTGCAAAAAGTGCCACTCATGTGGTATCGCCGAACTCAGGAGAGTAGGGCAATGTGTTTTGGGGTGTATTTTTACATATACCCATGCTGCGTGTGAGAAATATTGCTGTAAACGACAACTTTTTACATTTTTTTATTCAAAGTTGTCAATTTACAGAGATATTTCTCACACAAAGTATGGGTATATGCAAAAATACACCCCAAAACACATTGCCCTACTTCTCCTGAGTACGGCGATACCACATGTGTGCCACTTTTGCAGCCAAGATGCGCAAAGGGCCCTAAAACCAATGAGTACCTTTTAGGAGGGCATTTTTACGCATTTTTCTTCTCACGCTTTAGGGCCCCTAAAATGCCAGGGCAGTATAAATACCCCACATGTGACCCCATTTTGGAAAGAAGACACCCCAAGGTATTCTGTGAGGGGCATGGCGAGTTCATAGAAGATTTTTTTGGCACAAGTTAGCGGAAATTGATTTTTTATTGTTTTTCTCATAAAGTCTACCTTTCTGCTAACTTTTGACAAAAAGTTAAATTGTTCATGGACTCACTATGCCCTCAGCGAATACCTTAGGGTGTCTTCTTTCAAAATGGGTCACATGTGAGGTATTTATACTGCCCTGGCATTTTAGGGGCCCTAAAGCGTGAGAAGAAAATGCGTAAAAATGCCCTCCTAAAGGTACTCATTGGTTTTAGGGCTCCTTGCGCATCTTGGCTGCAAAAAGTGGCACACATGTGGTATCGCCGTACTCAGGAGAAGTAGGGCAATGTGTTTTGGGGTGTATTTTTACATATACCCATACTTTGTGTGAGAAATATCTCTGTAAACTGACAACTTTGAATAAAAAATGTAAAAAGTTGTCGTTTACAGAGATATTTCTCACACCCAGCATGGGTATATATAAAAATACACCCCAAACACATTGCCCTACTTCTCCTGAGTACGGCGACACCACATGTGTGACACTTTTGCAGCCAAGATGCACAAGGGCCCTAAAACCAATGAGTACCTTTAGGATTTCACAGGGCATTTTACGCATTTGGATTCTCATGCTTTAGGACCCCTAAAATGCCAGGGCAGTAGAAATACCCCACATGTGACCCCATTGTGGAAAGAAGACACCCCAAGGTAATCCGTGAGGGGCATGGCGAGTTCACAGAAAAAAAAATTTGGCACAAGTTAGCGGAAATTGATTTTTTTTTTTTTTACAGTCTCATATTTCACTAACTTGTGACAAAAATAAAATTTTGCATGAACTCGCCATACCCCTCACGGAATACCTTGGGGTGTCTTCTTTCTAAAATGGGGTCACATGTGAGGTGTTTGTACTGCCCTGGCATTTGAGGGTCTCCATAATCATTACACGTATGGCCAGCATTAGGAGTTTCTGCGATTCTCCTTATATTGAGCAGACGAGTAATGAGATTTTTCCCGTTCAGCCTCTGCACTGAAAAGAAAAAAATGAACGGCACAGATTTCTTCATTCGCATCAATCAATGTGGATGAAAAATCTCTGCCCAAAAATGTGCAAAAAACAAAACGGCACAGATTTCCTCATTCACATCGATCAATGTGGATAAATAAATCTCTGCCAAAAATGTGCAAAAAAAAGTAGTAAGGCCCCATTCACACGTCCATAAAAATGTCCGCATCTATTCCGCAATTCTGCGGAATAGATGC
Source organism: Bufotes viridis (assembly GCA_033119425.1). Classification (NCBI taxonomy): domain Eukaryota; kingdom Metazoa; phylum Chordata; class Amphibia; order Anura; family Bufonidae; genus Bufotes; species Bufotes viridis. The sequence continues at coordinate 40,440,840 of CM065591.1, read as the reverse complement.
GGACCCATTCAGTGTGAATGGGGCTGGCGGTGATGCGGAGAGCACACTATGCGCTCGCCGCATCAGCATTTGCGGAGCTGCGGCCGCAAACTTCCGGGTTTCGGCCCCCAAGCATCCGGCCGCAGCTCCGCAAAAGATAGAGCATGTCCTATTCTTGTCCGCAATTGCGGACAAGAAAAGGCATTTTCTATATAGTTCTGGCAATATGCGGATCCGCAAAATGCGGAAAGCACATTGCTGGTGTCCGTGTTTTGCGGATCCGTGGATCCATGGATCCGCAAAACACATACGGACGTCTGAATGAACCTTACAGTGGGGTAATTAGTGTCAGGGGGTGACAGGGGGTGACATGGGGTGATCGGGGTTAATCAGGGGTTAATCAGTGGGGGGTGGGGTGGATGGGTGGGGGGTCTGTGTGGTGTTTTGGTGCACTTATAAAGTTTCTTTGGTGGTCCCAAGCAAATGGGACCACCAAAGGAACGATCAGCAAGCATATCAGACGCTGTTAACAAAACAGCGTCTGATATGCCATTTTTTTAACTTCTACAGCCTGCCAGCGCACGATCAGCGCTGGCAGGCTGTAGCTTACCTTCTCCCCGACGTGATCCTGTGAACGCGCGCACGTGCGCGCGCGCGTTCACAGGAAATCTCGCCTCTCGCGAGATGACGCGCGGGCGCGTCAAGGAGGAACAGACCGACCGCCCGCAGGACGCAATCCTGCGTGAGGCGGTCGGTAAGCGGTTAAAAGAAGAAATATGGAAATAAGGTAATTTATTACACCTGGATTAATGAAAAAAAATTTAGGTAATATGCAGGTGACAGATTCTCTTTAACTGGCAGTCAGTGGGTGTCCGCAATTAGGCGTCCGTCATTAGACGTCCATTAGTCAATTATTTTCATTAGGGACCTTGTGTCCATCTGTTACTGGCGGTTAGTGGGTGTCTTTCAGTGGGTTTCCATCATTAGGCATTCGTCATTAGGCGTGCATCATTAGACGTCTATTAGTCAATTATTTTCTTTCAATAGATTTTTAATAATAGTCAATTATTTTAATTAGCAGTGTTATCCAGTTATTGTATGGCGGTTTTATCTGGTCACTGTATGGAAGTATCCAGTCACTGCATGGAGGTGTTATCCAATAACTGTATGGCCATAACTGTATCCCCTTCCCGGCCAACGCCACCTTTTTTAGACCTGGCATGAATGGGGAAAAGTTGCAGATTGCTGGCCACCAGGACCAGGTTGTGTGCTCCGTCAGTACATGGTGGTCTCCCCTCTCTGCTCTGCTTTGTACTATTCCTAATTCTGACACTAAGGCTGGGCTCACATCACATTTTTGCCATCTGTTTAATGTTTACCAAAAACATATAAATTAACAGATGCCTCAGACTGATGCCGTAAAGTGGCGGCCGTCGTTCACCATACCGTTCCATAGTAAAAAAATAAATATATGGTAACGTATTAATTTTACTGGACTCTGCAGTATACAAAAATGTGGTGTGCTGCACATTTGTATACAGTACCTTTAGAAAAACGTGATGTGAACCCATGGTGGGGAGCGGGGTGGGTTTGTACAAAAATTTGCTTGTGGGGCCCATTCAGTTGTAGCTAGTGAGGGCCCCTTACACAGTAGAATGACCCCCAGTGACCCCCATACAGTATAATGACCCCCAGTACCCCCTCCATACAGTATAACCCCCAGTGTGGGGGCCACTGGGGGTCATTATTCTGAATGAAGGGCCACTGAGATTTATCGCCCAATGTCCCACATGAACCTGAAGCCAGCTCTGTCAATACCTATGCTTCAGCAAAAACCATGAAATTCTGCTGTTTTCACATTACCCACTAAGCCTACTATTAGGCACCACTTATTGGTCTGTACAGATCAATTTACTGCAGTTATCTGCTTATCATTGCAGGTAGGATTGGAATTACAAATATTATATACAGTATATATTGTGATAAAGTGCATGGTAGAGGTATGGGGGGGTGTATTTCACCCGGTGGTTCAGTTTAGCTGGATGAGATAACTTAAATCCAGAAATAGTGCTGCTTCAGCAGGGCATAGCTTGCTGGAGATTGTTTTGATTAAGGTTGTATGGGCTGGATTTATTTGGACTGGGAGACAGGTTGGTAGTGGGAGTCTCTCAATCCACACCCCTAGTCCCCTACAGATATTACCTTTAGCTGAGAAGATCACAGGCAGTGGTGGATTATAATAGGGACGTTCTGGTCGGCAGCCCCTTCTCGGCATCGCTGGGGGGCCGAATGCCCACATACTGCGGCGGGGCACGGGAGCACATACTGTAGTTCCCTGCCCTGCCACGGGCTTCAGGTCTAGTAGGTCTGAGGCCTATGTGGTAGTAAAAGTCTGGGCGCAGAGCTTTGATGTATGCGCGCCTGCCTCACCATCACGTAAGTATTAGCCTGTAGTTTTTTATTTTTTTTATTTTGTGTGTGTGCCAACTTTGGGGGCAGATGAGGCCATATTACTGCAAGGACAGTGGGGGCAAATGATTACATGGGGGCAAATTACTTAATGGGGGGCAGTGTGCAGGCAAAATATTTAATGGGGACAGTGTGGGGGAAAATTCCTTAATGGGGGCAATGTGGGGGCAAATTACTTAATGGGGACTGTGTGGGGGCAAATTACTTAATGGGGACTGTGTGGGGGCAAATTACTTAATAGCGACATGGTGGGGGCGAATTACTTAATAGCGACATGGTGGGGGCAAATTACTTAATGGGGGCAGTGTGTGGGTAATTATTACTATATGGGGCAGTGTGGGGGAAATTACTATATGGGGGCAGTGTGAGGGAAATTACTATCTGGGGGCAGTGTGAGGGAAATTACTATCTGGGGGCAGTGTGAGAGAAATTACTATATAGGGCAGTGTGAGGGAAATTACTATATGGGGGGAGTGTGAGAGAAATTACTATATGGGGCAGTGTGGGAGTAATTACTATATGGGGGCAGTGGGGGGAAAATTACTATATGGGGCAGTGGGGGGGAAATACTATATGGAGTCAGCATGGGAGTAATTATTACTATATGGGGGTAGTGTGGGGGAAATTACTATATGAAGCAATAAGAGGGAAATTGCTATATGGGGGCAATGTGGGGGAAATCACACTGAGCAAAAATATAAACCCAACACTTTCGGTTTTGCTCCCATTTTGCATGAGCTGAACTTAAAGTTCTGAAACATTTTCTACATACACAAAAGACCCATTACTCTCAAATATTGTTCACAAATCTGTCTAAATCTGTGTTAGTGAGCACTTCTCCTTTGCCGAGATAATCCATCCCACCTCACAGGTATAGCATATCAAGGTGCTGATTAGACAGCATGAATATTGCTCAGATGTGCCTTAGACTGCCCACAATAAAAGGCCACTCTGAAATGTGCACGGTTTTGCCTTCCGAACAAACCGCTCACCCACTCAACGCCACACACGCTATCTGCCCTGAACAGTGAAAACCGGGACTCATCCATGAACAGAACGCCTCTTCAACGTGCCAGACGCCATTTGCCCACTCAAGTCGGCTACGACGACGAACTGCAGTCAGGTCCAGACCACGATGAGGATGACGAGCATGCAGATGAGCTTCCCTGGGACGGTTTCTGACAGTTTGTTGCTGCAGCTGTCGGGGTGGCTGGTCTCAGACGATCATGGAGGTGAACATGCTGGATGTGGAGGTCCCGGGCGGGGGTGGTTACGGTTGTGAGGCCGATTGGATGTACTGCCAAATTCTCTGAAACGCCTTTGGAGACGGCTTATGGTAGAGAAATGAACATTCATTGTATGGGCAATAGCTCTTGTAGACATTCCTGCAGTCAGCATGCCATTTGCACGCTCCCTCAAACGTTGCGACATCTGTGGCACTGTGCTGTGTGTTCAAACTGCACATTTCAGAGTGGACTTTCATTGTGGGCAGTCTAAGGCACACCTGTGTAATATTCATGCTGTCTAATCAGCACCTTGATATGCCACACCTGTGACGTGGGATGGATTATCTAGGCAAAGGAGAACTGCTCACTAACACAGATTTAGACAGATTTGTGAACAATATTTGAGAGTAATGGGTCTTTTGTGTATGTAGAGAATGTTTCAGATCTTTGAGTTCAGCTCATGCAAAATGGGGGACGTTGCTATTGGGGAGGCACTGTAGGGGCTTTCTATTATGGAGGACATATTAGGGGACATTATTTTTGGGGACACTATTCAGACATTAATACCTGGAGCACAATATAGGGTGTTATTATTACTGGAGGCACCCTAGGGTATTTAATAATTGCTGTAGACACTATAGGGATCTTTATAGCATGACAAGAAGAGCAGGTGCTGCTAATCTAGACACTGTTGCTATCTTGCATAAAACTGAGTTGGACATTTAATAGGCTGGAAGCCCAAGTATTGATAAAGCTGCTGCTTTGTTACTGTGTTGAAGTTAAAGGGCCGGAAGCCTGTTCGTTTGGTGAAGCTGCAGTTGCTAATCTTAACACTTGTGCTTGTTACAAGGAACCCTTGCGGTGCTATAAAGAGCCTGAAGCCCAAGTAAAGAGACTGACCTATTGAGAGCTATTTTTTTTTTACCTTTTGGTTTGTAACTCTTATGTCCTGGGTAAAAGCTGCAACTACAATGCAAAGTGCATCAAGTGCCATGGAGGAAATGATGAAGCAGCTGATACAGGCTAACCTAAGGCATGAACAGGCCATGGATCAACAGCAAAGGTTGAATGCAGAGGATAAAAAGAGACACGAAGAAGCCTTATGTGTCCAACAACAGGCTAATGTGCAGCAACAACAGGCCATGGCACAGCAGCAGGAAACTAATCGTTTGTTAATAGAGCATATTGCGGCACTTAGAGAGACTGATGTGACTCAACCCCAACGAGCGGACGGCAGCCCCCAGGCACTGATAATGTGAGGAAGATTGTGCAGCGGGCCTTGCAAAAGATCGCTGTAGGGGTCCTAAACTAAATATCTTTATTGTTACAAATCTAAAATCACAAGACCTACAGGGATAGGTTAAAACTATCAGGAATGAGAAGGGGGTGACGGTTCCTCACTTGCAATTGGTGCCACCTCAGACTACATAGACCATTTGTTTATTCCATGGGCGCAGGGTCTGCAGTACCACACATGCAAACTACACCTGATCCTAGCTATCCTCAGGTTTATGTCAGCTGTACTTGCCCGGAGCGTCCACAACTGGAACTACGGTCTGGAAAAGCAGACCAGGTCCCTTATGTTTGATCTTGAGAAAGTGGCTGGAGCCAGAGTCATCTACACCGGCGGAGATCATAGAAAAGTTGGTGGTCGACCATTACTTCAGGGTCCTCCCTGCTGCAACGCTGGTTTGGACATGGAGATCCCAAGTCTGCTGAACAGCTGGTCAACCTGGTGGAAAGGTTCCTAATGACTATGTGTGAGTATAGTGGGATCAGCAGTACTTTAAATGCACAGACAGATTACATACTGAGGAGGAGGACAGATCACAGCAGGGGCGGAGCTTATCAGCAGAGGACAGCATAGGAGCCGAAGAAACCAGGAGTTTTATTATGATCAGGTGACCAGTCACATGAGGGGCGGGGCTTGGTAGTGTGTGCGGAGCTGGCCTGTGAGGGAAGGAAGTGGTGAGTAACAGTGGTTTCAGACACAGACTTGTAGTTCTCTCTTTGCTGAGCCTAAGGCTTCGTTCACATCACCGTTCAGCCTTTCTGTTCTCCTGCTCTGTTTAGGAGCCGGAGAACAGAAAGGATGGATTTGGTCTATAACTAAGCCAAACGGAGCCTAAAGACCCCATAGACTATAATGGGATCCGTTAGGTTTCCGCTTAGAAGAAGATTTGTGAAGCGGAGACAAAAGTCCTGCATGTACTACTTTTGTCTCCACTCCAAAATCATCTTCTGAGCGGAAACCTAACGGACCCTATTATAGTCTATTGGGTAATTAGGCTCCGTTCGGCTCAGTTTTGTGCCGAATCCGTCCTTTCAGTTCTCCTTCTCCTAAACGGAGCAGGAAAATGGAAAGGCTGAACGGTGATGTGAACGAAGCCTTAGTTGCACTGACATGCTATTGCTGGTAATCAATAATGCTGAGGCTGGACATGCTGAGCCTTGTAGTTTTCTCAGAGAACTCTATTCTATGGGCCAGTGGTAGTCTGGCAACCTGCCATCGCTACAAGAGAGCCCGACCAACTTCCACGCTCCTGGGTGGAATACCTTTCTCCGATGCCGGAGTTAAAAGCGTGAGACAAAGATGTCCAGAATGCGCCGTAAGGCTGTTTGCGAAAAATTGAAAGCATCAGGCCTCTTTCACACGGGCGTCATGTTTGACGCCCGGATATAAGGCGGGTGCGTTGCGGGAATATGCGCGTTTTTCCCGCGCGGGTGCAAACGTTTGCAATGCGTTTTGCACGCACTTGAGAAAAAACGCCATGTTTGGTACCCAACCCGAAGCCGGACTTCATCACTGAAGTCCGGTTTCGGGTCTTCTGGAGAATTCATTATTTCCCCTTATAACATGGTTATAAGGGGAAATAATATCATTCTTAATAAAGAATGCATAGTAAAATGAAGAGGAAGGGGTTAAAAATAATAAAAGTTAACTTACCTTAGCCACTTGATCGTGTAGTCGCGATCTCTCCTCTCTTTCCCTGCAGCATCTAAGATCTAAAGGACCTGTGATGACCATGGTAAGATGGAGCATGTGATTGGACCATGTGATGTCTGTGTCTGAAACCACCGTTACTCACCACTTCCTTCTCTCACAGGCCAGCTCCGCACACACTACCAAGCCCCGCCCCTCATGTGACTGGTCACCTCCGGCTCCTACCATGATAAGATGGACCATGTGATTGGACCATGTGATGTGACGTCATCATAGGTCCTTTAGATCTTAGATGCTGCAGGGAAAGAGAGGAGAGATCGCGACTACGCGATCAAGTGGCTAAGGTAAGTTAACTTTTATTATTTTTAACCCCTTCCTCTTCATTTAACAATGCATTCTTTATTAAGAATGCTATTATTTCCCCTTACAACCATGCAGGAAAAACGCAACGCATCTGCACTTGCTTGCGGATGCTTGCGATTTTCCCGCAGCCCCATTCACTTCTATGGGGCCTGCGTTGCGTGAAAAACGCACAATATAGAGCATGCTGCGATTTTCACGCAATGCAGAAGTGATGAGTGAAAATCGCCGCTCATTGCACAGCCCCATAGAAATGAATGGGTCCAGATTCAGTGCGGGTGCAATGCGTCCTCCTCACGCATTGCACCCGCGCGGAAAACTCGCCCGTGTGAAAGGGGCCTTAGAGTTTCCCATTGTGGTCTGGAGCCCGCTGCTGAAAAGAGTCTCTACAGACTTGGGTGCTTGCCTGAATTGTCATCTGACGAGTGGGACTCTGGGAGCTCCTTGAATACAGACGTACCTTCTTCTCCAGATCCGTACCTGTAAGTAGGCCGACTTAATGGAGCCAGAGCCATTGTTTAGTGAGAGACTCCTTATTGTTGTTTCAGTGGTAGTTTCTTATGCCACTTAGGAGCCCACTACCCCTTTAAAGGACTCTACCATGGACTTCAGTAAAACTGAAATGGTCCCAATTGCGCCTAGTTTGCGCCATTTTATCCCTTTTCACCCCCTTCTCAGGTTTCCTAAGGTTCTACAACAGTTTTATGCAACGTATTAAGCCAAGTGCCCAGAAGGACATTCTTCTGCGTTTTATCCTATGTAACGCACATGCTTTTACCAATCAGAGACTTTGCACTTTAATCTATTGGATTACAAATTTCATATACCCCAAATCAGGGATGGATTTTGTCTCAGAGGACTTTGCCATGGACTTTACTGCCCCACCATTAGATCTTGTTTTCTATGGTTTAATGAGTTACAAATTATAAGCATTTTGTATGGTTTTCAACTTTTAGTGCCAAATATGTTAAGTTTATGCAAAGTCTCAAAATTAAAGGGGTTGTCTTACTTCAGCAAATGGTATGTATCATGTTAAAAGCCCGTTACTAATGTATTGTGATTGTCTCCTTTGCTGGCTTCAATCATTTTTCTATCACATTAGGCCTCTTTCACATGAGCGTGTCCGGATTAGGTCCGGATGCGTTGCGGATGCGTTCAGTGAAAACTGTGCGATTTCACTGGCAAAGCCATTCAGTTTTGCCTGCGATTGCGTTCAGTTGTTCAGTTTTTTCTGAGCGGGTGCAATGCGTTTTGATGCGTTTTTCACGTGCGTGATAAAAAACTGAAGGTTTACAAACAACATCTCCTAGCAACCATCAGTGAAAAACGTAACGCACCCGCACTTGCTTGCGGATGCAATGCGTTTTTCAAGCAGCCCCATTCACTTCTATGGGACTAGGGCTGCGTGAAAAACGCAGAATATAGAACATGCTGCGATTTTCACGCAACGCACAAGTGATGCGTGAAAAAAAACGCTCATGTACACAGACCCATTGAAATGAATGGGTCAGGATTCAGTGCGGATGCTATGCGTTCACGTCACGCATTGCACCCTCGCAGAAAACTCGCTCGTGTGAAAGGGGCCTACACACTACTCATGCAGTATAACAGGCTGTTGGTAGGGAAGAGTGTTATTACATCTAATCGCCCCTAGGTGGTGCTGGCACCACAGATACAGTTGTGTTCAAAATTATTCAACCCCCAATGCTGTAAAGGGTTTTAAGGAATTTAGTGTACATTTGTAATTGTGTTCAGAATGAAATCTTACAAGGACTTTTTAAAGAACCAAATTCAACTAAAATGACATCAATTGTTTTTGTAACACAGTATTACAGTAAATGTTTTTTTTGTGATTTCTTCATTGACACAATTATTCAACCCCTTAAAGACGACCTCTCTTAAGAACAGAGGTTCATTCAAGTGTTTTCGATCAGGTATTGAAAACGCCTGTGAATGTCAAGGAGCAGCAATCAAGCATAATAAGCACCAATTAGGCAGATGTAAAATGACTGTGATACTCAGCTCCTTCTAGACATTTACTGGTGTGTTTACAGACATGGTGAAGTCAAGAGAATGGTCCAGGAAGACAAGAGAAGAGGTGATTTCTCTTCACAGGAAGGGCAATGGCTATAAGAAGATTGCAAAGATGTTAAACATACCAAGAGACACCATAGGAAGCATCATTCGCAAATTCAAGGTAAAGGGCACTGTTGAAACGCTACCTGGTCATGGCAGAAAGAAGATGCTGACTTCGACTGCTGTGCGCTACCTGAAGCGCAAAGTGGAGAAAAGTCCCCGTGTGACTGCTGAGGAACTGAAAAAAGATTTGTCAGATGCGGGTACTGAAGTTTCAGCTCAGACAATAAGGCGCATACTGCGTAATGATGGCCTCCATGCCAGAACTCCCAGGCGCACCCCCTTGCTGTCTCCAAAGAATAAGAAGAGTCGACTGCAGTATGCCAAAAGTCATGTGGACAAACCACAAAAGTTTTGGGATAGTGTTCTGTGGACTGATGAAACAAAATTAGAACTCTTTGGGCCCATGGATTAACGCTATGTTTGGAGGAGGAAGAACAAGGCCTATGAAGAAAAGAACACCTTGCCTACTGTGAAGCATGGCCGTGTGGGGGGGGGGGTCAATCATGCTTTGGGGCTGTTTTGCTTCTACAGGTACAGGGAAGCTTCAGCGTGTGCAAGGTACCATGAATTCTCTTTAGTACCAGGAGATATTGGATATAAATGTGATGCAGTCCGTCACAAACCTGAGGCTTGGGAGACGTTGGCCCTTTCAACAGGACAATGATCCCAAGCATACCTCCAAGTCCACTAGAGCATGGTTGCAGATTAAAGGCTGGAACATTTTGAAGTGGCCATCGCAGTCACCAGACTTAAATCCGATTGAAAACCTCTGGTGGGACTTAAAGAAAGCAGTTGCAGCACGCAAGCCTAAGAATGTGACTGAACTGGAGGCTTTTGCCCATGAAGAATGGGTGAAGATACCCGTAGATCGCTGCAAGACACTTGTGTCAGGCTATGCTTCACGTTTAAAAGCTGTTATAACTGGAAAAGGATGTTGTACTAAGTACTAAGATTGAATGTCACTTGGGGGTTGAATAAAACTGATAATGATGTGAGCACAGAAAAGACATTTGTGGTTATTTCATTATAAATGTTGTTATATTTGTCTGACTTACAAGTGCCTCTTTGATTTAATTGTAAACAAGATGACTGAAATGATCAAAATCAATGTCAAACTGGCCAAAACACTCAATTTCAGTGGGGGTTGAATAATTTTGAACACAACTGTATATATAGCAGAGGGTGTGTTAATACAAGTGAGTGGAGAGAAAGTAGAACAGAAGGAAGGAAGTTAATGGAGGAGGTAAACAAGAACAGTCCTAAATGTAGCTGCCACTATCCCCTTGGCCCTGATCAAGCTGAGGGAGTGTGGACTAGATCCTTATAGCTACCTAGCACAGACCAGTGTGTCAATGTCTCGATATAGAGCAAGTCTAGTGGAGATAGAAACTGCATTAGTTTATGGACTCCACAACACCAGTGATCGGGAGAAGCCTAAAAGCACCTGGACACAGCCGGACGACTAGGCGCCGATTTGTCCATTACCACATGCCTCTATGAACATTGTGGACTAGAGTTTATGAAATCATCCTGTACAAATAATGGAGCAGAAGGTTTTTGCATGCCATTAGGGAGAACGCCCTGTGGATTGCCAATTCCAAGTTATATGCAGTACCTGAGTGCTAGAGTGCAGGTTCGGCTGAACTTCACAAAAAAGTTCCGGTTCGTGATCCGAACTTTACCCGTACTTTACCCTGAACCTCATTGAAGTCAATGGGGACCCGAACTTTTGGGCACTAAAATGGCCCTAAAAATGTAATGGAAAGGGCTAGAGGGTTGCAAAAGGCAGCAGAATGTGCTTAAGAGCATTGCAAGTGCTCTGCAAACAAATGTGGATAGGGAATTAACTAAAACAAAATAAATAAAAGTAAAAAATTATTAACCTGTAACTCGGAAGAGGAGGTGAATGTGGAGTCGGAGGCGGTAAATGTGGTGCTGTAGGTGGGAACGGTGATGGAGGAGGAGGAGGAGGAGATAGCAAATTTTTTTTTTTTCTTTTTAAATTGGGGTCGCCCCCAAAATAACTTGAAAAATAAGAAAATGAAATCAAAGAATAAGTGCACTTGAGTACAAGAATGTATGGTTGAGGCAGGTATAAATGTCTATTCTGCACAAGGTACGGACAAGTCTTGCGGGGTCCAAGCCTGGTTCATTTTAATGAACATGAGCTTTCCCACGTTGGCGGTGGACAGGCGGCCGTGTCTGTAATGACGCCAACTGCAGGGCAGGCCAGCATCTCCAAGGCATAAAGGGCAAGCTCAGGCCATGTGGACAATTTGGAGACCTAGATGTTGAATGGGGCAGAACTATCAGTCAGTACGCGTAGGCATGTGCACGTGTACTCTTCCACCATGTTGTTCAAATGCTGCCTCCTGCTAAGACGTTCCATATCAGCTGGTGGTGCCGGTTGTTGTGGTGTGGTGACAAAGCTTTTCCACACGTTGGCCATGCTAACCCTGCTTTCTGAGGTGCTGGCCATGACCCAGCTGCATTGGTGACTTCTTCCTCCTCCTCTGCCTTCGCCTTGTGCTTCCACTTGTCCTACGGTGTAAGTTGGGAATGCCCTCTGGAGCACGTCTATCAGTGTGCGCTTGTACTCGCGCATCTTCCTATCATGCTCCAGTGAGGGAATTTAGGACGGCACGTTGTCTTTGTAACGGGGATACAGCAGGGTGGACACACAGTAGTCAGCACAAGTTAAAATGTGGGCAACTCTTTGGTCGTTGCGCAGGCACTGCAGTATGTAGTCTCTCATGTGTGCCAGGCTGCCCAGAAGTAAGGATAAGCTGTCCTCTGTAGGTGGTGTATCATCTGTGTCCTCCGTATCCCCCAGCCATGCTCCAGTGATGGCCATGAGCTTCGTTGGGTGCCACCCTGCTGTGAACTCGGTCCAAACAGATGAGTTTTAAAACCGTCTGCTGACGTTTACCCCTGGCTGTGCTGAAACATAGAAACAAAGAATGTGTCGGAAAATAAGAACTATTTGGCTGATCTAGTCTGTCCATCTAGTCTGAAGTTGGTGGTGAAGGTCTTTCGCTGACTGGATGAGAAGGTGGTAAAAGAGGAGGAGGAGGAAGTGAAGTAGGAAGAGGAGGCAACAAAGAGGCAAAGAATAATGCCCTTCGATCCTTGGTGGTTGAAGGACAAACCGCTAATCGCCTCGGGCCAAGCCGCCACTACATTTACCCAGTGTGCAGTTAGGGAGATATAGCGTCCCGGGCCCGTGCTTACTGGTCCATGTATCTGTGTTTATGTGGACCTTGCCCCAGATGGCGTTGCGCAGTGCACACTTGATTTTATCCTCCACTTGGTTGTGCAGGGAAGGGACGGCTCGCCTGGAAAAGTAGTGGCAGCTGGGAACGACGTACACCGCCATGAGCTGTTTAAAACAGTCCGTCTCCACCAGATGGAATGACAGCATTTCAAAGGCCAGAAATTCTGAAATGCTGGCATTCAGGGCCAGGGATCGAGGGTGTGTAGGCTGGTATTTTCTCTTTCTCTCCAGCGTTTGGGAGATGGACAGCTGAAAGCTTGCGTGTGACATGGTGAAGCTGCAGGTGCCACTGTGACTCCAGAGGTGGAGGAAGAGGCAGAGACAGCATCAGAAGAGGAAGCAGGAGGAGCCTGAGACTTTTCTTGGTTTTTAAGGTGTTTACTCCACTGAAGTTCATGCTTTGCATGTAGATGCCTGGTCATGCAGGTTGTGCTCAGGTTTAGAACGTTTATGCCTCGCTTCAGGCTCTGATGGCACAACATGCAAACCACTTGTGTCTTGTCGTCAAAACATTGTCTGAAGAACTGCCACACCAATGAACTCCTTGGAGCTCAGACTGCTTGGCTGATTTGCAAGCGGTTGAGGTAAAAGACTGATGGGCATGGGCTGTAGGTGCCAACTCTGAGCTTTCTGCAGAGGACTGGGTGGGAGATAAGGTGAAAGAACTAGAGCCACTGTCAGCCACCCAATCTACTAGCGCCTGTACTTGTTCTTGCCTCACCATCTGTAGAGCGGCATTCAGGCTTACCAAATAAGGCTGCAGGTTCTGTCGCCTACTCGCGCCTGAGAAAGGTGTTTCACTTGGACCTGTAGCTGGTGCAGAACGGCCACGTCCTCTACCAGCAACAGGAACTCCACCAACACCACCACGACCATGTCCACGTCCCTTATCTGATGTTCTCCTCATTATTAGTGTTCACCCACCAAACTAACAGATGGTTTATCTCAGGTGTCAATTTAACTGCCAAAAGTCATCAATAAAGTTCACTAACAGTAAGGCAGTGCCCGTGTCATAAACAGAATCAATTTCTTTAGGTCACACAACAGTGTATTGGAGCAATTCAATACAATTACTTTACTATCAACAAAAATTAGATTTTTTAAACCAACAATGTAACAGCAGAAGTTAATGGTTTAATTTGACTGTCAGAAATGCAGCGTACACCACTAATGTGCTATCTACCACAAAACCGGTGTTTTTGCAACCAATTATTTAAATGCTGAGTTTCACAGGTTACTTAAAATGACTGAAATACAGGGTAGGCCTCAGATCTGCTATATAGCAGAAAACCAGTGTTTAGTGCAACAAACTACAGAAATGCAGTATGTCACCCCAAAAATTATAAAACAGTTTTTTTCAGCGTTCTATGCAAAAGTGCTCTGTGGCACAACAGTACGGGTTTATTCCCCCAAATACAGAAATGCAGTATGTCACCTCAAAATTATAAAACAGGTTTTTCAGCGGTGTGTGCAAACATGCTCTGTGATATGACAGTATTGGTTTATTCACCCAACTACAGAAATGCACTAAATTATAATATAGGTAATGTAGGGGGACTTGACCTGCCAGAAAAAATGAATTTTTCCTCCACTGATCTACCAAAAAATAATTAGACTGATGTCCTCGGCAGGTCACATGCAGTTCCAAGGACACTGCAGTTGCTAAAATGGCCGCCGACCCCCACCTCAGTAACAGATAGATTAAAAATTATTTTGCAGTATCACTGGGCTCAGGGTTGGGTACAAATATGTAGCATAGCACCCTCAATAATTGCTGTAGTTTGAAGATTTAACACCACAAAGTTCAACAGATTTCTTCCTTAATCTCTCCCTCACAGCAGCAGCAGCAGAAACCTGTCCCTACACTAAGAGCAGCAGAGTGATGTGCGGTGCTACGTGACTCCAGCTTATATAGAGGCTGGGTTACATGCTGCACTTAGCCAATCACAGCCATGCCAATAGAAGGCATGGCTGTGATAGCGTCTTAGGGCAAAGTAGTGAAACGCTTGTTATTTGGCTGCCCTTTTACGGAAATGATCGGGTTTGGGTCTGGGTGCGGAAAACCGTAAAGTTCGGTATGTACAGTGTACAATGATTGCTCAAGATACAATGTCGTCAGGATGCAATGTTTTCGAATTACAATAGTCTTTTCTGCGCCATCGTAAGTTAAAACTGGACTCAACATGCAATGCCTCAGACTCAGATCCAACCAATCAACATGGCTATTTCAGTGGTAAAACACCATTATTGGTCGTCTAGTAGCTCCACTGTGGTACTAACATGTCCTATACTGCTCCCTGTCTGTGCCAGGATGAGCTTCTCTTTTGGACAACAGGAGAGCTGCAGCTTAACTTTATTTTTCTGGTATAACCATGAACTATGCAAGACCCTGTAGAAACTCCGGAAATTACCATAGAAAGTGATTTCCAGCTTCTAGTATCTATTCCTGACTGTTATATGTAAGGACTTGCTTTATCTGTCTTGGTTATCTGCTTATTTTCTTAAAACTTATTATTTTTTTTATCTTGGGATGACATTTTGGGGTTTTGGAACCAATTGATGGCTTTCCACAGAGTTATGGACTCAAGTTAAAATGGTCTGAAGTTACAATGGTCATATCCTGACCAATTAATATTGTAACTTGAGGGACCACTGTATATTGATCCAATAGTAGTAGCAGTAGAAGTAATAGTAGGAGTAGTAGAAGTAGTAACAATTATACTAATTGGAACATTCTGAAAATATTAACTAATATAAATATTTATAAGTTTATTATTAATAACAATATTTATCAGTTCAAACATTTGACCAATTTTGTTTTATCATGAAATGTAAGACTTCAAGTAGTTTTTTTTTGTATATAGCCGATTTATATAACTAGTGTATGCTTTACTGTATATGTGTCAAACAACGAAAAAGTGCAGCCATTGATATAGCACAGTACAGCATATGTTACAAAGCAAAAATAACTTCAAAGAAAGTTCACAATCTTATGAAGTTGTGTCCCAGTTTTGAGAATAATATTAAAGTCTTCCTTATCAGAAAGAAATATATAGACCAAAACAATAGCAGAATACTGTTTTGCTATTTTATGTTTTATTTTGTATGATTACTTACTGCAAATTTGGCGATATGCTTTAAAGAAAGGTCAGATGATAGGCAGGTGGATAGACTGACACAGGCAGACAGATAGATGTGTTTTATTGACTGGGAGAAACCTCAAGTTTTACCAGTCTGCAAATGTTTTAACGGAGTTGTGCCACCATTAAATATTGTTCTAATTTAATTCAGCATGAAAAACTAGTTACCTTTATAATTTGTTTTCAGTTCCAAAAAAGTTTTGAGATATTTTCTATACTTCATCATATTGGCGCCTCCTGATGTTTAATCTGGATAGTACTATGTACGTCCACCTACTGAGGTGGTACTTAATCATTTCCATCCTTCAACTGTAACCAGTCATATCTATTGTAGACGCTGTGACAGTAAGGGTCCATTCACACGTCTGTGTTTGTTTTGTGGATCCACGGATCTGCGGATCTGCAAAACACGGACATCGGCGATGTGCGTTCCGCAATTTGCTGACCGCATATCGCCGGCACTACATAGAAAATGCCTTTTCTTGTCAACAATTGCTATTTTTTTCGGGAAGTGATTGCGGACCCGGAAGTGCGGATCCGCAATTGAGGGCCCCGGCGGTACATCTTCTGTCCCCATTGAAATAAATGGGTCCGCAATTCCGTTCCGCAAAATGCGGAACAGAATTGCGGACGTGTGAATGGACCCTTACTGG
Source organism: Bufotes viridis (assembly GCA_033119425.1). NCBI lineage: Eukaryota > Metazoa > Chordata > Amphibia > Anura > Bufonidae > Bufotes > Bufotes viridis. The sequence goes on along the minus strand of CM065591.1, from coordinate 40,424,656 downwards.
GAGAGAGCTGCAATAGAAAAGACATGCCCCCTGAAAAAGGACACAACTAGAGATGAGAATTTATGAAAAGTTCAATTTGGCTGATTCGCTGAATTTTACAAAACAATTTGCTTTGTGAGGAATAGCTTCATCACAAAGAGCATTTTTTGGTAAGTAGCAGGTGCAATGACAAGGAGCAGTGATTGCGCTGACCCCCATCATTGTACCCCTCAGATGCCGCGTTCATACATGATCGTGGCATCTGAGTGTAAAAACAGTGTGAAATTAACATACATTTTTTTTTTTAAATCAAACTTACAGCCTCCATTTGCTCGCGACAGGCTGGGCGCTGCCATCTTGCTTGAGGATCTGGAGCGAATTCTCGCACGGTGCGAGATTACATCATCACGCCGGCCAACGTGGTGACTTAGGTCTTCAATCAAGATGGAGGCTGATGGCCAGTTTTGAGCAAATGGAGGGGGTAAGTATGATTTATTTAGTTGTTTACATTATTTCAGGATAAATCGATTCGCTGACACAAAGGACGAGGAAATTCGGCTTCGAGGCGAATCTAATTTATCCTGAAATTCGGATCGAATTCCACTTTGTGGGATTAAATTTGCTCATCTCTAGACACAACTCTTGAGCTGTGACTGTTATTGGGAGAGAGCTGCAGCAGAAAGAACACACCCCTGAGCTGCCAGCCTATAGACAATCTAGCAGAGCAATTGGAGCAATAAATGAGATCTCTAGACCGATGTGAGGTACAGGCCTGGTTCTAGCTTTGTTGTACATAGACTGCCATATACATCAATCATGGCATAACCCCTTTAAGTGTTACTGGTGGAGAGAAATTTGGTTTGCTCTGTCGGTGATCTATGCTTAGATCCAAAAACCTCTCTTCAGAAAATAAGATGTTAGATGCCGATGAGTCTGGAAAAGGATTTAAAAAGATCACAATGGGAAAGGAATAATTACACTGCCCAGAAGATCATCTACAAGGGGAAACAATTTCAATCGACTTTATTGCACTCCTAAAAATAGTCTTTCTAGAGGAGTGAGGTAAAAAATGTTTCCAGTCAATGTCAGAGACTGGTAGACCGCTTTAATATTTGCCAGCTGGAGTTTGTTTCTGGAATATCTGGTATTAGATCCAGTACAGTTTCAAGAAAGTACAGTTTCTCTAGTTTGGTTAAGGGCTCGAAATTCAATACGATATTACAACATGCTTTCTAAACACTTGACAAGCTGCAATGCATATCACAACCACTGGGTGGCCACACCTAGACACATATAGCATAGACATCTTGTGACACAATGTAGGATAACGATGTTTCATTAGAAAGGACTAGTCATGTTGCATCACACATTTCGAGATATGTTGGGCCAAGAGAGAAGTTAAGAAAGATTGCATCATAAATTATCGCAAAGAAAATTTGTAAGTGTTTTGTTCAGTTATATCCCCTTCATGTTATATTTTATCTGAACAAAGATCAAGGGGGTCATTTATTATACTGAAATACACCTAAATTGGACATATTTCAGGTGCAGATTGAGGCACAACACCTAGTTGCTCCGCAATCTGCAATTTCTCCCTGCAGACGCCAGGTTTAAAAAAGTGGGTGCCGCGTGGGCAGGGAAGGGGACTGTCTGGCAGGCCCATCTCATTTACCATTTTCTACACCAGTTTCAGGTGTAGAAAAGGTTATAAATGTAAGACAGCTCAGAAGCGGTTTTACATATAAAAGCAGTGCTGGATACGCCAACATTATGAAGAGGCTGGCGCCTCTTCATAACTTTGGTGATCCACCGTCAGTGATGGGACTTTATTAAGACTGGTGTCTAAAACACCAGTCTTAAAAAATGTGCCCCCAAATTTTCATATTACCACAGGCCTCAGCGGTGGCAGTGATGGTCACTATAGTGATCATTGCACCTGGAAAGTAAGGTCAACAGGTTAGTTTGTGTTTTTTTGTTCTTTTTATTTTTGCTTTCAGACAACCCTTTTAAAGATTAAAAACTTAAAATACAATGTTAGGCTAGTTGCTCCGGTACGTATCGGAATTCTCCGGATTCTACATTGCCAAATAATACTGCCTTCCTGCTGGACCCCATTAACTGTAATAAGGTCTGTCAGAGATCCGCCTACTACCCTGCAAATATTTCAAGAATAAGGCGGACATTGCACTCAGTAGTTTTTGTCTGGCCAACTCCTGGCATTGTCTGTAAAATAAATTGTTAGAGTTGTATTTTTAAATTAGAGGAGTCCAATCTGTCCTTTGAAGTTCCGTCATGTGAACGAGTGTCTGATTTTCAGACTTTTGGATTAAATGTGAAGGAAATTTGAGATATAGTTTATACATACTAGTACATCACTGTTTTAGGGGTGTGAGGCAGTGACAGGCCTCATGGCTGATAGAAGAGAGGAATGGCAGGCTTATCCATCTCTTTCCCATCAGTGGGCAGGCTTGAGGCAGCAACAGGTGCCACAATCAACAGAGCATAAAGCTGTCCTCACAGTGAGATGGGTGTGTCCTGTGTGGTACAGAAGCCTGGAGTGGTTCTGTGTGTGGTCTGAGCTGGGAGCGCTGAGAGACCACGAGGCTGGGAGTAGCCTGAAGTTTGTGGGGTCCCGCGACGCCTAGGGATAAGGGTCGCATGGTCAGCGTCGGGCGGACGACTGGACCACAACCCCCCAAAAGACACCGGTGAGGTAACAGCCAGGAGGCTGATGGATATTTGGCTGGGAAAGCCGCATGGGTGCCGTGTGTGTGAACAGTGACTTAGGTGAGTCAGGGATACACTGTGTTGAGTTAGAGCCCAGCCGGGCAGGTGTTTATTTTGATTTATTTATGTTGATGCTGGGACAATAAAGCGATGTTTGGCCCCTAAAGCTGCGGTGGACGACAATCTGTGTGTGAACGATCCTCGAGACCAGAGCTAACCCCCCACAGGGGTCATGCGCACGAACATGTGCTGCCCGTTGCCTTATTGCAGACCGCATTTGCGGATCCGCAATACATGGGCACCATTGCATGTCCATTCTGCATCACGGATGCGGACCCATCTACTTTAATGGGTCCGCAAATCTGGAGATGTGGAATGGTGCGGAACGGAATCACGGAATGGAACACTACGGAAGCACTACGGAGTGCTTCCGTGAGGTTCTGTTCAGTACTTCTGTTCCGCAAAAAGATACAACTTGCTCTATCTTTTTGCGGAACGGACAAATGCAGACCCATTGAAGTTGAATGGGTCTAGATTCATCTGGGCTGCCGTACGGAGGTTGCAAATTGCGGTCCCCAATGCACGGAACAGCCCACCTACGGCTGTGTGAATGAGCCCTTATAAAGATTCTAGATTAAAAAGAAAACATTATTTCCTACGCAATACTTAAAAAAAAAAAAAGTTAGAAAAAGTTTTAAAAACAGAATATTATTGCCATCTAGTGGTCCCCAGAATATGTCTGGTGTCAATTCATAAAGAAAAAAAAAAAAAAGAGCTTTGTGAAGTGATTTGTTCATTCTCATAAGTTCAGTGTAAACCCATAAGTGGAATGTCTCCTGGCGAGGATCTATTCTACAGGTTTTATGGTCTTTTCACGCATTTTTGCTGTGATTTTTTTTTTCTATTTCTTTAGGTTATTATTTGCTTCCATCACTCCACAGGCTTTTAATCATACTTCATTTCTTTAGGCAGCAAAGAAAGCCATTTGTTTTATAAAATGACAACCTGATATTATGGCACTTTGAGTATAACGTAAAAATCACATTCATTGCGAAACAATGGACGTCTCGACCAACTTAATGTGTAATTCATTAAATCGGCTATTGAAGAGAAATTAAAAACCTTCAATTTTCAGTGATAAGTGAGAATGTCGAGAAGGAATCAAGCACAGTGGGATATTTATTCCGCAACCTTGGTCTAAAAGCATTAGAATTGACCTATATATACAGCACACGGACTTGCCTTGCTCAGTCATTTGAGCACATAACCTTATTCAACAGGGGATACTGCTAAATGAGAACAGTGTCAAGAAGCTGCAATCTGCTGAGTTTAGTTATAAGACCAATTACATTATTTATGAAGCCGAGATGCTTTCCGTTTTGTCATTATATATGCATTAACCTGAAACGAAAAGACGTAGCATTACGTAATCGATATTTACAAGAAGAAAAAACAAGAATTGACCAATAAGAACCACTAATAGGTAAGTAAAAAAGTCACCTTGTTGAGGAAAGACGGATGAGAGGCAAGGAGCTTGGGGAGGTCCAGGTCAGCTCTTATGGGATAGATATACAGATGTAGCACACATAAGTATAAGAATGAAACAAGTTAACCTCGGCCACTGGTCATCAGTCATGTTTCTCTAGAGTAGTTCTGGCTAAAAATGAAAGATAATTAGCAAGTGGTTTCAATGTCACTTGCTAATTATCCAAAGACATCTCTAGTAGTGAAAGGGCCGCATCGCAAAGTCAAGGATGGGCTCCTATAACCTAGCTGACAGTCACATGACTGAAAAAAATAATCTTATAGGCGTAAGGCATATCTTTGGCATAAACAAACATTCATTACAGAGAATAGACATGTCAGTCAGTGAAGGGTCAAATCCAGAAAACAAGTCAGTATGTGGACAAACAAAAGTAATACCTTTGAAGGATACTAGTGGACCAATTGCTTAGGCACCATAGCATAGAGGAAGGTGCTTTATGTACCTCAAGGTACCAGCCATTTTTGAAGAATAGGGTGCCCACGCTGGTCTTCGACGCAGAGAGAAGCATGGGCAGAGCTTAAGAAGCTGAGGTGACAAGCAGAGAAGAGAACGAGCATCTCCAGCCCCAACTACCCAATGAGCCGGGCAGCGACAACTGTGGGCACTACTGTGACACACAACCTGACCTGTTATCTTCACTTGACTAGTTACCCTAGTCCCATCACTCTGCACTTGAATACTGGCTGATGACCACTTCATGCAGCTTTAGGCTAGTGCTGCAAAAAAAAAAAAATGGGGGCTTTACAAAATAAAGTCGTACAGCAATAGTGTCACTATTATCATTCACATGACTGCTGACGTCAATCACTGTCCTCAGTATCACATGCATGAGGCCAGTGATTGGCTGCAGTGGTCACGTGAATTATTGATTGTGATTACTGCAAGCCCAGCGGGGACTAGAGTGTAGGTCCTGGAGCGGCGGGATGTTTAAAAGGTAATTACGTTTTTTTCAAATACTTTTATGCTTTATTTTATACTGCCACATGCACTGTGCCGATTTTTTAATCTTGGAACACTCTTTTAAGGAAAAAAATAATAAATTGCTGGGATATGTATGCCTTTATCAAATTTCTATGTTTAATGTTCATTTACTTCAGTTGTTCAGAATCATATGATAAACATTTGCTCTCCTGCAGGGATGAGCAAATCGATTCTAAGAAACCGATTCATCTCATCAGTGAGGGGCTGTCCCATAAATGAAGAAGCGCCCAACTGATGCAGAGCCCCTTCTTTCATTTTCATAGGAGCGACTGTCCATACACTCCTCCAGTAGCGGAAGCAGAGTCTCGGCACACTTGGAGCAGAGGCTCAAGTGCGAGATTGTCAGGCTTGGGTGAGAGGTCTGGTCCTGTCAACCAAGAAGCAGGTGGGTGCTTCTTCACCTACGGGGACAGCTCCTCATAGGTGAAGAACTCTTGCTGATGAGACATAACAATTTGTTAGAATCAATTCTCTCATCCCTATTCTTCTGTAATAAACTGGGTATATGTGATTGACCTAGCCCAGGGGCGTAGCTAAAGGCTCATGGGCTTTGGTGCCAGAGTTCAGCTTGGGCCCCTCTTTCCTGAGTGCTTTGTGGCCAGGGGCCTGAGGAAAAAATTTAAATGACCCCCCCCCCCCCTCATGCCAAAATTTTGCCCTAACCCCTTCCCTCCAGTCAGAGGTGTAACTTGACCACCATGCACTTTCTATAATACTGGTGTCTTCTTATGTGGCACAAGGGTCTTTGAGCCCGGTAGCGACTGCTACCTCTGCACCCCCTATAGCTACACCTCTGTCCTAGCCGGTAGCATGTATTTGGTTATGTGAAAATGCAATCAGTTTATTCAGGAACGTAGTAACATTTACTTTATATTAGCACAAAATCCCTAAGTAATCACAAATGGTGTCTCATATCTCTTTGTTTACTAGAACAGACTCCAATTAATCATGTAAATTATAGATGATGTATTACAGTTTATGAGGCTTTTCATTTTAAATGCTTTATTTGCACTGTACTAATGCTTAGCGAATGTTGCATTTTGCAGTCTTACATTTTCCATAATCGCATTCCAGACATGGCACGTAGCCAAAGTTTGATTTCATTGGTAACTTTTCCTTGAAATAACCTCATTTGTGGTTTGTTTCAGTCACACACTTTTAGTGATCAGTGGTCCATGTTCTTATTTAATGGGCCATTTTGGGTATTTTTCACCATTATCGGCAATTAGTTGAGCTTCACTGCCTCACGATTGGTTTCTTATATTTGTCAGCCAAGATCAGTGGAAAATATCCAATGTGCTATAATATTATGTACAGAAAATTAATTAATGATGAAACTGCAGAGACTACTGATTACCCTACGTATCATTAAAATATAATTTCATCATGGAAAAGATGTTTAGTATGCTTTTCCATATGTTTTTTCATAGCCCTGTCTCATCGTGGTAAAACAAAGTTTATCCAGCTCCTTTTGGTTCATGAATTTAAAGGGACTTCTCAAATTATGAACAAATTCTGGTAGAAGATTATGGCGCATAATACCAAATAAGTCCCTAAACAATTAAAGGTTGTCTGCTAGTAATTTTGACTATGCTAAACTGCTGATAGCAATAGATAGGAGAGCAGTAAAAACATACATTTTGTTGGGCTTCTCCACGGGTGGACTGGTCATAGACCCCACAGCGAAATGTTCTGCTGGGCCAATGTCCAGGGTGCTGCCCGAGCCCTTCTCATAGCCGATGGCCAATGTTGTGCTCTCAGCAATTATTAGGGCTCATGCACACAGCTGTAGGTGGTTCGTTCCATTCATAGGGGACCACAATTTCCGGTTCTCAATGCACGGGCAATCTCCGTACGGCCGCCGGGATGAATCCAGACCCATTCAACTTGAATGGGTTTGCATTTGGACGTTCCGCAAAAAGATAGGACATGTTCTATCTTTTTGTGGTACGGAAGTACGGAACAGAAACTCAAAGAAGCACTCCGTAGTGCTTCCGTAGTGTTCCGTTCTGTAATTCCGGTCTGCACCGTTCCGCATCTCCGGATTTGCAGACCCATAGAAGTGAATGGGTCCGCATCCACGATGCAGAATGACAATGGAACGGTGCCCGTGTATTGCGGATCTGCAAATGCGGTGAGCAATACGGGAACGGGACACCAATGGTCATGTGAAAGAGGCCTTAATGTTAGGAGCACCAGGTTGTGGGTGCCCTCCTAAATTCAATTGTATCTCTTTCCTCAGAATGGTGATACACTTAAATACTACAGCAGTGATACTGCGGCAGTATTTTGTGTTGCAGTGTGGTATTTTATTTTACTGGGAGGTATTTTGTGCTGGACGTGTAACACTTCACATACCAGATAGATCTCCTCAATGAGAGCCAGTACTCCATAAATTGACAAGTTGGAATAAAAATTGGTGTCAAATCCTAATGTAAGGTTCAAAGCGCAGTGGCTGAATCCCGAGTGATGGTATTTTCGCCAAAAACCAGGTTGAGTTTTCTGAAAATAAGCAGACAAGCAGAGTCATGGTAAGGCTTCACAGAGCTAGTCCTCATGGAAACGACCGTTGTGCGGCCGTTCCGTGCATTGGGGATCGCAATTTGCGGTCTCCAATGCACAGACAACGTCTGTGTGGAGGCCGCAAAAAATCGAGACCAATTCAACTTGAATGGGCACGTGATCTGTCCGCACCACAAGAAAATAGAACATGTTCTATTTTTTGCGGTGCGGATTCACAGACAGAAACACCACGGAAGCACTCTGTAGTGTTTTCGTGGGGTTCCGTGCCTCTGGTCCGCACTGCAGCTCCAGATTGCGGACCCATTCAAGTGAATGGGTCCCCATCTTTGATATGGGGAGCACACGGCCAGTGCCCGCATATTGCAGACCCGCTGTTCGCGGGCCACAATACGGCCACAGCCGGGCAATGACCGTGTGCATGAGGCCCTAGACTAGAGGAGAATCGCAGTAATCTGGCAAAGTGGAAGTACAACAAAGTTTGGGATAGAATCAGGGGGCTAGCAGGTCTGGAAGAAGAATCTTGGTACATATCATACATGCGAAAGGTCGCTGAGACCGTGAAGACTGCTGTCCTGCATCTTTAGTTCATTGAGTGGCATTGCTACCTAGAACACGTGAGAATCTGATACAATTTGTGAAGAGCAAGCACCAAAGTGTTCGGGTACTCGGTCCTTACACATAACGATATTTGTAGCGCCGCAAGTCACTCTGCTGCTCTTAGTGTAGGGGCAGGCTGCTGCTGCTGCGAGGGAGAGATTAGGGAAGAAATCTGTTGAACTTCAAACTACAGCAATTATTGAGGGTGCTATGCTACATATTTGTACCCAGCCCTGAGCCCAGTGATACTGCAAAATTATTTTTAATCCATCTGTTACTGAGGTGGGGGTCAGCGGCCATTTTAGCAACTGCAGTGCCCTTGGAAATGCATGTGACCTGCATGTGTGCCAGCCAGGGACATCAGTCTAATTATTTTTTGGTAGCTCAGTGAAGGAAGAATTCATTTTTTCTGGCAGTTCAAGTCCCCCTACATTACCTATTTTATTTCTGTAGTTGGGTGAATAAACCCGTACTGTCATACCACAGAGCACGTGTGCATACACCGCTGAAATACCAATTTTAAAATTTTGCGGTGACATTTCTGTAGTTGGAATAAACCCATACTGTCGTACCACAGATCACGTTTGCATACAACTCTGAAAAAAACATTTAAAAATTTTGCAGTGACATAGTGCATTTTTGTAGTTGGTGGAATAAACCCGTACTGTCATACCACAGATGACGTTTGCAAACACCGCTGAAAAACCTATTTTAAAATTTGGCGGTGACATAGTGTATTTCTGTATTTGGGGGAATAAACCCGTACTGTTGTGCCACAGAGCACGTTTGCATACAACGCTGAAAAACCTATTTTAAAATTTTGTGGTGACATAGTGCATTTCTGTAGTTGGTGGAATAAACCCATATTGTCATACCACAGAACACAGCTGAAAAACCTATTTTAAAATGTTGCCGTAACTGCATTTCTGTAGTTGGGGGAATAAACCCGTACTGTTGTGCCACAGAGCACTTTTGCATACAACGCTGAAAAAAATTTTTTTTTGCCAGTTTTGCCATATACAAACCCCTGCTCTGCATAGGTGACAGGGAGGTAAATTTCTAAAAATCGTATGTTACATTCTTGGGCCATAAAGTACCCCGGCAAAGCATACCTGACTTGGAACTATATTCAGTAAATTAGGTGGCCTTCAGATTCTTAGGTGATCTGTACCCCTTCTTTCTTTCACAGGACCCCTGCACTGCATACCTAACTGGGAATTATAGTCTGTAAATTCGGTGGTGTTTACATTGTTGGGTGCTGTAGTTATATGCTGTAAAGTCTACATGATGTCTACATGATAAATCCGCAGCGTGGGGGCCCCTTGTGGCTTCTATACACTTTGAAAATAATCATTTAGCGGGGCAAATAGAAGCCTGATGATGGGGATGCTCCATGACCCCTTTTTTCTTTCAAATTACCCCTGCCCTGCATACCTGACTGGGAAATATATGCTGTAATTTAGGTGGAGTTCAGATTGTTGGCTGATCTGTACCCCTTCTTGCTTTTAAAGTAACCCTGCACTGCATAACAGAGAGAGAACTTAGTTCATTACAATTGGCGGTAACATTGTTGACAGACATAAAGCCTTTTTTGGCTGTGAAGCCAAAGGTAGTCGCCAACAACAATGTGTTTTGTTTTCTTTCTTTTTTTATAAATTGGGGTAGACCCCAAAACATTGGGAAATATAAAAAAGAAAACAAAGAGTAAGTGCGCTGTAGTATAGTATGGTTGGGCGAGGCCTGTATACATGTCTATTCTGCATAAGGTACGAACAAGTCCTGTGGGATCCATGCCTGTTTTTTTTTATTGAATGTGAGATTGTTCAAGTTTGCTGCGGACAGGCGGCTGCGCTTGTCAGTGATAACGCCCCCTGCCATGCTAAACACATGTTCAGACAATACACTGGCTGCAGGGCAGGCCAGCACCACCAAGGCGTAAAGGTGAAGCTGAGGTCATGTCCCCAATTTGGAGACCCAGAAATTGAATGCGGCAGACCCAGTGGCGTAGCTAGAAATGACAGGGCCCAACAGCAAATTTTTGAATTGGGCCCTCCTCCCCTAGTAATTCTTCGCAACCCCTTCCTTTCATGTTGCCCCCATTCCTGTGGCTACTAAAGATCGCTTTCTCAGACCAGGCAGCTGTTCCATCTTTTTTCAACACTGTCTATACTGCTCTGACAAAGTTTTTTATTCCTCCTCCTCCTGGATGGGCCCCAAAGCAGCCGCTTTTCCTGCTTCCCCTGTAGCTATGACCCTGGGCAGGCCCATCAGTCAGTACGTGTAGGTGTGTGCACAGATACTATTCCACCATTTTGCGGAAACGATGCCTCTTGCTAAGAAGTTCCATATCTGCTGGTGGTGCTGGTTGTTGTGGCATGGTGACAAAGCTTTTCCACATTTCAGCCATGCTAACCATGCCTTCTGAGGTGCAGGCTGCGTTGGCTACTTTTTCCTCCTCCTCCTCTGCTTTAGCCTTGTGCTTCCACTGAGCCCCCGGTGTCAGGTGTGAATGCCATCAGCAACGCATCTACCAGCGTTGGCTTCTTCCAATCACGCTTCAGTGATGGAATTAAGGATGGCACGTTGTCCTTGTAACGGGGATCCAGCAGGGTGGCCACCCAGTAATCTGCACAGGTTAGAATGTGGGCAACTCGGCAGTCATTGCGCAGGCACTGCAGCATGTAGTCGCTCATATTTGCCAGGCTGCCCAGAGGCAATGACAAGCTGTCCTCTGTGGGAGGTGTATCATCTGTGTCCTCCGTATCCCCCCAGCCACGCTCAAGTGATGGCCGTGAGCTGCTTTGGGTGCCACCCTGCTAAGAACACGGTTTTTTCTACTCCTCCTCCTCCTCCTCGAGAACTGTGCCCTGGCTGGACAATTGTGTACCTGGCCTATATTGGTGCAGGAACCACCCTCCGAGCCACTTGTATATGACTGGCCTTATAAGTTAAGGGTAAGGCATTCATATAGTTTTGTTCGTTTATCTGACTTATAGTTATTTAAATATGTTGATAAGTAAATTTGTAAATAGTTTGTGAATGGGCATTAATGAGTGGTTTGAGTGAAAGAGGGCGGGGGTGGGTTTTGGGTTGGAGTCAGGTTGGGTTAATTTTCTCTTTTTGAAATGTTCCTTGTATAGTTTGTTACGATTTATAGCAAACAGTCCTGATAACCGTGTAAATGTAACTTAACAATCTAACCCACAAATTTAATAAAATTATTTGCCTGTCACATCTGCGGCTCAGGCCGCGGGGGTCCTTGAGCACCAATAAAAGTGACTTTGTCCCACCAGAATCTAGGAGCTGGATTACCTAAATTGATTTTCACTGTCAAGTGTTCAGGAATTTCTGCACTACCAAATTCAGCACATGTGCCAGGCAAGCGATGTGTATCAAACCGGCTAGGCCCAGAGCTGCTACGAGATTTTTCCCATTATCGATCACCACCAGGCCGGGCTTGAGGCTCAGTGATACCAACCATTATCGGTCTGTTGTTCCATGCCCGTCCACCTGCGCGGTGTGGGGTTTGTCCCCCAAACAGATGAGTTTCAGAACAGCCTGCTGTCATTTCTCCCTGGCTGTGCTTATGTTGGTGGTGAAGGTTTTACGCTGAAAGGATGAGGAGGTGGTAGAGGAGGAGGAAGCGGAGTAGGAGGAGGAGGCAACAGGAGGCAAATAGAATCAACGGGGGCAGAAGGACATGCACCAAACTTATATCTGTCTCTGGCCCAGCCGCCACTACATTTACCCAGTGTGCTGTTAGGGAGCTATAACTTCTATGTCCGTGCTTACCGGTCCACGCATTGGTGGTTATGTGGACCTCGCCACAGATGGTGTTGCGCAGTGCACACCTGATTTTGTCTGCCACTTGGTAGTGCAGGGCTCGCCTGGAAAAGTAGTGGCAGCTGGGAACCACGTACCACGTACCACCATAAGCTTTTTAAAAGTCTCCATCCATCTCCACCAGACAGAATGACAGCATTTCAAAGGACCAGGAATTTTGAAGTCCTGGCATTTAGGGCCAGGGATCGCGGGTGGGTAGGGGGGTACTTCCTCTTTCTATTTCTTTTTTTAATTGGGAGATGGACAGCTGAACGCTTCCATGGGATAGTGTGGAGATGCTTGGTGATGGTAAAAGATGTGGTGGCGTTACTGACACATCCTCACACCTGCGAGGTGGCAGGTGCCACTGTCACTCACTTGTGCTCAGGTTTAGAAATGTTTATTTACATTTTTTATGTATTTTATGTTATTTTAAGTTATTTCCCTATCCAAATTAGTTTGCAGGGCACCTGTGCTACTCTTACCCCAATTTTGCTTCAAATTCGAGCCCTCTAGCCCTTTCCAGGACTTTGTTAGAGCCATTTTAGTGCCCCAAAGTTCGGGTCCCCATTGACTTCAATGGGGGTTCGGGTTCGGGGTCAAGTTTGGGTCCCGAACTTGAACTTTGCAGTGAAGTTCAGCCGAACCCGGGGAATCCAAACTTCCAGGTGTTTGCCCAACTCTACCCGAGTATAATGGTCAATGGGAGACAACCAGGCACCCCCTGCTCTGAAGAGGGTCCATTGAAAAAGGTCTGAAAGTGACAGAAACACCATCAGGAACAGAATGGGGATGTTGTATGATGCATCTTGGACTCCCAGGTCGCTGCTGGGAACCATGTTGTCCAAGTTTACAGACTGACAAGAATACGCACAACCCCCCCTCCCCCCAAAAAATAAAAAAAATAAATACTATTTCACAAGAACAATTGTTAGGAAACATTTTTTCCTGCATATGCAATTGTATATAAAGTGCAAGTGCTGCCAAACATTACAAGCAACAGGCACTCCAAAACAGCCTGTATATCAAGTAAAGGAGGGCCCGGTTCACATTGTGGTACAATTGTTCAGGTAGTGGGACTCCAACATTCATGAAGCCTATGCACTAAGTGAAAGCGCTGCCAAAAATTACAAGGAATCGGCACTACAATACACGCTTTATTACACACAAAGTAGGGCATCATACACACCCTTGAAAAATTATGGGTGGCCTGCTGGTTACCCTAAAAAACATTTGGAGCAAGGGCCTGCTGGTGACCCTGTAAAACATTATGGTTGCGGGCCTGCTGGTGAGCTGACCCTATAAAACTCTATGGTTGAGGGCCTGCTGGTTATCTGCCCCTGTAAAACATTATGGTTGAAGCCCTGCTGGTGAGCTGACCCTGTAAAACATAATGGTTGAGGGCCTGCTGGTGAGCTGCCCCTGTAAAACAATATAGTTTAGGGCCATCTGGTGAGCTGACCCTGTAAAACATTATGGTTGAGGGCCTGCTGGTGAGCTGCCCCTGTAAAACATTATGGTTGAGGGCCTGCTGGTGAGCTGCCCCTGTAAAACATTATGGTTGAGGGCCTGCTGGTGAGCTGACCCTGTAAAACAATATAGTTTAGGGCCATCTGGTGAGCTGACCCTGTAAAACAATATAGTTTAGGGCCATCTGGTGAGCTGACCGTGTAAAACATTATGGTTGCGGGCCTGCTGGTGAGCTGACCCTGTAAAACATTATGGTTGAGGGCCTGCTGGTGAGCTGACCCTGTAAAACATTATGGTTGAGGGCCTGCTGGTGAGCTGCCCCTGTAAAACAATATAGTTTAGGGCCTGCTGGTGAGCTGACCCTGTAAAACATTATGGTTGAGGGCCTGCTGGTGAGCTGACCCTGTAAAACATTATGGTTGAGGGCCTGCTGGTGAGCTGACCCTGTAAAACATTATGGTTAAGGGCCTGCTGGTGCGCTGACCCTGTAAAACATTATGGTTGAGGGCCTTCTGGTGAGCTAACACTCTTTAAAAATTGTACTGGAGGGAATATATACAATCTGGATGAGGAGAAGGAGAAGAAAACAAGATTCAACCATATACACTTTTTTTTGTGGTGGAAAATGTGCATGGGAATACACTACAGTAGACTGAATACATTATAAACAATACATTGAAATTGCCTTTATGTTCATCATCAATCATCTCAGCTCTCCTCTGGTGTTAAGTCAGGGGCAATCCAGGCCTTGTTCATTTTTATCCGAGTCAACCTGTCAACATTGTCAGTGGACAAGCGTATACACTTATCAGTTATAATGCCACCAGCAGCACTAAATACACACTCAGACAAAACTCTGGAGGCAGCGGAGGAGGCCAGCACCTCCAATGCATAGAGCGCAAGTGCCACGTGTCCAGCTTGGACACACAGTAGTTGTAAGGCACTGAGGGATCATTTAGAACGCTGACATGGTCTGCGATGTATTTCTTCACCATCTTCCAAAACTTTTCCCTCCTTGTAGCACTAGGCCACACTTCAGGGTGAGGTTGCTGGCGGGGTGTCATGAAAGTGTACCATGCCTTGGAAAGTGTTGCCCTGCCTCTGTTGGTACTGCTGTGTGTTCCCCTTGTCTCCCTTTCTCAGTTGAATAAGGAAGTACAGACTCTGGCTGCCATATTGTCAGATGGACAATTTTGGAGAAATCTCTCAACAAGTACCTTCTGGTATTGCACCGTTTTACTCGTCCTCTCTACCACAGGAATGAGAGATGAGAAGTTCTCTTTGTAGCGGGGGTCGAGGAGGGTCAACACCCAGTAATCTGTGTTATCTAAATTGCGGATAACTTGAGGATTGCAGGAAAGGCAGCCTAACATGAAGTCAGCCATGTGTGCCAGAGTACCAACAGGCAAGACGTCGATGTCAACATCAGGATGACTCTCCATCCTCTCATCCTCATCCTCTTCTGCCCATCCATGCTGAACAGATGGAATTAAAGTTCCATGGGTACTTGCATCTGTAGCAGAGGCAATTGTCTCCAGCTCCTCCTCCTCTTCATGGCCCAATTCGTGCTGCGAAGACAAACTGTGGGTGGTCTAGCTATCACCCTGTGTAATGTTCTCCCCCATTTCCTCATCTGCCACATTCAGAGCGTCCTCCTTTATTGTGAGCAGCGATCATTTGAGTAGACACAGCAGTGGGATGGTTATGCTGATAATAGCATTATCGCCACTAACCATCTGTGTGGATTCATCAAAGTTGTTTAAAACCTCACAGAGGTCTGACATCAATGCCCACTCCTTGCTTGTGAATAGTGGAAGTTGACTGGAAAAGCGACGACCATGTTGCGGCTGTATTCCACAACTGCCCTCTGCTGCTTACAAAGCCTGGCCAACATATAGAACGTAGAGTTCCAGTGTGTGCTCACGTCGCACAACAGTCAGTGAGCTGGAAGCTGCAAGTGATGCTGCAGCATTGACAGACCGGCTGAAGCTGTGGATGACTTGCGGAAATAGGCACACACACGGCGCGCCTTCAGTAGTAGCTCTTGCAAATTGGGGTAGGTTTTGATAAACCGCTGAACCACTAAGTTTAAGACGTGGGCAAGGCTTGGGATGTGTGTCAGGTTGCCGAGCTCCAAAGCCACCACCAAGTTACGGGAATTGTCAGACACAACCATGCCTGGTTGTAGGTTGAGTGGCGAGAGCGACATCTCGGTCTGGTCCCTTATACCTTGCCACAGCTCTACGGCAGTGTGTTGTTTGTCCCCCAAGCAGATCAGTTTCAGCACGGCCTGTTGACGCTTACCCACAGCAGTGCTACACTGCTTCCAGCTAGTGACTGATGGCTGACTGCTGTTGTAGGTGGAAGTAGAGGAGGCGGCGGAGGAGGATAAGTGGGGGTTGGAGCCAGTAACATAGCTGCTGGCGGAAACGCTGATGGATATAGGGCCAGGAATCCTGAGCATGGGTAGTGTTAGGAATATTCATTTCTTCCCCTCTTATTGGTAGTTGGTACCCCTGGTACTAGACTTCGGTATTCAGCTTGATTTGATTCTTATCTAGCGCTAGAAGAGCAGCATTGACACACGATACGATTCTGGTATACAATGCCACTCTATCATTTATTACGTACATGTGACATATATAGTCGTAGTCCAATGACATGATGTTTAAGTTTATCCAATGATAGAGAGACACGAGTCTTAGCTACACATTTGTTATCTTATCTGTAGAGTCAAAGCTATATGTCAGCAAAACAGTTCCTCGAGAACTCTCTCACCTCCATGTTCCTGATATATTAATGTATATAGACCTTGGACTGCCACGTAAGCATTTACAGCTACATTACAGTCCAAAGTTCATTCCACACAAGCAGCAATGCCCTGTTCATATTAAAGTATAGATGAAAACTCAAAAAGCCCATATAAAATAGCTCAGTAATAGAACCCTTCAATCCCCTCTTAAAAACCATCTACATATTTCATTTTTGGTTTTTTCATTTTGTTCCTTTCAAAATATTTCTGTAAATATTGTTGGTACTCCTCTGGAGACCCAGGGTTTCTTGAGGTACCTGAATGTATGCAACTTGTGGTGTATCTGAGACTCGCCTACATCTCATAAATGTATTAATTAATGAGGGTATACATTGGATACAGTAACAACACATGTTTGTGTAAGGTCTCGTGGACTCTGTAAATATTTAATCTAGGGCATTTAGGGCCTTCACTATCCTGATTATACTATTCTGTTCAGAATAAGAGGGGCCAGGAACAACTGGATCTTGCTCCTGAGCTCCTTTAGAGACTGTGTGATTATTTGGTGCACCACATAATAAACTCATCTCCTCTGGATGATAAATACAAGTGGTAATGAGTCCGATTGGCAAGAGAACACAAAGATTAATAATCAGCAGCAGACAAACAAATCTCCCAGAATATTGTGGAGTCTTCATCTTTAGCCTGTGGCAAGGCTTCTTCTGAGCTCCGCTCTTTGTCTTTGTTGGACACCGGAGAAGAAACCTCAGGGATCCTTTTCACTCTGCTAGCATGAATCCAGATCGGAGCCTCTTCTGTGAGAATCGCCGTTCTAGTGACTGCTACCACCGTGGTAGGGGGTCCGAATGCCAGCTCCTTTGGATCTTTTCCTTTACGTAGTACCCTGACCACCACCGTGTCTCCAGCTCGGAACGAGTGCGTCGGTTCCTGTGGAAGAGAGGGAAACTTACAAGCAACTTTTTCTTCAGTTTTGTGACATATTCTTCCCTATTCTGGTCTATGTCGCCTTCCTGTACCACTAGGGGGTGATTTGCCCAAGGAGTTGGAAAGGGCCTACCTATGAGGATTTCAACGGGTGACAGTCCTAACCTCTTATTAGGAGTCATTCTTATTTCTGCCAATATAATAGGTAGGGTTTGTTTCCATTTCTCAAAAGTACCTGCTGTGGCTTTCCTAAGTTTGTCTTTAACTGTTCGATTCATGCATTCTACAAGAAATTTTGGCTCAAAAGGGTGCATGTTTTGATGCTGTTGTGTTCTACTGTTCTACTACGTAAAAATGTGCTATGAAAAGTGCAGCGCTGTGCTCGGGTATACATGGTTTCCCCTCTTTGCAGACCAATCCAGTGTGTGGATTTTTCTGCAAAACAGGATAAACCCAGTCTTTTCCTCGAGTATGTGCTTTGCAATGTATAACAGCTATTTGTGAGGGAAGCTGAAGGGCGGCCAACAGATCATCTATAAGCTGGGAATGAGATATTTTCTTACCGTCAGCTGTGGTGAAACCCCTGCGTTGCCAGATTACCCCATGGTCCCACACAACTCCGTGTGCATATCTGATGTCTGTGTATATTGTGACAGGTTTGTGTTTGTGTATTTGACATGCCCTTGTAAGTGCTATTAATTCTGCAGCTTGGGCTGATTGCACATGAACGGGTCGTGACTCAAGGATAATATCTGGCAGCATCACTACTGCATATGCTGCACAGTAGACGGTATCGAGTGGACGTGAACATGAACCGTCTACTGACACTTCTGGTGCGTTTGGTATGGGGGTGGCTGACAAGTCGAGTCTGGGGGAGGTTTCGTATTCGAGTACCTTGAGACAGTCATGTTTGTCTGGTAAAAAGTCTTCTGTCCCTTTTAGTCCTAGTAATGCATTCAGTATAGGTGCTGGTCCTGCCGTATGTGAGGCATATTTAATCTGTAATGATGGATCACTGAGTAAAAGGACTTCATAACCTGACAATCTTTGTGCTGACATGTGCTGCGTATGAATACCTCTGAGTAGTCCCACTACGTCATGGATAGTATGCAAGACAGTGTGGTGTCCCAGTGTAAAGGGTGTGGCTAATTCCACCATCATCGCACAGGTCGCAAGAGTACATAGACATGCCGGCATCCCTTGTACAGGGACAGGCATTACCTTTGAGAAAAAGGCACAAGGACGCAACTTTCCCCCGTGTTCTTGAGTGCGTACCCCCGTCATGGTTTTACAGTTTTGTTGTGCAGACATGTGGAATGGTAGGTTATAATCAGGGAGGCCCAATCCTGGGCTACACATCAATGAACATTTCAGAGTATCGAAAGCATTCAACATTCCTTTTGACCATCTTATTAGCTCTGGGGATTCTTCCAGAGTGGCTTGCCTCAAAATATTGTCATATTAAGAACAGTCGGGGATCCATTGTCTACAGTAGTTTATCATACCAAGAAAGGACAGCATTTCCTTTTTGGTGTGGGGTGACCAGACCCACAATAGACTGGATTCTCCCGGGACTGATTCTTCTTTCCCCTGTGTGAAGACAAAGCCCAAGTATTCAACCTGCTTTTGCACCACTGCAGTTTCTTTAACGACACTTTATGACCACATTCTGACAACCATTTCAACAATCATTTACACTTGCCTCCACTGACATGCTGCACAACAGTAGATTATCAACATACTGCATCAGGATGGAACCTTGGGGGGTGCCAGGGTTTCAAAGTGGCTTGGAGGACAATGCTGTACACAACTGGTAAATCAGCATACCCCTGTGGCATTCTACCCCAGGTCAGTTGACGTCCCTCAAAGGAAAAATCAAAATGGTACTCTTATTAAACAGACGGCTTCCGCGGGGATGGAGGAAAGGAGAGTTGTGACATCAGGAACCACTGAGGCTATGGGCACAATGAGATTGTTGATTGCCCTCAAATCCTGGACAAAGCGGGTAGTACCATCTGCCTTTGTCACAGGATTGATAGGGGTAGAGTAAGGTGAAATCACCTCCTCGAGGATTTCTTCTCAGAAATTCTTCTATCATTGGCCGTAGACCCTCAATCTTTTCCTTGGACAGTGGGTATTGCTTTTGATACACTGGTGTGGCAACGGGTTTAAGATTGGCTTGATAAGGTGTGCAATCAATCAGGCCCATGTCATAGTCGCCCTGTGACCATAGTGAAGGGTTTATGTCTCCTAGCTCAGGGTGGTCCTGTAAACTAACAAAAGTACATATAGCCGGGGTCACTATGGGCATGGTAGCTGAGTGAATACTTAGTCAGTCATTCTTTACTGTCACTGCCAAGTCCAACTTCACAAACAAGTCCCTTCCTAATAAACTTACAGGGCAATCTGGTATGATGCTGAAAATATGGTCTGTGATGTATTCACCGCCCACTGTCTCTATTGGGAGGGCACTTGTTTTATATGTTTTAGTTAATACCCTGTTGATTCCCATAGAGGGGTCAGACTTTCTTAAAGGTCCCTTGTACATGTCTTTGTTAAACACACTGGAGGTGGCGCCGCTGTCTACCATGAATCCTACCTTCTTTCCTGCAACTTTAAGCAAAATAATCGGTGTATCTTTCCAGTGGGTGGTGACCTGTGTAAAGCTGGGGTGACTCCCTCTGGGCCCCATCAGTAGGGTTGTTGATGATTCCAATCAATGGGGAACCTGGGCTGAGTCTGCGTACCCTGTCTATCTGTATTCTGTCCCCTTTGTGTCATGGGCTGTTGTTGGCTGTGTGCTCCCTGATTCTGCGTGTCTCTCCTGGGTGTTGTGCACTGTCTAGACCGATGTCCCTCCTGTCCACAGTTATAACAGCGGTTATTCATGGTTTGGAAGTCTTGGCTTCTATCATTTGATCTATGAAAGTTTCCTGCTGTCTTTCACATATTTCTCCCTTTACAGGCTTTCTTTAAATAAGCCACTGTGCCAGACGGAGCCACAGTAGGCTTGGGGCAGTGTTTAATCATTTTATTAAGGTCATCTATGTCCAAGGCCTTTTTCATCAGTTGATTACCAACTGTCAAAAAAGGCATGGATGTCTCAGGTCCCCTTATCTCACTATCCTTTTCCACTTTTCCCTTGTTCCTTAAATTATATCTCGATACAGTTGAGGGTGGGGGTTGTTTACCAACTGCATGTCCTGCTATTATGTGACTGGCTGCTATTAAATCCTGAGCGCTAAACAGTTAATTTTATGTACATATGAAGGTGGGGGATACATCTGATGTTTTTTTATCATTTTCCTTCTTAGTCTGTATCTCATGTAGTTTTCTATCGTCTTTTGATCTTTTTAAACCTTTGCACATGTTGGGGTCATACCAGTGGGGAGCTATCCCTAGCCATTGTTCTCCTCCTTTCTGCATATAATACATATCCCATGAAGGGTCAGGTTCAAAATATGGCCAGGCGGCAGTGTCGCCTAAGCATAGACCCTTGACCATGTCCATGTGATATATGCTATTATCTCCTTCCCTGGGAAAGGGGTCTACCGCTTCTATTGCCTCTGTCCATCCTGCCAAATTATCTACCCATGGGTTAACAAGGTAATAATTTGTAGGACTGACTCGGGCAACATATTATTTACATGTTTCACCTGGTTCTAGTTTAGGGCATTCTGTCTTAGATTTTTGACTACTCATTATCAAAAAATATTTTCTTACAAACAGAATTCAAAACAGCAATAGCAAAACAGAATGTTAGTCTTGGGATGACAGCTGTACACTTACCACCCAGCCTGTCACTTCCCCTTATATAAGTATGTTAGACAAAACAACTTATCATGCAAAACTTCTACAATTATCAAACAACTTATCATTCAAAACATCTATAATTATCTTATTAAGAATCAAATCAAGCTGTGAAACCTTCTGTGAAGTCAAGCCCTCTGAAGTACGCTTTCCTTGTTACTGGACTTCACTAAGTTCCTAACTTGACAGTTCCCTGAACTGTGTACAACTCCCTGAGTTGTATCGTATGTGTCCCTGACACAATACTGGGTACTCCCTGAGTACCTAATCTAACAGTTCCCTGAACTGTGTACAACTCCCTGAGTTGTATCTTGTGTCCCTGAATCAATACTGGGTACTCCCTGAGTACCTGTCTTGACAGTTCCCTGAACTGTGTACAACTCCCTGAGTTTTATCGTATGTGTCCCTGACACAATACTGGGTACTCCCTGAGTACCTATCTGACAGCTCCCTGAGCTGTGTACAACTCCCTGAGTTGTATCTTGTGTCCCTGACACAATACTGGGTACTCCCTGAGTACCTGTCTTGACAGTTCCCTGAACTGTGTACAACTCCCTGAGTTGTATCTTATGTGTCCCTGACACAATACTGGGGACTCCCTGAGTACCTATCTTGACAGTTCCCTGAACTGTGTACAACTCCCTGAGTTGTATCTATGTATCCCGGATACAAAAAAAAACCTCTGTACTTACTCCGAGACGTGGCCAGTGCCCTCGGATCGGCCAGAGGACAAAATTGGTGTCTCTTCTCACCAGACCCGAGGATGACCTTCTCGATCCCGGACAGAGCCCCCAGATTGTTAGGAATATTCATTTCTTCCCCTCTTATTGGTAGTTGGTACCCCTGGTACTAGACTTCGGTATTCAGCTTGATTTGATTCTTATCTAGCGCTAGGAGAGCAGCATTGACACACGATACGATTCTGGTATACAATGCCACTCTAACATTTATTACGTACATGTGACATATATAGTCGTAGTCCAATGACATGATGTTTAAGTTTATCCAATGATAGAGAGACACGAGTCTTAGCTACACATTTGTTATCTTATCTGTAGAGTCAAAGCTATATGTCAGCAAAACAGTTCCTCGAGAACTCTCTCACCTCCATGTTCCTGATATATTAATGTATATAGACCTTGGACTGCCACGTAAGCATTTACAGCTACATTACAGTCCAAAGTTCATTCCACACAAGCAGCAATGCCCTGTTCATATTAAAGTATAGATGAAAACTCAAAAAGCCCATATAAAATAGCTCAGTAATAGAACCCTTCAGGTAGCACCTGTGCCATCCCAGGGTACAACTCACTGCTGGCCTCTACAACATTCACCCAGTGTGCGGTCAGGAAAATGTAGCATCCCTGGCCACCAACACTTGTCCGTGGTGAGGTGGACCTTCCCAGTAAGTGAGTTGGTCAGGGCATGGGTGATGTTCTGGGACATATGCTGGTGTAAGGCAGGCACGGCACACCGTGAAAAATAGTTGCGTAACGAGGGATGGCCACCGCAATCAGGCTGCGGAAGGCCTCAGTGTCCACAAGCCTAAATGGCAACATTTCAAGGGCCAGTAATTTCTAAAGTTGCGCATTTAGTGCTTTGGCCTGTGGGTGGGTAGGTGGTTATTTGCGCTTGCGTTCAAATGCCTGTGTTATCGATATTTGGATGCTGTGCTGGGACAGGGAAGTGGATGTTGTTGCTGACGGTTCATGTGAAGGTCCAGGTGCAGGGCGAGGGGCATCCCGGCCTTGTCATCTGCGCTTTCCTCAAAAAAGCGCCATTATGCAGAACACCTACCCCTTGGCAAGGTAGATTTACGCATGGGGGTGCTCGGTGTAACGGTTGCGGACCTGTTTGGTGTTGGCCGACGTCTCCCTTTTGCTATCCCACTGCCTCTTCCAGACTTTTGCGGTCCTGCGGATTCCTCCCCCTCTGTACTACTGTACTCGCTCGGCTTTTCACGTTCCCATGTTGGATCAGTGACCTCATCGTCCACCATCTCCTCTTCCACTTCCTCACTCTACTCATCCTCCTGACTTGACCTAACCACAACCTCAGTAATTGACAACTGTGTCTCATCATCATCCACCTCATGAACAAATGATTGCCTTTCACCACCGTCATCTTCTTGAGACTGTGAAGACTCAAGAGGTTGGGAATCAAGGCACAATATTTTAGGTATCTCTTCAAGCGTGCTTGGCGAGAGAGCCAAACCAAGTACTGCCAATGAAAAGAGGTCATGGTAATATCTGAGTGTGGGATCACTTGTTTGGCCAGACGCGACATGGTGGGAGGAAGGAGGATCAGAGTGAGGATTCGGTTGACCAGACTCTCAGTGGAAGAGAGGGTGGTGCTTAAACAACTGGAAGCATTATCTTCAGCAATCCAACCGACCACCTGTTCACACTAGTCCAACTTGGACAGTGTTGTCCTGTGCCGCCCAGCTAAGTTGGACATGAAGCTGTGTAAGATGGATTTTTTTGTTTTTTTCTGGCGCACTGGCAGCAGTCACAGTTTCATTGCACCCAGGGCCATGGCCTCTGCTTGCATCATCAGCATCACGCCCACTTCCCCGTCCCTTTGTGCTCGCCTTCTTCATATTAATGGTTTTGTCTGTAGATGTGGCGCAGATTGTTTTACTGTCCACTAAAGACACCGTTTTCTGATGGAGGACAGTATTGGTTACTGAACACCACACATTTTGGACACTACACTAGGCCCAGATTAATGGAAGTTATAATAAAGTGTTTTCAGATTCAGTTTAGTATGGGATACAAAAACCCACCGATTGTGGACACATTACTAGACCCAGATTAATGGAAATTGTAATATACGCAGTGTTTTCAGATTCAGTTCAGTATTGGATACAAAAACCCACAGATTTTGGACACCTTACTAGTCTCATATTAAGTAAGTTGTAATATATAGAGTGTTTTCAGATTCAGTTCAGCATGGGATACAAAAACCCACAGATTTTGGACACTTTACTAGACCCAGATTAATAGAAGTTGTAATATACAGAGTGTTTTCAGATTCAGTTCCGTATTAGATACAAAAACCCACAGATTTTGGACACTTTACTAGGCCCAGATTAATGGAAGTTGTAATATACGCAGTGTTTTCAGATTCAGTTCAGTATGGGATACAAATTTGGCCCAAATAAAATGTATTCTCTGCTGGAATACTGTATATACGATTGTGGCCTAAACGTACACACAGAATTACCCAAAACTAGTTAAATTTGCCCAAAATATTAATAATTATCTGCTGGAGTAATGAATATAACGGTTGCGGATTGAATGCATACACAGGAGTGCCCCAAACTAGTTAAATTTGTCACAAATACAAATTATTCTATGCTGGAATAATGTATATCTGGTTGAGGCCTAAACGCACACACAGATGTGCCTAAAACTAGTTAAATTTGTCCCAAATAAAATATATTCTCTGCTGGAATACTGTATATACGGTTGAGGCCTAAACGCACACACAGATGTGCCCAAAACTAGTTAAATTTGCCCAAAATATAAATAATTCTCTGCTAGAGTAATGAATATAACGGTTGCTGATTTACCACACACACAGATGTGCACAGATGTGCCCCAAACTAGTTATATTTTTCCTAAATACAAATAACTCTATGCTGGAATACTGTATATATAATCTAAACGCACACACAGATGTGCCTAAAAAACTAGTTAAATTCGTCCCAAAATATAAATAATTAATTATTTGCTGGAGTAATGAATATAGCGGTTGCGGACTGAATGCACACACAGATGTGGCACAAATTAGGTTAATTTCCCCAGACAAAAAAATTTCTCTGATGGCGCGGAGTATATCTCACTAGCAGGCACACTCTAGTGAATAAGCCCTTTTTTATAATGTCTGCTAAACACACTGCTTTCTGATGGCGTACTGTAGATCTCACTAATATGAAATCTTTCAGTCTTTTAAAAGCTTTTGGGTACTTAAAAAAGCGATTTTCCAGCCCTGCACTATCTGTCCCTTCCTTAAGATGCCTGACCCTGATACTGCTGAATTTAACCCCTGGTAAAAAAAAAATGGTGCTGCACTGCTGTCAAACTGGTATCACGTGTTCCGCCAGCCAATCAGTGTAAGGCTAATAGCTAACATGGCTATGGCATTACACTAAAGGGAATTACTTACCTGAACCTTGATTGGCTGCTTAGAAGGTGCAAGGAGGAGACTCGAGCAATGCGACGAGCACACGTGGTATTCGGCCGAGTGATGCTCGACCGGAACTGGTACTCGGCCGAGCATGCTCGCTCATCACTAGACAATTAAAGGAGTTCTCCGGGCAGTCACACACCCCACCCCGGACAACTCAGCAAGTGGTGGCAACTATTCTTGCTCCCATTCTAGGACAGGCTGCTTGCGGCCTTTTTAAATCATTCCCACAGAACCTCTTTCCAGAAATTTCCGAATGGACCCTACAAAACACAACCATATGAGAAAGTTTGCAATTTACTTAACCATTACAAAGTTGTCTGGATTTTACCCCTCTTCCTGAAAATCAGCTTCCACCAACTTCGGTTATGCAGCGAACAGAGCCAGAACTACTCCTGCCCTTCCATATGTGCAAACTCCCAAGACCAACTCATCTGCACAAGTCCCACGGAGAAGAATATTTCTGGCCACATCCACAGTATACGTGACATCCCGTCCATAGCTCAGGGGTGTTCTTTGAAATTAAGGTGGCTTTGCGGGACCTGCTGGGTCCAAGAAAACCCCTTTAAGCCAGACTACACAATGAAAACATCAGAATACTTACTCAAAAATTATATCTGTACAATATCAGATTAAAAACTGAAATATTTTTATAAAATTACCATGTTAAAAAAGGATGGGGGAGATGTGTGATCTCTGATTCTCTCATACATTACATTAGTCATAATCACTGAGTATCTGCTACCTGTGGCTAGATAGAATATTTCTGTAGCAGCCATCAAGTCCTATAACAGTCCCCAACAGCACCAGGAAATGCAGTGGAATCTGCAGGCAGTGTGTTATAGAGCAGGAGGATCTGAGCAGATTAAAATATAGGCCCTGATTAATCATGCCTTTACTCTAGAATTAAAGCTTCAAAAAGCTCCAGTTAGGGCTTCTGTGACTTTTTCCACTCGCTTGCACAAAAATATCGCAACTTTTTTCAGCTTTACACCACTCACTCCAGTTTTGAAAAGTGGGTGGGAAAGTAGGTGTAGTTAAATATGTTAATGGACTTCACTCCAGATTTATCACTGTGACTCTTTTTAAAAAAAAATCACAAAAAAAGTCTCAAACTCACTCCAAAAGGAGGGTGGAGTAGGAAAACTGGAGGAGTTTTTCTACACAAAGGTGTTAGGCTTAAGGATAAGACAAATTTATCAAACAACATGTGACATTTGATAAACGTGGCATAATGTATAATGATAAATCAGACTCAAGCAAAACTGACTTTAAATATTCCCCTCATGATAAATTATGGCCATCGTTTTGTTGGAAAAGATTTAGTGAAACTTGGAATTTATGCATTTAACCCTCTGCTTTTTCTGACATCAGTTGTACACGGGGGCTGCACGTATACTTCAAAGTGCGAATGTATATTGTCATCATGTCATGTATGCATTTACTGAGTATTTCTGTAAACACATGATAATTATAGGCCATATCTCACAGCCACTATTATTTTTGATAATAAAAAAAAAGATAATAAAAAAATAAATAGACGCCTCTCCCTCCCCTGCCGCAGCACAGCCATCTGTATCTCTGTCCTGAAGACGGCGATACAGATGGCTATGGAGATGAGCGCTTCCCACATTCTCGGGGGGGGGGGGGGCAATTGCCCCGTTGCCCCCCCCCCCTGGATCTGCCAATGCCTCCTACTCCACTTCCTCCTCCTCTACCACCTCCTCATGCTTTCAGCGTAACACCTTCACCACCAACATCAGCACAGCCAGGGGGAAACGACAGCAGGCTGTTCTGAAACTCATCTGTTTGGGGGAGAAAACCTCACACCGCGCAGGAGCTGTGGACTGGCATGGAACAACAGACCGATAAGTGGTTGGTGTCACTGAGCCTCAAGCCTGGCCTGGTGGTGTGCGATAATGGGCAAAATCTCGTAGCAGCTCTGGGCCTAGCCGGTTTGACACACATCCCTTGCCTGGCGCATGTGCTAAATTTGGTGGTGCAGAAATTCCTGAACACCAGTCAGTGAAAATCAATTCAGTTAATCCAGCTCTTAGATTCTGGTGGGACAAATTCACTTTTATTGGTGCTCAAGGACCCCTGTGGCCTGAGCCGCAGATGTGTCAGGCAAATAATTTTATTGAATTTGTCGGTTAGATTGTTAGGTAACATTTCCACTGTTATAAGGACTTTTTATTATAAATTGTAACAAAAACTATACAAGGAACATTTCAAAAAGAGAAAATTAACCCGACCAGACTCCCACCCTACCCCCCCACCTTTCACTCAAACCACTCATTATTGCCCATTCACAAACTATTTGCAAATTTACTTA
This sequence comes from Bufotes viridis, assembly GCA_033119425.1. Taxonomy (NCBI): domain Eukaryota; kingdom Metazoa; phylum Chordata; class Amphibia; order Anura; family Bufonidae; genus Bufotes; species Bufotes viridis. The sequence continues at coordinate 40,396,978 of CM065591.1, read as the reverse complement.
TAAAAATATTTAAATAACTTTAAATATAAGTCAGATAAATGAAATAAACAAACAAAACTATATACATGCCATACCCTTAACTTGTAAGGCCAGTCATATACAAGTTGCTCGGAGGGTGGTTCCTGCACCAACATAGGCCAGGTACACAATTGTCCAGCCAGGGCACAGTTCTCAAGGAGGAGCAGGAGAAGAAACCGTGTTCACAGCAGGGTGGAACCCAAAGCAGCTCACGGCCATCACTTGAGCGTGGCTGGGGGGATACGAAGGACACAGATGATACACCCCCCACTCACAGATGACAAATAACCGCACCGTCCCTCACTCAACTGCTGCCGCTCCTCTGCCGGGCCCTCCCTCAAACTACACACACGCCCACAATATGCCCACATGACCAGGCAGCTAGGACACGCCCGCCGCGGCCCTCTCTCCCCTCATACCACTGGTCTGAATGCGGCTGAGTGACCCGTGCCTCCGCTCCCACAAGATGAGAGTCCAACCGCGCAGGCGCGCCAGAGCAGATTTAACAGAGCCCCAGCGTCAGCCAGCGCAGATTAGAGGGCGCGACTAGGCGAGGAAGAGAGACTGAGTGAGAGACAGAGAGAAACCGGCGGACCGACCGACCGACCAATAAAGTCACCAGACACCAACCATCAAAAGTGAGCGCTGGGCATTGCAGCAGATGTACTCCAGAACCAGGAGGACCATCTGCCTGGACTGGTCTATAGACTGGTAGGTAGTATTAGTAATGTAATGATTCATCCATCCATCTACCCCACCCACACCCTGATTTCAGACATCATTTCCGTCCACTGATGATCCATCCATCCGCCCCACCACCTTAATTCAGACATTATTATTGTCTGAAATCAGGGCCGGGGTGGGGCGGATGGATGGATCATCAGTGGATGGTAATAAATTATTGCTGTCCACTGATCATCCATCCATCCGCCCCACCCCTGAATTCAGACATTATTATTGTCTGAAATCAGGGCCGGGGTGGGGCAAATGGATGGATGGATCATCAGTGGACGGTAATAATAATGTCTGAAATCAGGGCCGGGTGGGGCCGATGGATGGATGGATCATCAGTGGATGATAATAAATTATTGCTGTCCACTGATGATCCATCCGCCCCACCCCCTGAATTCAGACATTATTATTGCCATTGTCTGCAATCAGGGTGGGGGTGGGGCGGATGGATGTCTTATCAGTGGACGTTAATAATGTCTGGAAAAAAAAATTGGCATCATCATTGGAGGTAGTCCATGGACACACAAAAAACCTGCGACTGATTGTTTTTTTTACGTGACTGAGTCGAACAGAGCCTAAGGGGCGTTACCCTCAGTTCACACTTGCGCGTTTTAGAGCGCGTTCAAACGTGCTGTAAAACGCTCAACAGGAGAAAACTCATGTTTCCCTATGGGCATGGTTCTCACCTGAGCGTTTTACAGCGCGTTTGAACGCGCTGTAAAACGCTCTACGCTCAAAGAAGTTCTTGAGCTTCTTTAGGGCATTTTGTCGCGCGTTTGCACCCATAGACTTCAATGGGAACGCGCGTAAAACGCGCGTTTAACACGCGTTAAAGTGTAGATATGCCTTTTTCAATTGGTCTCCAGAGTCACGAATGCGCGTATGACGCGCGTCTCAGAAACCCTCAGGTGTGAACCCAGGGTTAGGGTTTTCCCTAAGGTTTTTGAAGCTGAGACAAAAGTCCTGCATGTAGGAAACCTAATGGACCGCTTTATAGTTGATGGGGTCCTGACCGTCCTGTCACTGTGTGCTTCACTGTGATTGGGTTGCCATATAGGCAGGCTGTTTGAGGCTGCGCACTGGATGCGGTATCCATTGTGAACAGCTTGTGTATGGGTTTTCTCTACCTGTTCATGTTGTTGGTTTGTTTCCATATTGTTGGCTGCCATGGGCAAAGTCCGGTGCTTCTGCTTTGTATCCTGGGGTTTGTTACTCCTGGCCTGATACGGTTAATCTCCCTGTTCTGTTCTTGGTTGTATCCGTTCAGGTGCGCTCGTTAGGCACCTATTTCATCCTGCATGCAGTCTGTTCTGAGGTCGGCCTGTCCTGTGTCTTGCTGGGTGGCACTGGTTCACCCTTCTGCTCTGTGTCAGTCCGCCTATGTTTTGCCTTGCTCTGCATAGCTCCCTGCTGCTGACCCTAGGGGTCCTGCCATCTATGCCTTGGTGTGGTGCCGCCTGGTTCGGTATATTTGTCCTGTTCCTGTCCTGTAGTGAGTAGACTAGCAGTGCTCTAAACTAGGGTTGGGTGATATCAAAAATATTCCCATGATAACAATATTAAGAAGTTCATAGTGATAACGATGTACAGTATATCATGAAAAATACCCATTTAAAAGAAAAACTTGGGGCCACAAGGAGACACGTTATACTGGCAACTACATGCAGCCAAGCCTATCCTCACCATCAGAGGCTCTAGTGAAGACAAGGTCTGTTCCTGCAATGCATTTGTAGACGGATCCGCAGTGTATGCAAACGTGCTCTGTGGTATGACAGTACGGGTTTATTACAGCAACTACAGAAATGCCCTATGTCACCCCAAAATTATAAAATAGGTAATGTAGGAGGACTTGACCTGCCAAAAAAAGGAATATTTCCTCCACTGAGCTACCAAAAAATAATTAGACTGATGTCCCCGGCAGGCTGGCACACATGCAGGTCACATGCAATTCCAAGGATACTGCAGTTGCTAAAATGGCCGCCGACCCCCACCTCAGAAACAGATGGATTAAAAATTATTTTGCAGTATCACTGGGCTCAGAGTTGGGTACAAATATGTAGCATAGCACCCTCAATAATTTCTGTAGTTTGAAGAGTTAACACCACCAAGTACAACAGATTTCTTCCCTAATCTCTCCCTCACAGAAGCGGCAGCATCCTATCCCTACACTGAGAAGAGCAGAGTGACTTGTGGCTCTACGTGACTCCAGCTTATATAGAGGCTGGGTCACATGCTGCACTTAGCCAATCACAGCCATGCCAATAGTAGGCATGGCTGTGATGGCTTCTTAGGGCAAAGTAGTGAAACGCTTGTTGGTTGGCTGCCTTGCAGTCTTTTAAAAAGTCAGAAGAAATTGCCGAACAACTAACCCGAACATTTAAAGAAATGTTCGGGTCCGGGTGCGAAAAAACTTAATGTTCTCTCCCTATGCTCAGCTTACAGGACAATGATGGAGACTGTGCAGGTTGAGGGTTTTATAGAGCTGTGACATCACATGGGATGGATATCTTTGGAGTTGGCTGGCTGTACGGCATTATGAGTGATTTTGCGCTCTCAGGCTTCTTACTTTCACTTTGTAACACGTGCAACCGCTATTTTAGGAAAAACTGATTAATTACCATAAAATGCAAGGAAATTCAGATTCATTGCGAATTGAAACTTTCCTAAACTTCTGACTGATCTACGCTTCATATGCTCAGCTCCTACTCCTCTATATTTCACACTTCCTGCACTGTATTTTCTGGTGACAGGTTATATTAAATGCATCATTGGTTGTTAGAAATAAGAGAAATATATAATGAATAGCTTTTTCTAGTCTACTACTTGTGGGTAGGAAGAGCGACTGGCAACTTATCTGTCCCAATCCAATCATAAAATCTCTGTAATTACAGAAGGCAGCCGAAATTTCTGCTTGTCCCATACTGCTGCTGAGAAGACGTCTGGTGACATCAGTTTCCATGACTTCTATTAGGGTCTGTGCAAGCCCTTTCCTATAGAGCAATAAATGGCAGAGTTAAATTGAATAATTAATCATATCCAAAATAACTAGACAGTCAATGACATGTCAGAAGTTCTTACTGTTGGGGCTACAGGTGCTGGAACAGTGATCACTGAAATAAAAAGGCAGAAGTCCTCTGCTTGGCACTGTGCCCCTTTAAATGTGATTGGTTCTCCTCAAGGAGGTGGGAATAGTGATGTACAGACTCATATGGTTTCTCTGAGCCCACACCCAAGGAGAGCCAAGCCAATCAGTTATAATACCCTGCAGTGGTATTACCATTTCTGCACTCCGCTACTGTCTCTAATGGTTTAACATTAATGACATCTGTGTATTTATTTCCAGGTCCTTCAACAATGTACATTTCTATTGTTGTTATGCAACTGTTATGTTCACGTATTATGCCTGGTTCAACAGCAGGGGACAGCATATATGGTAGCGCTATCCTTAGAAAGAATGGAACTAACCATTCCATTCTCCTCTAGTGGACTAGTACTGCTTCCTACCAGAAGGGAGGGGTTACAGTTCTAGTTTATTCCCATTTAGACTGTATATAGTAGCTAAGAAGACCTGAAAGAAGTAGCAGCAAGAGGAAATTGTTCTTCGGCTGGAGCAGGAGCCACAAAAGGAAGTAGCTTGTAGAGCACCTGGACTCCATGCTAATTTATTTTACTGAGTGTCAGGAGAGGGATAACAGCCCAAGGCACCCCAATCTAAGGATACCAGAACCAACCAAAAGTCCAGTAACCAGACCCAAGCAGAGTTTAGCACCACTGAGAGAAAGAAAGCAGAGTTATTAAGCAAGCCTGTCAGCCCAGCAGAGAGATAGAAAGCAGAGTTATCAAGTTTGCGTGCCAGTTTATGCCAAAGCTTGCTGGAACCAAGAGAAAGTCTGAATGTAAGAAAAGCCTGAATATTGTCTGGAATCAAGTTTACCCAAGTAAAGCTGCTGTTGAAGTTTACCAAGGTCTGGACTCAAGTTATTCTTCATCCCCTAACTCAGCTATTCCCCTTTATTTGCTTCGGAGCATAAGCCTGGGTCCCGCTGTATCCAGGTAGGAGCACCGTGACATGTATAGGCCACACTACACCACTCGGCATTCCTACTGATCTTGGACGCAATCGGCTCTGGGTGGCGTTACGTTGCACAGTCAAAGGAGCAGAAAGCTCAGCTCTTAGTTTCAACAATTTACTGTAGTCCTCCTGATCCCCACCAGTCTATATTCTATAAAACAACAGGTACACTCATGCAAAGAGACATCTGAAGGACTGAACAGCGGAAAATTATTAATACTTGAGATCATTAATGAAACTGGTGTAAAGTAGAACTGGCTTAGTTGCCCATAGAAACCCACAGATTCTACCTTTCATTTTTTAAGCTTCTTTGCAAAATTAAAGGCAGAATCTGAAAATGACCCCCATTATTTTTGTCAATGTTTTGCTGACAGATGAATTTTCCTATTGGGCTGCATTTCCCTAATATTAAACAGTGGTGGCTGGAATGCTTTAATGCAGATGTACCTTTCAGTCTATATTGCCTTATATATTTACAATATGGCACTATAGGAAATTAGCTAGTCAGTGAAACTGTTAAATCTTCGCCGACCACCTTATTTCTGCTTAGGGACAGTTTCAGACAGGTTTTTAAGGCAAAAACACTGTTTCAAGGAACTGTCCCTGAGGGCTCATGCCCACAACCTTGTGCTGTGCTGTGGGGCTGCCGCATGCAGATTGCGGATCCATTCACTTGAATGGGGTCCGCGATCTGCATCTGACTGTCCACACCGCAAAAAAATGAGTTCCATGCCTCCTTTCCGCACCGACGTTTCGGTTTGCGGACCCATTTGAGTGAATATGGCCGTTCTGGCACGGGCCCGTATTTTGAGGACCCACTGTTTGCAAGCCGCAATACAGGTCTAGCCGGCACATGCTCGTGGGCATGAGCCCTAAATTATACTACCTCATTGATCCTCAGCGATCAGCTGTGGAAAAACTAACATCAAGTGTTGAATTTCCTTGCAGCGCCACCGATTGGCGGAAACCAACTATTACATGGTGCCCACTGAAATCAATGTAATGATAGGTCCTCCATACAGAGTGATGTTCTTTGTAGCCTTTCTCTGATCTGGATAATGGATGAGGGTCCTGAATGAGGGGACTACCGTCTATTAATTCAAATTTTATTTGGTGGAATCCACAATAATTTTCCCATAATTATAAGAACCCTGATATATACACAACAGTCATGGTAAGATAGGACACATGCGGCACTTGCTCGACGTACTCACATCAAATCAACAGAAACTGGTGTTGACATTTCATGTTCATTAAGAAATTATGCGGCGATGGAGCTCGAGTGCATGCAAGTGACAGCTGAAATTAGATAGGGATTCTTGCTGAGAGCATATATTAAACAAGCCCTGGATTATACACAGGCTACGGAGGCTATTTCCACATCAAGGAGTAGGAGTGTGGCTACACAGCAGTTATTTTTACCATTTAAATGTAGTCTGCAAATCAAGGAAATTAAATCCAAGCTCTCCGTTGCCTTTGAATATGGATGCAAACTGTTGCCTCAATGATGTTTTTAAATGTCAAAGGTACTAGAAAAAATAGGTGCTGAAAGACGAAGAATCTTGAGAGCAAAGAAAATTAAGTAAGGAAACCGATTTATTATCTTTTAGTCACAGTTAGAGGAATAATGAACTTTTCTCCATCTAATAAAATACACTGTCCGTGGCCCCGGAAAAAAAAATTTGAACATGTGCTATTCTTGTCCATTTTGCGGACAAGAATAAGCATTTCTATAATTGGCAGTCCATAGCGTTCTACCAATTGCGGAACACACACGGGCGGCATCCATGTTTTATGGATCCGGAATTTGCCGACTGCAAAACATAACGTTTGAGTGTATGTAGCCTTAGGTGCACGGACTGTCAGAGGATGCAATACAGGACGGGACCTGTGCCTCATAATAAATTAGGCACAGTGCAGAGGATATCTCCTCCCCTTCCCCAAAATGTCACATTATAGGTCATTCACATCCCTTTCTCACAAAATCATGCTTTCACCTGCAAGTCAGGGCGCCTTGTTGGACTAAGCAACAACCTATGTTCATAGAATTGTGCCAAAGTGCACCACATTTTGGCACACAATATACCAGAATATAGGGGTACTCACATTAGTAAATGTGGGGCAGTGTATTGTCAAACTGTAAAGGGCAGGTTCTCAGCGGCATTAGGAATGCTTTTATAATGGAATATAATGGTGCAGCATACGGGTGTTAATACCCGACACTGCAAAAGGTTTATTATGTGTATGTACCTTTAATTCATTTCCTGGTACAGGCCTGCAGGGGTAGTGTCTACTACAGCCACTAGAGGGAGATAGTACGCCCCACTATATATAGGTAGGCCCAAGCATAGTAGAGGTAGTTCAGTGCAGACAGTTGAGTCTGTGAAGTGTGTGCAGACCGAGTAGTCTGTGTGGGATTCCTGAATGTCCTCAGCAGGTAGCAAGGGAAATCCTCCAAGTGTAAAGAACCAAGGATAGAAGCCGACTAAGGCCCTATTCACACATCCGCAATGTAGTCCGCAATTTTGCGGAATACATGCGGACCCATTGACTGTGAATGGGGCCGGGAACGATGCGGAGAGCACACACTGTGCTCTCCGCATCCGATTTTGCGGAGCGCGCCGCCGATCTTCCGGTCCGCGGCTCCGCAAAAAAATAGAGCATGTCCTATTCTTGTCCGCAATTGCGGACAAGAAGAGGCATTTTCTATGGAGTTCGGGCAATGTGCGGTCCGCAAAAATGCGGAATGCACATTGCTGGTGTGTCCGTGTTTTGCAGATCTGCGGCTCCGTGGATCCGCAAAACACTTGCGGATGTGTGAATAAGGCCTAAGAGGTATTTGGGCCTTGGATTATAAAGTAATCCAGGAATAGACAGGTCAGAAGAATTGAAGTCACCTGTATCTATAGAACCTGAGGAAATAGTGGAGAGTCAAATCCCTGTGCAGATTTAGGCCTGCTTGATCTAAGAGGAAGAACAACCTATATTCATCTGTTATCTATTCATCCGAAACTACTCTGCAACTGCTATGTATTAAGGAACTGCGCTTCCATCTATTTACATACCTGATTACTATCCAAGCTTCAGTAAAGTTCAAGTTCTGTTTTATTGCAACGTGGTTCCTTAATTATTCCTACTATCAACAAACGGTGTGCCACCGTTAATTGGCACTGGCGTCACGAACTCTACCTATAACTACCTGTCCTAGAAGAAGAACCAGAGAGTCGGCCTGTTCCAGGTTAGCGGTCATAACTGCACTACAACACCCAGGTACACTATTGAACCCTAACTTGAGTATGCTACAATGGAATTTTAGGACAGAATGCAAAGCAGGAGCCTTTTAGCGCATTCCATTTTGCTCCGTCCTTTTGAAAGGATCTTTTTTTCAGTCATGCACAACGGAAAAAAACTGAACCGTTATATGTTCCTATAGAAATATAGAATATATTATATTATATTAGGGTTCTCCTGAAATTAATAAAATGAAAATATAAATATTACTTTTTTATAAATATATTCCCAAATACCTTTCATTAGTTATAATGAGGGAGCAATGATTAGGAGAAAAAAAATATCCGCTGTCCTATTAGTCCTATAGTCCACACAAAACCTGTCCTAATAATCCCACAGGAGGATAAATTACTTCCTGAGGTAAAGAGTTGCCTCAGCCTCCTCTCCTACTTGTCAGGAACTATGATCCTGAATACAGCTGAGAAGTTCTACAGGTGAATCTCTGTAGGAATGGAGTTCATGAGGAGACATAAAGTACAGAGAGGACGGACAGGACAGACTGTGGTAATGGAGACTGCATACAAGTGCTGCTGATCATTAGCCACATCTGCTCATGGAATCCATTCCTACAAAGATTCAGGTGATGACCATATTAAACTGTATTCAGGATGATAATTCCTGAGAAGCAGAGCAGAGAGGAGGATGAGGCATCTCTTTACCTCAGTGTGTACTAACAGGGCAGCAGCCATTTTCGTTTTCCTAATGATTACTCCCTAGACAAAAAGAGCCATTATAAACAATGAAAGGTATTTGAGAATATGTTTATAATAAAGTAATATTTAAGTACGGTATTTTCCTTTTCTTAATTCCCGGAGAACCCCTTTAAACACACAGGCCACCCATGTAACACCTCTTGCTTGTATTACGCGATGATTGCTGTATGTGAATGCTGCTGAATGAGCTGGCTTGGGTTGAGAATTGTTTGTGCAGATGATCCCCTGTACCGCTACTCCGAGTAGCGTCACTAGCGCAAAGGCTCTGCTTCTCCTTCCAGAACATTGAATGTGAAGTGTAGATCTATCAATTTTGTCAGTGCTGGGTGAGATGTCCAGCCGGTGGGTGGGAGCTTAGTCTGCAGAGGGGACAGCCGGTCGCAGGTGTAAAACTAATTAGGACGAGCAGCCGATTTATAGGAATCAATTCACTTATCTCTGGTCTTAAGGGCTCATGCACAAGTCCATTGTGCAACACAGATACCAGTCTTGTACATTCTGCATTTTGCAGAACACAATGGCAGGCCCATAATAGGAAAGTCCTATTCTTGTCTGTAAAATGGACAAGAAAAGGACTAGTGTTGAGAGAATTGAATTATATGAAGTTGACTTCGATCCGAATTTCAGGGAAAATTCTGTTCGCCGAGAAGCTGAATTTCCTCGTACTTCGTGGTAGCGAATTAATTTTCCCTAAATTGCGGTAAAAAACGAAAAAAATTATACTTATCTCATCCATTTGCTCACGACGGGACAGCCGCCGCCATCTTGATTGAAGATTTTGCACGAAATTCCATGTGCTGTGATGTATGACGTCACCACGCCGACCGACTTGATGACATCACGGATCGCTCGAGATTTTGCACTAGATATTCAATCAAGATGGCGGACCGTCGTGAGCAAATGAATAAGGTAATTATATATATATTTTTTTAATGTTACACTGTCATTACTGTCAGATGCCATGATCAACTCTGAACGCAGCATCTGAGGGGTACAATGATGGGGAGCAGCGCAATCGTCGCTCCCTGTCATTGCACCCACTAACTACAAAGAAATGCAATATTTTTTTGTGAAATTCGTCAAAACAGCCAAATTGAATTTTTGAATACTTCGCTCATCTCTAAATAGGATATGTTCTATTTTTTTGTGGGGCAGCGGAACGGACATACATCTTTTGCGGCACCATTAAAGTGAATGGGTCTCCGTCCAACCTGCAAAAAATGTGGATCAGATGCGGAGCAAAAAAACTTTCTGTATATGAGCCCTCACCCTGTTAAGCCTCATGCAGACATCCGTGGAACACGGTCCGCGAGATACCGGACTGGCACCCTGCTGAGTGCAGGAGCGCACAGAGTCATTGGTTGCTATGATGCCGTGCGATTCATGCCGCCGCTGCTGTACTATAATACACTCGTATAGATCATATGAGACTAAGGCAATGACAGTCGGGAGGTGAGTACAGTAGTTTCATCTGAGGAAGGATTCATCAAAATTATTATGACCCCATTTAAAGTGGTGTGCTTATCAAAAAATAAGGATAATCTATTAAAAAAACTAAAATAATTAATAATAATATCCAGCCACATACAACTATGTAAAAAAAAAAAGGGAAAAAAAAAACACTATTGAAAAGTAGAGGAAACAATGGAAGAAACTGCTGTCTGCTATTATGCAGGTGTAGGCGAGGCATTTGCTTTTTTTCCCTTTCAGCAGGAGATCATTATATAGGTTTGTTTACTCAAACTTTTAATGCATTGTCTCGGTGTGCCTACCTGTTATACTTAGCATCCCCCAGATCTGTTTGTCTTTTATTCCCATTCCCTGTGCCCTTCTGTTGCCAATTTGATGGTGCACATAGATGATTTGACACATTATCTGCAAAGTTGTTTTGTGAGTGGTAATTTCCCCATGGTGCCGCATCCCAGGGATCCTATAATATGTGAACATTAGCTTGTATTTTGAAAACAAATACACTTTTTCTGAAAGACTCTGCTCCTCTATGATTCATGTGTCTGACAGTCGAGAAAAAATACAGTAACATGAATAAAAGTAATGAAAGACAAATCAACCAGTGTCAGCTAAATAATATTATGAACAAACAAATATGTCCTTCCTTACCTTTGCTTTTGGCTACATAACCCGGGATGAGTGGCACAAGATGACCAACTTTTTTGCGGTGGTGTTGTGAATAGAGTTGAGCGGACACCTGGAAGTTTCGGTTCGACGGGTTCGGCCGAACTTCACAAAAGGGTTCGGGTTCGGGATCCGAACTTAACCCAAACTTGACCCTATTGTAGTCAATGGGGACTTGAACTTTTAAGCACTAACATGGCTGTAAAAAAAAAAGTCCTGGAAAGGGCTAGAGGGCTGCAAAAGGCAGCAAAATGTGGGTAACTCCCCTGCAAACAAATGTGGATAGGGAAATGACTTAAAATAAAATAAATAAAAATCAAAACCTTGATCTAGGAGGAGGAAATGGATGTGGAGTAGGAGGTTAAGAGGCGTCAGGTGGGAATGCCATTAGCAGCGCGTCAACCAGCGTTTGTAGTCACGCATCTTTCGTTCATTAACAGACGGTTTTACCAAATTTGGTTCCCTGTCAGCAATGCACAGCAGGGGTTTTTCAGCGGCTAATCGGGGTTCATATCACCCACCAATGGAACAGACGATTTTAAAAAATGTAGTCCCCTGGCACCCAGGCAGGAGGGGTTCATTCACGGCAAAACGGGGTTCATGTCACCCACCAATGGAACAAACTATTTAAAAAAATGTAGGCCCCTGGCATCCAAGCAGAGCAGGGGTTTTTCACCGGCAAAGCTGGGTTGATGTCACCCACCAATGGAACAGATGATTTTTAAAAATATAGGCCCCTGGCACCCAGGCAGAGGAGGGGTTAATTCACAGAAAAACAGGGTTAATGTAACCCACCAATGGAACAGACGATTTTTTTAAATGTAGGCGCCTGGCATCCAGACAGAGGAGGGGTTCATTCACAGCAAAACGGGGTTAATGTCACCCACCAATGGAACAGACGATTTTTTAAAATGTAGGCCCCTGGCACTCAGGCAGAGGAAGGGTTAATTCATGGCAAAAAGGGGTTAATGTCACCCACCAATGGAACAGACGATTTTTTAAAATGTAGGTCCCTGGCACCCAGGAAGAGGAGGGGTTTATTCACGGCAAAACCGGGTTCATGTCACCCACCAATGGAACATGCGATATTTAGAAATGTAGGCCCCTGGCAACCAGGCACCCAGGCAGAGGAGGGGTTAATTCATGGCAAAACAGGGTTAATGTCACCCACTAATGCAACAGGCGATTTTTTTGAAATTTAGGTCCCTGTCACCTATACAGAGCAGGGGTTTATTCACGGCAAAACGGGGTTTATGTCACCCACCAATGGAACAGGCGGTTTTTAGAAATGTAGGCCGCTGTCACCTATACAAAGCAGGGGTTTATTCATGGAAAAATGGGGTTCATGTCACCCACCAATAGAACAGGCGATTTTTAGAAATTTAGGTCCCTGGCACCCAGGCAGAGGAGGGCTTTATTTATGCCAAAACAGGGTTCATGTCACCCACCAATGGAACAGGAAATTTTTTGAAATGTAGGCCCCTGGCACCCAGGCAAAGGAGGGGTTAATTCACAGCAAAACGGGGTTCATGTCACGCACGAATGGAAGAGACGATTTTTAAAAATGTAAGCCCCTGGCACCCAGGCAGAGGAGGGGTTTATTCACGGCAAAAATCGTAGTATTGCACCCAACAATTTAAAAGAAGATTTTTCAAATTTTCGGTCCCTGTCACCTATGCAGAGCAAGGGTTTGTACCCAGTAAAAATGGTAATATTTCACCCAACAATATAAAAGAAGATTTTCCACATTTTCGGTCACTGTCACCTATGCAGAGCAGGGGTTTGTACCCGGCAAAAATGGTAATTTTGCACCCAACAATTTTAAAGAAGATTTTTCAAATTTTCGGTCCCTGTCACCTATGCAGTGCAGAGTTGCTTGACAGCAAAAAATTGGATTATGTCAACCCCTGAACTTCCAGACGTATTAACTGTATTATTGTCCCCGGCACATATGCAGCGCAGGCTGCAAAGGTAATTCCTGGCCTTAAAAAATATAATTTTTCCACCAAATTTTTGCCAAATAAAACTAAATTTCTCTATAAATTTTTCTCTAAATTTATTGTTCTACATGTCTTTGATTAAAAAAAAAATGCAATAAGTGTATATGTATTGGTTTGGGTAAAAGTTATAGCGTTTACAAACTATGGTGCAAAAAAGTGAATTTCCGCACTTTGACTTTCTGAGCACCTGTCCTGTTTTCTGAGGTAATACAATGCCCAGACAGTAGAAACACCCCATAAATGACCCCATTTCGAAAAGTAGACACCCTAAGGTATTCACTGAGGGGCATAGTCAGTTCATGGAAGTTTTTATTTTTTGTCACAAGTTAGCGGAAATTGATTTTTTTTTCTTCAATTCTTTTTTCTTCATTTTCCGCTAACTTGTGACAAAAAATAAAAACTTCCATAAACTCACTATGCCCATCAGCGAGTACCTTATGGTGTCTACTTTCCGAAATGGGGTCACTTGTAGGGCATTTTATACTGCCCTGGCATTTTAGGGGCCCCTAAAGCGTGAGAATCCAAATGCGTAAAAATGCCCTGTGAAATCCTAAAGGTACTCATTGGATTTAGGGCCCCTTTGCGCATCTTGGCTGCAAAAAAGTGGCACACATGTAGTATCACCTTACTCAGGAGAAGTAGGGCAATCTGTTTTGGGGTGTATTTTTACATATACCCATGCTGGGTGAGAGAAATATCGCTGTAAATGACAACTTTTTCCATTTTTTATACAAAGTTGTCAATTTATAGAGATATTTCTCTCATCCAGCATGGGAATATGTAAAAATACACCCCAAAACACATTGCTCTACTTCTCCTGAGTACGGCGATACCACATTAGTGACGCTTTTTTGCAGCCAAGATGCGCAAAGGGGCCCTAAAACCAATGAGTACCTTTAGGATTTCACAGGGCAATTTTACGCATTTGGATTCCAAACTACTTCTCACGCTTTAGGGGCCCCTAAAATGCCAGGACAGTAAAAATACCACACAAGTGATCCCATTCTGGAAAGTAGACACCCTAAGGTATTCGCTGATGGGCATAGTAAGTTCATGGAAGTTTTTATTTTTTGTCACAAGTTAGCGGAAATGTCATTTTTTTTTTTTTTAAAAAGTCTCATATTCCACTAACTTGTGACAAAAAATAAAATTTTACATGATCTCACCATACCCCTCACGAAATACCTTGGGGTGTCTACTTTCTAAAATGGGGTCAGTTGTGGAGTATTTATACTGCCCTGGCATTTTAGGGTCCCCTAAAGCGTGAGAAGTAGTTTGGAATCCAAATGCGTAAAATTGCCCTGTGAAATCCTAAAGGTACTCATTGGTTTTAGGGCCCCTTTGTGCATCTTGGCTGCAAAAAAGTGTCACACATGTGGTATCACCGTACTCAGGAGAAGTAGGGAAATGTGTTTTGGGGTGTATTTTTACATATACCCATAATGTGTGTGAAAAATATCTCTGTAAAAGACAACTTTTTCCATTTTTTCTACAAAGTTGTCAATTTACTGAGATATTTTTTACACCCAGCATGGGTATATGTAAAAATAAACCCCAAAACACATTGCCCTACTTCTCCTGGGTACGGCGATACCACATGTGTGACACTTTTTTGCAGCCAAGATGTGCAAAGGGGCCCTAATTCCAATGAGTACCTTTTAGGATGGCCTTTTTACGCATTTTTCTTCTCACGATTTAGGGCCCCTAAAATGCCAGCGCAGCAAAAATACCCCAAATGTGACCCCATTTTAGAAAGAAGACACCCCAAGGTATTCTGTGAGGGGCATGGTGAGTTCATAGAAGATGAACACAAGTTAGCGGAATTTGATTTTTTTGTTTTTTCTCAAAAAGTCTCCCTTTCCCCTAACTTGTGACAAAAAGTTTAATCTTTCATGGACTCAATATGCCCCTCAGCGAATACCTTGGGCTGTCTTCTTTCCAAAATGGGGTCACATGTGAGGTTTTTGTACTGCTCTGGCATTTAAGGGTCTCCTCAATCATTACATGTATGGCCAGCATTAGGAGTTTCTGCTATTCTCCTTATATGGAGCATACGGGTTCAGCCTCTGGGCTGAAAGAAAAAATGAATGGCACAGATTTCTTCATTAGCATCGATCGATGTGGATGAAAAAATCTCTGCCAAAAAATATGCAAGAAAAAAAAGAGGGGCCTGGCGATTGCCAGGACATAGGGGCTCCACCCAAACATCCATACCCACTTCAGCTCCTATGTCCTGGCAAGCGTGATTTCTACATTCACATCGATCGATCGATCGATCGGTGTGGAGGAAGACATCTTTGCCAGATTTTTGATACAAAGTGTTTGCCAAAGCATATGAACTCCAACACCTCTCCTCAGCTCATATGCCTGGGCAAACGTACCTGTCCTGCAGAGGAGAAATCTTGTCTTGCAGCGCCGCATACACCGACTTCACGTGTCTTCTGACAGCAGTGCAATGCTTCTCTCAGAATGCACATCAGAGCTGCAGCGTTTTCGTCGGTTGGTCCGTTGGTCTACCTGGAAAATAAAGGGTGGTTAGGGGGGAAAAAAAAAAAAGAAGAAAAAACAGGCAGCAGGCTCATAAACTTGAACGTTACAAACTTTATAAAACCTGAACATAAAACTTTTTTTATAAACCTGAACATCATAAAACTTTTAAAACCTGAACTAACTCAAGATTTTTTTTTCTTGCTACCTGTTTAATTTTTTTTTTTTTTACCATTTCACTCTTTATTTTCCTAGCAGAAAGCTCTCCTTTCCCATGGGACAATGTGTAAAGTGTAAATCACACAGAGATGGTGCAAAGTACATTATGCACATTATCCCAAGTGAAAGGAGAGGTTTCTACCGTTTCACATTTCTGCTGTAGCACCCCTATGTGTTAGGGTCTCTCAAAACCTAGTATCCTGAGAGACCCTAGATCCTGAGTGTAAAAACTACCTGTGTCCTGCAATCCCTACGTCCCTAAGTGTACCTGAGTGTGGTACTTCAGGAAACACTCCCCTAGGCATAGGGCAGGGTGGTCAGGACAGAAATAACAGGTGTCACGCCTTATTCCACTCCTGCTACAGACACGACATCTTTTTCGGGGTGGCGGTTGGTTTGAGGTACCAGCAACGACTCTGGGGAAGTGTCGCTCGTGTAGACGGTAACTACACTGGGGTTTGGGGCCACGGAACCTCCTGGATACAGGACATTCTCGATGATCTCTTCCTGAAATTTGAGGAAGGATCCTGTTCTCCCAGCCTTACTGTAGAGAACAAAACTATTATATATAGCTAATTGAATTAGATATACAGACACCTTCTTATACCAGTGTCTGGTCCTGCGGGAAAGCAAATATGGGGCCAACATCTGGTCATTGAAGTCCACCCCTCCCATGAGCAAATTATAGTCGTGGACCGAGAGGGGCTTTTCAATGACACTGGTTGCCCGTTCAATTTGGATTGTCGTGTCTGCGTGAATGGAGGAGAGCATGTAAACGTCACGTTTGTCTCTCCATTTCACCGCGAGCAGTTCTTCGTTACACAAGGCAGCCCCCTCCCCCCTTGCAAGACGGGTGGTAATGAGCCGTTGGGGGAAGCCCCGGCGACTAGGTCGCGCGGTGCCACAGCAGCCAATCTGTTCTAGGAACAAATGCCTGAAGAGGGGCACACTTGTGTAAAAATTGTCCACATAAAGATGGTACCCCTTGCCGAATAAGGGTGACACCAAGTCCCAGACTATCTTCCCACTGCTCCCCAGGTAGTTAGGGCAACCGACTGGCTCCAGGGTCTGATCTTTTCCCTCATAGATCCAAAATTTGTGCGTATAGCCTGTGGCCCTTTCACAGAGCTTATACAATTTGACCCCATACCAGGCGCGCTTGCGTACAGGGCCGGGTACGCCTGGTGCTATCAGGGACCTCAACCTCCTCGTCCGAACTTTGGGTCAGACTGCCACTGCTTTCTACAGGTTCGTATTCTGACCCGCTAGATTTTGACATTTGGACAACTAAATTTAGGGGGTATTCCCTGAGACTACCCAAGAAAAAGAGCAAGCCTGTCTTACAAATGGGAGGCTAGCGAAGTACAGGAAGCCGCTGCGATTGATAAAAAAACTGATCTTTTTATCGCTGCAGTGCTTGTGAAGTGATTGTGCAGTGATAAAAATAAATAACTGCGGCGGGGTGGGCGTGGGTGAACACACGTGTGGGCGACCGATCAGGCCTGATCGGGCAAACACTGCGTTTTGGGTGGGGGGGTGAACTAAGGTGACACTAATACTATTATAGATCTGACTGTGATCAGTTCTGATCACTTACAGATACTATAAAAGTATAAATGCTGATTAGCGCTACTCTAATCAGCGAATCGGTGACTGCGGTGCGGTGGGCTGGGCGCTAATGGAAGCTAACTACCTACCAAAGGGGCCTAAACTAAACTAAACCTAACAGTCAATACTAGTGAAAAAAAAAGTGACAGTTTACACTGATTACTTTTTTCCCTTTCACTAGTGATTGACAGGTGATTGAAAGGGGTGATCAAGGGGTTAATTGGGGTGATGGGGGGTGATCTGGGGCTAAGTATGTAGTGCTTGGTGTACTTACAGTCACATGTGCTCTCTCCTGGGTCCAACCGACGAAAAGGACCCAGCAGAGAGCACAGAAGCCATGTAACACATTATATTTTTAAATATAATGTGTTAGATGGCTTGTGATTCATTTTTTTTAAAAGTCATCAGCCTGCCAGCGATGATCATTGGCTGGCAGGCTGATGACCAACTCCTTCTCGAACTTTTGACCGCCGCGCAGTGCGCATGCGCAGCGCGCATGCGCAGCGGCATCAGCGCGAGATTTCACGTCTCGCGAGATGACGCGCCGATGCGTCAAGCCAGAGAGAGAGGACCGCCCTCCGGACGCATCCGTGCGTTAAGCGGTCCTCAGGCGGTTAAAATGACTGAAATACAGGGTAAGCCTCAGATCTGCTACGTAGCACAAAACCAGTGTTTATTGCAACAAACTATAGAAATGCAGTATGTCACTGCTAAATTTTAAAATAAGTTTTTGTGCGTTGTATGCCAAACTACTCTTTGGAACAACAATACGGGTTTATTTCCCCTGAATACACAAATGCTGTATGCCACTGCTAAATTTTTAAATAGGTTCTTCAGTGGTGTATGGAAGCGTGCTCTGTGGAACAACAGTACGGGTTTATTAACCCAACTACAGAAATGCAGTTTTTCACCGCAAAATTTTAAAATAGGTTTTTCAGCAGTGTACGCAAACGTGCTCTATGGTACGACAGTACGGGTTTATTACAGCAACTACAGAAATGCAGTATGTCACCCCAAGATTATAAAATAGGTAATGTAGGTGGACTTGACCTGCCAGAAAAAAGGAATTTTTCCTCCACTGAGCTACCAAAAAATAATTAGACTGATGTCTCTGGCAGGCTGGCACACATGCATGTCACATGCAGTTCCAAGGACACTCCAGTTGCTAAAATGGCCGCTGACCCCCACCTCAGTAACAGATGGATTAAAAATAATTTTGCAGTATCACTGGGCTCAGGGCTGGGTACAATTATGTAGCATAGCGCCCTCAATAATTGCTGTAGTTTGAAGAGTTCCCACCAAGTTCAACAGATTTCTTCCCTAATCTCTCCCTGAGAGCACCAGCAGCAGCAACCTGTCCCTACACTAAGAGCAGCAGAGTGACGTGCGGTGCTACGTGACTCCAGCTTATATAGAGGCTGGGTCACATGCTGCACTTAGCCAATCACAGCCATGCCAATAGTAGGCATGGCTGTGATGGCTTCTTAGGCCAAAGTAGTGAAACGCTTGTTGATTGGCTGTGAACTACAGCCTGCCAAAGGTTTTACTAGCATATTGGGTGGAATTTATTGAAATTGGCATTTCATATGCCAGTCTTAATAAAAAGTCACTTGGGCTGAGGTGCAACAATTTTACTAACAGACCCAAATCTCTAAAAGCGACCATCTGTTTCATGAAAAAATTAACATGCACTGGGGAACAAACAGAACACTTACCTGGTGACCTTCTCTTCATCTTTTTAGTTGCAGATCTGCTAATTCTCGGGCTTCTCTTCAAGATGGCCTCACTTCTTCTCAGACTATTTGATGCACACTGTGCACCGTTCAGGACCGGTGCAAGGATTTTTGCCAACCCCACCAGAACTCACCCTAACACCAGCATCGCACCCGGACCCCACTCCAATCGCCTCAATGCCAGCCTCGCAAAACCCTGCAGTCTACCTACCGCACCCACCTCCTGTGCATATATGTTTCTTTAACTTATTTTTCTTTTATGTAATAAACAAACTACATGAAACATTTCTCCCCCTGCATGTCAAATCACCCCCCTATGTCACATCAGCCCTCCATGTTACATTTCTCCCCCCCCGTTTTTTCATAATCCCCTCTGTCACATCACCCCTCCATGTCACATCACCCCCTCCCCATGTCACATCACCCCCTATGTCACATTTCTCCCCCTCCATGTCACATTTCCCCCCTCTCCATGTGACATTTCTCCCCCTCAATGTCACATTTCTCACCCCCCATGTTACATTTCTCCCCTCATGTTACATTTCTCCCCCCATGTTACATTTCTCCCCCCATGTCACATTTCATCCCCTTCCATGTCACATTTCTTCCCCTCCATGTCACATTTCTCCCCTTCCATGTCACATTTCATCCCCTCAATGTCACATTTCTCCCCCTCCATGTCACATTTCTCCCCCGACATGTCACATCACTCCATCCTTATTACATGACCCCCTTTGTGTCACATCACCTCCTTTGAGTCACATTTCTCCCCCCCCCCATGGCACATCAGCCCCCCATGTCACATTTCACCACCTCCAAGTCACATTTCCCCTCCCACCATGTCACATCACCCCTCTCCCTCCGTGGCACATAACCCCCCCCCCCCATGTCACATTTCTCACCCTCCATGGCACATCCCCCCCCCTCCCATGTCCCCCCCCCTCTATTAATCTGCATGCAGTGATTTATTAATAAAAAAATTAAAAAAGTTTAATTTTTCCGCCTTCCCCTTTGGTTCGGCGTCTCTGCGCCCTAATGCAGCCGCTTGGTCTGCCTTATTATAGCGACAAGCCTGGCACCTCTAACCCAAGACACTTCCTATATATACAGCTGTGCTTTTGAATTGGCCAGCATTACTGTTCACATAAGCAGTACAGGAAGTGTCTTGGACTACCAAATGCACAGTATGCATCAGGCAGTCTAAGAAGTAGTGTGACCATATTGGATGGTAAAAGAGGAGCAGACAGATCTGCAGTAGACACCCGCAGACCAGTTGAGATTTGTTTCAGGTCCGAATCGATTCAGGCCAAACTAAAGTTGCTCCAATTGTCCTGGAAGTTAGTATATAACCCCTCTAGTCTATGAAGTAATGGTCGGCAGGTTGCAGCAGTAGCATGATGGAGGTGGTGGCATGATGTAGGCCGCAGCAACAGCTGTACAGAACGTCATGGTAGTTAGACAGACGGCAATGGTGGCAAGATGGGGCCAGCAAGAAAACATGTATTTATCAGAATGAGCCTGAGTTGTGGGAAAATCTCGGTATTGATGCAGTTATTACATAAATATGCTGCCACATGAAATTTACCCCCCCCCCCCCAGCCACCAAAAAAAACAACATTTTATTTGAACTGTGTGGAAACTGATTACACGTAAATGGATGATTGAGGCATTAGTGGCATGATGCAGGCTGCACCAGCATCCATACAGAACTTGATGATAGTTTGGCAGAGAGAAAATGTGGGTATTGATGAAGGAATCACATACATTTATGCTGCTTAAAGAAATTTAACCCCCCCCCAAAAAAAATTGTTACATTTCACCGTGTGGAAACTGGATACACGTAAACAGACAAATGAAGCTTTACGCTCAATTTCACCTCAATACACAAAGGTAGATTGCTGCCACACCTTGGATATTGCTGCAGTAATCACTGATATATGCTGTTTAAAAAAATCACTGATATATGCTGCCCCACCAAAAAAATAAAAATATATAATTAATTAAAATGCAGCCACGTGGAACCTAAATATACATAAACAGATGATTGAGGCTTGACGCTCAATTTCACCTTAATACACACTCTGGTAGACTGCTGGGGGGGGGGGGGGAATGAAAGTATTTGCTTGCACGTAGCTGCATTTGAGGTCTGCTGCACTACAAGATCTGCACCTCTGATAGCAGGCAGAGTTATTCACAGCTCTTGTCTTCTCTCCCTCTGGCTATCAGCTACCCTGCTTGTCCATATTCTACACAACAAACACAATTTTCTTTGGAATCTTAACCTCTCCCTGGTAATAAGCTTGACTAATTTTTGACTGTCCCTGATTGTTTTTTCACTCCCTGACTCCCTAAAATCGTAACACCTAATCAACCTAATTCACAGCCTAGCACAGAATGGTGTTCTGCTCGTAATGCTAGGACACTTCCCTACCTCCTGCAGCACTGATTAGCACAGATACTTTCCCATTTAAACATGCTTATGTAGTAAAGCTAGAAAAATAGCTAAGCCAGCCTCAATTCCACAACTAGCTTTCTGGACAAAAATCCCTTTATCAGAGCAAAGCAGGTTAGACCAGCTTTACTAAGTGCAAGGCCTTAAGGGAAACCTTTGAGTGGGTACTGTTTCTGTTATTGAGACCAGTTGATATACGTGTACATGATTATTTTTGCAGTCTAGACAACATCCCTCTTGATTTCTGGGGGAAATATATGCAAATTATCATGGCCAACATCTGCTGGCATCAGATAGGGTTAGGAATGTTAATTTGAATATATTTCCCAGAAACCCATAGGGACATTAACTGGTCTTTCTTTTGCTTAGCAGATTTCCACCTTGACTCATGAAAGAACCCCCTCTATAATTCCATATACCCTAATATAGTACAAGGGTTATCTTTTTTGGGCAACCCCTTAACCCCCCACCACCACCTCTAAGTTAAAGGTGTGTTCACCGTTAAAGTGACCCCGGAAATCAGCTTTTTGAGAAGGCATCGGCACTCACAGACCTTCTTTCAGCTCACTAAGCACAATTCCGTCCATTTGATAACAGCTGTGCTTGGTACTGTAACTCGCCCTTATTCATGTCAATGGGGCTGAGCTGTGCCTATGCCATGTGACCATTGAACGTGACATCACATGGCCTAGAGAAAGCTGCAAGAAGGCTGAAGCGCTTATCTTAGTACCAGTTACTTTTTAAACTGCTGATCAGTAGGGGTCCTGGCTGTTGACCACCACCGATCAGATACTGATGACCTACCTAGGCCCATCTGTATGGTCTTAATTACTAGATAGTGGCCTTTAAGAATTTTTTTTTTTTAATGAGTGTATTATTCTTCAATAAGCATGAATTCAAGCAATTTTTATGAATTTTAAGTATTATAATTCTTTCAGATAATGATTAAGAGCTTGGCTTTTCAAGACACCAATTGCACATGTTCTCTGTTCCATGGCGGTAGGGCATTCAACTAAACATGACCTCAGAGAACAAGAAAACATGTATTAACCCCAGTAACCTGCAGCAGTTTAGTTATTGGCCATGTCATGTTTGTAGATTACAACATAATCCTATTAGAGGCTTATTTTCTAGAAACATGCCTACTGATCTCATAACAAATTGAGAAACACTGACCCGGACCATGACACTTTGATACTGCCAAAAACATCTTTATAGAAAATAGGATCAGTAAATTATTTGTTCATCTCAACAAGGCAATAAACTCGATTTTCCCAAATCATAGCGTGATATATCATAGTATGGTACTATTTCTCTACTATGCAAAGGACAATTGCTAGATGTGATCTTCAATGTGAATTTCATGTGCATACTAGAATATATTTGTAATCACAGACTACTAAATTGTAACTATACCTATGTAAACGGCACAATTAGTGGCTAAAAAATTGCCTGAAAACCCCTCCTGTATACTAATGAATTATTGATTTTGCTAATAGCTGAATAAATCTTTTTTTTAATGGTCTCCCTCTAGTGGTGGCAGCTGGAAGAAAGAATGTTGTTATTGAACCAGATGGTCCACTGAAGGTAATGATGGGATTTTAATTAACACCATTATCTCTTTCATCATCCCAAAGCATCAGGAATATTGGGACTGACATAAATATAGATATTAATTAACCTAGACAGCCATGGGTAATTTGAATAAATAATACCTTTTTCATTAGCCCAGTGATGGGGAGCGGATAAGTATACTTCGCTCTGCAGGTCTGGCAACATGGGAGGTCTGGCAGAATTGCTCCCGCAAATACAAACAGTGCCTTAAGAAAAAAATTAACTAAGTGGTTAAAATGAGCTTATATTACCTGAGTTGTGCACCAATGGTATTTATTTGAGGCATACAGTAAACTCAAGATCTACAAAAAAAAGATGTTATTTTTGGGAGGTTTTTTGCTACTTTAAAGGGGTTATCCAAAGTATAAAACATGCCCCCCAATGCGCGGGCCCCTCATATACATTATACTTACCCCGCTCCCTGGCACCCGCATCACTCCTGATACCCGCACGTCCACCACTGTATCTCCGCGGTACAAGGGAGATGCAGCGTGGCCATGCTGGGATCAGGAGCAACACGGGTGCCAGGGAGCAGAGTAAGTATAATCTATATGTGGCGTCCGGGCACTGGGGGACATGTTTTATACTTTGGATAACCCCTTTAATGATATTATTAGGTGGTTAAAGCATTAATCCATTTTTGCCAATTTAACTGAACCCCTAGCATTAAAGTTGAACCGTATTCTGGTTTTTATTTTTTAATTTATTTGTTTATATAATAGTAAATCGTACAAGTTTCTAACATACATGTATTTAAAACTCAGTCAGTTCACCCCTATATGCAGAAGAATAGTATAGCCCATGTATCAGTCCTGTGTAATGCATCCATGGACTAACTGAAACATGGCATCCGTCATATGACCCTCTTTATACCCTGACATTCAGTAAGCCGTGTTACATGACATACATGTGCTGGGTGAGCACACAGGGCACATCCATGTGATAAGTAAACAGGACTAGTGGTGGAATCATGATTATTATTGTGGTTATTACAGTATTCTCTGTGTGCCTGTCTGTAGTGATTTGTAAAAAGGCTGACTGTCTCTAAGGGATGTTGTCATGTTGTTAATAAAGTTTAGTGTAAAAAAACAACACACACACACACACACACACATGCACCTATAAGGACACAGACATCAGGTGCTCCCGCAGGTAGTAGCACTGCGTACCTTCCAACTTTCTAACTGAACAAAGAGGGGCACAACGTGCAGCAATTTTTTTTCCACACTAGACCACGCCATTAACTCTGTCCAAAACATAACTATGCACCTAATCCCAACCAGTACTTTTACTTTTCATGCCCCCACATACTAATTATTCCCCCTTCATGCCAACGAACAGTATTTATGCCCAAATTGTGCCCCCTCACAGAATTATGCCCAGCTTTGCCCCCAGTAATATGCCCAGTTATGTGCCCCCAGTACTATGTCTAGCTGTGCCCCCAGTAATATTGTAGCATCCCCAAGTCAGGGGAGTATGAGAGACTGACCTAGGGAATGCCAGTGATGGAGAGGCTGGCACGTGGATCCTCTGGGGCACTTTCTGGGTTCTTGAGGGACACAGCCAGGTGTAGTGTGAGGTGCCCTTGGTGCAGGGGCTGACTGGCAACTTTTGGCCCAGGGGGCAAGTAACACCCAGAGACCCACTGAGCCCCCCTCTACTTCCTGATTCGCTGTCACAAGAGGCTGGGCGGGGAGCTGCGGGAGGAGAGCACAGACTCCTTTGACATCATTGACAGCTTGTCACAGGAGGCTGAGCATTGCGGAGAGGATAGATGTTGGCCACTCACATCGCTTATAGCCCCCCCTCCTTATGTGCCAGTAGCCCCCCCCTTATGTGCCAGTAGCCCCCCCCCTTATGTGCCAGTAGCCGCCCCCCTTATGTGCCAGTAGCCCTCCTTATGTGCCAGTAGCCGTCCCCCTTATGTGCCAGTAGCCCCCCTTATGTGCCAGTAGCACCCCCTTATGGGCCAGTAGTCTCCCCCTCCCCACCTTATCATGTGCCAGTAGAATCTCCCCCCCTCACCTTATCATGTGCCAGTAGAATCCCCCCCCTCACTTTATCATGTGCCAGTAGAATACCCCCCCTCACCTTATGTGCCAGTAGCCCCCAAAAAAACAAAAAACAAACATCCAAAAAACACTTATACTTACCTCCAGCGATGCGATGCAGGCCTCTTCCGGCCTGTGTTCCTCGCTGTACCTCTCCGGCGGCGCGATGACGTCATTGCGCCGGCTGCACCAGCTTCTGATAGGCTGCCGGCCTAGTGCTGGCAGCCTATCAGAGGAACAGTGAGGGGACACGCCTCTCCCTCCTCTGCCGCAGCACAGCCATCTGTATCACCGTCCTGAGGATGGCGATACAGATGACTATGGAGATGAACGCTTCCACAGTGGAAGCGTTCATCTCCCTGTGCCCTGCCGCCGGCCGCCCCCACTTGTCACCAGGGCCGCAGCAGGGCACATGCACACCCCAAAGGCCGGCCCTGGGTGACACTACAGAGGGGCCCGGGGGGCAATTGCCCCCCGGCCCAGTCCGCCCCTGTCTTGGTGTTGGTAGATTAACGTGCCTGATCCTGACTAGGAATATATTCTTCTCCAAGGCCCCAATGCCCTCTCTCGGCCTATATCCTTGGGTATATATGAAATGAGTACCTCCTCTGGTATTTATAGTACCTCTTGCTGTTTTGGTTACTGCTCTGCCTTCCCTCAGCTCACTCAGGCTGGTGGCCAGTGACGTTCCTGCTGGGATCCTTGTCCTGTTTGCAGCTTGACTAAGGAGGCAACATTTCTCCACTAGTCCTAGGGTCTGGACTGCTCCTCCCAGGGAATGAATCTTCCTAGGCTGGACCCTCTCAGGCTATGGGGCGTAGGCTGAATTCAACAGGCTCAGGGCCTGAACACTGAACACCTTCACAGGCTCATGGCCTGGACTGGACTGCCTTTAACAGGCTCAAGGCCTGAACTGCCTAACTCCTCCCCTGACTGGGCCTATATTAACTAGGGCTCCTCAGCTCCCTCTAGTGGACATAGCTGAG
The DNA here is from genome assembly GCA_033119425.1 of Bufotes viridis. NCBI lineage: Eukaryota > Metazoa > Chordata > Amphibia > Anura > Bufonidae > Bufotes > Bufotes viridis. The sequence continues at coordinate 40,370,869 of CM065591.1, read as the reverse complement.
ATGACACCCCTAGCAGGCCTGCACAATGGCACACAATAGCAGTAACAGGGTGATAGGATATATAAATAGGCATTACATTACATTGCATTTACTGAAAATGAACATTCACCAATCTCCCCACAGATGAGGGGAACAACAGCACCCAAGTGACCCTTCTGTAGTGTCGGGCATCACAACTCCCGAACACTACACATGTTTCGCCAGTAACCTGGCTTCCTCAGTGGTATCGGGCAGAATTAAATCAGCAATTCAGTTAAGGTTACTTTTACACTAGTGGCAGGACAGATCCGACAGGCTGTTCACCTGACAGAGCAGCCTGTCGGATCCGTGCTGCCGCTAGTGAATGTGTGCCCCCAGGCTACCACTCCGGCCCCATTGACTATAATGGGGGCGGGGCAGAGTTCCGGCGGAGGCACGGCAGTGAGTCAGCGATATAACTGATTACTGGTGAAGGGCTAGCAGTAATAGCGCTGAGTGGTGGGGAGAGTGCACATTCCTACTCCAGGCAATAATAATTATTACAATCAGTCTGAATTCAGGGAGCAGTTATATTCTTTAACATTAAACATTCTTTTTTTGCTCCCAAATTCTGTTTTTACATACTAATAAAAGTTATATTTTATCTTGGTAAATCCTTGGTCAAGTTAGGTAATAAGCCCTTTGGGGCAAATTGTTGGTTATATCTTCAGTGTTGTCCCATGAAAAGATATAATAAAATATTTACTAAAAGGTGAGGGGTGTCCTCACTTTTCTGAGATACTGTATATGATTTCATGATATTGTGCCACTAGGTGTCTGTCTTAGGCCTCTTTCACACTAGCGTTTTAGCTTTCCGTCCTAGAGATCCGTCCTCGGGTCTCTAGGACGGAAAGCTACTGATCAGGATTATCCCCATGCATCCTGAATGGAGAGAAATCCGTTCAGGATGCATCAGGATGTCTTCCGTTCAGTATGTGAACGTTTTTTGGACGTTGACAAAAGCGCAGCATGCTGCGGATTTGTCTCCGTCCAAAAATCCGGAAGACATGCCGCAACGCCGGATCCGGAATTAATGCCCATTGAAGGGCATTAGTCTGAATCCGGTCTTTACTAAACGTCGTTTCCGCGCATTGCCGGAACCGACGTTTAGCTTTTGTCAATGGTTACTATGGCAGCCAGGACGCTAAAGTCCTGGTTGCCATAGTAGAAGTAGGGAGCGGGGAGCAGCATACTTACATTCCGTGCGGCTCCCGGGACGCTCTAGGATGACGTCAGGGCGCCCCAGTGCATAGATCACGTGATCGCACGGATCACGTGATCCATGCGCGCGGGGCGCTCTGACGTCATTCAGGAGCGCCCGGGGAGCCGCACGGAATGTAAGTATGCCGCTCCCCCGCTCCCCACTGCTACTATGGCAACCAGGACGCTAGTAGCGTCCTGGCTGCCATAGTAACACTGAAAGCATTTTGAAGACTGATCAGTCTTCAAATGCTTTCAGTTCACTTGCGTTGTGCAGGATCCGGCGTGCATTCCGGCGACGGAAGTGCACGCCGGATCCTAACAACGCTAGTGTGAAAGAGGCCTTATATGTTTCTATGTTTGGTCACCCAGTGGCTGTGTCTTATCCAATTTTAGATTGTGATCAGATGATTTACAATGTCTAAAATTGTCTCTTATCTTATCAGCTCCGATACACTTTGCCTATGGTAAATCAGGAGACTCCCCCATGGTGTCCTCTAATTCTAACCCTATTTTTACCCCCCAAATCGTTACCATTTTTTGTTTTGGTACTTATATTTTAGTGGCTCCATGAATACGGTTTCAAGTATGTCTAGATATCGACCAACTTTACTTTCCCAGGGACATTGTGAACTGTTACTGATTTCTATGTACTGTTCGCTCTCTATAAATGGTGCGTCGGTAAAAGGTAGGCATTCACTTTAAACCTACAACTGACAGAAACATCCCTTTGGATTTCCTGTGAACATATGCAATCAACAGAACATTAGGACTTCAGGTAATAGCATGCAGTATGAGACATGCCATATATCTTTCTGTACTAGTTGGACATAAGGTACAGCATGTACAGAATTTTAAAAGTACTGTATTTACCAACCCCATCAGACCTGGTTAACATCCCTAGCTGTTCCTACAGCATTTCCTTACTCACGGCAAGTCATAATTTAACCCCTTACTTTTTTCTTTAGTTATTTTGATGATTAGGTTTCCGGGTGTTTTTGCTTGTTGGGTTTCTATACGTTTTGCAAATTTTTTTCATTCTGTTTTTATTTATTTGTATTTATTTATTTTACTCACTTCTATAATAATAGCATGTGTGTTTTTGTTGTTGTTGTTTTATTAGGCATATATTGTACTTTATTTATCCTTGTCATGGGTCAGGTCCACTAGTAAAGGAAGAGGTTTCTATTACGGAACCCTTACTATGATGCCCATATGCCCTATTAGGGCGTTGAGATTTGGGTTGTCATACAGTTGAGGATGGGTTCATACTAGCATTATGGTTTCCATTATGGCTTTCCGTTATAACATGGTTATAGCGGAAAATAACGGAATCTGTAAGACAGAATGCAAAACGGAAGTCTTTAAGAGGCATTCCGTTTTGCTCTGTCCTAATAGAAGTCTATGGGAAAGCATAACGGATCCATCTGGGTCCCGTTATGCAAGACGGAAAACAAAGTCCACAGGACTTTGTTTTTCGTCTTCCATAACGGGAACCAGACAGATCCATTATGCTTTCTCATAGACTTCTATTATGACGGAAAGCAAACGAAATGCCTTTTAAAGGCTTCGGTTTTGCACTCCGTCATAATACAAGGCCAGGGGCGTAGCTATAGGCTCATGGGCCCTGGTGCAAGAGTTCAATTTGCCCCTCCCCCCCCGTTCGGCCGTTCCGTTCCCCTGCTCTGTTATAGGAGCAGGAGAAAGGAAAGTACGCATTTGGCACATAACTGAGCCGAACAGAGCCTAAGGATCCCATAGACTATAATGGGGTCAGTTAGGTGTCCGCTCCGAAGATGATTTTGGAGCGGAGTCAAAAATCCTGCATGCACAGCTTTTGTCTCCGCTCCAAAAACATCTTCGGGGCGGACACCTAACGGATGCCATTGTAGTCTATGGGATCCTTAGGCTCTGTTTGGCTCAGTTATGTGCCAAATGCGTACTTTCCTTTCTCCTGCTCCTATAACAGAGCAGGGGAACGGAACGGCCAAACACTGATGTGAACTTAGCCGAATGGTGTCCAGTGACATGGAGGGGGGAGAAATGTGACATAGGTGGGGGAGAAATGTCACATGGTGGGGAAATTTGACATTCTCCCCCTCCATGTCACATTTCTCCCCTCCATGTCACATTTCTCCCCCCTCCATGTCACATTTCTCCCCCCTCCATGTCACATCCCTCCCCCCTCCATGTCACATCCCTCCCCTCCAAGTCACATCCTCCCCCTCCAAGTCACATCCCTCCCCTCCAAGTTACATCCTCCCCTCCAAGTCACATCCCTCCCCTCCAAGTCACATCCCTCCCCCATGTCACATTTCCCTCCATGTCACATTTCTCCCCTTCATGTCACATTTCTCCCCCCTCTATGTCACATTTCTCCCCCCTCCATGTCACATTTCTCCCCTCCCCTATTAAAATTATGTAAAAACAATATGCTCACCTGGTCCTGGTCCAGTCGTTAGCAGCTCCTATTCTCCTCTGTGTGGCACTGGTTGACTCTTGGTATCTTCTCTCTGGGCTCCCGACAAGTTGTTTGAGGTCTTGAGGACCTTTCACACTCAGCCAATCAGTGGCCACAGTTATGTCATGTGTCAGGCCAGTGATTGGCTCAGCAGGAAATCGCTGGCCTGACATGTGACACCCACCCTAACGCTTGCTCTTGTGAGTAAATTCATCATATACTAAGCAATTACACAGTAACCACATGTATGCATTTCCAACCGTTTCACCTAATCATCGATTCTATAAATACATTGTATACTGCACACTTATATTTTTCCATTTTAGTAAGTTTTTGTGAGAGCAAGGAAAACATATTCCTCACTGCCACTGTCAAATGTGGAGCCCATACATCACATGTCAGAAACCCCCATGCTGCATGTTCACTGAGGTTAATATTAAATCATATGTATCTGAGACCTCAGGGAGATTGACCTCCAGATTTCCAGGGCAGAAGATAAGATGGATTTTTTTTAGATATTCATATCGAGTCACAAAATAATTGGTTCATTAAAGATAATAGTATATACCCCTGTCAATCACTGATGTCATTAGCTATGTATTGTCAATGGCTAGTGAATAACAGATGGTTCTACATATACAGTAGCTGCACATACATAATACTCTGTAGATTTGTTTAATATCCCTCCATAGAGTCTAAGATGATCTGCAAATGACTGCAGTTTTATGGAGCATATTATAGATTGCACCTATCATAACAGTAAAACAATCAGGTTTTGATATAATCACTGCCCCAAGAAAAATGAATGCATGCTGTCATCGCAGACTCCCATATGCAAATATTCACATATTTAAAGGGGCATAGAGGCAGGTCTTCCTATTGGGATCTCCATCTACAAGCTGAAAAGCCATTCAGTAAGAACAGTCACCATATGATTATACATTTTTCATCTACAAAATCAATTGTGTATCGGGGAGCCTAAAGGTCGATTCACTATGGCACCTGCAATAGGAAAGGTGTTGCATTTGATGAGAAACCCCCTTAAAAGGGGTTGTCTGGTGTAAAACTACATATGTTTTTCTAGAAGGATCCAGCACGACGTGTATTGACACAAACAGCTTGTTACTTCTGCAGTGTCCCACTCGTGATTGTGGGCACAGCAAACTGGTTTTTACTATGTTTTATTGCTATATGTTATGTCTGAATGTTATACTTCATCTCATGTCATATTCTCCCATGTCACTATGTATCCTTTCATTCAGGCTAGTTAGATTGCACTACACTAGTCTGACCACTAGATGGGGCAGTGTGACAGTGTATATATAGCTTAGCTCGGGCCTAGTTAGAGGGAGTTCTTTCCAGAAGTTTAGTCAGTGTGCAGTCATGTAGCTGCCTTCTGGAGGGAGGCCTCCTGCCTCTCTGCTCTCTCCCTGATGGCTCCACAGTCCAGGGTTAAAGCCTACAAGATTCAGCCTAGAGGTGAAAAATCTAGTTCTATAGCTTGCCCCTCGGGGATGACCAGTGACAAGCTGCAATCAGCAAGTTTCAAGGGGATCAAGGTTAGAATAAGGGCTCTTTCACACTTGTGTTTTTGTTTTCCGGAATAGAGTTCCGTCGTAGGGGCTCTATGGCGGAAAAATCCTGATAAGGATTATCCCAATGCATTCTGAATGGAGAGAAATCCGTTCAGGATGCATCAGGATGTCTTCAGTTCAGGACCGGAACGTTGTTTGGCCGGAGAAAATACCACAGCATGCTGCGCTTTTTGCTCTGGCCAACGCTAAAGTCCTGGTTGCCATGGTAAAGTGTAGTGGGGAGCGGGGGAGCAGTATACTTACAGTCTGTGCGGCTCCCGGGGTGCTCCAGAGTGACGTCAGAGCGCCCCATGCGCATGGATCATGTGATCCATGCGCATGGGGCGCTCTGACGTCATTATGGAGTGCCCCGGGAGCCGCACTGTAAGTATACTGTTCCCACGCTCCCCACTACTAATATGGCAACCAGGACTTTAACCCTGGATTCAGACCTGAACGTTCTAGAAACGCGCGTTTTAGTCGCGCGTATTACAGCGCGTTTTTGAAAAATCGTACGTGCGTTGGTGTGATTGACTACTGTGGTGTCAATCACAATACGCGCGACAAACGCCCCAACAAAAGCTCAAGTACTTGTTTTTGCGTAGGGCGTTTTACAGCGCGTTCAACGCGCTGTAAAACACGAAAATGTGAACCAGTCCCATAGGGAAGCATTGGTTTGCATGTGTTGAGCGTTTTACAGCGCGTTCGAACGCGCTGTAAAACGTGCAAGTGTGAACTTAGGGTAATAGCGTCCTGGCTGCCATGGTAACCTCAAATCATTTCATAGACTGATCAGAATCCTGATCAGTCTTCTAATGCATTCAGGCGACTTGCGTTCTGACGGATCCGGCGGGACGGAAGTGCCCGCCGGATCCTCAGAACGCAAGTATGAAAGAGGCCTAACCCTGGGTTCACACCTGAGAGTTTCTGAGACGCACGTTTTCCGCGCGTTTTTGTCGCGCGAATTACAGCGCATTTTTGCAAATAGGAAACGCGCATTATACGCGCGTTCGTGACTCTGGAGACCAATTGAAAAAGGCATAGCTACACTTTAACGCGTGTTAAACGTTTTACGCGCGTTCCCATTGAAGTCTATGGGTGCAAACGCGCCACAAAACGCCCCAAAGAAGCTCAAGAACTTCTTTGAGCATAAGGCGTTTTACAGCGCGTTCAAACGCACTGTAAAACGCTCAGGTGAGAACCATGCCCATAGGGAAACATGAGTTTTCTCCTGTTGAGCGTTTTACAGCGCGTTCGAACGCGCTGTAAAATGCACAAGTGTGAACTGAGGGTAAGGCAAGAGTTAATACCAACCTAAGACTTTTTATACTTCAAACCCCTAGTCTAAAGCAGTAGCTTTCATATATATAACCCTGGGTTCAGACCTGAGCGTTCTAGAAATGCGCGTTTTACGCGCGTTTTTGTTGCGCGTATTACAGCGTCGTACGCGCGTTCGTGTGATTGACTACTGTGGTGTCAATCACAATACGCGCGACAAACGCCCCAAAGAAAGCTCAAGTACTTGTTTATGCGTAGGGCGTTTTACAGCGCGTTCGTACGCGCTGTAAAACGCTCAGGTGAGAACCATGCCCATAGGGAAACATGGGTTTTCGCCTGTTGAGCGTTTTACAGCGCGTAGGAACTCAGGTGTGAACTTAGGGTAAAAGACAAAGAGGCTGTTTTACCTGAGGACTTACAATTCCCTAACTCCGTATGCATGAGAGACTGTATTTCATATCTGGATGTACAAGAGACAGTTTTATACTTGGATGTAACTGTTACCAGGAGAAACGTTCAGTTAAAGTCATAAGTTGGATTTCACTGCTGGCTCCGTTTCCAATTTCTCAATTACTATTACTATAAATGGTTGTACCATCACAAAAGGTACTGGCGTCACGACGATCAGGGACCTTGACATAGGCACATTAATACAGACCTCCAGGGGCACCTCGAAACACCATCTGGTCTGTGTCCCTTATCAGAGAGTGCCCCAGAGAATCGTTGTGCCGTTCTCCTCGTCACTTATGCAAGCCTGCCCAGGGACAACATAACCGTGAGTAACCAGAACTGTATTCCCCTCGGCCTACCTAACGCTCACACCGTGACCTAACATTTAATTCCCCTGTCGGTCTGGCATACCGCGCTTCCAATGTAAACAATGTAATGCTTAAATGCTATGTACACCTTTTTTATGATTGCATATTACTCATGTTTGGCTAAAAATCTTTTTTTTAAGTTGTCCTCTATTAAACATATTTAGTTGTTCTGTCACAAAGGGTTAACTGTTTTTGTAGCTGTGTGACTGGTACCTGCAGGTCATAAACACTTATTTAAGCAACATTCTTATCAATAAGATATGAACTGAGCTATGATTAGTTTTTATAATGGCAGCGAGCAGAGATAAGGAGCCTGTCTGCTCCTGGTCTGACGGAAAAGACAGAAAATCCAAAGGGTTTTACTAGAGCATCTCAGCTCTGTACAGAAAAAAGGATGCCATATTTTTTTTAAAAAAAATTAGTACAATGCAATAATAATAATTTGCCCCCAATGGTGTAGATAGCCTTAAATTTTCCCTGAAGTGGTGCAATAGGAAAATTGAGCATTTACCCCACAGCCTACAGCCTTTCTTATACAGTACATCTTCATTACTTTTTTTGTTTGTTTGTTTGTTTAAAATCTTGGGACTTGTTTTTCTGTGTTTTAGGGGAATATGTTTTGTTATTGGGAAACCAGCAGTTTAACTTTAAATTATTGACCTTATTATGATTTTTTTTATGACTTAAGTACCTTAAAGGGATATTCTGGGACAGGTCATCAATATCTGATTGTAGGAGTCTGACTCTTGTCAGTCCATTTATAGGGGCATTGGCACTCCAGTGAGTGCTGCGGTCCCTAGGCCAGTGCCATTACATTAATCAACCACATGGCCTAGGTGTATTCAATTAAAAGGCCCTGGGTTACAATACCAAGCTCAGCCACTATACAGTGGACAGCACTGTGTTTAGTGTGCTGAGAGGAGGTTGAAGCACTCACTGGAGCACTCTTCTTCAAACAGCGTCAGTGCCAGGTGTCTGACCTTGATCAATTAGATACTGATGACCTGAGGATAGGCTATCAATATCCTACTATTGAAAACCCCTTTAAAGGGGCTGTCTCACTTCAGCAAATGGCATGTAACGTAGAGAAAGTTAATACAAGGCACTTTCTAATATGTTGCTTCCTTTGCTGGTTTGATTTATTTTTCCGTCACATTATACTCTGCTTGTTTCTATGGTTATGATGACCACCATTAAATCCAGCAGTGGTGGTCGTGCTTGCACACTGAAGAAAAAAACGCCGGTCTATGCATTCTCCCATGGTCCCGGCAACCAGAAAGGCTGGAGCTTTTTCCCATAGTGTGCAAGCACGGCCACTGCTGATGGATTGCAGGGTGGTCGTAACCATGTAAACGAGCAGTGTATAATGTGATAGAAAAATCAACCACGACAGCAAAGGAGGCAATATGGAGAATCACAATACATTAGTAAGCAGGCTCGGACTGGCCCACAGGGGTACAGGGGAATCCCCCGGTGGGCCCCTAAGCAAGGTGGGCTCCTAGTCTCCCACCCTCTGCACAAGTGGCACATAACACATTAGATCTACTGCACTACATACATGTATTCAATGTACAGCACCTCAACCAGCCTATGTTCATATAAAAAACGTGTTAAATTATTTATTATATATATCCGTACGGTGGGCCCCCTAAATACATTGTACCCCAGTCCGACACTGTAAGTAAGTGTCTTGTATTCACTTTCTCTACATGTTAAATGCCACTTGCTGAAGGGACACAACCCCGACCCCGTTAAAGAAAACCTAAGTGACAATCATATTTGCCCATGTAAGTTCTTACCTGAAGCCAGTGTTGGCTCTGTGCAGGGATACTGTGCATCAAATTTGACTACCACAAGGCAGTGCTTATATAAATTTGCATAAAAAAGGCATTTCTTGGCAGTTTTGGAAATGTTGCCTGGTGGAGAGTATGAAGCTTAAAATGTTAATACAGCAGATCCTTATGTTGATAAATTCTGAAATCTTGGAGAGATTTACTAATCAAAATCACAAGAATTATGGAACAATTGGTGCCGAAAAACTGGCATGCATGCTTTCCACCACACCTTTTTCAACTTCTGAAAATAAGGCCTCTTTCACACTGGCGAGTTTTCCGCGCGGGTGCAATGCGTGAGGTGGACGCATTGCACCCGCACTGAATCCATCACGGACCATGTGATTGGACCATGTGATGTGACATCATCACAGGTCCTTTAGCTGGTAGCTAAAGCTTGAAGAGAGAAGGCAGATCGCCCACTACGCGATCAAGTGGCTAAGGTAAGTTAAGTTTTTTTATTTTTAACCCCTTAATCAACATTATACAAAGCATTCTGTATTGAGAATGCTATTATTTTCCCTTATAACCATGTTATGAGGGAAAATAATAAAATCTCCAGAATACTCAACCCAAACCGGACTTCAGTGATGAAGTCCGGCTTCGGGTCTGGGTACCAAACATGGCGATTTTTCCAACGCGTGTGCAAAATGCATTACAAAAGTTTGCACACGAGCGGAAAAATCGCGCATATTCCCGCAACGCACCCGCATCCTATCCGGCCGTCAAACATGACACCCGTGTGAAAGAGGCCTAAGGGTGTGTGATTGAGCGATAAAATGAACTTTTTGGTGAAGCATCAGCGCTTTGGAAGTTTTCATCAATGTTCTCTATGATTTATGCCTGTGTGACCTATTCTGCTTTTTCTCTACACTATGTATTTCTTTATCTACTATACTTTTACTGTGATATGTTCTACGATATACATCCCCAAGGTTTGCCGCAGATTATCATCAAAGAGGTTGTGCAGTCCTCAGGATAGGTCATCAATATCAGATCGTCAGGGGTCTGTCTCCAGGCACCCCCGCCAATCAGTTGATCGGCAGGACTTCCCGGGAGTCAGAAGTCCCGTCGATCTGATATTGATGACCTGTCCTGAGGATAGGTCATCAATATCTTTGCGCTGCACAACCCCTTTAAATCAGCCTCCCTAGAAGTACTGCCTAGAAGTGAGTAATTGCGGTGCTCAGTTTGTTTCATATTGCTTTGTATTTTGGAGTAGCGTATGTACATGGGTTTAGAAAGCTTAGACAATAGCGAAATCCATTACACGAGGTCATTATAGCTAGGCAGCAGGATGCAGATAATAATAAGGAAATTAACCTCAAGCCATTTTCTTAGAAAAAAAGGAGTCTTGGGAAAACAGCGTGCAGCAGCCTTTTCAATAATGCATCCGATACTTGAACGCTTTGTTATGTTGCTACACAATGGCACACCGGAGCTGCTTCACCTGTGTATCTGTTAGTGGGGGGGGGGGGGGGGGCTGGATATTGAGGACCTGGCGTCACCAACCACAGTCCTCCAGAGTCCAGGGCTCTGCATTCTGCTCCACTTGATTTCCTTTCAAGGGACATTAGCATTAAAAATAGACATAATTAGAGTTTAGTCAGGCTGACCTGACTTTTAATATGGGGCAGGTTGTTCTTACTTGGTGGCCCCCTCGTGCGTGCCCGGTGGCATGGCACATAGTAGGTTAATAGTCTGCAGGAAGAAAAATGCTCATCTGCTACAAGTCTCTGCATCTTTAGTTGCTATAACAACCGCAGAATATTTGACATATCTCCTGTGATGCTGCAGAAGATTTCAATTGCGGCACCCTGAGTCTCGAGTTCATTATGTAGCCAGATCGGCTCATCATTCATAAATCACTCCTGGTCCATAGTTTTTTCTCCATTTGGAGTTTATTAAAGCCCGTAAACAGAGGAACAAGCTCGTTCTGCAGTCCTTGGTGAGATTTACTGTAATTCCGCACAGAAGCAGCTACAGTTTTCAACCTAGAAACTACTAAAAGATTGAGATTATAAAAAAAAATGTATATCGTGTCTGAGCCGGTTCCAGGTAATGTGGAGATATGGTATGTGGTCACAGTAACCTCAGAGCAAGGAGCTGCTTAGCAGAGACGTACCAGAGATACAATCGCTGTACAAGCTATTTCCAAAGCAGTGGGAAGACTAGAAATGCCTTTCATAAAATTTTAATCTCTGCTGCCATAACTTCCTTTATAACGGAGCCCTGGACTCTGTACGCGGGGTCACCAGGGTGGTCACATGTATTAGATTTCACGGTTTCTCATCAAAAAGAACAACAGCATTTTAACCCCGGCTAATGAAAAATTGTTGTTCTGGGTTTTGGACTTTTTTTTTATTTTTTTACTTTTGGTTTTCTTATGTCTCATTGCTGTAATAGAACTTAAGATTGGAAGTAGACTTTATGTTTAGTATTTCATGAGCTATTAGCAGAGGAGCTGCATTCCAGTTGAGCAAAAAAAAAAGTTTCAAAAATTACATTTCCTAATCTACCAAAATCAGGAGTGGATCATAAAAGGAGAGAAAGTATAAGACCCCTTTCACACGAGCGAGTTTTCCGCGCGGGTGCAATGCGTGACGTGAACGCATAGCACCCGTACTGAATCCTGACCCATTCATTTCAATGGGTCTGTGTACATGAGAGTTTTTTTTTTACGCATCAGTTCTGCATTGTGTGAAAAAAGCAGCATGTTCTATATTCTGCGTTTTTCACGCAGCCCTGGCCCCATAGATGTGAATGGGGATTCAGTGAAAAACCCATTGCGTCCGCAAGCAAGTCCGGATGCAATGCGTTTTTCACTGATGGTTGCTAAGAGATGTTGTTTGTAAACATTCAGTTTTTTATCACGCGCGTGAAAAACGCATCAAAACGCATTGCACCCACGTGGAAAAAACTGAACAACTGAACGCAATCGCAGACAAAACTGACTGCAAAATGGTGCGAGTTTCACTGAACGCACCCTGAACGCATCTGGAGCCAATCCGTCATGCTCGTGTCAAAGAGGCCTAAGGCTGGGTTCAGACGGGCGAGTTTTCCACGCGGGTGCAATGCTTGAGGTGAACGCTTAGCACCCGCACTGAATTCTGACCCATTCAGTTCAATGGGTCTGTGTACATGAGCGTTGTTTTTCACGCATTAGTTCTGCGTTACGTGAAAATCTCAACATGTTCTATATTCTGCGTTTTTCATGCAGCTCTGACACTATAGAAATTAATGGGGCTGCGTGAATAACGTATTGCATCCGCAAGAAAGTGCGGATGCGATGCGTTTTTCACTGATGGTTGCTAAGAGATGTTGTTTGTAAACCTTCAGTTTTTTATAATGCGCATGAAAAACGCATCAAAACGCATTGCACCCCTGCGGAAAAAACTGAAACACTGAACGCAATAGCAGTGAAAACTGACTTGTTTTAGTACCAAAATCGTACCATTTTAACCGAACGCATCCGGACAGAATCCATGATGCCCGTGTGAACCCAGCCTAAGGCCTCTTTCACATGAGAGTGGCGGATTGGCTCCGGATGCGTTCAGGGTGCGTTCAGTGAAACTCCCACCATTTTGCAAGCAAGTTCAGTCAGTTTTGCCTGCGATTGCGTTCAGTTGTACAGTTTTTCTGCGTGGGTGCAATGCATTTTGATGCTTTTTTCACGTGCGTGATAAAAAAAGGAAGGTTTACAAACAACTTCTCTTAGCAACCATCAGTGAAAAACGCATTGCATCCGCACCTGTTTGAGGATGCAATGCGTTTTTCACTGAAGCCCCATTCCCTTCTATGGGGCAAGGGCTGCTTGACACAGAATATAGAACATGCTGCGTTTTTCACACAACGCAGAACTGATGCGTGGAAAAAAAAACGCTCATTTACACAGACTGATTGAAATGAATGGGTCAGGATTCAGTGTGGGTGCTATGCGTTCACGTAATGCATTGCACCCGCACGGAAAACTCGCTCATGTGAAAGGGGCCTAAAGGACCGAAACAACTTTTTGCTTTTCCTGGTTTTGGCTTCCAAAACTGCAATAAAAAACCTGAACAAGTGTCAGCACCCCGCTGTAACGAGCCCTGAAGCTGTACATCCATTACATAACCGGAGGACAGGTTTTTGTAAATGCTTTTATGAAAGTGCAACCTTTTATAGAAGGTTGTTATTAACTGAGATTGGGAAAACCATTAGCAAACTGCTTAACTTCTTTTAAAATAAGTAAATATGGAAGGAGAAGGTTAAGGCTCACTTCACAGATCACAATAAGGCAGTAACTCCCTTAGCAATATATCTTCATGAGCGACACACTCCAATAAAAAGGTATAAAAGTAAAACTTTCCTTTTATTGCATCATTTAAAAATCTATGTGGCATAGCTTACAGCCTACGTGTTTCAAGCACATGGCTCTTACTGAGGCCTCATGCACATGGCCGTTGTGCGGCCGTTTCGTGCATTGGGGACTTCAATTTGCGGTCCCCAATGCACAGGCAACATCTGTGCCGCGGCCGGGACGGATCAAGACCCATTCAACTTAAATGGGTGGATGATCCGTCTGCAACTTAAAAAAATAGAACATGTAGTGTGTCTGTGGGGTTCTGTGCCTCCGTTCGGCTCCACAGCTCCAGATTTTCTGGTGCCCGCATATTGCAGACCTGCTGTTTGCGGGGTGAAATACTGCCACGGCCGGGCAATGGCTGTGTGCATGAGGCCTTATCCACAGAAAAATTTGCAATGTCAGTCATGCAGGTTTTTTTAACAGATTTGTTGCATATTTTTCCACTGCAAATGTTGTCCCATGTGTACAGACTCTTAGTACTCATGCACATGGAAACATCATGTGATCAGACCTTGTATACAGAGTATCTAAAAAGTACAAAAACATCCGTACAAGATGAAAACTGTTTGACACTGGCAGATGGTGATCCTATTTCATGCACAAGCTGTAGGATAAGTAGGAAACCTGTTAGGCCATGTCACCATTATGTCATCCATGTTAAAAATCTTTATCTTGGATTCAATTTCAAATGGAAAGCTTGGTGACACATTATACTGCTAGAGAATTTCACTAGAAAAACAATGGTGTTCTTCATGTTAACATAACTTCATTCGTTCTCATGTTAAGTAACATAGTAACACTTTATGAACAGCCAACAGCATGTATCAGTATCAATGGAGTTACCTCTTTGCCGGTTAGAATGTATCGTGGGATGAGACAGGGATGTCCCCTTTCCCCGCTCCTTTTTGCCTTATTCATTGAACCACTGGCCTCTAAAATTCGATCTGACAACTGCATTGAGGGTTTTGGGGTTGCAGGAGTGAGCGATAAAATAAGCCTTTACGCAGACGATGTCATCTTATTCTTGGACCAGGGATGGAAAATTCTTCCCTATGTGGTAGAAACCATAGAGGAGTTCGGTAAATTATCTGGTTATTTGATTAACTGGTCCAAGTCATCGCTCCTCCCGCTTAACCGCAAGGCCGTAGATACGGGTAGTGGGGTTCGGGTTCTTTCTGTTAATGACACTTTGGACTATTTGGGGATTAAGATAGGGACCCCAATAAATAGGTTTTATGACCTTAACTTGGCCCCAGTACTAAATAAAATTAAGGTCAAAATAAGTGTTTGGCAGACATTTGTTTTAGCTCAGACTGACCGAATAGCCTTAATCAAAATGATTATTTTACCTATTGTGCTGTATCCGATTTGTGCCTCCCTCATTTGGATACCGGATGTCTTTTTCTATAGATTGGAATCCTTAATTAATGAGTTAATTTGGGGAAGGAAGAGGGTGCGCATAAAACAGAGGTATCTATGGCTGTCTAAAGCAGAGGGAGGACTATCAATCCATTTTTTTCAAGGTTATTTTTTGTGTGCTCAAGTCCAACAATGTTGTAAATTTAAAGATAGTCCACTTGCACAGTATCTTTTACACATTACAGGTAATTATGTAGAGAATATTTTCACTTCTTTGGAATGTGGTCACTTGGGTTTGAGGAAGTCACTACTGATTCCTTGGACCCTACAGAGGGTATGGAATAAACTTAAGAGTATTCTTGAAGTGTCTCATGCCTTTTGGTTTACCCCTCTGTGGGAGAACAGGAGTCTGGAGGAATTCCTCAAAATCACAGACCATACCTATTGGCTTCATAAAGGTATAGTTAGGGTGTCTCACCTTATGTCTTCAGGACACTTTAAGTCTTTATCGGAATATAAGAGCACTGTTATTACTTCACTAGATTTGATTAAGTATCTAAGCTTAAAACACGCATATGAGACCACTACGGATAAGGGTTTTTTCTCTGTTCGTCACCACTTATTTTTTGAATACTGTTTTGTTCAGGGGGAAGTAGGAAGAGGTCTCCCACCAATACGAACCTGATAGCTGGACGGTGCTGTTGGGATATCTTGATTCGGAAATGGCAATTCCAGCTCGGGTTAGATTGGCCTGGATGCGTGGCTTCATGGTCGCAAGAGTTATTATAGTAAAAAAATGGGGCTCTGCATCCCCACCCTCATTGAATGAATGGGCCCAATATTCACGTCAAATTAAAATTTATGAGGAGATGGAGAAGAAGCGGAGAGGGGCACGTGTAATAGCTTAAACATAATTAGCTGATATTCATACTGTAAGTTAAGGGGTTCAAGTGAGACCAGAACTGTACACAGTACTCCATATGTGGTCCGACCAGTGATTTGTAAAGTGGTAGGACTATGTTCTCATCACGGGCATCTATGCCTCTTTTGATGCAACCCATTATCTTATTGGCCTTGGCAGTAGCTGCCTTTGCTGTTTATTAAAATTCCTAGATCCTTTTCCATGTCAGTGTTACCGAGTGTTTTACCATTTAATATGTACGGGTGACTTGCATTATTCCTTCCCATGTGCATAACTTTACATTTGTCAGTGTTAAACCTCATCTGCCATTTTCTCTGCCCAAGCCTTCAATTTATCCAGATCCCTCTGTAGCAGAAAACTGTCCTCTTCATTGTTAATTACTTTACACAGTTTAGCGTCATCTGCAGAAATAGATATTTTACTGTGCAAGCCTTCTACAAGATTATTAATACATATATTGAAGAGAATAGGGCCCAATACTGACCCCTGAGGTACCCCACTAGTGACAGTGACCCAATCTGAGTATATACCGTTAATAACCACCCTCTGTTTTCTGTCACTCAGCCAGTTACTTACCCACATACAGACATTTTCTCCCAGTCCGAGCATCCTCATTTTATATACTAACCTTTTATGAGGTATGGTGCCAAATGCTTTGGAGAAGTCCAGATATACGACATCCATTGATTCACCGCTGTCAAGTCTAGAATTTACCTCATAGAAGCTGATTAAATTCGTTTGGCATGACCGATCCCTCATGAAGCCATGCTGATATGGCATTATTTGCATATTTTTATTAAGATACTCCAAAATAGCATCTCTTAGAAACCCTTCAAACAGTTTCCCCACAACAGATGTTAAACTTACTGGCCTATAATTTCCAGGCTCTGTTTTTGGACCCTTTTTGAATATTGGCACCACATTTTCTATGAGCCGATCCTGTGGAACATTCCCTGTCAGTATAGAGTCCGTAAATATCAGAAATAAAGGTCTGGCTATGACATCACTTAATTCCCTTAGGATACGGGGGTGTATGCCATCCGATTCTGGCGATTATGTCTATTTTAATCTTTTTAAGTCGCTGTTGTACTTCTTCCTGGGTCAGACAGGGCACTTTTAATAGGGAATTTACTTTTACATTCTGCATTTCATCTGACAGTTTATTTTCCTCAGTGAATATAGTGGAGAAAAAAATATTTAATAGTTTTGCTTTATCCTCGTTGCTCTCTGCAACACCCCCCTCATTGCTATGTATAATTGAAGAACATTTTAGGGTTAGTTTTACTCTCTTTGGCAATTAATCTCTCGGTCTCTAGTTTGGCAATTTTTATTAGTTTTTTACATATTCTATTTTTTTCCTTATAGTTTATCAGTGCTTCCTGGCTCCCCTCCTGTTTTAGTGATTTATATGCTTTCTTTTTGTCATTTATTGCTTTCTTTACGGTTCTATTTATCCACATTGGTTTCTTATTGTTCCTTAGCCTTTTATTCCGTTAAGGTATGTAGCTCTCACAATTAGATGTTACAATATTTTAAAAAATCTCGCATTTTGTGGTTGTATTTTTATTTTTGAGGACTTTGTCCCAGTTAGTTAGGCCTATGGCCTCGCTTAGTTGGCTAAATTTAGCTTTTTTGAAGTTTTGTATTTTTGTTCCTCCCTTAAGAAACTCTCATTTGAAGGATAATTGAAGTGATTTTTCTTCTGTATAGGATGGTGTTATCCCAAGCAGAATGTTTTGAGATGGTCCTCCTTTCATTGTCGATGATTTCAACCAACACCAACTAACACCAACCAAACAGGACTCCTATTACCACTGTTTTCTGGGTGAAATTCCCTACCAGTCTGATCTATTACACATCTACCTTCCATTTCAAAAACTAAAGTTAAATCCAAGAGGGTAAGATTCAAGATGGCGACATGCCCTAACAGGCTTCCCCTTCCCCCACAGCTTGTGTCTAAAATTGGATTGCCATCTGACAAACACTTTTTATTCTATATGCAGCTGTATGATGCACTAATGAGGCCTCATACTCTCTGCAGGAAATAATACTTCTGGATGTCTTCATGCAAAATCCAAGGCACATAACAGTCTATGGATGCCATGCAACAAAAATCCCATGTATCACTATCTCTAAGTGTGGACCCACTGTGTCAGTTGGACAGATTTGGCTTGTAGCTCCTCCTAAGGCCTCTTGCACACGAACGTATTTTCTTTCCATGTCCGTTCCGGGGTTTTGACTGAAGTTACTTTGTGTGCATTCCGTTTCCGTAGTTTTGTAGTTTTGTATATCCGTTCCGCAAAAAGATAGAACGTGTCCTATTATTGTCTGCTTAACGGACAAGGATAGTACTGTTCTGTTAGGGGCCAGCTGTTCCATTCTGAAAAATACGAAATGCACATGGACGTCATCCATATTTTTTGCGGATCCATTTTTTGTGGACCGCAAAATACATACAGTCATGAGCAAGAGGCCTAAGTGTGTTATCAAAGTAGCCCGCTGGTGTTCACCCTTTAATCTCTATACATGGAACCTTCATCTTGGAGTAGTCTCTATTCATGTGACTGCTTAACTACAAGAGTCAGAGACACCGGTGCAGAGCATCAAGGGATCAGGCAGACCGTAGCCCGAAACAGGCCAAGGTCAGGGCAATATTAGCAATATTTTAACTTTCAAAAAAGAAGACGAAAACCACGGCACTCTTCTTGAAAAGCTGTGAAGTTTATTCACCCAGTATGCGACGTTTCGACACTCAGTCTTTTTCAAGCATAGTAGTTACACCTTGTGCATATATATATATATATATATATACCCCAATGGGTAAGTGATAATAGGGAGGCGGTGCCACCAGATCCCTCCTACCCAAATCCCGCCGTCTACATAATATCAAAAAATCTCCATATCAAAATACATAATATAAAAAAATACATAATATAAAACTTACTTAGTGGAGGCTGAGGAGGTCAGTCCAGGGGTGTGTGAGTGTTCATACAAAACCAATAATATATGGCATACACGCGCTCACGGCGTCCGGAAGTTTCCAGTCCGGGAACTTCCGCTCCCGGCTGCTGACGTCAGTTCCGGTCCCGCAAAGTGCAAGAGTTCCCATACAGTATGTCACGCCTCTCCGGATCCGGTCACGTGATAGTTGTTAGGACGCGTTTCCTAGGAGACCGTGTACGCCGTTACTGAAAGATGTCAACTCCCTGTTGTTTCTTAGGGTAATAATACTTAGAGAAAAATCTTTAATAGCTGGGCTTACCACGGCCCTATTTAAATATAGGTGCATTTATATAGGTACCCGCAACATTTTAATAAAATTGGTATACGGTTCCCGTGTGGAGTAAGCTATTCTGCTGTTTCTTCATATGAAGATGTCCACACTCTTCTATTCCTGGAGAAAGGTCTTACTGGGAACCCAGGTCACCAGATATACTGGTCATATGGATTATAAAAAACTATACGAGTGGTCCACCCATTCAATCTTGTAAATTGTGTTTATCAGGCTTCCGATGCACCACCGGTTCCCCAGTGTGCACACGGGCCTACGATTCACATATATCATGCATTCATCCATTAAGTATGGGGTGGCATTCAACCCAAGTCAAGGGCGAAACCCCCCACAGCTTGGAAATTTTATGTGGACCACTCCCTTATTGCTGGTTCCCAAACCTATTACTCAAGATTAGAGAGCCACGGTTTGTAAAGGGGGGGGGGGGGGAGGAAAGAGAAGGGGAAAAAAGGGGAAGAGGGGGGTGGAAAAGGCAAAGTCCCCCAGTTTCATAGCTTAGCCCACCTCAGGAACCGCAAAATATCCCCACAGGTTTCTCAAAGCAGGGCCCATAGAAAATGCACCAACTATTATAACCCAATGTTCAGTTTGTTTTAATATCCCGATGGAACCACCTCAGCCTCCACACCACGTGATCTAAAAATAGAAAAAAGAAGAGAAAGATATTAAAATCTCGGCCAATATTGGTCGGGTTCTTACTTAATTGTTACTATATATACACATAAGAGCACATTCTAATGGAAAGTCAGGGGTTCAAAATAGAAAACCTACTTTAAATTCACGGTTAAGTCCCTTTGGTTCAAGGGTGTCAAGTTCAAATATCCATTTCAATTCTAACTTTTTCAATTCCTTCTCTCTGTCTCCACCTCTCTTCAAGGGGGAAACACCATCTATTATCCTAAATCTTAGTTGGGCCACATTATGTTTTATTTTTAGAAAATGTTCAGGTACAGGTTGTTCACCCTCCAGGTTTGTCGCATCATCAGTATGTTGTTTTGCCATAATTTTCCGTATACCATAACGGTGCTGGTTCACCCTATTTTTACATGGTTGGGTCGTCTCTCCTACGTAGAGTAGTCCACACGGACACAGTAGGGTGTAGATTACATATTCTGAGGAACATGTATAGAAGTCCTTTATTGTATACTTCTTACCCGTTCTTGGGTGTGTGAATTGATTCCCTTTTAGCATAGAGCTACAATTACAGCAGTTTAGACAGGGAAAACATCCCTTTCTATCCCGTCCTCTCTTTTTCTGCATCTGCAAATCAGCTCGGACTAGATCATTGGAGAGGTTCTTGCGCCTCCTATAGGACATAAGGGGTGGAACACTAAATTCCTCTATTTCTGGGAAGGATTTCGTCAGTATATGCCAATTCCTCCTGAGAGATCCTGCAATTTTTCCACTTATGCCCGTATAGGTGGAGACAAATGGAATCCTTTTAAGTGCACCCTCTTTTTCTTTGGGAATTAAAAGTTATTTTTGTTCTAGTTTTTTAAATCTATCTAAGTGTTTTTGGACCAGCTTTTTAGGGTAATTTCTTGCTAGGAATTTTTGTCCCATTTTTTCTAACCTGTCTTCCACCACCCTGCCATCTGACACTATCCGTTTTGTTC
The DNA here is from genome assembly GCA_033119425.1 of Bufotes viridis. Classification (NCBI taxonomy): domain Eukaryota; kingdom Metazoa; phylum Chordata; class Amphibia; order Anura; family Bufonidae; genus Bufotes; species Bufotes viridis. Next base: position 40,350,154 of record CM065591.1, on the reverse strand, counting down.
TGAGTAGCTGACTATAAGGGAGTGTATCCAATATGCCTCTAGGGTGGGCACTATCATATCTTAAGATACTGTTGCGATCCGTAGGTTTAATAAAGATGTCTGTGCCCAATGTCACCCCATCCACATAAACCACGGTATCCAAAAACTGTAATGACTCCTGTGAGTGTACCTTCGTGAATTTCAACTGTGGATGTCTCCCATTCAATTGGTCATGGAAACCATCCAATTCCTCCACTGTGCCCTTCCACACAAGAAAGATGTCGTCTATGTACCTCATCCACCCACTCACCATCGGGTAGTGGGTGGACGGGTACACAAACTGCTCCTCAAAAAAGGTCATATACACATTTGCATACGTCGGGGCCACATTGGACCTCATCGCGGTACCCCGACGTTGCACGAAAAACCTGTCCTGAAAGCGGAATTAATTACATGTAAGTAATATTTCTAATAGGTGAAGTAGGAACTCTCTAATTACCACAGTGTATTTAGACTGGTTAAGTGCCCATCTCATTGCCTCCAGACCCAACTCATGATCTATATTGGTGTAAAGGGAGACTACATCAAAGGATACCAGTCTGTCATTGGCATTGTAGTCCACCCCACCCAATTTTTCAAGAAAACTGGAAGTATCCCTAACATAGGATTTTGCTCCAATCGCATAAGGCCTGAGGATTCTGTCAAGGAAGACCGCTGCAGGGGCAAAGATGGAGTCGATGCCCGATACAATCGGTCTACCCGGAGGATTCCTCAGGTCCTTATGGATTTTTGGTAAGACATACAATACAGGGGTAACTGGATGCTGTTGGATCAGATAAGTATGCAATTGTTCATCAATCAGATCATTTGCAAAGGCATTGTCAATAAGTATCTTTAATCTCCGCATGTGTTCATATACACCCTCTTCCTGTAGCTGTCTATTAACCTTATTTATGTATTTCTCAGTGTCCATTATTACAATGGCGCCCCCTTTGTCTGCTGCCTTTATTGTTATATCCTCTCTATTCTTTAATTTGAGTAAGGCCATTTTTTCATTTTTAGTAATATTGGGGGTACCTGTATTTTCACTGCTCTTCTTTAGTTGATGTACCTCTGATTTTACCAAGGAGATAAAGGTGTCTACAACATTTACATTTACTGGCGGTTGGAACACACTTTTTACCTTTAAACCTGCCTCCCTTAGGGTAAGTATCTGTCCCTGCTCATGATATTGTACCCCTAGAGTCTTTTTTTCTTTCACTTCCTTTCCAAAGAAAACTTTTAACTTAATATTTCTAAAAAACTTAGCAAGGTCTATTTCATTTTGAAACCAGTCCACACGGGGCTGAGGGCAAAAAGAGAGTCCCCTGGCCAAGACCCGTTTTTCATCCTCAGTTAGTTCATATGAGGAGATATTTACCACCAGATCCGTATTCCTCATGGTGCTTTCTCCCCTGTTTGTCGCTCCTCTCCCTGTGTTGTTCGTGTCTTTAATCCCGTCGGTGGTTTCCTGGAGCGAGTGGTCCGCACTTTTCCATTCTCCTTGTTTGGTCTTTCGGTGCCTCCTACTGCCCCAACTGGTTCGCCTTTTTGACCAAAAAAAATGGAACCATCCGTTTGTTCCCCAGAAGACTCAGTGTCCGTTACATTACTCCTACTGCCTCTTGTCCTAGGTTGCATTTTCCGTTGAAATTTGCGATTGTTCATCCCCTCCATTGGGGCTCTCCTATAGATATCTCCTTTATTATAATCCCCCTGATCTCGCGACCATTTCTGTCTTTTCGTGGTCTCAATTCCTTGCCTGTATTTTTTAAGATCCGTAGTTGTCCGTTCATATAGATCCACAAATTCCTGCGTATTTAACAACTCCTTTAGTTGGGATTCATACATTTTAATCCTTTTATCTATCTCTTGGAGGCTCTTTTGGAGGAATTCCATATTTAGGAGCATAACATCCCTGGAGAATCTATCAGCTATAAAGCAGAATTTCGAAAAAAAAGTCCTGATTATTAGGAAAAAGGATAGGTCTCAAATGCGTTCTCAGTCCCCTTGGGATTCGGTCTGCTTTGTAGTATTCCCATAATGTGGACAGGTGGAGTTCTGAGTTAATATATTGTTTGTGTTCAGTTTCCCATTTTTGTTTAATTAGTTCAATTGATGGTATACTCAGGAACTCACCTTCCCCCTCTTTTCCTTGTAGAATGTGCGTAATCTGCTCGTTGGTGTAAATCAGACTACTGGGTAATTCCATTATAAACAGCAAAAAGCCACTTTGGTGAACTTGAGTCTTTTGTAGCAAAACAACAAGTCCCAGGTGTGCGCGTCCCTTAACCGCCAAATTCCAAAACCAAAAACAAAGTGGGCCAGCACTACCTTAGTCCACAAACGAACAGTCCTTTCTGTGGCGGTGCCTGTGGTGTCGGATCCCGGCCGTGGATCCCCGCAATAGATTTCAAAAAAGAAGACGAAAACCACGGCACTCTTCTTGAAAAGCTGTGAAGTTTATTCACCCAGTATGCGACGTTTCGACACTCAGTCTTTTTCAAGCATAGTAGTTACACCTTGTGCACACACATATATATATATATATATATATAGCCCAATGGGTAAGTGATAATAGGGAGGCCTCCTACCCAAATCCCGCCGTCTACATAATATCAAAAAATCTCCATATCAAAATACATAATATAAAACTTAGTGGAGGCTGAGGAGGTCAGTCCGGGGGTGTGTAAGTGTTCATACAAAACCAATAATATATGGCATACACGCGCTCACGCGCTCACGGCGTCCGGAAGTTTCCAGTCCGGGAACTTCCGCTCCGGCTGCTGACGTCAGTTCCAGTCCCGAAAGTGCAAGAGTTCCCATACAGTATGTCACGCCTCTCCGGATCCGATCACGTGATAGTTGTTAGGACGCGTTTCCTAGGAGACCGTGTACGCCGTTACTGAAAGATGTCAACTCCCTGTTGTTTCTTAGGGTAATAATACTTAGAGAAAAATACTTTAATAGCTGGGCTTACCACGGCCCTATTTAAATATAGAAGAAACAGCAGAATAGCTTACTCCACACGGGAACCGTATACCAATTTTATTAAAAGGTTGCGCGTACCTATATAAATGCACCTACCTATATAAATGCACAAATAGGGCCGTGGTAAGCCCAGCTATTAAAGTATTTTTCTCTAAGTATTATTACCCTAAGAAACAACAGGGAGTTGACATCTTTCAGTAACGGCGTACACGGTCTCCTAGGAAACGCGTCCTAACAACTATGACGTGACCGGATCCGGAGAGGCGTGACATACTGTATGGGAACTCTTGCACTTTGCAGGACCGGAACTGACGTCAGCAGCCGGGCGGAAGTTCCCAGACTGGAAACTTCCGGACGCCGTGAGCGCATGTATGCCATATATTATTGGTTTTGTATGAACACTCACACACCCCTGGACTGACCTCCTCAGCCTCCACTAAGTAAGTTTTATATTATGTATTTTGATATGGAGATTTTTTAATATTATGTAGACGGCGGGATTTGGGTAGGAGGGATCTGGTGGCACCGCCTCCCTATTATTATCCCTATCTATTCTTTTTTGAAATGTATTGCGGGGATCCACGGCCGGGATCCGACACCACAGGCACCGCCACAGAGAGGACTGTTCGTTTGTGGACTAAGGTAGTGCTGCCTCACTTTGTTTTTGGTTTAGCAATATTTTAACAGTGCGAGGTCAGGGTGGCCAGCTCAGAGTAAGTACGGAGATCAGGCAGAGATTAGGTCAGGCAATGAAGGGTTAAATCCGGCAAACAAGCAGAAGTTGGTACATGAGCAGACAAACGGATAACATCACACCTTTTCAGGACACTAGCAGACTAAAACCTATTGTTTAGGCATCTTCCCATAGGGGAAAATGCCTTAAGTACCCTTGGCTTAAGCTGGGGAAGATTAAGGCACAAGTGCTGGCCCTTTAAGATCTGGTAAGAAGCAGGCTGTGGCCTGCAAGGAAGGATAACCAGGTAGTTTTGGTGGCTAGGCCCACCAACAATGAGGAGAGGAAAAGCCAAGGGTCAAGTAAACAGGGTGGTTTTCAGGCCTACCAGGGAGAGCAGAGCAGCAGCATGGGCATCACTCTGATATTGCATAACTGCTTCAAGGTTTCTGCTTCATTTTTCAATGGAAGCTCCTGAATGAGATATATATATATATATATATATATATATATACATATATATATATATATATATATATATATATATATATACATATATATATATATATATATATATATATATATATATATATAAAGACAGACTTACTCAGCCACATGTTCACCTGATTTAAGGGCACATTAATGGAAGATGAGGAATGAGTCCTGTTACAGATTATTCACTGAGACCCGTAGGCGAAAACCACTTTTCCACCTGAGTTATGATGTGTACTTTTAACCTTTTTCATTAAAGTTGGAATTTTAATAGTCTGCCCAAGTACATGTTGCTGGATTGTGTACCTTTACCTGTTGGATCTATCCAGGCTCACGATTTCATCCAAACACGGCATCTTGGCTGAAGGTTTACTTACAGCCGACAGGTGAGTTGACACTTCCTGTGTTCTTATTTATAGAAATGGTTATGGTTCAATATTTTATTCCTTTCTGTTATTATAATAAATATCTCTGATATTATGGACAATGTTCCAAAAGAGTTCAAGCTCTTCTAACATTGATTATTCCCCAAAAATCCACTCTGCATAATCTCCATATCTGGAGTATTTTTTCTTTCCTCTATAAATATATATGCTTTTTCTACCTGACTGACGAGTAGGTGGAGTCATCCTGGTGCGATCTTAGCTGTAGGTGCGCTCTAATCTCTTAGCGCTCCCCCTCCCTTTTCATGGCATGCATTCCCATTGATGCAGAGAGAGAGAAATGATGCTGCAAACTCTTTATCCACTTTTCAACTTAATGTAAGAGAAAGTTTCTGAATATTTATAGATAGTCTGCAGGCAGGAATATGAGCTGCCACTTTTCCCTAAAAGAACACATCAAAAAGTTTTATATGTTCACGTAAATTACTTATTCTTAAAAAATAAAAATGTTATAGTTATGCTGCACTGGTATGGAAAGTGGAGCACAAACTAGATGTCATCTTGGGCACTTTTTAAAATGTTTTTTTTTCAGGTCTCCTATATTGATGGCCTATACTCAGGATATGTCATCAATAGCTGATCGATTGGGGGTCTGACTTTTGGCACCCCTGACAATCAGTTGTTTGAAGATGCTCTGGCACTCCAGTGAGCGCTGCGGTCTTTACGCAGCTTACTATGCACAGCACTGTCCTTTGTATAGCTGCTGTGTTTTATAATGTAGCTGAGATCCACTCACTTGAATATGACTGAGCTGCAACTAGGCCATGTGATCAATGAACGTGATGTCATCGGTCTAGGAAGATGCCTCACCAGAGCACTGCAGCCTCTTCAAACAACTAATCAGCCCCGATGCAGGAATCAAACCCCCACCGATCAGGTATCCCTAGGATAGGCCATCAATATAGAGTACCCAGAGAGCACCTTTGAGGTCTTTGACTCTCTGACACCAGTTTTTTCACTTGATGAACCAGCCTCATCGTTTTTTACATTAGTGCATCTCATACCTGCATTTACATTCAGTGCAGCGGAGCGCATGTTTAGTGTCTAGCTTAATTCACACAAAAACTCTAATCTGCATTTTAGTAATTTCTTTTTTTTTCTTGCTTCTCCATTTTAATTTTCTTGCCACCAGTCCTCCCTCATTACAAACTTTAATAATGTATGAGCACAGCTGCTCACGGAACAACAGTGTGAAATTCTGGTCAAAAATTAATCTGAGCATCCTTTTATCATAAATACACAGTATACTTGGAGATGATCATTAGAGCTGGGGTCGTGCTAGGCATCGTGCCTATAGTGGGACTAAAAAAAGTATTAAAAAATGTATGCATTCTTTTTAACAAAATAAGGTGAAAAAGAAAACTTTTCATAAAAATCTCAAAAAGTGTAAAAAAAAAAAATCTACCCCCACCATAAAAATAATAATAATAAAGATATATAATTTGCAACCCATGATTGTGCCATTAAAAATACAACATGAGTGACCAGTGGAAAAATTAAATAGCTATCTCTCTTGGAATACAGCAGGGAGGAATTATTACACAGTATTGAAGCAGAACAGGGTTCAATAGGGGTGTTTACAGCCTAGGTAATAGGAACAATCCTATTACACCTTGCTGCACTTACTGCAAATCCAAATTGCCATTATACTGCTGTTCATTTCAGGTTTGCAATACCTCTGTAATTCCAGCAAACCGTTCTTGTTATTGTGGTCTTATTAGCCCTTGTTTGGTGCAGTTATATATATATGTTGTAAAGCCTTTTTTTGTTGTGTATTAGTGGGGGAAAAAGGGGCTTATTAGCTGTTGTGTGGTGAAGTGAGAAAATTACAGCCCTTTTTGGCTTGTATTAGTGGCAAAAAAAAAAGTATTATTTGCAGTTCAGCGCCACAGTCATATGTTCTAAAGCCTTTTTTGTTGTGTATTAGTGGGAAAAATTTAGTTTTGCCGTTTAGCGGTGCAGTTATATGTTCTACAGCTTTTTAGGCATGTATAAGTGGGGGAAAAAAGGCTTATTAGCTGTTGTGTGGTGACGTGAGAAAATTACAGCCCTTTTTTGTGTGCATTAGTGGCAAAAAAATTATATTATTTGCCATTCAGCGGTCAAGTTCCATTGTACTACAGCCATTTACGGATGTATTAATAGGATAGATACGTACGTCCTATTAGCCGTTCTGCTGTGAATTGTGATTTGTTATATTTTTTTTTTTTGGGGTGTATTAATAGGAAAAAGAATACGTCTTATTAGCCGATCTACAGTGATCTGACATTATAATACAGCCATTGTTGAGGTGTATTAATGGGAAAAATAAGTATGAGTTATTAGCCGTCCTGCGGTGAATTTACAATGTCATACAGCCATTGTTGGTATTTATTAATAAAACAAATAAGTACTTCTTATTAGCCTTTCTGTGGTGAATTTACATTGTCATTCAGTGGTGAAATTTTTTTGTGATACAGCCTTTTTTGGAAATAAAATGGTTGGTTAATGTAAACTTTCCTCTGTAGGAACTGAGTAATGTTGTCGATTAGCCATTCAGTGGTGGAAATTTTTTTGTGAAACAGCCTTTTTTGGGAAAATTGATGGGTGATTGTAGAGTATCTTTCGTAGGGACTAACAATTAGTCGTTTAGCCATGCAGGGGTGAAATTTGTTTGTGATACAGCATTTTCTGGGAAAATTGGTTGGTGAATGTAGACTTTCTTTTGTAGGGACTAATTAATTGCGTCAATTATACATTCAGTGGTTGAATTTGTTTGTGATACAGCCTTTTTTGTAAAAATTGGTTGGTAGCTGGAACTATGGTCAAGGACAATATATGTCTCTTACGGCCCACTGGGTAAATGTGCTTCCTGCCCAGCCACACCAGCAACTTGGCCAGGTGACGCCGCTTCCTCCTCCACGTTCTAATGCGGTTGGTCCTGCAACAATGTCTGCCTCTGCCTCCTCATCCTCTGTCATGTCCTTAACCTCCACTGCAGGGACAATTCACAGTGCTCCTCCAGCATACCACATGTGCAGGGCACAGAGGTGTAACTCTGTTCTACACCTCGTTTGCCTGGGCGAACGGAGTCACACATGGAAGGAACTGCTCCGTGTCCTTCATCAAGAAATCAAATACTTTCTCCGCGACATCTCAAAATCGGAACCATGGTGACTAAGAACAGGAAGAACATGGTGTAGGCCCTGTGTCAAGGAGGGCTGAGCTATGCGCCATGCAGGCGCAATCTGATTATTGCAGGGTTCTGTTCAATCTGGTTATAAAGCGGTATCTGAAGTCTTGTACTCATCGGCAAGACATCCTAAAAATAGCCAGGAAACTTTGCATGCACTTCAGCCACTCATACACCGCCAAGCACACCCTCCTTGAGCTGCAGAGAAAGGCAATAAACAATTTCTTGATGATCCAAGACGACAGAGGTACTCCCCTGTGTAACTTCAATGTTAGCCAGTGGCAGCTCATGCGTGACACCTGCCGTTTTGCTCGTGCTCTTTGAGGAGGCCACTTTATTTGTCAGTCGCCAGGACTACGGGATGAACAACGTCATTCCACTGATTCATATCCTGGAACAGATGCTGGTAAATCTGGCTGGTCAGGGGACTGGAGACGTGCCGCCTACATCTCATGGCCACATGAGCTTTGTGGGGGCTGAACTGGAGGAGGAGGACATTGGAGCACAAGCAATGTGTACTGTAGCAAAATGGGGGATTTTTCTACACTGGTGACAGGAGAGGAGGAGCATGAGCAGCTGGAGGAGCAAGAGGCAGATGAGGAAGACAAGGCAGATGACCCAGGCACACCGTGCCAGTATGCAGTGGAGATGGAGGCAGGGAGTCCCTCTGAGTCACTTGCGCAAATGGCCCAATGCATGCTCACTTGCTTGCATAGTGACAGCCGAATTGTCACCATTTGGCAGAGGGATGACTTCTGGCTCTCCACCTTGTTGGAAGGTCTAACTGAACTACTATAGAGACATCCTATGTAGTCAGTTGGCTGCTGTGCTCACATTCCACTGCCATGGCTGCTGGGGAAGGGGGGGTCAGGAGCAGTACCATCTCCATCAGCAGCAGCCTGAGTCTAGAGTCGCTTTCTTCACTCACATAGCGAAGGAACTACTCACCAGCAGCTAGACATAGAGCAGAACCTAAACTAGTAGGTGGTGGCATACTTGGGGTGCACCCTGCCACCCATCATCGAAGATCCTCTGGACTACTTGGCAGCCAAACTGGATTTGTGGCCGCAACTGGCTGAGTTTGCCCTGGAAAAGTTGTTCTTCCCGGCCATTAATATGGCATCAGAGCGGGTGTTTAGTGCAGTGGGGGCCATAGTTACTCCAAGAGAACTCGGAGAGACTGACCTTTGTCAAGATAAATCAGTCTTGGATTAGCCAGGATTTCCACCCACCAATGCCTGATGCATCAGATTAAATCATCCATGCTGCCTCACCCAAACCTTGACAAAAGAGACCGAATTCTTCTGGCTACCTGCCTCAGATAGTATTCTGATGCTGCCACCCACCTTATACCACACATACTGTATGATGCCAAGTGCTCCTTCTCACTCCCACCATCGTCAGCATGTACTGTTATTGCCACCAACCTTCCCACTCTGTCACCGGGTCACTCTGTGGTCTCCTCATGCTGCTGCTGCTACCACCTCAACACTATGTCACCTTGCCACTCTGTGGCGTCCTCATGCTGCTACTGCCACCTCCACACTTTGTCATTGTGCCACTCGGTGGTCTCCTTATGCTGCTGCTGCCACCTCCACACTATGTGTTCGGAAGTGCTTCAGAAAGGACAAATAGTGCAGGGAGAGACATTTGCTGTTTTTACCACCAAAAGCTTTTCAAAGACACTAAAGTCCTTTTAAGGACTACTGTGTGTGTTTGACAGCAGCAAGATATTTTTTATTTTATACCTATTAGTGACATACACAGTACTTCATCCGCAGACTGTGTCCTAGACTAGTGTCCATAGAGTGTGTCTTTGTGTAAAAAATACTGAACAACATCTGCAAACAGTGTCTGTATTACCAATTCCAATAATCTGGGCCTAACATAGTGTCCATAATCTGGTGGTGTTCTGTAACCAATACTGTAGAACATCTGTAAACAGTGTATTACAAATTCCAATAATCTGGGCCAAATAAAGATCACCTTCACTACAGTAAGGCCTAATTCACGCGTCCGCAATCTATGTCCACACCCATTCCACAAATTTGCGGAACGGGTGAGGACCCATTCATTTTGAATGGGGACGTGATGGATGTGGAGAGCACAAACTGTGCTCTCCACATCCGCAGAGTGCGCCGCCGATCTTCCGGGCGGTGGCTCCGCAAAAATGTAGAGCATGTCCTATTCTTGCCCGCAATTGCGGACAAGTATAGGCATCTCTATAGGGCTGGTGGCAAGGTGTTTTGCGGATCCGCAAATTTGCGGATCTGCAAAACACTACGGACGTCTGAATAAGGCCTTAACATCATGTACCTTTCCAAAAGCTCAGAGAATTAAAAATTTTGTGGGAGTGCTTCTTTAAAAAGGGGATAGATAAGATGTAACAATCATCTCCTGTGAATGGTGGTGAGTCCAGTGTTCCTAGTAGGCATGAGAGAACTTACCTTCGGATCAAAGATCTGAAGTCAATTTTCTCAAAACTTTGTTTTAATGCTGTGCGGAGATTTGTCTCTGTACAGCATTAAAACGTATGGTCTCCATCGAGTTGAAATTAGTTATCACTGAAGTCTAGTGAGACTTTGATGAATAGCTTAGGCATTTGATTTTTAAACTTTAAAACATGTTTAAACAGGAATCTGAAGTTGGCTTTGGTACTGGCTGGTACTTCTGTACCAAAACCGACCGAGAGACTTCGGTGATAACAAATTTGCCTCGCCGGAGCCCATACATTTCAATACTGTACAGAGACGAATCTCCGTACGGCAATCAAACAAAGTTTTGAGCAAAGCACCTTCGGATCTTGGATGCAAAGGTTAATTGGCTTAACACTATTAGCTAGATATAGGTGATATAGTGATTCTAATATTTGTATTAGTGTTACATGGAAAATTAAAAATAATCACAAAAAATGATTTCAAATATTGTAAAAAAGTGTGGGATAAAGTACTGGAGGGGGTTTATATCTCACCCAGAATGCTCAGCTGGGTGAAGTAAATGGGAATCCAGAAAGCTATGTTGTGTTAGCAAAGCATAGTTTGCTGAGACAGATTGTTTAAAAAAATCGGCTGGATTGTAATGGCGTGGAATGTAGATTGGTAGAGGGATATGCCACTCCCTCCCCCAATCCTGTACATCACTTTGCTGTGGCTGCTATAATCGTTACTGGGGAATAGAGGCGTCGAAGACTCAGTCTCAGAGCAGGGTGGCTCATCGTGTGGCCGTGCAAAGCCAGATCCCCCTGACATGCTGAAGGCCTAGGTGAGAGAGAGAGACATTCTTTGTATAGTTAGCGCCCAGACAGGCGTACGTTTATTTTGTGTGTTTGTGTTATGCGTTATGTGTAGTGGCCTCACATCAAGTGATGGTTAACTTGGATGCCCTGTATTGTGATGTGATGGATGAAAAATAAAGCACCATTTGGATTTTTAGCCGATAAACACTAGATCATTTTCTGAGGACAAATTATGAAATGTCTATAACTTGCTTGACTCCCAGATATTGTTTCTTCTCTTAAGTTCTGCTTAAAATATGTCACTTAAAATGTAAGATGCATTTTCAATCATACACTGCACAGAATACAAGGGCAATCAACAGTGTCCATAATAACCCTTGGCAAAGAGAAGTGAAATCACTTGTAGTTAGGAAAATAACAGCATTTTATTACATTAAAACATGCAATTATGGTATCTATAGTAGCGGTCACATATGCTATAAAGCACAACACAATTATATTCATTTCTTCCAAACGCTGCCTATTCTTTACTTAAGGTTTACTTCCAGTAATTTATTTATTACAAGTATAATAAACTAACCAATAAGGGTAATCGCCCTTCTTAGCTGTAGTATTAATGACCTTCAGAAATCGTGCTTCTTTATTTCAGCCTTCCTCTCTTCTCTTCTAATGTCTTGTAATAACCAGTTAATGTTGGAAGGCTTGGAAGGTTCACAGAACCTCATCTATTTTTATACAATGGTTTATACTCTTTACAAGGATATTTGGATATGTCAGGCATGGGATTTAAAGTGGTCATTAGACCTAATCATAGACATGTTGACAATAGACAATAGCTTTTTTTTGGGTTGGCAACCTCTACAATGAAGATGTGATACCTTGTCTTATTTTCTCAATTGTTATGTGAAACCCTGGCTTGGAAACACTTTAAAGAGGTTTTTCAAGGGAAAAAGAGCCTCAAAAATTGTAAAAAATGCTACTGTTGTTCCAATGCTGCCCGTGACCTGTCTGATCTCCACATCCTGGTCCTGGCTTGGCAAATAGAAAATGGCCGGCAATGGGCACTGAGCTAAACACTAGCTGAGGTAGATCACTAATATGAACTGTGATTGGCTGAGTAGGAATCTCCTGCCATTTCCTCTGTGTTGAGTTGGGACAAGGAAGTGAAGAGCAGCAGGGACTGGAGCAGCATTGGGGACCTTTATTCTTGGCTGGCATGTCCTGATATGTGTGTCACCAAATTACAAGCTTTTCTAAACAGTGTGATTTCACAGCATTGTGTCACTAGATGACTGTCCGCAAAAGATTGAGCATGTCCTATTCTTGTCCGCAACCTGCGGACAAGAATAGGCTTCTCTATGGGGAGTGCCAGCATGGTGTGTTGCGAATCCGCAATTTGCAAATCCGCAACACACTACGGACGTCTGAATGGGGCCTTAGTTAGAGCAGGGAGAGTGCTGCTACTGCTGAATTAATAGGGAAAGCATTAGCTAGGCCAGTGTTCTGTGTCCACTCCAGTCCATAAAGACTCATCTGCTGTAAGGACAGCGTCCTGACAGCACCCCAAAAAGCCCTTTTTAGGGCTGGTACACCAGTCTGCTTTTATTTTATTTTTTTTCTATATATATATATATATATATATATATTGCAGTTTCCTGCCTGTGTGTGAGAGGCCGCAGGCCTACAGACTGTACTGTGTGCACACCACTCATATAGGGTGGCACAGTAACTTGCGGTTAAAAAAATCATTTCATTTTTACCCTTTAATATAATTGCAGTTGCCTGTCAGTGTGTGTCAGGCCACAGACTGTACTGTGCCCACTGCCCACCACTCATATAGCGTGTCACAGTATATTGCACGGCGCACGCGCAGTGACCTAAAATTCAAACGAAGCGGACTGAGTATGGGTCTTTTTCCATCTCCCGGTTCCAAAAATCTATTCACTAAACCGGCCCTGGCCCTGATAAGAGACAAAACAGAGATTAAACTGATAGGAATAGTACTTAGTTAACACTAGTTGCATTGGTGGCAAATTCCATTGCAAGTGCCCAAAATTAGAAGGAAGCGGATAGAGCAAGCTTTTTTATCTATCTCCCCATGCAAGGATTCAATTCAATACACGTCCCCTGACAGGGGACTTAACAAAGATTAAAATGGTAAGAATAGTAGTTCACACTATTTGTATTGGTGGCACAGTACATTGCACGGCGCAAGCGCAGTGCCCCAAATTGGAAGTAAGAGGACCGACCAATCATCTTTTTCCATCTCCCGGTTCCTAAAATTTATTCGATACAGGGGACGTAAGAGGGATTAAACTGATAGGAATAGTACTACTTAACACACCACTCATATAGGGTGGCACAGTACATTGCACGGCACACGCCCAATGCTCCAAATTGGAAGGAAGAGGACCGACCAACCATCTTTTTTCATCTCCCGGTTCCTAAAATCTATTCCATACACTGGCCCCTGATAGGGGACAAAACAGAGATTAAACTGGTAAGAAAAGATTTTTTTAATTAAAAAAAAAGAGGACAGCCTCTGCGGAGCTGGGTTACTGAACGCTCATTCACAATGGCTGTAGGCTCATGCGTCCTTTTGACAAACCTGGAGGAGGAAGGTGGCTTTGAGGAGGTGGAAGACCAACCACAGCAGTCGTCCCAAGGGGCTTGTTGTCACCTTTCGGGGACCCTTGGTGTTGTACGTGGCTGGGTGGAGGAAGACACCTTCAATGACGTCAGTGAGGACATGGCTAGCTTGGTATCCAACCTTGTGCTAATGGGGAGTTTGCGGTTGTGCAAATGGACTGTTTGCGGTTGTTTGCGGTGCATTAAACGGGGAGTTTGTTCTGTCAAAGTTTGGTCTGTCACTGTGAAGCGGGCATAACCCTTACACTACCTGATCAATACAACATCATACCTGATCGTATACACACACTGGATGTTTTAAAGCACATTATTCCAAACAATTTAGGAATGTTAGGTGATTTATGCCCTTTATGGATTAAAACCCAACTCTGCATCAACTACGTAATTTTCCATGGGAGTTTTGCCATGGATCCCCCTCCGGAATGCCACAGTCCAGGTGTTAGTCCCCTTGAAACAACTTTGCAATTACTATTGTGGCCAGAAAGAGTCCCTGTGGGTTTTAAAATTCGCCTGCCAATCGAGGTCTATAGCGGTTCGCCCGGTTCGCGAACATTTGCGGAAGTTCGCGTTCACCGTTCGCGAACGGAAAATTTTATGTTCGTGACATCTCTAATCCACTGCACTCCCAAGTTTGCTGTTTGTGCAAAGAGAACTAAACCTTTATTTGCAAGAGAAGTGCTAATGCCAATAAAAGGTAAGTGAAATTCCTTCTGTTGTGTGCCTCCACTTTCTCCTACCGTGTGACTTGCAGCTGGCCCCAACCTAACAACATTACCAATTGTATGGCACCACGCTACAATGAATTACACAGCCATCCTAATTATTTCCTTTGGCTCACTGCATTGGTTTGTAACCCCTTTAGGTAACCCTGTAACATAACTGGTTCCTAGCAGATTACATGTGATATTTGAGTCTACCAGTAATATGCAGCTACACTGTAATTGTTACGACCAGAGGAAGTGGATCCTCTGTGTCAGCTGATAGAGGACTAGGAATTTGCCCAATATTGCTGACTGCTGACTCACAGAGTCAGGACACTGGTGTTTGCACCAGTCACCCAGAATGCAGCTAACTGCAGCAATGTGAACAGAGTCCAACAAATGCGGAATAAAGGAACAGAAGGTCTTTACTGGCAGACGGTTATACAAAAGTCACTTGAGATAAAGGCAAAACAAAGTTCAGAGTAATGCAGTGTGTAGATTAAAGCTGTCTCGTTGTCAGGCAGTGCAGGGTCAGGAATCCAGGCAGACTTACAGGAGACGATGGACAGAAGCGTAGACAGAAGATGCAGTGTTCGATAATCCAGGTGATTCAACAAACAGATGGCAGGCAGATACGTAGTCAAACCGAGCAGGGGTCCATAGTCCAGGCAATCCAGCAAGTAGATGGTAGGCAGAGTCAGGGTCCAGCAAAGCAGGGGTCAGAATCCAGAAAATCCAACAGACACAGATGGACGCTTCAGCGGGAGTCAAGAGGTACAACAACCACGCTTGGGCACCTCCTCTAGAGTGAAGCTGCCCTAAATACTCAAAGCCCCACCTATGGGTGGGGAGGATAATCAGACCAGCTGCTTATCCCCTATAAGACAGGGAGAGGTGCACGCGCATGCTCTATAGCGCCTCAGATGACACCTGGTAGTGAGGATGGAAGTGGCGATATGCTGGAGGACGCCTGCGTCTCTTATAAGGTAAGCCAGCCCTGGAATCCATGGTGCTGAGCTGTGCAGACAGGGATCTGACAGTAATCTGCAAATAGTCTAACAAAAATAAAATGCTAACAGTGCACAACCCTAGTAAGAAAGCGGCAATTGATAGCGACAATCCCAGGTGTTATCCAAGCTGCAGGATGCAAAGTTCACAAGTTCAAAATATACCACAACTCAAAACTAAATGTTTTTGGCAGCGCCCAGGTGTATAAAAAATATAGGTCAAGCAATGCTCCCTAGGAAAAGAAATATGCAGATTAACTTTCTTTTTTCAAGTAACTTTTTATTAATTTTTCACAGAATAAAGAAACTGACAACTGGTACAGAGATAGGTTTGCTCAATAGAATACACGTATAACTAGAGATGAGCGAATCGAAGCTGACGAAGTGGAATTAGATCCAAATTTCAGGAAAAATTTGATTTGCACCGAAGCCGAATTTCCTCACGTTTCGTGGTAACGAATCACATTTTTTCTTAAAATGGCTGCTGCACATGTGAGGACATGAAGAAAGGAACTCTGGGAAGGCAGGATCACCCATACTGACATGCATGCAGCCAGCAGCCAGCCAGCCCTGTGATGTAAGAGCCCTATAAATAGCGTCAGCCATCTTAGATTCTGCCATTTACCAGCGTACTTAGGAAAAGATGCAGGAAAAGATGTCTGCAGGCACTAGGGATAGTGATCGTTCCACAGCATTTATGTAGAACAGGGTTCAGTAGGGGAGGCTACAGACTGGGTAATAGGAACAATCCTATTACACTTTGGTGCACTGACTGGGGATCCAAATTGCCTTTATACAGCTCTGTAATTCCAGCAAACCGTTCTTGTAACTGGGGTGCAAGTGATACAGCCATTAACAGGGTTTATTACAAGGAAATATTTATATTGTACGTCTTATTTGCCCTTGTGCGGTGCGGTTATATGTTGTAAAGCCCTTTTTGCAGTGTATTAGTGGCAAAAGAAAAATTTATTTGCCCTTGTGCAGTGCATTGATATATTCAAAAGCCCAATTTGCTGTGTATTAGTGGTGAAATAAATATTTATTCGCCGTTTATCGTTGCACTTATCTGTTGAAAAGCCTTTTGTGTTGTGTGAGGCTACATGCACACGAACGTCGTTTGTTTCCATGTCAGTTCTGTTTTTTTGCGGATAGGATGCGGACCCATTCATTTAAATGGGTCCGCAAAAAATGCGGACAGCACACCGTGTGTTGTCCGCAACAGTATGTCCGTTCCGTGGCCCCGCAAAAAAAAAAAAAATAGAACATTTCCTATTCTTGTCCATTTTAGGCATTGTTACAATGGATCCGTAAAAAAAAAACGACAACACATACGGTCGTGTGCATGTAGCGTAAAAGTGGAAAAGAATTAGGGCCTAATTGTTATTCTGCGGTGCAGTGATATATTCTAAAGCCCAGTTTGCCGTGTATTAGTGGCGAAATAAAAATATATTCGCCATTCATCGTTGCACTTATCTGTTGTGGCCTTACTGCCATTCTGCAGTGCAGTGATATATTTTAAAGCCCAGTTTGCAGTGTATTAGTGGCAAAATAGAAATATATTCACTGATCTAACATTTGATTATTTAATCTAACAGTATGTCAGACAGAGAAGTGGCAGGCCCTGCACAGGGGAGTGGCAGAAGCCGCAGCAGAGTAAGGTGCCATGGCAGCAGGGGTCACTTCGAGAGGCCTGAGCTTCCAGTGTCAGCTAGCGGTCGTGTCGTGACCAGCAACCCAGCGGTTCTTGAATGGTTAACTCGATCTTCGACTTCGATGCAAGTGACATCAGACACCCCCAGCTAAGAGTCAGTTAGTTCATCAGACACAACCCTTAGTTGGCATGGCCCAGGATCAAGCCCTGTGCCCTCACCTGTCCTCAACCTGCCTCTGTCCTTTTCTGTTCCTTCAGCCAGAGAAGTATTGTATGCTGTGGGCTCCGCTCCACTATACAGTGAGGACGAGCTACTAGAAGACAGTCAGCAGCTACTGGAAAGCCAAGATGTGGAGGAGACATCCGCTGCTTCCTCCACTAGGCGGACAAGTAGTGATGAGGAGAGTGGCGTGGGAGCTGGGGTTGCGAGCAGTCAGGCTCCTGACCCAGAGATGGTTGAAGAGGACATTAGTGACGTGCAGACAGTACTCGATGATGATGATGTAGCTGATTGCACTTGGGAGCTGGGTGCCAAAGGTGCTTAATTTTTTTAATTTTTTATTTATATTGTATAATAATGTAATATTATAAAATCTGGTGTCTCCACAATACATCTGCAGTGTGGGGGCCCTGTGTGGCTTCTACACACTTTCAATATAATCCTTCAGTGGGGTGAATAGATGCTGGATGACCGGGGCGCTCCATGACCTTCCCAGGAGCTTCTGTCGGGAGCACCGGTTCATTTCTGAGAATTCCATGTAGTGCGGGGGGAATCTGAAAACCCACTCCATCTCTGTGCACCACAGGATATCCTCCTTCCCATCCATGATGACTGGGAACTCATGATTTTTTTCCCTGACGAAGAGACCAGAGGCTGGTAGTTATGGTTTGAATCTTGATGAACTTCGTGACTCTTCTGGGCTCCAAGCAATCTTGAAGCTTTGTCTTCTCATTGTCTGTAGCTACTAGAGGCCTGTTCATACCAGGCAGATTCCCCCAGAAGTATCTGGCTCGATGAACAGCAGATACCGCACTTGCATTAATCTTAACAGGATTCAGGATTGGAGGGAAATTGTTTTTTGGAATGCTTTCTCCATTGCAACCACGTTCTTGAATAACCAGAAGACTGGTGATTCTCTCCTGTCTTAGGCAACACTTTATTGAGGAAAGACAAAAAACAGTTGTCCACTGCCCCCTGTGGGGAGTTGCTCTGGTAGACAGCGGTGCGGGTGCAGTATAGAGGCAAAGAGAGTCCAGGTAGTGCAGCAAACAGTGTTTTATTTCACACTTGCACAAACAAAACTCGAAACAGCCACTTAGTGTTACTTCACACACATAGCAAAAACTTGAGGCAAAACAAAAGTCCAAGACTGAATCAAATTCACCTGTGTGGTTTAGGTGTGTGTTCACACCCGGCTGTCAGCCCAGCCGCAGGAAAGTCCAACCTCAGGCTTCCAGGCAGACTGCACGCCTCTTTGTAAGCTCTTGCTTCCAGCCCTGAGAGCTCCACGGAACACCAGCAGTTTCCAGGTTAAATCACCTCAAATCCTAGGTGTCAGTTCACACCTGGCTGAATGCTCGGCAACACAAAAAGTCCACTGACCGTCTTTACATGGCCTGTTCTCCTGACACACGGGTCTCAGCTTTTCAGCCCAGCACAGGGCTCAGATCCCACACACAGAGAGAGGGCTTTGCATAAACCCAGCTGTCTTTTAAAGGCAGCTAGGTATTAACCCAAAAAAAACCAGACCGGCACCTAAAATCCGGTCCAGTATTTGCCCTCACCTGTCTGCAATCAACCCAGCAGCACAGGCTGAGAGGAAAATACCTGTTTTTTTACCACCAAACCTCTCACTGTGTCACACCCCATAAAGGCCTTTCCGGTGCGGGTTAACCACAGATAAGCCATTACAAGGACTGCCGCCAATTATCAGATCTTCAATCTGTTGAATTAAATGTAAAATATTAATATTGAACCAAAACTTGATTTGAATTTTAAGAAACTAAACCTAAATTCAAAATAAGGAAAAAATGTATCTCCATGTTGCTATAGATGTGGTGATATCACAGAATTAAAGCTAATCCAATTAAAATTTAACTTTTACTAAGTAATAATTAAAAAAGATTAATTCCAACTAATTCATGATACTAAATCAAATACCAGACTAAAGGTAAGTCAAGACCCACCGTTAAGCATTAGGCAGTACGTCACTTCTTGATATAAGGTAAGAGTTATAGCACTTGCAGTTTGATGAATGTCTTGTATAGATGGATATATAGGGTGAGGTCAGGAGAATAACTAGATATCCCTAATGATGCCCTACGGTGTCTACCCCTGCCTACAGGCAGAGCACCCGCCCAGAAAGGGGCGACCCCACCTCTCGGTGGCTAAACCCTTTTCTTGCCCTCACGTGACCAACAGAATATTGAGAAAAGAAGCCCAGTGGATTCATAGACTTAGAACCACCCACCCTCAGGGACTGAATGAGCAAATTTCATTCACATGCTTTATTTAAAGTTATCGCATTATGACTAAAAACATGGGATCCTTTATTATAGAAGTGTGACCAGGAATCCACATTATATCGGAACCGTAATTGGTTCATTAGTCCTATATATCCTCTCATTCCTAATTATCACAATATTATCAACTAATATATCTATTCCATCATAATTCATCCAGACTCTTATTTCATGCAGAGTATGATTATATAATAGCGATATAAACTGTTCCAGCGGTAATCATAACTATATATACACGACTTGCGTTCCACAACTAGGTTACCAGTGTTGTAGTTTGCATTCCATATGCAGGAAGTAGCGGTCACGTGATAACGGAACACTGGACAGGTGACCGGATTTGACGTTAGTATGTATCATAATATGGACGCCCATCGATAGACGTAACAGCTACTAGGTAACTAACGTTGCAGCTTGCATTTCACATGTAGGAAGTAGCGGTCACGTGATGACCAAACTCACTAGATGACCGGATATGACGTGAATCATTGTATGGGCATCATAATACCTGGCAACGAGGTATAACAGGTACTTCCTTACCATGTAACATGAGCCAAACACCAATCGCAACACTAACATCACGTCACACTGCTAATGATTGGCTATACAATGTGTCAATCACTCTAATTAGAGGGGGTGTTACTAGTGTTTAGGCGCCAAATCTTAGCTATTTAAACTCTGCATGTGCACATAGAGGCTGCATCTCATCAACCATTATCGCCAGCATATAGCCACCATCCTTCGGCTATGGGAATCTAGATAACAGCATGGTCCCCTGATGAACCAAGCATCTTTACTTGGGGAAACGCTTCGGGACAATTCTTGATCATTTTGGACATTGTTTCTCTTTTGATCATACAGGACATTTATCTCTGTCCTTCTACAACCTATGGGAAGTCAAGTATACAACTGTGAGGAAGCATTTTGAGGGTCACGTGAGGGCAAGAAAAGGGTTTAGCCACCGAGAGGTGGGGTCGCCCCTTTCGGGGCGGGTGCTCTGCCTGTAGGCAGGGGTAGACACCGTAGGGCATCATTAGGGATATCTAGTTATTCTCCTGACCTCACCCTATATATCCATCTATACAAGACATTCATCAAACTGTAAGTGCTATAACTCCTACCTTATATCAAGAAGTGACGTACTGCCTAATGCTTAATGGTGGGTCTTGACTTACCTTTAGTCTGGTATTTGATTTAATATCATGAATTAGTTGGAATTAATCTTTTTTATTTATTACTTAGTAAAAGTTAAATTTTAATTGGATTAGCTTTAATTCTGTGATATTATTTGGTGATAGCTTTCCGCACTATTATACGATACTCTGTGATAGTGTATAGATGTGGTGCTGAAATCCTTAAATAAATTCGATTACACTAATCATCTGGTTGTGATTTGCGCCTCATGTCCACGCGCTCACTAGATTGTTTAAGTCCAGAGGAGCTCCAGTATCAGTTCCAGTGTCCTTTTACATATTCACCCTGTGAGCGCCTTTCTCTTTTTTGCCCAGGTTTTACTATCCTCTCTACTCTGTTGGGGGGGTTTTCTTGTATAAGCAGTTAATAGAACAGGTTCTCTTTACAAAAGGAGTGCACTTCTTTTTGCCGCTAACATCGACCGGTAAGAATGAATTCATACTTGAGTTACTTGGTCAGTTTTGGCCCCCGTGACTGCCCAAATAAGTGAAGTGTGCAGTGATTCTAAGAGAGCGACGCCTGTCATCTGTATTTCATACGAACTCACAGTATTATTTCACTAACAGAGCAGACTCCCTATGCGTGTTACTGCAAGGCACAGTGTTCTACATCACTATAAATGCTCTTTGAAGCCAAGAAATAGCCGTTTTTTTAATGAAAATTGCAGCGAATAAATTCGGAGCAAACCGGCGAATCGAATTTTTGAAAAATTCACTCATCTCTACTTAGAACATTAACATATTATTCTGTTAGGTTACTCCTCGTAAAGACGGATTGAGATGGTAGAGAGGAGTATTCTAACTAGAGAAGACTTGATCTTGACAATGACTGTGAATATAAACCTTAGAGTCAAAACAAAATACAAAGAACAGGAGAGGGTAACAGGAATGCAAGAATAGGGGAATTAGGGCAAATGGGAAATTGGGATTAGTGTTGCTAAGGGCATTATGGAGTTAGCCTCTGAGAGTTTATTAAGGAAGGGCAGGTAGGATATCCAGGCTGCCTAAACCTTTAAGAAACTGGAGTGGGACCTATATTTCCAAGCTGAAAGCATCACCATATGGTAGATGTGGTTAACCTTATGCAACCAATGTGTTAGTGAGGGTGAAGACGGTTGATTCCAGTGCTGCGGGATTAGAGATTTTGCAGTGGAGGTCAAATATTGAAAAAGCCTCCATTTAGTTTGAGGGATGTCTTGTAATCTGATGTTTAGTAATACAGAGACAGGGGAAGGGGTCTTGTTCAGGGAACACATTTGTCTGATCATCACAAGGATCTCAGTCCAAAAAAGCTTTATCATCAGACAAGACCACCACATACAGTATAAAAGTAAGTGCGTTGTGATTGGGCGCATTTCCAACAATGTCAGAGCTGAGACAATTCAGATTAGCTCTCTTCCAAGAGAAATAAAGCTGTCTCTGTATTTCCACCTAGTGGAGGTAGCCATCCTAAAGTCAATGCTCAGTCTTTCAAAAAGGCCTTGCAACTCGACTAAGGATTTGGCTAAATCAAAAGCCTTCTCCAAAAGATTCATCTGCAGACTGCTATTTTGTGTTCTTCCCCCTCATCAGTACAAAGCAGTGCACTTGGCTGGGTAGGTGAGAGGCCTTGACAGTTTTCAATGGATACTTTTTTAACTTGAGGAGAGAACCAGAAAAGGTGAAGGGAGACTTACAGGCAAGGCAACACTCCCTGGGGAAAGGGAAATGCAGATTAGCTATCTTCCAATAGAAATAAACCTGTCTATTAGGACGGAAAGCAAACGGAATGTTATTTAAAGGCTTTCATTTTTCATTCCGTTATGATACAAGTCTATGGGCAGAAGCACGGATCCGTCCTTCCGTCTTATGGATTCCGTTATTTTCTGTTATAACCATGTTATAACGGAAAGTCATAATAGAATCCCTAATACTAGTGTGAACCCACCCTAAGTACCAACACTCCTCGGAGTCTTGGAGCGCAGGTGCCCTTTCTGCATGGTTGTTTTGGAATATTCTTTCCATGAAAGTAAAGAAATATTCTTTTGTCTCTGGTATCCTCTGAAGGTTGTGTTTGAGGGAGATAAATCGGCTGTAGACAAGTTCTTTGTTGTTAGGAAAGCGTTGTCTCTGGGGTTTAAACGGTAAAGGTGAAACCCAGCTTTTTGACTTGTGTTTTACTATTCCTTGATTCATGATATCCAAGAACAGCCTGTCTTCTATGGACATTGCGTCCCTGTTGTCTTCTCTTGTCCTGTGGAAGACTGCTCACCATCGCAGGCATGGTCTTCACAGGAGGGATCCACAAAAGATCAAGGCACAGGAGCTCTGTGGGGCAATTCTTTTATTAGGAAACTGTTGTGACATGGTTGGAATAGTAACATAGTAACATAGTAACATAGTAACATAGTATATAAGACCGAAAAAAGACATTTGTCCATCCAGTTCGGCCTGTTTCCTACAAGTTGATCCAGAGGAAGGCAAAAAACCCCTGTGAGGCAGAAGCCAATTTTCCTCACTTAAGGGGAAAAAAAAAATTCCTTCCCGACTCCAATCAGGCAATCAGAATAACTCCCTGGATCAACGACCCCTCTCTAGTACCTATAGCCTGTAATATTATTACACTCCAGAAATAAATCCAGTCCCCTCTTGAATTCCTTTATTGTACTCACCATCACCACCTCCTCAGGCAGAGAGTTCCATAGTCTCACTGCTCTTACAGTGAAGAATCCTTTTCTATGTTTGTGTACAAACCTTCTTTCCTCCAGACGCAGAGGATGTCCCCTCGTCACAGTCACAGTCCTGGGGATAAATAGATGATGGGAGAGATCTCTGTACTGACCCCTGATATATTTATACATAGTTATTAGATCTCCCCTCAGTCGTCTTTTTTCTAAAGTGAATAACCCTAATTTTGATAACCTTTCAGGGTACTGTAGATCCCTCATTCCAGTTATTACTTTAGTTGCCCTCCTCTGAACCCTCTCCAGCTCTGCTATGTCTGTCTTGTTCACAGGAGCCCAGAACTGTACACAGTACTCCATGTGTGGTCTAACCAGTGATTTGTAAAGTGGTAGGACTATGTTCTCATCACGGGCGTCTATGCCCCTTTGATGCAACCCATTATCTTATTGGCCTTGGCAGTAGCTGCCTGACACTGGTTTTTGCAGCTTAATTTGCTGTTTATTAAAATTCCTAGATCCTTTTCCATGTCAGTGTTACCGAGTGTTTTACCATTTAATATGTACGGGTGACTTGCATTATTCCTTCCCATGTGCATAACTTTACATTTGTCAGTGTTAAACCTCATCTGCCATTTTTCTGCCCAAGCCCCCAATCTATCCAGATCCCTCTGTAGCAGAAAACTGTCCTCTTCAGTGTTAATTACTTTACACAGTTTAGTGTCATCTGCAAAAATAGATATTTTACTGTGCAGGCCTTCTACAAGATCATTAATAAATATATTGAAGAGAATAGGGCCCAATACTGACCCCTGAGGTACCCCACTAGTTACAGTGACCCAATCTGAGTATCTACCGTTAATAACCACCCTCTGTTTTCTGTCACTCAGCCAGTTACTTACCCACATACAGACATTTTCTCCCAGTCCGAGCATCCTCATTTTATATACTAACCTTTTATGAGGTACGGTGTCAAATGCTTTGGAGAAGTCCAGATATACGACATCCATTGATTCGCCGCTGTCAAGTCTAGAACTTACCTCCTCATAGAAGCTGATTAAATTTGTTTGGCATGACCGATCCCTCATGAAGCCATGCTGATATGGCGTTATTTGCTTATTTTCATTGAGATACTCCAAAATAGCATCTCTTAGAAACCCTTCAAACAGTTTACCAACAATAGATGTTAAACTTACCGGCCTATAATTTCCAGGCTCTGTTTTTGGACCCTTTTGAATATTGGCACCACATTTGCTATGCGCCAATCCTGTGGAACATTCCCTGTTATTATAGAGTCCGTAAATATCAGAAATAATGGTCTGGCTATGACATCACTTAATTCCCTTAGGATACGGGGTGTATGCCATCTGGTCCTGGCGATTTGTCTATTTTAATCTTTTTAAGTCGCTGTTGTACTTCTTCCTGGGTCAGACAGGGCACTTTTAATGGGGATTTACTTTTACATTCTGCATTTCATCTGACAGTTTATTTTCCTCAGTGAATATAGTGGAGAAAAAAATATTTAATAGTTTTGCTTTATCCTCGTCGCTCTCTGCAACACCCCCTCATTGCTATGTAGAGGGCCGACTCCTTCAGATTTATATTTTTACTATTTATATAATTGAAGAACATTTTAGGGTTAGTTTTACTCTCTTTGGCAATTAATCTCTCGGTCTCTAGTTTGGCAAATTTTATTAGTTTTTTACATATTCTATTTTTTTCCTTATAGTTTATCAGTGCTTCCTGACTCCCCTCCTGTTTTAGCGATTTATATACTTTCTTTTTGTCATTTATTGCCTTCTTTACGGTTCCATTTATCCACATTGGTCTCTTATTGTTCCTTAGCCTTTTATTCCTATAAGGTATGTACCTCTCACAATTAGATGTTACAATGCTTTTAAAAATCTCCCATTTTATGGTTGTATTTTTATTTTTGAGGACTTTGTCCCAGTTAGTTAGGCCTATGGCCTCGCTTAGTTGGCTAAATTTAGCTTTTTTGAAGTTTGGTATTTTTGTTCCTCCCTTTAGAAACTCTCGTTTGAAGGATAATTGGAAGGTTATAACTTTATGGTCACTATTTCCCAGGTGTCCCCCAACCTGCACATCTGTTGTTCTATCAGGTCTATTGGTTAATACTAAGTCCAGTATGGCCGTCCCTCTAGTGGGGTCCTGAACCAGTTGGGAAAGGAAATTGTCTTTGGCTATTGCCAAGAACCTGTTTCCTTTATGGGATGTACAGCTTTCAGTTTCCCAGTCTATATCTGGGTAGTTGAAGTCCCCCATGATAACGACTTCATTATGATTTGCAGCCTCCAAGGACGTCCATTTTTAAGTGTGTTGGTGAGCATACTGTTGACTGAGGTCGGCTTGTTTGCTCCTCCTAGACAGACGTACCCCATGATGACCCATCCTAGGTCAAGTCTCTGGGCGTATAGAGCATTT
Organism: Bufotes viridis; assembly: GCA_033119425.1. NCBI lineage: Eukaryota > Metazoa > Chordata > Amphibia > Anura > Bufonidae > Bufotes > Bufotes viridis. Next base: position 40,324,307 of record CM065591.1, on the reverse strand, counting down.
TGGGGGCCGTTAATCAGTCCTCTAACCTTATTAACTCGTAGTATGTCTCTTCCAAGGAGTAAGACTATCGGGGCTTCTGGGTCCAGTCCCGTTATCAGGTGAGCTATACGCTTCAGATGGGGGTGGTATGCTGCTACCTCAGGTATAGATATCTCAGAACGGTTGTCAGGAATGTGACTGCACGTTTAGCAAAGAACTTAGTGAAGTCCATGGCGACTTGGTTAGCACCAATACTACCTGGTGTATTGTTGTTATGCTGCGTGTGTGGTGTATTGCCATACCTTTTAGGGGTCTCTGGCTTATGGAAGTCTGTATAATACCGTTCTGATGTGAAGGATGTCCCTTTAAGTCGAACCGAAGGTTCAAGCTTTTGTTCTGTAGGGCAGTAGTTGTGGTCAGCATTGTATCATCGCATACCGTCCTGCTGGAGGTACTATGTTTCAAAGTAGGATCTTTGACACTCTGTATGGGCTGTCTGATATTCTGGATCATAGTTGTCATCTGTCTTGGGATGCTGGTGGACATATTCTGAGATACGCTGTGCTGGATCTTGTTCATCTAGGTCTGGCCAGAGAACTTGGCTGTGTTTCTTGGATTCGGGAAACTCCAAGGCTTCTAGGAACTCTGCTCTGGCCACTGCGGCTGCCACTTCTTTCTCTGCGGCGAGTTTTTCCAGTGACGTTTGCAGGCATGCTGTCTCTTCTTCCAGTGACGCTTGCATGCATGCTCTCTCTTCTTCCAGTGGCGCTTGCATGCATGCTCTCTCTTCTTCCAGTGATGCTCTCTCTTTCCTTTGACGCTTGCAGGCATGCTGTTTATTTTTGCAGGCATGCTGTTTATGCGTGCAGGCGTGCTCTCTGTTTTTTCTTTGATGCTTGCAGGCGTGCTTTCTCTTTCTTTAGTTGCATTTCTTGTTCAGCAAAGGAAGACCTTACTTTTGAAGCTCGGCTTCTGCAAGGGCGATATCAGCCCTTTTTATTATTGAAGATTTGCTAGAGCAGCTTGCTCGTAACCTGGTCCTGTATGATAATGCCCGGCTAGTGGACATTGTGTGCCTGTTTGCTGGCTGCTTAATGTCTCTGTGCGGACTCAGTCTATGTAGAAACAGACTTCAGTGTGGTCTGAATCGTGCTGCACTTTCTTGGGGGCTGCACTCTCACTTCTTGTGACTGGATAGAAGCCGCTGCAATCGTGTACGCAGGACCACGTGGCAGATGGCGGCTTTGTATAATCAGATCCACTATCGCTGGTGACTAGCATCTGTTTTACTGTTCTGTCTTCATACACGTTCACACAGTGTGCAGTCTGACATTCAGTATAAACCATTCCAGTCTTCCAAATAAGAGGACTGTTCTCTGTAGTCTAACTTGTTTATTGGTCAACAGGAGTAATTGTGTGATCAATTGTTTGGTAAAACTATAAGAATACAAATAGCTTGTATAAGTAAAACATATAGAATGGCATGTACAGCAATATTACATTAACAGAGAAAGCATATGTCCAAAATGGTTGCCCATACATAGGATAGCAGTAGAATGTCTAACATCTAACAGTATAACAACTTCCCTGAGACTGATTAGAACTAGCTGGACAGCTCTGCATAACAATATGTCCCTGAAATAAAGGTAGATGCTTGCATACGGATTGTGGAGTTTGAGAATGAGATATGCAAGAGACAGCTCTGCTGATGTCCTGTAGCATGGAGACTGGAAACTGGGCTTCTCTTTCCCAGGATGCCTTGCACTACCCACAATGCCTTGCACTTCTCACAATACAATAATCTTTATTAACAGAAAAACAAGGTGTAGTACATTTTTAACACCGCTAGATGTGGCTGTAACCTAACTAATAACTACAGAAGTACAGGAATTGCAGCAGGATGAATTAGAAATTATTCTGATTTCTGAATCTCTTCTGGGCGCAGAACAGAAACTACAGCTCCCAGCATGCTATTTCACTTCTGTAGGAGTTCAGAGAGCAGCCAAACAAGTGCCCATCATGGAAGAAGTAGTTTGACAACAGCTGGTGTGTCGAATGTTGCTGATCCCTGTCCTAAATTATAATAAGCAATAACCCAGCTTGATCAGGGTAAATGACTAAGCTAATAGATGATATCAACTCATTGGCAAGAACCTTTATCAGGAGCTTTGTAGTCAAGATAGGGCCATATGCCTCTGTCTCACAGGGATACTTATACTTTTTAAGAATTAAAGCTTTTAATGCCACTCCATAGTAGTGATGAGCGGCAGTGGCAATGAAAATTCACAATATTTCTCAAATATTTGGGCCAATGTTCATCATAAATTCGAGAATTCACGATTATTTTCTTGATTGCGAAAATCGATAATGTAATATGCGCGTATTGCGCGTGCAATATAGGCGTGGGTCACTATTGCTACATTTTTCAAGCTGCTAGAAGTTTCCTAAGACTGGAGAAAATGGTTGGCACGGCAGAATATTACAGTAGCTTTATGTGCAGATAGAGTGCTCCGATATATTCGTGATTGCGTAAATCGACAATTAATGATGCGCATACTTTTGCGCAATACGTGCAACTTTACATTTCAGCAGGTCCGACTACATATTAGTGATTGGTGCACTAAGTATTGTTGTGAACTTGTGACATCACAGCACTATGTCTGTAGCATGTATGTATGTATCTATGGACGGCAGAACCTATTACACTACCTAACACCCTGCACTGGAACCTATCAGCTACACTATATCACTATCTAACCTGCACTGACTATCTCCCACTAACTATCTGTATTATATATATAAACTAACTAACTATCTAATTTAATGTGACACAGCAAAGCACAGAGCACAGCAATGATACTGCTGTCTCTCAGAACTGTAATAAACTGCAGAAAATGGCTTCTGGGGAGGTTCTTATATACTAAGGGGTAGGCAACTTTCCTATTGGATGCTAGGGATGTTGCTAAGCTGAGACAAAGACATTGCAGCCTTCTCATTGGCCCACAAGCAGGGAGGGACCATGGGTTCAGAGGGGAAAAAAAATCTATAATATTCGCGAATACGAGTATATAGAACTATATTCAAATTATTCTTAAATTCTCGAAGTGGCGATATTCGCGATTAAAATTCGCGATTCGAATATTCGTGCCCAACACTACTCCATAGATGGGGAAAGAGTGTCCATCTCAAATGATGCATTGGACCTATTTAATGGGGATAGTCCACGTGCTGCTCCTGGTCAATGGTTTTCGCACAGATCCCAAGTGGATTCTATGTCATAAAGTGACATCACTTTTTGACATGGATTTAAAGAATATCAGTGGCCATTTGAACAGCAGATTTCCAGTATAATCTCGTTGGAAACAATGGAAAGTGGACTTGCCTTAGTTTTCTCATGGAAATGTAAGCCATGTGGACATACGATAGGCACTATTTACATTGCATTTGCACCATCATGTGCATCCATGTGCAGTCTTTGGAAGGCTCAGGCCACCGTATCGATGAAAGTCTGTGAAAGATTTTTCTACTTGTGCAGTACCATTCATTGCATATTTACTAAAATTCCCATGTGGCCTCTCTCTCCATGGGGAGACCACCCACCATAAACAAGACAGAGTATGCAAATATTAGTGTTGAACGAGAATATTCGAATTGCGAATTTTTATCGCGAATATCGGCACTTCGAGAATTCACGAATATTTCGAATATAGGGATATATATTCGTAAAAACGAATATCCGTTATAGTTTCTTTTCATCTGAACCCATTACCTAGTATACCTACCTGCTTCTTGCTTGTGGGCCAATGTGAGAAGGCTGCAATATTGTAGTATCTAGTAAATTAGAATATTCTTCATTATTTCATTTATTTTCTCTTAAGCAAAAAATCGGCAACCTAATATTTGCGTAATGTGAATATTCTAAAATACGAATATATAGCACTATAGAATATAGTGCTATATATTTGTTTTTTAGAATATTCGTAATTTTTTCCAATTTAATGTGAACAGTCATTGGCCCAAAACAACTTAAGCAGGGAGGAATCATGACTTCAGATTGAAAAAACTGACGAATATTCAACTATATTCAATATATTTTTTAGAATATTCGTCATTTTTTTTCCATCTGAAGTCATGATTCTATTCTATTGTGCTATATATTTGTGTTTTAGAATATTCGCATTACGCGAATATTGCATTGCCTAGTTTTTGCAATCAATAGAATAATCTCGAATGCAAATATTCACGAATATATGATAAATCTAGTGATGAGCGGCAGGGGCAATATTCAAATTCGCAATATTTTGCGAATATTTGAGCGAATATTCACCATATATTTGAGAATTCGTGATCTTCAGTCTTTTTTTTCCTGCTCTTTTGACAGATCAGAAGAAGAGAAAATAAAACGGTGATATGAACCCGGCCTAATGCCCATTTTGCATCTGTTTTCCGTCTGAAATCCATTATTTTAGATAGAAAAAAGGAACTTTGTGGAGGACTTTACCACCTAAAATAATGGATCCTACCTTAACCCTGAATAACATAGTATGAAAACACCAAAATAGTGTTGCATGAGCATTTAAAAAGTTGCAAAAACTTTTTTACTCCAAAAACTAGTATAAAAATGTTTGTAAAAGACCCCCAATGAGTTTGAAAATGTAAGTGGAACAGATGCAATGATTTCTATTTGTACACATGTTCAGGTTCTGAAATATTTCAAGGCATTCATTCTTTGAGAAGGAGTGGAGCAGTAGATGGAGTTAAAGTCATGTGCCCTCCGTGTTTCGCTCTACACAGGTGAATATTTAATAGGAATTTTGCTGTTTACTAGAATGCATTTAATATTTTAAAGCATTAATGTGCTCTGCTAATTACTGCTATTATTCAGGCTTAATGAGGCATAATTTGTAAGATATATTTCTTTCTAAAAGCTGTGGCTTAACTAACGGCGAGCTTTATACCCATGTAATTGTGGAAGGCAAATGTGCATTTAATAATCCTTTGGTGTGGTGCATTGACCTTATGCACTTGCCAGTCATCTGGAAAATTCCCCATTCATCCACCGTCAGTGCAGAAGATGTCATATTCCCTGCAGTCTGCGAACAGGACGTACAGTAGGTAGACGGGCTTGGGGAAGAGATCACTGCGGTCACTGAATTACATTATTTAGACAGAAACAATTCCTTTGTGTTCTGGTGATACATAAAAAGAAAAGAAAAACAAAACTTTCAAGGTCACGAGGACCAAGTGCAATAAAAGGAGCGATAAACATGAAATAATAGATAAACGGACCAATACACGAGGCCTGTAGCAGGTTCAAATAGAATCTACCATGACTGATACTTACATCCTCTACTTAGGTAACCTGCTCACAGTGCGGATTACATGTGTTTTTTCTACATGTATTTTGTGCAGTAAAACTGCAGAGTAATACAACAACAGCAAAGTGCATGAGATTAGACAAATCTCATGTACACTTTGATTTGTTTCTTAGGTGCAAAAATCGATCTGCGGTGTGAACTTTGAAATCTGCAGCATATCAACTGTTGTGTTTTTCTTGTGCGAATTTCACCCTTTTCAAGGATGAGATCTGCGGAAAGTCTACATCAAATCTGCACCAAAAAATGTGTAAAAAACTTAAAAAATGCAATAAATAGTGTGGATTTATGTGGATTTTTATTTTTTTTATTTTTTCGCAGGTTTGGTGCACATTTCACGTGGATTTTCTGCACATAAAACTGCACCGTGTGAAGCCACCCTTATAGATTTTTAACATTTAATATAAAAAGGTAGCTCCAACGTGGCATTCTTGTTCACAAGTTTTAGGGACTGTGGGGAGTCGCTCTGGTAGATAGCGGTGCGGGTGCAGTACCGAGGCAAAACAAGGAGTCCAGAATGTGCAATAAACAGTGTTTTATTCACACTGATACAAAAATAAATGACAAACAGTCTCTTGCTGGTAATTCATGCACATCAGAAATAAGGAGGCAAAACAAAACAGGAGCACAGGTTCAGTCACCTGGGAGGTTTAGGTGCAGGTTCGCACCAGGCTGTCGGCCCAGCCGCAGGAGAATCCACCTTCAGGGTGCCAGGAACAACAACACCTCCTTGCTGAGCTCTTTCCTCTAAGTCAGAGAACTCCACAGCCCTGTTTGCAGCTCCAGGACAATCACCACACAGCTGCTAAGGAGGCTGCCTTTTAAAGGCCCGGATAAAGTCCGGCCTGGACCGTGGGGAGTAGGCACCCACCCAGCTCTTTGCCTACTCCCAGTAAGAGCCGGCCCGGATTAGCTTTGCAGCCAAACTAGGTAACAAAGTCAAACAGCACTAGCTGCTGCAGACACATAAAACCCAGCTCTCACCTCACCGAGGCCAGGAACCTCGGTGACACGTACCTGCCATCGACTATGATACCTTGCACCCTCTTACACACCCCCTTTGTTCAACCCTGAGGGGTGAACACACGTGAGGCAGTGGACGCGGGACAGGGCATCTGCGTTACCCTGCAAGCGGCCTGCCCTGTGTTCCACGGAGAATTTGAAATTTTGAAGGGATAGGAACCACCTGGTGACCCGAGCATTCCTCTCCTTGGCCTGACTCATCCACTTGAGAGGGAATGGTCGGTCACCAGACGGAACCTCCTCCCTAACAGGTAGTAGCGGAGAGATTCGAGTGCCCACTTGATAGCCAGGCACTCCCTCTCCACTATACTATACCTGGACTCGGCGGGACTGAGCTTACGGCTCAGGAAGACAACGGGATGTTCTTCCCGTTGACCTCCTGAGACAGTACCGCACCGAGGCCTACCTCCGAGGCGTCGGTCTGTACGACAAACTCCTTGTTGAAGTCGGGTGTCACCAAAACCGGGGACCCACACAGGGCCGACTTCAACGCGGCGAAAGCCTCCTCCGCCTTCTCACTCCAGCTAACCCTCCCAGACTTTCGCCCCTTCAACAGGTCTGTCAATGGCGCTGCTATTGTGGCAAAGTGGGGCACAAACCTCATGTAGTATCCTACAATCCCCAGGAACGACTTTACCTGCCTGGTGGTGACCGGTCGGGGCCAGTTACTGAATGGCCTCTACCTTAGTTACCTGAGGTTTGATGACTCCCGCCCGATTACATATCCCAGATATTTGGTCTCTTCCAACCCAATCGCACACTTTTTGGATTGGCGGTTAGTCCAGCTTTCCTCAGGGCATCCACTACCGCCTGCACCTTGGGTAAATGGCTTTCCCAGTCGGTGCTGTGGATGACTACATCATCTAAGTAGGCCGAGGCGTACCGACGATGTGGTCGCAGCACTATGTCCATTAACCTTTGGAAAGTGGCGGGGCGCCATGCAGGCCAAAGGGTAACACCTTGTAGTGATACAGGCCCTGCGGGGTAACAACGCGGTTTTTCCTTAGCCGACTCCGTTAAGGGTACCTGCCAGTACCCTTTAGTGAGGTCCAGCACAGAAAAATAACGGGCTTGTCCTAAATTTTCAACAAGCTCGTCTACTCGGGGCATGGGATACGCGTCAAACTTGGATACTTCATTTAACTTGCAAAAGTCGTTGCAGAACCGCAACGTCCCATCCGGCTTGGGTATTAGGACTATGGGACTGGCCCACTCACTTTTCGACTCCTCAATGACATCGAGCTTCAACATTAACTGCACTTCCTCCGCGATGGCCCGCCGCCGAGCCTCGGGTACCCGGTATGGTTTTAACCGGACCTTGGCCTGAGGCTCAGTGACGATGTCATGTCGGATGAGAGACGTGCGGCCAGGAGGTCCGAGAACACATCCGTGTTCCGACTGAGGAACTCCCTGACTTCCTGAACTTGTTTGGAAGACAGGCTGTCTGCAATTTTTACCGTGGTTACGGCTTCACAGGCCTCGAACTGTGGGGCTGGACCCTTTTCACCTAGAAGCCCTGGCCGGGGTCTGTGGTCGTCGGCCGTGTCCCTATCTTTCCACGGCTTAAGTAAATTCACGTGGTACACCTGCTCCGGCTTGCGCCGCCCTGGCTGGTGTACTTTGTAATTTACTTCCCCTACCTTCTCGATCACCTCATAGGGGCACTGCCACCTGGCTAGGAATTTGCTGTCAAGGGTGGGTACCAGAACCAAAACCCGATCTCCCGGATTGAAGTCCCGTACCCGAGCCTGACGATTGTACACCCTACTCTGGGCCTGTTGCGCTGCCTCCATATGCTCCCGGACCAAGGGCAACACCCTTTCCATCCGTTCCTGCATCTGGGCGACATACTCAATGACACTTTTGTGGGGGACAGGCTGTTGTTCCCATGCTTCCTTGGCGATATCCAACAGGCCCCGAGGGTGTCTGCCATAAAGCAGTTCGAAGGGCGAGAACCCAGTAGAGGCCTGGGGCACCTCTCGCACTGCGAACATGAGATAGGGCAGAAGCAGATCCCAGTCCTTCCCATCTCTAGACACCACCCTCTTTAACATATTTTTTAGAGTTTGGTTAAACCTCTCCACAAGACCGTCTGTTTGTGGATGGTAAACGGACGTCTGTAATTGCTTTATCCGCAACAATTTACACAGTTCCCTCATTACTTTGGACATAAAAGGGGTCCCTTGGTCTGTCAGAACCTCTTTTGGCAGGCCCACACGGGAAAACATCTCCAACAACTCTTTGGCAATGAGCTTAGCTGAGGTATGTCGCAGAGGCACCGCCTCCGGATACCGAGTGGCATAGTCGAGAACTACCAGAATGTGTTGGTGGCCCCTGGCAGACTTTGGTACAGGCCCAACTAAATCCATAGTGATTCGCTCAAACGGTACTTCAATAATTGGCAGAGGTACCAGAGGACTACGGAAATGTGGCTAGGGGCTAGTTATCTAACAGGTTGGACAGGACTAACAATAATTTTCTACCTCCTTGAACACACTGGGCCAATAAAACCGCTGCAGTATGCGGTCCTGGGTTTTCTGCCACCCCAGGTGTCCCCCAAGAACATGTTGGTGGGCAAGCTCCATGACAAGCTTGCGATACGCTGTGGGCACCACCAACTGTTCAACAGGTTCACCTCGGATTTGGTTCACCCGATACAACATATCCTGCAGAACAACAAATCGTGGGAACATTAATTCAGCCCCTGGTTTCTGGGGTTTACCCTCAATTTCCAGCACATTCTCCCAGGCCCTGGTTAGGGTTTGGTCCCGGTGTTGTGCGGTCCCAAAATTTTCCCCGGAGACATTGAGGTCTGCCAACTCAGGTCCCGGTGGCAAGTCCTCCGTGTCTCCCACCATTACACTCAGTGGGGTTGTCTCCCCACTACCGCTGCAGCAGTGGTCACCCCTACCGCTGGCCCTTCAGACTCGGGCTCCCAGGGTTCTGGCCTTCCAGTGGTATCAGGCCACTCTTCTAGGGTTACCCCTGTCTCAGGGCTATTAGACACTTTCACCTCAGGCCACAGTGACGGAAAACCAGGGAAGTCTCTCCCAATTATCAGTTCATAGGGTAGCTTTGTGGAGATCGCCACTTCACAAGTCCAGGTGCCGGCCGCCGTGGACAGAGACATTACAGCAGTGGGATAGTCCTTTAAGTCTCCGTGAATGCACACCACACCAACTTTCCGGCCCGTATACTGGGTGGGCTGTACCAGGGCAGCACGTACCAGGGTTACCAGGCTCCCTGAGTCCAACAGCGCCACTGCCAGGTTATCCCCGACTTGCACCTGGCACAGATGACGACTGTCTATTGTCTCGGGGGTGCCGGTTGCACACAGTCTCCGGGCGTACAAGGAGTGGCGACCCCCGTAGTTCACCTCCATCAGCTCATCCCGATGCGGACAGTCGGCCCTGATGTGGCCTGGCTCCTGACACCTCCAGCATACCACGGGAGGCGGACTCGCAGGGGGTATATTCCGTGCAGGCCGCTCTGTCGCCGGACGTCGGAACTGGGGCAGAGGCCTCCGGGGTTTGACTGACCCCTTCCCAGCAAGACTCCCCTGCAGGTTTCTGGTGGCCTCGTAACGCTCCACCAGGTCGACCATCTCCAGGGCATTGGTGGGCGACACCTGGCCGATCCAGTGCTGGAGGGGATAAGGCAGGGCCCTCCAAAAGATGTCCGCCAACAGTCGATCCAGCATGGCAGTGGGACTTAGTAGATCGGGCTGCAGCCACTTTTGCAGCCTGTGCAGCAGATCGTAGTACTGCGGCCTAGCGGGTTCAGTCGTTTTAAAGTCCCACTGGTGGACTCTTTGAGCGCGGACCAGCACGTTCACCCCCAGTCTGGCTAGGATCTCTCCTTTCACGGTGTCATAATCTGCCGCTTGGTCGTCCGACAAGTCGAAAAGCACCTGCTGGGGTCCGGAAGCCAGGAACGGAGCGACCACCTCAGCCCACTGGTCACGGGGTAACTTTTCCCTCACGGCGACCTTCTCAAAGACCGCCAGGTATGTCTCAACGTCGTCTGCGGGGGTCATTTTTGGGATCGCCGCACGGACCGCTTTCCGGGCATCATGGACGCGGTGGGACGCTCCTGCCGCCTTTAACGCCATCACATGTTGTAGCAGTAGCTGGTTGGTCTCCCGCTGCTGCACGTTAGCCTCTATGAGAGCCTTCACAGCAGCCTCCATGTTGTCAGAAATTCCTGCTTGCAACTTTGCTGGCTTAATATATTCCATGCACTTTAGCAAAAAAAAACTTCGGCGTTCACGCCAGCCTCACTGCGCATGCCCGCATCCGACACCAAATCCTTGCTGAGCTCTTTCCTCTAAGTCAGAGAACTCCACAGCCCTGTTTGCAGCTCCAGGACAATCACCACACAGCTGCTAAGGAGGCTGCCTTTTTAAAGGCCCGGATAAAGTCCGGCCTGGACCGTGGGGAGTAGGCACCCACCCAGCTCTTTGCCTACTCCCAGTAAGAGCCGGCCCGGATTAGCTTTGCAGCCAAACTAGGTAACAAAGTCAAACAGCACTAGCTGCTGCAGACACATAAAACCCGGCTCTCACCTCACCGAGGCCAGGAACCTCGGTGACACGTACCTGCCATCGACTATGATACCTTGCACCCTCTTACAGGACCCAACAAACACAAATTTGCTCTGTTGGTTTTTATTACCACATCGCATACAATTTCTATGGCTTTTTAGGGGTTCAGAATTGTGTGAGCATTTGTTTTCAAAATGCCAGAGAAAATTCAACATGCTACATTAAAAAAAAATGCCAGAGACCCAAATAACCACACCTAATTAGCAAAAGCACTTGTATCAAAAAGAAAAAAAAAAGTTGTGTGCCCTCCTTTTCATATTTCCCATACACTTTCAACTAACATCTTCAGCTGGAGTTTTTACAGCAAAAAAATCACTTCAAAAAGGTCACTAAAAATGAAATAGTGTGCAGAAAGGTATTAAAAATCTACATGTGAACCTACCCATAGGGTGATGGCACACACAGTTTTGTGCCTGCCTTTTTGCCTATGTAGTGGGTTTGCAGCACTGGGCATTTTTTGAAATGTGTGGCTTTTTTACACAAACGTATATACACCCTTTTAATGTAATAATCTCCACAGGAACACAGTGAATCTCCCATAGGCTGCAGTGGTAATTCATTCAAGTCTTTAGAAGAAGCGATCTGAGGATAACATTTTAAACTCCCTAGGGGGTGTGACCTCCAGTATTCAGGAATAGTGTTGAGCGAACCCGAACTGGAAAGTTCGGTTTGTACCGGACTTTAGGGGTTTTTGTACCCCGACCCGAACCCAAACTTTTCTGTAAAAGTTCGGGTTCGAGTTCGGTGTTCGGCCGTTTAATAAAGCAGGGCAGCCAATCAACAAGCGTTTAAGATGTGTGCCCTTAGAAGCCATCACAGCCATGCCTACTAATGCCATGGCTGTGATTGGCCAGTGCAGCATGTGACCCAGCCTCTATATAAGCTGGAGTTATGTAGCACCGCACGTCACGTCAGCTCTTACTAGTGTAGGGATAGGATGCTGCTGCTGTGAGGGAGAGATTAGTAGCTTGATGTTAAGTCTGCGATCTACAGCGATTTTTTTTTTTGTGGGTGCAATGCAACATTTTTGTACCCTGCCCTGAGCCCAGTGACACAGAAAAATAAGTTTTAATCCATCTTTTAGTTAGGTGAGCATCGGTCGCCATTTTGTGCAAGTGACAATATTGCCAGGGACAATAATTTGCCTTGGACAATAATTTAATCCTGTTTTTGTAGTTTAGTGGGCATAATTTTTAAGTGCACCTGCACTGCATATGTGCCAGGGGAAGGGAAAATAATATAAGTAATCTGTCTCTGAGTTCAGGGACCAAGGGGGTGACATATTCACATTTTTTCTGTGCTGCATATGTGACAGTGTAATCAATTCAGTAAATCCATTCTGGGGGGGGACAAATTTTATTTATTTTTTGCTAAAAAGTACATTTGCTGCCTGCACTGCATTTCTGAGAGTGAAATATAATCAGTAAATACAACTGGGACATTGTGGGTGAGAAAAAAAACACATTTTTTGCCATAAAGTACATTTGTGGCCTGCACTCCATTTCTGAGAGTGAAATATAATCAGTAAATACAACTGTGACATTGTGGGTGAAAAAAAAATCACTTATTTTTGCCATAAAGTACATTTGCGGCCTGCACTCCATTTCTGAGAGTGAAATATAATCAGTAAATCCAGCTCTTAGATTGTGGGTGGACATTTTTATGGTTATCAGGCCAGTCATTCATAAGTGGCTTGGAGGGTGTGTTCCTGATGCACTGCATACCTGACAGGGAATATTCTATAAATTCGGCAGTGTTTAGATTGTTGGGTGCTGTAGTTATATGCTGTAAAATCTCCATGATGTCTTCATGATAAATCTGAAGCGTGGGGGCCCGTGTGGCTTCTACACACTTTCAAAATAATCCTTCAGCGGGGCGAATAGATGCCGGATGACCGGGAAGCTCCATGACCACTTTTTTCTTTCAAAATACCCCTGCCCTGCATACCTGACAGGGAAATATATTCAGTAAATTCGGCGGCGTTTAGATTGTTGGGTGATCTGTACCCCTTTTTTCTTTCAAACTACCCCTGCATTGCATACCTGAATGGGAAATATATTCTGTAAATTCGGCAGCTTTTAGATTGTTGGGTGATCTGTACCCCTTTTTTCTTTCACACTACCCCTGCACTGCATACCTGACTGGGAAATATATTCTGCACACTGGTAGACGCGCTGCTGATGGCAATCCCACCTGACACCAGGGCCTCAGTGGAAGCACAAGGCAGAGATGGAGGAAGAAGTCGCCAACGCACCTTAGAAGGCAGGGTTAGCATGGCCGAAATGTGGTAAAGCTTTGTCAGCACGCCACAAGAACCAGCACCACCAGCTGATATGGAATGTCTTAGCAGGAGGCAGCATTTAAGCAACATGGTGGAACAGTATGTGTGCACATGCCTACACGTACTGACTGATGGTTCTGCCCCATTCATCTTCTTGGTCTCCAAGTTGGGCATATGGCCTGAGTTTGCCCTTTATGCCTTGAAGGTGCTGTCCTGCCCTGCAGCCAGTGTATTGTATGAACGTGTGTTTAGCATGGCAGGGGTCGTTATCACAGACAAGCACAGCCGCCTGTCCACAGCCACATCCACCGCCTCATCAACCTCCTACTCCATATGGACCTCCTCCTCCTAGTTCAAGATTATTATTTTAAATTTTTATGTATTTTATGTTATTTTAAGTCATTTCCCTATCCACATTTGTTTGCAGGGCAATTGCCCAGCTCTAACCCCCATTTTGCTTCCTTTTGCAGCCCTCTAGCCCTTTCCATTACTTTTTAATGCCCCAAAGTTCGGGACCCCGTTGACTTTAATGGGGTTCTGGGTCCCGAACTCGAACTTTGCGACGACGTTCGGCCGAACCAGGCAAACCCGAACTTCCAGGTGTCCACTCAACTCTACTCAGGAAGAGTATGTCCGCCTCTGCATTCTTCCTTACCCAGGAGATATTGCAAACCGCTGATCTGTAGCTCCCAGTTTCCCCAGTCACTGGTCGAAACTCACTGTACTACTAGGCCATGCTTCAGGGTGAGGTTGCTTGTGGGGTGTCATTAAGTGTCCCATGCCTTGGAGAGTGTTGCCCTGCCTTTGTTGGAACTGCTGTTCCCCTTGTCTCCCTTCCTCGGTTGCCTAAGGAAGTACGGACTCTGCCGACAGATGATCTTGGCTTGGTTTTACACAATTTGAATTTGCTCCCACAGTATCAGCAGCATCATCAGTTCCTGAGCTGACCACAATGCAGCAGATCTGGCTTTGGCAGTTTTTTGGGAGGTTCTGGGAATACAGTGTCTTAGCTCTTTATTGCCACTGTCACCACCACCCTCTTCCTCCGATGTCACCTCCTCCACAACACCTCAATCCAACTCCCACTTTCTGTCCAACACGCAATCATCATCACCACTTTTATCAGACTGTGATATGTCATAGTGGGCTCATTGCCCCTCTCTCAATTTCCTGCTCTGTAGTTACCCCAAGTGCCACTGCTCCTACCATCACCGTTATTATGGCTATAAGTGCCACTACTACTACCACCACCAGCAACACATCTATGTATGGGGTTACCAACCTACCACTGAACCTTCTTTTCATGGCAGTTCAAAAGCTGAATATTCTCACACAAGTCAGACTCATCATCAACATGTAGACTACCCATATCTTGAGTACCTTCCATAGCACATAGGGTTTTGTTGCCTTTTCTTAAGGTAAAAATGCACCCCAGTAAGAGGGTGCAGTGAAGACATAGGTGATGATGAAGGCAGAAATGCTTCTCTGGGGATGCAAGGAGGAGGATCAGGAGGAATGCTGTGAACCCTGCTGTGACCTCAACATCATCTTGCTATGACTGAGAGGAAGAGTGAGCCATCCAGTCCATAATGTCATCCTTAATAATAATTTGTCGCCTGTCTGAAGAGACAGAGAACTGTGGTCTGATGCTCCTACTACTACTGGCCAGACAGCTGGTGCTGCTGTTTGTACTACTACGATCCCCTATATTCTGACTCTCAGATGACAAGATATGAGTCTTTCGATTTTCACACTTCAATTTATCAAACGTTTTATTATGAGGCCTGTAAATGAAAAGTCACAGGTTTGGTACACAAATTATTATTTCTGTAATTGCACACTGATATTGACAATTTGCAATAGTAACACAATGTATCTACTGAAACTGGTATATAAATTATATTATTACTGCACAACAAATTCACTATTAATGCAAAGTACAGTGTTTTTACACTAAACAATACATTAACTGAAATTGGTATATAAATGCTGTTATTGAAGAACAACATGATTTCTAATAATGTATAGTATCTTGACACAATACAATGCATTACCTGAAGCAGGCATATAAATGCTGTTATTGCAGCACAACGCGTTCAGTAATGAGGTACAGTATTTTGACGCAGTACAATACATTAACTGAAACTGGTATTGATGCACTGAAATGTGCTGAAATGCCAACGTACACTGAAAAAAAAAAATGCCTATTGCTCAGCGTTTACAGCAGAATGTGTGCTATTGATGCTGGAGGTGCTGACAATAAGCGTAAAAAAAACATAAAAACTGTAGAAATTTTTTTTTTCAATTCTGGCTGACTAATTGCAGAAAAATATGAGGTTGTTCAAATATGTTTATTATAGAATTTGCAGTGCAACATTAATTTTTCACTTGTTAGAAGCTGTATGAAACATACTCTGAGTGATCAGTCCCTCCCTATGCTTTACCTGATAAAACCCTAAATCAGCATACACTACTCACAAAGTTAGGGATATTTGGCTTTCGAGTGAAATTTCAGGATAAACCTAAAATGCACTCTTACCTTTATGTCTTAATGTGACCTTCTCTAAATCGACTTAAATGTGACCTTCTCAGCTCATCGAGGTCTCATCATTAGGGAATGGCTACTGAAAACTGGGGTACCTCAAATGGAGTGGCCTGCACTTTCTCCAGAACTGAATCCCATTCAGCTGAGTCACTGTGTAGAGGCTCATAACTGTGTACCCCAGAACCTCAATGACCTAAGGGCCACCGTTCAAGAAGAGTGGGATGCCATGCCTCAGTAGCCAATACGTCAACTTGTGGATAGCTTGAGACATCATTGTCAAGCTGCCACATGACGAGTTTTTGAGACATTGTAATTTTTCTTGGGGGTATACCAACCAGTATTGTTGGCCATTGTTTTGATAAATTATTTGAGATAAGGAAATCACCATTGCATGCTTCTACTTAAATGCCCTATTTTTATGATATGATATCATTGTAAAGAGAACTTTTTACATTTTCCATACATTTACGCAAAATCCAAATATGCCTAACTTTTTGTGAGTAGTGTAATTTTGCCCCTATACTCTCCCTGTAATTGCTTTTTGGCAGACACAGTCAAGACACATGTTCTCACATCACAAGCTGTACACGACATTGAGTCTATGGTGTTTTGATCAAAAGGACCTGCCAGAATCCTGCCCCCTGATTTTCTGAAAAGCTGCCTATTAGCCTCTGAGCCAATCAGGACAAGCCCCCTCCCCCCCAGGTAGTGATCCTTCATCTTCCTCCTCTCTTCTGTTTTCTGCAACCTACTTTAACAGTAAATAGCCATGAGGCTCTGTGTACACGATTAATCTGAAGCGAATTACCAACACTTCATTTGGTAAAATAATTTTTGTGAGATTTGTAATGAATCTGGTTTGTTTGGAATTGATTTACTCATCTCCAGTTGTTAACAACAACTTTGGCAAGATAGCAGCCCCCATAATCATGTTCAGGAAATAGAATAATAAAAAAAAATCTGTTTTCAGAAAATAAAAACTGATTAGAAAAAATGTGTCCCTATTTGGTTTTAACTGGTAGAAAATTTTTAGATGAAACATTCCCTTTAAAGGAGCACAGCAGTACTTAGGGTTTTATTAGTATTAGGTTTTTTTTTTTTCGTTCCTTGCATACAATCCATGTTTTTATCCTGTCTGTTGGGTAATGTAATCGAACAGTGACAATCCAGGAGTTACTGGTGTCTCCATATTCGGCAGAGGTCACCATCTTCTGGCATGATCCGCTCCTGGCTGCATACCATCAGAACAGATTCGTAATTCGGCACACTACTTAAGCTTCGACCTATTGCACCGCTAATCCCCTTATGTGATCCGTACATAATACTATGCCCCTTATGTGCCTCAAACACAGAATAATGCCCCCTTATGTGCCCCTAACACAATATGGTGCCCTTTTAGTGTGTCCAAAATAAACACTTTTGTCCATGTTTCCACAATGAATGCAGCAGATCTCTCAGTGCAAATCTGCTTCAGTCTGTCTGGTAGCTAGGTGAAGCAGGTGCAAGGATATCACTTCATTGTGCCTGCCAGTAATGAACCACTAGTGACAGAATGAATAGTGGAGCATTCAGCGTTCAACTGCAACTATGCCTTGAGGATGTGGATGCAGTTAAAAGTAGTGTCACTGCTGGTCCTGGATGGTCTACCAATGGCAACAGGGAGACCCACCAAGCTTTGGGCCTTTGCACCTGACTCTTCATTAGTGTTGATCAAGTACCAAAATGCTCGGGTACTCTGGTGCTTTGGTGCTCGAATAGAACACTTTGGGATGCTCGGGTGCTCTGTAGAGCACCCAAGCACAATGGAAGTCAATGGGAGAACCCGAGCATAAAACCAGGCACCCCCTGCTCTGAAGAGGGGAGGGTGTCTGGTTCACAGGAAAAGGTCAGAAATTGATGGAAACACCACTGAAATGGTTCAGGAACAGTTTGGGGAGGATACAGAAGTACCAGCCAGTATACAGACCAGAGCTGGTCCTAGGAATCTGACATTCAATCAACGTCAAGCTATTAAAGAACTTCAAAACTTTAAGGATGTAATCAAGGCTGCTGATGAAGGGGAATATGTTGTGATCTGGCCGACTTCTATATATGAACAAGAGGCATTCAGACAGCTCAATCAGAAAAAATGCTATCAACGGCTTCATCATAACCCTACTGACAAGTTCAAATCTGAATTGGACTCTATACTTCAGATAGGTGTCTCTAATAATATTCTGACCCCTAGGTTAAAAGAGGGTCTCCTAGTGGACCACCCTGTGACACCGACTCTGTACCTATTACCAAATGTACACAAAAACATTCATACCCCCCGGGACGCCCTATTGTGTCTGGGGTGGGTAGTCTGTGTGAACAGATCAGTAGGTTTGCGGACCTTTATCTGGGGGGTTCCGTGGAGACTCTGCCCTCTTACACAAGAGACAGTACGGATATTCTTAGGAAATTTAATGGTGTGGTGCTAGAGGATGATATGTGGTTTGTCACCTGTGATGTGGAGGCATTGTACACATCGATATGCCATGACCACAGGATCGCCGCAGCGAGGTACTTTTTACAGATGTCCAATTTGGATCGGGATTTGGTTGACTTTGTGATGTTACTTTTGGAATTTATTCTTACGCACAATTTTTTTCTTTTTAAAGACCGCCTCTTCCTACAGCTCCAGGGAACGGCAATGGGGCCACTTGTGCGCCCTCTTATGCCAATTTGTTCCTGGGGCTGTGGGAGAGGGATTTGGTCCAACACCTCCCTTTGTACAGCTCGGTGGTCTCGTGGTCCAGGTATATCGACGATGTACTGTTTATTTGGCAAGGTTCTGAGACTCAACTCTGTACATTTCTCCAGCAACTTAACACCAATGATTTAAATATCCGACTTACATGGCAGTATAGCCAGGAACGCATTGAATTCCTGGATGTCCTGCTGTATAAAGATGTGGGGTGTATGGTCTCCACGGACCTCTTCAGAAAGTCCACTGCCTCCAATTCTCCACTCCATGCTCACTCATTGCATTATCCCAAAACGATTAAGGCCATTCCAATTGGGCAGTTTTTACGCTTGCACCGTATCTGCTCCAGTGACCGCAACTTTGAGACCCAGTCAGCACGCCTGACTGGGAGATTCCTAGCGAGAGACTGTAGGCTTGAGGATGTAAAGAAGGGTTATAGGAGGGCAAAATTGTCCTCTAGGGACTCCCTTTTGGTCAATAAAGTGGTTAGGAAACAGGACACAGGTTGTCGATTTATTACACCATTTAATGCTCAATGGAGAAAAATACAGTCAACATTGGCCAAATTTTGGCCGATTTTTTTATCCGACATGACTTGAGTAAGTCCCTGACGGGTTATCCTCAAATCACTTGGAAACATGCTAAGACTCTAGGTGACATTCTCACAAAAAGTCACTATGTCCCCCCTTCCACTGCTGGTATCTTTGGGTCTCGTGGTCCAAGGTGGGGCTCCTTCTCTTGTGGGTCTTGCCAAGCATGCAAATATATCATCAGGTCCTTGGAGTTTAGCGACTCGAGCGGCAATCGCAGATTCCAAATTGTGCATCACATCACGTGTAGATCTACAGGTGTGATTTATTTAATCTCATGCCCTTGTGATTATATTTACGTGGGCATGACCACCCGAGAATTGCGGGTAAGAGTTTTGGAACATGCCAGTAAGATCCGCTTGGCAAGGACCATGAAAGAGGAGGAGCTCTCGAAATTGCAACCAATTGCCCTACATTTTAGGGAACAACATTCATGTGACCCAAAAGGTTTGAGAGTAAGAGGCATTGACAAGGTTATGCTGGGCTCTAGAGGTGGCAACACCAGGAAAATGCTCTTACAGAAGGAGACCAAATGGATTGTACTACTTAAAGCGTTTTTTTGTCTATGTGGTGGGTTTATGTCTTTTTTAACATTTGCGTTTTTATTGCATTTTTAGTGTGAGTCGTCAGGCCCAATATGTGTATGATCCGGTCTTTGCAGTGTTTTCAGCCATACCTGTCAACTTGGATACAGCACGGTCCAGCAGAAAATCTACGATGAAACATTTCATTTTATAGCAAGGATGGCAGCCCCTTCCCCTCTTTTTTTTTTTTTCTGTCCACTATGTGATTTAACACTTATTTGGTTCTATTGATCCACTTATTTTCAAATTTTACACACTGTTTTAATGGTTCATGTTTTAGATTATTTATTCATTTTGTATCACTTTGTATGGTTCCTTTTGTTCACTTGGAACCCTCTTCATTTTCACTTATTTATTATCACTTCTTGGCTCACATGAGCCCTATGTATGTTTATACATATACACCTCTATTTTGATTGTTCCATTGCTATGTGTGTGATGCTATTACCCTTATGGCTATTTCATTTTGCTGGGCCGCTCTGTTTATCACATTGCTGGCTTTGACACTTTGGCCTCTCTTACATTTACCTAATGATTTTGTTTTGGGCCGCACCTGGTTGGGGACGCATCGCAGGCATGCGCTTGGTTGTGACATCGCGGCGTGCTCCTGAGCTGGTCCCCATGGTGATGAGCGCCATTGCCGGCCACGCTTAGACTGAGCGTATTATGCTTTGTTTTTGCGACGGGCCGGGGCGCTTATCACGTGGTGACGGGTGGCGGGCGGCTGTGACGCCATTTACCAATCATGCTGCTGATGCGCTCGTGGATTCAATTCAGGTGAGGCTCACACTATTTAAACCCCAGATTTGACCACATAGACCAGACTTCCGACTAAGCCATTTGGGCGAAACGCGCGTCAAGGTGGTCAGTGGTGCCGTGATCCAGGTCCACCCCAGTCATGGGTACTTACAACACACACTTTACTTTGCCTTTATATGCTCAGTATTGCTTGTATTTGAGTCTACTTGTGTCACTAGGCCAGTTCTACCATTGTCTGCACACTTGTCTATATTTTTTACCGTATGAGTACTGTCGGTGCCTATTGGCATTTTCCCACATCCACCGCAACTACTATTATTTTTCAATGGTTTGCTGGCCTTGTTTCACATTAACCGTTTTAGTGACTTACTATTGTCTGTCATTTGACGGTTTACATATGTTGGGCATCTCTGGCTATTGTTATTTATGATCTTATGCCCTCTCTGGATTGTGGCACCGTTTCTTGTGGCACCATTCTCCGGGTAGTGCCCAGTAGTGATGAGCGGCA
This sequence comes from Bufotes viridis, assembly GCA_033119425.1. Classification (NCBI taxonomy): domain Eukaryota; kingdom Metazoa; phylum Chordata; class Amphibia; order Anura; family Bufonidae; genus Bufotes; species Bufotes viridis. The sequence goes on along the minus strand of CM065591.1, from coordinate 40,303,332 downwards.
GGTGCCATATTCGATTTCGACGAAATTCGCGAATATTCGAATGAATATTCGTTTCATATTCGTCGAAATCGAATATTCGTCATTTTTTCTAGTTATCGCGATTAACATGCGATTTAAATAATCGCATATTGCGATTTGTACTTAAGGCTACTTTCCTATTGGTTTCATATCTAGAATTAGCGAGGATGACGAATATGACGAATGTATTCGTCTATTCCTCAAAACGAAGATAACGAAGTATTCTACATCTTCGTTTTAGCTACCTATTCGTCAACTTCGCTAATTCTAGCAATCAAATAGGAAGGTTGACTATAGAGACAGCTGTGTTAAATTCGCTATGCGATTTTTTTTTTTTTTTTAATAAATAGAATACTTATAATAATTTTATCAAGTAATATAATTATTGTATTAAAAAAAAAAATCGCATAGCGAATTTAACACAGCTGTCTGGTAAGTCAACCTTCCTATTTGATTGCTAGAATTAGCGAATAGCGAAGTTGACGATGACGAGACGAATAGGTAGCTAAAACGAAGATGTAGAATACTTCGTTATCTTCGTTTTGAGGAATATGACGAATACATTCGTCATATTCGCTATTCAGCTAATTCTACCAAGCCAACCATAACTTCTGTGCTCATGGAGCGTCCCCATCACCATGGGAACGTCTCCATATACTAAAATGTACTGTCGGATTTGAGGAATTACGCTGAAATCGCAATGCGATTAATTCAAGTTATATTAATCGCATTGCGATTTCAACTTAGAGCTGGGTTTATAATGGGTCAGCTTGCTAGAATTAACGGTTAACGAATATGGAATATAGCAGCAGTGCAAGGTTAAAATCGCAATGCGATTAATTTAACTTAAAGTATTCGCATTGCGATTTCAACTTAGCACTGCTAGTGCATAGCATTAGCTATACTCCATATTCGTTAATTCTAGCCTATGTAAGATAGCAGTGCTAAGTTGTAATCGCAATGCGATTAATTTAACTTAAAGTATTAGCATTGCGATTTCAACTTAGCACTGCTAGTGCATAGCTATACTCCATATTCGTTAATTCTAGCCTATGTAAGATAGCAGTGCTAAGTTGTAATCGCAATGCGATTAATATAACTTGAATTAATCGCATTGCGATTTCAACGTAATTCCTCAAATCCGACAGTACATTTTAGTATATGGAGATTCTCCCATGGATGGGGACGCTCCACATGAGCACGGAAGTCGGCAGAAGCGGCAACGGGCACTGACTAGAGCAGCCAGGAAGCCAGGAATCCTCAGGACAGGTAAGAACTACTTTTGGGAAGTAGGAAAGAAAAAAATATAACTAAAAAAAAAAAAAAAAAAAAAAAAAAAAACGAATATTCGAAATAGCGAATTTATAGCGCTAGATTCGAAATATTCGCGAATTAGCGAAGTGCCGATATTCGCTAAAAAAATTCGCTTTTCGAATATTCGCGCTCAACACTAGTGCCCAGGTTTATTGCTGGGCCTTCAGTGGTCATTTTGTCCCTTGTTTATGTCTAATTATTTAACAAACTTTGATACGTGTATTTTACATCAGACTTTGGTATCTAATTTGTACACTGGTTGTTGTGCTATATTGAGGTTAATATGTCTATCCAGTGGCGATTGATTACTCTTATGTATTTTTGAGGTAAACTGTAGGTATTAACAGCTTGGGGAGGATGTCTGGATGGATCTTGGACTCCCAGGTCACTGCTGGGAATGATGCTGTCCGAGTAGTACGCCACTTTTACAGACTGACAATAATACACACAAAACCGAAGATAAAATCGATTTTAGAGGAAAAAATGTATATTTACTTGAATATAAAGTGCAAGTGCTGCCAAAAATTACAAGGAAGAGGCACTCCAATACAACCTGTATATCACATAAAGGAGGGCCTCATTCACATTGTGGTGCAATTGTTCAGGTAGTGGGACTCCTACACTCATAAAGCCTATGCACTAAGTGCAAGGGTTGCCAAAAATCACAAGGAAGCGGCATTCCAATACACCCTTTATTACACATAAAGGAGGGCATCATACACACCCTTGAAAACTTATGATTGATGGCCTGCTGGTGACCCTCAAAAACATTAGGAGCAAGGACCTGCTGGTGACCCTCAAAAACATTAAGGGTGAGGATCTGCTGCTGAGCTGAACCTATAAAACATTAGGAGCGAGGGAAGCCTAAAAAGCATGTTGATATGATGGAGGAGGAGGACGAGAAAAGGAAGATTGAACCATATACCCTTTCTTGTGGTGGAAGGGGTGCATGGGAATACAGTGTATTCAATACACCATAAAAGCCACATTTAAAGTGCCCTTATGTTCATCCGCTTTCCTCTGGTGGAGTAGAGAAGTCAGAAGCAATCCAGGCCTTGTTCACTTTTATAATAGTCAACCTGTCAGCATTTTCAGTTGACAGGCGGATGCGCTTATCAGTTATTATGCCCCCAGCAGCACTAAATACTCGCTCTGACAAAACGCTGGCAGCAGGGGAGGCCAGCACCTACAAGGCGTAGAGCGCCTGTTCGTACCACATGTCCAGCTTGGACACCCAATAGTTGTAAGGCACAGAGGGATCATTGAGGACGCTGACACAGTCTGCTACATACTCCTTCACCATCTTCCAAAAATTTTCTTTGTGACACTAGGTCATGCATCAGGGTGAGGGTGCTGATGTGGTGTCATGAAACTGTCCCAGGCCTCAGAGAGTGTTGCCCTGCCAGCGTTGGAACTGCTGTGTGTTTCCCTCGTCTCCCCTCCTCAGTTGCCCAAGGAACTACACACTCTGCCGCCAGCATTGTCAGCTGGAAATTTTTGGAGCAATTTTTCCAAGGACCTTCTGGTATTGCACCATTTTGCTAGTCTTTTAAGAGCTTGCATGTGGTTGGATATAGACCTATGATTGCTCAGAGTGTCATCTATGACTTCCCAGGGCAATCAGGGCACTTTTGATTCGGACCAAATTTATTCATACAGAATCAAGTCTGGCAGCTGAATAAATCGAATTAGATCAAAAACAGATTTTAAGTAATTCACAAACTGTAACAGCAGCATCTATGGAGACCAAAACCCTGTGCATGTTCTGACCACCCAATAAAATGGAAAGAAGACCAATTCGGAATAGGACCTACTTCATAAGCCCCATAGCAGCCCTTGGAACTCTTATCATGTACACAATTAATCAGGAACAAGGAAGGGTGGGAACCAGTAATATCAAGAACTAACTGTTGGACTCTAGAGGAAATGAATATACTGCCAAAACCATGCCTGGATGATGTATTTGGGGCAAGACACACTATGGCTGGTCAAACCATATAAGAGTGCTGAAGAGAGAGAACAGGCTGAGATGGCTGAATATAGCCATTGTTTATGGAAATTCTGTAGTACTGACCATCTATGGTTCATCAGTGCTTTATCCTCTCTTGAGATGCTTTTTCTCTGACAATACATGATTTCACAAAATTCAAGAAATTATGTGTATAATAAAATTATACAAAATGCAACTATGTCATTGATATTATTTTTGTTATTTTTAAGTCTGAATCTTCTGACTTTATTTTATAAAGGTTTTTTTAACATATAAATAAATGTTAAAGTAAAGTATTGGAAGAAAAACATACTACTGACTCAATTAAAACTAATGATCATTATGAGGATAAGAACTCACAGAAATCCCACAATAATTAACTCCAGGCACTTCATTAGTTTTTCTTATTATAATGTCTAATAACTGTTACTAATAATCACTAAAAGACCTTAACTCTTAATTTCATAAGAATTATAATGACAAAATCTATAGGTGATTCCTTGATCTTGTTGCTGTCTACTTACCAGTATGAAATGGAATACTTAAAAAGTCATTAATATTATGAGATAATTAAGAGTTCTGAATACACTCTCATTTCTTAAGGTGTTGGGAGGATTAATGTGTTTACTGCTATCTATACTGTAGATAGATAGATAGATAGATAGATAGATAGGTAGATAGATACTGTGGATGGATGGATATATGAATGGATGGATAGATAATATACAGATAATTAGATAGATAGATAGATAGATAGATAGATAGATAGATAGTCCATAAAAAAGCCAGCAGCACTCTAATGTAGCCAAGTAAACCGTGTTTTTTTTTTTTTTACCCAGCGTTAATAGCGACGTTTCAACTGCTTTTTGCAGACTTTCTCAAGCTATACAGATATGTATTTCAATGTGATATATAAAGACACACCAATTCATGAAAGTGATAATACAATTTAGGTAAAAAATGACCAAAATTCATACAAAAAGCGCAAAGGTGCATTTTCAATGTAAGGTTCGATGTATATAAAAAAAATTATATAAATCCATAAAATACCTGTGCATTGTACAATCCAAAGTAAATAATAAAGTGCCTAAGCAATCATGATTGATATTAAAATGTACACAGGTGTACTAAATGTATTAAGTGCTAATTAAAAACATACCAGTGAAAAAATAACCTCATACAGAGATGGAGACACTCGGGCCACATCAGCATCCATGTTAAGTCAGGGCGTATGCGCGAGATTCACCGCTCTCTCGATATATTGAACGCAAGTCACTGACTTCAATGTAACTCAATGGATACCACAACAAAGATGACGTCGCTAGAAACCTACTACAATGTGCATACTCAGACTTATCATTGCCCACAATAATCACATGATGCAACGATCACATGATCCAGACCAGTAGCCTCGCTATTACACTCAAAAGTGATAATGATAAGACAGGCAATCTACATCAGAGCCCATGGTGCCGGGCAGTGGGACACGACCGAGCCATCAGTCGGGTCACCCCACCCGCTTGCAAATCAAAGCGTCACTATAGGTCACCATAGTGAAACGTCTCAGACGCAACCCATAGTCACCAATAAGGGCTCAAATAATGGAAGTCAGGCGCAACATCAGGGATAACGCTAGTGAAATACACCAACTTACCTATACTATATATACTCATCTATAAATTATCACATATACAAATCATAGAAAATGTCAAAAACATACAGTTACGGTCTGTGGGGCAAATATAAATGGATATCGGACAAATGTATCATCAGATACATTGTCCAAAAATCAATAAACAAACATTCCCAATGATTCCAAAGCGCATACTTGTAGCATTTTCATTATAGCCAAATATGCCCAGATATATATGAAGAGAAAAACACATGGACGTCTGGTGTGGATTCCCAATGTCACGATCAGCCGAAAAGATGTCCACTAGTATTATAGCTTGCAAATACATCTATAATAGAAAAAAAAGGGGGGGGGGGGGATAATTAGAGAATATATACTGTAATCTCTCTGAAACAATAATAGAAACTCCACATATCTGTGACCACACTAAGGGGAGGAGTCCAGTACACTACGAGAGATGGAGAGACACGCCACTAGTTGGTCACCCTAAAGTCTAATATTGAGACCATTAAGTCTCAATGATCGCAATGTGAAGATCCAATATAATTCACGCTCTTTAAGGAGAGCATTCCTATTACCACCCCTTCTGCCCATCTGTACTTGTTCTAGGATTCGGAACCTGAGATCCTTCTCAGAGTGTCCTGCCTTTTCACAACAGGAGAGACTTTTGTCTGGGAGTGAGAGACAGTCTGAATTAAGTTTACAGAATACAGGATTATATCTCAAAAGTTATTTTAATCCGGTGGTTGAACATCCCCCACTGGATACTTTTTTCTTGGCATTGAAGAGGGACATTGAGATATTAAAATGTGAATCAAGTAATATATCCTTGAGATTTGCAAAATATTAAGTCTGGTCAAATCGCTGCACCTAATTCCCTGGCCTCCAACCACAGCCTCACCATAAAATCTGCAGATAAGGGTGGTGGGGTTGTGGTCATGGACACTGGGTATTGCGTACAGGAGATTAGAAATCAACTTAATGACACACAGGTATACAGGAAAGTTATGCAGGATCCTAAATTTGTACTTTTGAGGTAATTATGTGATATTTTGAACCAGCCCTTGATGGCTGGTATTATTGATGATAAGTTATTTTCTTATTTATATTGTGATAAACCCAGTACCCTGATACTGTATACCTTGCCTAAAATTCACAAGAATTGTGTCAGGGAGGGGCTCCTTATTCTGTAATGTGGCAATTTTCTTAGACAAAATCCTGCGTCCCTTTGCAGTTGCATCCAAGTCATACATCAGAGATACTGAAGATTTCCTTTTAAAAATTAATGACATTGAGGTGCCCGTAGGCACCATTCTGGCTTCATTCGACGTGTGTAGTTTATACATGTCGATTGAGCATGGTTTGGGCCTGCGGGCAGTGCAGAAATGTCTATACTCATGAATGTAGAAAGTTTCTTTTAACTTTACTTGAATTTGTGTTGACAAAAAATTATTTTTTATTCCAAGACAATCTTTATGTACAGTTGCGTGGGACCGCGATGGGGTCCAACGTGGTGCTAACTTATGCTAACATCTACATGACCCACCTTGAGGAGTCTTTTGTCTATGTGAGCCACCACTTCGCACATGTTCTGGGGTGGTGGCGTTACATAGACGATATCTTCTTGGTGTGGATCGGCGCCGCGTTGGACCTCATCGGGTTCCACTCATTTCTCAGTTAGATAGACCCTAGTGTCAAATTTACTCTTGTTCATTCAACACAGAAACTATAGTTTCTGGACACAGAGGTATATATTCATGGACATGGATTAACTACAGATTTACATGTTAAAAAAACTGACAAAAACACTCTTTTACATTTTGAGAGCCACCATCCCTGCCCCATGATTAGCGCACTACCTTTAAGCAAATTCTTATGTGCAAAAAGGATTGTTAAAGATGGACCGACTAGAGACAAAAGACTGACAGGTGGGTTAAATCAGATATAGGCACAAATAAAATAAATTTGAGATCATTTTGTGGTTCCACACGGACAGGGTGTCTATCCGTGCCACAATTGTGTCAACTGCTGTTTAATGATTAAAGGCAATTGTTTCTACAGTATAATCCGGCAACCGACAAGACAATTAAAATTGCTCAATTCTTGACGTGCGACTCTACCCATGTGGTCCACCTACTATCATGCCCTTGTTGCTTATGGTATGTGGGGAGACCACATGGGATGTCAAAACACGGTTAAATCTACATCGATATTCTATTTGGAAAGAAAAAATGGATCTCCCTGTCTCCAAACACTTTAAGGAGGCAGGACACTCTGAGAAGGATCTCAGGTTCCGAATCCTAGAACAAGTACAGATGGGCAGAAGGGGTGGTGATAGAAATGCTCTCCTTAAAAAACGTGAATTATTTTGGATCTTCACATTGCGATCATTGAGACTTAATGGTCTCAATATAGACTTTAGGGTGACCAACTAGCGGCGTCTCTCTCCATCTCTCGTAGTGTACTGGACTCCTCCCCTTAGTGTGGTCACAGATATGTGGAGTTTTATTATTGTTTCAGAGAGATTACAGTATATATTCTCTAATTATTTCCCTTTTTTTCTATTATAGATATATTTGCAAGCTATATTACCAGTGGACATCTCTTCGGCTGATCGTGACATTGGGAATCCACACCAGACGTCCATGTGTTGTTTTCTTCATGTATATTATCTGGACATGTTTGGCTATAACTAAAATGCTACAAGTATGCGCTTTGGAACCATTGGGAATGTCTGTTTATTGATTTATGGACATCGTATCTGATGATACATTTGTCCAATACCCACTTATATTTGCCCCACAGACCATAACTGTTTGTATATTTTTGACATTTTCAATCATTTGTATATGTGATAATTTATAGATGAGTATATATAGTATAGGTAAGTTGGTGTATTTCACTAGCGTTATCCCTGATGTTGCGCCTGACTTCCAGTACTATCTATTATCTGAGCCCTTATTGGTGGCTATGGGTTGCGACTGAGGCGTTTCACTATGGTGACCTGTAGTGATGCTTTTATTTGCAACCGGGTGGGGTGACCCGACTGATGGCCCGGTCGTGTCCCACTGCCCAGCACCATGGGCTCTGATGTAAATTGTCTGTTTTACTATTATCACTTTTGAATGTAATAGCAAGGTTACTGGCCTGTATCATGTGATCGTTGCATCATGTGATTATTGTGGGCAGATGGACTCTGATGTGCCCCGAGTGTCTCCATCACTTTATAAGATTATTTTTTCACTAGTATGTTTATTATATACTATATATCGAATATATATTGAATATGCACTTTTGCACTTTTTGTATGAAATTTTGTCATTTTTTATCTTAATTGTATTATCACTTTCATGAATTGGTGTGTCTTTATATATCACATTGAAATACATATCTGTATAGCTTGATAAAGTCCGCAACAAGCGGTTGAAACGTCGCTATTGACACTGGTTGAATAAACCACGGTTTACTTGGCTACATTGGAGTGCTGCTGGCTTTTTTATAGACCATTGATTTGGACCTTGGTGCTGGTCCTATCCGCCTGATTTTGCACCCATTTTTTTGTGTGCTGCGTCCTCTTTTTCTACGATAGATAGATAGATAGATAGATAGATAGATCAAACAAAAGAAATTCCACGGCACTCCCAAAGAAGTAAATTAAAAATAGTGTTTAATAATCATCAGACAGCGACGTTTCAGTCCTCTTACTGGGACTTTTCTTAAGCACACCGCAACTACTTGACCCCAGTGCTGTTCACATTTTCTTTATTTTTATAGATAGATAGATAGATAGATAGATAGACAGATACTGTGGATAGATAGATACTGTAGATAGATAGATAATGTAGATAGATAGATAGATAGATAGATAGATAGATAGATAGATCAGTGATACAACAGAAGGCAGATAGTATCAGTCTAAGAAATTATATTTTAATTAGGAATGGAAATCATTGCATCGTTTACATAATGTTTGAGACAGCGGTGCACTGGCCATAGACCCTACAAGCAGGGCCGGCTCCAGGTTCATGTGGGCCCTTGGATGATAAATCCTAATAGGCCCCCTTCAAGCATTTTTATTACACTTATATGTCCCCCATATGGCTCCCACATGGTATAATGACCCACAGTAGCCCCACACACAGTATAATGACCACTAGTGCACATTCACACGGTATAATGACCCCTAGTGGTCCCACACACAGTATAATGACCCCACAGTGGCCCTCCATTAAGAATAATAACCCCAGTCACGCCCCCCCATTCAGAATAATAGGCCCAGTGGCCCCCACACTGTGGGTTATACTGTATGAATGGGGCACTGGGGGTCATTATACTGTATAGTGGTCACTGGGGTATATTTACTTATATTGAATTAAGGGCTCTGGAAGGTCATTATACTGTGTAAGGGGCCATCACAGTATAATGACCCCCAGTGTTCCCCACACAGTATAATGACACCATAGTGGTCGCTTCATTCTGAATAATGACCCACTGTCACCCCCATTAGGAATAATGACCCCCAGTTGCCCCCACACACGGGGTTTATACTGTATGGAGGGGGCACTGGGGGTCATTATATCAAATGGGGGCTCATTATACTGAATGGACGGTCAATGGGGATCATTATACCAAAAAATGATTCACTAGGGGTCAATATACTGTGGCCTCTCACATACCTATCATTGCTGGAGCAGGGTATAAGGGGGCACAATACGGGGTGAGGGGCACAGTACAGGGTGGGGGGCACAGTCACATGACCCTGTGACGTTAGAAGGTCCTGATGGTGCACGCGGTTTAGACACCACTATAATAAGAGGTAGAGGAGTGACACAGGGGTCGGGGGCTATGGATAGACAGATTCATATAAGAAGTAGTGGCAGGAGGTCTGTGCAGGACAGCAATAGGAGAGAGGAGTTCTGGAAACATGAGTGAGGAATGGAGAACAGGGACTCCTGAGATAGGACAAGATATGGGGGGGGGAGGTGTCATGGAGGCAAACTGCTTAATGAAGCAGTAAAACAAATAGCATGAATCTGCTTGTCTACTACAACATCCACCAGCACCTGGAAGAGTTCCCTGTCCCACATACAAAAGGCAGTAACAGTGCAGACTCACTACTCACTGACAAACTGTGTTCACAAATCTACTCCAGCCCTGCGATCTTCTCTCCTCACTGTCCTCATGCAGCAGTGGGCCCTGGCAGCTGCGTGACCTTGCCGGGTGCTAGTACCTGGCATGCCTACAGGGAAATATCTCCCTGCATCGCCCAAGCCTTCCTGACTGCCGCTGGTCGGTCAGCATGATCTGATGCTTTGAGTAGTAATTAACACTAGGAGTATTGGGTACTTAGACAGCTGGCCAATGGTCGCAGGTCCCTCCTGAACTCAGCTGTATCACCATCCTCAGGATGATGACACAGTTGAATACTATGATGAAGGCAGCACTGTGCTTTTGCTAGGCATGTATATTGTGCTGCATTCTGTTAATTGGGTCTGCCGGGATGGTATTTTGTGCTACAGTATGGTGTTGCAGGCCCCGCCTAGTTCTCTTGGCCCTTCCTACTTTTTTTTCCCCATCTTGTGAATTTGGACCCGTCACCACAACATGGGGCCACTTTTAGTTTTTTTTTTAAGGTCCACTTTAAGTTCCTAGTCTGCCTTTCCTGCTCAGATGCGACTTCCCCCAGTGGAGATTGGGGAAAGCACCCTGTTCTAAATATTACCCGCAGCCTGTACTAGGCTTCCAGGCTCATTATTAGTATATCCAAGTTCAGGCCACTAGGCGGCAGCACTAAACTGTGATATAGTGAGTCATATACAGAATAAGGCTACATGCACACGACTGTTGCCTGCCTCCGCATCCGCTCCTCCTGCAAATTTTGCGTCCGTCAAAAAAAACGGATGACGGACCGTTTTTTTGACGGATCCGATTTTTATGGCAGATCCATTGTAAAAATGCCTATCCTTGTCCGCAAACGCAAAAAAAATAGGACATACACTATTTTTTTGACGGAATGAAAACACGGACCACGGATGCGGAACAAAAACGGTTGACCATCCGCATTTTTTGACGGACCCATTGAAATGAATGGGGAAGCATCCTATCCGTGAAAAAAAACGTAACGGACGCGGAAACAAACAACGGTCGTGTGCATGAGGCCTAATGGAGCAATTTTCATTCATTTGTATAAGTTGCAATCTGATGAAAAGTAATAAAAAAAACTATTTTCAAAAAAGGTTTGAAAATATAAAAAATGTAAAAAAAAAAGTAAAAATCAAAAAAAACGATGCCCAAAAAGTAAAATCACTCCACTTTCCCTAGAAATAAAAATAAACAAAAAAGAATAACATTATGGGCATCGTTGCATGCGAAAACACCAACACTATAAAAATATTTTAAAAAGTTAGCCCATATGGTGAAGTATGTAACAGAAAAATAAAAAGGCTGATTGGCCGTTTTTACATCACTTTATCTCCCAAGAAAAGTGATCAAGTCATACACACCCCAAAATGGTATTCTCAAAAAAGACAGATTTCCCTCGAATGAGCCCCCACACATCTCCGTAGACATAATTATAAACAAGTTATGGGGGCCACCGGGAGCAGGAGTTCTGTTAGGGTTGCCACTTTTCCCAACAAAAAATAATAGTTACACAAATTAAAAAGGTTGGTGTGTCTAAGTTTTATTTAGCCTCTATTTTTTAAAGGATTCAAAATCACAGCCATCTACATTAAAGAACCTTAACCACTGATCTATAGAGCTTCATGTGAATCTGCTGTAACTATATTATGGCTAAAATCCTCAGTAGTAGTTTCCCATATATTATGTATTCATATATATCAGAGGTATGATTTTATATATATATTTTTTTGTAATTACACATTTATTGTATGCCATAATTTTTTTTACAATTACAAAAAAAAAAAAAAAAAGATAGCTCTGCTGTATAGGAATACCTAATACATGAGAAACTACTATGACGTTTTTCTGTCACAGCGTAGCTTTGAGCGAAATAGCTCAGTGGTTAAGGTTCTTGCCTTTAATGTAGAAGGTTGTGAGTTTAAATCCCAGCAGGAACATTTTAGAAAGAGAGGGTAATTACACTTAAATACACAGGGTGTCCCCAAGCATACTGACAATGCTTGGGGATACCCCCTTCATGGTGATAGCCCTGATTCCATATATGGACATATCCATATATGGAGTCAGAGCATGGACTCCTAAGCTAGGAAGAGTACCGAGGGATTCTCCACTGTTCTGTGATCTGCGACTAGACCTGAGTGGGCCCCACACTTGCCCTGCTTGGCCCTGGCTACAGAGCCATACAAAATCACTGAAAACTAGTGATGAGCGAGCATGCTCGGCCGAGTACCGGTTCGACTAGAGCATCGCTATGATCAGTGCTCGGCTGTACTCGGCCGAGCACCATTTGTGTTTGTCGAATTGCTCGAGTCTCCTCCCCTCACGTTTGGTGCCTCCTAAGCAGCCAATCAAGGTCCAGGTAAGTAATTCCCTTCAGTGTAAGGCCATAGCCATGTTAGTTGTAAGCCTTACACTGATTGGCTGGCCGGAACACATGATACAAGTTCAAATAGGAGCTGAGGTCCAGTGCTCGGATCATTTAGCATCAGGGAGAGCAGACATTAGGCAGGGACAGATAGCGTTTTGCTGTAAAGTTACTGATTTCACTACAAAACCTTATCGAAAAACCAAACGATCCTTTTAAGGACTACAGTGTGTGTGTGACAGCAGTGCAGCACCATTTTTTTTTTTTAACAAGGGGTTTAATTCAGCACTATCAGGGACATGTGTCTTCAGAAAGGGACAGATAGTGCAGGGCTTGAAAATCGCTTTTTTTGAGTACCCAAACTTGTAAAAGACAGAAAGATTTCAGATTAGTGACATCTACAGTACGCCATCAGACAGCAGTGTGTTGAGCAGATGTTATAAAAAGGGGCTTATTCACTACAGTGTGCCTGCAAGTGAGACATCCACTGCACCATCAGATAATTTTTTTTTTTTCTGGGGAAATTAACCTACCATGTACCACATCTTTGTGTGCGTTCAATTCGCAACCGTTATATTCCTTTCTCCAGCAGAGAGTGAATTATATTTTGGCCCAATTTAACTAGTTTTGGACACATTTGTGTGTGCGTTTAGGCTGCAACCGTATATACAGTATTCCAGAAGAGAATACATTTTATTTGGGACAAATTTGTATCCAATACTGAACTGCATCTGAATACAGTGTGTCTATTTAAAAAAAAAACACATTATCTTGGGCCTAGTATAGTGGCCAACATCTATTGTTTTTTTAATCCAATACTGAACTGCATCTGAATACAGTGTGTTTATTACAAATTCCATTATTGTGGGTCTAGTATAGTGGCAAAAACCTGTTTTTTTTTTATCCAATACTGTACTGCATCTGAATACAGTGTATCTAATAAAATTCCATTATTTTGGGCCTAGTATAGTGGCCAAAATCTGTTGTTTTTTGTATCCAATACTGAACTTCATCTGAATACTGTGTGTCTATTAAAAATTCCATTATCTTGGGCCTAGTATAGTGTCCAAAATCTGTTATTTTTTTTAATCCAATACTGAACTGCATCTGAATACAGTGTGTCTATTAAAATTTCCATTATCTTGGGCCTACTATAGTGGCCAAAATCTGTTGTTTTTTGTATCCAATAGTGAACTGTATCTGAATACAGTGTGCATTTTACAAATTCGATTAATCTGGGCATAGTAAAATCCGCAATCTTTGGGTTTTGTATCCAATACTGTCCTGCATCAGAAAACAATCTGTGCCACATCTACAGACAAAACCATTAATATGAAGAAGGCAAGCACAAATGGACGGGGAAGTGGCCGTGATGCTGATGGTCCACGCAGAGGCTGTGACTCTGGGCATCAATGAAACAGTAAAATAATGTAGCTGAGGGCCTCCAGGTGCACTAATCCTCTAAAACAGTTAAGGCGATGGTGAACAATTTAGAGACTGATTGACCAAACTGCAACCACAAACACACTTATTTATCGCAAAGTGCCCACACGATCATTTACCCTAAATACTACAGTCCAATATAGTATATCTTCCATGTTCCTTATTATTTAGCTATTGTAGCCTGCCTACAGTCAATTTGCTGCCTGTGCCATTCATGGCATACCTGACGCTGAGGAATGGCAGGAAAAGTGTAAGGCATATTGGTGCACCACAGACTTTTTCAAGGGTAAGGGTGCCCACAGAGATGGCTCTGAGTGTCGCCTCTGGCACCTCTGCAAGAGTTTCGCTGACCCTATAAAATATTATGAGTGAGGGCAGCCTAAAAAGCATGTTGATATGATACAGGAGGAGGAGGAGGAGAAGGACAAGAAAAGGAAGATTGAACCATGTAACCTTTTTAGTGGTGGCAGAGGTGTATGTGAATACAGTGTATTCAGTACATTACAAACAACACATTTAAAATGCCTTTATGTTCATCCGCTTTCATCTGGTGGAGTAAAGAAGTAAGGGGCAATCCAGGCCCGGTTCATTTTTATAATAGTCAACCTGTCAACATTTTCAGTTAACAGGCGCATGCGCTTCTCTGTTATTATGGCCGCAGCAGCACTAAATAGCCACTGTGCCAAAACTCTGGCAGCAGGGCAGGCCAGCACCTCTGAGGCGTAAAGAAGACAAACTGAGGGTGGTCTGGCTATCAGCCTGTGTACTGTGTTTGACTTTTTGTTGGTTATGGTTTGAGATACAGTTTATGACTAGTCTGTAAGATATGTTATTATTGTTATTTATTTTGTTATTTAGCAGTTATTCAACACGACATGCCATTGTTTTACCACCACTGTTGTATTTTATGTTTGTATTTTATAGTAATGTATACATTTTGGATGAGGTTTTAGTGAATACGGTGTACAGGCCAGCCCCTCAAAGGCATAGAGTACAAGTTTGAGCCACGTGTCCAGCTTGGACATGCAATAGTTGTAAGGCACAAAGGGATCACTGAGGACGCAGACACGGTCCGCTATGTACTCCTTCACCATCTTCCAAAATGTTTCCCTCCTTGTGACACTTGGCCGAGCATGAGGGTGAGAGTGCTGGCGGCATGTCATGAAACTGTCCCAGGCCTTTTAAAGTGTTGTCCTGCCTCTGTTGTAACTGTGGTGTGTCCCCCTCATCTCCCCTCCTGGGTTGCCCAAGGAACTACATACTCTGCCTCCAGTGTTGTCATATGGAAATTTTCTAAGCAATTTTTAAACAAGGACATTCTGTTATTGCATCGTTTTGCTCGTCCTCTCCACCACAGGAATGCGAGATGACAAGTTCTCTTTATAGGGGGGGTCGATAAGGGTGAACAACCAGTAATCCGTGTTGTCTAACATGCGTGTAAGGCACGGGTCGCGGGAAAGCCAGCCTAACATGAAGTCAGCCATGTGTGCCAGATTCCTAACAGGCATGACTCTCAATCTCCTTATCCTCTTCCTCCTCTCCTGCCCATCTATGCAGAACAGATGTAATAAACCTGCTATTGTTACTACCCTCTGTCTCTTGCTCCTCCTCCTCCTCATCATCATCATGATCCAATTAACACTGAGAAGCCGAACTGATGGTGTTCTGATTATCACCCTGTGTAATGTCTTCTCCCTAGTTCCACCTCTTCCACATGTGAAGCGTACACCTTCATCGTTAGCAGCCAGTGTTTCACTAGACACCGAAGTGGTATGGTTAGGCTGCTAGTAGCGGCATCGCCACTCACCATCTGTGTTTTTTCCTCAAAGTTGCGTAAAACCTCACAGTGGTGAGACATACAAGATCATGTTGCAGCTGGTATTCCACTACTGCCCTCTGCTGCTCACAAAGCCTGGACCACATGTAGAACATAGAGTTCCAGCGTGTGCTCACGTAACGGCCACCATAAAATTTCGGGAGTTCCACATGCATGCTGGGTACACCAGGAGAAGTATAGAGTGGGCTCAGCATGCATTTTGTTGCCTGCATCCCTGGATTTAATGGAGGCTGTTATGGCACCAAAAATGGTAAAAAGCAGAGTGGACCCAGCATGCATGTGGAACCTGCACTCCCTGAATTATATGGTGGCCATTATGGCACATAACAGGTAGTATTTAGTGTTAGGTTCCCGTCTTATAGAGATCGCCTTGACGTGTGGCAGATGGACCCAAATCATTTTGTACAAAATTTATTTGCCAAGAATCTCAAATTTGCAAAATGAGCGTAGCATTAGCAATCTTTTCTATAATTATGGCATTATTGTACTTTATTTGTGTTTGCACAAGTGCTGTTGCATTGTCTTCTTTTCTTTGTGTCTCTAGCCATGGCAGCGTGCACCTGCACTTTGGGATGTGCTGACTGACCCTCTTTTTTTGCAGTTATTTTGCACAGTGAGATTTTTTAAATTCAAAACCTGTCCAACAAATATCCCTTTTCAGTGGTAGATGCCTTCTTCTCTGTTTTCTGAACTGTAAAATAATGGCTGCCATTTGGTGTAGGACAACTCCCCAGAAATTCAGATTTGTTGGAAGCCGAAGTTTTGGGGAATTTCGTAACAGATTTTATATGTTTAGAGTTAATTCTCTCCTCATCATATCTACTCAATTATCCCCCACTGCTGCCATTCCAACACTTCTCCAGTCCCTGCTGGTCTCCACTTCCTACTCCTGGCTAAACACAGACAAGACATGGTTGGAGATGCCTGGTCAGCTAATCGCAATGGTGGTCTGCCTGAGCCAGTGATTAAAAACCACATTAGATGAACTCTGTATACATTTTTACCTCAGTATATGAAAACATGGTAGAAAGCATTACTTTAGTTCAGGGGCTGCCAACTAAAAAAAAGTCCACTACCAAATTCTTTTTGCCCTTCCCCTACCACAACCACCATGCTCCCCTCAAAAACCAATACCTTGATATTGGGGTGAGTATTGTATCATTCTACAGGGTGGGCCATTTATATGGATACACTTTAATAAAATGGGAATGGTTGATGATATTAACTTCCTGTTTGTGGCACATTAGTATATGTGAGGGGGGGGGACTTTTCAAGATGGGTGGTGACCATGGCGGCCATTTTTAAGTCGGCCATTTTGAATCCAACTTTTGTTTTTTCAATAGGAAGAGAGTCATGTGACACATCAAACTTATTGGGAATTTTACAAGAAAAACAATGGTGTGCTTGGTTTTAACGTAACTTTATTCTTTCATGAGTTATTTACAAGTTTCTGACCACTTGTAAAATGTGTTCAATGAGCTGACCATTGTGTTGGATTGTCAATGCAACCCTCTTCTCCCACTCTTCACACACTGATAGCAACACCGCAGGAGAAATGCTAGCACAGGCTTCCAGTATCTGTAGTTTCAGGTGCTGGACATGTCGTATCTTCACAGCATAGACAATTGCCTTCAGATGACCCCAAAGATAAAAGTCTAAGGGGGTCAGATCGGAAGACCTTGGGGGCCATTCAACTGGCCCACGACGACCAATCCACTTTCCAGGAAACTGTTCATCTAGGAATGCTTGGACCTGACACCCATAATGTGGTGGTGCACCATCTTGCTGGAAAAACTCAGAGAACGTGCCATCTTCAGTGCATAAAGAGGGAAACACATCATCATGTAGCAATTTCGCATATCCAGTGGCCTTGAGGTTTCCATTGATGAAGAATGTCCCCACTATCTTTGTACTCCATATACCACACCATACCATCAATTTTTTTGTTCCAACAGTCTTGGAGGGATCTATCCAATGTGGGTTAGTGTCAGACCAATAGCAGTGGTTTTGTTTGTTAACTTCACCATTCACATAAAAGTTTGCCTCATCACTGAACAAAATCATCTGCGTAAACTGAGGGTCCTGTTCCAATTTTTGTTTTGCCCATTCTGCAAATTCAGTGCGCCAATCTGGGTCATCCTCGTTGAGATGCTGCAGTAGCTGGAGTTTGTAAGGGTGCCATTTGTGAGTCGATAATATCCGCCGAAGGGATGTTCGACTAATGCGACTCTCCAGTGACATGCGGCGAGTGCTACGCTGTGGGCTCTTGCTGAATGAAGCTAGGACAGCCACTGATGTTTCTTTATTAGTAACAGATTTCATGAAACTTAGCAAGCAGTCTGCTAACTGTAGCATGGGAGATGGGTGGTCTCGTAGGTTGTCTTGCATTGAAATCTGCTGCAATAACCCGGTTACTGCGTTCACCAGACATCAACACAATTTCTATCCGCTCCTCACGTGTTAACCTCGGCGACATGTCAATGGCTGTAAACAAAGAGAAACTTGTAAATAACTCATGAAAGAATAAAGTTACGTTGAAACCAAGTACACCATTGTTTTTCTTGTAACATTCCCAATAAGTTTGATGTGTCACATGACCCTCTTCCTATTGAAAAAACAAAAGTTGGATTCAAAATGGTCGACTTAAAAATGGCCGCCATGGTCACCATCCATCTTGAAAAGTCCCCCCCCCCTCACATATACTAATGTGCCACAAACAGGAAGTTAAAATCACCAACCAGTCCCATTTTATTAAGGTGTATCCATATAAATGGCCCACGCTGTATAATCAGACTGAGATCATCTTGCTATCTCTACATACAGTAGTATCTTGGTTAAAAGTCCAAAGTCACAGTCTCCACCAATATGATATTCTTACTAGACAAAAGGGCGTTTTGAAAAATTTGATGCCGCAACTTTGCCGAAATCAGCCAATAAATTTAATAGGTTATAAATTAATATAAGTATAAATCAAGTATAGCCAAACTACTCTGCCTTAGGGTACAGCCACACAGAGCGACCATGCTGTGGTGAAGAACAGCAAGGCCAATTAATCTGCAGCTGCCTTTCATTTAATAATGAAGACCGCACTGTATAGTCCTTCTTCATTGTTAATGGCCACGTGGCACCTTTAATGTACCTTTAAACAAGGGCAGTTGCTGGTATGGGGTTTGGCTGGTTATGTGGGGGCACAATATGTATATTATTTCTGTTCTGGTCTGCAATCTCCTGCAAGTTATTTGACAGTAAACACAGAATATTAATCAGCTCTTGCATACTCACTTCTCCAATCTCAGCACTCTCCTGCCCTACAGGTGGGAGCCATTCTTCTGCCACATGCTTTTCCTCCTTTTCCACATCATCTAATATCAATGGGAATGTGTCATCAGAAACATCCAGCTCCTCTTCTCTCTGCATCTTGCTGACTCTTCTTTGGAAACTTTAAGGGATGATTTGGAAGAAGTAAACCCAGCAAAAGATGAGGATGGTAATATCATTAATGTCTGGCCCTCTAAGGGGTGCAGACTGGATGGTACTGGTTGGCACACTGGCACCAGAATAATAAAGACTTCCATCTTATTGGTATTGAATTACATATCTGAGTTTATGGCTGATGTAGGAATGAGTAAATGTAGGAATACATAAAACTGATGCAGAATTAGTCTCCCTGCACGCTCCCTGTATATTTTTCTATTAATAATTTTCAGCAACACTGTCCTTAGTGCATGAGTGCTTGCCACATCTCTCCCTATGCTCAGATTAGGAGAGAGAGTTGAACGGCACACCTCTAGGATGAAGGCAGTGCTCAGTCGTACACTGGATTCTCATATATTTAGAAAAACCACAGCACTCTAAGTTCTGTTGCATGAACTTCTTATTTTATTTTGTTTTGTTTTTAATCTATCAGAAGAAAGTTATATTTAGCCACTGGCCAACCTTTCGGTCTAACCAAGACCTTGTTCACGGCCTGGTATAGACAAGAGTATAGACCATAAAAGGAAAATTTGTAAAAGTTATTTGGAATACATTCAAAGTAGATAATAAGTAGTAGTTATAAGGCGTAACGTGATTCCATAGCAGAGAATAAGATTGTCTACAATAGAGAGCATAATTATATACTGTATAATGAAGAAAATGATTGTGGCATTGTCAAGGAATTTACAGAGTGGTAATATTATACGTGCTGGGATGTCCCAGGGTGGTAGACTGTAGATCGTCTTTCAGTGGGATAATAGGGATGGTGAAGATCCCTGTGGGTTTGAAACAGACATAATACATCGGCCCATAAGTATCATATAAACACTTATATACATCAAGTGAATTGGTTGTCATAAGTGAATCTGTGAAATACACTTCTGTGCAATTAACCATTTGTAACAGTTGGTAGCGATACTCTTAAACAGGTGATGTATATGGTGGAGGCATAGGTAATTTGAATAATAGTGATTCAGACTGTATGTAGGTTAAAAATTTTTTAATGCGTCTGATGGGTAACCTAAGTGAAATGGGATATTCAAGATGGTATTACCTCTATACTGCATACTAAGTAGGGAGCACTAAAATATAGGGAGCGCTTGATGTAAGTAATTATATTGGGATAAGAATGTTGGTTATAAGCGCATTGGTCGCCAGTGGGTACATACCTTAGTCATGGTAGCCAGCTGTGTACAGGATGGCGTGTAGGAGCCATACACCTGCTTGGATTTAAAGAGAGTGGCGATCTGGCACATGCCACTGGGCGTCTGACGTCATTCTGAATGGGCGCATGCGCAGTAGAGTTAAAGGGCGCAGAAAGGGAATTAGCATACTATCGCTTATGTTTAGTTGCCGATTGGTTGTATATCGCTGCTAATCCACAGGGAGGGAAAGTGGCTAAGCATTATGATAATAAGAGGCAGTCCCTATACTATCTTATAGGAAGAGGCAGCCTCTTTGTATATACAGTGGGGTGCGAAAGTTTGGGCAACCTTGTTAATCGTCATGATTTTCCTATATACTGTAAATCGTTGGTTGTTTTACGATAAAAAAATGTCAGTTAAATATATCATATAGGAGACATACACAGTGATATTTCAGAAGTGAAATTAAGTTTATTGGATACAGAAAGTGTGCTATAATTGTTTAAACAAAATTTGGCAGGTGCATAAATTTAGGCACCACAAAAAAGAAATGAAATCAATATTTAGTAGATCCTCCTTTTGCAGAAATTACAGCCTCTAAACGCTTCCTGTAGGTTCCAATGAGAGTCTGGATTCTGGTTGAAGGTATTTTGGACCATTCCTCTTTACAAAACATCTTTAGTTCATTCAGGTTTGATGGCTTCTGAGCATGGGCAGCTCTCTTTAAGTCACACCACAAATTTTCTATTATATTCAGGTCTGGGGACTGCAATGGCCATTCCAGAACGTTGTACTTGTTCCTCTGAATAAATGCCTTAGTGGATTTTGAGCAGTGTTTAGGGTCGTTGTCTTGTTGAAAGATCCAGCCCCGGCGCAGCTTCAGCTTTGTCACTGATTCCTGGACATTGGTCTCCAGAATCTGCTGATACTTAGTGGAATCCATGCGTCCCTCAACTTTAACAAGATTCCCAGACCCTGCACTGGCCCCACAGCCCAACAGCAAGATGGGACCACCGCCATATTTTACTGTAGATAGCAGGTGTTTTTCTTGGAATGCTGTGTTCTTTTTCCTCCAGGCATAACGCCCCTTGTTATGCCCAAATAACTCAATTTTAGTTTCATCAGTCCACAGCACCTTATTCCAAAACGAAGCTGACTTGTCGAAATGTGCTTTAGCCCACCTCAAGCAGCACTTTTTGTGCTGTGGGCGGAGAAAAGGCTTCCTCTGCATCACTTTCGCATACAGCATCTCCTTGTGTAAAGTGCGCTGAATGGTTGAACGATGCACAGTGACTCCATCTGCAGCAAGATGATGTTGTAGGTGCTGTTCTGTGGGTTGACTCTGACTGTTCTCACCATTCGTTGCTTCTGTCTATCCGAGATTTTTCTTGGTCTGCCACTTCGAGCCTTAACTTGAACTGAGCCTGTGGTCTTCCATTTCCTCAATATGTTCCTAACTGTGGAAACAGACAGCTGAAATCTCTGAGACCGCTTTCTGTATCCTTCCCCTAAACCATGATGGTGAGCAATCTTTGTCTTCAGGTCATTTGAGAGTTGCTTTGAGACCCCCATGTTGCTACTCTTAAGAGAAAATTAAAAGAGGAGGGAAACTTACAATTGAGTAAAAAAAAAGATAGCAGGCACACTCTTATCTGGGAACTAGCTTTAGTTTATTAGTTTGTTTAAAATGAATATAAAACATTTGGACAAGGTGATAATAGTGGGTGTTTAGGGACTTTGGTATAGTTGGGTGGGTGAGTGTAGGGATGAAGGAGGGATTGTGTATGGGATAGTGTCAAAGGGTTAAAAAATTGTGTATGAAGTTCAGAAAAAACAAAAACATATCATGATGTTTAAGAAAAGTCCTGTATGAAGGTAGTCCTTTTGAGGTGATGAATGGGACAGGGAAAAAAAAACATAAGTGAATAGTTTGTGATCGAGGGGGTTAAAAGGTATAAAAAATGTATATAAAAAGAGATGTCCTTGCAGTATAAGGTTCTTTAGATTTTTTTAAAAAGTTCCTCATATGTTGGTTGCCTCAGAGTGATTGCCAATGTTTAGTTTGGTAATAAAGAGCTATTTTACTATAGTTAAAATTAGCTCTGTTCTTTGTCCTGTGTAGGAGAATAAGCGGAGCTCTTTAGCCTAAGTGCGGCATCCCGCACTGTCTCAGGCTTAGAGTTCACTTACCCTCTCTTCTGACGTCCTGTGGGTCGGCTTCTTGGTCAGCAGAGGTTGCGGTCCAGGTGTGAGGAGGACGGCGTCCCTCGTGGCAGAGATTTTGCGCGGTTGGTGCGCTCTGCTATAGACGTCACAAGGTCACGTGATCGGAGTGTTCTCGGTCCGGTTCAGCAGGGACTGGTTTTCTTATGGAGCGCTCCTATATGAGGTTGGATTCCAAACGGCAATATGGATCAAACGGCAATATGGATCAAATAAGGGTTGCAATCCTCCACTGGCTTAAACACGTTTCGGGATGATTATCCCTTCATCAGTAAGCGGGGATTGCTAGACTCATCTTGTTTTATACTGTGCTGTTCAATTAACTCCTTCATTATTCAATTGAATATTCAAATTAGATGATTATGCAAATGATATTTGAATTGATAGGTGTGCGTGAAAGCATTTTTTTTAAAAGAATGAAGGTGATTCAGGGATGATATGGTTGAGGATAGTAGTAGAGACCTTTGTTATATTCGTGAGAGTAGAGTATTTTTTGGTAGAGGGAAAGTTTAAATTAGTTATGTGATTAGTTTCGGTATTGAAGTTATTGATGTTGTGATATTGATGGTATTGATGTCTAGTTATTTAATATATCCCTCTGGTCCGTAGGGTGAAAGATCCAGGGGGTACAACAACTACCAGTAATAGAAGGAGAATAAGGTTATGTGCCACAAAGTTTTGATTTTGACTTATGTGGAGTATATGTTTGTGATTGTGTACAGTGTACCTTAGTGTATATCATACCAACTGGGATAAATTTAATCTATCTCTCTGGTCCGTAGAACAAAAGACCCAGAGGATGTCAATTTTTCCCATTTTTGTTTGATAATTTATTATACATTTTTATAGTGTGAATTTTTGTAGTGATGTATATTATATACATATTGCATATGTCAGGGACTGTACATCAATGCACTGGTCCGTAGTGCAGAAAAGACCCAACGGATGTAATGTTCCCAGACAGTATAGCATGTGTTTTAATTCTATCATGTCCATATGGTAACATGTTTTTACTTGTGCATATTCTTCTATGGATGGATTGGTAAGTTGGATTGATGGTATTAGGGAGCGGCCGCACACCAAGGGGGAAACAGGGACTGAAACATACACCCTGGTAGCTTGTCGGGGAGCGGTGACTCCCCAATGTTATAAAAAGCCGAAGATTTCCATTTCTGCATTTAATCCATTGGGTAAAATTGAGTTCTTTGTGACAGATCGCCCTATCTGCTCCCCTAATAATGGAGTCTCCCACTACCAACACCTGTCTGGCCTGCCCTGCTCTCCTGGTCCCCTGCTTACTGGAGCTGACATTCCCCTGACTGGCTGCAGCAGTGCAGTCCCTGAACTGTCATCCCCCTCATCTGCCAAACGTGCAAACTTGTTGGGGTGTGTCAGATCAGGGCTAGCCTCCACCCCGCTTTCTAACTGTTACCAAGCTAACTACCTCACTCTCCTCAGCCCCCTCACTGTCACTCTCCCCCTTATCTGCTCCATAGAGTGCTTGCTCAGTGAGCAGCAAACTCTTTTCCAAATTGTCAGTGGCTTTCAGTGTTGCAACTTGCCTATTTAGAGGCTCGATGTGCGATTCCAAACGGGTAATTTGCTCACATTTTGAACAAACATATACACCCTTGAACGGCTGTTCCAGGACGGCATACATCAGACAAGATGTGCACTGGACGGCGCTGTCAATAATGGAAGTCATATCGGCCCAAAAGAATATGTTGAATGTATCTATATTATGATGAATGTGTCTATTTTGTGATATGTAGAGTTATGAAGGAGTGTGGATTAAAAGGAAGTAATAATGAAAAGACAATCATACAAACATTATGCATCCCGTATTAAGAAAAACAGAGTTAGAGTGACAAGGTGGTGACATAGAATAAACAAGGTAGTAAATAGGTTAGTATATGTTATTATATCTAAAGTGTCACTTTGGGCATGTTTATCTATCCAATAGTATATTATTATTACTACTATTGCTAATTAAATACTACCTGGCTGAATGGGGTCATTTCGTCTGTGGAAAATAAGATTAAATAAATTTAGTGACAGTTAACATCAGAATTTTTGTGTTACAAAATGCAAACTTATAGTCATATAATACCATACAAAGAATCATAAGATACAAGGATCATAAGATGCAAAAATCTAAATCTCTATTCAATCCCCGTGGTGTGAGAGTATTGAGTTCAAATATCCAATACGCTTCCTGTTGTTTCAGGCATGCACTCCTGTTGCCTCCTCGTCTTGCTGGAGCTACTTGTTCTAAGATTTTAAATTTGAGTCGACTGATTTGATGTATGGCAGAGATGAAATGGTGTGGGATGGGTTGTTCATTTTTTTCACCCACGTATGCAAGGCCGCATGGACATCTGATAAGGTAGACTACATAGGAGGAAGTACATATATAAAAGCCTTTTGGGTGATAGATATTATCTGAATGGGGATGAACAATTCTGTTTCCTTTAACCCCTTAAGGACCTCCACTGTATATGTACAGTGGAAGTCTGGCCCCCAAATTTGGCGCCCGCTCGCATGTGCAGCAGGCGCCATAGCCGCCGGGTTTCTAATACTTTAAATAGCAGAGACCCATGGCACATGTATGATTACATACATTTTACCCTTCAGATGCCGTGGTCAAATGTGTCCACGGCATCTGGTCAGTCCGGAAGTGGAGTCGCACGCTTCTGCTTCGGTAACAGGTTCCCTGGCTGAGATCGGGGAACCTGTTACATTGCCGAAATAGCCCGAAGCCTCAAGCAGGCTTCGGTGGCCATTTCAGGAATATACCAATACAGGCCACTAGGTGGCAGCATTGTATTGTTATATTCCAAATGAAGTGTTCAATGATGGCTATATAGCCATTAATGAACACAATGGGCAATCTAATGATTGCTAGTTATTCTCACCCAAGGTGACAAAAAAAGTAAAAGAAAAGGTTTTTACAAATATAGAAAAAAATAAAAATAAAAGTGCAAATCACCCTCCTTTCCTTAAATAAAAATAAAAATACTTAACAAGAAAAATAAACATCATGGGCATCGTCGTGTGCCAAAATGCCCATACAATTAAAATATAACAATATTAATGGCATACAGCAAATGGAGTATCGGGAAAATAATAAAAGCCAATTTGCCATTTTTTGTCACTTCAACTACCCAATCATTTTTTTATAAAAAGTGATCAAAAAGTCGCACACACTTGAAATTGGTATCACTGAAAAGAACAGATCATCCCGCAAAAAAAGTTATAGGGGTCGGAATATGGTTATAAATTTTTTTTTCCTCAAAGGTTTAAAAAAAAAATTCAGTATTAAAATGCAAGGAAAATTATAGTGTGGTATCGTTGTAACCATACTGACCTGGAGAATTAAGATAACAGGTCAATTTTACTGCATAGTGTACAGTGTAAAAAAAAAAAAAACCTTTATCAGAATTGCGTTTTTTCCTAATTCAACCCAATTTGGAATTTTTTTTCCACTTCCAACTACATGGTATGCAACCATAAATGGTGCCATTAGAAAGTACAACTTGTCCCATAAAAAATAAGCCATTATAAGGCTATGTGAATGGAAAAATAAAAAAAGTTAAGTCTATAGGAAGGTGGGGAATATAAAATGAAAACGCAAAAATGGAAAATCCCAGGGTTCGGAAGGGGTTAATGACATTAGTGCATTGTGCACAGTTGAGGCATGAATAAGTTCCTGGTTTTCTGGGTGCCATTGTTTGTTTCAGGGCGGGTTTGAGAAAGCCAATGTCTGTCTGTAATAATTTATCCTTAAGATTTTGAGGACTTTTGTAACACATTCTGATGGGATATTAAAATTCTGCAATATCTGGATATGATTGTTGGAGGATGGGCCAATGTTTTTGTATTATGAATTGAATTTTTGGTATCATGGGGTGGCGTTGGTGGTAGATGATATGCACGGAGAAAGGGATTGTTCTCTTTTGAGTAAGGAGGCTGGGTAGCCCCTCTCAATTTTTGTGACATTTCTTCTAAGCGTTGATTATGGAGGACGGGGTCTTTGACAATTGTGATTTTCCAGATGCAGAATACATCGTCGATATATCTGTACCATGTTATGGCATGTGTTTGAAACAGGTTGTTAGGGTAGATCCTGTCGTTCTCGAACTTGGCCATGAAGGCGTTGGCATAAGGTGGTGCTACATTTGCGGTCTCCTTCCTTTGAATATAGAAACTATCTCCGAACATGAAAAAGTTGTGTTGTAGTACAAAACGTAATAGTTGTATGCAAAAGGTCTGGGCTGGTGGGGATAGTTTAGAGGATCGTAGAAGTGTTTTAATGGCCTACTTTGAATGTATTCCAAATTACTTTTATTAATTTTACTTTTATGGTTTACACTTTTGTCTATACCAGGCCGTGAACAAGGTCTAGTTTAGACCGAAACGTTGGCCAGTGGCTAAATAAAACTTTCTTCTGGATGGATTGAAAACAAAACAAAATAAAATAAGAAGTTCATGCAACAGAAATTAGAGTGCCATGGTCTCCCTATGCTCAACTCACAGGACAATGGCAAAGACGGAGTGGGATGAGGGAATTATCGGGATGTCTGCAGATTAGCTGGCTGAATAGCATCTTGGGTGATCTCATGTTCCTGGACTTCTTAATTTCACTTTGTAACATGTGCAGCCGCCATTTTAGGATTATTTTTTTCGATAACACGAAGCACAAAGAAATTCAGATTTGTTGCGAATCAAAGTTTTCCTAAACTTTGGACCAAATTCCGCTTTGAATGCTTCACTCAACACTAATTCTTACTCTATTCTGTCCACCGAAAAAGAAAGAAGCAAATGGAAAGTAGGTCAAACCGAGTCCAAAGATGAATCCTTTTTTGAGTATGCAACCATATACATCCTTTTTTGAGTATGCAACCATATACATCTGATAGAAAACTCAGTGGGGGGGGGCAATGTGAAACCACCTTAAAAAGCACCCCATGACAAGTACTACTACTTCCTCTATTCTTCAGACCCCTTCCTAAAAAAGATTTTAGGACTCTGATTTTTCTTATTGGGTTGGGCTGTTGGCGTATTTGCCCATGGTGCTAGATGCCAAGGAAGAGCGTCATCAATACACTTTGCTTTGGCCAGGGTTCTTAAATACAGGGCTACTACAGTGAAGGAAAAAGTACCTATGACCTTTATTTTATAATGTTGTACGTCATAAGGGAGTCTGTAGTATCGTCCAGGCAACCTTCATGCACCACAATGTATAATTCATTGGAAAAATATGGTGGCCGGTTCTTCTAAATCTTTACCATCAAAGTTTTTCCGAGGTGGTTACTTTAGAACTTTTATTTCCCAAGCTCAATAAACTTACTGTAGTAGATGTCTATTATTTTAAAATATGCAAAGTGTTTTGTATTAAGATAATTATTGTAGTAGTTGGCTGACCAAAGGTACCAGATTAAACCTCTATCTGTCCCTTACAAATATCTAGGGGGATGTATCATTTGCAATGATTTTAGTAATTTTTAAGTCTGTTTTGTTTTGTGCCAGTGCGCCTAAGTTATGAAACATATATGTGGCACAAATACAATGTGGTCTATGCCTATATCATTTAATCTATCACTTTTTTGAACGTCACAGAAGATAAATGAGGCATAGTGATGTAAACTGCAAACATGGCATTAATCCCAGCCCAATTTTGCGCAAAATGTCGCCTGTGCCAGCAATTGTGGCATTTTAACACCAGAAGACTGGAGTACCAGATTTCATAAATGTCCCCAGTAGTGCCATATTAATAAACCTCTTATACATGCAATAGTCATCCTAACTGTCACAATTAGAGATGAGCAAATCAAAGCTGACGAAGTGGAATTCAATCCAAATTTCAGGAATTATTCGATTTGCACCGAATCCAAATTTCCTCACGCTTCGTGGAAACGAATCGATTTTTTTCTAAAATGGCTGCTGCATGTGTGAGAACATGGAGCAAGGAACTCTGGGAAGGCGGGATAATCCATAACGCCATGCATTCAGTCAATCAGTAGCCAGCCAGCCCTCTGATGTCACAGCCCTATAAAAAGCCTCAGCCATCTTGGATTCTGCAATTTTCCAGTGTACTTAGTGCAGGGAGAGACATCAGCAGGAGCTAGGGACTGTGCTAGGAAAAACGTAATTGTGCTAAAAAAACGATTTACAAGTTAAAGATAAAGATTATTCAAGGTGTAGGGAAAGGATAGGGAGGAGTCATTCCACAGCATTTATGTTGAACAGTGTTCAGTAGGGAAGGTTACAGCCTGGGTAATGGGAAAAATCCTTTTACACCTTGCTGCACTGACTGGGGACCCAATTTGCCATTATACAGCTCTGTAGTTCCAGCAAACCGTTCTTGTTATTGGGGTGCAAGTGCTGTTTGATACAGCCATTAACAGAGTTTATTAAAAGGAAATATTTCTAAGTATTATTTGCCCTTGTGCGGTGCAGTTATATGTCCTAAAGCATTTTTTGGCTTGTATTAGTGGGAAAAAAGGGCTTATTAGCCGTTGTGTGGCGAAGTGCAAAAATTACAGCCCTTTTTGTTGTGTATTAGTGGCAAAAGAAAATATATATTTTCCATTCAGCGGTGCAGTTATGTTTTGAAGCCCTTTTTGTCATGTATTAGTGGCAAAAGTAAAATATATTTGCAATTCAGCGGTGCAGTTATATGTTCTAAATCTTTTTGTGGCTTGTATAAATGGAAAAATATATATATATATATTTGTCGTTCAGCGGTGCAGTTATATGTTCTAAAGCCTTTTGTGGTGTGTATAAGTGGAAAAAAGAAAAATATATTTGCCATTCAGTGGTGCAATTATATGTTCGAAAGCCCTTTTTGTTGTGTATTAGTGGCAAAAGTAAAATACGTTTGCCATTCAGCAGTGCAGTTATATGTTCTAAAGCCCTTTTTGTCGTGTATTAGTGGCAAAAGTAAAATATATTTGCCGTTCAGCAGTGCAGGGCTGGGATGTTGGTGTATCTTTCACTAAAAAAACATATAACTTTCACTAAACGCATCTGCAACGCATCCAGACCTAATCTGCTCACGCTCGTCGGCCTTATATGTTCTAAAGCCTCTTTGTGGAGTGTATAAGTAGAAAAAAGAAAAATTTATTTTCCGTTCAGCGGTACAGTAATATGTTCTAAAGTCCTTTTTGGCATGTATTAGTGGCAAAAAAATATATATATTTGCCGTTCAGAGGATATGTTCAAAGGCCCTTTTTGGTGTGTATTAGTGGGGAAAAAGAAATATTTGTTGTTCAGCGGTGAAGTTCCATTGTACTAGAGCCATTTACAGGGTGTATTAATAGGATAGATGTGTACGTCCTATTAGCCGTTCTGCGGTAAATCGTAAATGTTATTTTTTGGGGGTGTATTAATAGGAAAAAGAATACGGGAAAATTGATGGGTACTTGTAGACTTTTTTCAGTATGAACCGAATTATGTCAATTAGCCATTTAGTGGTGAAATTTGTTTGTGATACATCCTTTTTGTGGAAAATTGGTCAGTTGCTGTAACAATATATGTCCTTTACGGCCCACTGGGTAAATGTGGGTTCTGCCCAGCCACACCAGAAACTTGGCCAGTTGACACCGATTCCGCCACCACGTTCTCACGCTGTTGGTCCGATAATGCAATAATGTCCACCTCTGCACATCTCCTTCCTCATCCTCCACCGTGCCCTCAGCCTCCACTGCAGGGACAAGTCACAGTGCCCCTCCAGCATTCCGCATGTGCAGGGCATGGCGGTGTCACGCGGTTCTGCACCTGGCTTGCCTGAGCAAACTGAGTCATACAGGGGAGGAACTGCTCTGTGTCCTTCAGAAAGAAATCGACTGCTGGCTTTCTCCGCGACAACTGAAAATTGGAACCATGGTGACCGACAACGGGAAGAACATGGTGTCAGTGCTTCGTCAAGGACGGCTGTGCCATGCACCCATGTTCAATCTGGTTGTCAAGCGGTTCCTGAAGTCTTCCACCAGTCTGCAAGACATCCTAAAAATGGCCAGGAAACTTTGCATGCGCTTCAGCCACTTGTACACCGCAAAGCACACCCTCCTTAAGCTGCAGCTGCAGAACGGCATCCCCTAACATAGGCTGATATGCGACGTTTCCACTCGTTAGAATTTCACCCTCAATATGTTGGACCTACCATACGAACAGAGAAAGGCCATAAATGATTCCTTGATGATCCAAGCGGACAGGAGTACTCCTCTGTGTAACTTTGATGTCCGCCAGTGGCAGCTCATGCGTGACACCTGCCGTTTCCATTTTTTGTTGCGGACCGTATGTGGAACCATTCATTTCAATAGGTCCGCAAAAAACGGAAGTTACTCCTTGTGCATTCCGTTTCCATGTGTCGGTATTTCCATTGCGCAAAAAAACGCACATGTCCCATTATTGTCTGCATTACGGACAAGGATAGTACTGTTCTATCAGGGGCCAGCTGTTCCATTCCGCAGAGTGCAAAATCAATACGGTCGTGTGCTTGAGCCTTAAGGCTCAGTACATACTTGAGTTATTTGATCAGTTTTGGCCCCGTGACTGCCCAAATAAGTGAAGTGTGCAGTAATTCTAAGAGCGACACCTGTCCTCTGCATCTCATTCTGACTCACAGTATTACTTCACTATGACAGCAGACTCCCTATGCGTGTTACTACAAGCCACAGTCTTCTACACCCCTATAAAGGCTCTCTGAAGCGAGTAAATATCATTTTTTTAACGCGATTCACCGCTAATAAATCCGGATCAAACATAATTTTTTCAACAATTCAGCGAAGCGGGCGAATCGAATTGAGGAAAAATTCGCTCATCTCTAGTCACAATACGTTAATGCCATGATGTCATAGTAGATTATCTACATTATGGGGGTCAATTATGAAGCTGAAATACGCCTATATTATATTATGTCATTATGGTAAAATATGTAGCACACACACATATATTCAGTGTAATCTGAACCTACTTTGCCAAGTTCCAGTATATTAATCACTGATACAATGTTTATCATATTTCCATAATGATTATTTCTGAAGATGGAAGCTCAATGACATAAAGGCAAATCATTTTGAATCTTTTAAAATTTCAATTTGGTAGTGTGCGGCAGCCTTTCTAACATACTACCATAGGCTCTTGGAGAATTCTATGTATAAAAAATATGGCCTTTATTTGTCCCTGGTCAGCTTGCT
Source organism: Bufotes viridis (assembly GCA_033119425.1). NCBI lineage: Eukaryota > Metazoa > Chordata > Amphibia > Anura > Bufonidae > Bufotes > Bufotes viridis. The sequence goes on along the minus strand of CM065591.1, from coordinate 40,271,548 downwards.
CTGAAGCAGTAACATTTCAGTCCACTTATCTTGACAGTCTCCTGACAGAATGAAATGTCCCTTTTTACGGTAATTTGGTTATGTGAAAATAAGTCAAACATTTTTACATGAAAATGCTGTTCATTCCTCCTTTGCTACAACTGAGCCCCAGAAGACTATATTACTTCCTAACTTTCCTCGCATCATGTACACAGCAAAGTAAGGAAAACGTTTTTGTACCAATCTGCTTAAAAGGAATGGGCCATCAGAAACTAACCTGTTGTGTTAGTCAAGTTAATGTTGGTGATATTTTTAATTGGCCATGTGGCTATCTACTGTATGTATTAAAAAATTCACTAATCATGCACACTGGTCACTAATCATACCCGTCCTGTTCTCAGTAAGCATATAATTGTTACAAGCAGGATTTTAAGGTATCACCTATATATAGATAATACAGGATCCATTCACATGAGGTGATGTTCCAACTTATCTACATCCCTCCCTGCAAAATGACCTCAGCACAGGTCAGAGAGCACGTCTAGAAAGATCTCCCATAGAAGTCAGAGTTATCTCTTGACCATTGTGTCTATGCTCCATGTGGATACTGTAAAGCATATCTTTAAATGCTGTTAGCAAGAGCTCAGACAAGACAGTTGCCACTATAATCATGTTAAGAACATTTTATGAAAAAGCTACAATCAGAAAATAAAAACAGATTAGAAACAAACAAGATGTTTCTCTATCTGGTTTGAATTATTAAAATTTAAAGGTAGTATATTCTCTTTAAAAACAAGTTATTAAGTTGTCTTCTCATGCAAAATCTTATTTATAGTTTATCCAGTACAGATTAGTGAATCAATTCTAAAACTTGGAAATTCAACCTAAATTTTACAAAAAGTTCTAATTTTAACAAACCCAAATTGTGTGTGAATCAGGGACAACAGCAGGATTTTTAAAAGAGGACTAAACTTCAGATAACATTCTGATATCATTGTCAATTCAAAGCGGCAGTAGACTACAGATTTCCAATCTACAGTATATAGGAGGTCTTATAATTTTCTGCTGACTGCTGCAGATGGACAATATTTTGTTTTAAAGTTTCAATGCATGCTGAACTAAGAATAATAGAATTTTTTTTTTATGAATATAGAGTTTAAAAAATACTCCTTCTGATGGAGGTGTACCTTTAAAGATTTCACATCATAGTGCCTTGCATTTCCAACATAATACTGCAATTTGATTCCCAGAAGAACGCCAACATACACACCAAACTAACATTTAGTGTTACAATGGTGACCCACTTGCTCACATGCTCCAGCGCTCTAGGTCCTGGCAGAATCATCCCCCGCACTCTATATCCTCAGGGCTGCTCTGGCCACCAAGGTACCTCAGCCTCTACATGTAGACTGCTTTCCAGCCAAAGCTTTCTCTCTCTGTTTTTATGGCCTAATTTTCACCAGCCTTAGGGTACTTACAGCACCTTCCCAAGTAGGAGGGTGCCTGGGCAATAAGTTCCCTTGCTCTGGTGTGCTACAGTTCATTGTCTGTCTGTGTACTGACCTCTGACTGTTTTCTGGATTCTTACTCTTCACAGTCTGTGTTTGATCATCATATTAACCCTTCATTGCTGTCCTGACCTCAGATTGTCCCTGACTGTGATTCTGCATGACCCTCCAGGCACCGATATCTCAACTCCCATGGTTCAGCTGTCAATCAGACAGATACTACTCTAAGAAGAAGGAGCATGGTGGTTCTCCTGCAGCAAAGTCCAGATCCTTGTACATGGGTTAAAGGGTTAAAACCAGAGTAATGCCAGGATAATACCCTTAGAAGTATCCCCAAGTCAAATATTCACACCCAATGCCACAGCAGTCAGTGGTTCTGTTCTTGGACAGATTGTTTAAAGTCTGTGATTATGCCACAGCCTGGGAGGAGCGGAGTATAAGAGTGATAATGGCTCTGGCTGTAACAGTCAATCACAGTGTTGATCCTCACTCCAATGCTCCATAGGACCAAGGCAGTAGTTGTAGTTGGGGTGCCCTTGATGTTGCAGGTTTGGTGTAGTGCAGACAGAAGATGTTGGTTTCAATGGCTGGAGTATGGTGTAGGCATCAATATTCAGGCCAGAAGTATAAAACAAATGTCTCTCTTTACTAAAGTGCAGAATAAAAGTTGTTATACAGTATATCCAATGGTATCAAAACATAGTTCCAACAATTCACAAATCTCCACAGAAAGCAATGTATGGATTTGAGTATGGATAGGGGAGTGGAGTACTCTTTCCTGTCTATATACAGTCAGTCTTTGTGCAGAATCTTTGGCAGACAATATTACTTTTTCAATCATGGCTGTAATTTCCAGCTGCTATGTCCATCTCACAGCAACACAGTAATGTCTATCAGCTTTTATCAGCAAACACCTTACTGTCTGACTGCAATGGTCGGCCATGCAGATTCAAGACCTTCTTGGCTTTTTGCATTATCTTTCTCTTTCCTATTTTCTGTAGAAGTGATGAGGTCTTTCACTTAGTAAATAATCATCAGAAAGATCTAGAAAGATCTTCTCTGGATCTTTGGTTCAGTCCTGTGAGGAGTGGAGCACATGGAACTTCCTATCTCTTCCCCTCCTAAAAATCAACACTATTTGAGGACAGGACAGATCCTGCATCCACAACCAACTTCCTGTAGAGGCTGTGTCAGAGTTAGTTAACTCTGTCATTTCCATACATAACCTTACTGGGAATATATGTGGCATAAAATAACATAACATTAGTGTATGGGGTACTGCAAGTATGTCTGACTAATGGAATTTATTTACATCCAGTATATTCTAACAAAACAAAGGAGCACACAATAACTACTACACAGGGAATTAATTGTATCACTTTAGGCAAAAGATTAAAATAATCATTTTCCATTTTATGATGAAGCCAAATACAATCATTGGCAATATCAAACCTTTTCTGCATTCTGTCTTGATTATGATAATGAATTCACTGTCCAATCATAGTAACTCATCTTATGGTCTTAAACAAATAAATGTTAAAAGCCAAAATATTCTATTGCCGTCGACGAGGCAGCCGGATGAGCACATTGTGAGAGCTGTCATTTGTGAGAATTAATAGCAAATCAACAATTTCTGCTGCCCTTTAAGTGAGAAGGAAAAAGAATACAAAAAAGAGCAAAATAAAGAAAAAAGAATCCCATTGCTAATAGATGAAAATGCTCTGCCTTGATTTAAGGAGACAACGGATGATTCCCTCCGAGCTCAAATAGAAGGTGGCAAAGTTCAGTGCACATGATTGAGTGTTCCTATCTCTTCCTTAAGCTGATAGTGGTTTAACTGACTCCAGTAATGTAGGTTGTATAATCAGGAATCCGGACAATGATGTGAATCAAGCTGGAATGGAAGGCGATGTTATGATTAAAGTCAGGTCCGCTGTGGACAGAAGTCATCCACAAAGTTATTGGAAATTGCCCAGGTTGAAAAAGATAAATTGATCTCTTTACATGAGGTAGTCACTCTTATTTCAGGAGGGCACAAATTTGCTAAGTGAGACCCATAAAGCTTGTAAAACACAGCAGAGAACCAGCCAGTGTGCATGTCGTGAAATGACAGGGGTAGGAAATAGCTATTGTTATCACAGTCAACTGTGCTCAAAATTGTCAGGCTCAAAATTGTGTTTGACATGGATATTATTTCTTTTATGGGACAAGAATTGCACTTTTAATAGGCAGAGTATGTTTTCAACTACTGCACAGTTCTAGATTGGAGTTCTATACATAACATGTAGACATCCATTTATAATTTCATTGTAGTCTGTTTTATTGTCATTGCATACACAGGACTTAGCCTCAAAATATTATATTGGGTGAAACAACCTAATATAATATTTTGAAAGAATTAAGAATTATACCCTAATGGCAAGAAGTTGGCTCCAAAGTCAACTCCACATGAGGTTGTCTTCTGCTGGTTCACTGGAGAGGAGACTATTATTTTGTTGTAAATTCTTTATCTCTACAGTTTAACAAGTAAAACAACTAAACCACACATTGCAATATACAATGTAATGCATTTACAATAGTATGTATGTATAATAACAAGGTATTGCCCAAAGTCAATATAAATCAGATAATGAAAGAAACTTTTAAAGGGCTTTTGTCATCAGGTATATTATTGTTAAACTAGCTGACTTTAAAAATGTGCTGAAGCTAACAGTCTTTGTTCCTTCTTTCCATGTGCCTCCGTTTTGGTGAAAAATGAACTTTTATTTTATGAAAATGAGCCTCTAGGAGCAATGGTGGCATTGCCCCTACTTCTAGAGGCTACATTCTGCCTCCTTCAGCCAAACCCTCATCATGTTTATTGACAGTGCCAGGCAATGTTCACCTCATCCTGCCTAGCCCTGTCAATCAACATGATGAGGGTTTGGCTGAAGGAGGCAGAATGTAGCCTCTAGAAGTAAGGGCAACCCCCATATTGCTCCTAGATGCTAATGTGCATAAAATATAAGTTCATTTGCACTAAAACAAAGGCACATAGAAAGAAGGGCTTCAGCTGACAGTAGCATATTTCTAAAGTCAGCGAGTTTAACAATGATGCTTCTAATGACAGAACCCTTTGACAATAAACTGGGTTAGATATGAGAAATTAAGGTAGGGAATATAGTCAGAACCTAGAACATTATTCCAATTATCCCAAGTGTTTAGATATTTGTCATTTTTTTTCTATGTCTTGACCATCAAGGTTTCTCAGAATTGTTAAAGGTTTTTTTAACTAATGTGTCCCCCTTCATTTGGCCTAAAACTATTACATTGATAATGATGACAATGTCCCTACTAGGCAATTGCGCGCTCCCTGCTGTATTTTGGCTTCCGACACTTGATGAATCACATCTTTCGTAATGTATGAGAGTTGTGCCTGTGCAGACAGCAGTTGTAAGCCTCATAAAGGAGATTACATCAGTTAAAAAAAAAAAAAAAAGATGGATAACCCCTTCAATTTTATAAACCTCAGTAAACCACTCTCAGGATCAGAAATTTTGCTGTGTTAGATAAGTTCAAATTTAAGGGGTATGTAATGGCAGATAAATAAGTAAATTTTTTTAGAGTCTGAGCCCAAGTCCACAGCGGGATGCTCTAGTACTCTGGTAAATATTAGAAAAAGTATTTCCGTATTGTGCCTGTTATTTGTGAGAATGCTGCAGGATGCGGCTAGCACTGTGAAGGAAGAGTCTAATGTATTCATGACATGCAGGCTCCCTCCACCCACCTGGGGCTGATTGATAGCCTTCTCCCTATTACTGTTCATAGGGAGAAGGCTGGAGCACAGCTGCATGTCATGAATACATCAGACTCCCCCTTCACAGCGCTGGCCTCACACTGCAACCATTCAACCATGAACGATTACAACTACTAACACTGCAGCTTCAGAATGAATCTAAGATGGATGCCGTCCTTGCTTTTTGATAGGAGGTGGGAGGGTCTGGGAGGGAGACTGATGTACTAGCCCTAAAAAGGGCTTTTTGGGGTGCTGTCAGGACGCTGTCCTTACAGCAGAGATCTGATGAGTCTTTCAGGACTGGAGTGGACACTGAATACACTAGCCTAGCTATCGATTTCCCTATTAAATCAGCAGCAACTACACTGTCCCTCCTCTCACTAAGACTGCAGCTTCTGAATTAATCTAAAATGGATGCTGTCCAGGAGATGGGAGGGAGGGTATGCTGATTGGCTGGAATATAACGTATATTCTAGAAATACAACAATTATTAGGAACTCAGCTCTAAGTTGAATTCGCAATGCGATTAATGCAGTTTATATTAATCGCATTGCGATTAAACTTAGAGCTGAGTTCCTAATGGTTGTTGTATTGCTAGAATATAACGAAGATTGAGAATATAGTGCTATATTCGTTATCTTCGTTATATTTGAGCAATACAACCATTAGGAACTCAGATCTAAGTTGTAATCGCAATTCGAATAATACAGGTTATATTAATCGCATTGCGATTTACAATTACTAACAGTGCAGCTTCAGAATGAATCTAAGATGGATGCTGTCCTTGCGTTTAGATAGGAGGTGGGAGGGTCTGGGAGGGAGGGTATGCTGATTGGCCAGAATGTGTCTGCTGACTGTGAGGTACAGGGTCAAAGTTTACTCAATGATAAAGGATAGGGGCGAACGCGAACATCGAATATGTTCGCCCGCCACGGCGGACGCGAACAAGCTATGTTGCCGGCGAATAGTTCGGGCCATGTCTATTGCTCACTATATGAATAACCACCGACCTATGCGCACTCCTGTGGTCCAAGCCACTAGAGAGGCCAGTGCCTTTTCCTACAGTGTGCAAGCACGGCCACTGCTGCTAGATTGCAGGTTGTGCTAACATACATAGACTGTGATAGATATGAAGAGATTTTGGCTGTAGGCTAAGACCACATAGAGTTTGTTGTCTGTTAAAACTATGGGACACATTTATTAAGACCGCGATCTAGATGCCGGTCTTAATTGTGCCTTCGCTGCTAGAGAAAACATACATAAATGAGCCCCTATATTTGTAGTGCCAAATTGACAGTTTACCATGAGTTTTTTAGAAAATAATTCAAATGGTGACAATCTATATGGGTGCTCTTCCTGCTGTCATTTATGCAAAAATATGCCACTGCTCCAGCTTAGAGAATTGCCAGTATTACTATGAGTTAAAGAAACAAAATGACCAAGGTATGGTAATCAATGGAATGTATTTATTTACTAGCATGTGGCCATAGTCATGCCATGGGAGAAAAAAATACTTAAAAAAACACCTGAAGGGAGCATGCAGGTCCTCATAGGCATGTGTAGGTGCAAAGATCTTGGTTAGCAAGGTGACGGCCAAAGCATTATTTTAAAAAAAGGGTAACAAAGTATACTTGGCTCAAAGTTATTGATAGATTCTGATCCACTAGATGACACATTGATTAGAATAAGGGACAAGGACAATGATGAGCCTTCACTAGTGTTCAACCTCAAGGGGCCCACATACTAACTCTGCATAATAGAGGCTCTTTACCGCATACAGTCTGCCCCTGCAGATTCTTTAAGCATTTTTAGGGGCAACCTCATTTCTTTTTTTAAATCCCTCAATAGGATATATTTAACCCCATGTCTTTTCTGTGTAGCCTGGACAACCCCTTTAAACCAGTGTGTGGGTAAAGGAAGATTCACAAATTATTACATCTTTCCATATAATAATTATATCCTTCCCAGTACCAAAATCTATCATTCATGAGCAGTTAAATAGGACAATTTTCTTCCCAAGATATTTGCCTAATGATACTATAATTTCTGCAGAATTATAGGTTTCCATTGAAAAAGGATGTTGTATGCATGAATAAACTGTGTTCTCTGGAAGGTTTGTGAAATATATAATTCAATAGCTAAGTAATCTTTCAGATAAGATGTGATTCCCACTAATGGCACCTCCTTTGCAAAGAGGCATCATAAAAAAAAAAAAAAACTTATGGTTATATATAATATTACACTCTGCACATGGGATTTCTGAAAATCCTTACTTAGGGGGATTGTCTGACTTAGACAACGCATTCTCAATTACCTTAGTACTGACCCCATTTAGAAATTTGATGTACATGTACAGACGCGTAGCTAATGGCTCATGGGCCCTGGTGCAAGAGTTCAGCTTGGGCCCCCCTTCCCTCAGTGCCTTGTGTGTCTTCTTATGCGGCACAAGGGTCTTTGGGCCCCCTCAGGCTCCTGGGCCCGGTAGCGACTGCTACCTCTGCACCCCCTATAGCTACGCCCATGTACATGTATAATAATGCCTGTAGAGGTGTACATAGCAGGTGCTTGCTGTTTTATACATTCCACCCCTGAGATTGGAGAAAACGGTAATCTCAGCCATTCAACCCCTCAGATGAGAGAGTCAATGGAGGGACAGGGGGGTCCCTCTGTCCCCCTGATCAGTCCTCACTGTGATGCAATTGAGGGGTGACAATCCTCAGACCTACCATTGTAATAGTTTTATTAAGCCCTGCCAGAGGCATGGCTTAATAGCACAATACACTGCAATGCAAGTTATCAAGTATCACATGTTCAAGTGCAAATTAGAAAAATATTTTAAATTATTAAAAAAATCCCTGTTTTACCATATATGATATAAAAAATAAGCAAAAAAAATAAGCAAAGCTGTAATTGATATCACCATGACCATCACCAAAGAACTGCTGGTTTTTGGTCATCTCACCTCCCAAAAATGGATTAAAAAAATTATCAAAAGTTCATTGTACCCCAAAAATGATTAATAAACATTGGAGCTCTTTCTAGCCATTACACAGGTCTGTCGGCAGAAAAAATAAAACAGACAAAAAGTTCCTATTTATAGAGTGCGACCAAACAAAATTTTTATCCCAATTAAAACGGTTTTAGAGAGTCACTGTACTTTCACACAATTAAATTTCATTTAATAGAGAATGGTGTAACTAGAAATTTCAAAACTTCATTAACCACTTCAGCCCCCCTAGCTTAAACACCCTTAATGACCAGGCCACTTTTTACAATTCTGCACTACACTACTTTCACCGTTTATTGCTCCGTCATACAACTTACCACTAAAATGAATTTTACCTCCTTTTCCTCTCACTAATAGAGCTTTCATTTGGTGGTATTTCATTGCTTCTGACATTTTTACTTTTTTTGCTATTAATCAAAAATTACCGAAATTTTTGCAAAAAAACTGCATTTTTCACTTTCTGTTGTATTTTTTTTTTTTTTAAAAAGAACTACATTTCAATTTTCGCAAAATTTCTTGTTCTATATGTCTTTGATTAAAAAAAATCCAATAAGTGTATATTTATTGGTTTGGGTAAAAGTTATAGTGTTTACAAACTATGGTGCAAAAAAGTGAATTTCCGCATTTTGAAGCAGCTCTGACTTTCTGAGCACCTGCCATGTTTCTTCAGGTGCTAGAATGTCAGGATAGTATAAATACCCCCCAAATGACACCATTTTAGAAAGAAGACACCCCAAAGTATTCGTGGAGGGGCATGGTAAGTTCATGTATCATTTTCACAAGTTAGCGGAAAATGACACTTTCTGAGGAAAAAAAAATAATAATAAAGCTTCCATTTCTGCTAACTTCTGGCAAAAAAAAAAATCTCCCACGGACTCACTATGCCCCTCAGTGAATACCTTGGGGTGTCTACTTTCCGAAATGGGGTCATTTGTGGGGTGTGTTTACTGTTCTGGCATTTTGGGCGGGGCTAAATTGTGAGCAGCCATGTAAAAGCTAAAGGTACTCGTTGGAATTTGGGCCCCTTTGCGCACCCAGGCTGCAAAAAAGTGTCACACATGTGGTATCGCCGTACTCAGGAGAAGTAGGGCAATGTTATTTGGGGTGTATTTTTACATATGCCCATGTTAGGTGAGAGAAATATCTCTGTAAACTGACAACTTTGTATAAAAAAAATTTAAATAGTTGTCATTTACAGAGATATTTCTCACACCCAGCATGGGTATATGAAAAAATACACCCCAAAACACATTTCCCTACTTCTCCTGAGTACGGCCATACCACATGTATGACACTTTTTTGCAGCCTGGGTGCGCAAAGGGGCCCAAATTCCATGAGTACCTTTAGGATTTCACAGGGCATTTTTACGCTTTTAGATTCCAGACTTCTTCTCACGCTTTAGGGGCCCCTAAAATGCCAGGACAATATAAATACCCCACAAGTCACCCCATTTTAGAAAGAAGACACCCGAAGGTATTCCGTGAGGGGTATGGTGAGTTCATGTAAAAAAAATTTTTTTTTCACAAGTTAGTGAAATATGAGACTTTGTAAAAAACAAAACAAATTAAAAAATAAAATATCAATTTCCGCTAACTTGTGCCAAAAAAAAAAATTCTGTGAACTCGAGATGCCCCTCACGGAATACCTTGGGGTGTCTTCTTTCCAAAATGGGATCACTTGTGGGGTATTTACACTGCCCTGGCATTTTAGGGAACCTAAAGCGTGAGAATCCAAATGCGTAAAAATGCCCTGTGAAATCCTAAAAGGTACTCATTGGAATTTGGGCCCCTTTGTGCATCTTGGCTGCAAAAAAGTGTCACACATGTGGTATCGCCATACTCAGGAGAAGTAGGGCAATGATTTTTGGGGTGTATTTTTATATATACCCATGCTGGGTGAGAGAAATATCTCTGTAAATGACAACTTTTTAAAAATGTTTATACAAAGTTGTCAATTTACAGAGATATTTCTCTCACACAGCATGGGTATATGTAAAAATACACCCCAAAACACATTGCCCTACTTCTCCTGAGTACGGCGATACCACATGCGTGATACTTTTTTGCAGCCAAGATGTGCAAAGGGGCCCAAATTCCAATGAGTACCTTTTAGGAGGGCATTTTTATGCATTTTTCTTCTCTTGCTTTAGGGCCCCTAAAATGCCAGGGCAGTATAAATACCCCACATGTGACCCCATTTTGGAAAGAAGACACCCCAAGGTATTCCGTGAGGGGCATGGTGAGTTCATAGAAGATTTTTTTTTTTGGCACAAGTTAGCGGAAATTTATTTTTTATTGTTTTTTCTCACAAAGTCTCCCTTTCTGCTAACTTTTGACAAAAAGGTAAATTTTTAATGGACTCACTATGCCCCTCAGCGAATACCTTGGGGTGTCTTCTTTTCAAAATGGGGTCATTTGTGGGGTGTTTGTACTGTTCTGGCATTTTGGGTGGGGCTAAATTGTGAGCAGCCATGTAAAAGCTAAAGGTACTTGTTGGAATTTGGGCCCCTTTGCACACCTAGGCTGCAAAAAAGTGTCACTCATGTGGTATCGCCGTACTCAGGAGAAGTAGGGCAATGTGTTTTGGTGTGTATTTTTACATATACCCATGTTGGGTGAGAGAAATATCTCTGTAAACTGACAACTTTGTATAAAAAAATTTAAAAAGTTGTCGTTTACAGCGATATTTCTCACACAAAGTATGGGTAGATATAAAAATACACCCCAAAACACATTGCCCTACTTCTCCTGAGTACGGCGATACCACATGTGTGACACTTTTTTGCAGTCAAGATGCGCAAAAATGCCCAAATTCCCATGAGTACCCAATAGTTTTTTTTTTTACGGTGTTCACCTGAAGGGTTAGGTCATGTGGTATTTTTATAGAGCAGGTCGTTAAGGACGTTGAAATATCCAATATGTGTACTTTTTTTATTTATTTAGGTTTTACACAATAATATTATTTTTGAAACAAAACAAAAAATCATGTTTTAGTGTCATGTTTAGTCTGAGAGCCATAGTTTTTATATTCTTTGGGCGATTGTCTTAGTTAGGGTCTCATTTTGTGCAGAATGAGATGACTGTTTGATTGGTATGATTTTGGGGTGTGGATGACTTTTTGATAGCTTGGTATTACACTTTTTCTGATGTAAGGTGACAAAAAATGGCTTTTTTGACACCGTTTTTTTTTTTATGGTGTTCATCTGAGGGGTTAGGTCATGTGGTATTTTTATAGAGCAGGGGGTTTTACACAATAATATAATTTTTGAAAAAAAAATCATGTTTTAGTGTCTCCATAGTCTGAGAGCCTTAGTTTTTGTATTCTTTGGGCGATTGTCTTAGATAGGGTCTCATTTTTTGCAGAATGAGATGTCTGTTTGACTGGTATGATTTTGGGGTGTGTATGACTTTTTGATTGCTTGGTATTACACTTTTTCTGATTTAAGGTGACAAAAAAAATGTCTTTTTTGACTCCGTTTTTTTTTTTACGGTGTTCATCTGAGAGGTTAGGTCATATTTTTATAGAGCAGGTCGTTACGGACATGGTGATACATATTATGTATACTTTTTATTTATTTATTTAAGTTTTACACAATAATATCATTTTTGTCTCCATAGTCTGAGAGCCATAGATTTTTCAGTTTTTAGGCGAATGCTTTAGGTTGGGTAAAATTTTTGCGGGATGAGATAAGATTAGGTTGTCACTATTTTGGGGTGCATATGACTTTTTGATCGCTTGCTATTACACTTTTTGTTATGTAAGGTGACAAAAAATGGTTTTTGACATCATTTTTATTTTTATTTTTTACGGTGTTTTCCTGAGGGGTTACGTCATGTGACATTTTTATAGAGCTGGTTGATACGGACGCGGCGATACATAATATGTCTACTTTTATTTTTTGTTGTATTTTTTACCAATTTTTATTTTTTTTTTACTTTATTTTGGGAAATGGGTGCTTTTTTTTACTTGAAACTTTAATTTTTTTTTTTACTTTTTTTTTTTACTTCTTTTTTTCACTTTATATTTTGTCCCACTATGGGACTTCAAGATTTTAGGGTCTGATCCCTGTTTCAATTCAGCACAATACATCTGTATTGCGCTGTATTGACCTGTTAGTGTCTTACACTGTAAGATGCTAACAGTTGCCTAGGAGACCAAGCCCTGGGGCTTGAGCTGTTGGGCAGCTTATTAACCCTAGGATGAGAATGCTCGTCTTAGTGCATTAAGTAGCCAGATGTTCCTGGGTTCCTAGGTCCTGGAGGGGTTAAGCCTATACTGGCAACCTCATCCCTCATCCCCACCCACAAGTAATACCAAGTTGTTTCACTTGTGTACTTGGTTTATGCACAGTAAATTTTGCTCTCCATGTATGTTTGTTTGTTGGTTTTTTAATTGCGGCAATAGATGAGCAAAATTTTCAAAAATTCAATTCATTCACATTGCCAAATAAAAAAAAAAAACATTTGCTACGTTCCTAATAAATCTGTCACGAAGCACCTTAAATTTGCTATAGCCCTGCCTATAAGGAGAGTGTATCTCAGTGTAAATCACTGTGCATTGCAGCAACATGCATAGCTAGTCATTTCTGGTAGTAAATCAGGACGTGGACGTGCAACGTCGTGAAGGTCACCAACAGTTCTAGCTAACCCCTAGCTAAAGCAAAAAAAAAAGCATACAGTCTTTAGTAAAAGAACAAAAATCATTGTGCTTGTGCACCCCTGCAAGACCTGTGTTCCAATTTATAGAGCTGGTTGATACGGACGCGGCGATACATAATATGTCTACTTTTATTTTTTGTTGTATTTTTTACAAATTCATTTTTTTTTTTTACTTTATTTTGGGAAATGGGTGCTTTTTTTTTTACTTGAAACTTAATATTTTTTTTTTTTACTTTTTTTTTACTTCTTTTTTTCACTTTATATTTTGTCCCACTATAGGACTTCAAGATTTCAGGGTCTGGTCCCTGTTTCAATTCAGCACAATACATCTGTATTGCGCTGTATTGAACTGTTAGTGTCTTACACTGTAAGACACTAACAGTTGCCTAGGAGACCAAGCCCTGGGGCTGGATCTCCTGGGCTTCCGTATCTGGCAGTCCCAATGCCTGTTCAAGGCATTGCGGCTGCCATAGCAACCATCGGGTCCCCGTCACCGCAGTACGGGGACCCGATCGGATGTAGAAACTGCCGCAAACTTCCTTTATGCCGTGGTCAGCGCACCTGTGGCAAACAGGTGGTTAATCCACCTGCATCGGTGTTTTCACTGACGCTTGCGGATACTGCAGGGGTCCGGCTGTCAGTATCAGCCGGCCCCTGCTGCTGATCGCGGCAGGAGCTGTTGGGCAGCTTATTAACCCTAGGATGAGAATGCTCGTCTTAGTGCATTAAGTAGCCAGATGTTCCTGGGTTCCTAGGTCCTGGAGGGGTTAAGCCTATACTGGCAACCTCATCCCTCATCCCCACTCACAAGTAATACCAAGTTGTTTCACTTGTGTACTTGGTTTATGCACAGTAAATTTTGCTCTCCATGTATGTTTGTTTGTTTTTTAATTGCGGCAACAGATGAGCAAAATTTTCAAAAATTCAATTCATTCACATTGCCAAATTTAAAAAAAAACATTTGCTACGTTCCTAATAAATTTGTCACGAAGCACCTTAAATTTGCTATAGCCCTGCCTATAAGGAGAGTGTATCTCAGTGTAAATCACTGTGCATTGCAGCAACATGCATAGCTAGTCATTTCTGGTAGTAAATCAGGACGTGGACGTGCAACGTCGTGAAGGTCACCAACAGTTCTAGCTAACCCCTAGCTAAAGCAAAAAAAAAGCATACAGTCTTTAGTAAAAGAACAAAAATCATTGTGCACCCCTGCAAGACCTGTGTTCCAATTTATAGAGAAACATAGAAACATAGAAACATAGAATGTGTCGGCAGATAAGAACCATTTGGCCCATCTAGTCTGCCCAATATACTGAATACTATGAATAGCCCCTGGCCCTATCTTATATGAAGGATGGCCTTATGCCTATCCCATGCATGCTTAAACTCCTTCACTGTATTTGCAGCTACCACTTCTGCAGGAAGGCTATTCCATGCGTCCACTACTCTCTCAGTAAAGTAATTCTTCCTGATATTACTTTTAAACCTTTGCCCCTCTAATTTAAAACTATGTCCTCTTGTAGCAGTTTGTCTTCTTTTAAATATTCTCTCCTCTTTTACCGTGATGATTCCCTTTATGTATTTAAAAGTTTCTATCATATCCCCTCTGTCTCTTCTTACTTCCAAGCTATACATTTTAAGGTCCTTTAACCTTTCCTGGTAAGTTTTGTCCTGCAATCCATGTACTAGTTTAGTAGCTCTTCTCTGAATATCCTTCTGCAGATATGGTCTCCAGTACTGCACACAATACTCCAAATTAGGTCTCACTAGTGCTCTGTAGAGTGGCCCGAGCACCTTCTACTGTTAATGCCTCTCCCTATACACCCAAGCATTCTGCTGGCATAACCTGCTGCTCTATGACATTGTCTGCCCACCTTTAGGTCGTCTGATATAATGACCCCTAAATACCTTTCCTCAGATACTGAGGTTTGTACTGTATCACTGATTTTATATTCTGCTCTTGGGTTTTTACGCCCCAGGTGCATTATCTTGCACTTATCGACATTAAATTTTAGTTGCCAGATTTTTGACCATTCCTCTAGTTTTCCTAAATCCTTTTCCATTTGGTGTATCCCTCCAGGAACATCAACCCTGTTACAAATCTTTGTGTCATCAGCAAAAAGACACACCTTACCATTGAGGCCTTCTGCAATTTCGCTGATAAAGATATTAAACAATATGGGTCCCAGAACAGATCCCTGAGGTACCCCACTGGTAACAATACCATGGTCTGAATATACTCTATTGACTACAACCCTCTGTTTTCTGTCCTTCAGCCACTGCCTTATCCATTCAACAATATGTGAGCTCAAGCTCAAAGACTGCAGTTTATTGATAAGCCTTCTATGTGGGACAGTATCAAATGCCTTACTAAAGTCCAGATAAGCGATGTCTACTGCACCTCCGCCATCTATTATTTTAGTCACCCAATCAAAAAGTCAATAAGATTAGTTTGACATGATCTCCCTGAAGTAAACCCATGCTGTTTTTTATCAATCAACCCATGGGTTTTTAGATGTTCCACAATCCTCTCCTTGAGTATGGTTTCCATTAAT
Organism: Bufotes viridis; assembly: GCA_033119425.1. NCBI lineage: Eukaryota > Metazoa > Chordata > Amphibia > Anura > Bufonidae > Bufotes > Bufotes viridis. The sequence goes on along the minus strand of CM065591.1, from coordinate 40,256,066 downwards.
TTCCCCACTATTGATGTCAGGCTTACTGGCCTATAGTTGCCTGATTCCTCTCTACTACCTTTCTTGTGAATTGGCACAACGTTTGCTAATTTCCAATCTTCTGGGACGACACCTGTTACCAGTGATTGGCTAAATAAATCTGATCTGATAGAGCTGGTTGATACGGACGCGGCGATACCTAATATGTCTACTTTTTTCTTTTGTATTTTTTACAAATTAATTTATTTTTTTTACTTTATTTTGGGAAATGGGTGCTTTTTTTTTTACTTGAAACTTAAATTTTTTTTTTTTTACTTTTTTTTTACTTCTTTTTTTCACTTTATATTTTGTCCCACTATGGGACTTCAAGATTTCAGGGTCTGATCCCTGTTTCAATTCAGCACAATACATCTGTATATTGAACTGTTAGTGTCTTACACTGTAAGACGCTAACAGTTGCCTAGGAGCAAGCCCTGGGGCTGGATCTCCTGGGCTTCCGTATCTGGCAGTCCCAATGCCTGTTCAAGGCATTGGGGCTGCCATAGCAACCATCGGGTCCCCGTCACCGCAGCACGGGGACCCGATGGGATGTAGAAACTGCCGCAAACTTCCTGTATGCCGTGGTCAGCACAACTGCGGCAAACAGGTGGTTAATCCACCTGCATCGGTGTTTTCACTGATGCTTGCGGATACTGCAGGGGTCCGGCTGTCAGTATCAGCCCGGCCCCTGCTGCTGTTCGCGGCAGGAGCTGTTGGGCAGCTTATTAACCCTAGGACGAGAATGCTCGTCTTAGTGCATTAAGTAGCCAGATGTTCCTGGGTTCCTAGGTCCTGGAGGGGTTAAGCCTATACTGGCAACCTCATCCCTCATCCCCACTCACAAGTAATACCAAGTTGTTTCACTTGTGTACTTGGTTTATGCACAGTAAATTTTGCTCTCCATGTATGCTTGTTTGTTTTTTAATTGTGGCAATAGATGAGCAAAATTTTCAAAAATTCTATTCATTCACATTGCCAAATTTTAAAAAAACATTTGCTACGTTCCTAATAAATTTGTCGCGAAGCACCTTAAATTTGCTATAGCCCTGCCTATAAGGAGAGTGTATCTCAGTGTAAATCACTGTGCATTGCAGCAACATGCATAGCTAGTCATTTCTGGTAGTAAAACAGGACGTGGACGTGCAACGTCGTGAAGGTCACCAACAGTTCTAGCTAACCCCTAGCTAAAGCAAAAAAAAAGCATACAGTCTTTAGTAAAAGAACAAAAATCAGTGTGCACCCCTGCAAGACCTGTGTACCAATGACACTTTGGAACAAAAGAACAAAAGAAATAGTGGATTACAAAAACAGGTTCTTTTATGCAAGCTCATGCTTTTTAATCACCTCTGTTAGTGTAAATCGATTGTGCATCAGTATTAGGCTCAGTTCACACTACCCTCATTTGGTTAGTTATAGGTCAAAAACACAGAAGAGGTGCAGATCTTTTCATGATACCTTATCTGAGAGTAGGATTGGCTCTTGATTCTGGCTCACCATACAGTAATTTCTCGAATTAACTGACCAAATAACTGTAGTGTGAACTTAGCCTTACAGGTCAATGTTAGCATCAGGTATAATGTACTTAACCAAGTAGTGGCCAAAGATTCCACTAGAGAGTGAAAGAGCGGTCTCATTTTATACCATCTCCTTTTTCCACATAGATTGATAGATAGCCTGATCTGTTAGTCACAGATTCTACTAAAGTGGGAAAGAGCTGTTTCATTTCACAGTTTGGGGGGTGTCCACGTTGATTGCTAGATAAACTGTTCTGTGGAAAAGAGCTGTCTCATTTTAAACCATCTGCTGCATCCATATAGATTGATAGATAAGCTATTTTGTTAGCCACTCATGTAAGTAGTGGCCCAGTCACACAGTGGGGAGGGTGTCAGCAAGAAGTTTGTGTTGGTGTCACTGTTTATATTTCCATTCTTGTGATCCGTCAGAAGAACAACCGAAAAAACGGATCCTCACTTTTTAGCATCTGCCTTAGTATTTCTAATGCAAAAACAGGAGTGGGTTTAAAACAGACATGACGTGAAGGGAATATTTGCATGTTTTCTGTGTTTTGGACCCACTTCTATTTTTTGGCTTCCAAATCATGATGAGATCCTGATGACCGTGTGATTGAGGCCTTATAGATGCTGCAAAGACAAGATCCATTGTGTTTTTCATTTTTCGGTTCTTCTAACGGATCAGAAGAAGGGTAAAATAAACAGTGATGTTAACAAGGCTAATCAGGGACACTAGTAGCTCCAGAACAGACTGGTGAGGGTGGCAACAGCAGGAGAAGTCAACATAGTGGTCCAGTATCACAGTGGGGAGAGTGACAACAGCATGGGGAGTCAACATAGAGGGACAGTCACAGAATGGAGAGAGTGACAACAGTATTAAGAGTCAAGAGAATGGCCAAGTATCAGAGTGTGGAGGGTGGAAACCGCATGAGGAGTCAACATAGTGGCCCAGTCTCAGAGTAGGGGGGTATTACCTGGCCAAGTTGCTGTTGTGTCTGCGCAGGAACCACATTTACCCAGTGAGCCATAAAGGAAATATATTGTCCTTGACCATGGTTACAGCTCCACATGTTGGCGTTGCCACTAACTGTACCAGACACAGACAGGCTCCACGACTACCCCACCTTCTGCTGTACATACGTATGCAGGGCTGATACAGCTTTTTTAAAGAAGTAGTGACGGCTTAGGACTCTCCATTTTGGCTCATCTTATTTCTCTTATGTGTGCAGAGTCAACCACATGAAAATGGAGGGATTATAGTATCAGCAACTTGGCCAGGACCACATTAAGCTTCTGCGCCGTTGGATAAGTTCACGAATTCTGTTATTTTTTTTGCAATCACCTCGTGGATCAATAGCTGGTGAAACGCGTGATGAGGAGGAGGAGCATCAGGACCAGTTGACGATAGAAAGGAAACACAACTCCGTTCTGCTAAATGGTGGAGCCCTTAATGCTGGAAAAGGGTTGCGGGCCGCTTGGAAATGTGTCAGGCTTTACCACTACATTAGTGCCATGGTTGGGCAACACTGGCACCCAGGCCATGCTTCACTTTCTGTCCACAGATCCTACATATGGCCACGCTGACATCTTACAGAAACCTGATGACAAGTTTTCACACCGGGGAGAATGACATTTTATCATCTGTGATGACTGCCTGCCGATGCACCGCTAGTTCTTCAAGTTGTTTCTGAACACATAGGCTCCTGAGTAGCAAACAGTCTACCCGAGGCATGTTTGGCTCCAGATCTCATACTTCTGCAACCTACTGGCTCAAGGCCTCGCTTGCCCCTGCTGGCTCAGACACCCCTGTGAGATGGGGAAACAGCTCTTATTGTTGAACACTTTTTGTGTGGATTAAATTAAATGTTCTGGACTGAAGTTCTGCTGTTTGGCCACAAGATGCCACTGTTTCCTAGGCATAGCTGACTGACTGCATATACATATTTCCATATTCATGAGAGGTAGGGTTGCCAGGCTGAAGGAGAAAGAGGAAGTCACAATATTGGAAGGACACAGAGACACAGAGAGCAGTGAATTCATTCACATCCAAGCGTGGGATCAATATTTTGCGACCACCGCTACAGTCAAGTTAAACTGATCGCTGTTCAGGAGTCAGGACTCAGATTCTGCCCAAGGGACAGAAGACTTCTGCCAGGAGTGCTGATGAGAGCTGAGGAACAAACTACCTGCTCTGCTGTACCGCATGTTTGTTGAATAGACTGCTTGTTCGGTTCAGAGTCATCAGTGGAGACAGAGCAGACCCGAGTCGGTAAGATCGTGCACTCACCTCATTTCAATATTGGCGCCTAGAGACTAGACCAGGCCTGTGATTAGGTAGTTAGGGTCTCTGTTCGTGTCCAAAAAGTGTTTCTGCTGTTCAGAAAAGGACTCCATAATAAAAAGAGACATTGCACAGTTGAGAGCTGATAGACAGCTCACCGGCTCAAACCAGCTTAGCGTTTTGCGCAGGAGTAATACGCAGGCACGTGCCATAGGACCAATTACGGGAGGGGAATATTGAGGTTTACATAGTAACATAGTACATAAGGCCGAAAAAAGACATTTGTCTATTCAGTTCGGCCTGTCATTCTGCAAGTTGATCCAAAGGAAGGCAAAAAAATACTTGTGAAGTAGAAGCCAATTTTCCCCACTTAAGGGAAATAAAAAATTCCATCCCGACTCCAGGCAATCAGAATAACTCCCTGGATCAAGGACCCATCTCTAGTAGCTATAACCTGTAATATTATTACACTCCAGAAATACATCCAGGCCCCTCTTGAATTCCTTTATTGTACTCACCATCACCACCTCCTCAGGCAGAGAGTTCCATAGTCTCACTGCTCTTACCATAAAGAATCCCCCTCTATGTTTGTGTACAAACCTTTCCTCCAGACGCAGAGGATGTCCCCTTGTCACAGTCCTGGGGATAAATAGATGATGGGAGAGATCTCTGTACTGACCCCTGATATATTTATACATAGTTATTAGATCTCCCCTCAGTCGTCTTTTTTCTAAAGTAAATAACCCTAATTTTGATAACCTTTCAGGGTACTGTAGTTGCCCCATTCCAGTTATTACTTTAGTTGTCCTCCTCTGAACCCTCTCCAGCTCTGCTATGTCTGCCTTGTTCACAGGAGCCCAGAACTGTACACAGTACTCCATGTGTGGTCTGACTAGCGATTTGTAAAGTGGTAGGACTATGTTCTCATCACGGGCATCTATGCCCCTTTTGAGGCAATCCATTATCTTATTGGCCCTGGCAGCAGCTGCCTGACACAGTTTTTGCAGCGTAGTTTGCTTCTTATTAAAATTCCTAGATCCTTTTCCATGTCAGTGTTACCGAGTGTTTTACCATTTAGTATGTAGTGTTTTTTCCTTCCCATGTTCATAACCTTACATTTGTCTCCAATCTATCCAATCTATCCTATTTGTCTCCAATCTATCCAGATCCCTCTGTAGCAGTACGGTATATTGTCCTCTTCAGTGTTAATTACTTTACACAGTTTAGTTTCATCTGCAAAAATAGATATTTTACCATGCAAGCCTTCTACAAGATCATTAATAAATATATTGAAGAGAATAGGGCCCAATACTGACCCCTGAGGTACCCCACTAGTGACAGTTACCCAATCTGAGTGTGTAGCATTAATACCCAGCCCCTGTTTTCTATCACTCAGCCAGTTACTTACCCACTTACAGACATTTTCTCCCAGTCCGAGCATCCTCATTTTATATACTAACCTTTTATGAGGTACAGTGTCAAATGCTTTGGAGAAGTCTAGATATACGACATCCATTGATTCGCTGCTGCTAAGTCTAGAACTTACCTCCTCATAGAAACTGATTAAATTAGTTTAGCATGACCGATCCCTCATGAAGCCATGCTGATATGACGTTATTTGCTTATTTCCGTTGAGATCCTCTAAGATACCGTATTTTTCGCCATATAAGACGCACTTTTTTTCCCCCAAAAGTGGGGGGGAAATGGCAGTGCGTCTTATATGGCGAATACTACCATTTTCCTATAGCTGAAGCCGATACATCGCACAGCCTGCGATGTATCAGCATGGAAGGAGGAGGGGGCGGAGCCTGGCAACACGCGGCGGGCGGCCCGCCGCTCACAGCGTGACTGCTTGTATAACATTTATAATCTTTAATCATGTCCCCTTATTCCCTATAATCTCAGTACAGTAGCGCTCTGCTAACCTGCTATAACGATCCTCTAGCAGGCAGAGCGGTGCGGCGCAGGCTGGTGTAACGTCCTCACTGACGCCATCTGCCTGCTCCTCCTGCTTCATTCATAAAGTGAAAGGAGCAGGCAGATGACGTCAGTGAGGACGTTACACACCAGCCTGCCGCCGCACCGCTCTGCCTGCTAGAGGATCGTTATAGCAGGTTAGCAGAGCGCTACTGTCCTGGGCTTTTAGGAAATAAGGGGACATAATTAAAGATTTTAAATGTTATACAAGCAGTCACGCTGTTAGCCATGTGTTGCCAGGCTCCGCCCCTAAGCAGCCATGGGCCAGATGTTTTAGAAAAGGGGCACCTGTGGATGACACTGTATTGGGTGATCTGTGGATGACACATATAGCATAAGATGCTATATATGTGTCATCCACAGATCCAATCCATTACAGTGTCATTCATAAATGCCCCCATCACAGTGCTATCCACAGATCCCCCCATCACAGTGCTATCCACAGATCCCCCATCACAGTGCTATCCACAGATCCCCCCATCACAGTGCTATCCACAGATCCCCCCATCACAGTGCCATCCACATCTCCCCCACATAACAGTGCCATCCACAGATCCCCCCCATAATACTGTCATGCACAGACCACCATTACTTCAAAAGCACACCTTTTGGTTAAAAATATTTTTTTTCTTATTTTTCTCCTCAAAAACCCAGGTGCGTCTTATAGGCCGGTGCGTCTTATAGGGCGAAAAATACGGTAGTTTATTTCAGAAAACCTTCAAACAGTTTACCCACAACAGATGTTAAACTTACTGGCCTATAGTTTCCAGGCTCTGTATTTGGACCCTTTTTGAATAATGGCACCACATTTTGTGGTGTGCCTATGTGCCAATCTTGTGGAACATTCCTTGTCAGTATAGAGTCCGCAAGTATCAGAAATAAGGGTCTGGCTATGACATCACTTAATTCCCTTAGGATACAGGGGTGTATGCCAACCGGTCCTGGCGATTTGTCTATTTTAATCTTTTTAAGTCGTTGTTGTACTTCTTCCTGGGTCAGACAGGGCACTTTTAATGGGGAATTTATTTTTACATTCAGCATTTCATCTGACAGTTTATTCTCATCAGTGAATACAGTGGAGAAAAAAATATTTAACAGCTTTGCTTTCTCCTCGTTGCTCTCTGCAACACCCCCCTCATTATTCTTTAAAGGGCCAACACTTTTAGATTTATAATTTTTAACATTTATATAATTGAAGTACATTTTAGGGTTAGACTCTCTTTGGCAACTAGTTTGGGCGTTTTTATTTGTTTTTTACATGTTCTGATTTTTTACTTATAGTTTTTCAGTGCTTCCTCTCTAACCTCTGTTTTAGTGATTTATATGCTTTCTTTTTGTCATTTATTGCTTTCTTTACAGTTCTATTTATCCACATTGGTTTCTTTTTGTTCCTTAACCTTTTATTCCCATGTATGTACCTCTCACAATGAAGATATTAGGATGCTTTTAAAGATATCCAATTTTGTGGCTGTATTTTAATTTTTGAGGACTTTGTCCCAGTTAGTTAGGCCTATTGCCTCTCTTAGTTGGTTAAATTTAGCTTTTTTGAAGTTTGGTATTTTTGTTACTCCCTGTAGAAATGCTCTTTTGAATGATAATTGGAAGGTTATTACTTTATGGTCACTATTTCCCAGGTGTCCCCCGACCTGCACATCTGTTGTTCTCCCAGGTCTATTGGTTAATACTAAGTCCAGTATGGCCGTCCCTCTAGTCGGGTACTGAACCAGTTGGGAAAGCTAAATGTCTTTGGTTATTGCCAAGAACCTATTTCCTTTATGCGATGTACAGCTTTCAGTTTCCCAGTCTATATCTGGGTAGTTGAAGTCCCCCATAATAACCACCTCATTATGATTTGCCGCCTCGTCTATCTCGTTTAGTAATAGATTTTCTGTGGAATCTGGTATATTAGGTGGTTTATAGTAAACTCCTATTAGTAATTTATTTTTGTTTTTTGCTTCATGTATCTCCACCCACAGTGACGCCACATGTTCATGTCCCTCACTTAGACAAGACTTTACATAAAGGCAGAGCCCCCCCCCCCCCCTTTCCGGTTTTGACGATCCTTTCTAAACAGACTGTAACCCTGTACATTAACTGCCCAGTCATAGCTATCATCCAGCCATTTCTCCGTTATTACAACTATGTCGTAGTCCTCCTCACACATCACTAATTCCAGTTCCCCAGTTTTGTTAGTCAGGCTTCTGGCATTAGTATACATACAATTGAGAGGTTTATATATATTTTTAACACTACACCTTTCTTTCTGAACTGTTCTAGTTCCTCCTTCTATTCCTCCCCCAGTTCCACTACCTTGCCCCCGGTCTCTATCTGCACTATCTTCTCTTCTTATAATGTAATTACCCTCCTCCCCAGTCCATAGTTTAAAAACTCCTCCAACCTTCTAGCCATCTTTCTCCCCAACACAGCTGCCCCTTCCCCATTGAGGTGCAGCCCGTCCCTACGATAGAGCCTGTAGCCGACAGAAAAGTCACCAGTTTTTGAGCCACTTGTTAATCTTCCTAATCTCCTACTGCTTTTCTTGTGTGGCTCGCGGTACAGGCAGTATTTCGGAAAACACTACCTTTGAGGTCCTTGCTTTTGACCTAAAGCCCTGAAATAATTTTTAAGGACTCTCCACCTACCTCTAACTTTGTCATTGGTTCCGATATGGACCATGACCGCTGGATCTTCTCCAGCCCCTCCGAGTAATCTGTCAACCCAATCCGCGATGTGTCAAACTTTAGCGCCGGGAAGACAGCACACTGTTCGACGGTCTTTGTGACAGATTGCCCTATCTGTTTCCCTAATAATAGAGTCTCCCACTACCAGCACCGGTCTGCATTTCCCTGCTCTCCTGGTCCCCTGATTACTGGAGCTCACATTCCCCTGACTGGCAGAGGAAGTGTCCGACTGCAGCAGTGCAGTCCCTGAACCGACTTCCCCCTCATCTGCCAAACATGCAAACTTGTTGGGGTGTGTCAGATCAGGGCTAGCCTCCCTGGCACCCTTCCCTCTACCCGGCTTTCTAGCTGTTACCCAGCTAGCTACGTACCTCACTTTCCTCAGCCTCCTCACTGTCACCCTCCCCCTCATCTACCCCAGAGAGTGCTTGGTCGGTGAGAAGCAAACTCTTTTGCAAATTGTCAATGCCTCTCAGTCTTGCAAGTCGACCGTTTAGATACTCGATTTGTGATTCCAAATGGGTAATTTGCTCACATTTTGAACAAATATATACACCCTCGAACGGCTGTTCCAGGACGGCATACATCATACAAGATGTACACTGGACGGCGTTGTCAATTGTGCAACACATACTAAATGGGGATTACACAACAAAAGCGAAAAATACTATATAATGTAGTAATAAGAAACTGTCTAATTGCAGTCCCCCACCGAATTCACTTAATCTTAAGTCACACACTTATACAACCACCCACTTAATTAAACACCCGGCACGGTCAAACTCGCGTTATATATCTGCATATATAAATGGAGCTCACTACACCAGCCTGTTTTTTTTTTCTTTTGGATTCCAAAAAGTTTATTATAAGACTGTGAACTTTTGTGTTGCACCACAGGCCAGTCCGTATCATACACCCACATAATCATTCGTGTTATTTCTAGGGTACTAACAGGTTGGGATTTGCGTTCAGTGTCATATTGCAGTAAAAGTCTGTTTTGCAAAAGCTGGTGTCAGAGTTGCTTTTCTCGTTCATGACTTCCCTGTATCCTGGGGAGCCCACTACGGTACACGGCTTACACACCCTGCGACCCTGCCCCCTAATTTCACCACACCGTCATTTTCCAGCTTTCACAGTGTGGTGAAATCACCTTACTTTTTTTCTGTATGATTATGGTTAGAGATGATGTAGCTCCCATGTGCGATTAGCTACATCATCACCCACTACTGACTGCTCGCCACTTTTGTCACCCTCACCAGTCTCATGGCAATGTCCCTGACTGCTGGCAACACCTGCTCCCATGCGACTGTCATCTTTGCTACTTGCACGCCTTTTGGAGGAAGCAGTGGACCTCTCTTGCAAATCTGCGCTGACTGTCCTTAATATTATCTTCCTCGCTGAAAAGCACAGCAGTGCGGGCGGCATACATTCCGAAACACAACCACTCTATGGCAGTGGCAGTTCGGGCCTATTACTTAGTCTGTTGCTCCCCCCTCCCACCTCCCTTCTTCTACTGCTACTTCTGACAGCTCCAGCAACAGTTTTCCACTGCCTGTTCCATAATGTGCTGTAACACTAAGTGTATATGTAAAATAAGTTATTCAATGTCAATGTGGACACTCCACTAACAGTAGAACAACATAGGTTATTCATCCCAATTCAGAATCAAGGCCTAATAGAATTGCTTATGTAATAAACAAGGTGGACACCCCTCTAACAGTAGAAAAAGACAGGTTATTCATCCCAATTTCAGAATCAAGACTTAATAAAATTGTGTATCTATTAAACAAGAAGGACACTCGAATAACAGTAAAATTGGACAGCTTATTCACCCCAATTTGAGAATCAAGGCCTAATAGAATTATTTATCTATTAAACAAATAGGACACCCCAATATCAGTAAAATTAGAAAGCTTATTCACCACAATTTAAGAATCAAGGCCTAATAGGATTTTTTTATTTATCAAACGAGAAGGACACGTTTTCCTGTGCTTCTTACTTTCACTTTGTAACACGTATAGTCGCCATTTTAAGGAAAAATCTATTTTTTGCCTCAAAGCGTGAGAAAAGTTTTTGTTGCGAATTAAACTTTTCCTAAACTTTTGATCCAATTGCACTTCGGATGCTTCGATTCGCTCAACACTAAGGGTGGGTTCACATCAGAGTTTTGTATTCCGTAATCGCTTTCCTTTATAACATGGTGATAACGGAAAATATCGCAATCTGTAAGATGGAATTTAAAACGGAAGCCTTTAAAGAGGCATTCCATTTTGATCCTTCATAATACAGGTCTATGGGCAGCCTAACGGATCTATTATGCAGGAGTCCAGTCCTGCATAACGGGAACCAGACGGACCCGTTATGATTTCCATAGACTTCTATTATGACAGATCAAAACGGAATGGCTCTTAAAGGCTTCCGTTTTGACTTCCGTCTTATAGATTCCGTTAATTTCCGTTATAACCATGTTATAACGGAAAGCCATAACTAAATACAGAACGCTGATGTGAACCCACCCAAAAATAGTGTCAGCACAAAGCATTTAAAAATAGTTTCAAATTTTCAGAAGTAGTTAAAAGTATAAAGCTCTAATAATTTGGTATCACCATAATTAGAGATGAGCGAATTATTGAAAAGTTCGATTCCACTGCTTTGCCGAATAAAAAAAAAAAAATTTGCTTCATGATGAATTGCTTCATCACAAAGTGCATTTTTTTATAAGTAGCGGGTGCAATGACAGGAAGCTGCGATAGCGCCGTTTCTCCTGAGATGCTGCGTTCATACTTGATTGCGGCATGTGAGTGTAAAAACAGTGTAAAATTAACAATAAAAATTTTTTTAATCAAATTTATGCCCTCCATTTGCTCAGGACAGACCTTGCTTGAAGATCTGGCACGAAATCTCGTGCAAGATGACATCATCGGCCAAGATCTTCAATCAATATGGCGGCTGATGGCCCGTCGCGAGCAAATGGAGAAGGCAAATCGAATTTATCCAGAAATTCTGATCGAATTCTACTTTGTGGATTCGATTCGCTCATCTCTAACCATAATCATACAGAAAAAAGTAAGGTGATTTCACCACACTGTGAAAGCTGGAAAACGACTGTGAAATTGGGGTTTTCTTCCATTGCAACAAATCACTTTTTAAAGGTTCGTAAAGATACTTCCCCAACACTTCAGTCCCAGAGAACTCTTTTAAAATATTTCCCCCATTGTTGCAGTGTCACACAGTCTGTCATTCTGAAATCCCACCCATAAAGTTTTACCCTGCCTGAATTCCATCTGTATATATTTTCTTTTGATATGAAGAATTCCTTAAAATCATTTTTCTAAGCTCGACACCGTTTTGAATAGTTGTTACCTTCATATTTTAAGCTTGAGCATTTAAAATCTCCTTGCATTGTGTAGATTTGTGAAGTTTAAAAATGGCTAATACTCTCCAGCTGCAAACTGAAATTAGACAGTGGTAATCTGCAATCACCAAAAATCAAACTTTAATTCAAACGTGCGACTGAAATAATTTGGTTAATATAGCATTATGGATGCCAGTAGAGATTTAAACATATGTATTTACCAGAGAGCAAAGAAAGAAATGTTCTGTCGAAGAAAAGAAATAACATGAACATCTGCTATCTGCATCCTCAATGGGTTCACTAATGGAAATGTGGCAGGAGAAAATAAAGAAGCAGAAGTGTACATGTCCAGTGCTGCACTTAAGAGGACAACGGCGTTTAATAAATTCAAGTGTATTGCTTAAAAATTGTATATATTAAAGCATGCCATATCTTTCTTCACATAAATCAGTGGTACATAGAAAAAACATTGTAATATATATTATTAGTGGAAAACGGCATCTTCCTCATGTCTCAGTAGCCTATGGGGTGCTCTTTCACTGGATGATTACCACTGATTAGTCAATCAAAATCATTTATACTCACTACCGTTACCTGCAAATTTTTAATGTTCTAAATAAACAAGAAGAGATTTTAATTTTCATTTCGGCGGAGCTACTGTAGATTGCCTTTTGTATGAGCATGTAGACTTGCTGGTGTGAAATCCATGACCTGAAACCTCCCTTGGCTGGATAGCTGGTGAATAGACTACTCCTTAGCCTACATGCACACGGCAGTGGTTTTTTGCGGCCTCCATTCCGTTTTTTTTGCGGATCCGATGGTTTCCCATTCATTTCTATGGATCCGTTAAAAATGCGGATGCCTCTTCCATTGCCTGTCCGTGTCCGCTGTCCGCATTTCACGTCCGCAAAAAAAATATGGCATGTCCTATTCTTGTCCGCAAAAAACGGTTTACGGACCCATAGAAGTCAATGGGTCCGCAAAAAATGCGGATGACCAACAGAAGCCATCCGTTTGTCATCCGCATCCGTTATTTTTTGCGGATGGTTGCGTGGAAACCAGGGAACTTGTACAGGTACCTTAAGAAACTGGTTTAAGCCTTCCTTTTTTTGGGGGGGATCCGCAAAAAAAAAAACGGAAGACACACGGAAACACAACCTACAAAATTTGCGGACACACCGAAAGGATGTGGATGTGAAAAAAAAAGAAGACGGATCCGCGATTTGCGGACAGCAAAAAACAACTGTCGTGTGCATGTAGCCTTACAGCTATAGTAACTCTTCTCCTCAGCATCAGTATACGGCCTCACACACACAACTGTATTTGTATCCATCCATTTTTTGCGAATTGCACATAAATGTATTAATTTCTATGTGACGGGCCAGTGTGGTGACTTGGTGATGTAACATGTCACCCCAGGCTAGATTTTACGCAGTTTCTTCAATCAAGATGGCCGCGATGTCCTCTCCGTGAGCAAATGGATGAGGTATGTTTTGGTTTTTTTTTGCCGCCATTTCAGGAAAAATAGATTCATTACCATGAAGCGCGAGGAAATTCAGCTTTGTGGCAAATCAAATACTTCATGAAATTCGGATAAAAGTTTATTTGGCTTCGATTTTCTCAACACTACACTTGATGAGCTAGACTTGTGTTCAGGTCACGCTGCCCCACTTTTACAATCCACTTCCCTGGTTCTGGGCTGGCATACAGCTTTGTAAATTGTCTTTGATGCACAGCTCTTCCTCTCTGAATTCAGCAGATCATATTTTCTAGATCTGTAGATATCTGCTGTTTCTCAGTTCGGTACACCTTACACATTCGCTCTCCGCTTCAGTTAAGTTCCTGTGGTGCATATACCTAAAATTTCCCCGAATGTCTCTTGAACTTTGGTTCCACCTCCCTCTTGCTGACACACAGCATCTAGGCATTCTGGTAGGCTGTGCATGCAGGGGGAATGCAGCTTCTCTAGGTGTTACAGGCTTAAGACTCATGCTGGAAGAGGGGAGAGGAATTGTAATGACCCAGAGTGCCATTACCACCTCTTTTTGTACCCCCGCCAGGGTGTAGCGTGGGGGGGGCCAGGGGGGCCGTTGCCCCGGGCGCCAGACTGCAGGGGGGCATTGGCTGCTGGTGAAAAAAAAATCTGTTAACTTTAATTTCTCACTCTGCTCTGCCTCTGCTGCACTGCGGTTTCAGCAGAAGGAGAGCGCACGGCAGAAAGCACTTCACGGATAGGCTCCGCCCACGGCAGTACGAGGCATATAAAAGCAAAGCTCTGCAGATGTGACTGTATTGGGTGGTCATTCACTAAATGAACCCTGTTATGGGGAGAATCTGTGGATGACATGATACATACTTGTCATCCACAGACCCCCCCCCCCCAAAACAGGGTTAATTTACTGAATGACCACCAATAAAAGAGGTGGGGGGTCGCATTTGCTTTCATGATGACAGCAGGGCCCGTGCAGTGTGACTGTATCCTACTACACTCCCCCCGCTCACTGGATATAATCTTATTAACTATATAACTGTAGTGAATCACAGTGAGTGGGGGGGGGGGGTGTGTGTAGCATAATAAAGTCACTGCACGGGCCCCGCTGGCGCTGTCATCATAAAAGCAGATACAACCCCACAGCCTCACCCCTTGTATTTGGGGTCATTCCTAAACTGACCCTGTTATGGGGGGGTTCCCCAATAATAGTGTCATCCTCAGATCCCCCCCCAGTAACAGTGTCATCCTCAGTTCCCCCCTCATAACAGTGTCGTTCTCAGATCCCCCCCATAACAGAGTCATCCTCAGATCCCCCCAATAACCTTGTCATCCTCAGATCCCCCCATTAGTGTCATCCACCACAGACTCCCCCCATAACAGTGTCATCCACCACAGATCCCCCCATAGCAGTGTCATCCACCACAGATCCCACATAACAGTGTCATCCACCACAGATCCCCCCATAGCAGTGTCCTCCACCACAGATCCCCTATAACTGTGTCATCCACCACAGATCCCACATAACTGTATCATCCACCACAGATCCCCCATAGCAGTGTCATCCACCACAGATCCCCCCCATAGCAGTGTCATCCACCACAGATCCCACATAACTGTGTCATCCACCACAGATCCCCCATAGCAGTGTCCTCCACCACAGATCCCCCATAACAGTGCCATACACCACAGATCCCCCATAGCAGTGTCATCCACGACAGATCCCCCCATTAGTGTCATCCACCACAGATCCCCCATAGCAGTGTCATCCACCACAGATCCCCCATTGCAGTGTCATCCACCACAGATCCCACATAACAGTGTCATCCACCACAGATCCCCCCATAGCAGTGTCCTCCACCACAGATCCCCTATAACTGTGTCATCCACCACAGATCCCACATAACTGTATCATCCACCACAGATCCCCCATAGCAGTGTCATCCACCACAGATCCCCCATAGCAGTGTCATCCACCACAGATCCCACATAACTGTGTCATCACCACAGATCCCCCATAGCAGTGTCCTCCACCACAGATCCCCCATAACAGTGCCATACACCACAGATCCCCCATAGCAGTGTCATCCACGACAGATCCCCCCATTAGTGTCATCCACCACAGATCCCCCATAGCAGTGTCATCCACCACAGATCCCCCATAGCAGTGTCATCCACCACAGATCCCACATAACAGTGTCATCCACCACAGATCCCCCATAGCAGTGTCCTCCACCACAGATCCCCTATAACTGTGTCATCCACCACAGATCCCACATAACTGTATCATCCACCACAGATCCCCCATAGCAGTGTCATCCACCACAGATCCCCCATAGCAGTGTCATCCACCACAGATCCCACATAACTGTGTCATCCACCACAGATCCCCCATAGCAGTGTCCTCCACCACAGATCCCCCATAGCAGTGCCATACACCACAGATCCCCCATAGCAGTGTCATCCACGACAGATCCCCCCATTAGTGTCATCCACCACAGATCCCCCATAGCAGTGTCATCCACCACAGATCCCACATAACAGTGTCATCCACCATAGATCCCCCATAGCAGTGTCCTCCACCACAGATCCCCCATAGCAGTGCCATACACCACAGATCCCCATAGCAGTGTCATCCACCACAGATCCCCCAATAACAGTGTCATCCTCAGTTCCCCCATAACAGTGTCATCCACCACAGATCCCACATACCTGTGTCATCCACCACAGATCCCCCATAGCAGTGTCATCCACCACAGACCCCCCCCCAATAAGTGTCATTCTCAGATCCCCCCAATAACAGTGTCATCCTCAGATCCCCCATAACAGTGTCATCCATAGATCCTCCATAAGTGTCATCCATAGATCCCCCATTAGTGTGTCCTCCACAGATCCCCCATAACAATGTCATGCACATATCCCCCATAACAGTGCCATCCACAGATCCCCCATAACAGCGTCCTCCACAGATCCCTCATAACAATGACATCCACACATCCTCCATAACAGTGTCATCCACAGATCCCCCCATAATAGTGTCATCGAAAGATCCCCCCATAATAGTGTCATCGAAAGATCCCCCTATAATGGTGCCATCCACAGATCCCACATAACAGTGTTGTCATCCACAGACCTGCCCTATCTGGAGATCGCTCAGGGAGTCCTATCCTGTGGATGGGGGATACATTTTTAATAACAGGACAACCCCTTTAAAGTCATACAAGTCTGTCATACTACATTTATTTACATTTCCCTCCTCTGTGCCCCCATATAGTACAGGCTCCCCCATCTGTGCTGTCATATAGTACAGATTCCCCTTCTCTGTGTTGCCATGTTTAGTGGACTTTATTACTGTGGGGCAATACACATTGGGAGTTTGTACAGAGGTGGGGATGGTGCTGGAATCATGGAATGAGAAGCCTAAACTATTAGTTTTGCAGATTCTGCGGAGATGAGTGGTGGCCAGAAAAAGACTGATTCCAATCAAAGAAGACGTCGCCTTTAATTCACCTTTGAGTCGCCCTGTGAGTCAATATTTATGTACTTTTAATCACTTATGGTTTGCAGAATCTGTGTAGTGCTAGTATTTTCCACTATATTGTCATATTGGTTTTAATTTAGTTACAGTGTAGTGTTGTTATCCAGTCACTATGCGGGGATAATTCCTGTTAGATCCTATGCGGCCGGTGACGCAGACTCTGCCAGGTCCGCAATCGCACTGGCCGATGCTGTTGTGCTGGTATAATTACGCAATGCTATGGGGCTGGTATTAAGATTATGTAGTTATTGTCTTATATGACTTGTTTTTGCACTTTATTTCTATCTTTATATGGATCTAAAGAGGTTGTGCATTTGTTTACAGCTATAGTTAATTGGTACATTAAACTGCGCATACTTATGTGTGATTACAACAGTAAGTATTTAGTAAAGACTCCATAAGTTGGGGGGGGGGCGCACTTGGGCAGCTCAGCCTCTGTTGGTGGTGGACCTTGTCCCAGCCCTGGTACTGGTCATCCTTCACCAGCACCCTGACTGCCACCTCATTGGCCTGGCTCTCATGGCACTTCACTGCCTGGTGCTTGGCTATCAGCACTGAGTGACAGTCAGTGTCGCAGTGTGACTGAGTCACTCAGTGCTGCTGATAGCCAAGCACCAGGCAGTGAAGTGCAATGAGAGCCAGGCCAATGAGGTGGCAGTCAGTGTACTGGTGAAGGATGACCAGTACTGCCTAGCTCTGCTGTCCATATACCAGGCCAGGCCTACCAGTATAACCTCTTTGGTATACCGCCTGGTCATACCGCCAGGCGGTATATGAAGGGGTAATACTGGTAGGCCTAGTATATATGGACAGCAGAGAGGGGCAGATGGCATCCTCTGGGGGGTGTATCTTACATGGGACTGTATGCTGGAGGGGCTGAAGGCAGGAGAGTGATTTATCTTACATGGGACTGTATGCTTGAGGGGCTGAAGGCAGGAGAGTGATTTATCTTACACGGGACTGTATGCTTGAGGGGCTGAAGGCAGGAGAGTGATTTATCTTACATGGGACTGTATGCTTGAGGGGCTGAAGGCAGGAGAAGATTTATCTTATATGGGACTGTATGCTGGAGGGGCTGAAGGCAGGGGGAAGGTTGTATTTTACATGGGACTGTATGCTGAAGGGGGCCATAAGTATTACAATAATAATACAGAGGGGCCATTATATATTATAATTATACAAAGGGCATTATACTTATGGGCACTACGGGGGGAGGGGAGGTCTGTTATCTGAAGATGATAGTAAAGTGAGGAATCTAAAAACTTTTCTGTGAAACTGCAGAGAGGAGACACGGCTGAAAGAAGGCATCATGACGGTCCTATCCTCGAAGGAAGACGCTGAGGAAAGAATCTACATGACAGGAGATGTCACTGGATGTAAGAGATATGTGGTGCTGTATTCTACTGTACATTTCATAGCAATGTATGTTATGTCCATCCAAATATCTTTTTTTTTTTTTTTTGGCCGCAGTCCGGCCCCAGACTTCAGGTTACACTGAGTGTTCAGAATTCTGGGCCCTCACACCCATCTACTACATTATCTGTACTCAATCACTGTGTTATCTGTGGTGTTACGTAGGACTGCAGGTGACATCTACTGCATTATTTGTAAAAAGGGGCGTGGTCACAGGTTGTGGGGGGCGCAATACTTGGCTTGCCCCGGGTGCTGGCAACCCACACTACGCCACTGACCCCCGCTATCTGTAATGTGTGATCCTGTGTCATCTCTCATATTTATTGCCATTTCCGGCAATGTCTGTATGTATTTCCTTATAAACTGTTGTTTGCATGTAATGTGCCTGGTCCACCAGCAGGTGGCAGAAAGTCTGAGCAGAGATAGTTTCTCTGGAGAGGAACCTTCTAGTTCCTTCCCAGCCCTTTTTGGAGAGGGAGGAGTTTAGTTAGTCCTCTCAGTCTAGTCTACCCCTTCCTAAGGGAAGGTTGTATGCCAGCCAGCAGAGTGCTGCCTGCTCTTCTGGGCCCACAGGCCATGCCTGTGAAGTCCTTTATGGTTGCTTGTCGCCACCTGGGCTTGCAGTGCCTCCTAAGCTAAGAGAGCTTGATGCCAGGAAGAAAGATTCATAGGATTAAAGTAAGAGACAGACTACAGCTAACTTACATTCCAGCAGAAGAGGAAGAGTTTCCTATTTACTCAGCAAGCATAGCAGAGCTGAGAGAGCTACCGTCTAGCAGAACTGAGATTGTTGCAGAAGTGTTTGCCTGCCAGATCAATGCCAATACCTGCTGTTTACCAAGATAAAGTTTGGAAACTGTTTAGATTGCCGTTAATGCCAAGTAAAGCTGTGTTCAATGTTACTACAAAGTCTGGACTCCATTTATTCTGCTTATTGATCCCCCAAGTTCAACAACCCCTTTTTGCACTTGCCTCGGACTACACCACGTCTGGGATCCAAGGATATCCAGGTAGGAGCACTGTGACACGGGTCTATAACATCTGCAGACACACTGTATGCCACTCTACACCACTCTTGCATTCCTATCCTGGGTACCACCAATACCATCTACAAAGGGGACTCCAAGTTATCGTTGCTTAACTGCAACTGGCGTTACGACTACTTGCTTTAATAGAGGGACATAAAATCATAAATACCTCTTAAGGCGCAAGGGATCCCCAGACTCTGGAAGTGGGCCGCTGCAGAATCACATTACAGTCTCTCTTACTAAAGACCCCTTTACATGTGACAACATTTGAGGAAATTATCGAGAAGGAGTGCCTCTGGGAACTCTTGTTATTGACGCTTATAAAGATGCAGCTGATCACCTAATAAAAGAATGAAAGTATTGTTAATGCTGATATCAAAATCATCATTTCTGGGAGCATATCATCCTGTGTAAACAGCGATCTGCTGCCCAGAAACAATGAGTCTGTATGGGGGCAAGTGATCACAATAACGATCGCTCCTCACCATGCACAGTAGATAATGGCTGCATGTAAATACTGCTTTCACCTCCTCTGACAAGCAATAAATTGTCCTAAAAATTTGCCTTATTCTATGTCTGAGGCTTCGTTGTTAGAAAGGCGAGAGAGCAGAAAAGGGAGCACAGGCCTTCAGCTTCACACCAAGACAAGCCCACTCAGTACAGTTATATACAGACAATAAACATGTGGAGAAACGATGCAGAGGAGAGAAAATAAATTCAACATATGCGGGTGTATACAGCATTTCTGGTGGTATCTATCTAATACACATACACAACAATATAAGATGAGATATTTTAGCTTTGGTATTATTTAGTCTGTGTAAAATAATAGGGATGATTGGCTTTCAGAAATTGGTCCAATTGAACATTGAAAACAGATTGAAACGTCACTTTAAATTTAACTTGAAAATTTAAAGGGGTTGGTCCATCTCAGACATTGATGGCATATCTCCAGAATCGGGCCCCAAAGTGAACAGAGAGCGGCTATGCATGGGTTGCCACTACAGATTCTTTTTAAAAAATCCGATTCGGCCGGTTCGCCAATTTTTTTGGGAAACATTTGGTTCGATCCGAATTTATTTGCTGCGAATCGCGTTAAAAAACGGCTATTTCCTGGCTGCAGAGAGCCTTTATAGTGGTGTAGAACACTGTGACTTGCATTAACACATATAGGGAGTCTGCTGTGGTAGTGAAATAATTCTGTGAGTCAGTATGACATGCAGATGACTGGCGTCACTCTTAGAATCACGGCACACCTCACTTATTTGGGCAGTCACGAGGCCAAAACTGACCAAATAACTCAAGTATCAACTCAGCCTTACAGGTCGATGTTAGCATCAAGAAGAAGCGCACTCCTTTTACACCGTCATCAGCTGATTCCACATAGATGTCTTCAACACCTGTTTTATTAAACGCTCATACAAGTAGAGCCCCCCGACAGAGTGGAGAGGGTGTCAGCAGTAAGTTTGTGTTGACTGATTATTTTACCCTTCCTCTGATCTGTCAAAACAATAACCCCCAAAAAATGGATCCTGTCTGTTGAGCATCCGCCTTCACTCGGTCAGCATTTGGTCAGTAATCCATCAGTATTGCTAATGCCAAAAAAAAAAACAGGAGTGGATCAAAAACGGAGATGACCAAGTCAACCAGCTGGGTTGCTCGTCAAGACACGACCGCTAGATGACACCGGGAGCTAAGGCCTCTCGCTGCAACTCATTTAGGCTTATGCCATTTCTTTGTGCAGGGCCTGGCACTTCTCTGTCTGACATACTGTTAGATCAAAAAAAAAAATAATTAAAACACCCCCAAAAAGTCTGTAATTTTCATGACGGCAAATACTTTTTTGTGCCACTAATACATGCAAAAAAGGGCTTTAGAACATATAACTGCACCACTGAACGGCAAATAGACTCTTATTTTTTTCCACTTATACACTCCACAAAAGGCTTTAGAACATATAACTGCACCGCTGAACGGCAGATAGGCAAATAGGCATCACAGGGCTGGCTGGCTGCTGATTGGCTGCATGCATGGCATTATGGATGATCTTGCATTCCCAGAGTTCCTTGCTCCATGTCCTCACACATGCAGCAGCCATTTTAGGAAAAAATTTGATTCGTTACCACGGCGCGTGAGGAAATTTGGATTCGGTGCGAATAGAACTTTTCCTGAAATTCGGATCAAATTCCACTTTGTCAACTTCGATTCACCCATCTCTAGTTGCCACCCTCTGTTTACCGCTGTGGGAGTTCCAAAAATAGCTGAGCACCGGCTCTGCTATTTCTGGCAGCTCATAGCAGTGAATGGATCGGTAGCTGCACTTGTGCGGTGTGCTCTCTGTTCACAGCTATAGGACTTCCAAAAACAAACAAGTGCACTCACTCTGCTATTTTGGAACTCCCACAGTAATTAATTGAGAGCAAGCTGCAGATGTACAGAAGGCTTTTCTTCACTTTGGGGCAGGGATTGTGGTAGCTTTAGCAGCTTTTACGTAACTTGCAGTGGCAGGGTGCCTGTGCCTCACCTTTCTATACACATCTATGACTGATTACAATATGGAAAAGTGCCGTAGCCTATAGCCTTCAGTTAGTCAGGAACAGACAGAACCCCACAGTCTTTGTCCTATGAAACAGTGGAGTGAATCATGATCCATTCCACTGTCTATTCCAGGATGCACTGTACTGCTATTAGCTTCTCTTACGGGTCAGGGAATAATAACCTCATTGTGCCCTCCAACTCTCTGACAGCAGCGGCCACTGAAGAGCACAGAAGATCTTCATCTGCCTCCCCCTACTGTCTGACAGAGTCCTGACTATATATTAAACTCCACCACCCTGGCTAGTGTTAAGCGATTCGAAGCATCCGAAGTGGAATTCGATCTGAAGTTTAGAAAGAGTTTGATTCGCAAAAAATATGAATTTCTTGCTTTTCGTGGTAACAAATTGCTTTTTTTCCTAAAATGGCAGCCATATGTGTTATAAAGTAAAGGTAAGAAGCCCAGGAACACAAAATCACTCATAATGCCGTACAGAGAGCAAAATAGCAGATAGCCAGCTCCTGTGATGTCACAACCCTATAAAATCCTTATCTTGCACAGTCTGCGCCATTTCACTGTGAGCTGAGCATAAGGAGAAATGTGACAAGAGCTAGGGGCAGTGTTGCTAAAAGCTTTTAATTGTGGAATATTGGATAGGGAGAGTGCAGGGACAGTGTAGGGAGATCTTAGGGAGAGCTTTTACACATTGTATGGAGATAGGGAGAGCATAAGGAGACTGCAGGGGCAGTGCAGGGACTGTAATATGAAGATGAAAGGATCCATAGGAGACAGCACAGTTTGCATTTATCTCTGTGTAGGTCACAGAGCTATCTAATTAAATAGTGTCCACCTTGTTTAATAGATAAGGAATTCTATTAGGCCTTGATTCTGAAATTGAGGTGAATAACCTTTCTTGTTCTACTGTTAGAAGGGTGACACTTCAGTTATTTGGTCAGTTAATTCCAGCAGTTACTGTACAGTGAGCCAAAATCAGGAGCCAATCCTACTCTCAGATAAGGTACCATGAAAAGATCTGAACCTGTTCTGTGTTTTTGACCCATAACTGATCAAATCAGTGAAGTGTGAACTGAGCCTAATAGAGACGCACAATCATTTTACAGCTACAGTAACAGAAGTGATTCAAAACCATTTGTTTTCACTGCCACAACATGGCTTAAAAGAACTTTTTTTTATCCACTACTTATTGGCATTTAATTTTTTGGCCTGAATTTTTTAAAACTTCGTTTATCTCTAATCTTGGCCCAAATGTTATCTAGCATGTACGTCTCTGACTGTGTATTAGCTGCTTTCTATGTACTATTTATCTGTTTACGTATCTATCTATCTATCTATCTATCTATCCATCTATCTATTTGTAGCTGTGGCACAGATTTCCGGGTTTAAGTTCCTAGGTGTTCACATATCTGAAGATCTTCCATGGTATTTACAATCAACTGGAAAAGTTTAAAAAAACTCAGCAGCGATGATAGTTTTTGAGGTGCCTAAAACGAGCTAGTCTGAGTCCTAGGATGATGATAGATTTCTAATGTTGTACTACTGAAAGCATACTTACCAACTATATTGCTGAATGGTAAGTTAGTTATATTCTAAGAAGATCTGCCTATTTAATTCACGAAACTGCTAGCCACAGTGCCTGTAATTTCACATATACAATACCAGAACCAAGATTACTACACAGATTTGATACCAGAACCAGGATAATTACACAGATAAAAAACTAGACCTAAGATAGGCCATGTGACTTCACATGGCCTGAGAAGAGGCACAAGCACTCAGGGAGTGCCGAAGACTCTTCATACAGAAAAATAAATAACTATTGGGCGGCAAACAGAAGGGTGATGTCAGGGGGAAATGGTGGGAGGTGGTACAAGTACTGGGCCTATAATGCACTTAATCCACCCCGGTTCACCGGCGCCATACTGAAAAGTTAAGGAGTTCTTTCCCAAAAGCTGTGATATTGTTTAATAAAGAGATGTCTTTTTAACCTTTTATTGTAGATGTCACTTTTGCATTCTATGAATGGATGCTAACTGTTTTTCATTGGATATGTACAGTATTGTAATTGCTCAGTGACAATAAGGTTGAATCTAATCTAATCACTGTGCACACTAGCCCTGTGTTTTAGGGAAACCAATCAGAAGTTTTTCTGAACTCTCTGCTGAAAGTAGCCATGGTGGAGTGGGGCCTCATTCCAAGTTTTGCTATGGTGCCCCATGGTCATTTGATACGCCCCTGTATATACATTATCATAGCCACACTAATATACAGTGTATATATATATATATATATATATTAGTGTGGCTTTGCTAATATTTCTGCATTATACAGTATGTGAACTATGGTCACCGTATCTATGCAGTAAGTTTGGCTCTGTTACCTTATTTACTGTATGCAGTAATCTTGGTTCTGGTATCGTATCTATGTAATAATCTACTATCAAAACTCCAGGCAGCAGTCCATGTATGATCCTTTATTGTACCCAATTCAATTCTTCAGCTTAATGTGATTTTTTTCAAGCGTAATATATAAAAATCTAGGTTCTAATATCCTGCAGTATCTGTGTAATTATCTTGGTTCTCGTATCATATATGTGTAGTAATCTTGCTTCTGGTATTGTACATATGTAACTATCTTGGTTTTGGTTTTGTATCTGTGTAGTAATCTTGGTTCTGGTATTGTATCTGTGTAATAACCTTGGGTCTGGTATTGTATGTATATGTGTAATAATCTAGGTTCTAGTTTTGTATCAGTGTAATTATCTTGGTTCTGGTATCATATCTGTGTAGTAATCTTGGTTCTGGTATTGTATCAGTGTAATTATCTTGGTTCTGGTATCCTATCTGGGTTGAAATTCTGGTTTTCTGGTGTTGTATCTGAGTAATTCTCATGTTCTGGTATCATATGCAGTATCTTTTCATGGGACAATACTGAAGATATGACATTTTGATACAATCTAAAGTAGTCAGTGTGCAGCTTATATAAAAGTATACATTTCCTCAAAATAACTCAACACACAGCAATTAATATGTAAACTGTGGGCAACAGAAGTGAGTACCCACTAAGTGAAAATGGCCAAATTGTGCCCAATTAGTCATTTTCCCTCCTCGGTGTCATGTGACTTGTTAGTTTTACAAGGTCTCAGGTGTGAATGGGGAGCAAGTGTGTTAAATTTGGTTTAATCACTATCACACTATCTCATACTGGTCACTGGAAGTTCAATATGGCACCTCATGGCAAAGAACTTTCTGAGGACCAGAAAAAAAGAATTGCTGCTCTACATAAAGATGGCCTAAGCTATAAGAATATTGGAACGGTGGCCAAGACCATATAGCGGTTTAACAAGACAGGTTCCACTCAGAATAGGCCTCGCCATGGTCGACCAAGGAAGTTGAGTGCAGGTTGTCTTTTTAAAATAGAATTATGAGTGTTGCCTGCTTTGCTGCAGAGTCTGTCAATGCTCAGACCATCCGCCCACACTGCATCAAATTGGTCTGCATGGCTGTCATCCCAGAAGGAAGCCTCTTCTAAATATGATGCACAAAAAAGCCCTCAAACAGGTTGCTAAAGACAAGCAGACTAAGGACATGGATTACTGGAACCATGCCCTGTGGTTTGATGAGACCAAGATAAATTTATTTGGTTCAGATGGTGTCACATATGCGTGGCCACAACCAGGTGAGTATCACAAAGACAAGTGTGGCTTTCCTACAGTCAAGCATGGTGGTGGGAGCGTCATGGTTGCTCCTTCATGAGTGCTGCCGGCTGTGGGGAGCTACAGTTCATTGAGGGAACCATGAATGCCAACATGTACTGTGACATACTGAAGCAGAGCATGATCTCCTCCCTTCAGAAACTGGGCCACAGGTACGACTACCACCTTGCTAAAGAAACTGAGGGT
Source organism: Bufotes viridis (assembly GCA_033119425.1). NCBI lineage: Eukaryota > Metazoa > Chordata > Amphibia > Anura > Bufonidae > Bufotes > Bufotes viridis. Next base: position 40,230,320 of record CM065591.1, on the reverse strand, counting down.
AAAGGTACTGTACTGGCCAAGCATGTCTCCATACATAAACCCTATTGAGCAACTCTGTGGCATCCTTAAACGGAAGGTAGAGGAGTGCACGGTCTCTAACATCCACCAGGTTTTTTATGTCATCATGGAGGAGTGGAAGAGAGAAGCTGCAAGCGATTTAGACACACAATGGCTGTGTGTTCAGTTATTTTGAGGGCACATCAAATGTACATTGATTACTTTACATTGTATGAAAGTGTCATATCTTCATTGTTGTCCCATGAAAAGATGGAATAAAATATTTACTAAAATGTGAGGGGTGAACTTACTTTTGTGAGATACTGTATGTTTAATAGTCTTGGTTGTGGCGTTGTACAATTGTAGTAATCCTGGTTCTGCCAGAGTTAGACAAGCCCACATCCTTTATTCAGCCCAGGGCACATGGTAACCTTAATCTGCACCTGGTACACACACAGTAATAATGATTCTCAGATGAGGCTCAGGCCATAATGAATGTCTGTCATCGATTACAGCCCGGGATTTATTCCCCAGTCGTGCTGCCAGTAGGCGCAATGCCATAACATATCTGGGCATGCCGAATAGAAGAGCCTAGGGGCCAAGGATTATTCCCCATCTTGTGCTCTCTCTCAGTTCAGCGGGCGATATGACATTACTGTGATATATGAAAATTGCAATGAAGAGCTTCTTCTTCAGCACTCCATATAAATTTATATAAATATACTTTATTGAAAAGACATTAAAAATATTTAGCAAAAAACATTAAAATATTGCATATGCGTGCGATTTGTCCATAGTCATGCCATGACTATGGCGAGCATGTGTGGTATTGCCTAGCGGCGGGAGGGGTTAATGCCAGGAAAATTGTTCTGTGGGGCTCACGGAAAAATTTGCTATGGGACCCAGTCTTTTCTAGTTATGCCCCTTCTTTGTGGGCCCCATTTTGGAGACAGTAGTAAGTCCCTGAGCTGAGATTCACACCTATGTGACATTAATGGCATATTCTAGGAATGTGCCACTACTTTGCAAGATGGGTATACCCTTTTAAAGAGTAGACAGTCCGTTTACTACAAAATACTGTAAAATAATAGATAAAGAGGTCTAAACTCACTGAATTTTCCAAAAATTCAAGTTGCATATGATTCAGAACTTTTGGTGATTCAAAAAGTGAGAGAATAAAGAGAATAAATGTGACCTCAGAGAGTCATGCACATATTGTTTAGGCCAACTGGAGCACTTTTCAGTTGAAATTAGCCACGGTAATTGGTATTCGCAATGTCATTCATGTACCACACAGGTCTAGAAGAGGCAATATTCCTTATCTCCTTGTATTTTAAACCCCGAGATGTCTTGCCTAGGTGTGTCTATGGCACCAAAAGGCGTGGCTTACACTGATTTCACTCTTACTTTCCCTGAGCTAAATCTGAACCCATTTTTGTTTATTAGGATGTAGCAATACCATGACATCTGTCCAATGATGCCTTTATTGATTAATCAGCAGGGCCTGAGATGTGCACGATGACATCACCTCGCTCTCCCACTTGGTGACCTCATCACGCATATCGCAGGTCCCTTGGCGGGTCCTGTTCAGTGAAAATAGGAGAAGCTGCTGCAGCGCAATCAAGTGGATAAGGTGAGGCTTTTTTTAAACCCTAAATGGCCATATTCTTTTTCATTCTGTCTTAAGAATGCTATTATTTTCCAATATGACCATGTTATAATGGAAAATAATAAAGTTAAGTTCGGGTCCCCATTACCTTCAATGGGGTTCAGGTTCAGTGTCAAGTTCGGGTTCCGAAACCGAACATTGACCTGAAGTTCGGCCATACCCGTCAAACCCAACCTTCCACGGGTTTGCTCATCCCTAGTTATGTTCAAACTGTTTTTATTCAAAGTTTTAGAGTTTTACAAAACAGTATATACGAAAGAACAAGTTAGCCATATCAGTCATTGTCAAATACAGAGTTGGCAGTACATGCATCTCATCGCCACCCTGATATCCATGTCAGAGACTTAGGCACATCCTGGATATGGCATATAGCAACAGCAATAACATGTAAGAAAAGAAGAAGGAGAGAAAGAGAGAGAAGAGGGGGAGGGGAAGGAGGGGGAGGGAAGGAGGTAGGGGAAGTGAGCCCATTACCGCCCAGGAGCCCAATCTAAAACCTTAATAAGTCATTAAACAGAGCTCATCCCTAGTTATGACTGTGATTCTGCTACATCTGTACTTTACCTACTGTCGTTCTTCTTTGTGATGACCACTCTCCTAGAAGACAACTTTTCAGTCCAATTTTGGGTGGTTGCCACAAAGAGGTTTCACTGTATATGGCAAAGCTGAACAGGCTTAAGAATGAAGGATCTAAAGTGAATTAGATGTGCTAACCATCTAATATCTACACCAAGTGGTTGACAAGATTGCAGAATTAATGTATGACCACATGGCACCGTGATGATCCAGTCGGGTTGCAGCCAGCTGAGGTCAACAACCAGAGCTGCGGTCTAATTGGCCGTGCAGTTCTTGGCCGCAGATGACTGCGACCCAACCGGAACATGACCGCGCTGTGTTGTCGTACCCTTAGGTTATATTTGGTTCAAATTTGACCAGTGACATGATGTTCTTTTTTATGTTTCATGAGCTTCCAATGAGTACTCAGATTCCTATATATACAAATACACGTCACTCTTTAAAATGTAATCTATTTGAGAGGACCACCCCGATCTAAACCAGCCTTTTGTCGGCAACAGATTTTTTATTATTTTTTTACCGATTTTCCCTCTGTGATAGGACTACCTTGCTAGAAAACCATGTTTTACTGCAACTGGCCTAGTGGCCTGCACTGATGTTGTATATGTTACTTCAGATGTCAAAAAGTGACCAAGACTGACTAGGCAATTTCAAGGAGGGACAAGGTAATCTGATGAGGTCCACATTTTTTACTGAAGTGCGAATAGTCTCCACTGCATCAAAATTGCTTAATTCTGTCCTTTTCCACATTACTGGGCAGCATGGTGGCTTAGTGGTTAGCACCGGTGCCATCCTAGGTTCAAATCTGACCAAGGCCAACATCTGCATGGAGTTTGTATGTTCTCCCTGTGCTTTCACGGGTTTTCTCTTGGTAGTCCAGTTCAGTCCCACACCTTGAGCTCCATTGGAGACAGCCAAGGAATGATAATGTTTGTAAAGCTATATAAGCGAGTAAAATAAATAGTATACTTCTGTAATCAGGACTGCTACTTTTATGAGCAGAAGTATCCAATATGGCTGCTTCACACAGTCAGTAATTGTGAGCCAAAACCATCTGCGAGTCCAAAACATAGAACTGGTGGGAATCTTTTCATCATACCTTATCTCTGTGTAGGCAGTGGCACCCCTGGTTTTGGTACACAATTACTGATGGAAATCACTGAGCAAATACTGAAAGTGTGAAAGAGGCCTAATAGATGGCCCAGAAGTAGAGAAAAGCCCTGATTATTGCACTATAATTTATATAATCTCCGAGTTGCTTTGAATGAACCATAACTGATCAGTCTAAAGTTCTAAGGTTACAAACTGTGAAGATGGCTATTTAACAATGTACTGTGTGTGCATAGATGCTGTTAATAAATGCTTCCTGAGTGTCCTTGGAGTCTGCATAAAAGACATAAAAGCCCAGTCTTTCAACAGAACGCGTCCATCACCCCCCGGTAACAGTCACATTATGCATTCAGATGAGGTATTATATAGGTGTGGTGGAGCACTATTGTTCCATTAGTTTTTATTGTGGGTTGCTGAACAACACTGGTGCAGTGAAAATGATTTATACATCTCGGCAGGATGCTGACACATGTAAAGAAAATACTAATTTTCGGAAGTGTAGCATGACATATTGCTGTGTCTTCCATATCCTATTCTAAAATTACAAACTAACCTGCCAAAAATGTAAAGCTAGACAAAAGACATATGGGTGAGACAGAATGCTGTCAGAAAATATTGTGATGAGTATTAAATTATACTATGAAACTTAGTGATACAGAGAACATAAAGTACACTTTCCATGATTTTCTCTCAGCATGGAGAATAGCCTCTTTGTAAATGTTTCTGAAATGTAGACTGGATGTAAAAAAAATCCTTTATTCTCTCAATTGATTGTCTAGAAATTATAACTATTTCCAAGACACAGAAATATAATTTGGAATCTCATAAAATGAGAGGCAGAAGACACAAGAGAGACAGAGATATCAGTAGTAGCAGGCTCTGTTGCTTTAGGGCAGGGGTGCACAACCTGCAGCCCGGGGGCCACATGCGGCCCTCGATATCATTCTGGGCGGCCCCCAACCATCTGGTGACAGACATGCATGTTTATGTCTTGTGGCTGCTCACATGCATTTTTTCATGTATTCTCCCGTGAGATGGGAATACTGGAGGTGTAACCAGACATTTATAGTATATACCGTGTGTACAATCTGCAATACCTACAGTATATCAGTTGGTAATACCCCTTTAACTTTAATTTTTGGCCCTTGGGATTCCTTCAGTCTGACAATGTGGCCCCCAACCAGAAAAGGTTGTGCACCACTGCTTTAGGGTCTCAAAAGTACCTCTGCCACATAAGAAGATACCACAATGGTACAGATTTTTAGTGAAGCCCAGAAGCTTTAAGTTAAGTCCTCTCCATGGAGATTTGTTTCATGAAATATGTGTTGACATTCCCAGCATTTCCAAGATTTTTGATCCATGACATGTGTCATTTGGATATGACCAGGGCATAGTACCAATATTTTTGCTTATAAGGCCTCTTTCACACGAGCAAAATTTCTGTCCGGGTGCAATGCATGAAGTGAATGTAGTGCCCTGGAGCAGAGATACTTTGAAGTCTGAACATTTGTGGATATTTGTTCCTGTTTCCCCTATGCAAAGTCATCAACGCCTTACTTTATTTCACTTTAAAGGGTTAACTTGCATTGACTTGCAGTACTGTTTAATACTGTGTTACTGCATTTTATATGTATGTTGTGATATATATTCTGTTCATTTGCAATATTTTTGCATGGCACTGTGGAAAGGCTTAATGAACATTGAGAGACTTTTGGGACTTTCTAGCTAATAATGAGAAGCTAATAGTTTTCCAAAGCTACAAACAAGTTTTAAAGAAGGTCATGCTTTGGAGGGAAAACAACAGACTTGTTTACCACCAAAACCAGACAGACTAACTTTTTGAATGTCTGGTTTAGCTCTGTTATTATGGAATTCTGTAAAAACAAAATCCATAAAACTTTGGTGGAATTGTGTTGTTTTTTTTTTCCAGTGGGAACTACATTGTATACAATAGTAATTAGTGCCATTAAAAAAGTACAACTTGTTCTGCAAAAACCAAGTCCTAATACAGCTATGTGAAAGGAAAAATTAAGAAGCTATGACTCCGGGAAGGCAGGAAGTGCAAAACAAAATTGCAAGAACAGAAAATCTCAGGTTCTTGAAAGGGTTAATGTGGAAACGTTGTTAAAATATAACTCTTCTGCAGTAGATTTCTTGTTCGAAGAAGAATTGACCTATAAATTAGCTCTGTCAGGGGGCACCAAATGACCTCCTTCCTGTGAATATTATAATATTCTTTTCTCTATTGTATTAGCTTGTAGTTTAACTTAATTGACCCTATAACTGCAGACTGCATTCAGAGTACAGGGATATTTAATGACATTAGTAATTATACACAGTGTACTTTAGAGTCAGCAAGCATATGTGTTCTGGGAAATGTGCTGGCATTTTGCCTTTTACTAAATGTTATCAGTATTAGTATTATAACCTTTCAAACTTTTACAATAAGGCATAACCATAATTATTACCTTCTGTAGTCATATCTGCTATATTTGAAAGCTGAGAGATAATTTTACTGAAAAACGTGAGAATATGTCAGAATGGGCATGGGGAGAGCAGGTTGTAGGGCAGCATTTAAAGAGGACTCATCTTCTGTCCTGACTTGTCTGGTTTAGTAAATATTCTAAGTTAGGCTAAATTCACATTTCAGGCAGGTTGTGCAGGCAGAGAATTCTGTCATTGCCGGTTTCAACAGATCACCACCGGATCCCTATTTACTATAATCTGGCAATAATCGGGACGCTTTTCAGCATTTATGCTGGCTAAATAAATACCGCTGTATGCAGTGACTTCTGTCCGGCCGACCGCCGGCATTTATGCTGGATCAGGCTTCCAGCGATGTGAACGTAGACTAAGTATTCTTCATGAGATAACAATACTGGAACATATTGCCTTAGAGCGTTATGTTTTGCCATTCCTCTGTTATTTCTACTAAATTTAGGAATAAATTGACAACTGGTATTTGTCATTTACTTTGTTAATAGGGTGTTCTCCCACCCAGTCTGCTAATGGGATGTGCAGCGGACCGGACCGCAGGGGCAGTATGTGCAACTTTATTGAAACTCATATATAAGCACAATTTACATGAAACACGATCACAGTATTAAGCAGTGTGTTTCAGGACACGGCAGATGTAATAGTGTTAGTTCAACCTGCTCCACTTAGGTGTTCCACGATAAAATATAGCATATTTTGGGTCTTAATTTCAAGTAATAGTGCTAAGTATTTTTGAAATTACAGTAACAATGGTAATACATTATTCCTTGCATATGCTGTGTCTTCTCTATAAAAATGGGTTTAAAGGAAACCCATTAGTTAAACGTAATAAGTACAGATGTATCAATCTTTAAAAAGAAACTTTACACCATGAAATAAAATGTCATGTTGCTAAGTGTAATGTTGTGATTTACTGTTTTTGTAAACCTCATAGCACTGTATGGGCAGTTTAGAGTTAACACTCTAGCTTATTACCTTAGATTGCCATAAGATGGACCTGGGTCTGCCACCTGGTTAATGAGTAGAGGGTCTAGCTGTGCTACAGTGACAATCTACTCGTGCAAGCTTTTCAGAGCTAGACCCAAGCTAATGTCATCTCTGAGATAATCTACAGCCACGGAAGCAAGTTTATCAAAAGTACTCCAGACAGTAGGAATTACAGAATTTGCAAGGCAATATTTTGGAGTCAGACAGCAAGGTATTGTGCGTGTTCATGGCAGAGAGAGAACTTGCTGCTGTGAGGTGGAGCATTGCTAAATCCCCCTTCCACACTTGTTTGGCCAGCTGTGTCTTAAACTGGCACCCCTCAGCCCAGGAATTAGCAAAAGCTTTTACAAAGAATCCCATTGCCTGTCTATGGTTCTACAGAGAGACTTTAGAATGAGACAGAGAGAAGAAGTATTACAACCTCCATAATTGCTGCCATCCATCCATTGTTATCAGGGAGGAATTATACTGTCATCTACTTGGATCTGTGCCTCGTTACCTCCTGATGTACTTCTCCACTATTCACCGGCTATTGCATTTGCTATCTTGTCATGCACCCAGACCAACATCTAACATCAAGGGCCTGGGTATTTCAGGAGGGAAGAAAGGGTACACCCTCTAGTCACTGCACAGCTCTAGGGAGAGATAGAGGAGAGTTTATCATTATGGTCTGTGAGTACTACAACCAGCCTCAGGGCTACAACTACCACTCCCTTTCTCCACGCACTCCTCAGCAGGCCACTACATACCTAATGTGTATGTGGCCTCATGACTCTCTCCAATGGCTGATGTTAGGGGAGATACATATTAGGCATGTTGGATTTCAATTGGCCAATCTCTTTGCTGTAAGGAGATAAGCTACTGTCAAAGGTGTCTGGCAAAAGCTTTCTACCTCTCCCCATTCACTGTATAAGCATGCTCGACGGAGCCAAGCATTTATTTGTAGGGAAGATCACAAAAAATAGCTTCCAGCAGAACCATTGTTCGGTCTACAGTTATCCCATTTATTGTATACATGCCCAGCTTCAACAATTGCTACATCCTTACCTTTCGTCAAAGACATATATTCTATAGAAGAAGCCCATCCTACTACTTCTTTCTTTCCACTTCCCTTTTTTGGGATTGCTCAACCTCAACTAACTCTACAGGAAAAAGAAAGTGCTTGGAAATAAATATGCAAGATCTAGGATTTGGGTACAAAAACTGCAGACACCGATACCAATTTTTCAGGGATTCACAGGGTACTTCACCTTTTTAGAGCTTTTTAACAGACCCCACAGTGTGGCCAACCTGCAGTGGTTATCATACTTACCTGATCCCCGCCACTGGGCTCCAGCTGCATCACCATCCATCACTGCAGGTCACCTTATGTCAATGTTGGGTTTGATGCAGGTCACATGACCGCTGAAGCCAATGACTGGCTGCAGTGGTGACATGTTACTGGGTCAGATGCTGCATGGGTAATATGTACTCACTACAGCAAGTGATTGGCTACAGGATTCACATGACCCACGTTAAACCAGATCCAGGACCTGCAGAGTCGGCTGAGCAATGATGAAACCGGAACCCAGGTGCCGGGATCAGGTAAGTATGATTATCACCACGGATCTGGCTAGTCTATGAGGTCTGTAGCAAAGCTCTAAAAAGGTGAACAACCCCTTGAAGGAGGTGAGTGTGTGTTTAAGTGTCAGATTCCACCTTTGTGTTCAGTATTTCCATGCAACTTGTAGGTCATGAACGTACAAGAGCTGCTTGTAGCCCACAATGCTATTCTTTATGGCTCCCAATCATTGGGCACAAACATGTTCTGATAGCTCAGATGACACAGCGGTCAAAAAACAGCTTCATCCCGTGAAACAATGTATGAAACATGTAGTTTACTTTGCTTTTCCATCTTATTTTTAAGCAGCATATTGATGAAATACTGCCATAAGAATAATCTTTTCACCTCGCCCAATGGACCCTTACAGACATTAAGTGTGGACTTCAGGACCTATCCCAGCGTACTGTACGTGCTAAACATATGGCAAACAAGCAGTGAGAATGTAGCCTTACAGATGTAGCAATCTCCATCTGAACATATAGCATGCTACACTATTTAAATTTTCAATTGTAAGTATAGTAGAGTGGCACTATCCAAATGTACCATGACATGATACTCAAATAGTGTAGTACACTATCTGAACAGATAACACCTGCATCTGTATCTTGTGCAAACCATGACTGGTCTTCTCTCTTTGGTGTTCTTTTAGCCCTTGATAGTTGTAGAATCTGACATTGTGGCCATCAGAGCAGAAGAAGTTGTGCTTCCCTGCTTTATGACTTATTTATCATTGTTTTCAGATTGACATCACTCTCATATATGATAAAATAAGGTCTATTTGACATCCATGGTTTACACTATCTGCATCTTTGTGCATTTCTATAGTTACAGGAAAACTTTCTAACTTTTAATTTAAAAAAATATATATATCATACTCGTAAATTTCATTTGAGAATGAGTTTTATATCTTTTTATACGGAAAAATCCATTATTCCTGATTTTTTTCAGAATGATTTTACTTATTTTCAGTATCACACAGGTAAAAGGATATAAAATTGTCAAATTTTGCACATCTCCTGCCTGCTAGTCATTTGTCATATTCATACCGAGCTTTTAGCTAAAAAAAAGTCCTGTACTCCTCTTTGCTTTGTAAATCAATGTTTCCAGCCAGATTTGCAGAAAACTAGGAATGTGCCCAAAGAAATGTTCTTTTCTGAAGCAAATTAATCGATAATTTGTTCTTATTTCTATGCTCGGAATGTGTAGCTCTGAAATAATATTTACATTTTCCAGGAACATTGAAAAAAAAGAAAAGCAGGAGGGAGGATAACTTACTTATCCCAACAAAAGACTAAGGCTGCATTCACACGGGCGAGTTTTCCGCGCTGGTGCAATGCGTGATGTGAACGCATTGCACCCGCACTGAATCCGGACCCATTCATTTCTATGGGGCTGTGCACATGAGCTGTGATTTTTACGCATCACATCTGCGCAGCATGCTCTATATTCTGCGTTTTTTCACGCAACGCAGGCCCCATAGAAGTGAATGGGGCTGCGGGAAAAGCGCAAAGCATCCGCAAGCAAGTGCGGATGCAGTGCGATTTTCCCGCATGGTTGCTAAGCGACGGGACCCGATCTTCATTATTTTCCCTTATAACATGGTTAGAAGGGAAAATAATAGCATTCTTAATAAAGAATGCATGGTAGAATGAGGATTAAGGGGTTAAAAATAAAAAACTGAACTCACCTTAGCCACTTGATCGCGTAGTTGGCGATCTCTCTTCTGTCTTCAAGCATTAGCTGTAGTCTAAAGGACCTGTGATGACGTCACATCACATGGTCCAAACACATGGCCCGCATTTCAAAAGTTTGCACGCGCGCGGAAAAATCACGCATATTCCCGCATCCAATTCGGGCTTCAAACATGACGCCCGTGTGAACCCAGCCTAAGTCTTAGATTTCTTCACACTACCCAACCAGTCTAAAGTTCAGCCTCAGTAAGTTCTGCAATCTATATGTAATACCCCAGAGTGGAATTCATTCATACACCCTGCTACTGTCCTTAATAACCTACCATAATGTCATATGTGTATTTATTCCACGTCCTCCTACATTGTGCATTTATAATCTTTCTATGTAACTGTTATTTGTTATATACATGTAATATGCCTGGTTTGCCAGCAGGTGGCAGCATGTATGGCAGAGAGATCTTTAGATAGAATGGAACTTACTATTCCATTCTCCCCCCTTCGGGCAGAAGTAGGCCAATCTCATTTCCTACCAAGGGTAGGAAGTGTCTAGTCAGTCTAAGCCAGGGAAGCGTCAGATGCAGATGTGCCAAGATATAGCAGCGGGTGGAGGACCTGCAGAGGGAAGAAGCTCATAGAGTAGACTGATTCCTTACAGATTTACAGAATGTTGCGGGTCAACAGCCAAAGGCACCCCACTCCAGAGATACCAGAACAGTCCAGTTTCCAGTACTCAAGTTTGCTTGCCAGTTGATGCAAAAACCTGCTGGAACCAAGAGAAACACCACCTCTTGTACGGATGTAAGTTGATTCAAGTAAAGCTGTTAAATTTTATAAAAGTCTGGACTCGACTATTTCTCCACCTCCACCATTACTCTCCCCTTATTTCTTCGGAGCCTAACCCTGGGGAGCGATGGTATCCATGTAGGAGCACCGTGACACACACAGAAAACTATTGAGGTCGCACTACACCACTCGCCATTCTTATAAACCTTGGACATGATTGGCCCTGGGGGTCTGCACATTGCATACACTTAAATTTAAATCATCTCTATATTGAATTTATAAATCTACTTTCCATATTAAAAATGGAAGGGGAAAGCTATCACTATCTTTTCCCATCCCACTGGAAGTACCCATAAGAAGTTCACAAGGGCACCATTCTCAGCATACAGATTCTGTTAGATTCCTCTGATTTGATATCTTTGGTGTCTGTCAACTTTTGGCTTTTTACCACATCCAGAAACCCCGTGGATGCTGCCCTCCTCTGCTGTCTTCTCTTTTGTCAATTTAGACAGCATATGCTTATGCTGGTAAAAGAACCAAGAGGGTGCATTGGGTTCACCCTATTGTTTCTGAATGGTCCAGGAAAGTTCATTTCCACACCCACTTTGAGGAGCTGTGGTAGTACGTGGAAAAAATCCACAACTTCGGCCCTATGTCGATCCCCATCTTTGACCACCTGCTGTAGGACCTGTGTCCTGGTCTCACCTGCCAGGAAACCAACATGTAACAGCATATTTCCTGAGGAATGGCTCATTGCCACCCTGAAGTAAGAAACCATAATGACCCATTTGCTCTTTGTCACCATGTCACCATGTCTTCCGATGGACCAGCAAAATGATCTATCAGAGACAGTGAGGCGATGACGCTGCATCCCAAGTCAGAAGACTGGATTCAGATTGCGAAGGGCTTCTACTATACAGTGCAGTTTCCTAAAATAAAATCCACTGTGTTGGGGCTTGACTCCTTTAGTTCAAAGGCACCTGACCAGCCCAACCAACCTTGACCATGAATATTGGTGTTGGTCTGTCACCATTCACCACCACAGATCTGCTGTTTCCTTGTAGTTCTGTCACCAGAACAACTGAACAATTGATCAGTTGGGGTGTGTGGTGTTGGTTTAACATCAATCTGATATTGATGGTCTTTCATGAGAATTTCTAAATCCAGGACATAGTCACTCATCCACATGATCCCAAAACAAGTAACTTAAAAATGGAAGCAGACATTTTTTTTTAAAAAAAATGTATATTCAGTAAACATAACAAACAGTAGCAGCAAGATGGTGCAAAAAGACATTTTTAAATAGCAAAGACCCTGTGTCAAACAATGAAATAAAAGTTCACGTCTGATGTTCCCAAGCTACCCTATGAATGCTCAGGTCCAGCTTAAAGTAGTTGGTATGGGCCACTGTCTTATGGCCAGTAATAGTGAGGTCATTGTGTTGGCGTATGACTACCTCAACCCATTACACTGTTGGACCACTGGCACAATGACCTCAACATTACTGGCCATAAGACACTAATTAGAATTGAGCGAACACCTGGGAGTTTGGGTTCGATGGGTTCGGCCGAACTTTACAAAAATGTTCAGGTTCAGGATCCGTACTTAACCCGAACTTGACCCTGAACCCGAACTTTTGGGCACTAAAATGGCTGTAAGATAGCCCTGGAAAAGGCTAGCAAAATGTGCCTAAGAGCATGGCAACTGCCCTGTAAATAAATGTGGATAGGGAAATGACTTAAAATAACATAAAATACAGAAAAATAATAAATAACCATTCTAGACCTGAGCCCAAGTGAGTGACACCTGCCATCCAGCAAACAGAAGATGTGGCACCAACGCCACCACATCTTTCAAAGTCACCACGCATCTCCACAGAATCCCATGGAAGCGTTCAGCTGTCCATCTCCTAAACACCGGAGAGAAAGAGGAAATACCCCCCTATTCACCCGCGATCCCTGGCTCTGAATGCCTGTATTTCAAAATTCCTGATCCTTTGAAATGCTGTCATTCAGTCTGTTGGAGAGTTTTAAAAACCTTATGGCGGTGGCTGTCCCACAGTATGTGGTTCCCAGCTGCCACTATGTTTGAAGACGAGCCATCCCTTCTCTGCACAACCAAGTGGTGGACAAAATCAGGTGAGCACTACGCAAAGCTATCTGAGGCGGATAGCATTTTTGCGAATGTCCTTCCGCCCCCGAGGATTGCAGGGCATTCTTCTTTTCCTCCTGTTGCCTCCTCTTCCTCCTACTTGGCTTCCTCCTCCTCTACCTCCTCCTCCTCTACCACCTCCTCCTCTACCACCTCCTTATCCACTCAGTGTAACACCTTCACCACCAACAGCAGCACAACCAGGGGGAAATGACAGCAGGCTGTTTTAAAACTTGTGTGTTTGTAGGGGGAAGGCATGGAACAACAGACTGATGATTGGTTGGTGCCACTGAGCCTCCAGCCCGGCCTGGTGTTGTGCGATAATGGGCGAAATATCATAGCAGCTCTGGGCCTAGCCGGTTTGACGCACATCCCCTGCCTGCCACATGTGCTGAATTTGGTGGTGCAGAAATTCCTGAACACAAGACAGTGAAAATCAATTCAGTTAATCCAACACTTATATTCTGGTGGCACAAATTCACTTTTATTGTTGCTCAAGGACCCCTGCGGCCTGAGCTGCAGATGTGACAAATATTTTAATTAAATTTGTTGGTTAGATTGTCGGATAGCATTTCCACGGCTATCAGGACTTTTTATTATATATTGGAACAAAAACTATACAAGGAACATTTCAACAAGAGAAAATTAACCTGAACAGCCTCACACCCTACACACACAACACCAACCCCCCTCCCCCACCGCCTTTAACTCAAACCATTAACACACTATTTACAAATGTACTTAAAAACATATTAAAATAACTATAATGCAGCTAAACTAACTATATAAACAATCAAAACTATATACACGCCTTATTCTTAACTTAAGGCCAGCCAAATACAAGTGGATCGCAGGGTGGGTTCCTGCACCAACATAGGCCCTGGCTTGGAACACAATTGTCCAGCCAGGGCACAGTTCTGGAGGATGAGGAGGAGGAACCATGTTCTCAGCAGGGTGGCACCCAAGGCAGCACTGGAGCATGGCTGGGGGATACAGAGGACACAGATGATACACCTCCCACAGAGGACAGCTTGTCCTTGCCTCTGGGCAGCCTAGCACACATGAGCTACTACATGGTGCAGTGCCTGCGCAACCACCGCCGAATTACAGCCACATTCTAACTTGTGCTGATTACTGGGTGGCCACCCTGCTGAATCCCCTTTACAAGAACAATGTGCCATCCTTAATTCCCTCACTGGAGTGTAATAGGAAGATGAGCCCGCTAGTAGACACGCTGCTGATGGCATTCACACCTGACATCGGGGACTCACAAGCACAAGGTGAAGGCAGAGGAGGAGGAGAAGGAAGAAGTCGCCAACACAGCTGGGTCACCACCAGCACCTCAGAAGGCAGGGTTAGCATGGGCGAAATGTGGAAAAGCTTTGTCATCACGCCACAACAACCTGCACCACCAGCAGATCTAGAACATCTTAGCAGGAGGCAGCATTTCAGCAACATGGTGGAACAGTACACGTACTGACTAATGGTTCTGCCCAGAGGTGTAGCAACAGGGGAAGCTACTACTTTGGGGCCCTGACCTAGAAGGGGCCAATCCAGGAGGAGGAGGAGGAGGACTAAAAGATTTTGTCAGGGCCCCCTCAACAGTATTATACAATGAAATTATATACAGTGGCAGTATAGACAGTGTAGAAAACGGATGGAACAGCTGCTGGGCCTGGCCTGAGAGAGCAATCTTTAGTAGCCACAGGAATGGCAGCATGAAAAGGAAGGGGTTGCGCAATAATTACTGGGGGAGGGGGGCCCCATTCAAAAAATTGCTGTGGTGCCCAGTCACTTCTAGCTACACCACTGGGTCTGCCCCATTCAACTTCTGGGTCTCCAAATTGGGCACATGGCCTAAGGTTGGGGGTGCTAGCCTACCCCTGCAGCCACTGTATTATCTAAACATGTGTTTAGCATGGCAGGGGGTGTTATCACAGACAAGTGCAGCTGCCTGTCCACAGCCAATGTGGGCAAGCTTTCATTTATTAAAAAGAACCAGGCATGGATCTCACAGGACTTGTTTGTACCTGATGCAGAATAGACATGTATACCGGCCTCACCCAACCATTGTTATACTACCGTGCACTTACACTTTGTTTTAGTTTTTATATTTCCCAATGTTTTGGGGTCTACCCCAATTTATTTAAAAAAATGAAAAACCTGTTGTTGGCTTCACAGCCAAAAAAGGCTTTATGTCATGCAACAATGTAACCGCCAATTGTAAGTTCTCTGTCAGTTATACAGTGCAGGGGTTTGTACCCGGCAAAAATGGTAACATTTCACCCAACAATTTAAAAGAGGATTTTCCACATTTTCGCTCACTGTCCCCTACGCAGTGCAGGGTTACTTGACAGCAAAAAATTGGAATATGTCAACCCCTGAACTCCCAGATGGATTAACCATATTATTGTCTTCGGCACATATGAAGCGCAGGCCGCAAAGGAATAAGATTTTTTCACCACCCATGAAAAACATGGATTTAAGTGGTATATTTTGGGGTGTAGGACCTCATTGTTCTCAACATCATCTTCCACCTAGTCTTCATCCCTGCCCTCTTTGTCGGTCTGTACACCACAGAAAGCCGCAGCAGTTTGCACCTGCGTTTCGTCATCATCAGAGACGTGCTGCAGTGGTCTTCCCCTGTCCTCATCCTCAAACCTAAATGGTTGAGCATTCGTGCACTCAATCTCTTCCACTTCTGGGGCAGGGCTATGGTTATGGCCCTGCGAAATGCTTCCAGCAGAGTAATCAAAAAGCATAAGAGACTGCTGCATTTACCTGCCAATAGTCAACAATTAAGTTCACTAACAGTAAGGCAGTGGCCGTGTCATAAACAGAATACATTTCTTTAGGTCACACAACAGTGTAACGGAGAAATTCAATACAATTACTTCACTATACCCAAAAATTCCTAAGTGCCTCAATGTATATGGTGAGTGCGTCCATCTATTTGGCGAGTGTATTCATGAAAGTGTCCATGTATGTGGTGAATGTAAGCATGAGTGTGTCCATGTATGTGGTGAGAGTGTGTATGAGTGCTTCCATGTATGTGGTGAGTGGGCATTACTGTGTCCATGTATGTGGTAAGCACCTGTATGAATGCATCTATGTGTGTGGTGAGTGTGTGCATGCGTGTGTCCATGCATGTGGTGAGTGCATGCAAGAGTGCATTCATGTATGTGGTGAGTTTGTGTATTAGTGTGCCCATGTATGTAATGAGTGCGTGTTTAAGTGCTTTCATATATGTTGTGAGTGTGTCCATGTATATGGTGAGTGCGTGCATGAGTGCATCCATATATGTGGTGAGCTTTTGTATGAGTGCATCCATGAATGCGGTGAGTGCATGCATAAGTGTCTCCATGTATGTAGTCAGTGTGTGTATAAATGTGTCCAGGTATGTGATTAGTGTGTGTATAAGTAATTCCATGTATGTGGTGAGTGTGTGTATGAGTGTGTCCAAGTATGTGGTGAGCGCATGCATGAGTAACATAATAACATAGTTTATAAGGCTGAAAAAAGAGATCCGTCCATCAAGTTCAGCCTGTTATCCTGCAAGTTGATCCAGAGGAAGGCAAACGCCCCGTGAGGTACAAGCCAATTTTCCTAATAACTCCCTGGAACAACGACCCTTCTCCATAATTCTAGTAGCTATAGCCTGTAATATTATTACACACCAGAAATACATCCAGGCCCCTCTTGAACTCTTTTAGTGAACTCACCATCACCACCTCCTCGGGCAGAGAGTTCCATAGTCTCACTGCTCTTACCGTAAAGAATCTCGTTCTATGTTTCTTTACAAGCCTTCTTTCCCGCAGACGCAGTGATTCAAATATTTTTTCTGACACTGCTGCTTTGTCTTAATTAATATACATAGAGTTTGTCCATATATGTGGTAAATGTGTGTGCATGAGTGCATCCATAAAGTTAGTGGGGGCATACAAAAATGGGGTCTAGTCAGTTATAGCTGCACCCCTGAGTGCACAGCAATACATAGTGTATTGTAATGCATTGTATTATACTGACAGTTTCCTATGAAAGCTGGGCCTCATAGGCCTCTGTAGCTGGTAGGCCTGAGGTCTTTGTAAGGCCTCACGCAATGCGGGGAGCCGATAAATTGAGAGATGGTGCTCCCTCTGTAAAGCCTTCAGATGTAGCAGCCAGCATTGATTGTGTAATTTAAAGGGTTAATCCATCATTACCAGTCAGGGAACAGTGAGTAGCAACCAGGGCCCTGCCGCTGATCAGGTAAGCACAGCTTCCATGCCCCCCGAACAGCACGCGGTAATATTAAAGCGGGTATCAGGAACCCACTTCCCGATGTGCTGTACATTGTTAATTAGTAATAATAATAATCTTTATTAAACAATTTCTATGATCCCAAAATGTAGATCAGTGTATTTGAAGAGGAAAAGTATGGCATTTGTCAGTATAAAGCATGTTTCTTCTTCTTTTGAGGACAGATGATGACTGACGGTATGGTCTACAGTGAAGTGATGGGTTCTTTGGGAATGGCACAGACATAAGGTAGACTGGGGAACATGAATTGCTTGCAGCACATAACACAACTTTACTGTACACCGATATGCTCTCCTCTATTCATGATAGGCAACATCACTTGAACACAATACATCACAACACACATATATTTAGAGTCTTTTAAGTGAGGGCACAATATTCTTGCCATTCCTCATGGAGAAGTACAGTCCTTTAACTTTATATAGTCCATTATGTAGTCCCAAGGGGACCTCAATGCAACAGGGACAATGTTAGGCCAATAGGACACTAGGTGTCCAGCTCAGGGCCTCTACTCACTTGTGGTTACCTACATACCTGCTCAGGGCATTGCTGATGCATGGACCAGGGTATTGGCTCCTTTTTGGCACAATGGCACTAACTTTTATTGCTTTTATCCTGGGGCCCCAGCTGACATTTTGATCACTCTGTGTAGTGCTCTTGAGCAGGGGTACTTTGACATTTGTGAACATTTGCCCCTGTATCCCCTATGCCTAGTCATCGACCCCTTACTTTATTTTACTTTAAAAGGTCAACTTGCCATGGCTTTTACTGTTTAATACGATTTATCTGCATTTTATATTTATGTTGTGATTAATATCTTGTTCATTTGTGTTTGCACAGCACTGGGGAAAGTGTTAATGAATATTGTGAGACTTCTGGGACTTTCTAGCTAAAAATAGGAAGCTGGTAATTTTCCACAGTTACCATAGGATTTAAAGAAGATCATGTTTTGAAAGGAAATAGCCAGACTTGTTTACCAACAAAACTAGACAGTCTGACCTTTTGAATGTCTGGTTTTAGCTCTATTGTTATGTCTGGAAACTTGTTTTTGTCTGGAAAAACTGATGTGGCATTGCCGTTGAGTACCACTGAAGCTCTAATGTAAGTCGTTGACAGACGGGACTTGTAACATTGTAAATTTTTGTTGCTGAGTTTTTCCACTCCACCCCTTCCACAAGAAAGTTCTAGTATAGCTAGAAATGGTATATAAGAAGAGCAGTCAGAGCCTGCCACAGACCCTGGATCACCAGACCTTTGGCCAGGGTACCAACCTTCGGAGATAGAGGGACAGATAGCTTAGGCCTTTCCTCAGCATCAAACCCTTCTTCTTCCAGTGAGGGGACTGGAGAAGCCAGCCCTATGCCTCACCTATATTTGTATGTGTTTTGTACCTGAATTCCTCCAGTAAAGAAGCACGCTGGTTTACTGCGGACCTTGACTCTCTGTACTTATTTCCCATTGGAGTGAACCATGCCTTACCATCCTTTCTGGAGAGCAGCAACATGTGGTGACACCTCAACAGTGCCCAGGGGACCTTGCCATCTGCTTTAACTCAGCTAGTAGTCTCTATAACCTTCAAATCTGCACAATCCTTAGTAGCACTATTTCCATCAACTGCACCCACAGCCATCTTCAGATAATCACAGCCATTCTTATTCTCCTCCTGCTACAGCAGATGCTATGGCATGCTCGTGACCTGAACGCCGGCAAGTGGATGAAAGCTTTACCAGGGTGTGTGTCCAACAGGGCTGGGACAAGGTCCAGCACCAACAGAGGCTGAGCTGCCCAAGTGCGCCCCCGCCATTTAGATATGTATGTTTATTAATAACCTGTCGACAGGAAACCAGATGGATCTGTTATGATTCCTATAGACTTCTACTATGATGTAAGCAAAACGGAATGCCTCTTAAAGGCTTCCGTTTTGACCTCTATCTTATAGATTCCGTTATTTTTTGTTATAACTATGTTATAATGGAAAGCTGTGTAACGGAATCCTTAGCGCCAGTGTGAGCCCACCCTTAGGCTGGATTTGAACGTCCATGGAACACGGTCTGTGTGATACCGGCCTGGATTTCTTCTGAGTGCAGGAGTGCACTGCGCAAGTGGTTGCTATGACGCCGTGCGTTTCCTGCTGCCGCCGCAGTACAGTATTGCACTGGTTTGATCTGTACGAGAGTATTACTGTACTGCGGCGGCAGCAGGAAGCGCACAGCATCCACTAATGTAAGGCCGGTATAACACAGACCGTGTTCCACAGACGTATGAATCCAGTGTGTAGTATATGCACAGGTGGTTATTATAGCCAAGAGATAATGTCCAGGGAAGATCCTCCATATTGGACTGGACTTTATCTCTTGGCTATAATAGCCTGCTGTGCATTTACTACACTCTGCACCATATACATCACACACATCTTACACTGATATATGTAGTACACTGTGTGTGATGTATATGGTGCAGAGTGTAGTAAATGCACAGGTGGTTATTATAGCCAAGAGATAAAGTCCAGTCCAATATGCAGGATCTTCCTGACATTATCTCTTGGCTATAATAGCCACCTGTGCATATACTACACACTGCACCATATACATCACACACAGTGTACTACATATATCTGTGTTTGATGTATGTAAAGCAGGGTGTGTGATGTATGTGGTGCAGTGTGTAGTAAATGCATAGTCCAATATGGCGGATCTTCCCTCCACATTATCTCTTGGCTATAATAGCCACCTGTGCATTTACCACAGAGTGCACATACATCAGTGTGAGATGTGTGATATATGTACTGCAGTGTGTGATGTATGTACTGCAGTGGGTAGATCACACACTGCACTACATACATTACACATATGGGTACATGATTGGTGCACTTTCACCTTGTCACACGCACTGGATGTCTGGGCTCCCCTGCACTGGACACCAGGACTCCATTCCTCTTCTCCTCTTCAGCTCCACGCCGGCTGCCCATCCTGCTCGCTTCATCATACATGGTGGAGCCAGCCCCTTCTCCTTCTCCTTTCAGCTCCCGCCACCGCCAGCTTCCATGTCTGTGTCTCGGGCTGGAGCAGGGAAGAGGTGTGTCCCTTTCCTGATAGGCCGGGAGCCTCCAGCGGAGGCAGCGCGATGACGTCATCGCGCCGCCTACGCCGGCCTATCAGGTATCAGGAAAGTGACACACCTCCTCTCCCCTGCTCCTCGGATCCTGTGTCGCCGCCGCCGGTGTTCTGCGATATTTTGGCCGCTTCATATTCTGCCGCAGACCGCAGTCTGGGGCCTGGGGGGGATTTTAACATAGGCTGTCCCCGCTTCCTACGCCCATGGATGTGGTCAGTGGCCTGGCTCCTGCGCCCTGAGGCTGGAGCCTCCCCAGCCTCTGTGTCGGCCCGGCCCTGGTCTCCAGGGAAAGTTGTGAGTGTACAGTTCTCCAAAGCATTTTGACTATTTGGTGGCGTCTACAGCATACAGTCTCTTTATTCAGCTCAAAAACATAACAATATGCAGTAAGTTCCTAAGCTCCCCTTAGTGGTAACGGCAGGCAGACAAAATCTTATCACTTAAATCTATATGTAACTATTGTGTGCTGCATGAAGAGAGGATGGGCTCTGATTAAACAGACTACATGGTGCTATCTTATAGGAGTTGGACACCAGGGCCGGGCCGACACAGAGGCTGGGGAGGCTCCAGCCTCAGGGCGCAGGAGCCTCTGGGCGGCAGCCGGCAGCCAGGCCACTGACCACATCCATGGGCGTAGGAAGCGGGGACAGCCTATGTTAAAATCCCCCCCAGGCCCCAGACTGCGGTCTGCGGCAGAATATGAAGCGGCCAAAATATCGCAGAACACCGGCGGCGGCGACACAGGATCCGAGGAGCAGGGGAGAGGAGGTGTGTCACTTTCCTGATACCTGATAGGCCGGCGTAGGCGGCGCGATGACGTCATCGCGCTGCCTCCGCTGGAGGCTGCCGGCCTATCAGGAAAGGGACACACCTCTTCCCTGCTCCAGCCCGAGACACAGACATGGAAGCTGGCGGTGGCGGGAGCTGAAAGGAGAAGGAGAAGGGGCTGGCTCCACCATGTATGATGAAGCGAGCAGGATGGGCAGCCGGCATGGAGCTGAAGAGGAGAAGAGGAATGGAGTCCTGGTGTCCAGTGCAGGGAGCCCAGACATCCAGTGCGTGTGACAAGGTGAAAGTGCACCAATCATGTATCCATATGTGTAATGTATGTAGTGCAGTGTGTGATCTACACACTGCAGTACATACATCACACACTGCAGTACATATATCACACATCTCACACTGATGTATGTGCACTCTGTGGTAAATGCACAGGTGGCTATTATAGCCAAGAGATAATGTGGAGGGAAGATCCGCCATATTGGACTATGCATTTACTACACACTGCACCACATACATCACACACCCTGCTTTACATACATCAAACACAGATATATGTAGTACACTGTGTGTGATGTATATGGTGCAGTGTGTAGTATATGCACAGGTGGCTATTATAGCCAAGAGATAATGTCCAGGGAAGATCCTGCATATTGGACTGGACTTTATCTCTTGGCTATAATAACCACCTGTGCATTTACTACTCTGCACCATATACATCACACACAGTGTACTACATATATCAGTGTAAGATGTGTGTGATGTATATGGTGCAGAGTGTAGTAAATGCACAGCAGGCTATTATAGCCAAGAGATAAAGTCCAGTCCAATATGGAGGATCTTCCCTGGACATTATCTCTTGGCTATAATAACCACCTGTGCATATACTACACACTGGATTCATACGTCTGTGGAACACGGTCTGTGTTATACCGGCCTTACATTAGTGGATGCTGTGCGCTTCCTGCTGCCGCCGCAGTACAGTAATACTCTCGTACAGATCAAACCAGTGCAATACTGTACTGCGGCGGCAGCAGGAAACGCACGGCGTCATAGCAACCACTTGCGCAGTGCACTCCTGCACTCAGAAGAAATCCAGGCCGGTATCACACAGACCGTGTTCCATGGACGTTCGAATCCAGCCTAAGGGTGGGCTCACACTGGCGCTATGGATTCCGTTACACAGCTTTCCATTATAACATAGTTATAACAAAAAATAACGGAATCTATAAGATAGAGGTCAAAACGGAAGCCTTTAAGAGGCATTCCGTTTTGCTTACATCATAGTAGAAGTCTATAGGAATCATAACAGATCCATCTGGTTTCCTGTCGACAGGTTATTAATAAACATACATATCTAAATGGCGGGGGGGGGGGGCGCACTTGGGCAGCTCAGCCTCTGTTGGTGCTGGACCTTGTCCCAGCCCTGCTGGAGACAACTGCTGATTGTCAGAAGCTTTTGCTGCTGAACCCGCACGACAACCACTGTAACCTCTGGAGAACACAGGTATTTTAGGTACTGAATTGACAGCATGTTTTATTTTATTTTTTTAATCACTGTATTCCAAGAGCAATAACTTTTTCACTTTTCTATTGATATTGCCATATTAGGGCTTATATTTTTTGTGTGGGGGATATGTTGTATTTTTAGGGACTCAGATAATGCATCAAAAATATTTTTATTTATTTATTTTGAGGAGGAGGAAAGGGAAGAAAAAAAGCACAGATTTCACTTTTTTGTTTTGTTTTTACAGAGGTCACCATGTGACAAAATAACATGTTAGCTTTATTCTGCAGGTCAGTACAATTACACTTATACCAAATTTATATAGTTGTTATGCCATTTTCCTCTGCATTCTGTGAGTAAAGCTGATTCTGTGCTTCTTTGCTGGATTATATGTTTTTGAGAGCCATGCCTTTTTATTTATTCCTTCAATAGTCTGTGAGGATTTTTTTAGACGTTTTTCACACCTACAGAACAAAATATTCCATTTTTAAGGGAGAAGTATAATGAGCAAAAAAATTTTCTTTTGTGAGTATACCAATTCTGTTTTACATTCTTGGCATATCAAGGCATTTTTAACCCAAATAAATGATTTTTGTTTCTTTGCTTTTTTAAGTTTTAACATCTTATTTCCCTTTTCTGTACTTTTTTTAGTCCCAGTAATATTTTGCACACTGCAATACTCCTGTAATACTATACTTCTGTAATACAGTGTAATGCTTACAGAAATTCTACTAGGATGCCGATGAGATGACCAAGGGAGACTCTTCCTCTATTAAACCATTTAAATGCCTTGGTCACAGCCATGACTGAGGCATCCCACACTGTATACTGTATATAAGGCAGATTGCATGAGCTACATTTATGAATTGCCTTAAAGGGACAGTTCACATGCCTACAAATTAGAAATATTTCAAAATGCTGTGGAAATGTTTTTAAATCATATCACACAAAATCACGCCATTCCCCTGCTGCTCTTGCTCCATTGCTTTCCAATGTACATCTAAGTCTCTAATTCCGAATGCCCCTTGGCAGGCAGGAAATGACCCCTTTAGCCAATCCCAGGCAGCAGTATTGACCTGCCTTAGACAGTGATTTGCTCATTTCCTGCATGTCAGGCGGCACCAGAAAGTAAGAGACAAGCAGATGACTGAGAGGTATTAGAATGGGAATTGCACAGGCTTTTGTGAATTATTTTTAGGGCCTGAACAAACCCATTGGAGAAGGTGAACATCTAACATTTACCAAGTTTGACATTTTTAACATTTTTAAGGATTTCTCTTTGTCTGTAGAAAAATTGTACAAAATCTGAGTAAACATATGATCCATGAATCAAATCAGTCTTGCTCATCTTTGTCTTCAAATTGTAATTTTGCCAGGTACCTTAATCCTTATCTTTCGAATGTCTGGTAGAAACATCAATATTAAATTAGAGGTTTAAAGATCATGGCTGAATATGCAGAATAGCAGCGCAATGGGAATTCATATGCAAAAGTTCTGATTTGCCATTATCCTACACAGCAGCCGTTTAAGATACACTCATTAGGTCATTAGCGTCTAAACGGCTCCATTTGGCCTAAAAGGTTGTACATATTTCCATAAAGCATTTGGCCAATCGACAGGACTGCAGCTGCACAGAACCATAGAAATTATAGATAAAAAGATGCAATTATGGATTTTTTCTCAATGCATACATTTTAAGAATATTTAAAGGGAACAGAAAATCGTACTTCTCATTTTTTAATTTGCTTAAGAAATTGAACCACCCCTTTAATATATGCTTTATGTGAATGGGAACCGGCTTCCAATAGTGCTGACTGATTACAGGGATAAAAGTTACATTTAGCTTGGCACTAATTCTAAGGATGTTGGCAAATAGTAATTTGTTATTGATGGCAAATGTAAGCATTGGTAAATATGAAGACGAAAAAAAGACTCCAAGGTATAATAAAACAGCATAAAGCAATAGTAGAAGCAGTAGGCAATAATAATCACAATCATCTAAATACAATGTAGTTTTGCTGATTGCGTATGACTGCAATGAGATGGGTGACATTTGTATCTAGTCTCAATTTCAGTGCTTTAGATTGCTGTAGGCATGCAATCAACACTATATGACTGGAAAATGAATAAAAAGGACCAAATGTTTGGACAAGGGGTAAAATTTGAAACTGCTGAGCCCCAGCATAAAATCTGTAACGGGGTTCCCCACTTACCATGTGCCATTTATAATACTGGTCCACTTTCATAAAACCTAGAGATCTTTTGCCCCTAAGGCATCAAGGCTTAAGTGCAAGTGTTTCCTTTGTGTCCCAAATTGCTACCGTCCTGGAACAAACCTGCATCAGGTTCTCATATGGGACCACCATTCTAGTTAACATAGTGTCATAATTCAAGCAAGGTAGATCTTTACCCTAATATACAACATATTATCTATATATTGCTTTGCCCACTTTACAGTAGGTAACACAAATTAGTGTCTAGAGTAAGGCATCCTCCAGGACTGTTCTGTATAAGAGGAACGATGCCTAACGGCATATTAACCAGGATAGCAGACATAGCAAATGCCAACAACGTGCAAATCATAAAGGCAGTCAATGCAGCTGTTATGGAGTCTAAAAGAGAGGGGTTCCCTTCAAGTTTCCCCATTCTTATGGTTATTAATTTACTATAGATTATAAAAAGTAGAATGATGAGGTCTAATAGAACATTGAATGGAAATCACTAGGAAACATAGAAGGATAGATGAAAGTGGAGACCAAAATGCTGTCAGATTTGTTTAAGGTTTGCTATGGTGTCCATGGTTAATCTTTTTTCCCCCT
Source organism: Bufotes viridis (assembly GCA_033119425.1). NCBI lineage: Eukaryota > Metazoa > Chordata > Amphibia > Anura > Bufonidae > Bufotes > Bufotes viridis. The sequence goes on along the minus strand of CM065591.1, from coordinate 40,204,738 downwards.
GCTTATGCCATAATCAGGACGATTTAAGATACATGTATAGAGTCCCCCTGTATTTGACACAAAGGGGTCTTCCTGGGGTAAAATATTTGTGACCTATACTCAGGATAGGTCATCAATATCTGATGGGTTGGGCTCCAATCAGGGGTGTAGCTAAAGGCTCATGGCTCCTGGTGCAAGAGTTCAGCTTGAGCCCCCCTTCCCTCAGTGCTTTGTGGCCAGGGGCAGGGAAGCACATAGTCTTCATGCTGCCTGAGGAAAGAATTGAAACAGGTTGCAAGATATGCAACCTGTATGCAATTTTGTCACATTATTTTAGGCAATAGCATAATAGTGTCTTTTATGCATTAGTTAACAGAATTGTATGAGTTTACAAAAAAGTACGGTCTAATTTTTTCACAAAACAATAATCCTTATGTTGTATCTGATATTGAAGGTCAATGTTCTAAACTGGTGCAGTAGGGTAGTATGGCAAATAATTTAAGCCATATCACTGCCTGCAAAGTGCTACCCAAGGGTGTGAGAAAGCTGGTCAACAATTATGGGGTCAATCCAATACTGTTTTTTTTTACCTGGCTGTCTCAAAAACAGATAATAAGGACTTCTCTAGGACTACAAAATTGGTGACTAGAGCACCATGGTCCTATCAATCAGCTGATTGCCAGGGATGTCGAGGGTCAAATTCTCAGCAATATTATATTGATGGCCTATGCTTTTGTAGATCCCCTTTCTAAAGTATCACTCCCACAAAAATCTTTATTCTCTGACCTGTGAGAAAGGTAGATGATGTAAACTGTAGTGTATGAAGGTAATCAGTACCAGAAACTGTATTTGTGAGTTATAACCTCCCTTCTGATCCTTAGCTGAGTCATGTGACCAGCACTCTGATCTCCAACTGACACAGGACAAGAAGTCAGCTACTTATCCATTCATTCCTATGAGACTGACATTGAGGGTCCAGTAGAAATACATAGAGACATTTGCTTCCTGCCCACACATAAGATGCTGTGTTATTTGGAGAGTCAGAGTGCTGGTCAAATGACACAGCTGATGGTCAGAAGGGAGGTTATAATTCACAAATACCACCTCCGCTACCCTAGTGCTTACCTGGTCTCCACTGATCTCTGCTTCCCTGTATGGCAGGTTACTGCTGCAGCTAGTGATTGGCTTAGCTGGCATTTCCTGCTATTTTATCTGTATAGTGACAGGACTTGGAAGCATAGATAAACAGTCATCATCAAAACAGCACCAGAGAGGATCAGTGCGTAATGCTTCTCCTTATTTTTTTTAATCATCCCACCCTTTATCTAAAAAATATCCAATCTGACAACCCTTTTAAGTTTAGGGGTTATGCCATCTGGGACATTCATGGCATATCACTAGATTATGCCATAAATATTAGATATATTTGGGTCCCAGCAAGGACCCTTTCCTATCTTTTGAACAAGGCACCAAAAATAAATAGAGAGAGAACCGTGCATGCGCAGCATCCTCTCCATTCACTGCTAAGGGACTTCTGAAAATTGCCTTGTAAGCTGGCTCAGCTCTTTTCAGAAATCCCAAATCGGTGAATGGAGAGCAAGCCACACAAGCGTGGCCACCCATTCATTCAGTGCTACGGAACATTTGAAAATAGCCCAGGGAGAGCTGGCCGCATATGCACAGCTTTCACTTCCTTACTTTGCACCCTTATTTTGGAATATTTCTTAATTGAATTCATTTATACTCTAATCCGTGTTTTTATGTAAGACCTTCTTATAGAAGCTTTTTACTCATTTTCCACCCACTTGCCAATGCTAGACAGCAAGCCGTACAGTATATTAAGAACTAGAACATATTTCTATTAATAGTGTGTGGAGTTATGTAACCAAATACAATACAGGTATGTGACCTTCTATACAGTGGAGTGAATAGAAGCTTCCACCAGCATCACGTATTCCCTAAATGTTTCCTCCATAGAGTCTGCATTCAGCAGCATCAATAAATGAGGTGTTAAATGGAAAGATCCTTCTGATGCTCTTTGTCAGGAATGCACTCTTCAAATGTTATAGACAGAAAAAGAGGCTCATCCATTTTGCAAAACTCAATAGAAGGTTTGATTCTTTTTTTTTTTACTTTGTTTTTCTAATGGTTTTAATGGAATTGTGTACTGTTTAATTTCTAAGCATATCTTTGCAGTTGCAAAAATAAAAGTAAGTGAACCCTTCAGAGTTACATAGATTTCCACACTGTTAATAAAGGCAAAATATAGACAAACACAATCTAAAATAATAAAACACAAATAATTGTACAATTTATGGTATTCAATGTGTGATAAAATAACACATTGCCTTTATTCTGTGGGTTAGTATGACTAGAGTAATATTATATTTATATAGTTGTTTTGTTTTAATACTTTTTTATACCTTTAATACAGTTTCAAAACTTTTTTTTTTTTGAGTCGCCATATTCTGAAACCCACATTTTACATTTTATTCATATTTCCATCTGCCAAGCTTTGTAAGATTTTTTTTTTGTTTTTTTGTAGGGCGATCTGTGATTTTTATTCATACCATCTTGGAAAATATATGACTTTTTGATCACTTTTTATTAAGTAGTTTAAGAGGCCAAGCAAAAAAGAAAAACTGTAATTCCGGCATTTTTATTTTATTCCATAATGGTTTTAACTGGACATACATCATCATATACGGTATTCACAATTTTAAGATGCGGCAACACCCATAATGATTTTTTAAATATGTTTTTATTTGTAAAATGGAGAAAGGGGGTGATTTGAATTTTTGACTCTATATTTTAGAAAAACTTATGAGGTGGTGAGTGGGAAGGCCAAAGTTACGCTGCAGCGCAGACAGGTGAGCAGCAGCAGGGTGAGAACGCCAAAAGCGCACACAGACGGCCCGGCACTTTCTGCAGCAGCTCTGACATTTCGGGATAGTTTTTCAGGAATCTGTGAACTACCAAATTCAGCACTTGTGCAAGGCAAGGGATGTGCGTTAAACCAGCTAGGCCCAGAGCTGCTACGAGATTTCGCCCATTATCGCACACCACCAGGCTGTGCTTGAGGCTCAGTGGCACTCATCGGTCTGTTGTTCCAGGCCCATCCAAAGCTCCTGAGCAGTGTGGAGTTTGTCCCCCAAACAGATGAGTTTAAAAGCTGCCTGCTGTTGTTTCACTCTGGCTGTTCTGAAGTTGGTGGTGAAGGTGTTATGCTGAGAGGATGAGGAGGTGGTAGAGGAGAAAGCAGAGTAGGAGGAGGAGGCAACAGGAGGCAAAGAGAAATGCCCTGTAATCCTCGGGGGCGGAAGGACATGCGCCAAACAGCAATCCGCCTCAGGCCCAGCCGCCACTGCATTTACCCAGTGTGCTGTTAGGGAGATATAATGGCTCTGGCCGTGCTACCGATATACCGATATAACTACCAATATGTGGACCTTTCCTCAGATGGCGTTGCGCAATGCACACCTTATTTTGTCCGTCACTTGCTTGTGCAGGTAAGGGATGGCTCTCCTGGAAAAGTAGTGACGGCTTGGAACAACGTACTGTGGGACAGCCACCGCCATAAGGTTTTTAAAATTCTCCCTCTCCACCACACGGAATGGCAGCATTTCAAAGGCCAGCAATTTTGAAATTCTGACATTCAGGGCCGGGGATCGTGTGTGAGTAGGGGGGGAGTTCCTCTTTTGATCCAGTGTTTGGGAGATGGACAGCTGAACGCTTCCATGGGACACTGTGGTGGTGCTTGTTGAAGGTGACAGACGTGGTGGTGTTGGTGTCACATCCTCCGTTTGCGGGGTGTCTGTTGCTACTGTCACTCCAGAGGTGGAGGAAGAGGCTGAGATTGCAGCAGAAGAGGGAGCAGGAGGAGCCAGAGACTTTTCTTGGTTTTGTAGGTGTTTACTCCACTGCAGCTTGTGTCTTGCACTTGGATGCCTGGTCATGCAGGATGTGCTCAGGTTTAGAACGTTTATGCCTCGCTTTAGGCTCTGATTACACAGGGTGCAAACCACTCGTGTCTTGTCGTCTGCACATTGTGGGAAGAACTGCCACGCCGGTGAACTCCTTGGAGCTGCCTTTGGTGTGCTCGGTCCCTGGGTGCGATGGGCAGTAGCAGGCGTAGTGTCTAGGGGACGGGCACTCTGCTTCTGCATCCTGCTCCCTGTTTTTCTGTGCTGGTGTCTCTCTGTGACCACTGCCTCTTTCTCCGAACTGCACAGGTCACTTGCATGACCTTCATTCCATGTAAGGTCTAGGACCTCATCATCCTCCGCATCATCTTCCACCAAGTGTTCTGCACCCCTGCCCTCCTTGTCGGTTTGCACACTGTAGAAAGCCACAGCAGTTGGCACTTTTGTTTTGTCATCATCAGATTTGTGCTGCGGTGGTCTTCCCATGTCTTCATCCTCAAACATAACTGGTTGGGCATCGGTGCACTCAACTTCTTCCACTTCTGGAGCAGGGCTTGGTGGTTGGGCCGGGGAAACCCTGCCAGGAGAGTCCTCAAAAAGCATGAGAGTCTGCTGCATGACTTGGGGCTCAGACTGCTTGGCTGATTTGCAAGCGGGTGAGGTGCTAGATAGCTGCCCATGGCCTGCAGGTTCCAACTGTGAGCTTTCAGCAGTGGACCGGGTGGGAGACAATGTGAAGGTACTGGAGGCACTATCAGCCACCAAATCTACTTGTCTCTAGGTGCTCGGCCTCACCATTCGTAGAGCGGCATTTGGGCCTACTAAATAATGTGGAAGGCTCTGTCGTCTACGCAAATCTGAGAAAGGTATTTCATTTGGGCGTATAGCTGGCACAGATCCACCATGTCCTCTCCCTGCAACAGGAGCCCTACCAACACCTGCAGCACCACGACCATGGCCATGTCCCTTATTTAACGATCTCCTCATTCTTTTTGGTAACCCAACGAAGTAACAGACAGATTTAATAAAACTTGTTCCCTGTCAGGTATGCCGTGCCCGTGTCATAATCTGAAAAGATTGGATTTTGTCACACCTCCATGTGACAGATGAATTTATTACACTTTGTGCCCTGCCTAATATGGCCTGGCAGTGTGATAAAAATAAAAGATATTTCTAGGCTACAGCACAATATGAGAAACAAATTTATTACACTGTGTGGCCTGCCCAATAGGCCCTGGCAGCGTGTTAAAGATAAAAGATTGGTTAAGGTCACAGATAACATTGAAAGATATGATGCACACAGCTCCCCCAACAATCGGTAGTACGTCACCTAATTTACTGAATACATTTTGGCAAGTCAGGCATGCAGTGCAGCAGGAACACCAACGCAGGCCGCAGGGGTACTTTATGGGCCAAAATTGTATTTTTTTGTACAAGGCAATAAGGTACTTTATAGGAAAAAAGAGGTCTTTTCCTACACCAGTGAAACAGATGAATTAACAGATTATTGTTCAATATCAGATTGCCTGTGCAGGCAGAGGATGGAATTTATTTCAACAAAATATATGATTTCTTTACCCACCAATGAAACTGACGGATGCAAGGGACATTCTTTCACTAGCAGTAGTACAGAGCAGGCCACAAATTTACTTTTGCCAAAAATTACGTGTTTTTCCACCCACAATGTCCCAGTGGAATTTACTGGTTTTATTTGATTTGCAGTACAAGGCAAAAGGGTCCTTTATAGGAAAAAAGAGGATTTTTTTGAACTCCAGTGAAACAGATGGATTTACTGATTATTTTTTAGATTTGCTGAGTAGGCAGAAAAGGCACTTAATGGTAAAAAAAAAAAAATCACCCACAGTGAAACAGATGGATTTACTGATTATATTTTTGACAATCACAAATGTAGTGCACAGAACAAAAAAAAGAAGCCCAGAATCTGATGTATTTAGAGAATTACTGACAAGGATATATGCAGCACAGGGGTACTTTACAGAACAAAATGTGAAAACATCACCCCCTAGGTCCCTAAAATCACCAACAGAGTAACAGTAGTATTTTTCCTTTCCCCTGGCTGATATGCAGTGCTGGTACACTTAAAAAAATGGATACATTTTGCCAAATGAAGTAAAAAGACTGAATTCTATTACTGTCCCTGGCACATATGCAGCTGCAAGTGCACGTCACTTGCACAAAGTGGCCACGACAACAACCACTCACAGAAATATAAAAGTCTTTGTCACTGGCCTCATAAAAAAAACTGCCATTGCACCCACAATAACAAAAAGGTTGTAGATCGCTGAGTGAACACAATTCTGATATCAGATATTATTCAGTAAAGCTTGTATACTATTATCTCCCTGAGAGCAACAGCAGCAACCTGTCCCTACATTAACAACAACAGAGTGACATGCTGTGCTATGTGACTCCAGCATATATAGAGGCTGGGTCACATGCTGCACTTAGCCAATCACAGCCATGCCATTAGGCCATTAGTAGGCATGGCTGTGATGGCTTCTAAGGGCAAAGTAACTATACACTTGTTGATTGGCTGCCCAGCAGCTTTTCAACTAGTGCCATAAAATCTGACGAACCCCGAACCCAAACCCGAACCTGTCACGACCGCTATCCCAGCAGCGGTCGTGTCGCACCAGACGGAGGGGAAGGGGGACCCTTATCTACGGATGGGAAATAGAACGGCCACCCCTTACAAACCCTAAGCTGGCACCTGTCTGCCCTGAAACCCTAGACGGGGTGTGAACCCGTGCGGCGAGCAGGATGCCTAAACCCTGAGTCACCCTTAGAAGACTAGACTGGGGAAAGGCAGATGGGAGCACTAGTCACCATCACTCATGTCTAGGAGAACAACAGGGGAAGACAGGGGAAGACAGCAACAAACAAACAATCTCCAGCAGAGATAGACTTATCCAGTCACGAGCAGAGAAGATGATCCCAATAACGACAGTCCACGCCAGACAAGAGCTCCACAGCAACACCGTCAAACGATCTCCTTCAAAGGTCAGAATAGCACTGGAAGTAAGGACTATATCTGGCAATGACTGCAAGTGAAACTGAAACTAATATAGTAGCTGGGAGTGGCAGACAGCACTCACCTGAGAAGAATGCCTACAAACTCCCAGTCAGGACCAAAAGGTTCACAAGGCAAAACCCGGATGACATACCCTGAACCACGGAGCAAACTCACAAGCTATCGCGAGTAGCAAGTCGCTGCTACCTTCTCTTCCCAGACCTATCTGGATCGATCACAGTCGTGACAGTACCCCCCTTTCTACGAGGGGCCATCGGACCCTCAAGACCAGGCCTCTCCGGGTGGGACCTATGAAAAGCCCGAATGAGTCTGTCCGCCTTTATCTCTGATGCTGGCACCCACATTCTCTCTTCGGAACCATAACCTTTCCAGTGCACCAGGTACTGAAGAGAGCGGCGAACATATCGTGAACAAAAAAACTAGAGACCCTATTAAGGGAGGGTTCCATAGCAACAAAAAAACTTTGCTCAATTGAGCTCAATTCACCACTTTTACCCTTAATATTTAAATCAGTAAAACTTCACTTTTATTAGTAGTTCTCTAAAAATGTTTGTGAGTTTTGACACACTTGTTAAAACTACTGCTCGAATTTGCACACTGCTATCGCACAGGTTGCTAGTGGTAACGGAGGGTGTGCACTACCCTCCTAACCTTCCCACAAGTTTGCAATCAGTGTATAACTACCTGCCTGACTAATCCTGCAGGGTACTCGGTGCTGTGAACATACACCCTAAAGTAAATAACTGTTTCCTACTCAGTGTTTAGCAACTCGAGCAGAGCTAAAACCAACAGATTCTGTCCCCCAACATGTTTCACCAGATAAACTGGCGTCTTCAGGGGAAAGGACAGACTTGAAACACCATGCTGAACACTCCTATTTATAGTTTGTAATCCTATAATTGGCCAATAGTACCATTGGCATTAGACTGACAGTTTAAAGAGCCAGTGAACTGGTCAGGTTTAAATTTATTGGTTGAATCATTGGATGCCTGCCAGATAACGTGCTGCGCAGACCCAAGCTGCGCAAACACTTATCGTGAATCAACAATCTTTTCTACCTGAAACTCAAGACTGCCATCAACAACCACCGGTGGAGGCGGTAGTGGTAATGGTTCAGGAGGTTCTACATATCTCTTAAGCAGAGATCTGTGGAAGACATTATGGATCCTTAGAGTCTGAGGTAGCTCCAGACGAAAAGCCACCGGGTTAATGATCTTAATTACCCTATAAGGACCAATAAATCTCGGACCTAATTTCCATGAGGGATCCTTCAACTTGATATTTCTGGTAGACAACCACACCAAGTCATTCACCCCAAGGTCCGGACCTTCAGAGCGCTTCTTATCAGCCACACGTTTGTATCTACCACCAATTCTCTTCAAACTTTCTTACACACTCTGCCACACTGAAGAAAGTGAAGACGCAAATCGTTCCTCCTCGGGAATCCCAGACAGCCCCCCCCTCACTAAACGCACAAAACTGAGGATGGAAACCATACGCACCAAAAAATGGTGACTTATCGGTGGATTCTTGACGACGATTATTAATGGCAAATTTATGGAAACAAAGCATCTCAAATATGTCTCTAGGTTTTGATTGGTACGTTCAATCTGACCGTTGGACTGTGGATGGAAAGATGAAGAAAACGACAGATGAACCCCTAAACGAGAACAAAAAGCTTTCCAAAATTTAGAAACGAATTGGGTACCACGATCCGAAACAATATCGGAAGGGACCCCTTGAAGCTTCACGATGTGGTCAATAAAAACCTGAGCCAGTGTGTTAGCATTAGGCAATGCGGTCAGAGCAATAAAGTGCACCATTTTACTGAATCTGTCAACAACAACAAGAATAACAGTCTTCCCCGCTGATACTGGTAGATCAGTAATGAAATCCATTGATAGGTGCGTCCAAGGCCTGTTGGGGATGGCCAGAGGTAAAAGACGCCCTGCCGGACGAGTATGATCCACCTTAGAACGAGCACAGGTAGGACATGCAGACACAAAATTCAACACCTCCTGGCGCCACTTAGGCCACCAGAACCGACGAGACACTAATTCAGAGGTTGCCTTACTACCTGGGTGTCCTGCCAGTGCGGAGTTATGGTGTTCTTTTAGTATCTCCAGGCGTAAATTTTCTGGCACAAACAGTTTACCCGAGGGGCAGGAGGCCGGGCGTCCCCTGAGCTTCCAACACCCTCCCCTCTAAACCTGAGTGTAATGCAGAGACCACCACCCCCTTTGTAAAATAGGCTCTGGAACATCATCATCACCCCTCCAGGAAAACTTCGAGACAATGCATCCGCCTTAGTATTTTTGCCCCGGGCGATAGGTTATTACAAAATTAAACCTAGTAAAAATAACGACCACCGAGCCTGTCTAGGGGTGAGACGTTTAGCAGACTCCAGATATACTAAGTTTTTGTGATCAGTAATCACTGTGACGGGATGAACCGCTCCCTCCAAAAAATGACGCCACTCCTCTAAGGCCAACTTAATAGCCAAAAGTTCCCTGCCAATGTCATAGTTCCTTTCTGCAGTAGACAATTTCTTCGAAAAGAAAGCACACGGACGCTATTCACCAGGGGACGGGCCCTGAGATAGTACCGCTCCCACCCCCACCTCTGATGCGTCAACCTCTACAATAAAAGGAAGCGAGACATCTGGCTGTACGAGAATAGGAGCCGAGGTGAATCTTTCCTTCAGAGATGTAAAGGCAGTTTTGGCTGCATGTGACCATTTGGAAAAATCGGATCCCTTTCGGGTCATGTCCGTCAGTGGTTTGACCACCAAGGAATAGTTCTTTATAAACTTTCTATAAAAATTGGCAAACCCCAGGAAGCGTTGCAATGCCTTCAGGTTCTCAGGCAGATCCCAGTCCATAATTGCCCGGACTTTCTCTGGATCCATGCGGAAACCTGAATCTGACAACACATACCCCAGAAATGGCAGTTCTTTTACGGCGAACACACATTTCTCTAATTTTGCAAACAATTTGTTGGCCCTTAATATCTGCAGCACTTGTCTCACATGGATCTTATGTGTATCCAGATCCGGAGAATAGACCAGGATGTCATCAAGATATATCACAACAAATCTCCCGATAAGGTGACTAAAAATATTGTTGACAAAATGTTGGAACACCGCAGGCGCATTAGTAAGACCAAATGGCATGACCAGATTTTCATAATGCCCTTCCGGAGTATTAAAAGCCGTCTTCCACTCATCCCCCTCTTTGATGCGAACCAGGTTATAGGCTCCTCTGAGATCCATTTTGGAGAACCATTTAGCACCAGCAACCTGATTAATGAGGTCAGGAATGAGAGGAAGAGGATAGGGGTCTCGGATAGTTATCCGGTTTAATTCCCGGAAATCCAGGCAAGGACGCAGGCCCCCATCTTTCTTTTTAACTAAAAAGAACCCTGCAGCCACGGGTGAAGAAGAGGGTCTGATGTGTCCCTTAGCCAAACTCTCCGAAATATAATCTTTCATAGCCTTCCTCTCCGGGCCGGAAAGATTGTATAACCGGGTTTTAGGTAGTTTTGCCCCAGGTAACAGATTAATTGGGCAATCATATGGACGATGAGGTGGTAACCCCTGACAACCCTTCTCAGAGAACACATCCATAAAATCTGACAGAAAGGAAGGTAGAGATGTTACAGAGAGTGTTGAGCACCTACTACTCAAGCAGTTGTCCTTACAATGTTTACTCCACTCCACAATCTCCCCGGCCTGCCAATCCACCACTGGATTGTGAGTCACCAGCCAGGGAAGCCCCAATACCATAGGAGCCGGAAGACCGTCCAGGACATAACAAAAGATATGCTCTTTATGGAGGTCCCCTACCTGCAGATGGATATTATGGATGACCTGAGTTAACTCTCTCTGAGTAAGAGGGGAGGAGTCGATGGCAAAAACAGGAATAGTTCTGCGTACCGGTTCCGGAGTAAAACCCAGAGCCTGAGCAAACCGTGAATCCACCAAGTTGACCCCCACCCCACTGTCCAAAAAGACGGAACAGATATCAGTCTTATTGCCCGCCACAACGGTAGCGGACAACAAAAACTGAGACATGCGTATGGAGGAAACGAATGCGCCCAGACTGTTATCCTCCGCACAGTCTGGGGACTCTAGTTTTCCGGCGGCTCCTTTGTTTGTGATCTCTTGGGTTCTGAGGGACATACCTTCACAAAATGACCCCTCCCCCCACAACTAAAACAAACCTCTGACCTATGGCGGACCTTAGGAGGATTCACCCGTCTAGTGGCGCCCCCTATTTGCATTGATTCGACTGGATCACAACAAACCGATCCCTGCCCTATAGAGGCCTCTGTAGAATTTAATAGTCTCTCCCTGAGTCGTCTGTCGATTCTTATGGACAGAGACATAGCAACCTCAAGAGACCCAGGGACCTCGTATACCGCCAGCGCGTCTTTTAATTTTTCAGACAACCCCTGGCAGAACTGACTCCTAAGGGCCGAGTCGTTCCATAATGTATTAGTAGCCCACCTACGGAATTCGGAACAATATAGTTCAGCTAACCGGTTCTCTTGCCGAAGTCTACGTAGCTTAGATTCAGCCAGTGAGACCCTGTCCGGGTCATCATATACGAGACCCAAGGCTTCAAAAAACTCCTCCACAGATCGTAAGGCCGGAGAGTCTGATGGTAAGGAGAAAGCCCAGGCCTGCGGATCTCCTTGCAGGAGAGAAATTACAATGCCCACCCGTTGTTCCTCACCGCCGGAGGATCTAGGGCGTAACCTGAAGAACAATTTACAAGCTTCTCTGAAGGTTACAAATTGGTCTCTCCCTCCTGAGAACCTGTCAGGAAAAGCCACTTTGGCTCAGGAGTACCTTGGTTTCCCGTAGCAACGGTGGAACCCAAGGATTGCTGCTGCTGCTGCAGCACTGTTGCTTTTAATCCTGCCACTTCAAGGGATAATCCCTGTAATTGTTTCGCCAAAACCGTAACCGGATCCATAGTGGAACAGAAAAATACAAAGCAAAAAAGCAAGCAAAAAAAAAAAAAAGGAAATGTCACTCTTTTTTTTTTTTTTAAAAGGCCAGATATACTGTCACGACCGCTATCCCAGCAGCGGTCGTGTCGCACCAGACGGAGGGGAAGGGGGACCCTTATCTACGGATGGGAAATAGAACGGCCACCCCTTACAAACCCTAAGCTGGCACCTGTCTGCCCTGATACCCTAGACGGGGTGTGAACCCGTGCGGCGAGCAGGATGCCTAAACCCTGAGTCACCCTTAGAAGACTAGACTGGGGAAAGGCAGATGGGAGCACTAGTCACCATCACTCATGTCTAGGAGAACAACAGGGGAAGACAGGGGAAGACAGCAACAAACAAACAATCTCCAGCAGAGATAGACTTATCCAGTCACAAGCAGAGAAGATGATCCCAATAACGACAGTCCACGCCAAACAAGAGCTCCACAGCAATACCGTCAAACGATCTCCTTCAAAGGTCAGAATAGCACTGGAAGTAAGGACTATATCTGGCAATGACTGCAAGTGAAACTGAAACTAATATAGTAGCTGGGAGTGGCAGACAGCACTCACCTGAGAAGAATGCCTACAAACTCCCAGTCAGGACAAAAAGGTTCACAAGGCAAAACCCGGATGACATACCCTGAACCACGGAGCAAACTCACAAGCTATCGCGAGTAGCAAGTCGCTGCGACCTTCTCTTCCCAGACCTATTTGGATCAGTCACAGTCGTGACAGAACCAGAACTATTACGAAAATGTTCGGGTCCGGGTCGGGGTTGCAAAAATCCTAAAAGGTTCGCTCAACTCTATTCGTGGTCACGAATCACATTTTTTCCAAAAATGGCTGCTGCACATGTTAGGACATGGAGCAAGGAACTCTGGAAATGAGGGATTACCCACAATGCCAGGCATGCAGCCAATCAGAAGCCAGCCAGCCCTGTGATGTCACCGCCTTATAAATAGCCTCAGCCATCTTGGATTCAGCCATTTTCCAGTGAACTTGCAGTGCAGGAAGAGTTGTCAGCAGGTGCTAGGGACAGTGGTAGAAAAGACTTTAAAACCTTTTTTTTCCTGTATATAAGTAGAAGCAGAACGGGGTTCAGTAGGGGAGTTTACAGCCTGGGTAATAGGAACAATCCTATTACACCTTGCTGCACTGACTGGGGATCCAAATTGCCATTATACAGCTCTATATTATTTGAAGTTCAGTTTTGTGGTGAAGTGAGAAAATTAATGCCCTTTTTGGCATGTATTAGTGGCAAAAAATATATATATTTGCTGTTCAGCGGTGCAGTTATATGTTCTAAAGCCCTTTTTGGCCTTTTTAGTGGCAAAAAATATATATATTATTTGCCGTTCAGTGGTGCAGTTATATTTTCTAAAGCCTTTTGTGGAGTGTATAAGTGGAAAAATGTAAGGGCCTATTTGACGTTCAGCGGTGCAGTTATATGTTCTAAAGCATTTTTTTTGAGTATTATTGGGGGGAAAAGGGGCTTATTATATTAGCCGTTGTATGGTGAAGTGAGAAAATTACAGATATTTTTGGGGTGTTTTAATTTCCTTTTTATTTATTTATTTGATCTAACAGTATGTCAGACAGAGAAGTGCACAGGGGAGTGGCAGAGGCCGAAATGTTTCTGGCACAGGTCGCAGTAGGGTAAGGGGGCATGGCAGCAGGAGTGGTAGCGAGAGGCCTAAGCTCCCGGTGTCATCTAGCGACCGTGTCTTGACCAGCAACCCAGCGGTTCTTAAATGGTTGACTCGGTCATCCACTTTGTCCCAAGTGACATCAGATACCCCCAGTCGGTGGGTTTGTCAGACACAACTCTTATTTGGCATGGGCCGGGAGCAGGCCCTGTTCCCTCACCTGTCCTCAACCTGCCTCTGTACTTTTCGGTTCCCTCAGCCAGAGAAGTATTATGTGCTGTGGGCTCAGCTCCACTATACAGTGAGGATGAGCTACTAGAAGATGTGGAGGAGACAACCACCGCTTCCTCCGGTAGGCGGGCAAGTAGTGATGAAGAGAGTGGCGTGGGAGATAGTGTTGTGAGCAGTCTGGCTCCTGACTCAGAGACCATTGAAGAGGACACCAGTGACATGCAGACAGTACTCTATGATGATGAAGCCAATTGCACTTGGGAGACGGGTGAATTAGGGGCTTCATCATCATCGGGAGAAGAGGGTGGCAGCTTGCTCATGAGGCAGCAGCAGAGCCAGCAAGTTGCTAGCATGGCCAGGAGTCAGCAGAGTGGCAGCAGTGGGAGGTTGGGAGCCAAACGTGCCCGGGGTAGACCCCCGCTTTGCAGGAGCCTACCTCCCCGGTAGTGTAGTGGTGAAGGGGTTCAAGGAAGCAGCGGCGGTAGCAGTCAGTCAGTGTGGAGCAGTTGGGGTGGGAAATCACTTACTCAGCGGTGTGGCAGTTTTTTGTTAAGCCGCCGGAGAAGATTAACATGGGCAGAAGGTGAAGCGTGGCCAGGGTGGCAATTTTGGCACCACAGCCCTGCATCAACATATGCAGCATCATCATAAAGTGGCCTGGGAGAACCGTGGCTCCAATGTGGTGGTCCAGCCTGCTGCAGCAACCAATGCATCACCCAGTAGCATGCACCCAATTTCAGGCAGTCAAGGCTCCACCACCTCAGCTGAAGGGAGCTGTCTGTCCATCCCATCATCTGTTGGTTCTGATGCTCCTGCTTCTCCTTCTCGTCAGTCCTTCTCCATCTACAGGCTACATTTTGGTGCACCTGTGAGGCCTGGGCCATATCAGCCAGCCTTGGGTAGGGGTTAACAGCCTTCTCCCTCCTCCAATTGCAGGCATGGCTACATGCTGGAGGTAACTGAGGAGTTTGCTGCGAGTCGGCCTATACATTCCTTTAATTTAGCCCACTGGCCCCTGGTATTGCCCATACGGCACAGGTAGGTGACTGTTAGGTCCTGAGCTACTTGATGAACCTTGGCGTGGTGCTCGGGCTTAGACATGTCCTCCATAGCAGGAAATGTTGACTAATCTCTCAATTTTAACATCAGTTTGAGGGCTTAGTAAGACCGCAGTGTGCACCTGTCTTGTCATTTGTTATTGCTATATTGTTATATTATTTATCACATCCTCCACTGTATGCATTTTTGCTGGGGATCGCCATTAGCAACGGGCCACAAGTGAAGGATCTGCTCCCCTGTATATATATGCACAACTGCATTTTTGAGATGAGCACATCCTGCGTCATGCCACCTTTTAGTTGTTTTGTATATATAATTTTTTGGAGCTGTATAAACTCCTATGTAAATGTAGCCTGTTTTCCATCCACAGGCTACATTTAGGTGCACCTGTGAGGCCTGGGCCATATAAGCCAGCCTTGGGTGGGGCTCATAGCCTTCTCCCTCCTCCCATTGCAGGCATGGTTACATGCTGGAGGCAACTGAGGAGTTTGCTGAGAGTCGGCCTATCCATTCCTGTAATTTAGCCCACTGGCCCCTGGTATTGCCCATACGGCACAGGTAGGTGAGTGTTAGGTCCCTAGCTACTTGAGAAACCTTGGCGTGATGCTCAGGCTTAGACATATCCTCCACAGCAGGACATGTTGACTAATCTCTCAATTTTAACATCAGTTTGAGGGCTTAGTAAGACCGCAGTGTGCACCTGTCCTGTCATTTGTTATTGCTATCCTGTTGTTGTCTGCCAAAGTGCAAGGCAGTGCCGACGTGTGGAGCTGTAACTACAGTCAGGGACAATACATGTCCTTTACGGCCAAGGTGAATGTGGTACCTGTACAGCCCCACCAGTAACTTGGAAATGACCAAACCCACAACACCTGCAAGAGGGGTGGTCATTACCAAACAACATATAAACAAATGATCCACAAGGAGCCAGTCAGATTAACTCATGTGTTACCAGTCTCTCTGATCTCCTAGTGCCTGTCACGGGAGTGTCCGGGACACTTGAGTAGTCACAGCCAAATTGTCAGCATTCGGCAGAGGGATGACTTCTGGCTCTCCACCTTGTTGAACCCTCACTACCAGTCCAAAATGGGGGCCTTATTTACACCCGCTGAGAGGGAGGACAAACTGAACTACTACAGAGTCGGAGCAGTTCCAGCTCCATCAGCAGAAACTTGAGTCTAGAGTCACTGATAAGCAGCTTTTTTCACTCAATTAGTGAAGAAACTACTCTCCAGCAGCAGCAGCTAGACCTGTAGCAGGACCTGAACCAGCAGGTGGTGGCATACTTGGACAGCACCCTGCCACCCCACATTGAAGATCCACTGGGCTACTGAGCAGCCAAACTGGATTTGTGGCCATTACTGGCAGAGTTTGCCCTGGAAAAGCTGTCCTGCCGAGCTAGTGTGGCATCAGAACGGCTGTTTAGTGCGGCGGGGGCCATAGTTACCCCAAGAAGAACTTGTCTGTCCACCCAAAATGTGGAGAGACTGGCCTTTGTCAAGATGAACCAGGAGTGGATCAGCCAGGATTTCCACCCACCAATGCCTGATGCATCAGACTAGATCATCCATGGTGCCCCACCAACACTTTGACAAAAGAGACCAGTTTCTTCTGGCTACCTGCCTCTGCTACTATTCTGATGCTGCCACCTGCCTGATGCCACCAATCTGATGCCAAGTGCTCCTTCTTTCACCCACCAGCTTCAGCTGGTACTGGTATTGCCACCCACCTCCCCACTCTGTCAACGGATCACTCTATGGTCTCCTGATGCTGGTGCCACCTTCACACTGTCATTGGTCCACTCTGTGGTCTCCTCTTGCTGCTTCCACCTCACCACTATGTCATAGGGCCACTCTATGGACTACTCATACTGTTCCCACCCCATCACTTTATGACTGGGCCACTATTTTGCCTTTCGGCCTGGCTGTCATCATCATTTATTTGACCCTTCTTCTGATCTGTCAGAAGGAAGGAAAAATGAGACATACAACGGATCCTGTCAATATAATTGGGCCTCTGCATGGTTCTTTATACCTGGCGCTAACATCAACCTGTAAGGCTGAGTTCACACTTGAGTTATTTGGTCAGTTTTGGCCCTGTAACTTCCCAAATAAGTGAAGTGTGCAGGGATTCTAAGACCGACACCTGTCATCTATATGTCATACTGATTCACAGTATTGTTTCACTACCACAGCAGACTCCCTATGCGTTTTACTGCAAGGCACAGTGTTCTACACCACTATAAAGGCTCTCTGCAGCCAGAAAATAGACGTTTTTAAACACGATTCACCATGAATAAATTCGGATCGAACCAAAATTTTTTTAGAAAATTCGGCAAACCGTCTGAATCGAATTTGTGAGAAATTTGCACATCTCTAATAATGGCCAGCGTGCCTGAGGAGCCAGGTTTTTCCTGTTCTGCCCCCACTGGGACGATTGGGTGTCTTGGCCGGTGCCATTCTCATCATCGTCCTCTTGCACCTTCATCTCCAACTCCTCCTCCTTTTTTGGCAGTGGGCAGTGGCAACTCCTCATCTTCATCATCCTCCTCTTCATCATCTTCCTCATCTTCATAATGACAAATTCCCTTTGTGTGTCCCCAACAGCTATAGGGTGGACAATAAGATGCGTCAGATGCTCATCTTCTGCTGTAGTCCCCTGCTGCATGAGTGTCAGTGTCTGTTCTAAGATAAATATGAGAGGGATTACATAGTTCATGCCACAGTTGTCACTGCTGACAAACGTTATGGCCTCTTTGAAGAGCTTCAGCAACTACAGGCCTCTCAGATGAGCTGCCACTGCCTAACCTCAAAGCAACACATGCTCCCTGCTGCTGAGGCTGTCTGGTGCATGACAAAATTGTTCACGGCTTTGCACTACTCGTACAGACGCTTGAGCATGTGCAGTGTCAAATTCCAGCGAGTTGGCATGTTGCTGATTAAGCGGTGTAGCAGCAGGCCGTTTTGTCGCTGCAGGTCCAGGAGAGCGTTTCCTTGCAACATAAGAGTGGTTGAAGTGCTTTGACTGTCTCCTTGACTTTGCCAGCACCTTGCGCAAGCCAGTGTACTTATTTAGAAAGCACTACACCACTAGGTTGATGAAGTGTGCCATATAGGGAACAAATGTTATTTCGCCCAGGTTCAAGGCAACCACAATCTTGCCCAGTTTAAGTCGTTGGGGTAACAGCCAGCGGGATGTTTGCTGCTTGATGTACTTGAGCAACTGCTTGCCAGTATGGCCACTCTCGCCCAGGTTGAACAGCTCTAATACGGCGTGACAATGCTTGACCTGACACATGTGATAGGAAAGAGGGGTAGTGCGAGTGACCCTGTGCCCAACTGTTGCTGGGGACGGGAATGTATTCAATGAGGAGGAGGAGGTGGATAGGTGCCTGGTGTGAGAGCCAGGCTGATACAATCATGGGGGTTAAAAGGACCTAGCCTCATTGCCATGGTGCTGTCTCGCAGCTGCTAGAAAAAACACGGAGTGAAAAGAGCTGCTCCAGGTGTCCACTGTGGCATGAACCTTACCGCACAGAATGAATCACATGAAGCGACCCACGTTCTCCGCCTTGTGAGAGTACAAGGCAGGGATGGCTTCTTGGAAGAAAAAATGCCGGCTAGTAGAGATGAGTGAAGTTTTAAAAAATTCAATTCAGAAGCTTCACTGAATTTTTCTAGAAAATTTGATTTGATCAGAATTTATTTGTGATAAGGCACGTTAAAATCAGCTATTTCCCTGCTGCAGAGAGACTGTATATTGGTGTACAATACAGTGCATTGCAGAAACATGCATAGCTAGTCAGCTGTGGTAGTGAGTTATTTTGCATCGGTAAGATAGGCACTTAGGCAGTTAACAGTAGTGATGAGTGGACCTGTGGATGTTCGTCTGAAATTACTTTCAAAGTTCGGTTTGGGTCCCGAACTTGACCCAGAACAACGAACTCCATTGAAGTCAATGGGGACCAGAACTTTGGAGCTGTAAAAAGGTCATAGAGGGCTGCCAAAGGATCCAAAATTGAGGTAAGAGAAGTAGAATTGCCCTGCAAACAAATGTGGATATGAAAATGACTTAAAATAAAATACATAAAAATAAAAAATAATAATTTTGAACCAGGAGGTCCGAGTGGAGTAAGAAGTTGATGAGGCTGTGGTGGTGTAGGAAGAAGGAAGCCAATACTGTTTTATGTTGGGTTTGTTTTATCTTTTTTTTATTTGTCTGTTAATTCTGTGTGACCTGTAAACATTTTCTGGGGTGCAGCTGGTATACTTCTCTACTCTGTCAATATAACAAATAATAATTTTGAACCAGGAGGTGGAGGTCCAAGTAGAGGAGGTGGACGTGGCGGTGTAGGTGGAAGAGGCAGAGGAGGTAGCCAACATTTTTTTTCTTACATTTTTTTGTTTTTTTGGTTTGTGTAAAGAGTACGCATAAACTGCGCTGGAGTATAACAGTGGCTGGGTGTGGCAGGTATACTTCTCTACTCTGCCTAAGGTATGGACAAGTCCTGTGGGATCCATGCCTGGTTTTTAATGAATGTGAGATTGCCCACATTGGCTTTGTATAGGCAAATGAGCCTGTCCGTGATTACCCCTCGGCAGTGCTTAACACATGTTTTGACAATACACTTGCCGCAGGGCAGACCAGCACCTCCAAGGCGTAAAGGGTAAGATCCGGCCATCTACCCAATTTGGAGACTGAGAAGTTGAATGGGACAGACCCATCAATCAGTATGTGCAGGCATGTGCACACGTACTGTTCCCCCATGTTGCTGAAACGCTGCCTCCTGCTAAGACGTTCCGTATCAGCTGGTGGTGCTGGTTGTTTTGGCGTGCTGACAAAGCTTTTCCACATTTCAGCCATGCTAACCCTCCCTTTTGAAGTGCTGGCGGTGCCCCAGCAGTGTTGGCAACTTCCTCCTCTGCCTCGTGCTTCCACTGAGCCCCCGCTGTCAGGTGGGTACACCATCAGTAGCGCGTCTACTAATGCGCGCTTGTACTAGTGCATCTTCCGATCACAATCTAGTGGCGGAAGTGAGGACAGCACTTTGTTCTTGTAGCGGAGATCTAGCTGGGTGGCAACCAAGTAATCAGAACTGGTAAGAATGAGGACAACTCAGCTGTCTTTGCGCAGGCACTGCAGCATGCAGTCGCTCATGTCTGCCAGGGTGCCTTGAGGCAATGACAAGCAGTCCTGAGGTCAGTGGGAGGTCAGTGTCCTCTGTATCTCCCCAGCATAAGCCAGTGATTCCAATGAGCTGATTTGAGTGCCACCCTGCTGTGAACTTGGATCCTCCTCCTCATCATCCTCCTCCAAAACTGTCCTCTGGCTGAACAGTTGGGTTCCTGGTAGTGTTGAGCGTGAATATTCAAATAGCGAATTTTAATCACGAATATCACAACTTAGAGAATTTGCGAATATTTACAATATATTCGGAATTTTGAATATTCGTCTATTTTTTTTCATCTGAACCCATTACCTGCCTGCTTCTTGCTTGTGGGACAATGTGAGAAGGCTGCAATATCGTAGTCTGTAGTGAATTTGAATATTCTTCTTTATTTAATTTATTTTAGCTTATGCGAAAAATTGGCAATGTAATATGCGTGTTAATCGAGTAAGGGCTGGTTATAGGCAACTTTCCTATTGGGTTGGCTTGCTAGAATTCATGAATATGTAGAATATACTGTGACATATATTCGTAAAAAAGAATATTGGTTTTTTGTTTTTTTTTCATCTGAACCCATTATAGTAGTAAATGTAATGGGTTCAGATGAAAACAAAAAGACGAATATTCGTTTTTACAAATATATATCACACTATATTTTACATATTCGCGAATTCTAGCAAGCCAACTAAATAGGAAAGTTGCCTATAACCCGCCCTTACACGATTAACGCGCATATTACATTGCCGATTTTTCGCATAAGCTAAAATAAATTAAATAGTGAAGAATATTCTAATTCAGTCAAGATAAACTCAGGAAATTTCTAGCAGCTTGAAAAATGTAGCTAAAGTGACCCACGCCTGTATTTCGTGTTACGAATTTGCATCATGCGATTTTTACATTGCCGATTTTTCGCAATCAACAGAATAATCTCAAATACGTATATTCGCAAATATACGTCGAGTATTCTACCGAATATTCGCTAAATATTGCAAATTCGAATATTGCCCCTGCTGCTCATCACTAGTTCCTGGCTGCTGTTGGTGCAGGAACCCACCCTCTGAGCCACGTGTGGATGACTGGCCTGATAACCATGGCAATTATCCCTGTTCCTCCTCCTCTTCCTCCTGTGCCACATCCTCATCCATCATCACCCGAAGCATTTTATCAAGGGGCATTGAAGTGGGATAGTAATGCTAAAGACGGTGTCATCGGCGCTGGTAATATTAGTGGAGTACTTTAAACAGCGCAACACTGCACACTCATCCTGCATGGAGGCCCACTTGTTGGTGGTGAAGTGGTGCTGTTCTGCAGAGAGACCCACCCGTGCGTGCTGCAGCAGAAATTCCCCTGCTGCTGCTCAAACAGTCTCTCCAGCATATGCAAGGTGTAATTCTATCTTGTGAGTTTGTCGCATATGAGGTGGTGAGTGGGAAGGCAGAAGTTACGCTGCAGCGCAAACCGGTGAGCAGCAACAGGGTGAGAACACCGAAAGCGGACACAGACGGCCCACACTTTCTGCAGCAGCTCTGACATATCGAGTAATTTTTCAGAAACCTCTGCACGACCAAATTCAGCACATGCGCCAGGCAAGGGATGTGTCAAACCAGCTAGACCCAGAGCTGCTAGAAGATTTTGCCGTTGTCACACACAACCAGGCTGTGCTTGAGGCTCAGCGGCACCAACCAATCAATGGTCCACAGATCCTGCGCGGTGTGGGGTTTTTCCCCCAAACATATGAGTTTCATAACAGCCTGCTGTAGTTTGCCTCTCGCTGTAGTTGGTGGTGCAGATGTTGTGCTGACGTGATGTAGAGGAGTTACAAGAGAAACAATAGGAGGAAGCAGAGTCGGAGGAGGAGGCAACAGCAGGCACTGAGAAACATCCAGCAATCCTTGGTGGTGTAAGGCCCAGGCACCATTACATTTACCCAGTGGGCAGTTAGTGAGATAAAACGTCCCTGCTAGTGTTGGTCGAGCACCAAAGTGCTCGAGTAGAATACCTCGGTCGGGATACTCGGGTGGTCTACGACCCAGGTTATGGGCGAGGGTCTGCTGCAGAGCTCTAAAACATTATGGTCGATGGCCTGCTGGTGACCCTCAAAAACATTTTGGTTGAAGGCCTGATGGTGACCCTCAAAAACATTATGGTTGATTGCCTGCTGGTGACCCTCAAAAACATTATGGGTGAGGGCCTGCTGGTGATCCTCTATAACATTATGGGTGAGGGCCCGTTGCTGAGCTGACCCTCTAAAACAATAGGAGCGAGGAAAGCCTAATAAGCATGTTGATATGATGGAGGAGAAAGATGAGAAAAGGGAGATTGAACCATATACCCTTTTTAGTGGTGGAACGGGTGCATGGGAATACAGTGTATTCAATACACTATAAAAGCCACATTTACAGTGCCTTTATGTTTAGGCGCTTTCATCTGGTGGAGTAGAGAAGTCAGAGGCAATCCAGACCTTGTTCATTTTCATAACAGTCAACCGGTCAGCATTTTCAGTTGACAGGCGGATGGATGCGCTTATCAGTTATTATGCCCCCAGCAGCACTAAATACACGCTCTGACAAAAGGCTGGCGGCAGGGCGTAGAGCGCAAGTTCGTGCCACGTGTCCAGCTTGGACACCTAATAGTTGTAAGGCACAGAGGAATCATTAAGGATGCTGACACGGTCTGCTATATAATCCTTAACCATCCTCCAAAATTTTTACCTCCTTGTGACACTAGGCCGCTCATCAGGTTAAGGGTGCTGGCGGGGTGTTATAAAACTGTCCCAGGCCTTGGAGAGTGTTACCCTGCCTCTGTTTGAATTGCTGTGTTTTAGGATTTTTAGAGCAATTTTACCACTAGGACCTTCTGGTATTTTACCATTTCGCTAGTCCTCTCCACCACAGGAATGAGAGATGAGAAGTTCTCTTTGTAGCTGGGGTCGAAAAGGGTGAACAACCAGTAATCGGTGTTGGCCAAAATGCGTACAATGCGAAGGTCACGGGAAAGGCAGCCTAACATAAAGTCAGCCATGTGTGCCAGAGTCCCAACAGACAAACCTTTGCTGTCCTCATCAAGAGGATGACTCTCAATCTCCTCATCCTCTTCCTCCTCTTCTACCCATCCATGCTGAACAGATGGAATAAAACTTCCATGGGTACTACCCTCTGTAGCGGAGGTAGCCGTCTCCTGCTCCTCCATCTCATCATCATCATCCGATTCGCACTGAGAAGATGAAATCAGGGTGGTCTGGCTATCAGGGCCGGTTATAGGTGAAGTGGGGCCCTGGGGCGAAAAAGAATAAAGGGCCCCCCTCCATGTCACATCATCATCCCCTCCTTTTTACATCACCCCCTTCGCGTCACATTATTCCCCCCTCCATGGCATAATACTTCCCTCCCTCCACCCCCCACCCCTCCGAATGGCACATTTCTCCCCCTCCATGTCATGTCATCACCCCCTCTTTTTTACATCACCCCCTTCGCGTCACATTATTTCTCCCCCCCCCCCTCCATGGCAGCATACAGAAATACAACACCCCATACCTCTTACATCCAGTGATGTCTCCTTTGATGTAGATGTTCTCTTTTCTCATCTTCTCCTTGCAGACCTTCAGACCAGACCACCATTTTGTCACCATTTTCCATCTCTGCAGTTTGACAACAAAAAAAAATCTTAGTTTACTACTTTTCTATCATCCTCCCGTCTTGTGGACAAATCATCCTACTACCCCCAATACTGTGCCGCTGTGCTTCCCAATACTATACTGCAGAAACAGGTAATACCCCTAATAATACTAGTACCACACAGAGCCCCCATATAAAATGCCCCTTATTTGTGGCCTCAATAGAAGCCCCCATAATAATGTGCCAGTAACAAGTGCCTCCCTTCCCCCATGTGCCAGTAACAAGTGCCTCTTTAACCCCCACCCACCCCATGTGCCAGTTACAAGTGCCTCTTTAACCCCTTAAGGACCGGGGGTTTTGGGATTTTTGCGTTTTTGTTTTGCGCTCCCTGCCTTCCAAAAGCCATAACATTTTTATATTTCCGCTCACATAGCCATATGACGGCTTATTTTTTGCGGGACAAGTTGTACTTTTTAACGCTACCATTTATTTTTGCATGTGATGTAGTGGGAAACGGGAAAAAAATTCCAAATGGGGTGAAATTGCAAAAAAAAAGCAATTTCACCACAGTTTTACGGGTTTTTAAATTACAACGTTCGATTTGCGATAAAACTGACTGGTTAATTTTATTCTTCAGGTCAGTACGAATCCGGCAATACCTAATATGTATAGTTTTTCTTGCGTTTTGATAGTGAAAAAAATTAAAAGTGGGAATTTTTTTATTTTATTTTTTTGTCGCCATGTTTTGACCCCTATAACTTTTTGTAATTATGCGTATGGAGCAGTGTAGGGGCTCATTTTTGCGGGGCAATCTGAACTTTTAATTGATACCATTATGGGGTGCGTATGATGTTTTGATCACTTTTTATTCATTTTTTTAGGAAATGAAGCGTCCAAAAATGGCGAATTAGCCATTTGGACGCTTTCTTTCCGTTTTTATGTTTACCGTATGGTGAATATTTTTAATATTATTATAGTATGGGCGTTTTGCACATTGCGACACCCATTATGTGTAGTTTTTTATTTTTTATTTATTTTATTTTCATTTTGGGGAAAGGGGTGATTTGAATTTTTATATTTTTTTATTTAATTTTTATTTTTTAAACTTTTTTTTTTTTTTTACCACTTTCTTATAGTTCCCATAGGGAACTATAAGATGCAATCATCAGATTGCTATTCTCATATATTCCAATGCAATAGCATTGGAATATATGAGAAAATCACATATTTCCTATGGAGCCTATTACAGTCATAGGCTCCATAGGAATACTGTGTAGTACCCTAGGTTTCATTCACAGAGACCTAGGGTACTACATGCATGCTCCGGCTCCCCTTGTGGCCATCAGGAGCCGAGCAAAACCGAAAGTGAAACTTTCGGTTTTGCGCGATCAGATGCCGTGGTCAGGATTGACCACGGCATCTGAGGTTAAATGTCGCGATCGGCATCGCTGCCGGTCGCGGACATGAGCTGCGGGTGTCAGCTTGATGAATCAAGCTTTACCCGCAGCTCGGGCGCCCGCTCCGTGCGGGAGCGGGCGCCATCTTTAAAGTGTGGACGAAGGGCGTACATATGCACGCCTTCGTCCTAAGAGGTTAACCCCCACCCCATGTGCCAGCTACAAGTGCCTCTTTAACCCCCACCCCATGTGCCAGTTACAAGTGCCTCTTTAACCCCCACCCCATGTGCCAGTTACAAGTGCCTCTTTAATGCCCCCACCCCATGTACCAAATACAAGTGCCGCTTTAACCCCCACCCCATGTGCCAGTTACAAGTGCCTCTTTAACCCCCCACCCTATGTGCCAGTTACAAGTGCCTCTTTAAACCCCCATCCTGCCCATTTCTCCAGCACAGATGCACATCTCTTTCCCCCCTCCCCCCATGGCTCATTCATCTAGCACAGATGCGCATCTCATCTCCTTGTTCCTTGCCTGTGCTGTGTCTGTGGCCAGAGCCGCAGAAGTTGAATGCCAGTTGAGCAGGCATCGGCACTCGGCAGGCGGCAGCCACAGAAGGTGAGGGAGGGCAGTGCGCTTGCTCCTTCTTCTTCTGGCTCTGGGGACGGCACTTTGGCAATGTCAAAACTGCGAAGACGTGCCTGTGCGGCGGCACACTCCGAGCCCTAGCAGTCACTGCTCTCTTAAAGAGGCAGAGAGGGGCTCAGAGCGGGCCTCCTATTTTAGTTAGTTAGTTGCGGGCCGGCGCTGCCTAAGAACTCGGGGGGCCCGGGGGCAATTGCCCTCCTTGCCTATATGGAAGCGCCTTGCTGGCTATTACCATGTGTACTGTCTTCCCCCATTTCCACCTCTTCCCCATGCAAAGCGTTCGCCTTAATTGTGAGCAGAGAGCATTTGAGTAGACACAGAAGTGGTTACAATGATAATAGCGTTATTGCCACTCACCATCTGTGTTGATTCCTCAAAGTTACGTAAAACCTCACAGAGGTCAGACATCAATGCCCACTTGTCACTGGAAGAGTGGAAGCTGACTGGTAGCTGACCATGTTGAAGCTGGTATTCCACTACTGCCATCTGCTGCTAACAAAGCCCGGCCAACATGTGGAACATCGAGTTCCAGAGCGTGTTCATGTCGCACAATAGTCGGTGAGCTGGCAATTGCAAGCACTGCTGCAGTGTTGCCAGAGCGACGGAAGCTGTCGATAACATTCGGAAATGGGCACACACTTTGCGCACCTTCACCAGTAACTCAGGCAAATTGGGGTAGGTTTTGAGAAACCCCTGAACCACCAGGTTGAACACGTGGGCTAGGCATGGTATGTTTGTGAGCTTGCCGAGCTCCAAAGCCGCCACCAAGTTACTTCCATCATCAGACATAACCATGCCTGGTTGTAGGTTGAGTGCCGAGAGCTACAGCTCAGTCTGGTCCCTTATCACCTGCCACAGCTCTGCGGCGGTGTGCTGTTTGTCACCTAAGCAGATCAGTTTAAGTGCGGCCTGTTGCCACTTCTACTCTGCAGTGCTACACTGCTTCCAGCTACTGACTGATGGCTGTCTGGTGTTGCAAGACTATAATTCAGAGGTGGAAGTGGAGAAGGAGGCCGAGGAGGAGAAGGGGGGTTGCAGCCACTAACATAGGTGGCGGCGGAAACTCTGATGGAAGTAGGGCCCTCAATCCTTGGCGTCGGTAGCACCTGTGCCATCCCAGGGTACGACTCGCTCCCGGCCTCCACAACGTTCACTCAGTGTGCCGTTAGGGAAGCACTTGTCCATGAGTCAGTAGTTAAGTGGACCTTCCCAATAACTGCGTTGGTCAGGGCACGGGTGATGTTACGGCATACATGCTGGTGTAAGGCTGGGACTGCACACCGTGAAAAATATTGGTGGCTGGGGACAGAGTAACGCGGGACGGACGCCGCCATCACACTGCGGAAAGCCTCAGTGTCCACAAGCCTAAATGGCAACATTTCCAGGGCCAGCAATTTTGAAAGGTGCGCATTTAGTGCTATGGCTTGTGGGTGGGTGGCTGGGTATTTGCGCTTTCGTTCAAAGGCTTGGGGTATAGACATCTGTACACAGCGCTGGGACACAGAAGTGGATGTGCTAGCTGATGGTGCTTGTGAAGGTCTAAGGGCATGACGGGAGGCACCTGGGCCTGTGTCTTGGACAGGGGATTGGCCAGCATGTAACACAAGTGAAGAGAAGGCAGTGGTGTGACCCGCAGACCCTGATTGTGGACCTAGGCATTAGGCCTACCTATTAGGGTGCTTTGATGCCATGTGGCGGACCATGCTGGTTGTGGTGAGGTTGCTAGGGTTCATGCCCCTGCTCATTTTAGTATGGCACAGGTTGCAAATGACAATTCTTTTATCGTCCACACATTCCTCAAAAAAGCGCCAAACTGCGGAACATCTACCCCTTGGCAAGGGAGATTGCCGCAATGGGGTGCTCCGGGGAACAGTTGCGGCCCTGTTTGGTGTGGTCCATCTTCTCCCTTTTGCCACCCCACTGACTCTTCCAGCCTATTGCATTGCTGCGGATCCCTCCCCATCTGTACTACTGTCCTTGCTTGGCTTGCCACCTTCCCAGGTTGGTTCCAGTAACTTCATCGTCCACCACCTCCTCTTCCACTTCCTCACTCTGGTCATCCTCCTGACTTGTTGACCTAACAACAACCTCAGTTATTGACAACTGTGTCACATCCTCATCATGAACCTCTTGAGAGACTAATTGCGGTTGACTTATTGGCAACTGTGTCTCATCATCATCATCCACCTCATGAAACACTAATTGCCGTCATTTTCTTCTGACTGTGGATGCTCAAGAGTTTGGGAATCAGGGCACAAGATCTCCTTGTGTCCCTCTTCAAGTGGGCTTGGCGAGAGGCCCAATTCATGGAATGGCGATGAAAAGAGCTCCTCGGAATATCCGAGTGTTGGATCACTTGTTTGCCAAGACTCTCCGTGGTGGGAGGAAGGAGGATCAGGGTGAGGATTCTGTTGACCAGACTCTTGGCTACAGAGATTAGACTTTGTCGAAAACAGGGTGGTGCTTAACCGTCTGGAAGCAATATCTTCTGCAATCCAACCAACCACCTGATCACACTGGTCTGACTTCGAGAGTGGTGTCCTGCGCCGCCCTGTAAACTGGACTTAAAGCTAGGTATCGTGGATGAGTGTGTTTCTTGTGCTCTGGCAGCAGGCACAGTTTCACCGCGACCAGGGCCACGGTCTCTGCGTGCACCATCAGCAGCACGGCCACTTCCTCGTCCCTTACTGCTCGTCTTGCGCATATTAAATGGTATACATACTTGCAAGTATGTCACACGTGCAGTAGCGCAGGTTTTGTTAGTGTATGCACAAATAAAGTACACACAATGTCACAGATATTTTTAGGATACGCACACGTTAAGCAGGAGAAGTAGCATAGATAATGTCTCTGTCCGCAGCATCTATGAAAAAAAGTACACTGAATGTCACAGATAATTTTAGGATGCGCAAACATTATACAGGAGGTATAGCGCAAGTAATGTCTCTGTCACCACTGGCTAATAAAAAATTACACTGAATGAATGTCACTGAAATTTAGGATGCACAAACGTAATACAGGAGGTATAGCACAAGTAATGTCGCTGTCACCACCAGCTTATAAAAAATTACACTGAATGAATGCCACTAATATTTAGGATGCACAAACGCTATACAGGAGATGTAGTGCCTAAACTATTGCTCTGAGAGTCACAGATATTTAGGCTGCGCAAATGTAAAAAAAAAGATATTGCAGAGGTTGTGTCACTATCAGAAGTGGCACTAACAATTGCACGCAATTTAGCGCAGGTTGTGCTAATAATATATATTGCAGTCAGATACAACTATAGTCCTTAAAAGGACTTTTGGGTCTCTAACAATTCCATGCAATTTAGCGCAGGTTGCGCTAATAATTATATTGCTGTCAGATACAACAGTAGTCCTTAAAAGAACTTTTGGGTCTCTCTAATAGTGTTGAGCGCGAATATTCGAATAGCAAATTTTTTTTACGAATATCGGCACTTCGCTAATACGCAAATATTTAGAATATAGTGCTATATATTCATAAAAAACGAATATTAGTTTTTTTGTTTTTTTTTCAATCTGAACCCAAGATACCGTTAACGAAGATAGAGAATATAGCGCTATGTTCTCTATCTTCATTAATTCTTGCAAGCCAACAAATAGGAAAGTTATACCCCTTTCAAAGTTTAATTCACAGTACGCGAATATTACATAATTTAATATTCGCCTACTGCGAATGAAACTTTGAATGGTGTATAACTTTCCTATTGGTTGGCTTGTTAGAAGTAACGAAGATAGAGAATATAGCGCTATATTTGTTATCTTCGTTAAGAACGAAGATAGCAAAATATTCTCTATCTTCCCTATTAACGAAGATAAAGAATATAGTGCTATATTCGTATTCATTATCTTTGTTAATTCTAGCAAGCCAAGTAATCTTGCCTATACACAGCTCTAAGTTGGATGCACAATGCAAGAATATTAAGTAATATTACTCGCATTGCGCATCCAACTTAGAGCGGGGTATATACAACTTACTGTACTATTGTTTGGCTGGGAAGAATTAACGAATATGACGAATATAGCTATATATTCTCTATATTCGCTAATTCTAGCAAGCCAAGCCAATAGAAGAGTTGCCTATAGACAGTTCTAAGTTGGATGCGCAATGCGAAAATATTACTTTACCTATTTTTTGCAATAAATAGAGTACTGAGTCATTATTCTATTTATTGCAATAAATAGGCAAAGTAATATTTTGCATTGCGCATCCAACTTAGGGCTGGTTACAGTCAAGTTTCCTATTGGTTGGCTTGCTAGAATTTACGAATATAGAGAATATTATCTTCAATAATTCTAGATAGCCAACCAATAGGAAAGTTGCCTTTATACCCAGTTCAAAGTTCAATTCGCAATACGCGAATATTAAATCGCATGTTATTCGTGCTAAATAGAATAATGACGAATATTCGATTTCGACGAATATATGACGAATATTCAATCAAATATTCGTGAAATATCGCAAAATCGAATATGGAACCTCCCGCTCATCACTACTCTCTAACAATTCCACGCAATTTAGCGCAGGTTGCGCTAATAATTATATTGCTGCCAGATACAACAATAGTCCTTAAAAGGACTTTTGGTTATGTAACAAGTTTTTCCCCTAAAATATTACGATTTCACTCCCTATACTATCTGTCTAATCTGCAGCACAGCTCTCCCTGACTAAGACTGAGCCAAACACTTGTCATCGGGTGCTATATAGCACCCGATGACACGTTCCGGCCAGCCATTCACTGTAATGCCAGTAACCAACATGGCTACGGTATTACAGTGAGTGCCAGTACCTCCTTGCATGTTTATTGGCTGCTTTATAGGCTGAAGTTCGGCCGAGCATGCTCACCCAACACTAGTCCCTGCCCGTGCTTACTTGTCCACGTATCACTGGTTATGTGGACCTTGCCACTGATGGCGTTGCACAGTGCACACCTTATTTTTTCTAACACTTATTCATGCAGGGCAGGGACGGCTCGCCTGAAAAAGTGGCGGCAGCTTGGAACCACGTGGGACAGCCACATCAGATGGAATGCCAGCATTTCAAAGGTCAGGAATTTGGAAATGCTGGCATTCAGGGTCAGGACTCGTGGGTGGGTAGGGGGATACTTTCTCTTTCTGTCCAGTGTTTTGGGGGATGGACAGCTGAACACTTCCATGCAAGAGTGTGGAGATGCTCAGTGACATTGGTGGTGGTGGTGTAGCTATCACATCATCTGTTTATGGGGTACCAGGTGGCTTGGTCGCTCCAGAGAGGGAGGAAGAGGTCGAGACCACAGCAAAAGAGGGAGCAGGAGGAGCCTCAGATCTTTCATGGTTTTTTAGGTGTCTACTCCACTGCAGCTCATGCTTTGCAGTTAGATGCCTGGTCATACAGGTGGTGCTCAGGTTTAGAACACTCATGCCTCGCTTTAGGCTCTGCACGATGTGCAAACCACCCATGTCTTGTCGTCAGCACATTGCTTGAAGAACTGGCATGCCAGGGAACTCCTTGGAGATGGCTTTGGTGCGCTATGTCCCTCGGCGTGGTGGGCAGTAGAAGGCATACTGGCTAGAGGCTGGCTGCTTGGCTTTTGCACCCTGCTCCCTCTTTTGCTGTGCGGCTGGTGCTGTGCAACCCCGTACCTCTTTGTCCGAACTGCACACGTCACTCTGATGACCTGGATGCCATGTGAGGTCTAGGACCTCATTATCCTCCACATCATCTTCCACCCACTCCCCAACCCTACCCTTCTTGCCGGTCTGCACAGTGCAGAAAGCCACAGCAGTTGACTGTGTTTCGTGATCATCAGAGACGTGCTGCAGTGATCCTCCCACATCCTCATCTTCAAACATAAGTGGTTGGGCATCAGTGCACTAATCTCTTCCACTTCCGGGTGAAGGGCCCATGGAAACCCCAACAGCACTGTCATCAAAAAGCATAAATAACTGCTACATGGCTTGGTGCTCAGACTGCTCTGCTGATGTGAAAGGGGTTGAGGAGGAAGACAGATGCCCGTGTGCTGGTGGTGCCAACTCTGAGCTTATGACAGGGTATCGGGTGGGAGACAATGTAACGGAACTGGAGGCATCGTCAGCCATCCAATCTGCTACTGCCTCTACTTGTTCTGGCCTCACCATTTGTAGAGCTGTATTTGGGCCTACAAAATGACGCAGAATGTCCTGTCGCTATCATGCACCAGGGGAATGTGTTTTATTTGGGCACGTAGATGGCACAGATCGACAACGTTGTCTCCCTGCAGCAGGAACTCCACCACCACCAACACCAGCAGCACCACGACCACATCCATATCGTTTTTTTGATGCTCTCCTCATTTTTCTATGTTCAACCAAAAAATTGGCTAGTAGACGAACAATTATATTTCTGTGTCATGCAATAAAGTGTCGTGCAAATGAAGTGTTTTGTACCCCAAAAAATGGCTAAAGGTCACTGGCACAATTACCAGGCTGATTAACTGTATTATAACAGTAAGACGGATGAAAATACAGAGTTTTGAACCCCAAAAATGGTTTTAGGTCACCCACAGAATTAACAACCTGATTTAGTATTGTATTTCTGTTTCACTGGTGCAAAAGAGTAGTAATGCACCCACATAAATACTTATAGGTCACCCAAAGAGTTATTAAAAACATTAAAACCCTAACACTGTCCCTCAGTGTAGCAGCATCCTGTTCCTACACTAGTCAAAGCTGAATCTCTCCCATCATCTATTTTTTTGACTGTGACTGTGATGAGGGGACATCCTCTGCGTCTGGAGGAAATATGGTTTCTACACAAACATAGAAGGGGTTTCTTTACGGTAAGAGCAGTGAGACTAAGGAACTCTCTACCTGAGGAGGTGGTGATGGTGAGTTTACTAAAAGAGTTCAAGAGGGGGCTGGATGTATTTCTGGAGGGTAATAATATTACAGGTTATAGCTACTAGAGATGGGTTGCTGATCCAGGGAGTTATTCTGACTTCCTGATTGGAGTCGGGAAGGAATACTTTCCCCTAAAATTAGGAAAATTGGCTTTTATCTCACAGGGCATTTTTTTTCTTGCCTTCCTCTGGATCAACTTGCAGGATAACAGGCTGAACTGGATGGACAGATGTCTTTTCAGCATTACAAACTGTTAGTACTGCCACTCCAGTCCCCATTTTAAGGCTGCTTTGCATCTCTTGCTCTCTTTTTTTCTAAGAAATGTTGATATGCCCTATCATGTCAATGACAATAAAAAGCCTCTGTCATCCCTTTCCCGTTTCCTATATCTGGATGGCCGCCATGTAATACTACATTTCTCATGGAACAGCCAGTGCAGAAAAATGTCTGGCTGGACAAAGCTTCCCCTGTAAAATCTACTGTTTGCTTTAGACCAAAGGAAAGCAGCTGATCATTGTAGTACCTACATCCTAAAATAGTTTTTTCTCTGATGAGTTACCCTGTTGGACATGTTGGCCTTGTCGCTATACTCTGAATCCAGATATCGGCTAGCAAACTTTCCTAATGTGACAGAAAGAGTATGCAGAATTCTAGTTAGGAACACAGACAGATGTTATTATTGTTTGTCTCTCTCTATCTAGCAAGCACCAGAGTTAAAGGTGGGGTTTCAGAAGTAAAATATTGATAGCCTATGCTTAGTATTAGATCAGTGTGGGTCCAATTCCTGGAACCCTTTCAGATCAAAATGACTGAAGGGGGCCCTTTTCATTGTATATTAAGCATAGCTATGGCCAAAATTGGAAACCGGTTAACAATTGTTACATGGGTTGAAACTTTCTAGACAGGAGTAAGGGATTAGACATTAATAAAAATCTCACCTTATATCACATTTAACACTATGATGGGCTTGAATAATCCTGCTACTGGACTGCATCTAAGAAAAAAAATAGAAAATGTTATAAAAAAAATCATAAAATATAAGCCATATGAACACAAAATAAAATATAAGCACACCAAACTACCAGAGATGGATCCTCAGGGGAGTACCCATTGCCACTGTTTGGTACCTATGCTTCATCAAAATAGTCTGTATTTGCGTATGTTTGTAATGTTTGTCTCTTAACTTGTGATGAAGGAGAATCAGGTGCTCTGAAAATCATCAATATGCAATACATTAAACTTTGCCATTGGAGCAAGTGCCATAAATGTGTCCTTGATGTTTTTTTTTTTTTTTTTTTTTAATGAAAGTACTTAGAAGGGATTAGTCCATTTTAAAGGAGCTAGAGAGGGAGTCATCTTAGAGCCATAGCAGCTGTGGTATATGAAATGGCCTACAAATAAGTGGACAAGCAAATGATGCTCCTAAGGAGTAGAAACTAGAATATCCTGAAGTCATATTTGGCATTAGAGATCGATGTTTTAGAATTGAAATTCAACCTGAATTTTTTTTTAAAATAATTTAGATTTGTTAGAATCAGAATTTCTTGAGATTCTAGTCTGAAGAATTCAATTTTTTTTTCAAGTGAAAAAAGTGAGAGAGAAAGGGAGAGAGAAGGAGAAAGAGAGAACTAGAAAGAGGAAGAGTGGGAGAAAGAGATAGATTTCCCAGGCATTTAAAGCATTTTCAATTCACGTAGAATCGAGTTATTCCCGAATTGAATTTCTTGGCCAATTCAGACAAATCAAACTTTTCTAAAATACATTTATCTCTAGTTGGCTGTCCAGGAGAGAAATGTAATAGAAATGACATCATGATTCCATGATAACATGAATTATCTGGTTATCAGAATATGGATAACCTCTTTTGATCTAAAGTAATTACAGAATGTTATTACCACTGGTTACGGTATATAAATCTGAATCATCGCTTTATAAAGAATGTTGAACCTTTTAGTTTACTTGCCTCTTCAGATGTCTGAATAATTTAGACTTGCTTCTTGGCATGTTGCCATGATTTAATTAATTATGGTTGCTTTTTCTCCATACTAAACAGCACTCCCTCTTCCTTTGCTTATTTACTACTTTAAATGCAGTTCGAGACACTGTGATTTACCAGAATCCATCTAATTATAATGTTCTTTCTGTTTTATTTCAAGTGTTTTGCGCTGCTTTAATTTTCTGGCCAAGCTTGTTTCTGACTGTAAAATATTTATTGGCAGAAAGTACTGCTATACAGTCTTCAGTGTCTCTGCCAGACTTTACCCTACACAAAAATAACTGCGGGATCCGTCTGGGCCACAGTCACAAGGCAGGAATTAACTACACAACTTTTATGTTCTGAAAGATTAAATGACCATGCATCACCAAGCAGCTTGAATATATTTGCATAGATGCAAAATCCCCAAAAAGCTAAATAATTACATTCGCCATATCAAAAGCCATACAGTTTATTTAGCCAAAAATATCAGAAGTATCTAAAAAAAAAATTATTCCAACTAACAAGATAATATAACAGGTTTGTAACAAGCTAACAAGCTCAAAACAAGACATTCAGGCTAGTGTTCCATGGTGGCAGATATTTTTTCAATGGTTGCAAATTATTCTTACATAGAAAACATTTTAATTGTGGTGTGAGATACGTTAATGGTAATGCCGTCAAGACAGATTGCTGTTATAAATTCCCAATGTTATCCTCAATATCCACCAATGGTATAATGTCTAGGTTTGCAGTGTTCTTTTGCTATGCTTTTAATGGATGCAGCAGAATTTATGATCGTAGACCTGTGGACACTTTAGTGTAATATATTTGACTAGGAGATATGAGAAACTGGGATGTAAGGTACAAGGAAATTACTCTCTGGTGTCCTCACTATGGGGCAAATGGTTTCCAGATAAACATCACTAAACTGTAAATTTAGTTAAAGAGACATGGACTCCAAAATTATCAGCATAGAAAGTTCAACTTATCTTGTAAAAGATAAAGCCTAAGGCAACAACCTCAATGTAAAAATAAGAAAACAAGTAAGAACACTGAACAGTGGAGAGGCAAAAAAAATATTCTGGTCCTAAAGGGCGCAGAGCTAGGTCTTTGAAGGGGTTTGCCAGAGTGAAAATAAATTGATGGCAGCAGGCTCAGAGTGGCTTAGAAACATAAGATAATTGATATTCACTAATCAAAGTTGTTCCAGCGTTCCCCAGGATCCTGCTGCTCACTACTTCCTGCTCGCGTCTCAACACACAGGAAATGCCTGGAAATGCACTCTCAGACATTACCTAGCTTCAGTCGGGACCCATCTTGACCCATAATTGGTTGAGTGACCATTTCCTGTGTGTTGGAAATTGAGAGAAGTTTGCAGCAAGGGAATGGCAAAGATGGGGAAGCAATAAGGTAATTATTGGTTTATTTGGCATCTTGATTCTCTATTTGCTTCTCTTTCCATGTACCCTAATAGGGCAAATAGATATAATAGGTGGGTGTCTGTTGCTTGGGATACCCATCAATGAACCAGAACAGAGGCCGTCATTGTTTTATGGCAATGTATGGCTGGCCAAAACATCTGATTACTAGTTTCTGAAGCTTGATTTTAAGCTTAAATTTAATAAGGGGTTGTCTACAGGAGATGCAGCAACCTGGCCTACAGGGGGAGGCACAAGGGTAGAACAGAGTTGAGAGGATAGGAGTGGTGATGAAGGTAGTTGTAGTCTTCACGGTGGCTAAACCTGCTTCAACACTCTCGCAGGCTGCGAGGTGTTATGATGGGAGGCATGCAACCCTTCTTCACCACAGAGCACACCCTAAACTTTGGAGTCTCCTGCCTGGTGGTGGCTGAGGTACCCTTGATGTTGGGTGAGCAGCTAGATGTAAGGCAGGAGGGCAGGATGTTGGATCGGATGTGGAACCTAGTGAGCAAGTCAGCTTGGTTATACTAAAATAAAATCTCTCTTTTACTGAATAGATGATGGGTGCAAATTCAAGCATTAATCACAGTTCTCAAGTGTTTTACAGAGCCGTTTTTTCACAAAAGGCTGTGTATAGGGGATAGCTACTATTGTGGTCCTCCCTGAGTTTATTTCTGTGAGTACATGCAATCTTCCCAAATGGCCAAAGGCACGTGATCTCTCTCAATATTTCTCTGCAATGCCCAACTGCAGTATGCAGTCCTTGATCAGACAGCCAGTCTGTCTCAATAGTGAGGTGGGAACCCAAAGCAATTAATCCTAACCATGTGCAGTAAAGTCTTACCTTTACTGACTTTGTCTAAGCACTGTCCCTTTAATGGTCCTCAACCTGCTGGTAAAATTCAAGGCTTTTTTTTACCTCAGAGGTTGGTTGTTCTAAGTAAAGTTGCTTTTCTGGCAACATTCACTCACAGGGATGGTGTCTCCCTGGAGAAAAATTATATTCTTCTGTCAGCAGCAACATACATGTCTTGACTCTAGGCTTGCTTGCCCATTCCTCTAGCCCTAGGAAAGTGGTGCCAGCTCACCACACAGGAACTATCATTATGGGCTGCTAGTTAACTATTTCCTAACCAAACATAGTCTTTTGGAATAAAGAGTGCACAGATCTTAGTTACCATCACAGTAAACATTTTCACAGCTTTAGTACCATTGACCCATTATATTAACCCTTTAGGAGTGAACCATAGCATTAACCCTTTAGCAGTAAACCAGTGGGTCACTGGAGAGCCAAACTCTTGGTGATAATTGTATTATTTTAACAATGAAAGAAAACATAGTGTAGTTGTTCATTTTACTGTATGTTAAAATCAATCTTCTTGTACCATTTGAGTGAAGGTGCCCATATACAGTACCTTAGAGAGCAGGATGTTATTTAAATAGAGAGAGGGGAATAAGCCACTGCTGGATTCCTCTGGAAGAGGCTTATCTCCTATGGGAACAAAGTAACGTTATCTGTAGGGCTCAGTCAGACGGCTGTATGCTGTCCACAAAAATGCAGATCCGTTTTTTTTGCAGATTAAACGCTGACTTATTGAATATGGGGCCATTTTCTTCCATTCCACAGCCCCCGTGTCCTATACTTGTCAGTGAAAATCAGGGCATGGCCCCATTGAAGTCTATGGCTCTGCAAGAATACTAAAAGCTATCAGTTTTTGTGGGCATACTGAACTGTCCGCATAAAAATGGATCCGCATTTTTGGGGTCAGCATACGGTCCTCTGATTGAGCCCTAATTGTCACAAAATCTGACATTTGGGAGATTTGGGACCCCCCATAAACA
The DNA here is from genome assembly GCA_033119425.1 of Bufotes viridis. Taxonomy (NCBI): domain Eukaryota; kingdom Metazoa; phylum Chordata; class Amphibia; order Anura; family Bufonidae; genus Bufotes; species Bufotes viridis. Next base: position 40,166,902 of record CM065591.1, on the reverse strand, counting down.
TTAAATAGAAGGCTGTTGTGGATGAAATCCATGGATTTAGCCAGCATATAGTGCATAAAATGTGAATTAACTTTTTAAACTTTGTCTATTTGTCTATTTGAGAAATATGTTTTCACTGTTTGGAAGGCAGAGAGTATAAAATTCCTTTATCAATTCATTACCAAATCTTAATATGTACATTGCAGTATTAACCATCCTAGACTAGTAATGTAATTGTACGGATGGTGGAAGACACTGTACATATTTGCAGTGTTTTGTGCTGTGTGTTCTATATGTGCTGTTCTCTGTCTCATTTACAAATGGTTTCTGGTAAGAAGCGCAATTAAGGGAAGATTAACTGTATTGTTTAACTTGCTTTTGCATTTTGTTCTGAACATTTTGTCTGGAAGAAACAATAAACTGCTCATCTCTGGAGTACCGGGATACTGATTGGGTTTTAAAGTATAATGAAGAACTCGGAATGTTCCCCATATATCAATAGAAAAGAGATTTCCCATTATCTATGTGTCCACAAGCTGCAAACCATTTAGGTTAGTTAACATTTAGGACGTCTTTACTTATAATTGAGGTCTGTAGTTATTTCCTTAAAAAAACACTGGTTATGTTTTCTTTTTTTATTTTATTTTTGTCACTAAACTATTTTTTATATATAAATATATATATATATATATATATATATATATATATATATATAGTCATGGCTACGGCCAAGGGGATGCCTGGAAACCCTAGGGAGATAACACCAAGACTAACCTAAATGGACGTGTCTTAGCTGACCTCACTGAATGGTTGATGGTGTGCCCTTTGCCATTGCTGTGGGTAGCAAAATCCGACCAAAGGAACCACATACAAATAATCAATGTTTATTTAATATAGCAATAAATAGCATACAATAGCATAACCAATTACATAATAAAAGAAAGCAGCAATGCAGGAGTAACCACAGTTTGTCACATACCCCAAGTATAAAAAATATACAAGTTTGTATAAAACATGACAAAATGACTCACACAATAGATTTAAACAGAGTCCAATCATGTATTGCACAAGGCCATACCCTCCCAAGGTAACAAGCACCCATACAAACCAGCATGCATATGGCAGAAAAATCCACAGTATTTTAACAAGGCACCAAGATATACCTACATGGAAGGAGCTAGATGAAAATTCAAACCAGGGAATGCGTCCACCCCGACGCGCGTTTTGCTACCGCTTTTTCAAGCCGCTTGAACAAACTGTTGTTACTCCTGCATTGCTGCTTCTCTTTTATTATGTAATTGGTTATGCTATTGTATGCTATTTATTGCTATATTAAATAAACATTGATTATTTGTATGTGATTCCTTTGGTCGGATTTTGTTATAAGTTTGGAGTCACTGTTTTGCCCGAGGTGTAGGTGATACTAATTGCTGTAGGTAGGCCTATAAGGGGGCATACCCTGTGGAAAAATAAAGAGAAGGGAGGGGGGTGGGGCACCTGAGAACGCCCACCCGTGGGAGAGGTCGTGCCTCATTTATGAAGTGCCTCCGCCCCTCCCAAAATTACAGTCTGACTTATCAGCCTTAACTATTTGTGGTCATGGCTACGGCCAAGGGGATGCCTGGAAACCATAGGGAGATAACACCAAGTCTAACCTAAACTAACTGGACATTTCTTAGCTGACCTGACTGAATGGTTGATGGTGTGCCCTTTGCCACTGCCGTGGCTAGGCCTATAAGGGGGAAAAAACTAAGCCGTGTAGTATAGGAAAGAACTTCATTGGCATGTATGACTAGATCACAAAGCCAAACTGCGAAGAGCAACAGAATTCTCCGCATGGGTTCGGGATGTATCGGGCAAAACCAGAAGAACGCCGAGGTCCCATCTTGCTGGTGACGTGGCCTGAAAAATGCTGCTTTGACGCTGTGGATTCTACTCCAATGTGGAACGAGTGATCTGAAATGGCATTGGGGTCGAAACCTGGACTAACCGCTAGGGAACGGACATGGGAGAATTGAGCTAAGGTGATGGCTCGGACTTTGAACGGAAGTAGTGGGCTATCCGGGGCGAAATCACCCAGAACCCACAATAAACTATTGGAAAACCTTAACTGGGCACCAAACACAAAACGACCAGAAGTACTTGGCCTCCATTGGTGGACCCACCTGTGATGTTTTAAAAAGTCAGAGATGCAGTGTGAAATGGACATTGCACCATACTACCTGACACTTGGTTAAGCTTTTGTTTCTATCGAAAGTACTAGTGAATTCCCTGGCCTAAAGAAACCAAAGAAATCGAGATACATGGCCGCCTTTCTAACTATGTTGGAATGGGGCCCAAAAAGGATTACAATCTAGGGAGGAAAAAAGATTCCTGAATAGTTCCCCTGATATCGACTGTCTGCTTGAGACAGTCCCTCCACTGTTCTTCTGTATGCCCTTATGACGGCAAGACCAACCTACTTACTGGATCTACTACTGTGAAGAAAACCTGGACCCCGGCCAAATGCAATTTAACTGTGTTGTAAGAGAGTCTAAGGCCAGTATGGCAATAAGATAAGAAGGCCATAATATACGAGGTCCTGTCAATGTCCTCAAGTTGGTGAAGGAGTGCAAATTTGCTATAAATGCTCCAGGCGGTTTTGCAATTTCTAGCCGTATTAACAGACCAAGACTTTTGCATGAGAGACTTGGCTGAAGAGATATATGCCTTTCGACCCTGATCAGAGACTGAAATGCTGGAGAGGATAGCCCTACTTGTTCTGCCCCCAGCATGACCTGAAAGTAAGCATGAAGAATTAAAACCAGACAAAGCAGCAGTTTTTTGTTTTTGTTTTGTTTTAACCCTGGATGGAAAGGGCGACCGGGACATTGAGTTGTGAAACTTGTAGCGTGGGAGCGTCAAACATTAGCGATTTAAAACATGAACCTAAAGAACGTGGCAACAGACATTTAATAAATGTAAGCCTAAATAACGTAACAGGCAACAGATATTAAATACTAAACATAGACCTGAATAACAGGCGACAGAGATTAATGATTAATAAAAGTAGGCAGTAGGCTTGAATAACGAAAACACGCAACAGATATTAATGATCAATGAACATAGGCCTGAAAGACTTAAACAGGCGACAGACATTAATGATTGATAAACGTAAGCCTGAATAAATTACCGGGCAACAGACATTGAAGATGTAATAAGCGTAAGCCTGAAAATGTGACAGGTGGCAACATTGATAATTTGAAAACATGAGCCGGATGAGTCTATCACATGATGAGAACTGATCATACATGCCCCCCTCCTCCCTTCAAATCTGGAGGGGAAAAAAGACAGAAACCCCAAGTGTAAAAAACTAAATGTATTTTTTTTTTAAACGAGACAGATTACTGGGAGGGGTTGGAGAAGACCCAGCGGTCATGGTCCATATCGGAACCAATGACAAAGTTAGAGGAAGGTGGAGAGTCCTTAAAAATGATTTCAGGGATTTGGGTCAAAAGCTTAGGGCAAGGACCTCAAAAGTAGTATTTTCTGAAATACTGCCTGTACCACGAGCCACACAAGGAAGACAGCGGGAGATTAGGGAGGATAACAATGGGCTCAAGAACTGATGTAGGAAGGAGGGGTTTGGGTTCCTGGAGAACTGGGCCGACTTTTGGGTCGGCTACAGGCTCTATTGTAGGGACGGGCTGCACTTCAATGGGAAAGGGGCAGCTGTGTTGGGGAGAAAGATGGCTAGAAGGTTGGAGGAGTGTTTAAACTAGGGACTGGGGGGAGGGTAATTACATTATAGGAGGGCAAGATAGTGCAGATAGAGACCAGGGGCGAGGTGGTGTGACTGGGGGAGGAATGGAAGGGTGGACTAGAACAGCTCAGAATGAAAGATGTAGAGTAAAAAATACACATACACCTCTCAAATGTATGTATACTAATGCCAGAACCCTGACTAACAAGACTGGTGAACTGGAACTAGTGATGTGTGAGGAGGACTATGACATAGTGGGAATAACTTAGACATGGCTGGATAATAGCTATGACTGGGCAGTTAATATAAAAGGTTACAATCTGTTTATCTGGACTTCTCCAAAGCATTTGACACTGTACCTCATAAAAGGTTAGTATATAAAATGAGAGTGCTCGGACTGGGAGAAAATGTCTCTATGTGGGTAAGTAACTGGCTCAGTGACAGAAAACAGAGGGTGGTTATTAACGGTAGATACTCAGATTGGGTCACTGTCACTAGTGGGGTACCTCAGGGGTCAGTATTGGGCCCTATCCTATTCTGGAGGCTTGGGCAGAGAAATGGCAGATGAGGTTTAACACTGACAAATGTAAAGTTATGCACATGGGAAGGAATAATGCAAGTCACCCGTACATATTAAATGGCAAAACACTCGGTAACACTGACATGGAAAAGGATCTAGGAATTTTAATCAACAGCAAATTAAGCTGCAAAAACCAGTGTCGGGCAGCTGCCGCCAAGGTCAATAAGATAATGGGTTGCATCAAAAGGGGCATAGATACCCGTGATGAGAACAGTGTCCTACCACTTTACAAATCACTAGTCAGACCACACATGGGGTACTGTGTACAGTTCTGGGCTCCTGTAAACAAGGCAGACATAGCAGAGCTGTGTAGGGTTCAGAGGAGGGCAACTAAAGTAATAACTGGAATGGGGCAGCTACAGTACCCTGAAAGATTATCAAAATTATGGTTATTTACTTTAGAGAAAAGACGACTAGGGGGTGATCTAATAACTATGTATAAATATATCAGGGGTCAGTACAGAAATTTCTCCCATCATCTATTTATCCCCAGAACTGTAACTGTGACGAGGGGACATCCTCTGCATCTGGAGAAAAGAAGGTTTGTACACAAACATAAAAAAAGGATTCTTCACTGTAAGAGCAGTAAGACTATGGAACTCTCTGCCTGAGGAGGTGGTAATGGTGAGTACAATAAAGGAATTCAAGAGGGGACTGGATGTATTTCTGGAGTGTAATAATATTACAGGCTATAGCTACTAGAGAGGGGTCGTTGATCCAGGAAGTTATTCTGATTGCCTGATTGGAGTCAGGAAGGAATTTTTTTCCCCTTAAGTGAGGAAAATTGGCTTCTGCCTCACAGGGGTTTTTTGCCTTCTTCTGGATCAACTTGTAGGAAACAGGCCGAACTGGATGGACAAATGTCTTTTATTGGTCTTATATACTATGTTACTATGTTACTATGTAGACTGTTCTCACATTCACAGACTGCCAGACTGCTTCTCCCGGCAGTGTCAATACAATGTTATTGAGCCCTACTGCCTGCTCCAACTTGAGACAGACTGCAGACTAAGATACCTGTCATTTCTGCTGGCCAAAGGATGATGGTCACTGGCTGGACTGGAGCAGTAACTGGGGGAGCGCCAAAGCTGGTTGCTCCTGCGGCCCATGTAGGGTCCCCAGGGGAGCTGTGCTGGCCTGAGCTCTGGTAATACGGGAACGGGGAGCAGGGGATCTGAAACAGCAGGTTCTAGAGCAGGAGTGCCGGGTCTGGAGCAGGAGCGGCTGGGACTAGGCCTCGTCCCTCGGAGGAGTGGCCATGGCCATGGCAGGGGTGTGGCCGCATCTGCCCGGAGAATTTCCGCGTCTGCTGGGAGAGGGGTACCGGGGTGGGGAGTGCGAACTGCTCCTGTAAGACCGGGAAGACCGGGGAAAAACAGCAACACATCGGTGTCGAAAACATGACAGACTCGGGGCGACAAATCAAGCGCTTTGCAGCAGAGCCGTGCGTCAAAGGGGCTACGATGTTACTTCAGCACTCCCATCGCCATCTTACTACAACCGTGAGCGTGCGCTGTGCCGACATCTTACAGGAAACTAACATAAGAGAGTAAGCGTGAACCTGAAGCGCATGACAGTCAAAACCTGAAAAATTAAGTAAGCCCTCCAATGTCTGTATTTTTATTACTGTAAAATATACATATATATATATATATATATATATATATATATATATATATATATATAACTGTGCTAACTAAAATCCAGATGCAGATAGGAGAAGACAAATTTTATTTTGCTAATCATAACCCTTCATCGAGACATACAAAGCGAAAAGTAAAACATTTTTGTACATAGTAGGAACTCACTCCCATTATCTTATTAGTGTCAGCTGAAGTAAATTAAAGCAGATTGTTTCGGCTAGCAGAGGCAAGGAGACCAATCTGAGTGAATACAAACCAGAAGGCAAGAAGACCAATCTGAGTACATACGAATCGAGGTATGAATACAAAAACAGTAACACAAAATGTAAAAAAATTATCTGTGTTGCAAAACTAGATCATGTTTGTTAAGACAACAGACATGGTAATTAACCACTTCCCGACCGGGAAGGTCGGGCTGTTCTGGGGCGCCGCAGAAGTGCGTCATCTAGCGAGACGCGAGATTTCCTGTGAACGCGCGCGCGCGTTCACAGTAGCGCGCGTCTCAGGAGTTTAACTACAGCCTGCCAGCGATGATCCATCGCTGGCAGGCTGTAGATGCGATATAAATCGCATCAAACAAGTATATCAGACGCTGTTTTGTGAACAGCGTCTGATATACCTGCTACCTGGTCCTCTGGTGGTCCCATTTGCTGGGATCGACCACCAGAGGACCAGGTAACTATGTAAAGTTGCACCAAACACTACACTAACCCCCCACCCCCCTCACCTATTAACCCCTTGTTAACCCCTTGATCACCCCATCTAGACCCCTGATCACCCCCTGTCATTGATCACACCCTTGTAAGGCTCCATTCAGACGTCCATATGTGTTTTGCGGATCCGTGGATTCACGGATCCGTGGATCTGCGGATCCACAGATCCTCAAAACACGGACACCGGCAATGTGCTTTCCGCATTTTGCAGATCCGCACATTGCCAGAACTATATAGAAAATGCTTTTTCTTGTCCGCAGTGCGGACAAGAATAGGACATGTTCTATATTTTTGCGGAACGGAAGTGCAGACTCGAAGCGCGGATCCGTAATTCCGGATCCGAGCGGGACAAAGTCTGTCCCCATAGAAATGAATGGGTCCGCAATTCCGTTCCGCAAACAGAATTGCGGACGTGTGAATGGGGCATAAGGGTCCCTTATCACCGCCAGTTAGTTAGCTACTTGTTAGGTAGCTAGCGCCCACCGCACCGCAGTCACTGATTTTGGCAGAGATTTTTTCATCCACATTGATTGATGCGAATGAATAAATCTGTGCCGTTCATTTTTTTTTTTTTTTCAGCCCAGCGGCTGAACGGAAAAAAATCTCATTACCCGTATGCTCAATATAAGGAGAATCGCAGAAACTCCTCATGCTGGCCATACGTGTAATGATTGCGGAGACCCCTAAAATGCCAGGGCAGTACAAACACCTCACATGTGACCCCATTTTAGAAAGAAGACGGCCCAAGGTATTCCGTGAGGGGTATGGCGAGTTCATGTAAAATGTTATTTTTTGTCACAAGTTAGTGGAATATGAGACTTTGTAAAAAATAAAAATAAAAATCAATTTCCGCTAACTTGTGCCCAAAATTTTTTTCTGTGAACTCGCCATGCCCCTCACGGAATACCTTGGAGTGTCTTCTTTCACAATGGGGTCACTTGTGAGGTATTATGCTGCCCTGGCATTTAGAAGCCTAACGTGAGAATCCAAATGCGTAAAAATGCCCTGTGAAATCCTAAAGGTACTCATTGGAATTAGGGCCCCTTTGCGCATCTTGGCTGCAAAAAGTGGCACACATGTGGTATCGCCGTACTCAGGAGAAGTAGGGCAATGTGTTTTGGGGTGTATTTTATATATTCCCATGCTGGGTGAGAGAAATATCTCTGTAAATGACAACTTTTTAAATTTTTTTATTCAAAGTTTTCAATTTACAGAGATATTTCTCTCACCCAGCATGGGTATATGTAAAAATACACCCCAAAACACATTGCCCTACTTGTCCTGAGTACGGCAATACCACAGAAGTGACACTTTTTTGCAGCCAAGATGCGCAAAGGGGCCCAAATTCCAATGAGTAACTTTTAGGAGGGCATTTTTACACATTTTTCTTCTCACGCTTTAGGGCCCCTAAAATGCCAGGGCAGTATAAATACCCCACATGTGACCCCATTTTGGAAAGAAGACACCCCAAGGTATTCGCTGAGGGGCATAGTGAGTCCATGAAAAATTAAACTTTTTGTCAAAAGTTAGCAGAAAGGGAGACTTTGTGAGAAAAAACTATAAAAAAATCAATTTCCACTAACTTGTGCCAAAAAAAAAAAATTACTATCAACTCGCCATGCCCCTCATGGAATACCTTGGGCTGTCTTCTTTCCAAAATGGGGTGTTTTGGGGTGTATTTTTTTTATACAAAGTTGTCAGTTTACAGAGATATTTCTCTCACCCAACATGGGTATATGTAAAGATACACCCCAAAACACATTGCCCTACTTCTCCTGAGTACAGCGATACCACATGAGTGACACTTTTTTGCAGCCTGGGTGCACAAAGGGGCCCAAATTCCAACGAGTACCTTTAGCTTTTACATGGCTGCTCACAATTTAGCCCCCCCCCAAAATGCCAGAACAGTAAACACACCCCACAAATGACCCCATTTCGGAAAGTAGACACCCCAAGGTATTCACAGAGGGGCATAGTGAGCCCGTCTGAGATTTATTTTTTTTTTGCCAGAAGTTAGCAGAAATGGAAACTTTATTATATATTTTTTTTTTCCTCAGAAAGTGTCATTTTCCGCTAACTTGTGAAAAAAAATGAAATGATACATGAACTCACCATGCCCCTCCGTGAATACTTTGGGGTGTCTTCTATCTAAAATGGTGTGATTTGGGGGGTATTTATACTTTCCTGGCATTCTAGCACCTGAAGAAACATGACAGGCGCTCAGAAAGTCAGAGCTGCTTCAAAATGCCGAAATTCACTTTTTTGCACCATAGTTTGTAAACGTTATAACTTTTACCCAAACCAATAAATATACACTTATTGGATTTTTTTTTATCAAAGACATGTAGAACAATAAATTTAGAGAAAAATGTATATACAAATGTAGTTTTTTAAAAAAAAATTTACAACAGAAAGTGAAAAATGTCATTTTTTTGCAAAAATGTCGTTAAATTTTTATTAATAGCAAAAAAAGTAAAAATGTCAGCAACAATGAAATACCACCAAATGAAAGCTCGATTAGTGAGAAGAAAAGGAGGTAAAATTCATTTGGGTGGTAAGTTGCATGACGGAGCAATAAACGGTGAAAGTAGTGTAGTGCAGAATTGTAAAAAGTGGCCTGGTCATTAAGGGTGTTTAAGCTAGGGGGGCTGAAGTGGTTAACGCGTAAGCCGCAACAGATGCTGCTGGGGCCATGGAGTGAGCTGCCTCGCAAATCTTGTGAAGAGATAAAGATATTTAGCCCAACGACCGTACCTGACAAGCTGAGGCCGGCGGACTCTGAGGTAAAGCCTCCCGTCTGCTAGCGGAGTCGGGTTCCGACCGGCCGAAAAGACAGCTGAGGCCCAACTTTACTTACCTATGACGGCGTATGCGTTCCTACAGTGACACGGGCGAGAAGAAAGTAGCTCCATTAGGGCTCCGTACTGCAAAGAAAGACTCCACCCAACGAAGATGCAAGCTCCCACTACAATAACGACACCCGGATGCACCTGAGAACGCTCGCCCGTGGATGAGGTCATGCCTCGTTTATGAAGTGCCTCCGCCCCTCCCACAATTACAGGCTCACTCATCAGCCTTAACTATATATATTATATTCCCGTGTTCATACTGGGCACTGAGACCTCGCAATGCCCCATTCACTGATTTATATTATAAAGCTGGAGGCATCTAGGACAGGAACATGCTCAGTATGCTCATATGTAGGAATCAATAGACATTTTCTGATGTCTAGGATTGATAGATTATTTTTATACTGTGTTAGGAATAGTGATTTAATTTATTTTTGTAACATTTTTTTTTAGGGAAACATGTTTATTTTCACTGCAAGTGTCTCCTTAGGGGTCTATTCACACGTCCGTATTTCTGGCTTTGCATCAGTTCCGCAATTTCACGGAAAAGGTGCGGACCCATTCATTTCAATGGTGTTGCAAAAGATGCAGACAGCGCACATAGTTCAGTTCCATGGAACCGGAAAAAAGTTAGAGCATGCGGACAAGAATAGACATTTCTATAAAAGGGCCAGCCATGTGCCTTCCGCAAAATGCTGAACTCATACGGCCGGTATCCATATTTTGCAATCCACAATTTGCAGACAGCAAAACACTTACGGACGTCTGAATGGACCCTAAGTGTCTCTCTTTCTGAGTGTTGCCAAGGAGAGCACTTTTTTTTAGAAACTACTGAATCATGAAGATGACTTTGTATAAGGACAGAGGCAGCCACGCCCCTCCTCATAGTTGTAACTTGTCCCTGATTATCTGACTTGCTGTCAGGGCTAATCAGTGGTAGCTCTGCTAACTGCTATTCCTAACAAACTTACTGCAAGTGCTGATCACTCGCAAGTCTGTACATTTCTGTCTTTCCTGCATTTCTATGATAGTGGGTGCAGGGAAGTGAGGGAGAATGAGACTGATATGATCAGCACAAACAGTAAGCATATCATTTAGTCTTTTAGGCAAGAACAGTGCAGAAATAGGGTAAAGAAAAGAAAATGAAGGATAGAAGTGCAGGGATAGTAATTAGCCGAGCTGCCAACGATCAGCATGGGCAGCCAGGCAGATAGGCACAAGTCACATATGCAAGTTATGGTCATCCTATCCTAAATCCATAGACATTAATGTGCCACCCCCTTTGCAATTAAAACAACTTCTACTCTTATGGGAAGATGTTTCCAAAGATTCAACATATCTCTTCAACAAAGATTTATGAAACACATTATGAAAGGCTATTAATAATGGCAGTGATCTTATATGGACCAATAAACCTTAGACCCAACTTCCAAGAAGGTACCTTCAACTTAATGTTTCTTGTTGACAGCCACACAGAATCACCCACCCTTAGGTCCGGACCATTCATACATTTCCTGTCAGCCATACGTTTATACTTGTTGCCCATATTTTCATATTTTGAATTTTGAATTTTCCGCCATATAGATGACAATGATGATGAAAAATGTTCCTCCTCAGGAAAACCAGAAGTATCAGAACCAAAAAATGTGCCAAACTGCGGGTGAAACCCATATGCCCCAAAAAACGTTGACTTACTAGTGGACCCCTGTCTACGATTGTTTATGGCAAACTCTGCCAAAGACAAAAACGAAGACCACTCCTTCTGGCTCTCAGAGACAAAACCTCTCAAGTAAGTCTCCAGACTCTGATTAGTGCGTTCCATCTGCCCATTCGAGTGAAGATGAAAAGCCGAAGCAAAGGACAGTTGTACCCTAAGTCTAGTACAGAACGCCTTCCAGAATTTGGAAACAAATTGAGTACCATGATCCGAGACCACGTCAGAGGGAATGCCATGTAGTTTCACAATGTTATCAACAAACAATTGTGCAAGAGTTTTAGCATTAGGTAGGCCCGGCAATCCTATAAAGGGCAGCCTAATAATCATGTTGATATAATGGAGAAGGAGGAGGAGGACGAGAAAAGAGGGATTGAACCATATACCTTTGTAGTGGTGTAAGGGGCGCATGGGAATACAGTGTATTCAATACACCATAAAAGCCATTTATAGTGCCTTTATGTTCCGACGCTTTCCTCTGGTGGAGTAGAGAAGTCAGGGGCAATACAGGCCTTGTTCATTTTTATAAGAGTCAACCGGTCAGCATTTTCAGTTGACAGGCAGATGCGCTTATCAGTTAATATACCCCCAGATGCACTAAACACAAGCTCTGACAAAACGCTGGCCTTACAACTATTGGGTGTCCAAACTGGACACATGGCACGAACTGACGCTCTATGCCTTGGAGGTGCTGGCCTACACCGCGCCTCTAAGGCGTAGAGCGTCAGTTCGTGCCATGTGTCCAGCTTGGACACCCAATAGTTGTAAGGCACAGAGGGATCACTGAGGACGCTGACACGGTCTGCTATGTACTCCTTCTGCATCTTCCAAAAATTTTCCCTCCTTGTGACACTAGGCCACGCGGAGTGTCATAAAACTGTCCCAGGCCTTGGTGAGTGTTGCCCTGCCTCTGTTGGAACTGCTGTGTTTTCTCCTCATCTCCCCTCCTCGGTTGGCCAAGGAATTACGTACTCTGCAGCCAGCGTTGTCAGTTGGAAATGTTTGGACTAATTTATTCACAAGGACATTCTGGTATTGCACCATTTTACTCATCCTCTCCACCACAGGAATGAGAGATGAGAAGTTCTCTTTGTAGCAGGGGTCAAGAAGGGTGAACAACCAGTAATCAGTGTTGGCCAAAATGCATACAATGCGAGGGTAATGGGAAAGGCAGCCTAACATAAAGTCAGCCATGTGTGCCAGGTCCCAACAGACAAGACTTAGCTGTCCTCATCAGGAGGATGACTCTCAATCTCCTCATCCTCTTCCTCCTCTTCTACCAATCCACAATGAACAGATGGAATAAAACTTCCCTGGGTACTACCCCCATAGCGGAGGCAACAGTCTACTGCTCCTCCTTCTCATCATTATCATCCAATTTGCAGTGAGAACACGATCTGAGGGTGGTCTGGCTATTACCCTGTGTACTGTCTTCCCTCATTTCCACCTCTTTCCTATGCAAAGCGTCCGCCTTAATTGTGAGCAGCGAGCTTTGAGTAGACACAAAACTGAGATGGTTACGCTGATTATAGTGTTATCGCCGCTTACCATCTGTGTTGATTCCGCAAAGTTACGTAAAACCTCAGAGGTCAGGCATCAATGCCCACTCGTCGATTGTGAAGAGCGGAAGCTGACTTGAAAGGCGACGACCATGTTGCAGCTGGTATTCCACTACTGCCTTCTGCTGCTCACAAAGCCTGGCCAACATGTGGAACGTCGAGTTCCAGCACGTGCTCACGTTGCACAAGAGTCGGTAAGCTGGCAATTGCAAGCGCCTCTGCAGCGTTGCCAGACCGGCAGAAGCTGTTGATGACTTGCGTAAATGGGCACACACGCTGCGTACCTTCACTAGTAGCTCAGACGAATTGGGGTAGGTTTTGAGAAACCGCTGAACCACTAGGTTGAACACGTGAGCTAGCCATGTTATGTGTGTGAGCTTGCCGAGCTCCAAAGCCTCCACCAAGTTACGGCCATTATCAGACACAAACATGCCTGGTTGTAGGTTAAGTGGCGAGAGCTACAGCTCAGTCTGGTCCCTTATCCCCTGCCACAGCTCTGCGGCGGTGTGCTGTTTGTCACCTAAGCAGATCCGTTTGGGCACCGCCTGTTGCCGCTTCCCTACTGTAGTGCTTCACTGCTTCCAGCTACTGACTGATGGCTGACTGGTGCTGCAAGATGAGAATTCAGAGCTGGATGTGGAGGAGGACAAAGCGGGGTTGCAGCTACTAACGTACAGTTGTGTTCAAAATTATTCAACCCCCAATGCTGTAAAGGGTTTTAGGGAATTTAGTGTACATTTGTAATTGTGTTCAGAATGAAATCTTACAAGGACTTTTTAAAGACCCATTTTCAATAGGGACAAAACTGAACTGAACAGAACGGAGTGCACCAAAGTGTATTCCGTTCAATTTGGTTGTGTTCCCAAACCAAAGAGTAAACCGCGGTTTTCTTTCCATCATGAGATGGGGAGCAAAATGGATCCGGCATGACACACAATGCAAGTCAATGGTGCCAGATCTGTTTTCTCGGACACAATCTGACATAATAGAAAAAGTATCCATCCCACTTTGACTTTCAATGGTGTTCATGCCGAATCCGTCATTGCTATTTTAAAGATAATACAACTGGATCTGTTCATAACAGATGCAGACGGTTGTATTATCAGTAACGGAAACGTTTTTGCTTATCCCTGTTGGATCATGCAAGACGCAAGTGTGAGAGTAGCCTAAGCCATTGCATTGTCTCTTCTCAAAAGGGAGCAATAAAATTTCTAAATAATTTTTTTTTATAACATGTTAAAAATGTTTAAAAATGCACAAAAATGTATCTAAATGACAAATGCTTATGTAAATATATATTAAGAAACGAAGGTGGTCATTTATTAAGACCGGGATTTTAGACGCTGGTCTTAATAACCCTGAGCTTGTGGGAGATGTGCCTAAGTTATGTAGAGGCTCCTGCCAAAAACTACCAGCCTACCTACGTGATACTAAACACATCCAACAAATACTAGAAGGGACTCAATGGCAGGCAACTTTTATTTTAGGCATATTAGATGTGACTTCACTGTATACGGTCATTGAAATGAATAAAGGACGCGAAGCGGCAGAATATTTCTTTAAAAAAGGCAGTAACATACCAGAAAATCAAATTAACTTCATCGGGGACTGCATCAGTTTTATTTTACAACACAATTATTTTAAATACGACACAGAATTTTGCTTACAGATGTGGGGGACCACGATGGGGACCAGATTCGCACCGAGTTTCGCTAATCTATATATTGGGAGATCTTCCCTAATGGTGAGCTCGGTGCGGGTCTAGTCCTATGGAAACGTTTTATAGGCGATATTGTTTTTATATGGCAAGGAGATGAGACTTCCCTTGACCAATTTTTACTGGAACTAAATAAAAATGACTTTTATCTGAAATTTACTTGTAATTGGAGCAAAAAAGAAATCAATTTTCTTGATCTAACTATCTACATAGAAAATGACTCCATACATACCAAAACCTACCAGAAACCAACTGACACTAATGGTTTTATCCCTCTGACAGCTGTCATTTACCTATTTGGCTAAATAACATACCTCAGAGCCAATACATAAGAGCGCGCAGAAACTGTACTAAAAACACTAAATTTCTGGAAGAAACTGAAATACTAAACAAAAAATTCATAGAAAAAGGCTACCAATTGGAGAAACTAGAACCTATAATAGAGCAAATTAAACAACAAAATCGCATAGACCTACTAAAGGACAAGAATAATAATAAAAAAAATCAGTGATTATAACCAGGATGAAAATAACATAAGGATTCCTATTATAACCAAATATAGCACGGGTGCAGGGAAATTCAAAAGGATGGTCAAAAAATACTGGGATGTCCTAAAACAAGATAAAATAATAGGTAATAAAATCTCCACTAATCCCATATTTGTTTTTAAAAAAGCCTCCAATCTGTCTAACATGGTAGCCCCCTCTATCAAAATAATAAAAAAAACAGCAAACAGTGCACATATCAAAAAAGGCTTTTTTCCTTGCAGACTTTGCAAGAACTGCCGAGCTATCAATCCAATACCAAAAAAGCCACTGATAGAAATAGAGACCCCTATAATGAAATACACAATTAAAGAACATATGTATTATGTATAACACTAGAGGGGTCATATATTTTATTAAATGCCCATGCAATAAAATATATGTAGGACGTACAAAAAGAGAACTGGAAATTAGAATCGGCGAACATATTAGAAATATACAGAAAAAATCCACAGAACACCCCCTCTCTAGACACTATGTGGAATTCCATAATGGTAAATTCTAAGGATCAAATTTTGGGGGCTTAGAGAGAGTGGCCAGAAATATAAGAGGGGGAGACTATATAAAAGAAATGTCCCAAGCAGAGACCAAATGGATATTTAGGTTCAATAGTTTGGCACCTAACGGACTAAACTATGAAATAGAATTCTTTGCCTTCCAGTGAGTGGTAAAACAGAATAAAATGTTACAAAATGTTACTAACTGATCTAACTATCTATACATAAAATATAACAGCGATAAAACAGAATAAAACGCCACTAATTGCCATTCAATACCATTGTGCAAACTTGAACCAGCCAAACACCACTCTTGCGCTAAAAAAATAGAGGTTGTCATGGCACAAAGCCTATAAAACCCCTAAGACCACTAGGACTTACCATCCCTGATGAAGAAGCCCGTTAGGCTTTGAAACGTGTAGGAAGAATTGTGGACCTTGGAGGCAACCGTACTACCAGTGGTGACGTCACCCACAGGAATCTCCAGGATAACGCTCTAACGCTACTTCATGTTCCCTCGCACAGCGCGTGCTGCCGTCCGGAGCAGCAATGGTGCTAGTAGGTGAACAGAAGAAACCTGAAAGCGCAGCACCCAAAGATTGGCGAAAGACCTGCACAACGGTGATCAGACGTTCAAGGAAGTACTGACAAGAGAAAAGGTAACTACGTGAGTCAGAGGGAGGCACTTCACTGACTCTGAATGCTTACCGAACATCTGTACTATTAGAAATACTCTATTTCAGCTTTACAATTTAAACACCTCTGGACAAGATTATAAAAACTTTTTTTCACATTTCCAAACACTTCAGTACAAATTACCAGTGCTCTTTATTACTATCGCTACTCACGATTTTTGTTTATAAAGTTATTCTGATTGAATCTGCCTGATTGAAGTCGGTAAGGAATTTTTTACTCCCCTTAAGTGGGGAAAATTGGCTTCTACCTCACAGGGTTTTTTTTTTGCCTTCCTCTGGATCAACTAGCAGGATGACAGGACGAACTGGATGGACAGATGGCTTTTTTCGGGCCTTATGTACTATATTACTATGTTACTATGTTACTAATCTGCAACAGATATACTCCAGAAAACTGTTGTTTAAGTGACTCCCGAAGAGTACGCATAATTGGTATTGTCTATCCATAATGAGTTAATTTACGATATTATTGCATTATTTAACCCTCATAGTGAGTACAGTGGAAAAAAAACATTACCAGAATTGCATTTTTTTTGTTAATTCCACCTCCCAAAAAACTGAATAAAGTGATTAAACAGTCATATGTACCCTTTAGGGTTACAATAAAAATGTCCACTCATCATCATCTCAGTAACCATACTGACCCAGAGATTGAATAAAGCTAGCATTTATGGCACACTATTAAAATGAGAATTCCCCCCTATCCCCCTAAAAAAAAAAATAATAATAATAATAATAATAATAATAATAATAAAAAAATCTGTGTGTGTGTGTATGTATGTACAGTATGTTCCACAATCATTTAAAAACGCAACCATCGATTTCAACAAAACTTGGCATACACATCCCGTGCTACCTGGAAAGAAATCTTATCGGGGTCTCAGCTCTGTAGGACATACCATTCCTGAGATATTCCCAAAAAATGACCTGCATTAGCCAATACAAGACTGCAAGTCTCTCTCTTCATATTTCAACTGCCATACACACGGTCACATGTCCTTTATCAGCCAATAAAAGCTCGAAGGCCCTTAGTCTCCACATACGACAATAAGTCGAACGACACATAGGGCACAACTACACTTCTACATGTGTTGCGCGACATTGATGTCGCACCAATGTCGCGCCACAATTTTTATAATGATAGTCTATGGTGTTGCACTGCAACATATGACATGCTGCGACTGTGACGAGACAGCTGCAGAAAAATCCATCTCGGATGGATTTTTTGCATCTGTCGTGTCGCAGTCGCAGCATGTCACATGTCGCAGTGTGAAACCATAGCCTATCATTATAAAAATTGTTTAGACAAAATGTCGCGCCACACATGTAATCGCGTAGCCCTGAGAGTCTGGAGCACATGGTTGGGAACAGCCAACTAACTTGAATACTGCATGTGAACTGAGCTCAGATGTCATCTCCATAGCCATGGGTGAAAAGCCACCATTGGGGTTGGTAATGTTCTGCTGAAGCAGAGGTTGTAATCCAAAACACATTTTGTCAGAAAATTTGGAGCTGGAGGTGATAGCAGGTGCTTATGTGTAAGATAACAACTAGTTGGTTCGCCAAATTTTCCGAAAAAATTCTCTTCGATCAGAAGTTATTCGCGGTGTTTAAAAACGGCTATTTCCAGGCTGCAGAGAGCCTTTATAGGGGTGTAGAACATTGTGCCTTGCAGTAACATGCATAGGGAGTCTGGTTTGGTAGTGAAATAATACTGTGAGTCCGTAAGACATGCAGATGACAGGCGTCGCTATTAGAATCACTGCACACTTCACTTATTTGGGCAGTCATGGGGCCAAAACTGACCAAATAACTCAGGTCGATGTTAGCGCCAAGAAGAAGCCCACTCCTTTTACATCGTCGTCAGCTGATTCCACATAGATGTCTACAGAACCTGTTCTATTAAACGCTCATACAAGTAGAGCCCCGCTACCATTAACAATGCAGACCACCTAAGCAATGTTTTCTTTATTAGTTTAACTAGAGCCCTGACAGCAATGTGGTAATTGAACACAGCACGGCCACGTCACAAGCACCAAACAAGCATGTCATTTTTTTGTGCCCTGCAGTTACAGGGAGCCCACAGGACACAAGGAGCTCACACAGAGGCCTAAGGGGCTCAGGGAAAACACAGAGCTGACAGTGGGAACTCACAGATCAGTGACCATCAATACTTGAGGGAACCCCCTCCTCCACAGATACTACTGCATGCTTCTTACTAGATGGACTTACCAGGTGCTTTTATAGCAAGGTCCTGGGAGCTCCAGCAGTCTGGCAGCTGAGGTCAGAGCCTGTGAGTCAGATGCAGCAGAAGGCCCAGTCACCCAGTCTGATGTTTGGGCATTGTCTCCAGCAATAGCCTAGTCTTATTCAACACCTTTAAATTTGATTAAATATAATTATCACAAGGCAATCTTTCTGCAAAAAAATAAAAAATAAGACAGGGGAAATCAATGCTCAGACAATGTAACTGCAGCGGCATGTCATGGACATGATCAATTAGCTTGTTAGCACACAAAGAGGGGTCAGTAGCAAGTTATACCCATCTATAATGTTTATATGCTCTGGTAGGGTATATGCACTAAGGTTGTTATGATGCGACTATGACTTATAACCGACTCTACTATATAAGACAGCATAACCTTAGACATACAGTCTTAAATTGTGCCAGTTTAGTGGTTGATGCTGGATGATAAATCTGTGGCATCTTCAGATTGACTAGTCTTAGTTTATGCCACCTATAAGTTGGCTTAGTTTTACTCCAAAAACGTGCCATAACGTACAGTATGTACCCCAGTTTATTGACACAAATTGAACAAAAAACCTGACATGTTTTCAACAGTAAATCTGCCTCAAGGGATCAAAGTACATTACTTTCATGTCTTTTACGGCAGTGGGTGTGGAACCACTGTGTCAACCGAACACATTTGACTAGGGGCGACTCCTAAGGCATTATCCCAGCAGTCCCCTGGCTTTTACCCTTTAATCCCTGAACAGGAATCAGGACTTCACTATAGGGGATTCAGCAGGTCACTAACTCCAGGACAATTCTTTGTTTGGTTGACAGCTGACCCATAGGGGTCAAGAGACAACAGTGCAGAACACGAAGGGATCAGACAAAACCATAGTCTGAGACAAGCCGAGGCCAAGGGAATCCAATAAATAGACTGAGGTCAGTTTGGAGATCAGGTAGAGGTGAGGTCAGGCATCCAATGGTTAAATCCGGGAAATAGGCAAAAATTGGTATATAGACATACAAACGTATAACAGCACACCTATGCACAGTACTAGCAGACTAGAACCTATTACTCAAGCAACCTCCCACAGGGGAAGGTGCTTTAAGTATCCTAAGGTGGCAGCCATTGGCTAGTGAAGATTAAGGTGTGCATGCTGGCACTTTAAGTGCCAGTCGGAGGGCATGCCAGACCAAAAGAGGCTTAGCTGGCAAGCAGGCCACAGCCTGTAAGGAGGGGCAGAGGTAATTGTCGAGCGAGTTCACTGGGGTGAAGAGGAGAGCTAGAGGCAGGTCTACACCTTGACCTAGAGCACACTGGTTAAGTAGGTGAGTAAACCAGCAGCAGCCAACTTCTGAAATTTTGTACTGGTCTGTGAAGTAATTTCTGCCATAATGTTATCAACTTTTGTTCTGCATTAAATAAAAGTCCCCGAAAACGGCAAATGATAATTATATCTTTCTGTTTGCCTCTCCAATCTTTGGTTCCAATTTGCTGCATTTATAAAAATGCACATATGATCCAATGAATATATTTTTTTTCCATTAAAATGAAATGCAAATCTTGAGATATGGACAGACTGGGCAAATTACTTTCTTCTGTCTGACAAGAATGGTGTCTACTGACGCATGTCCAAAAATACAGTGATATTTGATGATTAAACCGCAGAGTATAAATTTCTCAAAATTAAACATGCATTTCCTTTAGTTACACTTGGGGGACTCAAAGTCAAAATGAAAAGGTGTTCAGCATGAACAGTTTCATTGGGGAAAGAAATCTCAAGTGATAAATAAAGAAAAAAAACTGTTATGAAAAATGGTAAGTGGATTTACACCTTAGTAACTCCAAATATTCTTGTTAAATCCATTAACTGGATTCTAACTTTAATAGAAATCCGACCTGAAAGGAAAAGACGAAAGATAATTAATATGGCTGTGCAAAATGTTCTGAAGCAAATAAGGTAATAACCCCATAATTTCATGTCAAAGTGATATGTTTCACTATGTGCTCATTATGTAGAAAAATAATATTGTTCAGCAGGTCTGGAAACATTTCCTTTGGTTCACTGGGCAGAAGTAACATATGTGCTATTCAATGTCTATAAAGTTAATGTGGTGGCCCCAGTTCATGTGTGAGTGTTCTAAGCTGGGGCCGCATCCAGTGAGCATGTACAATTGGTACACCGTTCCTCATTATATATGCCCTATAAGGCTAGATGCTCCATAAGAGTTGAGTGGATCAAGGCTAAGTTCTTAAATGGTGTTTAGAGAAGACCAAATTAAAAGCCACTAGTTTTAGTTCATTATTTATTACTGATTTATTTATTACTCACTTATATAGCGCTGACATATTCCCCAGCGCTTTACATACATTATCATCACACTGTCCCCAATGGTGCTCACAATCTAAGTTCCCTATCAGTATGTCTTTGGAGTGTGGTAGGAAACCGGAGTACTCGGAGGAAACCCACGCAGACACAGGGAGAGCATACAAACTCCACGCAGATGTTGTCCTTGGTCGGATTTGAACCTAGGACCCCAGCACTTCAAGGTATACTTGTGTACTTCAAACCATGTTTCACATCTATGGAGGTGCCCATAACTGAACTAAATGTTGGTCATGACCGACACAGTCACTTATCGAAAAGGTATCCAACTCTCACCCATTTTTAGAGTAAAAAAAACTATGTTTATTCCATCAATTAAAAATAGATAAAAAATGTGTACAGTGGGGAAAACTAACACATTTTTAACCCTCATTGGTCATAGTCAACTAACTTAATTGGGTATTCCCATCTTAAAGATCATTTTTCAATAGACAGTACTTGCCCAAATAAGTTATGTTTTGTTAATTTTGGTCCCTCTTAGAGACCCATGTCTGTGTCCAGTAGCAGTGGTTATGCATGTACGTCACTTTATATTATTTATTTAAACTGGCTATAGCTAGAGCATGCTCAGCAACTCCTTGCCTAGCACCATCTTAAAACTCTCCTACTCATGAGAAGGAAGCACTTGAACATGCTGACAAAGTACTGGCAGCAGGGGCGTAGCTATATGGGAAGCAGGGGAAGCTTTGGGGCCCAAACTCAGAAGGGGCCCACCCAGGAGGAGGACTAAAATATTTCAAGGCCCCCTCAACAGTATTATAAAATTATATTATATACAGTGACACTGTGGGAAACGGACATAGCAGCTGCCGTGTCTAAGAGTGATTTTGACTAGCCACAATAGTTGGGGGTTGCATGAGAGGAGGGGGTTGTGAAGAAGTTGCTGAGGATGGCCCCATTCAAAAATTTGCTGTGGGGCACAGTCATTTCTAGCTACATCACTGACTGGCAGCGAACATAAACTGTAAGGTAGGTGCTGTCAACCTTTTACACATGTATCCTGGAAGCAGCCAAGTAGTGATGTCGCGAACATAAATTTTTCCGTTCGCGAACGGCGAACTTCCACAACTGTTCGCGAACAATGTGAACCGCCATAGACTTCAATAGACAGGCGAAATTTAAAACCCACAGGGACTCTTTCTGGCCACAATAGTGATGGAAAAGTTGTTTCAAGGGGACTAACACCTGGACTGTGGCATGCCGGAGGGGGATCCATGGCAAAACTCCCATGGTAGTTGACGCAGAGTGTGGTAAGTTGTAATCGCAATGTGATTAATACAGGTTATATTAATCGCATTGCGAATTCAACTTAGAGCTGGGTTCCTAATGGTTGTATTGCTAGAATATAACGAAGATAACGAATATAGCGCAATATTCTCAATCTTCGTTATATTCTAGCAATACAACAACCATTAGTTCTGCTGTCTCCAAAGCAAGATATCTGAACCCCCGAAGGGCTATTTGGGCATTTTTGATAGAAAACGCATCAAAAACGCATCAAAAACGCATCAGCGTTTTTATCATTTTTTCATTTTTTATTTTATTTTTTTGTGTATTTTGCCACATTTGGTTGCATATTTACATTTGGTATAGGCAAATATGGTAGTCTAGATCATGTGTCTATACCAAAACCTAGGATCATTGTTTGACAGCATATTTTCTAAGCCATATAGCTGAATATAGATTTGGGCTGAGTAAAGATCTAGACCAGGCATGCTCAACCTGCGGCCCTCCAGCTGTTGTAAAACTACAACTCCCACGATGCCCTTCTACAAGATGATAGCTGTAGACTGTCAGAGAATGATGGGAGTTGTAGTTTTGCAACAGCTGGAGGGCCGCAGGCTGAGCATGCCTGATCTAGACCTTAGTTTCCCAACCAGTGTGCCTCCAGCTGTTGCAAAACTACAACTCCCAGCATGCCTGCACAGCTAAAGGCTGTCCGGGCATGCTGGGAGTTGTAGTTTTGTAAAAGCTGGAGGCACACTGGTTGGGAAACACTGAATTCTAGACTACCATATTTGCCTATACCAAATGTAAATATGCAACCAAATGTGGCAAAATACACAAAAAAATAAAATAAAAAATAAAAAAATGATAAAAATGCAGATGCGTTTTTGATGCGTTTTCTATCAAAAACGCCCAAATGGCCCCTGGGGGGTTCAGATATCTTGCTTTGGAGGCAGCAGAACGTTGGTGGTAGTCATAGTCAACCGTCATATACAATCAAATAGAGGCATTAAATGGATTCGGAAAGCGATTAATAATCATAAGTATTATTCGCATTGCGATTACAACTTAGAGCTGAGTTCCTAATGGTTGTATTGCTAGAATATAACGTATATTCTAGCAATACAACAAACATTAGGAACTCAGCTCTAAGTTGAATTCGCAATGCGATATATGCAGGTTATATTAATCGCATTGCGATTAAACTTAGATCTGAGTTCCTAATGGTTGTTGTATTGCTAGAATATAACGAAGATTGAGAATATAGTGCTATATTCGTTATCTTAGTTATATTCTAGCAATACAACCATTAGGAACTCAGATCTAAGTTGTAATCGCAATGCGAATAATACAGGTTATATTAATCGCATTTCGATTTACAATTACTAACACTGCAGCTTCAGAATTAATCTAAGATGGATGCTGTCCTTGCGTTTAGATAGGAGGTGGGAGGGTCTGGGAGGGAGGGTATGCTGACTGGCTGGAATGTGTCTGCTGACTGTGAGGTACAGGGTCAAAGTTTACTCAATGATAAAGTATAGGGGCGAACGCAAACATCGAATATGTTCGCCCGCCGCGGCGGACGCGAACAAGCTATGTTCGCCAGGAACTGTTCGCCGGCGAATAGTTTGGGCCATCTCTACACAAGTCCTGTATAAGATGCCAGACAGTTACCAAGATCATTTAGTCTGCAGCCTGTAACACTCTGTGGGAGACTGTGTGTAACATTGTGGGTTACTTGAGAGGGTATACCACAACTAAGAAAATTGTGTGCAGTGGCTGTGAGTATAGAGAGAGTGCAATCTGGGAGTGCATATGCACATTATGCAGTACTGTGCCACGTGGAGAGTTAACCATAAAGATAATTACACATACAACCATCTTCCTGCTTCTCAGAGGGGACAAAAGAATGTCAATGCCCATGCAACTTGTACAATGCAAGCCAAGGGAAGAGTGAGTTGTTGCCTCCTAAAGAGACAACGAGGGAGATTTAGCAAACTAGTTTAAAGTACAACTGGCATAGCTGCCCATAGCAACCAATCAGATTCCACCTTTCATTTTCCAAAAGAGCTGCGAAAAATGAAAGGTGGAAGCTGATTGGCTGATATGGGCAACTAAGCCAGTTCTAATATACACCAATTTGATAAATCTCCCCCAATGTACATTATTAAACTGTTGCCTCTAACAAAGCATGTGTCACATTGAGCGACCATAACCACTAAACCTGTTGCCAGTGGAAAGACTACTGCAACCCCCAAGCATGTAGCCCCACATGTGTCAAGTAAAGAGGTCACCATAAATGGTCACTGCACCTGCAATAAACTTTACATGAATCAAATGTGCAGGTAAATACTAAAAACATTTCAATATATCTTATCAGAGAAAATCGCCTTTTCTTTCTTTTTCAAACAGCTCATTCCTCCCCTCTACATAGATTTACATGGAAAGCCTGTAATCTAATCCTTCAGTGAGCTAGAAGTCTGTCTTCTTTTCTTTAGTCAGTTTCAGCAGCTAATGTTAGCTTAGGAGAGGGGAGAGCCATTTTACTCTGACAAGATATATTACAAAGTTTCTTATATTCTGTTTTCAATAGTTTTTATTGAGTTTTTAATTTAAAACGGTTAAAGAAAGTGCATTACAATTTGATTTGTTACAGTGTGAAGCAGAATACCATTATAATCTGGTAATCAAAGGAGAATATAAATTCCAATATAATACAATTATTCATATAACATTATTTTATGTAAAGCATCATCCTATTCTTTATTGTGCTTCAATGAACCAGCCTTCTAGTTGGTGCTTGGAGCCTGCTTTGTGTGCCCACAAAGTATTGTGTATATTCAACCATACTTTTAATTAATGCAAATTCTGTGGAAAGAACAGTGACGACTTACGTTATGATTGTGCCCACCTGATTCCTTCTGCCATGCTAGAGTGGGGATCCATGCACACCACTCAGCTCCAAAAGATTATTTTTGTAAGGTCTGACCCCCTTACACATATACCTATTATGCAGCCTTATTAAAGTCAAACTTAATATATAAAACTTTACAAAAAATGATTAAGTTTCCAAAAATTAGGTCAAAATTTCCTATGTGAACTAATTCTTGGTATTCGCTGGCACATGATTCAGTCAGTGGTGTGCAGCTCTTTAATGTAGTATTTCCCACCCTTTTCCATGGTTGCCTGCTGTATGTCTCTGAATGCAGGAGGAACAAGGAACAAGACAAATTAAAACTCTCTAACACTATACAATATAGCAAAAGTGATAAAAGGTGGACAGTTATGAGGTCAGTGCCCTGTAGCCACAGCCAATAGCTGCATGCCACTCCACTGACTGGCGCTCCCCCTTGGATTCTGTGGAAGTGTTGTCATAATGGAGTTCACAGGTCGAATAATGTCCTAACACCCCTAGATAATTAGTATATGGGTAGAGTGAAAGAAAAAACATGGACATGTTTATTTACGTAAATTGGGTCAGTTTTAAAAAAAAGTTAAATTCTAGTTATGCCTGCTGTGGTGGGTGAGAGGCTAGATCTAGGGCAAAAATAGGTAAGTCCTTGTTTTGGATTTTCTGGTGTGATTGAAATGTTTTTGGATGACTAACCTGTAGGATATACATAACTCATCTTTTTGGATCTTTTATCATGTCTTAACATTTTCTATATTATACACTGATTTATATCAGCCGAGTTATCTACCTTTAAAAACAATAAGATTCATTATCCAATTGAGTAAAATTATTTTAGAGATTGACCAATATGACCTACTAAAGCAATTCAACTGCTAAACAGCTTAAAATATGATTTTATAATTAATTAAATTCTCTGATTAAACTGGCATCAAATCACGAAATGTAATCACTAATAGGTCGCCTTTCTAATCAGTGATAATCATGCAAATTTCATTTTTCTGAGAAATGATTCGGTTAACTTAATTCAGCTGAAGTAACATTAGAGCTTCCAACAGGGGAATCTCTCTGTGTACTTTTTATCTTGGCTGTATGTCTGATGGAACGGTCTATGTATTGGGTTATTTGAGATTTACCTGTCTAAACTAATATGTAAGGAGCCATGTATTTTGCCCTGCAAACACTGCCCATGAAGTTGCCTTCTCTAGAGTATTATGGCCAAGGCTGGCAGTTGAACATCTGAATAAGGGAGTCTGAAGGTCATCCTAACAATTAATTGCTAATTCTATTTTTGCAGATTTTTTTCTTATTTAATTCATTTATTCATAATTAGAGATGAACACATTCATTCTAAACAAATTTTAATGAGTTACAAATTTCCCTAAAAATTTGGATTCAAGCAAATCCAGAACTTTTATAATTCATTTTGAAGCAAATATAAGGGGTTTTCAATTCACTTTCTTCATCTCCAGTGGCTCTGTTCCCCTAGTTAGCTGAGCGTCACATGACCTGTGATGGCCACTTCTTTCTTGCTCTAATGACGTTCTGTGCCCAAGCCCAAGGGAGCAGGAGGGAGAAGGTCAGCCTCTGTGCACACAATGTCACTATAAAGGGTGTTCTAGTAGGAGTAACAAGCCATGCCTCCCTGCACAGTCAATCCCCTGGCCACGGCCCCCACACTGCCGATCTGCTGGACACCTGCCCTGCAATGCCTGATCTGCTGGCCACATCTGCTGCACAGCCAATCTTCTGTCAACTCACCATGCTTTGCCTGATCTGCTGGCTGAGCTTTC
Organism: Bufotes viridis; assembly: GCA_033119425.1. Taxonomy (NCBI): domain Eukaryota; kingdom Metazoa; phylum Chordata; class Amphibia; order Anura; family Bufonidae; genus Bufotes; species Bufotes viridis. The sequence goes on along the minus strand of CM065591.1, from coordinate 40,140,118 downwards.
TGCCCTGTCTCCCCTCCCACTGGATTCTTCAGCAAAGTTTGACCTCTTCTACCATCAACATCACAGACTCAGGTACTGAGCAGCTGCAGGGTGACCTCTTCTCCGGGCACTGAAGAGACAAATGCCATGCACAGAACCTTCCCTGTCTCCTTGCCCTGCAAACACAGCGCTGAAAAAGACTGGAAGACTTCTCTCCTCTGTACTCTTCTGCTGGCTGTGAGGCTGTGTCTGCAAAGCACTGCACAGGTAGGGAGAAGATACTGTGTGTATCAGCAATGTCATTCTACTGTATAGCTGGGACTTGTAGTCCCATAAATACAACATGAGTATCCCAGCAGTCAGACAGCAAAGAGGGCAGAAATTGTATTTACTCCCTTTGCAGAGCAGGCAGAGGGAAAAGCAGTCTTTATTGACACCCACAAATATTTATAAGGAAAACCTCAGAGATTTGTGTTACACGCCACCACAGCTCTGCAACCTGAATGTCAACGAAGAGCCAAAAAAAAACAAGGAAAGGAGTGTGTGTATATATATATATATATATAATTTTATTTTATTTTTTGCCTAAAACTTGCTTAGCTTATGAATATATTGCTGACCATCAGATATAGAGTGCTTTATTTTATTTAACTTGGACAACCCCTTTAGAGCCATGACTACTCAAGGACATTCACACATTCACGGCCAGTTTAAGCCGATACTTTGTCCTGTCCTGACGCAGGCGATGCTCTGCTCGATTCCTTACACCCCAATGTGAAACTGCTCCTGATGAGCCTAAATCTCAGGCGAAACGCGTTGAGCAGAATAGATTATGGGGGGAATCCAGTAAATTAGCAGCACTGCAGGCAGGGACCCAATTTTATCAATTTATATTGCCCGTTCACCTTGCTCCCACCAAATACTGGATGGTGTCTGGTTCTATGGGGGAAAGATCTCCAGCCGCGGTATTGACATTGTGCACGGCGGGCTGGGGTCTTTTTGCCTTATTTTTTGACCACCAGACCCATTCAGATACATCACAGTTTTGTGGGAAACCAGGTGCCAACTTTTGGGCAATATGATTGGGAGTCATACATGTGTTTAGAGCGGGTACTGGTGCACTACAAGTCCCAGCTCCACATGTAATATACACTTATGTTCTCCCAATTGGATTTGAGGGGTGATAGTTCAATAGGTTGTCCGGTATACGAGCCATCATATGTGAGTGAATTCTAATACTCACTGGCGATAGCAGAGTGACATTTCTGTTCGGGACTGATCAGGTTGTCACCACCCGGACATTATTAGGGACTTACACTCCACACTTTCATGTTTATGTAGTTTGGAAATCACTCTGTGTTTTGCAATCAGCAATTTTAAGAGAATAAAATAAAATTTGAATAAAAGTTAATTTTTAGAGTATTATTCTCTTGATAGCGTTCCACGTTTCTCAGTGACCTAGATTCACACAGTTGTCCCTAAGCCACTCTTGTGTTGTCTTGGCTGTGTGCTAAGTGTCATTGTCTTGTTGAAAGGTAAATTTTCAGCCCAGTCTGAAGTCCAGAGCACTCTGGATCAGGTTTTCATTTAGAATATCTCTGTACTTTGCTTGATTCACCTTTCCCTCAACCCTGAACAGTCTCCTTGTCCTCCACAGCATGTTGCTACCACCACCATGCTTCATTGTAGGGATGGTAGTGGACCAAACATGAAGCTTAGAATTGAGGCCAACATTTTTAATCTTGGTTTAATCAGACCAGATTATATTTGCTCTTAGTCTGGGGGTCCTTTAGGTCCTTTTTTTTGTAAACTTCAATGTGTCTTTTACTAAAGAGAGGCTGCTTTTTGGGTATTCTGCCATACAGCTTAGATTGGTAGAGAGTTGCAGTGATGGTTGACCTTCCGGAACTTTCTCCCACCTGCAAAGGGATCTTTGGATCTCAGCCAAAGTGACCATGGTTTTTTCCCCCCAGATTACTTAGCTTGGTGGGACGGCCAGCTTTAGGAGGGGTCCTGGTTGTTCCATTCTTCTTTCATTTCTTCTTTCACAGTGCTCTTTTAGTGCAACAAAAAACATTTGTACCCTTCTCCAGATCTGTGCCTCCACACAATCATGTCTCTTGGCTCAACAGGCCGTTTTCTACGATTTGCATTGTCAGCTGTGAGACCTTATATGGACAGGGCTGTGTCTTTCCAAATCATGTCCAATCAACTAAATTTACCACAGGTGGACTCCAACCAAGGTGTAGAAACATCTCAAAGGTGATTAAGAGAAATAGAAGGCCCCCAGATCTAATTTTTAAGTGTCACAGCAAAGGCATGTCCATGCAAAAAGCCATCCCTTTTTAACAAGCTTCTCTGTTGAAATCTTTTAATTTGGGGATTTTAATTTAACTAAAAGACATAGTGGAATTTAAAACTCACAGTTAAATGCTATGTACACTTATACCATAGCAACTATTTCTTTATTTTACTCTGACAATAAGTCTAAAATGAAAAATGAAGTAACTTTACAATAAGTCCTGATTAAAAATGCCCTATTGTTTTGTTTATCCTATACAAAACCTATTGGTCTTCATGGTAATAGGCAACAAACGTACCCTGCATTGTCTGATTCTGCAGTCCCCTACTACCTATTAAAAGTTAATAAACGATGGGGGTATGACTGCAGGATCAGACCATAGAGGGTGTGTTTGTAGTCTGTTACCATGGAGATGCATAGGTCTGCATTGGAGCTGTCAAAACAAAATGCAAAACACTATTGCAAAGTTACTTCATTTTCATTTTAGGTACAATAAAAAGTGATTATCAATGTATAAATAACCTTTAAGTATGAGTGAAGGAATGCCAGTCACCAAGTAATGATTGTGCAAAAATGATTTATTTCAAGCATTTTTCTATATAAATTGACTTTGAAAAATGAAATACCATTGAAGTCACTAATTACTGAGGCTCATTCTTGTTTATACTTGATGCTTTTCTTATCGGCTCCTTTATTTTGTCACTTTCATTCCTTTGTTGTCAGATCAAAAAGTCACCTGAGTCATAACAAACCTCGAGTATTATAATTGCTCCCGGAGGGATTTGTTAGACACAGTTTTCTCCTAAATAGCTGTACTCACACATATTGCTTGTGATGCTAAGCAATATTGAACATAGAATTTATTTGCCTTTACAAAGTAACAATTTCAAATTAGTGAGCTGAAGTCACAGTAAGTGTCTTGTGATCCGCTGGTGGATAAAACTTTCATTTCACGTGATCATTTTTCATGAAGACATTTATCCCATGTCAAAAAAGTTATTCCACGTTAAATTCTATTATTACAGTTATATGAGTTACCACAACTGAAGCCAAGACCGACCAAACCCCTCTACTTGGAGGATCAGCCCAAACCTTTGCCTTTACCAGAGGGTTAATACTTGGGGCCACAATGTTTTTCAGTGTCTTCTAATTGATTTGAAATTATACATGATGTGGATATTGCTGTGATGCCTAAGTTTTGTTTAACGACTACGAGTAATTAATGATGTGACCCAATATCAAAGAAAAATGCCTCCTTCTTCTCTTATCAGACTCCTCTCCTGTGCCATTAATTTACCATAGAGATATTGCTTTGTGTTTACTTATAGCACTATAGTTGGGGGCTAATAGACGTTAGTGCTGAGAGTGTGTATTGACCTCTTGTTTAGCATGCAAAATGTGGCCCTAGGTGTAATCTTTGGAAGACTTCTTCTTTATTGTTAATTTACTCTCCTTCGAAGGCCTCATGCACATGAACGTGTGACGGCAGGGCCTGTTCTTTGTGGTCTGCAATGCACGGGCACCGATCGTGGGACCTGCAAATGCAGACCCATTCACTTTAATGGGGTCCGTGATCCGCATTCAACGGTCAACACCGTAAAAAATGAGTGCATGCACTACTTTTTTCAGTGCACAGGCACGGACAGAAACCCCACGGAAGCACTCTGTGTTGCTTCCATGGGGTTCCATGCCTTCGTTCCGCACTGACCTTCTGGATTGTGGACCTATTCACATCCGTGATGTGGGGTACACACAGCCGGTGCCCGTGTATTGCGGACCCTCTGTTTGCAGAGGCCTTATCCTGTTCTTTTCACCGCCAATAGTCTACGACAGGGATTCTCAACTTGCAGTCCTCCAGCTGTTGTAAAACTACAGTTTCCACCATGCCTTGCAGTAGCTTGATACCTGTAGGCTGTCCGGGCATGCTGGGAGTTGTAGCATTGCAACAACTGGAGGGCTGCATGTTGGACATCCCTGGTCAACGAGGTTTGTCTGCTGAGTATCATAAGTTTGCTGATGTTTTTGTAAAAAAAAAAAAAAACACTGCTCTCAAGAGGAGGATGTATCCCTTGCCTGATGGAAGGGACACTTCCATCAAAAAGAGGTAGATATACATATATATATATATATATATATACATATAGATGGAAAAACGAACAGCACAAGGTTTTTCTTTTATTCACCCATGTGATGCAACGCTTTGGCTCTGAACTAGAGCCTTTTTCAAGCAAAGAACAAGTGCATACTGTGAGGTATATATACCCAACAGGAAGTGAAGTCAATTCAATTACAGGATCATGTGACAATCATGTGATACAGATCATGTGATACAGATCATGTGATACAGAACATTCATAGATACAAAAACAACCACAATAGTGTTCAAATATAAAGTGATCAGTGCATAGATTCATACAAATGACATCATAATGTATTGAAGTACGCCTATAGAGAGCAATGTAGTGTCACTATATCAATACATAAAGTGCAAGTGTAGTGTACGGGAGTTGTGATGCCTGACACTATAAAAGGGTCACTAGAGTGCGTACGTTCCCCTCATTTGTGGAGAGATTGGTCAATGTCATTTTCAGTAAATGCTATGTAATGTAATGCCTATTTATATATCCTATCACCCTGTTACTGTGAATGTATTGCTATGTATTGCTATATACAGGCCTGCTAGGGATGTCATTCCTGCTCTAGGTCAGTAGAGGGAGCTAGGGAGCCCTAGTTTATATATTCAGGCTCAGTCAGGGAAAGGCAGTTGAGTCCAGGCCATGAGCCTGTGAAGTCTAGTTCAGGCCCTGAGCCTGTTGAAGTCAGCCCAGGCCCTATAGCCTGAGAGGGTCCAGCCTAGGAAGAGTTATCCATGGGAGGAGCAGTCCAGACCCTAGGACTAGTGGAGAAGTGTTGCCTCCTTAGTCAAGCTGCAAACAGGATAAGGATCCCTGCAGGAGCATCATTGGTCACCAGCTTGCGTGAGCGGAGGGACGGCAGAGCCAAGAATTCCAGAAAGCAAGAGGTACTACAAATACCAGAGGAGGTACTCAGTAACTGTTTATCCCAAGGATATAAGCCAGAGATAGGGCATTGGGGCCTTGGAGAAGAATATATTCCTAGTTAGGATCAGTCAGAAATAGTGTGCAAGCCGCCTGTACTGCAGAAGTCCTGCTTTAATCCTCTGTGATCACCTTGCTAAATATAAGCCTGCCATTAATGTACTGTAACTTAAAGCCTGCTGAAACCAATCGTCTTCTGAGGAACTGTTAAGAGAGTGTATGCTGTTTTTTACTGTTCAGTAAAGTGAAGTTCTGGTTTATTATCCAAGCCTGCACCTCAATTATTCCTCCTATCAAATCGGTGTGCCACCGTTACCGGCACTGGCGTCACGGACATCAGGGACACCCAGCCACAGGCACGTTAATACACCAACACCAAGGGCACCTCATACTACACCTGGCTGTGTCCCTCAAGAACCCAGAGAGTGCCCCAGAGGATCCACGTGCCAGCCTCTCCATCACTGGCATTCCCCAGGTCAGTCACTCACACTCCCCTGACTTGGGGATGCTACATTTTGGCGTCACGAACAGGATACGCAAGTTTCTGAAGTAATAGTGAAACGTAAACTTTGTGCCTTAACAATACTGCCAAGTGACAAATTGCCTGTTTACTTAAATGGACGTTGTGGACTGAAAAGCGTGCAAAAAGTGTGCTTAAAACCTCCAAAAAGCGCTGTGCAGTGTTGCGCTATCAAGAGGAAGAAAATCGCCCCATCAAAGTGTATTTTTGTGGACTTTTATGCTGTTTTACTACCGCGGCTTGCTGTCAGTTAGTAGCCGCATCATGGCGCCCAAGATGGCCGCCCACGCTGTTAGAATTTTTCCTGCGCCATCACTGTCCCCAGTGACGCGAAAATTTGGCGCCAAAACCCTCCAAGAGGGAGGAGACAACTGTCCCGGGATGCCGCCCCTGTATGTGGATTACAATGTGGGCACCGCCTACCCTATTGTGGAGAACCTAGGGGGCGAGCCTGAAGTTGGGCGAGAACTCCGGAGTCTGGGGGAGTGGCCGGAGAGTTGTTCAAGAAGAGAGGAAGTATTGGAGCCTGCGACGATCATGATGGCGATGCTTGCTGAAAATGCGCTGGGCCTGGAGCCCATATCCGAGACGGAAGATTCGCCAGCCTACATTCCGGAACCGGAGAGGCCTCCTTACCCCTGCCCACAGCCGCGGAATGGTGTATGGAACTACCGCCAGAGTTTCTTACAAGAAAGGCTTGAGGCCTACCTGGCAAGCCACCGTCGCATAGCCGCACAGCAAGGCCTGGGAGCAGAGCGTCAACATACTGCACCACCACCAGTTGTCCCCTGTGAGTCGGAGCCTGCACCTATTCAAGCTGCGAACCCTGAGGACTACTGCGACTCTGCACCAGCCTCTGCGATCCAGGATCCAGAACCTGCCACCTTGATGACGGCACCTGATCCAGCCAGCGAGACCGCTGCCTGTCTTCTGCCACCACCACGAATCTACATACTGCGAAGGTGCCTACGTCTTGCCCCTTGTCTAATAGGGGAACATGATGACCTCCTTGTGGAAGCATGGGCAGAACGTTTCTCACGTCGCAATCCCTGCCGCATCGTGGAAGATCAAGTGGTGCCTGGTGCAACAGGAGCATCTAAAGAAGATGATACACAGGACACTTTCCTGTGAGTAGGCCTGCAAGGCCATTATGATAACTTAACTGCTGCAGGAGCTGTGTCCACATGTTGTCAGGCTGGTGGAGCTTGCTGCCAGTTCCCCACGTCCGGTGGCATTTTTGTGAAGAAATGTTACCACTGTGGAACCACTGCTCCCAGCCTGCCCTATTGAAAAATTTCATAATCCAAGTTGTGCCTTTTATATTGCACTTTATCCCCTTTTTAACCCCCATTTCAGGTTGAAGGAGAATCTATATGTCAGCGTTCTAGGGGTACGCAGGACTTGCCAGGATAACTTGGCCCTGGTATTGTCAGAGTCCTGTGATGTAAAGAAAAGTAATGTGTCTTGCTGACTATATTTATTTCTATTTAATACAAGTCAAGCTGCCCAGAGATAGACTGCCCATGTGAGAGCCTCTGAGATATTGTTTTATTGTGGACTTATACATTCTCATATGGACTATCCTGGTGTTCCTATTATACGCTGTGCCAGGTCAGCGCCCCAGTTCCAAACCACTATCCTGTAAGAAGAGAATGACGCCCCTTGTCACCGCACTTCACCTTTGCCAGCTGGACCTGATATATTTTTTTATATATGCAGATGATATTGATATATATGTCTATGTATGCTTGCATCTTCTTTTTGTCTTTCAGGTGAAAGACCCAGTTGGGCGGGCCCTGGTTGAGTACGAGGGCGTACTCATCTTAAAGCAGCGGGGTATGTAGTGTATGGGAGTTGGGATGCCCGACACTACAAAAGGGTCACTAGAGTGCGTACGTTCCCCTCATTTGTGGGGAGATTGGTCAATGTCATTGTCAGTAAATGCTATGTAATGTAATGCCTATTTATATATCCTATCACCCTGTTACTGTGAATGTATTGCTATGTACAGGCCTGCTAGGGATGTCATTCCTGCTCTAGGTCAGTAGAGGGAGCTAGGGAGCCCATGTTTATATATTCAGGCTCAGTCAGGGAAAGGCAGTTGAGTCCAGGCCATAAGCCTGTGAAGTCTAGTTCAGGCCTTGAGCCTGTTGAAGGCAGTCCAGTCCAGGCCATGAGCCTGTGAAGGTGCTCAGTGTTCAGGCCCTGAGCCTGTTGAAGTCAGCCCAGGCCCTATAGCCTGAGAGGGTCCAGCCTAGGTAGATTCATTCCCTGGGAGGAGCAGTCCAGACCCTAGGACTAGTGGAGAAGTGTTGCCTCCTTAGTCAAGCTGCAAACAGGATAAGGATCCCTGCAGGAGCATCACTGGTCACCAGCCTGCGTGAGCTGAGGGAAGGCAGAGCAAAGAATTCCAGAAAGCAAGAGGTACTACAAATACCAGAGGAGGTACTCAGTAATTGTTATCCCAAGGATATAAGCCGAGAGAGGGCATTGGGGCCTTGGAGAAGAATATATTCCTAGTCAGGATCAGTCAGGAATAGTGTGCAAGCCGCCTGTACTGCAAGTCCTGCTTTAACCCTCTGTGATCACCTTGCTAAATATAAGCCTGCCATTAATGTACTGTAACTTAAAGCCTGCTGAAACCAATCGTCTTCTGAGGAACTGTTAAGAGAGTGTATGCTGTTTATTACTGTTCAGTAAAGTGAAGTTCTGGTTTACCATCCAAGCCTGCACCTCAATTATTCCTCCTATAAAATCGGTGTGCCACCGTTACCGGCACTGGCGTCACGGACATCAGGGACACACAGCCACAGGCACGTTAATCTACCAACACCAAGGGCACCTCACACTACACCTGGCTGTGTCCCTCAAGAACCCAGAGAGTGCCCCAGAGGATCCACATGCCAGCCTCTCCATCACTGGCATTCCCCAGGTCAGTCCCTTACACTCCCCTGACTTGGGGATGCTACACAAGTGCGATATAGACTACATACAATATATATATTTAAAACAATGTGGCTGGTTGTTTTTTTTTTTGTTTTTTTGGCTGTACTGTGCCATTGGAAATTTCATACAAAATATTGTCCTTAGTAGCATTCAGGACAGAGAGATTAAGGAAAATATGCTATCTGTTAGAAAAATTGTAAATTTGTAGAATTAGGATAACAGCATAACAGCTCTGTTGTTCTCTTGATAGGCCTAAAAAAAAGATGCCTACAAAACTGCATTGCTCTTCTCAGGTTAATGTGTGGTGCTCTAAATTAATCACTTGCCTCCTTCTTTCTCTGGTCAAAGTGAATGGTCTGACTGAGAGACAGGCAAGGCGGTTTGCCTACTTGTGAATATTCTATATCATTTTATGTTTACACAAATGGGATGGATGTTTTTGGATATAACTGTTTTAAGTCACTTAATCTATTCAACTTCCTGCTCTGGATCCTAACTTACTCCTTTGTTACTGGTAGCGTTGGTTTTGGTTTTGAAGCTCTGTTACTTAAACAGAGATGCAGGGTGCTAAAGTCAGTAAGTAAGGTCCATAGGACTTTAGGCTCAGCTGCTCTTTGTACCAAACACAAGTCTGATCTCCACCACAGGCACATAAGTTCAAAGTAGAGCATAGAGTGTGAACATCAGGCTAAGACAACCAAGTGGCAAGTTGGGTCCCAGATTTATCGGTCCCTTTAAGATTCCAAAATAAATTAAACCAGGACTGGGAGACACCATTAGAAACCAGGACAGGCAACTGCTATAGGTGAAGTCCAGTTTTGCAGTCTTGTTGACATCCTATATTATTATAGGGAGGGGGGAAGGAATACACACAGACACCATCAGTATGTAGACAGAGAAGAGTCAGCCCAATAGATTCAGCAGGGGAAGTGATCAAATACACATACATGTAAGCAGCATCGGTGAAGAGAGACAGTGCGAAATCTTCAAGGGTGGGGAGGAGTGATTGCACAGACAGCATTAGAGAAAAAAGATGTCACATACTCCTCAGCATCATGTCAGTATACCTGTACAGAGGAGAAGTGACCCCTCATGGGCTGCAGAAGAAAAAATTAGTCCAGAAATTAATGTATGAGAGCTAGTGAAGGAATCAGTATCCTAGAGAAACAGACTTCACATACTGCATGTATAACTGTGAGGGAACAAAATTCAGATAAACAACCTGTACAGCGAGTGCATGAGGAGCCAGAGAGGAGCATGGGAGTGGTAATGGCTCTGGATATCATAGTCAGTCACGGCATCTGTCCTCCCAATGTTGCTCCCTAAGGTCGTGCAGTGAAAGGAGTGGGCACCCTTCCTTCTCTCAGGGCACACCCTGATTCTGTAGCCCTTGCCTGATGGTAGTTGTGGTGCCCTTGATGTTAAGTGTTTGGATGGGTGCAAGGCAGGACATGTTGAGTGTAATGGTCAGGGTATGATATAGGAGTAAGGAAACCAGGCCAGAGATAGAAGAATAAACATCTCTTTTTACTGTAGTAAGAAATAGGAATTGTAGTACATCCAACTATAGCAACACACAGTTCCAATTGTACACAGTGTAAATTTCTTCCAGACAGCCGTGTATTGATTTAGGCAAGGATGGAAGTTATGGCCCTTTTATAAACTATCTTGCTAAAGTCTCTCTAAGTAGAATCTCTGGCAGGTAACAGTGCTTTTGCAATTATGCCTGTATTGTGCACAACGGTGTATAGGCTGAATGATACGACTATCCGAATTGTTCCTTAATTGCAGGGTTTCTAAACTGTAATGCCTTCTCGACTTTAAAGTCTGTAATTGTACTCAATAGTGGCTACCTTACTGACTCCAGTGCCTGGCCATGCAGACTCCAAATTCTTAAATTCTCTCCTTTATCTTTCTATCATTCTCTCCTCTATCGTTCTTGCTGTACATCTTGCAGCAATCACGCAGAGATATGTTTCTGAATCCAGAAGTCCGAGGAGAGAGAGCACCAGTCAGTTCCTCCTCCTTTTTCCTACCTCCCTCCGCAGACTCTCCTGGAACACACTAGATCTAGGGGTGAGCCAGCCATCACCCAGCAACAATTTGCCAAAGGCTGTGTCAGGATTAGTTAACTCTGTCACTAGTAGTGTTGAGCAGATCGAAGTCACAAAGTGGACTACGATCCGAATTTCAGGGAAAATTTGATTAGCCGCAAAGCCAAATTTCCTCATGCTTCATGGTAACAAATCAATTTTCCTTGAAACAGTGTAAAAATCAGAAAAAATCATACTTACCTTGACCATTTGCTCGAGACAGGCTAGCCACCGCCATCTCGATTGAAGATCTTGCACAAAATCCCGTCCATATGATGTCACCACGCTGGTTGACGTGATTCCCAGACCGTGCAAAATTTTGCACTAGATCTTCAATCCAGATGGTGGCGGCCGGCCCGTTGTGAGCAAATGGATGATGAAAGTAATTATGATTTCATTTTTATTTATTTTTTTACTTTACACTGTGTTATTATTGTCAGATGCCTCGATCAGCTATGAACGCAATGATGGGGATCAGCACAATTACCGCTCCCTGTTTGCCCACTATTTACAAAGAAATGCGCTTCGTGACCAAGTAATTCTTCACAAAGCAAATTTTTTTTTGTAAAATTTGTTGAAGCAGCTGAAACGAATTTTTGAATACTTCTATTATCTCACTGCCATACAGAGCTATGATGGGAGTATAGGCATTACAATGCCTTACATAACATTGCATTACATAATATTAAACAATAAGCCATTCGCAGATACCCCCTGTTCCAGGGTACTGCACCTGTGTATGAGGGCAATCTGAAAATCAATAAATGAAAGAAGATAACTTCCTTGAAACTTGGTGTAATTTTAACTAAAGGTAATTATTAACATATGTAAAAAAAAACACTTTTTAGGTAGATAGATATGAGGTGATAAATTAGGCCTGCCCAAGATAAGATTGACTGTACAAGGCTTGCCGTGAAGCATACAATATTGCATACAAATAGACGTATACTGTACTCACTGATTCCCAGCTTTAGTGCACAGCAATGGACACCGAACGTAGCCTTATTCCATACACCAAGAGTTGATGCAAATAAACTTGGCGCGGTACTTATTTCAGAATCAATGACATATCTGAAATAGCCATCTGTACACAACTTAATAAGACATTCAGATTCATTTAAATGGATGAACTCTGATATAGTATTTTGGAGCTGATAGAATGTGACAAGCTGCTTGTCGGAGAGCAATATAAAGAAAAACGGCACAAATGCTTTTAGTCCGAAGTAAAATCAATACTGTTTTTTTCCTTTACACTGTGTGGCTATGTAACCGCATTTTACTGCTGTACAGCAAATAAACTGGTAATGTTTCAAGTCACTTATCCGATGTCAAAACAAGCAAAGCTACACAACTGAAGCAATGTACAGCTCGACAGACGGCAAGAAGCATCGAGTTCAATTTATAGCTTCCATCCTGTATCTTTCCATACTGTAGATGAGAACTCTTGCTCTTTTCAGCAGAGCTGCACTATGTATGGCAATGAGTAGAGATGAGCAAAGTTTTGAAAAATATGATTCGGCCAATTTGCCGAACTTCAAGAAAAAATTTGATTTGTTCCGAATTAGTTTGTCACAAATTGCAATTACAATTTGTCTAATCATATGCATCCCACTTGGTGGCCTAATCTCTGTGTGAAGACTTGGTACTCAAACTGCAGGGAGAGTGAAGGAAAGTGTATCGCCATGTGCATTACGTTCTAGTGCAGTGTTTCTCAACTAGTCCTCGGGATCCATCTACCGGTCATGATTTGTGAATATCCCACAGAGTGAGGCCCTGGGGTAAGTCTTGATGCATTAACAATAATTACATCACCTGCTCAGTAATAAGGAAATCCTGAAAATCGACTGTCAGGTGGGTCCTGAGGATTTGAATTGAGAAACACTGTTCTAGTGCATCCACATTCATCGTTAATCCCTTCTGTAGGTACTGTGCTTATAGTATTACAGGCAATTGTAGTTTAACACCATTTACATCACTGTGCAGGGCACCAAGGTTCATTTTAATGCATGTTGTGGCAGTCCAAACACATACTTTTTAATCCCTTCTGTTAGCTGTCGATTTACTGTGTGTCAGTATCACAGGTCAATGTTACCGTCAGGTCTAATTTATTGCCGTGGACTTAACTGTGCAGTGCCCCAAGATTTAATTAGTGGCCCCATGACAGAGTGGGGTGGGTTGCAGCTAGTGATGTCGCGAACATAAAATTTTCAGTTCGCGAACAGCGAACGCGAACTTCCGCAAATGTTCGCGAACATGCGAACAGTGCGAACCGCCATAGACTTCAATAGACAGGCGAATTTTAAAAAACAAAGGGACTCCTTCTGGCCACAATAGTGATGGAAAAGCTGTTTCAAGGGGACTAACACCTGGACTGTTGCATGCCGGAGGGGGATCCATGGCAAAACTCCCATGGAAAAATATCTAGTTGACGCAGAGTGTGGTAAGTTGTAATCGCAATGCGATTAATACAGGTTATATTAATCGCATTGTGATTACAACTTAGATCTGAGTTCCTAATGGTTGTATTGCTAGAATATAACGAAGATTGAGAATAGGAACCCAGCTCTAAGTTGAATTCGCAATGCGATTAATATAACCTGTATTAATCGCATTGCGATTACAACTACTAAGATGGATGCCATCCTTGCTTTTTGATAGGAGGTGGGAGGGTCTGGGAGGGAGACTGATGTACTAGCCCTAAAAAGGGCTTTTTGGGGTGCTGTCAGGACGCAGTCCTTACAGCAGAGATCTGATGAGTCTTTCAGGACTGGAGTGGACACTGAAAACACTAGCCTAGCTATCAATTTCCCTATTAAATCTCAGCACCAGCTACACTGTCCCTCCTCTCACTAAGACTGCAGCTTCCGAAATAATCTAAAATGGATGCTGTGTCCAGGAGATGGGAGGGTCTGGGAGGGAGGGTATGCTAATTGGCTGGAATGTGTCTGCTGACTGTGAGGTACAGGGTCAAAGTTTACTCAATGATAGGGGGTGGACCTAACATCGCATATGTTCGCCCGCCGCGACGAACGCGCACAAGCTATGTTCGCCGGGAACTACTCGCCGGTGAATAGTTTGGGAGTTGGGACATCATATTTGCGAACTTAACTTAGAGATGGGTTCCTAATGGTTGTATTGCTAGAATATAACTAAGATTGGGAATTTAGCTCTATATTCTCAATCTTCGTTAAATAATTCTAGCAATACAACCATTAGGAACTCAGCTCTACGTTGTAATCGCAATGCGAATAATACTTACAATTATTAATCGCTTTGCGAATCCATTTAATGCCTCTATTTGATTGAATATGACGGTTTACTATGACTACCACCAATGTTCTGCTGCCCCCGAGGCAAGATATCTGAACCCCCCAGGGGCCATTTGGGCGTTTTGATAAAAACGCATCAAAACGCATTTGCGTTTTTAATTTTTAATTTTTAGTTTAATTTTTGTGTATTTTGCCACATTTGGTTGCATATTTACATTTGGTATAGGCAAATATGGTAGTCTAGATCATTACTCTGCCCAAATCTATATTCAGCTACATGGCTTAGAAAATATGCTGTCAAACAATGATCCTAGGTTTTGGTATAGACACATGATCTAGACTACCATATTTGCCTATACCAAATGTAAATATGCAACCAAATGTGGCAAAATACACAAAAGAATAAACTAAAAATGAAAAATTATAAAACGCAGATGCGTTTTTTATGCGTTTTTTATGCGTTTTCTATTAAAAATGCCCAAATGGCCCCTGGGGGGTTCAGATATCTTGCTTTGGAGGCAGCAGAATGTTGGTGGTAGTCATAGTCAACCGTCATATACAATCAAACAGAGGCATCAAATGGATTCGCAAAGCGATTAATAATTGTAAGTATTATTCGCATTGCGATTACAACTTAGAGCTGAGTTCTTAATAGTTGTATTGCTAGAATATAACGTATATTCTAGCAATACAACAACCATTAGGAACTCAGCTCTAAGTTGAATTTGCAATGCGATTAATGCAGGTTATATTAATCGCATTGCAAATTCAACTTAGATCTGAGTTCCTAATGGTTTTGTTGCTAGAATATAATGAAGATTGAGAATATAGCGCTATATTTGTTATCTTCGTTAATATATTCTAGCAATACAACCATTTGGAACTCAGATCTAAGTTGTAATCGCAATGCGAATAATACAGGTTATATTAATCGCATTGCGATTTACAATTACTAACACTGCAGCTTCAGAATGAATGTAAGATGGATCCTATCCTTGCGTTTAGATAGGAGGTGGGAGGGTCTGGGAGGGAGGGTATGCTGATTGGCTGGAATGTGTCTGCTGACTGTGAGGTACAGGGTCAAAGTTTGCTCAATGATAAAGTATAGGGGCGAACGCGAACATCGAATATGTTCGCCCGGCAGAGGCGAACGCGAACAAGCTATGTTCGCCGGGAACTGTTCGCCGGCGAATAGTTCGGGCCATCTCTAGTTGCAGCATTGGCAGTAACTGGGAGAATAGTAACACCATAACAGAGTATGGATGTAGGCCAACAGCAGTGGCAGCATGGTAAGTAATTGTCAGTATTTTTGCATCAGTAATTGTAAGCCAAAAACAGGAGTGGATCCAAAACAGAGATAAAACGTAATGGAAGTATTTTCATCTCATCTGTGTTTTGAACCCACTCCTGCATTTGGCTTACAAATACTGATCAAATATTGACCAAATACTGAGTGTGTGAAAGAGGCCATACGGATGCTCAACATACAGGATCCTTTTTTTTTTTTTTTTTGTTCTTCTGATAGATAAGAAGATCAGAAAAATTAACAATGATGTCAGTAACAGGGACAATAGGGACCCCATGACAGAGTGGGGAGGGGGAGCAGCAGCACTGATAGTGAGAATAGTTACCCAATGACACAGTGGGGGGGGGGCAGTAGCATTTGTAGACAGCACGAGATGGTGGGAGATCACAGTAGTAGCAGAACCCAAAAACAGCAGTGTGATAGCAAGGCCCAGTGGCATGCATATCCTTTTAAAACATGTACATGTATTTAACATGTACATATCAGTAGGCCAAAAAACCTATTGCAGGAATGGCCGTAGTGGCAGCAGGTGGCAGCATCAGAATGGTGCACGTGGCCAGAAGTAATGACCCATTTGGCAAAATATTCCGGTGTTGGCAGTACACTACAATATGATCATTAGTTGCAGAATGGTGTATTCAGTTGCATCAGGTACCGCTGTCTGGAAATCCTGTTTGATCCACGCCTGATTCATCTTTATGAAGGTTAGTCTCTCAAAATTTTGGGAGGAAAGGCGAGTTCTCTGAAGGCTAACTATGCCCCCTGCCAAACTGAACACCTGCTCTAATGCCACGCAACTGGCTGGGCAGGAAGACGTGCATATGGCAAACTAGGCCAGTTGCAGCCACACTTCAAGTTTGCATGCCCAGTAGTCCAGTGATCTTGGATCATAGGTGACAGGGTGCAGTTCAAATATGCCACCACCTGCTGGCTGAGCTTCTGCTGCATGTTCTGCTGCTGATGGGTGATTTCTTCAGTAGGCAGCCGAAAATAACTGCTAGTCATAGACTCCAGACAGAAGTTGCTACAAATGGTAACAGTGCTGATCCTGTCAACCCCCTCACCCTCTCCACCATAGCAGTGTAGCGTGAGCGCAGAGGATCCCCCCCTGGTCAGACCTTCCTGAGGACAGGCGATGGCAGTTGTAGGAAGCGACAAACTGACTACACAGCATGTCTCTTTAGTAGTCCATTTTTGCAAATCCCCTCAGAAGGTCTTAAAAATGCCCCCATTTTGACCAGTAGCAAGGGTCTAAAAAGTGTGGCTAGCCAGTAGTCATCCCTCTGCAGAATCCAGACAATACAGCTGTCACTACACAAACATGACAGCATGCATCTGGCTAATTATGCTGGGGACTTAGAGGGCCTCCTTGCCTCTATCTCTATACTGCCACAGTCTGTAGGGGTCATCTGTGTCATCTTCGTTGTTGACCCAGATGTTTTACTAGCTTCATGAATTCACCGTGTAATAACAATTCTGGAACATCCATTCTTATGGCTCTATGTTGTGCCATTCTATTATTATTTCAACTTAAAGTTATGAATTTATGAATGAATTGCTAGCAGTCTGCTGTAAGGGTACAGAGAGGTGGTAACCAGTTGGGGCTGTGTACCAGTCTGAAAATGGCAGCACTGATTGGAGTGCAGGGACACTGCCCAACTGGTTACCACCCCTCCTTATCCTTACTGCAGACTGTTAGCAATTAATTTATAACTTCAGCTCTAGAATTGTTATTACGTGGGGAATGCATGAAGCTATTCAAAAATGCATGTCAGGAATGGTGAAAGGTCCTCTTTAACTGCTCTTGCAGTTCAGTGGAAGACTTGAGGAACCAGGTGACAATAAGATTGAAGACACGCGTTATGCATTGTGCATGGGTCTGACGCAATGCAGACAAAATGTTCTTCCCGTTATCAGTAACCGTGGTTCCTATCTCCAGTTGACGAATAGACAGCCAGTATTCGATTTCTTTATTAATGAGGCCGAGCACTTCCTCCACAGTGTGGCTGCATTCACCAAGTCTGAGTAGATGCATGATAATGCCTAACTTTGCTTGGTGATATGCTGAAGGACCACTGTAAACTGTGCCTAGTGAGAACGGTGATGACAAGGTGATGGATGAGGAGGCAGAGGAGGATATTGGCGCAGGAATCCCAGGATTACAACGCAGAGGCGTCATTCTCATCACCTGGCCAAGTTGCTGGTGTGCATGGGCTGGAACCACATTCATCCAGTGGGCTGTGAACTATATTGTCCTCTACCATAGTTGAAACTACCTACGTCAGCACTGGTGTAAACTCTACTAGACACCGAGAGGCCCAAAGACTGCCCCACCTTCTTCTCAAAGTACGTGTGCAGGTGTGGTACAGCTTTTTTGGAAAAGTAATGTCAGCTTGGGACTCTTCACCTTGGGTGGGCACAAGCCATCAGTTCTCTAAAATGTACAGAATCAACTACATGGAAAAGGAAAGACTGTAGTAACAGAAACTTGGCCAGGTTTACGTTCAACTTATGCGCCATTGGATGAGTTCACTCGTACTGCTGTCTTTATGCCATTGACTCGGTGATCGATTTCTGCTGAAACAAGTGACGAGGAAGAGCATCAGGAGCCATAGACAACATTGAAGTCGATGGAAAGGAACAACAGCTTCCTTATGCTGACGTTGTCAAGCCCTGACTGCTGGAGAAGGTGTTTGGTCCGGTGGGAGATGCAGTGGTTGCTGCATCAGGCTGTAACACTAAATGAGTGGCATGATTTCCATATGCCACTTTATGTTGATGCTCCATGTGTTGACGCAGGACTGTTGTGCCAACATTAGCACCTTGGGCGCACCTTACCTTCAGCCTACACATCCTGTATACCACCATGCTAACATCCCCCAGGGACTTGGTAAAAAATTCCCACACTGCCGAGTATGGCATTTTCCCTCCCCCACTGTGTGATGCCTGCCTGCCAATGCTTTAAAAACTGGAAAACTAACCATAGATCCCTTGTGGATGTAGGCTTGCTTCAGTACATCGCCTTATGTAATCTCAGACCGATTGGATGATGTTGAAATCAGGGCTGCCTAGAAATGTTATACAATCTAGACATTTGTAAGGCTGGTATGGCTCTGTTGTACCTTGTATACATTTAGTACTCTATTATGAAGATATTCTTGCATACTGTAATAGTAGTGGGGCCCTGTATATATAAGGATATTTGCAGAATGTTATTTTACAAGATGTATGTGTATTGCTGTAATTCCTTCTAACAGGCTGTTTACACCTTGCATGTAGACACACCCAGCCACCCCTGGTTGGTGCTGGCACCATATATATAGATAGGAAGTGCAAGGCAGTAATAGGTAAGGAGTAGGATAAAGTGAGAGGACTGAGTCAGTGCAGTGCAGCAGCTGAGAGCAGTGCAATGCAGTCCGGTCAGCATACGTTTAGTCTGAAGCCAAGGAAAAGTAACTACAGAGTCAGACACAAAAGTCAGACGCCTCAGCCAGACTGCAGAGTCAGACAAAAAGACAAGTAGCTACCCCTCTGAGTTGTGCTCGGACCTAGGGTAAGCCTCACGAGATGAATAACAGAAACCTTGTGGGGGACATTTAATAAGCATGTTGCCAGAATTATGGCATAAAATGCACCAAAAAGAATGGCGTTTTAATTTGCACCAAATATATCAAATGTTTTCTCCACTCCAATTTTCACCATAAAGAATGCATCACGCCAGAAATGAGCTATAAATGTCAAAGTGGGTGGGGATATCAAATTGGCGCATACTTCACCTTATTTATCATTCTCTTGTGGGCAGAAATGGCTCCAATTGTTGCAGACAAATAAGCCAGCTTATGTGGTGATGTTTTGTACAAAAAGTCGCATTTATGAAATGAATAACCAACCTTTTGTGGGAACAAGTGATAGGTAAGTATTAAAACAGGATGATATAAATGAGATAAACTGCAGGGTTCTGTCAGTAAATTGTCATTTAACAAAAACAAAACAATGACAAGAGCGTCTGAATCAAAAGTCACAATTTACCAGTGAAAATGTCGCAAATATGCCTCAAAAGTCGTAAGTGTAGTCTGGCAGCAATGGCTGAAATGGCGCATTTCAGTTTAAAAAAGTCCCCTTTTAGTGCTATTGGTGTCAAAATGTCGCAAATCCAAAAAAAATAGGCGGAGGATCAGGTTTATATTTAAAAAAAGACACATTTTACAAGTGCCGTGCACCTTTTGATATATAAGGTGAAACAAGTCACCACTTTTGATTTGTAACACTATTATTCTTTTGGCGCAAATTACGCCATTACTAATAAATGTCCCCCAGTGAGGTAGTAAAAAGAGAGACTAGTGGAGACGAGAGTGTTACCACAGTCTATGGACTCCATTAGCACCCAATGTGTAACAGGAGTTATGCTACAGTACCTCTTCACAGTCTACAGTGAACTACAAGCTGTATTTGGAGCCGCATTCCTCTATGGACAGTGTGGACGTGTTATTGGAAATTGTGAGTAAGCCAGGAAGGCAAGATATATGTATGGCCGTGCGAAAAAGAGAAGTTTATTGATGTATACTCCACACCAGAAAGATAGACAGTCAATATCTCACCAAGGGTCTGTTACTAGGATTACAGATACAACTAACTTGTGATGTCCTTGGAATGGATTACAACTACTGCTTTGCATTGCAATAATCTGAACATCTACCTCAAGGCAAGTGATTCTCAGTAAATGTTCCAGCTATTTATTCAAACAGACTCTATTTTACCACCTCCTTTGCACTCACAGTTGCTAATGTCATAACATCAGGGACCCTTACTTCCCTGCATCTTAAACCCATACCACCAAGGGCACCTCAACCAACATCTGGCAGGAGATCCCTCAACACCAGAGTGTGCCCCGAAGGAATCCGGTGCATTCCTTCTCATCACTGAATGCTGGCCCAGGGAGCTGCAGAAATGGGAGTACAAACTTCTACACCCATCAGGCCACCACACTCACACATTGCCTCTGCGGTCCCAGTTGCTGCACATCTAGGGTAGGATATCTCCTGTATGAATCCAATAAGATATTCCTGGCCCTATTGGCTTCTACACATATGTGTGCTATATTACCGCTCTGTACAGCTCCAAGCGCACAGAGCTGTTGTGAACATATGCATGAGGTCTATGGCAGTTGGTTGGGGACATTTTTCTGAACTTTTTTTTCAATACTTTTGTGTTGCCTATTACTAGAGATGAGCGAATCGAATCCCACGAAGTGGAGTTCGATCCGAATTTCAGAATAATTTTGATTCACCTAGAAGCCGAATTTCCTCGAGCTTCGTTTCAGTGAATCGATTTAACTTGAAATAGTATAAAAAACAAAAAATTTCAAACTTACTTTCTCCATTTGTTTGCGACGGGCCGCCAGCCTCCAACTTGATTGAAGATCTCGGCCGAAATCTCGTGTGGTGAGAGATTACATCATCACGCCGGCCGGCGTGATGAAGTCAAATGTCACCATGCCAGCCGGCATGATGACGTAATCTCACGTCGCACAGGATTTCGGATGAGATCTTCAAGCAAGATGGCGGCATCCAGCCCGTCAATAGCAAATGGAGGAGGTAAGTTTGATTTAAAATTTTTTTTTTATTGTTAACTTTACACTCAGTATGAACGCGGCATCTGAGGGGTGCAATGACGGGGTCAGCGCTATCGCAGCTCCCTGTCATTGCACCCGCTACTTACAAAAAAATGCGCTTCGTGACAAAGTAATTCGTCACGAAGCGAATTTTTTTGTGAAAGTCGTCGAATCAACCAAATCGAACTTTTAAGAAATTTGTTCATGTTTTCTTATTACTACTAAAAAGTTTCTTCCCAAAAATTAATTCAAACATTTCAGAGACATTTTAATTTACTGGCTTTATAGACTTGTATAGCTACTTTTGTCATTTTAATTAAAAAATATTATTTTCTCTCTGCGACCATTTAAATTAAGGGTTCTATATAATAAACAATGCAAGGAAAAAAATAGAAACTTAATATTTGAGTGGTTGAAAAATGTCTTTGATTTTTTTCTTTTTTTTTTATATGTAATACTTTTTGGGACATTTTATTTGCTATTTCTACATTTCTCTGCTGTTCTGCTTTATCTACACCCCTGCTGTTCTGGATTTTTAGCCGAGGTGTAATGTTTTCCTAAAACTGCAATTTTTCTTCTGTTTGTTCTTGTCCAATCTTTGCTGTGTCTCTCTAGCAACTAGAGCCCAAACTACTTTCATCCCCAGCTCAACATATTGAAAAGCTTTTATTAAAGAAAAAAGGGTTGGTGTCCGTGGATTGTAACCCTGGGTTCACACCTGAGCGTTTTACAGCGCGTTCAAACGCGCTGTAAAACGCTCAACAGATTAAAACCAATGCATCCCTATGGGAGTGGTTCACACTTGAGCGTTTTACAGCGCGTTTGAACGCGCTGTAAAACGCCCAACGCATAAACAAGTACTTGAGCTTCTTTTGGGGCGTTTGACGCGCGTTTTGTGATTGACACCACAGTAGTCAATCACAAGAACGCGCGTACGAACGCGCGTTTCCTATTTGCAAAAACGCGCAAAAAAACGCGCGTCAAAAACGCGCGTAAAACGCGCGTTTTTGGAACGCTCAGGTCTGAACCCAGGGTAAAGGATGTTCTCAAGAACAGAAATTACAAAATTTAATTTAGAAGTGTCAAGTGAATAGCAGAAAAAAAAAAACTAAACAAGTGTCGAGCACCCGGGTAGATGGAGTGTCAAAGGCATTACCAAGTCATTTTTGATCACCAGGGTATGTAGTTTGTTTCTCCAGGACATGGTCATGATCCGTGAAGACTGTGGAACTGATTTTAGCCAGCAAGTGTAAAATGTGGTTCCAAAATAAAATGACTTCCAAAGAAAAATGAGAAATGATGGCAGCCACTCCAAATCGACAAAAAAAAAAAAAGTCAGGAACTGAACAACGTGCAAAGTACAGTAAAAAGCTAGATTGGACAGATGCCAAAGATACGAAGCTGACAACAACAAAACCAGAGAGGTTTGAAAGGAGATCCTGAAGTTCTCATGGCGCATTGCTCTGGCAACACATTTTTTTTTTTTGGGGGGGGGGTACACAGCTCAGAGGAGGCAACATCTTCTGAACATGAGGGTGTCACGACCTATCGCTGACCCTGTTGTGCCTGGGGTCAGAAGGTCGCAGCGGGTGGTTACTCGCACAGTTTCAAGGGATCGCTCCATGACCTAGTTGTGGGAATGGATTCCGAGCCAGGTTTTCCTGCTTAGGTTTGCAATCCTTTTAGGAATTGTTAGCTTTTCCTTTCAGCTGTTCTTTGTCAGCCACTCCCAGCTACTATATATTCTCCCTTTCTACTTCACTTGTTTCCAGATATAGACCTTTCTTCCAGATTTTCTATTCTGACCTCTGGTGGAGTTGGAGTTGCTGTGGAGTTGTGGAGCTGTTGGAACAGTAGGAACTGGTCCTGTCAGATCTCCGGTTCTCTCCTGTTTGTTGTCTCCCTTCGGGGATTGTATGTAGTGTTAGGGTACTTTCACACTAGCGTTATTCTTTTCTGGTATTCAGTTCCGTCCTAGGGGCTCAATACCGGAAAAAAACTTTAAGTTTAATCCTAATGCATTCTGAATGTAGAGCATTCCGTTCAGGATGCATCAGTTCAGTCCCTCTTACGTTTTTTGGCTGGAGAAAATTCCGCAGCATGCTGCAGTGTTTTCTCCGTCCAAAATTCCTGAACACTTTCCGGAATGCACGATTCGGCATTAATTTTCATTGAAATGTATTGGTGCAGGATCCGGCATTAAAATTACCGCGTTGACGGATCCGGTCTTCCGGTCTTCACATGCGCAGACCTTTAAAAATGTGAAAAAGATAAATACCAGATCCGTTTTTCCAGATGACAACCGGAGAAACGGATCTGGTATTGCAATGCATTTGTGAGACGGAACTGCCTGCCAGAATCCAGCAACGCAAGTGAGAAAGTACCCTTAGTGTTGTTTGTCCTTTCTCTATTGTTACCCTAGGTGTAAGTGGTGAGGACTAGTGCCCTCATCGCTCTACTCACTACCTACGGCTTCTTTCAGGGTAAGACATGGACCAGGCACGTGATCGGCGTACTGGTGAGCAGCCAGTCTAGGGACGTCAGGGCAGCCAGGTGCAAGTGCTAGGGAAGTTAGGGGTCACCACTCCTCCCTCTCCCTAGTGAAAGGGTAAACTCCTTCCCTCCTCTCTGCGCCGCACGTCTGTTACCTGCCATATTAGACGTGATAGGAGATGCTAGAAGGAACTGGTGACGTAGCAACATAACAGTATATAAAAATACATTTTATAAATGTAGTTAAATCAGCAGACAAAAAGATGCAAAAATGGGAGTCATGGGAGTCTATCACCTACATAACTAATCTGTAAGGTGCTGTTGTGCACTCAAACCTTGTCTAAAGCATATGTTTGGCGTCCATTTCTGATCACAGGAAAATAAGTTTTGTATGATATGAAAATGAGGCACAAAGTGCCCTGAAAGGGCTCTTCTCTCCCTCCCAGTGGTTTCCTCATGCCTTCCCAACTCAGTCCACTTGGGCTACTGGCATCATCACCCCCTCTGCCTGTGACAACACTTCTCCACTGGATCTAGATCCGGTGCAGACTATCAATCTGCATGCACAACGTAGCTGCAGTCGTCGGCCTTACAGTATGTACTGCGCATGCACTGCATTGCTGACCTTGTCACTGTGGGACAACTAGAAGTGGGATGACAGCCATCTCTGCGCCCCTGCATTAATGTCAGGGTCACAGTAAATGCACAGTACATACAGTGAGTCCGATGCCCACAGTATGTACTGCGGCATACAGGCACCAGCAGGATGCCAATCTGCGCCTGCGCAGGATTTGGACACAGCAGAGAGGTGATGTCATAGGCAAAAGGGGAGGGAATCATTGAATCAGGACAATGGAGCTTAATTGACATAAAGATATAATGAGAAATTGATCAGCACAGAAATGTAGCTGTAAATCATGGTATGATGATAAAAACTTTAAAGGGGTTATCCGAGAATAATGACTTTTTATCTAATGCCCACAGAAGGCCTCCTGAAACATAAAATTCATACTTACCTTCTCCCAGCTGCCTATTCAGTGTCCGTGTTTACATCAAGAGCAGCATGGACATAGTCACATGCTCCACTGCAGCCGATTACTGGCTTCAGCGTTGATGGGGCCAAAAGCGGGCACATTACTGCTGAATCCAGTCATTGCCTGCAGCAGGACATGTGACCATGCCCATGCAGGGCTGGATGTAAGCACTCCAGGTACCAGGACATGGACACACCAGTGGAAGCGTGGTGGACCAGAGCAGCGGGAATCCAGTAAACATGAATTTACAGTTTCAGGAGGCATGTTGCGGGCTTTAGATAAAAAGTATTCCTAGAAAACCTTTAATACACCAGAGTGGCATTACCACCTCTTTTGGACCCCCACTATCTTTGTTGGTGCATTCTGTGTCATCTTATGCCTACGATACCATGTCCTACATAGTGTGCAAATGTATTTCCTTGCAGATCACTGTTTACATGTAATGTGCCTGGTTCACCAGCAGATGGCGGTATTGATGGCAGAGATAGTTTCTCTGGGATGAAGCCTTCTTTCCATTCTAGCCCTCTCTAGAGAGGGAGGAGTTTAGCTAGTGAAGGTCAGTCTAGCCTTCCCCATCCTGGAGAGAGGTTGTGTGTCAGCCAGTCAATCAAAGTGGAGAGGGCTCAGCATTTGTAAAGAGCAGAGCCCTTTAGGTATAACAGCAACATCTACTTTGCTCCTAGAGGCTAATTTGCATATATTAAAACTTAATGTTTCTAAGCCATACAGGCACATATGAACATGGGACCAACACAGATGTCTTCAGCTGCCAAGCGCCCCTGCAACAGGTCAGTCAGTGTTAAAGGTACAAAGATGCTGACAGATGCCCTTTAAATAAGTATTGGCGTGATTGATAATCTGTAATGGTGAGTGGAGATGAGCGAAGTTATCGAAAATTCGATTTGGCTGCTTCATCGAATTTCACAAAAAATTTTAGCTTTGTGAAGAACTACTTCGCCACAAAGCGCATTTTTTTTTTGTATGTAGCGGGCGCAATGACGGGGAACGGCGATCATGCCACCCCCCCTCATCATAGAACCCCTCAGATGCCACATTCTTCACTGACCGTGGTATCTGAGGCTACCATTTAGACCTTTCTTGGGTTAATCAGGGTAAGTAAATAAATAAATCAATGCTCACCTTATCCATTTTATCTCATAGAGACAGTCGTGGCCATCTTAATTGAAGACACTGCTCAAAATCTCACGCGGTGACGTGATGACGTCATCACGCTGGCCAGCATGGTGACGTCATACATCCCCCCGCGCATGAGATTTCACACTGTATCTTCAATCAAGATGGCCGCAATGGAATCTTTACATGCAAATGGATGGGGTATGTATTTTTTGTTTTATTTGGTTTTTACAGCCATTTTAGGGAAAATTGATTCAATACCACATAGCACAAGGTAATTCAGCTTCGTGTTGAATTGAATTTTTCCTGAAATTCGGATCATAGTCAATTTATTTGACTTTGATTCGCTCAACACTAATAGTGAGCAATGTAAATACCATGTATTATTAGAAGGCCTAGGTATTTGCAGTTACAGTAGACAAGTTAACAAAATTTGCCACATTGTAGATTCATATTCATGTCATTTTGCAATACGACTATTTAATCCCTTCACGACTACCATACAGCTATATATGTGCTATCTGCACATGCCTCGTGCAGATAGCACGTATATAAACATTACGGCAGCTATTTAATACAAGCGCTGCAAAGCACTTGGATTAAAGCTTCTGCCCCTGCACTGCCGCCTTCAGGGGCAGTGTAAGGTCCAGTAATGCCAGCAAGAGACCAATTAGAGTGGTCCCAGCGATCACTCCGATTGGTTAGTGTATGCAGACTAACCAATCGGATCACGGTAGTGTAAAAATGACGGTTTCAGGCTCTGATCTGCATTCTGCAGATCGGAGGCTGAAATCAGGCACTTGCTGTTCTATGCCCTGCTTTGTGCCCCCGCTTTCTGCACCCTGATGTGACCTGTCTTCCCCTTCATATCCTGCCTGCTGCTCCTTGTTGTCTGTGTGCCCCATCTGTGCCGGCCATGCTCCATACATTCTGGCTGTGTTTACTCCATGCCGGCTCAGCCCCCATCTGTGCCGGCCCTTCCCCCATTTCGACCCCCCACCCCTAGTTCATCCCCCTTGGTGCGTCTCCCTGATATTTATGATGGCGGCGGCGCCGTTCCTGAGCTACCGGCATCAGAAGCTAGTGTCATCTGTATGCCGACACTGCTTTAATCCCTTAGACGGTTAGTGGCATCCATGGGGTTAATAGACTAAGGGGGCTCCCTCTCTCAACCATCAGGCTGCCGCGTTGCGATAGCAGCGGCCCGATGGTTGTCATTGGAGATGAGCGGATTTCAGGTTATGAAATTCGTTCATGCTTCATTTACTGGTAAAAGATTAATTGCGTTATGGATTCCGTTACCATAAACAACATAATTCTATGACGGAATGCAAAACGGAATGCCTTTAGAGTAGAGATGAGCGAACATTTAAAAGTCCGTGCAGTCGGGTGGTGATTACGCATCTCGCTATGGATTCCACAGCGCATATGGAATCTAAGGCGGCTGCCACCAACTCGACTGTAGAACAGCTGAGACCTGCGTGACGTCACTGTCATGTGATCAGTGCAGGCGTGGCTCAGCACGGGATCAAATCCCGTGCTGAGCCACGCCCCCTGCACTGATCACATGACAGTGACGTCACGCCAGGTCCTTCAGCTGTTCTACAGTTCGGGTTGGTGGCAGCCGCCCCTTATGGATTCCATATGCGCTATTGTGGAATCCATAACGGGATGCGCAATTAACCACCACCCGAACCCCGAACAACGGACTTTTTTTAAATGTTCGCTCATCTCTACTTTAGAGGCATTCTGTTATTCATTCCTTCATAATAGAAGTCTATGGGCTGCAAAACGGGTCTGCCCCGTTTCCGTTATGCAGGAGAGGACTCCAACTAACGGAATCCATAACGCAATTTACCTTTTACCAGTAAACGAAGCATGAACGAATTTCAAAATATAAAATTCGCTCATCTCTAGTTGCCATGGCAAATGGGCACCTTTTTAAAGGCATCCAGTGTTGCCATCTATTAGTGTAAAACTGGTAGTATTATACTTTGCAAGAGCATTGCAAAGTATAATAAAGCCGAAAGCTCCACTGGATCTTCAAGATCTAAGTGGGACTTGATTAAAAAAAACTGTGAAAATAAAAAAGTAAAATATAAATGTAAAAAAATAAAAATAAAAATGTAAACTCAAAATAAAATAAATTGCCTTTTCCTATATCCACTTATTTATGAGAGATTCAAAAATCATTAAAATAAAATAAACTATACATAATTGGCATTGTCCATAATTACTTGATCTAAAAAATGATCATGATACTAATCTCGCGTCTTGAATGCTGTACCAAATAAAAAACTGGTGAAATTGCAGTTTTTTTGCCTCACCTCCCCAAAAAAATGTAATCAAAAGCGATCAAAAAGTCATATGCAACCCAAAAACTATATCAACAAAAACTGCAGCCCATGCCACAAAAAATAAGCCCTCATACAAGTATTTTGATCGAAAAATAAATATTGGTTATGGGTCTTAGATTTTGGTGATGCAAAAAAAAATGTTTAACAAAAAGTGATTTTATTATATAAAAGTGGTAGAACATAAAAAAAAAATTATTGAAATTTGGGGTTGCCATAACCGTATCAATGCACAGAATAAAATTATCATATCAAATATACCACATGGAGAACCCGATAAAAAATAAAAAATTTTGGCCCACTTCACCGCTCAAAAAGTCATATACACCCCAAAATTGTACCAATAAAAATTACAGCCCATCCTGCAAAAACAAACAAACTCTCACACAGCTACCTTGCCGGAAAAATCTAAAAGTTAAGGGTCTTTGATTCGGTGATGCAAAAAAAAAAAGTTTAATAAAAAGTGATTTTAATATATAAAAGAGGTGTACCATGAATATGGTATCACCATAACCATATAAACCCACAAAATAAAAGTATCTTATAGAATATACCACGTGGAGAACCCCATAAAAAATAAAAATAAAAAACACAAGCAAAATTGCAATATTAGCCCACTTCACCTCATAAAAAATTAAATAAGAAGCCATCAAAAAGTCATATGTACCCAATGGTACTATCAGAAACTATAGCCCATCCCGCAAAAAATGAGCCTCCACACATCTCAGTCAACAAAAAAATAAAACAGCTATGGCCCTTAAAATCTATTTCAGCAAATTCCATGTTAGAAAATGCAGATGACGTTGCTTTCCTTTTGAATTCTGCCATCTGCACATAAAGCAGTTTACGACCACATATGAGGTGTTGCCATATTCAGGAAAAAATGGGTAAAAAATTATGGGGTGAATTTGCTCCTGCTATCCCTTGTTAAAGTGAAAAATTTGGCCCTAAGGGACTTTTTCTTTTAAAAAATATAATTTTTCATTTTCACAGCCAAGTATTTCTAAATATTATAAAATGCGGTGAGGTCAAAGTGGTTAGTAAACCAATCATTGGGTTAGTTGAGGGGTGTAGTCTCCAAAATGGGGTAGCTTTTTTGGGGTTTCTACTGTAGAGGTGCCTTAGTGTGCCTTCGAATATGACAGGACACCCAAAAGCCATTCCAGCAAAATCTGCCCTCCAAAAACCATATGGCGCCCCTTTCCTTCTGAACCTTGCTGTGTGCCCATACAGCTGTTTATGAACATAAATAGGGTGTTTTTGTAAACTGCAGAATCAGGGTAATAAATATTGAGGTTCGTTTTGCTGTTAACCCTTGCTGTGTTATAGGAAAAATTGGATTGAAATTAAAAATTTGCACAAAAACTGAAAATTATAAATTTGACCTCAATTTTCCTTTAATTCTTGTGGAACACCTAAAGGGTTAACATAGTTTGTAAAACCAGTTTTGAATAATTTGAGGGGTGTAGTTTCTAAAATGGGGTCACTTATGAGTGGTTTCTGTTATATAAGGACCTAAAAGTGACTTCAGAACTGAAATGGTCCTTGAAAAAGTCGGTGGGAACACCAAGGAGGAGACATCAGCCTCTCTCCCTGGGCGTTCCTTCTCCCTGCCTGTGACATTCTGCGCTATGATTGGACAGCGCTACAGCTATATGTAACGGGGGCCAGAGCGTGCGAACGGAGCCTCACACAGACATAATAGTAAGTGCCCCATATATGCCCTATGTGCTGCTTCTTAGGTAATAAAGTTCAAACTAATGAAAGGTTCTATATGCCTGCATGTGCCGGCCATATCCCATGCTGGGCCTCTATGAACCTGAGGGGTTAATTGCGGTGGATCACAGCTTGCAGTCTTAGAGGCCCAGCATGGGATATGGCCGGCACATGCAGGCTACGTTGCTATTCAGTCATTCATTGGTGACAGTCCCTCCCCTCCTCCGATCTCATTGGTGGCCAGCGGCAGCCGCACGCAGTGGAGAGGGAGGGACTTCCTCCTTCTCCACTGTGCCAGCTCAGGAGAACATGGTGTGCGCCGAGAGCGTGGCACAAATTCATATCGCATATCGTCTATATCTCCCATATCGCCCACCCCTAGTGTCCGTGGAGTGTGTGCCGATTGGTCTGTGCACCACGCATGTGCACTTGACAAATCGGCACACACGAACGGACACCACTCACATAGGGATTTTATTAGTATAGATGTTATAAAGCAGATTGGCCGATATTTATATAACTCAGACAACCGCTTTAAGTAAAAACCATTTAATGAGGTATTACTATCTGCCTTTAAAGGGGTTGTCTGAGTTATATACTGTAAATGGCTTGGATAAATAAAAGCATTCCAAAGTTAATAGCACATAAAGTGACACATGTCGGATTTGCAAAATTAGACCTACTGTAGTCACGAAGGTGAAAAATGGCTTGATCTTGAAAGGATTAATACATGGCAAAACCTGTCTAACCATGAGTATGTTTTCCATGTTTCTTTGTAAAAAAAAAACTATCTGGGTAAAAAGACGTGTACTCCATAGTATTTTTTATTTTTTTTACCAGCATGAAACTTCCTGAGTAGCTGCCACTGCTCTGAAATCACTTTCTGGCTTGCCCCTCATCCCTTGTTCAGATTAATATAATTTATATAGAAATCAATGAAGCAATACAGTGCCCTTAGAAAATTACCTCTATTCAACAATGCTAAGAGTTCCATCTTGCGCAAGAATAATTTCTTGTCCATTTCTCGCCGTCGTAGATATTTTAATCATTAACTGAAAGAGCAAGGCACAGCTTGAGAAATCAACCGCCTTGCTTAATTTTATTTAGACCGGAGTTCTCCAGGCCGCTCTTTTCTCTCTGAACAAGACGCATTTCAAATCCGTCCAAACAAATGATTTTGTGTTTGGTCAAAACAGCGAGGGAATAGCATTTCTAAAGCAAATATGTATTTATTGAACGGAGCAAACACAATGACATGGAAATTGGAAAGGAAAATTAAATAATTCACAAAATGACCTGAGTTAAAGGAAAATATGTCTTTATTAATCCCCTGGGTGTTAAGAGGCACTAAAATTAAAACGGTGACCCCCCCCTCCCCCCATCCATGCTTGTAGAGCACACACACACAGGTAGCCTCTTAATGTAATTTTCAGGGAATTGCACAAATTCAAAGGGACGGAAAAGAACACAAGGGTTATTTTCCTACATTTCATTTTATTTTATGTACTTCAAAATCTAAATGTAAATTGCATTTATGTGTGTGCAATTATACCTACAGCTAGAAGCTTTGAGTATGGACACAGTCATAGAGCTTGCCTTTCTCTTACAGAACAGTCAGTCTCCCACTCCTTGCACTCCGGTGGGCACATTAAGGTACCATTATATCCTTAAAGGGGTTTTCTAGCACAAAAATATTATGGAAGTTGGCTTAGAGGGGTTTAAAAGCAAAAAAAAAAAGAAAAGATACGGACGCTCACCAATGCCATTGTGACGCTGCTCTGGTCCCTGCTGATCTTTAGTGATGTCGCGAACATAAAATTTTCAGTTCGCGAACAGCGAACGCGAACTTCCGCAAATGTTCGCGAACGGGCGAACCGGGCGAACCGCCATAGACTTCAATTGGCAGGCGAATTTTAAAACCCACAGGGACTCTTTCTGGCCACAATAGTGATGGGAAAGTTGTTTCAAGGGGTCTAACACCTGGACTGTGGCATGCCGGAGGGGGATCTATGGCAAAACTCCCATGGAAAATTACGTAGTGGACGCAGAGTCGGGTTTTAATCCATAAAGGGCATAAATCAAGTAACATTCCTAAATTGTTTGGAATAACGTGCTTTAAAACATCCAGTGTGTGTATACGATCAGGTATGATGTATCGATCAGGTAGTGTAAGGGTTACGCCCGCTTCACTGACATTGACAGACCAAACTCCCCTTTTAATGCACCGCAAACAGTTAATTTGCACAACTGCAAACTCCCCATTTGCACAAGGTTGGATACCAAGCTAGCCACGTCCCGGTGATGTCATTGAAGGTTTCTTCCTCCACCCAGCCACGTACAACACCAAGGGTCCCCAAAAGATGAATTGAATTGATTTTTCGAACGGTGAGATGGTTAAAAAAACGCTGTCTCCCTCCCCTTTGTTTTTATCCACGGTGACTGCGTCTGCGCCGTGCAATTTACTGTCACACCCGATATGAGTGGTATTTTCTGTATACTATTCTCATCAGTTTAATCCCTCTAACGTCCCCAATCTGGGGGCCATTTATTGAATAGATTTTTCGAACGGGGAGATGGTTAAAAAAACGCTGGCTCCCTCCACTCTGTTTTAAACCACGGTGACTGCGTCTGCGCCGTACAATTTACTGTCACACCCGATATGAGTGGTATTTTCTGTAGTACTATTCTCATCAGTTTAATCCCTGTTACATCCCATATCAGGGATTGCCTTTTGTGAAAAAAAATTTAGGCCTGGTACCTTCGACTGCCTTCACAATGACAGACCAATCTCTCATACACCAAACTGAATTGATTTCAGGAACCGGGAGATGGAAAAAGCAGCTTGGTCGGTCCTCTTACTCCCAAATTGGGGCACTGCGCGTGCACAGAGCAATGTGCTGTGACACCCTATATGAGTGGTGTCTTAACTAGTACTATTCCTATCAGCGGCGGGCGGGTGTGTGGTAACTTGAGAGCAGGTGACCAAAGCTGAGCTGGAGGAGGATGGTGCGCCAAGGTTCTTAGCGGAAGCTGTTGAAGATTGGGTGTCCTGTCTAAGCCAGTCAACTACGTCCTCAGAATTTTTCGGGTTCAGGGTACATGGCCTCTGAACACTAGGCATTATTCCAGGGACAGTGGAAATCACAGCACCACGACCACGACGGCCCCTGCGGGGTGGCCTGCCTCTGCCTGTCATTTTTTTTTCGATAAGTGGTACTGTGCCACCCGGTATCAGTGGTGGGCACTGGCAGTGGGCACACTACAGTCTGTGGAAGTGGGCCTGACACACACTGGCAGCAGGCAAGCAACTGAAATTAGACTAATGTGTAAAAATGAAATGCCTTATTTATCGGCAAGCTACTGTGCCACCCGGTATCAGTGGTTGGCACTGGCAGTGGGCACACTACAGTCAGTGGAAGCGGGCCTGACACACACTGGCAGCAGGCAAGCAACTGAATTTAGACTACTGTCTAAAAATTAAATGCCCTATTTATCGGCAAGCTACTGTGCCACCCGGTATCAGTGGTTGGCACTGGCAGTGGGCACACTACAGTCAGTGGAAGAGGGCCTGACACACACTGGCAGCAGGCAAGCAACTGAATTTAGACTACTGTCTAAAAATTAAATGCCTTATTTATCGGCAAGCTACTGTGCCACCCGGTATGAGTGGTTGGCACTGGCAGTGGGCACACTACAGTCAGTGGAAGCGGGCCTGACACACACTGGCAGCAGGCAAGCAACTGAATTTAGACTACTGTCTAAAAATTAAATGCCTTATTTATCGGCAAGCTACTGTGCCACCCGGTATCAGTGGTTGGCACTGGCAGTGGGCACACTACAGTCAGTGGAAGCGGGCCTGACACACACTAGCAGCAGGCAAGCAACTGAATTTAGACTACTGTCTAAAAAATAAATGCCTTATTTATCGGCAAGCTACTGTGCCACCTGGTATCAGTGGTTGGCACTTGCAGTGGGCACACTACAGTCAGTGGAAGTCAGCCTGACACACACTGGCAGGCAACTAACCTTAGATTAAAGTGTAAAAATTAAGTGCCTTTTTTTTAAGCAAAGTCCTGTGCTACACGGGATGACAGGGGTGGGCACTGGCAGTGGGCACACTACAGTCAGTTGAAGTCGGCCTGACACACACTAGCAGCAGGCAAGCAGCTGAAATTACACTAAAGTGTAAAAATTAAATGCCTTTTTTATGCAAAGTCCTGTGCCAGCCGGTATGAGTGGTGGGCACTGGCAGTGGGCACACTACAGTCACTGGAAGTCAGCCTGACACACACTGGCAGGCAACTAACCTTAGATTAAAGTGTAAAAATTAAATGCCTTTTTATGCAAAGTCCTGTGCCAGCCGGTATGAGTGGTGGGCACTGGCAGTGGGCACACTACAGTCAGTGGTAGTCAGTCTGACACACACTGGCAGGCAACTAACCTTAGATTAAAGTGTAAAAATTAAGTGCCTTTTTTTGATGCAAAGTCCTGTGCCACACGGGATGACAGGGTGGAGCACTGGCAGTGGGCACACTACAGTCAGTTGAAGTCGGCCTGACACACACTAGCAGCAGGCAAGCAGCTGAAATTACACTAAAGTGTAAAAATTAAATGCCTTTTTATGCAAAGTCCTGTGCCAGCCGGTATGAGTGGTGGGCACTGGCAGTGGGCACACTACAGTCAGTGGAAGTCAGCCTGACACACACTGGCAGGCAACTAACCTTAGATTAAAGTGTAAAAATTAAGTGCCTTTTTTGATGCAAAGTCCTGTGCCACACGGAATGACAGGGGAGGGCACTGGCAGTGGGCACACTACAGTCTGTGGGCCTGCAGCTCCTCACACACAGGCAGGCCAGGCAACTGCAATATGTATATAAAGGAAAAAAAAGCAGACTAATGTTGCAGCCCTAAAAGGGCTTTTTGGGGTGCTGTCAGGACGCTGTCCTTACAGCAGAGATCAGATGAGTCTTTCAGGACTGGAGTGGACACTGAATTCACTAGCCTAGCTATCGATTTCCCAATTAAATCAGCAGCAACTACACTCTCCCTCCTCTCACTAAGACTGCAGCTTCAGAATGAATCTAAAATGGATGCTGTGCAGGAGGTGGGAGGGTCTGGGAGGGAGGGTATGCTGCTGATTGGCTGGAATGTGTCTGCTGACTGTGAGGTACAGGGTCAAAGTTTGCTCAATGATGATGTATAGGGGGCGGACCGAACATCGCATATGTTCGCCCGGCAGAGGCGAACGCGAACAAGCTATGTTCGCCGGGAACTGTTCGCCGGCGGATAGTTCGGGCCATCTCTACTGATCTTCACAGACCTGCCAGAACTGCCAGGAAATGCCCACTCAGAGGAGGGCTATGAACCGTCCAGTCAAGCTAGATATTACAGATGAGGGAGTAATTTTGAAAATGAAAAAAGAATCTCTAAGCTCTCCAAACAGTAGTAGAAGAGGCAGGGGCATACCCCATAACAAAGAGAAGAAAGAGGCTTTACACTGCCTGGTGCTGAGCGAATCAAAGTCAACAAAGTGGATTTCGATCCTAATTTCAGGGAAAATTTAATTTACAGCGAAGCTGAATTTCCTTTTGCTTCGTGGTAACGAACTGATTTTCCCTAAATGGTGGTAAAAAAAATATAAAAATCATACGTACCGTACCTCATCCATTTGCTCGCAACACGCCGGCCACCGCCATCTTTATTGAAGATCTCACACAAAATCCTGTGCGAGTTGTGACATATGATGTCACCACTCTGGGCTACGTGATGACGTCATCACATGCCACACAAGATTTCGCGCTAGATTTTCAATCAAGATGGAGGTGGCCAGCCTGTCACAAGCAAATGGAGAGGTAAGTATGATTTCATTTGTTTTTTGTTATTGCTGCCAAATGCCCCAATCAGCTATGAACGTGGCATCTGAGGGGTACGGGGGATTCCAGTACTTACAACTGAATGCGATTTGTCACAAAGCTATTTTTATTTTTTTTTTTGTACAATCCGGCAAAGCAGCCGAATTGAATTTTTGAATATTCTACTCTTCTCTAATACTGCCCAATATTTCGGCAGATTATTGCTAACGAGGGTTCATATGAATGCTCATTATCGATAATCTTCCTGTATAAAGGTGCTGCCGATTACCCAATGAACGAGCGTTTCGGATCATTCGTGCAGACACCTATAAGTAAATCATTGTTTGCCGGCAACATATTGTGCCATCTACACATTCTCTACTGCCAGCAAACCATGATTCTGTATGGGGATTACATATGGCATTATGCATACTGTGGAGGGGATCCCTGCATGTAAATGTAAATACAGATGTAGCAATATTCATCCTGCTTCTTAATGCATCAAATAAACAAGAAAGAGAGAGGAGTGGTAGCCACAAAGCTCTTTACATTCATCCCTAGGGAACCAACTATTCAAAAAGGCTCTGATTACTGTTTTTTCTCCATCTTTATTAACATATTTTATAACTAAAACACCATTGAACATATGTAAATATTAGCACAATTTACATATTGAATATAATTTACCCTTTATTCCACCATTTCTTTTATCTTATTGTGATGTGTGGAAGGACTGTGCTGCATCTCGCAGCGTGAAGTATTACTGTCCGCACATGTTCTTCCACTCTTTTTCTTAATAAGTTTAATGTTCTGCTAACATTTAGAAGGGCACAGGGACATTCTGGGGAACGAGGTCCATGGGTGGGTGAACAATTAATGGAATTACAAAGAGTACGTACTGTTCCAGTAAGTGTAGATTCATTTACAATGTATCTGACAAAACCCTTCGCCAAATGATCATTGAGGACATGGAGCATTTAAAGGCAAACAATACAATTTTCTAAAGGCTCTGCTTGTTAAATATCAAAAGAATATTCAATGCAACCTTTTTTTAAAAAAAAATTGTACATTTTCGTTTACACAAAAGTATTGGCATTGGCCATTATACTTCCATACTCTCTTTTAGTGTTGGACTGGGGTCCCTTGAGCCATTGGAGCATGTGATTGTAGGGCCTCTCCTCTATCTGTACAGGACATGTACAGGTCCACTTTAAACCACATTGCAATTGTTTTTTGTCATCATTGTACACACAGGACATCAATATGATTGAATAGGTTATAGTATATGAGTCTTGTCTAGAGTCAAAATACATTTTCTTTATCTCATCTGGGGTCTGAATTTAGGGGTTTTGGTTCAGAATTAACTCAGGGTTCTAGTCTGGGATCTGAGTTTATTTAGCAGCATAGTCTAGTCTAAATTAGGAGTATAGTCTGACTCTAGACTCAAGTTTGGGATCTGGTCTGGGGTCTGAAGTGATTTAGGATTTCTTGTTTCAATGTCTAAATTTTCTTTAAGGTCTGCTCTGGGGTCTTCATTTATTTTGGTCTGAAATTAATTTGGGAATCCAGTCTGGGGTTTGAATTTAGGGGTCTGTTGCTGTTCAAATAACAACACAATATAAATACAGTATATTCGGATAATAAACAGAGCTAATACTAACCCCTTCACCCCTGTGGATATAACTGTACGTCCAAATCGCATGTCACTAAGCACATTTGGATGTACAGTCACGTCCAAACTGCTTACCGGGGCCGTGACACTATAACAGTGATGGTGAACCTTTTACAGACTGAGTGCCCAAACTGTGATTCAGAACCCACATATTTATCGCAAAGTGCCAACACGGCAATGTAACCTGAATACTACAGTCCAATATAGTTTATCTTCCATGTACTTTATCATTTGGCTATAATAGCCTGCCTACATTCAGTGCGCTGCCTGTGCTGTTCATAGTGCGCTGATGAATGGCAGGAAAAGTCTAAGGCATATTGGTATGCCTTAGACTTTTTCCAGGACGTGGGTGCCCACAGAGAGGGCTCTGAGTGCTGCCTCTGGCACCCGTGCCATAGGTTCACCACCACTGCACTATAACATGTCACAGCCCCGATTTATCAGGTCTCCCAGAGAGCAAAGACATCGGAGAAGCCGGCAACGGACCAATTAGAGTGGTCCCTTGCCAGCGATCGCTCTGATTGGTTAGTCTCTCCATTCTTGAGATCACAGCCTGAAACCAAGAACTGCCTAAGACCCTCCACTAATATCCCCTGTGCCCCATGATGCTGCCTGATGACCCCTCATGTCGCATGATACCCCCTCATGCAGTGATGCCCCCTTGATGCGCTGCCATATCTCATTGCAGTGGCTCTGTTCCTGAGCCGCCGCGATTAGCAGAGTGTCAGCTGCAATGGGCCAGATTGGTGATAGCACCGATGTTTGCCCTTTAGCCCCACCCCCTTAGATGCTGCGGCCAGTAGCCGGCCGAGGCATCATGAGGTTGATAAATGGCAGTAGCTCATTGGTTACCATGGCAACCAGCTGCCTTTGTAAGCTTCCAGTTGCCATGGTAACCATTGAGCCATACCATGGCAAACGGATGCCTTACAAAGGTATCCAGGCTTGCCATGTGTTGCAGTGCACTGTATAGCAATCAGGTCCAGTGGAACTTGAAGATCCATGTGGGTCTTGAAAAATAAAAAAGTTTAAAAATAAAAAATGTAATAAACAATAAAACAAAAAAATGAAATAAAAACATAAATCAAAAATAAAATAAATAGTGTTTTCCCATATCCACACATTTAGAATTGATTGAAAAACAAAAAATAAGATAGAGTACACATAATTGGTATCGCTGCGTAAACGAACTGATCTATAAAAGTGTCATGTTACTAATCCCATAAGGTGAATGCCGTAAAAAATTTTTTAAAAACAATGACGGAATCGCTGGGTTTTTCACCTCACCTCCACAAAAATAAAAAGTGATCAAATAGTCCAGTGTTTCCCAACCAGTGTGCCTCCAGCTGTTGCAAAACTGCAACTCCCAGCATGCCCGGACTGCCTTTTGCTGTGCGGGCATGCTGAGAGTTGTAGTTTTGCAACAGCTGGAGGCACACTGGTTGGGAAACAGTGAAATAGTCTATAGTCTATTCCAGGGATCAGCAATCTTCGGCACTCCAGCTGTTGTGAAACTACAACTCCCAGCATGCTTCTTCTACTTCTGTGGGAGTTCAAAGAACAGCCAAGCAACTGTGCATGATGGGAGATGTAGTTTTACAACACCTGGAGTGCCGGAGATTGCTGATCCCTGGTCTATTCTTTACTGCATTTAACAAAAGTGATTGATTATTGTACATTATAAAATCTGCTCATTAATATTAGCTCTGTTTATTATTTTAATGGAAATATTTATTTTGTGTTGTTATTTGCTGTGTGGGGCCGAAAAATTACATATACAGCCGCTTTCAAATATACATTCTCTGAATTGTATATTCCAAATACTGTGCTGGAGTTCTTTCATATTTTACTTCATATAAGTAAAGAGAGACTTTTATACATTTACTTCTGACCTGCTTCTCCAAACTACCTTTCTACTACCCGGATCCCCAGGGAGCAACTGTCTGAGGGAGTACACTGTGACATAACACCTCCTCACTCCCATTTTCTGCACTGGCTTCTCAGGGGCTCACTGCAAAAGTACTCGTATAAGTATTTACTAAACCAGACATATCAGTAGAATTGACAGGTCTCTTTAACTGCTTCGCTACCAGTGGCATACGTGTACGGTGCTGGTGGGGTCATTAAATGTTCAAATGTGATCATGGTATCTAAAGGGTAAAAAATCCATGATGATAGAGACCTAGCATATTAGAGCAGCAAGCCTTATAGGAGTTTAGTAATATTCTCTAAAAAACAGTGGCCATTGTAGCCTCCTAGAGGGGCTACAAAAAGTAAAAGTAAAAAAAAAAAGTAACAATGTAAAATAATATAAAAAAATATAAAAATGTTAATCACTCCTCTTTCCTTAGAATAAAAAAATAACTGCATAAATAGTAAAAAAAAATAAACATAATGGGCATCACTGCAACCAAAAATGCCTGTGCTTTTAAAATATAAAAATATTTTTCCAATATGGTTAATGGCATAACGGAAATAAGTATCAAAATGGCCAATTCGCCATTTTTTCATCGTTTCTCCGACCCAAAAAATTGAATTAAAAAAATGGTGATCAAAAAGACACACACCCTCCCAAATGGTATAATCAAAAACTACAGATCATCCCACAAAAAAATGAGCATCCAAACAACTCAGTAGACATAACTATAAAAACTTACAGGGGTCAGAATATAGTGATGCCAAAAAATAAAAGAAATTTTTGCAAAGTTTAGAAAAAAAATTCTGTATTTAAACATATATGGTAAAACCTATACATATAGAGAATGAAGGGCACAATGGAGGAATTGCGTTTTTTTCCAATTCCACCCATTTGGAATTTGTTTCCCGATTCCCACTACATTGTATACCATATTAAAGGGTGGCATTAGAAAGTACAACTTGTCTCGCAAACAAGCCCTCATATGGAATTGTGAATGGAAAAATAAAAAAGTTATGGCTCCACGAAAACAGGGAAGAAAAATGAAAACGCAAGTAAAACAAAAAACCTCTGGTATCCAAAGGGTTAAGAAAAGTAAGTAGCTTTATGTGAGTAGAGTAATGGAGCATGTAGGAGACCACAAGACTTCAAAATTCAATAATGGAAAAAGCCAAGCTCTCTAGTAAAAATTCAATGTCTCCAGATCTCCTGAAGTATATGAGTTCTGTCAATATAAGAAGTGGTGTCCTCATATCTATAGCAGTATCCATTCATTATTCCAAGACAGTCTGCTGAAGGCTGACCTGACGCACAGTTTAATTGATCTAATGAAAATGCTAATAGAACAGGCCTCTCTTCACACGAGCTTTGGATTTGATTCAAGTAAAGCACTTCAGTTCCCCCCAACATTTTAATTCTTTTCCAGGAACTTATGGATGCTGATTGATTCTTGGTACAGGAGCTGCTCCTAGGATTAGTATGTACAATGTGACCTGTTCTATGCTGCACACCATTAGCAATAATGAGGATAATATATTAATATAAACCATTAACTAAAAGCAAATATTTAATTTCTTCTCACCTCCAATCACTTGATATCATTTAAGGGCCTTCAAATACCTTTTAAGAACTTCCAGAGAAATGTTAATGAAAATTGATAGGCGTATAATCTTAATGTTGTTACTGGGAGTGCAGATATAGAGAACTTTCAGAGGTGGCAGAAGCCCGGTCCTGCTATATAATCAAAAATATGACCCCATGTAGATGTATAGTGACTAGAATTTACGGTGAAATATATAAGCAGACAATGATTCTCCAAGAATATTTATGGGTTTCCTTGAAAATAAAGCATTTTTGCAATTTATCATCATTATAAATGTCCCACCATTTTTTGTAGGCATCTACAGGATATTTTTAATCAAGGCAATGTGCAAATTGGTATCTTCTTTCTTAACATATATTATACTATTGCAGATGGCAGACCACAAAGTACAATCTTTCAGTGACCATCTTGTAGTCTCTGGACCATGTCATCTTTCTCCAAAATATGCTCCATTCAAAGCCAGGTGCAGTTCTCACTCATCTAGGCTAAGAGCCAGATAAAACAGTTTTGCAAAGGTCTACTAAGAGTGTTGCTGGACTTTTTGAGTCTTTTCCAGGCCCCACAAACAATTCATCAAAAGGGCAGATGGGGTTCCATAGAGATAAAGACACTGCTGACTAAAAATATGGATACATTTAGTACAATTCTTCATTTGAAAACAAGTCAAGCAGTAAGTATTATCAAGATTCAAGATGTAAATGCTGCACTGTGGGCTTGTCAAAATGCAAGATAATGGAGATATCTAAACATTTATGGAAGTTCTAGCACCCAAAAAATGTAAACCTGTAAATAAAACAAATAAAGTCGTAACGATTTTAAATAGCAACTGTCGTTTCATTTTTTCATAAATCAATAGTGCAGACAAATATAGGAAACTTCTCTTCTTATCAGGCTCCTCTCTTGCTCCCCTCTCCTCTTCACTAGGTCAGACAGTATATCATGATTCAGCAGGTAGATGTTGCACGGTTGGCCTGTCGGAACACAAGCTGTTGGTGATATCCAAAAGATTAATGGAAGTTCAAGCACCAAAAAAATAAAAATCTGCAAATAAAAAAAAAGATCTGAGCAGGAGCTCTCAATTCATTACTCAGATCTGTCTTCTGTTTAGAAGGGCTGCCTGCTCACTGAAGGATTGTATTACATAGAAGTCTACAGAGGAAGAGGAGGAGGAAAAAGGAGGAGCTGCTAGAGACAGGAAGAGGCAGAGAGACTGAACCTGCTGCTGATTTGTAAATGATTTGCTGCCTTAATTTACTCCTTAATTGCTTAGCTCTGCCATGGTATGTCCTCTATCATTGCTGCTGTTTCTGAGGGTCTGCTACAGAGACTTAAGCAGCAGGATCCCTGCTGCCTAAGTGTGGGCAGACATGGTTCCAGGTAAAATAAAAATGCCAGCTGCAATTCACATAATTGCAAAAATGGTCAACACCTGACTTCCAGTTCGTTGGCACGGGAAAGGAATCACTCCAATGGCAATATAGCAAAAAATCCCAGCGGATGCTCTTCAAAACATCTATTTCTTTAGTTGCTCAATGCAGATACATATTGAGGATGCATATCGGCAATTCCAGCCTTTATCAGCTGATGAAGGCTGGACGGGCCGATACATGTCCTCAATATGTATCTACATTGATGAAATAAAGAAACAGATGTTTTGAAGACAAAGAGCGTCTGCTGGGATTTTTTGCAATTCACATAATGGTGTGAAACAGTGTTATTCCTATGTCCATAGACATCTGCCTACCCGTATTTGCCTTTTAGATTGTTTTTTAACAGACAATACAGAAATAGGGTTTGCTTACAATGTTATCACTTTTACATTTAGAAAGCGTTTGCACCCAAGGAGGTATATAATCGCTCCCATGTTGACAGATTAGGGTGTTTTTTTTCCGTTCTGCATAACGAGAACCAGATGGATCCGTTATGATTCCTATAGACTTGTATTAAGATGGAAAGCAAAACGGAATGCCTCTTAAGGACTTTCATTTTGCATTCCGTCATAATACAAGTCTATGGGCTCCAGAACGGATCCGTCCTGGTTTCCGTTATGCAGGACTGGACTGGAAACCAGGGCGGATCCATTATGCTGCCCATATACAGAATGCCTCTTAAAGGCTTCCATTTTGACTTCCATCTTATGGATTCCGTTATTTTTCGTTATGACCATGTTATAATGGAAAACAAAAATGGAATCCATAATGCTGATGTGAACCCACCCTTATAAAGTCAAGTATGATCACATTTGTTAGATGGGACATCTGTCCTCCATCAATGTGTAAAACATAAGGCAATCATTTTCTTGAACTAAAAACTCTTAGACTTTGGCGAGCTGTATTTCTAACTAATTTTTGTAGCCTTTATTCATCTACCACAGGGACCAAGGTTGCCAACCGTCCAGAAATTTCCGGAGAGTCTGCAAAAATAGGCGACTTTTTTCCTGTGTCCGTGAAAAAAGTAGACCTGTCTGTGATCTTTTTGAGATTGGTACTACTTGAGTAGATCATGTTGGTGGTAATTATCATCATTTTACAGCTCACAGTAAATCATGGTAATGAGTTCTTATCAGTAGATTGAGTTATAGACATGTATCTCTTCTAATGTTTCACATCCATTATGGTTTTCCAATTTGTCCATAAAAATGTTGACTGTCCATGATTTGGGGATATGTTGTTCAAAAAAAGAAAAATTCTGGTGGGCAACACTGGCAGGGACTTACATAGTCACATAGTTTGAAGGAAAAATGACAAGTTCAACCATGTGATGGTGAAGATGGGGATGAAAGGAAAACGGTTGGAGCAGTCCTAGATCTCAGTCCTAGATCTCAAGAGAAGCAGAAAAATCCCTGTCGCAATTAGAAAGGATCAACATCCAACAATGAATTCTGTACATTAACATAAGCAATTTTTTTTTTCTAGGAATATAAGATGTGTTACTGCTATGACCAGCCCTGACACAGCTTCTCTGCTCTGTAAAAATGCCTTGTCACCTCTGCATACTGGACGTATAGTTCTCCAGTCTTGGCTTACAATATTTTCTCTATAGCCATTTTGTACTTACAAAGGTTTACAGTATCATCTTTTACCTCGCACATCTCTTCGCAAGGCCATAAAAAAAATTTCTACAATTTTAACTAAGATTCTACCCAATAGTCTTTTCTTCTTCTTGCAATGAGCTGGACTTTGCACACCGTCTGTGACATGAATGCTGCTGTACAGGGCGCAGCCAGTAGCCACTCCTGTGCATTTTACTAGGCATTAGAACTACAGTACATATGTTTTTCTACAGAGTGATGCTAAGAATTTGCAATGATTTATATGACTACAGCTAGATATGATTGTCTGCACCTTCCAAAGTGATGCCCTGGCAAATTTACAGCTGCAGACAATTATTTATACAAATCAAAATGGCAAAAAGAAGCTGAATTAGGGTACTTTCACACTAGCGTTATTCTTTTCCGGTATTGAGTTACGTCCTAGGGGCTCAATACCGGAAAAGAACTGATTCGTTTTATCCCCATGCATTCTGAATGTAGAGAATTCCATTCAGGATGCATCAGGATGACATTAGGTCAGTCACTGCACGTTTTTTGGACGGAGAAAATACTGCAGCATGTTGCGGTACTATTTCCGTCCAAAATCCCGGAACACTTGCCGGAATGCCGGATCCGGCATTAATTTACATTGAAATGTATTAGTGCCAGATCCGGCATTAAAAATACCCTATTGACGAATTGACAGATCCGTTCTTCCGATCTGCGCATGCGCAGACCTTTAAAAATGTAAAAAATAATAATAATGGATCCGTTTTTCCAGATGACAACTGGAGAGACTGATTCGTTATTGCAATGCATTT
Source organism: Bufotes viridis (assembly GCA_033119425.1). Lineage (NCBI taxonomy): Eukaryota > Metazoa > Chordata > Amphibia > Anura > Bufonidae > Bufotes > Bufotes viridis. Next base: position 40,095,408 of record CM065591.1, on the reverse strand, counting down.
GTGAGACGGATCCGCATCCGGATCTGTCTACAAATGCTGACCGTTTGCATACAGCGACGGAACTGCCTACCGGATCCTCACAACGCAAGTGTGAAAGTACCCTTAGGGTACTCCCACGCTTAAAGGGGACCTGTAACTATTCCTAACTTGTTTGTTTTAGCAACTTGTTGCATTGCCTTTGTAATAATAGTTCTGGAATATTTATTTTTATCTAAATAGTCTATGTGGTTCTGTTCCTGTATTACTCCTGCTAGAAGTTCTAAATTAATTACTTTCAGTGAAGGTCCAGATTGGTGTTACAGGTCCATCTGGACTTTCATGGCCTACTTTTTCAGACTTTTTTTTGTAAAGAGAAGTCTATGGGAATATGCTTAAAAATAGCACACCAAGAGCAAGTTACAACTTGGCAAAAAAAGACAAGGAGCAAAAAAAAGCCATGAAACTGTCATAAAGCTACACTACAAAAACAGTCTTCCTATTGGCCAACATGTAACATCTGGCCCTGGTGCTTTCTGCAGAAAAAAAAACAAAGTGTTTTTTCTAAAAATATATAGTGATGGGATAGGGGATACAAGAGCCCTATGATATTAACTAGTGATGAGCGAAGTTATTACAAATTCGATTTGGCTGCTTCGCTGAATTTTACAAAGAAATTTGATTTGCCATGGGCACAATGACAGGGAATGGTGATCGTGCAGTGCCCCCCCCCCCCCTCCCCATCATTGAACCCCTCAGATGCCGCGTTCATTGTTGATCGTGGCATCTGAGATCAAAATTAAGACTTTTCAAGGGTTAATCCGGTTAATAAATAAAAAAAACATGCCTCATCATTTTGCTCACGGAAAGGCCAATGTGGCCATCTTGATTGCAGACACCGCACAAAAACTTGCGCAACGTCAATAGTGCCCGGCCTGCGTGGTGACATCACACTTCACCCCGCGCGAGATTTCACTCAGTATCTTCAATTGAGATGGCCTCTCCACGAGCAAATGGATCAGGTGAATATGTATTTTTTTGCCGCCATTTCAGAAAAAATTGATTCGTTGCCACGAAGCGCAAGGAAATTTTTCTTCGCGGCAAATACCATTTTTTCTGAAATTTGCATCGAAGTCAATTCGTTTGCCTTTAATTCGCTCAACGCTCATTCCTTCCGGGATTCACATCCCCACCTATCCCTTGGTTGAACTTGATGGACTTCTGTCTTTTTTCCACCGTATTAACTCTGTAAGTATGTACTGGTATGTAAGGCTAATAATACCGTATAGGCTAGGAGCCGGGGGAATGTCTGATGAATCTCTTTTTGAAAGTGGATAGAAAACATGTAACCACTCCCTTGGGCTTTTTTTTCCTAATATCTCATGATGAAAAAATGGATTTTAAAAACTTCAAAAGGTCCATACGTTACTTTCTGCTCATCTTTTATAGATTTTTTTTATTCTGCATCTTTCCTAGTCTTGGACTAAGACGTCACTTAACAATTGCACCCGGCTTTTGTCTTGCTCCGAGCAGAGCGCCAAATTGATAATGTGGGAAATTCACCACTACTTAAGCTGTGAATGTGATCTTAATGAATAAACTTTCTTTGGATACTACCGCACATATCTGTCATTCTTTCGAAAAAAAAATAAAGTGATTCTAACCATGAAAAGAGATTACTTTTTTTTTTTGCTTTGGATCAGTATGAATACAGAGTCTATATGCAATGTCTATGTAGTAGATAACCCTCACCGTAATCATTCATCCTTTTATCTTCCTCTTACGGAAATAATGATACTTGACTAAACTGTACAGCTCGCTCCCAAAAGTGAAGAACTGTAAATCCAGGGTCTTTAACCAGTGAATGTTGCTCTCCTGCCCCCTGCTGGACATATGCGGTATCAAAGACTTCTGAATAACACGCATTCAATCACTATTTAAGGAGTTAATGTTTGCAAATATTTAGTCATTTTAATTGGAGTGCTGTCGAATCCTTTCTGTGTCTTAGTCTATGTGCTGTTATCATAATTTAGTACAGTATAAACTCAAGACGTTTCAATGGTTTCAGGTTTCGTTCAAGCTGACAAGATTCCAGCATATTGAGCACAGCCTTTGGGTTCTGAGAGTATATACAACCTGCTTTTCTGCAGCTATTGCAAAGTGTCAGACTCTGCAGGGACACACCCTCAACTGGTAACACCCATCTGGACCTTTATTGCAAACTGCTAATCATTCATGAGTTCTAGCAGGAATAATAAAGGAATGGCACAACCTAGTGTCATAAGAATTGGAAAGTAAGTAGTTACTAAACAGACATATCAGGAGAGTTTACAAGTCCGCATTATGTAATTTTGTTCATTAAATCCAAGGGGACCTATTGCATTTGTTTTTATTATCCAACGTGCTTTCAAAGACTGCCGCCATTTAAGGGTACTTTCACACTTGCGTTATTCTTTTCCGGCATAGAGTTCCGTCAAAAGGGCTCGATGCCGGAAAAGAACTGACCAGGCATCTCCCCATGCAATCTGAATGGATAGAAATCCGTTCAGTTTGCATCAGTATGCCTTCCGTTCAGTCACTGTCAGGCGTTTTGGCCGGACATAATACCGCAGCATGCTGCGGTATTATGTCCGGCCAAAATGCCTGATCAGTCGCCGGCATTAATTTACATTGACTTGTATTAGTGCCGGATCCGGCATTGCGAAACAACTGAAGGACGGATCCGTCAATTCCGGTCTGCGCATGCGCAGACTGGGAAAACTGTGAAAAAGAGTGCAGAACGGATCCGTCCATCCGCATGACAAGCGGAGGGACGGATCCGTTCTTGCATCGCATTTGTAGACGGATCCGCACCCGGATCCATCTACAAATGCTGTCAGTTGTCACACTGATCGGCGGATCTTACGACGGAACTGCCTGCCGGATCACACGAACGCAAGTGTGAAAGTACCCTAAAAACCCTTTCAATCCCTGCAAAGCAATGCATTGGGATCTACAGGGCGAAATTCACAGAAGTGCTGTAACCTTAGGGCAGTGATGGGGAACCTTTTACAGACCGAGTGTTAAAACTGCAGCCCAAAACCCACTTCGCAAAGTGCCAACACGGCAATGTAACCTGAACACCACTATAGTATCTCCTCCATGTAGTTTATCATTTAGCTATAATAGCCTGCCTACTAGTGATGAGCGGCATAGGCAATATTCGATTTCACAATATTTTGCAAATTTTTGGCCAAATATTCGCCATAAATTTGCAAATTCGACAATCCATGATCTCCAGTCATTATTTACTTGATTGCGAAAATCGGCAATGTAATACATTTGCGATAAAAATTCGCAATTAGATTATTTGCGATCAACACTATTCGCAAATATGAATATATAGCACTATATTCAAAATGTGCAAATTCTCGAAGTGGCGATTATCGCAATGAAAATTTGCGATTCGAATATTCACGCACAACACTACTGCCTACATTCAATGTGCTGCTTGTTCTGTTCATAGTGCGCCCTGCGCTGATGAATCACAGGAAAAGTTTAAGGCATAATGATACACCATTGACTTTTTCCTGGGTGTGGGTGCCCACAGAGAGAGCTCTGGGTGCCGCCTTTGGCACCCGTGCCATAGGTTCGTCACCACAACCTTAGGCCATCCCTCCCCAGTTTCCAATGAACCTATAGGCTCCCTGAGATGCTTGAATAAGGGACATATCATCCTCCCAATATAATAAAAAGCAGAGAGACAAAACTATCCGCCTAACGAAGCGGAGCCAAACGGATCCATCCTGACACACAATCTAAGTCAATGGGGACAGATCCGTTTTCTCTGACACAATCTGGCAAAATACAAAACAGATCCGTCCCCCATTGACTTTCAAGACGGAACCGTCATGGCTATAGAAGACATAATACACCCTGATACGTTCATGACGGACGCATGCGGCTGTATTATTGTAACAGAAGTGTTTTTGCAGATCCATGACGCATCCGCAAAAAACGCTAGGGGAAAAGTAGCCTTACAGATTATGAAATCTGCTTATGAAAAGACATACAGCTGAAGTTTGGAGGAGGTGCAGGTATATTCTACATAGGCGGGGGCAGGAGGCTGTAGATTGCACCTACTTGAGGACAGCAGAAAAAGAGCTCAGGAACTGGTGGATCTGCAGCTGAAAAGATGAAAAGGAGAGCATTGTGTAAGTCCACGTTCACTCATTCAGTGTCTGATCAGTGATTTCCATCAGTGATTGTGAGCCAAAACCAGGAGTGGAGGCTCCACTGAAATAAGGTATAATGGAAGGATATTCACCTGTTCTGTGTTTTTGACCAGCACCTGGTTTTGGCTAACAATAACTGATGGAAATCACTGACCAAACACTGACCGTGGGAAATCAGACTAAAGACCCCTTTACACGAATAGATAATAGTTTTAAAAAAGAATCATAGAATTGAGTGAAATTGATCAATTATCGAGTACCTGTAAAAGCATTGAACGAGTAAAGGACAAACACCAATCGTTTAGTTTCCATCGCTGATGTAGACGCGGTCCAGGATTCCATAAGTGTAAATGGGTATCATTACCAGCACTGACGATTGGGTGTAGCATCGTTACGCTTCTCATGTCATGTTAATTACTCCTCGACTGAAGACAAAATGGAGGTTGCATACAGGAGGGAGGGCCGTCTTTGGTGGTCTTCAAACACCTTTTTTACCACTCCCTTTTCATACCTTCAAGGGTATAACACAGTCCCTTATTTTTAATACCACCCAGTTAATTATCTTTTAGTATAAATGCAACTGTTTGCTCGACAAACAATCTATTACATGATTGCACTTGGTGGAATCCACTGTTTACATCAGGCATCCTCAAACTGCGGCCCTCCAGCTGTTGCAAAACTACAACTCCCAGCACGCCCGAACAGCCTACAGGTATCAGCCTACAGCAGGGCATTCTGGGAGTTGTCGTTTTACAACATCTGGAGGGCCGCAGTTTGAGGATGCCTGGTTTACATCTTTAAAGGGTAAACCTACATATTACAAAGGTCAAAAACCATTATAGTATAAAGTGTCCTGTGATGGACCTATAGCTGGCTACTAAAAGATAAAACAAACCAAAAAAATCTAGTTATACAAACAAAACAATACTGGTAGATTGCAAGAAACAACAATCATTTTTATTACATACACAAACATATTAAAATTACATGTGATATATGTGGTCATTTAATAAAAAATATTATTTATTGCAATCTGTTAGTATTGTTTTGTTTCTTAGTATTACTACAGTCATTCTTTTTGTTTGCTTAATCCTGTAGAGGGGCCTTAAAGGGGTTGTCCAGCCATATATACTGATGACCTATCATCAGGTCATTAACCACCTCAGGACCGCCTAACGCACGGATGCGTCCGGCCGGCGGTCCTGTTGCTCTGGCTGGACGCATCCGTGCGTCATCTCGCGAGACGCACAGTGGCGCGCGTCTCGGCAGTTATACTGCAGCCTGGCTGGCTGTAGATGCTAAATAAAAAGCATCAGACAGGTATATCAGACGCTGTTTTCTTAACAGCGTCTGATATACCTGCTACCTGGTCCTCTGGTGGTCCCATTTGCTGGGATTGACCACCAGAGGACCAGGTAGCTATGTAAAGTAGCACCAAGCACCACACTACACTACCCCCTTCCCCCCCCCGATCACTTATTAACCCCTTGTTAACCCCTTGATCACCCCATATAGATTTCCTGATCACCCCCCTGTCATTGATTACACCCCTGTAAGGCTCCATTCAGACGTCCATATGTGTTTTGCGGATCCGTGAATCCACGCATCCGCGGATCGGCAAAATACGGACACCGGCAATGTGCTTTCCGCATTTTGCAGATCCACACATTGCCAGAACTATATAGAAAATGCCTTTTCTTGTCCGCAATTGCGGACAAGAATAGGACATGTTCTATATTTTTGCAGAACGGAAGTGCAGACCCAGAAGTGCGGATCCGCAATTCTGGATCCGAGCGGGACAAAGTCTGTCCCCATAGAAATTAATGGGTCCGCAATTCCATTCCGCAAACAGAATTGCGGACGTGTGAATGGGGCATAAGGGTCCCTTATCACCGCCAGTTAGTTAGCTACTTGTTAGTTAATTAGCGCCCAGCCCACCGCACCGCAGTCACTGATTTTGGCAGAGATTTTTTCATCCACATTGATCGATGCGAATGAAGCAATCTGTGCCGTTCATTTTATTTATTTTTTTCTCATTACCCGTGTGCTCAATATAAGGAGAATCGCAGAAACTCCTAATGCTGGCCATACGTGTAATGATTGTGGAGACCCTCAAATGCCAGGGCAGAACAAACACCCCACATGTGACCCCATTTTAGAAAGAAGACACCTCAAGGTATTCCGTGAGGGGTATGGTGAGTTCATGTAAAATTTTATTTTTTGTCACAAGTTAGTGGAATATGAGACTTTGTAAAAAAAAATATATATATATATCAATTTCCGCTAACTTGTGCACAAATTTTTTTTTTTCTGTGAACTCGCCATGCCCCTCACGGAATACCTTGGGGTGTCTTCTTTACAAAATAGGGTCACATGTGGGGTATTTATACTGCCCTAGCATTTTAGGGGTCCTAAAGAGTGAGAATCCAAATGCGTAAAAATGCCCTGTGAAATCCTAAAGGTACTCATGGGAATTTGGGCCCCTTTGCGCATCTTGGCTGCTAAAAAGTGGCACATACTTTGTGTGAGAAATTTTTAATTTTTTTTATACAAAGTTGTCAATTTACAGAGATATTTCTCTCACCCAGCATGGGTATATGTAAAAATACACTCCAAAACACATTGCCCTACTTCTCCTGAGTACGGCAATACCACATGAGTGACACTTTTTTGCAGCCTGGGTGCGCAAAGGGGCCCAAATTCCAATGAGTACCTTTAGGCCCCTTTCACACGGGCGAGTTTTCCGCGCGGGTGCAATGCGTGAGGAGGACGCATTGCACCCGCACTGAATCGGACCCATTCATTTCTATGGGGCTGTGCACATGAGCGGTGATTTTCACGCATCACTTCTGCGTTGCGTGAAAATCGCAGCATGTTCTATATTCTGCGTTTTTCACGCAACGCAGGCCCCATAGAAGTGAATGGGGATGCGGGAAAATCGCAAGCATCCGCAAGCAAGTGCGGATGCGTTGCGATTTTCCCGCATTGTTGCTTAGCAACGGGACCCAATCTCTATTATTTCCCCTTATAACATGGTTATAAGGGAAATAATAGCATTCTTAATAAAGAATGCATTATTAAATGATGAGGAAGGGGTTAAAAATAATAAAAGTTAACTTACCTTAGCCACTTGATCGCGTGAGTCGCGATCTGTCCTCTCTTTCCCTGCAGCATCGATGATCTAAAGGACCTGTGATGACGTCACATCACATGGCCCAATCACCTGCTCCATCACTATGGTGATGGAGCATGTGATGGTCCATGTGACCATGTGACATCATCCAAGGTCCATAATCACTATTCTCAGGCTGTGGATAGTGCTTAAGGACCTTGGATGATGTCACGTGGTCACATGGACCAATCACATGCTCCATCACCATAGTGATGGAGCAGTGATTGGGCCATGTGATGCTGTGACATCATCACAGGTCCTTTACATCTTTCAAGCTAACGGAGAGGAGGCCGGGCTTCGCGATCAAATGGAACAGGTAAGTAATTATTAGTTTATTATTTTTAACCCATTCTGCACCGGGTTCAACATTAGGGAGATGGCCAAGGGTATTATTTTACATTATAACTATGTTATAATGTGAAATAATACCAGCGGGACAATTTCTGACCCAAACATGCACTTCTGTGAAGAAGTGCAGGTTCGGGTCTGGGTACCAAAAGTGCCGATTTTTCTCCCGCGCGTGCAAAACGCATGACAGCGCTTTGCACTCGCAGGGAAAAATCGCGGCGATTCCCGCAACGCACCCGCACTGTTTGACGGAGTGCACCCGCAACGCCCGTCTGAAAGAGGCCTTACACTCAGTTCACACTTTCGCGTAAAACGCCGCGTTCGAACGCGCAAAAAAACGCACAACAGTACAGGAACCATGTATTCCAATGGGGGTGGTTCACACTTGCGCGTTTTTATGCGCGTTCGAACGTGCCTAAAAACGTCCGACGCATAAGCAAGTATGTTCGCGTTAATTCGGGCGTTTTTCGAGCGTTAGGTGCCAATATACTTCAATGGGAAACGCGATACGCGTGTTGTTCGGGCGTTTGTGCAGCGTAAAACGCGCCTATGGACGCGCGTTTTTCAAAGTTTGCAACATGCTGGATCAGCCACCATGGAATTTCACACCTCTAAAGCACTCAGATTGGCCAAACTATATATAGCGAGGGCTGTTTGGTCATTGGCCAACTATGCAGTCAATCACATAAACGCGCGTCAAACGCGCCTACACTATTTACCAAAACGCTTGAAAAAAACGCGCGTTAACGCCCGTCTTGAACGCTCAGAAAACGCTAGGCTTCAAAACGCTCAGGTCTGAACCCAGTGTTAGGTTTTAAATGGCTGCTCACAATTTAGCCCCACCCAAAATGCCAGAACAGTACAAACACCCCAGAAATGACCCCATTTTGGAAAGAAGACACCCCAAGGTATTTGCTGAGGGGCATAGTGAGTCCATGAAAAATTGAACTTTTTGTCAAAAGTTAGCGGAAAGGGAGACTTTGTGAGAATATACAATAAAAAATCAATTTCTGCTAACTTGTGCCAAAAAAAAATCTTCTATGAACTCGCCATGCCCCTCACGGAATACCTTGGGGTGTCTTCTTTACAAAATAGGGTCACATGTGGGGTATTTATACTGCCCTGGCATTTTAGGGGTCCTAAAGAGTGAGAATCCAAATGCGTAAAAATGCCCTGTGAAATCCTAAAGGTACTCATGGGAATTTGGGCCCCTTTGCGCATCTTGGCTGCTAAAAAGTGGCACATACTTTGTGTGAGAAATTTTTAATTTTTTTTATACAAAGTTGTCAATTTACAGAGATATTTCTCTCACCCAGCATGGGTATATGTAAAAATACACTCCAAAACACATTGCCCTACTTCTCCTGAGTACGGCGATACCACATGAGTGACACTTTTTTTGCAGCCTGGGTGCGCAAAGGGGCCCAAATTCCAACGAGTACCTTTAGGTTTTACATGGCTGCTCACAATTTAGCCCCGCCCACAATGCCAGAACAGTAAACACACCCCACAAATGACCCCATTTCGGAAAGTAGATACCCCAAGGTATTCACTGAGGGGCATAGTGAGTCCATGGGAGATTTTTATTTATTTTTGCCAGAAGTTAGCAGAAATGGAAACTTTATTATTTTATTTTTTTCCTCAGAAAGTGTCATTTTCCGCTAACTTGTGAAAAAAAATGAAATGATACATGAACTCACCATGCCCCTCCGCGAATACTTTGGGGTGTCTTCTTTCTAAAATGGTGTCATTTGGGGGGTATTTATACTATCCTGGCATTCTACACCTGAAGAAACATGACAGGTGCTCAGAAAGTCAGAGCTGCTTCAAAATGCCGAAATTCACTGTTTTGCACCATAGAGTGTAAACGGTATAACTTTTACCCAAACCAATAAATATACACTTATTGGATTTTTTTATCAAAGACATGTAGAACAATACATTTTGCAAAAAATTTATATAGAAATGTAGCAAAAAAAGTAAAAATGTCAGCAGCAATGAAATACCACCAAATGAAAGCTCTATTAGTGAGAAGAAAAGGAGGTAAAATTCATTTGGGTGGTAAGTTGTATGACGGAGCAATAAACGGTGAAAGTAGTGTACTGCAGAATTGTAAAAAGTGGCTTGGTCATTAAGGGTGTTTAAGCTAGGGGGGCTGAATTGGTTAATAGAGATGAGCGAAGCTTTGAAAAACTTTGATTCGGCAACTTCGCCAAAGTTCACCAAGAAATTCAATTTGTTCCGAATTAGGTTGTCACAAATCACTATAAATCAGGTATATTCACTCTGCTGGGGCGGCTGTATGGAGTGGCCATGCTGCAGGTGCAAGCGCAACTTTCTCGTTTTTACACTACGTGTGGTCTCCTATGGATCGACGGCATATAGTGTAATTACAAGCACTCACTCCATTCACTTGAATGGAACGAGTATTTGTATTACACTACAATTCTGAGAAGTGCAGAGTAATGAACAGGAAGCGGCGTGTGCATGGAGTGCCGCCTCCTCTTCAAACCGCTGATTGGCGAGGGTGTTGGGTATCGAACCCGTGCCAATCTGATATTGATGACCTATCCTGACGATAGGGCATCAATATATAGCTGGACAACCCTTTTAAGTGTTCTTTCAGTGGTTTTCAAGAACATCTGGTAGGAGATGTCCTGGATGACATATCGAGGACAAAAAACAGGCACACAGACCAAACACAGATCCATCTTGGACGTCTTCACGGATAAACCACTGACCTTCTCGTTACGAAGTGTTCTGTTCGTTCCCCAGTTAATGGCATTTTATTTTTTTCTGGAGGGTCAACTTAATAGGTCTTCCCCATTCAGTTTATACTCTGGAAACGTGAGGTTTTTTTCCGGTCTGTCGGAGAAGTGAAATCATTATTCCGGGGTAAATCATCAGTGCTAAGTGCACTTTTCTGCAGTCAATGTGGACATGTAGGGCTGCCCGGCAGGAGCTACCACATTGATTGGGCAACCTGATGGTTTAATTCTATCTGCAGTGAATAGAATATGTCATGAAGGCAATATCTTGCTTGTTATTCAAGCCTATAAATGTGAGAGCCTCCCAGGGAGGATAATCAGTTACCTTTCTACTGTATTTTCTGCACTACCCACCAGCTAGAAGTAGACGCATGGAGAGATAAGGAATGTGGATGAACAGAAGCTTTACATAAGTCCCACTGCTCCTCTCTCATAGTAAAGCATTAGGAATCAGTGAGATTAAGTTTAAGACCCCAGATATTTTGTTATGAGTAAACAGTGTTTGTGGTGACGTCCTTGCCGGTCTGTGGCTCTGGTGTGATTTTATCCATCTATTCTGCATAATCTTTTCGGTGGCGTTCTCCCTCTTTGTAACCCATGTTTTATATTATCTTCTCGATCACATGTCCTTGTGATTTAGGTCATAGGACAGACAGATCATTTTTATCATCATTGCATTTTAATCCTATTTTTACTTTCATAAAGAGCAATTTCAGACGGCTCCTATACACTGCAGCCATAAATGTTGAAAGATTTTCTGCCCAAAACGAGCGGCAGTCAACCATATAGCAGGTCAATTTCGCATGCTGTATGATTCACATGCATTCCAGCACGGAGGGTACTGATTATCCTGATTTACTGTACCGAGGGCCGCGCTCATAGACTGCTCATGTGAGCAGCACCTTCATTCAAACTACCTGAGTTTGTTAATTAGTTTGTTTTTTCAATGTTTTCGGTGCCATTTTTAAGCAGTGTTTTTTCCACACTTTTTTTTTATGTGTCCAGATGTGATTTTAAAGTCTATAGTAAATTATGAAATTCACTAAAGACAAAGGGTTTTGCATGGTGCTTTGGGGAATTTGTAGCTATTTTTCCCTTAATAATCTCTATTGGAGTTGTAAAATGAAGAAAAAAAAAAAACACTTCTTTTAAATATTCACTGCAAAAAAAAAACACATGAAAAACACATGAAAAAACACATGGTGAGATTTATCAAGACTGGCATTTCTAATAGCAGAGTAAGGTGGCATGAGATGCCTTAAAATGATTTAGACACGCACACTACAATAATTCTGACACAAGCCTGTGCCCTAATCTAAAAACTATGCTCGGATCTGTCATTGGTTTCAAGTATTACCTGCTTGAGAAAATTGGCATAAAAAATGGTGAGTCAGGACGCTCAGACCCAGCCCCTCCGTCCGATGCACCATCCACTAAAAAAAGTCCCTTGTGTACCGGCCTGAAGCAGGGGTACTTTGTAGTATGGATCTTTGTGGATATTTACTCCTATTGCTACTACGCAAAGGTATGAACTCACTATTTTAGTGCACTTGGAAAGGTTAAATTGCGTTATGATTTATGCCATTGTTGCGCTTGTGCTATGATTTATGCTTTCTATTGTTTATTGTAATATATCTTGTTCATTTGCACTGTTATTGCACGATATCTACACTGTGGAAAGGGTTAATGCACAGCCAGCTAATAGTGAGAGACTTTGGGTCTTTCTATCTATGCACTGAGAAGTTAGAAATCTTCCAGATACTAAAAGGGACTATGCAAAGTTTAGTCCTTTTGACTGCCTTGTTTAGCTCTGTTGTTTACGTTATTCCCATAGACCCATTGAAATTCTATACAATGCAATGACATACTGAAATTGCAACATTATTTCTGTTTAGGCTGTGCTTCTCCACTTCACCCCTCCCACTGGAGATTCTAACTCATTTACAGTTACATAAGACGAGCAGTTAGAGTCCGTAGTTGTCTGCAGACAGGAACGAGTATTAAGTAGAAGAGATGCTACCAGACTGCATGAGTGATCAGAAGAAGAAGCTGAGATGTGGATACTCTGCCACAGACCCAGAATCACCTTTGATCAGAGGGCTAACTGAATGACTGAGCCACAGACACTGGGCCATGAGCCCTTCTGCCCATGGTAGAAGCCTTCTGAGAAAGAGAGGGACAGCTAGCTCAGGCCTTAACTCAGCACTTCTTCTGCCAGGGAGGAGACTGAAGAAGCCAGCTCAGTGCACTGCCTGTATTTTATTGCACTTGAGTTCCTCCAGTAAAACAAATTACACTGGTTTACTGCAAACCCTGACTCTCTGGACTTATTTCCCATTGGGGTGCAACATGTCTAGAAGCAAAAAACATGCTTTGATATAAGTCTCTAGTTTAAAGTCTCAATATCTTGAGCTTCTACAAGAATAACACAGGCTGAGTGACAACCACTAATTATTCCTCCATTTTTCCTCCTGGAACTGTATAAATAAATTGATAACTATGCTTTACTATTCCCTTTTGTTTGGGGAGTAGCTCTGCACACTCTGACATAGCTTGTATGGATACTCCCTTTAACAAGTGAATTGTGATACCCAGTTGTCAATTTAGTTATACATTTTCAGGAGGAATAACAGAAGGTTAGTACAATACAGAGTTTTAGGAAAATATCTTCTATCTTTGTGGGAAATTCAAATCTTTATTAAAATGCATAGATCAGGAACGTGGACAGCCTCTTTGGGCACTGTCATGGCAGCTATTAGTGGATATCATTCAGCCTCTGTTACTCTTGCAGGAGCCTAAAATGTTGAAAGCCTTCCCACAAGAAGATCAATCAATAGACCCCAAAGCAAGCAAAGTGATTTCAGAGGGGAACATATGCAATACTCAAGATAGGGTATCTGCAATTGTTTGGTAATGTTCTGCATTTAATGATATGTAAAATGCTGCTATATTATATAACACACTCAGAATGTTCTAGCATGGGTCAGGCACGGCCAGAGTTAATTATTCTGTGCCAGATACCTCTAGAGCTCAGGGTGGGGGCTGGCCCTACCCCTTGGCTTTAGTAAAAAATGTGAGGGTTCTAGGAGTAGGCAGTGTGTGAGGATAAGCCTGGAGAAAAGAGGGAGCTGACTGCAGGCGCTCCTTTACCCAAGTATTCAGCTAGAAGCTTCCAGAGACTAACAGTTCCCCATGTGTCCTCTGCAGCTTCTAAAGAGAGAGAGAGAAAAGATTAAGGATAATTTTATGACTACAATGTAGGAGTCAGCAAGGGGTCCAGTATAAAGCAGTACAGACTTTGCTGCTGCAAGTTAATACACACGATGAACCCCAGATTTGTGGACTCAAGGGCGACAAAGTTTTAGTCAGCAAGGTGATCAGCATACAGAAATTCTAGTACTAGAGAGTGTAGCAAGAGAAAGAGTCGTCTGAGGGCCATTATTTCCAACTACTTGCTGAACTCATGCTTGGACATCTGTGTGGAGTTTGTGCTGTGTGCAAATAATTGTTGGATGTACTACAATTCCTATTTGCACAGTAAACAGAGACTTTTGTTAAGTTCAATCTGACCTGGTTACAGACTCTCCTAACACCACATGTTGGCCATTGCAGTACTGTCTTTCACCCACTTGGACATTAACATCAATGGCACCCCCAAACTACCATTAGACAGAGAGCCCACAACTACAGGTGCAGCATCCTGCGCCTAGAAGTCACGTCTACTGCAAAGTGCAAAAGTATATTGTCATCGTGTCAGGTATGGATTCACTGTGTATTTCTTCAAACACATGATCTCCCAGCCACCACTAGATGGGGTTGGTGTCACCCTCTATATGAGGAGAGGAGTGAGTAAGCACAGTCAGTAAGAAAGTGAGTGAAAGTAATCTAATCCAGTCTAAACCAGTCCAGTCAGAGACAGCGCAGTGTTAGAGCAAGCACAGAGATTTGACGCTGACACCCTAGCCCCCTGGACTGAGGTACCAGTTAGAGAAAGGCCTAAAGGAGAAAGGAGCAACAACTAAAAGCAGTCCAGATGCAATAGAGAGCTGTAGTAAAAGTCCAGTAGAGGTAACTTGTCTAAAAGCACTTATAGACTCTTATAGACTCTACGGCATCTGTGCTCAGGAGTTGCCTCCAGTGCCTGAGCACACCAAATTACAGTTTGGACCACTTGTGAGAATCTCCTCATCCCAAGGTGGATCCTGTGGAAATGTACTGTACAGCTACATGTTCAAAGAATGGAGCAGAGGAGTTTGTCTGCCGTTAGGGAGAACTGCCCTGTTGGTTGCCAGAAGTAAAGTCTACATGGGCCTGGATGCTTATGTGCACAATTCACTCAGAAAAGTGCAGGATAAGGAAGATTGCCTAAAACATCTAAAGAGACACTGGTTTGGCCTATGTTTATCTGTAGATCTGTGAGACCTGTACCATCCGAGGAGACTGTATTTCTGTGTAACATCAGCCGGTCCATAACAAGTAAGACCCATTCTGAACTGTCTGCATCTGTAGCTTCAGCAAAGAATTGTTTGCTGTTAACTTGGGAGTAATTTATTATCCAGAAATATGTCTATATAAGGCGTACTTCAGGCGCAGATTGCGGCGCAAAGGTTATTTTCGCTGCAATCTGCAACTTTTGCCGACTCACGTAACGTCAAAAAAGTGCGTGTGGCGTGGACATCGGCCCGTCTCAATAATAATCTTTTACGCCTGTTTTAAGAGTAGATATTACGCCTTGCACTGTAAAATGTCACCATCAAGGGCACCTCGACTTCTATCACAGCGCACAGTCCAAGGGAGCTTCAGGAAACCGTGAGTACGACTACTGCACCTATCTGACCACCCACACTCATGCACACCCCTGCGGACTGGTTGCTGTACAGGAAAGTGCCCCAAGGGAACATAGGGTGCCCCTCCTTGACTGCATGATCCAAGGGAGCTATGGAATCTCATCAGGGCCACTACCACTCCAATCCGCTGCACCAGCTCCTCAGGGGCTCGCTGCAAATTCTTCTAATATACATGTAATATTTTGCACTAATGGCACATATGGTGCTATCATATCTTTGGCAGCTGCCCCGGACAGTTGTTAGTTTAGGTAAGTCTGTTAGAGCCAAGAACTGTATTATGTGTCTTGCTTTACATCCGAGTTCAAGCATCCATCCATCATTCAAGCGCTTTAACAAAGTTGAGATCGGACTTAAACCAGCATTTTACAGCCACTCCGCTAACTTTTAGTACTGGGGTTGCAATCTGTGTCCGATATAGTTTATTAGAGTATAACTTGTTTCTTCCATTTTAACCTCATTCCTGTCATTAAAAGTAAGTCTTTATATAGGCTTCAGATAGATTAAATTGCTACAGTGGTACATGGAAGTCATCTAGACGGTCTGCCGACAGAGGTCATGTACTCGCCGCAATCCTCCCTCCTCAGCATCTCTGAGAAATAGAATCAAAAATGGAATTGTCCTACATGGTTCTGTTGGTCAGAACAGAAAACACGGAAACTAGTGCTTTAAGTAAAAAGCAAATCTATACATCTGCAATTTCCAACCTATTTCCCTCATGCAGAAAATGGTGGGAGTTATAGTTTTGCAACATCTAGAAAGCTGTAGACTGTAATAGATGAAAACAAAACAAAGTGGGGCAGATTTTTGCGCCAAAACACTGGCATGCATGCTTTGCATCACATTTGCCAACTGTTGTACACTCTTTTCTAAGCATTTGGGGGGTCATTTGAATTTAAGACCGTGATTTTAGATGCCGGTCTTAATATCCCCTATAGCTGGCGGTGGATCCCCTGGAGTTATGCAGAGGCGCCGGACTAAACATAAGCCAGCTTTCTTGTTGTTGTACATTTAGACCATTTGATATGCCTAAAACAGGAGCAGAAAATGATGAATGAGAAGGACCTGCCAGCCCAGTCCCCTTCCCTGCCCACTTTTTTAGACCTGGCATGAGCGGGGAAAAGTCCCAGACTGCTGCACAAATAGACTTTGTGCCGCAATCTGCCCCAGAAATTCACCCTTTATGCTTCTTCCGATAAGGGAGCATAGCTTGATAGGAAAGGGAGGCAGCTTAGTAGGAAAAGAAGCATTTCTGTTCTCCAAAAATTGTGCCACTTTTCTGGACTGATTTTTTGGCGCAGACACATTGGTAAATCTTGGACTTTGATCACTTGGCTGCTGTGATGACATACCCATCTACTCACTTGATCGCTACATTCGATTCCTAGCCTCAGACCCATTAGGGTCAAAATACTACATTCATGTTCATGTGAGGTGTTCTGCTGAGTGTGAATAGGTGGAAAAGTGAAGGAGTGAGTGACCAGGAACCCATGGTAAGGGAGCCGGGGATGGTACCAAAGTAAAAAAAAAAAGATTTAAAAAAAACTCACTTTTCACGATTGCTCCATTGCTCGAGTGACAAGCTAGATGGGGGATCCATATCTTTTTTTTACAGTTGCTGCATCCACATACCACCTGTTTTTCCATGGCATCTTATGATGGCTAACCTCCAGCACTCCAGCTGTGGTAAAACTACGATGTACATTTGCTTGGCTGTTCTCAGAATTTCAAAGAAATGAATGGAGCATGCTGGGAGTAGTAGTTTCACCATAGCTGGAGTGCCAGAGGTTAGGGTGGGTTCGCATTGGCGTTACAGAATTTCGTTATAGGTTCCATTATAACAGAGTTTATAACGGAATTTTAGGACGGAATGCTAAACGGAAGCCTTTAACCACTTCAGCCCCCCTAGCTTAAACACCCTTAATGACCAGGCCACTTTTTACAATTCTGCACTACACTATTTTCACCGTTTATTGCTCCGTCATACAACTTACCACCCAAATGAATTTTACCTCCTTTTCTTCTCACTAATAGAGCTTTTATTTGGTGGTATTTCATTGCTGCTGACATTTTTACTTTTTTTGCTATTAATCAAAAATGACCGAAATTTTTGCAAAAAAATGACATTTTTCAGTTTCTGTTGTAATTTTTTTTTTTAAAACTACATTTCTATATAAATTTTTCGCAAAATTTATTGTTCTACATGTCTTTGATAAAAAAAAATCCAATAAGTGTATATTTATTGGTTTGGGTAAAAGTTATAGCGTTTACAAACTATGGTGCAAAAAAGTGAATTTCGGCATTTTGAAGCAGCTCTGACTTTCTGAGCGCCTGTCATGTTTCTTCAGGTGCTAGAATGTCAGAAAAGTATAAATACCCCCCAAATGACACCATTTTAGAAAGAAGACACCCCAAAGTATTCACGGAGGGGCTTGGTGACTTCATGTATCATTTCATTTTTTTTCACAAGTTAGCGGAAAATGACACTTTCTGAGAAAAAAAAAAAAAAAAAGTTTCAATTTCTGCTAACTTCTGGCAAAAAAAAAATAAAAATCTCAGACGGACTCACTATGCCCCTCAGTGAAGACCTTGGGGTGTCTACTTTCCGAAATGGGGTCATTTGTGGGGTGTGTTTACTGTTCTGGCATTTTGGGCGGGGCTAAATTGTGAGCCGCCATGTAAAAGCTAAAGGTACTCGTTGGAATTTGGACCCTTTGCGACCCAGGCTGCAAAAAAGTGTCACTTATGTGGTATCGCCGTACTCAGGAGAAGTAGGGCAATGTGTTTTGGGGTGTATTTTTACATATACCCATGTTGGGTTAGAGAAATATCTCTGTAAATTGTCAACTTTGTATAAAAAATTTTAAAAGTTGTCGTTTACAGAGATATTTCTCACACAAAGTATGGGTATATATAAAAATACACCCCAAACACATTGTCCTACTTCTCCTGAGTACGGCGATACCACATGTGTGCCACTTTTTGCAGCCTGAGTGCAAAGACCCTAAACCAATGAGTACCTTTAGGATTTCACAGGGCATTTTTACACATTTGGATTCCAGACTTCTTCTCACGCTTTAGGGGCCCCTAAAATGCCAGGACAGTATAAATACCCCACATGTGACCCCATTTTGGAAAGAAGACACCCCAAGGTATTCCGTGAGGGGCTATGGTGAGTTCATGTAAAATTTCATTTTTGTCACAAGTTAGTGGAATATGAGACTTTGCAAAAAACAAAAAAAAAAGTATCAATTTCTGCTAACTTGTGCCAAAAAATAAAAATCTCTGATGAACTCGTCATGCCCCTCACAGAATACCTTGGGGTGTCTTCTTTCCAAAATGGGGTCACTTGTGGGGTATGTTATACTGCCCTGGCATTTTAGGGGCCCTAAAGCGTGAGAATCCAAATGCGTAAAATGGCCTGTGAAATCCTAAAGGTACTCATTGGATTTAGGGCCCTTTGCGCATCTTGGCTGCAAAAAGTGTCACACATGTGGTATCGCCGTACTCAGGAGAAGTAGGGCAATATGTTTTGGGGTGTATTTTTACATATACCCATACTGTGTGTGAGAAATATCGCTGTAAATTGACAACTTTGTATAAAATTTTTATTCAAAGTTGTCAATTTACAGAGATATTTCTCTCACCCAGCATGGGTATATGTAAAAATACACCCCAAAACACATTGTCCTACTTCTCCTGAGTACTGGCGATACCACATGAGTGACACTTTTGCAGCCAAGATGCGCAAAGGCCTAAATCCAATGAGTACCTTTAGGATTTCAGAGGGCATTTTTACGCATTTGGATTCCAGACTTCTTCTCACGCTTTAGGGCCCCTAAAATGCCAGGGCAGTATAAATACCCCACATGTGACCCCATTTTGGAAAGAAGACACCCCAAGGTATTCCGTGAGGGGTATGGTGAGTTCATGTAAGATTTTATTTTTGTCACAAGTTAGTGGAATATGAGACTTTGCAAAAACAAAAAAATATCAATTTCCGCTAACTTGTGCCAAAAAATAAAAATTCTGTGAACTCGTCATGCCCCTCACAGAATACCTTGGGGTGTCTTCTTTCCAAAATGGGGTCACTTGTGGGGTATTTATACTGCCCTGGCATTTTAGGGGCCCCTAAAGCGTGAGAATCCAAATGCGTAAAAATGGCCTGTGAAATCCTAAAGGTACTCATTGGTTTTAGGGCCCTTTGCGCATCTTGGCTGCAAAAATTGTCACACATGTGGTATCGCCGTACTCGGGAGAAGTAGGGCAATAAGTTTTGGGGTGTATTTTTATATATACCCATACTGTGTGTGAGAAATACCGCTGAAAACGACAACTTTTTACATTTTTTTATTCAAAGTTGTCAATTTACAGAGATATTTCTCTCACCCAGCATGGGTATATGTAAAAATACACCCCAAAACACATTGCCCTACTTCTCCTGAGTACGGCGATACCACATGAGTGACACTTTTGCAGCCAAGATGCGCAAAGGGGCCCAAATTCCAATGAGTACCTTTTAGGAGGGCATTTTTACGCATTTTTCTTCTCACGCTTTAGAGCCCCTAAAATGCCAGAGCAGTATAAATACCCCACATGTGACACCATTTTGGAAAGAAGACACCCCAAGGTAATCCGTGAGTGGCATGGCGAGTTCATAGAAGATTTTTTTTTTGGCACAAGTTAGTGGAAATTGATTTTTTATTGTTTTTTCTCACAAAGTCTCCCTTTCCGCTAACTTTTGACAAAAAGTTTAATTTTTCATGGACTCATTATGCCCCTCAGCGAATACCTTGAGGTGTCTTCTATAAAGCTATAAAGCTGCGATCGCTAAGGGACCCCGGTGGGGGGGGGGGGTTGTGTGGTGATTGGTGCACTTTGATATTTTTTCTCTGGTGGTCCCAAGCAAAGGGACCACCAGAGAAGCGGGCAGCAAGCAGATCAGACGCTGTTCACAGAACAACGTCTGATCTGCGATTTTTTCTGCCATATACAGCCTGCCAGCGCACGATCGGCGCTGGCAGGCTGTAGTATAACTACATGCGAGCTCGCCGATGGCGCGCATTGCGCATGTGCGGGCGCGTCCTCGCGTCATCTCGCATCTCGCGAGATGACGCCTAGATGCGTCCGATCAGAGCTACAGGGCCGCCGCCAGGACGCAATCCTGCGTGCGGCGGTCCTGTAGCAGTTAAGAGGTATTCCGTTTTGCTCCATCCTAATGCATGTCTGTGGGGCCAAATAACGGTTCAATTTCATTCCATTACAAATGACAGAAAAAATAGTCCTGTCAGGCAGCGCCAAGCCCCTAACCCTTTTCAATTATTTCTGTGCCCCTGTCCATAATTTTTAGAGATTCTCTAGTGAATGGTACATTGCCAGGCATCTGGCTCAAGGCAAACGGGGTGCCCATTTTCAAAATGGGTCTAATTCTTTCCAGGAAATTAGAGACCAGTAAGCTGTACTGGGCAAACACTTAAACTCCCATAGAAATCAATAGAGTGGCCCTGAGCATGCCCAGTCTGTTCTTTTTTTTTGGTGGGCTCCACAAAGTACTGGGTCTCCATTTTCATGATCGGTGGGCTTCCCAGAAGTAGGACCTCCACCGATTTAATAGCTATTCCTTATCCTGTTAATAGGGGAAAACATAACTGGAATACCCCTCTTAAGGGACTATATACAGGATTACCTGATCATAAATAGCATCATAAGTTATAGCCAGCATGGGTTTACGAAGGGCAAAAGTTGTCAGACTAATCTGATTTATTTTAATGAGGAGGTGAGTAGAAGCCTGGACAGAGGGTCGGCTATAGATGTAGTGTTACTGTCCCTCACAGACATTTAATAGGAAAAATAAAGTCTTTAGGTTTGGAAAGTATAGTTTGCATTTGGACTGAAAACTGGCTGAAGGATATGTACAGAGAGTTGTGGTTAATAGTGATAAGCAGCATAGGCAATACTCGAATTTGCGATATTTCACAAATTTATAGCCGGATATTCGCCATAAATTGGCAAATTTGAGAATTTGTGATCTCGTCATTATTTACTTAATTGCGAAAGTCGTCAATGTAATATATTTGCGATAAAAAAAATATTCTAATCGCGATCAACACTAAGGGGTAGGCAACTTTCCTATTGTTTGCAAGGGATGTTGCTATGGAAGATGTCCATAAACTACAAGCTGATTTGAACACTCAAAGTGATTGGGCATCAACTTGTCAAATGAGGTTCAATGTGGATAAATGTAAAGTTATGCATCTTGGTAGTAATTATCTATGTAGATTATATTCCTCAGGGGGAGTAAGACTGAAAGTGTCCTTTGTAGAGAAGGATTTGGGTGTACTAAGGCTAGCAGAATACTGTCTTGCATTAAAAGAGTCATGAACTTGTGGGACAGGGATGTAAAATTACCACTTTACAAAGCATTGGTGCCGCCTCATCTGGAATATGCAATTCAGTTTTGGGCACCAGTCCATAGAAAGGATACTCTGCAGCTGGAAAAAGTACAAAGGAGAGCGACTAAACTGATAAGGTGCATGGAGGGCCTTAGTTATGAGGAATGATTAAAATAAGTACTGTAGAGCTATTTAGTCTTGAGAAGAGGCGACATTACTAATTTGCATAAATATATAAATGGACCATACAAACAATATGGTGAAAAGCTGTCCCATATAAAATCCCCGATATATATATATCCATATAAAAAAAACAAGGGGGCACTGCCTCTATTTGGAGAAGAAAAAGTTCAGTCTCCAGAGGGACAAGATTTTTTCAAAATATTTCAAAATAATTGAGAACTGTGAATAGTCTACCACAGGATGTGGTCACAGAAGGAACATCTGATGGTGTTAAAGAAGACTTACAGTAGATGAATTATTAAAATGAACTAACATTAATGCTTATGAAAATGTGTAGAAGTCTGGTTCTCGCTCCCCTTTCCTTATTTTGCATCCTCTACCATCCTTTGGTTGAACTTGAAGGACATTGTATAGCAAGGTATTTTAGTGGATCTTTTGCATTTAATTCCTTGTAATGTAATTGGTTAGTGGTACATGGTGGTACCTAGCCGCATTCCTGAAGTCTGAAGTAACTGTACATGCTTACTGCACACTGAAGACCTTAAGGAGGGGCCAGGAGCCTAGAAAACATCTAGCTATGTAACAGAGTTTAGCTCCATTGACCACAATATCAAGATAAAGGTACATCCACATGAACATATTTATATGTGTCCGCATATGCTTCACAATTTTGCGGATGCAGACCCATTCATTTCAAAGGGGCCGCAAAAGATGCGTACAGCACACCGTGTGATGTCCACATCCGTGTTTTGAAGATCTGCAATTTGCGGACCATAAAACACATACAGTCGTGTGAATGTACCCTAACATGTGTCTTTATCTTTATAAAAAATGTTATGCACCTAAGTCATGTTAAGTCTATTTTTCCCAAACCTCAGATCTCACGGTAATATTGACAGACATACTGTATATGTATTTTTTCACCTGCATTAACTTTGTAACTATATAGCTCACACTACTGTACATTGTCTTTAGCCCCAATTGCTTATAACAAAACCCATATCAGCTGTGTATGAATGAATGGGAATCATGTATGAAGTGAATGAGCATCAATGTCCCAACAAGCATCAATGTCACAACAAGTGTATCCTATTTATCCTAAGTTAAATTATTTATCCATTCTTGAAAATTTCCTTTCTAAAATAATTGAAAACATTTCTTCTTGCTAATAGCAAATACCCAATCAGCCTCCTTATGTATATTATGTAGGTATTGCTTCCTTATATCTTGAGAACCACTTAAAGAACAATAACGTCTCTGTTACAAAAGCACCCTTGGAAGTAACTAGCCTATTAATATAATTCAGAGCTGATTGGAATGCATCCTTAGACTTATTTGCACATAAAAGAGAAGTTAGAGACCTATCAAGCATATTTTACCATGTAAAAGCATCAGCATCCTGCTGAGATACTTAGCACTGTGATAGAAAACAGTAAATTAAGATTCATAAATACTAAACCATCCTCGTTTCATTAGGTATGAAGTTCTGGCGCTTCAGAAAAAAAAATGGTCCTTTGAAGCATTTAAAATTTTCCCTCTCATTTCAGATTCATTATATATTAATTATGAGCATTATCAGGAATTAAAAACGTTGCCTGCAACCGTTACATTAGTGCTAATTCACTTGGCAAGTCGCTTTTATGCAATGAGCAAACATTTAAGTCATCTGCTGTTCTTTTTTTTTCTTTTAAGTTCTGAAGATGCTTTGCCTGTGGGTAAATAGTCTTTTAACCTCTTGACGAATAAAAAAGCTTTTATGTTTGCAACTTAAAAAGCCAAGCAACAAATTACAAAAAAAAAAATACAAAAGAAAAGGAAAAATATTGAATAAATTACAGACAACGAATTAAAACATTGTCTGCGAATAAATAAGTTGTTGCGAGTATTGATTTTCATATAAACCCTATGTTCTGGATGTCAGGCCTCGTCAAAAACACTGCAGTCACCTAATGGCTCAGGAGATAGCATGAGATAAAAGGGCATACAATTTCTTCAAATGAGTATCCATTTAAGCGTCTACTTAATGTAAATTGGAGCGGTTTGAAAGCTTCCATTCGCCATATTTTGAAAATTGCTTCCTGAATGTTAAATGAGTAAATCGCCTGACGTATACAGATTGATGTTCTTTGTATTTACCTAATCGACTGCTGTGTTGTAGGTATCTGAAGTGCAGGAACTTCACTACTCTACCAGACTAGAGAATTAATTACCTTGTTAAGGAACGCACTTAGTGACTTATGGGAGTGATGGGTTGAGCTTTTATTTCTTTATTTTAGTAATGTGTTCAGTGGCAAGTTTCTAGACACATGTGAGGGCAAAGCCAATATCTGCACAGCTGAGCTGTGTAGTCTCAAGTCAGATATTAGGCTCATAACTAAACAGGGGTGTATATGAAAGACAGCAGATCATAGCAACGGTAAAAATCAGGCACCTGTCAGGAGCAACTTGACACCAACATACAGATGCAGCAGAGCTAAAATTGACTATGATAACACAGTGCACAGTGTTTTCTTGTTATCTTGTGACAAAAGCCATTGAAATCCATTGAAGAGTCACTTATCTTTTTCATGCCATTCTTTACTTAGCACGTCAACCATCATGTTTAGGTCGGCTACATCTGTTCTCTTATCCACCTGTGACATGCAGTCCTCAAGCCTCCATCACATTTCATGGCTAAAGTCCATTTTCTACTTCTTCTTTACTAAATTTTCAGACCACATTGCAATGCAGGTTCTCTTTACCCAACAAAATGAAGATGTGCATAGCCTGTCTTTCACTGTCCGGGACAACCACCAGCAAAAGTAAATCTACTATTTTCATTCACCCCTCTGGCTAGTAAATCTAAGGTTACCTTGAGGTGTTTACTTGAGCCTGCCATGAATTGGCTACTAGAGAACCGGGCTGCCACAGAAAACAGGTGCAAGCCCACAGGTAGCAGACCTATTAGTTACCAAGGACTAGCAGGAGAGCAGAATAAGCCAGAGTCAAAGCAAGGAAAGTCAGTAGAAGCCAAAACAATAGACAATGGGTTAAACCAGAAGCAAGCCAAGGAGTCAAAGCTAGGAGAATCAGTAGAAGATTGATCGGTAGATAAGGGGTAAATCCTTATACTAGCCAAGGTCAATACAAGAAGGTCCAAATGCTGCACTGTTCTGAACACAAAGAACAATCTGGAGGCAGGAATAAAACAATCACCAGTGGTGACAAACAGTAACTGCCTGACTTAAATCCACCACCTAGCTCTGAGGCTGGACACAGAACCAGGCACCTGGTTGGCCCAGTATCCAAATTCATTGATATAGGCTGACCAACCGGAGTGGGTCTGACACTTGTGCCTTTACAGATCTCACCCAGCATCACTGCACTGACTGGAGCAGCAACCGCCAAGCAGAGAAGCAACAAGCACTGGAACATTGCTGTTGAAGTTCCTAATAGAGACACTTAGCAGCTGCATGAGCAGCCTCTGTGGTTTGTAATTATGCTCCGTTAAATAGATCATGAATGAAAAGGATAATAAGAAATTTCTGAAGCTCTTAGTAAGGTAGATTAGCTAAATTGCTAGGCAATACTTCTATACCAAGAGGTCTCCATTAGATAACCAAGCTGGTAGGTGCTAAGCTGTAATTAAAGTACCTTGAGAAGAATAAAGGTGCTGTATGGCAAAAGACTGGAGATTAATGGGTAACTCTCGTCTGCACATGTAGTCTTCCCATGGAAAGACACAAAAGTGGGCAGAACAATATTCTGGAAAATAACAAGAAGACTGTTTGGAGGAGCACAGCACTGCAGGCTCTTCAGAAAAGCAGACATACATTAGTGAAAAACGCTAGAGGCAGGCCTGGGGCTTACACTAAGCCTTAACCAGCCTTAACTGGCATAGACACCATGCAATTTCATTTGTGGGGTGCCGATAGGATATAGAGGGAGTCCGCTCCCTCTGTAACCACTTATATGCGGCGGGCACTATTGCCCGCAGCATGTAAGAGGTTAAACAGCCGAGACCAGCGCTTTTGCTGGTCCACGCTGTTAGAGCAGGAGTGCGGCTCTCATATTAGAGCTGAGCCTCTGCCCTACACTGCACAGGAGACTCATGCAGCGCTTTGACAGGGCCGCTGTAAAAAGGCGGAGGCGACCCAGCCTAAGGCCCCTTAGTGACCACTATAAAAAGTCGTATTGGTGAACACTAAGAAATTAATAGTGGCGGGTCCTAAGCATAGAAAACCCTTTGTTATTCAAAACTGTGCTTTTTGTGTAAGATCACAACGCAAAAATATATTTTTTTAGAATGTGATTAAACTGTCTTCTAACTGTATGAATATAAGTAAAATTTCAAGTTTTTTCTTCTTTTTTTAACACTCTTATTAGTAGAGATGCCTTGCCATTTTAATAAACGCTCTTGTGCACAGCTCCATGCATTGACGGACTTCAGCAAAATGGCAGCTTCGGGCTTCAGCTGGTATTTAGGCAGGCGGGTGGTTGATTAGATGGTTCATGTGTTACTGTGAAGTTAGTTCACTTAGATTAGATCATTTTGTCTTTTTTATATTTATGAAAAGATGAAAGGGCTCACAAAGGGAAATTACGTAGATAGCATTCTTTGAAACAGCTGTGTCCTGAAGGTAAGTTATAAAATCTCATGCCAGGAAGAAAGTGACAGCTTGTAGCCAATATCAAAAACTTGAGAACATGCTTTGAACTTATGCACAATATGAAAATGCAAACATTAGAGCAGAGGCCATTGAAAAAATGATGTACGGCTTTGTTATCTAAATCTAGTCAACCTATCTGCCGCCTCCTGATTACAAAAGCCGTGGATTGTAAGTGTCTGTCTTGTGGAGATAAAATGCTGTGAAAAAATGTAAATTCCATCAAGCAATGTGCAATATAAGATAGATATTTGGAAATGTTTAGTTATTTCCAGTAGGAATTTTTGCATATATACATATGTATATGTCGAAGGTTTTGGAAAGGATACAATGTAGTAGGGATTTAGGGCATACCCACATCAATACATACTACTCTGCATAACTTAAAGGGCTTGTCTGCTTTAAACAGACCCTTTTTGTTAGAAGGGCTCCCAAAAATAAGATAATCGCAGGGAGGCCTCAGGCTATCAGGTTTAATCTGTTGGGAAACCCAGCAACAAGTGTTAATTTTCCCTGCAGCACCTCCACAGGGGAATGGAAGCATTGCATGGCACCTATTGAAATTAAGACTGTACCTGTATGTAGTGCATGGACAGGCTGGGTCCTCGAGAAAGGGACAGAGAGAGAGAGGGACTGTCTATAGCTGCTCTTCACTCCAACTAATTTATGGAGGCTGTGAAAGAGGGACCCCAAAAATGGGTTCAAAGGGTTGTCTCACCTCAGACAATGTCAAATAGGGGTGGGTCAGACCTCTGGGACCCACACCTATCTCTAGAAGCGCAGCTGCCCTCCGTTCATTTCCATGAGAGTACAGAATATAGCCGAGCGTTGGCTAAGCCATTTCCGTCAGTCCCACCGATGTGAATGGAGCAGTATCCACACTTGTGTAGTGTTCTGTCCATTCTTTTCTATGGGACTTCCAAAAATAGTCCCAAAGAAGTGAATCAAGAGCACGACACGTATGCGCAGTGTGTTCTCGTTTACTTTGGGGGCCCCATTCTGGAGATAAGTGTGGGTCCCTCCTATGTCGATATGCCCCCAATGTCTGAGGTGATACAACCCCTTCAATTACATGGCGACCCCAAGGAGATATGTTGCATCTGTCGGGAAACCTGGCAACAAGTTTATTTTCAAAACAGCACCTCCACAGGGAAACGGAAGTACTGCATGGTGTAGATGATATCGAAAAACTATCCATGTAATGCATAAGCTACACTTTCCAGAGAAAGAGAGGTGCTTTCTATAGGTGCTTTACGTTCCAGCTAATTTATGGAGATCATGAATGAGGGACTTCCAAAAATAGATTGATAATAGGAAGAGGCCAAGTGATCAGGTGTAATTTGATGGGAAGCCTGACCCACTGTCAAAGTAATACGTGGACAGAATGGGTCCTCCAAAGACCATAATCAATGTCTTTAGATAAAATACCAAGATTTATAGAACTACATGATCTAGAGGGCACCGCCATGCCAGTCTGCTTGAAAATAGTATCCAACTGATATGTCACCCCCTCTTTATCATCACCTGTTAGATTGCATCACAAGTACTTCCAGTCATTATAAATTTTTTAACCAAGAGAACTCCTCTTTCTTACCAGTTAGGGGATGGGGATTGGGGAACTTTCCATTCCACTTTCTGGCACTTTGAGCATTTATTCACTGAATGCATCTATGCTTATAGAGGCAACCATGTTAGAAGGGCCCCTTCATACACAAATTTGCTTTTTCAATTTGTGAGCTGTTCAGTGGTGTATTTGTGTTAACATGTGTTTGAAAGGCGTTTTTTTTTTCAGCCATGTTTTCCCTATAGAGCAGGGATGCACAACCTGCGACCTGCGGGCCACATGAGGCCCCCAGAGCCATGGTTTGCAGCCCCCATCCTGCTGGGCAGAAACACTGCTGAGCCTGAGATCAGCTTTGTTTCTGCCCAGAGCGCCGCACAGCGGATGGATCACAGGTTTTGCTCCTGCACTGTAGCAGGAGCAGGGAATGGTCCCCGGCTATTAGTGAGAGCGGGGAAGCCGAGGAGAAGACAGATGTGATTTATCATTGCTTATGCCTTCTCCTCTATGAGCGCTCTGCAGTGTGGACCCCGCGATCATGTGATCTGTGGGTGTCTTGGGGGCAGAGGAGCACAGAGCTGCAGGGTCGTTTGTTTATGACCTCTTGTGGGACATATTACCAATTATACCAATTGTAAAAAAAAAAAGAATACAATAAAATATTAATAAAATACAAATAGAAGTAAAAAATAAAAAGGAAAAAGTGCAAAATTTTAAAAAGTGGCAATGTCCCACAAGGTATTTTTATGACCTCTTGGGGGACATTTTATGTAGCAGAAATATATTAAAAATGAAGTTAAAAAAAATAATAAAAAAATTTAATACATAAAAGAAAAAAGATCCACACCAACCAAAACCGTCACCAGTACTGCCCCATTCACGTGAAACTATGCATATTATATAAAGAAAAACTGCCTACACAAAATAGGAAACTAATTATAATAATTTATTTTGGTGTCCATTTGCATATTTAAAGAATAAGAAGCTATAGTTAAAAATATATACTTTTTAAAAACGTTTTGTACAGATTCCCCTAAATAGGAATTGTTGAAAAAATTATTTTGGTAGTCCAACAAATAATAGATAGTTAAAACCGTTTGAACCACCACTTGCGCTAAATCACAAAAAAGTGTCTGGTCATTCAGGCCTTTTCAGGCCTGGTCATTACAGTGCCTTCCCCACTAGCAAGGTAAAGTGCTTACTGGTTACTGCAGGGCGCCTATAACTGGATTGGCAGGAGGCGGTAATAACCAGTTAGCTCTGTCCTCTGCAGTGAAGGAAAGCACTGATTTATGAATAGGAGGCAGGATGCAAGGAAATGTTGCCACTCTTCAGGTAAAAATGTTTTTAAACAAGTTCCTGCAGATTACTAATTACATGCTCCACACCACTCTGGTCCCCTGCCCCCGCTGCCTCCTTCTTCCGATTCCTGCGCTCTTTACACGCAGCGCATGGCTATGGTCACTTGCACGGCTCCAGTCAATGACTGGCTTCAGAAGTAACACGCTGCTTGTGGCCACGTCACTGTGTAAGCCAGTCATTGGCTGGAGTGGTGTACGACCATGTCCATGCACTGCCAGGTGTAAACAGCGGGGGCAGTGAGAAGGACCGGAGCGGTGGGGAGCAGGAAAGTATAAATCTTCGGTTTCAGGGGCTATGCTGCAGCACGATATTTGGGACATTTACTGGAAAAAAGTGTTCATAGGAACACTTATATTTAATATCTGGCCAGTATAATCGTGCTGCTGATCAGTCGATAAACAAGGAATTGCTCATTTGTCGGCTGAATTGCATATTTTATCAGGATGAAAAATGTACGTTTATGTGCAGCACATCTCACAATGTAATCAGGGATGGACTACCAATAATCAATATAACTAAATGAAGGCAGAATGACTGTGGCAGCGATCACTCCTCCACTTTTCACTGGCTTGTGTAATAGGCAGATGAGCGCCAATCAACATTTCTTTTATTTGCAGCCCCTTAAAATAGAGCGATGTGACAATGCGGCCCTCAGTCCAAAAAAGGTTGTGCACCCCTGCTCTAGAGAATGTGGTGGAAAAAAAACTTAAATTATGCCATTATTTCAACAGTCTGTATGCAGCCTTATGCCTTATTCCCACAGTGCTCAGTCAGTGATTTCCATCGGTGATTGTGAGCCAAAACCAGGTACGGGTCAAATACACCGAACAGGTGCAGATATTTCCCTTATACCTTATCTCTGTGGAGGCTCCACTGCTGGTTTTGGCTCACAATCACTGATGGAAATCAATGACAGAAACACTGATGTGTAAATGAGGCTTCAGAGTGCTTCTCATTTTGTTTGAAGAACCCCTATGTCGTAAAAATTCTCTTCTTATAGCTGGGTTCATTTCAGCCAAAAACATCAAATATCTCTAGAACGGGGGTTCCAGATACCCTGGTTTCCCTACCCTCATCAGTGATCACAACTGCAACGTTATGGAGCGGACAACATTGTGAATACAATGGGGGTAGCCATGATGCCATGTCTCCCCTCATGGTATTTCTTATTATTTACATGTTTACTTACCTGTTCAAGGATGAAAATGGATCCATCTCAGGGCATGAGGATGTGCGTGAGACCTAAGGAGTCTTCTGATTGGTGTGTGGATCAACGGTTCTCCAGCACCTATAAGAGAGGGAAAATAACTGTCATTGTGCATTCACGTTAATATATTGCAAGACATCCAGACCTGCGTTCATCTGAGCTATGGAGGATCTGAGCAACTGATTTACAAGGCTGAAAGTCCAGGGGGTGAAGCCTGGCTCCGTAAATGCCTTCAGGTTAATCCTGATCCTGACTTAGCTCTGCTTCCTTCTACTAATACTGCCTGCTGCGAAGTCCCCAGCGCGAGCGCCGAGCTTACTGATTTGTGCGGCGTCACTAGCGCGCACATGCGCAGTTTATCTGAAGAAACTTCTCCATCCAGGAAAAGGATTCGCAAAGACCGGAGGGCTTACTCTTCCTCCCAGTTGGCGCCTCCCTCTGCTGGGCACAAGACTCCCACCTCTGCAATCTCCACTTCTAGACACAGCAAACCGCAACATCAACGCAAGGATGGCCCCCCAACTGCACCTTCTACCTCTCGTGCTGCAGAATCAGCCGCCTCAACTGCTTCATCTGCGCCTCCTCGTGAGCCCCCATGTATTAATACTTTTAGCGACTGCCCTCAACAGTGCTCCTCCCATCTTCTGGATTTCTCCACTAGCTCTGATTCCTCTAATTCTGTTAAGAATCAATTATTAATGGAGGTTATGAACTTCTTTTCTAACCACCCTTTACTTAATCTTCAGGATGTGTCTGGCCCATCTACTTTGAGCCACTCTGCTAACATTATTGGGATTCCTGATCCCTCTCCTCTAAATTCTCTTCCTATTTTCCAGCCCAGTTTAGTCCCTGATCTTGAGCACTGCTCAGGGATTAAAGAAACTGTAGTTAAAGAGGCTTTACCTTGTCAGATATCGCCGTTAGGTTTCCATCTGCCCCCTAGCGTCAAGGATACGATCTGGAACAAAGATTATATTGACATTTTCTCATTATTGCCCTCTTCCAAAGAAACTTTAAAATCAGATGATATAGGGAATAAACATGATAATGATGATAAAAGAAAACCGCATCAGAAATCCTTTTTAAATTAGTTACAGGCCTTCTGCATCTATTCTGCCATTTTATGCGAAAAGTTCCCTAATTTAAGTACGGGTCTTTTTTACCACATTGACTCCATTTTAGAGGCTTATAGAAATTATGGAGGCACGGGATGGTGCCTGTACGATGAGTCTTTCCGTCAGAAACTCTCAGTTTACCCCAACCTTTGTTGGGGTAACAAAGATGTTGGCCTCTGGCTTAGTCTCATCCTCCCTAATAAGAATAATCCTTTTAGTCAGCAACCCATTAATCCCACATTCAAAAAAGGCACATGTTTCGCCTTTAACAAATCATTTTGCAAGTGGCAGTCCAACTGTAAGTACTGCCATGAGTGTACCTTCTGCTCTGGCCTGCACCCAGCCTCCAAATGCTGCCATAAACAGGGTATACACTTTCCTCAACCCATCAAAGATTCCCACTCAAATAAACAAGGTGACTCCTTTGAACCTGCCAAGACTCCTACTTTGGCTAAGTATATATCCAAACAGCAGGATGGCGGCTCTTTTAACTGAAGGTTTCTCAAAAGGTTTTTTCATACCTGAATTTCAGGGTCCTGGTTGTGTGTTAGTTGACAATGCCGCATCTGTTAATTTAAAACATTTTATCGGAAATTATTGCCGGCAGAATAGCCGGCCCTTTCCTCTACCCTCCCTTCCTTAACTTCCGCATTTCTCCTCTCGCAATTGTTCCAAAAAAGGAATCTAACTCATTTCGTTTGATTCATAATCTATCTTTCCCCAAACACACATCTTTAAACGATACGATTGATAAAAATAAAGCTAGTGTAAAATACTCTTCGTTTGACCAAGCTCTGTCCTTTTTGCGGGTAGCTGGTCGACATTCTTTTGCCAAAGCGGATATAAAGTCTGCTTTTAGATTGTTACCCATTAATCCGATTGGCTACAATTCTAAAGCTTTCACTTCCTTAATAGATTATTTTATGATTTGGCCCTTCCTATGGGATTCACCCTCTCATGTTACTATTTTGAGGCTTTCTCCTCTTTTTTACATTGGGTCGTGCAGATTCATTCTAGTGAAGGTTTTATACTTCATTATTTCGATGACTTCTTGTTCATTGGTCAGAGGAATTCCGAGGTATGTCTGTGATTTCTTCGGGATCCCTCTAGCAGTGGACAAGACGGTTTATCCTACTACTCGTTTAAAATTTTTGGGCATCTTCATTAATACCGACCTTATGCAATTTTCTATTCCAGAGGAGTAAATATCCAAAACCATCTTTTAAATTTCTCTTTTATTGAAAAAAGACAAGACTACTTTAAAACAGCTCCAATCCTTCTTGGGTTCCCTTAACTTTATATCTCGGGTGATTTTCATGGGGAGAGTTTTTGAAAAAGACTCTATTCAGCCACGATTGGTAAATCTTCTCCCTTCTCTCATATTTGCTTAATTAAGCAACTGAAAGATGACATTGGGATTTGGTCACAGTTTTTACGTGATTTTAATGGTCATTCAATTTGGCAGGAAGAATTTGTCGATTCGGATACTCTTGAATTGTTCACTGACGCTTCTGGAGCAAATGGTTACGGAGCCTTTTTCAATTTCTCTTGGTCTGCGGAACAGTGGCCTTCCACATGGGTTTACAATAAATATACAAAAAATTTAGAATTCCTAGAATTATTCCCTGTTTTGGTATCTCTGGTTATTTGGTCTGACATCTTCCAAAACAGGAGAATACTTATCCATTCTGATAATTGTGGCGTGGTTTTTGCTCTCAACTATCTTTCCGCTAAATCTACCATTGTTTCATCTATCCTACGTAAACTTGTTCTTCATTGCCTAAGATTTAACATCTGGTTAAAAGCTAAATTCATTCCTGCCAAGACTAATACCATCGCTGATTTTTTAT
This sequence comes from Bufotes viridis, assembly GCA_033119425.1. Taxonomy (NCBI): domain Eukaryota; kingdom Metazoa; phylum Chordata; class Amphibia; order Anura; family Bufonidae; genus Bufotes; species Bufotes viridis. Next base: position 40,061,770 of record CM065591.1, on the reverse strand, counting down.
CCCGGCAGCATTTTCTGGAATTTTTCAAGATGGTACCCGGGGCTGCTCGTTCTGGCATTCCATGCCCTCCTCATCTTTGGAACATTTTAGAAGATTAACTAATGAGTTTATTTCGCTGCATGGTCAGAATGGAACAAATTTTGTATTATGCATGATTGGTCTCCTATTCAGTTCCACAACGAGCATTTCACCCAGTTTGCCCTCGTTTCTTGGGAAAGAGGTTTACGTGTCGATTCCATTTCAAAAAAGTTATTCGGCATTTCCTTTTTCTTCAAGCTTTTGGGGCACACTTCTATCTTAAATGATTTTAGATTGAAACAGATCTTAAAGGGAATAAAGAGATCCTCTTCTTTTCCTTTACAACGAACTAGACCAATCTCCATTGATATTTTATTTAAAAAAAATTCTGTCCTTCCGGAAGTCTGTTCTTTAGTCTGCTTTGTTTTCGGAAGCATTTTCCCTTTCATTTTTTGCCACCCTTAGAATAGACGAGATAGCTGCCGAAAACAAACACTCTCTTGCTCCTTTATCTTTATCTGATATTCTTATGAGAGATACCTTCTTTAATCTATTTATCAAAAAATCCAAGACCGATCAAGGTAGTTTGGGTACCTGGCTTTGTATTCACTCATTCCGTATAAAATCCATTTGCCCTGTTTTCAACATGCAAAAATTGTTCTGTTTCGGAGTTAAGAAATGTTATCCTTTATTCGTTCACTTAGATGAGTCCCCTCTCTCCAAGTACCAATTCAATTTTATTTTTAAAAATTGTCTTTCTAAATTGGACATTAATAACTTCAAATTTTCTTCCCACTCCTTCAGAATAGGAGCAGCAACCCATGCTGCTCAATCTGGTAGTGACAATGACACTATTAAACGCTTGGGGAGATGGAAATCTAATTGCTTCTATCGTTACATTAGACCTAACCTTGTTATTCATTAATTTTAGGTTTTAAGAAGGTGATCTGGATCTTTGGTGATGAGCTGATTTCTCAGGCTGAATCAAGATCTAAAGTTAGAATGTCTACGATCTTTATTCAATATTCTGGAAGTCCATTTCTGGCCTTAAGATTTCCTCTTTACTTTAAGAAATTAGAGGTCTGCTATCCATTTACCCCAGACCCGACTTGCTAATTTTACACATCGGATCGCATAAACTTGGCTAGAATAAAACTCACTTATTTGTTTATGAACTTAAAGAGGTTCTGGCTGGATTAGTATCTATATTAGTCAATACTTACATAGTATTCTCTGATGTTATTCCCAGGTCTTGTTCTTTCTAGAAAAAATCAGGAAAAGAGTAAACAAAAAAATTGAAACTTATATGAATGAATTGGTCAGTTTTCTCACAGACATTGTGAACTTGAAGGATTTGTGAGAGGTCTATATCATTCATCTCGTGATCAACTTTCCGACATCGGATGTGACATTTTCATTTGCGATTTACAAAACATTGTTGATAGATTCCTTTGATTCTTGCTTGTGTTTAGCCGCAATGCCTTTTGTTAATTATTTTTTGTTAATTATTTCTTCCTTTGCCTCTAGCGTTCCACGTAGTGGCGGTGTGGGGGTTAAGTCGCTCCTTGAGCGGACTAAAGTTTAGTTAAACTGGTTTTATTCAGTTATGATTAACATTTGGTAATTGGTTATACCGTTACATTATGATGGGTAAAGTAATAAGCATTGCGGCCTATTATCTACCATTGCTTTATAATATTATTTTTATTATATAAAAATTGAGTATCTTTAAATTGATTTGTGTTTTGTGGTGTTACTTGAGTTTGGGTGACTATGGTATCATGACAAGGAGAAGTTTGAATGTAGTGGCATTGTGCATGCTAGACTGACGCTCCATTCAAACCACTCCTTGCGGCAGTAGACTGGTTTGAGGGGATCGGGAACCTAGGTCTCCCGTTCTAGTGATCAATGAATGTCCCAGGGGTTGGACCACGCCAATCTAACATTTATTGTCCATCAAGATAATATGTGATAAATGTTTGTGGTTGGAATACCACAATTTGCTCATACACATTCTGATCTTATGGAGAGATAGGCGCTAAGAAATTACTGTCTGAGGATATTTGATGTAATGTTTAGAGGTTATGTCCTGTGAAATCATAAGGTTTAGTAGTTGAGGAAAAGCATTTAGCTGCCTTTATTGTCATGCATTGTGGATGCTGTCACCTTAAAGGGGTTGTCCGCTTTTTTCTATTGATGACCTATCCTCATCATACTTACCCACTTCCCAATGCTGGCTTAATTCCCCTTCCGGCCTCTGCTGGTCTACTCGGGTTCATGAATGTAAACTTCCAGTTTGATGCCGCTGTGGCCAATCCCTGCCCACCACAGGGGTGACCTGCTCTCCTTGTGTCACGTGACCATTTTGATGCTGCGGTGGTGTCAAGCAAAGACTTGAGGGGACCAGTGGAGGCCGGAGAGGGAAGGGAGCCTGAAGCCAGCATCGGGAAGTAGTTAAGTAGGCTTCCCTTTACAGGTCTGCCCAAACAACTGTCCACAACCACTTTAATAACAATTTAGATGTGTAATAAGAAAAAAAAGGAACGGCTCATTTGAGCAATACGTATTACGGTAGAAATATGCCAAGTGTCTACACCTATCTGGTGCCTTCAGATAACAAAAGATGAAATCAAAATATAATGAAGCGATATGCTCCAGGCATGTAGCTGACAATACAAATGATTTCATACTATAATAGCTATATCACATACAGTATATGACACACAATGGATAAATAACATAGTCCATAAATCACATATATTGCCACTCCAGAAGATTATATGCTGTGGGCCCAGCAGCTAACAAAATAATGGATCCTTTAAAATATGGGTAAAAATAAAGCAAGATTCAGATGGTAATAGAATGTTCCTTGGTTGAGCAATGTTGCCAAAAAATAGTATCCACCGAGGTGATTGTAACTGATGTTGACGGATTGGTATCAACATCTATAGGTGATCTCTCAATATACACTGTAACAGTGATAACGCTCTCCAATTATAGATTAATGTCCATTAGGGCATATGTTTTACCACTGTCCAAGCTGCAATATTTTGCGGTCAATAAAGATGAAATAGAATGATTTAACAGCTTCTAGTGAGATATTGTGCGCTATAACAATTAAAACAGGCCAGAGTTCTTACCTTTCTATTATTTGTTCTATTATTTTGAACAGATGACTCAATGCTGCCTCAGCCACAAAAGTAGAGTTCTTCATATAGTAAGAGATGTTTTCTCACTTACCACTTAAAACGATGAGTAATACTTTTAACCTTTGCTGGACAGAAATCACCAGGGACTGGCATAAGATGAATAAAATCATATATCCAAGAATTTACAGTATTTTTCACCCTATAAGACACACATAGGTTTTAGAGGAGGAAAATGAGAAAAAAAACATTTTTCATCAGACCTCAGCTCAGAGCCCCAATGTGAAAAAGAACCCACCAGTCAGACTCCCAATGTAAATGACCTTCAAGCAGACCTGGTATCAGAGCCCTAATGTGAATGAGCCTGCCAAGCAGACCTCAGATCAGAACCCGATGTGAATGACCCCTGAGCAGACCTCAGATCAGAGCTATAATGTGAATGAGCCTGCTAGGCAGATCTCAGATCAGAGCCCGATATGAATAACTCACAAGCACACCCCAGATCAGGCCCCCAGGCTCAGAGCAAACATAAAAAAAAAAAAATGAACAATTAACTTACCTTTCCTGCTCCGGACACCGCTGTTGCCGTTTCTCACATCTGCACTCTTTAGTTCAGCCTGCCACAAACATCTTCACGCTGTGCGCAGTCACAACACAGCAAGCGGCCGAGGACCAGGAAGCGCTGCATTCACTGCTTTCCTGTCCTCCTGTACTAATGAGTGATTACATAATGGAAGCCCTCATTAGTATTTGCCTCATAAGACGCCCTGACATTTTTCCCCCACTTTGGGGTTGGGGAAAAGTGCGTCTTATAGGGGGAAATATATGGTATATTTTGCTCTGATAGCCAGTATTTGGCTGAGCTAGATGCATTTTGGGCCTCCTGGCCCACTCCTAAGTAGCCACAAATATAAATGAATTAAGCAACTTCTTTAATACTATTTGTAGGTAAAAAATATTAATAAAAAATCTGGAATCAGTCTAATAATAAAGCCAGAACTGGATTATTACTAGGTAAACATGCCAGGAGAAACAAGGTGGTGGTTCAAGATCCGTCAGGTAAGTAATCATCTATTCTAAATTACAGGTAAATCCTGAGTTGTTTGGTTTACTTTTAAAACTGAACAACACCTTTAATGATACCTGGACTTTGTTTCAGAGCAGATTGATTCTACACAAATCCAGTTCACTATGAATTTGACAAAAGATGTGAATTTCTGTGAATCCAAAACTGGCCACCATTTTACAGACCAGAAGATAGAGAAGACACCTGCTACCAAAAAGGGATCATTTATGACCATTTTTTATTATTTATGTTACGGTATAACCCGGTATAGTGAGGGTTAATACCGTTCGGGCGATTCCCCTAGAGAAGAGCACAGCAACCCACAACCGCTGGAATCCACCGAACTGGAACCATACGAAGTCCTCCTTTCCTGGAACAGGCAAGAGAACGTTCTGACGTAGCAATTCCCCCCAAGTACGAGACGAGGCTCTGTATTAATGGTTAAACAGGAATTCTAACTTTATTGAGGGCTACCTGCCCGGTATTTATGCAGGTCTCCCACCTGGTGGACACTCCCCTAGGGGACCAGAAGGAAGACTGCGACACAGGGGATACAGCAGCCAATCACACACAATGGGACAATACAGACACCCCCAGCATATCCCTCCCCTCTGCCTGTGATACAATTACCCTACACAGGTTAATGTAATCATCACAGGCAGGAGAATACACAATGTCTTCTGTCCTGGAGACAATCGAGGACTCATTCAATTATCTCTCAGGACAAAGGGAAATCGCCAATACACACGTGGGGACAATAGGACAGACATCATTATTCAATATACCATGTCCCACCCTTTACAGGACACAGACATTTAACATATCCCCAGATGGCTTGGATCTGAGCGCTCAATATATCCAAACAGCGCTCAGATGCCACAAACACAGTCAAATCGCCATGGGATTTAAGTTTAGCGTGGGCTGATGAGAGGGCCCATAATCCTGGGGCAAGAGGCTGGCAATCTGTCCCCTCCAAAACTCAGTGGTGAGTTTGGTTTCGCCACAATTTACATTATTTATAGTATTAACTTTACTAATGCTGCCGTAGTGTTAGAGAAAGGGGCTGGATGCTGTCTCGCCAGTGGTCTGTGACCACCGCTGCCTTGATCCCCTGCTGCACTGGTTCAGCACAACTCACCCCTGCCTCTCTGCTGTGCCCCACTCTTCTGCCTCCGACACGCCCGACCTCCAGCATCCTGCTTAGTACTGAAGACTGTGCCAGCATACGTCTGCTGAGGCCTTCTGGCCTGTTCTTTAGGATGCATATGCTCTTGCTTCAGTTTTTTAAAGGGCCAACAAGGATGTCACTGCAGCTAGAGCTCCGTCCTGCCACTATGCTGGATGTTAGATGAGGCATTAGTTTATATTTTGGCCAAATTATGTAAGCCACCCACCACTGCACGGTTGCCTCACGAGTGGTCCCTAACATTAATTCTTACCTTTTATGGGCCATATCAGCCACACAAAATCCAGGGAGTGCAGGTGCAGCATGCATGCCAGATACACTCTGCTTGTAACCCCGTCTGGTGCCATACAGCGTTCATCAGATCAAGGGATGCAAATACCAACATGCATGCTGAGCCCACTAGTACTTCTCCTGGAACCAAATGGCTTCTGGTAAGTTCTATAAAGCAGACTCAGTTTTATACTGACTTTAAAACCAGCCTACAGGGCGGATTCACTAGTCAGGTGTGCATGACTGCATGGAGGTCCCCACGCCTCCCATATATGCTGCAAAGGAATAAAATGGGGATTAAAGTCAGCACAACCCAATACGCAGGTGCACGTTGCTATGGTGAAATACACATACAAACGTAAAAACAAAGGTGCAATGGCACACTGCAGCTAGAGCTCCGTCCTGCCACTATGCTGGATGTTAGATGAGGCATTAGTTTATATTTTGGCCAAATTATGTAAGCCACCCACCACTTCACGGTTGCCTCACGAGTAGTCCCTAACATTAATTCTTACCTTTTATGGGCCATATCAGCCACACAAAATCCAGGGAGTGCAGGTGCAGCATGCATGCCAGATACACTCTGCTTGTAACCCCGTCTGGTGCCATACAGCACACCTGACTAGTGAATCCGCCCTGTAGGCTGGTTTGAACTATGAGGGGTTAAACTATGAATACCAGGGAACAGGCAGGATAACGCCCTTTGATTTAGAACAAAGTCAAACCACTAAGTTGGCACAGTGGATCCACACTCACTGCCAATTACAGATGCATTTCCCTGGAAATTCGCTCATCTGTATTTGCTTGTCTACTCAAAAGTTCATGTCTCCTTGAAAACTTTGCATTGTCTGCCTAAGCAAACCTCAAATATCAACACAAAACATAGAAAAAAAATATATAGAAAATGTTACCTTCCATCTACTCTACTCTTCTCCTTATCCTGCACAATAGTCATAATAATTTCAGTTCTTTACATGCCTCGCGAAGATCTCAGGTTGGACATTTTGACAGAAAATGGGTCAATTCATTCTATTCTAGTCTATTATTTATCAGGTTTTTATGATCATTTTCTTCAAATTTCCCTTTGGTATTATCACCAATAATGTGCAAACTAAGAGACAGACTGTGAAAGCCACAAACTGCAATCACGTTCTTTCAAATAGATTCAGAATAAGTGATACAACGCAAAAGCTGACACCAGATCTTCCCTCTCCTACGACTGATCTCTGAACTATATTTCAAGAAACCAGCAGATGTACTTCAGTAAATGGAAAACCTGCTATATGCAAGGTGCCAGTAAGGTGTAGCTTTCCTCCTAACAAGAAAAGTGCTATTGTATCGTTTGTCACTTTGAAAATGGCAAAAAGACTCCAGTGTAATAAAGGCAATGAATAGAGACGCTTTTCACAGGATCAACCGACTCTCACCCGTAACGTGGGAAAAACCCTGAAACGATCAAAACATCAGTCTACATACCTACAGTGAAATAGAAACTGTCACTCACATGTGAATACCACCGACTTTCACAATAATGGCGTCAAAGGCTTGTTGGGGATGTGATGAGATACTCTCAAAGAGAAATAAGTCTTTCCAAGATTTTTTTTCTAAGAAGCCATGAAATGTTCTTATGAATTGTGGGAAGATTTATTATCTTTGCATAAGTGTCAGGATGGGAGCAAAATAGTCATATTTGGTGCCCAAAGTGGTGGCATCCAAATGTGCCCTCTATCACAACCCCCAAAGTTTTGGCATGATCACCATCTGATAGACAAGTATTGATTTAGTTGCCACTTCCCTACCATTCCTGAGTGATCTCCTTTCCCTTCACACAACCGATTTTAACATAGTCACAATCCTCCGCGGACACTGCAGCAGAAACCACTGTGGTCTCTGCCGTAGTTCACTTTGAACCAAAGTGCAGCGCTGCCACTCATTGATAACATTGGGAGATAGACACCAATGGAGTCTTCATCAAAATTCCAGGTGTGAATGGGCCCTAACTATACATGTGAAGGTCTCACTGTTGACCACCATAACACATACCATCAATGGAGTCCATTGGCTCCATCCCTATATTTACACTACATGTAGCTCGCTCCCTGGAACATTATCAGAGGCTTGAAAACAACATGCAATTGACTAAAACCAGAGGTGTTCAGTATGATAGATGATGGATGTACAGCAGGCATGTCTAAACTGCGGCCCTCCAGCTGTTGTAAAACTACAACTCCCAGCATGCCTGGATAGCCTACAGCTATTAGGGCATGCTGGGAGTTGTAGTTTTGCAACAGCTGGAGGGCCGCAGTTTGGACATGCCTGATGTACAGTCACTGAGACAACATCAACTCTATATATACTGTACCTCATTCTGTCCCTGGTTGAGACCATAAATGACACCTCCTCGGTGGTGCCCTAGACAGCTGCCTACCATGCCTGTCCCGCAGAAGTATTCATCTTGTGCTGGTCTAAAGAGCATTAAACATCATTGAGCTGGGAAATTTGCTATTGGTTCATTATAGCCGGTCATCACTATTTATTATTAGGTTAACTGGGTCTGGTATAAATAGGTACTAAATTAACTTAACCAGGTCCATACAATAAGAGCACCCTGAAATGGCCGAGGTAATTCAACAGAAACTGGTAACAATGCTGCATACCGTATGCTTGGAATGTGTGCAGGAATAACTTACCGCAGCATGCATCCCATCATGATTTATATTCAGTATTGCAGTGACTGTATAAGCAGCTTCAATTCTAAACTGCAAATGACGCAGCACTCTCTCTATCTGTCCTAGCAGGAAATCTCAGCATGATTTCAGGCACCAATAAGCAAACCGTTGCTTCTCTTTGCCTCTGAAGCCGAGTAATTTCACTTGGTATAAACGATCACTCTCCCTATTAAAAGAAAACCAGAAAAACGTAACATTATTTATTTATTTTATTTGTTTATTTTATGCACTGATATAGAACTACTATATTCTGCAGCGCTTTACAGACATTAGCATCCAACTGTCCCCAATGGGGCTCACAATCTAAGGTCCCTATCAGTATGTCTTTGGTAATCAGTCTCTTTAATTAACCCTCTTTAAGTAGTACCTTTTTTTACCAGCAGGTGGCAGTGGTGAGAATCGTTATATCATAGAGCCGGTATCAGCAACCTCCGGCAGTCCAGCTAATCTAAAACCACAACTCCCAGAATCCTCCCATTACTTCTAGAGGTGTTTACAAGAACAGCCGAGTTAGGGGACTTTCACACTTGCGTTGTTTGATTCCGGCAGGCAGTTCCGTTGCCTGAACTGCCATCCTATCAGGAAAACTGTATGCAAACGCATGTCATTTGCAGACTGATCAGGAAATGAATGGAAATGAATGGAATTCAATGGAAATTAATGCCGGATCCGGCATTCAGGCAAGTTTTCCGGAATTTTGGCCGGAGAAAATACCGCAGCATGCTTTGGTACTTTAAAAGTGACTGAACTGAAGACATCCTGATGCATATTGAATGCATTGCTTTCCATTCAGAATGCATTGGGATAAAACTGATCAGTTTTTTTCGGTATTGAGCCCCTAGGACGGAACTCAATACCGGAAAACTAGTACCCTAAATTTGCATGCTGGGAGTTATAGTTTCACAGCAGCTCAAGCGCCGAAGCTTGCTGAGCCCTGTCATAGCGAATTGCATACGATGAGTCATGTAATGTGTAATGCAGCCTCATAAAGTTGTTGTGGGGAAAGTATTCTTAATAGTAAAGCTTGTTAGCATACAATGAGGTTTTTTTATTACATATATTTTTTATTCAGCACACCAGAATTATTAAGAGACCCCCACATTTTATTAAGTTCCCCTTTCACTAACACCCTTTGGGATTGACCTCACCTCTACCCATTACCAATCACGCCCGATCATTTACATTTAGTTTGCATATGTTGTCCAAACATCCATACTTACAGATGTAGCCATCTCTTGACGCTCATAGCCCATTAAATAAACCATTGCGGCAAACTGTAATTTGAATTTCAATGACTATTGCTGTGTTGAAGGAGTTATCCCATAATGTAAAAAATGAAAATCAGACATCATATAGGACATGACCATCTTTTTCTAACAAAGCCAGAACCAGCCCTGTACCTCATATGGATCCAGAGATCTCCCCATTCATTACAGGTGGCGCTATACAGATACATTTTATTAAATAACTCAGTGGCTAAGCAAACTTTGAATTACATGCAATTACAAAAGTATTCACGTCCAGGTGCTGGTTTGAAAACTGTAGAATATTTTTCATGGGACAACCCCTTTAAGTGTCAATTTAAAGTTTGCTGCAATAGTGTATTTAATGCACTATGAGTGTCAAGTTAGAGATGGCTACATCTGTATAGATGGCTACATCTGTATCCACAGCTTATTACTATGTATCATATGTGTATTGTACGTAATTCTTTTTAGAGTAAGAGTACATCCAGACACCCAGCAGGGAAGATTGCCACATACAAATTATCAGCTCCGGGTTTTTTAAACAGCATTAGGACCAATAAAAGGTAAACTGGCGAGAAAGAAGGCATTTGAAAATTGTAGGCTAACGAGGAAGAAGCTCGGGAAAGCTTTAGCGTACTGAAGGCTCCAAAGTTATACTGCAGCTAATCATTACTTACACATTCCCGGGGAGATGCACATTGCTATAAATATCTAAATCTCACTTTAAAGGGGTTGTTCCACGAAAAATATTCTACAATTTTTAAACCAGCACCTGGATCTGAATACGTTTGTAACTGCATGTAATTATTTAAAAATTTTGTAAAGCCATTTTATATGTATAATGAGTTAATCAATAAAATGTATCTGTATAGCGCCATCTGCTGTTTGATATTTTTCTTATCTCTCTGTCCCCATCGCAGAGGTGGATGCACGTGCTCAGTTCTATCCTTCAACTGTTTCCTGAGCTGTCACAGGAGGACAGCTTCAGCAGAAAGTACACGCCCTCTGAGAAGGACATCCCTCCTAAGCTGCAAGCTTATAGGCTATTTACACCTGTAGTTAGATATAGTTAGAAAGATGCATTTCATAAATGGCGAAAGGCATTATTCTTTACCAAGGTATATTACAAAGCGTTGTTTTTACATATTTAATACAATATATGGTAGTTTGTCAAGTAATTATTTTTTAACACAACTCAATCGGTGTGAGATTTAATTTACTAAAATAAATTATCACTTAAGATTGTATTTTGGATTTACTTAGGTTGTTTGAAGTTAGTGCTACGAATATGCAAAATTAGAATAAATGAGGGAGGGGGAAAAATGCTTTTTCATGGCACTATACACCATAATGCTATGGACCCCTCAGGCATGTAATGTGGTTGTCACGTGTCAGGCCTGACCCTGTATTTTGCAATAAAACCCACTTAGATTTGTTAACATCAAAACATCATGCAAAAATCACCAATATGAATAGAAAGGTATATAATATTATAGACATGCAAAAAAGTATAAATACTGCAGCACTCACCTGTGCGTCTTCTTAGGAGGCACGGACAGGAGACCCAGCCGTGGTCTGATCGCTCAGTAAGTAAACCTACCTGGCTTTCATATAAAGGCAATATCAAATGTGCTAGCAGTAGGTGCATTTACTGCAGACATATGACTCTTTGTCAGACCATTACTTCTGCATCAAATGGATCCAGCTATGCAATACAACAATACATGAACTGCAATAGGGACTATGCGGTATATATGATCACCTGTACAGTATGTGGGATGTACAACAAAACAAATCAGGGATAGAATCAGAAAACATATTTCAGATATTCCACATTCTCGCACACGTAATGTCTCAGCGGCTACTCTTCACTTCGCCACTGTTCACAAAGGCGGTACAGCGGCGTTTTTGGCACACGGAGTGGAGAGGGTCTCTCCTCCTTTTAGAGGGGGTAATTACAAACAGAAGCTTCTCAGCAGAGATGCGTTCTGGATCTTTAGGCTGGGAAGTTGTGTACCTAACGGTCTGAATAGAAAACATGATCTAACTTGGCAATACAGATGATTGTTTTAAATAAAGTTTTTCTTTTAGAAAAGTTTTTTCACGTGTTTCTGATTCCCTTTCTTTTGATTGTATTTTTACGGACACCTGTTACACAGGCAGCTGGGAATCCACTTGATTGGCTGGGATCTTGCCCTGCCTATAAGAAAGGGAATCCAGTTTTAATTGTGCATGTCATGAGGAAGGACCTATACCAGTGATGGGCAAAGTGCGGCAAAGTGCGGCTCTCCAGCTGTTGCTAAACTACAACTCCCACCATGCCCTGCAGTAGGCTGATAGCTATAGACAGGCTTTGCATGCTGGGAGTTGTAGTTTTGCAACAGCTGGAGAGCCGCACGTTGCCCATCACTGACCTATACGCTTGAGGTCCGAAACGCGTAGACTGTACACACTGTATATGTTATTGATGTCTGGATTTTATTCCTAATAATAAAGAACTTCTTTTACTCAAGAACAATGATTGCGTGTATATAAAATTAGATCTAGCATATATTTTATATACACGCACTCATTGTTCTTGAGTGGTTCCAAGTGAAGAGTGCATGTCTATAATATTATATATTCATATGAAATGACAGGGTGAGTCATACAGACAGATCACCTTTTTTTAGAATAAGCAGGGTCGTGAGACACTATTACATAGATATGTCTATGAATAGAAAAGTACATATCTGAACGCTCGTTATTGCTTGCTTATATTGACATGCAACAATACAAGGAAGAATCCACAGTAATTGCGCAGCCGCACAGATTTTCATTCTCTAAATGAATTGTCATGATACCTTGTTTCAAGCAGTGTCCATCGAAAGCTGATTTTATTTTCTTCTCTAATGAGATATTATAATGTGAACCTCGATGCTAAAATGTGTTGCACTGGAGGGAAATAGATATCATATTTTCCACAACCAGACTCCAACAGAATGACTTTCTAAACGCTGTCTGATTGCTCGACCGGCAATCTGAACCCCACTGATAGCATCACAAGGGCTTAGCACTGCTGGGTAGCTAATAGCAGAAAGTAATGCTGGCACAGAGTAAGAGCTTTCTCTGAGTTTAAAACAATCCTGCTGCAAAAGAACTGCCCTGACCATCAATGGAGTAGAGGGTCATCTGGTAGTGTAAAGCTGCACATCCTGTAGTCGTAACAAATGTAATTTTTCTATTTAAGTATTTTTTAATTGTGTGTTTACAAAAAAACATAGATAAATTGTAAAAAATTATAATAAATAACATAATAATATATTTATAAATGTTCTTCATGTATTTGAATTTAAGAAATGCTAATAATGGGACTTTAAGCAGGGCTGGTGTTATATCAGGGAAATAGCTGGGGAGAAGGCAGCGAGGCATGTGTCCTGGGCACTGTCTGAACAGTGTTCCTCTAGATGGCCTTTAAATAGATCCTTTAAATGACAGGAGTGATCTGTCTGACCTCTGAAAACAGCTAATTGCTTTGTTCCCTGCCTCCATCCTGATTTCAGGGTCAACAGGGGAGCTTCCACTGGTTGGAAGGGGCACAACCATCTGACAATCTGAGATTGTGCTACTAGCAGTTGGCTTCTTAGAGACTCCAAGATAAGGAGCACAGCCTCCATTCTTCCTTAATGTTGTTCCTCGGCTGCTTCCTCCCTGTGCCCTATATGTGGATAATTTTTGAAGGGGAAGAGAGAGCAGCAAGACAGGAAGGAAGTGGTGGGAGAAGAAGGAAGAGCAGAAAGGAGACGAGTGGGCAATCGGAGTAGAGAGGTGATGTAGGTCATTGTGAATGAAATAGTACTCAATCACATAAGCTGCAAATATTACACCATCTACAGCTATCCAGGCACCTGTGATATATAAATACAGCAGACAGAAACCCCCTAAGAGACCCCCAGATAAGACCCTCTAAAAGACCCTAGACCACAGCCCCTAACAGACTCCAGCCCAAAACCCTAAGTAAAAACAGACCCAGAAGTTTATACTATGAGGTTCTTCAGCATCTGAGGTGTTTACTATAAAGTACTACAAAATCTGTGGATTATCATTTTCTGCAGCAGAGATGTGTATTATGAGGGTCTTCAGCAGCTGGGGTGTGTATTATGAGGGTCCGCAGCAGATTACGTGTATTATGATTTTTTGCAGCATCTGAGGTGTGTTTTATGAGGTCCTGCAGCAGCTGAAAAGTGTGTTCTTAGAGTCTGCAGCATCTGAAGTGTGTATTTTGATGTCCCGCAGCAGCTGAGGTATGTGTTAGGAGTGTCTGCAGCATCTAAGTGTGTATTGTGATGTCCCGCAGCAGCTGAGGTATGTATTAGGAGTGTCTGCAGCAGCTAAGGTGTTTATTATGATGTCCTGCGCAGCTGAGGTATGTATTAGGAGAGTCTGAAGCAGCTGAGGTGTGTTTTATGATGTCCTGCAGCATCTGAGGTATGTATTAGGAGAGTCTACAGTAGCTGAGGTGTGTTTTATGAGAGTCTGCAGAAGCTGAGTTATGTATTAGGAGGGTCTGCAGCAGCTGAAATGTGTATTAGCAGAGTCTGCAGCAGCTGAGGTGTGTATTAGGAGAGTCTGCAGCAGCTGATGTGTGTATTATAATGTCCTGCAGCAGCTGAGGTGTGTATGATGATGTCCTGCAGCTTCTGAGGTATGTATTATGATGTCCTGCAGCTGCTGAGGTGTGTATTATAAGGGTCTGCAGCCGCTGAGGTGTGTATTAGCAGAGTCTGCAGCAGCTGAGGTGCGTTTTATGATGTCCCGCAGCAGCTAAGGTATGTATTAGGAGAGTCTGCAGCAGCTGAGGTGTGTATTATGAGGTCCCGCAGCAGCTAAGGTATGTACTAGGAGGGTCTACAGCAGCAGAGGTATGTATTAGGAGAGTCTGCAGCAGCTGAGGTGTGTATGATGATGTCCTGCAGCTGCTGAGGTGTGTATTATGATGTCCTGCAGCTGTTGAGGTATGTATTATTATGTCCTGCAGCTGCTGAGGTGTATATTATGAGGGTCTTCAGCAGCTGAGGTGTGTTTTATGATGTTCTGGAGCAGCTAAGGTGTGTATTAGGAGAGTCTGCAGCAGCTGAGGTGTGTATTATGAGGTCCTGCAGCCGATGAGATGTGTATTGTCATGTCCTCCAGCAGCTAAGATGTGTACATTATGAGATTCTGCAGCAGCTGAGATGTGTATTGTCATGTCCTCCAGCAGCTAAGGTGTGTACATTATGAGATTCTGCAGCAGCTGAAGTGTATATATTATGAAGTAACTGTAAGAAACACATTTATTTGCATTCATCGCATTATACAGTGTTAAACATTACCTGCATTATTTGATGTTAAGAATGTTCGCCCTGTTGGTCAAATTCCTTAGAGGTGGCACCTCATCAATGTGCCTGGAGGCTGCTGCCAGGTCTGTGGCTGAGCTGAGGAATGCGCTGGAGGCTGGAGCAATAGAACAGCCACATCCAGCCTCCTCTTCCATAACTCTCACATGTGAGGAGTGTGCATCAGGAAAGCACCCATCACACACACTGAAAATGTGCATAGGCCACCATGTATCCAGTGCATGCCAAAAGAGTGCCCTTTGGATACATGGTTGGCTTATATGACTGCATATGATTTAAACCAAAGTATTGTGCATGAAGCTTTCCTGTGCAGAGGGACAGTAAAAAAATCATATTCCAGGCAGTAGACATTTTTACAATAGGAGTTAATAACCAACATATGCCACACCAGGGACGTGCACAGACATTTTGAAGGGCAGGGGCTTAAATAAAAAAAAAAAGTGCACTTGTCACATGACGTAGCAGACATGCGTCACGCACGTCCAGCCCCTGCGCTAGCCTTAAAGGACCCTGTCCCTCTAACCCTGCACTGGTGAGTGGGCAGACTGTTGAATAAATTGTATCAGTGAATACATTGCGCTGCCGCCGGCGGGATGGACCACATACCTCTTACATCCAGGGACATCTCCTGTCATGTAGATCTTCGCTTTCCTCTTCTCCTTCGTCTGACCCAAACCGCCATGGCAAATTCTTTCAGTCACATCTCGCCTCTACTGAGTTTGTAATACAGACACAGTCAGATTTCTCAATGTTTCCATCACCCTCCCCATCCTGGTGTCCCGACAATGTCATCCAGCTGCCACTCCCAATACTGTGCCCGTGGTGTTCCCCAATGTCCCAGTACTATACTGCTGAAAACATAGTGACCCTTATAGACATAATTGGGGTCATTTATCAAACTGGTGTAAAAGACAAGTGGATTTCCAAAAGAGCTGTCAAAAATGATTGGTGGAATCTAATTGGCTGCTATGGGCGACTAGGCCAGTTCTACTTTACACTAGTTTGATAAATTACCCCAAATATCCCTGTGTCCACAGCAGCTATAATGTCTCCAAGAGTGTCCCAGTAATAACACCCTATATTGTGCTCCAGGTAGTATTCCCTGTATAGTGTCCACATAAATAATTGAATTGCCCCTACAGTGCCTCCCCTAGAGCAACACCCCCATATAGTAATTTCCCCACACTGCCCCCATAGTAATCAGCCCATAGTAATTTGCCCCCACACAGTAATTTCCCACACACAGTAATTTCCCCCACGTAGTAATTGGTCCCCAAACTGCACAACACAGTGTAATTGCTCCCACACAGTAATTGCTCCCACACAGTAATTTCCCCCACACTGCCACTACAAAGTAATTTCCCCCACACAGTAATTTGTCCTCACACTGCTCCCCACAGTAATTTGTCCCCACACTGCCCCCACAAAGTAGTTTCCCCTACACAGTAATTTGTCCCCACACTGCCCCCACAAAGCAGTTTCCCCCACGAAGTAATTTGTCCCCACACTGCCCCCCACAGTAATTTCCCCCACACTGCCACTACAAAGTAATTTCCCCCACACAGTAATTTGTCCCCACACTACCCCCCACAATAATTTGTCCCCACACTGTCCCCACAGTAATTTGTCCCCACACTGCCCCCCACAGTAATTTGTCCCCACACTGCCCCCACACGGTAATTTGTCCCCACACTGCCACCACAAAGTAATTTCCCACACACAGTAATTTGTCCCCACACTGCTCCCCACAGTAATTTGTCCCCACACTGCCCCCACAAAGTAGTTTCCCCCACACAGTAATTTGTCCCCACACTGCCCCCACACGGTAATTTGTCCCCACACTGCCACCACAAAGTAATTTCCCACACACAGTAATTTGTCCCCACACTGCTCCCCACAGTAATTTGTCCCCACACTGCCCCCACAAAGTAGTTTCCCCCACACAGTAATTTGTCCCCACACTGCCCCCACACGGTAATTTGTCCCCACACTGCCCCCACAAAGTAGTTTCCCCCACACAGTAATTTGTCCCCACACTGCCCCACACAGTAATTTTTCGCCACACTGCCCCCCACAGTAATTTGTCCCCACACTGCCCCCCACAGCAGCCAGAACAGAGTCAGACAACAATATAACCCAGTCACTCAAGTCAGCACAAGCACACACAGCAGGAAACTGTCATCGACATCATTCTTCCCTCAAGAGTCACAGTTTTGTTCCCTCCTCTGACTCACTTCACTTCACTGGGAGCCGGATTCCTGGCGGGCGGTGAGGCGGTGAGGCGATGAGGCGGCTTGTCTTGACAGCAGGGGCAGGGCGGGTGGACGCACACAGCCAGGCAGCTCTTCTTCTCTGCTCAGAAGACTGCCTGTGCGCGCCGCCCGTACCACGTGACTTGCCGGCAGGTCTGGTCTTGATAATTAACAAAGATTAATGCGCAGCGCACGTGACAGTGAGCGCCAGCATCTGCGCATTATGAAAAAAAAAAAAAGTTCCAATAAAATTTCTGTAAGAGCGGAGGGCATTTAAGGGGCCGGTGATGAAAAGGGCAGGGGCTCAAGCCCCCTTTCATCCCTATGTGTGCACGTCCCTGTGCCACACTATACCTACACAGTGTCATGCCTGGGAAGTATACTTTCGGAAATAATCTCAACTATAACGATGATTATAATAACAGGAGACAATGAGCTCATGATGACCATAATTGCCCAGGAGGGCATCTCTGCCTATATGTCTCCAACAATACAAATTTTCTCAGACATTGATATTTTTTCTTCTTCCTCAATTGCTTAGTTCAAGGATGCCCAACCTGCGGCCCTCCAGCTGCTGCAAAACTACAACTCTTAGCATGCTCTGATAGCTGTAGGCTGTCCAGGCATGATGGAGGTTGTAGTTTTGCAACAGCTGGAGGGCCGCAGGTTGCCATCTCTGGTTTAGTTGAATCCGAAATACACCGTTCCTTCTCACCATGTATCATCCATTTTCTGGTGTACAGCACATGGGCAGATATTCAGGACAGCGGACAGCTCCTCATTGGACAGTCCCTTCGGGACTCTGTACAGCTTCCCTCACAGCACTGGACAGCATCTTTG
The DNA here is from genome assembly GCA_033119425.1 of Bufotes viridis. Classification (NCBI taxonomy): domain Eukaryota; kingdom Metazoa; phylum Chordata; class Amphibia; order Anura; family Bufonidae; genus Bufotes; species Bufotes viridis. The sequence continues at coordinate 40,043,641 of CM065591.1, read as the reverse complement.
AGGACACTGGACAGCTCCCTTCACAACAGTGGACAGCTCTCTTCATGACACTGGACAGCTCCCTTCACAACAGTGGACAGCTCTCTTCATGACACTGGACAGCTCCCTTCAAGACCTTGGAGAGCTCCATTCATGACACTGGATAGCTGTCTTCACAACACTGGATAGCTGTCTTCAAGACACTGGACAGCTCTCTTCACGACACTCGACAGCTCCCTTCACAACACTGGACAGCTCTTTTCATGACATTGGACAGCATTCTTTACAACGCTGGATAGCTGTCTTCAAGACATTGGATAGCTCCCTCCAAGTCCCTGGACAGCTCCCTTCCTCACACTGGACAGCTCTCTTCACGACACTGGACAGCTCTCTTCATGACACTGGACAGCTCTCTTCAAGATACTTGATATGTCCCTTCATGACCCTGGAGAACTCCCTTCACAACACTGAACAGCTCTCTTCACGACACTGGACAGTTGTATTCAGGACACTGGACAGCGCCCTTTATGACACTGTGCAGCTCCCTCCCTGGTGGTAGCCTCAAACTGTTCAATCAGTGTTTATTTTATTTTTATAATAATAATCTCTCTCTCTCTCATTTGCCCAAAACAAATCCGAAGAAATTTGAGTTCATCAGAATCCAAATTTTGGATGGAAATTCGGAAGGAATTCTGAATCGGTAAAATTGATTCCTTCACCTTCACAGTAGAGCTGAAAATTTTAAATAAAAAACTATTGGAAAAATTATTTTAGCACAAAATAAGTGCAGTGCAATAATAACAATAAAAATGCCCCTAAAGATGTCCATAACCTTTAATGAAATTCATAGAAAGATAAGTGTGGACACATCTGTAAATCCCTGCAGTATGGTTCTTGCACTATTTTCAGCACAGAGGGTGTGCTTTACAGCCAGACCTTAGACAACTAGGTAGGTATGCCAGGTTCACTCATACATCACTCAAAATCTGGTCTAGAACTGCTGTGGGAATAGAGTCCACAAACCGAGGACCAACAACTATCAAAGATAAGTGCAGACTATCAGGGGGAGATACAGAAGGGGAGTTGATGGCATGGATGGAATAGTTTTCAGGAATATTTCACCAACAGCTTGTTGAGATACGGGAAATGTATTCAGATTCTTTTGTAGACAAAAGTTAAGTTTTATTCTCTCTCTAAACATTTGTGCATTAAATGGGTCAAAAACCAGAAAGATTTCAAAATGTAGACCCCTCTATACCCCAAAGATAATGGAGTTTTTATACATAGAATAGGACATCACATATTAACAATCTATATGTGAACTGAATATTCAATGTCATATTTTACATTAAAAAACAGTACAGTAAAGTTCCAACAGCAGAGACAGTCTGGTCATTGAAGTATCACTGAATCATTTAAGAGGCTATCCAACTCATTTGGAAAAAAGTAGCAAAAAAAGAGGACTCAAGTCTTCAATCCAACATCAGTCCAGTTCAGATACTTCTGAGGTCCCCCAATCGGTCTTTGCCTAGAAGTTCCCGGCGATGGCGTGCCATACTGGCATGTGACCTATTTTGGCATCAGTAGAGCTACAATATCCTGTCCTGAATTCTGAGATACAATCCCAACAAATTTGGCTAGTCCCAGATCAAAAATGGTGGGTATTTATGCAAATTAGCAGTTATGATGGGGGAAATTATTTGGGGCAATGCCGATGCATCTACACATACGATGTTTAGGCCAAACAGTGCTAATATTCATTACAAAGTGATATGCAGGAACTGTGTACTAATGAGGTGATGTTGATAAGCCTGTCACAGTAAGTACTGATGCCTTTTATATTTTAGATAATTTCCCAGCATTGTTTGGTTCCTTGCCCAAACTTTACAACTCCTTTAAATGGGTTGTACAAGAATGAAGGGGAAGGGGGGGTATGGCAAACCACCTCACTTGGCCTGATCTGTAAAGGTGTAAGGGAAAGCATACTTACCTGCTTTCTGGTGCTGGTTCCTTGCCAGCTTACCTGCTTCCCATTCCCTCTTCTCCTCCAGGATGGCAATGCTCCACTGGGCTCCCTCGCTGTAAAGAGCTGGTTGACATTGCCTGCAGCCAATCAGTGGCCATAGCATTGACTAGCTCCCCTTACGTCATGACAAATGGTCACATGGGGATCCGGTCTCTGCCAGTGATTGGCTGCGGCGATGTCAAAACGGATTTTTACAGTGAAGGAGTCCAGCGGAGCATTGCAGACCTGAATGAGAAGGAGACGGGAGCCAGTGACGGGAAGCAGGTAAGTAAGATTTCTTTCACAGGTCAAGTGAAGGGGTTTGCCAAAAACTCCTCCATTCTTGCACAACCCCGTTAAGACTAAAATGTACCAGAATCAATGAAATATGTTAAATTCTATTGAAGAATATAAAGTTTTGACTGCTAAAGGACATATAGGTGTTGGCGTGCTCATTTCCAATCTATTTTCAATAGGTTTATCATAAATGTAGCACATCGGTAAACCTAGTGACCACATTTTCCACAATCATACACCGACTTTCAGACATGGGCATTTCCCCTGCTTTTGGAGATGGTTGAGTAGATGAAATTTTTAGCATTATTAAACCGCACACAAACCCGATGAAATGATGAATCACTCCTGATCAAGATGAAACTGGAGCATCTTCAATTATGTAGCACATTTTTGGTAAACCTAATGGAAATGAGCCATAAAGAAGGTGTAAAGAGTGAGAGTGGACGTTTGGAAATTCCTGGTAATCAGGGACTGAGCATTACACCACTGTCAATGTCAGGGAACCACCCAGTAGTCGGACTGTTTAAAGGGGTTTTCCAGGAGTTCAATATTGATGGCCTCTCCTGAGGACAGACCATCAATATGTGATCAGTGGGGCTCCAACTTCTGGCATCCCCGCCAATCAGCTGTTTGAAGAGGCCACCATGCTCTGTTTAGCGCTGCAGTTTCTTCTTAGGCCAGTGATATAACATTTATGGTCAGATGGCCTTTGTGCAGCTCAGTCTTATTCAAGTAAATGGGTCTGGGCTGCATTGCCAGGCACAGTCACTATACAATGTACCGTTCTGTGCTTCAAATGCTGTGAGGAGGCTTTGGTGCTCTTCCGCAAGGTCGGCAAAGTTATGGAAACAGCAAAGCTGCCTGTGCAATGCTGTTTCCATAATCCCGAAGCTCCAGGAACAGAGTAGCTGCCTGTACAATAGTGATGATCGAATATGCCCATATTCGAATTTGCGATATTTCGCGAATATTTCGTAAAATATTCGTGATATATTCGCAAATTCGAATATTCGTATTCGTCATCATTTAATCGCCATCTTTTTTTTATAAAATCGCGGATAATCGCATAAAGAAATCGCATCGCTTAATAAAAATCGCATTACGAAAAATCGCAAAAAAAAAAAAAGACAAGGGAGGGAAGTGGGGACGGGGGGGGTCGAGGAATGGATATAAAATGAAGCCTTGTTGAAAGTGAAACTAATGATTGGGGGTGAATGAGAATAAGAAGAGGAAAACACGACGACATATATTCGAATATGCGAATTTTCGAATATATTCGCAATTCGCAGCATGTTCGTATTCGCAAGTTGACGATCGCGACTACCAAGCGCATAGAGTGTGAAAAAAATCGCATTACGGAAAAATCGCATAAAGGCAATCTTTCAATTTTCAAGTCAATGCGCAGGCATGTCAGCAAGTGTTAGATATTCGCATCGCTGTCAAAAAAATCGCATTACGGAAAATCGCAAAAAAGACAGGATTTTGGCTATGGCTTTGAAAAAGAGCCTTGATGCAAAACAACACCTTAAATGAATGAAACTCAGAGTCACTCAAACTCATTTATCAACACAAGTGAACTGAAGTTCTTGAACTTATTGTGTATCATCTAATTTAACCAACGCGAATATTCGCAATATCGAATTTATGGCATGATATTCGAAAAAATCGTGAAACCGCGAATATGCAATATTCGCGCAAAATATTCGCATCGCGAATATTCGCGCCCAACACTACTGTACAACGCTGTTTGTGTACAGTAGCTCTCATCCACTGTGATGGGAATTACAGCCGTCATCTCAGGGAGAGATCACAGCTACGATTTTATTTTTTGTTCTTCTGAGATCTTACTTCAGTAAATGCCATTTATCATGTAGCCAATGGCTTGATTGATTCTTCCATCACATTATACACTGCTCATTTCCATGGTTGCGACCACCCTGCAATCTAGCAGAGGTGGTCGTGGTTGCACACTATAGGAAAAAGCGCTGGCCTATGTGCGCTCCCACGGTCCTGGCCACCAGAGAGCCCGGCGCTGTTTCTTATAGTGTGCAAGCACGACCACCTCTGCTGGATTACAGGGTGGTCCTAACCATGGAAACAAGCAGTTTATAATGTGATGGAAAAATGAATCCAGCCAGCAAAGAAGGCAATATGGAAAATCACAGTACATTAGTAAGTGCCTTGTATTAACTTTCTCTACATAATAAATTCTCTACATAATTAATTAACTTTCTCTGCATAATTCTACATTTTTCGAACCAGCACCTACAGTAAATCTGAATATCTTTGTAAATGCATGCAAGAAAAATGTAGAATAGCCCCTGAGTTATTCAATACAATCTATTGGTATATGTTCTTTTCTTTATTTCTCTGTCCATCTCAGCAACATTGCTAAGGAGGTCACACATGCTCAGTTTTATCCTTCAACTGCTACCAGCCATATCTACTCTTAGAACATGTGACAATTAGGCTCTATTCACACGTCTGCAATTCTGTTCCACATTTTGCGGAATGGAATTGTGGACCCATTCATTTCTATGGGGACACACTATGTCCCGCCAGGATCCGGAATTGAGGATCCGCACTTCCGGGTCCGTACTTCCGTTCCGCAAAAAAATAGAACATGTCCTATTCTTGTCCGCAATTGCAGACAAGAAAAAGCATTTTCTATGAGAGTGCCGGCGATGTGCGGTCCGCAAAATGCAGAACAAACATTGCCGGTGTCCGTGTTTTGCGGATCCCCGAATCCGTGGATCCGCAAAACATACACGGATGTGTGAATGGACCCTTACAGGGAGAGATCTGCAGCCGAAATGCCATGTCTTTGCTCTTTGATAGGGAGAGAGCTGTAACAAAACTGACATGCCCTCTGATTAATGATAAGGAGAGCTGCTGCAGAAGTGACATACCCCCTAAGCTGTGATAGGGAGAGAGCTCAAGCAAAAAGGGCACACCCCCTGAGAAAAGACACATTCCATGAGCTGCCAGCCTGGGGCAATAAAGGAGGAGATCTCTGTATCCATGTGAGGTACGGGGCTGGTTCTAGCTTTGTTAGATAGAGTCATGTACTATGTGATGAATTAAGTACATTTTTTACTTTAATCGTGGGATAACTCCGTCAACAAAAGCAAATCCAAGGCACAGGTGAACACATCTGAAATACATAGCACACTTCGGCCATTCATATGATTTGATGACCATGGAATACTCTACATTACTCCACCACAGGAAGAGCTCCTCTCTACTTTGGTTAATAGAGCGTATGTGTGCATGTCGGGGGTGGGGGTTAGGGGTATAACACTTTCTATATTTTTTTTAATGGCCTAATAGGGGACTATCCCATGAAAATAAAACATTTGGAACAGTAGGAATAAAAATAGAAAAAAATAAATAAATAAATAAATATATATATATATAATTCCAAAAACAAAGAAAAAACAGCAGCACAGTGTAATAAGTCCGGGTGCAAGCTCCCCAAGGCTGCAGGCTAAGCAGTCATAAAAAGTTCTAAGTATCCGAAGACGGGGCAGCACTCCGATAAGTGTAAAAAGGTGATAGACCCGCTTTTATTGTCCCCTCTGCAACGTTTCAATAGCACAATGCAGAGGGGACAATAAAAGCGGGTCTATCACCTTTTTCCACTTATCGGAGTGCTGCCTCGTCTTTGGATACTTATATATTAAATCATGTAGATTAGTTCATCATTATAATTTTTTCTACAGATTCAATCTCTGGCTTTAGTGCTGATAATAGGTGTATTTTGCTGTAGAAATTGTCGCGGTGCTGTATGTAAGCATTACAGCTTTTCTATTTCTCTCCCTCGCAGACTAGTAGTAATGCAGAGTGGTGCTTTACCGATGATTTACAGGCTCCAAGCTACTTGACTACTGTAAGGTTAGGTCGTTTCCACAATATACTGTAGCATCTAAAATAAAAAAAAGTTTCAGAAATGCATTCCCGGAGTGAAATAACATCTAAAATTGCTACTTTTGCAAGGTGAAACGGCTTTTCTTATTTTTTTTTTACAATGCAGTAAGATAAGAGCGCAACACAAAATAAAGCAATTTCCGAGCAGCGACGCAATTATAGTGCTTGTCTGATTTTTTTTTCCCTTGGTCTAATACCTATACTTCATCATTTAAATAATAGTAGCGTTTTAGATGTAGCACGTAATCAAAAATTATAATATGGTGAAAGTCATAAGAATCAATAGAGAGAATATTTCTACAAAAAAAACACAAAATCAAATCCCCTCTTTTACAATGTAATAGTCCATGTCAAATTGCTCTCTATTTGCTTTTTTCTAAGCTTTTTTTTTTTCTAGCCTTTTAACATGCCGAGAGAGGGAGGAGGGCGGGAGACGGATACCGGAGAAGTAGCAGAGCTTTTATTGAATTGACATTTCCTTGGCTGTTTTTGCACCAAATTAACACACAGCACAAAGGAACATCATTAATATGTAGTTTTAGAAGATGCCTATCATGTCTTGGGGCCAAGAGCTCCATGCAGCCCTCACATGACTCCCCTCTTCCATCGGTTGACAAATCCATATAATACTTTATTCTTTGCATTTTAAATAATTAAATCTCAGCTTATATATACGGATGCAGTATGCATGAACATTCAGTATTTTATCTCTGACTACTCTGTATGTCACAATTTGTCCCTTTAGCATTGAAACCATTGATGCATGTTGCATGCAGTACCCTGCCTTACCACATGGTGTGCTGTGGATGGGTCCATGAGTAGCAAAAGGCATGAAGCATTTTTCATTTCTAGCCAAATGCAGTTCATTACCTTACAGCACCACCTAGTGGTAACAAAAAATAATTTATAAATCTAGAAATAACTTCACATATTTGATGTTTCCTTTTCATAAAGTTTTAATCAAAGTAATTTACGCCAGCAATACGCATGGTAATCCTCAGAAACACCTAGCCCATAGTCTACCTCAACAAGACAATAGGATGTTTGTACAAAAATGTGCCAAAATGTACATCGTGGTTACCCTCTACTTCTGTGTCCCATCGTGTGTCCCTTACTCGCCATTGGCCCACTTCTCCTTGCAGGCACAGGCGCCGCACTACTCATCCAGCCTGCTTCCACTCCCATTAGGAGGTCCGGTTCCACTCCTTTGTCCTCCCCAGCTGGCGGCGGTCCAAGCCACTGCCACCTTCAGTGAAAGCTGAAAGCTGTGGCTTGCTTCCTGTTGTAAAGGCCTCCCAGCCACTGCACTCACACCCAATTCCTTCCCTGGCCTATGGTAGGCTGTCCCTAGGTACATAGGGCACCTTCCCAAGAGGAATAGTGCCTGAGCTTTAGGTTTCCTAGGATCTGGTAACCTGTAAAGGTGTTTTCTCAGTCTGACAACCCGTGTATCATACTCCTGTCTGACTACGAACTTTGCCTACTAGGTGCCTGCCCTGACCTCAAACTCATCTCATGGATATGCTTGTATGCTGTCTCCAGACCATGCATATTGCCTGACCCCTCAGTGGTCAGCCACCGACCATACCAGGTAAGTAAGAATACCGGTCAGCACTTGCTCAAAGTGCACGCTGCACGGGAAAGGAGCAATCTCCACGACGATGCAATAATGAATCCCAGCAGCCGTGTCTTATTCGCTATACAAGTTTATTGCAGTGTGTTCTCCATCAGATCAGGACGCGTTTCGGCATATTTGCCTTTATCAACAGACTATCTCAAGAGCTAGCTTCCCTGCTACAGCAAAGTCCTGATCCCTATATAAAGGGTAATTACAAGGGGATTGCCAGGATAATACCCTTAGAGTTAACTCTAAGCCAAACCGGTTGTTGGTACAGTGGGTCTACACCCACTGCCCGTAACACAACATCTGCAGAAAAGAGGAAGGGGGATCTGTGGGATCACTGTCTCTGTGTGAGGATATTACTTTCCTGGTGATGATCAGTTATGATGGCCTTCAATTAGTGGGTGAACCCAAAAGAGGTGTTACTTTTCCCGGCCTGGAAGGATTTCGGAAGCATAGACTGTGACAGTAGCAAATCAGCCGTTTCACAATCGGTTACTGATGCTGCAGCCAATACTAATAGCAGCAAAGAATAATATTAATCATAGAAAGAATAATCATTGTAAATAACTACAATACCAAGAATGAGTCTTGTGTATAAAATTGAGAACAAAAAGCTAAAAGGTCTCCAGATTGCAACAAAAAGGGAAAAAGCATACAACCAATATGACGGCAATCACAGAAGGCTTGTTCATTTGTCAGGGCTATTTCATGATCACTCGAGTAGCTCTTTTACAAGTCTGAAAGGTACAAACAAAAGAGTATAAAAAAAAAATCATAAAGCCAGTTACATCTGTGGTTAACATGCTGTAAGTGCCCTGCATTGTATTCTGTGGGGCTCAGAGACATGGCATATACAGTATAAAAGAGCAGCATAAATTCCATGCGCCGCCATACAGTGCCCCATACAGAGAAGATACTCTCTGGGCCTAAGTGGGTGGTGTATGGCACAAGGTTCTTACTTTGGTCATACTGGGAATGACTGATCTCTCTCCAGTGAAATGATCTTCACATTCAACAAGTTGATAAATGTGCCATTGGTTGAAAGCAATCTTGGATTTATTAGAGAATGAGGTTAGTAAATGAGTCGTCCACATCACCCTGACTGCGTTTTATGACACAGCCGTGTGGCAAAAGTGGCACAGGAGCTTTATAAATAAGACATTTAGCCCAACCGCCATACTTTTCAGTGCATTTATTTCAGAAAACCCTACTCTGTACCTAGAAAATCTTTTTTTTTGCTATAAATTGATCCTATTTTACTAGACTTTTATCGATACACTCTAAGTCATGGTTCAGGGGGTCAATATGTAGCTGTATGCAAACAGCACATACCATCGCTAACTGAACCCTCCACAGTAAGGGTTTGTACCACACAGCTAAGAACCACATGGCAATATCACAATGGTACGAGCTGTGCACTCATTTAAAAAAGATTTCCCAAGAAACGTTCCGTGAAATCGTCCATGGTTTTCAGAGAATCATAAGGTGCGAAAAAGTCACGAATAGCCTGTTCGCAACTTTTTTAATGATACATATTTTTGTGCAAGTGGTGGTTCTCCGCCAGCCTTGCCACTGTCATGAAAAGGGGGCATGGTGAGGGCGGGGAGGTGGCAGGGCCGGTGGTCCCACCAGGTTTGTCATCTTTTACCCCAGTTTTCTAGATATCAGTAGAGGCATATGGACTGCCAGATTATAAACTAGGCACTAGTGATGAGCGGCAGGGGCAATATTCGAATTTGCGATATTTTGCCAATATTTGGTAGAATATTCATCATCTATTCGCAAAATCGCTGTTATTTTTTTGATTGAGAAAATCGGCAATGTAATATGCGTGCACAATACAGGCGTGGGTCACTATAGCTACATTTTTTAAGCTGCTCAAAGTTTCCTGAGACTGGATAAAATGGTTGGCACGGCAGAACATTACAATAGCTTTATATGCCGATAGAGAGCTCCGATATATTCACAATTGCAAAATCGGCACTAATGATGCGAATATTTTGGCCCAATATGCGCAACTTCACATTTTAACAGGTCTGACTACATATTAGTGATTGGTGCACAAAGTATTGTTGTGAACTTGTGATATCACAGCACTATGTCTGTAGCATGTATGTATGGACAGCAGAACCTATTACACTACCTAACACCCTGCACTGGAACCTATCAGCTACACTATATCACTATCTAACCTACACTGACTATGTTCTACTAACTATCTATATTATATATATAAACTAACTAACTAACTATCTAATGTAATGTGACACAGGAAAGCAGAGAGCACAGCAATGACACTGCTGTCTCTCAGAACTGAAATAAAACAGCAGAAAATGGCTGCTGGGGAGTTTCCTATATAGTAAGGGGGTAGGCAGCTTTCCTATTGGTTGCTAGGGATGTTGCTAAGCTCAGACAAAGACATTGGAGCCTTCTCATTGTCCCACAAGCAAAAAGGGAGGTTACTGATGGAAAAAAAATGTTAAATCTTAAAAAATCTGAATATATATTACTATATCCTAAATATTCGCCAATTCTCGAAGTTGCGAGATTCGCGATTAAAATTCGCAATTCGAATACTCGCTCCCAACACTACTAGGCACAGCATCCGGCAGCACGTCAGGGTATTATAGCCCTGTGTACACCACTAGGCTATGAGAAGTCCCCAACGGGCTATTAGAAGTTCCCATAGAAGTCCACAATGGACTTCCACGGGTAGACTTCCAGTCAGCTGGGGAGCAAAATCAGAGAGGACAGGAATGGAGTTAGCCTTTTTTCTCTTTTTTTATAGCTTTCCGCTGCTCGGTATTTTTTTTTTTTTTTTTTTTTTGGGGGGGGCAACCTCTTTGAAAACTCTAATTTCTTAGCACATTCAGTACAATATCACAGTCCACATCACAACCACTGGGTGGTCACTTAAGGACACATATTGGGCAGATATCTTGTGACACAATATCTCAAAAATTTCTTAAAAATTGCACATATCTCAGAACATATTAAGGCAAGAACAAAGGAAAGAAAACCTCTGTTTAGCTCCTACTTTAAGCTAAACAGCTAACAAGCTGCCATACCTTGATAGCTGCTTGTTAGCTGTTTGCATTACTACAGCTCAGCTTACTGCCAATGAGATAGGGCCCATTCCTGGCTCTGGTGTGAGGCCTATGAATTCTTTTAATGCCCTTTGTACTCTTTGTAAATTATAAGTGACTGTCCTGGTGGTAGGCGCAGTTTAAAAAGGTAAAGTAATAACCTACAGTACTAGTAAGTATTTAGTAATAGTTATGCTTTTCAGTGATATTAACCAGTTAATCTCATATTACAGACGGTGATCAATGCCAATTAGAGAGATACAGGCTTATCATTTCTAGACACAGGAAATGCCATATATTGCTAGTGACGTCATCCATTACTGTACTGTTCGAGTGCACAGTAAATTTGTGCGGACACTTATGGTACATGTGGTCTCGGTATGATTGCACTGATTATAGGGACAGCCCCAGAGCCAACACCCACAAACGACACTCAGATACTAAAGGATGACAGTAAAAGGTCATTTTGGCAGGATCACAGCTTTTTACTGATCAACTTCAGCTGCCATTTTGTTTCAATCGGTTTCTCAGTTAGCTTATTTTGTAAATGTTACCAGTTTTCCAATAATAATAATAAAGTATTCAAATAAATAATACTTAAAGGGGTGGTCTTACTTCAGCCAATGGCATTATCATGTAGAGAAAGTTAATACAAGGCACTTATTAATGTAATGTGATTGTCCATATTGCGTCTTTTGCCATATTGATTCATTTTTCCATCACATTATACACTTCTCGTTTCCATGGTTATGACCACCATGCAATTCAGCAGCGGTGGTCGTGCTTGCACACTATCTGAAAAAATAGGTGGCTTCTCTGGTGGCTGGGACCATGGGGGTGTACATAGGAAAGTGCTTTTTTATAGTGTGCAAGTATGGCCATCGCTGCTGGATTACAAGGTGGTCGTAACCATGGAAACGCGAAGTGCATAATGTGATGGAAAAATGAAATAAACCAGCAAAGCAAGCAATATGGACAATCACAAAACATTAGTAAGTGACTTCTATTAACTTCCTCTGCATAATAAATGCCATTTGCTGAAGTGAGACATCCCCTTTAAAGAGCACCATCAACAAGATCAACCCTATTAAACCAGGCATAGAGCGTGGTAGGGTTGATCATGCTGATTAAAGTGATAGTAACATAGTAACATAGTATATAAGACCGAAAAAAGACATTTGTCCATCCAGTTTGGCCTGTTTCCTTCAAGTTGATCCAGAGGAAGGCAAAAAACCCCTGTGAGGCAGAAGCCAATTTTCCCCACTTAAGGGGAAAAAATTCCTTCCCTACTCCAATCAGGCAATCAGAATAACTCCCTGGATCAATGACCCCTCTCTAGTAGCTGTAGCCTGTAATATTATTACACTCCAGAAATACATCCAGGTCCCCTCTTGAATTCCTTTATTGTACTCACCATCACCACCTCCTCAGGCAGAGAGTTCCATAGTCTCACTGCTCTTACTGTAAAGAATCCTCTTCTATGTTTGTGTAGAAACCTTCTTTCCTCCAGACGCAGAGGATGTCCCCTCGTCACAGTCCTGGGAATAAATAGATGATGGGACAGATCTCTGTACTGACCCCTGATATATTTATACATAGTTATCAGATCTCCCCTCAGTCATCTTTTTTCTAAGGCGAATAACCCGAATTTTGATAACCTTTCGGGGTACTGTAGTTGCCCCATTCCAGTTATTACTTTAGTTGCGCTCCTCTGAACCCTCTCCAGCTCTGCTATGTCTGTCTTGTTCACAGGAGCCCAGAACTGTACACAGTACTCCATGTGTGGTCTGACTAGTGATTTGTAAAGTGGTAGGACTATGTTTTCATCACGGGTATCTATGTTCCTTTTGATGCAATCCATTATCTTATTGGCCTTGGCAGTAGCTGCCTGACATTGGTTTTTGCAGCTTAATTTGCTGTTTATTAAAATTCCTAGATCCTTTTCCATGTCAGTGTTACCGAGTGTTTTGCCATTTAGTATGTACGGGTGACTTGCATTTTTCCTTCCCATGTGCATAACTTTACATTTGTCAGTGTTAAACCTCATCTGCCATTTCTCTGCCCAAGCCTCCAATCTATCCAGATCCCTCTGTAGGAGAATACTGTCCTCTTCAGTGTTAATTACTTTACACAGTTTAGTGTCATCTGCAAAAATTGATGTCTGTCTTATGGCTATAGGATCAACTGCTGCAGCGATATATTAGTTTTTATATTTATGCAAATCATCTAGCTGGAGCACCAAGGGGCTGGCAGTAATGCTTGGAGCACTGCTACTCCTACACCCTTTGGTGCCCAAACACTCTCTCTCTCTCCTCTGATTGACAGGTCTAATAGCCCTGTCTTCTTGTGTCACAAATAATCATTGGCACGATCCACCTGTGAACCAATTAGTTGCAGCCCCTCCTTCCTAGTGTCATGTGATCATCTATCTTCTTCCTTACTGTAATTTTCCCTGATAATTTTCACTGTAAAATGGAGCTGGCACAGTTTTCATCAATTTGACTAATCCAATTTGTTCAGAATTCACTCACTCATGTCTATTGTTAAGTTAAAGAGTACCTGAGTTGAAAAAAAAGCAATGAATTGCTTAATGGCTATGCAATCATAAATGTGAAGGAGCAGCTCTTTTTTGGACTTCCCTAATGTTTCTTTCAGTTATAGTATTCCCTGTTTCAACAGCACTGCTAGATGCATTTCTCTCACAAGCAGGTTGCTCCTCCCTTCTCTTAAATCTGCAAGTACTTATCCAGTGACCTCACGTTGCTTACTTTTCACACAGACACACATGAGGCTCCTATAATCTTCAAAAGCTGTGTAGAAGCAGTTCTTTTGTCAGGCTCAGTATCTCAGTTAGCTCTGACATGCCAGACAGCACACTGTGACCTGCAGTTGCACAGCATAAGGATGCACTATGACCTGATCCTGTGCAACATAAGGTCACAGTGCAGCGAGGGAAGGGAAGGGTGAGAGCGGGAAGATGGTGATGTCCGGAGCAGGCAAGGTAAATTTATTTATTTATTTTATGTCTCATCTGAGGTCTGATGGGGTCTGTTGGGGGTTTATACTGAGGTCTGATAGGGGTCTGATCTGAGATCTGAAGAGCAATGGGGGTCTGATCTGAGGTATAATGTGGGTCTGATCTGAGGTCTGATTATGTATGGTGTGTGATCTGGGGTCTGATAATGGTTTTATTTGAGGTCTGATGAGGAATGGAGGTCTGATTTGGGGGTCTGATCTGAGGTTTGATGAAAAAAAAATTTTTTTCTTATTTTCCTCCTCTAAAACCAAGATGTGTCTTATGGTGCGGGAAATATAACATGTACAGTAGGTTCACCTCCTCACTGCACTAGATGTGATGATCCAACGGTTTATAGCTGATGACTAATCAGAAAAATTGCTCCATTTTCTGCAGCCCAGATTCTATCTAAGCAGTAGACATTTCTGGTTCTGAATTCTTTATATTTGAAGCACAACTATATGGAGGAAATCCAATGATAGATGTATATTATGTAATTATAATTAACCCAGATGAACCAAAATTGTAAAAATGTATCCTCTTCTGCTCATATATACTACTATACCACTCTGCAAGTATATGATCCCCTATCAGAGTACTTATTCAACAATTCCTTTGCCCTTGTACTGTAAAACCCAAGGGAGCACTCAGAAAAGTCAAGTTAAACATCACATACTACCAAAATGTCTACATTGGGTTATTTTGAGACATGGACAGACATCTCTTCGGCTGTGAGATCATGTGAGGGCAAACACATGAAAGAAGGTATTTCATACTTCACAGACTCCATTTGATCACAAGCAGATAGTCTAAGATCACGGCCAGCCATAGTTAGGATGGAAAGGGAAGGAAAGATTTCTGATGGAAGCAATTCCTTTTTAAAACTAAAGACTTTTTCGACGAACACAGGAAAGATCTACCGTATATAACATGATGAACAGGAAGAACTATGGAGAAACTTCAGCAGAGTTTGCAGTCATACTTGTGGTGGCCATGACATCACCACAGCCACCTGTGATTGACTACCACCGTCATGAGACATGACACCACTATCAGCAGGGACGTGCACACATAGGGATGAAAGGGGGCTTGAGCCCCTGCCCTTTTCATCACCGGCCCCTTAAATGCCCTCCGCTTTTACAGAAAGTTTATTGGAACTTTTTTTTTTTTTCATAATGCGTAGATGCTGGCGCTCACTGTCACGTGCGCTGCGCATTAATCTTTGTTAATTATCAAATGAGTAATGTAAAGTACCAGTCACGTCCGGGATACGATACCACGCTGCTGCAGGTTCCAATTGTGTTGTGGGAAAAACACTTTTAACAGTCCAATTTTAATACTCAGGAACCGCGCTGCATCAAGTGGAAACAAGTTCAAGCCTTGCAGGTTCCAACGTTTGTGGGTCGGTTGAATAGCCGGAACCAGGGTAAAACCTTGCCGGTTATGCTGCAATAAAAAGCAAAATAGTGCACCACCTTTTGTAAAATAAGCTGTTGCGCCTTTAATCACACTTACAGAATCGCAGTGTAAACAGTCATAAAACCGTCTCAGCGGTTGTTAATTATCAAGACCAGACCCGCCGGCAAGTCACGTGGTATGGGCGGCGCGCACAGGCAGTCTTCTGAGCAGAGAAGAAGAGCTGCCTGGCTGTGTGCGTCCACCCGCCCTGCCCCTGCTGTCAAGACAAGTCGCCTCGTCGCCTCACCGCCCGCCAGGAATCCGGATCCCAGTGAAGTGAAGTGAGTCAGAGGACGGAACAAAACAGTGACTCTTGAGGGAAGAATGATGTCGATGACAGTTTCCTGCTGTGTGTGCTTGTGCTGACTTGAGTGACTGGGTTATATTGTTGTCTGACTCTGTTCTGGCTGCTGTGGGGGGCAGTGTGGGGACAAATTACTGTGGGGGGCAGTGTGGCGAAAAATTACTGTCTGGGACAGTGTGGGGACAAATTACTGTGTGGGGGAAACTATTTTGTGGGGGCAGTGTGGGGACAAATTACTGTGGGGAGCAGTGTGGGGACAAATTACTGTGTGTGGGAAATTACTTTGTGGTGGCAGTGTGGGGACAAATTACCGTGTGGGGGCAGTGTGGGGACAAATTACTGTGTGGGGAAACTACTTTGTGGGGGCAGTGTGGGGACAAATTACTGTGGGGAGCAGTGTGGGGATAAATTACTGTGTGTGGGAAATTACTTTGTGGTGGCAGTGTGGGGACAAATTACTGTGTGGGGGCAGTGTGGGGACAAATTACTGTGGGGGCAGTGTGGGGACAAATTACTGTGGGGGGCAGTGTGGGGACAATTATTGTGGGGGGTAGTGTGGGGATAAATTACTGTGTGGGGGAAATTACTTTGTAGTGGCAGTGTGGGGGAAATTACTGTGGGGGGCAGTGTGGGGACAAATTACTGTGGGGGGCAGTGTGGGGACAAATTACTGTGGGGGGCAGTGTGGAGAAAAATTACTATGTGGGGCAGTGTGGGGACAAATTACTGTGTGGGAGAAATTACTGTGTGGGAGAAATTACTGTGTGGGGCAGTTTTGGGACCAATTACTACGTGGGGGAAATTACTGTGTGTGGGAAATTACTGTGTGGGGGCAAATTACTATGGGCTGATTACTATGGGGGCAGTGTGGGGAAATTACTATATGGGGGTGTTGCTCTAGGGGAGGCACTGTAGGGGCAATTCAATTATTTATGTGGACACTATACAGGGAATACTACCTGGAGCACAATATAGGGTGTTATTACTGGGACACTCTTGGAGACATTATAGCTGCTGTGGACACAGGGATATTTGGGGTAATTTATCAAACTAGTGTAAAGTAGAACTGGCCTAGTCGCCCATAGCAGCCAATCAGATTTCACCATTCATTTTTGACAGCTCTTTTGGAAATCCACTTGTCTTTTACACCAGTTTGATAAATGACCCCAATTATGTCTATAAGGGTCACTATTTTTTCAGCAGTATAGTACTGGGACATTGGGGAGCACCACGGGCACAGTATTGGGAGTGGCAGCAGGATGACACTGTGGGGACACCAGGATGGGGAGGGTGATGGAAACATTGAGAAATCTGACTGTGTCTGTATTACAAACTCAGTAGAGGCGAGATGTGACTGAAAGAATTTGCCATGGCGGTTTGGGTCAGACGAAGGAGAAGAGGAAAGTGAAGATCTACATGACAGGAGATGTCCCTGGATGTAAGAGGTATGTGGTCCATCCCGCCGGCGGCAGCGCAATTTATTCACTGATACAATTTATTCAACAGTCTGCCCACTCACCAGTGCAGGGTTAGAGGGACAGGGTCCTTTAAGGCTAGCGCAGGGGCTGGACGTGCGTGACGCATGTCTGCTACGTCATGTGACAAGTGCCCTTTTTTTTTTATTTAAGCCCCTGCCCTTCAAAATGTCTGTGCACGTCCCTGACTATCAGTCTTCAAAATGCTTTCAGTGTTACTATGGCAGCCAGGACGCTACTAAAGTATCCATGCTCATGGGGAGCTCTGACGTCATTGTGGAGCACCCCGGGAGCCGCACGGACGGTAAGTATACTTTTCCCCTGCTTCCCCACCACACTTTACCATGGCAGCCGGGACTTTAGCGTCCTGGCTGCCATGGTAACTATTCACAAAAGCTAAACGTCGGATCCAGCGATGCGCCGAAACGACGTTTAACTTAATGCCGGATCCGGATTAATGCACTTCAACGGGCATTAATTCTGGATCCAGCATTACGGCATGTCTTCCGGATTTTTGGACGGAGACAAATCCGCATCATGGTACGGTTTTGTCAAAAACAAAAAACATTCACATACGGAACGGAAGACATCCTGATGCATCCTGAACGGATTTCTTTCCATTCAGGATGCATTAGGATAAATCCTGATCAGTATCTTTCCGTCCTAGAGCCCCGAGGACAGAACTCTAGGACGGAAAGCAAAATTGTAAGTGTGAAAGAGGCCTTAGAGGACCTTGCGATTTTCTGTTTTTGCATTTTTGTGTTTTCACTTCCTGCCTTTTCAGAGCCTTAACTTTTTTATTTTTCCGTTCACATAGCCTTAAGAGGGCTTATTTTCTGTGAGATAAGTACTGTCTAATGCCACTATTTAATGATGTAGTGGGGAGCTGGGAAAAAATTCCAAATGTGGTGGAATTGGAAAACAAAAGTTATTCTGCCTCTTTTTTCTTTTTACAGTGATCCTTATGCATTACAATTGACCCGTTACTTTCATTCTCCCAGGTCGGAACAATTACAACGATACCACACTTATAGTTTTTTTGTTGTTTTAATTCCGGAAAAAAAAAAACTTTTAATCGCCAAATTCTGACCCCTATAATTATTTGTAGTTATATGTACAGCTATACGAGGCCTCATTTTTTGCAGGTTGATCAGTACTATTCAGTAATACCATTTTTTATTGGATATGTATTTTTATTTAGATTTTGGGGAAAGGGGGTGATTTCAACGTTTATATTTTTTACGTTTTTAAAAACTTTTTTTACTTTTTTTTATTGGTGAGTATATAGCCATCATAAAACACTCCATTTAAAATATACCAATACAGTGCTGCCACCTGCTGGCCTGTATTGGTATATTCTAGTAATATCTACCAAAGCCTCCTTGAGGCTTCGGGCAATTACTGTAATGTAACATGTTTCCTGATCTCAGCTCCCGATTCTGGACCACTCAGATGCCGTGGTCGCATTTCACCATAGCATCTGAGGGGTTAAATGTATGCAATCAGCTCTAGGGCTGATACCATACATCTGGCACAGATCTCTGCTCTTTGAAACATAAGAAACCCAGTGGCTTCCCAGTGGGGCGCCATCTTTAACCGCGTGCCGACCGCCTAACGCAGGGCTGCATCCAGGCGGCGCGTCATCTCGCGAGAGGCGAGATTTGCTGTGAATACAGCAGATCGCATCTCAGCAGTTATACTACAGCCTGCCAGAAACCGAATTGCGGACGTGTGAATGGGGCATAAGGGTCCCTTATCACCGCCAGTTAGTTAGCTACTTGTTAGGTAGCTAGCGCCCAGCCCACCGCACCGCAGTCACTGATTTTGGCAGAGATTTTTTCATCCACGATGATCGATGCGAATGAAAAAATTTGTGGCGTTCATTTTTTTTTTTTTTTTCAGCCCAGAAGCTGAACGGAAAAAAAAAATCTCATTACCCGTATGCTCAATATAAGGAGAATCGCAGAAACTCCTAATGCTGGCCATACGTGTAATGATTGCGGAGACCCTCAAATGCCAGGGCAGTACAAAAACCTCACATGTGACCCCATTTTAGAAAGAAGACACCCCAAGGTATTCCGTGAGGCGTTTGGTGAGTTCATCTAAAATTTTATTTTTTGTCACAAGTTAGTGGAATATGAGACTTTGTAAAAAAAAAAAAAATCAATTTCCGCTAACTTGTGCCCAAAAATTTTTTTTTCTGTGAACTCACCATGCCCCTCACGGAATACCTTGGGGTGTCTTCTTTCCAAAATGGGGTCACTTGTGGGGTATTTATACTGCCCTGGCATTTTAGGGGTCCTAAAGAGTGAGAATCCAAATGCATAAAAATGCCCTGTGAAATCCTAAAGGTACTCATTGGTTTTAGGGCCCCTTTGCGCATCTTGGCTGCAAAAAAGTGTCACACATGTGGTATCGCCGTACTCAGGAGAAGTAGAGCAATGTGTTTTGGGGTGTATTTTTACATATACCCATGCTGGGTGTGAGAAATATCGCTATAAACGACAACTTTTAAAAAAAATACCATGCGATACCACATGAGTGACACTTTTTTGCAGCCTGGGTGCGCAAAGGGGCCCAAATTCCAACGAGTACCTTTAGGTTTTACATGGCTGCTCACAGTGTAGCCCCGACCAAAATGCAAGAGAAGTGCAAACACCCCACAAATGACCCCATTTTGGAAAGAAGACACCCCAAGGTATTCGCTGAGGGGCATAGTAAGTCCGTGGGAGATTTATTTATTTTTTTGCCAGAAGTTAGCAGAAATGGAAACTTTATTATTTTAATTTTTTCCTCAGAAAGTGTCATTTTCCGCTAACTTGTGAAAAAAAATGAAATGATACATGAACTCACCATGCCCCTCCGCAAATACTTTGGGGTGTCTTCTTTCTAAAATAGTGTGATTTGGGGGGTATTTATACTATCCTGGCATTCTAGCACCTGAAGAAACATG
Source organism: Bufotes viridis (assembly GCA_033119425.1). Classification (NCBI taxonomy): domain Eukaryota; kingdom Metazoa; phylum Chordata; class Amphibia; order Anura; family Bufonidae; genus Bufotes; species Bufotes viridis. Next base: position 40,023,517 of record CM065591.1, on the reverse strand, counting down.
ACAGGTGCTCAGAAAGTCAGAGCTGCTTCAAAATGCCGAAATTCACTTTTTTGCACCATAGTTTGTAAACGCTATAACTTTTACCCAAACCAATAAATATACACTTATTGAATTTTTTTTTATCAAAGACATGTAGAACAATAAATTTATAGAAATTTTTTTATAGAAATGTAGTTTTTTTTTTTTTTTTTTTTACAACAGAAAGTGAAAAATGTCATTTTTAATTAATAGCATAAAAATGTCAGCAGCAATGAAATACCACCAAATGAAAGCTCTATTAGTGAGAAGAAAAGGAGGTAAAATTCATTTGGGTGGTAAGTTGCATGACGGAGCAATAAACGGTGAAAGTAGTGTAGTGCAGAATTGTATAAAGTGGCCTGGTCATTAAGGGTGTTTAAGCTAGGGGGGCTGAGGTGGTTAAAGTGTAACGGTCCTTTTATTTTTATTTGTGTACTGTATAGGGGCAGTGATGCTGACTATTTTTTGTAATATACTTTAATTACTGAAATTGTACATTTCTATTTAAAAAATAGCTCTAAAGTTGCCCATTTTGAGCCTGAGCAACGCTCCTCTGTCTTCTGTTTACATAACACAGTCAGTGTTAGCAAGTCTCCATTGTTATGTAAACAGAAGACAGAGAAGCGCTGCTAAGGCTCAAAATGGGCCAATTTAGAGCTCATTTTTTATATGAATGTACGATTTCAGTAATTAAAGTATATTACAAAAATGGTAAGCATCACTGCCCCTATACAGTACACAAATAAAAATAGAAGGGCAGTTACACTTTAAAGGTAAGCACTGTACTCAACTATCTCCAGAACTCCCATAGAAATGAATGGAGTGGCCGCCCACATGTGTGACCAGCCACTGCGTTCTTTTCAGGGGAGCTGCAGGGGATTGCAGGGGTACAGGGCCCCCGTTCTCATGATTGGTGGGGGTCAAAAAAGTAGGACCCGTCCCCTACTGATCTGATAGTTGTCCCCTATCTTGTGAATAGGGGATAACTTTAAACAACCGCAATACCCCTTTAATGTCTTTTGGAGTTGAACGTTTGGTGGACATTACATGGGTTACTACAATATGGACTGTGAACGCCTCCACATCGAATTATCTGCCTAACTGCATTGGTGGTTATCAGGGAAAAGAACCCCATACGAAAGTACTTTAACCCTAAAGTAAAACCAAACATAAAGGAACGCTGGGTAGATACTATTATTTGCGGAGGATGAGGCCATCCTGCAACAATTCACTGCTAAAGTGAAACTTCTTGGTATATTTTATACTTTCACATTTGGCTTCAGTTGGAAATACCCGCTGAAAAATCCTGCTGTAAGACTTTCACTTCCATTTCACTCTAATAGCAGAAGAAATCAAGAACTGAAACTGATTGTCTGGCGTGCTGTTAAGGTTTTGGGACAGGCCCTTTAATTTCATTAGAAGTAAGACTTTACACTCAATTCCGTAAGAGAATGACCTCATCCATTTTATGAATGTGGTGTCTTTTTTTGGAAAGTTCACTTAGGGGACTTGAATATGCAATTTTAAACCATAGACTGCAAAAGAATACGATAAGATTTTCACTGGCCGCCTGTCAGGCCATGCATAGGACACAGCTCAGAAGGTGGCTTACTGTGACAGGCCTTGGAGCCTGCAACAGATCAAAGCCCCCTCCCTCTATTTCATTGCTCAGATGCCAAGGTCACTACTGACCATGGCATCTGAGGGATAAAATGACTGGGATAGGAGATATCGCCAATCTTGGTCAGTGAAGCAGCATCGCACATGCATTGCCACCCTCAGTTCATTCCTATGAGAGTGCCGAAAATAGATGAACGCTGGCTCGGCTGATTCTGTCAGCCCAATAGAAGTGAATGGAGCGGTGGCTGCACTTGCGTGGCTCGCTTCCCATTCATTTCAATGGGACGTCTGAAAATAGCTGAGCATGCCGCTCAACTATTTTCGGCTCTCCCACAGGAATGAATGGAGGGTGCCCGTGCATGCACGGTACGCCCTCTGGGACTTTGCCTGCTCCGTCCTAAGTATAATCCCTCATTCACACATCAGTGTTTTGGTCAGTGATTTCCATGAGTGATTTTGAGCCAAAACCAGGTGTGACTCTAAACACAGAACAGGTGCAGATGTTTCCCTTATACCTTATCTCTGTGGAGGCTCCAATCCTGGGTTTTGGCTCACAATCACTGATGGAAAACACTGACCAAAACACTGACGTGTGAATGAGGCTTAAGTGTGGGTCCCAGAGGTGAGACCCACACCTATTAGACATTTGGGGCACATCCTAAAGATATGCCCCCAATGTCTGTGATGGGATAATGCCTTTAAGTCCATACCTTGCAGATGAAAATTAGATCGGCCATCTGCCAGTGTGAACTGCCAGTGTAGCCTGGCACCCTGGTGGTCAGATCATTCAGTCAAATATTCCATCAGACAATACATTCTGGCCCATCAGAATAGATAGATAGATAGATAGATAGATAGATAGATAGATAAAAAATATAGAAAAGCAGGACGCAGCGCACTAGTAGTTGGATGCAAAATCAGACCGACACGAACCGGCACCAGAGTTCAATTCAATAGAAGAAGTAAAAGAAGTGCTGCTGACATTCTCCCTGGCATCTTGGAGCTTGTGGTGTTACCCCAAACCTGCACACTGACTCTGGCTTCTGAAAGGGTCATTGTGTCCCAACACTGTTCTGTCTCAGCCTATGCCCTCCAACCCCTTTACTATGTGCCTGTACAATAGGTTCCTTAGTTTTCCAGTTTAATTCTAGGGTACTGTCTCTCAAATGCCACTCTTGTTCAGACCCGGCTAGTCCTGGCTTAGTCTACCTGCCATGTTCTACTGCCTGTTTATCTTTTACCTTGTCTGAACTCTCCCCACATGACGATTTCTGCCCTTTGTACTATCTGTCCAGCAGAAGACTTTGGTTTCAACCTCGTAAATCCCTGCAGTGAAGACCAGATTTCTAGCTAGGGTTCAAAGGGTGAATACCAGGGATGCCTAAGACTCCAATCCCAAGTTCAGTGCTATGTCAAATCTTTTGTGATGTTGTGGGTAACAGTGACATAAGCATCGTAAATGAACCAATATTTTGTAATACACACTTTAAAGGAGTTGTCGGGGCCACAGATATCGATGGCCTATCCTCAAGGTAGGTCATACTTATCAGGTCGATGGGTATCCAATATCCTGAACCCCCATCAATCTGCTGTTTCGGGCAGCCGCAAAACTATACAGTGTACAGAGCAAAGGCAGAAGTCTCCAGCCACTGTATAATTACTGGCTCTGGTGTACTGCAGTATAGTTCCCATACACTTGAATGCAAGCTGAGCTGCAGTACGCTAACACGGCCACTACACAGTGTACGGCGCTGTCCACTTTCCACTGTAGCACATTGGTGGACCACCACCGATCAGGAGATCTGATATGGATGGCCTATCCTGATATATCATCAATATCAAATTTGGAAACTCCAAAATGTATAGATATTTTCTGATTAGGATAGTAACCAAGAAAAAACAAATAGAATTACATTTCCATTTTATAACAAATTTCTGCTTTCTAATATCACAATATTGGTTACAGCCTTGGCCACATAAATCAGTCATTTTTACCGCTGTCAGCTAATTTCACAGCTCTCATTTTTTTTTTTTAGGGGAATAAAAAATATAATTTCCAGAAATCAATCGTTGGTTTCCTAGAATAAGCAGCTGGCAGGAATCTGCAGATGGTGAACAAGTACCCCGACTTACAGATCCTCAAAGTAGGTCAGAATAACTTATCTCACAGCGGAGGATTCTTTAAAGCAGCTTTATTTAAAGCAAGGAAGCTCCATGAATTCAGCTCTGTTATTTCTTATGAGAGATAATTTCCTTCCATTCAGTATCTGGGAGATTTAGATGATTATTTGCGATTTTCTTGATGAGGTAATAGCAACATTTTATTAAGCAGTAGCTCTCTGTTAAAAGATTTTTTTTCTCCTCTAGGTTGACACCCTGTATATAACGGCCATGCTGCTGATTAGCCTTGCATTGTGTATGATTCTCCTCGTACAGTTCAGTATATTTTATCATTATACTTTCCGAGACACTGGATGAATTTATGCACCTATATTAGCAATCAGTGCGATGTTTGCTAATGTGGCATGGCTCCCCATGGAATGCAGATGAAGGCTCAATGTGATTGCTCAGGATTCAATGCATCTGAAATGTTTACTTGGCTACCTGAAGGGAATACAATCCGGACTGATTATAGATGGATAGATAGATAGATAGATAGATAGATAGATAGATAGATAGATAGATAATAGATAGATGGATAGATAGATAATAGATAGATAGATAGATAGATAGATAGATAGATAGATAGATAGATAGAGCCCCACCAGTAGTAGTAATTCTCCACCCGAGTGTCCTTAGTAGTAATAGTTCCCCCAATGGTAATAGTACCACCCCATTTTGCCTAGAAGAAATAATGCTCACATAGTGTCCATAGTAGTAATACTGTTTCCTATACTCCCTCAGTAGTAATAAAGCAGACTATAACACCTCCCAGTAGTAATAATTTCCCCTACAGCACCCAAGAGTAGTAATGCCTGCCTACCAAGTCCCTAGTAGTAAAATTGCACCGTATGGTGCCCCAGTAGTAATAAAGCCACTTATAGTGTCCTAGTAGTAATAAAGGCTTCCATGCTCCAGGATTTTTATACTGACGACCTATCCTCAGGATAGGTCATCAATATCTGATTGGTGGGGGTTCGACATCCAGAACCCCCGCCGATTAGCTGTTTGAGAAGGCACTGGGGCTCCTGTGAGCGCTGTGGCCTTCTCGAAGCTTTCCAAGCAAAGTGATGTACACTGTATAGCGGCTGTGGCACTTGGTCGCACTCAGCCCCATTCACTTCAATGGGGCTGAGCTGCTCCTAGGCCACGTGACACATGAACATGACGTCACTAGCTTAGGAAAAGCTGTGAGAAGGCCGCAGCTCTCACAGGACCACCAGTGCCTTCTCAAACAGCTGATCGGTGGGGGTCCGGGTGTCAGACCCCACCAATCAGATACTGATAACCTTTCGTGAGGATACAGTAGGTCATTCATATTAAAAGCTCGGAAAACCCCTTTAAGGCTGAATTCACACTTCCGTTATTTGATCAGTTATTTCCATCGGTTATTGGAAGCCAAAATCAAATCATTACACCTGATCTCTGCCTAGGCTGGTTTTGGCTCACAATAACTGATGGAAATAACTGACCAAATAACTGACATGTAAACTCAACCTAAATAGGTATAAAGCCCATCATAATGCCCCAGTAGTATTAAATCCCCCACAGTGTGCCTCAGTAGTAAATGTATCCTCTTATTGCACAACCCCCCCGGTTGTACAAATGCCGCTAATGTGCCCCCAGTAGTAATGTTGTCCACCACTAGTAGTAATGAAGCCTCCATAGAATGCCCCACAAGTAATAATGCCAACCTACAGTGCCCCCAGTATTACCAAAGCCCCCATAATGTGTCCCAGAAAAAAAAAGCCTCTTATTGTGCCAACTGTAGTACTAATGTCCCTATAGTGCCCTCAAGTTATAATAATGACCCTCGCCCATAGGTGCCTCAAAGTGCTGCCCCAAGGAACCAAATAAAAAAAAACAAAAAAACTCTGAGAGTTGATGAGGAAATTCCGTCTTCAGTGTGTACTGCCACAGCCTCTACTTCCCATTTCTAACATATTTTACTACAATATGGAGAAGAGTGATCGCTAACGCCGTTGCTCGTCCCTATACAGAATCATTGTGTCTCAGCGCAGTCTGTGAGGCGGGCACGTCCAAAACGCACGCGCATCAGCTACGCGTCCTGCATAGCCTGCTCTCCTGATACCACTATGCGCACCCCCTGCGCGTCTATGCGCATCCATGTAACTTGTTTAAGGGCTGAGAGCCGAGCCGATTACTCGGCGCTCGGCTGTGTAGTCTGTGTGGAATCATGTGACGCTGGCCACGTCACATGACCCCTCTGGCGTCCAATTTAAACAGGCAATCTGCTGGCCACAGATTGCCTGTTATTAAGGTCCTCCTGCAATCCTGGTGCTTGGCTATTTTGATCCTCTGCTTGTTCCTGACCTCCTCTGGTCCTGACGTGTCCTCCTGGTTTTGACTTCGGCTTGATTCGGACTACTTTATCCCCATTTGGTACAATTTGCTCTCCTGGTATTTGACCTGGCTTGTCTTACTATTCTTTTGTCTGTCTGTTTGTCTTCCCTGCACGTATTTAAGTTAAGGTTTGTCGTCCAATTGTCCCCTGTCGCTAGGACTTGCGAGGCAACTAGGCAGGGACAGGGGGTGAGGGTGGAGTTCAGTGGTCACTTCCCTCCCCCCTCTCTGTGTTTCATGACACATTGTTGCCGGCACTAGAAGCTGTTTAGACAACACAATATGTTGCTGGCAAACAACGATTTAGGTGTCCGCATGAGAGATGCAAAACGCTAGTTCATTGAGTAATCAGCAGTATCTTTACACCGCCAGAAAATCGCTAAAAATGCCTGTTAGCGATTTTCTGTCCAATTCTCGACCTGTGTACAGGGCCCTTCAGGGATCATGCACACGAACATTTTTTCTTTCCGTTTCTGTATGTCTGTTCCGCAAAAAAATAGAACATATCCTACTATTGTCCGCTTTACGGACAAGGATTGGACTGTTCTATTAGGGGTCAGCTGTTCCGTTCCGCAAAATATGGAATGTGTATTTTTTGAGGATCTGTTTTTCGCGGACGGAAAAATACATACAGTCGTGGGCATGAGCCCTTAGTTAGAGGGTTACTCAGGGAACATTTTAGAGACTGTTTTCTAATAAAACTGAACATAATTCCCTAAAATATTATATACAAAAAACACTTGATAAGATTGATCCCACACATTAAAAAAAGAAAACAAATAAAACGACAATTATGTTTAGTTTGTCTCTTGACTTTCCCGGGCCATGCATTAATTAGCCCGTTGTTACAGAAAAATAGAGAAACAGACCGAGTGACTGCGCTACATTTCATAGTGACAGGTTTCTTTTTAATCAAAGCTTGTGCTGGATCTCTTGCAATATATTGTGTGTATATCTGTGGTCAGCACTTTGTCTGTGCACCACAGGAGGCCCTGGAGTGAAATTCACTTGTTTTGGTATTGTTCGGTGAGCTGTGATCGCCTCTCTCTCTCTGTTGTCTGAGTCATTTCTTTGTATGCAATTCCAACTCAAGACTTAGATAGATATACAAGACCTTAGGCTCTGCGGGGAGTTGATATGAATACCGACTCGTACGAGCTTGTCTAAAACTCATCTTTTTGTTGAGGGTCTATAAAACACATGCCATTTAAAGAATTCACCACATGCTATGAAAGCTATCCACCAATGAAGCGGCGAGGACATATCTAGTCTGCCATTCATCTAATTGTTGGCGCAGTTGGTTTGTCCAATATGAGTTGAAAAAGATGGACTATCGAGAAAGAGAGGAAGAAGATTGAGAAGAAAGAGATTGTGCTGTAGAGTACATAGAACAATCACTAGATCCTCCATCATGGAAATGCTCTGCTGCTTTATAACTCCTTAAAGTGTGTTTGGATCATTTCCTGATTATTTATAAGGTCCGATGTAAGAAGGTTATAGGCTAATTGCACACCAAGGTAAGGAATTGTTTTATTCCGCTACTGAAATCGAAAGGTTTGTCTAATTAGTTGGAGGGTGTTGTCAATGATGATTTAACCAACGCCTTAATATTTAATGCATTGATACAAAGGTCCAGATCTGATTAGAACTGTAAAAAAAAACTAAGAAAGCTAATGAATGCCCTTTCCATCCTAAGAAGTCTACTACTTACATAGGAAAGTAAAAGAAAATCATCACAGACTCATAGCCAAAGCTAAAGGCATGATGTAGAGAAGCCCTACCAATCCACCATTAAAATGATCTCTGCATTAGGATTAGGTGAGGATAAGTAAACGTATCAATTCTCAGCCTATAAGGACGTGTTAAAATAAAACAAAAAACATTTTATTTGTTTATTCATAAATAAAATCTATATGGGGTTAAGCTATTTGTTACTTAACCAGGCTGTGGAGTATAGCAGAGTCAGAGAGGGGTATTATTGAACCATATGGCTCTCCCTTACTCCCCAAAAAAAGTCAAATATCCTGCCAGGGGCTATAACATTTGGATCTGAAGTACTCCGAGGGCCAAAGAAAAACCGTGTAATCTCACAGATGTATATGAGGAAGGATTTCTGTGAGATTGCACATGACATGCAATAGCTGACTAACCATAAGTAGAGACTGCGCGGACCTACTCTTTTATACCTTATAATACAGCATTTTAACCTTTATATTATGGCTGCAAGAAATGTCCTCCACGGTTCTACTGAGCCAAGCTTAGATCAGCTAAAAACCTTGACTGGAAGTGATCTAAGTTGGACTGCACCAAACTGTAACCATATCACAGCCATGTGAAACTGGTCTTAAAGGGATTCATCAGCCATTAATATTGATGACCTATCATCAGTATAGGTCATCAATATCTGATCGGTGAGGGTCCGACACCTGGCACCCCTGCCAATGAGCTGTGAGACGAGGAGGCTGTGCTTGCATGGTCTTCACACTATGCCTCATTTCCTGAGGAGCGTTGGTATAGTGTAATTACAAGTACTCGCTACATTCAGTTGCATTTCCGAGACGACGAGCAGTGTAATGAAGAGGGAGCATCGACTCATCTTCAAATAGTTAATCTGCAGGGGTGCCCAGTGTCGGACCACATGATCAGATACTGATGACCTATCAATGGCCATAAATCATCAATATTAACGTCTGGACAAACTTTTAAAGGGAAGCTGTCATGTTAAACATGGTGACTAAGCTGGAAGCAGCATGTGATAGGGCAGGAGACACTGAGCAGATTGATGTGTATTTTAACTTATAATTAGCACATTTAAATTCCTGCTCATTCTGGGCTTTGAAGTCCAGGAGGCGGTCCTATCAGTGACTGAAAGCCTTCCCTATATGACTACATATGCAGCAGTGGCGTACACACAATCCATGGGGCCCCGGTGGAAAACCGATCCATGGGGCCCCCTTCTCTGTCATCAACCCCCATCCCCCCCACACCAACCCGCCGCTGCCGCCCCCCCAATGAAAGGGCTGCAAGCCAGGGGGGGGGGTGAATGAAGGGGCTGCACACGGGGGGGGGTAAATAAAGGGGCTGCACAAAGAGGGCGGTGAATAAAGGGGCTGCACACAGAGGGAGGTGAATGAAGGGGTTGCACACAGAGGGGGTGAATAAAGGGGCTGCACACGGGGGGGGGTGAGTGAATGGGCTGCACATGGGGGGGTTAATGAAGGGGCTGCACACAGGGGGTGAAGTTGCTGCACACAGGGGGGGTGAATGAAGGTGCTGCACACGGGGGGGTGGGGTGAATTAAGGGGCTGCACATGGGGGGGTGAATGAATGGGCTGCACACAGGGGGAGTGAATGAAAGTGCTGCACATGGGGGGGTGAATGAATGGGCTGCACACAGGGGGGGTGAATGAAGGTGCTGCACACAGGGGGTTGAAGGTGCTGCACACAGGGGGGTGAAGGTGCTGCACACAGGGGAGTGAAGGTGCTGCACACAGGGGGAGGTGAATGAAGGGGCTGCATACAGGGGGGTGAAAGGGCTGCTGCAGATAGGGGGGAAGGGCTTCCACAGAGAGGGGGTATGGAGCAGGCTGGCAGCACACGAGGACATACAAATACTTTGATGCCTCCTCCCTCTCCCTCCCTTTGGCTTACCTTGTTGCTGGACCAGAGAGGGGAGGGAGACAATTCCGGACCCACGTTTCCTCCTGCTGTCGACTGCCGTCACCACCACCAGCAAAAAGGTTCGTGGCCGTGCTAACTTCCTGCTGGTGGCGCCTCCCAGTGGGCCCTCCGCAAGTTTGCTCCGTCCCGCCGCGAAAGAGATAACACACGGCAGTGACGGAACAACAGCACTGCAGGGGCCCGGGTGGTCCACAGGCGGCCGGGCCGCCTGGAGGTCCGGGCCCGGTCGCAAGTGCGACTCCTGCGCCCCCTGTATGTACGCCACTGATATGCAGATATAGCTGTCAATCACTGATAGGACCACCTCCTGGACTTCAAAACCCTCACCATAGGGTGTCTTTGTCTTCCAATTAGTTTAACAAATGGAGGGGCTACACCTTTTTTGGGGAATGTGGAGGAATAGCCTGGTACCAGTGTCACAATGTAAAATCTATTTATTGTATTCCACACATAAAATTGCAAGTGTCCAAATTCCCTTTATACCGTATTCAAATTCCCTTATAACATATAACAATTCAGTGCATCATACATAACTCTGTGCAAAATGGCTCTGTGCAAAAATGTAGGTCACTGGCGCAACCGGAATAATCAAGCAGTCCGTGCAAAAAATGCAATATAAAAGCAGTCCGTGCAAAAATGCAATGCAAAACAGTATGGATCCCCTTGTCCTTACTAGTCCCGGGGTATAATAGTATGCTGTAGCCACTAGGTATCCGTTGCAGTTTCCACTGAAATGGCTCTGTGGAGATGTCCACTTGATGGTTACATCCAGTAGCTATTCCAATCCACCCACATATGATATCAAAATGTCTTACCCCCTCGGGCGTACCTCACTCCGTCTGGTTCCAAGCGCTTGCCAGCTGCAGCGTGTATGTCTCCGCGCGCGGCGTCCCGCTCACTTCCGGGTTTACACGCGGCGTCCCACGTGACCCGGTACTTATGGCAGAAGTTCACTGCGCTTGCGCAAGTACCTTTCGGTTTTACGAGATCCTTTTGTTGGGTAGGAGTGGATGATGCCTTTTGTGGGGAAAGGAATCGCACCTCCGATGTGGGTGTGAATGTAGCTCCTGTTCTCACTGCTGTGCACACCAGACGCGTTTCGGGGTTCAACCCCTTCCTCAGTGCCACTGAGGCTGCAATAGGAAAGTTGCCTACCCCTTTACTAACTCCCCAGCAGCCATTTTATGCGTGTTTTTGCAGTTCTGAGAGAGACAGCAGTGGCATTGCTGTGCTCTGTGCTTTCCTGTGTAATTACATAGGATAGTTAGTTAGTTAGCTTATATATACAATACAGATAGTTAGTGGGAGATAGTCAGTGTAGGGTAGATAGTGATATAGTGTAGCTGATAGGTTCCAGTGCAGGGTGTTAGGTAGGTTCTGCTGTCCATACATACATGCTACATACATAGTGCTGGGATGTCATATTACTGTAACAATCAGTAACATGTAGTCAGACCTGCTAAAATGTGAAGTTGTACGTATTGTGCCAAAACATCCGCATTATTAGAGCCGATTTTCGCAATCGCAATTATATTGGAGCACCCTATCTGCATATAAAGCTATTATAATGTTCTGCCATGCCAACCATTTTTTCCAGTCTCAGGAAACTTATAGCAGCCTTAAAAATGTAGCAAATGTGACCCACGGCTGTATTGCTCGTGCAATACGCGCATATTACATTGCCGATTTTCACAATCAAGAAAATAATCGCGAATACTCGAAATCGCGAATATATGACGAATATTCACCCAAATATTAGCAAAATATCACGAATACCGCTCATCACTAATGGACATGAGATGCACCAAATTTATTAAGAAGACACGTCTCTTAATAAATTAGGAGCATCTCCTCTATACTCAAGAATTTCAAATCTACGCTAGCTAAGCGTTGGTGTAAACTAGAGCTATAACTTACACCAGTCTCTGGTATATGTTATAGTAAAACCCGGCAGGTTGAGGAGACTCTGTTCCCTCCCGCTAAGCAATGTCCCTTTTATGGACACGTTAGAAAATTGTTGAGGAGAGCAAAAATTTGCCAGTTATGGCATACATATGGTGTGCACCGTAATTTGCTACTTTTTCTTTTTTTTTTAAAAAAGCTATGCTAAATCTCCATCTCCTGATTTTGCTACTATCATATGGATCTACCCATGTCAGCTGTTGTCCTTGGGCTCCAAAGTAGAGGTGTTGCCCTGTATTCATGACAACCCAGAGGATCCTTTACCTAGATTGACCTTGTGACAGTGTGCAGTGAGGCCCTGTGCGAGCCCGTGAAGAGAATACAAGTGGTAGTGGCCCTGATGAAGGGTTATGTCACTGTATACTCCATCAGGCCATCGCTCACTAGTCAGTATAGTGAACAGATAGATTAAAGAACCAGGCCATAAGTAAATGTATACCAGTTTCTTTTTACTTGTGCAAAACATAACTTGTAGCACATCCAGTAGCAATAAATACAAAGTGCATTCTCTGGCACCAGATGAGGAGGTATGGTGGCTGGTTGGATGGCTGCAATTCTGCACATAGGTGATACTGGCCTAGTGGTCGTTGGGTAGGTTATAGTGTCAGAGCTGTTGTCCCTCACCTGACAGCAGTGTCTGTAAAGCTGTATCTCGCTGATCACTCTGCTGTCTGGAATCTCAAGGCTTCACTTGAGGATGTCTTTAGCAGTTATTTTTGCAGGAGATGGGTGTATGGTTCCTAAACTTCTGTGACAGGGAAAAAGATACAGTTCTTGAAAGTCGGTGCTCTACGAGCTGCTTCCCAAGTCCCCCACTATTGGAACAGGACCTCTTTTGTCCCCTCTCCTCTTAGCTCTTTGCATTAGACTGGGACTCCCCCTCCTGGCAGTAAGTCAGAAGAGCACACTCCTACCAAGAGATAACAATGCATATAAAATGTCACAATTGCAGATACAGGTCTGGCGTACTACAAGTGACATTGGGACATTTGAAGAAGAGAGAATGATGAGAGTGAATGATGTTCAAGTCTGACCTTTAATGCTCCAGAAGCAAGGTTGTCCTGGTATCCTGGGTGAATGTTCTCGATGATGGAACTATCCATTAATATAAAAAAAAAAATATGACACCACAGTAAATACAACCTTGTTAAATTAAGATTTGCAAAATATTGATATATATATTTGAAACCTAGGGAACTATATTTTACAGCTGGGACTTTGATCTGTACTTTTGTCCTTCTGCATCTTTCTCTCGAATGCATGTCTCCTTCTGCTTAGCATTCTGTAATTATGCCAATTGGCAGAAGGCAGGAACACAAAGTAATAAATCATTATGTACAAGTTTCAGAAGTATTATTGGATTAAAAACAGAATCAGGTCCCCAAACCCTGCAGAAAGCTGTTGTGTTCCATTAAAAAAAAGTTTAAAGATTCCAAACGTGGAGTATCGAGAGAGGTTAAAATAAAGATCTCTCACTTCATTGATTTAATAGGAAAAAAATAAAACGATACACAGAGCGTTCTCCAGGCTGACGGCGGTTTATTAGTGTCCTACACCCTCCGGTGTCTTATCTGAAAGAATATTTAGCACATCTGGCAGTATTGTCACTGACATTTGGAACAGACTGCTGCCAATAAACGATGAGAAGATGCTGTTCATTAGAAGGACTGACAGGGTTCTCGATGAATATCACCAAAGTGAAAAGAAACTTTCTCCGGCGAGGATAAAGCTGATATTAGGTCACCACAAAGCTGACAGTGATGATCAAGTTGAAAGAACGGAGAGACAGTCTGCGAGATGGGCCTATTCCAGGCATTTAAAATTACAGTATTACAGGTAAAAGCAAATCAGAACATAAAAAAACGCCATAAAACCAAAATGAGGATCAAAGGATCAAGTATTTGTCATTCCACAGATCCTTACAAAATAAACAACTTATCTTGCCAGGGTCTGAGTTTACACAAAACCTGCATCCAAGGCAGGACATCTGACCCATAGGATATAAAGGGTCTGTGTCATATTTGTTGCTGTGATGAAAGAAGATACAATGTTATTAGTGTAGAATTGTTATATTCTGAATGTTTCTGTCTCAGTTCTTGATTAAGAATTTACAGCGTGCAATTTTTCGAAGCCTTAAAGGAGTCGTCCCACGAAAAATATTCAACATTTTTCAAACCAGCACCTGGCTCTGAAAACTTTTGCAATTGTATGTAATTTAGTATAGCCACTGAGTTATTGAAATCTATCTGTATAGCGCCACCTGCTGTTTGCTCTCTTTCAAAATTCTTTGTCCATTCTTTGACGGAAGCACATGCTCAGATCCACCTTCAACTACTACCAGCTACAGCAGAAAAAATACACTCCCTGAGAAAGGAAACACCCCCTGAGCTGCCATCTTGAAATAAATCTAGAGGAGCAATTGGACCAATGAATAGAAGAAGCTCCACATCCATGTGTTTACAGGATTGGTTCTAAGTTTGTTAGAAAGAGACTGTCACGTACAACTTGATATTTTTACATTTGCAGTGGCCTGGTTTAGGGTGGCTCCAACGCTACGCTGGGGCCACCGGACACCATTGAGGTGTCACCACATGTTACTGCTCTCTGGAAGGGATGGTAAGTGTAATGCCCTGGAGCAGGCAGTACTTTGACATTTGGGCATTTGTGGACATTTGCCTATTTCCCCTTACTTTATTTCTCTTGAAAGGGTTAACTTATGCTGTTTATTAATGTGTTGCTGCATTTGATATATATATTTTGTGATATATATCCTGTTCGTTATCACTGTATTTACTGGTGATGAGCAGCATAGGCAATATTCTAATTTGCGATATTTCACAAATATTTGGCCGAATATTCACCATAAATTAGCAAATTCTAGAATTTGTGATCTCCAGTCATTATTTACTTAATTGCGAAGATCGGCAATGTGATATTTTCGTGATAAAAATTCGCGATTATAATATTCACGATCAACACTAAGGGGTAGGCAACTTTCCTATTGGTTGCTAGGGATATTGCTAAGTGCTGATATTCACGATACATTCGCGATAAATTTGCAATAAATTCGCGATTAGAATATTCGCTATCAACACTATTCCCGAATACGAATATATAGCACTATATTCTAAATATTCGCAAATTCTCGAAGTGGCGATATTCTTGATTCGAATATTCGCGCTCAACACTAGTATTTACATGGCTCTGTGGAAAGGGTTAATGAATACTGAGAGACTGTTAGGACTTTGATTGAGAAGCTGGTCATTTTCCACAGCTGCCATAGGGTTTAAAGAAAAGTATGTTTTGGAGGGAAAAACCCAGACTTGTTTACCACCCTGTTTTGGAGGGAAAAACCCAGACTTGTTTACCACCAAAAGCAGACAGCCTGACCTTTTAAATGTCTGGTTTTAGCTATGCTGTTATGTCAGGAAACTTGTTTTTGTCTGGAAAAACTGCTGTGTCATTAACAGTGAGTATCAGTGAAGCTCTAATGTAAGCCTATACCAGACTGACGTTGAAATAATGTACCGTATTTGTTTGTGCTGAGTTTCTCCACTCCACCCCTACCATAGAAAATTCTAGTCTAGCTAGAAACTGTGTATAAGGAGAGCAGTTAGAGCCCCTAGTGTGCTGCAGTTAGGTAACAGTGCTTGGAAGAGAAGACTCTGCCAGACTACTGAGTGACCAGAAGAAGATGCTGAGATGTGGATACGCAGCCACAGACCTTGGATCACCAGCCTTGGAACAGGGCACCAGCCTTCTGAGAGAGAGAGATGGACAGCTAGCTCAGGCCTTTCCTCAGCATCAAACCCTTCTTCTGCCAAAGAGGAGACTGGAGAAGCCAGCCATATGTCTCGCCTGTATTTTTTTGTACCTAAATTCTTCCAGTAAAGAAGCACCCTGGTTTACTGCAGACCCTGACTCTCTGGACTTATTCCCATTGGGGTGCACCTCACCTTACCATCCCTTCCGGAGAGCAGCAACACATGGTGACACCTCAACGGTGTCCAGGGGACCCAGCGTAGCGTTGGGGCCACCCCAAACCTGGACACTGCATGAGGCGTGATGCACCCCAATAGGAACTAAGTCCAGAGAGTCAGAATCTGCAGTAAACCAGTGTACTTCTTTACTGGACGAATTCAAGTTCAAAACAATACAGGCAAGGTATAGGGCTGCCTTCTCCAGTGTCCTCACTGGCAGAAAAAGGGTTTGATGCTAAGGAAAGACCTGAGCTAGCTGTCCCTCTCTCTCTCAGAAGGCTGGTACCCTGGGTGAATGCCCATGGTTTGTGGCTCAGTAGTCCAGCTGCCTCCTTGGTCACAGGGATGGTAACCCATGGTCTGTGGCTGAGCTTCCCTGCCTCAGCGTCTTCTTCTGTTCACTCATGTAGTCTGGCAGAGTCTCCTTTTCTAAACTCTTCAGAACACTGGGGCCTGTGATTGCTCTCTTTATATACAGTTTCTAGCCGATCTAAATCTTCTAGTGGGAGGGGGTGGAATGGAGAAACTCAGCACATAAAATACAATATTACAACTCCCGCCTCTCATAGACTTGAATTCGAACTTCATAATACTCAATGGCAATGACACAGTAGTTTTTCCAGACAAAAACAAGTCTTCAGACATAATAAAATAGCTAAACCTGACATTTAAAAGGTCAGACTGTCTGGGTTTGGTGGTAAACAAGTCAGACTTTTTCCAAAACTACTAGCTTCTCATTATTAACTAGAAAGTCCCCAAAGTCTCTGAGTATTCATTAACCCTTTCCACTCTGCTGTCATAAATAAGCAAGATATATATGACAACATATTTATAAAATGCTATCAAATAAAGTAAAGAGTTAATGACTTTGCATAAGGGAAACAGGCAAATGTCTATAAAAGTTCAGACTTCAAGGTACCCCTGCTCCAGGGCACCACACATTATTCATGAGATAATGTGATCTGTCACCAGGAAATTCACTGTTTAACCAGGCACAATGCCACGTAAGTCCAGCTCAGCTGAATGTAGTGATACCTTTCACTTAGTGATCCATTGCTTCATTCTGGAGAAACAGTACTTTTAATACATATGAAAATGAGCAGTTAAGTGCACCGAGAGGCCCAAGCCTTGCTTATCCTGCTTCTTCTGCCGGCCCATCCTTCTCCTTCTATATTGACACAGTCAGTTGAGATGACAATGGAAAAACCTTCCCTGGTTAAGAGTACTTTTTCTCCACAATGAAGCAACGGATCGCTAAGTGAAAGGTATCATTAGATTCAGCTGAGCTAGCCCTACAAGAAATTGTGTGTGGTGTAACAGTAATTTTCCTAGTGACACATTGCCTTTAACCTCTTAAGGACGAAGGGCGTACATGTACGCCCTTCGTCCGCACTTTAAAGATGGCGCCCGCTCCCGCACGGAGCGGGCGCCCGAGCTGCGGGTAAACGCTTGATTCATCAAGCTGACACCCGCAGCTCATGTCCGCGACCGGCAGCGATGCCGATCGCGGACATTTAACCCCTCAGATGCCGTGGTCAATCCTGACCACGGCATCTGATCAGCGCAAAAACCGAAAGTTTCACTTCGGTTTTGCCCGGCTCCCTGATGGCCACAAGGGGAGCCGGAGCATGCATGTAGTACCCTAGGTTTCTGTGAATGAAACCTAGGGTACTACACAATATTCCTATGGAGCCTATGACTGTAATAGGCTCCATAGGAAATATGCATTTTCTCATATATTCCAATGCTATTGCATTGGAATATATGAGAATAGCAATCTGATGATTGCATCTTATAGTTCCCTATGGGAACTATAAGAAAGTGGTAAAAAAAAAAAAAAAGTTTAAAAATAAAAATTAAATAAAAAAATATAAAAATTCAAATCACCCCCTTTCCCCAAAATGAAAATAAAATAAATAAAAAATAAAAAATTACACATAATGGGTGTCGCAATGTGCGAAAACGCCATACTATAATAATATTAAAAATATTCACCATACGGTAAACATAAAAACGGAAAGAAAGCGTCCAAATGGCTAATTCGCCATTTTTGGGCGCTTCATTTCCTAAAAAAATGAATAAAAAGTGATCAAAACATCATACGCACCCCATTATGGTATCAATTAAAAGTTCAGATTGCCCGCAAAAAATGAGCCCCTACACTGCTCCGTACGCATAATTACAAAAAAGTTATAGGGGTCAAAACATGGCGACAAAAAAATAAAATAAAAAAATTCCCACTTTTAATTTTTTTTTTCACTATCAAAACGCAAGAAAAACTATACATATTAGGTATTGCCGGATTCGTACTGACCTGAAGAATAAAATTAACCAGTCAGTTTTATCGCACGATCGAACGTTGTAATTTAAAAACCCGTAAAACTGTGGTGAAATTGCTTTTTTTTTGCAATTTCACCCCATTTGGAATTTTTTTCCCGTTTCCCACTACATCACATGCAAAAATAAATGGTAGCGTTAAAAAGTACAACTTGTCCCGCAAAAAATAAGCCATCATATGGCTATGTGAGCGGAAATATAAAAATGTTATGGCTTTTGGAAGGCAGGGAGCGCAAAACAAAAACGCAAAAATCCCAAAACCCCCGGTCCTTAAGGGGTTAAAAGAGGACTTCTACAGTGTAATGTGTATTCCAGAACAATTTCATAGCTTCAGAGATTAGATTGAGAATAATTCAGTTAAATTCAGGTGATAAAAATTTATGAGGGTCTACAAGAAAAAGTTGTATTATGGTAGTGCATAGATTTTAAGATTTAAAGGGGTTGTCTGACTTTAGAAATGGCATTTATCAGGTAGAGAACGTTAATATAAGGCACTTACTAATGTATCGTGATTGTCCATATTGTCTCATTTGCTGGCTTCATTCCTTTTTCCATCACATTATACACTACTCGTTTCAATGGTTACAACAATCCAGCAACCCGGCAGTGGTGGTTGTGCTTGCACACTATAGGAAAAAAACGCTGTCCATCCGGGTGGCCGGGACCATAGGAGTGCACATAGGATGGCAATTTTTCCTATAGTGTCCAAACACGACCACCGCTACTGAATTGCTGGGTGTTCTAAATCCCTGGATACAAGCAGTGTATAATGTGATGGAAAATGAATCCAGCAAAGGAAGCAATATGGACAATCACAACACATTAGTAAGTGCCTTGTATTAACCTTCTCTACATGATAAATGTCATTTGTTCAATGGAGACAACCCTTTTAAGAGTGCAGAAAACACTATTTAAGCATACACCAAGCCCCAGAGATTTCTTCTGCTGAGCAGCACTTTGAAGACGCTTCCGCAATTTCCTTGGAACCATTCGCAGGCGGTGCCTTCTGAAGCTGTGCAGGAGTGGCAGCAAAGTAATTGTATGTGAATACAGGGGTGTCGTATCCTGAGCACAACATGATGTGGGTACGGTTCACTATTAGAGCCTCACCCTCCATATTTCCCTATGAAGCGCCATTTGAACATTAGGGTAGTGCCCAAAGGTCCATGATCTCAGGGATTTAAAGTTTCTGGGTCAGTGAAATCAATCTTCAAAGTTTAAAGGGGTGAACAATTAAAGGGGTTGTCCCACGAAAAATATTCTACAGTTCTCAACCCAGCACCTGGATCTGAATACTTTTGTAATTGCATGTAATTAAACATTTAGCATAGCCACTGAGCTATTCAATCAAATCTATCTGTATAGCGCCATCTGCTGTTTGTTTTGTTTCTTATGTCTTTGACCTGCTCACTGAGGTGGCCGCACATGCTCAGTTTCATCCTTTAAATGCCTCCTGAGCTGTGATAGGGAGAGCATGGCCACGCCCCCTGAGCTGTCATAGGGTGAGCATGGACATGCCCCCTGAGCTGCAGCAGAAAAGACACTCCCCTTGATCTAGGGAGAAAATCAGCCGGCACTCTGTGTTCAAAACAATATTGTGGTGCACGTGTCAAGGGTAGTGAGCCCATCCATATAGCAAAACAGATGACCGGCACTCACTTGTATTGCAAAAGTGGAAAAATGTATTGGTCACATAACTACAAAATATTTGTGACGCGTTTCGGCTCAAAGTGAGCCTTTCTCACTTTGAGCCGAAACACTCCCCTTGAGCTTTTAGCTTGAAATAAATCTATCAGAGCAGTGAATGTGGAGATCTCTGGATCCATATGAGGTACAGGGCTGGTTCCAGCTTTGTTAGAAAGAGATTGTCATGTCCTATATGATGTCTGATTCTCATTCTTTACATTAGTCATTGGATAACCCCTTTAAGACACCCTGTTTCCATACAGTATGTCCTATATAAACCAGGACGGCTTAATTTCCAAAAAGGGTTGTGGAGATGAAAATCCCTTTACATGCAAGGCCTGGCACAATTCTGCTTGATATCTCGGTGGGCTACCAATGGGTTACCATAAAGTTACCATGTCGCAAATTAAGCACTGCTACATCTGCGTGTTGCTTTACTAAATAGGTATTAAAGTTTCATTAGAAAGATTGCTCATGAATATCTCCAGATACGTAAGCCATGCTTTACCTGCCATTTCCTCCCAATGAAAATGAAAGTATGCACGCCCTTTTGTTACCAAAATTAGATTTCCTCTGCAATGTTTTTTTGTTTTTTGGCTTAAATAACATTTTTTTTTTCACTCCTACATAATTCAATGGTTCATCACAAGTGTGAGAGGAAATTAGAATTCAGTGAAGATTGTGATCAGACGCCTCCCGATGTATGTTATGTACTTATAGCCTGTAAATGATGCCATTTATTTGCACATATGTATGTGAACCTTATACAGAGGAGCGCGCCCCGAGCACCTCAGCATGCTACAATCCGAATGACTAATTCCCCTAATTAAAGCAAGGATGGTGGAATTAATTAAAGGACACGCTGATCCTCTAGATATACAATGCTATATTAAAAGATACAGTGCAGTGAAAAAGGGTTCTCCCCCTTCCAGCTGTCACCTGTTTTTTTGGATATGTCACAAATAATGAGTGGTTTCCATAGCGGTCATCATTCCCATGAAATGACCCTCCTGAAGCATCTTTTCTTGGAACTCAGAGTTTTGCTGTTCCTCTCTTGTACCTTCTAGAAATGTGTAAATGCATTGACAACTGGGCATTCCCATTCCCCTTAGCCAAAGGGTATGTCCTCAGTTAGTAACAGCCAGTTGTTAATGTATTCATAATTTTCCAGTAGGAATAACAGAGGAACAACCCACTGCAGTTTTTTTTATAAGAAACTAGCCGGATGACATTGCTTCACAAGGACATATTTAGACTATTTCATTTAATGTTTTTTGCAAATTAAAAATTGATATTGACAGTGTACCCCATAACAGTAACCTATTCAGCACTTCTCCCCCTTAATAGGACCTCCATAGTAAAGCACCCCTTAACTTTGACCTCCCCAGCAGCCTGTCCCTTTAACAGCGACTTCCACAGTGCCCCACCCCATTAACTGTGATGACCTTCACAGTCCCCCACCACCATAACAGTGTTCTCCACAGTGGCTCATCCCCATACATTGACCTCCACAGCAGCCCACCCCCCTTAACTTTGACCTTCACAGCAGCCCACCCCCTTAACACTAACCTTCACAGCAGCCTGCCCCCTTAACTATTTTCTGCAGACCAGTCCAGTCATTTGGCTGTGCATAAAGACAGGCAGAAATTCATTTATATATACATATAAGAGAAAACGCTCTACAATTGTTATATTATGGTGAATACAATTATTTACCAAAATAGAGGTGTCAGGAGAGGTGACGGGTCCTATGTAAGGGAAAACATCAGGCTCGTTTCTCACTAGTTCTAAAAATCTTCTGGCGGAGGAACAGAAAGCTGCAGTTCATCATTTCTGGCATAGCTGGAAAGTGGCGGAGCACCGCCAGGGCCCCGTTGTCTATAAACCAGCCTGTTTCCGCCATTAGTGCGGTTTTTGTCTGGCCCAATCCCACCACTAGTTTTGTCCCAATCCCGTCACTTTTTTATTCTACTTTCTTTATGGAGATATTTGGGCAGCCACATTATCTAAGCTGCTTCAAGAACAGTACAAGATATTTATTTTTTGAAACTTCCCATCAGAAGACAAATCATTGACTTCTATGGTAGAATGTTGTGGGCGTGCTCTGTGACACATGAAAAGGTCCCTGCACGGAGAGGTAAAGGACGGAGGAGGAGAGGAGTGGTCCACATCATGTATCATGCGCTGTACTAAAGGTCTCCAGACTGATAACAGACCTATTACCTTCCATTGTGCTCCTGCTCTCTGATAATTATGAGAGGACTGCCCCCAGTATGTACAGCACAAGCTGAAAAGTGTCAGGGCTCAGCTGCCGGTGTGAGAACTGAAATATAGATAGTACATCAAATATTGATTAAAACTTGATTGAACAATAGGTCAAATTCTGACAATAGATTCCCTTTAATAACTGTTTCCATCGCTTTTAGCGCACATTCACATGCAGCGTCGGATCAGGTTTGAAACAGATTTGCTATAGATTTCTTCATGGGTTTTTCACCTCTAACATTTCAACTCTCCATTGAGTGAAAATCCATAGAAATTAATTGGCATGCTGAGCATTTCTCAGTGTGATTTATTAGACTCTCACTTACGTCTCTGGTGGTGTAGACAGTACGCTATGTGTGCACACAGCCTTAGTAACAATAATACAACCACAGCACCACAATACCCTCTGCCTCTTAATAGCCTCATAATTTTTAAAGGACGTCTGTCAGCAGATTTGTCCCTATGACACTGGCTGATCTCTTACATGTGCGCTTGGCAGCTGAAGACATCTGTGTTGGTCCCATGTTCATATGTGGTCGCATAGCAGAGAAAAATGACATTTCAATACATGCAAATGAGCCTCTACGAGCAACGGGGGCGTTGCCTTTACACCTAGAGGTTCAGTTCTCTCTGCAACTGCTGTGCCCTCTCTACTTTGACTGACAGGGTCAGGTATGATGACGTTTTCACTGCCTGGACCAGTCAAGTAAAGTGCAGAGGGTACGGCAGTTGCAGAGAGAGCAGAGCCTCGAGCATAACTTTTCTCAGCAATGCGGGCACATATGAACATGGGACCATCACAGATGTCTTCAGCTGCCGAGCGCACATGTAACAGGTCAGCCGGTGTCATAGGGACAAATCTGCTGACAGATGGACTTTAAACAATTGTTTATTATTACCATTCATTCTTATAAAACTCTCAGGGAGGGCAGAAAAAGTGTCTACATTTAGCGCACACTATGAATTTAAATTTTTTGGAAAATTTTTATTTCTGAACATATAGCAATTAGAACTAGGACCTTGATTTGAATCTTCTATATATATATATATATATATATATATATATATATAAAGAAGGACGTATATGTGTGTATGTATGTATGTTCCGCGATCACTCAAAAACACAACCACAGATTTCAACAAAACTTGGTATATACATCCCTTGCTACCTTCAAAGAAATTTTGTGGGGTCACAGCTCTCTAGGACATGCCATTCCTGAAATATTCCCAAAAAATGATCTGCATTAGCCAATACAAGACTGCAAGTCTCTCTCTTCATATCCCAACTGCCATACACACAGTCACATGTCCCTTATCAGCAAATAGAAGCTCCTAGGCCCTTAGTCTCCACATACACACAGTTTTACTCCAGGTTTCCATAACAACCCAGCCATTTTTCTTCACTGCTGTAGGTCAGCTTTAGGCTAGGGCTACACGACGACATGTGTCGCGCGACAATAAGTCGCACGACACATAGGGCACAACTACACTGCTACATGTGTCGCGCGACATTAATGTCGCACCAATGTCGTGCAAAATTTTTTTATAATGATAGTCTGTGGTGGATTTTTTGCGACTGTCGTGTCACAGTCGCAGCATGCCACATGTCGCAGTGCGACACCATAGCCTATCATTATACAATTGTCGAGACAAAATGTGCGTGACACATGTCGTCATGTAGCCCTAGCAATAATGGGGCAGGGCGTTGTGGAGGTCACTGTCAAAGGGGCGGACACTGTGGAGGTCACTGCTAAGGGGGCGGGCCCCTGAATAGGTCACTGTCAAGGGAGTGGGCTGCTGTGAAACTCACTGTTAAAGGGGCAGGCTGCTGTTAATGTCAAAGTTAAGTGGATGGGCTGCTGTGGAGGTCCCATTTTAAAGCATCAGGGCACTGTGTGGGGGTCAGTTTTAAGGGATGGGGGACTGTGGAGTTCACTGTTAAAGGGGCGGGGTGCTGTAGAGGTCACTGTTATTGGGGACACTGTCAATATCTTTTAACGACACACACAAACATTAAATGAAATAGATGAAATATACCCATGTGAAGCCGGGTCCTTCGGCTAGTACTTTTATAATTACATGTAATTAAACATTTAGCATAGTCACTGAGTTATTCAATAAAATGTATCTGTATAGCGCCACCTGCTGTTTGTTCTTTTCTCATTTCTTTGTCTGGATCACTGAGATGGCCGCACATGCTCAGTTTCACCCTTCCAACTGTCTCCTGAGTTGTGATAGGTAGAGCATGGATACACCCCCTGAGCTGCAGTAGAAAGGACACTCCCCTTGATATAAATCTAGCAGAGCAATGATTGGGGAGATCTCTGGATCCATGTGAGATACATGGCTGATGGTGATGTATATGATGTCTGATTTTATTTATTTACTATTTATTTTATGCACTGCACACCCCTTTTTCAGACATTAGCATCACGCTGTCCCCAGTGGAGCTCAAAATCTAAGTTTTCCTATCAGTATGTCTTTGGAGTGTGAGAGGAAACCCGAGTACCCGGAGGAAACCCACACAAACACGCTGCAAGGCACCAGTTCCAACCACTGAGCCACCATGCTGCCACCACCATATTTTACAATAGTCATGGAATAACCCCTTTAATATAACATCCAAGCAACCGTCATTAGGGCAAACTTAGCTCCACCTAGTGGTGACTGTGACAGTGACATTTTATCATTTAACTGCTTGCCTATACTCTGCATTGGAAAACTGACACTTTATCAGCCATAAATATATATTAAGAAATGATTCTACAAAGAATATTTGGACCTAATTAGAAGAGAAATGGTGTTCAAGGGTGGACATTCTCTTTCAGAGTTAAATAAATTAAAGGGGTTGTCTGGCCTAAGAGCCCAACAACTCCAATGGTGGTAATCATTGATCCCTCGGATTTCCCTGAGGGAGCAACGCAAAACACGTTTTGGGGATTACATAGCTGCCGCTCCTAGGTCTGTAATATATTTGATGATTTCTTTGAGGTGCATTTTTTTACTTGCATTTCATGTTTAGAATCGCTAATTAACACAGATGTGATTTTTTTTTCTACTTGCACTTATTTTTGACCGTTGTGTAGCACCTATTTTGCGGAATGTCAGTTGATCCATTATATTTTTTAAATATTAATGTACTTTAAGTAAAGATGAAATATTTTATTGATTTTTGGCGGCAGTTTGCATTTGTTTTCTATGTTGGAGTAATTAAAAACAACACATAACCCTAATTCTGTCTGCAGTCCCACCATTCGCGCATTGCTTCCCCGGATGCTTCTGGCCCCGGCCTGGTCTCATAACCAATCACTGGCCTAGTGATCACATGTGCTAAAAGGGCAAGTCACTGCTAGTGATGTTCCATAGTGTTGAGTGAATTAAAGTCCACTGTCCACTGTCCACATCATACTTACCTTGTCCATTTGGTTGTGACGGGCCGGCTGCTGCCATCTTGCTTGAAGATCTCACACGAAATTCCGTATGCGGTGACGTATGAAGTCACCATGCCAGCCGGTTTGATGATGTCATCACGGGCCACATGAGATTTCGAGCCAGCTCTTCAAGCAAGATGGCGGCGGGCAGCCCATTGGAAGCAAGTGGATGAGGAAAATATGATTTTTTTTTATTTTTTTATTTTACACTCTGTTATTTATATCAGATGCCGCGATCTTGTATGAACTCGGAATCTGTAGAGCACAAGGACAGGGGGAGGCGCTATCGCCACTCCTTGTCATTGCACCCACTACTTACAAAGAAATGCGCTTCATGACGAATGACTTTGTCACAAAGCGAATTTTTGGACACAATTCGGCAATGCAGCCGAATCGAATTTTTGAATCATTTGCTCATCTCTAATGTACAATTCTAGCACTTGTGACCATTGTTTTTAATTGGCCAGAGGTTACCAAAATTGGGTTTGTCGGCTCCTAGGCCGGACAACCCCTTTTAAGGGTAAGCTGGGGAAGGCCGCAGCGCTACTGCGCGCGCCGGTGCCTTCTTAAACAGCTGATCGGCAGGGGTATTGGGTGTCGGACCCCCACCGATCCGATACTAATGACCTGTTCAGAGGATAAGTTATCAGTATAAAAACTCTCTGAAAAACCTTTTAAATTATTCGCGAAACTCTACACTTTGAAACTTTGAATATGAGAAAACTGCCCGGTCTGAAGCCTCATAAACACCGCAGCAATGCGGAGCGTCTGACTCGAGCAGCCCTTACAACTTCTTACATCAATCAGGCCAAAGGGAAATTTATGGCGCTGTTCTGCAGTCCAGCGTGGCTCGGAGCCTGTACTGATCACACTACAGGAAATAACAGCTGTTGATTTGAAGCAGTAACCTAGAGAAGGACATTTTATGTTTGCAGCATGCATTTTCTGATTATTCTGACACTTTAACAAATGCTGCTCTGAGTTATTCTTTAAAGATCCTCCAATCTCAGTCTGTTCCAGCTTGTTACATTCTATATAAATCACAAGTAGAGCAGACGGTGCGAACGTGTTCCCCATGGCACTGGTCTATTGAGAAAATAGAAGGGTTATGTCATTTTATGACATGGCCGAAGTATTCATATGGGGTAAAAAATGTGGGGTAATAAATGCCCCATGTAATTTTCAGTAGGATGCTATATAGCAGGCATGCTCAACCTGCGGCCCTCCAGCTGTTGCAAAACTACAACTCCCATCATTCCCTGACAGCCTACAGCTATCATCCTGCAGAAGAGCATTGTGGGAGTTGTAGTTTTACAACAGCTGGAGGGCCGCAAGTTGAGCATGCCTGCTATATAGTAATACATGTTAAAGGCTTTAAGCACATTTTTAGGGGGCATGCTTTCCTGCTTCCTGACACTGGCTGTCGGCTCATGCTCTCTCCAGCCTCCACAGGTCCCTGGATGTAAACTTCTGGTTTGATGACCCTGCAGCCAATCGCTGGCTGCAGCGGCGACCTGCTTCCGTTGCATCATGACAAATGGTCACTTGATGCAAGGGGAGCAGGTCCCCACTGCAGCTAGCAATTGGCTGCAACTAGGGCGAGATAGCTGAAAACAAAGTCATACAGTTCTTTTTGACTTCTATTATAAATCTGCAATGATGATAGAAATCAATGGGAACTGTATAAATTAGTCTCCTCTTAGCTTCTCCTAGTGGTGACTGTAGGAAGCCAGAATCATATCTTTATAGTTATGTGAAGGCAAGCTGGGGATTTGGAGCTCTGGAACAGATAGGAGCTATGACACTCTGATGAAGTATTATAATATGTGGCAGCCCAGAATTTATCGACGTGGATTTAAAAAAATCTGATGAACATAATCTTGGTTTAGACACCATGTATATGAAAGGTAGCGGATCCACAGTCTACAGTAAGTGCGTGACCATCGGTCCTTCTTTGGACACATAATGCACTATGTAGCTATGGTATTTTATGATTCCTAATTGTACAAAGCATTCAGAAGGTCTTCAGACCCTTTCCCTTTTTTACATCTTCTTATGTTGCAGCCTTGTGCTAAAATAAACTAAAAAGTTCAAGTTCTCTGCACTCAATACCCCATAATGAGAAAGCGAAAACAGAATATTCAAAATCTTTGCTAATTTATTAATAAGGAAAAAACAAAATTTCACAAGGACATAGATATTTAGACCCTGAAATTTAGCTCTGTGGGCCTCCCATGTCTCTTCATTATCTTTGAGATGTTTCTACACCTTAATTGGAGTCCATCTGTTGTAAATGCAGAAAATTATTTGGAAAGCCACAGCCCTGTCTATGTAAGGTCTCACAGCTGACAGTACATATCAGAGCAAAAAACAAGCCAGGAGGAGGAAGGAACTGCCTGTAGAGCTCAGAGACAGGATTGTGAGGAGGCACAGATCTGGAGAAGGGTACAAAAGAAATTCTGCTGTACTGAAAGTTCCCAAGAGCACAGTGGTCTCCATAGTCCTACTCTTTATAGAGCTGGCCACTCTATAAAACTAAGTAATCGGGGGAGAAGGGCCTTGGTAAGAGAAGTGACCTAGAACCAAATGATCCCTGTGACTGAGCTCTAAAGATCCTATGTGCAGATGAGAGTAATGTCCAGACCAGAAGGTCAACCATCACAGCAGCGCTCCACCAATCTGGGCTTTATGGCGGAGTGACCAGAAAAAAGCCTTTCCTCAGTAAAAGACACATGAAAGCTCATCTGGTCAGGGGCATAACAATCGCAGTCGCAGAGGGTGTGACCGTGACTGGGCGCTTTTCAAACATGAGGTGGCGCAGAGGCAAGGAGGAGGGGAGGATCGCACTCACCCGGCCCCACAGTTCTTGTACCTGTCGGGTTGTTCGTTTCCATAGTGAAGCAGGGAGACCTCTCTGCTCCCTGGTTCATTGACCTTTAGAGCTCAGGAGCTCCCCCTGCTGGTCACTCATTGCGCTGCTGGCTGTAGGAGAAGAGCTGAAGGCCCAGGCCTTCAGCACAGCCAGCAGCGCGATGTGAGTATGGGAGCAGGTCACAAGGAAGGTAAGTATTAAGTGTTTTATTTCCCCAAAAGCTGCAAAAAGGGGGCAACCACTAGAGTGAGGGGGCACAAAAGAGCATAACCACTGCGAGGGGCATATATCTGGGTACAACAACTACTGTGAGGGGACACATATTTGTGTCTAACTGCTGTAAGGGGGTACATATCTGGCATAACTGCTGTAAGGGGGCACATATCTGGCATAACTGCTGTAAGGGGGCTCATATCTGGCATAACTAGGGGCACATATCTGGCATAACCACCGTGAGGGGAACATACACATATCTGGCATAACCACCATGAGGTGCACATATTTTGCATAACCACTGTGAGGGGCACATCTGGCATAACTGCTGTAAGGGGGAACATATCTGGTATTACTAGGGGAACATATTTGGCATAACCACTGTAAGAGGGCACATATCTGGGCATAACTACAGTGAGGGGGCACAAAAGTAGGCATAACTACTGTGACAGGAACAAAATTGGGCATAACTGCTGTGAGGGGCCACAAGGGGGACATAACTATTTTTAAGGCACCACAAGGTTGGCTTAATTACTGTGTAGGACCACAAGGTGGGCATTAGTACTGTGTGGTAGCACTTTATAACCCTGCTGTACATTGGCATGGCTCACTCTTACAGGCCAGCACAGTGCCCCCTGCTAGTGATTTCACAGGGGCAGTCACCATCCCTTCCTTATGTCATTATTCTTTTGTTCTCTATCACCACAGAGACCTTGTTCTGGATCTTGTGGACATCATGGACATCACACCCACGACAGCGACACCCTGGATGAGGTAGGACCAGATTTTATTAGGACTGGGTGAGTGTAGCCATGCATTGGGCTTAGGGCTCTTTAACACGAGTGGATCCTGTGTAGGTAATCCGCTGCGTGAAAGAGATCCAAGCCCTGCTCCGGACAGCAGAGACACGGAGCATTAACATGATTGATAATGATCTGTGTCCCTCTGTGATCTTTTTACTACAAAATCACTGTTATCAATCATGTTACTACTTCGTGTCTCTGCTGTCCGGAACGGGGCTAGGCTCTCATTCACGCAGTGGATTACCCGCATCGTATCTCCTCGTGTGAAAGAGCACTTAGTGTAAAGAAAATCTGCCGCCTCTCTGTAAAAATAGGGGGGGGGCGATCCAAATAGTTATAGTTACTATAGTTACGCCACTGCATCTGGTGTTTGCAAACAGCACCTAAAAGACTGTGAGAAACAAGATTCTCTGGTCTGATGAAACAAAGATTGAATCTTTTGGCATCAATTTTAAGCGTCATGTCCGGAGGAAGTGTGTGACTTCACTTGTAATTTGATGACATTCTAACCCTTAATAAATGACTAGCTGAACAACCCCTTTAAGTGTGGGGGACATTACTGCATAGAATGGTGGTCAAAGAATAGCATTACTGCTCAATTCCCACAATGTACTTGGGGGCCCCGTTCTCATGCTGACTGTAGGTCGCAGCACTCGGACCGCGTATAGTCATGCATTTTTCACCTATCCTGTGGACAGGGTGGATAGGGACTGAATGTTGCAAGTGGGTCCATCTTTTTAACACGTACTATATGTGTAAAAGAGAAAATATAAAATTACAAAAAGAGATAAATTGACAAAGCCATGGTAGGATCATTGACAACCTGGGTCTAGATCTTCAAAAGAAATGTTGAATTTCTCACAATGTGAACAGATTACTTCCATATTTTTAAGAATTCATTCTAAATTATTCATTCTTTTTATGCTGGTTCAGATGTAATGCAGCCGCCTTCTCTCTGTAAGATAATAGACAAAGTATATACAGCTAGGGCTCGGTGCTTCCAAGGTGTTTATTGATCTGGTTTCTATATTAAGCAGCTTGTTATCCCAGCCCCCTTCCCCTCTGTCCCTGATCAATACCATATTAAACTAATATATTATAGAGAAGTCCATATACTCGCAGTCACCTTTATGATGTCCATTAATATACAGAGAGTGTCCTACTTGTCAAAGGTGACTTTAACTTCTCCCTGGATTCTCCGTAGGTTTAAGTCATTGATATAGGACAATCAGGAGAAAACTTCCAGTGACTTTTTGTGTAGACGTCATAAATAACTCAAGAATTGCTATAATGTTCTTCAGAAGGAGGACTACTGTGCTTCTATGTCATGTTTCATAAAGCATGATAGACAAAACTGAGGATATGCTTTCAAGATTTGTCAGTGGTTAGTGTGGGTGGCCACGAAAGAGCATTCCAGAGCACAGGTGCAGCACATAAGAAATCTTGGAGACTTGATTGGTCTTGATAGAGGTCTTACTCTTAAGGAGGTCGTTGACACAGACAGCCTGAATTAGCACTGATTTGTTGAGGGACAATTGCAGTGGGCCACATGGGAGAGTGGGGAGGATGAGATTAGTGGTAGAAAAGAAGGAGGTAGTATTTGCTTACAGTGGCAGTCCTCGCTCCCTGGAGGCAGTTGAGTCATAGGATGGGCCCTGAGGTATATCGCCCTAACCACAATGCAGGGAAGTCTGCAGCCTCAATGTAGATGCACAACCTTCTCTGACAGGTACTCTGCACTATCCCTTATATGGCCATGCACGCCGTGGATTCAGATGCCCTCGAACACAGCTTGAAGAAGGGCGCCAAAATTGGGCCCAAAACGTTGTAATAAATGTTAGGAATGTACCACTGGTGTTGAAATTTTAATGGATAAAAACAGAATTTTTTAACATTACGTCTTTGGCGTGCTGTCTCAAAACTTAATAGGAGCGATCCCTTATATGTCCGATTAAACATTCTGCTGAATCCGTAGCTCTTTTCCTTAAGGCCCACTCATAGAATGTCACGTTGCAGCTTTTAACAGATAGGGTTCCCCTATCTAGCTCTCCTTGCTGTTTCACAGCATTTCTTACACTGAACCACTTCCTCTCATCAGTGTTTTTCAGTCGTAACACCCTGGAGGATTTGAGGTAAGGCACACAGTCCTCCGAACCCTAGCAAAACAGACTCCTTCATGTACTGCAAATGTTCTACTGTTTAAGTTCAAACTTCCCAACTAAAGCGGTATTATGGTTGGTACAAGTTATATTAACTATTAGATTGGTGGGGGTTCTACCGCTCGGACCCCCCACGATCACGAAATGGGGGACCTGTATCACCTGCTGCTCCCCTTAAAAGAACAGAGTGGCCAGTCACACATGCGCGCAGCCGTTTCATAAATTTCTATGGGTTCTGGAGATAGCCGAGTAAGGCGCTTCACTATCTCTTGAATTCCCATAGAGATGAATAGAGCAGCTGCACGCATGTGCAAGTGGCCACTCCTTTTTTTTTTAGGAGGGCTGCAAGGGGTACGGGCCCCATTCTCATGATCAATTGGAGTCCCTGCGGTAGGACCCCCACCGATCTAATATTTACCCCCTCTCTGGTGGATAGGGAATAACTTGTAACAACTGGAATACCCCTATAAAGAGACTTTAACCGTCAACCTTGATGTGTCTCTTTTTGAGATAAATATTCTTGTTTTGCATCAAAAAGTGTCTGCAACATAACCATAGGCTATTTGCCCCCGACAAGTTTCAGTATCTGACATACAAAGATGAATGGCAGCTCTGGAAACAAGTCAGGGTTCCACAGCGGTCCAGCACAGGTCATCATTAGTAAAAAGGTTGTGACAGGGGTAAGCTATAAATGGCATAGTGATTCAAAAATCCGGATGGTCTGTTGTTTTTTGCTTTATTTAGTTCTTTTTTTTTGCCTCTTCAATTATTTTAGCACAAGCGAAAATCATTTGAATCTGCTATTCAGGTCTATTGATGTTGATTTTGGAACTTCTTCTGCGCTTTGTTTTCATATTTTTTGTTAGTCATTTAACACCTCTGTAATTTGCTGCTGGTAATATCTTCACAGCTGGGAAATCAATATTAGGAGCTGTTGCAAAAAAAAAGAATCTGAGTTATAATAGCGTATTTCCCAATAATTATATGTTGGTGGAGATTGCTGCTTGAATTCCCCCACCCACAGAAATAGTTCTTGACAAGTCAGGTCTATTTGAAAACAATACAAAATGATGAATATAACAGATGTTAATTCAAAAGCCAGAATTCAGGGAATGTGCCTCAGAATTCCAGATATGAGAGTATGAGACATGAACAATGATGTTTCCAAAGTTATCTTGTCTTCCGGAGTGCCAGAGAGGACACTTTAAGGCCTCTTTCACACAAACTTTTTTTTTTGCGAGTGTATGGGACGTTTTTTGCGTTTCGTATACGGTCCATATACGGAACCATTTATTTCAATGGGTCCACAAACAAAAACGGAAGGTACTCCGTATGCATTCGGTTTCTGTATTTCCGTTCCGTTACAAGATAGAACTTGTCCTATTCTTGTCCGCATCACGGACAAGGATAGTACTGTTCTATTAGGGGCCAGAGGTTCCGTTACGCAAAAAATGGAATGCACAGGGATGTCATTCATTATTTTTGCGGACCCCAAAACCATACATCGTGTGAAAGAGGCCTAAATGGGTTTTCCAGGAGTTTTACGCTGATGACCTTTCTTCTAGATCGTTCATCAGTATCTAATTGGTAGGGGTTCCGACACCAAAGACCCCGACTATTAACTGTTTGAGAAGGCAGCAGCGCTCGCAGTAGTGACTTCATGTTCTTCATGTTCACATGGCCTAGGCACAGCTCAGCTCCACTGAAGTGAATGGTATTGAATTGCAATTCCAAGCACAGTCGCTGTACAAAGTACGGTGCTATACTTGGTTTTCAAACAGCTACGGTGCCTGCTGAAACAGCTGAATAGCAAGACTGTTGGAGTAGCTCATGTCCGTTAGAAGCCACCATGTCATTGGTAGATGGTACTGATGAGCAGTAGGGGCAATATTTGAATTTGCGACATTTCGCAAATATTTAGGGGAATATTCACCATGAATTCGAGAATTCGCCATTATTTTCTTGATTGCGAAAATCGACAATGTAATATGCGTGTACTGCACGTGCAATACAGGCGTGGGTCACTATAGCTACATTTTTCAAGCTACTAGAAGTTTCCAGAGACTGGAGAAAATAGTTGGCATGGCAGAACATTACAATAGCTTTGTATGCAGAGTGCTCCGATATATTCGTGATTGCGCAAATCGGCAATTAATGATGCACATATTTTGGCGCAATATGTGCAACTTTACATTTTAGAAGGTCTGACTACATATTAGTGATTGGTGCACAAAGTATTGTTGTGAACTTGTGACATCACAGCACTATGTCTGTAGCATGTATGGTTCTTATATAGTAAGGGGTAGGCAGCTTTCCTATTGGTTGCTAGGGATGTTGCTAAGCTCAGACAAAGACATTGCAGCCTTATCATTGGCCCACAAGCAAGAAGCGGGGAGGGATCATGGGTTCAGATGAAAAAAAATCTAGAATGTTTGCGAATACTAATTAATAGCACTATATTCTCTTTGCGAATTCTCGATGTGGCGATATTCGCGATTAAAATTCTCGATTTGAATATTCGCGCCCAACACTAGTGGATAGGCCCGACATATTCTTGATCAAAAATATGCAGAAAGAGCTTCTAATCTTCAAAGTAAGTATAGCAGTAATGCAGTTTACATTTCTTCATGTTTTCAATATCTGCATATGTCTTTGTGCAATAAAGAATGACAAAACAGGTGCACAGTGCGGTCTTACTAAGCCCTCAAACTGAGGTTAAAATTGAGAGATTGGTCAACATACATCGGCGTGCGCAGCCTATTGCATTAGGGTGTGCACCCGAAAGCATAAGCGTGCTTGCGTGTGTGTGTATAAATATATATATATACCGTATTTTTCGCCATATAAGACGCACTTTTTCCCCCCAAAAGTGGGGGGAAAATGGCAGTGCGTCTTATATGGCGAATGCTACCATTTTCCTAAAGTTAAAGCTGATACATCGCACAGCATGCGATGTATCAGCATGGAAGGAGGAGGGGGCAGAGCCTGGCAACACGCGGCGGGCGGCCCGCCGCTAACAGCGTGACTGCTTTCATAACATTTTTAATCTTAACTCATGTCCCCTTATTCCCTATAATCCCAGTACAGTAGCTGTTAGGAATATTCATTTCTTCCCCTCTTATTGGTACCCCTGGTACTAGACTTCGGTATTCAGCTTGATTTGATTCTTTTCTGGCCAGGAGAGAGATTGACACAGGACACAATTGGGTGCTGTTCAAAGGTCTCTCTAATTTGTTTAATGCTTCCATGCGACGTATATAGTCGTAATCCAATGACATGATGTTTAAGCTATCCAATCACAGAGCTACACATTTGTTATCTTATCGTTAGAGTCAAAGCTACATGTCAGCAAAATAGTTTCTCCCTCAATGTGCCTCCTAACGCATATAGACCTTGGACTGCAATATAAACACATTACAGCTACACTACAGTCCAAAGTCCACTCCACACCAATGTATAGATGTAACTCAAAAGCCGATACAAAATTGATCAGTAATAGAACCCTTCAATCCCCTCTTAAAAACCATCTACATATTTCATTTTTGGTTTTTTCATTTTGTTCCTTTCAAAATATTTCTGTAAGTATTGTTGGTACTCCTCTGGAGACCCAGGGTTTCTTGAGGTACCTGAATGTATGCAGCTTGTGGTGTATCTGAGACTCGCCTACATCTCATAAATGTATTAATTAATGAGGGTATACATTGGATACAGTAACAACACATGTTTGTGTAAGGTCTCGTGAACTCTGTAAATCTTTAAGGTACAATGAGCTGACATTTAGGGCCTTCACTATCCTGATTATACTATTCTGTTCAGAATATGAGGGTCCAGGAACAACTGGATCTTGCTCCTGAGCTCCTTTAGAGACTGTGTGATTATTTGGTGCACCACATAATAAACTCATCTCCTCTGGATGATAAATACAAGTGGTACTGAGT
This sequence comes from Bufotes viridis, assembly GCA_033119425.1. NCBI lineage: Eukaryota > Metazoa > Chordata > Amphibia > Anura > Bufonidae > Bufotes > Bufotes viridis. Next base: position 39,988,028 of record CM065591.1, on the reverse strand, counting down.
CCGATTGGCAAGAAAACACAAAGATTAATAATCAGCAGCAGACACAAATCTCCCAGAATATTGTGGGGTCTTCATCTTCAGCCTGTGGCAAGGCTTCTTCTGAGCTCCCTTCTTTGTCTTTGTTGGACACCGGAGAAGAAACCTCAGGGATCCTTTTCACTCTGCTAGCATGAATCCAGACTGGAGCCTCTTCTGTGAGAATCGCCGTTCTAGTGACTGCTACCACCGTGGTAGGGGGTCCGAATGCCAGCTCCTTTGGATCTTTTCCTTTACGTAGTACCCTGACCACCACCATGTCTCCAGCTCGGAGCAGGTGCGTCGGTTCCTGTGGAAGAGAGGGAGACTTACAAGCAACTTTTTCTTCAGTTTCACTAAGAACTTTAATCAGCCTTCCTGTACCACTAGGGGGTGGCTTGCCCAAGGAGTTGGAAAGGGCCTACCTATGAGGATTTCAACGGGTGACAGTCCTAACCTCTTATTAGGAGTCATTCTTATTTATGTCAATATAATAGGTAGGGTTTGTTTCCATTTCTCAAAAGTACCTGCTGTGGCTTTCCTAAGTTTGTCTTTAACTGTTCGATTCATGCATTCTACAAGAAATTTTGGCTCAAAAGGGTGCATGTTGTTTTGATGCTGTTGTGCTCTACTCCGTAAAAATGTGCTATGAAAAGTGCAGCGCTGTGCTGGGGTATACATGGTTTCCCCTCTTTGCAGACCAATCCAGTGTGTGAATTTTTCTGCAAAACAGGATAAACCCAGTCTTTTCCTCGAGTATGTGCTTTGCAATGTATAACAGCTATTTGTGAGGGAAGCTGAAGGGCGGCCAACAGATCATCTATAAGCTGGGAATGTGATATTTTCTTACCGTCAGCTGTGGTGAAACCCCTGCGTTGCCAGATTACCCCATGGTCCCACACTACCCCGTGTGCATATCTGCTGTCTGTGTATATTGTGACAGGTTTGTTTTTGTGTATTTGACATGCCCTTGTAAGTGCTATTAATTCTGCAGCTTGGGCTGATTGCACATGAACGGGTCGTGACTCAAGGATAATATCTGGCAGCATCACTACTGCATATGCTGCACAGTAGACGGTGTCGAGTGGACGTGAACATGAACCGTCTACTGACACTTCTGGTGCGTCTGGTATGGGGGTGGCTGACAAGTCTAGTCTGGGAGGTTTCGTATTCGAGTACCTTGAGACAGTCATGTTTGTCTGGTAAAAAGTCTTCTGTCCCTTTTAGTCCTAGTAATGCATTCAGTATAGGTGCTGGTCCTGCCGTATGTGAGGCATATTTAATCTGTAATGATGGATCACTGAGTAAAAGGACTTCATATCCTGACAATCTTTGTGCTGACATGTTCTGCGTATAAATACCTCTGAGTAGTCCCACTACATCATGAATAGTATGCAAGACAGTGTGGTGTCCCAGTGTAAAAGGTGTGGCTAATTCCACCATCATCGCACAGGCCGCAAGAGCACGTAGACATGCCGGCATCCCTTGTGCAGGGACAGGCATTACCTTTGAGAAAAAGGCACAAGGGCGCAACTTTCCCCCATGTTCTTGAGTGAGTACCCCCGCCATGGTTTTACAGTTTTGTTGTGCAGACATGTGGAATGGTAGGTTATAATCAGGGAGGCCCAATCCTGGGCTACACATCAATGAACATTTCAGAGTATCGAAAGCATTCAACATTCCTTTTGACCATCTTATTAGCTCTGGGGATTCTTCCAGAGTGGCTTGCCTCAAAATATTTCTGTAATAAGAACAGTCGGGGATCCATTGTCTACAGTAGTTTATCATACCAAGAAAGGACAGCATTTCCTTTTTGGTGTGTGTGGGGTGACCAGACCCACAATAGACTGGATTCTCCCGGGACTGATTCTTCTTTCCCCCTGTGTGAGGACAAAGCCCAAGTATTCAACCTGCTTTTTGCAGTTTCTTTAACGACACTTTATGACCACATTCTGACAACCATTTCAACAAGGATATACCATCATGTACACTTGCCTCCACTGACATGCTGCACAACAGTAGATTATCAACATACTGTATCAGGATGGAACCTTGGGGGGGGTGCCAGGGTTTCAAAGTGGCTTGGAGGACAATGCTGTACACAACTGGTGAATCAGCATACCCCTGTGGCATTCTACCCCAGGTCAGTTGACGTCCCTCAAAGGAAAAATCAAAATGGTACTCTTATTAAACAGGCGGCTTCCGCGGGGATGGAGGAAAGGAGAGTTGTGACATCAGGAACCACTGAGGCTATGGGCACAATGAGATTGTTGATTGCCCTCAAATCCTGGACAAAGCGGGTAGTACCATCTGCCTTTGTCACAGGATTGATAGGGGTAGAGTAAGGTGAAATCACCTCCTCGAGGATTTCTTCTCAGAAATTCTTCTATCATTGGCCGTAGACCCTCAATCTTTTCCTTGGACAGTGGGTATTGCTTTTGATACACTGGTGTGGCACCGGGTTTAAGATTGGCTTGATAAGGTGTGCAATCAATCAGGCCCGTGTCATAGTCGCCCTGTGACCATAGTGAAGGGTTTATGTCTCCTAGCTAAGGGTGGTCCTGTAAACTAACAAAAGTACATATAGCCGGGGTCACTATGGGCATGGTGGCTGAGTGAATACTTAGTCCGTCATTTTTACTGTCACTCCCAAGTCCAACTTCACAAACAGGTCCCTTCCTAATAAACTTACAGGGCAATCTGGTATGATGCTGAAAGTATGGTCCGTGATGTATTCACCGTCCACTGTCTCTATTGGGAGGACACTCGTTTTATATGTTTTAGTTAATACCCTGTTGATTCCCATAGAGGGTCAGACTTTCTTAAAGGTCCCTTGTACATGTCTTTGTTAAACACACTGGAGGTGGCGCCGCTGTCTACCATGAATCCTACCTTCCTTCCTGCAACTTTAAGCAAAATAATCGGTGTATCTTTCCAGTGGGTGGTGACCTGTGTGAAAGCTGGGGTGACTCCCTCCGGGCCCCGTCAGTAGGGTTGTTGATGATTCCAATCAATGGGGAACCTGGGCTGAGTCTGCGTACCCTGTCTATCTGTATTCTGTCCCCTTTGTGTCATGGGCTGTTGTTGGCTGTGTGCTCCCCTATTCTGCGTGTCTCCCCTGGGCATTGTGCACTGTCTAGCCCAATGTCCCTCCTGTCCACAGTTATAACAGCGGTTATTCATGATTTGGAAGTCTTGGTTTCTATCATTTGATCTATGAAAGTTTCCTGCTGTCCTTCTCTTGTTTCTCCCTTTACAGGCTTTCTTTAAATAAGCCACTGTGCCAGACGGAGCCACAGTAGGCTTGGGGCAGTGTTTAATAATTTTATTAAGGTCATCTATGTCCAAAGCCTTTTTCATCAGTTGATCACCAACCGTCAGAAAAGGCATGGATGTCTCAGGTCCCCTTATCTCACTATCCTTTTCCACTTAGCCCTTGTTCCTTAAATTATATCTCGATACAATTGGGGGTGGGGGTTGTTTACCAACTGCATGTCCTGCTATTATGTGACTGGCTGCTATTAAATCCTGAGCGCTAAACAGTTAATTTTATGTAGATATGAAGGTGGGGGAAACATCTGATGGTTTTTTATCATTTTCCTTCTTAGTCTGTATCTCATGTAGTTTTCTATCGTCTTTTGATCTTTTTAAACCTTTTGCACATGGGGTCCTACCAGTGAGGAGCTATCTCTAGCCATTGTTCTCCTCCTTTCTGCATATAATACATATCCCATGAAGGGTCAGGTTCAAAATACGGCCAGGCGGCAGTGTCGCCTAAGCATAGACCCTTGACCATGTCCATGTGATATATGCTATTGTCTCCTTCCCTGGGAAAGGGGTCTACCGCTTCCATTGCCTCTGTCCATCCTGCCAAATTATCTACCCATGGGTTAACAAGATAATAATTTGTAGGACTGACTGGGGCAACATATTATTTACATGTTTCACCTGGTTCTAGTTTAGGGCATTCTGTCTTAGATTTTTGACTACCCGTTATCAAAACTTATTTTCTTACAAAAAGAATTCAAAACAGCAATAGCAAAAAACAAAACAGAATGTTAGTCTTGGGACGACAGCTGTACACTTACCCCCAGCCTGTCACTTCCCTTATATAACTATGTTAGACAAAACAACTTATCATGCAAACTTCTACAATTATCAAACAATTTATCATTCAAAACTTCTATAATTATCTTATTAAGAATCAAATCAAGCTGTGAAACCTTCTGTGAAGTCAAGCCCTCTGAAGTACACTTTCCTTGTTACTGGACTTCCCTAAGTTCCTAACTTGACAGTTCCCTGAACTGTGTACAACTCCCTGAGTTGTATCTTATGTGTCCCTGACACAATACTGGGTACTCCCTGAGTACCTAATCTGACAGTTCCCTGAACTGTGTACAACTCCCTGAGTTGTATCTATGTATCCCGGATACAAAAAAAAACTCTGTACTTACTCCGAGACGTGGCCAGTGCCCTCGGATCGGCCAGAGGACAAAATTGGTGTCTCTTCTCACCAGACCCGAGGATGACCTTCTCGATCCCGGACAGAGCCCCCAGATTGTTAGGAATATTCATTTCTTCCCTCTTATTGGTACCCCTGGTACTAGACTTCGGTATTCAGCTTGATTTGATTCTTTTCTGGCCAGGAGAGAGATTGACACAGGACACAATTGGGTGCTGCTCAAAGGTCTCTCTAATTTGTTTAATGCTTCCATGCGACGTATATAGTCGTAATCCAATGACATGATGTTTAAGCTATCCAATCACAGAGCTACACATTTGTTATCTTATCGTTAGAGTCAAAGCTACATGTCAGCAAAATAGTTTCTCCCTCAATGTGCCTCCTAACGCATATAGACCTTGGACTGCAATATAAACACATTACAGCTACACTACAGTCCAAAGTCCACTCCACACCAATGTATAGATGTAACTCAAAAGCCGATACAAAATTGATCAGTAATAGAACCCTTCAGTAGCGCTCTGCTAACCTGCTATACAGATCCTCTAGCAGGCAGAGCGGTGTGGCGGCAGGCTGCTGTGTAACGTCCTCACTGACGTCATCTGCATGCTCCTTTCACTTTATGAATGAAGCAGGAGGAGCAGGCAGATGACGTCAGTGAGGACGTTACACAGCAGCCTGCCGCCGCACCGCTCTGCCTGCTAGAGGATCTGTATAGCAGGTTAGCAGAGATTATAGGGAATAAGGGGACATGATTAAAGATTATAAGTGTTATGAAAGCAGTCAAGCTGTTAGCGGCGGGCCGCCCGCCATGTGTTGCCAGGCTCCGCCCCCTAAGCAGTCACTATGGGCCAGATCTGTGGATAGCACTTTGATGGGGGCATTTATGAATGACACTGTAATTGGGGTGATCTGTGGATGACACATATAGCATAAGATGCTATATATGTGTCATCCACAGATCCAATCCATTACAGTGTCATTCATAAATGCCCCCATCACAGTGCTATCCACAGATCCCCCATCACAGTGCTATCCACAGATCCCCCATCACAGTGCCATCCACATCTCCCCCACATAACAGTGCCATCCACAGATCCCCCATAATACTGTCATGCACAGACCACCATTACTTCAAAAGCACACCTTTTGGTTAAAAATATTTTTTTTCTTATTTTTCTCCTCAAAAACCCAGGTGCGTCTTATAGGCCGGTGCGTCTTATAGGGCGAAAAATACGGTATATATATTATACATGCGCAAACACAAAACTGAGGGGTATCAGTGTACATTATACCAGGGTAATATAACTTATATTACCCCTGTATAATGTCTGATATCAATCCGTAGTCCTATTACCCCTGTATAATAATGTACCCTGATACCCCTCAGTTTTATTACCCTCTGTAGAATGTACCCTGATACCCCTCAGTTATATTGCCCTCTATATAATGTACCCAGATACCCCTCAGTTATATTAAGCTCTGTATAATGTACCCTTATACCCCTCATTTATATTAGATGACTGAGGGGTATCAGGATATAGTATACAGGGGACAGCTGAGGAGGGGTAGCACTGTAGCAGAGACAATACCTCATTTTTTGCGGCTTGATTAGGGTGTGCCCAGGCACACCTGGCACACCCCCTGCGCACGCCTATGTCAACATATCCTGCAGTGGAGGACATGTCTAAGCCCGAGCACCGCGCCAATATTTCTCAAGTAGCTCAGGACCTAACACTCACCTACCTGTGCCGTATGGGCAATATCAGGGGCCAGTGGGCATTATAGGAATGTATAGGCCGACTCACAGCAAACTCCCCAGTTACCTCCAGCATGCAACCATGCCTGCAATGGGAGGAGGGAGAAGGCTATATGACCCAGGCCTCACAGGTGCACCTAAATGTAGCCTGTGGATGGAAAACAGGCTACATTTACATAGGAGTTTATACAAAAATTATATATACACAAAACAACTGAAAGGTGGCATGAAGCAGGATGTGCTCAACCCAAAAATGCAGTTGTGCATATATATACAGGGGAGCAGATCCTGCACTTGTGGCCTGTTGCTAATGGCGATCCCCAGCAAAAATGCATACGGTGGATGATGCCCGCAGCTGACCACAAGTACCACAATAGACACCCTACACAAGATGGCAATTGGGTGGATGTAATAAGTAATATAACAATATAGCAATAACAAATGACAAAACAGGTGCACACTGCGGTCTTACTAAGCCCTCAAACTGATGTTAAAATTGAGAGATTAGTCAACATGTCCTGCAGTGGAGGACATGTCTTAAGCCCGAGTACCACGTATATAATTTTTGGAGGTGTATAAACTCCTATGTAAATGTAGCCTGTTTTCCATCCACAGGCTACATTTAGGTGCACCTGTGAGGCCTGGGCCATATCAGCCAGTCTTGGGTGGGGCTCACAGCCTTCTCCCTCCTCCCATTGCAGGCATGGTTGCATGCTGGAGGCAACTGAGGAGTTTTCTGTGAGCCGGCCTATACATTCCTGTAATGCCCACTGGCCCCTGATATTGCCCATACAGCACAGGCAGGTGAGCGTTAGGTCCCGAGCTACTGGAGAAACCTTGGCGTGGTGCTCGGGCTTAAGACATGTCCTCCACTGCAGGACATGTTGACTAATCTCTCAATTTTAACATCAGTTTGAGGGCTTAGCAAGACCGCAGTGTGCACCTGTCTTGTCATTTGTTATATTATTTATCACATCCACACAATTCCCATATTGTGTAGGATGTCTATTGTGGTACTTGTGGTCCGCTGCGGGCATCCTCCATTGTATGCATTTTTGCTGGGGATCGCCATTAGCAACGGGCCACAAGTGCAGGATCTGCTCCCCTGTATATATATGCACAACTGCATTTTTGGGTTGAGCACATCCTGCTTCATGCCACCTTTCAGTTGTTTTATGTGTCTTTGTGCATTAAGCAGTGTGCTGCTACCTGTTGTACTTTTGTTTGCTTTTAAATTGCAGCCATCCATGGTGGAGTGCACCTGAACTCTCTTTATATTTAATTATGGAGGTGCTGGTTTAAATCTCTTTTGCATTTGAGAATTGAGATATATATATCTCCACCAATTTCGGGTACATTTTTCTATAATCTAGTGGTAAAGCTTTCTTTAATAAGGCAAAAACAATAACAGAGTCCCCTAGCCTGAGGACCATTTTACACCGGCCAAGGATCCGGACAATTATCAGGATGCTCATTCCTGGTGATTGCCCCATGTAAATGTACTGTTGTCACATGAAAAACGAACAAAGTAGCAAAAATCCTTGTTCGTCATCAGCACATTGATTTGTTTAAACTGGAGATGGGCTGCTGACAACATGCAATGGAATGGGGGACAATAAGTTGTAATAACACTCATTCATCCCTCATTTTCTTTGCATCAGGCCTTGTAAAAAAAATCCTCATTATTGGCTCGGCATTGGCCCCTGTAACTCAAGAACTGCTTGAGATCTACCAGTTGCTATCTATCTACTGATTGCCTACCTAGCCCAAGTACTAAAGGATAGAGCCAGAGGTTCCTAAGCCCCACCAGAGTCCTGGTGTGTCTGAATCCCCTGCACCCCCTACAGCTATTCCCATGGATATAGCACATTAAAAGAAATAGTTTGATAAAGAGAACTCCTAGTACACAAATGTGTGTTTCTCAAGAATATACATGCGTTGTCTAAGGGGTACTCTTTCTCATTATGGAGAGCCCATGGTACGCCACGTACGTATTTTAGGCCAGGTGATGCCCCTACTATACCAAGTACTTGTGCGCAGCATTATAGGCCAGGCAATGTGCCTGGTACGCTGAGTACACGTGCAGTATTGTAGACCAGTATTGTAGACCAGGCAAATACAGTAATGTAGACCAGGCAATGCCCCTCTGAGTTTCAGGTAAAGATATTTAAATTAGCTTTCTTAAACCTATCTGACACTGGCAGATGTTAGACATGATTATTTGCACATATTTTATCCAGTAACCCAGAGTATCATTGTCTACCCTGCAATAGGCATTATGTATTATAGAAATAGTACTCACCAAGAGGTTCCCCCCTAAGACCTTTGGGCTTTTGTCCAGAAAGAACTGTTTGCAGATGTGTGGCTGGTTTAGCTATTTTTCTAGCTTTGCTACATAAAGCTGTTTAAAAGGTAAGAAAGCCTATATGACAATCCACTGTGTGAAACTAATGCAGCACTCATTGCTGCTGTGTTCTCCTTACTGTTTACCTACTTGATGTGTAGCAGCAATTAAGTATATTTATAGCTCTTTGCTGCTTTGTTTCAATGGGACAGATCCTTCCTATTCACCTGAAAATACATAATCAGTATGCAGTAACCAGGCCGCAGGGGCAATATTTGAGTGTTGATGGGCCAATGGGGGTAGAAGTAGTTTACTCACAGTTCTGGGCCGGCGTGCAGTGAATGGAAGGACATCAGCAGTTCCTTCGGGGCACACTCTGTTGTTCAGGGACTCCCGCCAGATGGTGGTTGAGGTGCCCTTGGTGGAATGCGTTTTAAGGTGCCGGGGAGGCAGGGTCGTAAGGTGCATTTGAGGATAATGAAGGACAAGGAGAGTCAAAGGCTGATGAACAAACTGGAACTTTACTTAACTAATTGCCTTGAGATAGTTGTATTTCCAAGAAAAGTGTTTTGGTTCACAGTGGTAAAACAGAGCTGCAACTCAGAAAACAGGCTTGGTTTAGCTGGTTTATACAGGCTTTAGCTTGGCTGATGTGGAAGAGATGTCTTTCTTAGCAGTGGTTCCTCTCAACTAAACTAGACTTCAGGTACCTGGATCTTTATCAGAATTCTTATTTAGCTTCTGCAACCTATAGGGCGGTCTTCCTCATGGCAGGCATCAATCTTCTGCTCCATTATTTATAAAGGTTGCCTTCACACACAAAAGTCCACTTGCTCGACTGAGGTGCTGCAAAATAATCCTGTACTCTGGGTTCCTTTCTTAGGTTCCCCAGGCTGGCAGGTGCCAAGGGGACACACATCAGCTACATGGTGATCCTTTCACTCCTCTCATCATTCCTCAACTTACCCGACTTCCTGTGAAAGGCCTGTTACTTATATGTGATGTTATGGCACCACCTAGTGGTCACTAAAGTGTAGTGCAGTGACCAGCCTGTTGTTAGGAATGTGAAGCTTAATACATACAAGATAGACATTAGCATAAAATGACATGCTGAAAGATTTAGGGAGTCGAGACCCATTACTAGCACGAAATGGGACACTGCAAGTATATAAAAGACAGACAACATTTTCAGCAATTTTATTTTACTATTTCAACTTTTACTATATCAACTTCAAAGACACGTCCAAAGTAACCTTCAACTGAAAGTGAGACAAGAGAATTACAACATCCTACAATGCTTACACCTCTCTCAATGAAACATGCTAGTTCTCTTTCTTTTTTCTTTTTTTTTTCTTAAGCCAAAGGAACATGACATTCTACACCTGTGCATCACACAAAAAATGTGCACTAGGCCATGGTTAGAGTTGAGCGAAGCGAGCTTCGGATGCTTAAAACTTTGGAATAATACGTTACGGAGATTAGTAGATTTGAGTGTCATTAGCAAAAAGATGGTATTTGAAGCCATGGGACTCTATGAGCTGTCCCAGGCCAAAAGCATAAATGGAGAACAGTAGGGGACCTAGAACAGAGCCTTGAGGGACACCAACAGAGAGGGGGCATGATGAGGAGGTAGTGTGTGAATACGAAACGCTGAAGGTTCTGTTGGTGAGGTACGAGGAGATCCAGGAGAGGGCCAGGTCTTTGATGCTGAAGGAAGAGAGGATTCATAGGAGGAGAGAATGTCAAAGGCAGAGGAAAGGTAAAGGAAGAGGAGCACAGACTAGTGACGTTTAGCTTTGGCAGCTAGCTGATCATTGGCGACTTTGGTTAGGGCAGTTTCAGTGAAATTATTGGGTCTGAAGGCGCATTTCATCCAGGGCCGGCACGTCCTATAGGCGGACTAGGCAGCCGTTAAGGGGCACCACCAGGAGCGCCGGCTCCCCTCATGCTGTAGCCACCCGAGTGCTCTATATAGAGCCTCAGACGACTGCTGCACTGCTCAGGCTGGCATGTCCATGAGAGCGCATCGCCCGGGCGCAGCAAGATGAGAGGGGCTGACAGGAGGGAAGTGCTCAGCGCTCCTTCCTGTCACTCCCTCATTGTAGCGTGGCCGAGCCCTGTATGGTCCGTGAGTACAGGGAGCATCTGTCTAGCATAGTGGTGAGAGAGAGTTCAGAGCGTGTGAATGGTTTTTGAGATTTCTACGAGAAAGTGTTAGTTTATGACTGGATAGGCAGTTGAGGAGAGAGTGGTTGAAAATGTAAGAAGATTGTGATCTGAGAGGGTGAGAGAAAAGTTTGAGAGATTAGATAGGGAGCAGAGGCCGATGAAGACGATTTAGCTTGTGTCCATCTCTGTGGGTGGCTGTGGAGAAGCATTGTGTTAGTCCAAAGGAGGTAGTAAGACATAGCAGTTTTTCATTCAATAACTCAATGTCTAGACAAAATTTTTAATTACATGTAATGACAAAAGTATTCAGATCCAGTTGCTGGTTTGAACATTGTAGAATATTTTTCGTGGAACAACTCTTTTAAGAAATGTGGCATTGATGGGCTGAGCCAGGTGTCAACATTAGAGAAAAGCGAAGGTTTCAAAAATTGGATTTGGGCACTTTGTTGAATTCTTCCCAAAAATTTGCTTTGTTTCTAGAGACTCGCCGGCAATATGCATCATTCCCTCCACTTTGCGATTTTGGCAGTCTACATTACTTAACGATGTTAAGGGTGAGGTAATCACAGTAAAGGACCTGTGGCCCAGGGGCAGACCAATTTCTAAGTCAGATTTGGAAACTTTAATCCCCTCCCCTGAGATTAGTGATGAGCATTACTCTGAACTATACAACTTTCTAAGCAATTTTGAAGTCCCTATTACCTCATCGAGCGAAACAAATTGGTGGCATAAACTAATTTACCTGAAAACCCCAACCACGCATTTAGTGTCCAGGTGTTATTCCCTCATAAACGATCGCTCAGATCCTCCTTCATTCTTGAACAGTTGGAATAGGGAACTACAGTTTAAACTCAATGGGTCAGAAATGGTGGAGGTTGTTAAGAACGCACTATCTAACTCTCCGGCGTATAACTTACAAGAGGCACAATATAAACTCACCTCCAGGTGGTATAGAACACCGGTTTTGTTGAACAAATATAACCCTGCAGTGTCTAATATGTGCTGGCGATGTAACCAAGAGGTTGGGACATACGAACACATTTGGTTCTCATGCTCCCTAATTCAGCCATACTGGGACACGATTAAGAAAGTGATAAACACTGTATATGATACCAATGTTTCACTATCAGTGAATTTAGTTTTGTTTAACCTGTTTGGTACAAACCAGCAGAAGATCAAATCTGAGTTATGCTTGTTTATCCTCAACGTGGCTAAATATCTCATCCCAAGATACTGGTTACGTACGGATGTACCCTCAGGATTCGAGTGGTTGGCAGAGTTTAATAAAGTTATGCAGATTGAAAAGAAGAGGTGGCGGGCTGCTCGTCGTCCGAACAAGTTCAACATCATTTGGGATAAATGGACTTCTGCCACAGATCAAAATAAACTTTCAGCGATACTTTGATTGCTTAGGTTGCATAAATGCTCTTATGTTTCTGTCTCATCAGCGATGTATTGCCTTTGCCTTAACTATGTCTAGCTCTATTTTTCGCACTTAAATAGAAAATTAGAGCTTGTCACTAGTCCTTCAGATAGACTTTCTTTATGCAAGCAATGTTATGTCCACCTCCCCCACCCTCCCCCTCTCCCCCCTTTCCCCCCAAATTTTCCTTTTTATATACTAAGCTATGCCTTGTCAGGTTTACTTTACAGATGTAGTAGAAAATACCTATGTTACTATGTAGTAATGTTCATTTGTTTTCTCTATTCTGATCACTCTATCAATATTTTGATGCAAACCTACAATCACTTATTATTGTATGATTTATACTATATATTCTTGAAAATCTTGAATAAAAACACTAATTCACTGAAAAATTTGCTTTGTTCCGAATTAATCCGTCATGAAGCGCGTTAAGTCATCTATATTCTGGCCTGCAGGGAGAGTGTATCTCAGTGTACATCACTGGGCATTGCAGCAACATGCATAGCTAGTCCTTTCTGGTTGTGAAACAGGTAGGTGGACACCCCACTAACAGTAAAACTAAAAAGCTTATTCACCCCAATTTGAGAATCAAGGTGAAATAGAATTTCTTATCTATGAAACAAGGTGGGCACCCCAATAACAGTTTCATTACACAGCTTATTTATTACAATTTGAGATTAAGGGCCTAATGGAATTGCTTATCTATTAAACAAGGATGTCACTGCTTAATTAGATAGCTCTGTGCCCTACAGGGATTGATGCAAATTGTGCCATCTACTATCGATCTTTTCAGCTTCAGATTACAGTCCATGCACTGTCCCTGCAGTCTCCCTATGCTCTCCCTACAGTGTGTAAAAACTCTCCCTGCACTGTCCCTGCACTCTCCTTATCCAATATTCACATCTCTCCCTATGCTCAGCTCACAGTGAAATGGTGGAGACCGCGCAGGATGAGTATTTTAAAGGTCTGTAACATCACAGGGCCTGGCTAGCTGCTGATTGGCTGTATGCATAGCATTATGGGTCATATCGCATTCCCGTGCTTCTTAATTTCACTTTGTAACACGTGTAGCCACCATTTAAGGAAAAAAAATTATTCGTTACCACAAAGCACTAGGAAATTTGGATCCTTTGCGAATAGAATTTTTCCTAAACTTCGGATCGAATTCCACGTCGGATGCATTCGAATTGCTCCACACTAGTCAACATACTTAGTCGGAGCATGTTCTTGTTTATAAGTAGAGGTGCCTTTGAGGACCACATGGTCAAAGCACAGCAACATCAAGAGATTGCTGGGAGATGCCACAGCCACTCTGAAGGACCAGACACATACTGCGTAGTACATAGCTAGCTAGTGTAGTGAGGTTCACAAACTAGCACTCTACCTTAGTTCTAGTTTGTATCAAAGACACAGTAACAGCCACAGCAGAGAAGGGTAGCCTGGGGCAGGGGTAGCCAACTAGCAATTCCTAGCCCCCCCAGCCTTGAGCATCAGTGGACTTGTGAGTAGCCAGGTCAGCAGGAACAGACCAGCCAGCATACCACAAGTAGAGAAACACCTATGTAGACTGTGGTGCACCAGGCTGTGTGCATAAAGTGTGTTGTGAGAGATACCGTGACTTGCTTAGACACCTGTACAGAGTGTGTGTCATTGTGACACCTGGAGAGTTTGCTGTGGCCTGGACCACATCATGAGGAGCATTGACATAGCCAATTAACATGGAGTGTGCACAGTGCGCCGTGAGATAAACTGCTGTGGCCTGTTACTAGCAGTATTGGCTATCATCATTGCAGCCATTGGGAGGGAGACTCAAGGGCAGATTTGTTTTTGCCGCTCAAAGCTGGCTGCAATGTCTACAGCTCGTGGTCAGAATAGGAAGCAGGTCTGTTGGTGAGAGGAAGCCTATTGCCACCTGAAGGAATTGCGTGTTCAAACCTGTGCCCTCAAAAGAGACTGCTGTAACCACTAAGCTTGTTGACCCACATGAGCCCGTAACCATCAAGCTAGTTGCCTCTTTAAAGAACACTGTAACCACCAAGCTGCTGCCACACATGTGATCAGTAAAGCCCCTATTATTCCAAGTTGCCTGCTTGATTCCCTACACCATCCTTGATTGGGGAACCACGTACACTTATGAGCCAAAAGATCCTGGGTATGGTCTGACCCCCTTACATATTTATAAGTTAAGGGGCTTCCTATAAATTTGGCCCTAGTGTGAGGGATAGGGAATTTAGATTGTGGGCCTCATTGGGGCAGAAACTCATGTGAATGATGACATGATGACAATCTCTGTACAGAATATGTAGGTGCTATATAAGAAACATGAAATAATTACCGTAACTGCATCTCAAGTACAGTATGTCTTTTCATTTTTGCACAGCTTTTCTTTATCTCAGGGACTGTGGCTTTCTAATGAAGTTAATTTACTGTGTACAGTAAAAATAATAATAATTGGAGTTTTCATAAAGCCGTAACTTCACTGTGGACTTTCCTGGTATATGAGCAGAAGATAAATCTCCTGTTCTGTGCCCTGTGAATGAGCAGCTGATGTAAAGTCCCCACCTACGGTGTGAGATGAATGGAGTAAACCTCTGAAATCAGCTGAACACTTTCTATTGAATTACAGGAAATGAGATCTTAAATATCTTGTAAATATAAAAAAAAATCAAAAACAGGATAGTTAAAGACTATTCTTCAGTGGATTTAAAGGGAAATCAGATTTTGGGGGATTTTTTGTTCTACGAATTGTTTCGTATTTTGTTGACTTTTTTTATTTATTTCTATGTAAATTTGGCCTAATTGTGTTTACGTATATCACTGGTATATCATCATATTGCTGCAATAAATTACTTTCAGGGGCAGACAGGCCATAAAGCCTATAGGGAAACTTCTCAGTAGGCCAAAGCCCAGGGGGCCACCCAAGCCCTCCTCATGGTCGCAAATAATGCTAGGAGAATCATGTATTTTTCCCTCCTAAATTCAACTATACTACTGTCCTCAGGAGGGTGATACAGCTGAATACTGCAGTGGGGACAGCACTATATTGTGCTACACTGTGATATTTTGTGCTGCACTACAGTATTGCTGGCCCCACAAACTTCTGTCGTCTCTGCTTACTTGTGTTGCCTGCCTTCTGTCCCTTTGGTCTCGTCTACAACATGGGGCCACTTTTAGGATTTTTTCCAGGGCCACTTTAAGTTCCCAATCCACCCCTGATTACTTTGAAGGCAAAAAGTATGTAACCTTTATGGATATTGCATATTCTGTGGGGCCAGGCAGCTCAGGGTGCTTAAAGCCACCTGCTTTAGAGGTAAGGGGTAGAAGAAAGAGATGGAAGGGATGCAGTAGTCAAATTAAGGAGGCTAAAATCAAGGGGTCATATGATCATAACCCTTTGGTTTCATGTACACACTTACTGTTGATGGTGGTCATTGAGAAGTGGAGCTGTCTTTCATTTTTGGTCTGCAGTGGTGACCCAATAACACCAGTGATGCCATGTCGCTCGGACTTTGGTGATCAATGAGGATCCAGCCTCTGGGACCTTCACCAATTCTGAGAATGAAGAGAGATAGCAGCGCTGATTCAGTACGATGGCCCCTTCACAGTTTTTTCCTGTACAGCTGTGCTCCCAGCTTTGCAGAAAATTGCAGCCAGCCCCATTCACTTGGTCAGGTGGTTATATTGCTGCTGTGCATGGAAAAAGTGTAAAGGGGCAACAGCACTGAATCGGGTCTGTGGCCCCTTCATCTCAGGATCGATGGGGGTCCCAAAAGTTATGGCATATCCGAACAATATAGGAGGCAGCAGTTGCAGAGAGAGAGAGAGTTGGTAGTCCAAAGGCTACTTATATTTTTACACATAAAGATATCAAAACCTTTTTCCATGAACAGATAGAACAGATGATATGGCACAGATTAGATTGCTTGATTGAATAGTGTAGCCAACAATTGTAATTTGTAAACCTACAACTGCCTTTAATCACTGACCACTGTAGGAGCTGGAAAGCCACAAGTTGGATAGCCCTGCTCTAGATCAGTGAATGTGGTAGCCTTGTGATTTATTTTCTGTATGTGAGAAGACAACCCCATTTGTAACCAATCACTTGACACTAGGATCTATGTCTTGTGGGTTGAATCACAAATAACCTTATCCATGACATATGTTTGCAATAATAGTTCACAATTATTTTAAGTAATTACAAGAGGAGGTGCATATGTTCTGCATAGCTGGAGGCTGGACCTCATCATCTGTTCATCTGTGGGCCCAAGGAACTACGGGCCAACACTGTCTGCCAAACCCAGATTCATCCATTAGACCATGAGATGCTGGAGCTTATAGGGGGGTATTCCCATCTGGACATTTATGAAATATTTACCGGATAACGCTGATAATTGTAGGTCCCTGCTCTGAGAGAAAACTAGGTCCTGTTTCTGTGGGAATTCCAAAAATGCTAAGCATGCTCGGCTATTTTCAGAACTCTTATATGTCATAAAATATTCATATGGTGATATCCCTTCGAGAAGAGTATCTTAACACCGCGCCAATTAACACTTGGCATTGCACTTGATGATCTCCAACAGCAGATAGCATCTTTTTGGAAAGATGGCCTCCAATGACCATGGCATTTTGAAAGCCACAGAGCTCATGAGTTCAACCTATACCACTACTGTTTGCCTATTGCGCTTGCATAGCTGCTTAGTACTTGTAATTTTAGGTAATTCTCAACAACGCCTGTGACTGGAGCAGCTGAACCCCCATACTTTTGGCCATAAATTGGACATACTGTAGATTATTTGACTTCAACTGCATGGAAATCCTTGTGATACATTCTTACAATGGCAATTCTTTTATATTCATTGTGGTGTCTGGTAAATATTTTCCTCACATTATCAGCTTCATCGTAAGTAGTTTTATGCTTCTCTTTTCCATTTTACGGCTGCACATTTTTTATATGGATGGGAAGATTGACAGGCTAAAAGGACATTCAGTTCTTCCCTGTCATCTATTCCTCCGCTCCATTCTTTGTATCCGACTATAAAGCCTCATTTATGTATGTAGTCTAGTGAAGCTGTGAATTGCTTGGCTTGACATCACTCCATGTACATTGTCGTTAGTGATTGTACCAAAAGCTGATTTTCATATCTGTCACTAACTGCTGAATTATTAACCTCGTCAAGGCAAATGAGTGTAAATCAGGGTCCTCTGGCAGCAAATGGGAAGAGCATTCATGTGGCTATGTATCAAGTATGCAGGAATGCCAGCCATGTGCTATTCCCTCCGGCAGAGACTGGATTAGGTCATTCGTGTTCTCAGCAAATAGTATTATAGGCATGGAGAATGTCAATAATGCATTATCGCTCATTTAAATGGGTTTATAAAATACAACTTTTCCAGCTATCACAGCAATTTCTGGATGCAAAAGCAAGATCAATCTAACAAGGCGTAATATTTTTAAGACGTGAATTAAAATTTTCAAAATTGTTAATCTGCTTAAAAGCTTATGCACATCTTCGCAACATGGCCCCTTGAATAACCTACAACGTCTTCATTAATAAGAGAAAATGAAAATGTGAGCCCAAAATCCCATCATAGGCACCATTCAAACAATAATAGAACTCACCATATACTTCAATATAAAATACGAAAATGTATTTGAAATATACAGTATCCCAAAAATCCGTAAAAAATACACACAAGGAGAGAAAGAAATTGGCTAAATAGAAAACCAATGCAGAAAAATTAATCATCATCATAATAATCCAATAATTCATATATAGTGCAGAAAAGCATTAAATAAATTAGTTCTAATAATATATATGTATACCTTAACATTGGCATACTTACTATGGACCTAAAAACATCTAAATGGCCCACATAAAGTCAATAAGCAAAAAAAAAAAATGTGCAAAATGAATACAATGAAGACAAGTGAAAACAGAAATACGTATTACAATACTAATAATAATAATAATTTGGAAATAAAAATAATTGAGCAAAAATCTATATTTCATTCTTGGTGGCAGTAACAGGCTTCCATACATAGACCAGGACAACAATTAGGCGATCCCCCATATAGAAGGTCGAGAAGAAAAATAGACACACAGTTAACAAAGCAATAAATTACACACATATACCTGACATGTATTTATGCAAGATTACAAAAATGGTTGAAGCTAATTGATTCATTTAAACCAATAGGAACCATGGTATCCAAAAATAACACACACCCCTCCCCCCCTTTTCATGGATCCAAAATTAACCTTATCAACTCTAACTCTAAAGCTCTTTGGATTACACGCATGGTACTTACTAAAAGGACAAGGAATGGACTGCAGACGGGGCAAGGGGCAAAATAAACAATAGTTTCTGTATTACAAGTAATATTGTGTACTATCTTGTATTCTTTCAACCTAGAGAAGCCCCAAAAGGTGGGGTATTTACAGGCAGCACAGTACCCACACAAATATGAGCCCTATTTCTGACTTCCACTTCCAAATATTCCCCTTTCAATGTGTGGCACATAAGTACTGTGAGTCAAAATATCATCCAGATTGCATGATCTTCTCCACGTAATGGGAGGATAAGATGGAAATATGGCTGTCAAATCTTAGTTAGTTAATAAAACTGACCAATATTTCTGTAATCATCATCATCACATTGTGGTCATTCGCAAGATGATTTTTTTTGGCTCTCTCATACCCCTGCTTAATGGCTTTATGACCATACCCTCTCTCGGAAAATCGTTTAGATAAGAGAGAGGGCTATATATTCAAAATTGTTCTCATTGGAGCAGATATATTGCATGAGGAGAAACTGACTCACCGGAAATATCTTGTAAGACTTTTGGATAATGGGTGGATGAGGCATGGAGTTGACTGAAGTTGTTTTCCAAAAAAATCAGTGGTGATAAAGCCATCAGGACCCCTCATAATCAGTATGTCCAAGAATTCCACCACCAATCCACTGAACATCCATGACAGTTTAATGTATTAACATTTAAGGAGCTTAGGAAGGCCTTCAAATCCAACATGAAGCCCTACCAGATTAAAAATGCATCGTCTATATACCTCGACCAAAGAAGCATGGCATTATATTCCAGAGTATTCTGGATCATCTCCCTCATTCACAGCCCTAGGATTAAATTAGCATATCAGGCCGCACAAAACACCCCATAGCTGTGCCCTGATCCTCAAACAAAATATAACTATGTGTAAGAGCAAATTCCTGTAGGATACGATAAACTCCACCAGATCATTCTAAGAGGTTAGTCATACACAAAAAATAACATGATGCTTATACTCTCTTGCCATGGCATATAGACATGTATAAGGATCCCACAACAGATGTAGCCAACTGCATATCCCCATCCAAATGAATACTATTCAGACATCTAAGTATATCAGTCGTGTCCTTAACAAATGAAAGTTACATTTCTCCACGTTTCGGTATATATAAGTCAATAAATCTACAAATATTTTTACACAATCCACTAATCTGCAAGACAGTTGGATGTCCTAGAGGATTGGTGGGATGCTTGTGGATTTTAGGGGGCAAATATAAAGTAGGCTTCACTGGATGATCTACAATCAAACTTTCTATCAATTTATAGCTGATTATTTGTTGTTCACATTCTTCAAACAAAAGTAATTCCAGCTCCCTTTTAAAATAATCAGTAGGATCATGTGAAAGTCTCCTACAGCAGTTAGCATTATTTAGCTGTGGACATTCCTCCTTCAGATTTTCAAATTCATAAATTGCTTGTCTCTTAGATCTAGATAGATTAGACCTACCAGTTGTTTAGGATAAATTATCAAAGTAATTCTTGTCTAACTTTACAAACATGTCTATTGCTGGACATAATGGGATCATTTATTAAGACCGGCATTTTAGATGCAGGTCTTAATAACCCCTTGCGTTGGCAGTGGATCTGACGAAGTTGTGTAGAGGTGCTGGCCTCTAAATAACGTTGGCGCATCCATGGCCGGTCTAAACGTAAGCCAGCTTTCTTGCTGGCTTAAATTTAGGTCATTTTCTACACCTAAAACAGGCGTAGAACATGATAAATGAGACGGGTCTACCAGCCCGTCCCCTTCGCGACCCACACCACACCCCCTTTTTTAGACCTGGCGTAAGCAGGGTAAAGTCGCAGATTGTGACACAAATAACCTTTGCGCCTCAATCTGTGCCAGATATACACCGATAATTTCAGGGCAAATAATTCCAGGTCTTTGAAGGAGCACTCCCACAATTTTTTTTATTTTCTGACCTGTTAGAAAGGTGCATGATAAAAACTGTAATTAAGGTAATCTTACTAGTGACTGTATCACTGAGTTATAACCTCCCTTCTGATCCTCAGCTATGTCGTGACCAACTCTCTGATATCGAACTGACATAGGACAGGAAGTCAGTTACTTCTCCATTCCTCCCTATAAGACTGACATTGAGGCTCTAAAAGGAATACGTAGAGAAACTGGCTTCCTGTCCACACATAAGATGCTGTGTTATTTGAAAGTCAGAATGCTGGTCAAATGACAAAGCTGAGGATCAAAAGGGAGGGGATACATCACAAATACACTCACAGCTATGGGCTCAGGCACGCGACCGTTGGATGTTTCGTGGTTAGCATTTTGTGGATCCGCAAAACACGGATACTGGCCATGTGCATTCCGCATTTTATGGATCGGAACAGCCGGCCCTAATAGAACAGTCCTATTCTTGTCCGTAAAACTGACAATAATAAGACATGTTTAATTTTTTTGCAGAACATCCATGGTGACATAAAGACACGGAATGCACACACATTTCCATTTATTTGCAGTCCCTTTGAAGTGAACGGTTTCGCATACATGCTGCAATAAAAAAAAAACATACAGGACACGGAAAAAAAATGTTTGTTTGCATAATCCCTAAAAAGATTACTTTCACTACAGTTTACATCATAGACCTTTCTGACAGGTCAGAAAATGAAACTTTTGTGAGAGTGTGCAGTGGCCGAGTTTGGAGTGGCCCTGACACTACGCTGGGTCCCCTGTAAACCGTAGAGGTGTCATCACATGTTGCTGCTCTCTGGAGGGGATGGTTTGGCATGGCACACCTCATTGCGAAATATGTCCAGGGAGCACAGCACTGTCAGTCCCTCAATTCGTCTGCCGTAGCCCCCTCGCGTCTCCACTGGGAGGAGGTGGCGGCGCCCTGCTGAGCCATGAGAAACGGCAAAAACACCCGGCGAGCCAGATCAGTGTCCTCGGCGGGCCGCATGTGGCCCGTGGGCCATAGTTTGAGGACCCCTGCTCTAAGCACTGATCCCTAAGTGCAGAACACTAGGGGCTCTGCTCTGACTGCTCTCCTTATATACAGTTTCAAACCAAAATTAATTACGGCTGCAAATGTGTGCAAAATAAAGAAATCAAATCCACTGGCCTCTTGAAAGCAGCTGAGTTCCAGCGTCAGGGATCCTATCCATCTTCCGATTCCCAGTGGACCAGACTTTTATCATCCCATCCGTGGTTGCATGCACTGCTGCAGCCATTCACCGGCCTCAATGGTAACATGTCTCCAAGCTCCACATGGCCACTAAGCCTCTGTGGTCACATGCTGTTGTCACACCTAAAGGTGGTAGACTTTTTTGGTCAACAAAGGTCCATATCTGGCTCATATCCAATGTCTGCAAACATTCTGTGGATTTTCACGTGAGTCATCAGATGCTGTATACCTACAGCACTTCCCAACATTTTGTCAATTTATTTGGCAAATTGGCGTTTAATCCAATGAGACTAGTTTGATCCCATTGCGGATTACCAGGTATTTTATACATTAGCAGGTCCCGGATTAAAGAGTCTTGGCTGTATTATTACAAGTAGAAAGTTCTATGTACTTCAAGTTCTTAGACATCTGGGCTGCGCGTGTTTCGGAGCCCGGCATTACTGGACGCATCTGGAAGCACAGAGTGTTACGGAATAGCAAGTAATGATTTAAACTGTGCCACCCTGGGGAAATCTCTGAGTAATGGCTGCGCTCAAATAACTGCTGTCTGCTGTGAAAAACCGGAGAAACTGCGGAGGCAGATTTGCCCTATTAAAGATGTAAAGCAGCTAAACGGGCGAGAGCACTCTTCCTATCATCCCTAATTATATTAATGTTTTCCTACAAATAGATGATTTCGATTACATATGAACATTGGCTTCTCGTGGATGTCACCACCATCATGGTGTCTTTACGGCTTGAGTTTTATTTACAGGCTCTGGACCGTAAATCATAATTACAAGCAGCACTTTGGTGCTAGAGATCAGCAGATGTTCCATTATTAGCAGACACTGCAAAATATTAACTGTTCAGATGTAAAGATGGATCTTACGCCAGCAGCTTGGTAACAGGGATTATTTACAGTCGGTGTTGTACCGCTCTGCGGGAAGTCCACCAGCTGCACATCCCAGACATCAATCTGCACGGCCATCCACCTGGGACCTACTCTCTATATACAGACAGGTGAACAACAGCAGTGAGTTAGAACGCGTTTGCATGGCTAGATACACTGTATTAATACTGAGCAAACTGCCCTGTACTGATGTTTGTACTGCAACTAGCAAGATGTCAGCATAACTGTGAACCTATCGGGGCTCATGTGTCATTACGCACCAGAAACATGGCAAAAAGAAATCAGAAACTAGGATCCTTAGAGGATGTGCCTTTTCTTGAAAGAGTAGCGGTATCTAGTTACAATATCTTTATTTTCCTTTTTTCAACTATATCAGTCCATCCATCAAAAATGGTTATTTCAGTTCAATCCCATGCTTTTTTTTTTACTATGACTAAACTCTTATCCAGGAAGACAAAAGCTGGATCTCTAGTGCCACCTATTGCATGGCTATCCTACAAGTCAATGTCTAGCCCTCCAAACAAAATTTGCTGATGGGTTTCTGACTGTTATCAGAGCACTCGTAGAGACAGCCAAGTTGGCAAAGGGAGTCTAATAGACCAGCTAATTCTCCCTGGGGATAAAGGGAATGTTAATAAGCTGTTATCTAGGAGGACAAGAGCTGGCTCTCTAGTGCCGCCTATTGCATGACTACCCTACAAATCAATGTCTGGCTCACCAAAGAGGGCATAGCGCAATGACCTAGGATAAAAGTCAAAACCAAAATCTTTTCTATAAGTGAAAGAGATTCATCTGCAGACAGATGTTTCCAGGTTTTTGCTTCTCGTCAGTGCAGAGCACTTGTGGAGGCCACCAAGCTGGCCAGACCTTGCACCCTGGGATAAATAAACTCTTATCCCAGAGGACAAAAGCTGTATCTCTAGAGTCCTCTATTAGATAGCTAACCTGAAACTCAAGTCAGCTCACAAGAAGAAAATGAATTCCCCCAGGCCCATATCAATTGTTTCTCGACCAGCCAAACTAGAACCCTGCTCTTCACTGATAAGAGGGAAAAAACCTGAAACAGCTGTCTGTGGATGGATACATTTTCTTATGACAAAGATTCTGGTTTTGGCTTTCATCCCAGGTCATTGTTCCAGCATCAGTTTGGAGATGCAAAATATCTGCGTACAACATAGAACACCTCGAGCACTCAGCATAGGGCCTGACCTTAGCTTTATAAAGTTACTTTGGAGTATAATGTTCTGTAACCTCTAAACATTTTTACAAAATTGACCACATGCCAAGAATTACTAATATACCTAAATATAAAAATTTGTGCAGGCATTTTCCCAGCTTGGATTACTCTGATCTAATATAAAGTCTATTATATGGGAGTGAATTACCATCTTTCCATCCACAAGTCCTTATTAAACACCATACACACATGAAATACCTAAAAGCCAGGTCACCAGCAGTACCCAGTTCGTCCTGAATGGCATCTAAGATCTCAATTTAATATTCCTTGCCTTAGACCATACCCTGATAGAGAGACTCGTCAAGCCCTGAACATTCCCATTCAAAAATGCCCCGGTATCTTCAGATCCTTATAGAGTTTCTTTTTCTTGACTAAACCTTCTTACATTCCGATTTCGTATTCCTTGAAGAGTTCCGATTACCACAGTTGATAATGTGGTGTTTAATCAATACAATAATTTCCTGTGTTCCTTTCTGTACTTTTATGACTTCAGGGCTCTAAGGATTATATGTATTCATGGATCCCATCAGTCTAATCTCCTCTGGTTCAATCGATGTAATGTTTCCAATCAAAGGGGTGCCTCATGGAGATTTTTTTTTTTAATTAGGCCAGAACTTGTTAAAAATAACAAAGAAGCATTATTTACCACCACCAATGCTACCATTTCAACGCCGCTCTTATTCCTGCAGCTCTGCACCTCATAACACACCAGTAATGCTATGAAAGGCCAGCTCAGCCAATCACTAGCTGAGACCACTGAGACCAATGATTGGTGAGCTAATATAAATATACTATACTGAAGTCTGAACTGCTGTAGCTGTAGCCCGTATTTTACATCAAACAACAATTGTCCTACAGTGGTCAATAACCAAATTAAAGGGGTTTTCCCATCTCAGAAAATGGGAGCATATTGCTATGATATGCCCCCTTTGTCTGATCTCGTAAACACAGCTGGCAAAGTGAAGGAAGGCGCCCCACGCATGCGCGGCAGTCCTTTATTCATTTCTATTTGAAAATAGCCGAGTACTGGCTCAGATATTTCTGTTGGCCCCATAGAAATGAATAGAAGTGGCGGCTGCGCAAGAGCATTGCGCTCCTATTCTTTTTTATGCAGATTCTGAAAATAGCTGAGCACGCCACTCGGCTATTTTCGGCAGGCTTTGTTTTTGGCTGCGTTTACAAGATAGGTGCAGGTCTCAGATGTGGGACCTGCATCTTTCAGACAATGGGTGCATATCCTAGGGATGCTCTTCCATTGTCTGAGATAGGAATACAGGGGTTGGGCAAAAATATTGCTCAAGGAGGGCAATATAAGCAAAGTAAACGTTGCTTACTCATTATTTCCCTGTCTTCAAGTGCCATCGGTCTGTTCTACTGATATCTGTTTACTTGTCTGCAGCAGTGATGTGCGGTGATTGTTGCAGAAAATTCACTGCCCTTTATTTGCCATAAACCACTGAAACAACTGGGGGGGAGGACCAGAGCAAAGGGGTGAATAACGCTTCATTCACTGTTTTATCATATTTGTCCACTTGGACAATTTTTTTTCCAACTTGGACAACCCCTTTGAAGAGGTTGTCCAGCTTTTTTATTAGTAATGGCCTATCTTCAGAATAGGCCATCACTAGCTGATTGGCGGAGGTTTGGGATATTGGTGCAGTCAATGTCATTGCATTAACCCCACAGCACTGTCAACATTGTAGTAAAAAACCAAAAAATACACACTCAACTAATCCATTTTCTCCATGATTTGCCCCTAAAAGACCTCAATGTGACTGTCAGATGCCACGATCAGCATTAACCGCCGCATCTAAGTGGTTCAATAATGGGGGGTTCGAACGCCGCTCCCCATCTTTGGAATGAAATGCCTTTCGTGACGAAGTACTGTATTTTTCGCCCCATAATAAGGATTTTTTTTTTCCCCCAAAGTGGGGGGAAATTGTCACTGCGTCTTATGGGGGCCAATACTAATGAGCGCTTCCATTAGGAGCTGAGGTCTGATTACCATTGGGGGTCTGTTGGCTAGTCTGATCTTAGGTCTAATGAAAAAAAAAATTCTTATTGTCCTCCTCTAAAACCAAAGTACGTCTTATGGGCTGGTGCGTCTTATAGGGCGAAAAATAAGGTCATTTTTGTAATGAATCGAATTTCTTTGTGAACTTCAGCAAATTTATAATAACTTCTCTTATCTCTAGTCATTACCGTGAGAGGTATTTGTAAAGAGAATACTGGGCACTACAAAAATTACAAATAGGTGCTGTCTGCATGCGTACTTGAGATTGTAATACTGACAGGACAGGCATTTACCAAAATCAGAGGCACACCAAAAGCAACAATTTTTTTTAAATTAAATACAGAAATCTTTCTGAGGAACCCAAATGCAAAACAATAAAAAAAACGGAAAACTGGAGACCTTCAAAAGATGAATAAGAATGATCTCCCCCTGATCCCTGATGTAGTACACGGCAACCTCTTTCTAACAAAGCTAGAACCTCTCCTGTACCTCACATGGGTCCAGAGATCCCCACAATCGTTGCTCCAATTGTTCTACTGGATTTATTTCAACCTGTCAGCTTAAGGGGTGTGTCCTTTCTCAGGGGTGTGTTCTGTCTGCTACAGTTGAAGGATGGGACTGAGCATGTGCTTCCATCTCAGTGAGCAGGACAAAGAAATTATAAAAAGAAAAAACAGCAGGTGGCACTACACAGATAAATTTCAGTGAATAACTCAGTTGCTGTAATACATTTTTAATTACATGCAATTACACAAGTATTCAGATCCTGGTGCTGTTTTGAAAACTGTAGAATATTTTTCATGGGACAACCCCTTTAACACATGCCAAATTAATTTGTCATGAATCACGATAAATCAGGTACACCCAGACGACTCGGCCTAATCATATTCATCATATTTACTAAAGTTAGACCGCCCTTTAATACTGAAGGTACACAAGTAGATGATTGGCACGACTGAGTGATGAACGAGTCATTTCTTGGTATAGTGAATGTTTCAACAATGACCCTTTAGACACGCCGATTAACATTCAAAAAATCGTAATTTCAATGGTATGTTCCCTCGTTTGTAAAGCCAACAGTTTCATTTACACAAAGCGATAACTTGAGTGGTGTGCTTAAACACACCCACTGTGTAATTATCTGTACATTGTGTAAAGGTACCCTGAGGCACAGTAAGTATATCAGTAAAGTAACGGATTAACTATGAATGTTGCAGCAGTTAAACAAGATGCACGTGGTGATTACACTCAACCTGCAGTCACCCTGCTGTCTCCCTATGCTCTGCCTACAGTCTAAAAAAACTCTCCCTACACTGTCCCTGTACTCTCCCTATCCAATATTATTTTTCAAACTGTTTTCAGCAACACTGTTCCTGGCGCTTGAGCGCTTGTCAAGTTTCTCCCTAAGCTCAACTCATAGTCAAATGGCGGAGACCAAGTGGGATGAGGTTTTTTAGGGCTGTGACATCACAGTGGGATAGCTAACAGAGGATTGCAGATTTCGCATTCCCAAGCTTCTTACTTTCACTGTGTAACACGTGCAGCCGCCATTTTAGGGGGGAAAGTGGTGAATCGAGTTTTTCCTAAACGTCAGATTGCACTTTGGATGCTTCGATTAGATCAACGCTAAACACACTCGCCTGAAACTGGAATAAAAAGAGGGAACATAACATGTCAGTCAGTCTCCTACACAGGAGATGGACCCTGTGTGACAGACTCTTTCCAGAGTAGTGCCTATGTAGCAAAGCCCATCTCGGTATACTCAGGTTCTTAGATAACTGCAATATTAACCATGGAAAATGCTCATAAATATGGATCATAATGTGCTATATATAATATTCTTCAACTATTTAATTGAGAAGAAAACAGAACGTATTCCACAACTCAATTTGCAGAATCTAAGACTTGTAAAACCACACGTCATTAAACAAATAGCGCTGCTAATTGCATTTTCTGTATATTAATGTGTACGATAATAACAGCATCACAGACAAATTGTGTAAAGTGAAGATTTCACACAATTCGCACAAAGGGGGAGAAAAAGTTGTAATAATTACTTCTTAAGTGTTTCTCTGTGAAATATTTTACTTCTATACTTTACTTTCCAAGTAAAATAACTGTTCATTTATTTTAGCTTTCACAGATGTGCTTTATAAATTATACATAGAGGGGAATTCAATAGCGACCAAGTTCTCTATATATATGCTTTGAACAATTTTATGCTAATGCTGCATTTTTACGTAGGAATAAATGTGGAAGTGCGGTGCGAAAAATGGTTCAAAAATTAAAGACTACCCATTATATGCATTAAAATAGAGTTTTTATATTTATCCATAAGGTGTGAAAGTAAAAACAGCATGCCAAAAGAAAAATTTAATATTCAACACCTGCCATCGGAAGCCCCCAGGCAATGCAAGTCAGATCTACAGTATATTAAGGCTAATGGAAGGCACCTTCAGGTGCTCCCACTGGCAGACACCTGCTGAGAATAGTTTAGCATTTGCATGGATTTTTCGAGGACGCTAATGCTAAGAACTATTTTTGGTTTCTGTATGTAACCACAGAACTTCACATTTAGTTTTGCAGACCCTTTACTGTTTTAGTAAAAATCAGACCTTAGGACTTAGTACGTAAAGGAGGAACTCAAAATTTTTTATAGAAGTTCTGAATCCCAGGACTCCAAGAGGAACGTAGAGTTCAGAAATGTCCATTGATGTTCTAGACTGACCATAAATGCAATCAGGGCAGGAGTTTGGGACACTGAAAGGCTTACTACAGGCCAAATGTTCTTTTGGTCCTCTCATTTAATATATAGACCATTGACTCATGGCCATGGATGGTACTGCCGTCTGTTCAGTTCATAGGAAAGGAGAGCAGAGGAGAGGTGTGATACTGGCAAAAACAGTGGTTGTAGTTATTACTCACTCCAATGTTCCCCTGGTCTGTGCTGTAATGGGAAGGGTGCACCTTTCTTCCCTTGTGCCTTTGTCTTGGGATTTCTCCTGCCTGATGGTGTTTTTTTTTTTTTCCATCATTAAATTTTTATTATTATTTATTATACAATAACAATTATACATAAATCACAATACAATAAGATTGGTCTGTCTGTTTCTACCAGCCGCATTAATTTCGCGTGGCTGTCTTGTAAATACAGTATTAATCCCACTTGGACCAGCCTGTCCAAACACACCACTACTGAGTGACATGACCGACACGACATCGACAGGGGGAGACTTAGACACATAAAGGGAGGGTATCTTGGTGCCGCCTGAACAAATATGCGCGAAACTCATTCAATCTATCGAGGATATAGACCAGGGGCAAGAGCTCCAATTGTCCCATTCTCTTCCAAAACGGGAAACCAAACCATTGGCTCTGGCCCACATCTTCTCATATATATAAGTTTGATTAACTTTCTGAAGGATCTCAGTTAAACAAGGAATTTTATCGGATTTCCAGTTCTGCGCAATCGCTGTCTTTGTAGCTAAAAATAAATGGCTAATTGGTGTTCTAACATTCTTTGGAATATTTATAATATCTATAAACAATAAGGCCAATTGTGGGGAGGGGTCCACTTTACTCCCCACTAATTCTGAACCGAGGGAGAAAATTTCCTCCCACAGTCCACTAATCAGAGGGCATTTCCATAAAATGTGAAGGAGAGTCCCCCTTTGACCACATCCTCTCCAACATTGGTTTGACATTGCCGAGAACATGGAGCTCAATTTGTCTGGGGTATAATACCATCGTAATAATGTCTTCATAAAGGATTCAATATGACACACGCATTTAAAGTTCTCAGATGTAAATTTCAATGCATTTTGCCACTGATCCTCAGATAGTAACTGGCCCAGTTCTTTTTCCCATGAGAGTAAGGGGTTGTCTTGTTGAAGATGGCTTTATCCCTCATCAGGGTATAAAGTGGTCGAAGGCGGACCTTTTTAGTCCCTGCTGATGCCCATACATGAAATATATCCAAGTTGGCCATTATATCTATGCAGGGATGACTTTTAACGAAATGGCGGATACATAGATATTTATAAAAGTCCGCCATGGCACATCATACAATCTACGAAGTTGCTCAAACGAGAGCAACTCTCCTGATACAAAAAGGCTTCCAACCATATTCATCCCTTTATCCGCCCATGAGGTTACTGACAGATTTGGTAAGATATAATTAAATATCATAATTGGAGCAAAAGAGCTCAACTGTCTCTGGGTTTGTGGAGCTAGCTGATGGAACTTTCTCCACCCCTCCAGAGACATTAGAACCAAAGAGGGAGCTTGGGGCCAGATAAATGATGGATGTAAAGAAGCCACTAATAGAGCTTATAGTTTGTGAAATGGTGTCAAGGTTTTCTCAATATGAACCCAATGAGAAGTGTCCTCTTCAACCCACCAATTTCTCAGAGGAGCTATTTGAGTAGCAATAAAGTAATCCTCTATATTTGGAAGGTCTAACCCCCCCCCTGTTCCTTGCTTTTCCCATAATTGTGTTCGGGATTCTTGGTCTATGATCCCTCCATACATACTGATTAACAATTCTTGCACATACTTTGAAGAAGGAATACGGTAGGGTAATAGGGAGCATCCTGAACAGATACAGGGCCTTCGGCAACATGAACATCCAAGAAAGCTCGTTGTTGGAAAAAGATTGAAGGTCTTTTTCCATCCTAACAAGGAAGGGACATAGTTAGCTTTATATAATTTAGAGAAAGAAGAAGTCAGTTTAATACCCAAATACCCAAATAGTCTATTTGTTGCTCTTGCCAATCGAATGGGAAGGCAGATTGTAAAGACTGTATCTGTTCAGGAGGCAACCCAATTGCTAATGCCTGAGATTTTGAAGCATTAAGTTTATAATATGACATCATACCAAACTCAGACAGAGTATTCATTAATGCATACAGAGATTTATCCGGGTCCGTCAGGGTCAGAATAACGTCGTCAGCATATAGGCTGACGACGTGATTCCTACTGCCGACGGAAACTCCTGAAATCTCTGGGTTCTGACGAATGGCCTGAGCCAATGGTTCGATGGACAGGATAAACATTAAAGGCGACAGTGGACAACCCTGGCGCATCCCATTACTAATACTGAAGGGTTCTGATAGCGCATCGTTCGTCCATACTCTGGCACACGGGTTGGTATACAGAGCACTAATTGCTGACATTATCTCACCATGAAAGCCAAATTTTGCCAGTGCCGAAAAGGCAAAGGACCATCTTACCCGGTCGAATGCCTTTTCGGCATCCAAGGCCACCAACACTGCTGGAATCTTGGCCATCTGGACAAATTCTACTATACTTATTAAACGTCTTGCGTTTTCTTGAATCAATCTTCCTCTAACAAACCCTACCTGGTCAGATTGAATTAATGAGGGAATTACCAGTTATAGACGGTTTGCAAGTAATTTTGCGTAGATTTTTATATCCGAATTGAGGAGAGAAATCGGGCGATATTTCCTCACCTCTTCAGACGGAAGATCTGTTTTGGGGATTGTGATTATCGTGGCCAATAACATCTCCTCCGGTATGACCCCGGTTCTCATAATCGAGATGAGGAATTAATTCTTTTTGAAACACTTTATAATATGTATTAGAAAAACCGTCTGGGCCGGGCGCTTTATTAGATAATAAATTTTTAATTACCCTTAAAATCTCTTCCTCAACAATAGGCGAGTTTAATCTCTGCAATTGATCTTTTGTTAGTTGGGGTAAATTTAAGGTTGATAAAAATTCTTCCATAGCTCGCTCTGATTGGGGGAGTTGCTCTGCCTCTGGGGCCAATTTATATAAAGATTCATAATAATTTTTAAAACCTTTAGCTATTTCTATCTGGTCCATGATTTTTCTACTGTTTGGACCATTTAAACGGAGGTATGGAATTTTTGCTTTATGCGCCTTATCCTTTAATTTATAAGCCAATAGTTTCCCTGCCTTGTTATTTTGGTAATAATACAAGGCTTTAGTAGATTTTAAGCGTTTTTCGTATTGGTATAGCATGCATTCTTTTAATTGGAGTCTTACTTCACGTAACTGACATGCTATATCTGGGGAGGGGTTAGATTTATTTTGTGTTTCTAGAAATTGAATCTGATCTAGCAACTTAGTTACCAGAGCATCTCTCTCCTTTTTTGCTCTAGACCCTGTTTTTATAAACATCCCTCGCATAAATGCTTTTTGAGCATTCCATAGGGAGATTGGGTCTGAAACTGAACCTACATTGAAACTAAAAAACTCCGTTAGGTCTTTAGCTGAGGTTTCTCTATATCTGGGATGTTCCAGTAGATATGTGTTCTCCCGCCAAAAAAAACGAGATGGTATAGTCAGTTTATCCTTGATTGTCAAAGAAATCGAACCATGGTCAGACCATGTTATAGAACCAATTGTACACTGGGAAACATTACGTAACAACACTCTATCTGTTAGAAAAAGATCGATTCTTGAATACGAATTATGCACATTTGAATAAAATGTGTAATCTCTTTCTTCCTCATGTTGGAGTCTCCAAATGTCATACAAGTCCTCTATTAAAAAAAGAGAGGAGACCGCAGAGTTATAATCTCTGCCAGTGGACGTAGAGTCCAGCTGAGGATCTAGTATGACATTGAAGTCCCCACCCCAGAGTATACAACCTTACTTTACCTTATTAACCTTTTTACAAAGTTTTTGAAAGAATAATTTCTGATGCACGTTCGGAGCGTACACAAAGACCAAAGTATACGTTGTGTTGTTGATGGTAGCAATCACAATAACGTAACGGCCCTGTGCATCAGAAATTAAACCCTGCAAGTCAAACACCAGTGATTTCTTCACCGCCACCATTACCCCTCTTTGCTTTTTCCTATAGTGAGAATGGAAGATATGAGGGAAATGTGGATTGTTTAGCCTATGGGCATCCTCCTTCAGGAGGTGGGTTTCGGTGGCACATAAAATGTCACACCTTAACGCTCTAGCTTCCCTCCACAGCATAGATCTCTTAAAAGGGCTGTTAAGGCCCTTGGTATTAATCGCGGCTATGTTAAAACTCATCCTGCTAGTGGAGGGAGGCTATAAATTCGATTTCCAACAAAAAGAGCACCCACACACCTGAAGGAAAAGATCCATTGGGTCCCAAACATGACGGCTTTACCATTGCCGCCTAGGCACTTCATTAAAATGCATAAAAATTGTTGCGATGTTATATTTTTAACATCTACCAGCAAAAAAGCGTTCAATATGTTTACAGATATCCTATACCATAACCGCCCGTTGTTTTGTAAGTAACCTCGTACTACATTAGATTTAATTTCTTTCAGGTATGCACTGGACACATAAGGGAAAGACACAAATGACCACAAACATAAAACATAGACAACACAAAAAGGGCACCGACTAAACCTGTCGGAGCACAATCTGGGGGTAAATAAGTCCCGGTTCTAGCCGAGGGAGGCTCTCAGCGCCTACGACTTCTATCATTCCCTGTACGGACGTTACTTCTTTCTCTGGCGCACTTCCTGCCATTCTGGATTTAGAAGCACTCTTTTTCCAGTAATTGGAGAGTTAATCTTCACCTCTATGTTCCAAGAGGCCAGAAGTTTCTTGCCGGCCTCTACAGTGCTTACTGCATAAGGAGTGTCTTTATAGGTTATCCATAGTTTAGTGGGAAACCCCCATCTATATTGAATCTTATTCTCCCTTAATGAAGTTGTTAGGGGGCTCAATGCCCTCCGTTGTTGAAGAGTCCCGGCCGATAAGTCCGTAAACATTTTAATATGGTTATATGGTGACGGTAGAGATTCTCTCCCTCTTGCTGCTAATAACAGATTTTCTTTTACAATAAAAAAATGCACTCGAACTAAAACGTCTCTTGGGGACGAGGCAGGTAGATGTCTCGGTTTCACAATTCTGTGTACTCTATCTAAGATTAAATCATGGGCGGAGAGATTTGGCAGTAGAGATTTCATTAGATCTTGTATGTATGGTCGCAGCTCACTTGGACCTATTTCTTCACGTATACCTCGAAATTTCAAATTATTCCGCCGTGACCTGTCTTCTAAATCCATAATCTTAATTTTTAATCTGTCTACTTCATCAGCCAGTTCTCTATGTGCGTCACTTAAATCATTATGCGCCACTGCGTAGTCCCTCATTTTACATTCGGCATCACTTACTCTTGCCTCCAAAGAGGTTACTGCTTTCTGTACGGGGGCAACTATAGAAGCTAAATCCCTTTAAATGGATTGGGAAAACAAAACCAGCATTTCTTTCAATAAATTGCCTGATGCTGGTTGATCGTTCGTATGGAGAGCTTGTATTGTTATAGCCGCAAAGTTGCTTACCACGGTATCGGCCTTAGGTATGTCGCTCGGCATCTGGGATTCCTGGGTAGCCCCTGCTGCCGGTGCCGCCGCCTCTGTGTGCTGGAGCGGCTTCTCTGCGACCCGGCCGCCCGCGGTCTGCGACCTCGCCTCTCTCCCCGCCGACCGCACAGCCATCGTCGGGGAATCTCTCTCAGCTGTGGCAGTCTCCGTGCCTGATGCCGGACCTTGTACACCAAGTGCCCGCCGCTGCTGCTCCGCTGAGGGCTCCTGCTCTGCGGTCTCCTGCAGGGCAGCGTGCTCCCCGGTCTCCCAGGTCTCCCGGGACTGTCCGGAGGTGATGTCATCTGAGGCATCAGAGTGCCTCTGTCCCATCCGCGAGAGGCGCTCCGACCTCATGGTTCCCTGGGCTTCCCGGGCTTCCAGACCGGTCTTGTTCCTGCGGCTTAATATAAAAGTCCAGCTTTCCTTGCTTCTTTACAGGTTTCTTTCCCCTAGTCATCATGTCAGCCACTATAGGCCCCCGGTAATTTGCAGGAGGATAATCGCTTGCTGTTTGCCGTACTTCAGCGTTACTTGCGCCGGAGCAAAAACACTTCAGATCGCCATCTTGCTCGGCCGGCAACCCCTGCCTGATGGTGTTTTAGAGTGCCCTTGATGGTGGCGAATTGGTGAGTGAAAAGCAGGGTCCCTTGGCAGCAGAAGATAATATTGGTGCAGTGTAGTGGTCCAGGAAATAAAGAGGCCAAGTTACCAGCAGAATGGTTCTTTACTGAATAATAAAGTTCGCATTCAGCATTTACAGATCTCAGCATGCATGGCCTGGCAGTTCTTTCACAAGTGCAAATTCAAATAGTTCTTACAAGTTATAGGATTGAAGTAGTAGTTAATAGGTCTAGGTTTTTCTCTTAAGCACTTTTCTTCAAACTGCACATCTCTAGCTGAGTTAACTATCCAGAAATGGGGTGCAACAGATTTCCATGTATGATGCAACCACAGGACGGACTCCAACGTCAGACTATGCTCTGCACTGTACTCACAATTAAAGTTACTACAGGTTTTCCATTTATCCACAGGGCCTCTGTCCTAATTCTTTCTTCCTATGGAAAGAGGAATCAGCCCCATCTAGGGACTAGTTATTACGGTCTATAAACTTCATACTGACTTTTATACAGAAAATTCATAGTTGGATCATGAATCACATTTTCAATCCTTTCGCAGCATCTCATATCACAATTTGCACATAAAAACCCATTTGCAAGGGAACCACTGCCGTAGCAGTGACAAATTATGCAAATTGTCTGCAAAATAACAAATAGGATGCTTTGTGGATGTTTTTGGACATGTCGGGTCAGTGCTTTGAATGCCCTTTGAAATGGAATTAAAATATTGGGAGTAACAGGCAAAATGATGGTGGCCAAGAGTGAGGCCGATACCGCAAGGTCAACAATAAAATCTTCTATCAATAGCCACGGAATGTGAGAGGCAAATGGCAACAATACAGAGGCTGGGTTGAAATTTGGCCTTAGATTTGGCCTCAATGCTGAATGTACACTAGTCATTCCCTTTAAACCTCCAATATAGGCAGGTACCTGGTCAATAACAACCCATTGAAATGCCAAGGAGCCAACTCATATAACAACTGTGTGAGTAAGGATTTCAGGCACATAAAGTTCTAGAAATGGGGCAGCCTTGTGGATCTTGTGGTAAGCTTTCCATAAGGATGAGCTACAAATGTCTGAGCCTCAAGCAAGCTCAGGAAGACTAGGAGAATGGCCGTGGTGTCCAATTTTTATGGTCTCTCCAATCCTGCAGGTAGGAAAATGTACTCTGGCCTAGGCTCCTAAATGCTAACCTGTTCACTTTTGCTGCTGATTACAGTTATTTATGGTTTTCTGTGGCCTGTGACCAATTTGATACTGTTAGGGTATGTTCATATGCGCCAGAAAGAGGATGAATGATGATCTCCTTAGTTTTGGGAATATTGAGGGTCACAAAGTTTAGACTCTACAAATAATAGTTAATGGCATGTCTAAAAAAGATACTTGTAGGAAAGTAACACCATTGTATGTGGTTAGGTCATATGATGAAAGCCCCAAATGCACTCAAGCCAAAGGCTGCTAGTAAAGAAAATAACTCTGTTCAAGTCTAAAATGGTTTTGAGTAAGTGTAGTGTACATGTGTGACTTGTCATAACGTATGACAATGATTACAAGACTTAATTTCCCTTGTGTTATTTTTTGTCTCTTGTTCCTTCAATGGCCTTCAAAGGGGTTTTTCGGTATTTAGATATTGATGACTTTTCCTTAGGATAGGTCATCAATAACAGATTGATGGGGATCTGATATTCTGTACCCCAATGATTAGCTATGTTTTGGGAAGCTGGTGCTGGAGACTATACAGTGGAATCAAGTGCCTAAGTACTGCAGCTCCCTTACACTTGAATAAGAGCTGAGCTTTAGTTACTTGGACAGAACTTTGAATTTCCAGGTCCATCCAGTATATACCTCCTGGCGCCAGCAGCTGGCTGAACCAGACCCCCACATATCTCATATTTATGACCTGGGTGTGAGATGGGGAAACAGCTCTCATTGTCTGAACACTGTTTGTATAGATTAAATTAAATGATCTGGACTGACATTCTGCTGTTTGGCCACAAGTTGCCGCTGTTTTGTAAACACAGCTAACAGGCTGCATATATTTCCACGTTCATGAGAGGTGGGATTTTCAGAGCCTGGAGAAGAAAAGAAGGCAGCCATCTTAGAAGAAGCTGAGACTGAGAAACTGTGTGAGCAGAGAATCTGATGGCATCCAGATGTGAGAGCATCTCTCAGTGACCAGAGCTGCAGCTAAGTGAAGCTGATCATGTTTAAGACCCTGATCCTGTCCAGAGGAAAGACGATTGCTTCCAGGGATGCTTATGAGAGCTGGGGAACAAAGCTACATGCACTGCAGTACCACTTGTTTGTTGGAGAGGCATTTGTTCTGTTCAGAGTCACCAGCGGATACAAAGCAGACCAGGGTCGGTAAGATCGTGCATGCACCTCATTACAGTGTTGACGCCTAGAGACTGAGACCAGGCCTGTAGTTAGTTAGTTAGTTTGGGTCTCTGGTTGTGTCAGGCCACAAGTGTTACTACTGGTCATTGCAAGGACCCCATAACTTAAAGTGACATGTCGCATTGGAGAGCTGATAAAATTCCTACAAACTAGAGCCAGGCTGGTGTTTTGCTAAGAAGGAATACTCAGGCACGTGGTACAGGACCAGTTATGGGAGGGGGAATACTGTAGAGCTTTGTAAGATTGTAAGCAGTTGTGCTTCACCGCAGGCTAGCCCACACCACACATCCATAGAGTGGTTCTTGTTTTTTTATAGTAATAACAGGCAAGCTGTGGCAGTTTAGTTGAGCCCGCCAGTAGGTAAATTACTGCACTTTCCTCCTGCATCCATCAGACGGCACCATGATGTGCAGCACAAAGGTCTCAGCCTTCAGGCTAGGTGTATGTAAATTTATTGTATGTTCCCAGCATTTGTGGTTGTGTTTATTGCCACATTTAATTAAAATTCTGTTTTGGCAAAAGCTAGTGTTGGGGTTGCTTTCCTCTTTTGTGACCACTGTATCCTGGGGAGCACACCCCGGCACACAGCTTACATGGGGAATAGCCTATAAAAATCTAAATGCCAGAAAACCCCCTTTAAAGCAGTGTTCCACAAGTTCTGTTTTTGATTAGAGATGAGCGAACAACTCAAGATCTGACTTGGTTCAGGTTCGCTGGATTTTTTTAAAAAATTGGTTTGGAACCAAATCGATTCAGACTTAACTTAACTTGTCCCTTGGGATAAAAGAAAAAATAATAGGAAATCCAGAAATTATGCCTTGACAGAATGCCTGCCCGTACGACATGCACAACTGTTGATTGTCAGAAAAAAAAGTGTCTCTTTGCAAACGAGCATAAAAAGTATCCCTTTTCATTGGGAGCAGCAGCAGTGCAGTGTGGATGTGGAAAGGATACGGTATGGATATAGTGGAATGCGGCTGCAACAGTAGCGGCAGTAGAAGGCCTCAGCTGTCTATGAGTAGTAGTAGTGATAGTGGTAGTAGAGGCAGATGCTTTGCATTAATAGTGGTGGCAGTAGGGGATTAGCAGTGAGGAGTAGGAGCTTCCATATGGTACATGTTGGCAGGCAGCAGCATGATGGAGGCAGCACCAGTCTTATGGAAGATGATGTATCAATTCAAAAGAAATGGACGGCACTGTGCATTTATCAAGGTCCGGATGCACGGTCAGCAGGTCGGGGCCCCATCAAATGCAATGAATGGACCGGCACTCCGCAATCTGTGTAGAAAATTTCTTTATTCGTCACCCATATGTGACGCGCGTTTCAGCACAAGCATGTGCCTTTGTCAAACAATGAGTGATAGTTGCTCAATCCCACAGGAAAAAGATACCTTTAAATAACCCGCCCCCTGATCACATGACTGTGGCATCATGTTGCTAAGTAACACAAATGCAAACTAAAAAGTAAATAAATCATGGCAGAGTTATACATATTAACATATACATCTCTATAGAGCCCGAGTATTATAGTCAGTGGTCTATTATGAGAAGCTAATACTCAATATTTTTAAGTACACACATTTTGACACTATACGTTCAATAAACTGGTTTCAAATGAAACTATTCAATGAGTATTCCCTGTTCCAACCCTTCGGGGCAAGTGTTTCAAGCCGATGAATCCAATATGCTTCACGTTGGTGCAGCATCTGAATCCTGTTTCCTCCACGTCGAGGTAGAGTCACTTCTTCTATAATTTGAAAACGCAATTCTGAGATGCGATGTTTTTTTTCAATAAAATGCTGAGGAATGGGTAACAAAGTGTTTTCTTTTCTAATTGTAGATTTGTGTTTTCCCACTCGATCTTTTATGCGCAATGTGGTCTCCCCAACATAACACAACCCACATGGACATTTTAATAGGTAGATAACAAAGCTACTGTCACATGTAAAGTGACCCCGAACTGGAATTTGTTGTCCTGTGTGTGGGTGTGATATACATAGTAACATAGTATATAAGACCGAAAAAAGACACTTGTCCATCCAGTTCGGCCTGTTTCCTACAAGTTGATCCAGAGGAAGGCAAAAAAAACCTGTGAGGCCGAAGCCAATTTTCCCCACTTAAGGGGAAAAAAATTCCTTCCCGACTCCAATCAGGCAATTAAAATAACTCCCTGGATCAACGACCCCTCTCTAGTAGCTATAACCTGTAATATTATTACACTCCAGAAATATACCCAGGCCCCTCTTGAATTCCTTTATTGTACTCACCATCACCACCTCCTCAGGCAGAGAGTTCCATAGTCTCACTGCTCTTACAGTGAAGAATCCTTTTCTATGTTTGTGTAGAAACCTTCTTTGCTCCAGACGCAGAGGATGTCCCCTCGTCACAGTCACAGTCCTGGGGATAAATAGATGATGGGACAGATCTCTGTACTGACCCCTGATATATTTATACATAGTTATTAGATCTCCCCTCAGTCGTCTTTTTTCTAAAGTGAATAACCCTAATTTTGATAACCTTTCAGGGTACTGTAGATCCCTCATTCCAGTTATTACTTTAGTTGCCCTCCTCTGAACCCTCTCCAG
Source organism: Bufotes viridis (assembly GCA_033119425.1). Classification (NCBI taxonomy): domain Eukaryota; kingdom Metazoa; phylum Chordata; class Amphibia; order Anura; family Bufonidae; genus Bufotes; species Bufotes viridis. The sequence continues at coordinate 39,948,280 of CM065591.1, read as the reverse complement.
CTCTGCTATGTCTGCCTTGTTCACAGGAGCCCAGAACTGTACACAGTACTCCATGTGTGGTCTGACTAGTGATTTGTAAAGTAGTAGGACTATGTTCTCATCACGGGCGTCTATGCCCCTTTTGATGCAACCCATTATCTTATTGGCCTTGGCAGTAGCTGCCTGACACTGGTTTTTGCAGATTAATTTGCTGTTTATTAAAATTCCTAGATCCTTTTCCATGTCAGTGTTACCGAGTGTTTTACCATTTAATATGTACGGGTGACTTGCATTATTCCTTCCCATGTGCATAACTTTACATTTGTCAGTGTTAAACCTCATCTGCCATTTCTCTGCCCAAGCCTCCAATCTATCCAGATCCCTCTGTAGCAGAAAACTGTCCAATTCAGTGTTAATTACTTTACACAGTTTAGTGTCATCTGCAAAAATAAATATTTTACTGTGCAGGCCTTCTACAAGATCATTAATAAATATATTGAAGAGAATAGGGCCCAATACTGACCCCTGAGGTACCCCACTAGTGACAGTGACCCAATCTGAGTATCTACCGTTAGCCATGCTGATATGGCGTTATTTGCTTATTTTCATTGAGATACTCCAAAATAGCATCTCTTAGAAACCCTTCAGTTTACCAACAATAGATGTTAAACTTACCGGCCTATAATTTCCAGGCTCTGTTTTTGGACCCTTTTTGAATATTGGCACCACATTTGCTATGCGCCAATCCTGTGGAACATTCCCTGTTATTATAGAGTCCGTAAATATCAGAAGTAAGGGTCTGGCAATGACATCACTTAATTCCCTTCGGATACGGGGGTGTATGCCATCCGGTCCTGGCGATTTGTCTATTTTAATCTTTTTAAGTCGCTGTTGTACTTCTTCCTGGGTCAGACAGGGCACTTTTAATGGGGAATTTACTTTTACATTCTGCATGTGATATGTTGGGGCCCTTAATAACGCTTGAGCAATGAATGCAGTTCAGACAGGGCAACGTTCCCTTCCTGACTGCAGAGAGAGTGAGTTGTCGTAAAGATGTCCTATCACTACCTATGTCATACGGATGATCCTATCCCTGATGTTCTTATTCCGTTTATAACAGATCATAGGTGATTCTTTAAATTCCTGGATTGTAGGGTAGGCCCGTTGTAGGATATTCCAGTGTTTATTCACTACTGCTTACTTACTCGATCCATCCAAGGATGGTATTTTACTACCAGAGGTATTCTCTGTCCCTTGTCTGTCTTTCTCTGTTCTGTGGGGTTTTCTACCTTGTTCCTCTGTTCTTGTAACAGCTGGGAGGGGTAGCCTCTATCTGCACACTTTTGTGTCATCTCTTGCATCCTGGTATTACGTGTATCTGGATCCATCACAATTTTAGCTACCCTTTTAAATTGGGAATAAGGCAGTGATTTTTTTACAGCTGGAGGGTGATTGCTATGGAATGATAGCCGGCTGTTACTATCTGTTTCCTTGACATATAAGTCAGTTGTGATCCTGTCATTTGCTCCTCTAATCACCCATGGAAGGATACACGTTGTGATTCATGGTGCAGGGTGAATTTTAATTCTGGTCTAATGTCATTAATGTAGTCCATGAAAGACAGAAGGGTCTCAATGCCGCACCGCCATACGCAAAAAATATCGTCGATAAAACGTTTCCAAAATATGTAATGTTTTTGATATAATGCATTTGGGTAGATGAATTCTCTTTCAAAATGTGCCATATAGCAATTTGCATACGGCGGTGCGGCATTGGACCCCATCGCGGTCCCACACCGCTGCTGGAAAAAAGTGTCCTGAAATAGGAAGTAGTTGCGTCGCAAAACAATTTTTATTAAGGGCCCCAACATATCACACCCACACACAGGACAACAAATTCCAGTCCGGGGTCACTTTACATGTGACAGTAGCTTTGTTATTTACTTATTAAAATGTCCATGTGGGTTGTGTTATGTTGGGGAGACCACAATGCGCATAAAAGATCGAGTGGGAAAACACAAATCTACAATTAGAAAAGAAAACACTTTGTTACCCATTCCTCAGCATTTTATTGAAAAAAAACATCGCATCTCAGAATTGCGTTTTCAAATTATAGAAGAAGTGACTCTACCTCGACGTGGAGGAAACAGGATTCAGATGCTGCACCAACAAGAAGCATATTGGATTCATCGGCTTGAAACACTTGCCCCGAAGGGTTGGAACAGGGAATACTCATTGAATAGTTTCATTTGAAACCAGTTTATTGAACGTATAGTGTCAAAATGTGTGTACTTAAATATATTGAGTATTAGCTTCTCATAATAGACCACTGACTATAATACTCGGGCTCTATAGAGATGTATATGTTAATATGTATAACTCTGCCATGATTTATTTACTTTTTAGTTTGCATTTGTGTTACTTAGCAACATGACGCCACAGTCATGTGATCAGGGGGCGGGTTATTTAAAGGTATCTTTTTCCTGTGGGATTGAGCAACTATCACTCATTGTTTGACAAAGGCACATGCTTCTGCCGAAATGCGCGTCACATATGGGTGACGAATAAAGAAATTTTCTACACAAGGATTGCGGAGTGCCGGTCCATTCATTGCATTTATGGAAGGTGATGGTCAGCAGGCTGCAGCAGTGGCGGTGGCTTGTAGCTTCTAGTGTCCCTATTCCTACCACATGCAGATGAGGCTGTAGCCAGATTAGAGATGATTACCTTCTTTGCCAAAGTCCGCAATCCCATCTTTTTCCTTCTGAGGGCTGGCACATAAGTTGCTTGTGGGCTGTAGGAGAAGGGAATCTCCCTACAGGAGTTGCTCCTAACCGGCCCTCAGAAGTCAGCCATAGACTTCAGAATATTCCTCCTAGAGAGGAAGGGTGGAACCAGCCCTGACTAGCCTCATAGGACCTCCCATTCCTTATACAACCTTATGGGATTTGTAGTACATGCACATAATATCTAAAATACAGTGATATTAATGTGCTTTGTAGTGTACTGTATTTCAGAACACTGCATTTGTCTGGTCTAAGCTGCCTCTGGGGGAGAAAGTTGGGATTTATGGTATCATCGAAGTGGCAGCTGCACTCTTTTCTTTCCAGGGGCGGCACTTCTGCAGCAAACCCAGGAGGATCTGAAACAGAAGAAGATTGGTAGTGGGTCTGGCTATTCCATTCAATGACAGTGGCTTTTCTCATACAGTATGGGGGTCTGATCTGAAAGGTAAAGGGGTGTTTTTGTACTGGCACACATCATAAGGAAGTATTTGTGCTGACACACATTTTTAGGGGGTAGTTTTTTTTCTGGCACACATTAGGGAGTATTTTTTTTTTAATGGCACACACTATAAGGAGAAGTATTCGTACTGGGGAGCTATGGGCACATGATTACTAGTATGGGCACAATGGGGTCATTATTACTATTGGGGCACTGTTAACATTATGCACTCTGGCAGATAATTATTTCTATTAGTGGGACTTTGGGGAGCACTGTTACTGTGAGGGGCACCTGGCACAGCTTAGCACAATAATTGTTGCAGGACATTATGGTTACACTATTAATGTTGGACAATATTTGCCGGGTGCAGTTATTTTTTAGGGTACTGTGTGCCAATAATTGTTGAAGGGGGCACTATCTTTGTGGTACTAGTATTTTCACGTGGACTGTTTTCTGCAGTATAGTATTGTGAAGCACAGCGGCACAGTATTGGGGGTGGCAGAATGGTGTGTTTAGAAGGTGGGAGGATGATGGAAAAGTATAAAACTAAAATGTCTGTTTGTTAAACTCTGCAGAGAGAAAAGATGGCCGAAGGAAATCATCATGGTGGTCTGGTCTGAAATGAGAAGATGAGGAAAGAGAACATCTACGCCAGAGGAGACATCACTGGATGTAAGAGGTACAGTATGTGGCACTGTATTATTCTGTATGTTTTGTAGCGCTGTATGTAATGTTGTCCAAGTATGGAGGAAAACATTTCCAGCTGTTGTATCCTCAGGGTAAGTCATCAATATCAGATCAGCAGGGTACTGACTCCTGGCATCCCCAAGGATCAGCTGTTTGAAGAGAAGGCAGTTTGAAGAGAGGGCAGAGCTCTTTTAAGAAAGGCTAGGTGCACCCCTGCACCTTGCCACAAAGCACTAAGGTAAGGAGGGGGGAGGAGCCCAAGCTGAACCCTTGCACCAGGGCCCATGAGCCTTTAGCTATGCCCCTGCATGCTGGTTTCAGAGACATGACCGGCCAAGTCGTGTCCAAGTGTAAAACGTGTCTTAAAAATATTTCCCTCACTGTAGTAAAGTCTAAATAGCTTAGGTAGCAATGCTCAGCCATGCAGATTTCTGAACCTTCCTGTCTCTTTCTCTCCATCTGTAGATCATGCAGAGATCAGTGAGTCTATGCAGCTTTAGTCTAGTCTTGTGAGGAATGGAGCACATGGAGTTGCTTCCTCACTGTTCTTCTACTTTCTGGAGCCTGAGCAACGGGTGGATTCACATTGAAGTTTCCTGTAAGGGCTGTGCCAGGGTTGAACTCCGTCACTTCCATCCATAACCATACTGGGCATACAGAGCATAAAATGACATAAAATACGATGACAAGCTTTAAACAGAAAACAATTTGAAAGTACCCACTGCTCTGGGGTACTGCACTTCTTCAAGGTGGGCTCTGCCCCCCCCCCTTTAGGAACACCCATTTACCCCAATGACGGAGCTCTTCTGGAAGCATGAAGCAAACAGTTAATTGACAAATTCCGCCCTGTTGCATCTATGGTGTACTGTCTGTACCTTCAGTACATTGGAATTATACTTCTTTACTGTAGTTTACCTTTAATTGATAATGTTCATTTCTCTGGAGCCAGATATTCACGTGAAATTATCCGTGTAGCAGATGTGTCCTTAGCTGCAGGATACGGGAAAAAAAATGATTTGGATATTTATTGATTTTCAGCCTTATATGAAGCTTTCTAATGGGAGCCATTCCTTTTCTTTTACAGAATAATTACATTCATAACACAAACCTTTCATATAAATATTTTGGGAGGATGATTGAAAGCCACGAGATGTTCAGTCATTTTTTTTTCTTCTCTTACTAACAAAATTGTAATTAAATCAGATGTAATTTAACAAGCTTTGAAGGGCTCTTCTTGCAATTTTGCATGATTTCATTAAGATATTGCTGGTAGATGAATGGTACTGGTGGCAGGGATTTAATCATTTAATTTGAATGCATAATAAGAAGCTATTTTATTGGTAGCAGATTACATCTTAACATGTTTCTTACACATGATGTGTCACTGACACTTTTCTTAATTTGTATTGGATCTAATTTCATGGTATTGCAGGGGCTTTGTAGTGCTGTTTCTAACAGAATTTTATTCTAAGAAAAAACTCATAGGGTTATTCAGAAGCTAACTTTCCAAAACAATGATTTGGTATTGCATTTTGGTGTTTATATATATATCTCCGCCTATCTCCGGATTTAGATAGATAGATAGATAGATAAAAGAAAAACAAAAACATATAGCGCCTCATGTGCACTATCGCCTTGAAAGATGTGCAGATATAGTAAGGTATATGTGCATATCAGATGCTGTTGTGAGTAGTCACAAATCACAACAGCTACGACAACCTCGCTGGTTTTTAATCCTTACCAGCATAAGGTGATGCTGTGCGGCTGCCCAGGTTCCTGTCTGGCTTGAATGAACAAGTACCAGGATAATTTTGTAGATAATAAGAAGAAAAGAATGGAACCCACTGGTCGGCGCTGCCAGCAATATGGATGGAGAAGCAGTGTTCTCTAAATGTTCTTCTTTATTTTTTTTTAAATATGATAAACGCGTTTCGGGGACGGAGCGTCACCTTCATCAGGACAATAACAAAGTGACATACACAAGGAAATTTAAAAACACTTTTGCCGGGCTGGCCAGGGGCAGGAAGGGGAGGGGAGCAACAGAGGCATAATTAACCAAGTCCATAATACATTGTATATAGTCCATGGTATAGGGTTGTGTGGCCAAAGAAGAAATGCTGAGCTGAGCGTATATAAAAAAAAAAAAGAAAAAAAAATCTTATTTTCTAGTAGGAAAGATAGAGGAATGGTCACAAGGGTATAAAGTATGACAAAAATAGCTGGAGATTATAAAATGATTTCATTAAAACCATTATGCGTAAAGATTCGTCGTTATTAGGGAATAGGTGTAATCTTGCTTATTTTCTAGTAGGAATAATATAGGAACGGTCACAAGGATACAAAGTAGGACAAAAATAGCTGGAGATTATAAAATGGTTTCACTAATTTCATCACGACCACGAGGATTGAGGGTGTCCAGTTAATAGATTCAATAGACCTCCCTTTTCTGCAGGTTTTCGAAGCGGTTGAACGGGTTTGTAAGGTATAAAATCAATTGAGGTAATTTTTAGAGGATGTTTCGCTTTATCCAGTGTGGAGGCACAATGTCTAGATAGACTGTGTTTTTCAAATATTGTTTCTGAATGTTGTGCCTATGTTGGTTGACACTGCAATGTAATTCTTGTGTAGTACGTCCAACATATTGTAAGCCACATCCACACTCTATCAAATATATGACGTACGAGGAGTGACATGTAAGAGGATGTTTAATTGGAAATATACTGCCGTCAGGAGTGGATTTGAAGGACGTCTGTGTCAATGTTATTGGTTATAAATTAATTTTGCAGCATAAGCATCGTACGGATCCATATTTAAAACTCTGCAATCTTAGAGGATACCTGGTGTTGTAAGTGTCTTGTCGCAACTGATGTTGTTTCTGTTTAGGCTACTTTCCCACTCGTGTTTGGTGCGGATCCGTCATGGATCTGCACAAACGCATCTGTTCAGAACGGATTCGTTTGTATTATCTTTAACATAGCCAATCCATCTTGAACACCATTGAAAGTCAATGGGGGACAGATCCGTTTTCTATTGTGCCAGATTGTGTCAGAGAAAGCGGATCCGTCCCCACTGACTTACATTGTGTGTCAGGACGGATCCGTTTGGCTCAGTTTCGTCCGACGGACACCAAAACGCTGCAAGCAGCGTTTTGGTGTCCACTTCCAAAGCGGAATGGAGGCGGAACAGAGCCAAACTGATGCATTCTGAGCGGATCCTTATCCATTCAGAATGCATTGGGGCAAAACTGATCCGTTTTGGACGGCTTGTGAGAGCCCTGAATGGATCTCACAAGTGGACCCAGAAACGGCAGTGTGAAAGTAGCCTTACTTGCAGCAAGAATATTTCTAATAGTAGGGGCACGTCTGTAGGTAATCTTGGGCCCACTGGGAAGATATTTGGATAAATGTGGATCCTGACATAGAATGTGCCAGTGCTTTTCAAGACTCTTGTGAATGTATTTGTTTGATGTGTTAAACTGCATGACGAACCGTGTGTCATTTGCTGTCTGCAATGGTTTTGCATCGGGCATGAGACACTCATCTTGTGTATGTGACATGCTTTTTTGTATAGCATTTTTGACTATCTTTTTTGGGTAGCCTTTATAACGAAACCTCTTTTCTAGAATTTTAGATTGTAAATTTTAGTCCTGGTCGCTTGTGCAGTTGCGTCTAATACGTTTGCATTGGCCATATGGAATATTTTGTAGCCATTTTTTATGATAAAAACTAGTAGAATAAATTAAAATGTTTGTATCAACTGTTTTATAGTTTTTTGTGGATAATTGATTATTTTGGTATGTGATTACGATATCCAAGAATTCTGTTGTTGTCTTGTTATAATTTGGCCCCAATCTGTGTTATTTAATGAATCACAAAATAATCCAGCAGACATTTCGTCTCCATCCCACATAATAAATATCTCGTCGATATACCTTTTATCATATCTGATCTGTTTGCTCTATATGGGATGATCTAGAATGTGCTTCCTTTCAAACTCGCCCATAAACAAATTAGGGAAGGACGGCGCCACTCGTGTCCCCATGGTGGTCCCTCTACATTGATGGTAAATAGTATTGTTGTAGATGAAGTAGTTATTTTTTAAAATAAATAGCAAGCTCTCCAGAAAAAATGCAAAATTGCGGTGGTTTCCGTGTAATGCCTTTTCAAGAACTTATTATACACACCTTATCCCAAGGTCATGCTGTATATTGGAGTAGAGGGCATTGACGTCCACGGCATAGGCTTCTGACTATGTAAATGTCTGAAGTTCACGTATGAGCTGGCCAGAATCGTGCAGATAACTGGATAAATTGTGATAAATTGCTGGTTGCACAGTTTGTATTAGATACAATGGGCCTGGGGGATTCTCAAAGTCCTTATGAATTTTTGGTAAATGATAAAAGTATGGCGTGCTTGGATACTTTGGTGATAGAAAATTGCGCTCTTTTTTGTTTATATATTTATTTTCATGTGCGTTTTTTATAAGTTAGTTTTTTTGTTATTTCTGGGAATAGATTATGTGTAACATGTTCATAGTATGCTTCATCGTTAAGAATTTTCTGGGCTTCTGATTCGTAGTCTATATAATTTTGTATGACAATTCCCCCTCCCTTATCGTTGGATTTGGGGCGGATATCAAGGTGTTTAAACGTCTGCTCACTTATAGGGTTATCCTTTTGGTAAGATCCACTGGTTGTCCCTTTTTCTCCATCGATTCCAATGGTCTGATTGTATATATTGTTTTTATTATTCTTGATCTCAAAGTGTCTTTTAATTGTGAGGTTGTGTCAGAATTTTGTATATCTATAAAAAGTTCTAGAGGGTTAAATTTATTATATGGGCAAAACGATAATCCCTGTTGTAATAAACTGTTTTCGTGTACAGATAAAATATGTGTAGAGAGGTTAAAGATTTTTACAGTGGGTGTTTTATTTTCAATAGATTTACGTTTCGATATTGTCTTCCTTATTGTACCTTTCTTTTTATTGTCCCCCTCTTTTTCCACGTGTTCTAGTTTTCTTTTGGACGTGGGGAAGTATTGAGTGATTTGTGGACTTTGTCTTAGAGGGGGACTTATTTCCCTTTTGGATTCTCTAAAAAAGGAGCAGTGTATTTATTAGTAATAGATCCAAGGTTCAAAAATGGTACAAGAGCCTCTAACCTAGACTCTGTATTATCTATGGTAATGACCTCTGTCTGACTGGAGTCTAAAAGAGGATCCATAGATGGGGAGTCATGAATGTGTGGATAGACATATGGTTCCTGTCTGTCTCTGTGTTTAACACCTCCTGTGTATCAAGGTGAGGGGTCAGGTGAATCAAATTGGGGAACTAATTGGATGGCATGGAGAAGGTATTTTTTCGCTAGATATAGATCTATGTTCTTTCTGGTCTTATACTCAAAATATTTACTTTTTAGGGCCCTGAAACGATCGAGAAAATTATCAGTCGGAGACAATTGCTTCTGGAGTTCTCGGTTATCTGCAGGGACAGGTTGGTAGGTGGTATTCCTCAGTGTATAAGGGCTGGTGGAATTGGCCTGATCATCACGAGAGTCCTGCATGTGTCCTATATTGGAACTATATTGGAATTCTTATTGGTTGTTAAAAGTTGGTAAGAATCGTGCTGACCTATTTTTGTGTTATGCCTGTTCGGGCATAATTGCAAAAATGGGAGAGGTGGGCTGAAATTCAGACGATGGTTGGTGCTGGTTCCTGCACTTGGCTGACGCTCACACTGTGTCCCCACACTCCTCTAAAAAGCGCCTGTACACCGGAATTCACATCACAGAACAGTTGCGCTCATTCATACTCAGACTTGATAAAGGGGTCGCGTGAACCCCGAAACACGTTGTCTATGTCAATAAATCCTCTTATGTTTGAAGATTTGGTTGTGAATGACAGTAACAGTCTAGTGGTACACGGTTTGCATTATATGGAATAGCCTTCCTGAAATTGTGATTAGTGAATGACCGTTTTTTTGTATACCAGGGCGGTGTCTGTTCTTAGGATGCATAGGGGGTTTATGGGTGGCATTATTTGGGTAGTCACTAAAATCTGTGAAACCATTTTTTAATCTTCAGCTATTTTTGTCTTACTTTGTATCCATGTGACCGTTCCTCTATTACTCCTACTCCTATTACTCCTACTAGAAAATAAGTAATATAATATAATATATATATATATATATATATATATATATATATACTGTCAACTCAGCATTTCATCTTTGGCCCCATAAATCCACTTGCTGATCTAATTTGTTTGAATATATATATATATATATATAGTAAATATATAAATTCCTGGTTTTACCTATACTTATTATATATTTTTTACATTTTCCTTTTGGCTATTTGTCTTCGTTACTCTCTGCCTTAAGAAGTGCTGCGAATAGCCATCCAAAAAGCTTTTAGTGGGATCGGGACTCAGCACCGCTTGATAGCCGCTCCACCCTGCTACGTAGTGAACTGTTTGACTACCCACACTGAGGAACGAAGTATATTCCATCACTTTCACTGCACATACCTTTCCCTAATCAAGTAACAATTAGGTATATACTGTATATATATCTATCTATCTTTTAGATACAATGACTATTAACATTGTAACAAACACAGAGCGCAGAGCTAGTAAGGGAACGTGGAGCCTCCTGTAGAACAAGCGCTGGACATGATCGCTACAGCTGTTCCCTGCAAGCGCTCCTTGTAAGACTGTAAACGAATAAAACAAGTATGAAATATGTAAATGCTTATTACTATATTACTACAAAGGAACCTTATACCATCGACTACATACAATGTATTATGGACTTGGTTAATTCTGCAGAACATGTCTCTGTTGCTCCCCTCCCCTTCCTGCACCCTGGCCAGCACGCCAAAAGTGTTTTTAAATTTCCTTGTGTATGTCACTTTGTTATTGTCCTGATGAAGGGGACGTTCCATCCCAGAAACACTTTGACCGTTTATTATATATTTTTTTTAAATGAAGAAGAACATTTAAAGAACACTGCTTCTCCATCCATATTTCTGGCAGCGCCAATCAGTGGGTTCCTTTCTTTTCTTCACATTATCTACATTTTGGTGTTCTTAGTGATTTTTAATTGTACCCCATTAGGGTCCTACTAGGATCAGTGATGTAGTATGAAAACCACCTGTCTCATCCTAGACTTCCGATGCCAAGGAGTATAAGGAAAGTTGAACAAGCCACAGTCAAAGCCATAAGAGTCAAAAGAAGCCAAAGTGGTTGACAAGGAGTTAATCCAGAAACAAGTCAAGGAGCCAAAGCCAGGAGAACCAGTAAAACCTTCTCAGTAGACAAGGGGGGAATCCTGAAACTAGTTAAGGTCAATACCCAGGAAGTTCCAACAGAAATACTACACTATTCGTAGCACAAAGATAAAAACTGGAGCCAGGAAACAAAGAATTACAGATACGGACAGGCAGTGAGAGCCTGACTTAAATCCACCCCCTAGCTTTGGGACTGGATGCCAAGCTAGTGGTCTGATTGTCCCAGTGTCCATACTCACTGATAGACTAACTAGCTGAAGCTTGGCCGGTCAGCACAGCTGACCTCTGGGAAAAGTCCAACTAAGTCACCAAAGACCTGCTCCAATATGGTTCAATGCTCTCTTCACTAAAGCTTCATCCTGCGCTGCATACTCTATAGCCTTTTGATACAAACAGTGCCTTCATCTTTTTATTTGCATCTTTGTATAAAAAACATTCACAATATTATCTCTGCTTCATAGCCAAGCTGTGAGACAAAAAGAAAAAGAGAAGGAGCATTAGAACTCCAAATAGGGTTATAGGGCTGGAGGAGCAGCCCCAATTCCTAGGAGGAGAGAGCGCCAGGGGACAAAAAGGCTGAGAAGGGTCGAGAGGGATAGGTAGAGGGACGTCCAGTAGGTATTAGGCAGCTTGCATTGCAAAGGAGGCTAGCCTCAGGTTTTGAGGCTGCCCCAATAATAAGTGAAAGAAAAAAAGGGGAAGCAATGACCTAAGGAGAGCCAGAGACCGTGAGGACGAAGGTGGGAAAGTTGGATGGTGGGATAGAGGTAGGTAAATGGGTGACTTGTGCAGATTTAGCAGACTAAAAGTAAGGTGTGCGTTAGATCAAAACCTCTTGCTTAACAATAGGTCCTAAAATGATCTGAAGATCAGGTCAAATCAATACGAAACAATAAAAGCAATTCAAACAACACGGATGGTTGTTGCAGTTGTGCTCACTTCACCAGGAGGGGTGGTGTAAGATAAGCTCAAGACACTTACACCTTAAACCCCTCCCCGCCGAGGTCGCTTGTGGATGTTAACTCAGCCTTGTGGTCTGAAGAAGGGGGACTGTACTTAACCCCCGAAACGTGTCAAGCTTTCTTCTACAAATAAAGACTACCTGATTGACCATAGAAGCCCCGGTTCATCTATTTGGGACCACCAGGCTGAGTTAACCAACCTTCTCCAAAGGAATCTGGAATAGAGGAAGCAGAAACATGAACAAAACCGGGTATATTTATTTGCCAGGTGATGCTAATATGCTAATTAGCTAATGGGAGGTGCAGAGATCTGTTTAACTGTGTTTTACAGGCTCCTGGTATTGATGACATCCTCCGATCAGTGAGGGTCTGACACCCCGGACCCCCACCGATCAGCTGTTCCCTGCAGCTTCTAGCTTTGAAACTAGCACTTTGCATGGAACAGGAAGCACAGCTCCGTGTAGTGGGACAGAAGTGAAGTGTATGGGAGATGATCTGCAGTAACCCAGCAAGGCCACTGCACTTTGGATGGCGCTGTGCTTCCTGTTTCATTGAGAGTTTCATTCGAAGTGCTACTTCCGAAGCTGGAGGCAGCAAAGAGCTGAATCGGTGGGGGTGTGGAGTGTCCAGCCCCTACTGATCAGATATTGATGACCTATCCTCTGGACTTATCATCAGTATCGTGAGCCTGGTATAACCCTATAATGATCTTTTAATACCCCAAACTGTGACCACAACAAGAGGGCATCCTCAACATCTAGAGAAAAGAAGGCTTCATTACCATAGATATGGATTTTCTACTGTAAGAGTAAAGACATTTTCTGCTAGAGGTTGTGATTAGGGATGAACGAATCGAGTTCGGATGAAACATCCGAAGTCCATTCGCATAAAACTTCGTTTCAATACTGTGAGGAGCGAAGACTCCGTACAGTATTAGAATGAATTGGCTCTGATGAGCCAAAGTTATTACTTTGTTATAGACTTTGCATAATTTCAAAAATTGATTTATAATGTAAAAAACTATTTACCAAACTCGGGTTTGGTTCCAAGGTGCCACTTGGAACCGAACCCGAGTTGTCAAATGGTTTTTTAAAGTAGAAATTGATTTATGAACTTATTATGCAAAGTCTATAACAAAGTAATAGCTTCGGGTCATGGGAGCCAATACATTCTAATACTGTACGGAGTCTTCGCTCCTCACAGTATTGAAATTAAGTTTTATGCAAATCGATTTCATCCGAAGTCAATTCGCTCATCCCTAGTTGTGATGGTAAATCATCAGAAGACTATAAGCGGGGTCTGGATGCCTTTCTTCAGTGTAAATATAGTTTTTTACTAAAACAGACATGAGAGGACAGGAGAAAGGTCCTCTGTAAAGTGGCTCTGTATAGGTGGTTCTGGAGCAGCCACTGATGTGTAGGTTTTTTTGACTAGCTATTTGCAGAGACTTTATCATTGTCCTTGCTTTCTGGTCCTAAAGTTCCTGAGATTAAGAAAGACACCTGCCACTGATTTCACCTTGTACAGTATCTACCACAAATGTCCCCAATTGTTCCTGACATGAATACTAGCGCTCTTGTTCCCAGAGCATTTTTGGTCTTGGTGATACCTCTCTAGCCCCAAGGCTTATAAACCAGGTGGTTCTCCACAGAGGCTCACCTTCCCACTCATCGTCTCAATGTGAGATCTGTAAAAGAGCCCACACGTTCCCTCTTGTGCCATTTATATTACAGGTATCTTGTTAATATGGCTTGGATCTTGACTCACCACGACTCTCCTTCCCCTATATCCATAACCCTGGGTTCAAGAGGTTAATTCTCTGGAAGAATGTAGTTGGGAAGGAGGCCGGAAAATTCAACAGAGATAGCAGTTGCTAGTGGCACACTTTCAAGTTTAGTAATAGTCTGTTCCAGGGGCGGACTGGGAACATAAAATTGTCCCTGGGAGAAACTACAAGTGGCACCATGTTGTAGGCAGGTCCAAATTGACAGAATGCAAGGCCAATTCAAGTAGGTAAGGCCAGCGATACTATACTGTGGCACAAAAGACTGCCCCAGCGGAGCGAAAAACCATAGTGCATCATAAAATAATGCCCGAGCAGTAAACATCTAGTCAGAAGCTGCCTCCCTGTGATGGCCAGTGCCATGTTCTGTCTTCCTATTGCAGGTTCCTCAGGAACAATACAGCTGACTTCAGAAATCAGGCCAGGTACATAAGTACTTGACCTTTCCAGGGTTAACTAACTCTGGCAGTGTCAGAAAAGAAAAGCTGCAGCTATACCCTTCTTTCTTTTTTATATCTTGAACAATTTTGGATTATAATTCCCTCGCATCACATTGCGTAGCTACTGCATGGCATCACTGGCACTATACCAACGATTGTAGTCCTCGGCAATCAGTCCCATGTCCAATGCTGAGGTATTATTATTATATCTTATCCCCAACTGGTCTTCTTCGTACATAAAAATGATGAGGCTCCGCACTGAAAGATAAATGTATGAATCAATGTGTTTTAATCGGGACTTTGTACCATACCGTCACATGTGCCTGTCCCCAGGCTGCCACTTACAAAGCAAAGAAGGTAGAAACACGGGCCGCTCTTCCGAGCACTTTACTTTTACTGACAGCCAATTTTACAGCGTTTTTTATAGTTCCAGACTCAAAGAGCCAAACAAAATGTGACAAAACATAGATCAACCGAGGTCGAAGTCTGAATAAAGTTAAAGAGAGGCCCACGGAGGCCAAGTGATTCTCTTCTAATCTAACATTCATGATTTTAAACACGTTTCTGCTGAATTATGTGCAACCTTAAAAGTGTTTCCAGCGACTGAACAAATCCAGACTATTTTAAATCTCAGAGGGGTCACGAGAAAAAAGAATTACTGAATGACAATGATGAAGATGATTATTATTCTATGTGTTAGTAAAACGTTACTAAAGTGGTTGTCCAAGTATTT
This sequence comes from Bufotes viridis, assembly GCA_033119425.1. Classification (NCBI taxonomy): domain Eukaryota; kingdom Metazoa; phylum Chordata; class Amphibia; order Anura; family Bufonidae; genus Bufotes; species Bufotes viridis. The sequence goes on along the minus strand of CM065591.1, from coordinate 39,933,186 downwards.
AATACTGATGACCTATACTAAGGTCCTCAATATCTGATAGTTGGAGGTATGATTCCCGCCGATCAGCTTCTTGAAGAGGATGGGGCGCTCCACTGGATAGCGGCTGTGCTTGGTATTGCAGCTCAACCCAATTCACCAGAATAGGACTAAGCTGCACCTATTTATGCATGCTGCCCCATGAGTGCCTTTTTTCCTCTTCTTGCCCTACATTGTCCTATCCTGAAGATAGGGCATACTGGCCCACAGAGGAACAGGTGGGCCTCTAATCCTTCATCCCCTGCAAACTGACAAATATCCATTCTCATAAGGGATCCACCATCTCAATCATCTTTAGGGTCTTGCAGATACCTGCCACTTATTGAGCAACTAATATTTGCACATAGCTTTACAATGGGCCCCCAGAACAAATTTTACTGTTGGGCCCAAAGCCCCCCAGTCTGACACTGATTAAACAATCTCATTAAATCAAGTTATTTTGGAAGCAAGGTATAGATACTATAGAGGCAGACCATGCTTCTGTCAGTGGGGTCTGTGGAGTAAGGGGGTTCATCCCCTTTGTTACAGGGTGAACTCTAGAGGAACTGTGTGAAAGGTGTGTGGATGTGAAATGTGTGAAGAGTCATCCCAAGAAACATGGAAAGTGAATGGGCAGAATCAAACTCAAGGTCCTTCTGTCCTGGGTGGCACCATAAAGGGGGGGTTTGTTTTGATATTTGCTTTGGAACACTCACTTTTTTAATTATGCCACCAATTGGAAGCGTTAGGATTCGTAAAATGTGTCCTTGCTTTTAAACATTATTTTTCGTTGTAAATATGTATATTTGCTAGCTGAACAAGCCACAGGTGGCAGACAACCAATGCACTTAAATCCGCAGTTGTCAACTTTCTTCCATTTTTCCATTAAGGATCATGCTTGCTCCTGGAGTATCCTATATATGACTAGATATACAAAGAACAAACAGATGAAATACAAACACAAATACAATTATATGAACAACATTCAAGAATATATTCTTGGGGATATCAGCTTTGAAGCCTGCAAAACATTAGACATGCAGACAAAGGTGGTTGTCTGGTTTAGAAAACTCATTTTCAGATTCTCCATCAGGGTGTTCTAAGCTAATAAATAGAGTTCCCAGAATCCTCGTCTTAGAACGAAGAGTGACTACTAAGAAAAAGAGCCTACAAGTGGATGTTAAAAGGGTTGTCCGAGATATATATATATATTTAAAAAAAAGCCATGGAACCTATAATATTAATAAATATATATTATACTTATTGTTCGGACTCAATAACTAGGCTGTATGTGTAAGGTCCTTGAGATGGTATGGCCATGGAAGAGCAATGTATGAAGAATTCAGATGAGATTTATTTCCAGGCTGATATTCTTATAATTATGTGCAAAACAGCAGATGAAAATATAATTCCTGCCAAATCTCAAAAGGAGAAATATGAACAGGACATCAGCAAAACATAGAAGCAACTAGTAAACAGGAAGAAGATTACATCAGAACGTGGCTACAGAGAGCCAGTAGGGACACTTACAACAAAGCAAACCCCATACAACACAGTAGTATTTTGTAGGCTCAGGCCAAGGAGAGGCAAATCTGTAGGTCCCGTCCATTGGAAGCCTCCTTGTCACTGGTAGATGGGCCGACACAATTTTAATCAAAAATGTGTGCAAAGAGCTTCTAATTTTCATATAATAAGTTTAGCAGTGATGCTATTTAGACTTATCCATGTTTCCAGTGTTTCATTGTGTCTGCAGCATATAGCGTTTCATTGCTTTTACAGTAGTGGCATTGAAAAAAATCCACGAGATGTGGGACGTGGGGCTCACTGGTAGAGAAGTTGTCTGAGATATACTTGTTAAAATAAAAAATGCAGAAGGGAACCTATCAAAATGATTTAGAAATTGTAATACTTACTGTCCTAAACCCCCTCTATTCCATCCTTTCTCCCTGCTGCCGCAGCCATGACATAATGTTTAGCTGTGCCTGTATACCACACATGACCTCTGCAGCCAATCATTGGTCTCTGGAGTATACAGCAGAAGACTTCTGAAGCCAGCGATTGGCTGCAGTGGTCATAGGCGGTATACTGCACATCAGTCATCACCACAGCAGACAAGATACTAAAGACCAGCAGGGAGGATGAGAGGTTAGTGTAACATGTTGTTATTAATCTGATAGGCTCCCTGGTAGTTTAAAAAAAAGACAACTATCTATCTATCTATCTATCTATCTATCTATCTATCCAGGGGTGCACCTAGCCTTTCTGCTGCCTGAGGTAAGAACTAAACCGGTGCCCCCCCCCCCCTTGCCAATTTCTTAACCTACCACCTTTGCCAAAATGCAAGCGCTCATTGCCCATGGCCCTTCTGCTGCCCCCCTCTTGACCCCTACCCGATGCTGCGCGATCTCCTCATTTAGCCTCATTGGTGGTGCACCCCTATAACTATTTATCTCTATATTGGACAACCCCTTTAAGGGATATAAGAAGCTTTAAAATGCCCTCACCTCCTCTTACATATATTTGTGTCCCTTCACAGTAACTGTTCAGACTTTTGACCCTGTTACTGTGGCAGTATCACCTACTGTATGTAATCCAGCTGTTGGACTGTTATGTGCTAATTTGCTGTGGGAAAAGTCAGCAATGTGATTATTATGTGAAAATCTACCTCATGCATATGTAATGTGCTTTTGAAATGCTATATGTGATATGCCGCTTTGAGAAGTTTGCCTGATACTTAAAGGGTTTGTCTCACTTCAGAAAATGGCAATTATTATGAAGAAAGAAAGTTAATACAAGGCACTTACTAATGTATTGTGATTCTCCATATTGCCTCCTTTTCTTTCTGGATGCATTTTTCCAATGCATTATGCATTACTCATACCCACGGGTTACGGTCACCTTGGAATCTAGTAGCAGAGATAGAAGGTGGCAGGGATGGTAGCAGCTGCGCAAGCATGCCTATGTGTGCTCCCGCGGTGCAGTCCACCAGACAGGCCAGCGCTTTTTCCTATAGTGTGCAAGCATGACCACCACTGATGGAGGCAATATGGACAATTACAATATATTAGTACATGCCTTTTATTAACTTTGTCTACATGAGTATTCAAGGAATGGCCTGATGATCATGTGAGCTATATGCTTTTGTGAAAATGCACTGTAACTGATGTAAGCTGCACTACATATGTTGCGCTGTAAATAGTTGGCATGCATCTTGAAGTAAGGTATTAATTGGATGCAAGGTGCAATATTGAGCAGAGTCAGGGGTCAGAGTATGGTTCACACCCAGCATGGCCCCACATAGTGTAGCATTTCTTTGCTGATACATAAAGGTGATTAGGAATACCTCATGTTTAGGAATTGGCAGCTGCAGGTAGAGAGAGGACCAGCTGCACTTTGTGGTAGTTACGTAGCAAGTAGAGGTAAGGCCTCTTTCACACTAGCGTTTTAGCTTTCCGTCCTAGAGATCCGTCCTCGGGTCTCTAGGACGGAAAGCTACTGATCAGGATTATCCTAATGCATCCTGAATGGAGAGAAATCTGTTCAGGATGCATCAGGATGTCTTCCGTTCAGTATGTGAACGTTTTTTGGACGTTGACAAAAGCGCAGCATGCTGCGGATTTGTCTCCGTCCAAAAATCCGGAAGACATGCCGTAACGCCGGATCCGGAATTAATGCCCATTGAAGTGCATTAATCCGGATCCGGCCTTAAGCTAAACGTCGTTTCGACGCATCGCCGGATCCGACGTTTAGATTTTTGTCAATGGTTACTATGGCAGCCAGGACGCTAAAGTCCTGGTTGCCATAGTAAAGAGTAGGGGGAGCGGGGGAGCGGCATACTTACATTCCGTGTGGCTCCCGGGACGCTCCAGGATGACTTCAGGGCGCCCCAGTGCATAGATCACGTGATCGCATGGATCACGTGATCGCATGGATCACGTGATCCATGTGCGCGGGGCGCTCTGACGTCATTCAGGAGCGCCCCGGGAGCCGCACGGAATGTAAGCATGCCGCTCCCCGCTCCTCACTGCATATGGCAACCAGGACGCTAGTAGCGTCCTGGCTGCCATAGTAACACTGAAAGCATTTTGAAGACTGATCAGTCTTCAAATGCTTTCAGTTCACTTGCGTTGTGCCGGATCCGGCGGGCATTCCGGCGACGGAAGTGCACGCCGGATCTTCACAACGCAAGTGTGAAAGAGGCCTAAGTGATACTCTCAGACTGTCACATTGCCTTAGGGACCTAGATAGTGGTTGATGCAGAGACACCCACAGCAGAGGAGAGCAGGGGTTGAGAAGGGGTACCCTACCATACCCCTTCCTAGCTCTCACACCTGTGATCTGCAGTGTATGGAGGAAAACACCTACCAGCTTGCCACAAAGGGAAATGTCTCTCTAGAGACTGGTCACATAGCCTTACTAACTTCTTTTTAAAAACAACCCAAACCATGTTACTACTTGCTTTAATTTAAACCCAGCCCTGCTGTTGCATTTGATAAAAAGCAAAGCTACCAACCTTATAGTTCAGCATATCACTGAATGGCATATAAGCAAATAACGCTATTCTGTTTTGAAAGTAAAAAAAAAAAAAAGAGAGAATAAATACAGTATTAAAGGGAATATTTGGTGGCTAAACAATGATTTCATTCATAGTGTACATCGAGAAGTTTAAAGAAAGACCCGGAGAGGTGCTTGACACAGGAATTTAAAGAACATTCAAGAAGAGATCCCCTGTGCCGTTCACTTACCCTTCAGGACCTACCCTAGACACAACACAGTGGCCCACATTTACTAACCTAGATTTTTGGCAAAAATTGTGTCATGGGTGTGGCTTTATTGGAAAAAAGGCATGGCCTAAGATTTTCTGGTTTGTGCCAAAATTGTCCCACAAGTCTGGTCAAAAATTCTGTCTCAAAGTAAGCTAACAAATAGTTGGTATAGAGTGAGACAAAATTGTCTGTCCATTCATGCTGTTAATCATCAGCCTCAGCCACTGTAATAAATCTGGTGCAGGTCTAGAAAACCTGTGAAAGTTATGCCATCTACACACTTAGTAAATCTCCCCCAGTGTGTAACTTTAGCCTCGAGAATTCCTTTTAATCAGATTGTTTTATGAAAACCTTCAAATAGCATGATCTAGAACTCCAATTTAGATGGACCAAATGATCATAACTGAGAATGTACTTTAATAAAATATAACACAATATGATATGAATTATGGCAACAAATTTTTTTTTTAGAGAAGTTTGCCCTCCTTTAGGATTTGCATGATTTATTGATAATGTACCCCCATTGCTACTTATATTATTAAATACTCAGATTGAGTCAATTTCCGGTGGAGAACCAAGGCCCCTGTAAAACTATCAAACAGTAGATTTTGCAAGGAGAGGTTGGCTTTAGTTGCCCGATAAATGTCCATTCATGTAATACATTGATGAATAGGGTTCTTCAGAGCAAAAGCCACTACTTGTCAGTGGCTCTCTCTCATGGACAGGGGAACGTAAGCTTGGTATTGCATATGCTCTAAAAGATGGTCAAGCCCTTATATAGCATTTTCGTCAAGGATTCAAAGTTTTTACTTGTCTCATACTTAAGACTTTTTCATACTTTTGTCAACTAAACAATATCCCAGAATTTGTCAATGTTGTTGTTTTTAACTTCAGATGGAAGTAATGAGCTGCTTTCTGGCAACATCTCAACTTTGATCACTGGGAAGCAAATAAACTTCAAACATTGTACTTCTTCTAATTGACATCCATCATCATCGTAAACTGTTTAAGAAACGATATTAAGGGTTACACACACACACACATTCCACCAACATGTGAACCGACTTCATTAGGCCTTCATTAGGCATTCCTTTACAATGGATGATTGGGTGGGAGGAAAGATGATTAAATGGAAGACAACAAAGATCCATGGTCTGACATCCTCCTGAACTTCGACAATCTGTCGAGACAATTTTCATTGTTTTCCTAGCTGTGATTTCAAGTCTCGAGGCTCAATCTGTTCTATGGATCTCAATGGATATTTTAAAGCCTCTTCCATTTTAGTCTTTCAAGCAAGAATTGATTTTCCAGCAAATTAGACAACTGATGGTTCAACAGATTTCACAAGGAAAGTGCAAGCTCACATTTTGTTTTTGAACATTAGTTACTTTAATCTTCAAAGTTCCTCCTTCATCTGTCTCCAGTGTGATAGAACGAGCCTCATAATTTAAGAGATAACAAGGTGGCTGTGAACTAATCAAATTCCCCTTTAGCTTTTATATAAATATATAATAGCATGAAAAAAAAAATTGTACCAGAAGACCAAAAATGTATACTAAATAGTTATATAATTATCAACAGGAAATAAGGGGTTGTCCGATAATAATTATATTTTATGTAATGTCCGTAGCCTGCCAACTAAAAAAGAAGATTCATACTTTCCTGCTCCATGCTGCTCTGGGTTCTCCAGAGAATGAGCAGAGAGACATTGGAGGCAGTGTGAAGGACCGGAACGGCAGGGAGCAGATAAATATGAATATCCTTTTTAACAGGCAGGCTGCAGGCACTTGCTTAAAAATCATTATAACCAGAAAACTCCTTTAAAGGCCAGAATTTTTTTAAACCTTGAGTTCATCATGTTTTTTTTTGTTTTTGTTTGTTTTATTTTCAGAAGAAGATCGGTTTGTTATGTACATTCCAATTCTTAAACATGTTGCAAAATTTCCATTGGTGGATGCTAGCTCAAAAGTTTCACTGATAGTTTAAAATATAGAGATGAGCAAATCTGTTCTAACAATTTAATATTCATATTGAATTTTCAAAAAAAATTCTGATTCTAACAAACCCAAATTTCTCGTGTTTCGTTTTGGGCAAATGAGACAGAGACCGGAGTAGCATTTGAATGGAAAAGAGATGTGCAAGACATGTTTAGTGTTCTTGTCTTAATTTGAATATCTTTCACGGTGGCCCAAAGCTATGAACATTAGATTACCTTCCAAAAAGAAATGAACTCTAAGTCTCTCTGATGCCACTAGAAGTCAGATATGCTAATATGCATATATTTTTTATTTTATTTTTTCCCAGAAATGAAGAGCCATGTTGGCTGCAATACAATACTCCTTATGCATATTAGGTGGTCTCCATAATAACAAAGAGTACCCAAGAACCTGACAAAGGCCACTCAGCTAAACAGGGCAATTTTCTATTGAGAAACTCAGTTTTCTTTTCCATTTGGAAGGAAAATTGTCTTGTACTTTTCATTCAGAAAGGTGTTATGTGGTGGACACTCAGTTTTCTTTTCCTTTTGGAACAAGCACGGCCTTGCCCAGTCTTTTTCCCAGTGGCGTGTTGTGTTTCTCTCTCTAGTTCTAGACTCTAGTTTATAAGAGAAAATATAATTCCTAGGAGACATTACAGTGCTATATACCAATTCTGTTCAACTGTAGCATATTTCATTTGGGTAGAATCTTTTTTTTTTTTTATTCAGTGAATTAGATATCTACATAGGGGTTGTTCAGATTAACGGTGTCCATGTAAGATATAAAAGGCACAAGTCCAAAATAATAGGAGCCACTCTTATAGAGGGAGTCTCTATTCTGGCTCATAGAAAAGTGTTCTGAATGTGTTGTGTTCATGTGTCTTATCAGACAGATGAGCATGAATTCCTTTAATGAATCATGTCCTGCTATAGTTATGAGAAACACAAAGTACATCCTCTTTAAATTTTATGGTTTTAAGTATCAGGACATTAAACAAATCTGGTAATTCATTAAAAAGGTATTAAAACTTGTTAAATACAACCTTAGATGAACTACAACCTACAACACATGACAAATTACATAGTTTTATTAAAACTACCTAAAATGCAGAAGCTATCTTTGAAAAATTGAGTACACCCTTGCTGCTTCCAAGCATGTCAGTTGGAGATTAGGCCTATTCACCGAAGTTCACCAAGGAATTTGATTTGTTCTGAATGAATTTGTCGCAAATCGTTATAAATCTGGTATACCCAGGCCACTCTGACCACTTCATATTCTTCACACCCAATCTAAGTGTGAAGGCTTGGAAGTTAACCCTTTACCGACCGCTGAAAGTACATTTACGTCAGCGGCCAGGCATTTCAGAATTGCACCCACTGGAACAAGTTTGTGCTTTTTTAAAGAGCAGACACCCGGCACTTTTAACCCTTCAGATGCCATGGTCATCTGGGTGTGCTCCGGCTTACCCCGGCGGGGAACAGGGGAGCTGTGTGATGGTACCAGAGATGGTACACAGCATTTGGGGTGGAAAAATCTTCCTCAAAGCAATACAATTGAGGGTTTCACAACAGTGATGACCATAATCCCATATGTATCCCTCCATAAAATCTGGTATCCCTCCCTTCTATGAACCTAATTCAAAATTGCAGCAACACTGTCCCTAGCGCATGATCCCTTGCCACAGATGATGCTTTTATAGGGCTGTGACATTACAGGGGATTGATACCTAGAAATTGGCTGGCTGCATGGCATAATGGTTGATCTTGTGTTCCCTCCCAGACTTCTTATTTTTATGTGCTGTCGCCATTTTAAGAAAACCTCATTCATTACCATGAAACATGAGGACTTTTAGCTTTGTTGCAAATTAAAGTTTTCCTAAACTTCAGACTGAATTCGGCTTCGAATGCTTTGCTTCGCTCAACACTAACGTTGGAGAAGCGGTGATGATTTGGGCAGCCACAGAACCTAGGCAAATTGCATTAATTAAGTCGACCATGAACTCCTCCGCATACAAAAGTATTCCATAGTCAAATTTTAGGCCATCTATTCAACAGCTAAAGAATGACCGAAACTTGGTCAAACAACAGGACAATGATACCAAGCAGACCAGCAAATTCAGAACAGAATGGCTTAAAAAGTAAATAATCAAGTTGTTACAATAGCCCAGCCAAAGGAAAGACCTCAACCCAATTGAAATGCCGTGTCAGGACCTTAATAGAGTTGTGCATAAATGAAGGGTCACAAACCTCAATGAACTGAAGCAAGGTTGTAAAGAAGAATGGGCCAAACTTCCTCCAGAACGATGTGTGAGACTGATAAAGTCATACGGAAAATTATTAATTCAAATTATTGCTGCTAAAGCAGCTTCTACAATGAAACCGTGGAATCTGTTATGTGTTGTAAATCTGAGGTTATAGTTACCTGATTTTAAGACCTTCAAAGGGCCAAAGAGTACGCTTTGTTTTTCTCATGGCTGTACTGTATGTTTTCCAAAGTAAAGTTAAAAAGGAATCCTTGGGTCGCGAGTTTGTCAGATGATGAAAAAGATTTTTTCACTTGAATGTCATTGAAAAAGTTGCTTCATTTTTTTCATTTGTACTCCTTCTGGCAATGAAAGAGGTAAGGAATAGGTATAAGCTAAAAGGATATGCTGTCAGATATTTTAATTAAGATTAATATTGCGAATTATATGAAGACATCAGAAGGGGAGGGGCGGAGGTTAATGCATCAAGGTCTATGCATTTCTACATATTTTCCACCCGTTACCACATGTAGGTAACAATGTCTGAGAGCAAACCTTGGAGAAGTGAAATTTCAATAATTTTCACTACCAACATTTTAGCTTTCATAACCTTGCTTTGCATTTGGTTCCCTTTAATTGTTTGCCGTCTGCTTCAGACATGATTCATTTAATAAAATGTTCAGTCAATTACAAAGTAAACTGGAGGATACAGTTCACGGCTGATGTTTTATGCTTAGAAGCCAATCCAAAATAAAAGAGAACAAATTTGTGGAATAGTCATATGGTTTATAATTTTACTGCAGAAACTACATTATTGAAAAATGGCAGGTTCAACATTCTGAAACCTTGAGTTGGATCAAATATCTAAAAATCTATTCATATATTTAATTAAATAAACTATGAATATTAGTTCACAAAGCTAATTTGGCAAAAAAAAAATTTTTGTGGTTTTGCCAAATTGTGTGTGATATTTTAGAATTATGAATGCCAATAAACTCTAAAAATTAGATGTAATCAGAGTAGAAAATGAATATGATTTAATTGTAGAGCTTACAATTAACCAAAAGTCCAATCAATGTTGATATTAAAAGGGTTGTTTTACTAAGACAATTATTTTTCAGACCTATTAATGTAAATGGACATTGTAGATGGGGGTCTCATTTTTGGACCCTACTTCTGTTTGTGCCAGAGAGGAGAGCTGCAGAAGAGGACTTGACAACTGTATGCATGTGATTAGCCACTATGTAATATGACATTTCCCCCGTAACAGGCATTCCAGATAAGATGTATGACAGGCTGCATCCGTGGTTAAGTGTTCAATTCATTGCTGAACTAGCTTCATTTCAAAAAGTGATTGAAGTGTAACTGTCATATTTTTCTTATTTGTTAGTTTATTAGAGCTAGGCATGTATACCAGAGTTAGACTGTCAATGATTGTCAAAGATCTGTAACTACCTAATAATAACAGCTTCCACTGGTCCCTTAAAAGACTGTTGCTATGGCTTGTCTGTCTTCCCTTTAGTGTAAACAGAAGACGGAGGGGCGGTCCTCCACACTGTATGCCATTAGGCTTTAGAATGAGGAGGCGTGTCTCTCAGTAATCCAATCTGATTGGCTGGCAGGAAGCTGCTGTCTACAGTGTGTGTATGGGAAGTGAGGGGAGGCATCTTTGGCCTCAGAGGAGCCATCTTGAGAAGATCCTTATATTATAGAGGTTAAAACAGCCATAACTATGGGAAATACTCAAGGAAAACAGTGATAACTGAAGAAACTAAAGATTGCCTTATGCATAATGCTGCAGCAGCAGGAACATGCAAAAGTAGATTTTTTGATGAAAACATGACAATTACACTTTAAGAAGAGGAACAAAAACTGAAAACTAGGACCATTGATGAATGCTAAAGATTATAAGTAGTGTTGATATAATCGAAGTGAAATGAATGGACTTAGATTTCGAATTTCAGGAAAAATTTGATTCGCCACAAAGCCGAATTTCGCGCGATTTGTGGTAATGAATAATTTTTTCCTAAAACGGCATTAAAAAAAACATCCATTTGCTCTCGAAGAGGTTGTCGCAGCCATCTTGATGATGTGTGTGATGTCATCACATGACCTCGCAAGATTTCTTGCCGTTCCTTCAATCAAGATGGCCTTGACAGCTTCTCCATGAGCAAATAGATGAGATGAGTATGTTTTTTTTTTCTCTGATTAACCCCTGAAAGGCCTCAATGTTAATGTGAGATGCCACAATTAGCGATGCATCTGAGGAGTTCGATGGCAGGGGGCGACATGATCGTCATTCCCAATTTATTATGCCCACTAAATACAGATGTAGCAGGGGTAACACTCAAACCCTTAACTCAAATTTCATTATCTCATCGCGTTATCTTGAAACAAAAGCCATTGAAAAGCAATTGCTTAACACATTTAGTTAAATTTAGTTTAGTTAACAAATCTCATAAAGCATGAGTGTTCGTTGAATTTTTCCTAAACTTCGGACTGAATTCCACTTTGCATGATTCTCTCAGTACAAATCATTACAATCACAAATATCTGCAGAAGTACACCAGCACAAAAAAATCATGGACACATCTTTTTTTTTCACAGACACTGAAAAAAGTCCCCTATTTGTATGGACTGTCCAGGAATTTCTGGACGTTTGGAAAACCTGTCAAGAAGGACAGCAAAGACTCCACTTCTCTCCAAGAAAAACATCAAGGACAGACTGACGTTCTGCAGGAAGTACAGGGATTGAACTGCAGAGGACTGGACAGAAGTTATTTTCTCTGATATAGCCCCCATTCAGACTGTTTGAAACATTTTAAAAAATGATTGTCTGAAGAGGAAAAGATGAGCGCTACCATGGGTCCTATGTTATGCCATCAGCAAAGCGTTCTGAGATCTTTCATGTATAGGCTTACTTCTCATCCAAAGCAGTGAGCTCAACACACTCAGCACATGGTATCAACACATCCTCCAAAAGCAACTTCTCCCAACGATCCAGAAGCAATTTTGTGATTAACAATGCTTTTTCCAGCATGATGCAGACCATGTCACAAAAACCATGTCACAAAGGTGATAACTAAGTGAATCGTTTAACAAAACATTGAAATTTTGGATGAATGGCTAGAAATCTCCCCAGATCTCAATCTCTGACCTGTGTTCCATCTTCAAAAAGTGGGTGAACAAATAAAAATACAGAAATTGTGATAAACCTCATGTACTTAGCGGGTTGCCATCAGACAGGATTTAGCCCAGAAGCTAAAATCCAGTAGTGTTGGGCGTGAATATTTGAATCGCGAATATCAGCACTTTGAGAATTTGCGAATATTTAGAATATATATATATTCGTAATTTCGAATATTCAAGATTTTTTTTTAAATCAGTAACCTCCCTTCTTGCTTATGGGCCAATGGGAAGGCTGCAATGTCTTTGTCTGAGCTTAGCAACATCCCTAGCAACCAATAGGAAAGCTGCCTACCCCCTTACTATATAAGAACCTCCCCAGCAGCCATTTTCTGCAGTTTTTTGCAGTTCTGAGAGAGACAGCAGTGTCATTGCTGTGCTCTGTGCTTTCCTGTGTCATTACGTTAGTTAGTTAGTTAGTTAGTTAGTTAGTTAGTTAGTTAGTTAGTTTATATATATAATATAGATAGTTAACAGGAGATAGTCAGTGTAGGTTAGATAGTGATATAGTGTAGCTGTAGGTTCTGCTGTCCATACATACATGCTACAGACATAGTGCTGTGATGTCACAAGTTCTCAACAATATTTAGTGCACCAATCACTAATATGTAGTCAGACCTGTTAAAATGTGAAGTTGCACGTATTGCGCCAAAATATTCGCATCATTAGTGCCGATTTCGCAATCACGAATATATCGGAGCACTCTATCTGCATATAAGGCTATTGTAATGTTCTGCCGTGCCAACCATTTTCTCAAGTCTCAGGAAACTTCTAGCAGCTTGAAAAATATAGCTATATTGACCCACGCCTGTATTTCGCACGCATTAAGCGAATATTACATTGCCAATTTTTCGCAATCAGGACAATAATCTCGAATTCGCAAATATTCCACCAAATATTCCACCAAATATTCCACCAAAATATTCCACCAACTATTCACGAAATATCGTGAATTCGAATATTGCCCCTGCCGCTCATCACTAATATCCAGCATGCCAGGGCAAATTGCAGACATCTTGAAAAAGAAGTGTCAACACTAGAAATATTAAGACTATGCATAAATTTGATGTACTTGTCAATAAAAGTTAAAAAAAAACTTGTATTTTAGTATACCATAGAAGCTTATGAAAAAACATTCAATCACGATTCATATAATCATGGCATCAGTATTCATCAACTATCAGAGGAACTCTACGGAACCATCCACTGTGGACTATTTCAATTATTCCCATCAAGCTAATAATGATAGCTAGTAATGTCTCTGTGCTGTTGTCCTGGTTATTAATTTGAATGTTTTTGCACTTGTGATGGTCTCTCATCTGCTGTCCTTCACCATGTTGGGAATCTGTGCATTGACATAATAATCCTACAATTTAACCGACTAGGAGGACCTAATGAGGCTGCAGCAACACAGGAAGATAAGTTTAATAGCGGGTGTAAAATGCACATTGACAAAAAATACGAAGCAACAAAGTGTTAGTGTAATGAACGCCTCTTCATTAAGAACTGCCTTGATATGACACAAATCCAATTTGTGAGATGCGAGCAATTAAAGACGGTCTGTATTCCTTTCTTGATGCTCAGTAGTTTCTAATGCCAGGATGTTAATGAGGACACGCAGTTTCGGCGTCTGCTACTGTCTACTATTCATAAACGCACATCCTATAGAAATATCATTCTTTTCTTTATTGCCTTTTTGAGTCCCTCTGAATCATTTTCTAGATTATTTTATGATTTTTTTTTATTTCAGTTCTGCAAAGCCAATTACATTCCTTTCAGTAGGCAAATCCATAGGTATATGTATATTCTCCAATCTCTCTCCACATACATGCCTCTTTTATGGTAGAAGCCATTATCATACCCACAGTTCATATACTTTGAAAATGATTTTTATTATCTACAGTCTGTATTTGAGTGTCAATACTTTTGGGACTAAGAAAGGACGAGCTTCAAAAAAAAAAATGATAGTCAAGAAATTAGGTTTTGGATGAAAGTGTAACACAATCATAAAATATACCATTAGTGATCAAGATTGGGAATAAAAATTAGTCACCACTTAAAAGGGGAAACTAACGTGCTTTATTTCCAGAATGAGTTGCCACGGTGTAAATGTCCCTTTTTAATGTGCCGTGAAGAAGAATTTGCCCCTTTCTGATTTCTTTGACTTTTGACTATTTTGTCACTCTTAACTATTTAAGTTTTCAAAAAAAAAAAAGTGAATATAGGACACACACAACCTGAGAAGGCACAAAGTTTTTAGATGATCATTTTATTGATGGAAGGCAAAAAGCTATTCCATGCCAGTTAGCCCTGTGTGAAAAAGTAGTTTCCCCACTCCAAGCTGAATTGGGGTGTCCCAAAAAGACAAGGGGGGAGATTTACTAATACTGTCCAAAAGTACTGTAAGACTTTGACAGGAAGTCTTAATCCTTTAACCACTTCAGCCCCCCTAGCTTAAACACCCTTAATGACCAGGCCACTTTTTACAATTCAGCACTACACTACTTTCACCGTTTATTGCTCCGTCATGCAACTTACCACCCAAATGAATTTTACCTCCTTTTCTTCTCACTAATAGAGCTTTCATTTGGTGGTATTTCATTGTTGCTGACATTTTAACTTTTTTTGCTATTAATAAAAATGTAACAACATTTTTGCAAAAAAAATTACATTTTTCACTTTCTGTTGTAAAATTTTTCAAAAAAACTACATTTCTATATAAATTTTTCTCTAAATTTATTGTTCTACATGTCTCTGATAAAAAAAAGTCCAATAAGTGTATATTTATTGGTTTGGGTAAAAGTTATAGCGTTTACAAACTATGGTGCAAAAAAGTGAATTTCGGCATTTTGAAGCAGCTCTGACTTTCTGAGCGCCTGTCATGTTTCTTCAGGTGCTAGAATGCCAGGATAGTATAAATACCCCCCAAATTACACCATTTTAGAAAGAAGACACCCCAAAGTATTCGCGGAGGGGCATGGTGAGTTCATATATAATTACATTTTTTTTTCAAATGTTAGCGGAAAATGACACTTTCTGTGGAAAATAAATAAATAAAGTTTCAATTTCTGCTAACTTCTGGCAAAAAAAAAAAATCTCAGACGGACTCACTATGCCCCTCAGTGAATACCTTGGGGTGTCTACTTTCCAAAATGGGGTCATTTGTGGGGTGTGTTTACTGTTCTGGCATTTTGGGCGGGGCTAAATTGTGAGCAGCCATGTAAAACCTAAAGGTTCCTTTTTGGAATTTGGGCCCCTTTGTGCACCCAGGCTGCAAAAAAGTGTCACTCATGTGGTATCGCCGTACTCAGGAGAAGTAGGGCAATGTGTTTTGGGGTGTATTTTTACATATACCCATGCTGGGTGAGAGAAATATCTCTGTAAATTGACAACATTGAATAAAAAAATTTAAAAAGTTGTCGTTTACAGCGATATTTCTCACACAAAGTATGTGTATATATAAAAATACACCCCAAAACTCATTGCCCTACTTCTCCTAAATACGGCGACACCACATGTGTGACACTTTTTTGCAGCCAAGATGCGCAAAGGGGCCCAAATTCCCATGAGTACCTTTAGGATTTCACAGGGCATTTTTACGCATTTGGATTCTCACGCTTTAGGACCCCTAAAATGCCAGGGCAGTATAAATACCCCACATGTGGCCCTATTTTGGAAAGAAGACACCCCAAGGTATTCCGTGAGGGGCATGGCGAGTTCACAGAAATAAAAAATTTTGGCACAAGTTAGCGGAAATTGATATATATATTTTTTTTTTTTACAGTCTCATATTCCACTAACTTGTGACAAAAAATGAAATTTTACATGAACTCACCATACCTCTCACGGAATACCTTGGGGTGTCTTCTTTCTAAAATGGGGTCACATGTGAAGTTTTTGTACTGCCCTGGCATTTGAGGGTCTCCGCAATCATTACACGTATGGCCAGCATTAGGAGTTTCTGCTATTCTCCTTTTATTGAGCATACGGGTAATGAGATTTTTTTTTTTCCGTTCAGCCCCTGGGCTGAAAAAAAAATGAACGGCACAGATTTCTTCATTCGCATCAATCAATGTGGATGAAAAAATCTCTGCCAAAATCAGTGACTGCGGTGCGGTGGGCTGGGCGCTAGCTACCTAACAAGTAGCTAACTAACTGGTGGTGATAAGGGACCCTTAGGCCCCATTCACACGTCCGCAATTCTGTTTGTGGAACGGAATTGCGGACCCATTCATTTCTATGGGGACAGACTTTGTCCTGCTCGGATCCGGAAATTACGGATCCGCGCTTCCAGGTCTGCACTTCCGTTCCGCAAAAATATAGAACATGTCCTATTCTTGTCCGCAATTGCGGACAAGAAAAAGCATTTTCTATATAGTTCTGGCAATGTGCGGATCTGCAAAATGCGGAAAGCACATTGCCGGTGTCCGTGTTTTGAGGATCTGCGGATCCGCGGATCCATGAATCAGATCCGCGGATCCGTGAATCCACGGATCCGCAAAACACATATGGACGTCTGAATGGAGCCTTACAAGGGGTGTGATCAATGACAGGGGGCTGATCAGGGGGTCTAGATGGGGTGATCAAGGGGTTAACAAGGGGTTAATAAGTGAGGGGGGGAGGGGGGGGTTAGTGTAGTGTTTGGTGCAACTTTACATAGCTACCTGGTCCTCTGGTGGTCGATCCCAGCAAATGGGACCACCAGAGGACCAGGTAGCAGGTATATCAGACGCTGTTAACAAAACAGCGTCTGATATACCAGTTTGATGCTATTTATTTAGCATCTACAGCCTGCCAGCGATTGATCATCGCTGGCAGGCTGCAGTAGAACTCCTGAGACGCGCAGCACTGTGAACGCGCGCGCGGCACTGTGAACGCGCGCGCGACGCGTCAGATCAGAACTACAGGACCGCCCGCTGGACGCATCCGTGCGTTAGGCGGTCCTGTAGTGGTTAATGACCAGACCTGAAATGGTCTTAATGATCAGACCCATTTCTGTGATTTAGCACACGTAGTGGTTTAACGGCTATAACTTTTTTAGTTGTTGGACTACCAAAATAATTAGTGTGGTTTTTTTTGTTTGTTTCTTTCGTGATGCATAGGACTTTTTATTAATATGTTTAAGGGATTTTTTTTTTTTTATTATAAAAAAGGTAAAATGTCAATGTAATTTTTTTCTCAAACTATAGCTTCTAATACGGATCTGCAGCTCTGGTATGCCAGAGACATCCATTAAGCACTTGACTGCTGTGAACAATAGAGGAATCGGCTATGCCGCATTGAGAGCTATGTACTGAGAAAAAGGCGTAGGCAGGATGCTGCATCTCCTTAAAGAGACCAGTCCTGTATGGAGACTTACTCTTTAAAGGGATTTAGCACCCTGCCTAAGCTGTTGTCAAGACCAGCCAGAATCCTACTCCATACTGTTGAGGGACAAGCACCCCTAAACAGCTTTCTGTATATATATATCTGGCTTGACTATATTCTTTTTTACATCCCAAGGTTTTGTTGGAAAGTCGGATCTTGACTCATAGAGAGCCAATTCCAATGGGTGGCACTGGCAAGATGGTTCTCTTTCTTGGGCGATATCTCCTTGGATACAGAGGAAACAAAAAGGCAGAAGCAGTAATTAACTGCTTCTGTCTTCTCCACAAGATGTTTGACTATCACAGCTAGAGTGCAGGAACAGGAGCTATAATCCTCCTCCGGATAAAAGCCCTACACCAAGCACCGTGTATGTATGGTGCTTGGTCGTAATAGCGTTAAAACTGTGTCAGATTAATCATAGACATAGTGTCTGATGCTGGATGACAAATCTCATCTTTAGACTGTCTAGTTTGAGTTTATACAACCTATAAATTGGCTTAGTTTTACTCTCAAAACGCCACAAACTTTTTGCCCATTCTTGTGCACGGTTGCACATTTTAGTCACGCTCCCTTTTCTGCTAATAGTCACCCCCTTGTCGGAAGAAGCATTCATTTAGAAAAGTGTGTAAACACTTCATAAATGCAATCCAAAGCATGTACACAAAAAAAAATTTGCACAAATTTTGTTAAAAACTGGCACATTTTCAATAGTAAGAGTATAATTGTAATAGTATACATTGATCTATTGCTGCCAAGCAATATTCTTTTAAGAGGGTCCATACTCTACTGGGTGCAGCAATGCCTGGCCACTGCTTCTACTGCATCAGCCACAGGAGATCAACAGCACCCCTGGTGCCAGGCTAAGCCCCATTGGCTCTAGGCCACACCAACCCACAGACACATGCATTGAAACAACACTGGAGAATGTCGCGCTCGTCCACAGGAAACCAGGAGCCCGGACCTCGCCCTGAACCTTGGCGCACAACAAGTCCCAGAATAAAGAGAAAAACGGTCCAGCTTCACTGGAAAGCTTGAGGCTTTATTGAATCCCGTGCAGATAAAAACCAATGTACAGCAATGCAAGAAATCGATCGGTTTCGGATCACTATAGGTGTGGATCCTTAGTCATGATGTGCATCAGTGAGAGGTTTAGTCGAGGCTAAATAGCAAACCACTAGAAACAGGTAATCGCAATCAGGTACAGGACACACCTCCTGATGACATCCTCCACAGATAAAGTACATAGCAGATACAACATGCCAAAAGACATAGAAAAATAAGATAAAATCAGCAAATTAGTGATAGAAAAAAGTTAAAATGCTAATAATGTAGAATGGTATCATGACGCCGGTTCAATCCTGATGGTATCTGTGAACCTAATTTGAAAATCCAAAAGCACTCACGATTGAGCAACTTTTTCTTGTGATCACCGCCTCTGTTTGGTCTGTTAACCCTTTCTACTCCTTGTACTGACATGCTGTCTGTATTACCATCGTGAACCGCAGCAAAATGCAGACTTGCGGCAGAAACATTTTTTATTCTAGCATGGGGTACATCAGAAATGTGACGACATATTCGAACTTTTAAACAGTTTGATGTGCACCCCACGTTTTGTAAATTACACAAAGAGCATGTTATGCAATATACCACATATGTGGTGTTGCAATTGATGTATTGCTGAACAGTATGAGTGGTATGATTGCCTGTGGACAAAATATGTGAGCCCATCCTCATATATGAGCAACATGTGCATTTTTTATGCCCGCATTTAAAATGACCTATGTGTCTCAGCCAGATGGGCTGGGACACAGGTTTATCCAAGTATAGAGAGGGGCTCACCATATTTGCCAGAGTGACAGCACGTCGGGCAACACATTTGACACCGCTTTTTGCAACATCACCCCAAATTTGATCATTTTTGAGAAGATGAAAATGTTTTTTAACAATGTTACATATTTGTGAAAATTCACAGCTATAACTCGTGGAAAAAGTGAGTTGCTTCTCTTTATGACCAAACTTGGGAAAATTAAATTATCCCGAGACATAGTGGAAACCATATTCTTTGATCGATTTAAAAGTCTACTGGGATAATTCCTGGCCAGGAGACGAGTAGTAACAGTCTTCATTTCTTCAATACAGGTTTCACTGGAGGAACAATTGCGCAGGGCACGGATATATTCACCCCTAGGGATGTTATTGACAGTGTGTACAGGATGACAGGATCCCGCATGCACGATGGTATTTCCTGCGGTTTCTTTTCTATAAGTGTGACTCTGCACACGGCCATCCCCCACCAAACACAAATCCAAAAATGATATTGAGGTCTTATGAAAATTTAAAGAAAAACGTAAATTACAGTTGTTAGCGTTGAGGAAAGATCCGAATGATGGTACGGCTGCCACATCACCCGACCAAACGAAGAGCAGGTCATCGATGTAGCGACCGTACCACCGGACGGATCCACTCCATGGGTTGGAATCAGAGAATAAAAAATGATGTTCCCGCCATGTAAATGTTTGCAAGCGATGGTGAGAAACGAGCCCCCATAGAGACTCCTCTGCATTGAAGAAAAAACCTCCCATTAAACATAAAATAATTGTGCTTCATAAGAAATGATACCACTTTGCAGAGGAAGTCTCTAAAGGGTAATGAGAAATTAGTATAAAGACCCAAAAACCAACCCAAAGAAATGATGGCGAGATCCTGGGGGATGGCCGTGTACAGAGAAGCAACATCAGCTGAAATCCAAGAAAAATCAGGAGACCACTGAAAAGAATGAAAGGCCTGTAAAACTGAGGCAGTGTCCTTCAGAAAACCAGGAATACACTGCACCAGTGGCTGCAGCATACTGTCCACCCAAGATGACAGGTTCTCTGAGAATGACCCGATACCCGAAACTATGGGGCGCATGGGAGGGGGGAATCCTTCTTTGTGTATCTTGAGGAGGGAATGGAAAATGGGGACCACTGGATGAGAAACAAAAATATAATCAAATTGTTTTTGGTCCAAATATCCACTGTCCAGTCCCTCCTCCAAGATACTTCTCAAAAGGGTTTGAAAAGGAGCGGTGGGATCCTGTTTCAACCTGGTATAAGTAGCGGAATCGGAGAGCAGAATCGGAGAATCGAAAGCTCATTTTGTGTAGCATACACAGGTCTGTCCAAGATGACCACCGCTCCCCCCTTATCAGCCTTTCTCACAATTATATCAGACATTCTCGTCAATTCTTTTAGCGCTCTGCGTTCACTGGCCGTGAGGTTATTCCTACTATCATTCATATCCCTGCTCTGAATCACCCTATCTAATTCAACCAGATCATGTTCTACATTGTCCTGGAATTGATAGAGAAATTATTTGCAAAGTCACTGTGCACCTGCCGCTCTGAATCAATCCCAGAGAAAAAACGCATAGTCTGCATAGAGGCAATATGTGATAATTTCTGGAAGGAAAGGGAAGAAATCTGAGCAACAGGGGTATTTGACTGAGTTATATCAACCTCTACAGAATCTGTATCAACACTATCTATATCAGAAAAATGTTTCTTAATAGTGAGATTACATGCAAAACGGTTGACATCAAGTAAAGTGCGATATACGTTGAAATGCACTGTGGGAGAAAAGGATAAACCTTTGGCAAGTACATTGATTTGCAATTGTGAGAAGACCTTAGCTGATAAATTAATGACTTGGATATTGTCTAAGTCTTTCTGTGACTTACAGGCACACGCACCTACGGACCGCACCATGTGAACAGATCATAAAGCTCACCATGTGGTCTCGCACTGTAGACTGAGAACAACTAACCTTAATGCTATCTCCTGCTTATTACAACACCTGGACCAAGTATTTGATGTGCCGATTCCAAGGCAAAAGATTTAACCATATACGACAATGGTCTTATATCATTTGTAAGTGAACATACAATTTTTGTTTGTAAAGTGAATTCATGATACAGCTGTCTGACATTGACCATGTAGCCATAGCCAAATGCCTCCAAGAACTGAAGATGCTTCCAGGTGACTGACTATAGGTTGTGCAGAGGTCCTGGTCTTGGGGGTCTAACAGCAGGTTGGTGCAGCATCAAGACAGATATTTACTAAGACACCTGACATAAATACACATACATCATATATATACACTATACACACATATATCAATATAAGCCTGAAAAGTAAGAGAAGTCCACGGCACTCGCCATTAACAGCAGAAATCCTTATTTTAATACTTTATCGCCGGTAATACAGGGGAGGCAAACACATGTAATATGGCCTTGAAAAAGCAGCAGAGGACACAAAATACCTCCCATGTATTAAGTGCAATGAAACACAGAAATAACATTTTCCGCTACTGTTAATGGTGAGCATAGTGAATTTCTTTCATTGCCATCACTGACTGATGACACGGAGCACCATTACTTACTGGCTGTGTGGAATTACTGGTCTCAGCAGAGGAATTTGTGCATGATTACCGGCACTTCTGAAATGTTAACATTTCTTTTATATGACCCTGATGCATATAAATACACATACACCATATATATTGTACATACACAAATAAGTACTCCGTACATATGCAACACACATAAATACACCATATATGCACTTCACACACATACACACACCATACTACACATATATACATACACCATACATATAATACACACAAATACCCACACCATATATGCACTACACAAACATACATACTGTGGTAAAGTGCAAGGTACCGTTGTCGACGGGAGGTATGTGTCACCGAGGTTCCTGGCCTCGGTGAGGTAAGAGCCGGGTTTTTTGTGTCAGCAGCAGCTAGTGCTGCTTGACATTGTTAGTTAGTTTGGCTGCAAAGCCAATCCGGGCCGGCTCTTACTGGGAGTAGGCAAAGAGTTGGGTGGGTGCCTACTCCCCACGGTCCAGGCCGGACTTTATCCGGGCCTTTAAAAGGCAGCCTCCTCAGCAGCTGAGGGGGTGATTATCCTGGAGCTGGTGTTAGGCTGTGGAATCATCTGAGTTTGGGAGTTCTGATCCATTCTGTGCTGTGTGGAGTTCACGCTGGAAGCAAGAGCCCAAGCAAGGAGGAGTGCAGACGGCCTGGAAGCATCAGGTCGATCGCCTTGCGGCTGGACTGACAGCCAGGTGCGAACCTGCTCCTAAAACCTCCCAGGTGACTGGAGCCTGTTTTGGACTGTCTTGTTTTTCCTCATGATTTCTTATGTGTGTGAACTAACACCAAGAGACGGTTTATTGTTTATTTTGTGCAAAGTGTGAATAAAACAATGGTTATTGCACTTTCTGGACTCCTTGTTTGCCTCTGTACTGCACCCGCACCGCTATCTACCAGAGCGACTCCCCACAATACATACACCATACATATACTACGCACAGATACATACACCATAAATGCACTGCACATACATAGATACATACATACACACATACATACTGTGACAATAGCATTTCTCTTACGCCATTGTTCCGTGAACACCAGCATCAGCTGCTGGGTTTGCATTGGGGCCATTGTGTTCAAAGGCGGTTCATGTTACCACTGCTCCGTGTATCCTGGCGCCAGTTACTTTTGAAGTATTTTTGTACTGGCACACATTGCAAGGGTGAATTACTTTACTGGCAAACATTATAAGGGTTCTTTATTGCACTGGCACATATTGTAAGTGGGTATTTTTTGTACAGTCATACATTATAGGGGGGGGATTATTACTACTGGGGGCACTATGGGAGCATTATTACTTCTGGGGCCAAAACAAAGGACATTATTACTATCGGTTGCACTTTTACCACGTAGTGCACTCTGGCAGAGAATTATTACCATTGGTGGGACTTTTGGGAGGACTGTTACATTGGGAGATACCCTGGCACAGTATCAGTTCAACACAAGTATTTTAGGGGACATTATGTTTACTGCTCTATAAGTTTCAGGGACACTATTTGCAGTGTACAGTTATTGTTTAGGGAACTGTGAGCCAATAATTATTGAAGGGGGCACTATCTGTATGGTAATAGTATTTTCAGGGGGATTATCTGTTTCTGCTATATAGTATTGGGAAGCACAGTGAGCACAGTATTGGGGACGGCAGGATGGGGTGTTCAGAAGGTGGGAGGATGATGGAAAAGTAGGAAACTAAGATGTTTGTTTCTCAAACTCTGCAGAGACAAGAGATGGTTCAAAGAAAAAATCATGGCGGTCTGGTCTGAATGGAGAAGATAAAGAACGAGAACGTCTACATCAGATGAGAAATCACTGGAGGTAAGAGGTATGTGGCGCTTTATTATCCTATATGTTTTGTAGCTCTGTATGTAACGTTTTCCAAGTATGTCTTTAACAGTAGTGCTGGAGGGAAGGGATTAGGAAATTGGCATTGCGGGGAGGGGGGTTGGGTGAGGGCACCATTTCAGTTTTCGCCTCAGGTAGCAGAAAGGCTAGGTGCACCCTGCAGAGTCTCACTCTTTCCAGTCAGTGCTGCCATTTTCAGTCTGTGCAGGCACATCCCCAACTGGTTACCTCCCCTCTGTACCCTTACTGCAGACTGCTGACAATTCATTCATAACTTCTAGTAGAAATAATAAAGGAACGGCACAACATGGAGCCATAAGAATAGAGGCTCCTGAATTGTTATTACACGGGGAATGCATGGAGCTATTAATACAGGTATGTCAGGAGAGGGGACAGCTCCTCTTTAAACTACCCATCCAAAAATTCTGTTGCAGTAGACTGCATTAAGCCCCTTCCTAATCCAAATGTTATTCAGCTCTTATTACAATACTAGCTATCTCAAGAAAGAAAAACTTTCCAGATTTGTCTGGGTTGGGAATCACAAGAAAATCTTCACCTAATGCTCTGTTGAATTCCATTAAGGTTTAGAAGGAACTGAATACTTTAGTAAACATAAGACCCTTATTTGAGGTGACATCCATTAGAACTATGCCGCTTCCTTTACACCGACGTCAGTGGCTCTTTAGAAAGCAGCAGTCTAGTCTAGATATTTCATTTCTTTCTGTAGTTTAAATTGCTCCGGCACAAACGCTTGCAGAGATATTTTAACCTACCATTTATAAAAATCACAGCTCCAACAGCTTTTAAAACAGTACATTTTATCTCCTACCACACCAAAATGTTCTGATGACAGCAAGAACTAATCGTTCTGTCTCCTACTTGTTGTAAGGCAGCCACACGTGGCCACTGAGGAAAGCAGTTACACCGTCTGAAATGTGGAAATGACATTGAAACTGAGGTCGGAAAAAAAAGACTCATGTCCAGCATATAAAAGCTTTCCCAACTTTTTGAAATGCCTGGTCAAAGGTGTAACACGAAGCTCCTGGTCCACAATGCAAAAGCTGAAACAGGCCTCCTACCATTTATAATATTGGTGTCTTCTTATGCAGGTGTGAAGCCTTTGGACCTCTTCAGGTACCTGGGCCTATTTTAGGGGGATTCTTCCTGACTCTACAAAGACAGATGACTCATTTGCTTGAATCACTTTTACATCATTTCATCATTTTTTGTTTTGTTTGTTTTTTTATTATTTTTAGACAATAGAAAAAATGACATCCTTTTACAATATATTTCAGATGTACCCATTTCATCATTTTCTCATTTTTAGCAGGATGCAATAATATCAATAAAATTGGCACTTAGTTTTTTGTTTTATTCCAAACCCCCCCCCCCCCAACCCCTTCGCTGTGTGTCGATTCGATTTTAGGGGGATTCTTCCTGACTCCACAAATACAGATGACTCATTTGCTTGAATCACTTTTACATCATTTCATCATTTTTAACTTTCAATACCATTGAGCATGAAGCACATGTTTTGAAATGGCTTTTGCCATTGTCAATATGTTTTCTCGCGTTTTTCACTGCGTTTTCCCTCACACTTTCATAGGTCTTGTTTTTTGGCTACAAACACTGCAGCCAGATATTAGTCCGTCGTGAAATATTTTTGCGTTTTTCTGACCTTTTAGTGCATTTTTTTTTATTTGAAGACATTTTTTCAAAACGTAGCATGCTCTTCTATAGGCCTTAAGACCTTAAAATACATCTGAAAAAACAAACCTGAAAAAAATGTAATGAATACAAAATTCATGGTGCTTTTTATGACCTAAAAATAGCAGAAAAACTGTATAAGAAGGAGACCTGAGGCTTCACACTGTGTTTTGCTTTGTCCGATGCCAGAGCTTTCCAAGCCTTTATATAAAATGTGACCAAAGGCCCCCATTCACCTGAGAGAGGTCAGGAGTGTCCTTTTGGCGGGCTGGTATATGTTGGTATACATTTTGATTTTCTGCTCTACGGAATAGCACAGTCTGGTGCTCTAGTTCACACTGAGGCCTCCAGTACAAACACATATTCTATACCATGCGGTATACTTTTCTTTAGAATGGAAGCCTATGAGCAACAGATCCCATCGTATGCCTACATTTCAGGAAACTCTCCAGTTGTATACCTCCAACAGACATTGAAAAGCATAATGTGAAGCCACCCTTACTCCTTGTGATGGGCCATTTTAAAGATGGACTTCTCTTTTGGAAAGAATGGTTTTCTATATGGATAATGGAATGGTCTTTCCTCCTCATATAAATCATGACCCATAGGCCAGAGTGCTTGTGATGGCAGAGCAGAGCAATGTTAACACTGTAGTGGAGAGAGCTTCCACTACTGCTCCGATTGAAGTCTCACCTTGTACCAACAATTAAAGGGGTTGTGCAGTGCTCATCCCATTCACTTGAATGGGACAAGGTGTTGTAATTACACTGTTCCACCTCTACAAAGGAGACGATGCACAGGCACTTGCATGAACGTTGAAGATAGATTATCAATATCCTTGCACTGCACAGCCCCTTTATAACTTTTTTCATTGACAAATGTCTATAAGGTCAAGCTGTATTTTTGACACTCTTGTGGAGTAGGTATAACATCACTTTTAGGGTCCATTCACACATCCGTTAATGGGTTCAGATTTGTTCCGCAATGTTGCGGAACAGATCCGGACCCATCCATTCTCTATGGGGCAGGAATGGATGCGGACAGCACACAGTGTGCTGTCCGCATCCACATTTCCGGAGCACGGCCCCGAACTTCCGGTCCGATGCTCCAGAATAAAATAGAACATAGGACAAGAATAGGCAGTTCTATCGGGGTGCCGCCCAGATGTATTGCGGATCCGCAATACACTACGGACGTATGAATGGACCCTTAACTTGTATGAATTTTTTTTTTTTTTTTTGCCGGGCTAAAAAAAACAACTATTTTTCATACTGTAAGTTATGATAATGTTAACTTTTTGTATGGCTTATTGATTTTCTGCCTTTTTATTAGTTTAATTTAAAAAAAAAATGTTTTCTAAATCATGTTATCTAGTTTACTGTACAATCACAGGCTTTAAAGTGATATTCTCTGTTTCAACATTTTCAGAGAGGACATAGGGCCCTCATTTACTAGGGGATGGGAACACGGCCCCTTTTTGACGATTTTATACACTGTAACTCCATTGCTGTCTATTGGTGCCACAGAAAGAGCTACTTAATGAGCTTTTTTCATAACTTCCATACACCTCTAAAGAGAGGTCCAGAGGAAAGCAAGATTCTATCTCAACTGGTAGACATCAGTGACGGAGGGTCAATGGACTTCCATTTTCCTGATAGGTGACAGAGGTGAGTTCAAGTATCATGCAAATAACCCATATATATTTAAGATGGGCATACTCCTTTAACTTAAGGCCAGGGTCAAGTAAGTAATGCAGTGATTTACAAAATTTACAACAAAAGAATTGTGTAAATTGTGCTTTTCTCCTGACCTAGCTGCCATCTCTTCATTCAAAGTTTGTCAAAGGGCCAGTGATATAAATTGATGAACTCCACCCCGGCATTCAGCCAGTTCCCTTAGTTCTCCAGACTGGGTTGTTAAAATTACAACTGGATCGGAGAACCGTGTTACCGGCTGAGTCCTGATCCGGTGCTCTGGTGACAGCAGGGCAGCTGGAGATTTTCGCTTCCATTGCTTTGCGCGCCGCTGATAGTTGGCTCTTTAGTTAGGTGGTATGTGTGTGTAGTGTATATATGGTGTATTTATGTACCATGTATATGGTGTATTTATGTATGTGTGCCATGTATATAGTGTATTTATGTATGTGTACCATGTATATGGTGTATTTATGTGTGTGTACCATGTATATGGTGTATTTATGTGTGTGTACCATGTATATGGTGTATTTATGTATGTGTACCATGTATATGGTGTATTTATGTGTGTGTACCATGTATATGGTGTATTTATGTATGTACCATGTATATGGTGTATTTATGTATGTGTACCATGTATATGGTGTATTTATGTATGTGTACCATGTATATGGTGTATTTATGTATGTGTACCATGTATATGGTGTATTTATGTATGTGTACCATGTATATGGTGTATTTATGTATGTGTACCATGTATATGGTGTATTTATGTATGTGTACCATGTATATGGTGTATTTATGTATATGTGTACCATGTATGTGGTGTATTTATGTATGTGTACCATGTATATGGTGTATTTATGTGTGTGTACCATGTATATGGTGTATTTATGTGTGTGTACCATGTATATGGTGTATTTATGTACCATGTATATGGTGTATTTATGTACCATGTATATGGTGTATTTATGTGTGTGTACCATGTATATGGTGTATTTATGTGTGTGTACCATGTATATGGTGTATTTATGTGTGTGTACCATGTATATGGTGTATTTATGTGTGTGTACCATGTATATGGTGTATTTATGTGTGTGTACCATGTATATGGTGTATTTATGTATATGTGTACCATGTATATGGTGTATTTATGTACCATGTATATGGTGTATTTATGTGTGTGTACCATGTATATGGTGTATTTATGTATGTGTACCATGTATATGGTGTATTTATGTATGTGTACCATGTATATGGTGTATTTATGTATATGTACCATGTATATGGTGTATTTATGTATGTGTACCATGTATATGGTGTATTTATGTGTGTGTACCATGTATATGGTGTATTTATGTGTGTGTACCATGTATATGGTGTATTTATGTGTGTGTACCATGTATATGGTGTATTTATGTGTGTGTACCATGTATATGGTGTATTTATGTACCATGTATATGGTGTATTTATGTGTGTGTACCATGTATATGGTGTATTTATGTATGTGTACCATGTATATGGTGTATTTATGTATGTGTACCATGTATATGGTGTATTTATGTATATGTACCATGTATATGGTGTATTTATGTATGTGTACCATGTATATGGTGTATTTATGTGTGTGTACCATGTATATGGTGTATTTATGTGTGTGTACCATGTATATGGTGTATTTATGTATGTGTACCATGTATATGGTGTATTTATGTATGTGTACCATGTATATGGTGTATTTATGTATGTGTACCATGTATATGGTGTATTTATGTATATGTGTACCATGTATGTGGTGTATTTATGTATGTGTACCATGTATATGGTGTATTTATGTGTGTGTACCATGTATATGGTGTATTTATGTATGTGTACCATGTATATGGTGTATTTATGTACCATGTATATGGTGTATTTATGTACCATGTATATGGTGTATTTATGTTATGTATGTGTACCATGTATATGGTGTATTTATGTGTGTGTACCATGTATATGGTGTATTTATGTGTGTACCATGTATATGGTGTATTTATGTGTGTACCATGTATATGGTGTATTTATGTGTGTGTACCATGTATATGGTGTATTTATGTATATGTGTACCATGTATATGGTGTATTTATGTACCATGTATATGGTGTATTTATGTGTGTGTACCATGTATATGGTGTATTTATGTATGTGTACCATGTATATGGTGTATTTATGTATGTGTACCATGTATATGGTGTATTTATGTATATGTACCATGTATATGGTGTATTTATGTATGTGTACCATGTATATGGTGTATTTATGTGTGTGTACCATGTATATGGTGTATTTATGTGTGTGTACCATGTATATGGTGTATTTATGTGTGTGTACCATGTATATGGTGTATTTATGTGTGTGTACCATGTATATGGTGTATTTATGTACCATGTATATGGTGTATTTATGTGTGTGTACCATGTATATGGTGTATTTATGTATGTGTACCATGTATATGGTGTATTTATGTATGTGTACCATGTATATGGTGTATTTATGTATATGTACCATGTATATGGTGTATTTATGTATGTGTACCATGTATATGGTGTATTTATGTGCATATATATTATGTGTACCATGTATATGGTGTATTTATGTGTGTGTACCATGTATATGGTGTATTTATGTGTGTACCATGTATATGGTGTATTTATGTATGTGTACCATGTATATGGTGTATTTATGTACCATGTATATGGTGTATTTATAGTACCATGTATATGGTGTATTTATGTATATGTACCATGTATATGGTGTATTTATGTATGTGTACCATGTATATGGTGTATTTATGTATGTGTACCATGTATATGGTGTATTTATGTATGTGTACCATGTATATGGTGTATTTATGTGTGTGTACCATGTATATGGTGTATTTATGTATGTGTACCATGTATATGGTGTATTTATGTATGTGTACCATGTATATGGTGTATTTATGTATGTGTACCATGTATATGGTGTATTTATGTATGTGTACCATGTATATGGTGTATTTATGTATGTGTACCATGTATATGGTGTATTTATGTATATGTACCATGTATATGGTGTATTTATGTATGTGTACCATGTATATGGTGTATTTATGTATGTGTACCATGTATATGGTGTATTTATGTGTGTGTACCATGTATATGGTGTATTTATGTATGTGTACCATGTATATGGTGTATTTATGTACCATGTATATGGTGTATTTATGTATGTGTACCATGTATATGGTGTATTTATGTATGTGTACCATGTATATGGTGTATTTATGTATGTGTACCATGTATATGGTGTATTTATGTATATGTACCATGTATATGGTGTATTTATGTATGTGTACCATGTATATGGTGTATTTATGTGTGTGTACCATGTATATGGTGTATTTATGTGTGTACCATGTATATGGTGTATTTATGTATGTGTACCATGTATATGGTGTATTTATGTACCATGTATATGGTGTATTTATGTACCATGTATATGGTGTATTTATGTATATGTACCATGTATATGGTGTATTTATGTATGTGTACCATGTATATGGTGTATTTATGTGTGTGTACCATGTATATGGTGTATTTATGTATGTGTACCATGTATATGGTGTATTTATGTGTGTGTACCATGTATATGGTGTATTTATGTGTGTGTACCATGTATATAGTGTATTTATGTATGTGTACCATGTATATGGTGTATTTATGTACCATGTATATGGTGTATTTATGTATATGTGTACCATGTATATGGTGTATTTATGTATATGTGTACCATGTATGTGGTGTATTTATGTGTGTGTACCATGTATATGGTGTATTTATGTATATGTGTACCATGTATATGGTGTATTTATGTATATGTGTACCGTGTATATGGTGTATTTATGTGTGTGTACCATGTATATGGTGTATTTATGTGTGTGTACCATGTATATGGTGTATTTATGTATGTGTACCATGTATATGGTGTATTTATGTATGTGTGCCATGTATATGGTGTATTTATATGTGTGTACCATGTATATGGTGTATTTATGTATGTGTGCCATGTATATGGTGTATTTATGTATATGTGCACCATGTATATGGTGTATTTATGTGTGTGTACCATGTATATGGTGTATTTATGTATGTGTACCATGTATATGGTGTATTTATGTATATGTGTACCATGTATGTGGTGTATTTATGTGTGTGTACCATGTATATGGTGTATTTATGTGTGTGTACCATGTATATGGTGTATTTATGTGTGTTGCATATATATGGTGTATGTATATGTAAATATGTGTTGTGACGCCGTGTGTCCGCTGTTGAGCAGGGAACCTGTTGTAAAAATTTGAATCCCACCTCTGACCCCATCCCTTGCATTTCCCCCCAAGAAATATGCCCACCAGTGTACAGGATTTAAAGGTTGTGTATATGTTGTTTCTGCGGGTTTAATCTAAAATGAGGGTTCTTTAAAAGCCTTTCCTTATTTTCGAAAGAAACTTGTACATATTTCTCTACATTTTACAGGATATTATCCAGGTTACACTTGACCCTTTCGGCATTTTCTCATGTTTCCAGCTGACAATTCATCCTGTTTCCTAAAGAAAACTTGCAGTTAATAACCTTTCAGAGACCTGAACTTTCTGGCTTATTAGCAGATACGTGATAAGACAAAGTGTTACACTGAGACGGCGCTTTCCAGGTAACAATCCCTATGGTGTTAATTTTTCTACTGGATAAAGTTGTTACCTGTCGCCAACGTGTTCATTAAATCCGTGCACGTCATGCTCGTGGTCACAGCGATTTCCCTTTGAACACTTTGTCCATGTTGGATTACATTATTTATTAAAGCTCAATATAGCACTGAGATTCTGTGCATAGCAAAAGTAAGGTTTTACAAAAATTCATTTTAATGAGAGGAGGAAATTGGGCAACATTTCAGAGAAAATACAGATAAAGGAGACTGTGAGCCATGTTTATGAATGATGGGATCAAAGTAAGTATAGACTATTACTGCAAAATGGGAGATGAGACAGATGAGACAGATAGATAGATAGATAGATAGATAGATAGATAGATAGACTGACTCTAGATTAGAGATGGCCCGAACTATTCACCGGCGAACAGTTCCCTGCGAATATAGCTTGTTCGCGTCCGCCGCGGCGGGCGAACATATTCGATAACCTGTATTAATCGCATTGCGAATTCAACTTAGAGCTGGGTTCCTAATGGTTGTATTGCTAGAATACAACCATTAGGAACTCAGCTCTAAGTTGTAATCGCAATGCGAATAATACTTACAATTATTAATCGCTTTGCGAATCCATTTGATGCCTCTATTTGATTGTATATGACGGTTGACTATGACTACCACCAACATTCTGCTGCCTCCAAAGCAAGATATCTGAACCCCCAAGGGGCCATTTGGGCGTTTTGATAGAAAACGCATCAAGGTGTCCAGGTGTTAGTCCCCTTGAAACAACTTTTCCATCACTATTGTGGCCAGAAAGAGTCCCTGTGGGTTTTAAAATTCACCTGTCTATTGAAGTCTATGCCGGTTCGCCCTGTTCGCATGTCCGCGAACATCTGCGGAAGTTCACGTTCGCCGTTCGCGAACGGAAAAATTTATGTTTGCGACATCACTACTCTAGATACAATCTATGGAGACAAGTATTGGGACACATGTCTTAATCATTAAATGCAGGTATTTTATTCAGTTCCATTTCCACAGGTGTATAAAATCCACCACCTGGCTATGCAGTCTACCGTTTCCACAGGTGTATAAAATCCAGCACCTGGGAGTTTGCTTTTACAAACATTTGAGAAGGAATGGCTCCCTGAGTTTCAGCGTGGTCCTGTAGTAGGATGCCACAATGCAATAAGCCAGTTTGTGAAATTTCTTCCCTCCTAGATATCTTCACTAGTAACTGAATATAGTGGCACGCCAAGTTCCCAGCATACAGGGAGATCCACACCCGTTTCTGTCTCTAATATGTAATTGGTAAAACACTTTCATATGTCTTTCATGAATCATAACCAATACTCCTAAATTAGCTTTACAATAATAATGTCATAAAAACCTTGGTCTGTAACTTTCCCAAACATCCTCGATCCATGCAATGATAGGCCGACATTCTCATGCATTGTCCATGCACTCCGCCAGGCGGCTTCATCTCAGAACCTATTCTCACCAGCGACAGTGCACGGTAATGCATGAGAATGTCCAGTTACAGGGGCATAGCTACATGGGGCTGGTGCCGAAGATACTGGGTATGGCCCCAACAAACTATTCTGTCTAACGTAATAGAGAGAAACAGATGGACAATACCTGAATCACCGTCTTTGGCCTCATCGGCACGGCCGTTGTTTTGGTCTGCGTCAGAGCCGCATATTTTGCGGCTCGGGCGCGGACCTATTCACTTCAATGGGGCCGTAAAAGATGCAGACAGCACTCCGTGTGTTGTCCGCATCCGTTGCTCCGTGCCGTTGCCTCGCAAAAAAAATAGAGCATGTCCTATTCTTGTCCTTTTGCTGACAACAATAGGCATTTCTACAATAGGCCGCGTTCCGTTCCGTAAATTGCGGAACGAAAAGCAGAAGAACAGCTTTCATACGATTGTGTGCATGAGGCCTTCCTCTGAATGTTTTTGCTGAAGAGTGATATAAAGGTCATTTTTAGGGTGTTGCAAAACTACAGTCATTGAATTATTATAAGAAGTGTAATCCTAAAGGGGTTACCCCATGACTAATGTAGAAAATGAAAATCAGACATCATCTAGTACATGACACTCTCTTTATAACAAAGCTGGAACCAGCCCTGTACCTCACTAGAAACCAGGGATCTCCCCATTGATTTCTCTGCTAGATTTATATCAAGCTGAAAGCTCAAGGGGAGTGTCCTTTTTCAGGGTGCATGTCTTTCTGCTGTAGCTCTCTCCCTATCACAGCTCAGGAGGCAGCTGAAAGTTGAAACTGAGCATGTGCGGCCATCTCAGTGAGCCGGACATAGAAATAAGAAATTAAGTGGCACTATACAAAGTTTTTAAAGTGTGGAAATAACAAAAGTATTCAGATCCAGGTGCTGGTTTGAAAACCGTAGAATATTTTTCATGGGACAACCCCTTTAAAGGGTTCTCCAACAGCCCCCCATATGCCGGGCCGCTCACTGGTAATATACTTACTCTGCTCTCCGCGCCACTCCTGGTCCCCTGGTGCCGCTGCTGCTTCTCCCTGTACATTAATTAAAACATATGGTGTCGGGGAGGGGGGGGGGAACAGCCAATGGCAGGAGGGGATGGCGACGAGCCTCCGTAGCATCACCTGTGCGACTGCTACCTTTTTACCCCACCAACAGCCCCACGGGGGCTGGTACTGCAGCTTAGCCCTATTCATTAAGGGATGCATCAGAAGAACAGAAAAAAGTCAATTTTTTCTATCTGAAATAATGGATCTCTGACAGAAATGGCTCAAACGGATGCCAAATGTCTATAACTGATGCACAGGATCCTGTTTTTTGTTTTGTTTTAGAGGAACTTTTTTTTTACGTTCTTCTGACTGATCAGAAGGACAGAAAAATAACAAAGATGTGAACTCTCTCTTACCCCTGCGTATGCAAATCTGATCAGGTAGTTCTCATCTGTTCTGTCCTCTAGAGTCCGCACCAATATCCAGACAATGTAGAATTAATAATGATGATGAATAGCAGTAATTACAGCTACTTAATTATAATAACGCATCTACCCAAGGAGGCTGCTGAGCACTTACAATCAGTGCAAGTCATTATAAAGCACACGATCATGCAGGTAGCCTCCACCTCAGAGGTCTTACACAGTATGGTAAGGAGGTTCTCATTCATCCAGGCCATGGTATATAAGGAGTAATAAGTCAGAGCAACTGGACTTTTTTTTCTCTTGAAGACGTTTCAGTAGTCATCTACTTGTACAATAATTCTCCTGCATTAAATACTGGTGACTTGTGCTTCAGTCATGGAGGTAGGATTTGATTGCATTTGTATGACTAAAGCTATTAGGTGTGATTAAACTGTTTAGGGAGAGGTGTTAAGGTGGATTTAGATTTTCCGATGAGCAGCAGATAAGCAGAGCGCTTTCTTCCCGACAGTCGGCTGCTCGTTAAGTGGAGGCGAAGTACTGCATTTACAAGCAGCGATAACCTCCACAGTATAAAGTTGTTCTCATACAGCTTAATTTTTCCTGCTGCCCAGAAATGAAAATTCACTTGCCTGCATGAACCACAGTTTCACGAGATGAATGAGCGTTTCGCTTGCTCATCAGGTGATCGGCTGCACCTTTAGATGGGCAGATTGTCGGGAACAAGTGTTCACAGGAACATTCACTCCCGATAATCTTCCCTATTATTTGGCAGTCTAAATACACATTTAGAGTGATGGTGGGAAGCAGGGCAGACGGAAGAACTTAGATCTAATATATAAAGTTCAGTGTATGTGTGTATGTCCGCTAAAGGAATCTGCACTGTTGCATTTACAATCACCAAATTTGGCACACAGGTACATCAGGTGTCCGGGAAGGTTTTAGACCAGGTCTCAGCTCTCTGGGACATACCGTTCCTGAGATAGTCCCCAAAAAATGCATTAGCCAATAGAAGCCTGGTCACATGACCCATATCAGCCAATAGAAGCCCGCAGGTCCTTAGTCTCCACATACACACAGTTTTACACCAGGTTTCCATAACAACCCAGCCATTTTTCTTCACTGCTGTAGGTCAGCTTTAAAGGGGCAGGGCGCTGTGGATGACACTGTTAAGAGAGTGGAGTGCTGTAAAGGTAACAATTAAGGGGGCAGGCAGGGTGGCCATTCAAGTTACCCTCAAAAGACGGACTTAAAAACCCCACCCCCAGATCCTGCTAAGCCAAGCCCCCGATCCAGTTAGATCACGCCTCATTCTGCTCCGCAACCGACAGAGATTGAAAAAATGAAGGTAAAAATCAAATTCTGTCAGCTCCAGGGGTGGGAGGGAGGGTGACTTTCTTCCTGCAGCTCACGCTCAGACAGCACAGTGTTCAAAAGGATATCTCTGTGTCCGTCCAGGCCCTGCGCCGGACGGAGGACAGGGAGTCTGAAAGCCGGACTGTTCAGCCTAAAACTTGACCTCTGGCCACCCTAGGGGCAGGTTGCTGTGGAGGTCACAGTTAAGGGGACGGTCCGCTATGGAGGTCAGTGTTAAGGGGCAGATTGCTGTAGAGGCTACTGTTAAGGGAGCGCGGTGTTGTAGAAATCACTGTTAAGGAGACGGAGTACTGTGGAAGTCACTGTTAACGGGGCGGGCTGCTGTAGAGGTCATTGTTAAGGGGGCGGGATGTTGTTGAGGTCACTGTTAAGGGGGCAGGGAACGGTGGAGGTCACAGTTAAGGGGACGGTACGCTATGGAGGTCAGTGTTAAGGGGAGGTGTGCTGTGGAGGTCACAGTTAAGGTGAAGGTCCACTATGGAGGTCAGTGTTAAGGGGCAGAATGCTGTAGAGGCTACTGTTAAGGGGGTAGAGTGTTGTGAAAATCACAGTTAAGTAGACAGGGTACTGTGTAAGTCACTGCTAAAGGGGTGGGCCGCTGTGGAGGTCATTGTTAAGGGGGCGGGATGCTGTGGAGGTCACTGTTAAAGAAGCAGGCGTTATGGAGGTCTCTGTTAAGGGGGCAGGGAACGGTGGAGGTCACAGTTAAGGGGACGGTCCGCTATGGGGGTCAGTGTTAAGGGGTGGAGTGCTGTAGGGGTCACTTAAGGAGATGTGGAGGTCACATAAAGGGGTGGTCGCTGTGGAGGTCACTGTTAAAGGGGAGGGCACTGTGGATGTTACTGTTAAGGGGGTAGGCT
The DNA here is from genome assembly GCA_033119425.1 of Bufotes viridis. NCBI lineage: Eukaryota > Metazoa > Chordata > Amphibia > Anura > Bufonidae > Bufotes > Bufotes viridis. Next base: position 39,896,076 of record CM065591.1, on the reverse strand, counting down.
GCTGTGGAGGTCACTGTTAAAGGGGCGGGCACTGTTTACATGCTTTAAGGATGTGACGGGGAAAACCTAAGCCAGTTATCCATCCACAGACAGCTGTTTCGGGGCGTTGCTCCTCATCAGTGTGGAGTAGGATTCTGGCTAACCGGGAGCAATGCCTTAGAGACTACTCAAACAAAACAATAGCTAATCTCAGGGAGACCAGCTACAGAAAACACTGCAGAGCCTCAGTTAAGAGTCTCAACACAGCAATCCAAAGTGCAAAGCTCCCTGGGAAACAGTAATATGCAAAATAAATGTGGAGCCCCAGTATTGGGTCTACAACACAATGAAAGCCAGATATCCCTCAAAGGAATGAAAACCGATGCAAAGGGGTGTCTCCATTACAGAGATCACCAAATCCACCATATTAAGTGGCCCTTATGTCAAGAGCACTTCCGTCCCGCCGGATCCGTCAGAACGCAAGTCGCCTGAAAGCATTAGAAGACTGATCAGGATCCTGATCAGTCTTCGAAATGCTTTCAGTGTTACTATGGCAGCCAGGATGCTATTAAAGTCCTGGTTGCCATAGTAGTAGTGGGGAGCGGGGGAGCAGTATACTTACAGTCCGTGCGGCTCCCGGGGCGCTCCAAAATGACGTCAGAGCGCCCCATGCGCATGGATTACGTGATCCTTGCGATCACGTGATCCATGTGCGTGGGGCGCCCTGACGTCACTCTGGAGCGCCCCGGGAGCCACACGGACGGTAAGTATACTTCTCCCCCGCTCCCCACTACACTTTACCATGGCAACCAGGACTTTAGCGTCCTGGCTGCCATGGTAACCATTGACAAAAAGCTAAACGTCGGATCCTGCGATGCGCCGAAACGACGTTTAGCTTAAGGCCGGATCCGGATTAATGCTTTTCAATGGGCATTAATTCCGGATCCGGCCTTGCGGCAAGTGTTCAGCATTTTTGGCCGGAGCAAAAAGCGCAGCATGCTGCGGTATTTTCTCCGGCCAAAAAACTTTCCAGTCCTGAACTGAAGACATCCTGATGCATCCTGAATGGATTTCTCTCCATTCAAAATCCATTGGGATAAAATTAATCAGGATTTTTCTGGCATAGAGCCCCGACGACGGAACTCTATGCCGGAAAACAAAAACGCAAGTGTGAAAGAGCCCTAAGAGCTCATTTGCATCCCTTTCCTCCCAGAATTCCAGAGGAGCATGAATGGCCTATAAGTCTCCCCACGCCGATCAAGGCACTATCTCCCAAATTCTTATACAGTACATTATACACAGAAGCTGTATCCCCAACATGTTATATTCTTTATCCATGCGACACAGCATCCAGCTAAACCGCTGCTGCTGCTGCATCACATCCCCAGAGTCTTCTCCTTTTCATTATTTTTTTATACATTTGCCAGATAAATAATAAAGCTGAGTATTAATTATGTAATGGGGCTATATTACTAAACTCGTCATCTTTATGATGCCATTATATTTGATGACATTTTTTACGCACATATATCTTTTCTGTTAGACACACACATACTAGTCAGCATAACTGTGATAAATGATACATTTTTTCATGATGATATATGACTTTAACTTTTAACTTATTTTGCATATTTTTATACAGTTTGGTATTTACAGTACTGGGGCTTTGTGTATAGGGCTGGATTAAAAAATGGGCACCTGGGGCATGCATCCCAGGACCCAGTGGCATAACTGAAAATGACTGGGAGAAGCCATCTCCTCTCAGACGAGGCCCAGTAGCCACTCAGTCCATTTCCTACAGAGTCTCCGTATAAAATGTTCTGTTATAATACTGTTGAGGGAGCTTAGACAATACATTCTTTTAGTCTTTCTCTTCGGTGGGCCGCTTCTGGGTTGGGACCCCAAAAGCAGCTGCTTCCCCTGCTTCCCCTATAGCTACGCCCCTGCCAGGACCTCTACCACAAAACAGGAAGATGAGGAGTCCACTAAATGTAGCTGCCACAATGTCCTTATGCTCTTTCCCTACTGTTCCTGGATGAGTCAACTAGTGACCGTGAGACCAAAGTGAGCATGACAGGTGATGTCATCTGCTCATTTGGCACTAGCAGAGCTGCAAGCGACCAGTAGGCAGGCGCGAGGACACAGCTTATACTCAGTAAGCTTAATGATTTACAAGATACCTCTCAAGAAAGTGAAGAAATGTTGCATGTCATGTTGTTGTTTTTTGCCACCAATTTTGCAGCAATATGCTGCAGTTTATTATAAATCACAGCTAAGTCACCACATTTTGCCCTGATTTTGTGTTCATCATGACAGAAAAAAAACATCCAAAGAAAATCTTAACAACCTACCTATTAAAAATCATAGCTACTCTTGTCTTGGATAGCTCCTCCCTAGCCGTACCCATTTTTTTCCTGCTGACCTACTGTTCATTTCTTCTTGTCTGCTTGGTTGGACTGGCTATTGTTTTCTTCCCTTTATGCCCCTGGACACAAATGGATACAAATGTTCAATAGGTGCCAGTCCCACCCCTGGGATAACAGGCTCCTATCTCAAGAACTGAGACCTGTCTCTGGCTGCCGGGAATAAAGAGGTGTACTGCCCTCTCCATTTAGTTCTATGGGACTTCCGAAAATAGCCAATTGGTTGGTTATTTTCAGTAGTAGTAGTTTTTAATAGATCTGAATGGATGCACGGCCAAATCTCCATTCCCACCAGTTTGAGACAGGCCCCCACTCTTTAAGATATGATGGGGTCCCAGAGGTATGATCTACACCTATAGAATATACCATAAATGTACAGATAGGACAAACCCTTCAATACCACAGCCCATATTTAAAGTTCCTTCATTATGGTGAAGTAATCTCTTAGAGTTTCCCTCTAATTTCAGTGGCAATATCATGATGGGGACTAAGTCTAGCCAACTTTAGCATCTTTGCTTCCATGTGATGGCTGTGTAGAAATGCATGCCAACAAGAATGCCCCCTAACTATGTCTCAAGTAATTAAACAATCAAATCTTATGACATTAAACAATCAAATTTTGCTAGCAAAGCAAATATGCCACTACATTTACACATTTAATAGACCTTCCATAACAAGCTGTATATAGTATCACCTATGTCGGTATCATGTGCGGCACTTTATTTGAACATACATCCCTACAAAACTCAGACAGTCCTCAAAAAACTTCAGACTCAACATGCTGTCTGGTGCAGCTTTCACCCAGGGGCCTCTTAGATGAAGGCTGCACTGAAACATGAGTCGGGACTGGGGCCATTGTAGTGTTTGGAAGCCATAATGGATAACTAATCAGGAGAGGGGATAAATAGTAATGTAGGGAGCCTTATCACAGGGAGAAAGCTAGCAGTAATGCTGAGAAGAACTGTTACTGGATACTCGTTTGTTGCTGCATGAAATACCTGTGTAGTAGTTAGCTGGAAAGTGGAGGTGTGTGGCATTTCCAATAAGGGTCTTCCCACTATGACTGGCCATACTGTACCTCTAACAGGTTTTATACCTTTGCCCCGCATCATGTTTTGATACTGCATTATTGGGCTTATTTCTCATTGTTTTAGGTGTAGTATGGAATTTGTTTATGCCTTCCTTGTAATGTATGCACTCTTTATATGGTACATTAATCTTATTCCATTCATGCAGGTTTGTAAGCTTTGGTTATTTGTTATTGTGTAGGGGAGTACGTTGATCTTTTCTGCTCATGATCTTTGAATAGCTCAAAGCCTTTTATAAAGGGACACTTCTATCAAAATGTACCATATATTAATATCCTACATGTGACTATTCCATACATTTTAATAAAATACAGGTGGATAGTTTCTGGATATAATATTTTGCAGTTACTTTGTTACGGAAGTCGGTAGGAAAGACACGGACAGTGAACCCTAACTGGAACCCCGCCCACTTTTCCTGCTTACTTGCAGGGCAAGCCCTAGGCGGCAAGTCTGCAACTGGTCAATGTTCCCTATCCTACTAAGGTACAAGACAAACAAAACCACACAAAAGCAGAATGGGTTGGAACCAGGAGGATGATACAATATCAAATTAAGAGACAGAGGATAATAAAATAGCCAAGTGAGATTAGAACCACACAGGAGACACAGTAACAAAAACACAAGGCAGAGAGTGACCAAAAGCAAGCCGAGATCAATAATATGAGCAATCGAAATGCACAGACAGAACTGGAACTGGGAGCACAGCTAGGAAGTCACAGACTATCACTAGCACTGGTATAAGGCCAGGAAAGGGTTTAAATAGAGCACCGAGTCCCAGGATCAGAACCTGATAGATCATGACTCGCCACTCCATCAGTCAGAACACAACATACAGGAATAGATCAGCTAAGCAATCATCCCACTGCTGCTGTGGGGATAAAGAGCATTGCATCCTGTTGCTAAGGACGCTGTGAGGTCACCAGGGGTGTAGCCATGCAGCGCCTCATGGGGGCATGGCCCAGAAGCACATCTCACCCGGTGTGGCCTTGCTGAAGCCGGTGACCACAGCAAATGAGCACGGACAGGTAAGTTCGTGACATGCTTCATGTATTCTATTTCCGGTCCTGGCTTTTTAACTTCCTCTTTGGACTTTTAGCATGGGAAACAGTTCCCTTTAACTGTCTCAGTCAGACCATCACTGGGACCAGAGAAAGCTCCCCCCTGTAAGGAATTAATTAGAGCATCACACATTACATTAATCCAGTGTTTCTCAACTCCGGTTCTCGGGACCCACCTACTGGTCAGGATTTAGGAATAGCCCACATAATGAATACCTGTGGTAAGTCCTGATGCATGGACACTAATTATATCACCTGCCCAATACTAAGGAAATCCCGAAAACATGACTGGTAGTTGGGTCCTGAGGACCGGAGTTGAGAAACCCTGCATTAATCCATGCAATGCTCTTCTTTGGGTTTCTTTTTCTAGGCCTATAAAGAGAAAAACAGAGATGTGAAACTGTCAGCTAGTACTACTAGTACTGTATGTCATGACAATTATCCTTCAGATAACATCTCCCCCTCACATCAGCAGTAAACTGACAATGGAGTTTCTATCTATATAGGAGGTCTTATCATTTGTGTTGACTGCTTGGCATAGTACTGCCGAAAAGAAAATAAAAACATTCGTAAAACTCTAAAAAAAAATTTGCATTACATATGAAAAACCTTACCATGTTACTGTACGAAATCTGAGACATACAGAGGTACAGTATAGACCCATAGACTTTTATAATTGCCGCATTGCAGATTACATTACAGATTACAGGCCAGAGCTTGCCAAGAGCTATCATATAAAAGAAGGCATGAGCCCTTATAATCACTTGAATATTGACAGTTTTATGACATTGTACACTTGTTGTTACTGTGCAAAGTAAGAACATGATTTATATATACTGTATATACTATAGTCCATCGATCTGTGCATTGTTAATTGTGTTAAAAGGGATTCTCAACTTTATGTCCTGTTAAAGAATATGTAAATTTAACCCATGTGTAATGAGAATTTCTGCACATCTCTATCTTACAAAACGTGGATCAGCAATATACAGATGACGTCACATGTTGCATCCGTACAATGGGTCCATGAACCGCACTTAGTGGTCAAGTATAGAACATGATCTACCTCTGTGTGGAACAGACACATGGATGCAGAAAGCACACACGGTGGGGTATCGGGGGGGATTATATTACTCACGTCTCCGATCCCCCACCGCTGCTGTTCTGCTGCTACTTTGATCCCGACTCCTCTCTACTTCCTGATCCTGACTCTACACATAGGAAATAGTATGGAGTGCCCACTTAGCCAATCAATAGTTGAGGCAGGTCACCACAGCGACCAATGATTGGCTGAGAGGGCATCTCAAGCCATTTCCTGTGTGTCAAGTCGGGAGCAGGAAATGGAAGAGTGTTGGGACTGGAGCAACAGGGGGATCAGTAAAGTGAGTAATGATTAATTTTATTATTTTTAACCACTACAGGACCGCCTAACGCACGGATGCGTCCGGCGGGCGGTCCTGTAGTTCTGATATGACGCATGGGCGCGTCATCTTGCGAGACGCGAGATTTCCTGTGAACGCGCGCGCGTGCGTTCACAGTGCCGCGCGTCTCAGTAGTTTAACTACAGCCTGCCAGCGATGATCAATCGCTGGCAAGCTGTAGATGCTAAATAAAAGGCATCAAATATGTATATCAGACGCTGTTTTGTTAACAGCGTCTGATATACCTGCTACCTGGTCCTCTGGTGGTCCCATTTACTGGGATCGACCACCAGAGGACCAGGTATCTATGTAAAGTTGCACCAAACACTACACTAACCCCCCCCCCCCCACCCTCACTTATTAACCCCTTGTTAACCCCTTGATCACCCCATCTAGACCCCCTGATCACCCCCCTGTCACTGATCACCCCCCTTGTAAGGCTCCATTCAGACGTCCATATGTGTTTTGCGGATCCGTGGATTCACGGATCGGTAGATCTGATCCACGGATCCGCAGATCCTCAAAACACGGACACCGGCAATGTGCTTTCTGCATTTTGCAGATCCGCACATTGCCAGAACTATATAGAAAATGCTTTTTCTTGTCCACAATTGCGGACAAGAATAGGACATGTTCTATATTTTTTTTGCGGAGCGGAAGTGGAGACCCGGAAGTGCGGATCCGTAATTCCGGATCCGAGCGGGACATAGAAATGAATGGGTCCGCAATACCGTTCCACAAACAGAATTGCGGACGTGTGAATGGGGCATAAGGGTCCCTTATTACCACCAGTTAGTTAGCTACTTGTTAGGTAGCTAGCGCCCAGCCCACCGCACCGCAGTCACTGATTTTGGCAGAGATTTTTTCATCCACATTGATCGATGCGAATGAAAAAATCTGTGCCGTTCATTTTTTTTTTTTTTCAGCGCAGAGGCTGAACGGAAAAAAAAAATCTCATTACCCGTATGCTCAATATAAGGAGAATCGCAAAAACTCCTAATGCTGGCTATACGTGTAATGATTGCGGAGACCCTCAAATGCCAGAGCAGTACAAAAACCTCACATGTGACCCCATTTTAGAAAGAAGACGCCCCAAGGTATTCCGTGAGGGGTATGGTGAGTTCATGGAAAATTTTATTTTTTGTCACAAGTTAGTGGAATATGAGACTTTGTAAAAAAAAATATATATATATCAATTTCCGCTAACTTGTGCCAAAATTTATTATTTCTGTGAACTCGCCATGCCCCTCACAGAATACCTTGGGGTGTCTTCTTTCCAAAATGGGGTCACATGTGGGGTATTTATACTGCCCTGGCATTTTAGGGGTCCTAAAGCGTGAGAATCCAAATGCTAAGCTAAAGCGTAAAGGTACTCATGGGAATTAGGGCCCCTTTGCGCATCTCGGCTGCAAAAAAGTGGCACACATGTGGTATCGCCGTACTCAGGAGAAGTAGGGCAATGTGTTTTGGGGTGTATTTTTATATATACCCATACTTTGTGTGAAAAATATCGCTGTAAACGACAACTTTTTACATTTTTTTATTCAAAGTTGTCAATTTACAGAGATATTTCTCTCACCCAGTATGGGTATATGTAAAAATACACCGCAAAACACATTGCCCTACTTCTCCTGAGTACGGTGATACCACATGAGTGACACTTTTTCGCAGCCAAGATGCGCAAAGGGGCCCAAATTCCAACGAGTACCTTTTAGGAGGGCATTTTTACGCATTTTTCTTCTCACGCTTTAGGGCCCCTAAATTGCCAGGGCAGTATAAATACCCCACATGTGACCCCATTTTGGAAAGAAGACACCCCAAGGTATTCGCTGAGGGGCATAGTGAGTCCATGAAAAATTAAACTTTTAGTCAAAAGTTAGCGGAAAGGGAGATTTTGTGAGAAAAAATAATAAAAAATCAATTTCCGCTAACTTGTGCCAAAAAAAAAATCTTATATGAACTCGCCATGCCCCTCATGGAATACCTTGGGGTGTCTTCTTTCCAAAATGGGGTCACATGTGGGGTATTTATACTGTCCTGGCATTTTAGGGGCCCTACAGCATGAGAAGAAAAATGCGTAAAAATGCCCTCCTAAAAGGTACTCATTGGAATTTGGGCCCCTTTGCGCATCTTGGCTGCAAAAAAGTGTCACTCATGTGGTACTCAGGAGAAGTAGGGCAATGTGTTTTGGGGTGTATTTTTACATATACCCATGCTGGGTGAGAGAAATATCTCTGTAAATTGACAACTTTGAATAAAAAAATGTAAAAAGTTGTTGTTTACAGCGATATTTCTCTCACCCAGCATGGGTATATGTAAAAATACACCCCAAAACACATTGCCCTACTTCTCCTGAGTACGGCGATACCACATGTGTGACACTTTTTTGCAGCCAAGATGCGCAAAGGGGCCCTAAAACCAATGAGTACCTTTAGGATTTCACAGGGCATTTTTACGCATTTGGATTCTCACGCTTTAGGGCCCCTAAAATGCCAGGGCAGTATAAATACCCCACAAGTGACCCCATTTTGGAAAGAAGACACCCCAAGGTATTCTGTGAGGGGCATGGCGAGTTCACAGAATTTTTATTTTTTGGCACAAGTTAGCGGAAATTGGTATTTTTTTTTTTTATTTTTTTTTTATAAAGTCTCATATTCCACTAACTTGTGACAAAAAATAAAATTTTACATGAACTCACCATACCCCTCATGGAATACCTTGGGGTGTCTTCTTTCCAAAATGGGGTCACATGTGGGGTATTTATACTGCTCTGGCATTTTAGGGGCCCCTAAAGTGTGAGAAGAAGTCTGGAATCCAAATGCGTAAAAATGCCCTGTGAAATCCTAAAGGTACTCATTGGAATTTGGGCCCCTTTGCGCACCCAGGCTGCAAAAAAGTGTCACACAAGTGGTATCCTTGTGCTCGGGAGAAGTAGGGCAATGTGTTTTGGGGTGTATTTTTATATATTCCCATGTTGGGTGAGAGAAATATCTCTGTAAACGACAACTTTTTAAAAAATTTTATACAAAGTTGTCAGTTTACAGATATTTCTCTCACCCAACATGGGTATATGTAAAAATACACCCCAAAACACATTGCCCTACTTCTCCTGAGTACGGCGATACCACATAAGTGACACTTTTTTGCAGCCTGGGTGCGCAAAGGGGCCCAAATTCCAACGAGTACCTTTAGCTTTTACAGGGCTGCTCACAATTTAGCCCCGCCCAAAATGCCAGAACAGTAAACACACCCCACAAATGACCCCATTTCGGAAAGTAGACACCCCAAGGTATTCACTGAGGGGCATAGTGAGTCCGTCTGAGATTTTTTTTTTTTTGCCAGAAGTTAGCAGAAATGGAAACTTTATTATATTTATTTTTTCCTCAGAAAGTGTAATTTTCTGCTAACTTGTGAAAAAAATGAAATGATACATGAACTCACCATGCCCCTCCGCGAATAGTTTGGGGTGTCTTCTTTCTAAAATGGGGTCATTTGGGGGGTATTTATACTTTCCTGGCATTCTAGCACCTGAAGAAACATGACAGGTGCTCAGAAAGTCAGAGCTGCTTCAAAATGCCGAAATTCACTTTTTTGCACCATAGTTTGTAAACGCTATAACTTTTACCCAAACCAATAAATATACACTTACTGGATTTTTTTTTTTTATCAAAGACATGTAGAACAATAAATTTAGAGAAAAATAGAAATGTAGTTTTTAAAAAAAAAAAATTCAACAGAAAGTGAAAAATGTCATTTTTTTGCAAAAATGTCGTTAAATTTTTATTAATGGCAAAAAAAGTAAAAATGTCAGCAACAATGAAATACCACCAAATGAAAGCTCTATTAGTGAGAAGAAAAAGAGGCAAAATTCATTTGGATGGTAAGTTGTATGACGGAGCAATAAACGGTGAAAGTAGTGTAGTGCAGAATTGTAAAAAGTGGCCTGGTCATTAAGGGTGTTTAAGCTAGGGGGGCTGATGTGGTTAACCAGTTTTTTTATGTATTCCCCTGGAAAACCCCTTTAATAAGACATCATAGAATGGGATTAAACAAATTTAAATCAAAAGGAAAGATTACAATGAGTAAAAGGCAAAAAAAAACTACAAAAGGTGCAGAAACCAGGGCTCATCTACATGGCGTGTGTTTTGCGGTCCACAAATCGCCAATCCTGGCAAAGTGAAAACCACCACTTTCTTTCTAACTTCTGTAAAAATGTCCTAACTTTGTCCGCAAAAAAGACAGGAATAAGACATGTTCTGCTTTTTTTTGCGGGGCCGCAGAATAGAAGTGAGGCTGTGGAGAGCAAACAGGTGCGCTTTCCACATCTTTTGTGGCCCCTGTTGAGATGAATGGGTCCTCATCCGATCCGCAAAAAAAGCGTATCAGATGCGGACCGAAACTACGGCCGTGTCCATGAGCCCTATTACAGAACATCACATTCTGAACATAACAGGAGATGGAGCTATACATATGCATGATGAGATCCCACATCCATAGATACAGAAACTAAAATGTTCATCTAAACCGATGCAAAACCACCGCTTCTCACATATACCGGTTCCTTAATATTCACGGCCACAAACTTTTAGAACGTATCCCTTCATCTTGATGTGCACAGAGCAGTGGTGTAAGCGCTCTACAGTGACACAGTAATTTCGAAAAAGCCAAATATATATTTTAAACTCACCCTATTATCAAGACTTAGGCATGGAATTGATTAATATAGCAATGTCCTATCTAACCATGGCAGCCATTGTTTTATCTATCAATCCAAGGAGTGTAATAAATCACCCGCTGGGCTCAGACTGATATAGCATCCAAATGAAGGTAAAGCAGGCAGATGTTATCGGAAGTCCTAACACGCTATAAATAAGACCACATCCGCAAGACTTGTCTCACTTAAAACTTGTCACCAAAAAGACAAAAAAATAATAATCTGACTCCGGCCGGGGGTGATGGGGAGCGTCTGATAAAAGTTTAATTTGACATGTAATGAATTGATCAATAATTCACAGATTTCCATGTCCATGATTTATCCGATGATCTCATTTTATTTAATGACCAAGGGGTAGTATGATATGTGACTCCCTCAACACACCTCGCAACTATTCCGAAGTTTCATACCGCGTACAAACACATAGGCGTATTAATTCTCAAGGTTACCATGGGAAGTCATTTACCAGCATTGAAGAGATTTATTTTAAGATATTTAGAGTGGCTGAATAATGGGTCGTGAAGGGAATTTCTAATGAAGGTTTGCTTTCTCTCGTTAGCAGGCTGTAAGTCTTGTTGATTTTAATTTTCTTCAAGCGTGTAGCCCACAGCATCGAGGAGACCGGTTTTAAAAGAGATAGTGATTTGTCACGTTTTATGATGATAAATGGGTGCAAACAGCGTAGGACAAAGAAAAGAAGCTGCCACGTTCATTAGTGTAGGGAAAATAGGACTAATTAAAGCAAGGATGCCATTGGAAAATATGGACTTCAAGGGTGGCCATTGGAGTACTATGCCGATGGATCCCGGCTGATGCAGATGACAGTGACATCACCAATCGCTGCAGCTGAAGAAAGATGTGTTCGGCAGGGTTTATTAGCAAGATCCAGAGTACATGCCGGGTTTTGGACTGCCCCATGGGAACTTCCAACCTGATTTTAATATCCAAACAAAGTTCTGTTTCTCTGAAATGCTAAGCGGTAAGGTTATGGATTTAGTTGCCATCAAGGACCTGACAGACCCTCTTTAAGGTGCTTCCATATGCTCAACAAGGGTTACCAATAAGTTAGGGACCTAGGCTTTACTTGCCCAAAGTACTGTATATTCACTTTTGAGTCTATCCAACACAAGTGGTCTAGGGAAAAACGTGACTCTGGAGAACGGTTTCCTCTATTCCATATCTTTAGCAACTTCTATTTATGAGAAGCAGTGGTAAGTGGATCTGGAGAAGTTACGTTTCAGAAAATATTCTTAGCTGCCATGTCTTTAGAATCAAAATTCACAGCAAAATCGAACCACCAGAACTCTAGAAGCCTTTAAATCAATCCTCTGTGTAGGTTTCTGCAGACCATAATCATGTCTTTCCAACTCAATCCACCATTGCAGCAATCTAGACCTTTACAGGCTCTAAGTTTGCCATGTCCCTGGTTGGTGGAATTGACCCCAACCCCAATTGACTCACAGGCCATGAGCAGCTATAAGTAGGTACCTCATGATAACCATACATGCTGTTGATGCCATACTTCCCCCATTTTATTTACACCTCATAACTCCTTCCCAATGTGATGGTGTGGCACACCAGCATCACCACGTACAGTCTCTCCTTTAGAACCAGGTTTCCGATGGGCCCACTCACCTTCCTAGTGGTCGATAGCCAAGAATTCTGTCATTCCCATAGTCAACTACTGGAGTCAGTCATGGCAGGGCCACAGGGTGTTGCAATCTACCATTTGTACATTCTGTAAAACGAGAACATCCAAATCAACATACATACAGTTACAAGAAAGCAATTGATGATACAGAAGAGGGGGCACATTTGGGTGGAGTGGGCGATAGCCCATGAGGCAGAGGGGCAATAACTCAGGTACCACCAGCTTAGAATCCTCTAAAGGTTATTTCATGTGCTGTATGTTATTGTACCCTTGTGCTGTTGCGGCGCAGTACTAGTACTAGACATATCAGCAGTGATCGGTGAGCTTAGGTTGGGAGTTACCTGTCCTAAGGGGAAGTTGTATGATTCATAAGATACAACCTCCAAGACCTTGGCACCAATGTTGATACTATTCCATAATTGTCTATACAAAGTACCTTCAGACTGGAGGGGCTCTTCAGTTTTCACAAAATATTGTAGAAACATTGCGTCTTCAGCTTTAAACCAGGTAGATTGATGCAGCTGAAGTAGGAGCAGATCTGGCATCAGGTGCTGTATGCAGAGTTAATGCCACATCATAGGGAAGACGACACATTAGTAGATAAAGACACCTGCGTCTCACCGAGCTGAGAGAAAACAGACACTGGAAGAAAGTGAGAGAAGGTATCAATAACTCTAATGACCTTTCATGATGAAGATTAGAGGTCAACCAGAGAGGAAGGAAAGTATTGTGTGCCATGCCCCTGGCTGGGAGACTTAGAGTAAGGTCAGATATGGCAGAAAAATTGAAAATCTGCAGCATGTTCTGCTTTCCGTGCTGATTCTTTCTTCTTCATGCGGATGAGGTTTTCGAAAACAGAGCAAATCTGCTACATCTAAACATGAAGCTAAGGGTCTATTCACACGGTCGTATCCGTTTTGTGGTGAGCAAACCATGGATCTGCAAAATCCATATACTGGCCGTGTGCGTCCCACATTTTTTGTTGGCCCCATTGTCAAATTGCGTATTCCTGTCCGCAAAACATACAAGAATAGGACACTTTCTATAATTTGGATGCGGACATTACAGGGATGACATCTGTGCGCTGTCTGCGTTTTTTTACAACCCCATAAAAAAGAATGGGTCCGCATGCAATCCGAAAAAATGTGGATCGTACACATAACAAAAATACGTGTTAATGATGCCTAAGGGAAGATTCACTCTAGTGACTTTTTGGATCAATAAGAAGGCGAAGTATTGTTGACTTAATTGATGATGGTTTCTGTTTTGTTCCAATGAAACTACTTGCTTATACACGCTGTAGTTTATATTTAGTGTTGAGCGAATTGCAGTATCTGAAGTGGACTTCGATATAAATTTCAGGAAAAATTTGATGCGCCACAAAACCAAAATTCCTTGTGCTTCGTGGTAACTAATCAATTTTCCCTATAATTGAGTTAAAAAAAACAAAAAAAAAAAAACATACTCCCCTCATCCATTTCAGTGTGAAGAGGCATGTGAAATCTCATGCGTGGTGATGTATAACGTCACCATGCGGCCTCTTGGCTATCAAATGGATGAGTTGAGTATTTTTTTTTTAACCCCTGAAAGGCCTCCGTTCTTACATCAAATGCTGTGATGAACGCTGAATCTGAGAGGTTCAATGACGGGGTGGGCGGCGAAATCGCAGTTCCCCGTCATTGTGCCCGTTACATATAAATAAGTGCACTTCGTGATTAAGTAATTCTTTGTGAAATTCGAATCAAACTTTTCAGAACTTTGCTCATCTGTATTTATATTAGTAACGTGTCCTTTATCAGCCCCTTTGGTAGGGAGGTTTGGCTGCAGAAGCGCCAGAATCTTTTCGTTGCACATAAATGAGGGCTGGAGGTTATTCTCAAAATGAATCTTTCATCACAATTATCTTTCTAGGAAGCCTGGACATAATCCATTTCCTTGAGCTGATTTCTATGGTAAACCAGTCTGCTCCTCCTGTTCACATATGTTTAGTACCTGGCGTCACCGAGCCATGCATACGCTGCAGGTCCTCCCTGGTTCGCACTGCGCCCCTTGGCCTTGCTTGCACTGGTAATCTTCTCCATAACTAGCATCATCTCTTTATCCTGATCGTCAGGTTTGCAGCAAGGTCAGATACGGACAATATATTTTTTATGTTTATGTTTGATTAACCTAATTTTATTCGCTAAAAGCTTTCGAAAAATGAGTTTAGTCTTTGCCTTTTTTTAACCAATTTATTTTTACTAATGATTTTTTCACATAAAATGCATTAAAATAATTCTGTCTTCCAGTGCATTATATAAAACGTTAAAAGTCTAAGGCTCGCCTGATATGCAGCAACATACGACAATCCTCGGGGCTTTTTTAAGAGATCTGGTGGTCATAATTAACCATTTCCTCTACGGCCTATGATTGCACTGTATGACATTTGATCTGAGGGCAAAAGGAGCCCCTTTCCTTTTAGATCACTTGTGGTTACTATGGACCGCAGCATCTTAGGTTGGGTTCACATCATGTTTTTGTCTTACGTTTAACCTATACAAAAAGTTCAGAAACCCATACCATCACAGCCTATCGCTTCACAATAACTACCTACTTGAAGCTAAGTCATAGCACAGTGCAGGACAGAATGGGTTAATCATAGCCCTCTACCCACATGTGATGGTGGGGACGGGGCTTTTGTGTTCACATCATCATTCTGCCCTACAGTAAAGCCTCCGAGTCTGATACTTAAAGGGTTTTTTATTTTTGTATTTGTATTTTTATATAATAGGAACATATACACACATATTTACAATTCTGCATACATAACTTTCTTATATCAGTCAGTTCACCCCTATATGCAGAAGAATGGTATAGCCCATGTATTAGTCCTGTGTAATGCATCCATGGCCTAACCAAAATATGGCATCAGTCATATGACCCTCTTTATACCCTGACATTGAGTAAGCCGTGTTACATGACATACATGTGCTGGGTGAGCACACAGGGCACATCCATGTGAAAAGCAAATTAGACTCGCGGTCGAATCTTGATTTTTATTGTGGGTATGACAGTAACTACAATATTGTGTGCCTGTCTGTAGGAGTTAGTAAAATGGCTGCCTGTCTCTAAGTGATGTTATCATAGTATTAATAAGGTTTAGTGTAAACAGCGCACACACAGACATCTGCTTCTGCACTGACACACAAGGAGCTTCTGCAGATAGTAGCACTGTATATACTGTATATGTTCTGCTCCTCCCTACACTACCATTCACCTGTTAGATACCTGGGCAGTTAATTGAAAGGTGGGTCACATGACAGCTCATATGACTGACGCCATGTTTAGTCCTGTGTAGCTCTCCAATGGATGTATTTTACAGGACAAAAATGGACAGCACCACTTTTTTTTTCTTTAGGGAGAAGAAAATGGATGGGTATAATAAAGGTCTGCCAGTAAAATTTTAAATACATGTAAATTAGAGAATTAACATCCTATATCCTAAAGAAATAAATGTAATCATTAAAACCAGAACACCAGAACACCTCTAACTATCTGGTTGTGAGCTGTGTCCGTGGTTCAGTATGGCTATAATTAACGTAAATGGCCCCAAGGGGTTAATATAGTCCGCTACGTAAAATGTTATCATATCGAGGCAGAACAGCACAGTTTTGTGGAAAAACACAATTTGAACCGTACTAGAAAGTTATGATCAATTAACAATTTACAATTGATTGACATGACCAGACATGACGAAATGCCGTAGAGAACAGAGGAGGGGTTGGCAGTTTTATCTGCAGCCTCTATGGTGTTGAACCTGGAATAGTTTCCTCTAGGAGCACAGCGTAGTCTCCTGAGAGCGAGCAGCACATTACCTATGGCCGTCATAAAGTGTACTGTTCATTCCCAATGTGGGTTACATACATTCACAGCTCGGTACGGAGCGCCTGTGCAGTTACGGGGCCGGAAAAGGTGAAATTATCTGCTAATAATAGCAGAACAGAGAATAGTTTATAAGCTTCAGGCCTTCAGCTCAGCAGGGTCAGAGGTCTTCTCCAGTCGGCTGTACACAGAAATACACTTTATAGCACCTATGGTATTTTTAGGTTTACTATATTACTTCATTATAAAATGAGACGATGGCAATTCCATCATGTGATGGGCAAGTAAGGCTTTTCAACACGATATAAGAGAAGCTTGTGAAAAACTGCAAAGTCAAGTGGATGAAAAACTGGATCATGTACAATAAAGAAAAAGGTGAATTCAATATTTACATCATTAAAGGTCCAAGACTATGATTTAAAAGAAGATAGATAGATAGATAGATAGATAGATAGATAGATAATAGATAGACAGATAAATGAGGCAAGGTGAGGAGATCGCCTCAGGCAGCACGAGGTAGGGGCAAGAGGGGGGCAGTTGAAGGGCCATCGGCAATGAGCGCTTCCATTGTGGAAACGCTCATGTCTACATATTCAATTGCATCACTGTACAGTTGAATGCAGAATGGAGGTAAGTATTTGAAATTGCTAATTTTATTTGGCAGCATGCTGTCGGGCCACAATGGGATGGGGGTCATTATTTTGTAACTGGAGAAAGGACTATTGTGACATTATGGCTGTATAATGGAGCTTTTTTGTACTGCCACACATTATAAGAGAGCATTTTTGTACTGGCGCACATTGCAAGGGGGGAACTATTTTACTGGCACACTTCATAAGGGGTCCTTTTTTTGTCCTGGCACACATTATAAGGGGAGATTTTTGTACATGCACACATTAGAAGGGGAATTTTTAGTACTGGGGGCACTATGGGGGCATTATTACTTCTGGGGGCAAAATTTGTGACATTATTACTATTGGGTGCATTGTTACCACATTGTTACCACACTGGCAGAGAATTATTACTATTGGCGGGACTTTTGGGAGAACTGTTACATTGGGAGATACCCTGTCACAGTTTCCGATTAGCACAATTATTTTCGGGGGACATTATGTTTACTGCTCTATAAGTTTCAGGGACACTATTTGCTGTGCACAGTTATTTTTTAGGGAACCGTGAGCCAATAATTATTGAAGGGGAACTATCTGTATGGTAATAGTATTTTCAGGGGGATTATCTGTTTCTGCTGTATAGTATTGGGAAGCACAGTGAGCACAGTGTTGGGGTGGGGGGGGCAGGATGGGGCACTCAGAAGGTGGGGAGGAAGATGGAAAAGTAGGAAACTAAGACGTCTGTTTGTATAACTCTGCAGAGACAAAACATGGGTGAAAGAAATCATCATGGTGGTCTGGTCTGAATGGAAAAGATAAAGAAAGAGAACGTCTATATCAGAGAACCTCACTGGAGGTAAGAGATGTAGCGCTGTATTAGGGTCCATTCACAAGTCCGCAATTTTGCGGAAATTTTGCGGAACCGGTGCAGACCCATTCATTTATAATAGGGCCGGAATGGATGCGGACAGCAATAGCGGACAAGAATAGGCATTTTCTATTATATGCAGGCCATGTGCACAGGGCCGGTGTCTGTATTTTGCGGATCCCCAAAACACTTACGGGTGTGTGAATGGAGCCTTACCCTGTATGTTTGTATGTTTTGTAGCTCTGTATGTAATGTTTTCCAAGTATGTCTTTAACATCAGGGCTAGAGGGAAGGGGTTAGGTTAAGAAGTTGGCATGGGGGGGGGGGTCGCTTTAGGCAACAGAAAGGCTAGGTGCACCCCCGGATAGAAGATTATAAAAGCTTGCAAAAAGTATCTCATACAGTTATGTTGATGTAAAAATCATGTATGTGTGAAAGTAAAAACAACAACAAAAAATTGTTCAACAAACATTACATCAGTCAAAGGGTTAAATTACAAACTTTGCAGCATACAGCTGCCTCTCTCCATATTAGAGCACGTTCACATGTGGGTGTTTTTGGCATTCTTGGGTAGAAATCATAGGCAGATATATTTCTATAATGTGTCTGAAAAAGACTTCCCAAGAAAATGCATCAAAAACCATTACAAAAACAAGGCTGTCGCCATTATTGGTGTATGGGCCAAGGGCCCAGATAAACTTGGAATTGGTCCTGAATAGATAGAGCGTCTTCACACACGGCAGATTTTGTGGTGGGGACCGCGGGGACTACAGTAAATCAGTTTCTTATCACAGCACTGTGTTGTATTTTTCTCTTATCCTGCGTAATCCCCATTTAGTATGACTTCCATTACTGACAGCGCCGTCCAGTGCACATCTTGTATGATGTATGCCGTCCTGGAACAGCCGTTCGAGGGTGTATATCTTTGTTCAAAATGTGAGCAAGTTGCCCGCTTGGAATCGCACATCGAGCCTCTAAATAGGCGAGTTTCAACACTGAGAACCGTTGGTGATTTGGAACAGAGTCTGCTGCTCACTGAGCAGGCGCTCTATGGGGTAGATGAGGAGGAGGGTGGTAGTATGGAGGATCAGGAAAGTGAGGCAGCTAGCTGGGTAACAGTTAGAAAGCGGGGTAGAGGGAGGAGTGCCAGGGAGGCTAGCCCTGATCTGACACACCCCAACAAGTTTGCACGTTTGGCAGATGAGGGGGATGTCAGTTCAGGGACAGCACTGCTGCAGCCGGACCCTTCCTCTGCCAGTCAGGGGAATGTCGGCTCCAGTAAGCAGGGGAACAGGAGAGCAGGGCAGGCCAGACACGTGCTGGTAGTGGGAGACTCCATTATTAGGGGTACAGACAGGGGCGTACATGGAAATCACTGGGCCTCATAGCAAGAATCTGAATTGGGCCCCTAACCCCGCCCACTACCCACCTCCTGTCCTGGCTCCTCCCCTGTCACACCCCCATTTGCCAATAAAGAAATGTATACATGACCTACTAAAACCGTTAGGGATAAATCTTTTTATTTTTATTAACCAACTTTTATTATCGGTATTCTGATGCTCTGCTGATATGGGGGTAAGCATCTCACTGGGGCTGCAGTCAGGGCGCACTATGTATGCGAGCACAGCTGAAGGAGTGCAGGGCAGGAGCCCGCATACACATCGCTCCTCCTGCCTGTGTCCACGGTGCTAAAGCCTGACACAGCCCATCCCCCACATCCTAACCACTTTGCTACCAGTGCCATTTTTTCATCACTTCTTTTACCTCAAAAAATTTAATAAAATGTGATCAAAAAGTCACACACTCTCCAAAATGGTATCAATAAAAACTATAGTTCATCCCGCAAAAAAAGAGCCCTCACAAAGCTCAGTAGATATAACTATAAAAAAAGTTATGGGGGTTAATCATTTTTTTTTTTCAAACTGTTAATTTATTTTTACTCTGTTTAGACATAAAAAACCTATACATACAAAAAGGAAAATGCAAAAACAAAAAAACCTTTGGTATCCTAAGGGTTAAATAGGCTATCTAACCCCTATTATGCCCCCAAAATACCCAGGTACCGCATACAGATAATACTTATGCCCTGTGGGGGGTGCAACCAATAGCAGGCTGCATCAGAGATGAGCCTCCCTAGCGTCACCCGCGATGCTAGGGAGGCTCGTTCCCATCCTGGCCTGCTATTGACTGCCCCCCATACCGCTGGATGTTTTCATCTCCGTGACGGGGAGGGAGGCAGTGGCGGTTGTGCGGGCATCAGGAGCAACGTGGGTGCCGGGAGTGCACATTGCTGCTGATGCTGAGCGTGCACATAGCCACCAATCATATCCCCCCCCCCCCTCCCTGCTAGGTGACTTATGTGCTGGGGGCTCATAGAGGACTCAGGAGTGGGGGGGAGTAGGAGGAAAGAACACTGTTCTTCAGAGTCCTCTATAAGCCTACAGCCCCCCCCACAAAAGTGACTGATGGGGGGGGGGGGCTGTAGGCTCATAGAGAACTTAGAACTTAGGACTGTGCTTTCCTGTTACTCCTCCGGCCCCCCCCCACACACACACACACACACACACACACCTTTATTAAAAGTGACACCCTTACTGTGGGGCAGTGGCACATTACCTGAGTGTGTTTATTCTGTCCGTGCCCGGTGTACAGTGCATACAGTGACCCGGGTTCGGAGCGGTCCTTCACTGTGCAACTGGCATATAAGGGGCATTATACTGTGCGAGGGGCACATAAGGGGGCACCATATTGTGTTGGGGACACCATATTATGTTGGATGCACATAAAGAGGCACTATATTGTGTTGGTGGCACATAAGAGGGCATCATGCTGTGTGAGGAGCACATAAGGAGTCATTATTCTGTGTTTGGTGCACATAAGGGGCATTATATTGTGTGCAGGGCACATAAGGGGGCACTGTACTGTGTGTGGAGCACATCAAGGGTGTGGGCGCCACATAAGAAGATCGTTATAGATTGCAGGAGGTACTGTAAGTATATACTGAATGTCTTTGATTAGAGCCCCAGGCATAATTTATCTTGGGGCGCCACAAATGCCAAATCTACCCCTAGATAATACAAGTATTGGGCTGGCTACAGTAATTAACATTTTGATTGTAGACCTCACCAATGACAGAAAGATCCACTACCATTCTAATGTATATGAGGTCTCACAGACAGTCCGGCAAGACCTACTTTTGAGATTACAGAGGGTTCGGAGCGGTCCTTCAGTCTGGGCCAGGGCTGCACTGCACTCACTGGCTGACTTGAGCACTGAGGGCCCGAGGCAGATGGCGGGCAGCAGGCACTGAGAGCAGAGGATGGTCTGCTATGCCGGGTGTGCGTCTGAGCCTGCTCCTGCTGCTGCCTGCCAGCGATACACTGGCCAATTGGCAGCAGGATATTTGTGCTGCTAAATGCTGATTGGCCAGTGCCGCAGCAGAGAGCAGAAGCAGTTCCTGAGAGCCCGCTGCCTGGAAGTTAGACAGGGAGGGGTCACGTCAATGCCGGGGGGTGGGGCAAGAGGGACGCCTGCTGGGAGAACACAAGTAGGCAGGCCACGGGCTGCATCAACACCCCATGCCATGAATTAACTTTGTCTTGTGCAGAGTAGAAGTAGGGGGCAGGGCCTTCCATGCTCTGCGGGCCCCCCTGTGCCACATGACCCCATAGCAACGGCGTGGTCTTCCTATATTGGCAGTACGCCACTGGGTACAGATAGGGCAATCTGTCACAAAGACCGGGTTCTTTGAACGGTGTGTTGTCTTCCTGGGGTTTGAGTTCGACACATCGTGGATAGGGATGACAGATTACTGGGAGGGGCTGGAGAAGATCCAGCGGTCATGATCCATATCGGAACCAATGACAAAGTTAGAGGTAGGTGGAGGGTCCTTAAAAATTATTTTAGGAATTTAGGTCACAAGCTTAGGGCAAAGACCACAAAGGTAGTGTTTTCCGAAATACTGCCTGTACCACGAGCCACACAAGAAAGGCAGCGGGAGACTATGGAGGTTAACAAGTGGCTCAAGAACTGGTGTAGGAAGGAGGAGTTCGGGTTCCTGGAGAACTGGGCCGACTTCTCTGTCAGCTACAGGCTCTATCGTAGGGGCGGCCTGCATGTCAATGGGCAGCTGTGTTGGGGAGAAAGATGGCTAGAAGGTTGGAGGAGTGTTTAAACTAGGGACTGGGGGGGAGGGTAATTACATTATAGGTCCCGCTCTGCCATCCTAAAGGGGAACGGGAGATCAGGGCACAGTGAACACAGCAGCGCAGCCCCGATCTCCCTAACACTCACTGAGGAGATCGGAGCTGCGCTGCTGAACGCTGCAATTGGTCAGTCAAATCTGACTGACTAATCGCAGCGATCCAAAGGCAGGGACTGCTGTGATTAGTCCCCTGCCGGGTGCCCGGACAGCTTAGCTGTCCGTAGCACCTATTTAGATGCTGGTGTCACCCCAAGTATACTTTCAGTGACACTTTGATCTCATGACGTACTGTGCACGTCATGATGCGGTAACTAACACCACATCATGAAGTACACAGTACGTCATTAGTCACTAAGGGGTTAATCAGTTTCTATGAGGAGGTAAGTTATAGACTTGACCGCGGCGAATCAATGGATGTCGTATATCTGGACTTCTCCAAAGCATTTGACACCGTACCTCATAAAAGGTTAGTATATAAAATGAGGATGCTCGGACTGGGAGAAAATGTCTGTATGTAGGTAAGTAACTGGCTCAGTAATAGAAAACAGAGGGTGGTTATTAACGGTACATACTCAGATTGTGTAACTGTCGCTAGTGGGGTACCTCAGGGGTCAGTACTGGGCCCTATTCTCTTCAATATATTTATTAATGGTCTTGTAGAAGGCTTGCACAGTAAAATATAAATGTTTGCAGATGACACTAAACTGTGTAAAGTAATTAACACTGAAGAGGACCGTTTTCTGCTACAGAGGGATCTGGATAGATTGGAGGCTTGGGCAGAGAAATGGCAGATGAGGTTTAACACTGAAAAATGTAAGGTTATGAACATGGGAAGGAATAATGCAAGTCACCTGTACATACTAAATGGTAAAACACTCGGTAACACTGACATGGAAAAGGATCTAGGAATTTTGGTGAACTGCAAACTAAGCCGCAAAAACCAATGTCAGGCAGCTGCTGCCAAGGCCAATAAGATAATGGGATACATCAAAAGGGGCATAGACGTTCGTGATGAGAACATAGTCCTAACACTTTACAAATCACTAGTCAGACCACACATGGAGTACAGTGTACAGTTCTGGGCTCCTGTGAACAAGGCAGACATAGCAGAGCTGGAGAGGGTTCAGAGGAGGGCAACTAAAGTAATAACTGGAATGAGGGATCTACAGTACCCTGAAAGATTATCAAAATTAGGGTTATTCACTTTAGAAAAAAGACGACTGAGGGGAGATCTAATAACTATGTATAAATATATCAGGGGTCAGTACAGAGATCTCTCCCATCATCTAAAAATTGAAAGGAGAAACCTGCACTAGGTGGTGCACGGTTTCTGGCATTCGCGCTGGTGAGTGGCTAGCCTGGATTTGTGGATTTTAAAGTCCTGTATATGAATTAAATATATGCGTTTGTGTAAGTATCCATGTTACCTGGAGTTCTCGACGCTAGTGCCGCTTCTTTTTCTTTCTCTTTCTTCTTTCGATCTTGATCTCCTGTTCGGACGCTCTACCTGCTAGCGTGGCGGCGCCCAGGCCGGTAGCGCATGCACACGTGAGGGAGCTGGTTGCTTGGAAACCTGAAAAGCTAAGGATCTACACTCCCTGACGAAGGAGCCCGTTTAGGCTCAGAAACGCGTTGGAGGAACAAGACCCTTTCAGGCTTCCGTACAAGCTGTGACGTCACTTAGCTTTTCAGGTTTCCAAGCAACCAGCTCCCTCACGTGTGCATGCGCTACCGGCGGGCGCCGCTACCTAGCAGGTAGAGCGTCCGAACAGGAGATCAAGATCAAAGAAGAAGAGAAAGAAAAGAAGCGGCACTAGTGTCGAGAACTCCAGGTAACACGGATACTTACACAACGCATATATTTAATTCATATACAGGACTTTAAAATCCACAAATCCAGGCTAGCCACTCACCAGCGCAATGCCAGAAACCGTGCACCACCTAGTGCAGGTTTCTCACTTTCAATTTCAGAGTATTACCTCCCACACGGCCAGGACAGTAGGCCGGGCAGGCATCCAGCAGCGGGCACTTGTTCGGGCGTGCATGCTTGAACAGATGCAGTAGTGGAGTGGGAGCGCAAGTGTGTAACTCCTTCCTCTCCCATCATCTATTTATCCCCAGGACTGTGACTGTGATGAGGGGACATCCTCTGCGTCTGGAGGAAAGAAGGTTTGTACACAAACATAGAAGAGGATTCTTTACGGTAAGAGCAGTGAGACTATGGAACTATCTGCCTGAGGAGGTGGTGATGGTGAGTACAATAAAGGAATACAAGAGGGGCCTGGATGTATTTCTGGAGTGTAATAATATTACAGGCTATAGCTACTAGAGAGGGGTCGTTGATCCAGGGAGTTATTCTGATTGCCTGATTGGAGTCGGGAAGGAATCAGAATAACCGACTGAAAATCAGTTCCATTCATTTGAATAGGGCAGTGAGCGCATGGATATATGCAAGCCTCATTAAGGTGAATGGCACTGATTTTCAGTCGCAGAATTTTCTGCCGCAAAATCTGCGACCATTTCTAGACAGTTTTCAGGAATCTTCCCTAATTTTCAATTGAAGTCGGCATGGTGATCAGCTAATTGCATGGGTCTGGCTTCTGAAACCTCTGTCAAATAATAACACCACCATTAGGGGAAATTGCAACTGTTAAAGGGGTTTTCCGAGATTTATATATTGATGACCTATCCTCAGTATAGGTCATCAGTATCTGATCGGTGGGGGTCTGACACCCAGGACCCCCGCCGATCAGCTGTCTGAGAAGGCACTGGCGCTCCTGTGACATCACAAGACCTAGGGAAAGCTGGATCGTCGAGGGTCTCGGGTGTCAGACCCCCACTGATCAGATACTGATGACCTATCCAGAGGATAAGTTATCAATATTCAAATCATAGAAAACCCTTTTAAAGGTAGTCTTTCACCGCCAAAATCAGTTTCAAAGTAAGCATACCCCCATGTAAAGATGGTGCCCTGATGCATAACCATACCTTTCTTTAGAGATGAGCAAATCAAAAACCATGAAGTGGACTTCGACCTGAATTTCAGGATAAATTTGATTTGCTGCAAAGCCGAATTTCCTCGTGCATAGTGGTAGCAAATGGATTTAGCCTGAAATAGGGTAAAAAATAAAATAAATGATACTTACCTGATCTATTTGCTCACGACAGGCCGCCCACCTCCATCTTGCTTAAGGATCTCGGCTGAAGTACCGTGCATGGTAACATATGACGCAATCGCCGCTCCCTGTCATTTCCCCCAGTATTTACAAAAAAATGCTCTTCGTGACAAAGTAATGCATCACAAAGCGGATTTTTGGGTAAAATTCGGCGAAGCAGCCAGATCGAATTCTACAAAACTTCGCTCAACTTTGCCTTTCTTGTAAAAATCCAGTCTTCTAATCCTGAGAAATAATTCTTTATATTTTCAGGCAAATTAGGTTTTCAGTGCACCATGGGTGTGACCCCTTTGTTTGGTGCACCTGGCTTTCTCTGAGTCCACAAAGTCATATACACATCCAACACCAGATAACTTAACAGCCTCTTCTCTATTCTCCCTGAACCATGTGTGCCATGGAAAGCGCTAAGATTAATGGCTTACACTTTTTGGCCTACTGTAGCCCTTCCTCAAAATATAATAACAAATGTAACGTATAAAATTTAAATATTATTCAAAATATAAAAATGAACCATAAAATGTATCAGTGATTAACAAACTCCCATTATGGGAGTCACTTAAAGGAGCTCTCCGAGCTACAGATATTGATGACCTACCCTCAGATTGGTTGGGGGTCCGACACTTGACACACCCACAATCAGGTGTTTACGGCCGCTGCAGCACCAGGAGCTCTACTGTGTACGGAGCTGGGGGCAGACAGTTCCATACACCATGTAGTGGCCATTCAGGGGTACTGCACCTCAGCTACCAAGTGAATTGGAGCTGAGTTTCAGTACGCCGGTGTCAGAAACTACATAGTGGATGGAACCTTCTGCTTCCGTCACACTGTTAGTTTCTGGCTCTGCTACAGACCAAAATAGTTGTCTGACCCCGATCTGATATTGAGGATCGGTCATCAATATCTGTAGCCTGGAGAACCTCTTTTATCATCTGGGTGGAGACAAGAAGGATATAATACAATACCATGGTTGATTAGTACATTGTTCACACCACATCTATTACACATACCTAATCATACATGAAAAAAGGGAAACATTAATTCTGCATCCTAAAACCGGCACATTTATAACCCTCCGTCATAAAAAAGGCTTATTTAGACAGAATTTCTACACAAATAATGCCTAATCAAGTGGTTTCCATAGTAACAAAAATAACATTACTTGTAAATTACAGTTACGTACATTTCTAAAACATATGCCATCCATCACAATTATCCAGGATGAATTCTGCATTGTCCCTACCATTAGCGCTAGTATTAGTCTAGGAAAGGTGCACGTTGCTAGAATTGTTAAAATGTAGTTATTATAATTTGAAACATTTAGGGAATCTGCACACGGGTACAGGTTTACTTACAGAATATCCGCACAGATTTCTGTGTGGTTTTCTGTGCGTTTCTGCGCCAAAACCGCACGAAAAACTGCATTTGTTCCATTGCCACAGATTTCACCCTTGTACTGAAAAGGGTGAAATCAACACCCAAAAATTGTGCAAAACAACAGAAATTTTGCAGATTTTCAAATCCGCACGACAGGTCACTTTTCGCACCTATGAAAAAAGTGAAGTGTACATGAGAATTGTCTATTCTCATACACTCTGCTGGCCTGTATTAAGCCTCACTCATACGTCCATCACCGTGCTTAAATCCATTAAAAGGTGGTCCGTGAAGATATCCGTGATGGATATGTGTTGGGTCAGTTTTTTGTTGTCCGTGTGCCATCCTTGTTTCACGGACACTGCGCAGCTGAAAATTAATTTTCAAAGCATCTCTTCCTAATGATCCATGAAACATGGATGGCATCCGTGTTGCATTCATGGACCAATAGACTATAAAGGGCGCGATGGATCGTTAAACACAGACAAAATAGAGCATGCATCCGTGCTAAAAAAAACGGATCCAAGTACCGTGCTAAAACACTGATGTCTAAATACACACAATAAAATGAATGGGTATGTGTGCTGTCTATGGAGAACATGTACAGCACACGTAAGTGGTACACTGACATGTGAATGAGGCTTTACACTGCATTTTTTCTCTGCACAAAATCTGCACGGAAAAACCACGCATAATCTGCACCGTGTGCAGGTAGCCTTAAGCAATTTCTGTATTTTACAGAAATTGAATAAAGATGCTGCTTTTATTAGAAATGGTGCAGCGCTAGATTATGTCCCCGGAAATCTCAGGGACTGCCGATCAAACAAGAGGCAGGGGTGCTGGGTAGTGTTATTGCAAAGCAATGGTGCGGCAAACAGAGCAGTCCTGCTCATGGTGCACCCAAAGTCTTGCGATGCGTGCGGCTATTCCAGAGGAGACGGGATGGCACGTGCAACCGTCGGCCAGAGATTTGAATTGCCTTGGCTTGGCTTGCCTTGGCTTGGCGTCCAATCAGAGGTGTAGGCAGGGAGGATCTGACACTAGGTCAGTGCATGTGATTGTGTATCGTGTCCTGGCTCCTGTTTTTGTTTCTCTGCTTTGTGTCTGAACTCTATACCTGCTCCTTAACCCACCTTGTCTACCTCTACTGATTGACCTCTTATCTACTAATTTGACTGCATCTCTACTCTCCAGGTTTGGGCTTTGGCTTGTTCTACCGATGAACTTTTTGTCTGCTGATTTGGCTATATCTGGATTCTGCATCCTCCTATTTTGACTCCAGTTTATATTCTGGTTGGGTCTGTGGTTCTGGTCAGAGATTTCTCTGGTAACATTGGAAAAGTTATGGACCTAGTCTACATGGGAGTACCTTTGAAACCGATTTCGGAGGTGAAAGACTCTCTTTAAAATGATGAGTTGTCTAGGGTGTTGAGATGTCTACAAACCATCCAAAGCAACAGCAAAAACTCACAAGAGGACAAAGTACATAATCAAAGCTTAACACACACTGAAGAACAGTGGCCAGACTGTTTCTGTAACTTCTCCAGAAATGAGTGGCGAAAGAGGCGCACACGCAAAGACAGATATTGATTTATTCTGTAGCTGAATTCGGCCGCCAGCTCCCACCTTATCAGGTGGATCATAATCAGTTTTTTCTCTGGTTCAAAGAGAGAACTCTATGGAAAATAATGAGACTGCATTCACAAGGTCCAAGTCAGATTTAAAGATGATTTTTTTTCCAATTCCTGCCAGAAAAAGTCAACATCTCTGACATGGATAAAAGTGATATTTGATACATTAAAACTCCATGTTAGATTAGATGTGTTTAATCCAGCATTAATGAAGTGATTAAATGTCTGCTACCATCTGCTAGAATCTTAAAATCAGAATCTTTAACATCATATAAATCCATAATAGAAGCTTTGCTTCCCTCTACCCGGACACATCAGACGGCTGCAGGTTTTAGACTGTTCTCAAAATGTCACTGAAATACATATATTCTTTACCTGGAGTTTCATGTCCACCTTTGACCACCATTTTGTGTCTTAATCTAAATTGGAAGTAGAATTCTGTACTGATTGAAAGAGTGGTCCAAAGCCACTTAAAGGCTATGAACACATTTAGTGAATTTTTTAAGATTGTGTTTTTTACTCATTTTGGTCTAAAAATAATTTTTTTAATTGGCCTTTATTATACAATTTCCAGGTTTTTCACCTACAGGGTTAAGTTTAGGCCTATCTGCAGAGTATCTTAGTTTTAGTTTTACGCTCAGCCCGTCAGTTTGCTGCCCTGATGGCTTATGTGAAGCCCTTATCTCTGAACTTCTGACAGCTCATAAGCACACATTTAAAGGGGTCGTCCAGCCATTAATATTGACCATCTATCATCAGGATAGGTCATCGATATCTGATCGGTGGGGGTCCAACATCCTGGACCCCCGGCGATCAGCTGTTTGACAAGAAGATGGTGCTTCATGCGAGAGCCGCTTCCTGGGGATCACACTATGTCTCGTCTCTTGTGAAGCAGTGGCGTAGTGTAATTACAGGCACTTGCTCCATTCACTTGACGCAACAAAGTGCAGTTAGAAAATTAACTAAACTCAATTAAAATAATATGTTACTAGTCATAAATAATTCCAAAAAACCATAAAGGGACACGTATGGTAAATTACAAAACTTTATTGACAATATAAATTATACACAATAAGGATAGGACAATACATAAAAAATGGCGGCAAAACCAGGTAGTGACTATGGCTAGCGGCGCACAAGCTAACCCAGGAGGAAAACCAAAATAAGGAGCGTACCCAGGATACAATATACAAAATATCAGTGCCAATAAAATCTAATTGTTACAACCTAAAAAAGAAGTCTACCAGCAATACTAACTAGTTGTCATACCTGGGATCGAAGACACTAACAGAATCGAACCTCCAGGTTGCGAGGAGCTCACCCCAATGAACGTTTCGCACCTGCTTTCTCAAGGGGCAACAAAGCGCAGTGTAATGAACAGGAAGCGCCACACCACCTTCTCTTCAAACAGCTCACTGGCAGGGGTTCCAGGTGTCGTACCCCCACCAAACAGATATTGATGACCTACCCTGAGGAAAGGTCATCACTATTAACAGTTGGTCAACCCCTTTAAGCCATATTCTTATCAGTTTGATCAAAGTTAAGCTATAATGAGTGTTTATGAATTGTCAGGAGTTCAGAGATAAGGGCTTGTCATCAGCCATCAGAGCAGCAACCTAATGGGCTGAGTGCAAAATTGAAACTAAGAAACTCCGCAGATAGGCTGAAACTTTATCCTGTTAGACGAAAATTGTTGCAAATTTTTAATAAAGACCAATTGAATTTAGTCCAAAAATAATTATTAACCTAAAAATCTAAAATGAGTAATATGCGATCATCTAAATACTGCCCCTGAAGGTACATACTGTAGCCTTTTATTTTAAATAATAATATTTAATAAATATAATCGATCAATAAATAAGATTCTATACTCACCAGTTTATTCCAAGCCAACATTTGTTTACTTGACTGCATCGAAGATTTACTCACCAGCGCTGCATTTAGGGGCCGACATACAATAAGTGCAGCCTCACAGGGGCCCTGCCAGTCTAAAAACAAGCTATAGTTTGTAGGCGTAAAGGTTGCCAAATAAGCAGCGCATACCTCTTCATTAATTTGGCATATCTTCGCCAGAATTTGAACCAATCAGAAATCAGCTTTCATACTGATTTGGAAAAAAAACAAGGCTGTAATTGGTTATTATAAGCAACAAGACTAAATAATTCTATATTAATGCCGGCCATCACTTACCTCAATGTGCTCCTTTATAATTAACCCTCTCCTCCCAATCATCAGCTATTATCTGTGGTTCAAATATCTCTGCTCTATCACTACAGGAAAAGTCTACAACTTCCCTATTAAAATCAATGGTTTGACATGCTGCGTCCTCCAAAGAGAGGGAAGGACAATTTTTGCGCTGCTTTATGTTCTAATACTGTACACAGGGGCTTCAATTGAGGGCCCCCAGCTATTACCTTACTATTCCCTAATAGGTCAATTAAAATGAGTCTACTTTCACATCTGCATTTTTCCTTTTGCTTCCGTTTTATACCCATTCATTGTCAATGGGGACAAAACTGAACGAAATGGAGTTCACCAGAATGCATTCCGTTCCGTTTCATTGCGTTCCAATGCCGGACAGTAGAACGCTGCAAGCAGCGTTTCTGAGTGTGTCCTGGGATGCAGAGCAAAACGGATCAGGCATGAAACACAATGTAAGTCAATGGTGCCGGATCCATTTTTCTCAGACGCAAAAGAAAACTGATCCGTCTCCATTGACTTACAATGGTTTTAGTGCCGGATCCATCATGGCTATTTTAGAGATGATACAACCGGTTCCGTTCTGAATGGAAGCCAATAAAAGCGTTTTTGCTAATCCATGACGGATCCAGCAAAAACGCAGATATGAAAGTAGCCGAAGTTTTCTAAACCCACCACAACTTTGTGTTCATGCAATCAGTTGGCTATGTAGGGGACAGACTCCATTTAGTATGACTAGAGTTGAGTGAACTTGTGTTTTAAGTTCGGCATCCAAAGTTCAGGTTCGGGTTATCCAAGCATCCCGTTATGGATTCCGCTACCACAGATCATAATGGCATTTGGAACACGGGGTAAAGAACCTGGGGTGACGTCACCGTCATGTGATCAGTGCAGGGGGCGTGGCTCAGTACTGGATTGGATAAGAGGTCGTAGGCTACCGCCTCTTATCTAATCCAGTACTGAGCCACGCCCCCTGCACTGATCACATGACGGTGACGTCACCCCAGGTTCTTCGTGTTGTCCAAGGTTCGGGTTCATTGAAGAATCCCCTTATGGATTCCAAATGTCGTTATGGTCCGTGGTAGCGGAATCCATAACGGGATGCTTGGATAACCTGAAACCGAACTTTGGATGCCGAACCTAAAACACAAGTTCGCTCAACTTTAAGTATGACAGCACGTGGCTATCCGCTGTACATACTAGAAGTTTTCTATCATAAGCCCCTTTGTAATAAAGACATCAGACTTCACAATAAAAAAAAAACTAATTTTGTCTTGAACTGCTGGATGTTTGTCTTACAAATAAACTTGGGAAGATAAATATTGATTACAAGAGGAGCCAATATAAGTAATTAATACAGCTCAACTTCCATTTGAATAGTAATGTTCAGGGTTCGGTTTGTTTAGTTTTCTGAACTTCTGCACACGTCCTGAGCTAATAACTTTTTTTTTTTATCGTATTGAATGAGATTCTGAAGAATCGCTTCGTAGCTGTTATCTGCAGCAAACGATTGGTGAATACATGATACACACCACAGTCTATTTCTACTGACAGAAGATCCTATGTCTGCCTAAGGTTAGTCTACCAGATAAGTGTATGGTGCCAGATGAGAAAAATACAAATGTCCTTAAAGGGAATGTGTCATCAGAAAATGACCTGCTATTTAAATCACTTTTTTAGGTTTAACATATTTTTAAAGAATTTTTGATTGTTATTTTTAATTTTCCATGTCACTTTTTATATTTAAACTAAAACCAATCCTGCAGTTTTCCCACTGACCACTGTGTCTAATAAATGATGCCACTTCTTGGTTTGTAGAATTGGAGAAGTAGGGCACTCTCTAATACTTGGAACCAGTTCAAAACTTTATTTAAAGGAATTCTATATAAAAAGATCCCAAAAATGATAGCAGGTAGTGGGTAATAAAGAGTATAAGTGACCGTCAAATAGGGAGGTATAGAAATGAATATCAATAACTAAAAGTAGTAATGATAATAGCAGCTGTAAGTTATTAATTGATCTTAGCTGTCCATAAATTCATCCGTGCCAGTAATAGTTAAAAAATTCATGAAGTAAAAAGTAGAGCAATGATGTCCTTATTCTAAATACATCCAGTCATGAAAGCGGCGTCCCGCTATAATAGCCGAGTCAGCGGCGCCCCGCTGAACTATTAACTCTAAAGCGATCGCAAGTTCTTCACTCCCGGTCCTCAACACACTAAGAACACACCAGGGTATTGCCGAAGTGGGTTATTCTGCCCTCGGCACGGTGCTCTGTACAGAAGGTAGCGACGCTCCGGTCTCAAGGGCTATTCCCGCCTGATGTTATTGCGCTAGCGGCTTGTAGTACACGTGGACCCGTAGGGGATGTCGGTCCCCGAAAGCGTTTCGGGGTTGAAAAAATGACACCTTTCTCTCTTTTTAACCCCGAAACGAGTTTGGTAATTTATCCCCCCGGCCCAAGGACCATTGTATTAACACACTTTCTCTCACAGGGATATATGTGGGGACCGCTGAAAGAGACACTTGTCCAGCACTGTACATTAAGGAGACCGACATCCCCTACGGGTCCACATGTACTACAAGCCGCTAGCGCAATAACATCAGGCGGGAATAGCCCTTGAGACCGGAGCGCCGCTACCTTCTGTACAGAGCACCGTGCCGAGGGCAGAATAACCCACGTCGGCAATACCCTGGTAAGTTCTATTTTGTGTTGAGGACCGGGAGTGAAGAACTTGCGCTCAGAGTTATTAGTTCAGCGGGGCGCCGCTGACTTGGCTATTATAGCGGGACGCCTCTTTCATGACTGGATGTATTTAGAATAAGGACATCATTGCTCTACTTTTTATTTCATGAATTTTTTAACTATTACTGGCATGGTTGAATTTATGGACAGCTAAGTTCCTATGGACAATTAATAACTTACAGCTGCTATTATCATTACTACTTTTATTTATTGATATTCATTTCTATACCTCCCTATTTGAGGGTCACTTATACTCTTTATTACCCACTACCTGCTATCATTTTTAGGATAATTTTATATAGAATTTTAGAAGTTTTGAACTGGTTCCAAGTATTTGAGAGTGCCCTACTTCGCCTATTCTTCATTTTATTAATAAATAGACTGGGTGCTTTTATTTGTTGGCGCACCTCTATTTGGTAACCTACCACTCTTGTTGCAACATTTTACCCTTCTTTTCACACTTCTTGGTTTGTACCGATTACTTTACTGCAGTTATCTGCTTATCTGTAATTCTAATCCTGCCTGTAATGATATCTCCTCTGTGTATAGATAACATAGGATCCACCATCTAATAGGTGACTGTCAGAGCTTATCTCCTCCTTCCTTGTACATTGTCCTCTGCACAGCGCACAGAACATACCTAGTAAACTCTACCATAGAAGTCAATGAGGTTCCTCCTGATCATTGTGTCTATGGCTCATGGGGCTGCCGTAAAGCAATTTTCTTAATGCTTTCTAAATGCTGTTAAGAACATTTCAGGCAAGATAATGGCCGCCCCCATAATAATGTTTATGAAATAGAATTTAAAAAATTTACAATCAGAAAATAAAAACAAATTAGAAAAAAAAGGACATGTGCTACTATATGGTTTTAACTGGCAAATAAAGTTTTTGGTGACCGTTCCTTAAAGTAAGTAGGGTGAGGGGCTAAGAAAAAGGGTCAGCTGACTTGGGAGGAGCCGGAACAGAGAATGGGATTAGTAGTGTTTCTGGCTGTCACAGTCAATCATGGCGGCTGTCTTCACACCGTTGCTTCCTTGGGCCGTGAAGTGAAAGGAATGCACTCCCTTTTTTTCTCTCGGGCACACCCCGATGTTTGGGCTCCTGCCTTAAGGTGGTGATGTTGAGTGTATGGGTACAAGGCAGGGCGTGTAGGGTGCAATGGCTGGCGTAGGGTGCATGAGTCAGTAACCAGGCCAGATATAGCAGAATAAATGTCTCTCTTTACTGAAGTTTAAAATAAGAGTTGTAGTATGGTACAGCTAATGATAGCAAAACGCACTTCCAACTGTACACAGTGCAATTTTTCCAGATAATGGCATATAGATTTAGGGAAGGATGGAAGTTATGGCCCACTTCTCTCTCTGTCTGTCTTAAGTCTCGTCCTGCAGAATCAAATCGTACTCTTTCTATGGTGGCTGAAATGTAGGGTTTTAGAGATATGACTGGCCAGGTTGTGTCCAGGTGTGACATAGTGTCCCTCACCACAGTAAAGTCCTAAAAGCCTTTGGCAGCAGGGTACTGACTCCAATGCTCAGGCATGCAGCCTCTAGGTTCTCTAGTTTTCTCCTTTGTCTTTCTCCGTCTCTCCTTCTGTAGATCATGTAGAAATCGATGAATCTCTGTAGCTTTTTGGCCCTAAGAATAGGGAGCGTATTGCAGCTTCCTCTCTCGCTGAACTCCAGTCTAGACTGACCTCTTAGAGGTGGGGCCAGCCCACATCTTCAAGGGCTGAGCCAGGATTGTTAACCCTAGCTGTGCCATCCATAACTGGCTATGCTGGGCACAATACATAACATAACACTACATAACAGCATATGACATAACAAAGCATTTGGAGATACTCTGGGGTACTGCATACCTATACTCTAAGTCAACAATGGACCTGTTAAACAGGCCTTTAGATACAACTTAGCATTACTGCTAGACCAGTACCTCATCTGCACAGAGCTGTTTTAAGATAATTGCCCTTCCTCAGTGCAGAGCAGAGATAATTGACTTAGCAATGTGAGAGGCCTTAGTCAGGGATCCAGGGGATACTATTTCTTAGTGTAGGGAACACTAGTAGATGCTACTTTGTAGGTAATAGGTTGTTGGTGTTACTATACGTATACAGGTATATTTGGTGTTACTATAGGTATGTTTTAGCCATTTTTTGCATAAAATCAAACTAAAATAATATATCAAAGAAAGATCCTCATTATAGGACTATAATTTTGATATGTGTACTTCCTCTCCATTTGGCTCAAGATATTTTTTAATGCACAAATGGAAAGAAAAACCAATCCAGCTCACCGCTCAGTTGCTCCACTTCCCAAACTTCACATGAGAGATGGGGCACAGTATTAATACCGCCTGCAGCTGCAAATTAAACAAGCCAAGGTGGATGAAGTCTCCAGCAGCATGTCCTGAAATCTTCCAGCCTTTATTCTGGCATATTAAAAGCATATAATTCCAAGAAGGTGCATAGTTACAGCCAACGCGTTTTGAACAGACGCGTGCTGTTCTTATTACGCCATGACTAAGAAAAGCAGGTGTCTGTGTGAAGCGGTTGGCTGTAACTATGCACCTTCTTGATTTTCTATGCTTTTAAAAAGAAGATTGAAAGATTTAGAAAGATTTAGTGACCTGTTGCTGGAGACTTCATTCACCAAACTTTTTATACAGTTGTTTATAAATTTATATTGAAAAGTGCTGTTGATTAGGCTCATCACTACAGTTGTGGGAGCCCACCAGGAAAACTGGCCTTGTTGCCAGTCCAGTACCCGGTTTGTTAAAGTTATCAGAAATGGAGACTTACTCTGTAAGTGTTTGCAACATTTATCTTTAAAGGGGTTCTCTGGACTATAGATATTGATGATCTATCCCCCAGTACCTCCACCAAGCAGTTTGCGGCTGCTGTGGTGGTGGGAACTAACAGTGTATGCAACAGAAGAAGAAGGCTCTAGCACAGGAGCTTAGCTGCAGTACACCGTAGTATGAAATCGCGCCACTCAGAGAGTTCTCATGCACTTTAGGTAATTTACTTGCCCATTTAGACAGAAAAGTCCATGATCCAGTTACAAAATTAATGAATTGCAAAAATTGGATAGCCACTGTCCTTATCACTGCTTGACTGGATGCTTCGATCCATACTGACCTTCTTCGGAGGTCTAATGATCTGTAGTTGAGAGGTGCGGGAACATGGAGGATGGATCATGTCGCTGAAGAAGGTCCGCATGGACCGAAACGTCCGGTCAAGCGGTGATAAGGAGAGTAGCTATCCAATTTTTGCAATTCATTAATTTTGGAACTGGATCATGTACTTTTCTTTCTGAATGTGCAAGTAAATTACCTAACGTGCATGAGAACTCTCTGAGTGCCGCGATTTCATACTACTTTATATTGACTGTCAAATCCTTGCTGGCACCAGTTCATAATAATAGTGTGCGGTACTCCATTCTTAAAAACCATTCGCTGCAGTACACCGGCACGGCTACAAAACAGTGTACAATGTTGTCTGCCTCCAGCTCCAAACACTGTACTGTTTCCAGCACCATGTCAGCCCAAAACAGATGCTCGTGGGAGTGCCCCATGTCAGAGCCCCACTGATCTGATACTGATGTTGCAACACCCCCCAGGATAAACAAGGCATTACACCATGGATATTTGAATAATAGAACTATCATGTAATGGATGGATGTGCTAAGTCCTCCAGAGAGAAAGACACTTTTTGCAATCACTTTGCAGCAACTAAATCGGGTTCTCAAACGAGGAACTTCCTTCTATTAATTCAAAATTCCAAATCAGTGGCTCAAAAAAGGGAAACATCATGCAGAAGATCCCCACCCCATCCTCCTTGACATCCATATGCCTTTATAGCATGGAACAACCTCTTTATTACCTTTTCTAAAGTTATACCAAAGATTTGCTTTTACACTATAAAGTCATCTAGCCAAAAACATTTATCACTTATAGTCTGTTTAGGTGATCATCATAGGGGTGCAGTAACTAAAGGCGCATTAGGGTACCTAAGATGGCCTGGTACCTGAGTTGTGATCACTATAAATCCTAAAATTTATTTGTATAGTAATAATATTTATACATTGGGGGTGAATTTATCAAGCTCGCCGTGCCAGAAAAGTGGCTCCAAGAAGTCACACATTTTTGCACATAACCCCTTTTGTGCAAAAATGTGTGATTTCTTTTGCTAATTTATGATACAAGCCACTCTAAGCTGGTGTGACAAAAATTTGGTTGTTTAACCGCTTCAGCCCCCCTAGCTTAAACACCCTTAATGACCAGGCCACTTTTTACAATTCTGCACTACACTACTTTCACCGTTTATTGCTCCGTCATGCAACTTACCACCCAAATGAATTTTACCTCCTTTTCTTCTCACTAATAGAGCTTTCATTTGGTGCTATTTCATTGCTGCTGACATTTTTACTTTTTTTGCTATTAATCAAAAATGACCGAAATTTTTGCAAAAAAATGACATTTTTCACTTTCTGTTGTAAATTTTTTTTAAAAAAACTACATTTCTATATAAATTTTTCTCTAAATTTATTGTTCTACATGTCTTTGATAAAAAAATCCAATAAGTGTATATTTATTGGTTTGGGTAAAAGTTATAGCGTTTACAAACTATGGTGCAAAAAAGTGAATTTCGGCATTTTGAAGCAGCTCTGACTTTCTGAGCGCCTGTCATGTTTCTTCAGGTGCTAGAATGTCAGGAAAGTATAAATACCCCCAAATCACACCATTTTAGATAGAAGACACCCCAAAGTATTCACGGAGGGGCTTGGTGAGTTCATGTATCATTTCATTTTTTTCACAAGTTAGCGGAAAATGACACTTTCTGAGAAAAAAAAAAAAAAAAGTTTCAATTTCTGATAACTTCTGGCAAAAAAAAAAAAATCTCAGACGGACTCACTATGCCCCTCAGTGAATACCTTGGGGTGTCTACTTTCAGAAATGGGGTCATTTGTGGGGTGTGTTTACTGTTCTGGCATTTTGGGCGGGGCTAAATTGTGAGCCGCCATGTAAAACCTAAAGGTACTCATTGGAATTTGGGCCCCTTTGCGCACCCAGGCTGCAAAAAGTGTCACTCATGTGGTATCGCCGTACTCAGGAGAAGTGGGGCAATGTGTTTTGGGGTGTATTTTTACATACACCCATGTTGGAGTGAGAGAAATATCTCTGTAAATTGTCAACTTTGTATAAAATTTTTTAAAAGTTGTCGTTTACAGAGATATTTTTCACACAAAGTATGGGTATATATAAAAATACACCCCAAAACACATTGCCCTACTCTCCTGAGTACGGCGATACCCATGTGTGCCACTTTTGCAGCTTGAGTGCGCAAAGGCCCTAATTCAATGAGTACCTGCTAAGATTTCACAGGGCATTTTTACGCATTTGGATTCCAGACTTCTTCTCACGCTTTAGGGCCCCCTAAAATGCCAGGGCAGTATAAATACCCCACATGTGACCCCATTTTGGAAAGAAGACACCCCAAGGTATTCTGTGAGGGTATGGTGAGTTCATGTAAAATTTTATTTTTGTCACAAGTTAGTGGAATATGAGACTTTGTAAAAAAAAAAAAAAAAAAAAAAACAATTTCCGCTGACTTGTGCCAAAAAATAAAAATTCTGTGGACTCACCATGCCCCTCACAGAATACCTAGGGGTGTCTTCTTTCCAAAATGGGGTCACATGTGGGGTATTTATACTCACCTGGCATTTTAGGGGCCCCTAAAGTGTGAGAATCCAAATGCGTAAAAATGTCCTGTGAAATCCTAAAGGTACTCATTGGTTTTAGGGCCCTTTGCGCACAGGCTGCAAAAAGTGGCACTCATGTGGTATCGCCGTACTCAGGAGAAGTAGGGCAATGTGGTTTGGGGTGTATTTTTACATATACCCATGCTGCGTGTGAGAAATATCGCTGTAACGACAACTTTTTAAATTTTTTTATTCAAAGTTGTCAATTTACAGAGATATTTCTCTCACCCAATATGGGTATATGTAAAATACACCCAAACACATTGCCCTACTTCTCTGATACGCCGATACCACATGTGTGACTTTTGCAGCCAAATGCAAAGGGCCTAAATTCCAATGAGTACCTTTAGGAGGGCATTTTTACGCATTTTTCTTCTCACGCTTTAGGGGTCCCTAAAATGCCAGGACAGTATAAATACCCCACATGTGACCCCATTTTGGAAGAAGACACCCCAAGGTATTCCATGAGGGGCATGGCGAGTTCATAGAAGATTTTTTTGGCACAAGTTAGTGGAAATTGATTTTTATTGTTTTTCTCACAAAGTCTCCGTTTCCGCTAACTTTTGACAAAAGTTTAATTTTTCATGGACTCATTATGCCCCTCAGCGAATACCTTGGGGTGTCTTCTTTCCAAAATGGGGTCACATGTGGGGTATTTATACGGCCCTGGCATTTTAGGGGCCCTAAAGCGTGAAGAAAAATGCGTAAAAATGCCCTCCTAAAAGGTACTCGTTGGAATTTGGGCCCCTTGCGCATCTTGGCTGCAAAAAGTGTCACACATGTGGTATCGCCGTACTCAGGAGAAGTAGGGCAATGTGTTTTGGGGTGTATTTTTACATATACCCATGCTGGGTGAGAGAAATATCTCTGTAAATTGACAACTTTGAATAAAATTTTTAAAAAGTTGTCGTTTACAGCGATATTTCTCACACCCAGCATGGGTATATATAAAAATACACCCCAAGCTGCACCTACTTCTCTGAGTACGACGATACCCATGAGTGACACTTTTGCAGCCAAATCACAAGAGGCCCTAAAACCAATGAGTACCTTTAGGATTTCACAGGCCATTTTTACGCATTTGGATTCTCACGCTTTAGGACAGCTAAAATGCCAGGGCAGTATAAATACCCCACAAGTGACCCCATTGTGGATAGAAGACACCCCAAGGTATTCTGTGAGGGGTATGGTGAGTTCACAGAAAAAAAATTTGGAACAAGTTAGCGGAAATTGTTTTTTTTGTTTTTTTACAGTCTCATATTCCACTAACTTGTGACAAAAATAATATTTTCCATGAACTCACCATACCCCTCACGGAATACCTTGGGGTGTCTTCTTTCTAAAATGGGGTCACATGTGGGGTTTTTGTACTGCCCTGGCATTTGAGGGTCTCCGCAATCATTACACGTATGGCCAGCATTAGGAGTTTCTGCGATTCTCCGTATATTGAGCATACGGGTAATGAGATTTTTCCGTTCAGCCTCTGCGCTGAAAAAAAAAAAATGAGCGGCACAGATTTTTCATTCGCATCGATCAATGTGGATGAAAAAATCTCTGCCAAATCAGTGACTGCGGTGCGGTGGGCTGGGCGCTAGCTACCTAACAAGTAGCTAGCTAACTGGTGGTGATAGGGGACCCTTATGCCCCATTCACACGTCCGAAATTCTGTTTGCGGAGCAGGATTGCGGACCCATTCATTTCTATGGGGACAGACTTTGTCCCGCTCGGATCGGAATTACGGATCTGCGCTTCCGAGTCTGCACTTCCGTTCTGCAAAAATATAGAACATGTCCTATTCTTGTCCGCAACTGCGGACAAGAAAAGCATTTTCTATATAGTTCTGGCAATGTGCGGATCTGCAAAATGCGGAAAGCACATTGCCGGTGTCCGTGTTTTGAGGATCCGCGGATCGGATCCGCGGATCGGATCCGCGGATCGGATCCGTGAATCCACGGATCCGCAAAACACATATGGACGTCTGAATGGAGCCTTACAAGGGGTGTGATCAATGACAGGGGGGTGATCAGGGGGTCTAGATGGGGTGATCAAGGGGTTAATAGGTGAGGGGGGTGGGGGGGTTAGTGTAGTGTTTGGTGCAACTTTACTG
Organism: Bufotes viridis; assembly: GCA_033119425.1. Taxonomy (NCBI): domain Eukaryota; kingdom Metazoa; phylum Chordata; class Amphibia; order Anura; family Bufonidae; genus Bufotes; species Bufotes viridis. The sequence goes on along the minus strand of CM065591.1, from coordinate 39,855,208 downwards.
TGTTACCTGGTCCTCTGGTGGTCGATCCCAGTAAATGGGACCACCAGAGGACCAGGTAGCAGCTATATCAGACGCTGTTCATAAAACAGCGTCTGATATAGCTGTTTGATGCGATTTTATTCGCATCTACAGCCTGCCAGCGATGATCCATCGCTGGCAGGCTGCTAACCAGGCTGCTGTGCCGCGCTTCCCTGTGAGCGCGCGCGCCTGCGCAGCGTTCACAGGAAATCTCGGCTCTCACGAGATGACGCGCCGACGCGTCAACTCAGAGCTACAGGGCCGCCCGCAGGACGCATCCCTGCGTTAGGCGGTCCTGTAGCGGTTAAAGCGAACCTGTCACCTGGAATTCACATTATACACCAATAAAAGTACCTTATAGCTGATGACCAGTGTGTTGTCCTCATGTTTTTTCCCGCTTTTCTGCACCTATAATTCATGAAAAAAACGTCTTTTAAACTGCTCTTTTTCTACAGACAAAGTCATGATAGAAGTCAAGGAGGCAGACACTCCTTGACTCCAGGATGTGCCTCCCCCGCCCTAACCCCGCCTCTCAGCAGTTTAATTGACACTCGGCTCCCTGGCCAGGACCGCGCTTGCACAGGCGGCGCATGTGCCGTCGCCCTCCTTTGCAGCGTGGAGTCAAGCGCGATCCTTTCGCTTATGGACGCATGGAGCCTGAGGATCCGGGCGCGCGCGCGTGAGCGACAGAAGACTGGCCGGCGTCGGGGGACGGCGCATGCGCGAATAAGCTAAAGGATCGCGCTGCAAAGGAGGGCGACGGCACATGCGCCGCCTGTACAAGCGCGGTCCTGGCCAGGGAGCCGAGTGTCAATTAAACTGATGAGAGGCGGGGTTAGGGCGGGGGAGGCACATCCTGGAGTCAAGGAGTGTCTGCCTCCTTGACTTCTATCATGACTTTGTCTGTAGAAAAAGAGCAGTTTAAAAGACGTTTTTTTAATGAATTATAGGTGCAGAAAAGCGGGAAAAAACATGAGGACAACACACTGGTCATCAGCTATAAGGTACTTTTATTGGTGTATAATGTGAATTCCAGGTGACAGGTTCGCTTTAAATTAAATGCAAACATTTAGACCTCCGGGATTGTTAGACAAACAGGGGCCCCTTGGCACAATGGGTGGCTTTCTTCTGTCCAAGAGTCATTGTTTGTTTCCAATGCATTTACCATGTATCAGGATATTCATTCATTCAGAGCTATAATACTATAATGTCTTTTACTTTATGCACTTATATAGCGCTGACATACTCCACAGCGCTTTACAGACATTATCATCACACTGTCCCCAATGCGGCTCACAATCTAAGCTCCCTAACAGTATGTCTTTGGGGTGTAGGAGGAAACCGGAGCACCCGGAGAAAACCCACACAAACAAAGGGAAAACAAACAAACTCCATGCAGATGTTGTCCTTGGTTGGATTCATACCCAGGAGTCCAGGACCCTAGCGCTGTAGGGCACCAGTGCTAACCACTGAGCCACCATGCTGACCATGACCTAATAATCTAAATAAAGCTGGAAAAGAATCTCTGGAAAAGAATTGCAAGGCTTAATTCCCCCAAATGTATTTGACTTTTATTACGTTGTGTATGGCACTGTATGTTAATATTATATGAGCACTGTATAGCGGTACACACTTATGTGACCCTGATTAGGCACTGTATTGGCTCCTTCCCGCATCCCTCCCCACCACCACAGCCGTATCGAGGAGTAGTATGGCGCATTTGTTGAGCATGCACGTTATGGCCCTATATGACTCTATGGGAGGTACAAAGGCAAGAAGGAGAATATTGTTGCCTGTAATATATGATAAGTACTTCAAAACAAGGCATTTTACTACATTTTCAGTTGCCTTCTGATTCTGGCTGTATAATATGATAGAAATAATTCTGCCAATTGCTGCAAGCATTAAGAGAGACGCACGTTTGTGACAATGTAAGCAACCAGTAGAAATACAATGATAGCACTCATTATATCAATTGTACAGAGGCTTTTAGCGGCAGTGACATCTCCTCTGGGACTCTCAATAACACTTCATGGTGGGTGAGACAAACATTGGGGAAGAGTGAGAGTCATTCACACATAAGCAAATAAATAAATTCACAGGCACGGGAACAAAATGGTGTTCAGTGATATGATAACCCTTTAATCATTTTATAGTGAAAAGTTTTAAAATTTTCTAACATTTTGTGTTTCGTTTACCGTTTTCAAGATGGCTGATGACTATCAGTGAATGGAACACAAGGTACCACGTGTATGACAAATCACATGGTTGTATTATTAGATTACAAAAACATCCAAAAAAATGGGTAAGAGTTGTAATAATCAAGGAGAACATTTTAATATACCCTTTAATATCTGTTGATCAGTCTACATAATGTATAAGACTACATTCACACGACAGTGAAAAAAAACGTCCGTTAAAAGGACACACTGTCAGTTTTTCATGGCCATTTTGCATCAGTGTGTGCATCCATTTTCTGTCCGTGTGTCCGTTTTTAATGTCTGTTTTGCATCAGTTTTTCATGTCCGTTAAAAACGGACATGAAAAACGGATGAATTTGATTGGCAGTTATTTCTAGACCCACCTTTCTGAGAACATCCACAGGATGGTAGGCCCCCAGCTAAAATAATGTCCCCCATAGTGTATGAATTTTTTATTTTATTTTTTTGCTGCCCCCAGCTTTAATAATGCCCCCATGTAGGCCCCCATCTAAAATAATTTCCCTCATAGGGTAGGATTTTTTTTTTTTTACTGCCCCCAGCTTTAATAATGCACCCTATTTTGGCCCCAGCTAAAATGTCTCCCACAGTGTAAATAATATTTTTATAATGCCCCCAGCTTTAATTAATGCCCCCAGGTAGGATCCCAGCTTTAATAATGCCCCCCATAGTGTAGGAATTTTTTTTACTGTCCCCATCTTTAATACTGCCCCCAATGTAGGTCCCCACCTTAAATAATGCCCCCATCTAAAATAATTTCCCCCATGATTTAAATAATGCCCCCATAATGGCCCACCGCTGTTTTTGTTTTGTTGATTTTATAAAACAAAACAAAAAAACAACCCTCACTTTATCCAGTTGCTTGAGCTGCAGCAGTCTCTTCTATCTTCACTGAACATGACCTGTGATGTGCGCGATGACGTCAATGCGCGCTCCCACGTGGTTACGTCATCATGCACATCGCAGGTCCTTCCTTTTTTGTTTTTGTCTGCGGGGCACTATGGGAGCAATATTTAAAACCATGGGGGACATTTTCTTTAACCTGTGTACCCGTTTTTAAAGGCCGTTAGACGGGTGCACTCCTGTCAATCGACCGTTAAAAACGATCCCATTGATTTCAATGGGGTCCTCACGGCCGTGGAAACGGCCAAAAATAGGACATGACCTATTTTTGGATGGACGCTATTTACTGGCCGTTAAAAGAACGGCCATGTGAATAGCCCCATAGACTTTCACTGGTGCTAAAAATAGCCGTGTGATGGCCGTTACGTAGACGGCCGTCACACGGCCATTTTTACTGTCGTGTGCATGAGGCCTTAATGGACATCTATCAGCAGCTGAAGGCATCTGTGTTGGTCCCATGTTCATATGTGTCCACATTGCTGCAAAAAATGATGTTTTGATATATGCAAATGAGTCTCTAAGAGCAACGGGGGCAGTTGCAGAGAGAGCTGAGCCTTCAGGTGTAACGGCAAAGCCCCCGTTGCTCCTAGAGACTCATTTGCATATATTAAAACTCAGTTTTTCGCAGCAATGTTAGCACATAGGAACATGGGACCAACACAGTTGTCATAGGTACAAATCTGCCCTTTAATTGCTTGCTCTTCTGTATTTGGTTCTGCCTATACCCTCGACTCTAGGGTGTGTAATGCCGTGGGCTCTTATGACTAGTTTTGAAGAAAGGCAGGGACACAACAAAGTCTCTTAAACACTGTTTATTGCTTGTTGCAGCCAACTTACAGTTCAGTTACAGCCAGATCGCAGGCGGGTGAGGTAATCAGTCCAAAGCCTTGCAGTGTGTGATCTGCAGCCTCTCACTCCACAGACACACCCTGCTTCCTCCTGCTCACTTTCAAAACACAATCGTGGACATGAGCCACGTATAAATCCCAGAGTGGATCGTGGGGAGTAAGCACCCACCCAGTTCTTTGCTTACTCCCAGTAAAAGCCAGGCCCGGATTAGCTGTTACCAGCTATACTAGGTACAACAGGGTCCACTATCTATTTTAGTGAACACTCGGGCTTCTGGCTTCCACTCCACCAAGGCCGCATACCTTGGTGGCACGTCTCAGGTGCACCACAGCAAACCACAATATGCATCTCCTTAATAGGTTTTTGCGCCATTCTCGGAGATACATACATATGAGGCCTGTCACTGCCTCACAGGTGATACCTGCCTGATTGAGATTTGTATCTTGGTTTTTGGGTCTCCATTACTAGCCGTCCAGTATATCACAATCCTAAGTACATTAGGTCCTTTTTTGGCATGTATTGGGGTGAAATACGGATGTTTCGGCAATCATTTTGAGCCAAAAATCCTTTTTTTCAATTGGTCTTTATTAAAAATATGGAATTTATTTTTGTGTACAGAGCTGAGATGCTCTACTAGCTGTCTGTGAATTTTCTCTCTTTTCCGTCATCTGGGGAGCAGACGGACTCCTTATCTCTGCTCTCTGACTTTATAAACACTCATTATTGCTCAGTTCTTATCTTACTGATAAGAATGTGGCTTAAATAAGTGTTTATGATCTCAGTAGTTTATAGATAAGGGTTATTAGACCCGCACAAAGTGAAAGTGAAAGTACTAGTCACACAGTTAGAATAACAGTTAACACATTTTAACACTCAATATTTTTAATAAAGGCCAACTGAAAATATAATTTTTAGCCAAAAATTTGTAAAATGCAATCATAAACAAAAATGGCCTCCAAGAGTGTACATAGCCTTTAATCTTTCTTACCATGCATACTGCACAACCTTTCCATGGAAGATATACCTATTACTCTATTAGTCTGAGTTACCAGTGATGCTTGCTGCAGCTCACATACCTCTCCTCCTGATCTCCTCCGATGCTATACACCATATTTATATCAAATTGCTTACAAGTTACAAAAGGGAGAATTGTCTTGAAATTGACCCATTCATCGTCTTACATCCAAAGAAGGATTTTTTTGTCTCATCATTTAACGAGATCTATGGAGGAGGTTCAGTTGTAGCCATTTCACAGCTCTTTTTTTGTTTTCATTTGTGTCTTTTGCGCTTGTCAGATTGGCTAATTGTTCATGGTGACCTCCACTTGAAGATAATCCCCTGATGACCCACTAATGGGGAAATGCGTCGGGATGATATATGAAGGTTTCTCTAATTGCCAACACTACTATTTCTTTCTATGTGTATTGAATGTAACGTAAATTGGTGTCCCCTGTATGTTGGTAATTACATTGTCGGACCTCTGGTTTTCAAGACAAGAAAATGAACATGAGGCCTATTGTGTTGGGGCACTCTTTTATGGGATCAAATTACTGTCCTGTCTGTTTTTGATACAAAAAAAGTACTTTTTTTTACATCCGGTATTGTTTATGTCATACATCTCAGTGATTTTCATCATCTTTGTGAGGACAACCCCTGAAGAAGACCATTTTTAGTGCGGTTTTAGGTGGTCATCTCAATAGGTATCAATGTTTTACACTTTTCTCTATATAGGATTAACATAGTCTAATATTTGTAGACAAGATGGGTCATCATGGTGGTCCTTATACTCCAGTTACCACGTCTCACATCTAAAACACGAGCTATTCTAGTATATAAAGCTGAGTGTATGAATGTGTGTGTGTGTGTATGTATGTCCGCTAAAGGAATCCGCACCGTCGCATTTACAATCACAAAATTTGGCACACAGGTACATCAGGTGTCCAGGAAGGTTTAAGACTAGGTCTCAGCTCTCTAGAACGTACTGTTCCTGAGATATTCCCCCAAAATATGCAAATATGGTATGTCACCTGACCTACATTAGCCAAAAGAGGCCTGCAGGTCTTTCTCCTCATATCCCAACTGCCATACACAAGGTCACATGTCCCTTATCATCCAAAAGAAGCTAGCAGGTCCTTAGTCTCCACATACACACCAGGTTTCCGTAACAACCCAGCCATTTTTCTTCACTGCTGTAAGTTAGCTTGAAAGGGGCAGGGTGTTGTGGATGACACTGTTAAGGGATCGGAGGGCTGTGGATATCACAGTTAATGGGGCAGGTAGGGAGGCCATTCAGGCCACCATCAAAATACAGACTTAAAAGACACCCCCAGGTCCCATTAAGCCACACCCCTCCCACTCCGCAACCGACGGGGATTAAAAAAATGAAGGTAAAAATCAACTTCTGTCAGCTGCAGGGGTGGGAGGGAGGGTGACTTTTTCCCTGCAGCTTACGCTCAGACAGCACCGTGTTGCTGTCTGAGAGTGAGCTGTTCAAATTAACATCCCTGTGTCCATCCAGGCCCTGCGCCCTGCGAGGACAGGGAGTCTGAAAGCCGGACTGTTCAGCCCAAAACCAGACCTCTGGGCACCCTAGGGGCAGGCTGTTGTGGGGGTCACAGTTAAGGGGACGGTTCGCTATGGATGTCAGTGTTAAGGGGCAGATTGCTGTAGAGGCCACTGTTAAGGGGATGGGGCATTGTGAAAATCACTGTTAAGGAAATGGGGTACTGTGGAGGTCACTAATAAAGGGGCGGCCACTGTGGAGGTGACTGTTAAAGGGGCGGACTGCTGTAAAGGTCACTGTTAAGGGGCAGGCTGCTTTAGAGGTCACTGATAAGGTGGCGGAATGCTGTGGAGGTCACTGTTAAAGGGGCAGGCGCGCGTTGGAGGTCTCTGTTAAGGGACAGGGAACTTTGGAGATCACAGTTAAAGGGACAATTCGCTATGGGGTCAGTGTTAAGGTGTGGGGTGCTGTAGAGGTCATTGTTAAGGGGGCGAGGTGTAGTGGAGGTCACATTTTAAGGGAACAGAGCTCTGTAGAGGTCACTCTTAAGCGGGTGAGTTATTGTGGAAATCACTGTTAACGAGACAGGGTATTATGGAGTTCTCTAAAAAAGGGGCGACCGCTATGGAGGTCACCGTTAAAGGGGAGGGCGCTGTGGATGTTACTGTTAAGGGGGCAGACCGCTGTGGATGTCACTGTTAAAGGGGCGGGGTACTGTAGATGTCAATGTTATAGTGGATACTGTTGATATCTTTTAACGACACACACAAACATTAAATAAAATAGATTGAATATACCCAAGCGAAGCCGGGTCCTTCTGCTAGTCTAATATATAAAGCTGAGTGTATGTATGTGTGTGTGTGTGTGTGTATGTATGTCCGCTAAAGGAATCCGCACCGTCGCATTTACAATAACAAAATTTGGCACACAGGTACACCAGGTGTCCGGGAAGGTTTTAGACCAGGTCTTAGCTCAGACCAGGTCTCAGCTCTCGTTGTTGAGATATTCCCAAAAAATGCAAATATGGCACATCATATAACCTACATTAGCGAATAGAAGCCTGCAGGTATTTCTCCTCATATCCCAACTGCCATACACTTGGTCACATGTCCCTTATCAGCCAATAGAAGCTTGCAGGTCCTTAGCCTCCACATACACACAATTTTACACCAGGTTTCCATTACAACCATTTTTCTTCACTGCTGTAAGTCAGCTTTAAAGGGGCAGGGTGCTATGGATTACACTGTTGAGGGAGCGGAGGGCTGTGGAGGTAACAGTTAAGGGAGTCTCTCAAAAGACGGACTTAAAAACCCCTCCCCCAAGTCCCACTGAAAAAATGAAGGTAAAAATCAACTTCTGTCAGCTGCAGGGGTGGGAGGAAGTCTGACTTTCTCCCTGTAGCTAATGCTCAGACAGCACAGTGCTGCTGTCTGAGAGTGAGCTGTTCAAATGCACATCCCTGTGTCCGTCCAGGCCCTGCGCCCGATGGAGGACAGGGAGTCTGAAAGCCGGACTGTCCACCCTAAAACCGGACCTTTGGCCACCCTAGGGCTAGGCCGCTGTGGAGGTCACTGTTAAAGGGGCGGGGTACTGTAGATGTCACTGTTATAGTGGATACTGTCGATATCTTTTAACGACACAAACAAACATTAAATGAAATAAATGAAATATACCCGTGCGAAGCCGGGTCTTTCTGCTAGTGCAAATATAAAGCAGAATAGAAATCTACATTCATCCGACACTTTCTATCAAAACTGACCACAGAGAGCAAATTTCTAGTCGTAAAGATCAACAAATGGCAGATATATTTGAAGAGGACTCGAGAAGCATTAGAACAGACTTGTATAGTTTATGTTGGGTGACTAATTACTTTGTATAGATCGGCCCCTCTCTAAATAGTGCATAAACATGTCCGTCATGATTTACTTTCCCGGGCTTTAGAGTACAAGGGTTTAATGAAGCAGGAAATAGATGGCTTTATACAAATAAAATAAAGCACTTGTAGGCTTCGGTTTTACTGTACTTGCACTGCGCAGTGTTTCATTATCGCTTTTATAGTCTATAAACCTTTTACTATTTCTTTCTGCTTATTGACTGACTATAGTTTGGGGGGTTTTAAACTGAATAAGTAGCTATTTCCAAGAACATCTTTACCGGTGTCATTTGGCTATTTTATGCAAGGAAACTTGGGACTAAGTGAAGTTTTTTATATTTTTTTTTACTGAAGCCCATTTGACCTTATCTAACTCAATATCCATAAAGTTCTTCATTTTAAGGGATAAGCTGAAAAATATTACCTAAACTGAAAGTTAATGTGATAACGAATTATATTTTTTTGAACCGTTATACATTATAGAATCCAATTTAAACATCTCATCCTCACCCTACAAAGCTGTCCAAAGTGCTGCACTCCCTACATTTCTTCACTCATCTCTGTCTACCACCCTACCCCATACTTTCCGTTCTCCAAATGATTTACGTTTGACTTCCACCATAATCTAAACCTCTCACCCCTTCTTCAAGACTTCTCCCGAGCTGCACCAATTCTCTGGAACACCTTACCCTAAGAAATTATGTTAAATCACAATATACACAGTTTTAAGCGCTCCCCCAAAAACACATCTTTTTAGGGTGGCCTATCACATCCCCTGATCTAACTCCTCTCCATATATAGCTCATTTATCATCAGTTTCTAAAACTGATCCTCAACCAAACGCTCCAACGCACCCAATAACACTACAGATATCGGCCAGTGACTGGCTCATACAGCTTTATATCTGCTCCCCTATTTTACTAAGATGGCTGGACCATTGTACAAAACAAGCACTTACCTTTGTTTCACTCCTATCTCCTCATAGATTGTAAGCTCTTGCGAGCAGGGTCCCCATTCCTCTTGTGGTAATTACTGACTTGTCTGTTGCTATGTTATTTATGACTGTTTGTACATGAACCTCTGGTCTGTAAGACACTGCGAAAGATTATTACTATTATTATTTCTTAAGTAAATTTATTTGAACCTTTAATGCCATTGACTTTTTCTGAATATTGCTATGGCGCCTGCCATAACTATCTCTTGGCGTAGAATTCCATAGTTCAACTGCTTTAACTGTAAAAAATCTTTTCCTATCTTAAAGTGGTTTATGTACGAATGGCGTATATGCAATAAGATGACTGTAGGATTCGTTATTTACTACTATCTGTAGCTAAAACACCTGTGTAAGACAGTCGCACATGCAGTAACATGACCATCCTGGGATTTATCTCGTGCTTGTGTGATATCCTGCTGGTACGATCAGTAGAATACCAGAAACTGTTCTGATTTTTCATCGCCTCCTGTTTATCAGCTTATTTGAAGCAGTTAATGTGCAACTGTCTCACAGCTGATCCATTAGTATGGGTTAGATGGCCTCTCTACTGCAGCCAGACTTGTTTGGAAGAAAAGTTACTAATTGATTAGCCTCTTTTTAAATACTTCTGGCTTCATCAACAAGATGCCGGTTATAGCATAAGCTGTGTGCATTGTCTCCACTGTCCTTGTATATTTCAGTATCTAGTTCCTTGTCTGTATTTTACATTACCAGATCAGAACCAGAAGGGTTTCCAGAAGTTGTCCAGGAGAAGATCCTGCTTGTTCCTACTCAGAGGCAGCCTTTGATTTTCTCTTCAAGCACATTGATCACCACCGCTTTCTTTAGTTCCCAGGGTTGGGCAAGTCTGCAAAGACAATTTTTACGTAATTGTGAAAGATTTTATCCTGAAAGCAGAATAAAGTGAGTGTGCAATAACATCTAAAAGTAAAGTTCCCACCGACAGTATTGAATGCAAATACAAAAGAAATGGAAAGAGCACTGGAACTAGAGAAAGTGGTGGCAATCGATGTGCCTAAAGGGAAATTTGATGTACATCTCTGAGTAGGAACAAGCTGGATCTTCTCCTGGACAAGTTTTGGAAAACGCTTCTGGTGCAAATCCGGTAATGTAAAATATACGACTGTTGGGAAACTGGAACTGTCTATTGTAGGATCTTGCAACCTGTTCTAAACCAGAACGGGGATATATTTTCATTTATTTTTATACATATTGTAGTTCCTTGTCTAGTTGCTTTTTCTCTGTTTAGTTTGGTTCCTGGGAGCATTCTAGTCCAGTCCTTGTTTTCGAGTCTTGTAGTTTGTATTTAGGTTTTCCGTGTTCACATCTGTCTTTGCTTTGCCTTTTCCCAGTTCAACTTTGCTCAGTTTTGGTTTCTTGTTTATGGGCCCTACAGTTCTCTTGCTGTTGTGTTAGGGTCAGTATAGGAATATCTTTAATGAGAATGGGGTCAGTGGTGTTGGTATCAGGACCAGTGTTTAGATATAAAGCTAAGAAAAGATTCAGGCTGAAGTAAGCTGAAAAATACACACTCCGGCAAGTAGCTAATTATCGGAAAGGAACCTTTCTACTAAAGCACTGCACTGATGCAGCATACCACTTATGTGTCTTAAATTCCTGTATAATTATTTGTAATTAATATATTGTGTTCCCTAATATCAGGCTGGCATTGTCAAAATATCTATTCGCCCCTAGGTGGTGCTGGCGCCACATACTATATATAGCTGGGGTTTGCTAACAAAGAGGAAGTTAGAAGTGGAAGTGAAATCAGTGTAGAAAGTGAGGAGAAGGAAGTGTATAGAGGAGCAAAACAGTCTCAGTCCAAAATGTAGTTTCCTTTTTTATCTCTGGGCCCTCATCAAGCCTGGAGATGACAGACCAAGTAGTCACCGCAACCCAGCACAAGACATAGGTCTATGTCTGGATATAAAGCAAGTCTAGTGAAGATTAGAGCTGAGTCTAGCCAATGTACTTCACAAGCAACAGCAACCAGGAGGAACTTAAAGGTACCTGGACACAACTGGATGATTAGTGCACAGAATTATCCATTTTCACTAAAAGACTTTTCGGACATAGTGAACCTAAATATTTCAGGAGAGCATCCTATATCAAATAATGTAGCAGAGAGTTTACCTGCCACGAGGGAGAACGCCCTTATTGGATTGCTCAACATACAGTAATGAAATCATTATATTTAGTACCTGAGTGGTAGAAAGTGGAATTTACCAATTCTTTGTCTGTAAAGTAACAGTATTAAGAGAACTCCTCAACTGACAATTGCCAGACCTATTATAAGGAATTACAAGTATACCAACATCTGGACTATTGCTTTTGATATACAAATGAACTGTAGCCACTCTCCTGAGACTATTGATTCAGTAAATGTTCAACTGTTTTCTACTACAACTGACTCCTCATCCTTTCTACTACTCTTAACATTTGCAGCATCACGAACACAGAGGCCCAGCCACCAAAGCACTTTAAACACCTATAACATCAAGGGCACCTCAACCTCCATCTGTCTCGTGTTCCCTGTAACAGAGAGTGCCCTGGAGGATTTCGTGCTGTCTTCCCTATCACTGCGCGCCGGCCCAGGAAGCTACAAAAATCATGAGCACAACTACTACCCCCATTCGGCACACCACCAACACTCACATACTGCCCCTGTGGCCCGGTCCGCTGCACTTACAAGCAGCGACCACCTCCACTGTATGAGTGATGGATAGTGCCATGGCTCAACCGCATACAGATAATTGTTTCTGGGCAGCAGAGCGCTGTTTAGATAGCATGATCTGCTGCCCAGAAATGATAATTTTGGTGGATGCATAAACAATTGTTTCAAACTATGAATTAGCATTTGCTCTTTCATCAGGTGATCTGCAGCACCTTTAGACGGGCAAATTATTGGGAACGAGCATTCGTACTAGCGTTTATCCCCGATAATCTGCCCGACAATCAGGCCGTGTAAATCCCGGCATTAGTTAAAGTGGATTTAAAAGAGCAGATAATCGTTTAATCGATCACCGACACGAGCGACTACCAACCGAACATTCTAGAAAACAAGTAGCATTTAAATGAAAGGATTATCGTATACATATTTTTTTTTTTTCGATCGTATTATCGTTGATACACCTGCCTACACAGGGCTCCCTATCATCAAGAGTGCATACGATGTACATTTACATAATGCAATTCATTAACAACAAACGATGATTGTACTTAGCATCAACGATTTCACAGAACGAGTGTTTTTGGTCAGATCGCTCAATCGTTAGAAACATTCACATGCCATGATTCTCGCCCATCTTCCATCGCTTGCATTCAAATTGTAACGATTATCTACTCGTCTAAATCTACCTTAAAGGCTGTATTACACTGGCCAATATTTCGGCCGATAATCACCGAGTGTGCGCATGAACGCTTGTTAGCGATCATCTTGCAGTGTAATACTGCTGCCGACTGACTGCCCGATGAATGAGAAAACGCTTGCTTGCTTAAAAACCAGTGCTTGCCAGCAGTAGATTGTGCTGTCTAATAGTGATCTGCCAATGGCAAACCACTAGACAGTATGGGGATGAGCTATGGCATAGAGATCACTCCTTCCCATGCTGCAGAGGAGATCGCTGCATGTACTGTAATAGCAGCGTTCTTCTTCGCTAGCTAGCAAGCGATTGCCGGGACGGAACGCTTTCCTCCTCACAATTGCTTGCTGGTCTGCCTGTCTAATACAAGCTTTAGAGTCAGTTGTTATCTGTTTGTTCATCTCTGGTTTTCACCTTGCATCTGGTCCATTACCTGGCTGTTATCTGTTTGGGCCAACAGTCCATCACCACACTGTTCCTGTCATTTATTTGGTGAGTTCTAATTTTCTTGCATTCTTCCTATATGCTACTGGTGATACTGTAAGTGTTTCACATTATTGTTCACGCAGTTGTCCAGCTGTTGCACCATTCTGTTCTTCTGTAAGTCCTGGGGATATGACTGTTAGAGGGAAAATCCAGATCTGACTTCTAGTTCCCAGCAAGCATTGTTTCACCCCTAAACTTAGCCAGTCTTTTAGAGGCTTAGTGCTTACCGAGGATTGTTTTGGCCACTGAGTAGCGTATGTGTGCTACCAAAGAGTTATAACTTAAGGGCGGCTATAAGCCGTATGGTTATTAGAAACTCACAGGAGGCTTAATAGTCACAAGAGTCTGACAAGAGGCAACTGGCTTAATAGTCACAAGAGTCTGATGAGAGGCAACTGGCTTTATAGTCACAAGAGTCCGACAAGAGGCAACTGGATTAATAGTCACAAGAGTCTGACAAGAGGCAACTGGATTAATAGTCACAAAGATTCTGACAAGAGGCAAACGGCTTAATAGTTACAAGATTCTGATAAGAGGCAACTGGCTTAATGGTTTCAAGGGTGTCTGATAAGAGGCAACTGGCTTGGTGGTTACAAAGTCTCTTAAGAGACAACAGGGTTAATGGTCTCAAAGTCGTAATCTGGGGGTGAAGATTGATTATCATGGTAGCCCGGAGGCTCTCAGGTCTGCCATAGTGGTGTTGTTATGGACATAGGATTGTAGGTCCCCTGTAGGTCTTCAGTGCATGTGGTGAGGTCACCAGGGTGGTGACATTACAACGGTGATGGCATCATAATAGTGCTTGATGTGCTCCTTTCTGCAACATCCATATGTCCTATAAAGGGGACTTCAACATTTTATTATAGGATTTCCTCTTTTACCTCCAGTTTCACATACTTCCATCTGACAATGCCATCGATGACTGATAAACGAGATCTTAATGGACTATTTTTTATGTCTAGCCATTTCTTTATCTTATAATTACTGGAAATCATTCCTGCACAATCCCATCATAGAGCCACAAGATTGTAAACTACTTTCCAGGAAGACACTGGATAATTTTACAATATTTCCACCATCCCTTGTGGTACATTACTCCTCCCAACTATTAAACGTATTGGTAGCAATGCACCATTCCATTTAGTATTTCGGAAATAACATGATGTAATTTTCCCCGGGATGTGATAGAATGGCTGCAGACAGCGCCGAGCTCAGTGTTATTGTGGAACTTGTCACTTTTATGATCTGTATGTACTATGGACTCGCTGCATTAGGAGCCCAACGAACATCTGTTAGCGTCTCTGCACCTCATGTGTTCAACTAAATCAGTACTAACTGTATCTAGAGAATTGCAATAGAAGTGATTGCAGCCAGAATTTTCTGTAATTATTTCAATTTGGGCGACTGCCAAATAAAGTCTTCAAAACCTGCAAAGAACAAATTAATACTTGTCAGGGAGAGGGCCGCAGCCAGCAGGATATTATTGGGGAAGGGGTGTGGGGGAGGGGGGATCACTCTGCTGCTCACTGCTAACATTTTGTCCTTGAGAGCCCTGAATAATAATTCAGTGTTTAATATGCATCTTCTGGATGGCACAGAGGCCTCGGTAAAAGTTTTAATAACTGATGTAGTAAGTGCAAGGCACCAACGGAACAGACCAGTGTAGATTAAGCAAGAGGTTTATTAAAAAAAGAAACAAAGTCCAGGCAAACTTCACTGGTAACAAATAACAGGAAAACGAAAGCGAGGGGAAGCCAGGTATAGTCCCAATCCGTGCTTTAAATCGCTGTGCACACTTGCCAGACGAAAGGATGCGTCATGGGGAATTCCGGATCCTAGGCTTCCACTGGAAAGGATGAAGTCCAGGCAAACTTCAGTCACTAGCACAAGTAGTTGTGACCTGTACCTGAAAAGCAAAGTGGGCACTGACCGACTGGGGAGACCACCTTTTATGTGCCTGCTAACAAATCCCAGGGCGCCAAGTGCCCACTCCCCATAGGTCAAGAAACTGCCCTACACCTGTGTACAAGGCCTTGGCCGGTCATTGGCCAATTAGACCAATGGCGCCCCTCTAATCTACTTTGAATTTGTGGCCAGGTGCTATTTCCATCACTGATCAGCGAAGCGCATAAGAAGCGCGTACACGCGACCGCGCATCCCCTTGCGAACCTATTCCTGAGTGTACACGTGGACGCACAACAGGCTCAGCGAGAGTACGCGAGCGCGTCGACATTAACACCGAAGTTGAATCTGCAAGAGGTACCAGAGACAAGTCCGGCCGCGGCGTACTGCCACTAGCCCGGCCAACCTGTCGCCGAGACCCCGACGGTCTTCCCCCCCGGCGCAAATGCGAACGCATCCCCGCATTGGTTCGCAAAGGGGTCGGATCTGGTGTATCAGTGGAGACACGCGTAACCTGTCCCGCCGCTCCACGAGGATCCCTTTTGGTCACACCAGAGTGCGAGACAGGTGAGGATCTTACAGTAAGTAGATTATAAAGATAATTTAAATGGCCCACAACTAGCCAAGGTTTATTTCATGCGATTAAAAGGTTAAAAATAACAAACAAAAGTACTAATATTTTATGCTCAACTCCATAAATGTATATTTTATACAGCACGCAAATACAGCACGCAAATTTACATATGTCATGAGTCCGATTTTTTTAAATTAGGAAATGTATTGTAAAGGGGATGCTACAGTAAACCTTTGGCGATTTTCCATTTTAGCGTTTTCATTTTTACTCCCTGCCATAACTTTTTTCTTTTTTCTTTAGAGCTTGCTTTTTGCAGGACAAGTTTTACTTTCTAATGTCTGTATTTAAAATTGCATATGATGTAGTGGGAATCTAGAAAAAGAAATTCCAAATGGGGTGAATTGGAAAAACAACACAACTGCGCCGTAGTTTTATGAGTTCTGTTTTTACTGCGTACCCTGTGCGGTAAAACTGACTTGTTCCCTTTATTCTCTGGGACACTACATTTACATAGTTTTTCTTGTTTTAAAACTGAAAAAAAAAAAAAACGTACTAAAAAAAATACTTTTTTCTTTGCATCGCCATATTCTGATCCTCGTAACATTTTTTATTTTACATCTGTGGAGCTGTATGGAGGTTCGTTTTTTGTGAGGCGATCTGTAGTTTTCATTTATACCATTTCGAAGTGTGTATGGCTCTTTGATCAGTTTTTATAAAATTTTTGGGGGAAGGTGAAGCGATTAAAAAATATGATGTTTATTTTTTTGTTATTTATTCCTTTTTATTTTTATTTTGGGGGAAGAGGGGATATTTTAATTTTTATATATATATTTCTTTTATATTTTTTAACTTTTTTACCAGTTGGGATCATCTCCTCTTCTACTGGGGTTGAAAACTTGGTGAGGACTACCCTCTGATGAAACAACTTTTAGCAAACGAGGCAGTGGAAAAAATGGTCCAGGGGTCATTAAAAGAGGTTTAGGCGAAAACCCTTCTGTCCTGTGTGGGGCCTGGTTTGATTCTTGCTATGGGGCCCTTACTTCTTTATGTACGCCACTGCCTCCATGTAATACATAGACAGCCAGTCATTTCAGTGATTTTAGCAGAGCAAATGTCTGGCAGGCTACAACTTCACTTAGTAATCACAGGTGATCACCAGGTTTCTGAAGTCTACCTGTAAGATGCCGTGTGATGATGTCAGAATCATGTAGACATTAACCACTTCATTACCAGAGTGTTTATCCCCCTTCCTTACCAGGCCAGTTTTTCAGTTGTAGCAATGCGTCTATCTAACTGCAAATAACTGATTAATTTCTGAGCAAGCCTCCATGTATTTGATATTATTTTTCTCGGGACACCTTTGACCTTTCTTTTGTGCCATTAGACGATGGATATAATATTAAAAATATATATATATATTTAAGGAAAAACTGCAAAAATTCTGAAAAAAAATGTTTTCCCTTTCAGGAAAAACTGAAAATTTAGAAAAGATTTTTTTTTCCTTTCTTATCAATTTTTTTCTAACTATTAGGCCTCTTTCACACGGGCATCATGTTTGACGCCCAGATAAAAGGCGGGTGCATTGCGGGAAAAGGCGCAATTTTTCCACTCGAGTGAAAAGCGTTTTAATACGTTTTCCACGCACGTGGGAAAAGTCGGCATGTTTGGTACCCAGACCCGAACCCGGACTTCATCACTGAAGTTCGGGTTTGGGTTGAGTATTCTGTAGATTTTATTATTTTCCCTTATAACATGGTTATAAGAGAAAATAATAGCATTCTCACTACAGAATGCTTAGTAAAATGTGGATTAAGGGGTTAAAAATAAAAAATTAACTCACCATATCCACTTGATCGCGTAGTTCCGATCTCTTCTTCATTCATTAGCTATCGGCTAAAGGACCTGTGATGATGTCACTGAGCTCATCACATGGTCCAATCACATGGTCCATCACCATGGTGATGGACCATGTAATTGGACCATGTGATGTGACGTCACCACAGGTCCTTTAGTCGGCAGCTAATGCTTGAAGAAGAGAGAAGAGATTGGCAACTACGCGATCAAGTGGATAAGGTGAGTTCATTTTTTTTATTTTTAACCCCTTAATCCACATTTTACTAAGCATTCTGAATTGAGAATGCTATTATTTTCCCTTATAACCATGTTATAAGGGAAAATAATAAAGATCGGGTCCCGTCTCTTAGCAACCATGCGGGAAAATCGCAACACATCCGCACTTGATTGCGGATGCTTGCGATTTTCCCGCAGCCCCATTCACTTCTATGGGGCCTGCGTTGCGTGAAAAACGCACAATATAGAGCATGCTGCGATTTTCACGCAATGCAGAAGTGATGCGGGAAAATCACCGCTCATGTGCACAGACCCATAAAAAAGAATGGGTCCGGATTCAGTGCGGGTGCAATGCATCCACCTCACGCATTGCACCCGCGCGGAAATCACGCCCGTGTGAAAGGGGCCTAAAAGTACCCTAATTCTTTTATTTTTCCTTTTTTTTAACGATTTGGCCAAACGATTCTTTTTTGGTCATGAAGAGGTTGCTAAGTGCATCGTGATTCATAACATTATTTATACATAACATTCGAAATTCACCCACACGTTCCTCAGAAAATGTAGAGCCATCTACACAGCAGTTCAGATAGGAATTTTGAAGTTTGAAGTTTTTCCTGTAGCCATACATGAGACTGAGCGGATACCATACGTAACACCCCAAGACCAGGAGTCTGGAGTCATGAGGTACAGAAGGTACATTTAGGACATTGAGTCATACAACATTTTACCAAGTACAACATATTAGAATTTTTTTTAAAAGTGGCACATAGACTTCTGAATAGTGTTGAGCGAACAGTTCGAGAATCGTTCGGGTCCGTACCGAATTTTGGGGTGTCCGTGACATGGACCCGAACCCGGACATTTTCAAAAAAGTTCGGGTTCGGGTCCGGTGTTCGTGGATTACTTCCCGCTTTCTGAAGGGCTGCACAGCAGCCAATCAGCTAGTGTTTTACTTCTTGCCCTAAGAGCCCATCACAGCCATGCCTACTAATGGCATGGCTGTGATTGGCCAAGTGCAGCATGTGACCCAGCCTCTATTTAAGCTGGAGTCACGTAGCACCGCACGTCACACTGCTCTGATTAGTGTAGGGAGAGGACGCAGCTTCTGTCAGGGCGAGATAGGCAGGGATAAAGAAGTGAATGATCTACATTTCTACACCTGTGCATCAGAACAACTCAGCTGAGCTGTTCACTGAAAGTCACTATTTTGTTTAGACTGGCCAGAGCGATTTTTACTGGCACATGTAACTGGGCTGACCGGCGGTGGCCATTTTGGGACTTGTGGTGCGCCAGCACAAGCTGCCACAGAGTCTAAACCAAAGCTCCAAAGAAGTGAAAAATCTACACCTGTGAATCAGAACAACAGCGATTCAGCTGCTCAGTCAAAGTAAAAAAAATTTCTGGCTGGGCAGACCGTTTTCTGGCACATGTTACTGGGCTGATAGGCGGCGGCCATTTTGGGACTTGTGGTGCTACAGCAAAAGCTGCCACAACGTCCATTAATCTCATGTAATAGTCGATTTTTTCATAGATATACTACATCAGGGGTTTGGCTGTGCTTGTGTCACCCATACTAACTGCAAAGATATTTAATATATCAGTGGTGAAACTGAAAGTAACCCACTTGGATAGCAAATCCCATGAATGTGCTGTTCCAGCTAGGCTAACCAGTGCCACTACAGCCAAGTCCAATACTGTCAGCCAGAAATATATATTTTTTTTATGTGCCAGAAATATAAATTAAAAAAAGCTTTCACCGTAATAATAAAATTATTCTGGTGTTAGACCAGAAGAAGCACTCCTGTTGTAATTAATACTATAAAAAGAAAGGCTTAGGCAATATTTCTCCCAGTGTGGGAAATTTATCTAGCAAAACTAGCATTTTAAAAATTCCGGTGTTCTGAAATACCAGCAGTCCTCTTGTAATTAATACCGCAAAAAGGCATTATATCATCCAGTGTTGTAATTTTGGTGAAAAAAAGGCCAATTTAATCAATCTGGTGTTAGTTACACCAGAAACAGTAGGCCTCACGTTTTTACTCCTGTAAAAAGGAATTAATACCGGAAAAAGGCATTACATTGTCCAGTGTTGTAATTTTGGTGAAAAAAAGGCCAATTTAATCAATCTGGTGTTAGTTACACCAGAAACAGTAGGCCTCACGTTTTTACTCCTGTAAAAAGGAATTATATCTCCCCGTGTGGGAATCTATGTACCAAAACTAGCATATTAAAAATTCTGGTGTCCAATTTGCAGCAGTTTTCTTGTAATTAATACCGGAAAAAGGAATTATATCTTCCAGTGTGGGAATTTATGTACACAAACTAGCATTTTAAAAATTCTGGTGTCCAATTAGCAGCAGTCTTCTTGTAATTAATACCTGAAAAAGGCATTACATTGTCCAGTGTTGTAATTTTGGTGAAAAAGGCCAATTTAATCAATCTGGTGTTAGTTACACCAGAAACAGTAGGCCGCACGTTTTTACTCCTGTAAAAAGGAATTAATACCGGAAAAAGGCATTACATTGTCCAGTGTTGTAATTTTGGTGAAAAAAAGGACAATTTAATCAATCTGGTGTTAGTTAGACCAGAAACAGTAGGCCGCACGTTTTTACTCCTGTAAAAAGGAATTATATCTCCCCGTGTGGGAATCTATGTACCAAAACTAGCATATTAAAAATTCTGGTGTCCAATTTGCAGCAGTTTTCTTGTACCGTATATACTCGAGTATAAGCCGACCCGAGTATAAGCCGACCCCCATAATTTTACCCAAAAAAAACTGGGAAAAGTAGTGACTCGAGTATAAGCCGAGGTGGAAATGGATGTCACTGTTATGGGGGGATCTGTGAATGACGCACTGTTATGGGGGATCTGTGAATGACGCACTGTTATGGGGGATCTGTGAATGACGCCCTGTTATGGGGGGATCTGTGGATGACGCACTGTTATGGGGGGGATCTGTGGATGACGCACTGTTATGGGGGTATCTGTGGATGACACTGTTATGGGATGGGGGCTGTGGATGGCACTTATGGGATGAGGGGGATGTGGATGACACTGTTATGGGATGGGGGATGTGGATGGCACTTATGGGCTGAGGGGATGTGGATGACACTGTTATGGGAAGGGGGATGTGGATGGCACTTATGGGATGAGGGGATGTGGATGACACTGTTATGGGAAGGGGGATGTTGATGGCACTTATGGGATGAGGGGGATAATGATGACACTGTTATGGGATGGGGGCTGTGTATGGCACTTATGGGATGGGGGCTGTGGATGGCATCCACAGATCCCCATCCTATAACAGTGCCATCCACATCCCCCATCCCATAACAGTGCCATCCACATCCCCCATCCCATAACAGTGCCATCCACATCCCCCATCCCATAACAGTGCCATCCACATCCCCCCATCCCATAACAGTGCCATCCTCATCCCATAACAGTGCCATCCACATCCCCCACCATCCCCCCATTACCGCTCATGTATAGTTTTTAAATTCGATTATTCTATACAGTTATTCTTACTATAATTCTTGTCCCCTCTGTACTTCATCACATGCGGCAGTCGGGCAGTGAATACTTCAGGCCGGGCGGGAGAGCGAGCGCAGTGTGACTGACGTCACGTGCCTGCGCCGCCTGCTTCATTCATGAAGCCTGAAGTATTCACTGCCCGACTGCCGCATGTGATGAAGTACAGAGGGGACAAGAATTATAGTAAGAATAACTGTATAGTATAATCGAATTTAAAAACTATACATGAGCGGTGGGGCCGGAGCGCAGTGAGCGCATCGACCCTGCCGCAAATGCCCGCCCCCAGCTCCTCCCCCCGCTCCTCCTCCCACTCCGCTCTTCAGATTTTTAATTTATGACTCGAGTATAAGCCGAGTTTGGTTTTTTCGGCACAAATTTTGTGCCGAAAAACTCGGCTTATACTCGAGTATATACGGTAATTAATACCGGAAAAAGGAATTATATCTTACAGTGTGGGAATTTTGGGGCTAAAAAATAATATATTTTATTGTGGTGCGAGTTGAATCGCAACAATGAGGAAACATTCTATTAAGGGACGAGGACGCGGTCGTGGTGGTGTCCGTGGAGCCTCTGTTGCTGGCAGAGGACGTGGCCGTTCGGCCTCAGGCGCACAAAGTAGTGAACCAACTCCCTCAAGTAGCCGGCAGAATTTACAGCGATATTTGGTGGGGCCCAATGCCGTTATGAGGATGGTAAGGCCTGAGCAGGTACAGGCATTAGTCGATTGGGTGGCCGACAGTGCTTCCAGCACGTTCACCACATTGTCTTCCGCCCAGTCTTCTGCGGAAGCGCACAGGTGGCACCTGAAAACCAAGCCCATCAGTCTGTCACATCACCCCCATGCATATCAGGGAAACTGGCTGAGCCTCAAGTTATGCAGCAGTCTCTTATTCTGTTTGAAGACTCTGCTCCCACGGTTTTCCAGGGGCGTCCACCTAGCCCTTCCCCAGCGGTGGAAGACATTCCATGCACTGACGCACAACCACTTATGTATCCAGATGATGAGGACATGGGAATACCACCACAGCAGAGTGACCGAGTCTCTGATGATGACGAAACACTGGTGCCCACTGCCGCGTCTTATTGCAGTGTGCAGACTGAACAGGAGGAGGTCAGGGAGGAAGACTGGGTGGAAGACGATGCAGAGGACGATGAGGTCTTAGACCCCACATGGACTGAAGGTCGTGCCACTGACTTAAATAGTTCAGAGGAACAGGCAGTGGTGAGACCGAGACAACAGCGAAGCCAAAGAGGGAGCAGGGGGCAAAAGCAGAACAGCCGCCGTCCAGAGAGTTCGCCTGCTATTGGCCAGCGCCAACAGGGACCCAGCACCCCAAAGGCATCTTCAAGGAGTTCCCTGGCATGGCACTTCTTCAAACAATGTGCTGAGGACAAGACCAGAGTGGTTTGCACGCTGTGCCATCAGACCCTGAGGCGAGGCATTAACGTTCTTAACCTGAGCACCACCTGCATTATCAGGCATCTACATGCAAAGCATGAACTGCAGTGGAGTACACACCTTAAAAACAAGGAACCCGCTCAGGCTCCCCCTACTCCCTCTATCGCTGCTGCCTCGGCTTCCGCCTCGAGAGGAATGTTGCCACCTGCCGAGCAGCAAACAGAGGATGTGCCACCGACACCATCACCGCCACCGTCACCTAGCGTCTCCACTATTTCACACTGCAGCGTTCAGCTCTCCATCTCTCAAACCTTTGAGAGGAAGCGCAAATTCCCACCTAGTCACCCTCGAGCCCTTGGCCTGAATGCCAGCATTTCTAAACTACTGGCCTTTGAAATGCTGTCATTCCGGCTGGTGGACACAGACAGCTTCAAACAGCTGATGGCCATGGCTGTCCCCCAGTATGTGGTTCCCAGCCGCCACTACTTCTCCAAGACAGCCGTGCCTTCCCTGCACATGCAAGTGTCCGATAAAATCAAGTGTGCACTGCGCAACGCCATTTGTGGCAAGGTCCACCTAACCACAGATATGTGGACCAGTAAGCACGGCCAGGGACGCTATATCTCCCTAACTGCACACTGGGTAAATGTAGTGGCGGCTGGGCCCCAGGCGGAAAGTTCCTTGGCGCACGTCCTTCCGCCACCAAGGATCACAGGGCATCATTCTTTGCCTCCTGTAGCCTCCTACTCGGCTTCCTCCTCCTCTGCTTCCACCAGCTCATCCAGTCAGCCACACACCTTCACCACCAACTTCAGCACAGCCCGGGGTAAACGTCAGCAGGCCATTCTGAAACTCATATGTTTGGGGGACAGGCCCCACACCGCGCAGGAGTTGTGGCAGGGTATTGAACAACAGACCGACCAGTGGTTGCTGCCGGTGGGCCTCAAGCCCGGCCTGGTGGTGTGCGATAATGGGCGAAATCTTGTGGCAGCTCTGGGACTAGCCGGTTTGACGCACATCCCTTGCCTGGCGCATGTGCTGAATTTGGTGGTGCAAAAGTTCATTCACAACTACCCAGACATGTCAGAGCTGCTGCATAAAGTGCGGGCCGTCTGTGCGTGCTTCCGGCGTTCACATCCTGCCGCTGCTCGCCTGACAGCGATACAGTGGAACTTCGGCCTTTCCGCTCATCGCCTAATATGCGACGTGCCCACCCGGTGGAACTCCACCTTGCACATGCTGGAGAGACTGTGCGAGCAGCAGCAGGCCATAGTGGAGTTTCAGCTGCAGCACGCACGGGTCAGTCGCACTGCGGAACAGCACCACTTCACCACCAATGATTGGGCCTCCATGCGAGACCTGTGTGCCCTGTTGCGCTGTTTAGAGTATGCCACCAACAGAGAAAACGCTTAGGGCGATGATGGAAGAGGAGGTGGCCCAGGAGGAGGAGGAGGATGAGGGTTCATTTTTAGCACTTTCAGGCCAGTCTGTTAGAAGTGGCTCAGAGGGAGGTTTTTTGCAACAGCAGAGGGCAGGTACAAATGTGGCCAGCCAGGGACCACTACTGGAGGACGAGGAGGATGAGGAGGAGGTGGAGGAGGATGAGGATGAAGCAGGTTCACAGCGGGGTGGCACCCAGCACAGCGCAGGCACATTCCTGGTGTGTGGCTGGGGGGATACAGAGGATGATGACGATACGCCTCCCACAGAGGACAGCTTGTCCTTACCTCTGGGGAGCCTGGCACACATGAGCGATTACATACTGCAGTGCCTGCGCAACGACAGCAGAGTTGCCCACATTTTAACGTGTGCTGACTACTGGGTGGCCACCCTGCTGGATCCACGGTACAAAGACAATGTGCCCACTTTACTTCCTGCACTGGAGCGTGATAGGAAGATGCGCGAGTACAAGCGCACGCTGGTAGACGCGCTCCTGAGAGCATTCCCAACTGTCACAGGGGAACAGGTGGAAGGCCAAGGCAGAGGAAGAGCTAGAGGTCTCCCACTCAGCAGTGTCACGGCCAGCTCCTCTGAGGGCAGGGTTAGCATGGCAGAAATGTGGAAAAGTTTTGTCTCCACGCCACAGCTAACTGCCCCACCACCTGATACGGAACGTGTTAGCAGGTGGCAACATTTCACTAACATGGCTGAACAGTACGTCTGCGCACAACTCCACGTACTGACTTATGGTTCGGCCCCATTCAACTTCTGGGTTTCCAAATTGTCCACGTGGCCAGAATTAGCATGTTATGCCTTGGAGGTGCTGTCCTGCCCGGCGGCCAGCGTTTTATCTGAACGTGTATTCAGCACGGCAGGGGGCGTCATTACTGACAAACGCAGCCGCCTGTCCGCAGCCAACGTGGACAAGCTGACGTTTATAAAAATGAACCAGGCATGGATCCCACAAGACCTGACCCTCCCTTGTGCAGAGTAGTCCTTAATAACTGCCTTAAACCATGTTGTCTTGTACTCCTGGCCACTTCTTCATTGAAAAATCAATTTTTGAAATTAAGTAGGATCTTGGGGTGCAACCCAGAGTTGAATGAACCTTCCCTCTGTCTGGGTGCCGGGGCCAAAGTACATGAAAGTGTCCTTCTCCTGTGCTGGGTGATATGAATGTTATACTTGTGCTGTCTGACATGTCTCCTTTGTGTGGGTGCAGGGGGCCTAAGTCACTGAAAGCGGCCTTCTCCTATGCTGGCTGATATAAATGACTGAATCTCTGCTGTGGGACCTCTCTCCTCCGTGTGGCTGCAGGGGTCAAAGTCTCTAAAAGTGCCCTTCTCCTGTGCTGGTTGATGTAAAACTGATGCTTGTGCTATCTGACCTGTCTCCTCTGTGTCGGTGCTAAGGCCTAAGTCACTGAAAGCGGCCTTCTCCTGAGGTGGTTGATATAATGCCTGATTATGTGCTGTGGGACCTCTCTCCTCTTTCTGGGTGCAGGGGTCAAATTAACTAAAGGTGGCCTACTCCTGTGGTGGGTGATCTGTAAAACTGATGCTTGTGCTATCTGACCTGTCTCCTCTGTCTCGTTGCTAAGGCCTAACTCACTGAAAGTGGCCTTGTCATGTGCTGGGTGATATAAATGTTATACTTGTGCCATCTGACATGGTTGCCGGGGTCCCATTAAATGATGGCCTACTCCTGTGGTGGGTGATCTAAATGCCTGATTCTCTGCTGTGAAAACCTCTCTCCTCCGTCTGGGTGCAGAGGTCAAAGTCTCTAAAAGTGGCCTTCTCTTGTGCTGGGTGATGTAAAACTGATGCTTGTACCATCTGACATGGGTGCAGGGGTCAAATTAACTAAATGGTGGCCTACTCCTGTGGTGGGTGATATGAGGCCTTAATATGTGCTGTGAAAACCTCTCTCCTCCGTCTGGGTGCAGGGGTCAAAGTCTCTAAAAGTGGCCTTCTCTTGTGCTGGGTGATGTAAAACTGATGCTTGTACCATCTGACATGGTTGCCGGGGTCCCATTAAATGATGACCTACTCCTGTGGTGGGTGATCTAAATGCCTGATTCTCTGCTGTGAAACCTCTCTCCTCCGTCTGGGTGCATGGGTCAAAGTCTCTAAAAGTGGCCTTCTCTTGTGCTGGGTGATGTAAAACTGATGCTTGTACCATCTGACATGGGTGCAGGGGTCAAATTAACTAAATGGTGGCCTACTCCTGTGGTGGGTGATATGAGGCCTTAATATGTGCTGTGGGGCCTCTCTCCTCTTTCTGGGTGCAGGGGTCAAAGTAACTAAAAGTGGCCTTCTCCTGTGCTGGATGGTATAAATGTAATGCTTGTGCTATCTGACATGTCTCCTCTGTCTGGGTGCTAAGGCCTAAGTCACTGAAAGTGGCCTTCTCCTGTGGTGGTTGATATGATGCCAGATTCTCTGCTGTGGGACCTCTCCTTTGTCTGGATGCTGGGGTCGAAATAATAGTAGCTGACCTTCTCCATTGGTGGGTGATTTGAAGCCTGATTCTGTGCTATGGGACCTAACTCCAATTAATATTGGTTAATTTTTATTTATTTTATGTTAAGTCATCATTTCCCTATCTACATTTGTTTGCAGGGGATTTACCTACATTTTGCTGCCTTTTGCAGCCCTCTAGCCCTTTCCGGGAGTCTTTTACAGCCTTTTTAGTGCCCAAAAGTTCGGGTCCCCATTGACTTCTATGGGGTTCGGGTTCGGGATGAAGTTCGGGTTGAGTTCGGATCACGAACCCGGACATTTTCCGGAAGTTCGGCCGAACCTCTCGAACACGAACATCCAGGTGTTCGCTCAACTCTACTTCTGAAGTGTAATGTCAACTCAACAGGGCAAACATACGAAAGATACATGCTGTATTTTGGCTCAAAATATTAACACCTTCCAGCCAGACCACAGCACATACGTTAATGAGCCAATGAACTGGTCCCTGTGCCTGCAGCCTGTTAATTTATATGGTAGCTTTGATGGCACTGTGAGCTCCTACATGTTTCTTGACATTTGACGCCATGGCTGCTATACCAAGCCATTAACTAATTTAGTGCCCTTTGAAGGGCTAACTTGCACTGTGATTTATGATGTTGTTTGCACGTATACTGTTTTATAATGTTGAATTGCATTTTATATGATACATCCTGTTTGCACTGAATTGTGGAAAGGGTTAACAGCCACAGCCAGTTCACAGTAAGAGACTTTGGGAATTTCTTGTCTGTGCACTAAGAAGCTAGTAATTTTCCACTACTGTCAAAAGGGACTATGAAGCTGTTTTGGAGGGAAAAAAACAGACACTCTGAATTTTTGACCATCTGGTTTAGCTCGGTCAGACTGTTGTTTAAACTGAAGACTGTTTAGTCATTCCCATTGACTTGTATTGAAGTCCAAGTCTATGGCAGCCTTGAACTACATCATTGCTTCTGTTAGGCTATGATTCTTAACCTTCTCAGGACCGCCTAACGCACGGACGCGAGATTTGCTGTGAACGCGCGCACGGCTCTGCAGTTGTACTGCAGCCTGCCAGCGATGATCAATCGCTGGCAGGCTGTAGAAGTTGAATAAATGAAATCAAACAGGTATATCAGACGCTCTTTTGTTAACAGCTTCTGATATACCTGCTACCTGGTCCTCTGGTGGTCCCATTTGCTGGGATCGACCACCAGAGGACCAGGTAGCTCTGTAAAGTAGCATCAAGCGCCACACTACACCCCCCCCCTGTCACTTATTAACCCCTTATTAACCCCTGATCACCCCATATAGACTCCCTGATCACCCCCCTGTCATTGATCACCCCCCTGTAAGGCTCCATTCAGACGTCCATATGTGTTTTGCGGATCCACGCAAGGCACGGACACCGGCAATGTGCTTTCCGCATTTTGCAGATCCGCACATTGCCAGAACTATATAGAAAATGCCTTTTCTTGTCCACAATTGCGGACAAGAATAGGACATGTTCTATATTTTTGCGGAACGGAAGTGCAGACTGGGAAGTGCGGATCCGCAATTCCGGATCCGAGCGGGACAAAGTCTGTCCCCATAGAAATGAATGGGTCCGCAATTCAGTTCCGCAAACAGAATTGCGAACGTGTGAATGGGGCCTAAGGGTCCCTTATCACCGCCAGTTAGTTAGCTACTTGTTAGGTAGCTAGCGCCCAGCCCACCGCACCGCAGTCACTGATTTTGGCAGATTTTTTCATCCACGATGATTGATGCGAATGAAGAAATCTGTGCCGTTCATTTTTTTTTCAGCCCAGAGGCTGAATGGAAAAGAAAAATCTCATTACCCGTATGCTCAATATAAGGAGAATCGCAGAAACTCCTAATGCTGGCCATACGTGTAATGATTGCGGAGACCCTCAAATGCCAGGGCAGTACAAAAACCTCACATGTGACCCCATTTTGGAAAGAAGACACCCCAAGGTAATCCGTGAGGGGTATGGTGAGTTCATGGAAAATTTTATTTTTTGTCACAAGTTAGTGGAATATGAGACTGTAAAAAAAAAAATTATATAAATTTCCGCTAACTTGTGCCAAAAGAAAAAAAATTCTGTGAACACGCCATGCCCCTCACGGAATACCTTGGGGTGTCTTCTTTCCAAAATGGGGTCACATGTGGGGTATTTATACTGCCCTGGCATTTTAGGGGTCCTAAAGCGTGAGAATCCAAATGCGTAAAAATGCCCTGTGAAGTCCTAAAGGTATTCATTGGAATTAGGGCCCCTTTGCGCATCTTGGCTGCAAAAAAGTGTCACACATGTGGTATTGCCGTACTCAGGAGAAGTAGGGCAATGTGTTTTGGGGTGTATTTTTACATATACCCATGCTGGGTGAGAGAAATATCTCTGTAAATTGACAACTTTGTATAAAAAATTTTAAAAAGTTGTCATTTACAGAGATATTTCTCACACACAGTATGGGTATATGTAAAAATATACCCCAAAACTCATTGCCCTACTTCTCCTGAGTACGGCGATACCACATGTGTGCCACTTTTTTGCAGCCAAGATGCGCAAAGGGGCCATAAATTCCAATGAGTACCTTTAGGATTTCACAGGGCATTTTTACGCCTTTGGATTCTCACGCTTTAGGGCCCCTAAAATGCCAGGGCAGTATAAATACCCCACAAGTGACCCCATTTTGGAAAGAAGACACCCCAAGGTATTACATGAGGGGCATGGCGAGTTCACAGAAAAAAAAAAAATTTGCCACAAGTTAGCGGAAATTTATATAAATTTTTTTTTTTTTTTTTTTTCTTACAAAGTCTCATATTCCACTAACTTGTGACAAAAAATAAAATTTTACTTTAAAGTAGAGAGATGAGAAAAGGCGGCACTCGTCCACGTCTGGAGAAAAGTATCTTTATTGCGGGCATCCAGTATAACAACAACCGGGTAGGGGCGGCTTTCCAACCTCTAGCAAATAGGTGTAGTGGCGACGGCCGTTTCATGCAACAATGCGCTTCGTCAGGTGGCCTGACGGCGCATTGTGCGTGAACGGCCGTCGCCACTCACCTATTTGCTAGAGGTTGAAGCCGCCTACCCGGTTGTGTTAACTGGATGCCCGCAATAAAGATACTTTTCTCCAGACGTGGACGAGTGCCGCCTTTTCTCATCTCTCTACTTTAAAGTATTCATGGACTGTCTATCTTCGGGCTGAGCACCGCGTGTATCGTTACTT
Source organism: Bufotes viridis (assembly GCA_033119425.1). Classification (NCBI taxonomy): domain Eukaryota; kingdom Metazoa; phylum Chordata; class Amphibia; order Anura; family Bufonidae; genus Bufotes; species Bufotes viridis. The sequence continues at coordinate 39,825,374 of CM065591.1, read as the reverse complement.
TGACCGGAGGATTGGCTACAGGCAAGTGTGTATCGCGATATATATGGGCCTTTGTAGTGCCGCCCGCACTTTGTTCTCTATTGCATAAAAAATAAAATTTTACATGAACTCACCATACCCCTCACGGAATACCTTGGGGTGTCTACTTTCTAAAATGGGGTCGCTTGTGGGGTCGCTTGTGCTCTGGCATTGTAGGGGTCTCTAAAGCGTGTCCGGAATCCAAATGTGTAAAAATGCCATCCTAAAAGGTACTCATTGGTTTTAGGGCCCCTTTGCGCACCCAGGCTGCAAAAAAGTGTCAGTCATGTGGTATCGCCGTACTCAGGAGAAGTAGGGCAATGTGTTTTGGGGTGTATTTTTACATATACCCATACTGGGTGAGAGAAATATCTCTGTAAACGACAACTTTTAAATTTTTTTTATACAAAGTTGTCAGTTTACAGAGATATTTCTCTCACCCAGCATGGGTATATGTAAAAATACACCCCAAATAACATTGCTCTACTTCTTCTGAGTACGGCGATACCACATGAGTGACACTTTTTTGCAGCCTAGGTGCGTGAAGGGGAGTAAAGTCCAACGAGTACCCTTAGGTCCCTTTCACACAGGCGAGTTTTCCGCGCGGGTGCAATGCGTGAGGAGGACGCATTGCACCCGCACTGAATCCTGACCCATTCATTTCAATGGGTCTGTATACATGAGCGTTTTTTTTTCACGCATCACTTGTGCGTTGCGTGAAAATCGCAGCATGTTCTATATTCTGCGTTTCACAAGCAGGTGCGGATGCGTTGCGTTTTTCACTGATGGTTGCTAGGAGATGTTGTTTGTAAACCTTCAGTTTTTTATCACGCGCGTGAAAAACGCATCAAAACGCATTGCACCCGTGCGGAATGCACCCGCGCGGAAAAAACGGAACAACTGAATGCAATCGCAGGCAAAACTGAATGGCTTTGCCTGTGAAATCGCACAGTTTTCCCTGAACGCATCCGCAATGCATCCGGACCTAATCCGGACACGCTTGTGTGAAAGAGGCCTTAGGCTTTACAGGGCTGCTCACAATTTAGCCCCACCCAAAATGCCAGAACAGTAAACACACCCCACAAATGACCCCATTTCGGAAAGTAGACACCCCAAGGTATTCACTGAGGGGCATAGTGAGTCCGTGGGAGATTTTACTTTTTTTTGCCAGAAGTTAGCAGAAATGGAAACTTTATTATTATCTTTTTCCTCAGAAAGTGTCATTTTCCGTTAGCTTGTGGAAAAAAATGAAATGATACATGAACTCACCATGCCCCCCTGCGAATACTTTGGGGTGTCTTCTTTCTAAAATGGTGTCATTTGGGGGGTATTTATACTATCCTGACATTCTAGCACCTGAAGAAACATGACAGGTGCTCAGAAAGTCAGAGCTGCTTCAAAATGCAGAAACTCACTTTTTTGCACCATAGTTTGTAAACGCTATAACTGTTACCCAAATCAATAAATATACACTTGTTGCATTTTTTTTTATATAAGACATGTAGAACAATAAATTTAGCGAAAAATTTATATAGAAATGTAGTTTTTTTAAAAAAAATTTACAACAGAAAGCGAAAAATGTCATTTTTTTGCAAAAATGTCTTAAAATTTTTATTAATAGCAAAAAAAGTAAAAATGTCAGCAACAATAAAATACCACCAAATGAAAGCTCTATTAGTGAGAAGAAAAGGAGGTAAAATTCATTTGGGTGGTAAGTTGTATGACGGAGCAATAAACGGTGGAAGTAGTGTAGTGCGGAATTGTAAAAAGTGGCCTGGTCATTAAGGGTGTTTAAGCTAGGGGGGCTGAGGTGGTTAAGCTTCATTCCTCCCACTAGAAGGTAAGAAAATGAATAAAAGTAGAGAAGTCAGAGCCCCTAGTGGTCTACAGATAGGGACCAGTGTTTAGTAGGAGAGACTGCACGAGTGACCAGAAGAAGACACTAACATGGGGATACTCTGCCCGAAAACTGAGCCAAAGACTATGGCCACCAGCCCTTTGGCCAGGGTACCAGCCTTCTGAAGAGAAAGAGGGATAGCTAGCTCAGGCCTTTCCTCAGCACCAAACCTTCATCTACCAGAGAGAAGACTGGAGCAGCCAGCCCTATGCCTTTCCTGTATTGTTTTGCACTTGAGTTCCTCCAGTAAGAAGCACACTGGTTTACTGCAGACCCTGATTCTCTGAACTTATTTCAGATTGGGGTGCACCACGTCTTACCATCCCTTCCAGAAAGCAATAGGACATGGCGACACCTCAGTTGTGTCCTGGAGACCCAGCATAGCCTTTGGACCACCCCAAACCCGGCCACTGCACATACAACCACTTTAAATTGCACATTCAGCCCTGCTACATCTATGCTTTCTTTCAAATTACTCTTAAAGCAATTAATCATTTTCAACTAAAATGCTCAAATATTTCCAATGTTTTTACTCCCAGGGTATGGACGCATGTAGTGTTGTCCTGAAGGCGGAGATGAGGATAGAAATAACACGGATTATGGTGCGGTTTATAAACTGATTGTCAATTGCATGGCCATTAATGTCTAGGATGGATGTCTCGTCACCTGGTGCACGCCATGTGTGCCTGTACTGTAAAGGTTCTGCCTCTGAACATACACCCAAACGCCGGTCTGATCTCTATATTATATCACAGAACATGACAAAGCGTGATAGCAAATGTCTGATCTGCGCTGATTGCCGTCTCCAGAGTCCAAGTCTTTGACAGGATCCGATAATGAAGAAAAATGCTTCTTAACAATTGTAGGGAATTCTGAAGTGAGACGATCGCATTCCCTCCCAGTGTAAAAACAATGCAGCCTTACCCCGGAGTTACGCCAGAAGACATCAGATCACATTACTCTGGCACGTAATACCTGGGTTTACTGGACCTTGTAAATTGCTTCAATTTGTATGCAGGGCTTTAAGCCTAAAAAGCTATTTCCTCCCTCGCTCGGAATCTGAAAGCATCATCGTTGGGAGAGAGGACATAACAATATTATAGCAATGTGACTGAAGTGTGGAAACAAAGTTACAAATGATGCCATTAACAAACACATACCTGGGGACAAAACGCGTCCTCAATGTTATTCTACTGACAGCACAAAATAATCCGAGGATCATCATATCCAATGACAAGCAAAGTTACAGCAAAACCGGGATAGTCAGCTACGTGAGGAGAAGCGCTGCGCTACGTTCTCATCAACGGAGAATTAGTACCATACGGAAAAGAGGACTGCACCGAAAGCATATGCTGAATATTAGGGCTCGTTCACATGAAGGTTTTTTGCGTTCCGTATACGGGCCATTTTTTGCGTTCAGTATACCGTCCATATACGGAACCATTCATTTCAATGGGTCCGCAAAAAAAATGGAATGTACTCCGTATGCATTCCGTTTCCGTATTTCCGTTTTTCCGTTCCGCTACGTTTTGAGTCATGTCTTATTATTGCCCGCAAATCACGTTCCGTGGCTCAATTCAAGTCAATGGGGCTGTAAAAAAAAACAGAATGCATACGGAATTCATCCGTATGTCTTCTGTATCCGTTCTGTTTTTTGCGGAAGCATCTATTGAAAATGTTATGCCCAGCCCAATTTTTCAATGTACTTACTGGTAGAACATTATTATATGCTTTCGTTTGCGATCAGCAAAAAACGGATCACAAACAGAAACAGAACAGAAACGGAAACACTACTGAAACCAAAAACGGAAAAACGTATCCGTTAAAAACGGACCGCAAAACCATACGATCGTGTGAACGAGCCCATAGGCTGATGCAAGGGATTGTCCAGTCTTAGGGTCCATTCACACGTCCGTGTGTGTTTTGCGGATCCACGGAACCGCGGATCCGCAAAACACAGACATCGGCGATGTGCGTTCCGCAATTTGCGGACCGCACATCGCCGGCACTCTCATAGAAAATGCCTTTTCTTGTCCGCAATTGCGGACAAGAATAGGACATGTTCTATTTTTTTCGGGAACGCGATTGTGGAACCGGCCGGGACATCGTCTGTCCCCATTGAAACTAATGGGTCCGCAATTCCGTTCCGCAAAATGCGGAACGGAATTGCGGACATGTGAATGGACCCTTAGGCCTTATGCACACGAACCTATGTATTTTGCGGTCCGCAAAAAATACAGATGACGTCCGTGTGCATTCCGTATTTTGCGGAACGGAACAGCTGGCCCCTGATAGAACAGTCCTATCCTTGTCCATTTTGTGGACAATAATAGGACATGTTCTATTTTTTTGCGGAACGGAAATACGGACATACGGAAACGGAATGCACATGGAATAACTTATGTTTTTTTTTTTTTTTTTGCAGACCCATTGAAATTAATGGTTCCGTATACGGTCCGTAAAAAAACGGAGACGGACACGGAAAGAAAATAAGTTTGTGTGCATGAGCCCTTATATAAACCAACCCTAACTATAATGATGAAGGTATAATAAAACAGGACATGTTCTATTTTTTCGGGAACGCGATTGTGGAACCGGCCGGGACATCGTCTGTCCCCATTGAAACTAATGGGTCCGCAATTCCGTTCCGCAAAATGCGGAACGGAATTGCGGACATGTGAATGGACCCTTAGGCCTTATGCACACGAACCTATGTATTTTGCGGTCCGCAAAAAATACAGATGACGTCCGTGTGCATTCCGTATTTTGCGGAACGGAACAGCTGGCCCCTGATAGAACAGTCCTATCCTTGTCCATTTTGTGGACAATAATAGGACATGTTCTATTTTTTTGCGGAACGGAAATACGGACATACGGAAACGGAATGCACATGGAATAACTTATGTTTTTTTTTTTTTTTTGCAGACCCATTGAAATTAATGGTTCCGTATACGGTCCGTAAAAAAAACGGAACGGACACGGAAAGAAAATAAGTTTGTGTGCATGAGCCCTTATATAAACCAACCCTAACTATAATGATGAAGGTATAATAAAACGTTATATAGTTATCTGATACACAATAAAATCCCTTTAGGGTCCATTCACACATCCGTAAGTGTTTTGCGGATTCACAAAACACGGACACTAGCAATGTGCATTCCGCAATTTGCAGACCGCACATCGCCGGCACTAAAATAGAAAATGCCTAATCTTGTCTGCAATTGCGGACAAGAATAGGACATGTTCTATTTTTTTGCTGAAACAGAAGTGCGGATGCGGAAGTGCGGATCCGGACAGCACATAGTGTGCTGTCAGCATCTTTTCCAAATCCATTGGAAATAAATGGGTCCGTACCTGTTCCGCAAAATTGCGGAACCGATACGGACCTATTTTGCGGACGTGTGAATGGACCCTTAATCTGGCATCAACAGAATCTGATAAGTGCTGAATACGGCTACGTATGAATACGGTCTGTGTTGCATCCGTATTTTTTGCTGACCCATTGACTTCTCTTGGGTCCGCAGTCCACATTTTGCAGACTAGTATAGGACATATTCTATGTTTTTCAGGAGCAGATATGCGGAAAGCACGCGGTATTATCGATGTGCTTTCCGCATCCATGTGTCTGTTCCGCAAATAGATAGACAATGGCGGAGATTTATCAAGACTGGTGCTTTCTGTGCCTGTCTTGATATCCTCTGTGACGCCAGAGGACGTGCCTAATTTATGACCAGGTGCACGTCTCATTATAAATTAGGCGCATCCTCCGGCAGGCCACGCTCCTAATCAGAATATCTATGACAGCTCAGAGCTGCTGAAGATTCCAGGCTTCATTTGCTCCAAAAAACTGGCATACCTGAAGATAAATTTGTCGGGGCAGCTGACCACACCGCCTTTAGGGAAAGTGGTGAGGGCAGCGTAAAATCCGAGAGATGCCACCATTTTTTTTTTTAAGTCAAAGTTAAAAAGTTGCAAACACATTGGGGCACATTTACTAAGACTGGCGTCTAAAACGCCGCTGTGCTGGTGTAGTATCCGCCAAAGTTATGAAGAAGCACAGGCCCCCCCAAAACTTCAGCCCATCCAGCTCCAGTTCTGAATGTAAGACAGCTTCCCAGCTGTCTTACATTTAGACCATTTTCTAACCCTAAAACAGGCGTGGACAAGGATGAATGAGACGACCACAATTTAAGACCTGGCATGAGCGGGGGAAATGTCACAGATAGCGTTGCGCCACCGTCTGCGTCTGAAATATGCCTAATTTAGATGTATTTCAGATTCATAAATTACCCCCATAGATTGCAACTTTTTAAAGCCACTTTTCAAGCGCAAGGGAGATGAGCAAGGGAGACTCAATTGTCACCTAGATTACAACTGCTGTAGCTGAGCCAAGCACCGGATATATCGGCGTCTATAGACTGCCTGACCAGCTAGACTGTATGGATCCTATTGATGAAGTGGTTAATTCATAAACAAAGCCCAACACTATCCCTCTAATTCCTGCCTAAAATGACGTGCCTAACACTCCTCCACCCGAGGGACGCCAATATATCCGGTGCTTGGCTCAGCTACAGCAGTTGTAAACTAGGTGACAATTGAGTATTAGTCACCAGTACTCAGTGTGGTGCATGCAATAATGCACCTCATTGTGTAAATCTCTCCTTATTAATGAGATAAGCGGAACTGATAAGATATCAATAGTAGAGTATTCCATCTACAATGAAATACACCAGACAACCGTACTTGAGTCAGCACCTTGTTATCCAGTCATTGGCTGATGGTTCCCTCATGTGAATAGAAATCAGTAGTATTTGAATAATGAGTATAAAATAACTTGAGCACCGACCTTAATCCCTCCAAATTCCTGGTAGTTTTAATTTATCCCTGCAGGTTTTTGCATTATATATTTCAATAGAAGTGTTAGGACCCCTACAGCGATTTCTGTAGGTCGGACTGGCCGAATTGTTATTGTATTTTACAGATCCACGATTTGCAGGCCACAAAATGGATTTGCATGGGACCTTATCGATATAGTGGAATAAAAAGTCATAAAATCTGCAAGCACAGTGCTCTTATGTACTAACATGCAGAACCTCTGTAAAGCCGCTCTTTTCAAACTTCATTCAACCTAATACACTGACAAGAAGTTGTCATCATTGTCTAGCATGGTACAAGTGGAGCTGAAGCCCAATGATAGTCACTGTTTCTACAAGGCTGTTGGGTCACAACACACTTCTCGAATCTCCCCTTATCCTCACATTGCAGATAGACAGTAAGATACTGCCTGTTTGAATCAGTGCCGATGCTGCTGTGATCACAGGACCTTATTGGTTAGCAAGCTCCCTCTACAGACACACAAGCAGCATATAATTCCCTCTTGAGTAAGATGTTAAAAAATTTTAGGCAACGTCTCTCTTTTTCATCATGAAGATGGTGTAAGGGAGCCACTAGGGGGCGAAACCACTGTGAAGAAGCACTAAGGGAGCATTCTAATGTGCTTAGACACTTCGGGCGAATTCTACTGTGTGGGGGCACTAAGGAGGAATAACTTCTGTGTGGGGCACTAAGGGGAGCATACAGTGCCCAGGTGGCATACTGTCAGGTAAAGTAAGCATTTTATTTTCATATTTTTACATGACCTAACGGGTTGGGGGTTGTAAGGTGGGCGTGGACCTTCTTGGTTAGCCATAGGGGAGGGAATTGCGAGGATGTTTCTCAAAAATTCACTATGAGGCTCACCTTATTCTAGATATGCCCCTCGTGGTGCCCATTAAAATATTCTTTGCAGCAACTCTATGCTTGTAAGAACAACTTGTAAGGACAGTAGTAGCCGTTCACTCTTTCTTACCATGGAAGAATGCAGCAAAGAACTGGAGCAGTGTAACAGCGACAACATGCATATAGTTAACTTCAAAATGGACGCTTATGCAGTCGCTATGTGACTTTCTGAACTGACAGCACCAGGGTGTATCCCAGCTTGCTGGAAATTGCTGCAGACTACTTCGGGACTCTACCTTCATTTTCCCAAGGCACATGCTGGCTGTGATATCTATTGGGGCCTCCGGTATCAGGCCGTCTCTCACTCGGTGGTTCCGTTTCTGTGGCAAAGTGATTTCTCCCTGAATAGCAGCTCTTGTAGCAGGCTGTCTCTCTCACACAGGCTGGATTGCTTCACCACACCCCAAATGCACAAGTTTTCCTAAGAACCACTCTGCAAACATGTGCCTGAGCATGAAGCCTGGAGCCTGAGCCTCCTGTGGCTGAGGGACCTGCCCTCGTTAGTTAGGTGACCACAGGTCCTTCACAGCTTCTGCTTATATCTGTAGGCATGGGCGTAGCTATAGGGGGTGCAAAGGTAGCAGTTGCTACCGGGCCCCGGAGCCTGAGGGGGCCCAAAGACCCTTGTGCCGTATAGGAAGACACACAAAGCACTGAGGGAAGGGGGGCTCAAGCTGAACTCTTGCACCAGGGCCCATTAGCCGTTAGCTACGCCCCTGTCTGTAGGATACACACTGGTTGATAAAGAAGACTCCAGATCATGCCACTTCCCTTCTTTCTATATGGCATTCATAGGACATCAGGAAAGGGTTCATTCTACATTTACAAATTACCAGACGATTGTTCACAGTGCATCGAACCAGACAGTCCAATTTGACTAATCTCCATTAAAGTAAATTTGCAATAGTTCTCTCATCTGTCTTGATAATCCGTGTGAGCCCCACTGGATTGTTTCTCAGGAGAGAAGCCTTCTAGGGAAGACAGTTCTGCATTACCGATTAATGATTTCTTCCACCAGAATTTACATTGCCCAAAGTCTTTTAATCATGGCGTTATCATCCTTTTATAATTGCCGGCTCCTCCAGGTACTGTCTCAAGTCTGTCACTTTAAAAACCAAGTCTGTATAAGACTGTCAGCCATGTGCATTCCGTTCCTTCCCTTCTAACTCAAGAACTTAAGAGTTATCAGAAGTAAACGGGAATAATTCCTTTGTGTCAGTTACAGTCGAGCAAAGGAAACGGCCTCGGGCTAGCATCACTGAAGTATAAGATAAGAGGTATTAGTGAAATTTACCGAACACAGATTTGCCGAGTGAGAAGAGAACGCATCCCTATGGCAAAGAAAAGTAATGAAACATGTTAATAATCTTTCCGAGGAAAAAGACCAAAAGAAATCAAATACGTCTGATTTGCTACTTTGTTATTATAATGTGCTACTTAAACAATGGTTTATATACATTGTGTCTGGTCGAGATCCGACATAAAATGGGTTCGTTGGAAATCAAAGGCAAAGTAGGGAGATGAATCTTATCTTTTTGTTCATGAGACCCTGGAGCACCTACCAAGTCCCGTCTCATATCAAGTGGCACTGCTGCCATGTATCAGCTCCGCTTCCATATCGATGTCTCGCTGGGATTCTGCTTTTATAGAGTTTCGCTTTAATGTTAGACTTTGTGCAAAAATAAAAGACGAGATTAGACGACTAGAAAGCTATAGCCGCCCAGTTATACTGCCGCTGGAGCAAAACCTAATACTTAACCTAAACAGATCTCCCCAGAGGCTGACATTTAAACGCCACCTCTCTCAGCCAGGAATGGATAATCATATCTTTCCGATGCTACGTAGAAGCCAAGCAAACGTTTGCAATTCAACAGGTAGACTATAATGACTGTACTTGTAGTAAGGATAATTAGCCCGACTGTACTCAATCTCAGCAGTTAAAGCGTATGGCTAAATATTGATCATACCCTATAGTTTAGCTATAAGCTAGGTCTGAATGTCAGCAGTGAACTTCTGCTCGTGTGGATCCAGAGATCTCCCCATTCATTACTCTAATTTTTCTGCTAGATTTATTTCAGGCTGGCACTTCAGGGACGCGTCCTTTCTGCTGCAGCATTCTCATTATCACAGCTTAGATGCTCTCTCCCTATCACAGCTCAGGGGGTGTGCCCTTTCTGCTGCAGCTCTCTCCCTGTTACCACAACAGCTTCCAACAGAAGATACGGCTAGTGGCAGTAAAAAAATAAACTGAGCACGTGCGACCACAACAGTGAGGTGGATGGAGAAATAAGGAACAGTACAAACAGCAGGTGGCACTATACAGATAAAGTTTATTAAGTAACTCAGTGCCTATGCTTTTACACGAGTGAGTATTCTGCGCGGGTGCAATGCATGACGCGAACACATTGCGCCCACACGGAATCCGGACCCATTCATTTCAATGGGTCTGTGTACATGAGCGTTGGTTTTCACGCATCACTTGTGCGTAGTGTCAAAATCGCAGCATGCTCTATATTCCTGCGTTTTTCACGCAACGCTGGCCCCATAGAAGTGAATGGGGATGCGTGAAAATCGCATCACATCCGCAAGCAAGTTTTTTATTACGCGCGTGCAAAATACATTCAATCACATTGCACCCGCGCAATAAAAACTCAACAACTGAAGGCGATCGCAGATAAAACGAAATGTACTTGCTTGCAAAATCGCGCCATTTTCACTGAACGCATCCGCAGCACATCCAGACCTAATCCGCTCACGCTCATCTGCAAGGGGCCTTACTGGACTTTGACCTTAGCCCTTGACCTTTCCTTCCTGGACTTTGACCTTAGCCCGTTCCTGACTACGAGTTAGCCTGATTCCTCTGGAACTCCGCTCTGGCGTCCCTGATTTTTTTTTTCGTTTACGTTCCGTTTTTTGCGTTCCATATACGGAATCATTCATTTCAATCGATCCGCAAAAAAAACGGAAGGTACTCTGCAGGGGCGGACTGAGAACCCTTAGGGCCCCCGGGCAAAATAAATCAAGGGCCCCTTCCAGGCCCCACCCATGCCCTACCTCCAGCCACGCCCATGTTATACCTCCAGCCACACCTATATCCCGCCTCCACTACCTGGTCACACCGCCATCGTTATGCCTCTGATCCCATCACTACAGAAATACAGGGCACTTACCTATTACGTCCAGTGACGTCTTCTTTGATGTAGATGTTTTCTGTCCTCGTCTTCTCCTTTCAGACCTTCAGACCAGACCGCCATGTTGTCGCCATTTTCTATCTCTGCAGTTTAACAAAAGAAAATCTTAGTTTATTACTTTTCCATCACCCTCCCATCTTCTGGACAAATCATCCTACTACCCCCAATACTGTGCCGCTGTGCTCCCCAATACTACACTGCAGAAACAGATAATACCCCTGGTAATACTAGTACCACACAGAGCCCCCCATATAAAATACCCATTCTTTGTGGCCTCAGTAGAAGCCCCCATAGTGCCCCATAATAATGTGCCAGTAACACGTGCCTCTCCATGCCACCACATGTGCCAGTAATAAGTGCCTCTCTTGTGCCTCTCCCCCATGTGCCAGTAATAAGTGCCTCTCTTGTGCTTCCCCCCATGTGCCAGTAGCCCCCTTATTATGTGCCAGTAGCCCCCCATATGTGCCAGTAGTCCCCGCTTATGTGCCAGTAGCCGTCCCCCCTTATGTGCCAGTAGCCGTCCCCCCTTATGTGCCAGTAGCCGTCCCCCCTTATGTGCCAGTAGCTGTCCCTCCTTATGTGCCAGTAGCCACCCCCACTTATGTGCCAGTAGCCGTCTCCCCTTATGTGCCATTAGTCCCCCCTTATGTGCCAGTAGCCCCCCTTATGTGCCATTAGTCCCCTTATGTGCCAGTAGCCCCCTTTTGTGCCAGTAGCCCCCTTTTGTTCCAGTAGCCCCTCCTTATGTGCCAGTAGCCATCCCCCCTTATGTGCCAGTAGCTGTCCCCCTTATGTGCCAGTAGCTGTCCACCTTATGTGCCAGTAGCAGCCCCCTTAACTGCCATTAGTCCCCCTTAAGTGGCAGTAGCCCCAAGAAAAAAAAAAAAAAGAACACTTATACTTACCTCCAGCGATACGATGCGATGCAGGCCTCTTCCGGCCTGTGTCTCAAGTTGTACCGCTCCGGCGGCGCGATGACGTCATCGCGTCGCCTGCACCAGCCTCTGATAGGCTGCCGGCCTAGTGCTGGCAGCCTATTAGAGGAACAGGGAGAGGACACGCCTCTCCCTCCTCAGCTGCTGCACGGAGATGAGCGCAATGGAAGCGCTCATCTCCTGATGTCCCCTGCCGCCGCGTCTGCCCTGGGGACAGGCCCCCTACTAGTGCCCTAATGGTCAGTCCGCCCCTGGTACTCTGTATGCCTTCCGTTTTAGTTTTTCCGTTCAAAGATAGAACATGTCCTATTTTTGTCCGTATAACGGACAAGGATAGTACTGTTCTATCAGGGGCCAGCTGTTCTGTTGCGCAGAAAACGGAAGGCACACGGACCTCATCCGTATTTTTTGCAGGTCCATTTTTTGCAGACCGCAAAATACTGAAAAAGCCATACGGTTGTGTGCATGAGGCCTAACTCTGAGCGCCTCCATACGATATCCTGCACACGGCTTTGTACATGACACCTAACAACCAAAAGGTAATTCTGTAGGAAATCAGCGATCGATCTGATTCAGTAGATTCTACACATCCCACAACTCAAAAATGCATCAAAGCTGAGATGTACAACAAGGCGGTAAAGTTAGTGGTTCGGCAGTAATATCAGCCTGGTTTAATAAGCCTAAATGTGATACTCAGGGACGTGCCCACTCCGCTCATCATAAAAAATGCAATCTAGCTTGTATTGCTTTTGAGGTCTTTATTGGAACAGATTCTCGAACGACTTGATGAACATCTTATTAAGTTGAGGCTGTTTCTCTCACAGCTCATTATTTAATCTAAATAAAAGGTTTGTCTCTTTCCCTATGGCCGCTAATAATTCCCTAACATCATTTTCCAATTACCAATTCGCCTGCAGGATGAAATCTTCTCTCTTAAGTATCTGGAGGGGGCGGTTTTTCAAGATGGCAAAGCCGGTATAGAACAAAGAGTTCCTAATCAACGTTTTCTTTTTTTCCCGGAATCTTGATCAATTAATCCTCACCATAAAAAAAGACTGGGGTGGAAAAAAAACACTTTCTACTAATCCTCTTACAATACTGATTCTACATATTAAAATGCCGGCATAGATGTGGTTATAACGCGCCCTGATATTGCGCAGTTCTGCTGCGGAAGCCACGGAACGAGGATTAAATTATTATTATTAATTCTATAATTATTATCTCTCAGGGCACTTCACGCATGAAATACTGAGGGATTTAAGTACATAACATAGTAACACACTGTACGAGCAGCAGATAAAGGAGATGTCAGCGGTAACAGGCTGGTACAGAAGAAGAGACAACCCAGACCACAGGGGCTTAAAGGGGCCCTACTTCTGCAAACGGCAAAGTGAATACAAGATCCTTACTAATGTATTGTGATCGTCCATATTGCCTCCTTTGCTGGCTTCATTCATTTTTCCATCACATTATACACTGCTCGTTTCCATGGTTACGACCACCCTGCAATCCATCATCGGTGGTCGTGCTTGCACATTATAGGAAAAAGTGCCGGCCTATCTGCGCTCCTATTGACCCGGCGACCAGAGAGGCTGGAGCTTTTTTCTATAGTGTGCAAGCGCAGCCACCGATGCTGGATTGCAGGGTGGTCGTAACCATGGAAACAAGAAGCGTATAATGCAATGGAAAAATGAGTCTAGTCAGAAAAGGAGGCAATATGGACAATCACAATACATTAGTAAGTGCCTTGTATTCATTTTCTCTACCTGATAAATGCCACTTGATGAAGTGAGACGAGCTATACGCATTAGAGTTCATGCTGATGGCCGTTCCCCGGCTAGGCCCGTATTGCGGCCCCCAAACAGCGGGTCCACAATATACAGGCCCCGGCTGTTTGTGCACCGCATCACATATACGGACCCATTCACTCAAATGGGAAGGTACGGTGCAGAACGGAGATACAGAACCCCACCCTAGGGGCCCCCGGATGGGTCATGCGGTGCGCATGGGTCATGGACCCATTCAAGTTGAATGGGTCTGCATCCGTCTGCGGAAACCACACGGATGTTGCCCAGGTGATGACCATGTGCATGAGTCCTTAGATGAATGTAGGTCATGCCTGAAGATTTCGGTGGATTTGGCCGACCATCTAATGTGTTTGGGGCCCCCTGTCTCTCCTCAAACAGCAGATGTTGGAGAAAAGAAGGATCAGGCAGTTGGATTTCAATATGCCCAATCCTATTGTTCCCAAGGGAGATAAGCTGCTTCCAGAGATGATTGGCAGCGGATTACTTTTCTCTTCCCAATGAGAACACCTGTATAATCGACCAGGATAAGCAGGACCTGTTGTCCTATGTTTTTTCTGAATACAAACACAAAAATATAACAGCACTCAGCAACTAGAGCTCTGCCCAAGATGGGAGCTGTAAGAGGACATTAGTGATACCCCCCCTATGTTTTTTCTGAAACGTTAAGAAATTGTGCTTCCTGGTGTGTTCTGAAACCACCAAGATGGTGTACTTCATTTGGGGGTCGTAACTAGGGATGAGCGAACCTGAACTGCAAAGTACTTTTCACTGAAGTTCGGACTCGCGTTCGGTGTTCGGGTGAGTTTATTATTTTCCGTTATAACATGGCTATATCGGAAAATAACGTTCTTAAGACTTAAGAATGCAAAAGAATATGGCCATTTAGGGGTTAAAAAAATCAACTCACCTCATCCACTTGATCGCACTGCAGCAGTCTCTTCTATCTTCATTCAGCAGAGTCTGCCAAAGGTGAGCACGATGACGTCATCGCGCACATCGCAGGTACTTTGGCAGGTCCTGCTGAATGAAGATAGAAGAGACTGCTGCAGCGCGATCAAGTGGATGAGGCAAGTAGTTTTTTTTTAACCCCTAAATGGTCATATTCTTTTTCATTATGTCTTAAAAATGCTATTATCCAAAATAACCATGTTATAACGGAAAATAATAAAGTTCGGGGCCCCATTGACTTCAATGGGGTTTGGGTTCGGGGTCAAGTTCAGGGCCCGAACCCGAACTTTGACCTGAAGTTCAGCCGAACCCGGTAAACCCGAACTTCCATGGGTTCGCTCATCCCTAGTCATAACCATAAATCATATTAGACCTCTCAAAGTGTGACAGTAACACTTTGTGTGCCACTGTATTTACAATTGTGTTAAGCAGAACTGAACTGTTGAATTTTTATTTCAGTAGTGATCATTCATCCTCATACAAAGAAGATTGCAGCATGTGATGGTGCTGAACTGAAGGAAAATAATTGGGAATGAACGATTCGATCCCGATCATTGACCTTTGCATTAGCCCATGTAAGCACTTAGCATTTTCACTGATGGAACCTTGATATGTGCTGACACTGGAGAGAATTACATAAAGTGTAGCTATTGTTTCATTTATTTTATTAAACATGTATTGAAAGATTTTAAGTGTTTTTCTTATATTCTTTGCTGCTGATAAACAGGCTGCCAGCAAGTCAGATGGACATTTTATTAGTAAAAAACATTTTAGTCAATTGTGGAGGAAGTTTCTGGGGCATGGAGACCAGAGACAGGCTGAGACACCTGCCTCTGCATCTTAAAGGTACCCATTGTCATGAAACACAGAGAGGGGGAGGGAAGTGACCACTGAACTCCACCCTCACCCCCTGTCCCTGCCTACTTGCCTCCAAAGTCCTAGCGACAAGGGACAACTGGACGACAATCCCTAAACTTAGCTAAGTGCAGAGAGGACAAGACAGACACAAACAGAGTAGTCAGACAAGCTGGGTCAAAGCCAAGAGAGCAATACGGTACGAAAACGGAGCACGCGGAGACTACAAAGTTAAAACCAGGAAGGAGCGTCAGAACAGAAGGAGCAGGCAGCCGGGGAATCAGGAACACAAGGAGATCAGGAAATGCAAACAGCAGGATAGCTGAGAAGACCTTAATAACAGGCAATCCGTGGCCAGCAGACTGCCTGTTTAAATAGGGAGCCAGAGGGGTCATGTGGTCACATGACTCCACACAGCCTACACAGCCAAGCACCGAGTGATCAGCTCGGCGCTCAGCCCTTAAAGAATTCACACGGATGCGCCTAGACGCACAGGGGGCACGCATAGTAGTATTAGGAGCACGGGTGACGTCGGACGAGCTGATGATGCGCGCGTGCTCCGGACGTGCCCGCCTCCTAGATCGCGCAGTGACACCCAATCTTTAGTAGAACGCTAAAGACGGAAGTTCCTTAGCAATGCTCACTTAAAGTATTAGCAATAGAATTCTTTAGAGGCAGTTTTTTTAATAAAAATCAACATAATTCCTTAAAAAGTATATAAGAAAAACCTAACTTTAAAGGGGTTCTCCAGGCTTTTAATATTTGTGACCTATACTAAGGGCAGGTCACCAATATCAGATCGACAGGGATCCGACACCCGACACCCCCGCTGATCAGCTGTATGAAGGGAAGACGCATGCAGGCTACATGTGCTGTCTCCCGTTTCTCTTCCTGTCCACTGCTGCTGTCTATGGTCGGACAGGAAGAGACAAGGGAGACGGCACATATGCGCGCCGTCTCCTCATACAGCTTATCGGCGAGGGTCTGACATCAAACACCCCCACGATCAGCTGTATGAGGATAGGTCATCAATAGTAAAAGCCCGGACAACCCCTTGAAGTTTTATTTTTTCGGGAAGACCTAATAAAGGGGCTTATGAGGCTTACAGTCCTGTATTTTGAGGATAGATAATCCTGTGGTTTCCCTGCTTATGTTCATTCTGCGTTCGTTTGAGCTGTGTAGATCTGGACAGAACTACATCAGAACAGCTGATTGGTGGGAGTGTAGGGTGTCAGACACCCACTGATCAGCTAGGATGGCCTATCCCGAAGGTAGACTATCACGTAATAAAAGCTAGACTACCTGATTCATTATATCCTAAAGTCCTGCAGTTTTTGCACAGACTAGTAATCCTCATATGTCTAGAATTCCTGTTTTGTACAGACCACTTCTCAGAAGTCATCTCAATATCATCACAGGCAGGATTACAATGAAATATATCCATATTTAGATCCACCACTCATAATGGGTGATGTCACAGCTCCTGTAGTGACCTCTTCGCAGGTCACAGGGTATGGGCTGCTGTGTTACACCGATAGATTATCTGACAGATTTTCTGACCAATCATTGGTCAGATGGCCGTTTACACAAACAGATCTTTTGTTATAGACACCAACTATTGATCTGATTGGACAGAAATTAGACAAATAATCTGTGGGGGTAATACAACCCATATGCCTAGAAAATGTATCTACAGGAGTTAATGAGGTCCGCTCCTGTCCATTGTATATATGACCCATGGTGGCTGCTGTAAAGCATATCTCTAAATGGAATTAACAATTCGAGCAAGATGGCCGCCCCATAATCATGTTCAAGAAAATAAAAAATCTACAATCAGAAAATAAAAACAGATCAGACAAAGGATATGTGTCACTATCTGCTTTTAACTTGCAGAAAAAACTATAGGTGACACATTCGCTTTAAACGTCATACTCCTTCTATAAGACATACGCCAAGATACAGTGCCTTGCAAAAGTATTCACCCCCCTTGACTTTTTTCATATTTTGTTACGATACAGCCTTAAGTTCAATGTTTTGTTAATCTGAATGTTATGTGATGGATCAGAACACAATAATCTAAGGGTACTTTCATAATGGCGTCAAAGTTTTCCAATATTGAGTTCCGTCCTAGGGGCTCAATAACGGAAATACAAACGCTTCAGTTTTATCCTAATGCATTCTGAATGGAAAGCATTCTGTTCAGGATGCATCAGGATGTCTTCAGTTCAGTCTCTCCTACGGTATTTGGCCGGAGAACATACCGCAGCATGCTGCAGTATTTTCTCCTGCCAAAATTCCAGAACACTTGCCGGAATGCCGGATCCGTCATTAATTTGCACTGAAATGTATTAATGCTAGATCCGGTACCAAGTGTTCCGGAAAAACGGATCCAGTTTCCAAGACTGCGCATGCTCAGACCTTTAAATCAGTGGAAAAAAATAAATACTGAATCTAGTTTTCCGGATAACACCGGAGAGACAGATCCGGTATTGCAATGCATTTGTTAGAGGGATCCGGATCTGGATCCAGATACAAATGCTATCCGTTTGCATACGGATTTTCGGATCCGGTAGGCAGTTGCGGCAACGGAACTGCCTACCGGAATCCTCTAACGCAAGTGTGAAAGTACCCTAAGTTGGTGAAGTGAAATGGGAAAAATACATAAATAAAACCATTGTTTAGAAATAGAAAACAAAAAATTAGCAGTGCGTATGTATTCACCCCCTTTGTTATGAAGCCCATAAAAAGCTCTGGTGCAACCAATTACCTTCAGAAGTCACATAATTAGTGAAATGATGTCACCAGTGTGCAATCTAAGTGTCACATGACCTGTCATTACATATACAGACCTTTTTTGAATGGCCCTAGAGGCTGCAACACCTAAGCAAGAGGCATCACTAACCAAACACTGCCATGAAGACTAGGGAACTCTCCAAACAAGTAAGGGACAATGTTGTTGAGAAGTACAAGTCAGTGTTAGGTTATAAAAAAATATCCGAATCTTTGATGATCCCCAGGAGCACCATCAAATCTATCATAACCAAATGGAAGGAACATGGCACAACAGCAAACCTGCCAAGAGACGGCCGCCCACCAAAACTCACGGACTGGGCAAGGAGGGCATTAATCCGAGAGGCAGCACAATAAGCCGTACGCTCCATAGAGTTGGGTTTTATGGCAGAGTGGCCAGAAGAAAGCCATTACTTTCAGCTAAAAACAAAAAGGCAAGTTCTGAGTTTGCGAAAAGGCCTGTGGGAGACTCCCAAAATATAGGGAGGAAGGTGCTCTGGTCTGATGAGGCTAAAATTGAACTTTTTGCCATCAAAGAAAACGCTATGTCTGGCGCAAACCCAACACATCACATAACCCAAAGAACACCATCCCCACAGTGAAACATGGTGGTGGCAGCATCATGCTGTGAGGATGGGACTGGGAAACTGGTCAGGGTTGAGGGAAAGATGGATGGTGCTAAATACAGGGATATTCTTGAGCAAAACCTGTACCACTCTGTGTGTGATTTGAGGCGAGGACGGAGCTTCACCTTCCAGCAGGACAATGACCCCAAACACACTGCTAAAGCAACACTTGAGTGGTTTGAGGGGAAACGTAAATGTGTTGAAATGGCCTAGTCAAAGCCCAGATCTCAATCCAGTAGAAAATCTGTGGTCAGACTTAAAGATTGCTGTTCACAAGCACAAACCGTCCAACTTGAAGGAGCTGGAACTGTTTTGCAAGGAGGAATGGGCAAAAATCCCAGTGGTAAGATGTGGCAAGCTCATAGAGACTTATCCAAGGGGATTTGGAGCTGTGATTGCCGCAAAAGGTGGCTCTACAAAGTATTTACTTTAGGGGGTGAATAGTTATGCACATTGACTTTTTCTGTTAATTTGTTGTTTGCTTCACAATAAAAAAAACAACATCTTCAAAGTTGTGGGCATGTTCTGCAAACTAATAGATGCAAATCCTCAAACAATCCATGTTAATTCCAGGTTGTGAGACACCAAAACACGAAAAAAGTCAAGGGGGTGAATACTTTTGCAAGGCACTGTATATATATAATCCTACATAGAAGGTATTCTTCTATTTATCACAAACATTGTATGCTATTATTCATATTACTATATTAGTACAGACCGGCACTCTTCCCTCATACTAATATATTGGTTTATCAATATCACCGGATGTCTGATTTTGGGTAATCAGGGGGATGGAGCACCCATATATATCCATATATCGGCACTGGTGAGCCATCAAATTTGATCATATCACTCGTATTAACTAATACTGTGGTCAATATATTGACTATTTTTGCTTCTTATGTTTTGTCCTCATCCCTGCGGAGTCACAGTTTTCACTCAAGGACTGAAGTTTGCGGTGAATAAAAATAGTCAAGGCCGTGGTAAGAAGAAGCGATTTTCCACTACACTGGAATATATTACCGCAAACATACATTTCTCTCGGGATGCCGGTTAAAAAATGTTGCACGGCCTCCTCAGTGTTTGTCTTCTCCCTTATCATATTTGTTCATTTTGTCTGAGCTGGAAACATGAAATTTGCTCCGAACAAATACAGTAAAAATGGTCGCTCTGAGAAAGAACAATACTGAAAAGAGCAGCGCCATTATAAATCTGGTTTATATGAGGAGATAAAACCTGCAATAAGGGCAAAGAGAGTGGATACAAAGTGAAACACGCAAGGGTAGACCTGACTCATTTCCATACTAACCAAATCCTAACTTCTAAGGAGCATTCAACGGAAAATTATATATTGGGTAGTAATGGTTGTTACGGTATATAGTGGTCTTCACAAGATGTGTTCCTGCCTGACTTTGTCTTCCTAGCAGTTGGACATTACTTTCAGACAATGTTCACATCTGGCCCATGGCTTCCATTTATAAAGGATATGACGGACAACAACTGCACCCAAAGGACCCCACTGACTTATAAAGAGGCTTGTCTAAGGTTTGCCAAACGGTGTCCTCTACGAAGATTTGAAGAGACTCTCAGAGGTGTCCACTGCACAAATTGGATCAATAGAATTTGGTTGTCCAAGCCCCAAAAGACATCTCACAGCCTGTGTCAGCAGACACTTCAGGCTTATTACTTTCCAGCATCCTCGCCACATTTTCACCCCCTCTGCCCTCGCTAACTATAGTTCCCCAGACAGTAATAATGCCCTCTTAGTGCCCTTATATAGTAGCAATGTTCAGCAAACGTACAGTGGGTGTTCTCCTTTCTGCCCCCATACAGTAGTAATGTCTTCTTTTGTGCCCATTTGGTCCCACATACAGTAGTAACGCCCAACTTTGTGCCTACACAAAGTAGTAATGTCCCCACTTGTGCCCACATACAGTAGTAATGTCCCCTTTGTGCCCACACACAGTATACATGTCCTCGCAGAGTAGTAATGTACCCCTTTGTGACTCATCAATAGTAATATAGCTCTTTGTGCCCCCAAACAATGATAATGTTCCTTCTTTGTCCCTTATACAATTGTAATGCCCCCTTTTTGTCCCCATACAATAGTAATCTCAGCGATTGTGCCCCCATACAGTAATAAAGCCCCCCTTTGTGACCCATACAATAATATTGCCGAACGTTGTGCCCCCAAACAGTAATAATACCTCCCTATAATAATAATAATGTTCCAGTGAAAGCTCACCTAATCCTCCTTCTTGCTGTCCACGGCCCAGCACAGATGGCATGATATCAATGTGCCACACAACGTCCTTTGCATGCTCACAATCTGAGTAAGCTATTGGCCTAAAGCAGCCTTTAGGCCTACCAGAGTAAATTGTGGTGCAGGGAGACAAAAGGCTCTCTACTCTGCCATAGTTTCCGAATGGATCCGTATCATGAGAATGCAAGTACCATAGAAACCTACACTTTCCCAGGGACCTGGGAGGGACCCCTGTCCCTCTGGGCCCAGTAAATACCCCATACAATCATGATCATTACAACACTGCTCCGGCAGTTGTATCACGATGTGGGGCATGGTTTGTTCCCTTTTTTTTTTAAAGGGTCCCCTGACAGGATGTACTGCTGCTGCCATCAGCTGAAAACTGCAGGGAACCTGGTGAAAAGTGTTCAAATCTCTTGCAGCACAACCACAGGGCAATTGAAGCATGTAATGCATGGACATAAAAATTCGTCCTGAGGGAGAGACACCCTACTCTGGACGACAGATGAGGATCCTGAATGAGGAAACCCTTCTGGAAACTCAAAATCTCATAATTGTGTATTTGAAAAGTGGTTTTCTAAATCAGACATCCCCATAAAATTTCCTAGAAAGTCAAAAACTCCAAAGTAAAAAAAAAATATAGTTCAGCCTGTGCAAATGATGTAGTTTTACGATTAGTTTATGCTCTGGCATTGTGTCTGTATATGACACAAATGGTAAGTGAATTGACGTGAATCTTCTTTGTATCATTTTACCAAATGTTGTGTGGGTCACGGTTTCCAACTTTAGCTTCTATGACAACCTTCAGGTATCTACAATAACTTAGCAATGAAACAGAAACTAGGCACCTCGTTTCTTTTTAGCAACGCTTAGTTTCCATAGTTACATTGATAAACTGTTTTCAGGAAAATAATGTTTGAGTTTCTAAGTGTAAATGTCTCAGTTAGACAGGCAAAACATGACAATGGATCCTTTTGAAGTAATACAAAATTTGAAGGGGACACGTTCCGGCTCGTCCAGCCTTTCTCAACCAGAAAGGCTGGACGAGCCGAAACGCGTCCCCTTCAAATTTTGTATTACTTGATGTGATCAAAGCAGCATTCAAAAAAGAAGCCACCGTTGCTGGGATTTTTTCCTTTTTTGCTATATGGGGATAGCCCCTTCCCGTGCAACCAACCTGAGGATCGTGGGCTGTCATTTTGGAGTACCAATGGATCCTTTTGGTGATAATTCCCCTAAATGTAGGTAATTCAAAGCAAATGTAACCCTGTGGAAATTACCACTTTAAAGCTGTAAGAAGTTATGGATTTTAGAGGACCCTCTCCAGGAATTCTTACTCTACAGGTACCTTTCTTGAGATGTTTTGTTATGCGCATATTAACTAACCCGTTCTGCTTGCATTATGATGGCGGTGGTATCCTTCAGGTCCTTCTCAAAGTAGCAAAACCAATCTGTTTGCTCTTTTAGGTTCTCCAGCCCTCATCTATCAATGAGGACAATGAGATATAACGAGACACATCAACAGCTTGCATCCTGAGTCGAACCCCCAGGTTCAAGAGAACCAGGATCTAACACATGAAAGTTGTATTGTATTTGGTTGCATCTCAATAGAATATTTAGGACTCAAGTTGGGGGAACAATGACCAGAGAAGACATCACAATGTATGGCTGTCCCACCATACGAAGAAATACTGGTGGCTCTTGTCAAAATTTAGCCTGGTCAAATAAACAGAAGCCCATTGATATTAGGTAACTACTTATATTAAGATATCATTTTGCTAAATGGGATCCAGTTCATACTTGTTTTGCTGGTGAGATAACCCCTCTAAGGGATCTGGCTGGTAGAGAGCCATAGGTGACGGAGGTCCCTGGGCAATTAGCCCTTTTGTCCCCTCTAGAAATCCAGATCTGTTACTATAAATTTTTTGTTCTCTATATATTGACAATATATAGGCCAGGGGCGGACTAGGAACTTAAAGTGGTCCTGGGAAAAAAAACAACCTAAAGTGACCCCATGTTGTAGGTGGGTCCAAATTGACAGAAGGCACGGCCAATATAAGTAGGCCAGACCAACATATGTAGGTGGGGCCAGTAATACTGTGGTGCAGCACAAAATACTGCCGCAACAGAACCAAATACACAGTGCAGTGCAAAATACTACTGCCCCCTTGCCCCCCACCCACATAATTGGGCAATACGGCAATACAGTTGAATGCAGGAGACATTTTTTATCTCCCAGCCAGGTGCATAAGTACCAGATGTTCCTAGCATTCATATGAGAGCATCAGATCGCTATGTACCCGACCAGTGGCCGGGAGGAGGGCTTGAGCAGCCCTGTGGGCATCGGCCCACCAAGAAGTTCCATTTTGCCGTCCCCAAACCGCAAATCTGAGAAATATGGATACCGGACGTGTGCATGCTGCAATGTCCGCATGCCCTGTTGTCAAAACGCCTATTGTCCACAAAATGGACCAGAATAGGACGTTTGGGTTTTTGCAGAACAGACACACACATTTTTTTTATGGCCCCATTGAAATGAATGGGTCAGCATCCAATCTGCAAAAGCTGTGAATGGCTGCGAAAAAAAATATGACAGTCGTGTGCTTGAGGCCTTAGAGTGATAGGTGTGTAATACGTGAGGCACGGCTGTAACAAGTGTTAACTCGATGCCTATAATGCATTAAAGGGGTTGCCTGTGACAGGCAGGAATTGGTGGCAGGGCCCAGATCCCATCCCTGCATATGTTAGTCCCCACCAGAAGTGATGACAGCCTAAGCAGTGCCGTGCAACAGGACTGGAGATATGGAGGATGGCACTGAAACGGCAAGCTTTCAAAAGGTGATTTTTTAGTTTTTTGTGGGGTTTTTTGACCATCATTTCGCTTCTGTCATCATTTTTTATTGAGGTTGGACATATCCTTCAAAGAGGTTGTGGCATTTATCATTTACAAGGCACTTACTAATGTATTGTGATTTTCCATATTGCTTCCTTTGCTTGTTCAATTCATTTTTCCATCACATTATACACTGCTCATTTCCATGGTTACGACCACCCTGCAATCCACCAGCAGTGGCCGTGCTTGCACACTATAGGAAAAAGCACCAGCCTATGTGCGCTTCCACGTTTCCGGGCACCAGAGAGGCCGAAACTTTTTCCTATTGTGTGCAAGCACGACCACCGCTGCTGGATTGCAGGGTGGTCGCAACCATGGAAACGAGCAGCGTATAATGTGATGGAAAAATGAACCCAGCCAGCAAAGGAGGCAATATGGACAATCACAATACATTAGTAAGTGCCTTGTATTAACTTTCTCTACATGATTAATGCAACTTACTGAAGTGAGACAACCCCTTTAAATATACAGTTGCAGCAAACCCTAACTGGACATCTATTGTATTGAGCGCCAGCTTAAAGTTTACTACAAGTGTGTATTTTATGTATTACATCTGTAAGTGCTTTTTCTTCACCAGCCTGAGACAAACGGGAACTTCCCAACGTCACCAATACTTGTCAGCTGGTTGATGATATCTGTGCCCCTTGTGCATCCCATGGTTAATGAATGATTAAAACAAATATGTTAATTTGGGAAAAACCTAAAGGTCGAACCCCTAAGCCTTATCATTGTAGATAGTGAGTGCTGTTCCCCCTGGGCGGAGGCGCTGGTCACAAATGCTTGTTTATTATGTCTAGTCTAAAAATGAAGATGACCCTGGTGCTGTGGGAATCACCTTGGTTTAATAAATGAGGTTATGAATGTGAATGTAAGGCTATTTTCACACTAGCGTTTTTGGTGGATCCGGTAGGGTTCAGCAAAAACGCTTCCGTTACTGATAATACAACCATCAGCATCCGTTATGAACAGATCCGCATGTATTATCTTTAACATTGCCAAGACAGATCCGTCATGAACTCCACTGAAAGTCAATGGGGGACGGATCCGTTTTCTATTGTGTCACAAAATAACGGATCTGTCCCTATTGACTTGCGTTGTGGGTCATGACGGATCTGTCTTGCTCCGCATCCCAGGACAGAAAGCAAACCCCAGCATGCTATTGCTTGCTCTCCGGTATGAGAACGGAATGCATTTTGGAGCACTCCGTTCTGTTCAGTTACGTTTTGTCCCCATTGAGTGAGAAAGTTTTTTTTCCGGTATTGGGACCCTATGACGGATCTCAATACCGTAAAATAATAACGTTAGTGTGACAGTAGCCTAAGATAGTTGAAAAAAGCCTTACCCCTCTTACAAGAAAACGACATATCCTTTTCTGTTAACTGGCTTCCATGGCTTACCGTTCAACCTTCTTGCAGAAGCAACTCCACCGAGATGAACAGTTATGTGACTAGAGCATGCCTGAAACAATACACCTGTAATATACACAGTATGTTATATTTTGTGTCCAGCTCTCCCTCCCTCTGCTGCTGATGGTATGGTATGGAGGGCCGCATGTCGCCCCCGGGCCACAGGTTGTGCACCCCTGCTTTAAAACCATTCCGTTATCCATTCCGTTATAACAGAAGTCTATGGGCTGCAAAACAGATCCGTCCCGTTTCCGTTATTAAGGGGAGTCCTCTCCCGCATTCCATCATAGAATTGCGTTATGGTCCGTGGATACGGAATCCATGACGCAATTCACCTTTTACCAGTAAACGAAGCGTGAACAGATTTCATTACCTGAAATGCGGTCATCTCTAGTGATAACCAACACAGTTATGTACATGGAAATATTAAGCATTTAAAAGGCTGCATGAGTTTAAAGAAATATGGCTGCTATATTCCAGCGCCATTATTGTCCATGGGTTATGTTTTGTATGTTTTGTATTACAGGTCACCTCTCCTGTCTATTCTGCCTGGGGTCTGTATTAATTTAGGGGCCAGGAGTGGGGTTTAAATTATTGTAGAGATCTGGACTGAGGTTTGAATGCAAGGGTCTGGTCTGCGGCCTGAATATATTTAATAGAGGCTGGACATGGCTATAGAAGCAGTCTATTAAACTGTGCAGTCATCAGGAGGAGTCGTCATGATGGCCTTGGCCAGGTAGAGAACAAAAAAAAAGTAAAGCGGCCATTTAGAATAATACAAGACATCACATGTGGGCCACTGGATATGTAGAGGAGATGTCATATCACCCAATATGTTACTTTGGGTAAATTCTCGTATTCCACAAAAACTCTCCCAGTCCTAACTGACAACTGGGTGTTACCATTCCTCTTGTCATGAGGATGTGTCCTAGTGTAGTCTGACAGCATCAACTAGGAATGGACACTGTCAGTTTGTAGGGGTACAGTCCGTTTGACAAGGAGAATGGTAACAGCCAGTTGGCAATGTATCCTACATGCAGAACAAGATAAACCAGGTCATGACTGGTAGGGCAGTGGTGGAGAAAGGGGCCCAAGTTTTATTGCTAGCAGCGGATGTCGTTGCGACTTTAGACTACCATTTCTCTACATAGGCGAGATGTTTAATGCACAGTAAATGTACAGAACATTTTCCACTTTTAACATCTACAAAGATGAAACATGCAAGAGGTCAGACCTTACCAAGAAATATTTTGGTCAATGAGTGACATATGTTGGCTCCTCGCTCAAGGATGGGCAGAAGGAATCAGCCGGATGTAACTGGAAACAACATTTTTCCTGAATGTGAGGCAATAAGCTTGGCAGTTATGACAGTCCCTTAAGCGGCAACTGGCTTAATGGTCACGATACTCACAGGGGGCAACTGGCTTGGTGGTTGCACAAGTCTCTTTGGAGGAAAAAGGCTTATTCTCTCATAGTCTCTACTGGTCGCAGCAGGCTTACTACAGTACTCCTCTGGTTTTGCACCCAACTGAATCGGAGTCAATAACTCTGTGCAGGAGTCTTTGTCTGGATGGCAGTGATGAAGATGGCTTCTTGCTGCTTGGCATATTCCACTCTCTTCCCAGATGTTTCACTCTGCGGCAGGCAGGCTTGTCTGTTCCTCCTGAGCTGGGCTATAACAGGCCTGTGAACACTTGCAGATGCAAGGGCTAAGGCCTCTTTCACATCTGCGTTTTTCCTTTCCATCCTAGAGTTCTGTCCTCAGAGCTCTAGGATGGAAAGATACTGATCAGGATTATCCCAATGGAGAGAAATCCGTTCAGGATGCATTAGGATGTCTTCAGTTCCGTACTGACACGTTTTTTGGCCGTAGAAAAATCCGCAGCATGCTGCGGATTTTCCTCCGGCCAAAAATCCTGAAGACATGCCGCAAAGACGGATCCGGAATTAATGCCCATGTAAAAGCATTAATCAGGATCCGACTTTAAGCTAAATGTTGTTTCGGCACATCGCCGGATCTGACGTTTAGCTTTTAAGAATGGTAACCATGGCAATCAGGACGCTACTTAAGTCCCGGCTGCCATGGAAAAGAAGCCGGGAGCCGGGAGAAGCTACTTACCTTCCGTGCAGCGGCTGGGCGCTCATCAATGTCATCGGGTCTCTGCGCTGCATGGTTCACATAGCTATGTGACCCATGCAACGCAGGGACCCGGTGACGTCAACGAGGAGCGCCCCGGCCGCTGCACGGAAGGTAAGTAGCATTTCCCCTGGCTCCCCGCTTCTTTTCCATGGCAGCCGGGACTTCAGTAGCGTCCTGGCTGCCATGGTAACCTGAAAGCATATTGAAGACTGATCAGTCTTCAAATGCTTTCAGTTGTCTTGCGTTGTGACGGATCCGGCGGGCATTTCCGGCGACGGAAGTGCACGCCGGATCCTCACAACGCAGATGTGAAAGGGGCCTTAGAAGTGCTATGGTCAGCAGCCTCTGCTCCACGAACCACTCTGCTGGGGTTGTCGCTGCTCTGACGTCTACCTAGATCAGGCACTCACACGTTCCCCTGAGGAAGCTAAATCGGCGATACGCGCGTCGGGAGGAGGACACGGGAGGTCACCAAACACAGTACCAGTTCAGGTAAATATTTCCTTTCATGGTCAAAATTTATCCTCTTGCACTAGGTACTTTACTTGGATTTATCTATTGACTATATGTGATATTACTTGTGGGTTGAGACTGGATATTGACCTACTGTAGGGGATTCTTCTGATGTTATGATTGATTGTGATCCCTCTTATGTGGACTATGCTTATTTGTACCTCCAGCCTTATACATTATAGATATTGTAAGTAAATGAATTTTTAATATATTTTATTGATTGTGTCTAATAAAATTAATTGATATTTATCCGGATGGATATTTTGGTGTTCTAGATCAGGCATGTTTAACCTGCGGCCCTCCAGCTGAACTGGACGGACAGATCTAGGGATGAGCGTATTAACTTCGAATGAAACATCCGAAGTCGATTCGCATAAAGCAGGAGCTCCGTACAGTATTAGAATGTATTGGCTCCGATGAGCCTAAGTTATTGCTTCACGAAGAGACTTTGCGTAATAACTCCATAAATTAATTTGTACTGTAAAAAAACATTTCCCGAGGTACCACTTGGAACCGAACCCGAGTTCTACAGTACAAATTAATTTATAAAGTTATTACGCAAAGTCTCTTCGTGAAGTAATGACTTCGGCTCATCGGAGCCAATACATTCTAATACTGTACGGAGCTCCTGCTCCGTGTTACTATACTTGCGTCATTAGTTTTCGCGTGAAGAGCCGACTGCCGCCATTTTGATTGAAGATCCCATGCGAAATCCCGTACGCGTGATATATGACGTCATCATGGGCCGAGCAAGATTTTGTGCTGGATATTCAATCAAGGTGGCGGTCAAATACACAGAACAGGTGCAGACCAAACACTGAACACACACTGACGTGGGAATGAGACCTTACTCTGGGGATCTGTTGGGCCACGTTGACCTTGTTGCCCACGTCGTTGAATTCCAAAAGACATGGAAACACGGTTTCTGATCAGTTGCTGTAAACGATAGGGACACTTTCTTCTCTGATATGGTTTTTCTACATGACGCCCAGTCAGTCGACATACCTAATGTTAATCATTTAAATTGACAAAATATACTCATTTTTGAAGGACAGATTAGGATAAAAACATTGAAACCATATTTATAAAAAAATAATTTTATTCAAAGTCAGTGTCCAAGATTAGAAAAACATGGCTACTTTCTTCCAATAAATAGCGCCACACCTGTCAACAGGTTGTGTGTGGTATTACAGCTCTGCTTGGCTGAAGTGAATGAGACTGCAATACAACTAACCACCCATGGACAGCTGCAGCGCTATTAATGGTACTATGACTATTAGGTACTAAGTACTATTGTTTTTCTAGTTTTGAAAAAAATAAAAACCATTTATTAATTTCTAACTGCACATGGAATGTGGACTTAAACAGTTCAGACTTAGGGCTCATGCACATGGCCGTTGTGCAGCCGTTCCGTGCACCTGAATGGGTCCATGATCCATGATCTGTAGTGCTTCCATGGGGTTCTGATCCATGCTTCCGTTCCGCATCTCTAGGTTTGCGGCCGGTGCCCTGTGTATTGCAGAACCGTATGCGGGCCACAATACGCCCACGGTGGATCAACGGCCACCCCTTAAAGGGGTTTTGTCACTTCAGCAAATGGCATTTATAATGTGGAGAAGGTTAATACAAGCCACTTATTTTATTTATCACTCACTTATATAGCGCTGACATATTCACAGACATTAGCATCACTGTCCCCAATGGGCTCACAATCTCAGGTCCATATCGGTATGTCTTTGGAGTGTGGGAGGAAACCGGAGGAAGCCCAGGCAAACACAGGGAGGACCTACAAACTCCATACAGATTCGAACCTAGGACCCCAGCGCTCCAAGGCAACAGTGCTAACCACTGAGCCACCATGCTACCCAATACTAATGTATTCTCCATTTCGCTTCCTTCACCGGCTGGATTCATTTTTCTATCACATTATACACTGCTTGTTTCCAAGGTTATGACCAGGGACGTAACAATTGCGGTCACAGCCCGTGCCCTCTGTGGCGGATGGGGCCCATTGTGCTCACATGTAATGGAGCCCGGGACTGTCACTGTACTTCATGCCCTCAATTCACCTGCTAGGGGAAGTGGGGGACATTACTGAGGGCAGTGGGGGACATTACTGAGGGCAGGAGAAGGACATTACTGGGGGCAGGAGAAGGACATTACTGGGGGCAGGAGAAGGACATTACTAGGGCCAGTGGGGGACATTATTGAGGGCAGTGGGGGACATTACTGAGGGCAGGAGAAGGACATTACTGGGGGCAGGAGGAGGACATTACTGGGGGCAGGAGAAGGACATTACTGGGGGCAGGAGAAGGACATTACTGGGGGCAGGAGAAGGAGATTACTGGGGGCAGGAGAAGGACATTACTAGGGCCAGTGGGGGACATTACTGGGGGCAGGAAAAGGACATTACTGGGGGCAGTGGGGGACATTACTGGGGGCAGGAGAAGGACATTACTGGGGGCAGAAGAAAGACATTACTGGGGGCAGTGGGGGACATTACTGGGGGCAGGAGAAGGACATTACTAGGGCCAGTGGGGGACATTACTGGGGGCAGGAGAAGCACATTACTAGGGCCAGTGGGGGACATTACTGGGGGCAGGAGAAGGACATTACTGGGGGCAAGAGAAGGACATTACTGGGGGCAGTGGGGGACATTACTGGGGCAGTGGAAAGGCACTATAGGGATATTACTGTGGGCACTATAGATACGTTAGTGGAGGGGGGGATATCATTATTACCAGAGACCAGGAGTGTAACAATCATGGTCACAGAAGCTGCGACCGGGCACGTCATGGAAAAGGGGGGCCCAATCCAAAGTTTTCCCTGGGGCCCACTGAACTCTACTTACCCCACTGGTTGCGACCACCCTGCAGTCCAGGAACAGTGGTCGTGGTTGCACACTATAGGAAAAAGCACCGGCCTATGTGCGCTCCCATGGTTAAGGCTACCAGAGAGGCCGGCACTTTTTCCAATAGTGTGCAAGCACGACCACAGCTGCTGGATTACAGGGTGGCCGTAACCATGAAAACAAGCAGTGTATAATGGGATGGAAAAATGAATCCAGCCACCAAAGGAGACAATATGGACAATCACAATACATTAGTAAGTGCCTTGTATGAACTTTCTTTACATGATAAATGCCACTTGCTGAAGGGAGACATCCCCTTTAACTCCACTCCTTATTGCTCTTAGCCACACCATCACATGTTACAGGACCTTCATGTAGTGCATTCTGCTTCGCCCAAGCCGGGCCTCAGTTTCCCATTGAAGAACACTTACCTACTGTCCCCGATTGTCTAAAAGTCTCCTGAAACAGGAAAGTATTCAATAAAGAGACACAAAACCACGTTCCTCCTGAAATCACATACGAACGAGAGAGAAAAGTGAAAGTTTTAGGTAAAGAGACCCAGTAGGATTAGCCTTCACAGGGCATGTTTGTGCTCTGTTACCATGGAGACAGATAGATCAGCATAGGAGGCGCATTTTTCATTGTTGTGAAGGTGGACATCGCCTCTAAGATGTCAGGTTTACCCCTGTACCCCTGCTTCTTCAGATATCATTATTATTATTATTATTTTATAGTTCTTTTTTTTTGCCTTTCATCTTCTATTTTTTTGCATTATATTTATATTACTTTTGCTTTCACCTGCATTCATTTTTTTATTTTTTTTAATAAATTCTGAATCAAAAAATGTAATTTATCACATTCGTTTTTTTATTTTTATTTTAAAACACAATTACTTAGAATCTATTGGGAAAGCACAGTTATAGGTCATTCATTAACCCTGTCCCGGGCAGGTACTTTTCTTCGTATTTCACTTCTTTTCTGAAAGCACACAAGGAAAGTCCATGCTTATCTCAGTAACGTTTCTGAATGTTTTTTTTTTTTTTTTTCTGTGTTCCGAGAAGAATGGGTGGGGAATATCGAATACACAATTACTCATCTTTACTCATCTATAAAAGGGTCTTCGGCTCTTTGGGGCTGACTTTTTTTTTTGTTGTGACTTCTTAAGGCCGAACAGAAGGAGGTTGATTGAAAGCCTATGAGGCTCAGAAGGAGCAAACTAACCACAAAGACATGGTAGAACAATGCCAGGCAGGAGAGGGTAAAGGAAGCATGTGGTCGGCACATAGGCTGCATCTGAGGACGTCTTGGTAAGTATTGCTTTTTCTTGTCAACGAGGAACTAAACGGGCCAGGAAATGAGCTCTGTAGCCTGGAAGTCGGTAAGACCAGTTTTATTGTATGACAGTAACCCACTTTACATTTACGCAACACTTAGAGCAGGGATGCTCAACCTGCGGCCCTCCAGCTGTTGTAAAACTACAACTCCCATCGTGCCCTGCTGTAGGCTGTCCGGACATGCTTGGAGTTGTGGTTTCGCAACAGCTGGAGGGCCGCAGGTTGAGCATCCCTGACCTACAGCCTTATTTCTGTTAAATGGTTGGCACATCATTTACACTTGTAAAAACTTTGGGTCTTCTGTAATATTTTTTGAACACCCATATTTGCCCTATAAGTAAGACAATAGAGCCAGGTTCATATTGTGTTCGCCTACCTGGTGGTCAAGTGAAACCATCCATGGTTCCTTAGGTCTAGATGTTCTACAGCTCTGTATCCTCATTAATGTGTCCCGAAAGGGACAATAGGATTTTACATACAGTCCTAAAATTCCAGGTGCCCTAGGTGAAAGAACCCTAAATTTAAAGGGGTTGGTCTGACTTTAGCAAATGGCATTTATCATGTAGAGAAAGTTAATACAAGGCACTTCCTAATGTATTGTGATTGTCCATATTGCCCCCTTTGCACCGCTCATTTCCAGGGGTTGCAGCACAGATAAGGTGGAGGAGGCAATATGGACAATCACAATACATTAGGAAGTACCTTGTGTTAACTTTCTCTACATGATAAATGCCATTTGATGAAGTCCGACAACCCCTTTAAGGAAAATTGCCAATCAAAATTGAAAATTGGCCGTACAGTACATCGGTAAATCAGACGTTCAGCTGGAAATTCCCTTTATAGTGCATTAAAACGGATATCACCCATCCACTATTAGACTGGTGGCGTCCAGTCATTGGCGTCCTCTAGAACCACAGATGATTAGTCATATGGTCATATTTAGAAAACAGGGGCCACAGTGAGGCCTCAACTGGTGTTGGTTCCTGCCACCTGCATCTCCATCCCAGGGAAGACGTGCCTAAGGCAGTGAGGGCTAACCTCTGGCACTCCAGCTGTGGGGAAACTACGACTCCCAGCATGCTCCATTCATTTCTATGGAGTTCTGAGAAGAGTCAAGCAAGTGTACATCTTGGGAGTCGTAGTTTTACCACAGCTGGAATGCCGGAAGTCAGCCATCACAGGCCTTGCGCTTCTTCCCCTTCCTCACATAAACCTCTGGATCTTTCCCCTTGCTAATGTGGTAAGTAAGATTTACCTTGTTCACCCTGTCCTCTTATTTCACCCCTTGGAAGCTACACAGGCAGTGTCTATGTCTTTAAATGTCCTTAAAGGGTATGTTCACCTTTTCCACTAATATTTTAAGGCTTGAATGCATCTAACAAACTAAAGAAAACCATTTAATGTACACAGCTCTTATGAAGTCTTATGTGTTTCCATGGTTACAGACTACCGATGTGTAGTCAGATGCTGCAGTCATGCATTATTTCTTCTTCTTGCTAACCTACCTTAGAATAGGTGGTAGATTGAAGGGCGTAATACATGACTGCTGGACCAGGCCACACACTGGGTTTTTTGTTGTTGTTGTCTGTAACTATGGAGACACATTTGGCTGCACTAGAGATGTATACATAAAACTAAAGGATATTTTTTAAAGGGTTTCTGTGACCTGAAAAATGGGTATTAAGCTGGCTGACATTAGAGATGTGCTAATGTCAGCTGAACATAACTATATTAGTGCCATCTCACTGCCTGCCGCCGTTATTGAGAAAAACGAACTTTTATAATATGCTAATTAGCCTCTAGGAGCATGGGGGGGGGGAGGGGCGCTGCCCCTGCCCCTAAAGGCTCCGTTCTCCCACCTCTGGCCATCACTAGATTGACAGGGCCAGGCAGCGTTCACCTCCTCCTGCCGACCCTGTGCGCTGGGGAGATCTCGCGCTGTTCAGTATTCAGCACAGGCGCAGTGAGGGAGCTGGCAGCCGGCGAGCGCCCTTCACTCAGTGTCATTGGCGGATCCAGGGGGGGGGCAACGGGGCAATTGCCCCCCCCGAGAATAAAAGCTGACAGACTGCAGTGTAGGGTGGCCATCCGTCCGGTTTTAGGCCACGCAAGGCCAGGACGGACGGCCAGAAGTCCTCCTTTTGGAAGTTGGCATGATGTTTTGTGCACTAAGTATCCCTAACCAATCAGCAGGCTTGTCAGAGACAGTGAGACTGATACAGGCCTGCTGATTGGTTAGGGATAACATCACATGATGTACCAGCCCTCCGCCCCTCCCAGACCTCGTACTGTTTGTTGTTCGTGCAGGAGCAGGCAAGGCAGCCTCTCCTCTCTCCTCCTCCAGCCAGTGAGCCCGTCTGTGACTCCACCAGCCAGCCTTTCTAGGTAGGGGACCTCCTCCTCCTCCTCAGCACCTCATGCATAGGCTAGTTGTGTGTATTAGTCTCTGGCTCTAGTGAGTGTAGGCAGCACAGCACTCCCCATCATCAGCTTTCATGGCAGATCAGTTGAACTTGCAGGAAATTCTACAGCTATTCATTTGGATAAAATAATATTTCTGTGGAAATCTGGCAACTGTGAACAGAAGGTTTATTACAACTTGCAGTTTGGGAGCTATTTAGCAAAAATAGGGTTAAAGAAACTGACTGACCAGGACATGTGGATGGTCAGATAACATATACAGTAACATCATTTTTTGCTTTAGATTTTATTGCAAATCTGCAATGAATCTGTGTTTAAATCCACACAACATACAGATTTTGACACAGATTTATTGCAGATTTGCTATAAAACCTACAGCAAAAAATTATTTTACTATATATGACCATCCACATGTCCTGGTCAGTCAGTTTTTTTAACCCTATTTTTGCTAAATAGCTGCCAAACCGCAAGTTGTAATAAACCTTCTGTTCACAGTTGCCAGATTTCCACAGAAATATTATTTTATCCAAATGAACAGCTGTAGAATTTCCTGCAAGTTCAACTGATCTGCCAGGTGTGAATACGTGCTGAACAGGCTGGTGTGAATGAGGCCTAACATAAAAACAAACTGAAATGACCAGGACATGTGGATGGTCATATATAGCAAAATAATTTCTAGCTGCATATTTTATAGAAAACTCCAATGAATCTGTGTGAAAATCCGCATGCAGAAAGCATACGGCATATCTATGGGAGAATAGCTGCGGGTGTCCTATGTGTATATAGAGGGGAGAAGGCTGCGGGTGTCCTATGTGTATATAGAGTCCCATGATAACCCTCCTCAGTTATATTACCCCCTGGCCCGCCACAAAACTATCTGGAATTGCCCCTCCCGAGATCAGGCTCTGGATCCGCCACTGCTCAGTGTACCTGCGCTGTATACTGAACGGGACAGCACAGGCGTGAGATTTACACTGCAGACAGGGCCGGAGGTAGGAGACCAATGCTGCCTGTCCCTGTCAATCTAGTGAAGCAGGGCGTGGCCAGAGGTAGGAGAACGGAGCCTCTAGGAGCAGAGGCAACGCCCCCCCTGCTCCTAGAGGCCAATTAGCATATTATGAAAGTTAGTTTTTCTCAAAAACAGCGGCAGGCAGTTAGATGGCACTAATATAGTTATGTTCAGCTGAAATTAGCACATCTCTAATGTCAGCCAGCTTAATACCCATTTTTCAGGTGACAGAAATCCTTTAATCAAAACTATGAGCAAAATAGGCAATTTTTATTTTTATTTTGGGTGCATCTGAGAATTAAGAGAAAAACAATCATTGTGCATCACACATTGTAGCTGATTGTAGAAAAGTAGTAGTCGTTATAAAATGTTACATTATAGTGGACAGATAAAAGATATGTGCCGTGTATTTATATCACCTAATGGTGCCCTGCTCCCTGTAGTCTCCCAGAGGAGGTCTTGCTCCCCAACTAATCCATCCATAACAGCGACACATGGGGGCAAACGTGTGACCCTGTGACGAGGTATTTTAGACGGGGACAGGCTAAGTGCAGAAGGCAGGAAAGTAACTATCTGGATTATTTCTAGTTTTTTGAAAATGCAGATATTTTAGGAACATTTTGCATACACTGCATATTTCTGGCTACAAAAAAGTAATCAATAAAAGTGAATATTTTATATGTATTTTGGGTTAAATATTGAGATAGATAGATAGATAGATAGATAGATAGTACTAATACTATCTAATACCAGGGGTGGGATTCAAATTTTTAACAACAGGTTCCCTACTCAATGGCAGACATGCAGCGTCACGACACATGTTTATATATACATACACTATATACATGGTACATACACATAAATACACCATATACATGGTACACACACAGAAATACACCATATACATGGTACACATACATAAATACACCATATACATGGTACACACACAGAAATACACCATATACATGGTACACACACATAAATACACCATATACATGGTACACACACATAAATACACCATATACATGGTACACACACATAAATACACCATATACATGGTACACACACATAAATACACCATATACATGGTACACACACATAAATACACCATATACATGGTACACATACATAAATACACCATATACATGGTACACACACATAAATACACCATATACATGGTACACACACATAAATACACCATATACATGGTACACATATACATAAATACACCATATACATGGTACACACACATAAATACACCATATACATGGAACACATACAGAAATACACCATATACATGGTACACACACATAAATACACCATATACATGGTACACACACATAAATACACCATATACATGGTACACATACATAAATACACCATATATATGGTACACATATACATAAATACACCATATACGTGGTACACACACATAAATACACCATATACATGGTACACATATACATAAATACACCATATACATGGTACACACACATAAATACAACATATACATGGTACACATACAGAAATACACAATATACATGGTACACATACAGAAATACACCATATACATGGTACACATACAGAAATACACCATATACATGGTACACACACATAAATACACAATATACATGGTACACACACATAAATACACCATATACATGGTACACATACATAAATACACCATATACATGGTGCACACACATAAATACACCATATACATGGTGCACACACATAAATACACTATATATACATGGTACACATATACATAAATACACCATATACATGGTACACACACATAAAAACACCATATATATGGTACACACACATAAATACACCAGATACATGGTACACATACATAAATACACCATATACATGGTACACACACATAAATACACCATATACATGGTACACACACATAAATACACCATATACGTGGTACACATACATAAATACACCATATACATGGTACACATACATAAATACACCATATACATGGTACACACACATAAATACACCATATACATGGTACACATATACATAAATACACCATATACATGGTACACACACATAAATACACCATATATATGGTACACATATACATAAATACACCATATATATGGTACACATATACATAAATACACTATATACATGGTACACATACATAAATACACCATATACATGGTACACACACATAAATACACCATATACATGGTACACATACATAAATACACCATATACATGGTACACATACATAAATACACCATATACATGGTACACACACATAAATACACCATATACATGGTACATACACATAAATACACCATATACATGGTACACACACATAAATACACCATATACATGGTACACATACCTAAATACACCATATACATGGTACACATACATAAATACACCATATACATGGTACACATACATAAATACACCATATACATGGTACACATACATAAATACACCATATACATGGTACACATATACATAAATACACCATGTACATGGTACACATACATAAATACGCCATGTACATGGTACACACACATAAATACACCATATACATGGTACACACACATAAATACACCATATACATGGTACACATACATAAATACACCATATACATGGTACACACACATAAATACACCATATACATGGTACACACACATAAATACACCATATACATGGTACACATACATAAATACACCATATACATGGTTCACATACATAAATACACCATATACATGGTACACACACATAAATACACCATATACTTGGTACACACACATAAATACACCATATACATGGTACACACACATAAATACACCATATACATGGTACACACACATAAATACACCATATACATGGTACACATACATAAATACACCATATACATGGTACACATACATAAATACACCATATACATGGTACACATACATAAATACACCATATACATGGTACACATACATAAATACACCATATATATGGTACATACACATAAATACATCATATACATGGTACACACACATAAATTCACCATATACATGGTACACACACATAAATACACCATATTACATGGTACACATACATAAATACACCATATACATGGTGCACATACATAAATACACCATATACATGGTACACATCCATAAATACACCATATACATGGTACACATACATAAATACACCATATACATGGTACACATACCTAAATACACCATATACATGGTACACACACATAAATACACCATATACATGGTGCACACACATAAATACACCATATACATGGTACACACACATACATACACCATATACATGGTACACACATAAATACACCATATACATGGTACACATACATAAATACACCATATACATGGTACACATACATAAATACACCATATACATGGTACACATACATAAATACACCATATACATGGTACACATACATAAATACACCATATACATGGTACACATACATAAATACACCATATACATGGTACACATACATAAATACACCATATACATGGTACACACACATAAATACACCATATACATGGTACACATACATAAATACACCATATACATGGTGCACATACATAAATACACCATATACATGGTACACACACATAAATACACCATATACTTGGTACACACACATAAATACACCATATACATGGTACACACACATAAATACACCATATACATGGTACACACACATAAATACACCATATACATGGTACACATACATAAATACACCATATACATGGTACACACACATAAATACACCATATACATGGTACACACACATAAATACACCATATACATGGTACACATACATAAATACACCATATATATGGTACATACACATAAATACATCATATACATGGTACACACACATAAATTCACCATATACATGGTACACACACATAAATACACCATATTACATGGTACACATACATAAATACACCATATACATGGTGCACATACATAAATACACCATATACATGGTACACATCCATAAATACACCATATACATGGTACACATACATAAATACACCATATACATGGTACACATACATAAATACACCATATACATGGTACACATACATAAATACACCATATACATGGTGCACACACATAAATACACCATATACATGGTACACATACATAAATACACCATATACATGGTACACACATAAATACACCATATACATGGTACACATACATAAATACACCATATACATGGTACACATACATAAATACACCATATACATGGTACACATACATAAATACACCATATACATGGTACACATACATAAATACACCATATACATGGTACACATACATAAATACACCATATACATGGTACACATACATAAATACACCATATACATGGTACACACATAAATACACCATATACATGGTACACACACATAAATACACCATATACATGGTACACACACATAAATACACCATATACATGGTACACATACATAAATACACCATATACATGGTACACACACATAAATACACCATATACATGGTACACATACATAAATACACCATATACATGGTACACATACATAAATACACCATATACATGGTACACACACATAAATACACCATATACATGGTACACATACATAAATACACCATATACATGGTACACACACATAAATACACCATATACATGGTACACACACATAAATACACCATATACATGGTACACATACATAAATACACCATATACATGGTACACATACATAAATACACCATATACATGGTACACATACATAAATACACCATATACATGGTACACATACATAAATACACCATATACATGGTACACATACATAAATACACCATATACATGGTACACATACATAAATACACCATATACATGGTACACATACATAAATACACCATATACATGGTACACTACATAAATACACCATATACATGGTACACATACATAAATACACCATATACATGGTACACACACATAAATACACCATATACATGGTACACATACCTAAATACACCATATACATGGTACACACACATAAATACACCATATACATGGTACACACACATAAATACACCATATACATGGTACACATACATAAATACACCATATACATGGTACACATACATAAATACACCATATACATGGTACACATACATAAATACACCATATACATGGTACACATATACATAAATACACCATATACATAGTACACATACATAAATACACCATGTACATGGTACACACACATAAATACACCATATACATGGTACACATACATAAATACACCATATACATGGTACACATACATAAATACACCATATACATAGTACACATACATAAATACACCATGTACATGGTACACACACATAAATACACCATATACATGGTACACATATACATAAATACACCATATACATGGTACACACACATAAATACACCATATACATGGTACACATACATAAATACACCATATACATAGTACACATACATAAATACACCATGTACATGGTACACACACATAAATACACCATATACATGGTACACATATACATAAATACACCATATACATGGTACACACACATAAATACACCATATACATGGTACACATACATAAATACACCATATATACACTCCACAAACAAAAGGTCAATTCCAGCTTCTTGTGTAAAAAATGGATGGTTCTTTATTAGGCTTGCAAAGTTTAAGATCCGACATACATCACATGGAGAGA
This sequence comes from Bufotes viridis, assembly GCA_033119425.1. Classification (NCBI taxonomy): domain Eukaryota; kingdom Metazoa; phylum Chordata; class Amphibia; order Anura; family Bufonidae; genus Bufotes; species Bufotes viridis. The sequence continues at coordinate 39,783,930 of CM065591.1, read as the reverse complement.
CAAAATGTGACTGTGACGCTTTTCGGGCTATAGTATTGAGCCCTTCATCTGAAGGGCTCAATACTATGGCCCGAAACGCGTCACAGTCACAGTTTGTCTCTCCATGTGATGTATGTCGGATCTTAAACTTTGCAAGCCTAATAAAGAACCATCCATTTTTTACACAAGAAGCTGGAATTGACCTTTTGTTTGTGGATTGCATTAAGCGGTTGGGTTCAAGCCCTATCTTCCGTGCTTCAGAAAGGTGACCAGAGGTGAGAGCTGCACTTCCTTCTCACCATATATACACTACACACACATACCACCCAACTTTTAAAAAGCCTAAGGAGCTAAAGTATGGAATGGACGCGCCGCTGTAATTTTAACAACCGGTTCTGGAGAACCTGAGGGAACTGGCTGAATCCCATGCCTGATACTGTAATGCTTTGGGATCCAAGAAGCCCTGTGAATAAGGACATGCTGGGAGTTGTAGTCCCCCACCAATTGGAAAGCCACGCAGCCACTAATAAAGTGCTGGCTGAGAAGTATAGGCCCCGTCACCAAGATGCTTACGACTAGTTCTGATCTTACAGATATGACTTATGTGGTCGCAGTGGAGTTTCCATCGCTGTGAAAGGGATTCTTATCATTCCTCTAAATGATGCGCTGTAAAATTTCAGGGGTGAAAATATCTGCATGAGAGACTTTGCTTAAAATCCCCTGGGCAGTGATTTGCATACTGAGCTAGGTGTAGTGTGGGAGTATCGAGCGCCTTTCCCCCTTACCTGATGATACAGATGGCCTTTCTGCTTCCCAACAGCAGCCCTGACGTAATGGAAGTGAGCGAAGAAGGAATGGCACTGATACCGCTCAGAGACGGAGAGGAAACATGTCACGCTAACCACTTCCTCTACACGCGAGCTTCACCTGCCCTGTGACATTCATGTGTGCTATTGAACGCTATGGCAGATGTAGCAGAGCTGAGCTTGTCATTTCACAGGACTTCCACCCAGTACCCATATCTTAGTTTTGATCAGATTCATGAGATCCGCTATGTCCCCCTAGTGGTGGAGTTGGTAAAAGCCCAGCGACACCGCCAGGAGCAGAAATCCCCAACAGTCCTGCAGATATTTGGGATGGAGCACAGGAAGGTCCTTCATGCACAGTCCTGGCCATTAGTCTCACTGAATGCGATTAAGACCTTTATTAAAGGGGTTATCCCGTGACTAATGTGAAGAATGAGAATCAGACATCATATATAGAGATGAGCGAACTTCAAAAATTAGTTCGGAGTTCGGGTTGGGGTAATCGCCGCATCCCGTTATGGATTCCACTACCGCGGACTATCCCGGCATATGGAATCCATAAGGGGCGGCTTCCATGAACCCGAACTTTGGAAAAGCCGAAGGACCTAGGGTGACGTCAACATCATGTGATCAGTGCAGGGGGCGTGGCTCAGCACGGGATCAAATCCAGTGCTGAGCCACGCCCCCTGCACTGATCACATGATGGTGACATCACCCCAGGTCCTTCGGCTTTTCCAAAGTTCGGGTTCATGGAAGCCGCCCCTTATGGATTCCATATGCCGGGATAGTCCGCGGTAGTGGAATCCATAACGGGATGCGGCGATTACCCCAACCCGAACTCCGAACTAATTTTTGAAGTTCGCTCATCTCTAATCATATAGTACATGACCATCTCTTTCCAGCCCTGGACCTCACATATATTCAGAGATCTCCCCATTCATTGCTCTTCTAGATTTTTTACAGGCTGGCAGCTAAGGGGGTGTGCACTTTCTCAAGGGGCATGTCCTTTCTACTGTAGCTGGTGGCAAATGAAAGATGGAACTGAGCATGTGCGCCCACCTCAGTGGGGAGGACAGAGAAATAAAAGAGCAAACAGCAGGTGGCGCTATACAGATAGATTTCCGTGAATAACTCACTGGCTATACTAGATGTTTAATTATGTGCAATTACAAAAGTATTCAGATCCAGGCGCTGTAGAATATTTTTTTAAGGGACAACCCCTTTAAAGGGGCTGGCCACGTCATAAAAGTAGTTCCTAAAAAGTCCTAAGTTGCATTGTAGTGGCACATTCATCATATCGGTCCTCAGTAGACGGCGTTGGCGCTCTTATATCGGTTCGGCGCATGTGCAGAGGGTTCCACTGTCTGTTTCTGCGCATGCGCTGAAGAAGTTTTATTCACTGTTCAGCCCCTGCACATGAGGGGAATGAAACAAGGGATGACCAAGAAAAGAGTCACCTGGGTGCACGACGTGACTGCCGCCATCTTGTACGGTAGTAACCTGGAGATCGTGGCTCTGCAGCGCTGTTATGATCACATGTACAGATTTATGTCCCACAACAATACCGTTTAGGGCCTTTTTAGGAAATATTTTTATAAAAATATTATTTTAACAATATCATCATTTCCCATCCGAGCAGCTGAAAAAAGTGGGAACATTTTAATATCTTATTAGACATGGCTAGAAGCCCGCCGCATAAAGGAGGACTCCCGGCAGAACACAGTGTCATTCATAGCGCAGAGGCTAAAGGGGTGGAGCATGACACATAGTAACGCCCACCTTACTGATGCTACCACGCCTGGCACCGTGCACAGCCCCCACCGCAGTGTTACATCCAGACAGTAGCATCCACTGGTAATTAGTGATGAGTGGCAAGGGCAATATTCAAATTTGCGATATTTTGCAAATATTTAGCCGCATATTCGCCATAAATTTGCGAATTCACCATTATTTTCTTGATTGCGAAAATCGTCAATGTATTATGCCCGTAATGCGTGCACAATACAGGCGTGGGTCACTATTGCTACATTTTTCAAGCTGCTAGAAGTTTCCTGAGACTGGAGAAAATGGTTGGCACGGCAGAACATTACAATAGCTTTATATGCAGATAAAGTGCTCCGATATAGCCGCGATTGCGCAAATCAGCAATTAATGATGCGCATATTTTTGCGCAATACGTGCAACTTCACATTTTAGCAGGTCTGACTACATATTAGTGATTGGTGCACTAAGTGATTGTGAACTTGTGACATCACAGCACTATGTATGTAGCATGTATGGATGGACAGCAGAACCTATCACACTACCTAACACCCTGCACTGGAACCTATCAGCTACACTATATCACTATCTAACCTACACTGACTGTCTCCCATTAACTATCTGTATTATATATATAAGATAACTAACTAACTAACTAACTAATGTAATGTGACACAGCTAAGCACAGAGCACAGCAATGACACTGCTGTCTCTCTCAGAACTGCAAAAAACAGCAGAGAATGGCTGCTGGGAGGTTCTTATATAGTAAGGGGGTAGGCAACTTTCCTATTGGTTGCTAGGGATGTTGCTAAGCTCAGACAAAGACATTGCAGCCTTCTCATTGGCCCACAAGCAAGAAGCAGGGAGGGAACATGGGTTCAGAGGAAAAAAATGTAGAATATTCGCGAATACGAATATATAGCACTATATTCTAAATATTTGCGAATTCTCAGAATCGATATTCGCGATAAAAAGTCGCGATTCGAATTTTAACACCTAACACAACCGGTAATATGATCCAAAAAAACATGCCAGTGCTCTAGGAGGAGGGTAGCGGAGCAGTCCAGCTTGCATAATATGTGTGGGTGTGGCTTTTAAAAGTGGGCGTGGTTATACAAATAAGCTGTGCATAATTTCTAGGCTACAATAAGGTTTTTAAAGGGAGGGGACTCCAAGTGTAACTACCCCCTGATAATATGGTTTTTACTAACTTTCTGCATAAACAATATCACATAGGGTAGTTCAGGGGTTAATGATGGTAAACCTGTCATAGTCCTGGCAGTCCAGAGGGGTGTAGCAGCAAGTATCGAGGGCAGGAAAGTGTGCAAAATTAATCAATTTTAAGCAGTCATAAAACATACTGAAGGAGGAGTCACTGAACGCTTCTCTTACTTCCCCTTTAAGCACTCCTATAATAACATGATACAATTGTCTACCGGTGTTCCGGAATTTTCTGCTACCCGGAATTTTCTGCTACCCACGTCACTTCCGGTAGTGACGTGGGAGGCGCGGCTCTCCTCTCGGCTCCTGATTGGTCTGCCGGGAGGTTTTTCGGCGCAGGCGCGGACGGTTCACCCCTGATGTGAACGCGCCTAGGGTAGCAAAAATTTCCGGCCACTGCGCATGCGCGCGAACGAAGCGGCTCGGTGCAGGCGCAGTAGCTGGTAGCTAAATGCGCCGAGCCAGGTAGCAAAAAATTCCGGCCACTGCGCATGCGCGCGAACGAAGCGGCTCGGTAGCATAAAATTCCGGCACACTGCGCATGCGCAATATCAAAATTCGCCGAGTACAGTTTTTTATAAAGTTTAACAAAATACAAATATCTCCCCTTTTCATGTTTATTGTTTATCTATATGACTCCAAATGTTTCACTGGTGACCCAGCGTCTAGTGAAGACGCTGGGTCACCAGCGAAACATTTAGAGTATTTTGTTAAACTTTATAAAAAACTGTACTCGGCGAATTTTGATATTGCGCATGCGCAGTGTGCCGGAATTTTATGCTACCGAGCCGCTCGTCAGCGCTAGCATGCAGTGGCCGGAATTTTTTGCTACCCTAGGCGCGTTCACATCAAGGGTGAACCGTCCGCGCCTGCGCCGACAAACCTCCCGGCAGACCAATCAGGAGCCGAGAGGAGAGCCGCGCCTCCCACGTCACTACCGGAAGTGACGTAGGTAGCAAAAAATTCCGGGTAGCAGAAAATTCCGGAACACCGGCAGCTGAGAGCTCCCCCTAGTGGTGGCAAAAAGAATTGTAGTATCTAAAGCAATGATTTCTTATGAATTACTGGTTGTCGTCATGGATGGTATTATTATCCCCCCTTCCTGGGGACAATCCCTTCCTGCTTCCCACTAGTGCATGGATTTCATGCATGTGGAAGAAGAACAGAGAACATGAGTCTAGATTCTCTCCTCTTCTGAGTTAAAGTCACTGTGCTCGGCCTACAAGTTGTATCCATCCTACCTTAGCTCAAATTTGGTTAAGGACTCCAATTTCTCACAAATCAGATTCAATACAATATTGCAGCACGCCAGCAAAACCCTCAGCAGGCTGCAATCCCTGACACAACCACTGGGTGGCCACGCAGACATATATGGGATAGACATCTCATGACAAACTATTGCAAAATCAGTTTTTGTGTTTTTTTTTTTAAGAGGGTCACCTTACACCACACATCTCCAGATATGTTACAGCAAGAGGAAGGGTAAAGGAGGACACGTCTGGACTAAGGCAAGTCCTGACAGCCACATATATGGAATATAGGTGCTCGATATGTATATTGGGCCTGATATGCAATACAATAATGTTCCGTAAAAGGCTCGGGGAAACAAGGCGATAAGATTTGTAGGTAGTCGCAGCGCGGGCCGCGGAAGGATGACCACCAGTGCTCACCTCCAGCCTTCATTTAATCTAATACATCGATTGTAGATGGTTGAGGCGGCGGGAATATTCCCAGGACTACTTATAAAATGCTGTAAATCTTCTACTGCTTGGTTCTTCTCCCCGTCTAGCGCTGCGTATACTACATCTCCATCCTGGAAAGCCTTTTATTTCACTGATCTGAGACCCGGATCTGCGGATGCGTTCACCTCTGTCAGAGTTATCCTTTCAGCCTCCCATTCAATAAAAGCTAAGATTTTCATATCTGCAGGAAAATGAATTTAAATGTCTTTGCCGTTCACCTTGGGAGGAATGAACACAGTACAGAGGCGTAAAGCTCCAGGGCCCCGGTGTAGAAGCCGAGCGCTACGAGGCCGCAGAAGTCACATTATTCTAGTATGATAGATAGAAAGATGGATGGATGGATGGATAGATAGATAGATAGATAGATAGATAGATGATAGACAGATGGATAGATAGATAGACAGACGGACAGATAGATAGATAGATAGATAGATAGACAGACAGACGGACAGACAGACAGATAGATAGATAGATGATAGACAGATGGATAGATAGATAGATAGATAGATAGACAGACAGACAGACGGACAGACAGATAGATAGATAGATGATAGACAGATGGATAGATAGATAGATAGATAGACAGACAGAAGGACAGATGGATAGATAGGAGATAGACAGAAGGATAGATAGATAGATAGATAGATAGATAGAAGATAGACAAATAAATAGATAGATAGATATTGATAGGTAGATAGGAGATAGATAGATAGATAGATAGATAGATAGACAGAAGGACAGATGGATAGATAGGAGATAGACAGAAGGATAGATAGATAGATAGATAGATAGATAGATAGATAGACATAAGGACAGATGGATAGATAGATAGATAGATAGATAGATAGATAGATAGATAGATAGACAGACAGAAGGACAGATGGATGGATGGATGGATGGATGGATAGATAAATAGATAGATAGGAGACAGACAGAAGGATAGATAGATAGACAGAGGGACAGGACAGACAGATAGATATGAGATAGATAAGAGAGAGATAGATAGATAGATAGATAGATAGATAGACAGAAGGACAGATGGATGGATGGATGGATGAATGGATAGATAGATAGATAGATAAATAGATAGATAGGAGACAGACAGAAGGATAGATAGACAGAGGTACAGGACAGACAGATAGATATGAGATAGATAGATAGATAGATAGATAGATAGATAGAAGGACGGATGGATGGATAGATAGATAGATAGATAGATAGATAGATAGATAGATAGGCGATAGATAGATAGATAGATAGATAGATAGGCGATAGATAGATAGATAGATAGATAGATAGATAGATAGAACAGGGATAAAATAGAGATAGACAGACACATATATATAAAAAAGACGTCTGATATCCACTTTCTCCCCTGTGCTTTGCACTGCAGCTCTGCCTGTTCAGATTGGTTTCTATGCATCAACACAAGCTCACAGAACTGCGGGGTGTTGGACCCCCACAGATCAGATGTTGATGGACTCTCCTGAGGAGGGGTCACCAGTGATAAAGGAGTTGTTCACAATAGGGTAGACCAGACGGATCCCCCAGGAATAAGTTGATCGCATCTGTTGTATTCCCCTACAGCGCCACCACAGGAGAAATGATTTATTACACAGTTGCCTTGAAATCAATGGTTTGCCCATGTGGGGGAGTGCCAAGGCCAGAGCCCCCCCGAGTTGAGGAGAGTGCTGCTTTATGTAAGGGGGGCTCCATGGCGGACCACCTCCTCTCCAACATTTCCCTTGATTTTAGGAGTCCATTTAATCTCTGGATTATGATGTGAGCTGGGTTACGGGGAGCCTCCTATACACTGCCGGCCGCTGACACAGGAGCGACGCTGTGTAATTCATGGACTGGTTGTCAGCCCCTCTATCGGGGCTAAGCGCAGTAATCACGCAGCAGAACACTCGGCTGAATTCCTAACTAGGGGCGGTGAATCCTGTGACATTCTCCCCTCTGTGACATTTTCAAATTCGTCTTAATATCTGTGGAAGGAAATATCCTTGGCTTAAGTGCAGGAAGGCGAGACCCGTCCGCTGCTGTAATTACTCCGGCGGTGAGGCTCAGCCTCTTAATAACGCCGCCGACTCTGCCCCTCCTTACACTAAACAACTGGGAGCTCATCATCTGTCTCTCATCTAGAAGGAGCGGCTGCTTTATATTCTGCAAGGATTCTCCGAAAGTAAAGAGGCCAGAGGAAGACTCGTCACTTAGAGTAATATATACTGTGTGACTGCAGGAGAATCCGCCGCCTGGTACATAAGTCACAGACTCTGCGCTCATCCAACTCTGATAGTCCAGAATATCTGGTAATCCAGAACGTTTATGCTATATAGTTAACAAGGTCCTCAAGAGAAAGAAGGAAGGAAGGAAAGGACGGACAGAAAGAAAGAAAGAACATAGATAGAGAAAGATTAGATAGATAGATAGATAGATAGATAGATAGATAGATACAAAGAAAGAAAGAAAAATAGATAGATAATTGGAAGATAGATAGATAGATAGATAGATAGATAGATAAAAGAACAAATTCCACAGCACTACCCAAAATAATGAAAAGATTATTTGTATTTTTACCGAGTAAAAGCGATGTTTCTGTGCGCCCAATGGCACCTTTCTCAAGCAGTGATGGGTGCCATTGGGCGCACCGAAACGTCGCTTTTACTCGGTAAAAATACAAATAATCTTTTCATTATTTTGGGTAGTGCTGTGGAATTTGTTCTTTTATACAGTTGTGGGCATAGGGGAATGCCCTCACAGCTACTGGCACTCCTGCACATTATTTCCATGTGAACTTGCTGTGCGATCCATTATACAATTTTTCTAGATAGATAGATAGATAGATAGATAGATACAAAGAAAAATAGATAGATAATTGGTAGATAGATATGAGATAGATAGATAGATAGATAGATAGATAGATAGATAGATACCGGTAGATACTGTAAATAGATAGATAGATAGATAGATAGATAGATAGATAGATAGATAGATAGATACTGTAGATAGATATAAGATATGAGATAGATAGATAGATAGATAGATAGATAGATACTGTAGATAGATATAAGATATGAGATAGATAGATAGATAGATAGATAGATAGATAGATAGATACTGTAGATAGATATAAGATATGAGATAGATAGATATTTTTATGCTATAAGAATCAGGCTAATCTATGGATACCGTCCTAATATCGGAGCTTCTAGACTGTGGGGACCTCATTCTTTCTCCTTCAGGTTCCTGTATACGGGGCCGTGTACACTGTATGATACGTCCCAGAATGCCAGTCACCAGGACTCGCTCCCTGCAGATATTGGTTCAGCAGGGAGCGCTTCTGATCTACTGCACAGATTGGTACCGTCCTTCCAATCCAACAAGGAGAGGCCACAGATAAAGAGGAGCGCCGGCCATACACTTCAGATAGCTGTAGGCCTGTGCTGTCCGCCCCAGTTCACACTGTGTAATCTGTATCTCACAAACACTATGGGCCAATGTCATAGAAATCCTATAAACCTGTAGTAAGGTAGGAGACCGGAGAACTGGGAGAAAACCCCTGTGAGCACGAGGAGAACATACAAACCCCATGCAGACGTGGTCTTTGGTGGGATTTGACCCCCAGAACCTCAGTGCTAACCACTGAGGCAGACTATATGGTCTTGTGAGAATGACATCTGGATAACATTTGGGATTCGGCACACGGCTGGGGTCCTGGCAGGGGTGCACGTAGCCTTTCTGCTGCCTGAGGTGAAAACGGAAACCTAACCAATTTCTTAACCTAACCCCTTTGCCACAATGGAAGCGCTCATTGCCCGTGGCCCTTCCGCTGCCCCCCTCTTGCCCCTACCTGGTGCTGCCTGAGGCGATCGCCTCACCTGGCCTCATTGGTGGTGCACCCCTGGGTCCTGGGTTCGAATCTAGCTAATGACATCTGAGTTTTCTGTTCTTCCTGCGCTTTGATGGCTTTCCTCCAGGTACTCCGATTTCCTCCCACACCCCCAACATGGCTCAATTGATGTCCTATGAAATTGTCCCTAGAGTCTGGGGTAGAGAAATAAGAACGTGAAGCCATTGGATGTGGCGAGATCTGTACAGACAGGGGTATCAGGTGTATCTGATGTTTCCAGTCGTTGTGCAATCAACTAAATTTCTTCTAATCCAGGGTCCATATGTTATGCTTGCATCTATTATTATAGTGCAGTATTTTCTGGGATTTTGTAAATGTAGCCATATACATCCGCGCATTTAATACCATATCGTGCAGGATGGTCTATGTATAGTTTTTTCTGTTGTTTGTTTGATTTGTCTTGAAGGAGTGGCACCTTCATGTGTGAATACGCTCCTATACTGGGAGCGATACTAAAGTGCACTTTTGCCCCACCTATCTAACAGGTGACCTTGATTACGGTGGTACATATAGGTGTGTGTGTGTCTCCTCCCACCGGTTGCTGATGCACATGGAGGTAACAAGGGGCAGCACACCATATGTGCGGGGACTGTGCTCCTGAAAAATGCGCCACAGCATCAATAGGTTAGCATAGGAACCCGCCTCAACTAAGACCACCTTGTCGTCGGTAGGTGGGCTTAGGTGTATTTTGATCAAAATGTATTGACCAAGTGTCTCAGATTTTATCAAGAGTGAGGGCGTAGTCCATATGTCTTGCATCTATTATTATAGTGCATTATTTTTTGTTATTTTGTAAATGTAGCCATATACATCCGCGCATTTAATACCATGTCATGCAGGATGGTCTATGTATAGTTTTTTCTGTGATTTGTTTGATTTGTCTTAAATTTCTTCTAAGCCAAAAAAAAAGGAAACACAGAACGCAAAAAGAAGTAAAAAAAAAACCCTGAAACAATCAAATCTGCTGCTGCATAATAGCCAACAAGAAAAGCGAAGCGTGAGGCGTGCGCGGCGCATTCTGATTTCCGCTCCATCGCCTCCCATGATGATGTATTATATATTTACACATCCGAACAAAGAAAATGTGCTTCTCCCATCCGTTGCTTGTGCCGCGCTGCAAAACCAATTAGTCTGGAGTGTATAACACTAGGCGAGAAGCAATGCCGTTTACAAAACTGTTACCACCCCAATGATAGCAGTGGATAAAAAAACGTAGGCAAAAAAAACACAAAAAAAAATCATTTCTCAAGGGTCGTTCTCGATGTGTTTGCATTGAAATTGGAGAAAAAGCAATTGCGTAGCCGCAAGTAAACACCGCCGGTGAATTGCATGGAGTTCCTTGCCGCGATTTCAACCCCCTCCTCTATGATTTACGGAGCCCGTTTACTGTGACGGTACTTAGGACGTATCTTTTTTTTTTTCATGCTACATTTCCTTTTAGGACTCCAATTAACTTTTTGCCCCGGCGCGGCGCGGCAATGGCGCTTTCATTTGCTATAGGCACTATACAGTGTCTTTCAGGGTTCGGCGCGGCGATGTAATAACAATTCCAAATGAGCTATTGAAATAAATCACACGGATTCAGGTGCATCACACAAAGAAATATGAAAGCAAATGATAGCACTCGCCGGATGTTTAAGATACAACCACATGGCACTAACTCATCCCGGCGAAATGGCTCGGCTCCACCGAGACTGCAGAATATTTACCTGCCTTAAAAACGGCGCCGCTGGGCGATAAAGCCCCGGGATGACTTGGTAAAAAGAGAGTTGATTGCAAGCGTTTACACAAGGGCGTCACAAATCATATCAATGTGTGATTACCGTATCGCTGCAACCGGCCACAAAGTAGCGGCAAAGGCTTAAAGTTCTTACTTCTTATTTATGCCCTTTATTAAATAGACGGCGCTCATTACCGGGGACGGATCAGGCTCTGATCAGAGGAGGCTTCTCATCTATACACCTCTAGGGGCCGGGAGACGGGTCAGTGCTAATCTGTGACCAGGGATGCCGACTCCTTCCATTATTAGAGATACTTAGAAGGTAATGGTAGATATGAAATAATGGTCGCCCCCATGGGTTTGTGTGGAGGAACTGATAGAAATAGATGAAGAAGATGGGCGGATGGACAGACATAGATATGAGAGAGATAGATATCAGATAGATAAAAAGAAAGATGTGAGATAGGTAGATAGATAGATAGATAGATATTAGATAGATAGATATTAGATAGATAGATAGATAGATAGATAGATAGATAGATATGAGACGGATAGAAAGATAGATAGATAGATAGATAGATAGATAGATAGATAGATAGATATGAGACGGATAGATAGATAGATAGATAGATAGATAGATAGATCGATAGATAGATATGAGATAGATAGATAGATAGATAGATACAGTAGATAGATAGATACAGTAGATAGATAGATACAGTAGATAGATAGATAGATAGATAGATAGATACAGTAGATAGATAGATACAGTAGATAGATAGTAGATAGATAGATCGATAGATAGATATGAGATAGATAGATAGATAGATAGATATGAGATAGATAGATAATTGATAGATAAATATGAGATATATAAAAAAGATACAGATAGATATATTTTATATTTTTGCGGATCTATGTGGCCATTCCGCAAAGTATAGAACATCTCCTATTCTCGTCCACATTGCGGACGAAAATAGTCATCTCTATTGATGGGAGTGAGAAAAATGTGGACTGCGCACGGACTATATCTGTATTTTGTGGATCTGTGGTTTGCGGACCGAAATACGAAGACGGTGTTATGCATGAGGCCCAACTCTAAGGCTGTGTCAGGGGAATTAAAGGGGTCGTCTCACTTCAGCAAATGGCATTTATCATGTAGAGGAAGTTAATACAAGGCACTTACTAATGTATTGTGATTCTCCATATTGTCTCCTTTGCTGGATTCATTTTTCCATCACATTATACGCTGCTTGTATCCAATGCTTTTTCCTACAGTGTACAAGCATGACCACTGCTGATGGATTTGAGGGTGGTCGTAACCATGGAAACGAGCAGTGTATAATGTGATGGAAAAATGAATCCGGCCAGCAAAGGAGACAATATGGATAATCACAATACATTAGTAAGCGCCCCTTTAAGGGAATTGGGGGTTTGTATAAGAAAACCAGAGCCCCCCCCCCAACCCCTATAAAAATACAGTTGTTAAATTAATTAGCAGAAAACCTATTTAGATTAAATAAAATAAAATCTCATCAATATTTTAAACCCTTTGTTGCCCTAGATCCCTGCCGATAACATCATTAACCCCTTTAGGCATCCTAAACCACCAGCCATATAAGATGTTAGCATCTATAACACCATAGACCTCCAGGGATATTAGGCATTACATAATACACTATAGCAATAGATGCAAACATAGCATGTGGACTAAGCCCTCACTCTAATGATAAAATATATTTTGATTAAAACACATCTGTGCCCGCCTACCAGCGCCAAGGTGGTCTCAGGTCAGGCAGGTCCTATTCTATACCAACCTATGCAGTTGTGCATCTATGTTCAGGAGAGCAGATTTTTGGATTTGTCTTGAAGGAGTGGGACCTTCAGGTGTGAATGTGCTTCTATCCTGGGAGTAGCATTCATGTGCACTTTTGCCCCCCCATGTCTCTTTGGCTGCTGATGCACACAGAGGTGACTAGAAGCACCTCACTATATGTGCCAGGTCTGCTCTTCTGAATATAGATGCCCATACAGCATAGGTAGGTTTAGAGTAGGACCTGCCAGACCTGAGACCACCTTGACGCAGGTAGGCGGGCACAGATTTGTTTTGATCTAAATATATTGGCTGAGAGTCTGAGATTTTATCACTAGAGTGAGGGCTTAGTCCATATTTTATGTTTGCATCTACTGTTTAGTGCATTATTTTATGTGATTTTATAAATGTAGCCATGCACATCCGCATATTTACCATCATATCGTGCAGGATGGTTTGTATCTCTTTTCCGTGATATTAGGCATTAACCCTTCACCTCCCTAAACCACCAGGGATATTAGGCATTAAACCTTTCACAACCCTAGACCTCCAGGGATATAACGTGTTAACCCATAACAGCCCAAGAGTGCAACAGATATTCATTCTAACTCCTTCACCGCCCTGGACCACCAGAGATATTAGGCACTAACCCCCTAAACCACTATGAATATGACCACTAACCTCAAATCCACCCTATTTTAATAAAATGTGTGATGTGAGTGATGAACGGTTGTAAAGTATAAGGGTATCTGTACACAAACAGAAAATATACACAGATTTGCGCGTTACTGTGTATTTCTGCACCAAAAACAATGTGTTACTTGCGTTTTTTCTTGTGGATTTGATGCGGTTTTGCTCCAGATGTCACCAATCTGCACAAAAGAACAGCAAAAAGAACGGACATAGTGCAGATTTTTGCACATGAATCAAAAAAGTAAAGTGTACTCGAGATTGGTGAAATCATATGCACTTTGCAGGTACTGTCTAAGGCAGGCATGTCCAAACTCCGGCCCTCCAGATGTTGCAAAACTACAACTCCCATCATTCCTGGACAACCTACAGCTATCAACCTACAGAAGGGCATGATGGGAGTTGTAGTTCTGCAACACCTGGAGGGCCAGAGTTTGGACATGCCTGGTCTAAGGCCTAATTCACACGTCCGCAAAATGGATCCGCATCCCATCCGCAATTTTGCGGAAGGGTTGCAGACCCATTCATTTCAAAAGGGGCAGGAATGGATGTGGACAGCACACTATATGATGTCCGCATCCGCGTTTCCGCATCCGTGTTTCCGTTTCGGCAAAAAAATAGAACGTGTCCTATTCTTGTCTGCAATTGCGGACAAGAAAAGGCATTCTCTATATAGTGCCAGCAATGTGCGGTCCGCAAAATGCGGAATTCACATTGCAGCGGCCGTGTTTTGCGGATCCACGTTTCCGTAAAACACACTATGGACGTGTGAATTAGGCCTAATGCAGCGGGTTTTTTCCTGCATGAGAATCTGCATGGAAATCCGCAATGTGTGCATGTACCCTATGGACAATGCGTGCAGAAAAGTCCTGTGTTTCCTCTCACATGTTCCACAATAACAGATTTCTCTTTCACTGGGGTTCACGTTGTATCTCTTTAGTTTCCTTTGCATTCTCATCGGACGATTTGCATACATACATATATTTATGAAGGATCCAAAGTGGAGCTCAGTATAAGAACCAATTTCTTCAGTGCTATCAATTCCTATAATGTTCCTTGCTCAGGGCACTTGCTTTTATTTTCTTAGAACAGCTGTATTTTCGGTCTTTCTTATTTTAATTTTAACAGCATTCAAATAAAAAGAATAGACGCAGCATCTGGGTGAGAATATTGCCTCTCCTGTGTTTTATGGTTAACATCTCCTCTCGTTTTCTCTACACAGGAAGCGGGAGATTTGTGGCCCGGGCCTCGCCCGTCCCGGGGTGAGCTGTGGGTTGTATGGTCTTAATGCTAATTGTGATAGGGGTTCTACATTGTGACTGACTCCTACATGTTAGCATTAAGACTCTGCACTCCCTTTTACCAGAAGTTACAGCTGACCTGGGCTGTGGCAGAAAGTCTGGGTGAGTCACCATTCCTGGAAAGAATGCCACCTCCGAACGTACGACCGTGAGAAGTCTTCTGTGTTACTCCATAATCAAAGTGGATAGAAATTATTTGGTATAAAAATGTATTCTCCCAAATTAGCAACCAGATTTGCAGTCTTCTGCTTTTATCTTCTTAACATATAATCTTCTATCTATCTACAGTATCTATCTATCTATCTATCTATCTATCTATCTATCTCATATCTATCTATCTATCTATTAATCAATCAAGCTTTATTGGCAGGTCTAAATTATACATTAGTATTGCCAAAGCATGTGGGAAATAGGGGGTTGAGAAATAGGGACACACCTGGGGTCGGTGTATAGGAGTCCGTGGTGTATCATGACAGGGCGGGGAAGGGGAGCAGACACACCCCGGGTCAGGGTATAGGAGTCTATGGTATATCAGGCTCCTCTCTGTGGCAGGCACTGATATATTGTGCTGCTATGTCCACAGTGTTCTCTTCCTCTCCCAACAGGATGGGCAGTTTCTCTTCCTCCACTCAGCGAGATCCCGCGCCTGCGCTCTCCCTCTCTGGGCCCGGGCATGCGCACTGCGATGCCCATTGTGGGCACGGCATCACTATAGCTACAATGGGCATCGCAGTGCGCATGCCCCGGCCCAGCGAGGGAGAGCGCATGCGCGGGATCTCGCTGGGAGAGAAGGAGGACGCAAGGGAAGAGAAGGGCGGGCAGAGGCGGCGATATGAGCAAAAGAGGCAGAGCAGCCTGGGCTCCAACGAAGTGAACGCCGCTCCTGGGCACTGGCGAGCCTCATTTACATACGAATAAAAGTCAGTTTTTGTCTAGGGTGAACTTCACTAAAAACATAACAAAGGTACCATTTGAATCATCTATAGTTATGCTACATCGCTATGTAAGTGGTCTATAATGACAAAATGTGGTGACAGACTCCCTTTAAAGAGGCCCTGTCACCAGGATCAATCCTATTAAACCAGACATACTGGCTGGTAGGGCCCATCATGTTGATTAAAACTATACCTTTCTTTTCGTTATATGCTAAACAGCTGCAGAGATATCTATGCTTTTGTTCATATGCAAATGAGCAAGTAGGAGCACCAGGAGGCGGAAACGAATCCTTTGAGCACTGCTTTATAACACCCCCCCTGCTGTCCACACTGTCCCCTCCTCTTGATTGACAGGGATGTGTCCACACATGTACATATCATATATACTATGTACTATAGCTTCACCATACTGAGATCTGCCCAGAAACCTAATCTACATATTACTGCTTTATTCACAGACAGAATATATTATTAAATAGACAGCAACAATAGGTGTTAGCTCATAAGCATAGAAAAAACATGCTGTAAATCTGCAACTTGCAACTTTTCCCCACTCACGTCGGGTCTTAAAAAGTGGGCATGGTGGGGGCAGGGAAGGGCACAGGCCTGTCTCATTCATCATTTTTTACACCTGTTTTAGGCATAGAAAATGGTCTAACCGTAAGCGAGCAAGGAAGCTGACTTACATTTAGACTGGTGCTGGATATGCAGAAGTTATGTAGAGGCTGTCACCTCTTCATAAGTTTGGTGGATCCACCGCCAGCTATAGGGGTAATTAAGAACGCCGGTCTTAATAAATGACCCCCTATATCCTTATTATATTGAGAACAATGTTTTTAGGCTTAAAAAGCTAATAAACATTGCTGGTTTGATATTGGGTCTGTGACTAAACCAGTAATAGGTTTTAGGTTTCTAAGTGAAAAAAACACTATTCTCAATATAGCAAGGCCTTTTATTGTTATTATATTATTATATATTTATTTATTATAGTATAGTCTTTTATTATGGGTTAAATCAAAGAGAGAGAAAAACTGAAAAAAATATTCATGCAAGTCTCTCCTTGTACAGCAGACCATTCTTTCCTCTACATGTACAGCAGACCATTTAGTACTAATCTATAGGATTACCACATACAGAACCATGTGTTTTCTATGCTTATAAGCTAACACATAATACTGATATCTTTTAAAATCATATATTGTGTCTGTGAATAAAGCAGTAACATGTATATTAGCTTTGTGGGCAGATCTCAGTGTGGTGAAGCTATAGTACACACTGTATATGGTATGTACATGCCAGGACACAGCTCTGCCCTCAGCATGTCTAGCACTGTCACTGAAGAAGAGGGGAGAGCGTGAAGAGCACAGGGGGTGTTTGAAAACAGTGCTCAAAGGATTCATCCCGCCTCCAGGTGCTCCAACTTGCTCATTTGCATATGAATAATTATGCAGCTATCTCTGCAGCTGTTTAGCATACAAAGGAAAGGTATAGTATTAATCAGCAGTATGCCTGGTTCAATAGGGTTGATCCTGGCAACAGAGCTGCTTTAACCCCTTATGCAGTGCACTTTCAGCACAATGCACGAATGCCTCATGTTCTGCTTCTATTGGGTTCTGGAGATAAATGACAGATCAGTAGAACAATATTTTTCATTAGGACATGGACTTCAAAAGCTGGTGAGGCCAGAGAAGGGACACCTAGTCAAAAAGTTTTGAGAAGCCCAGGTTTAGGAAACAAGAACATGTTATTAATACCAGTTACATAGAGACACAAGGTGAAGTCATTTTCTTGAACATACTGTACATTCCTGCCATGTGCCTGTTGGGAGTGATTGTGGATAAAAGCGGAGCAGATCTGGAAGTTCTGGATAATTAGGCCTCTGTAATAAGGCTGAATACTGGGCTGATTAATACAGTAGGCAATTACACAAAATGGAAAGTCCTTTTTGTCTGTAACCTTCTATGCTAATTGAAGGCACTAAACTCCAGCGAGGAACTGTTGGATGAGGAAAGTTCTCCCGCAAATGCCTTGTACTACCAACATCATACCTGAAAAACTCCAAAAAAAACAGTCTCTTATTCTTGATAATAATTCAGTAGAAAGTCCAAGTAATTTGTCTGCAGAGGTGTGCCTTGAAGCTCCTGAGCACCACTAACCATGTGCCATATGGCACAGAGGCCTCTGACCTTCCCTCAGACATTAAGGCTTAGGTGGGACTCCTACCTGCGCACCCCCTATAGCTATAGCTGTACCCCTGAACCTGGGTATTTTTCTGTACTGCCAGATGTTGGCTGTAAGTCAATGGAAAGTTTGATACTCAGCCTTCAACTCTTATGACCGGGGTTTTCACCCTCTGGACATACATGTAGCGATCAGAGGGGGCTTGTTTGCTTCCTGCCCGTCATAGGCGCGGTCATCTGATCCTCTTCAGCCCATCGCTGGCTTCAGAGCGGATGTGTCCACAAGAGACACGTCACTGCTGAAGCCAGGTGTTGGCTGAAGAGGATCAGATGACGATGCCCATACCGGGGAGGAAAAAAAAACAAGCCCTGGACCGAAAGATAGAGAGATGGGAGCTGCGTGAAGGAGCAGAGAGGCGAGGAGCAGGTTAGGATGATCCTTTCAGTAGGGGAGGAAGGCTGCAGAACAGAAATCATTCATTCCCAGACAACACCTTTAAAGATATTCTCATCTTAGACATTTATGGCATATTCACAGATGGGAGAGACCCCTGTCCTATCTTGCACTATGGCCTCTGTGAAAGGAGACGTTAGACGCGCATTTACGGTTCTTTCCATCAATTTTTATGGGCGTTCCAAAAATGGATATCTAACTGTATGATGGGAATTTTAAGGCCCAACTACAGACGGTATTCCTCAGATAAATTGTTGTAGGTAATCGGGCGGCACTGCTGTTGGATGTGGGTGCACGGTCAGCGGGCGTCACCCCAAACACTTCAAAGGAAGCGAAAATCGGCACTCCTCAGTTGCTGTGGTATGATTCTTTATTCGCCACTCATGAAGAAAGTGACGCGCGTTTCGGCACGTACAAGTGCCTTTGTCAAACACATATAGAGCAGCAGAGTACATAACTTAGAACATAGGCGTGTATTTAAATAGCCCGCCCTCAGTCACATGACCAGGGCAGATCACGTCATGTGATTGTGACATCATGTCGGCAAGGTAACTGGGATAGTTTACAAACACTATCACCAGTTTAACAAAAAAATCAAGTGATAATCATGATCCTCGATTCTTCTCGGTGATCGCGATAAAGTAATTTCTCAGTTAGGCTACGTGTCTCAGTTAGGCAAAACACGGAAGCTGCTCCGCGTTCCGTGAACGCGGCCCATTACAGAAATGCCTATTCTTGTCCGCAAAACGGACAAGAATAGGACATGGTCTATTTTTTTTGCGGGGGCACGGAACGGAGCAACGGATGCGGACAGCACACGGAGTGCTGTCCGCATCTTTTGGGGCCCCATTGAAGTGAATGGGTCCGTGCCCGAGCCGCAAAATATGCGGCTCGGACGCGGACCACAACAACGGCCGTGTGCATGAGGCCTTACACTGCGGGAACACGTAACAACTTTCAGGTTACATAAGTAAGGCAGCGAGAATAAATACATAGGGCAATAATGCATTTTTGCTAAGTATAGAACCTTAGAGGAAACTGGTCACCGCATACTCTCGATTTAACCCTTTGGGTGTCATCGTCTGTAAGCGGTGAATCCACTAGGCCTCGCGTTTGAGTAACATCCCAACTCTATTTCCTCCCCTTCTAGGTGGCAAAACCTCTTTGATCATTTGGAAGCGAAGCTGGGACACATTATGTTTCTGTTGATGGAAATGCAATGGACTAGGCAATAAAAAGTTTTTACTGTGAATTGTTGATTTGTGCTTTTCATGCGCGTAGTTTCACCCACATAGCAGAGGCCGCAAGGACACTTCAACAAATACACAACGAATGTGCTGTTACAAGTAAAATGCCCCTTTATTGGGGTTTTCGTTTCCTTTGAGATATTCCTCAGATGTCATCAGTGTAGCATTATATGTTGAGGTTTTTCTTTGTAATATTCTGTAAATTTTATGTTTTAATTAAGTTATCGTTCTTTCATATAAGAAAATGTGACCGGTCCGTGACCATTTCCTCTGAAAAATGCTAATGCTGTTTATGACTGGGGTTAATATGTATGATGGACCCCAACGTGACAGCGTTACCACTTTCAGATGGTACATAAGATGCTGCCATCATGGAGAAGACAAACATTTTAAAAACTAATATTACGTGGCTATCATATGTTATAAAGTATTGTACTGAACTTTAATCTACCTAATAAATTTTTAATGTTGGCCTTTTGGTGGTTTATTGTATTCATTGAAGTCTGAAGTTAATTGCCTCCGTAGTAGAGGTAGTTCCTTAGAAGATCTTAGGGACTGCTTTGCATGGACTATGCTGTTATATATAGGCTTCTCATGTACCAAAAGCTCAGACTTTTTGGGCCTTTTAAATGGTCTGGCAATCAAGCAGACAAACATTAGTTCCCAACAATAGGCCTGTTTTTTTGCACCAACCAACCAACCAAACGAGAAAACGCTTGCTCGATCACATCTCTTGTGCAGACATCAAAAACCATTGGTTGTGAGCAGCACATTGCGCCTTATACATGGGGATGCGGGGACGGATTTTATAAAAGTGTATGTGCCGATTGCTCCAAGTAAATAGACCTAAACCAGAGCCGATGGACATGCTACGTTGTCGACCGGTGCTCGTTTCGAGAAGAAAATCTGGCCATGTAACAGGACCCTTAGGCAGTTTTGATACATCAGGTCCATAGCACATCCTGGATAAGGAGCTAGCAGACTTTTCTACCTTAGGGTACATGCTGTAGCTTTACATAATGAGCACCCCAGATAGGGATGCCAAGTTCTAAGTATAGTGCCTTCAAGATGGACCTTGGCATCTTGAAGACAGTATAGCTAAATTTTTATTCGCCCAATCTGATCCAGGAGACTGTTACTGCAACAGTATTTTCAGGCGGATGAGATACAGTAAACTAAATAAGGGTTGGACCCTAACTGATCTAATAGTTATGACCTATCCTGAGGAAAGGCCATTAATATTTAACTCCCAGAAACCCCCTTTAAAACAGTTGCACATGATTAGAAAAACATGGCTGTCTTCTCCCAAAAACGGTGACTACCAATTCAAAGCTTGTGTGTGGTACGGCTGCGCATCTCCATTCAATCCTACGGAGCCAACCTGCAACACCAGACAATCTATGGAGAGGCCTGGCACTGCTTCAAATCCTGGAAAAGCCCCTAGAGCTGCCCAGAATTAGAAAACCATGGCTGTTTTCTGATGACATAGAGGCACAGCTCTGATACTTAGGTATGCCCCACGTGGGGGCTGCTATGTTGACCACTAATCTGCGTGGTTATCAGATTGATTGTTAATGGCCTCACTATTCTGTAGGTAACCAGCTGTTTACCATACTGCAAAACCACAAGCTGAAAAACCACACTGATCAGGAAAACCATAAGGTTTTAGCCCTTAGATATAAACAGTGAATGTTTCCATTTACTGATGGAAATTATTGAAAAATTATAAGAAACTAAACACACGGGAAGAATTTTCAAAGTCAGTGGAGTCTGCTCTACTGTTCTAGAACATCATGTTGTGTAGAGATGTTTCTCCAGGCGCTACCCCACCCCGACTGCACTGCAGTGACAATCTATCATAGTTTGCAACTTTTTGAAAAAGCTGCCTATGTTTAATCAGGTGTATACCTGCTCACCTACCTAGCCATGTCCAATCCCTCCAGTAAAAAGCCCCCCCCCCCCCCAGACCAAGAGAAGCTGAAAATGACAGATCAAAAACATGTCTGATCACTCTTATTATCAACATGCTTTGCGCGTGAAGCGTTTTGAGAGTCAGTTATGTGGATTACTGTCACAGATACTGCAGTGACCAGGGGCAGATTGGCCATGGGCATTACAGGGAAATTTCCAAGTGGGCGGATGTCCAGGGGGTCAGCCGAATACCTAACAATCTGATGCTCTCAGCATTAAAGGGCATCTGTCAGCAGTTCTGTACCTATGACACTGGCTGAACTGTCACATGTGCGCTCGGCAGCTGAAGACATCTGTGTTGGTCCCATGTTCATATGTGCCCGCATTGCTGAGAAAAATGATTTTTTAATATATGCAAATGAGCCTCTAGGAGCAACGGGGGCGTTACCATTACACCTAGAGGCTCTGCTCTCTCTGCCATTGCCGCTCCCTCTCTACTTTAATTGACAGGGCCAGGTGTGATCACGTTTACACTTTCTGGCCCTGTCAAAGTGCAGAGGGCATGGCAGCTGCAGAGAGAGCAGAGCCTCTTGGAGTAATCGTAACGCCTCCGTTGCTCCTTGAGGTTTATTTGCATATAATAAAACCTAATTTTTCCTCAGCAATACAGGCAAATAATAACGTGGGACCAACACAGATCCCTTCAGCTGCCAAGTGCACATGTAACAGGTCAGCCAGTGTCATGGGTACAGAACTGCTGACATAGACTGGAGTCACCAGTGATAAATTCAGTTGATTACACATGTCTATGGAAGGTCTTACAGACAAAGCATATTAGAGCAAAAACTAAGCCACACGGAGGAAAGAACTGCCTGTAGAGCTCAGAGACAGGATCTGAAGAAAGGTACAAAAATATTTCTGCTGCACTGAAAGTTCCCAAATTGACCTCCATAATTCTTAAAAGGAATAGCTTTGGAACAACCAGGACTCTTCCTAGAGTTGGCTGCCCCAGCAAATGGAGTAAATGGGGGAGAAGGGCCTGGGTAAGAATGCTGACCAAGAACCCAATGGTCACTCTTGCTGAGCTCCAAAGTTCTGTATGCAGATGGGAGAAAACGCCAGAAGGTCAACCATCACTGCAGACTCCACAGGTCTAGGCTATAATGCAGAGCAGCCAGAAAGAAGCTTCTCCTCAGTGAAAGACACATGAAAGCCGCCTGGAGTTTGATTAAAAAAAAAAAAAAAAAAAGGACTCGAAAAATTCTCTGGGCTGATGAAATGAAGGTTGAGCTTTTTGCCTCAATTCTTTGCATTATGTCGGTAGAAAATCAAGGACTGTTCATCACCTACAATGTAGCATGGTGGTGGCACCATCATGTTGTGGGGGTGTTTTTCAGCAGACATGGAGGCAAAGTACATGGATATTCTTAATAAAAATCAGATCCAGAGTGCTTTGAACCTCAGACTGGGCTGAAGATTCACCTTCCAACAAGGCAATGACCCCAAGCACATAGCCAAGACAACGCAGAGGTGACAATTCTGTGAATATCCTTGAGTAGCCCAGCCAGAGCCCTGACTTGAACCCAGTCGAACATCTCTCAAGAGACCTGAAAATGGCTGACCACCGATGGTCCCCATCCAACCTGACAGAGCTTGAGAGAATCTGCAGAGAAGAACGGCAGAAAATACCAAATCCCGGTGTGCAAACCATGTGGCATCATACCCAGGAAGACTGGAGGCCTAAACAATGCCAAAGGTTCTTCAACTAAGTCCAGAGTAAAGGGTCTGAATTCTTATGTCCTACTCCTGAGTAAAGGGTCCGAAGACTTATGTGAGTGCAAGATTTAAGTTTATCCTTTTCAATAAATTAGCAAAGATTTCTAACATTCGGTTTCTACTTTGTCCTTATGGGCGATTGTGAGCGGAACAATGGGAAGAAACTTGATTTTAGCACAAGGTCACAACAAAAGAAAATGTGAAGAAAGTGAAAGGGTCTGAAGACTTTCTGAATGCACTGTATGTCAACAAGATCTTGATTGATCGATCCTGAACGAGTCCAATTTATGGCCTCAAGACCTGGACCTACTGAGCCAAATGTAGATCTCCATAGAATGCCTGTTTGGTGCAGCAGAACCACCAGGAGCTACTGGTCCTGAGTCAGAAGCTAACCTAATATTTTAATATCTCTATGTTGGAATTTAGTAATATCTTCCAAGCCAGGCCCTTAGGGTACTTTCACACTAGCGGCATAAAACTCCAGCAGGCTGTTCCGGCGGGTGAACAGCCTGTCGAATCCGTGCTGCCGCTAGTCGTACTTTTATTCTGGCCGCCTCTCAGCATGTTTGCCGTGCTGCCGCCGGAACTCCGGCCCGCCCCCGTTATAGTCAATGGGGAAGGAGCGGTAGTCCGGGGGCACGGACAGGCTGTTCACCCGCCGGAGTTCCTTGCCTCTAGTGTGAAACTAGCCTTATTCAAAAATTGAATCTTAAACTAATAACGTCTGCAAAGCTTGTTACACACATTGCCAAACCCCAGCATATGAAAACACGCACAGCATGCATGTATGCCCGTGATATATTGTCGTACTTACCAAATAAAACATGTGACAAATTTAACGAGCTGCTCGCTGTTCATTTAACAACCCTGAATAAAATCCATTGCAGGCAGTCAAACGCCAATAACAAGGATATAACTCATATTTGGTGTGTGAGGGCTGGGGGCCGGGGATACGCTGAAGGACGTGGTAACCCCCATCGCTGGTGCGCTTATCTTCTCTAGCACAGCAGTATCCAGGATTAAAGGATCAATATTTTATTGCAGACTAAACCGCGGGCTCTCGTTACTAAGAAACTCTAATTAGCCACATAGTGAATTAGAAATTACTTGGATTAGAAGATGGTTAAGAACGGTAATGAATGTATTTTGCTGTAATGAGGAACTGGTGAATAATGAACCCATGCCGGGTGTTATTCCAGGGCAAGGCCCGTGTCTTGTGTGGCGGGCACCATACCGTGCTCTCTATGGGCTGAATGTAAAAGGACCGGGGTCCTACATGGAGATAAATGGATGCTCTAGAATGGACGCGGGGAACCTGTAGCTCCCTCTACAATCCTCAGTGCACCTTGCAGCATTGCACCAGCTGGATACTTTAACCTCTCCACAATATTAGCCTTTATACTCTCATTTTATAGAAATTCACAGCCTAAATCTGCATAAATATTGAGCAACTGAGCTCCATTCTGCAGTGCTTATGAGTTATGTGACCTTCCGTCTTCGTTCTGGAGCCATCCGTTGTGGCATCAGCCATGACATTACCATCACCTGCCCATTATTGTAGTCTTCTGTGGGCACCAAACCAGATGGGCAAAGCTCCTCTCCCCACATGCATCTGCGAGGTTTAAAGGGGTTGTCGAAGCTTCGAGCGAAATGTACATCGGGGTGACGATACCGCTGTCCCTTCCATCCTTTGGCCTTGTATATTTGATTGATTTTGTGTTTGCTGTGGATTTTGGCTAAATGTTGTCTTGTTGAGTTGGACTTCCCTGCAGCTGCCGCTGTCATACCACTCGGGTTGAATGGTGAAGGCAACTGACAACAGCAACATTCATTTGGTCAGTAGTGGGGGCCGCCGTTCTACTAGTTGATATCAGATTTATAGGACCACTATTTAGGATCTCAGGGACATGTTTGGTGATATGTGGTGTTCATCCAGGACTGCAAATTTTTAACGTACTATTTATGCATACTTTGTGGTATTCTGTTTATTGGTGGTGATTATTCAATTCGGCATCTGGATCTGAATACTTTGGTAATGTAAGATAACCACTTATTCAATAAAATCTATCTGAATAGTGCCACCTGCGGTTTGCCGTTTTCCTTATTTCTCTGTCCACCTACTGAGGTGGGCGCACAGGCTCAATTCCTTCCTTCAACAGCCACCAGCCGTATCTACATCAACTATTGACAGTTACAGGGAGAGAGCTGCAGCAGAATGGACACACTCCCCGAGAAAGGACATGTCCCCTGAGCTTCCAGCTTGATATAAATCTAGAAGAGCAATTGGAGCAGTGGATTAGGAGATCCCTGGACCTAGGTAGTGAGCTGGTTCGAGCTTTGTTTGTCATGTACTATATGATGTCTGATTTTCATTTTTTACATTAATCATGAGATAACCCCTTAAAGAGTCCAGTATCCTGCCGGAGTTCACTGATTTTCCTTCCTTGGATCACTTTTGGCAGGTACTATCTACTAGGTACATACAACACAGTTGCCTAGTTGTCTAGCAATCACAATTTGGACCCTGGGAAAGCTGCCCAGATCCTTAACGTTTTCCATTTTTTCTTGCTTTTAACACAACTTCTAGAACTCGCTATTCACTTGACAAGTGCCATTGCCACAAGATAACCTACGCGATTCACGCTGATTTTAATGAGAACCCCAGCCTTGGAACCTGCACTTTGCTTGATCTTTTAAAGGGCCGTCATCCAATAAATCTGAACAGTGCTTGGTTTCAGGCCTCATTTCGTCTGATCCCCTTTTGCATGTGGAATAGGTGACTGTTCTAAGATTACCCGTGGATATCCTCTAAAGGAAAATCCATACACGGGATTGTTATAAAAAGGGTTTGGCCACTTTCTAAAAGAACTATGACGTCTAACCTTGTGGGCACCAACCTACAAAACCCAAAGCGCCCTCATGTTTGCACTGGTTCAGTGCCCCTCGGTGTCCGTGGGTCTGGTCTGTAAACAGTGGCCGTCATATCCATGGCATCTTCTGAAAGCATTTAGCACATGCGCATATACACGTAGCAGCATCTGCACTCGCACAGACACGTGACATCATGTGACCACTGCTAACTCCACTGCCATGGAATACGCCAGCGGTTGCCATTTACCGACCGGATCCATGGGCAGCAGGGGACACTAAACCCTAAAACATGAGCAGGCTTAAAGTTTACGTTTTAGAAAGTGACCAACCCCTTTAAGAGTAGATATTCCTTTAGGGTATGTTCACATGAATAGTCGGCACCAAAATCCATGCATCTGAAAGTTACCACAATTAATTTTTGGTACCACCACAAGGGTAATACGTGGCTGGTCATTTATCTTGGGCAGAAAATGCAAATAACAATGTGGCTAATACATGCAGCGCAAACTGCAAATCCTCACCATAAATCAGGGGGGTCAGCCTCACATTTCTGCAGTGCAAAATATGTCAGATTTAAAATATGTGAGCATAGCCTTCACTCCGTGATCTAGCACATGCCAAATCCGTAAGTAAAATGAATGGGGTCACCACCTGTCGGCCTCCTCTGTACTCTACCTGACGGCTAGAACTGATCTATATGCAGCGATTACCACAATTTGGCTAGTCTCAGGGCACATGTCAGATTAATAATGGCACTGACAATCGCCAACTGAAGGGGACTGCTACAAGTCTTTTATATTCTGCGGTTTTAGCTTAATGTGGATTAACTAGATCATGAAAAAATTGTACTGTGTAAACCCAGCCTGAGCAGTGAGGTGGCATCACTCAGGATGAAAGGGGATTCTGACCTGCAGAGAGTTAAAGCCCATCTGTCAGCAGATTTGTCCCTATGACACCGGCTGACCTGTTACATGTGCGCTCGACAGCTGAAGGCATCTGTGTTGGTCCCGTGTTCATATGTGCCCGCGGTGCTGAGAAAAATGATGTTTTGATATATGCAAATGAGCCTCTAGGAGCAATGGGGGCGTTACCATTACACCTAGAGGCTCTGCTCTCTCTGCAACCACTATGTCCCCTGCACTTTGATTGACAGAGCCAGGCAGTGAACACGTCATCACGCCTGGCCTCGACTTCTCCTAAAGTCAAAGTGGAGAGGGTGCGGCTGGTGCAGAAAGAGTTGAGCCTATAGGTGTAACTGCACCGCCCCCGTTGCTCCTAGAGGCTCATTTGCATATATAAAAATTTCATTTTTCCCAGGCAATGCGGGCACATATGAACATGGGACCAACACAGATGCCTTCAGCTGCCAAGTGCACATGGAACAGGTCAGCCAGTGTCATGGGGACAAATCTGCTGATAGATGTGTAGTGTACGGGAGTTGTACTGCCCGTCACTACGGAAGGGTCACTTGGCTGCTGTCGTTCCTCTCTGTTAGGAGGAGGCTGGTAAAGGTGCTATTTGTACCATGCAATGTAAATCAGTGTATTTTATTTCCCTGTTACTGTGAAATGTCCTATGTGCAGGCCGGCTAGGGGTGTAATTCCAGCTCTAGTCACTAGAGGGAGCTAGGTTGCCCTAGTCTATATAAGGCCCAGTCAGGGGAAGGGAAAGGAGTCTAGTCTAGAGTGTGCCTTAGACAAGTGCAGGCCATGTGCCTGTGAAGGCCAAACCCAGGCCTCACGGCCTGTGAGGCATCCACCCTAGGAAGATGGTGCCCTAGGAGAAGGAATGCAGAACCCAGAGGCAATCCCTAGAGCAAGGAGGTACTAAACGTCAAGTGGAGGTAAATTATAAAGCTGGAGATTCAAGGATATAAGCCAGAAGTAGGGCATTGGGGCCTTGAAGCATCAATTCCAGTCAGGACGAGTCAGGAAGAAAGTAAGGTTCACCTGCAATTTCAAGTCCTGTATTACCACCCTCTGTTTAACCTTGCTGGATGTAAGACCACTGCAATTTTTATTGTCTGCAAAAAGGAACTGTTGGAAAGACTGCTTACTGTATCATCACTGTCTTCAGTAAAGTTTGGATTCTGTTTTCAAGTTATCAGTCTGTACCTCAGTTATTCCTACTGTAAATACGGTGTGCCACCGCTTACTGGCACTGGCGTCACGACATATCAGGGACTTAGCCATAGGCACGTTAAACTATAACACCAAGGGCACCTCACCTTCCACCTGGCTGTGTCCCTCAAGAACCCAGAGAGTGCCCCAGAGGAGCAGCGTGCCGGCCTCTCCATCACTGGCATTCCCCAGGTTAGTTCCACACATTGCCCTGACTTGGGGTGCTACATTTTGGCGTCACGAACAGGATACGCACGTTTTATGGACTGTGATCAAAAACGTGAACTTTGTGCCTTAACCAGTTTGCCAAGTGACAAAACGCCTGTTTATTTGAAGTGAACTTTGCGGACCTAAAACGTACGGAAAAGTGTCCCAAAGACCCCCAAAAGCGCTGTGCAGTGTTGCGCTATCAAGAGGAAGAAAATCGCCACTTCAAAGTGCATTTTTGTGGACTTTTATGCTGTTTTACTACCACTGCTTGCAGTCACTGAATTGATGCATCATGGCGTCCAAGATGGCCGCCGGCGCCATTGGACTTCTTCTTGCGCCATCACTGTCCCCAGTGGCGCGAAAATTTGGCGCCAAAACCCTCCAAGAAGGAGGAGGAGACGACCTGGAGGTAACGCCTTCCCTTGAGGATTATAATATGGACACCGCCTACCCTATACTGGAATACCTAGGGGGCGTGCAAGAATCGACGGGGTGGAGCCTGCTGGAACAGTGGCTCACCCTGCTACGGGGTTTCCTACCTGAATCGGAGGGATCCGGAGCCGTAGTTGGTGCAATGGAGGCGACCTCAGGAGCAACTAAGGAGCGCCCTGCGCCCCCAGCGTATACTCCCAGCGACATGGCCCAAACCTGTCCATGGCCACAAGCCGAACCCTGCCGTTTCCACCCGCAGCGAGAAGGCTTTCTCCCGCGGAACCCCGCGTGGTCGGCCCTGATGGCCGAGATCCGAGTGGCGGCAACTTTAAAAACCACCACTCAGAAAAAGTACTTTGAAGAAGTCACCAAGCGGATCTATGAAGATTCCAGGGACAGCAAGCCCCAGCTCGAACGCCGCACCGGAGTTGTGCTCGAGTTTGACAAGGTTAGAGGATTTGGCTTCATCCAAGAAACCGGCACCAACCGGGACTATTATGTAAATCGCCGGTCCGTCAAGCGCAGCTATCTCCCGGGGCGACTGCATAATCTAGCGGTCGGAGAGAAAGTGGAGTTCACTCCCGCAGAGGGCCTGCGAGGCCCATATGCCACTGCGGTGACCCGTCCAGGACCGGTACCGGAAGACTGGGAAGAGACCGAAGATCCGGTGGAGGCAGAGGACCCGCCGGGACCCATCCGGAATACGTACCAGGAAAAGAGTTCCTTTCTCGGCCCGAACATTTTCTGGCAGCCGACGATCCTAGACAAGCCTCCCAGTCCTTATCCCTCTCCAGAGCTGCCGCGACGAGAGAAGACGGCCGCTGATTGGGCGCGGATGGCCCAGTTCAGTGAAGCCATGGATGACCTGCGGAAGAACCGCCAAGATAGAACCTCATCTGAGCCTGCTGCAAGTGTGCCGGAATCCAGCAGTGAGATCTCCGCCCTGGAGGAGCGGATCGCGTCCTTACAGGTCTATCTGGATGGCCTGCGGCAAGTGGCAGATTCTAAGAAGACAGCGCAGCAGTCCAGCGGTGGTGAGTTACCTGTGACCCCTGCACCACCCGAGCCTGTAGTCCAAGGTCCTACCGTTAACGCTGAGCCACCCAAGGTCCGTGTAACAGCGGATAAATTGACATATGCCCGGAGCCGAGTCCGCCGTGACGGGAGTGTTATGTCCCGGCCAGAGGAAGTGTCTACCCCAGCGCCGGCCCGTGTCCCGAGACCAACAGCTCCTGTGTGTCCGCAACCCAGCGGGCCAGTGAGGTGGGTAGGCCCAATACCGGTGATGTTTCCAGCCCATTCTCTTTGGTGGGCACCACCTCCAAGTGGTCCTGTTGCATGGCCCAGACTACCTGCAGCACAGGGCTGCACTACCTCTGATGAACAGGGATCCTTTGATACCTACCTGTGAGCAGGCCTGCTAGGCCATTTTTGCTCATCCTCACAGGGACATCATACATGTTGCAGGAACTGTTCCTTTAAGTTTGCCAGGCTGGTGGAGCTTGCTGCCAGTTCCCCACGGCCGGTGGCATGTTTGACAAATAAGTTGCCACTGTGGAACCACTGCTCCCAGCCTGCCTCTTTCTGTTCCGGGACATCCTGCCTGCTGCTAACATTGTGGCGTCAAGTACTTTAATAACTCCAAGTTGTGCTTTTATTTGCACCTTATCCCCTTTTAACCCCCATTTCAGGTTGAAAAGGGTTCTTTTATGTCAGCACTTTAAAAATACGCAGGACTTGCCAGGAAGATGTTACCCTGGTATTGTCAGAGTCCTGTATTGTGATTTTATGAATGTGCTGCTGACCGTATTTATTGCAAACATATTTTATCTAAGTCTATGTGCCCAGAGATGGACCCCCTGTGTGCGAGTCTCTGTGATATGCTTTTATGGACTCATTCATTGTCATGGACTATCCTGGTATTCCCTAACATCCGCTGTGCCAGGTCAGCGCCCCAGTTCCACTCTTTATCCTGAAGAAAGAGAGCGACGCCCCTTGTCACCGCACTTCTCCGTCAGTCAGCTGGACCTGATGACAATTGTCTATGCAGATAGAATTGAGTACTGATATGTATATATTCTTGCATGTTTTTCTTTTGTCTCTTTCAGGTGGAAATTCCAGTAGGGCGGTACCCTGGTAGAGTACGAGGGCGTACTCAGCTTAAAGCAGCGGGGTATGTAGTGTACGGGAGTTGTACTGCCCGTCACTACGGAAGGGTCACTTGGCTGCTGTCGTTCCTCTCTGTTAGGAGGAGGCTGGTAAAGGTGCTGTTTGTACCATGCAATGTAAATCAGTGTATTTTATTTCCCTGTTACTGTGAAATGTCCTATGTGCAGGCCGGCTAGGGGTGTAATTCCAGCTCTAGTCACTAGAGGGAGCTAGGTTGCCCTAGTCTATATAAGGCCCAGTCAGGGGAAGGGAAAGTAGTCTAGTCTAGAGTGTGCCTTAGACAAGTGCAGGCCATGTGCCTGTGAAGGCCAAACCCAGGCCTCACGGCCTGTGAGGCATCCACCCTAGGAAGATGGTGCCCTAGGAGAAGGAATGCAGAACCCAGAGGCAATCCCTAGAGCAAGGAGGTACTAAACGTCAAGTGGAGGTAAATTATAAAGCTGGAGATTCAAGGATATAAGCCAGAAGTAGGGCATTGGGGCCTTGAAGCATCAATTCCAGTCAGGACGAGTCAGGAAGAAAGTAAGGTTCACCTGCAATTTCAAGTCCTGTATTACCACCCTCTGTTTAACCTTGCTGGATGTAAGACCACTGCAATTTTTATTGTCTGCAAAAAGGAACTGTTGGAAAGACTGCTTACTGTATCATCACTGTCTTCAGTAAAGTTTGGATTCTGTTTTCAAGTTATCAGTCTGTACCTCAGTTATTCCTACTGTAAATACGGTGTGCCACCGTTTACTGGCACTGGCGTCACGACATATCAGGGACTTAGCCATAGGCACGTTAAACTATAACACCAAGGGCACCTCACCTTCCACCTGGCTGTGTCCCTCAAGAACCCAGAGAGTGCCCCAGAGGAGCAGCGTGCCGGCCTCTCCATCACTGGCATTCCCCAGGTTAGTTCCACACATTGCCCTGACTTGGGGGTGCTACAGATGCCCTTTGAAGCCCTACTGGGGATTGTAAAAAAGATAAAAGTGCGCAGATACGGCCAAAACATGGACTCAAGCTAACGAAGGTTATGTGAATCAGCCCTTAAACTGAATGTTTTTTATCTTGGTGGACGGCTATATAGATTTCAAAATAAAATTAAAACAAAAAGGCACAAGTCTTTAAATCCCAAGTCAATGTTACACTGGGAGCGCTGCAGGTTCGTCGTGAGGTGGGTATTGTTCACACACAGTCCATATAAAGTAGTAAAACCGCGCTGCTCCAGCAGGGAAAAAGTGCACCTTTCAGACACACAGAAAGTTCATCTGATATGGTCGAGTCCGACAAAGTGACTTCGACTCCCACAAGAATCGGGGCTCTTAATCCCTATAATATGAAAGGAGACGGCACGACATAGTGAAGGCCCGCAAGTCCTTTATCTTATGAGATCATTTATTATACTCACAAATTCTATAAAATATCAGTCATATAAAATAAGTGGCACTCCTCGCGCCGATTGCCCATTGGTGGACTGCTGACTGTCCATGTATCTCTAATATCATCTTCACCACTTTCTTGTGTCCGAAGAACCGATTTAGGATTTAAGTCATAGAAGTGAAACTCCAGGCAATGCTTTAAATTGAGCTACGAGGGTCATGTAATATACCAGGCCTGTTAAAGGGGTTTTTCCCTTATGACAACTTATCCCCCATCCTCAGGAGCGCTGTGGCCCCCGCTGATCACGAGGAGGCCATGCATCTCTTTTGACTTGAGCATTAAGTCTTCAGGACTGCTGAAGATACAAGCGCTCTGACCTCCAGCAGTCCCATAGAGCTGAATGGAGCATGAACGACCGCCGATCCAATCAAAGGGGGGGGGGGGGGGGTTTGGGTACAGGCGCTGCTGATCAGACACTTATTCCCTCAGGGCCGGTTCTAGGTGAAATGGGGCCCGGGGGCGAAAAACAGTAAGGGGCCCCCCTCCATGTCACGTCATCAATCACCCCCTTCGCGTCACATTATTTCCCCCCCATGGCAGCATACAGAAATACAGCGCCCCATACCCCCCCTCCCCCGAATGGCACATTTCTCCCCATGTGTGGGCCAGTGGCAGCAGCACATCTCTTCTCCCCCCTCCCCCGCCCCATGGCTTATTTCTCCAGCACATCTGCACATCTCCCCCCCTATGGCTCATTTCTCCTCCAGTACAGATGCACATCCCCCCCATGCTCCCCCAAATGGTTCATTTCTCCAGGACTCCAGCACAGACTAGTCTACAATGCACATCTCCACACCCCACAATTTACCTAGAACAGATATGCATCCCCTTGTTCCTTCCCTTTCCTGTGTATGGTCACTGGTGGGCAGAGCAGAGACTCTAAGGCCTCTTTCACACGGGCGTCATGTTTGATGCCCGGATAAGAGGCGGGTGCGTTGCGGGAATATGTGCGTTTTTCCCGCGCGGGTGCAAACGTTTGCAAAACGTTTTGCACGCGCGTGAGAAAAAACGCCATGTTTGGTACCCAACCCGAAGCCGGACTTCATCACTGAAGTCCGGTTTCGAGTCTACTGGAGAATTGATTATTTCCCCTTATAACATGGTTATAAGGGGAAATAATAGCATTCTTAATAAAGAATGCATTGTTAAATGATGAGGAAGGGGTTAAAAATAATAAAAGTTAACTTACCTTTGCCACTTGATCGCGTAGTCGCGATCTGTCCTCTCTTTTCCTGCAGCATCTGTGATCTAAAGGACCTGTGATGACGTCACATCACATGGTCCAATCACATGCTCCATCACCATGGTAAGATGGACCATGTAATTGGACCATGTGATGTGACGTCATCACAGGTCCTTCAGTTCTTAGCTGATGCAGGGAAAGAGAGGAGAGATCGGGTCCCGTTGCTAAGCAACAATGCG
Source organism: Bufotes viridis (assembly GCA_033119425.1). Lineage (NCBI taxonomy): Eukaryota > Metazoa > Chordata > Amphibia > Anura > Bufonidae > Bufotes > Bufotes viridis. The sequence goes on along the minus strand of CM065591.1, from coordinate 39,749,829 downwards.
GGAAAATCGCAACGCATCCGCACTTGGTTGCGGATGCTTGCGATTTTTCCGCAGCCCCATTCACTTCTATGGGGCCTGCGTTGCGTGAAAAACGCAGAATATAGAACATGCTGCGATTTTCACGCAACGCAGAAGTGATGCGTGAAAATCACCGCTCATGTGCACAGCTCCATAGAAATGAATGGGTCCGGATTCAGTGCGGGTGCAATGCGTCCTCCTCACGCATTGCGCCCGTGTGAAAGGGGCCTAAGAGCCACAGAGGAGCAGAAATCAGCAGGCGGCAGCCACGGTGAGCGAGGGCAGTGCGCACCGCGCTCGCTCCTTCTTCTTCTGGTTCTAGGGACGGGGCTTTGGCGACGTCAAGACCGCGAAGACGTGCCTGTGCGGCGGCACGCTCTGAGCCCCAGCAGCCACTGCTCTCTTAAAGAGGCAGAGAGACGCTCAGAGCAGCCACGGCGCGGCCCGCCCCATATCCAATTGTAGTAAGTTAGTTGCGGGCCGGCGCTGCTTTGGGGCCCCTAAGGACTTGGGGGCCCGGGGGCAATTGCCCCCCTTGCCTCTATGGAAGCGCCGGCCCTGTATTCCCTACAACCCCTTTAATTCATTCTGGTCTATTAAATGCGAGATACTGAGGTGCTCTGCACACCACTGGTACTAATGTCCCTGGAAACAAACCCCTTCTCAGACGTCACTCAGCGCTTCACAGATATTCGCTGAAGCTTTACTGTACAGACAGCTACTGAATGAAGCTGAACCTCACAAACCTCCTGCACATCATACAGATAAGTCCCCATTCATACCGCCGTATGGCTGCCGTGGTCCACAAACCACGGAAACTGAGTGAACTCCACATTGCAGTGCGGACCCATTGACTTGAAATGCTGCGCATTGCAGACCCATACGGCAAAAGATAGGACATGTCAGAGGCACGGATCAGAAGCCCATGGAAACACGCGGAAGGCCTTCTGTGGGCTTCTGGGTCCGTGTCTCCGCACCGCAAAAGATAGAACTTGTCCTATCTTTTACCATATGTTGTGGATTGTGGCCCCATTCAAGTCAATAGGTCCGCTTCGCGATGCGGAGTTCACAGGGCCAGTGCCCGTGTTTTGCAGACCCGCAGTTTGTGGTGCACCACAAAACGGGCACAGCTACCCCACGGTCGTGTGACTGTAGTCTAATATACAGAGTTCAGGAAGTGATGTCAGATTGGGAAAGGCCAGTTTCTCCTGTACAATCCAGCAGCATACAGCCATTTTATTTCCTGTGGTGTTAAAGGGGTCATCTATCCTCCCGATAGGCAGCCAATATCAGATTGGAGGGGGGTCAGACCGTCGGCACAACACTCAGATCCCCACTGATCTAATCCTGATGACCTGTCCTGAGGAGAGGTCCTCAATATTGTAAAACTGGATAACCCTCTTCACTTGAATGTGAACGGAGCTGCGGCAAGGGGGCACGCCCCCTACACTTTGAATGGAAATGTGCTTATGACTCCACTCTCAGTGGCTATGGGAGTTGCGGGTGTCGATCTGATATTAATGATCTACCCTGAGGACTGTAGCAGCTTTCTCATGGGGTTGTTGCCCACACGGCTTCTACATGTGAAACGTAGTGCAACGCACTTCTTTAGCTGTACGGTTCCATTCACACGTCCGTACGTGTTTTGTGGATCCGTAAAACATGGACACCGGCCATGTGCACATGGCCTGCACTATAATAGAAAATGCCTATTCTTCTCCGCTATTGCATACAAGAATAGGACATGTTCTATTTTTTTGCGGAAACAGTAGTGCGGATCCGGAAATTGAAAATGAATGGGTCTGCACCCGTTCCACAAAATTGCGGGAACGGATGCAGACCCATTTTGCAGACGTGTGCATGGACCCTAACTAGAGTCGTGCCCCCAAAAACGATATCATCAGTGATCTAACAGGCAGGGTTCTGCCACACGGCACAAAGCACGCATCAGAGGCGAGATTTAGAAACGTTCTGTTACAGCATGACTTTTTTTTTTTTTTACACGCTCGCTCCAGTTCTATTAACACCTCATGAAATGTACAAAACGTTACTGAAGTGACTCATGAAAAACTGAAACGAGGGGTCAACCTGTACACCGTGCTCGGGTCAGCCAAACAGATGCTCCGGGGGGCCGACAACTCACAAGACCACAGCCGGGCTCCGGCGTTTGGAGGACGGCCAGAACATTACCATTTACAGATCGCTCCAAACAAAGCGGAATTCCCTGCGCAGCACTGGCTCCTGTTACTTAGATATAGCCAAATCCAAACCATAAGGCACGGCAGCTGCTGGTGCGCCAGTGTTACAGAACACCTATTAACGGAGACCTGACAGCATGGCGAGCATCAGATTTTATGTGCTTCTTATACAGTGTCTGACTGCAAAGCTGTAAAATACAGACGGGGGCCCACGCTTCCAGGAATGCGCAATTTGCTTTGAATACGTAGACACGCAAGTGCACAATGTGCAATGAATGTAGCACGGTGGACCCACGGAGGAGGAGATCCTCTCACTAATGAAGGTGGATTCATACCCAACATCATTGTATGAAATGAAAAAAAGTCTGCTTTTTATTCTCTCCCAATAACGGCGCCACGTCTGACCACAGGCTATGTCTGGTATTGCAGCTGATCACTTTTCATCTGAATAGGGCAGCAAAACAACGATGCCGTTTTCTCATCCAATCGCATCCATTTAGACACGAGTCTAGCTACGGATCGTGGTGTTTTATGACGGAGTATTAGGACATCATATCCCGTGGAGAGGTAGCCTTAGGCCACACACACACGAGTGAGTTAAATGCAATAAAGTCAGAGCGAGCGTCGGTGAGAGGTCCCGTTCTGACCTCTGCAAGGATCGCACAGTATTAGGGCTCATGCAAAGTGTGGATCCGCAAATCACGGACACTGGCTGTGTGCACTCTGCGGAACAGCCGGCCTATAACAGAACTGCCCTATCCTTGTCCGTAAACCAGACAATAATAGGACATGTTCTATTTTTGTGCGCAATGGACACGTGGTCATACAGACGTGGAATGCACACAGTCATTTTCGTTTTTTTGCGGCACCATTGAAGTGAATAGTTACGCATACGGGCAAAAACAAAACCCTGGAACAGACACGGGGAAAAAAAATAAGTTTGTGTGCATTAGCCTTATACTGATTTATAATGCTGGGTAACCTTGAGAGTCCTGGATTACGTCAGTGTAATACAATACATTCCAGGACTCTCAAGGTTACCCAGCATTATAAATCAGTATAAATAAGGGCTCATTCAGACGACTGTATAAATGGGTCCGCATCTATTGCGCAATTTTGTAGAACGGGTGCTGACCCATTCATTTCAATGGGGCTGCAAAATATGCAGACAGCACACCGTGTGCTGTCCGCATCCCCGCAAACTGCTGACAAATTGCATCCCCGCATGTGCCATGTGTGGTCCGCAAAACACTAGGGTCGTCTGAATGAGCCTTAACGCTGTGCGATTCTGTCAGAACAGCAGAGGTCAGAACGGGACCTGACACGCTGCGAGTTTATCACATTCAACTTGCTCGTGTGTCCCTGGCCTTAAAGGGATATTCCAATTGCAGCGAAGCTTCATTACAAGACACAGCTTTGAACTGGAATGCCCCATGCACCAGTGTCCATCATTGGACCAGAGCAGATTTTTTTTTACCCAGGGAGTGGCAAAGACTTCAGTGGACTATTCAATTATTACAGATAAGGTCCACCATTCTGTGCTCAATATATCACTATAGGGGTGGGGCGCAAAGCCCCCTGCTGCTTTGTACAGAGTCGCAGGGGCAGACAAAAGTTTCTTGAAGTAAGATGCCCTGAACTTATTTCTCTTAAGCGAAAGGCCTCCTAATAAATTGGTCACATCTTGTGCCATAAAGGAGGATCCTAAAAAATTTGCAGATAAAGTTGCTTACGTAAAACAAATTGCAGCAGCTGTATGCGGAAAAACTTGCGCACAGCATTGGTAAATTGCCCCTATAGTAATAAATGCTAGCATTTTGTCTGCAGCCAACACTAGGGGGAGCTAACTGCACGTGCATAAACCCTCTCAACCATCGGTGGACTATATATACGTCCGGGCAGTCATCCTTTATCTCTGCACTGACACTTTAAAACGTCAATGCAGAGATCTCCGCTGCACACTAATCATTCAGATGCTTCATCGACAGCCATGCACTCCATAGAGAAAGCAGGGGCAGTTTTTCACTGGCCCTGCTTTCCTCGTCGATATATACACAGTGCTCAATAAAATCCCACTCCAGTCCCAGTAGTCATGTGATCGCTGGGGGATCGGAAGTCTGCACAAGCTGCTGGGTCTTTGCAGACCCAGAGCAGCTCTGCAGGGACGTTGTACAGTCTTGCACAATCTCTCTGGGAGCTGTACTCCCCTGTAACTGGGTCTACTATGTCATCCCCAGTTACAGGAGAAATCAGAAATTTAAATATAAATGTAGTTAAATTTCCCCCCCAAAGGTTTTGTCTGACGTCCATTCATTTTCAATGGAGCCGCAAAAGACGCGGACAGCACACAGTGTGCTGTCCGCATCCGCACTTCCGTTCCGCGGCCCCTGAAAAAAAAATAGAACATGTCCTATTCTTGTGCGCAGACACGGACAAGAAGAGGCATTTCTATTATAGTGCCGGCCATGTGCGGTCGGCAAAATGTGGAACGCACATGGCCGCTATCCGTGTTTTGCGTATCCGCAATTTGCAGACTGCAAAGCAGTTGTGGACGTGTGAATGGACCCTTGTGTAAGGGTACATGATAAAAAATATTAATATTTTAGTAGAAAAAATTTAAAATGTAAAAAACAGATTATGTTTCACTTTAAAAAAAAATAATAAAAAATAAATAAAATTGAAATTACATAAAAATGAAGCACCGTGTACCGCCAAAAAAAGGCCCAAAACTCATTTAAATAATCAAACATAAAAAAATAAAGAATGGTGACTTTCGAAACACATGTATTAAACCAAAAAAACTGAAAATGCGCCTGGTCAGGAAGGGGGATAAATGGCCGTTCTTGAACTGGTTAAAAGGGGTTAGCCCACAAACAACATTTGTAATCTATTCACAAGGTAGGTGATAAACCACCAGAAATGATATATTTATCACCTACCCTTTGAACAGGTGAACCTCTTTAACCCTTCATACTGTACATCTAGTATTGATGTCAGCTGTATTAAAGCTGTCCAACCCCCACCATAATTGTAGATATTGCCTGGAATCTACTCTGCCTAATGAAACAAAGCAACTTAACTAGCCTGTGGCGTACTATTCCAGCTCAGACAGTCCCTTCCCTGTTGTCTCCGGTCACCAGTGGTCACGTACCACTTGAGGACAAGAAGTTTTAGGCTTTGTTTCTTTCGGCAGAGCAAATCCCGGACCATATCTACATTTGTGGTGGGGGTTGGAGAACCCATTTAATCATTCTGCAGTAGGTTCCCCTAAGTGGCAGCTCCAGTGTAATGGTACAACTATGTGTTGGAAAGAAGTTCAGTGCAGGCCCCCTCCCCAAAGTGCCCCATGACAGCTACACAGTAACATAGTATATAAGACCGAAAAAAGACATTTGTCCATCCAGTTCGGCCTGTTTCCTACAAGTTGATCCAGAGGAAGGCAAAAAAAACCCTGTGAGGCAGAAGCCAATTTTCCTCTCTTAAGGGGAAAAATTTCCTTCCCGACTCCAATCAGCCAATCAGAATAACTCCCTGGATCAACGACCCCTCTCTTGTAGCTGTAGCCTGTAATATTATTACACTCCAGAAATACATCCAGTCCGCTCTTGAATTTCTTTATTGTACTCGCCATCACCATCTCCTCAGGCAGAGAGCTCCATAGTCTCACTGCTCTTACCGTGTAGAAACCTTCTTTCCTCCAGACACAGAGGATGTCCCCTCGTCACAGTCACAGTCCTGGGGATAAATCGATGATGGGACAGGTCTCTGTACTGACCCCTGATATATTTATACATAGTTATTAGATCTCCCCTCAGTCGTCTTTTTTTCTAAAGTAAATAACCCTAATTTTGATAACCTTTCAGGGTACTGTAGTTGCCCCATTCCAGTCATTACTTTAGTTGCCCTCCTCTGAACCCTCTCCAGCTCTGCTACGTCTGCCTTGTTCACAGGAGCCCAGAACTGTACACAGTACTCCATGTGTGGTCTGACTAGTGATTTGTAAAGGGGTAGGACTATGTTCTCATCACGGGCATCTATGCCCCTTTTGATGCAACCCATTATCTTATTGGCCTTGGCAGTAGCTGCCTGACACTGGTTGATACAGCTTAATTTGCTGTTTATTAAAATTCCTAGATCCTTTTCCGTGTCAGTGTTACAGAGTGTTTTACCATTTAGTATGTACGGGTGACTTGCATTATTACTTCCCATGTGCATAACTTTACATTTGTCAGTGTTAAACCTCATCTGCCATTTCTCTGCCCAAGCCCCCAATCTATCCAGATCCCTCTGTAGCAGAAAACTGTCCTCTTCAGTGTTGATTACTTTACACAGTTTAGTGTCATCTACAAAAATAGATATTTTACTGTGCAGGCCTTCTACAAGATCATTGATAAATATATTGAAGAGAATAGGGCCTAATACTGACCCCTGAGGTACCCCACTAGTGACAGTGACCCAATCTGAGTGTCTACCATTAATAACCACCCTCTATTTTCTGTCACTCAGCCAGTTACTTACCCACATACAGACATTTTCTCCCAGTCCGAGCATCCTCATTTTATATACTAACCTTTTATGAGGTACAGTGTCAAATGCCTTGGAGAAGTTCAGATATACGACATCCATTGATTCGCCGCTGTCAAGTCTAGAACTTACCTCCTCATAGAAACTGATTAAATTCGTTTGGCATGACCGATCCCTCACGAAGCCATGCTGATATGACGTTATTTGCTTATTTTCATTGAGATACTCCAAAATAGCATCTCTTAGAAACCCTTCAAACAGTTTAGCAACAACAGATGATAAACTTACCGGCCTATAATTTCCAGGCTCTGTTTTTGGACCCTTTTTGAATATTGGCACCACATTTGCTATGCGCCAATCCTGTGGAACATTCCCTGTCAGGATAGAGTCCGCAAATATCAGAAATAAAGGTCTGGCTATGACATCACTTAATTCCCTCAGGATACAGGGGTGTATGCCATCTGGTCCTGGCGATTTGTCTATTTTAATCTTTTTTAAGTCGCTGTTGTACTTCTTCCTGGGTCAGACAGGGCACTTTTAATGGGGAATTTACTTTTACATTCTGCATTTCATCTGACAGTTTATTTTCCTCAGTGAATATAGTGGAGAAAAAAATATTTAATAGTTTTGCTTTATCCTCGTCGCGCCCTGCAACACCCCCCTCATTGCTATGTAGAGGGCCGACTCCTTCAGATTTATATTTTTTACCATTTATATAATTGAAGAACATATTAGGGTTAGTTTTACTCTCTTTGGCAATTAATCTCTCGGTCTCTAGTTTGGCAATTTTTATTAGTTTTTTACATATTCTATTATTTTCCTTACAGTTTATCAGTGTTTCCTGGCTACCCTCCTGTTTTAGTGATTTATATGCTTTCTTTTTGTCATTTATTGCTTTATTTATGGTTCTATTTATCCACATTGGTTTCTTATAGTTTCTTAGCCTTTTATTCCTATAAAGTATGTACCTCTCACAATGAGATGTTACAATGCTTTTAAAAATCTCCCATTTTGTGGTTGTATTTTTACTTTTGAGGACTTTGTCCCAGTTAGTTAAGCCTATGGCCTCGCTTAGTTGGCTAAATTTAGCTTTTTTGAAGTTTGGTATTTTTGTTCCTCCCTTTAGAAACTGTCGTTTGAAGGATAATTGGAAGGTTATAATACTAAGTCCAGTATGGCCGTCCCTCTAGTCGGGTCCTGAACCAGTTGGGAAAGGTAATTGTCTTTGGTTATTGCCAAGAACCTGTTTCCTTTATGGGATGTACAGCTTTCAGTTTCCCAGTCTATATCTGGGTAGTTGAAGTCCCCCATAATAGCGACTTCATTATGATTTGCCGCCTCGTCTATCTCGTTTAGTAATAGATTTTCTGTGGACTCTGGTATATTAGGTGGTTTATAATACACTCCTATTAGTAAGTGACTATAAACCCCCTCATGCAGTACATGGTTGTATTTTTAAGCATGAGGGGGGTTATAGTCACATTTAATATAAACACTCTCAGACTGTACTGTAAATGGTCTGTGTTGATATTAAATGTGACTATAAACCCTCATTATCCTCAAGGATACATCCCTGTACTACAGAACTTGGTTGCATTCCTATGGATGAGGGGGGTTATAGTCATATTTAAAATAACACTTATAAACACTTACAGTACAGCGCCTGGAGAGAGTTTATATTAAATGTGACTATAACCCCTCTCATCCTTAAGAATGTATTTATGTACTGCAGGGACTTGATGCATTCTTATTGATTAGTGGGTTTATAGTCAAATAACAACGGTGCATATGAAGATCTCCCATAACAGTGTGTCATCCCTAGATCCCCATTAGTACAAGACCCACCAAAGCACACCATTTGGTATAAAAAAAAATTTTTTTCTTCTTTCTCACCTCTAAAACATAGGTGCGTCCTATCAACAGGTGCGTCTAATAAAGCGAAAAATACGGTATTCTCGAATTACGGGATTCAGACAGGACTTTACATAAAGGCAGACCCCTCCCCCTCTCCGGTTTTGACGAGCCTTTCTAAACAGACGTAACCTTGTACATTAACTGCCCAGTCATAGCTATCATCCAGCCATGTCTCAGTTATTCCTACTGTCACAGCTATCATCCAGCTATTGTCTCAGTTATTCCCACTGTCATAGCTATCATCCAGCCATGTCTCAGTTATTCCCACTGTCATAGCTATCATCCAGCCATGTCTCAGTTATTCCCACTGTCACAGCTATCATCCAGCCATGTCTCAGTTATTCCCACTGTCATAGCTATCATCCAGCCATGTCTCAGTTATTCCCACTGTCACAGCTATCATCCAGCCATGTCTCAGTTATTCCCACTATGTCATAGTCCTCCTCACACATCACTAATTCCAGTTCACCAGTCTTGTTAGTCAGGCTTCTTGCATTAGTATACACACATTTGTATGCATGCCTCATCTCTATGGCAGGTATGCCACAGCCCACGACTAATACTATTTAACATAATTAAACAAGAATCTTAAAAGGGAAGTGGTTTATTTGAGGGTTAACAAAAATAAAAAAAAAGGGGAAAAAAAACAGAACAATGTGTTATCTGAATTATACAGCAGCTTCTGGCTCCGGCTCTTGATTCTGCTTCTCGGAGACCTGTGGGGAGGAAATATAATTGTAAGCATACATCAGCAAGTGCAATGATAAAGTTGTAATTATATATTCACCCCATGAACTATATGATCAAGCTTCCTGCCAAGGAATTTGTATGGGAGCGGAGGGGGACACAAGAGACTGATATTCAGTTAAATGTGACGAAAATTGGCACACATGGCGATGTTCTTCTTAACACCCCGGCCGCCAGCGCAATTACAATACTGCCTGCTCTGAATGTTTCCTCTTTAGATGGTAAATGATGTGCATGTCAGACCTGCGCGTCACGCATCGCAGCAGATACAAACTCAACTTTCAGTACATGGCGGCCTCTGGCATAAGATTATAGGCCGTGACGTAAAGCAAAATCTGCAGTGCCAAAGGCTTGCCTAGAGACGCCACCTGGAGTTCAGACCGATTTTCCTCTCATCCAACTGTCGTATTTACCGTATTTTTTGGACTATAAGACACACTCTTTCCCCCAACAGTGAGGGAAAAGTGTCAGTGCGTCTTATAGTCCGAATGCTAATGACCACCTCCATTATGGAAGGGGCCATCAGCATGTGGGAGGCAAGGGGAGCGGTGAGGGAAGTGCTGTGCAGTACTCAACCTCCCTGGTCTTCTTCCGGGACCAACTCTGTACTGTGTCTTGACGTGTACAGCGTCAGGACGTAGTGCATGTAGGCCAGCACTATGACCCGATGATCTGCGACATCAGGCCACAGAGCAGCGTGGGCCAGAAGAGGGCAAGCGAGGCAAGTTTATTTTTTTTAAACGCCTGATCTGAGGCTGATTGAGCTGGGAGGTCCGATTTTGGGGTCAGATCTGAGGTCTTATTAAGAATGGGGGTCTGATCTAAGGTCTAATGAAGAAAGGGGGGCTGATCTGAGGTCTGATGAAAAACATTTTACTTATATTCCACCTCCAAATTCTAGGTGCTTCTTATGGTACAAAAATACGGTATCTTAACTGTAAACATGCCCAACATAGCATTTTGTGATCACCATCAGTGGTTTCTACTGATATAGGCCTCTTTCACACTTGCGTTCCGAGGATCCGGCAGGCACTTCCGTCCCGCCGGATCCGTCAGAACGCAAGTCGCCTGAAAGCATTAGAAGACTGATCAGGATCCTGATCAGTCTTCGAAATGCTTTGAGGTTACTATGGCAGCCAGGACGCTATTAAAGTCCTGGTTGCCATAGTAGTAGTGGGGAGCGGTATACTTACAGTCCGTGCGGCTCCCAGGACGCTCCTGAATGATGTCAGAACGCCCCATGCGCATGGATCACGTGATCCATGCGCATGGGCGCCCTGACGTCACTCTGCAGTGCCCCGGGAGCCGCACGGATGGTAAGTATACTGCTCCCCCGCTCCCCACTACACTTTACCATGGCACCCGGGACTTTAGTGTCCTGGCTGCCATGGTAACCATTGAGAAAAAGCTAAACGTCGGATCCGGCGATGCGCCGAAATGACGTTTAGCTTAATGCCGGATCCGGATTAATGCTCTTCAATGGGCATTAATTCCGGATCCGGCGTTACGGCATGTCTTCCGGAATTTTGCTGCGACATGCTGCGGTTTTGTCAACGTCCAAAAAACGTTCACGTACTGAACCGAAGACATCCTGATGCATCCTGAACGGAATGCTCTCCATTCAGAATGCATTAGGGAAATCCTGATCAGTATCTTTCCGTCCTAGAGCCCCGAAGACGGATCTCTAGGACGGAAAGTAAAAACGCAGATGTGAAAGGGGCCATAACAGGTTGTAAACTTTTTCTTTTGCAACCAATTGTCGATTATATAACCCTCTGAAGAAATACCCCTGGGACCAATGAAGGAACATTTCAACATCACTGTAATACCAAATACAGCCCACAGATGGCTATAGTGGGTACTGGAGGAAAAAAAAAAAAGATCCAACAGCACCATCTGCTGGTCAACACTGGAACTATATTTTATGTTGGGAAGCAGGTGAGCATATGGGTTGTCAGTCAGATTCCTACAGACAGTAAAGGGTAAGTCTGCAATGTTAGGTAGTATCCAGGGACGTAACTATAGGGGAAGCAGCTGCTTTGGGGCCCTGACCCAGAAGGGGCCCATCCAAGAGGAGGAGGAGAAGTAGTAAAAGATTTTGTCAGGGCCCCTTAACAGTATTACACAATGAAATTATATACAGAGGCAGTATAGACAGTGTAGAAAACAGATGGAACAGCTGCCGGGTCTGGTCTGAGAGAACGATCTTTAGTAGCCACAGGAAAGGGGGCAGCATGAAAGGAAGGGGTTGTGAAAAAATTACTGAGAGAGGGGGCCCCAGTCATATGCCTCTTTGTTCCTTCTTTCTCTTCTTGGCCAGCCTACTGGCACGAGGGCAGTAGTCATCTTAGGTCCCATTCACACGACCATATATTACTGTCCTCACCTGCGTAATGGATGCGGACTCATTCAATGGGGCAGCAAAAGATGCGGACAGCATACCCTGTACTGTCCACATCCATACTTCCGTTCCGTGGCCCCACAAAAAAGATTGAAAATGTCCTATTCTTATCTGTAATTGCAGACAGGAATAGGCATTTCTACACAGGAGAAAGAAGATCCAATCCGCAAAATGTGGCACGCACATGGCCGTATCCATGTTTTGCAGATCTGCAACTTTCAGGCCGCAAAAGTGGATACGGACATGTGAATGAGCCTGTTTGCAGCAAAGTGTCGTAGCGGCAAACAGTTAAACATAGCATGGCTCCAACAGCCATTTCTCTTCATACAGGGACATGTTCATCGTCAGTTCTATTAACCCACTGCTTGCTGTGCATCTGCTCAGGCGTTAAAGTCAGCTTGTTAATAGAGTAACCAAGCTTAATTAGCCAGAGATCCAAGCACACACTCCCCTATAAATTTAGGGGCAGCGTGGGTGCTGGGGCTGGCACAAGGGCAGTAGTCGACTTAGGTGAAGTGTTTGCAAAGTTTCTTACAGTTAGACAGGGCAGGAGACAAGTAAGCCATAAGAGATACTCAAATGCACCTGCTTAGACTTCACTGATCTTGTTCATTGTATCCATGTCCATTGTATTATGTGCTCCTTTCCGCCACGCTCACCACGCTGTTACCCCTCCATTGCCTTATCTCCACATCAATCTCTCTCCTTCTCTCACCCAAGTACAGCCAACATGCACTATTCACCTTCCTGAATCAGTCCAACCAATCTTGTCCCAGTGTGCAGCACGAAAAAACGCAACTATTTTCGGTTTCTAGCCATACCTTTGCTTTTAACTTTCGCCTAACCCTGGTCCACCTGCTTCTGCTAATTTTACCTTGTCCCCCATCTCACGAAGAAACCCTGTGAATCTCTTGATGTGTTATACGTCTTTTTTTTGGCTTTGCGCTCTGGGATCCAAGGTCAGTGAGCAACAACTTCCCCCACATTCATGACATTTTTCTTTCCAAATCTCCTAATCTGACACCGCATTCCCTGCTACTCTTTATGTTGGCTTACACTTTTCTTATACTCCCAGACCTGAGAACAGATGTAGTGGTGGAGTTGGCATAATTCTTTCCCCACAATGCACATTCCAGGTCATTCCCCCAGTACCATCATTCTCATTCCCATCTTTTGAGGTCCACACCCTCAGGTTCTTCCATCCTCTCTCCCCCTTAGAGTATTGGTTGCACACTGATCCTCAGGCTCACCCACTCAGTTCCTGGATAACTTCTCTGCCTGGCTTCCACATTGGCTGTCCGAAGAATTACCAACCTGTATTTTGGGCAACTTTAACATCCTTATAGACAGCCCTATCTCCTCATCTGCCTCATGCCATCTGCACCTCAAAAACATCGCTAGAATCCACTACTCTCTTAGGGTATTTGCACATTAGCGGTCGGACTCCGACTATAATGGGGGAGGAGTTCCAGCAGCAGCACGGCAGTTCACGGCAAGAGGCCGCTGGTCTAAAAGTACGACATGCAGAACTTTTAGTCCGGCTGCCTCTCACCGTGCGCTGCCGTCAGAACTCCGCCCCCATTATAGTCAATAGGGACAGAACAGCAGTCCGGGGCCACACGTGAACTAGCGGCAGGACGGATCCGACAGGCTGTTCACCCGCGAAACAGCCCGACGGACTCCCCTGCCGCTAGTGTGAATCTAGCCTGTGGAAACAACAAAAACTCATTGTTGCCATGATCCATTTCAGTCTTGATTACTGCAACGCATTATTAATTGGTTTCCCCTTTAGGCCTCTTTCACACGGGCGTCATGTTTGACGTCCGGATAAGAGGCGGGTGCGTTGCGGGAATATGCGCGATTTTCCCGCGCGGGTGCAAACGTTTGAAATGCGTTTTGCACGCGCGTGAGAAAAATCGCCATGTTTGGTACCCAGACCCGAAGCCGGACTTCATCACTGAAGTCCGGTTTCGGGTCTTCTGGAGAATTTATTATTTTCCTTTATAACATGGTTATAAGGGGAAATAATAGCATTCTTAATAAAGAATGCATAGTAAAATGAAGAGGAAGGGGTTAAAAATAATAAAAGTTAACTTACCTTAGCCACTTGATCGCGTAGTTGCGATCTGTCCTCTCTTTCCCTGCATCAGCTAAGAACTGAAGGACCTGTGATGACGTCACATCACATGGTCCAATCACATGGTCCATCACCATGGTAAGTCAGGTCCCGTTGCTAAGCAACCATGCGGGAAAATCGCAACGCATCCGCACTTGCTTGCGGATGCTTGCGATTTTCCCGCAGCCCCATTCACTTCTATGGGGCCTGCGTTGCGTGAAAAACGCACAATATAGAGCATGCTGCGATTTTCACGCAACGCAGAAGTGATGCGTGAAAATCACCGCTCATGTGCACAGCCCCATAGAAATGAATGGGTCAGGATTCAGTGCGGGTGCAATGCGTCCTCCTCACGCATTGCACCCGCACGGAAAACTCGCCCGTGTGAAAGGGGCTTTAAACGTTCCCCTCTCCAATCTATTCTTAATGCAGCAGCCAGTCTCATCTGTTTATCTATCTGCTACTCTGATGCCTCCACCCTGTGCCAGTCCCTGCACTGATTGGCCATACAGTATTTTATTTATTTTACTCACTTATATGGCACTAACATATTCCGCAGCGCTTTACAGACATTAACATAATTTGCTGTCTCCAGTGGAGCTCACAATCTAAGTTCCCTATCAATGTCTCTGGAGTATGGGAGGAAACCAAGTGCCCTCTTCTCCCTCATCTCTGTCCACCACCCTTCCCGTGCTCTCCATTATGCCAATGTTTTACGACTGACATCCGCGGTAATCCGAACCTCTAACTCCCGTCTCCAAGACTTCTCCCGAGCTGCACCAGTTCTCCGGAAAGCCCTACCCCAAGCAATTAGGTTAATTCACAACATCCACAGTTTTAGGCGCTCCCTAAAAACAGATCTTTTTAGGGTGGCCTATCACATCTCCTAATCTCACTCTTCTCCATTCACCCTCCTCCATCATCAATCAGTATCCACCACACCCCACACTCTCACAAGCACTACACTGTCTGGTGACGGTTCATGCAGCCTTATATCTACTCCCCTATTGTGTTAAGATGAATTACAGAGCAAGCATGTGTCACCCCTATCTCCTCAGATTTTAAAGGACATGTACACCTTCAGGGGCAATTTTTATATGATTGCATGCTAATCATTTTTGGCTAAAAATCTTTTTTTTTAAATTGGCCTTTATTAACCACTTCAGCCCCCCTAGCTTAAACACCCTTAATGACCAGGCCACTTTTTACAATTCTGCACTACACTACTTTCACCGTTTATTGCTCCGTCATGCAACTTACCACCTAAATGAATTTTACCTCCTTTTCTTCTCACTAATAGAGCTTTCATTTGGTGGTATTTCATTGCTGCTGACATTTTTACTTTTTTTGCTATTAATCAAAAATGACCGAAATTTTTGCAAAAAAATGACATTTTTCACTCTCTGTTGTAAAATTTTTCAAAAAAAACTACATTTCTATATAAATTTTTCTCTAAATTTATTGTTCTACATGTCTTTGATAAAAAAAAAAGTCCAATAAGTGTATATTTATTGGTTTGGGTAAAAGTTATAGCGTTTACAAACTATGGTGCAAAAAAGTGAATTTCGGCATTTTGAAGCAGCTCTGACTTTCTGAGCGCCTGTCATGTTTCTTCAGGTGCTAGAATGTCAGGATGGTATAAATACCCCCCCAAATTACACCATTTTAGAAAGAAGACACCCCAAAGTATTCGCGGAGGGGCATGGTAAGTTCATGTATCATTTCATTTTTTTTCACAAGTTAGCGGAAAATGACACTTTCTGAGAAAAAAAAAAAAAAAAAAAGTTTCAGTTTCTGATAACTTCTGGCAAAAAAAAATAAAAATCTCAGACGGACTCACTATGCCCCTCAGTGAATACCTTGGGGTGTCTACTTTCCAAAATGGGGTCATTTGTGGGGTGTGTTTACTGTTCTGGCATTTTGGGGGGGGCTAAATTGTGAGCCGCCATGTAAAACCTAAAGTTACTCGTTGGAATTTGGGCCCCTTTGTGCACCCAGGCTGCAAAAAAGTGTCACACATGTGGTATCGCCGTACTCAGGAGAAGTAGGGCAGTGTGTTTTGGGGTGTATTTTTACATATACCCATGTTGGGTGAGAGAAATATCGCTGTAAACGACAACTTTTTACATTTTTTTATTCAAAGTTGTCAATTTACAGAGATATTTCTCTCACCCAGCATGGGTATATGTAAAATACACCCCAAAACACATTGCCCTACTTCTCCTGAGTACGGCGATACCACTGTGTGCACTTTTGCAGCCTGAGTGCTAAAGGGCCCTAAATTCCAATGAGTACCTTTAGGATTTCACAGGGCATTTTTACGCATTTGGATTCAGACTTCTTCTCACCCTTTAGGGGCCCTAAAATGCCAGGGCAGTATAAATACCCACATGTGACCCCATTTTGGAAGAAGACACCCCAACGGTATTCCGTGAGGGGCATGGCGAGTTCATAGTAAAATTATTTTTGGTCACAAGTTAGTGGAATATGAGACTTTGTAATGTAATTCAAATCACAAAAAAATCACTTTCCGCTAACTTTTGACAAAAAGTTTAATTTTTCATGGACTCACTATGCCCCTCAGCGAATACCTTGGGGTGTCTTCTTTCCAAAATGGGGTCACATGTGGGGTATTTATACTGCCCTGGCATTTTAGGGCCCTAAAGCGTGAGAAGCAAATGCGTAAAAATGCCCTTCCTAAAGGTACTCGTTGGATTTGGGCCCCTTTGCATCTTGGCTGCAAAAAGTGTCACACATGTGGCATCGCCGTACTCAGGAGAAGTAGGGCGATGTGTTTTGGGGTGTATTTTTACATATACCCATGCTGGGTGAGAGAAATATCTCTGTAAATTGACAACTTTGAATAAAAAATTAAAAAGTTGTCGTTTACAGCGATATTTCTCACACCCAGCATGGGTATATGTAAAAATACACCCCAAAACACATTGCCCTACTTCTCCTGAGTACGGCGATGCCACATGTGTGACACTTTTTGCAGCCAAGATGCAAAGGGCCCTAAAACCAATGAGTACCTTTAGGATTTCACAGGCCATTTTACGCATTTGGATTCTCACGCTTTAGGACCCTAAAATGCCAGGACAGTATAAATACCCCACAAGTGACCCCATTGTGGAAGAAGACACCCCAAGGTATTCTGTGAGGGGCATGGCGAGTTCACATAAAAAAAAATTTGGCACAAGTTAGCGGAAATTGATTTTATTTTTTTTTACAGTCTCATATTCCACTAACTTGTGACAAAAAATAAAATTTTGCATGAACTCACCATACCCCTCACGGAATACCTTGGGGTGTCTTCTTTCTAAAATGGGGTCACATGTGAGGTTTTGTACTGCCCTGGCATTTGAGGGTCTCCGCAATCATTACACGTATGGCCAGCATTGGGAGTTTCTGCGATTCTCCTTATATTGAGCATACGGGTAATGAGATTTTTTTTTTCCGTTCAGCCTCTGCGCTGAAAAAAAATAAAAAATGAACGGCACAGATTTTTTCATTCGCATCGGTCAATGTGGATGAAAAAATCTCTGCCAAAATCAGTGACTGCGGTGCGGTGGGCTGGGCGCTAGCTACCTAACAAGTAGCTAACTAACTGGCGGTGATAAGGGACCCTTATGCCCCATTCACACGTCCGCAATTCTGTTTGCAGAACGGAATTGCGGACCCATTCATTTCTATGGGGACAGACTTTGTCCCGCTCGGATCCGGAATTACGGATCCGCGATTCCGGGTCTGCACTTCCGTTCCGCAAAAATATAGAACATGTCCTATTCTTGTCCGCAACTGCGGACAAGAAAAGCATTTTCTATATAGTTCTGGCAATGTGCGGATCTGCAAAATGCGGAAAGCACATTGCCGGTGTCCGTGTTTTGAGGATCTGCGGATCGGATCCACGGATCCGTGAATCCACGGATCCGCAAAACACATATGGACACATAAAGGGTGTGATCAATGACAGGGGGTGATCAGGGGGTCTAGATGGGGTGATCAAGGGGTTAATAGGTGAGGGGGGTGGGGGGTTAGTGTAGTGTTTGGTGCAACTTTACTGTGTTACCTGGTCGTCTGGTGGTCGATCCCAGCAAATGGGACCACCAGAGGACCAGGTAGCAGGTATACCAGACGCTGTTCACAAAACAGCGTCTGGTATACATGTTTGATGCGATTAATATCGCATCTACAGCCTGCCAGCGATTGATCATCGCTGGCAGGCTGTAGTTTAACTCTCCAGACGCGCGCTCCTGTGAACGCGCGCGTTCACAGGAACTCACGGGTCTCGCGAGAGGATGTGCCGATGCGTCCACTCAGAAGATCCCGGCCGCCCGCAGGACGCAATCCTGCGTACGGCGGTCCGGGACTGGTTAAAAATGTTGAGCTGTTCTGTCACAAAAGGTAAAATGTTTTTCTAGCTGTGTGAATGGTACTTTCACTTGGTCATCTAATAAACCTTATCTTAAACTACTGAGAGGTAATAAAAACTTATTTAAGCTACATTCTTATCAGTAAGATAAGAACTGAGCTATAATGAGTGTTTAGGAGGTCAGAGAGCAGAGATAAGGAGTCCGTCAGCTTCTGGCCTGACGGAAAATCCAAAGGGTGCTACTAGGGCATCTCAGCTCTGTACAGAAAGAAAGGACGCCATATTTCTAATAAAGACTACTTTAACAAATTATTTTTAGCTAATAATAAAAAAAATTGACCCCAAAGGTGTACATAGCCTTTAAGCTCTAGCAAACAGGGCCCTTAGTCCTCTTGTTTCAATTGTTGACTTGTTTTTGGCTGTTTAATGTATGATTCTGTCTGTACATGAGACCTCTGACTGTAAAGCGCTGTGGAATATGTTGGCACTATATAAATAATGAGTATTACTAAGGATTTATGTGGGCACTGGCACACGTCGTCGATTATATTACAGATGGTTTAGGAATAGAAAGTGGAATCTATGTGATGATATAATAATCCAAGGTAACATAATAATAAAGCAAATACATATAGAAATGGTGAAATCTAATGGCGGGTGACTAGGAATAAGAAGAGGTTTTGTAGACTCCGTGAATGTACATCTGATGGTCCCTGGCCGGTCGCGCTCGCCTCCATCAAGTCTTGTTTACAGACACAGTGAAATTCAGACAGGCTCGTCCTTGTCAATAGGATTTCTGCCTCCAGCTATTGTTCCCAGACTCTTCAGTCTTAAGTGCAACTTCAACAAACCTGAGAAAATATCGGAGCGGATCATTGAGATGGCTCGAGTAGGCAGAAACTGAAAATCCTCATTGTCCTTCATTGATATGTGTCATGCACAGATTATAAAGAGCCCGGCTGCATGGCTGTGAAGGGACATTTAGCTGCCAAGTGCTTACCCGGGTCATAGCAATCCATTATATTAAGTGTCACTCAATATCGATGCATCACATTACTAGAACGGTGGACAGTAAAGCTGTGGCGCATGCTGGCTGTCGAGGAGAGGTTAATAAAGTTGCAGGATTCAAACACCCGACACATTAACAGGGTTATACCATGACTTATGTAAAAAAAAAAATCATACAGTCCATGACCATCTCTTTCTAACAGAGCTATAACCAGCCCTGTACCTCACATGGATCCAGAGATCTCCCCAGTCATTGCTCCGCTAGATCTATATCAAGCTGACAGCTCAAGGGGAGTGTCCTTTCTGCTGCAGCTCAGGGGGCGTGTCCATACTCCCCCTATCACAGCGCAGCAGGCAGTTGAAGAATAAAACTGAGCATGTGCGGAAACTGAGCAAGTGGGTACCTGAGGTGGGACCTATCTCAAGAATGGGGAACTTGCTCTGCTATTTTTTGGAAGTCCTATAGGAATGAATGGCAAGAGAAGCACATGCACTGCCTCCTCTCCATTCCCATCAGCACAAAACAGGGCCCCCGAGATAGGTGCAGGTCTACTTTTGGGACGCTGCCCTATCGGACATGTGCAGATGGGACAAACCCTTTAAAGTGCGGGTTTCTGTCGGTTAAGTTGTCACAAAATTCACCCCAAAAGGGGCGATGCTCACATCCATCCATGTCTCCCTATTACTGGTGGATTGACAGTGTCTGGAGAACCATCAGTGAGGTGAGATATGGCTACCACCCCACTGTCATCAAATCAGTGGCTAGAGTTCAAGTAGTAAATGTACTGCTCCCGCACATTTACATGGGGCTGCCTACAGACTACAGGCCACCAAAAAGTGCAGCTTCTAATCTGCTGACAAGTCTGCAGGGCGAGGGGGGCGGATGTGAACCTCCCCAACACAGGAAATAACTCTGGACCTGTAGAGGTTCCTCAGGGGTGGAGAAAACTGGTGCACTTTCTATGAGTGTATAGACCAGGGGTCAGCAACCTTTGGCACTCCAGCTGTTGTGAAACTACAATTCCCAGCATGCTCTATTCATTTCTATGAAAGTTTTCAGAAGAGCAGAGCAAATATGCATGCTGGGAGTTGTAGTTTCACAACAGCTGTGGGTGTCGGAGGTTGCCTACCCCTGGCATAGACTATGGCGGAGGAGGAAAGCGGGAGCACCGCTCCACTGACATCCCTACGCCTGCAATCCCACTGACTAATCCCCAGAGCAACTATAAAATTCCTCCTCTGCCCGATGTCATTGCATTAGGCAACTGTTTGAAGTGGACTTCTTAAGGGTACTTTCACACTAGCCTTTTTCTTTTCCGGCATCGAGTTCCGTCGTTGGGGCTCAATACCGGAAAAAAACGCTTCAGTTTTATCCTAATGCATTCAGAATTGATAGAAATCCATTGAGGATGCATCAGAATATCTTCAGTTCAGTCGTTGTATGGCGTTTTGGACAGAGAAAATACCGCAGCATGCTGCAGTTTTATCTCCATCCAAAATGCCGGAACACTTGCAATAATGCTGTATGCGGCGTTAAAAATACCGCATTAACGGATCCGTTCTTCCGGTCTGCACATGCGCAGACCTTTAAAAATGTGAAAAAAATACATAACGGATCCGTTTCTCCGGATGATAACGGATCCGTTTTTGCAATGCATTTGTGAGACGGATCCGTCTACAAATGCTGTCCGTTTCAACACAGATTGCCGGATGCGGCAGGCAGTTCCGGCGACGGAACTGCTTGCCGGATCCCTCTGCCGCAAGTGTGAAAGTACCCCAACTCTTCTAACATGTAGGTTTTATCCCCCCCAAAAGATCAATGCTGGGTCTCTATTTCTTAGAACTCTGCATTGTTCTGTTCCTCTGTTATACCTACTGGATATGAATGAATAAATTGACAACTGGGCACCATCATTCCCCCTGTCAATGGGGAGTACACCTAGACACTGACACTATCAGTACTGGCTGCATCAGGAATTTTAGGGACACCCCAACTTCAAAAGAAGCGTAATGCTCACTTGTCATTTATCCAGAAGGAATAACTGAGGAAAGGCACAATGCAGAATTGTACAAAATGCTGTTCCAGAATTGTTACTCCATGGGGATCCCAAGTATTTACTACAGCACACATGTCAGGAGTAGGACAGGTAATCTTTAAATTGACTCCAAATCAGGAGCTTCGATTTAAAGCGAACTCCTCACCCGCACAGCGGGCGGCAGCCACTTTTTAGGGCCACCGATACACAGGAGTGCGGATCCAATCAATATATGTGAGTGATGCCGAGCGATGCCACTTATAGGTCACGGGTACAATACAAATGTCTCTAATATTAAAAGGGAAGGAAATGAAAGCAGAATTTTGTTGCCGGGAATAAACATCTCCTGCATTTCGACTCCTGTTATTTTTGGTAGCAGAAGCGATTTTATATGTTGCTTTACTACAAACTGTCTCATTTTACATGCCATGGGCGATAAACAGGAGGAATTATTCTGCTGCAGTCTGCGCTGCCTATAACAAACCGCACTAAAAAGCCGTGGAATCCGGCAGGCCGTTTTACGGCGCCCTTTTTTTCCCCCGATCTAATTTCTCTCTACGGCAGTTTATTTCATTAGAGGGTTTCATTAATCCTGGCACAACAAACATGTCACAGGTCCGGTTGTATTTTAGGATTTCATTGCCAGTTGCGTCATCTTACCGGTTTCTGGGCTCTCGTTCGTAATTTATTCCACACGGTGTGATGAGCCTGCAGCGAGAATGCGACAATTAGTCCTGACATCATCAATTCGAGCCAGAGCACAATGCACTATGAGGGCTCATTCAGACGGCCGTATGAATAAGACCGCATCCGCTTTGCGGAAGGGGTGTGGACCCATTCATTTTAACGAGGCCGCAAAAGATGCTGTGGTTCCATTCCACGGAAAAGATAGAACATGCCCTATTCTTGTTCGCGGACAAGAATAGGCATTTTTATTATGGTTGCGGCCATGTGCGGTCCGCAAATGGCCAGTATCCGTGTTTTGCGGCCGTTTGAATGGGCCCTTACACAAATGTGCTTTCGGAGACCCTTATATAAGGCCTCATGCGCACGACAATGTCCATTTCGCAGTCCACAATTCAAGGACACGCAAAATACGGATGCGGTCCATGTGCCGTCCGCATTTTTTTGGGAACAGAGACTTCGATGGGTCCGTGGTCCACCCTTATAGCGATTGCCTGTGAGATGTCCACACACCTTTCGCCTGGTTCCCATGATACGGACTTTTACATAAATATACTACAGTTCTTCTCCCGCAGCTTTTATTGCCCCCGCACGCTTCTCTACCGCGCTCAACGCCAAAACATTCTCTCCTTTCCTCCACAACCAGCCGCCTGCTCAGTGGGTTCCTACAGAGGACGGGGAACAGAATCGCCTCTCACGTTCTGTACACAGTCTCTCAAGTCACAGCCTCTTGTACATTATTAACAATAACAATAAAAAGTAAAAAAGCAAGAAAACCAAGTGCGCAATTATAGCTCGTGGACAGCAGTAAAATCCGCAGCACTCGGGGATACGTGAAGAGCTCGTAAACAAATGTCCCGTGTAGTTATGCTAATATGAAGGAAGGTCGGCAGGCGCCGCGGTCCACACAATGCAAGACTGATTGGAATAGTACTGAACAGCAACAGCGCAAACCAAAAATGAAACCATAAAAAGTATATTACATAGTACGAGCCAAATACTCACAGTCTAAAAAATGAAGTCAAGTTTTACGATTGAAATATCTTCCCACACAAACACCTTACATCTACCTACTGTGCATATTGCTTTTCTCCCAGTACGTGGAGGATTTTACTTGTTAGAGCTGCATTTTGGGCTCCAGAGCTGCTGTTCTTACCACAGTTAGGTTCCAAATGCTGTAATCCGCACCATTCAGCGAAACAAGGTCCCTTGCCTCTAGTTTGAATGAGTGGTCGAGCAAGTGCATGGTCGTACATTCAAAGCTCAGGGGACAGACGAAGATGGCCATGCGCTGTACTCGGGTGTCTCTCTCAGTTTACACGAACAGCTCCATGGGAATCATGCGATAACCTGTAACCTACGCAAAGAATCTTACCTTCAAGTGTCTGGGCAAGGAGAGACCCTGGAAGCGCCTTACATACTCTGAGGAAATGGTGGACAGGGGGTGCTGTGCAGTCACCTCATACTGCAAACAAAAGCTGGTCCTGGGAATATGGGGACCTTCACTGAGATCCACAAACTCACCAAATCTGGAAAATGAGATGGATACGCCATTAGTCTGGTGAAGATGGGATACAGTAGAAGAATGGTAATGTGAAGAGCGCGCAGAAGGTGGTCATCATACCAGGGACACCAGAAAACCACCAGGTTATTCATCGATCATCTGACCGATGGGGCCCGGGGCTCCAGAGAGTGCCATGTAGTGTACAATTAGGAATGGCTGTGCCTGGTACTACATCTGAGCAAATAGAATTCACTCTGCAATGACGACTCCTATCGCTGTCGGCTGCTACTTACAAACAGAGAAAACGGCTCCTATTCTACTAATCAACGGAGGCCCCCAGCTGTAGGAACCCCGCCTCTGGGCTCATTACGGCAAGTGTGATTTCCCTACTAACAAGTTTCTTTACTTGCCATCACCTTCAAGTCATTGCTGGATTGTCTAAAAGGGACTGGATGGTAAAGAAGAGCTGCCTGACATCTAGAGGGGGATACTTGGGGGATGTGACTACACAGCATTGATAGGGCCACTGTCATTTCACACAACTTTGCATAGACAATAGTACAGATGAATCTAAGAACATTTGCAATATATCTTATCAGAGAAAAATGCCTTGCTCTCTAGTTATCAGCAGTGTGCTTCCCCCACTTTTTCTACACTAACTTTCTCAAACGTGTCAGAAATCTAACTTAAGGTTAAAACCAGGACAGACTGCCTGCTCTCTGAAGGATCAGATTACATCATATTATAGAAATTTACGGAGATGGGAAGAGGGAGGAAGTTCCAAGAGTAACAAACAGGCAGACATGATTCAGAATATTGAGCAGCTAATGGTAAGAGTTACATCTCACCACAAATGCTTTATTCACATCTATACTGTTCAGTACTTCTCTATAATGTCCCATATGGTGCTTCTGAGTAATTATGAATGGGCGAGAGACAGGAAGCAGGCTCTGCTGTCTCCGTGTGTCTTCTATGGGGGAGATATATTGAGAAACGAATTCCTACCCAGCAGCTCAGCAATATGTATGCTCTCTGTACTCACATGTGTGAGGACCGCACTTTCTCTTATATATTCATGTAGATTTAGATGAATACCAACCTGTGTAAGGTTACCATCCCCTGGGGGTGTTGTGCTGCCTTTTCTTCCAGCATTAGCAACTTGTACCTGAGGAAACAAAAGTCTCTATTATAGTGTAGAATAAAACATTTACGTCAAAGCTAAAAGAAACTAAACGTGATGAGACAACGCCTGCAAAGGCGCCAGGGACGGTTACTTGTAGAAATCTCCAGCTTCATTCTTTACTATTGCATTTGGCTTTTACTACATTTTGGACCCTTGACTTCTATGCAAGTAGAAGAAATGTCCCTTTCCCACCCAACACTGTGCAAAAAGGTATCCCCCAGGGAAAGAAAACCATCTCGCTAGCGCCACCATCTGGAAGTGGCTCAAAAACTTTTTAACAAGCCTTGATAGATGACAAGGGAGAACAGACAATCCTCAGACAGCTATTTCAGAGTGCTTGCCCCTCATCAGTACGGAGTAGGATTCTGGTTGGATGAGTGCGATGCCCAAGATGCAGCTTATGCAGGGTACCGGCTCTCCTTAACCCCTTAATGACAGAGCACATTTTCTTTTTTTCTTTCCTCCTCACATTCCAAGAGAATTTGGGGCTTAATTTTTTGGCAGGACAAGTTGTATTTTTTAATGGCACTATTTAATTTGCTGTGTGTCTAGTACTGGAAAACAGGAAAAAAATTCCTGGTGGGGTGAAATTGGAAAAAAAAAACAACACAATTTCACCAAGGTTTTGGGGTTTTGTTATTATGACATTCACTGTGTGCTCAAGATGATAGGGTGTCCTTATTCTGCTGGTAATGCCATTATGGCAATACTAAATATGTAAAGTTTTTATTTTGTTTTACTCAGGGGCGTACCTAGAAGTGACTGGGCCCCAAAGCAAATTTTTGTATGGGGCCCCCCCCCCCCAACTCCCTCCTCCTGTGTAAACCCCACTCCTTTGGCTAGACACGATCTAGACCAGACTAGGCTGCCACACCATCCTTTTCCTATATAATACATATATATATATATATATAGATATATATATATATATAGATGCGAGAAACGGACGGCAGCACTCCACTCCAGTGGAGAGCTGCCGTCAGTTTCTAGCATCTACTAGAGCGGACTTGAGTAGTCGGTCCTTGGCTGGATTTTTGCACCCACCTAAAAACAGTGTGTTGTTCCTTAATTTTCTCTTTTCTATATACATTTATATACACACACACTGTCTGTCATGTAGTGTCATTGTATAATACTGTTGTGGGGGCCCTGTCACCTGGATTTTGGGTATAGAGCTGGGGACATGGGCTGCTAGATGGCCGCTAGCACATCCGCAATATCCAGTCCCCATAGCTCTCTGTTCTTTTATTGTGCCAAAAAGGATTTTAAAGATATGCAAATTAACCTTAGATGAGTCCTGCTTGAGAGAGGAGTCCAGCGAAGGAGCCCAGCACCGCCCACATCCTCCGAATCTCCTCCTTGCTTCCCGACGCCACGAAGCTAGAGCGCCGTAATCTTGCGATGCACGAGCCAGCGCATGCGCAGTTCGTTCCCTAAAGGCTGATGCCAGCACAGGGAAGGAACACCATGCCGAGCTAGCACACGCACATCGCGAGATTAAGGAGCTCTAGCTTCGTGATTCGGAGGATGGGGGCGGTGCTGGGCTCCTTCGCTGGACTTCTCTCTCAAACAGGACTCATCTAAGGTAATTTGCATATCTTTAAAATCCTTTTTTGGCACATGGGGACTGGATATTGCGGATGTGCTAGCGGTGATCTAGCAGCCCATGTCCTCATCTCTATACCCAAAATCCAGTGTTAATAGTAAAGACTTCTTTATATAAAATATTGGGAAGGGGGGTGATACTGTCTATAACTACATGGCAGCCTCCCCTATCCGTCCGCTGTCCCGCCATGTACTAGCAGGGCCGGTGCAAGGATTTTTGCCGCCCTAGGCGAAAGAAAAGTTTGCCGCCCCCCCCCCCCTTGACATTCTTCACCCCCCCCCCTCCTTTGTCATTCCCCCCCCCCCATCATTCTTCACCCCTCCTTCTTTGTCATTCCCCCCCCATCATTCTTCACCCCTCCTTCTTTGTCATTCTCCCCCCCCCTCATTCTTCACCCCTCCTCCTTTGTCATTTCCCCCCCCCTTGTCATTCTTCCTCCCCTCTTGTCATTCTTCTCCCCCTCTTGTCATTCTTCCTTCCCCCTCTTGTCATTCTCTCCCCCTTGTCATTCTTCCTCCCCTCTTGTCATTCTTCTCCCCCCTCTTGTCATTCTCTCCCCCCTTGTCATTCTTCCCCCCCTCTTGTCATTCTTCCCCCCTCTTGTCATTCTTCCCCCACTCTTGTCATTCTCCCCCTCCCTCCCCGCCTGTAATGTAGCGTGGCCGAGCGCTTTATGGTCCACGGGTACAGGAGCTTTAGATTCCCTGTACCCTGACGGACTGACAGGAAGTGCACACTGTGTGCGCACTTCATGTCAGTCCGGCCGAGCTACAGGAGACACATGCTCCTGTACCCGCGGCCATAAGAGCTCGGCACGCATAATGGACTGACAGGAGGGAGCGCTGGCGCTTCCTCCTGTCAGCTCCTCTCTTCATGCTGAGCCCGGGCGGTGCGTCCTCATGGACGCGCCAGCCCGGGCAGTGCTGCAGCCGCCTGAGGCTCAATTCAGAGCGCTCGGGCGGCTGCAGCATGAGGCAGGGCCGGCTCTCCTAGCAGCGCCCCTTGCCAAGGGGCGCTCTACGCGGCGGCCTAGTCCGCTTATAGGACGTGCCGGCCCTGTGTACTAGTGCTTATTATGGCACATAGAAGCGCACACTCTCTGCATATATGAGTAACAAAACAAGCAGTAGTAGATGGCAGAACAGCAAGCAGGGGGGGGCGCAGACAAGGGGCGGGGGCGTGCAGACAAAGGCCAGGGGGATGCAGATAAGGACCAGGGGCTTCACTGAAAGGACCAGGGTGGCACACACAGGGGCCAAGGGAGCACAGACAAGGGCCAGGGAGGTGCACACAGGGGAGCAGACAAAGGCCAAGGGGGCACAGATAAGGGCCAGGGGAGCAGACAAGGGTCATGGAGGGGATAGAAATAAGGGCCAGGGCCCAGGGGCGCAGACAGGGGCCAGGGGGGGCACAGGCCAGGGCACAGAGACAAGGGCCAGAGAGGGGCATACAGGGGCCAGGGGTATTTATCAGACTGGTGTGAGTCTGGTACACTCTATGAGGGAGAGGTCAAGGAGAAAGGGAACTGCAGTTGTGGAGAAAGATGGAGCCCAGCACAGAAGGGTCACACAGGAGTCAGGGAGGACTCCACCAGGACATGGTAATGGCACACATAAGGACAAGCAGTGAGGAGCAGGAAGGGTTAACTTCAGAGGCTGCCATGCCTGTGTTATCAGTACAAGGTCAGTGTATGCAGCAGCTCTGTATAGATAAGAATCTGTAAGAACACTATGGAACCTAAGGTTTTACCGGGACACTTCTTCACATGAATATTTATTGATTTCTCTGACAAGCAGTTTCTTCTCTAGCCAGAGGCTTTGATCACTGTGGGAGAGGCACAGACAGGGGTCAGGGGCTGTGCTGACAAGGGGGCACACAGGCAGTGGGCACAGACATACCTGAAAAGCCTGCAATAGTGCAATGTGCTCCTCTTGCCTGCCGCATGTTCCTCCTGCCTGCTGTTCCTCCTGGAACTTGGTGGGCGGGGCTAATTACAACAGGAACACACCGGCTGGATTCCTGCACTGTGCCTGGCTTGCAGTAAGATGCATGGGAGAGAGAGGGTGGGAGAAGGGACAGGCGCACTGCCTGTATGTGAAGGGGCCTGTCTGAAAAACGTATTAACTAATCAAGAAACTTGACACTCTGCCAGGCGCCGGGCCCCTTGTCAGCCCGGGCCCCGAAGCAGCTGCTTCCCCTGCTTCCCTGGTAGCTACGCCACTGGTTTTACTACTTGTTAATATGAGGGCTTGTTCTTTGCGGCAGTTACATGAAGAGACAGAAGGATTAGAGCAAGCCTATATCAAGAGATCTGTGGTTAGTTCTCCAAGATGTTTGGAACAACATCCCTGCTGAGTTCCTCCAAAAAACTGTGTGCAACTGAGAAGAATTAATGCTATTCTGAAGGCAAGGCTGGTCACACCAAATATTGACTGGATTTAGATTCACTTTGCATTTTGTTAAATGCTAAAAAAGTTTAAAAAAATTAAAACATTCTCACTTTGCAGCATTTTTCCCACACTCGCCTACAACATTTGCACATGCAGAGTTTAAAGGGGTTGCCCGCTTTTTTTATATTGATGACCTATTATTGGGATAGGTCATAAATATCAAATCGGCAGGGGGCTGACTCTCTGCACCCCCACTGATCAGCCATTTCAAGAGAAAGCAGCTTGTTGCAGCAACTGCAGCAGAGAGCATATGTATTTACAACTATTCACTTTAAAGGGACGGCTCCTTTCTATTCCCTTGAACAGGACGGAGCTGTCCCCATGGTTTGAATTATACCTGAACAGGGAAAAGAACAGAGAAGAGAAGGCAGTGCTCATACAAACGCTGCTTTCTTTTCAAACGATCTGATATTGCTGACCTATGCAGAGGTCAGCAATGTAAAAAAAGTGGACAATCCCTCTAAATACAAACTGGTCTCTTCCACAATAACACAAATCAAGGAGGAACAGGGAAAACTAGAATTAGCGTTTGCGGATTGCAAACCAAGGACACCGACAGAGTGCACCCCACATCGTGGTGCAGACCCACTGACTTTAATAGGTCCGCCACCCGCAAGATGTGGCAAGAAGTTGGAAATGTCTTATCTTTTGCAGCACGGATCCTGAAGCACACATAAGCCCTTCCGCAAAAGGACTCTTAAAAGGGTTTTCTGAGTGTTTAATACTGATGACCTATCCTCAGCTCATTAAAGAGGCCGCGCCGCTTCGATGAGAGCCACCGCCTCCTCGCAGCTTACCAAACATAGCACCGTCCATTGGATATCAGCTGTGCACAGGATTGCAGCACGGCCCCACTCACTTGAATGTGACGTCATTGGCCGACGAAGAGGTTGCAGCACTCCCCGGATCGCCCTGGCCATCTCAACAGCTGATCGGCAGGGGTGTCAGGAGTCAGACTCCCACCATCAGATACCGATGACCTATACTCAGGATAGTCATCAGTTTAAAACACAAAAAAAAAAAAAAAAAACTTTAGAAAGGAAATTATTAAAAACCATTGAGCTGAAGTACTACCCTCGATTACACTACAAATGCAATATATCCTTACAATCAATCATTTGTATATTGGAAGACATCACCGCAATGTACTAAAGCTATAGCAAGACTTCTTCTCTCCAGACTCACGTGTGCCGCTCCAGCCGAAGACTTGGAGGCGTACATGTCACCGCTGTGGCCAGTCAGTGGCTGCAGCGGCATACATGACTCGCGTTCATTCCGGAAGTTGAAAAGCAGGGACCGGGGCGCAGTAGACTGAAGGAGCCAAAACCGAGCTGTGGCAAGGAGGTAAGTATGCTTCCCTCCACAGGCCCAGTGGGGCGCTGAGGGAGGGCTCCTCAAAAGTGGTTGAAAGCTGGACAACCCCTTTAACCTTAAAGGTGTAATGGGACTGACAGAAATAGAGCCAGTGCTTGGCTCTTTTCTGAACTCCCATAGCAAGGAATGAAGGGTGGCCTCGAATGTGCGGTGCTCTCTGGAGATGTGATCTGCACGTATCTAACATCCTAGAAATATGCCATCAATGTCTGAGATTGGAAGACCTCGTTTTTGGTCTTGTTTTTTGCAAAAAAAATAATAAAAAAAATATATATATATATTTTTTTTTTTTTTTAAACGGCTAGTTGGTTAAAAACACATTATCAAAAGTGATCATTTCCCTGTAAGCACCCAGCAGTGCTTGCTTTCTTGCTGTAGCGCTATCATCCATGGCCATTATAAATCCCTGCATCCCACAGCAGCTGTGTGTAATTTCAGTGCATTAGTAAGTGAAAGTGTCACAGAGCGCAGCGCAGAACACGGGCGAAGACGTTCCGGGGCTGGAAGTGAAGAAACGTTGTTTGGGTCAACATGTAAACCAGGACTGAAACAAGTAATTAGACACAAAAAAATCCTCAATGCTAATTTTTTTCCTCAGTCTAACCCAGTGTTTCTCAACTCCAGTCCTCAGGGCCCACCTACAGGTCATAATTTGAGAATATCCCACAGAATGAGTACCTGAGGTGAGTCCTGATGCACTGACACTAATTATATCACCTGCTAAACACTAAGGAAATCCTGAAAACATGACCCGCAGGTGGGCCCTGAGGACTGGAATTGAGGAACACTGGTCTAACCCCACATCCCTGTTAACAGCCGTCAATCAATGCTTTCCTCCTGCAAAAAAGATCAAATCCCCAGACAAACAAGCATTTGCTCATTTGTTAGACGATCGGTGCTTTTCCGAAGGTCCAATGATCGGCTGAACGCACGTTCTCACAAATATTCATTGCTTATCATCAAAAGGGCCCTGAAGAGACCGTTTCCTCCTTGTGGCATAGCCACATCCTGAGGGCCAAAACTTTATTATTTTCATTATAATTAGAGGGTGGGGAAGTTCAAGGGGTTTTCGCCGCAAATACGCCTTTATTATACATCACAGGTCTGTAATATACTTACTGTTCCGAATTTACATGAAACGGCCTCCCAGGAACCTGGTTACACAACGCTCCTCTTCGTAGATCCAGCTTCCGCAGATATCACGTCTTCTGCCAGAGCTATGGACGGGACGTCACTTCCACTGTAAATGGGGGCAGACCTATTCCTCTCCCTGGAGCATGCACAGAGGAGGTGGATTCAAGAGTCTGCGCATGCGCTAGGTATTGTGCTAGCCCCGTCCACAACGGAAGCTATGTTCTGTCCATACCCCAGGCTGGAAACCTGGAAAAGGACGTGACATCAGCGGAAGCTGGATTTTCAGAGAAGCATCACGTCACAGTCGCGTCATATGTAATGAAGGTGGGTTTGCGGGATACTAAAGACCCCTACAATTGTCAGGAAGGAACTGTATGCTCGCCAAAGCCCTTGTGCGAACGCTGGATAGCGATAATCTGCCTGATCATCATGCAGTGTAAAAGGGCCTTAAAGAGGTTTTGCGATACTTTATAACTGATGACTGGATAGGTCATCAGTATCTGATCGGTGGGCGTTCGACCACCGGGACCCCACCGATCAGCTGTTTGAGAAGGCAGCGGCACTCACAGTATCACTGTGGCCTTCTCTCAGCCAGTGACGTCACGCTTTATCGGTCACGTGGCCTAGGCGTAGATCAGCCCCATAGAAGTGAATGTACAGGGCTGTGCTTGAGAAGCTGCTAGAAGGCCCTGGCACCTTCTAAAACAGCTGATCGGCGGGGGTCCCGGATGTCAGACCCAGAGTGATCAGATACCGATGACCTATCCTGAGGATAGGCCATCAGTTATAAAGTCTTGGAAAAACCCCTTTCATCACAAAAAACAGCTTGATTGTCCTATTAGATAAGGAAGAACAATAAGGGCCCATTTACACAGGGCGAAAAGAACGGGCACTGATTGGGAATGAGGAAATTAATTCCCAATTACTGGTCTGAGGCAGTTACATCCAGCAATCATTCCCTCTGTGATCAGTCGCTCCTACGATCGATCATTCCCCATGCAGTTGTCTTCATATTCCTGGTTAGGCTACTTACACAAGCGTTAATTGTGGATCCGTCACGTTACAATAATACAACTGCATGCATCCGTCATGAACGGATCCGGTTGTATTATGTCTTCTATAGCCATGACGGATCAGTCTTGAACACCATTGAAAGTCAATGCGGGACGGATCCGTTTTCTATTGTGGATCCGTTTACTTCGTCAGGCGGACAGCAAAACGCTGCGTCCGTCTCCAGAGTGGAATAGTGACTGAACGGAGGCAAACTGATGCATTATGAGCGGATCCTTTTCCATTCAGAATGCATTAGGGCAAAACTGATCCATTTTGGACCGCTTGTGAGAGCCCTGAACGGATCTCACAAACGGAAAGCCAAAACGCTAGTGTGACAGTAGCCTTAGTAAGGCTTTTTGCCCGACACCGTTACATGGGCCAACAATCAGTAACAAGCGTTTGTTCCTGATAATTGGCCTCATCCTCTACCCTGGACGCTCTCCCTGTGGACACAGACGTAACTCTGTATACGGCTCTTGCCACTTTACAGTCTCTGCGGGAGGGGAAGTACTCCGCGTCTTCCTGGGGACTGGATTCAGACATCCGCATTACTGTCGCAATTCTGAGCCTGTGTCTAATGACCCGGACTAAATCCTTATGATGCCGGGGAGTTTGTTCTGGGATTTGCTGCCATAAAACGGACAGCAGGGTAGCCAATAAACATCCGCCCTAGAAGCGACTTCTAACTAGCTGGTAACAGACCGGACACTTTTCACCAGTTTGATACAAACAAAGCCAGAAAACGACTCGTCCCTTTAACCCGTGTGATATCACGGAGCACGCTACCGGATCTCGTCAGAGAATATGAATTTAAAATGAAGCTAATGCTTGATTTGGACGATTATTGAAAATGATTTGATTCTATAAATAGGAAACGTATTGGGGAAAGTCAGAAAATGTATTCAGAAGACGACCACAGACTGAAATGTATTATAAGATCTGCGGCTCCGAGAAGCCTGCTTTCTGCATCAGTCACGCAGGAATGTCTTACGGTTCAGCTGCACTGTAGGAAGTCCCTCCATTCTCCATCTGTCCTCATTGATGGGGTTTTACAGGATTTTAACCCCTTAGGGACCACGCACATTTTTTTAAAATCGCATTCCAAGTGCTATAACTTTTTTGTTTTTTTCCTCAATGTACTTGTATGATGTCTTACTGTTTGCAGGACAAGTTATAGTTTTTAATGCTCCATTTTGGGTACATGTAATGATTGATTAAAGCCAGCTGTTTAGCTAAAGGTCAGTAAAAAGGCGCATTAGTGGTCACTAAGGGGTAATATTGATCCTCAGGATAGGTCATCAGATCGGCGTGGGTCCAACACTGCTGCCTAAAGAGAATAGCGCTGCCTTCCCCTCATTGCTTACCTGCTCGCTGTAGACTCCGCAGCGGAGATCGGGTGTAACTACAAGAAGCCGCCCCAGTGTATACAGGATGTCGACCACAGCACTTCCCCCTTCAGGGGCTTCCGTGGGCGCACGTCACCTGGGTTGGCCTCCCTCCACCAGTAAGACCGATAGTACTCTTATATCGTATATAGTAGGAGACCGCACGCCAGAGAATTCATATCATTGCTTTTTTTATTCAATTCTTGTTTTTCAACACCAATGGTAAAAAAGTGCATTTCAGTACAATATATTCAACAGTGCAACGTTTCGAGCTCTTTGACGGGAGCCCTCTTTCAAGCTGTGAAGACGCTCAGAAGCCGTCCCATTTACTTCCATGGGACGCTCCTTCCTATTCAAGTGTATACTACAGAGCCGTCCCATAGAAGTGAACGCTGCGGCTTCTTGTAATTACACTGCCGGCGCTGTGGTGTCGATGGTGAGCAGGTAAAGAATGAAGGGAAAGCGGCGCTCACACGGAGCGTGGCCTTCTCTTCAACCAGCTGCCTCCTTGACTTCAAGCTGACTCTGACGTTACGGAAAATCAAGATTAAAACTGCGTTTTTTTAAAGTTTAAAGAAAAACACGATTAGGAACACACTGGGGGCCACTGTAAGGTAATGATGGCCGTTTAATATGTGTTTTGGAGGTGACAGGTTCCCTTTAATATATGCAAATGAGCCTCTAGGAGCAACAGGGGCGTTGCCATTACACCTAGAGGCTCTGCTCTCTCTACAGGCTATGTAAGCGAGTATAGTACTCACTTACATAGTCTCTTCTCGAGAGATTTGAACGACTCGTCTTCTTTCTGGCTGTTAAAGCCTGGCGGATGACGTCGCGGGTCACGTGCCCCACATCAGCGCCGCAGAAACAAGATATTATAGATAAAAGAACTACATCAGAAGGGTATTATTAGATAGGTTTAAAGGCATATGGGAATATATTTATATAACTCAGACAACCCCTTTAAGTGGTCGGCTGCAAGTGAACAGCGTCACAGCCAGGGAGAAGGAGACGCCCACTGAGGAGAGCAGAGGTCTCCTCATCCCTGTAGTGATGGCCCGAATTAGCATATGTGGCGCCAGAAAACAAATAGGGGCGTAGTGGCGCAATAGAGGGGTCTATCAGAAAAAAAATAAAAATGATGCATCTGCAGGAGACAGAATACTTCATAGGGTAAGTTTAAAAAAAAAAAAATTGAAAGGTCCTCTTTAAAGGGAACCTGTCATGAAAAAACAGCATGTAAATCTGTTCACAGTACCTCCTAGTGCCCTCCAAGTGTCTCCAGAGGGACCTTTTCTTCCGAATGTCACATTTTTTGTCTTTGAGAAAATGTAGTTTTATTCAGCCGCTGCCCCGTGCTTCAAGTCAGGCTTGAAGTCATGGGGGCAGCGGCCTAGGCGTCTTCACTGGTCCTCTCCGCCCCTGCTTTCTTGAGTGACAGCCCAGATCGTTTGCCAGGACCGCTCTACGGCCGCATGCGCAGTAAAGGGCGGCTGGGCGCGGTCCCGGCTGCCAGCGTGCCAGCGCCGTCTTTTTGCCGTACAGCGCATCGCCCGACAGGCTGTAGCAAGCGCGTGCGTGCAGGAGATCACGTCGGCTGTGCACAGATGCCGGGCGCAGGCGCGCTTGCTACAGCCTGTCGGGCGCATGCGCTGTACGGCAAAAGACGGCGCTGGCACGCTGCGTAGCTGGACCGCGCTCCAGCCGCCCTTACTGCGCATGCGGCCGTAGAGCGCGGTCCCGGCAAACGATCTGGGCTGTCACCAAGAAAGCAGGGGCGGGAGAGGACCAGTGAAGACGCTTAGGCCGCTGCCCCCATGACTTCAAGCCTGACTTGAAGCACGGGGCAGCGGCTGAATAAAACTACATTTTCTCAAAGACAAAAAATGTGACATTCGGAAGAAAAGGTCCCTCTGGAGACACTTGGAGGGCACTAGGAGGTACTGTGAACAGATTTACATGCTGTTTTTTCATGACAGGTTCCCTTTAAATGAGTGTTTATGAGGTCAGGAGATCAGAGATAAGGCGTCACGTAAGCTGTCAGCCAGGGTGGATTTGATTTAAATCATAGTTTTCTACATAAAGACTAATTCTTGCTGGTATAACTTATAATATGCAAGTAGATGAAGATTTTTAGAATAACAACTTGTCATATTAGTTTTTTTATCCCCAGTTTAACAGGTTATTCATTCATATTTGGACAACTTTTCTATTGTACTTAGGAAGGAGAAGAAATATTGGTTCTATTCTATTCACTGAAGGGGCTGATTCTGGATTCACAGGTTTGTAGAAGTTCGGATTAAGGTCTTTTTCTCAGCTCTGTTCACGTTAGAACATTTTTGCTGTGAAGAAGAGGCCGGTGATCTCTGCTGAGAACTGCAAAAGTAACCCAAGCCTCTGTGATAATGTCTTGTAGGCCGAGAAACTGCCCAATAATCTACAAAACCTCTGGAAGAGCCGGACATTGTGAATGGATTAATGGAATTTATTTACCAAAAAAATGTAACATATACCGACTTATTCTACATAATTAAAAAACTTATCTTTATTTCATGATGGAATAACCTTTGAATGGCAATATATTTTCCTAAAAAAGCATTTTATATAAAAAAAAATCCAATTTAAATAAAAAAAAAATCCATAGATTTTTATCCACCCTGCTGTCAGCTGATGGGATTCAGGAGGGTCAGTCTGCAAATAGATAGATTTTTAACCCCATGTATCACAAAAACTGATTACATTTTTTAACAAAGTTAACCAATTTAAAAAATGATTTTTCCAGCACAAAATGAGTAAAATGTAATTATGAAAAACTGCCCCAAAGGTGTCCATGGCCTTTAAAGAGAATTCCCATCCCAGAGAGGGATCCACGCTAGTGCGGGCTGAAGGGCTAGACGTGGGAGCAGATAAGGACACGGCACCCAACCTCCTGTACAGGTACTAGAAAGCGTCCCCATCAATGCAGGTAAAAACGTGGGGCCACCAGCTTATCCCAAGTCCAGCATCTATCCTGTAAAAGTAGAGCTTTACTTTACTTGTGCCTTTACTGTGCATCAGTGGATGCTCCGACCTCTGGAAAAGGTCCCCCAACTGCCAAAATATAAGACCCCTATGTCACCAAGGCACAGCCCCCAAACGCCTGACCTGGTGGGACACGTGAACATTGGGCTGCTTTCACACTGCATTTGGCTATGCACTTTCAGACTACCTCCAATGATTGCCACTCTGTGCCTATAGGCATCCGCCTCTCATAGGCTCACTGTTAGAAAGAAAATAAATGCGAGGTATACTTTTTTTTACTGCATGCCTCTGTAAAGAATAGCTATCCATACAGAAAAACGGAACCGCAACGTACACTGGCCCAACCAAGGCCGCAAGGACACTATGGATATGCTTCACACACTGACTGGTACATATGGCAAACTGACCCTGCAAAAAACACATGGTGAGGCTAGCCTTACAGAGGGGAGTTTCTGGATCAAAGATAATGCTAGGGAGGTTCGTCCCCATCGCGGCCCGTTTCTGGCTGTTCCCCCCTCCATCACCGGATGTTTGCATCCGCGCGGCGGCCGTGCAGGTGCCAGGGAGCGAGGTAAGTACAATATGTGTGAGGGGCATTTGGGGAGGCATTTTAGGGTTTGGATGAACCTTTTAAAGCGCATGTTGCGTGAATGTAAAAATGAAAATCCCATATTATAGACTACATGACAATCTCTTTCTAACACGCTTAGAACCAGTCCTGTACCTCATATGGGTCCAGAGATCTCCCAATTCATTGTCCAAAGGCTCAGCTACATTTATTTCAAGCTGGCAGCTCAAGGAGCATGTCCTTTCTGCTGCAGCTGAAGGATGGAACTGAGCATGTGCTTCCACCTCAGTGAGCTGGACAAAGAATTTTCAAAAAAGAGCAAACACTAGGTGGCGCTATACAGACAGATTTCAGTGAATAACTCGGTGGCTGTACTAAATGTTTAATTCATTGCAATTACAAAAGCATTCAGATTCAGGTGCTGGTTTGAAAAATGAAGAATATTTTCCGTGGGACAACCCCTCTAAGTCAGCACCGCGCAGAGCGCCATGTGGTGGATCCAGCTTCAGGGACGCTATGTGCCTCTGCATGTAAGGCAAGAAAGGGAGATTTCATGCTTCCATTCTGCCTCATTATTGCCTCTGCACATGAATTATAATATTCTACATCCCAAAAGGTCAATCTGACCTTCACACCTGAAGGGCGAAATGCGTTGGTACAATCGGTTTGATCATTAAGACCAGAAAGGATTATAGTAAAAGCTGAACATTTATATCCGCACAGAACGTTCTCTGCTCTCGGTACAAACCGTCCAGAAAGTAAAAATCCGGCCTCTGACCAGAGAGCCATTGTGATGTTCTTCTGCGCACGCCGAGGCTAAGTGATGAGAAGAAAGCGGCTTTATTCTATGCCAGACGCGTGTCGGTGTCATAGGGAGAAAATAATTGGGTAACTCACGGATTGTACTGGAAGATCTCTCTGGCGACCTTTTCCTCCACTTCCAAACACTCAAACGGCAAATCTTTGCTTATGAGCTTCAGCGCATCCTTCGTGAACGAATGGAGGTTCTCCTGCAGAAGACAAGAAAAACGTATCTGGGTCATACAGTCATTAAAGGGACCCGTCACCAGCCACCTTGCTATCCAACGGTTTGCACTGAATTAAAACGCTGTGTCGATCGGAGGCTGCGTTCCCGAGCTGTCACACTTTTTCTTAATATGCAAACTAGGCCTTTGGTGCAATGAGGGTGTCACCGTTGCTCTTGTGGAACCCAAGCTCTCCTCATCTCTGAGGCCAGCCCATCCCTGGGTGCTCTGCCACTGTCTGGCCTTGTCGATCAAGGCGGCTGGCCACAGAAAGGGGCGGAGCTTGGGTGCAACAAGAGCAATGGTGACGCCCTCATTGCATCAAAGGCAGCATTAAGAAAAAGTATTGTAAATCGGGAACAGAACCTCGGATCGACAAAAGAAAAACAGCATTTCAATCAGTTGAAGTTATGGGTTCGATAGGGAGGTCGCTGGTGACAGATTCCCTAGATGAACCCCCCTGTGTCAGCAGAAGCGACCGGCCACCTAATGTGTCCCCAACAACAGATGTCGAGGGGAAAAGAATCAGGCTGTTGGATTACAACATGCCCAATCTTTTTGTTACCAAGAGAGATGAGATGGCTCCTGAGGTGTCTGTCAGGAGCTTTTCCCCCTCCCTATTTGCAAAGAGGGGTCAGGAGGATCAGCCTATCCAATGCGTACGGCCAGACTTAAAGGGACTGTCTCATGAAGCTATATGGATGTCAGAGGGCCGGAACCCCTGCTTGTAATTCCCCTCTAACAGACTTGAGCCGGACATTCAACGCCAATAATCTGACAGCCTCCGTGTAGTACCACATTATCCCCTATTATCCATGCACATATTGCCCCTGTTCGAACTCAAAGCCAGGACCTCCATGTTGCTCGTTTTGAAAGGGACCGTCTTGGATGGACCACAGGATATGTCACAAATATCTAAATGCAGGGGTGTGAAAATCGTACCGCCTGACGCCCTGGACATGCAGTTCCGGCCGCCAGGCAGGTAGTTTGTACAGTAGCTTAGCCCTGCTGCGGGCAAGTAGCAGGGCTGAGTGGGTTGGGCGGTAATAGGGGTGGTCATATGCGTGCTGACCGCTCCTTAATCTGTCTACCCCGCCCCTGTATTGTGTATCTGCGTACCGTACAGATGACTTCCTGCAGCGGCCGCCCCCGGCTCCTCCTCGCTCCCACATCCAAGTCTCCGCCCACCTGCCGAGCACAGGAGCGAGGCGGGCACAGTCAGTCAGCACGCCGGGTCCAAGCCAAGATGGGAGAAGAGGAGTGAGAGACCCCAAGAGCTCGGGTGTCAGAAATAAAGGTTGCACTGTCTGTCTTCTGCGGCCCTGCCTGCACTCTGCACTGCACGTGGGGATCACTTGATAAACTATAACGTCTCCCTGTTGCCCCCATACAGGAGCAAAAAGAAGACATTACTGTATGGGGGCCACAAGACATTGTTATACTGATGGCGGAGGGGTTACAAATTGTTGTCCCATACAGTATAATGTCACCTTGTGGCCCCCTTACAGTATAGTTCCCACTGCCTGCCCATACACTCAGCTGCAGATCTCACAGTATATAATGTCTCCTTGTGGCCCCATACAGTATATAATGTCTCCTTGTGCCCTGCTGCCTGCCCATACAGTATATAATGTCTCCTTGTGGCCCCATACAGTATATAATGTCTCCTTGTGGCCCCATACAGTATATAATGTCTCCTTGTGGCCCGCTGCCTGTCCATACAGAGTATATAATGTCTGCTTAGGCCCCCATACAGTATAATATCTCCTTGTGGCCCCTGCCCCCATACAGTATAATGTCTCCTTGTGGCCCCCGCCCCCATACAGTATAACGTCTCCTTGTGGCTGCCCCAGTGCCCCATACAGTATAGCGTCTCCTTGTGGCTGCCCCAGATAATATGGCGTCTCCTTGTGGCTGCCTCAGTGCCCCATACAGTATAACGTCTCCTTGTGGCCCTCCATACAGTATAGCGTCTCCTTGCGGCTGCCCCAGATAATATAGCGTCACCTTGCGGCTGCCCCAGTGCCCCATACAGTATAGCGTCTCCTTGTGGCTGCCCCAGATAATATAGCGTCTCCTTGTGGCTGCCCCAGTGCACCATACAGTATAACGTCTCCTTGTGGCTGCCCCAGTGCCCCATACAGTATAATGTCTCCTTGTGGCTGCCCCAGATAATATAACGTCTCCTTGTGGCCCTCCATACAGTATAACGTCACATTGCGGCTGCCCCAGTGCCCCATACAGTATAGCGTCTCCTTGTCGCTGCCCCAGATAATATAGCGTCTCCTTGTGGCTGCCCCGGTGCCCCATACAGTATAACGTCTCCTTGTGGTCCTCCATACAGTATAACGTCACCTTGCGGCTGCCCCAGTGCCCCATACAGTATAGCGTCTCCTTGTCGCTGCCCCAGATAATATAGCGTCTCCTTGTGGCTGCCCCAGTGCCCCATACAGTATAGCGTCTCCTTGTGGCTGCCCCAGTGCCCCATACAGTATAACGTCTCTTTGTGGCCCTCCATACAGTATAACGTCTCCTTGTGGCTGCCCCAGATAATATAGCGTCTCCTTGTGGCTGCCCCAGTGCCCCATACAGTATAACGTCTCCTTGTGGCTGCCCCAGTGCCCCATACAGTATAACGTCTCCTTGTGGCTGCCTCCATACAGTATAACGTCTCCTTGTGGCTGCCCCAGACAGTATAACGTCACCTTGCGGCTGCCCCAGTGCCCCATACAGTATAACGTCTCCTTGTGGCTGCCCCAGATAATATAGCGTCACCTTGCGGCTGCCCCAGTGCCCCATACAGTATAGCGTCTCCTTGTGGCTGCCCCAGTGCCCCATACAGTATAACGTCTCTTTGTGGCCCTCCATACAGTATAACGTCACCTTGCGGCTGCCCCAGATAATATAGCGTCACCTTGCGGCTGCCCCAGTGCCCCATACAGTATAGCGTCTCCTTGTGGCTGCCCCAGATAATATAGCGTCTCCTTGTGGCTGCCCCATACAGTATAGCGTCTCCTTGTGGCTGCCCCAGATAATATAGCGTCTCCTTGTGGCTGCCCCAGTGCACCATTCAGTATAGCGTCTCCTTGTGGCTGCCCCGGTGCCCCATACAGTATAGCATCTCCTTGTGGCTGCCCCAGTGCCCCATACAGTATAATGTCT
Organism: Bufotes viridis; assembly: GCA_033119425.1. Classification (NCBI taxonomy): domain Eukaryota; kingdom Metazoa; phylum Chordata; class Amphibia; order Anura; family Bufonidae; genus Bufotes; species Bufotes viridis. The sequence goes on along the minus strand of CM065591.1, from coordinate 39,708,346 downwards.
CCTTGTGGCTGCCCCCAGATAATATAGCGTCTCCTTGTGGCTGCCCCAGTGCCCCATACAGTATAATGTCTCCTTGTGGCTGCCCCAGATAATATAGCGTCACTTTGCGACTGCCCCAGTGCCCCATACAGTATAATGTCTCCTTGCGACTGCCCCAGTGCCCCATACAGTATAGCGTCTCCTTGTGGCTGCCCCAGTGCCCCATACAGTATAGCGTCTCCTTGTGGCTGCCCAGTGCCCCATACAGTATAAATGTCTCCTTGCGGCTGCCCCATACAGTATAAGTTCAAGACAAGTAGATTGTCATGAGGGACAAGTAGATCGAGCCCCCGCTTTAGTCGTTCGACAAGTAGTTTTTTTAAATATTTTCACACCCCTGAATAGGCTAGGGCAGGGTTGGGCAACCAGCAGCAGTCCAGCTCTTGTGAAACTACAATTTTCATTTTTCTAGGAGAGTTCTTAGAAGAGCAGAGCAAGTATGCATGCTGGGAGTTGTAGTTTCACAACAGCTGGAGGGCCACAGGTTGTCCATCCCTGGGATAGGGTGTCCCTTCTTACCCCCTTCAACAACTCCCGGCTGCTCCGCGCTTGTGCACGGTCCACTCCATTAAAGTCGGTGGGAGTTATGGAGAGAGGGGAGCAAGCAGTGCTGGACGGGGAGACATTTTGCCATCTCACGGGCATCTTTCCAACAAATCTGCGTTTGCCACTGGATCTAACCAAAGAGCAGCAGAATTATTACCAACAATCGGGCGGCAGAACCTCTTGAGTTCAGGGACAGGCCTCTTACTTTGCATTTACACTTCGATCCTACATTTTGCTGACTATGGAGCACAGATTCCATTTGGCATCAATATAAAGCAGCAGAATGATAAAAAAAAAATAGGGTTTATTATAAAAATGCATTCATTTGGAAATATTTTAAATATTAAAATATGAATTTACCACCGAGGTCACTATAGCCATAATGAAGGAGCATTACCCCCCCCCCCCCTCGCCCCATAGAGATCTGCTATTGAAGCAGCTGAATTGTTGTATAATATTAAATGTATTAAGCCAAAGATTTCATAAAAACTGAGATTTTTCTAAGTTGGTATTCGGTATGCGGAGAGCGTCCTTACAGCAACACTTGTTCTCGTCTAGAGATGCTGCACTGCTATTTCTGGAGCACATTTCATGGGTGTTCAGACTGGAAGAGCAATAGGGACACCCACTGGAGAGACAAAATGTAGAAGACCACACTTTCAAATGACAGAAGCTACGTAATAGCAGTATGTGAATGAGATGTGGTCCTCAGGACGTCTTCCATCTTAAGTAATTCGAAATACAATGTGCCCTTTTCCCTTAAAATGAATGCTCACCTATTCACACCCTATCATTTTTTAGGCCGATTTTCTACACTGATCAACTTCTACATTTACTGTAATAGGGGTTGATGCTCGTTTGTCTAATACAAAGCACCAAATCTTCTGCGTAGATGTAAAATATAACATTCTGCCTACAGCCACCACTAGAGGGAGCTTGGGAGCACACGGGATACTGCTCACACATTGAACCCTTCTAACAGCAAAACACTATGCAGAAAGCTTTGAAGCTCCCCCTAGTGGTAGCTACAGGGATTCAACATCTTTATTCATTTGTACCAGCCAAAAATGTTGCCACCTTAAGGCCTTTGAAGTCTCAATTTTCATCCCACAAAAGATTAGGCATATTAAAGGGGTTCTTCAGGAATAAAAAAATGAAAATACCTAAATATTATTTTATAATAAATATATTCACAAATACCTTTCATTACTTAGAATGGCTTGTTTTGTCTAGGGAGCAATCATTAGGAGAAATAAAATGGCCGCCGTCCTATCAGTACACACAAAACCTGTCCTATTCACACAGGAGGACAAGTTACTTCACCACAATGAGCCATAGTGCTGCATCATCATCCTCTCTACTCTGTCAGGAATCATGATCCTGAATACAGGTGAATCTCTGTGGGAATAGAGAAGATGAGGAGACATGAGAGGAGGGTAAGGTGTGGCTAATGAGCAGCAGAACTTGTATGCAGTCTCCATTACCACAGTAACACATTACCACAGTCTGTCCTATCCGTCCTCTCTGTACTTCATGTCTCCTCATGAACTCCATTCCTACAGAGATTCAGCTAAAGTTCTTATCTGTATTCAGGATCATAATCCCTGACAAGCAGAGTAGAGAGGAGGATGAGGCAGCTCTTTGCCTCAGTGCTGTAAAGTAACTTGTCCTCATGTGTGATCAGGACAGGTTTTGTGTGAACTAATGGGACAGCGGCCATTTTGTTTCCCCTGATGATTGCTCCCCAGACAAAACGAGCCATTATAGCTAATGAAATGTATTTGAGAATATATTTATAATAAATTAATATTTAAGTATTTTCATTTTCTTAATTCCTGGAGAACCCCTTTAAGGAGCTGGCACATGAACAACATTTATCACCTATTTACAGGATAAGTGATAAATGTCAGATTGCTGGGATCCCCAGCAATCCCGAGAAAAGGGGTCCCTGAGTGCCCTCTCTGAACAGAGCAGTAGTGTGAATATCAGTCCATTCACTTCTATGGGACTGACATAGACAGCAATCCTTCATCCTACACATGGTTATGACCACCTTGCAATCCATTATCGGTGGCCATGCTTGCACGCTGTAGTAAAATGGGCTGGCCTCTCTGGTGGCTGGGACGGTGGAAGCTCACATAGGCTAGCGCTTTTTTCTCTAGTGTGCAAGCACGACCACTGGTGTATTAATTTTCTGTACAAGATAAATGCCATTTGCCGATGTGAGACAACCCCCGGTAATGCTCCGCTGCATCCGTCCTCCATAGGGTGCCATAAAAACACATGCTTTTTTGTTCGTTTTATTACTGCATATCTTTAGCACACCCTACTATGTACACTGAAATACACCAGCCAGACTTAGGCCAAAAAGAGACACTTTTGGGTCTGGCCAACGTAACCCTATGAGCACATCAGGTGCTTTCCCAAACCAAATGTGAACATAGCCTTCCAAAGGCTAATACTCAGAGGTTGGTCTGCAGACAGATCCCCCCCAAATAGAGCCCATCAGTTTTTTTGTACATCTGTGTAAGTAAATACTTATATTCCCTTAAAATAACATTTCTGGCGCCACCTAGAGTTCTAATTTTGAAACTTTACATTGTTCCATTCCTCTGTACTTCCTACTACTTCACAATAGGATGGTACCACTCCCCTTCTTAATCGGGTGTGTCCCTTTCAACACTGTTCAATTCGTTATGTTAACTCACAGTTGTGAATTTATTCAGACATTTCCAGGTGTATTAACAGAGGAACAGCACATTGCTGAGTTCGGGATTGCTATTTTGTGGAGCTTACTAAAACAAATGTGAGAATGGCCGACAGGTCCTCATAAACCTTGACATTAATTGAGGGATGGAAAAGAAAGAGAATCAAATTTCTTTTTCCAGTACAAAGACTCCACAAGTTCCTGTCTTGTAGAAAACTGATCCGGAAGACGTCCGTCGCCTCCACGATTCCTCTGTAATTCCTTTGGGAACAGCAGGTGCTGAGAATTTGGGGTGAAGTTTTCAGATCAAGCAAGCTGCCTCGAAGCCAGACAGAACCCATATATTACCATTTTCACTCCACAAGATGCACTTTTGCCCCCAAAAGCGTTGGAGGGAACGGCAGTATGTCTAATGAAGCGAATACTAAGGAGTGCTTCCATTATGGAAGCCCCCATTAGTACACAATAGGACCAGGGACCGTTGAGTATAGCGCTCCTTGTGCTGGCTGTCCTCACTGCTCCCTGGTGATGTCAGGACACAATGCAGTGTCAGCAGAAAACCAGGGAGCGGTGAGCGCAGGAAGAGTTGCAGGATCTCCCGAGTGGAGGAGCAATTCCGATCAGGAGAGGTACATTTATTTAATTTTATGTCTGAACTGAGGTCTGGTGAGGAATGGTAATCTAATTTGGGGGTCTGATCTGAGGTCTGATGAGGATTGGGAATCTGATCCGAGGTCTGAAAGGGATTGTGGGTCTGATCTGAGGTCTAATGAGGATTGTGGGTTTGATCTGAGGTCTGATGGGAAATGGGGGTTTGATCGGAGCTCTGATCGGGATTGGGGGTCTGATTTAAGGTCTAATGAGGAATGGGGGAGCTGATCAGAGGTCTGATCTTAAGTCTGATGAAAAAAAAATTCTTATTTTCCTCCTCTAAATCCCTGGTTCGTCTTAAAAAATAAGGTACTTCCAATGCCCTAGCACTGGAGGGGCAGATAAAACAGATAACTCCTGAGACACACAAATAACTATTATTTTGCTTTTGGATTTATTTTATTTTTTTACTTTATTGCCTCGTTACCTCCACTTAGCCACAGAGGACACGTAATTTATGAGAGTCCTGATGTACACGGCACATATTCCCTCTGTAAACATAATGAATATTTCAGCTTTTTTTTTTTTTTGCCTTTAAGCTGTTCTTAGAAGTCGGAATAAACATATATCTGCCAAGCTCTGCACTGGAACGGAGTCAAGGTGATAGAAGACGCCCATGGAGATGAAGTTGTGCCGATGTCAGCAGCAGTGCCCATTACGGCAGCTGTGATCACAGATAGTCTGTCTCACCAGCCGTGAAGGCTGGAGGAAAACCTTACCGCGGCCTATCAAGCTCACCTTTGTCGGGTTCCAGTCGTCCAGCCGGTTGTCCAGCACCATGTCATAGCAGAACGCTCCGGAGATCACTGCGCAGAGGACAGAGGCATGTGGTTAGATGGATAACATTTCCATATTCGCTGCCAGTAAATCCGGATTAACCCGGGCACTGGCAGGAAAGTGCAATGTACTAAATACATGTAGACAATGCAGAGCCGGCCAAGCTAAGCCTGTCAATATTATACTTGTGGAATAGCAGGGCCAAGCGCTGGGTTTTAGGTAAATTGGAACATATTGATCTTTCATGCAGTAATATTTGCTGTGATGCACGGACAGTTCCACAGAGCAATTCTCAGATTTTCAGGGAGAGGAAGAATCCGTTTTGGATGCTTTAATTTTACAGGGGTTCAGCACAGGAATGAGTCGCTGCCCCCTCGTAATGCCTCAGGGTGGGGGGGGGCTGTTTCTAATACAGATTTTGCCTCCCTGCACCAACTAAAAACCCCAAACTTCTGTGACCTTGATAGGAAGCTATTCAGCCACCGACGGCTCAGCCATGTCCCAGATTTTTTCAATTCAGAACCCTTTAAAAGGATTGTCTCATCTGACACACTGGTGGCATATCTGGGACCCACACCCCTCTCCAGAACAGGACCCCTGAAGCGAGCAGAGAGCAGGAAGTGCAGCCATCCTATATTCATTTCTATGGACTGCCGAAAACAACCGCGCAGTGCCATAGAAGTAAATGGAGAGGTAACCACGTTTGCACGGTGCACTCTCCATTTACTACTGACAGGATAGAGACAGACTGCGCAGGGACACCCCCCCAACTGGTAACACCCCTGGGGGTGTGTCCCTGCACACATGGGGAATGCATGAATCTATTAAAACAGGCATGTCAGGAGTGGAGACAGCTCCTCTTCAAAGGGTTATCCAACCCCTATAATGACCCCTCATACAGGTTGAAGTATATACTGAAAGTCTATTCTCAGGATAAGTAATCAATATCTGATCTGCGGGGGTCTGACTCCCGACACCCTCACCAATCAGCTGTTTGAAGAGGAGGTGTTGATCCATGTGAGCGATGCATCCTCTTCATTACACTGTGCGTCGTCTCAGAGACAAGTACTCGCTCCATTCACCTGAATCAACCTATGCAATGCTTACAAAATCTTAGTCAAAAAATTTGAATGGACAAAATTGGGCTGTGTATGGTCTGCCTATATCCCACCTTCTTATCAAGGCTCTTGATATAGGTAAGTGCTGCTGAGATGAAGTCATTTACAGGACATCCTCTACTCCATTCCACTGCCATTTGGATTCTATCCTGGTCCGCCAGTAGTCTCTCTTTACACAGAGACCACCTGTTACGGCCAGTGACTGTCTGCAGTGGTCACATGGTGACTTACCACATCATCACTAGGGCCCGATAAAACAGGAAAGTGCTGGAAGAGGAGCAGCAGGGGATAGGTGAGGTGATGATTACATTTGTGTTATTTTATACCATTGTCAGCTGTTTCTTAAATATTTCATGGGGGTGGGAAACCCCTTTAAAGGCTATAGACACCTGTGGGGGCATTTTTTTATTATTGCATTTTAATTATTTTAGGGGGGGGGGACTTTTTTAATTGGTCTTTATAAAAAAATTTTTTTACAGTTTTTGTGATACAGGGGTTAAATGTCAGTCTATTCACAGACTGACACTTTCTGTTTACTCAGATGATGACTGATCTTCTGACCTCAAACACTAATTTAAGCCATATTCTTATCAGTTTGATAACTTGATAAAAGCTCTACATAAGCCATCCTCTGACAGAAAGTGACAGCCTACAAACTGACATTTAACCCCTGTATCACAAAAACTGCCCGTAGACTTTAAAGGGCATCTGTCAACAGGTTTGTACCTATGAAATTAGCTACCCGGTTAGGCTACTTGCACAATAGAGTTTTTTGCGGATCCGTCATGGATCTGCAAAAACGCTTCCGTTCTAATAATACAACCGCATGCATCCGTCATGAACGGATCCGGTTATATTATGTCTTATATAGCCATGACGGATCAGTCCCCATTGACTTACATTGTGTATCAGGACGGATCTGTCTTGCTGCGCACCTGCTTGCAGCGTTATTTTGTCCGTGATGGGGACGCAACCAAACGGAATGGAATGCATTTTGGTGCTTCCTGTTTGGTTCAGTTCAGTTTTGCCAAAGACAATGAATGGGGACAAAACTGAAGCCTTTCCTTCCACTACGGAGATCCAATTGCGGAATTGAAAACGCTAGTGTGAAAGTAGCCTTACATGTGCACTTGGCAGCTGAAGGCATCTTCGTTGGTCCCATGTTCATATGTGACTGCACTGCTGTGAAAAACTGTTTTACTATATGCTAATGAGCCTCTAGGAGCAACGGGGGTGTTGCCGTTATACTTAGAGGCTCTGCTTTCTCTGCAACAGCCATGCCTTCTCCACTTTGATTGGCATAGTCAGGCATTATGATGTTTTTACTGCCTAGCCCTGTCAATTAAAGTGCGGAGGGCGCAGCAGTTGCAAACAGAGCAGAGCCTCTACGTGTGAAGGTAACGCCCCTGTTGCTCCTAGAGGCTTATTTGAAAGTATTATGGTCCATTCACACGTCCGTCGTGTGTGGCGGATACGCAACACACCCGGCTGGCATCCCCCATAGAAATGCCTATTCTTCTCCGCAGCTGAAGAGAAGAATAGGACATGTTCTACCTTTTGCGGTGCCGCAGACCGGAAATTTGGGGTCGAGGCCCGGAACTTCACGTCCGGCCCCATAGAGAATGAATGGGTCCACACCCGTTCCGCAGAATTGCGGAACGGATGTGGACCCATTTGCGGACGTGTTAATGGACCCTTAAAAGCGCACATGTAACAGACAGTTGCATAGGTACACATCTGCCGACAGACGCCCTTTAATGCGCTGGTGACAATTCACGGATGGGCAGTTTTGGAGACTAAGCTTTCAGCGATCATCCGATCTAATTTGCGGCTGGTAGTATTTCTGCACTCTGTGACATTCTTTGACCAAACCTGGTCATTTTGTCAGCAAAAAAGGAAAGAGAAAAAAAAAAAAAAAGATAAAGACACGAGCGTGTGACGCCCCCACCCTTCGTGAAGAGTAAGATCTGCAGGAGACAGGCTTTCTTGTCTAATAACAGAGCCATAAGACGGCAGATATCAAACATAATATCACAACACACAACCCGAAATTACGGAGGACTTCTGCTTTAATCTCCGGCACTCCTGTGAAGTCTGAAGTGTATTTACAGAGGGCACATCTTGTATGGAGGGCTGCACGCGTTTCATGATTTGAGACACCTTGATCCTCTCGCTCATACAGCACTACTACGCCTCCCGACGAAGAAAAGAAAAAAGTGCGAGGACGGCAGACGAGGCTGGGACTGTCGCAAGATCCATCTCACGCCTGTAAATCTTCCGGTAATTAATAATGTATCGCGCTTCTTTCCATAATTCTGCGCTGGCGTCGGAGATCTCATCAATTCTTCATCAAACGCTGTTTATTGTTTTCATTACACGGATACAAAGCAGACGTCGCTGCATGAGCCTTCAAGGATTAAAAGTTTTCCTGTTTAGACAAAACTATCTTTACGGGAACCCCAACTAGCGGCTATGCGCCTGCCTGGAGCGCTTAATGGGCTCTGCGGGGGTCTTAGAACTCTATGTTGTGCCATTCCTCTACTATTCCTGCTAGAAGTTTGTGAATAAAGGTATAATTGAGCGTCCCTGCACAGTCTGACACTGGCAGCACTGATTGGATAGTGTCAAACTGTGCAGGGACACACCCCCAGTTGTCCAATTAGTCACAAACTTCTAGCAGGAAAAATAGAGAAACAGCATAACAGAGTAAGAATAAATGCTCCAGAATGGTAATTTAATGTGAAATACAATTATTTAGTAAAACAGACAGGTCAGGTGAGGTGACAAAATGGCCTGAAGGTAACAAGCATGACACGTCAATTCATCCACCACAAGGGTCCTGCACCTCACACAGCGGGGGATCCGTACTAACCCTGTGGACAGGCCAAACTTAAACTAGGCCAAGTTTATCACAGTGTCTGAGGCTGGATGAGAAGTTAGGCGTCTGGTTAGATGCATTTTGTCTGACTTTACTGATTGGGCAGATTACTTGGCAACAGAGTTTGCATCAAACTGTTGCACGTTAAGCCGCCCCCCTTTCCCACTCCCCTTCCCCACCAAGCCGCCCCCCTTTCCCACTCTCCTTTTCCAGTATGCCGCTCCCCTTTCCCACTGTCACTCCTCTCTCACCTTTTTTCCCACCAAAACACCTCCTATTCCCACCCCCCTTTCCCACCAACCCACCCCCTTTCCCACTAAGTCACCCCCTTTCCCACTAAGCCACCCCTTTTCCCACTAAGCCACCCCCTTTCCCACTAAGCCACCCCCTTTTCCACTAAGCCACCCCCCTTTCCCACTAAGCCACCCCCCTTTCCCACTAAGCCACCCCCCTTTCCCACTAAGCCGCTCCGCCCTGGCAGACTAGATGCAATTGATTACTGTAAAACTAGGTGCGTCTACAAGGCACACACAAAAATGTAAAGACAACTTTGTCACATCCGTGAGCAACCATCAAAAAAAACGCACTTGCTTCCGGATGCAATGCGTTTGTCACTGAAGCCCCATTCACTTCTATGGGGCCAGGGCTGCATGAAAAACGCGGAATATAGAACATGCTGCGTCTTTCACGCAGAACTGATGCATGAAAAAAAAATGCTCATGTGCACAGATCTATTGAAATGAATGGGTCCGGATTCAGTGCGGGTGCTGTGCGTTCACGTCACGCATTGTACCCGCGCCGAAAACTCGCTCGTGTGAAAGGGGCCTAAATGTGCCCAGTCAGTACTGTACACTGGCGATGGAGTCAGGAAGAACACGTCGGAGAAAGAGGAAAAAAAAAAAACAGAGGAACAAGTCCCTGACCCCAATCATGTCAACAGTATGAAAAGTGACAATTACTGAGGGAAATATCCCAAGACGCCAAATACACAAACATACTGGAAGTTTAATTATAAAGGAGCCGGGCTGTGTAATGAGAAATCACAATGTGCACTGCCCACCTCCTAGTACCCCTCTAATTACCCATGTTGTCATTAGCGCGCAGTAATAACCACACTAATTAACACAGCGCACGCGCCGCATCAGATCATTTCCCACCGTTGTCGCTTTCCTTACTCTTCCCATTTGCAGATTTCTGCCCGATGCTGAAAACGCAAAAGCAAAAAGTTTTTAAAAATTGTGTGTCGCGAGGCAGGGTTTGGTCTAGAATGGCATTACCCATAAAATAACTACTCTGGAGGCTCTTACCTCTGCAGTGGGCCGTTCTTTTGTTATTCCTCCTGGAAACTTATAAATAAACTGTCAACTGGGTCTTACCATTTACCCTGATCACAAGAGAAGCACTGACTGAAGAGTGTCTGAGGGGACACACCCCAAACTGGTAACACCAAGTTGTCAGTTTATTCATACATTTCTAGGAGGAATAACAGAGGAAGAGCACAGCGCAGAGGTCTCAGGAAAGATGATCGAGAGTTTGCCGGCACGTCCTCTTTGAAGGGATATTATAATCCAGCAAACTGGATGGTGCTACATGATTTTCAGATATACTTCCCATCTCAATTCATCACTGTTTTCACAATCTCTGATTGCAGTCTTTGAATGAGATGAAAATCTGTCAGGGTCACACAGGTGCACGAGCAGAGCTTTCTTTTGTGCAGTCCATTGCCTGACAGGACAGATTTTTATGTACCTAAAGTATGTGACAATGGTTCCTACTGAATGACATATGGATGGTGGGGGTGTGACTCCCAGCACCACCGCTTAGCGCCTGCTGTAAACGGGCCGTGGCGGGAACACTGCAGCCTCTTCCACAGACTGATGTCACGTGGCCTCTGTGCAACTAAGTTAAAAGGCTTTTCCAAGACTTTTATACTGATGACAGATCCTCTGATCGTTGGGGGTCCGACACCCGAGACCCCTGCCGATCAGATGTTTGAGACGGCAGCGGCGCTCCTGCATTCTCTCAGCTCACCAAGCACAGCTCTGTATACTATTAGCACATTTACTTCTATGGGCCATGTGACCGATAAACGTGACATCACATTGGCTAGGCTAAACTGAAGAAGGCCGTGGTGCTACTACGAGCTCTGATGCCTTCGAGCTGATCAGTGGGGGTCCTGGGTGTTAAAGCCTCACTGATCAGATGCGGATGATCGATCCAGAGGATAGGATATCTGTAAAAATATCTCCCTTTAATGACATTGATCTGCAATACCGAGCACGGCCACTATATAACGTACAGCGCTGTGCTCGGTATACTATGAAAAGGCCACAGTGCTCGTCCGTCCTAGAAGCTGATCAACATGGGTGCAGATGACCTATCCAACATGACGGACACCAGGAAAGAAGCCAACCTACACCACTGTAAGTCAATGAAGTACTTTAGACGCTGGTGGTATCCATCACTATGACAGATTCCAAAAACTGTCCTGGTTTCCGCTACGAAGTGTGAGCATAACATGAAATACAAAACGAGCCTTACATAAAACATTTCAGGTAGTTCTCATTTATAGAAGCGGAACCTGACCTGGAACTTCCGGAGCCCTGATGAGGGTCACGGTGTAGTCATCTTTAAAAGCTTGTTCCAACACATGTCCAAGTATGGCGGCACAGGATCTCCAGTAAGCCTAAAACCCAGAAGAAAGCGCCATTAATTCCATGGCTCTGTACATCAAGAGGGGCTTAAAAATCCATAATATAAAAATACAAAACATGAAACTATTAAACAGACTGGTAGAGGGGGAGAGGACCCTGCCCACAAGAGCTTACAATCTATAAGGGAAGGGGAGAACACAGCAGGTGAGGGTATAGGCTGTGTGGAGGCAGCATGCTTATTGCAGATTGTAGGCTTTCCTGAAGATGTGGGTTCTCAGGTTACTCTTGAAGGTTTGGATGTTGGGGTCGAGTCTGATGTGTTGGGGTAGTGCGTTCCAGAGCAGCGGAGAAATCTTATAGTCGCTTGTGTGAAGAACAGACGAGGGGAGAACAGACGAGGGGAGAACAGACGAGGGGAGAACAGACGAGGGGAGAACAGACGAGGGGAGAACAGACGAGGGGAGAACAGACGAGGGGAGAACAGACGAGGGGAGAACAGACGAGGGGAGAACAGACGAGGGGAGAACAGACGAGGGGAGAACAGACGAGGGGAGAACAGACGAGGGGAGAACAGACGAGGGGAGAACAGACGAGGGGAGAACAGACGAGGGGAGAACAGACGAGGGGAGAACAGACGAGGAGGTCAGGTTGTGGATATAAGGAAGGATGGGTTGTGGACGGCTTTATATGTAGTTAGTATTTTAAGCTGAATTTCCTGGACAATGAAGAGTCCGTAAAGGGATTGGCAGAGGAGAAATGAGGAGAGAGGTGGATTAACTGGGAGCAGAGAATAGATTGGAGGGGAGTGATAGTGCTGGATGGAAGGCCACAGAGGAGAATGTTGCAGTAGTCAAGGCAGGAGATAACGAGGGCATGCACTAGTATTTTAGTTGACTCAGGGGTGAAGAAGGAGCAAATACGATAGATGTTCTTGAGTTGAAAATGGCAGGTGGAGGTGAGTTTGGATGTGTGGCTTAAAGAACAGGGCAGAATCACATGTTATCCCCAGGCAGCGGGACTGTGAGACTGGAGAAAGCATTGTGCTATTAACAGTCATGGACAGGTCAGGTAGGGGGGCTGAGTGACATAGGGGAAAGACAATGAATTCCGTTTTCTCCAAGTTAAGTTTTAGGAAGTACGAGGAGAAGAATGAAGATATAGTCGACAGACACGCTGGGATTCTGGACAGGTGACATCGGGGCCAGAGAGGTAGATTTGAGTGTCGCCAGTATGGAGGTGGTATTGGTGGTATTGGAAGCCATGGGACTCTATGAGCTGTCCCAGACCGAATGCATAAAAGGAGAACAGTATGGGACCTAGGACAGAGCCTTGAGGGACACCAACAGAGAGGGGGCGTGATGGGGAGGTGGTGGATGAATGAGAAACACTGAAGGTTCTGTTGGTGAGGTATGAGGAGATCCAGGGCAGGGCTAGGTCTTTGATGCCAAGGGAAGAGAGGGTTTGTTACAGCAGAGAGTGGTCAACAGTATCAAAGGCAGAGGACAGCTCAAGGAGGAGGAGCACAGGGTGGTGACGTTTAGATTGGGCAGCTAGCTGAGCATTGCAGACTTTGGTTAGGGCAGTTTCAGTGGAATGATTGGGTCTGAAGCCGGATTGCAGCTGAATAAAAAGTGAGTGGGATGAGAGGTGGGAGGACAGTTCAGGATGGACATGTTGTTCTAGGAGGTTTGATGCGAATAGAGCAGTGAGGTGAGGCGATAGCTGGATAAAGAGGATGGGTCCAGGGAGGGCTTCTGGAGTAAGGGTGTGACGGTTGCATGGGCCGGAAGAAACCAGTGGTTAGCGATAAGCTGAAGAGGTGATAAAGAGGAGACCTCTGTACTGTAAAGCAGTCACATACTGGAAAGAAGTGAAACACAAACTGGTCCCTTGGGACACAATGGTTTCTCTTGGGTCATAATAACTTCAAATCACATCCTATTTATAATACAACAGGCAGAAATGACATGCGATAAATTCATTTGGATGGAAAATCTTAGAAATTTATGCTTTTATGGCTTCAGTTTTTCCAAAATGAAATTTGCACATCGTCTTGATTAAAAACAGCTTTTCGTCTACAGCTCCTATGCGTCTCCATGGATACAGACTACAAACAAACCCTCTGTAGTCTGATCCTGTAGCTGTTCTTCCTGTCTCCTATGGCCGGTTTATCTACTGAATGTGAATGAGTAAGAAGTGGGACAGATGGAAGAGAACAGGAATAGGATCGGACTATACAGGGTTTATTTGTAGTCTGCTACCATGAAAGCACATACAGTAGGTCTGCATCAGAGCTCAAAAAGGCAGGAGATTTTTACTGAAGGCTACCCGCAAAGTTCTTTCACTTTTTTTTATTTATTTCCGACGCATTTGAGCAACGAAAAAAAAAATGGTTAGAAAAGTGGACATGCCCTTTAAGTTACCATATTTAATAATCCAACATGCTGATGCCTCTTTTCTCCAACATCAGTTAACAGAAGTTAGACTAGTTGCACATTACAGTTAAAATCTTCCAGTAGAGGAACAGTCTGCCGGAGTTCACTGTATCAGGCATCGCTGGATACAGCCTTTCCCCGCCAGAGCCCATTGACTACAATGGGACCAGGTTGGAGTCCGGCCTGTTACCGGCATTAGTGCTGGGATTCGGCAGGACAAAAGCTGCATCCGTTTTTGAACAATCCCAGACGTGCAGAGATATGGGACTGATCTTTTTGAAAGCTGATGGAGTGATAGAAGCTGACAGTGTAAGCAGGTTTCAGCAGCTTTGACCGCCAACCCAGTTTATAACACCTATATCTCCCGATGTAGAGGAGAGGATAATGCTGCCATTCTGGTCTTGTTCTAAAGCCTAGACTGTCAGCTTTCAAACAAGGCCAGTTCTATATCTGTTACTAAGCCTGAGATATGAAGCATTAAAGCAGCCTTATAGCAGCTCTGGAGCCTGAAGAAGGACATGGGGGCAGTGGGGGAGCTGACAGGTTGCAGGTAGAAAAAATATATTAAAAAAATATTTAAAAAGAATATAAATTTGGCCACATCATATTTTTACTAACCCACAGAATAAAGTCATCATGTTTTTTATACCACAAAGTGAACGCCATATAAATAAATCCCACAAAATAATGTTAAAATTGCATTTTTTTTATCTTACCCCTAAAACGAAATAATACAAGTAACTTAATACACTATATAAATCCAATGTATTTTAGCTACAGAGTTGTTCACTGAAATCTGTATAGCGCCACCTGCTGTTTGCTCTTTTTCAAATTTTTCTGTCATGCTCATTGAGACAGAGGCGCATGCTTAGGCCTCTTGCACACGACCGTATGGCTTTTTCAGTATTTTGCGGTTCGCAAAAAAACGGATCTGCAAAAAATACGGATGACGTCTGTGTGCATTCCATTTTTTGCGGAACGGAACAGCTGGCCCCGGATAGAACAGTACCTTGTCTGTTATGCGGACAATAATAGGACATGTTCTATCTTTGAATGGAACGGAAAAATGGAAAACAGAAGGCATACGAAGTACCTTCCGTTTTTTTGCGGATCCATTGAAATTAATGGTTCCGTATACGGAACACAAAAAACTGAACGGAAACGAAAAAAAAACGTTTGTGTGCATGAGCCCTTAGTCTCATCCTTCTAGTGCCACTAGCTGCAGCAGACAGGACACTCTCTCTGAAAAACGACACGCCCTCTAAGAAGACAGCTTGAAATAAAACTAGCAGAAAATTGGAGCAATGAATGGGTAGATCTCTAGACCCATATGATGTACAAGGCTGGTTCTAGATTTCTTAGGGCTCATGCACACGAACATATTTTTTTTTCAGTTTTTTCACAGGTCCTTTTTCGGAACCATTCACTTCAGTGTGGCTTGAAAAAAACTGAAATTACTCAGTGTGCATTCCATGTCCACATGTCCGTTCCGCAAAAGACAAAAAATGTTCTATTCTTGTCCGTTTTGTCGACAAAGACAGGCATTGTTTCAATGGATCCGCAAAAAAACGGATGTCATCCAAAATGGACATCACACGGATGTCATCCGTCTTTTTTTTTTTTTTTTGCGGATCCATGTTTTGCGGACTGCAAAATACATACGGTCATGTGAATGAGGCCTTACAAAGAGGTCGTTGTGCATTAGATTATATATGATTTTCATTTTTTACATTAATAAGTCACTAAGGGGTTAAATAAAATGCCCTTGTGTCCCTCCAGTTAGATTTCCTTCAGACAAATTTCAAAATCTACAATAAAAAAAAGTGACAATTTCAGGAGGGTTTTTCCAATTTTAACCTGCGTGTTGAGGAGTTAAGCCGCGCACTAACAGCCGGACACAGTGGGATTATTGATGATGGGTAAACAAGGACGATCCTGTATTTTCGTAGACGCGCAGTGTTCCCGTTAGTAAACAGAACTACATCCAATCCCTGTAAGCACGTAAGACACCGCGTGTGATCACACAAAGGCTACAGGAGCTCCTATAGAATAAAGGCCACAAGGGGGGCCTTGTTGGCCGGGGAGATTTGCACAGAAATCTTAAAACTGATCGTTGTCAATTTTCCTCTTGCATTGATCAAAGCGAGGAGTGAAAAGGTCATGTGTCCTGCATGGATCAGATACCACTTAGCCCTATTGATGCTGCTGGACGCCTTTGTGTTTCCAGATTAGGCGCTGATAAAACGCTCTTCACGAGCCGGAACGTGACTGTTCAGCCTTGTAATTGTATAGCACGTGATTCCTAAGCCTCATATAGACACAAAGGGATTATGCCAAAATCAAATATACCGCGTACAAGACCATGAGTTATCGAAAAGACACGAAGCAGGAACGTCTGGAAGCATGTTTCTAATAAACTGAAGCCTATGGAGCAAAGTTTCTTCATGGGGCTTCCCTGCCATTAAAGGGGTTAGCCAGTCTGTGTATACTTATTACTACTGTGTAGGATGCAGGGAAATATTGAAGAAGCACTCCCACAAAAAAAGTGTAATCTCTGACCTGTTAGAAAGGTGCATGATGTGAACTGTAGGGAAGGTAATCTTCTTCCAAGTGACTGTATTTGTGAGTTATCCCCTCCCTGCTGATCCTCAGCTGTGTCATGTGACCAGCATTCTGACTTTCCAAATACACCAGCTTCTTATGTGCGGACAGGAAGTCAGTTTCTCTCTGTATTCCTAAAGGAAGCCTCAACGTCAGTCTCATAGGAATGAATAGAGAAGTAACTGACTTCCTCTCCTGTGTCAGTTGGAGACCAGAGAGTTGGTCACATGACACAGCTGAGGATCAGAATGGAGGTTATAACTCACCAATACAGACACTGATTACATCATGTACCTTTCTAACTGATCAGAGAATACAACTTTTTGTGGGAGTGCTACTTTAAACTTAATAATAGATGTCTTATAACAGATTAGCCAGGTTTTCTTATTATGTGAAGCCGCCCCCCACTCCACCGACCAGCCGCTCTCATCCATGGCTGCGCGCGACGTGGAGGAGCTTTACAGCCAGCTCATCCATGCCTGAAGAACAGAGCAGTGTGCTACTGTCGGGGTGCAGGTGCTTCTAGTCTGACACAGTTCAGCACTTGTGGAGATGCAGGGTGAGGCTCCCTCCCCTCCGTTCCCGCTGCTCTCCACTCCCTGAGAGCAGCTGTACACACAGGAAATGGCCGGGCATGCCCTCTTCCTTTTCATATTTTATCTCAATCCCTGGTTCTGGGTAACTTTTGGAAAACCTCTTTAACTCCTTCATGACAAGGGGTTTTTGGGACTTCTTGATCAGAACAAAGCTGAGATTTGCATGTTTAGCACCAAGTACTGTAGCACCATGGAAATGAATGGACTGCAGGACCATGCCAGAAGCCCAGTAATTTATGTGGTGTGGTCCAAAAGGGGTCAATAGGACCAGGATCTAGTGAGGTCCCAGTGTCGGTAGCCAAACCAGTAGCTTGTTAGTTACTGCCATACCTGGTTCCCTTCTGAAGCAGGGACACTGGCTTTATTTATGTGATTTAGTTGGTGAGACCTGATGAGGCTGGTGTACTTACTTTGGTGATAGGAGACTGAGTTTAGAATGTTTAAACACCAGAATCAGCAGCTCTTTTACTCTTTAGCTGGACTCATAAAACGCTCATTATAAAGGGAGCCGGGAGAACTTGACTGATTAAGGAAATGAGCTGACAAGTGCCCAGTGGTCCCAACTGTGTTGAGTTCCATGTTTATCAGTATGCAGCAAGCTCCCTCTAGTGGTGGCTGCAGGTTAACATGTTACCGGTTTAAAAATGTATAACACTGCAGGGAATTTGAGTTTCTCCTATCACAAAGTATGGCTTCATGGCGTTGCACAAAATTAGAAAAAATATGGCCTTCTACAAATGGTGCCACACCTGACGACAAGGCTTTGTGTGGTATTACAGCTCAGCCCCATTCACTTTCATGGAGCGGAGTTGCAATAACAAAAAAAGCCCGTGTACAGGGGTGGCGCTGTTTCTGGAAAAAACAGACATGGTGTTTTTAAGCTGGACAACCCTATACTGACCTTATTAACTTCCTCTGGATCTTCATCCTTGAAGGTAAGAAACTGAATGGTGCAGGATTTAGTTAGAGGCTTGTACATGTCCCACAGCTCCCCATCCACCAGGGCCAGTATGGATTTTGTACAGTACCACTCGCTGAGATCTGCAATCGAAACAAATTATAGCATATTACACACCACAAAGGCACAGCTCATATCAAACCCACACCACAGCTTCCAGGTAAATAACAAAAACTAAACTACCAAGTCAAGGTACACCAAAACCCAGGGACTCGACTGGCACTCTGCGGGTACTACTAGAACCGAGAAATAAAAATCATTTGGGGCCTACACTGCCTGGGGGGCTCACACAGCGATGGACCGCTGCCGCCTGGGGGGCTCACAGAGCGACGGACCGCTGCCGCCTGGGGGGCTCACAGAGCGACGGCCCGCTGCCGCCTGGGGGGCTCACAGAGCGACGAACCGCTGCCGCCTGGGGGGCTCACAGAGTGACGAACCGCTGCCGCCTGGGGGGCTCACAGAGCGACGGACCGCTGCCGCCTGGGGGGCTCACACTGCGACGGACCGCTGCTGCCTGGGGGGCTCACAGAGCAGATATGCCAATAACGTAATGGATAAAGTCAGCAGCTAATGTTTAACAGAAAAATTACTGATTATTTTATTTGAGGAGGGGACTAGCAGATTATGACTGCATAATTCATCACTGGGTTTTGTGCCTGATGAAGAGCCCTGTTTAGGCTTGTAATGCATTGCAAAGTGAACACATAACGATATACAAGCATCCACAACCCGTCTGCCTGCTGGTCCATATTCAGCTCACCCAGCTTTCCACAAGCCAATAATACAGATGAAACACACAGTGAAGGCCTTGTTAAGTCTCACGTATATGTCTCCGCTCTTGGGTCGTACACTGCAGGTATGTATTATGAATGCTCCATACTCCACTCTTTACACAATTTATGCTTTTAATTCAGATTATAGCGCAGTCTTTTTACATGTTCTGTATATTTCCAGCCTGTCTGAAGTAAATATAAACCGCGCTTCGGCTCGGCGGAAAGATGCCACCAATGAACAAAGGAGTTCACAGCTATCGAATATTGGGAAATCTGAACAGCAACAAAACAATCAATTTTAATTATGGAGGAAAACCTGGCTAAACAAGATTAATTGTATCCATCAATGGGCCCCAGAGGACGCAGATGTAGATGCTAAGTAACTGTATACGAACCTGTAACTGTACAGAGATCATTAACCCATCAGTCAGAGGTGGAGACGGAAGCAAACTTGTGGTCGGAATGAAAGGACCCTCATTAATCATTTTTACATTAGTCACCCAAAAAAATAAAAAATTACAAAAATGTTCTTGTGCACTTTTAATGGGTCCAGGACATCATACCGGAGTTTTGCTAGTTTCCAAAGATTTCCTCCCCACCATTTAATAGGCAGGCTGGAATGTAAAAAAGCAGTTCTCACCCTAGAAGCCAAGGCAAGGGCATCTACTACATGGTTGAGTGTTCAGAAGCTGGGAGGATGATGGAAAAGGAGGAACCTAAGATGTCTGTGTGTCTAACTCTGTAGAGAGAAGACCTGACTGAAAGAAGTCATCATGGTGGTCTGGTCCGCATGGAGAAGATGAGGAAATAGAACATGTATATCAGAGCAAAAATCACTGAATGAAATAGGTATGTAGTGATGTATTCTCCTGTATGTTAGGTCGTGCAGAATGTAACTTAAAAAGTTATAGTCATTCCTTTTGGGTCCTAATGTGGTTTCGGTCATGTTGACAGGAAGATTAGTGCCGCGTGCTGAACTCTTCTCTCTGTCAAATCTGAAGGAACTTTCAGTGGCTTAGAACAGAGCCTATGACAGCGGCATGAGAATAGCCATATTTTGTGCACATTTCCCAATGTTCGCTTCCTTGGGGGTAACTCTGTGCAAACTTTTTGTCACTAGGGGGTACCTGTCGTGAAAAGGTCGAGGACCACTGGTCTAGAGAGAAACCGAACCAAAAATTTCTTGGGCCGCTTCATTACTTCAGCACTGAGAGACTGGAGGGAGCAGGGAAGCTACTGAGCACGTGGGACGACCTCTAAAGGCAGGAGAAGATGGACCAGAAGGATAAACAGCAGGGGGCGCTACCAGAGAGGAAAACGTAATGTACCCAAAAGCCCTAGCAATATGTTAATTGCACGTATATTGTAATAATACTTCATTTTATACTATGTTCATGCTGCTTTGGGGCTCTATAGGAGACAAATGGAGCTCTGACTGCTATAAAGGTATTTTAAGAAATGAATCAGCACTGAATGTCAGACCTAAAAATAACACGCCGCTAAAAACTAGAAACTCCCTTTAATCTCTATTTACATGAAGCCAGAAAAGCCCCATTAGGAAACAGCGGAGAGTAATTCAATGATTTATGCGTCCTGGTGCGCAGTTTTTCTTCTAATATAGAGATAAATGCTCTTTGCGGCCTGAGACGTATTGAATGGCACAGAGATTTCATTGCTTCCAAGGGAATGGAAAGGGTGCACTCCCATAAACACTGGTTACTTCTCAAAAATAATACCGCCACGATTTGCAGGCGACCGTGTAATAATTTAGCACTGGATACTCCGCTAAGGACGTTGAATATTCTGATTTACCGCGATTTAATGTTTCTCCATCACGGTTGTACGGAGGAGTTGTAAAGGCTGGCGTCTAACAGTCTATCCGACAAAGTGAAAGCATTTATTAACGCCTTTCCATAAAATCCTCTCCGCAGAATTTCCCCAAGGGCGAGATGATTTCAGCCAACACGAGTGACTGAAGTGATTGCAATTAAAAAAAAAAAAAAATATATACAAAAAAAAAATTAAATTAAAATTAGCGGGAAAGAAAACTCAACTGCAAGGCCGGTCCGGTATAACCGCTAAGAAAAATTAAATTAGAAATTTAATTGCATTTTTCTGGTAATGTTCATTTAATTAACTGTTGCTACCTAATTAATTTGGAATTATTAACAAAAGGCCAGTTAACTGAACTATGAAAATTTAACAGGAGGTGATAGCCATTTCTGATAGATTTGGCTGCTCCCGCGTCAGTACAGGTCACTGGATGCGGTATTAACAGGCTAACAATATTACATTTTCCCTCTACGTCTGAGGAGCCCAGGCTGAGCGGCCGCATTATTCAATTGTATCGCAATTAAAAGGGGATTTTTAACGTTTTTTTTTTTTTTTTTTTTATTACTCCAAGGTCAGTAAAAGACATCGGCCAAAAAAAGTATGTAATCTCTGGGTTGTTATTATAGCAGAGGGTAATTAGAAATCCCGGGCAGGTACAGCGTAATGTGCATAGTGTAGGCGGTCACAATGAGCATTACATTTTTTTTAAAAAGATAATAAGAAAATTGTACGCAGCTCGACAAGATCGCTGAATCTGAATTTAGTCGAGGGAACGGTATACAAGAACGATTTTATACGTTTTCTTTTTCTTACCGGATTCTCCTTTTAGGCCTTTTTCACGCGAATGATACGGATTGGCTCAGGATGCGTTCAGTGAAACGGACACCATTTCGCAAGTAAGATCAGTCAGCTTTGTCTGCGATTGCGGTCAGTTTTTTCCACGAGAAAGTTCATACAAGGCACTTACTAATGTATTGTGATTGGCCATATTGCCTCCTTTTCTGGCTGGATTCATTTTTCCATCCCATTATACGCTGCTCGTTTCCATGGTTATGACCATCCTGCAATCCATCAGTGGTGGTCGTGCTTGAACACTATAGGAAAAAGAGACGGCCTGTGCGATCCCGCAGACCCGACCACCAGAGAGGCTGGCGCTTTTTCCTATAGTGTGCAAGCACGACCACCACTGCAAGACTGGTGGTCGTAACCCAGGTTGTTTGCGGAAGCGAGTTAACCCCTATAAAATCATATTACATTTTTTTTTAAATTATGATTGTCCATGCTGACATTCCTCCATGATCTGTTTTCTTCCTGCTCCAGTGACATGTCACCACTGCATCCAGTCACTGGCTTGACAACATGTCAATACCACTGTGGACGGTGATTATGATTGGCTGCAGTGGTCACATGTCGGGTCAACAACCACTTTTAAGAGGAGTTGTCACCTCTCCTGACATGTCTGTTTTGGGGTACTTTCACACTAGCGTCAGGGGAGTGCGTCAGGCTGTTCCGGCGGGTGAACAGCCTGTCGGATCCGTCCTGACGCTAGTTCACGTGTGCCCCCGGACTGCCGCTCCGTCCCCTTTGACTATAATGCAGTACTTTTAGTGCGGCTGCCTCTCGCCATGCGCTGCCATGCTGCCGCTGGAACTCCGCCCCCGCCGCCATTATAGTCAATGGGGATGGAGCAGCAGTCCGGGGGCACACGTGAACTAGCGACAGGGCGGATCCTACAGGCTATTCACCCGCCAGAACAGCTGACGGACTTCCCTGCTGCTAGTGTTAAAGTACCCCAAAACTGACATGTCAGGAGGGGTGACAACTCCTCTTAAAAGTGGTTGTTGACCTGACATGTGACCACTGCAGCCAATCATAATCACCGTCCACAGCCTTAGTAAATACCTGAATTCCCCATGTAATAATAATTCTTCAGCGTCCTTGTACCATTTCTGAGTTATTCCTCCAAGAAATAAATAAACTGACAACTGGGTGTTACCATTCCCCTTGTCCAAGGGGTGTGTCCCTGCACAGTCTGCCACTGGCAGTACTGAAGTTGCGGTATCAGACTATGTAGGGACACACCCCGAACTGGTAACACAGCTGTCAATTTATGCAGTCATTTTTGGAGAATAACAGAGGAATGGCACAAAGTACAATTGTACGAAAAAGTGCTCCAGACTTGTTATATTGTGAGGAATACAGGTATGTACTGAAACAGACACGTAAGGAGAGGCGAGAGGTCCCCTTTAACTGCAAAATTAAAGGTATTTCTGTTTGGGGAATCGTTCAAGTCCATTTAAAAAATAAAAAATAGACAACGGCGCTGATTTATTAAGGCCCGCGTGTGCTAGGTCGGCCTTGATAGGGCCTGCATTGCCGGAGGAGGCCTCCTCTGGGGTGAGTGGAAGTTAGGGCAGTTTGGAGCTGCCATAGATTTCAGTCATTTGCCGCTCTGTTATAAATAAGGCTACTTTCACACTAGCGTTTTTTGCGGATCCGTCATGGATCTGCAAAAACGCTTCCGTTACAATAATACAACCGCATGCATCCGTCATGAACGGATCCGGTTGTATTATGTCTTCTATAGCCATGACGGATCCGTCTTGAACACAACTGAAAGTCAATGGGGGACAGATCCGTTTTCTATTGTGCCAGATTATGCTCCGCTTCGTCAGGCGGACAGAAAAATGCTGCAGGAATGGTGACAAACTGATGCATTCTGAGCGGATCCTTTTCCATTCAGAATGCATTAGGCCAAAACTGATCCATTTTGAAGCGCTTCTGAGAGCCCTGAACGGATCTCACAAACGGAAAGCCAAAACGTTAGTGTGAAAGTAGCCTAATGATGGATTGGCCGGGGCACTGGCACCGCCCTTGCAACGCTGTCACTCGCCACCTACTCTTTTTATAGACTTGCCGAGGGCAGCGTAAAATGCAGACTGCGACTAGAAAAGGCGGATTAGTGACTTTTCTACACCAAAAAGAGGCATAAGAGGAATGAGAAATTCCCCCCTTAGTCTCTGGAGCAGCAGCAGGGAACGAAGTGCGGCAGGAAAATTCTGTCTAAAAATCCCCTCTACCCTCCAAACTTCTGCACAAATTGCTTCCTGCCACTTTGGAGACACAATGGTAACGTGAAGGCGTCTGACTCCGGTACTTTTAGGGCAATGGATTTACAATGACTATGGAGCATTCTCATGCAACGTGCTTTTGTCTTCTTCTCCATCCTTACAATTTCTGAGCCTGTCACTTCGTAGTTTGGTTCTGCGCTGACTGATGTGACTCGGGGTAAACTCCATTGTGCTATAGACAGGAGCCTGCCTCGTGCTGCGCTGGAGGTCTATAATGGAAGGTCTGTATCAACCCTGCTGACCCACACTACAGAACGCACGTAAATCTCCTCAATCAGTGACAGGGACTCAAGGACAGTCAATGTATGAAAAGCTGAATCTACTAATGGAAGGGCCGACCCACACAGGGACAGAACAACCTTCCTGAAGAGACGTGACGGAGGTCGGTGCATTAGGCGTAAGACCATACAGATATATCGAAATATTAGATATATCTATAAATATTGCTACAAACTACATTCATGGATTTTTTTAAACAAATGACAGGACAACAACCAAATAAAAAAAAAAAAGTAATAATTACTTTCCCGAACCCTCCTCTGTTAAAGTGCCACCGCTCTGTTCTCCCAGCTGTTGTTCTGGCTGCTGCGGTGACGTGCCCATATGGCACACCTGACTGCTGTATTCAGTCACTGGCCTTAGTGGTCTCATGCCAAATAACGCTGAGGCCAGTGACTGGCAGCAGTGGTCACGTGAGGAATTCGAGCACGTTGCCGCTGCAGTCCAAACATTAGGTCACTACTGCAGAGGAAGGGGAGAGGAGACATGCTGGAAAGGATGAAGCTCGGGATGACAAGCAAAACTTATGACCGTACTTTTCGCTTTAGAAGACACACCTAGACCTCAGATCAGACCCCCAATTTTCATCAGACCTCACATCAGACCCCCAATTTTCATCAGACCTCAGATCAGACCCCCCAGGTCAGACGAAACATAACTAAATAAACTTACCTCTCTGGACGGCGCGCTGCACTCACCGCTCCCTGGTCTTCTCTGGGCCTGCGCTGCACTGTGTACTGGCACCACACAGCGTCAGGTAATAGTGGAAGACCAGGGAGCAGTAAGGCCTGCACTAGCAGCGCTTCGCTCACCAATCCACGCACCTACTGCATACTAGTGGGAACTGGGGGGAAACGCGCGTCTTATAAAGCGAATAATATGGTATAATACGGTAATTATTCAATGACATAACGTTTCTCTGTTGTGTCAAACAAAAGCTTTTTGCATATGGAATCATTTTTATATCACGCTCTTGTGTCTAGATATCGCCATTTCTTTTTTGTTACGGCGCCACCACCAGTGTGTTTTTTTTTTTTATTCTCTCCTAAAATGTCCACCTAATGTGCTCAGCGCTGGTAGAAGGAGCCGCCTCTAGTGCAGAAGATGATCTATGTACAAGACGGTCTCATTGTGTGAGCCCACCAGTACACAAAGCAGGAAAGGGTTGTTGTAAGGCGCCCCATACGCCCAAATCAGGGCGGTAAGGAAGCAGACACTGTAGGTAAACCAGCTGATCGTTCTCATCTACAAAAGATTCAAGGAGAGCAGGTGGCTGCAGCGGCCAGCAACTGGCTGCAGCAGCGTCAAACTGGGAGTTTCCATCCAGGGACCCAGGTGGAGCAGCAGAGGCTGGAAAGGGCAGGAGGCGGGAGCCAGCATAGGGAAGAAAGTATGCTTCCCCTCGCAGGTTTGCCCACAGGGGGAGGGGTGGTTGGCAAACATGGACAACCCCTTTAAAATCCAAAATATGAAAAGTTGTAATAGAAACAAAAAAATTATAAAGTGAGATGAGACAAGCCCACTGAAGACAGATGTACATTGTATACCGCTCCTGTCAAACTCAGAATTAAAGGGGTTGTCTGGACAGTACGTTTAAAAGCTTTTTTTTATTTAAAGGGCCCGATTAGCATTAGAAAAATAAATAAAAATCTGGTCACTGCCGACACAAAGGAAACAACCGCTCATCCGGTCACTGCCTGCACCCAGCGGTTAGCTCAGCGGTCCTGCTGCATGTCGAAAGGCAGGAGAAGGTGGAGACCCGCAGTGATCCCGGGTCGGAGATCAGCAAAGTGAGTGAACTACTTTTGTGATTTTTATTTTTTTGGGCTATTTTGACAATTTAATTTAAAAAAATGACAGGACAACCCTTTTAGATCAGTAATCGGATACAATCTTTATGTGGCTCCTATAGGTCATAAAAATGAAGTGTATTTGTCAATCCAGTCTATATTGGGCCTTAAATAGGTGGTCCCACAAATAATATTCTACAGTTTTCAAACCAGCCCCTGGATCTGAATACTTTTGTAATTGTATGTAATTAAACATTTACTATATCTACGGAGTTATTCACTGAAATCTATCAGTTTAGCGCCACCTGCTGTTTGCTCTTTTGCTTATTTCTCTGTCCTGGTCACGGAGATGAAAGCACATGTTTAGTTACATCCTTCAACTGCCGCCAGCTGCGGCAGACAGGTCACGCCCTCTGAGAATGGATGAGCTCTACTTCAAGATTGTACTGCACTTCGTCCAGCTTGCAGCAGCGGTGAGGTGTAATTACAAGTACTCGCTCCATTCAAGTCAACGGAACGAGCACTTGTAATTACCCTGCGCTGCCGAGATTTCCGAGTCGACACGCGGCGTAATCTTGAAGAGAAAGTAGCACTGATCGGCGGCGGAGGATAGGTCATCACTACTACTGGCTGCACAACCCCTCTAAACCTTTCGCTACCAGCGCCGTACATGCAATGGGCATACATGGTAGGTCTCCGCTCACATAGAGCGGTTGGTGACGTCACTTTCTGAGTTCATTCTGAGTTTTTTTTTTAAACATTCCTAGGCACTCGTAACTCAGAAAGTGATGTCACCGACCGCTCCATGTGGGCGTGAGTTTTTTGAGTAAGGAACGGAGCAGAGCCACCGGCCGGGGCACGCTCCTCTATACAATCAAATAGTATCTCCCATCTTACCCTGAAAACAAGTACCGGCACAAAGGAGAGGACAGATATGGGCACCGGAGGCACAGCGGGGTGTAGCAGGGTCATTTTAGTCTTTGCACTAGGCTGTGACTGCACAGCAACCTCTGTAAAACTGAACATTAATAGGGGTAGTGCGACGCGCGGGCCCTTACATATATTATGGGTTTTCCTGAATAAGGCAGCAGTAGCGGTACCGCAGCGGTAGTTAGGCTGCAACTTAGGGTGGATAGCGCCATTGGATTTTAGGTTTATAATAAAATGAACAAATATTTTTCCAATACGGGGAAAGGTGTAACGGAAAATTGGCCATTTTTTCATTACTTCTCTGACCCAAAAAAATAAAATGTGATTAAAAGGTCACACACTCTCCAAAATCATATCAATAAAAAGTACAGATTGTCACGCAAAAAATGAGCCCCCACACAGCGCAGTAGATAAAACTATAAAAAAGTTATGGGGGTCAGAATATGGGGATGAAAAAATATAGATATATATATATATATAAGTTTAAATTTATTTTTACACTATTTAGACATATAAAACCTATACGTCTGGCATCTTTGAACACCGTGGAAACAAAACCCATAAAACAGTGGAGTAATTGCGTTTTTTTTTTCCAATTCCACCCAATTTGGAATTTTTTTCCCCCGCCTCCCACTACATTAGAAAGTACAACTTGTCCAGCAAAAAATAAGCCCTCATATGGATATGTGAATGGCAAAATCAAAAAGTTATGGCTCAAGG
Organism: Bufotes viridis; assembly: GCA_033119425.1. Taxonomy (NCBI): domain Eukaryota; kingdom Metazoa; phylum Chordata; class Amphibia; order Anura; family Bufonidae; genus Bufotes; species Bufotes viridis. The sequence continues at coordinate 39,680,930 of CM065591.1, read as the reverse complement.
AAGAAAAACAAAAACGCAAAAACAAAAAAACCTCCGGTATCCTAAGGGTACAAGAGAATTACACTGTCGGTGCTATACCGACAGGCGTCAGAGAGGCGCAGCCTGCATGGATACATGGCAGGCCTGTATTAGGCTTCAGTCTGCCGTGCACAGGCATCAACTCCCCGCAATGTCATTTGTGCCGATGGGGGACAGAGGGAGTCTGCTCCCTCTGTATACCACTTAGATGTTGCAGTCGCTATTAAGCATGTGAGGCATGAGCGCCCAATCTACTCTACACGGGAGGCCCCTTAGGGACCTCCATTATAAGGGGTATTGGTGGTCACTAAAGGCTTAAATATTATGAGGCCACCTGGTGGTCAGAGTGGATAGCAGATTACGGAGCTATGTGCTGCTGGTCAGGCATGTTCAGTTCTCTGCCCACAGCCAGGTCCCTCATAGTGATCCTCGCCTCATTGCAGAGAAGCCAATACAAGTATCTGTCCCAAAATGTCTCTCCTTCCTATTTCTATGGGCTGTCCTGTAGTGAACAGAGGATCGCTGAAATACCTGACTGTTGGGAGAGTCACAGAACATGGCTGACCAGCGGCATTCAGCAGGCGCTACAGTGCGATCTTGGCCACGCCACTTAAAGATCACCACACCAGAGATCGCTGTGGTGAAATGAATGGGCCCGCAGCACAACTTACCAGTTTCCTGCTAACCCAAAATTGCAACAAAAAAAATCCAGCTGCGTTGGAATTTTTTTTTGCAATTCTGGGGTCATAGTAACTTGCAAGTTTTACTGCGACCTCATTCAGTTCAATGGCGGCACAGCTACACAGAAATCTTTGGTCATGCAATAGGTTTCGCTCAAGATCTCGGTGTAACCCCAGTCTTAGGGCTCATTCAGACGACCAAATTAATGGGTCTACATCCGTTCTGTAATTTTGCAGAAAGGGTGCGGACCTATTCATTTCAATGGGGCAGCAAAAGAAGTGGACAGCACCACTGTGTGCTGTCCACATCCCAGGGGTGTGGAAACCGTATCGCCCGACATGTAGTTCCGGCCGCCGGGCAGGTAGTTTGTACAGTAGCTTAGCCCTGCTGCGGGCAAGTTGCAGGGCTGAGTGGGTTGTCAGCCCGCCCCTGTATTGTGTACCTGCGTACCGTACAGATGACTTCCTGCAGCGGCCACCCCCGGCTCCTCCTCGCTCCCACATCCAAGTCTCCGCCCACCGGCCAAAAACAGGAGCGAGGCGGGCACAGTCAGTCAGCACGCCGGGTCCAAGCCAAGATGGGAGAAGAGGAGTGAGAGACCCTAACAGCCCGGGTGTCAGAAAGAAAGGTTTTACTGTCTATCTTCTGCGGCCCTGCCTGCACTCTGCACTGCATGTGGGGATCACTTGATAAACTATAATGTCTCCCTGTTGCCCCCATACAGGAGCAAAAAGAAGACATTACTGTATGGGGGCCACAAGACATTGTTATACTGATGGCGGAGGGGTTACAAATTGTTGTCCGATACAGTATAATGTCACCTTGTGGCCCCCTTACAGTATAGTTCCCACTGCCTGCCCATACACTCGGCTGGTTAACTCTTTGCAGATCTCACAATATATAATGTCTCCTTGTGGCCCCCACCTCCATACAGTATAGCGTCTCCTTGGGGCTGCCCCAGTGCCCCATACAGTATAACGTCACCTTGCGGCACCCCAGTGCCCCATAAAGTATAAAATCACCTTGCGGCACCCCAGTGCCCCATACAGTATAACGTCTCCTTGTGGCTGCCCCAGTGCCCAATACAGTATAATGTCTCCTTGTGGCCCCCGCCCCCATACAGTATAGCGTCTCCTTGGGGCTGCCCCAGTGCCCCATACAGTATAACGTCACCTTGCGGCACCCCAGTGCCCCATACAGTATAACCTCACCTTGTGGCACCCCAGTGCCCTATACAGTATAACGTCGCCTTGTGGCTGCCCCAGATAATATAGCGTCTCCTTGTGGCCACCGCCCCCATACAGTATAAGTTCAGGACAAGTAGATTGTCATGAGGGACAAGTAGATCGAGCCCCCGCTTTAGTCATTCGACAAGTAGTTTTATTTAAAATTTTCACGCCCCTGCATCCCTAGTTCAGTTCCCCTGTCCTGCAAGAAAATAGAGCATATCCTATTCTTGTCCACATTCGCAGACAAGAATAGTAATTTCTATCATAAGGCCGGCCATGTGCGGTCCGCAAAATGCGGTACGCAAGCGGCTGGTATCCCTGTTTTGTGGACCGCAAAACACTATTGCCATCTGAATGGGCCTTTAGGTGAATGCGCACATAGCTATACACTGTGACCACCAGGTGGAGCCATACTACGAAAGTAAATGTCATAACTTTTCACTGGATCAATTTTAACACGATGTAAAAAGTAAATACGCTTCACTATTTATGATGTATACAATGTATTGCATGGGATCCAAGAGCAGCTGACAATTCCCCTTCCTGTACATTGCCCTAAGAGTCTGCTACCAGAATTACCGCTGCATTGTGTCTATGGAGCAGGGAGTAAACTGCCTGGATCAACGACCCCTCTCTAGTAGCTGTAGCCTGTAATATTATTACGCTCCAGAAATACATCCAGGCCCCTCTTGAATTCCTTTATTGTACTCACCATCACCACCTCCTCAGGCAGAGAGTTCCATAGTCTCACTGCTCTTACTGTAAATAATCCCCCTCTATGTTTGTGTACAAACCTTCTTTCCTCCAGATGCAGAGGATATAGAGTATATACACAGTATACTGTCCTCCGCAGTGTATATACACAGTATACTGTCCTCCGCAGTGTATATACACAGTATACTGTCCTCCGCAGTGTATATACACAGTATACTGTCCTCCGCAGTGTATATACACAGTATACTGTCCTCCGCAGTGTATATACACAGTATACTGTCCTCCGCAGTGTATATACACAGTATACTGTCCTCCGCACTATATACACAGTATACTGTCCTCCGCACTATATACACAGTATACTGTCCTCTGCACTATATACACAGTATACTGTCCTCTGCACTATATACACAGTATACTGCCCTCTGCACTATATACACAGTATACTGCCCTCTGCACTATATACACAGTATACTGCCCTCTGTACTATATACACAGTATACTGCCCTCTGTACTATATACACAGTATACTGCCCTCTGTACTATATACACAGTATACTGCCCTCTGTAGTATATACACAGTATACTGCCCTCTGTAGTATATACACAGTATACTGCCCTCTGCACTATATACACAGTATACTGCCCTCTGCACTATATACACAGTATACTGCCCTCTGTACTATATACACAGTATACTGCCCTCCGCACTATATACACAGTATACTGTCCTCCGCACTATATACACAGTATACTGCCCTCTGCACTATATACACAGTATACTGCCCTCTGCACTATATACACAGTATACTGCCCTCTGCACTATATACACAGTATACTGCCCTCCGCACTATATACACAGTATACTGTCCTCCGCACTATATACACAGTATACTGCCCTCTGCACTATATACACAGTATACTGCCCTCTGTACTATATACACAGTATACTGCCCTCTGTACTATATACACAGTATACTGCCCTCTGTACTATATACACAGTATACTGCCCTCTGTACTATATACACAGTATACTGCCCTCTGTACTATATACACAGTATACTGCCCTCTGTACTATATACACAGTATACTGCCCTCTGTACTATATACACAGTATACTGCCCTCTGTACTATATACACAGTATACTGCCCTCTGTACTATATACACAGTATACTGCCCTCTGTACTATATACACAGTATACTGCCCTCTGTACTATATACACAGTATACTGCCCTCTGTACTATATACACAGTATACTGCCCTCTGTACTATATACACAGTATACTGCCCTCTGTACTATATACACAGTATACTGCCCTCTGTACTATATACACAGTATACTGCCCTCTGTACTATATACACAGTATACTGCCCTCTGTACTATATACACAGTATACTGCCCTCTGTACTATATACACAGTATACTGCCCTCTGTACTATATACACAGTATACTGCCCTCTGTACTATATACACAGTATACTGCCCTCTGTACTATATACACAGTATACTGCCCTCTGTACTATATACACAGTATACTGCCCTCTGTACTATATACACAGTATACTGCCCTCTGTACTATATACACAGTATACTGCCCTCTGTACTATATACACAGTATACTGCCCTCTGTACTATATACACAGTATACTGCCCTCTGTACTATATACACAGTATACTGCCCTCTGTACTATATACACAGTATACTGCCCTCTGTACTATATACACAGTATACTGCCCTCTGTACTATATACACAGTATACTGCCCTCTGTACTATATACACAGTATACTGCCCTCTGTACTATATACACAGTATACTGCCCTCTGTACTATATACACAGTATACTGCCCTCTGTACTATATACACAGTATACTGCCCTCTGTAGTATATACACAGTATACTGCCCTCTGTAGTATATACACAGTATACTGCCCTCTGTAGTATATACACAGTATACTGCCCTCTGTAGTATATACACAGTATACTGCCCTCTGTAGTATATACACAGTATACTGTCCTCTGTAGTATATACACAGTATACTGTCCTCTGTAGTATATACACAGTATACTGTCCTCTGTAGTATATATACAGTATACTGTCCTCTGTAGTATATACACAGTATACTGTCCTCTGTAGTATATATACAGTATACTGCCCTCTGTAGTATATACACAGTATACTGCCCTCTGTAGTATATACACAGTATACTGCCCTCTGTAGTATATACACAGTATACTGTCCCCTGTAGTATATACACAGTATACTGTCCCCTGTAGTATATATACAGTATACTGTCCTCTGTAGTATATATACAGTATACTGTCCCCTGTAGTATATACACAGTATACTGTCCCCTGTAGTATATACACAGTATACTGTCCTCTGTAGTATATACACAGTATACTGTCCCCTGTAGTATATATACAGTATACTGTCCTCTGTACTATATACACAGTATACTGTCCTCTGTACTATATACACAGTATACTGTCCTCTGTACTATATACACAGTATACTGTCCTCTGTACTATATACACAGTATACTGTCCTCTGTACTATATACACAGTATACTGTCCTCTGTAGTATATATACAGTATACTGTCCTCTGTACTATATACACAGTATACTGCCCTCTGTAGTATATACACAGTACACTGCCCTCTGTAGTATATACACAGTATACTGTCCTCTGTACTATATACACAGTACACTGCCCTCTGTACTATATACACAGTATACTGTCCTCTGTACTATATACACAGTATACTGCCCTCTGTACTATATACACAGTATACTGTCCTCTGTACTATATACACAGCATACTGTCATCTGTAGTATATATACAGTATACTGTCCTCTGTAGTATATACACAGTATACTGTCCCCTGTAGTATATACACAGTATACTGTCCCCTGTAGTATATACACAGTATACTGTCCCCTGTAGTATATACACAGTATACTGTCCTCTGTAGTATATACACAGTATACTGTCCCCTGTAGTATATATACAGTATACTGTCCTCTGTAGTATATATACAGTATATTGTCCTCTGTAGTATATATACAGTATATTGTCCTCTTCTGTGTTAATTACTTTACACAGTTTAGTGTCATCTGTAAAAATTGATATTTTACTGTGCAAGCCTTCAACAAGATCATTAATATATTGAAGAGGATAGGGCCCAGTATTGACCCCTGAGGTACCCCACTAGTGACAGTAACCCCTCCAAAACGGACCCTTTTGGTACCCACACTAGTGACGATGACCCCTCCAATACTGACCCCTGTGTTACCCCCACTAGTGACGATGATCCAATCTGAGTGTGTACATTATTAACCCCCTCTGAGCCAGTTACTTACCCATATTCTCAATTTATATACAAAGTGGTACAGTGTCAAATGCTTTGGGGAAGTCCAGATATAATAAGCATCCATTGACTCACGCTACTCCAGTCTAGAAGTTATCTCCTCATTAGTTTGGCAGGACCGACCCCTCATTAACCCCTGCATGCAGAACATGTGTGTGTTGTGCATGAAATCTGGAGACAATGAATAATACGAGGTTGGGGAAGCAACAAGTGCATTTCCTAGAACCTGCTGCAGATGCACAAACCGTGGTAGGAGATCTCCCTCTAGTGGCCGCCTCGGGTACTATTTACTCTTACTGCCTATTATAGAAAAATGTGGAGATACAAAACCATAGATTTTTTAATTAACCCCTTCAGAAACAAGCAAACGTCAATGACATTTCCATGTATTTTTCAATGGCACCAATCAAATGTTCTCGATCATGTACTACAGAACTGTAAAAAAAAATTATTTGGGGGTTGGAATAGAATTTTTTTTTAAGTCTGCCACTATTTTTTGGTGCCATTTTTACAGCATTCGGTATTTAATAATAATTACATGATAACCTTATTCTGCAGGTCAGTACAATTACGGAGATACCAATGTTATAAACCATAGGAAGCATATGAGTTACTGATATTTCTATTTTATTCTAAGTGACTAATGTCACAAGGTTTTTTGAAAAGTCAGTGACCCTTTCATTTTTATGTTTGTTTATATTTAAAAACATTTAAAAAATGTAACTTTTTTTGGCCGCTTATGGACGTAGGGTCCTTTCACACTGGCGTTTTTGTTTTCCGGCAGAGTTCCATCCTCGGCGGTCTATGCCGGAAAAATCCTGATCAGGATCATCCCCATGCATTCTGAATGGAGAGAAATCCGTTCAGGATGCATCAGGATGTCTTCAGTTCAGGACCGGAACGTTTTTTGGACGCAGCAAATACCGCAGCATGCTGCGCTTTTTGTTCCGTCCAAAAATCCGGAAAGGCATTAATCCGGATCCGGCCTTAAGCTAAACGTCGTTTCGGCGCATCGCCGGATCCGACGTTTAGCTTTTCTCAATGGTTACCATGGCAGCCAGGACGCTAAAGTCCTGGTTGCCATGGTAAAATGTAGTGGGGAGCGGGGGAGCAGTATACTTACCGTCCATGCTGCTCCCGGGGCGCTCCACAATGACGTCAGGGCGCCCCACACGCATGGATCACGTGATCCATGGGCATGGGGCGCTCTGACGTCATTCTGGAGCGCCCCGGGAGCCGCACGGACTGTACGTATACCGCTCCCCCGCTCCTACTATAGCAACCAAGACTTTAATAGCGTCCTGGCTGCCATAGTAACCTGAAAGCATTTCGAAGACTGATCAGGATCCTGATCAGTCTTCTAATGCTTCAGGCGACTTGCGTTCTGACGGATCCGGCGGGACGGAAGTGCCCACCGGATCCTCAAAAAGCAAGTGTGAAAGGAGCCTTAGGCTACTTTCACGCCAGCGTTTTTGCTGGATTCGTCATGCATCAGCAAAAACGCTTCCATCATGATAATACAACCGCCTGCATCCGATATGAACGGATCTGGTTGTATTATCTTAAACATAGCCAAGAATTGAATTACACTGTGAGTCATGACGGATCCGTCTAGCTCCGCACCACATCGCTTGCAGAGTTATTCTGTCCGCGATGGGGACACAACCAAACGGAATGGAATGCATTCTGGTGACTCCGTTTCGTTCAATTCAGTTTTGTGCCCAATGACAATGAATGAGGACAAAACAGAAGCGTTTTTCCCCGCTATTGAGATCTCAATAGCGGAAAGGGAAAGCGCAGATGTGAAAGTAGCCTAAAGAGTGAACCTGTGATTGCTTGCACGGCATACCGCCATATTTCTGTATTGCCGGGCAGTGTCATTTTACCGGCATCCAATAACACACTAGAAGAGGGGGAGAGCGGGCGCTCCCTGCTTCTGTCTAACCGTACAGATGCAGCAGTCACTACTGAGCATCATGGCATCCGAGGGGTTAAACTGCCATGAACAGCGTTCTCTTCAATCCCGGCCACTGCAGGAAGATGTCCGGCGGGTTACACAGCCTGTCAAGGTGTGCAAAGAAGATGGTGGTCTCACGCATGGGTGTCCGCTGCTCGATTCAGCTCTGTAGGACTGTCAGACATAGCCAGGTACACGTGCTCGGCTATTTCTGGCAGCACCATAGCAGAGCACATGGTTGTCCGCCAATCTATCAAACGGACGAACATGAACCGCCATTCTCGTGATCAGCGGGGGTCCCAGTGGTCGGACCCCTCCAGATCAGATCTTTGAAAGGGACAATAAATCTCCCATAAAGCATCTTTTGACCACTGTTGTGCCATTCCTCAGTTATCGCTCCTGGCAATGTATGAATAAACTATTCGCATTGCAAAGAGTGACGCCTACAGCGGAAATCTGCAGCATGAATCGGCCCTTTAAAGTAAAGCTGCAAAGCTAGGAACTTGGGACAATCAATGCCAGGCAGCTGCTGCCGAGGGAAATAAAAATGGGAGGTGCATCAAAAGTGGACTAGACGCTTGGACAGGAGGAGAATATTATTTTACCTGTATACAAACCAGACCCCACAGTAATAAAAAAGGTTTTCTTGCATCATAGACTAAGGGCACATCCCTAAGAGATGCCATCATTCTTCTAATGGGTGGTCCGGCTGCTGGAACCCCCTCCTATACTAAGAATGAGGAGGCAGCAGCTCTGCTATTCATGGAGAGGGTTGCACTGCTGTGGGCCCCGCACTCTCGGCTCATGCCCTCCAGTATTTCTTAGCACATGGGCGGACTGTAGTACCAAGAATGATTATTACAAAAGGTGATACTTAATAACGATGTATAAATATATCAGGGGTCAGTACAGAGAGCTCTCCCATCATCTATTTATCCCCAGGACTGTGACTGTGACGAGGGGACATCCTCTGCGTCTGGAGGAAAGAAGGTTTGTACACAAACATAGAAAAGGATTCTTTACGGTAAGAGCAGTGAGACTATGGAACTCTCTGCCTGAGGAGGTGGTGATGGTGAACTCCTGAGTAGAGTTGAGCGAACTTCTATTTTTAGTTCGGCGTCCAAAGTTCGGGTTCGGGTTATCGTAGCATCCCGTTATGGATTCCATAAGGGGCTGCTTCATTGAACCCGAACCTTGGACAACCCTAAGGACCTGCGGTGACGTCACGTCATGTGATCAGTGCAGGGGGCGTGGCTCAGCACTGGATCACCTCTTATCTAATCCAGTGCTGAGCCACGCCCCCTGCACTGATCACATGACGGTGACGTCACTGCAGGTCCTTAGGGTTGTCCAAGGTTCGGGTTCAATGAAGCAGCCCCTTATGGATTCCAAATGCCGTTATGGAATCCATAACGGGATGCTACGATAACCCGAACCCGAACTTTGGACGCCGAACTAAAAATAGAAGTTTGCTCAACTCTACTCAGGAGTTCAGGAGGGGCCTGGATGTATTTCTTGAAAGATATACTAGTTTATATGCAATGGAGATAGGTCTCCGACCCAGAGATCTATTCCGATGCCTGGAGACAGGAAGAAAGGATTCCACCTCAATGATGAACTGCTGACCTCCTCATAAGTTTTTTTTTGCCTTCTTCTGTAAGATAACGTGGGGGACCCTGACAGTAAGAGAACAGACGGGGTGACTCACGCATGGCGCAGTTGAACGGTGTGGACAGCCCTTTGTTCATCACAAACACGGCGCCCGGATCTGTCCTCCCCACGTGTTTCACCTCGATCTTCTCAGTGCGCGGGTACAGCGATAACTGCCGCTCCTTCTCCTTTTCATACAGCTCCGACCGCCGCCGAGAAACTTCAGCTGCAGACAGTTTATTGGCTGTGGCCACAGAGTAAAATCCTAGAGGAAAAAGAAAGGCGACATGGAACACACATTAAAATGGAAAAAACAAAGCAGAAGGGGGAGCCACCAGCACGTCAGTGTGACGGATGGGAAGCCCAGGACAGAGTGGTCACCAGCACAAGCAACAACCCCAGCACAAAAACGTAACTGGCCCATTATGTTTTCTTTTTTTTTTTGTGATGTGGTCTTTTTTCAACAGGTGGTTATGATTACAGTGGAACCATTTTTTTTAATTTTATTTATTCCTTTATTTTGGAGGGTGGGGACGGAGCCGGAAGCGCAAGGCCGGGGACGGAGCAGGAAGCAGAAGGCTGTGGATGGAGTCAGAAGCAGACGGCTCATCCACTGTGTAGCGGCTATGCTGGCGTACAGCAGATCAGCGCCCAATCCAGTGAAACTATTGGAAACTACACAGAGGACGGAGCTTTTACTTCCAGCCCCATCCACTCTTCTGAAAGAGTTGATCAGTGGTGGTGTCGGATGTTGGATCTCCATTGATCTGATATTGATGACCATCAATATCTAAAAGAAGGAGTACCCCTTTAAAGGGATGTCTCACTTCAGCAAATAGCATTTATCATGTAGAGAAAGTGAATACAAGGCACTTACTAATGTACTGTGATTGTCCATATTGCCTCCTTTGCTGGCTGGATTCAGTTTTCCATCACATTATACACTGCTTGTTTCCATGGTTATGACCACGCTGAAATCCAGCATCGGTGGTCGTGCTAGCACACTATAGAAAAAAGTGCCGGCCCCTCTGGTGACCGGGACTTTGGGAGCGCATATAGCCGTGCATGCTCAACATCTCCCGCCATGGCCTCCTCGTATCTGCGCTGCAGCGGTGGCCGTATCTCTTGGAAACAAGCACTTTTTCCTATAGTGTACTAGCACGACCACCGCTGCTGGATTGCAGGGTGGTCGTAACCATGGAAACGGGCAGTGTATAATGTTATGAAAAAATCCAGCCAGCAAAGGAGGCAATATGGACAATCACCATACATTAGTAAGTGGCTTGTATTAACTTTCTCTACATGATAAATGCCACTTGCTGCAGTGAGACATCCTCTTTAAGGTAAGTTCACTCTGGTTGGATCTTCAAACAATTTCAAAGAAAATTTGTGAGACATTACCGCTACAAACATGAAAACTGATCCCTATCATCCAGATCCGCAGGGACTGCAGCTTTTATTGCGGCTTTTTATTCCCACTGAAGTCAGGGGAAAATCTGCCACAAATCCACGAACGTTCAGTGACAAAACGGAGATGGAGGGACAGATAATTGCGCACCGCAGCTCTTTCCATGTGCACATCCCGTCTCATCCACCTGCCTGATACTGTAAGGGTCCAGCTACATGGCGACATAAGTCAAAAAAGGCTACAGCTACTTGGCGATACGTGGCTTCTTGTTGCAGAAAATCGTGCGACTTTTTTTATAACGATAGTCAACGATATCACAATGTAATGTTTCCAATGCGACGCGAGTGACTCAGTCCCAGTCGTATTTTTTGTGACTTTTGCGTCGCAGTTGAAGCACGTCGATATCACTGACTATCATTACATAAAAAAGTCACGCGACCTTTCTTTAACACGTGGCCGTACCCTAATTCTAGAGCACCTGTCACTGGTTTTATGATGTCCTGTCTGAGGGAGGTATAAACTGGAGACGCTGGGGGCACTTACTAAAATCAGTAGTGAACGCCCCTAGAGTCCCCTCATTACAGAGCGAGTACTAGAGCGTCCTCATAGTCACAACCCTCCCCCGGCCACTGACTACCATAGCAAGGTCGGGCATTCGCACTGCTGCTCCATTCATTACTATGGGATTTCCGGAGTGCGAATGCCCGACCTGCCACCCCGTACATTTCTAGAGGCAACTAATCCCCATTCTCATGATTGGTGGGGGTCCAGCAATAGGACCCCCACCAATCTAATATTTGCCCCCTATCTTACAGATAGAGAATAACCTTTCAGAGTAGAATACCCCATTACAGAGGAGCTGTCCCCTCTCCTGACAGGTCTTCCCCCTGTAATGACAATTCTGGAGCATCTGTTCTTATGTCCCTATTTTCTGCCATTCCTATAATATTTTTCCAGTCTGCAGTAAATGTACTGCTAGGTGTTACCAGTAGGCGGTGTCTGATTCTGTCCAATCAGTGCTGTCAGTGGCAGACTGCAAGGGACACACCCCCAACTGGTAACACCCATCTGTGCCTTTACATGGGGAATGCAAGTAGTTACTAAGGCTACTTTAACACTAGCGGCAGGACGGATCCGACAGGCTGTTCACCCAATGGAACAGCCTGTCTGATCTTTCCTGCCGCTAGTGCACGTGTCCCCGGCTTACCGCTCCGGCCCCATTGAGTATAATGGGAGGGGGCAGAGGCACGACACGTCTGACATTTATTCTGGCAGCCTCTCGCCGTTCCTCCGCCCCCATTATAGTCAATGGGGCCGGAGCGGTAGTCCGGGGACACGTGCACTAGCGGCAGGACAGATCAGACAGGCTGTTCCATTGGGTGAACAGCCTGTCGGATCCGTCCTGCCGCTAGTGTGAAAGTAGCCTAAAACAGACATGTCAGGAGAGGGGCCATCTCCTCCGTGTTGGTAACCCCCTCGGCACCCCCCCATAGTCTCCGATAGGCAGGCAGAGGGCGCCTCCTTTCCCTATCAAACATCTAAAGAGTTAAACTGCCGCTGGGGTACATTTTCATCATTGTGCGAGGACCCCGACAGAAAGGTACATCAGGGGAAGAGCCGGGCGCCGTGGCATGCGGTCTCATGGTGGGTCGTTAAAGGCAGAACGCGTCTATCTGCTATCAGGGGCTGAATGGTGCCATGACCTCTTCATTCTGGGGGCCCTAGGGGTCAGAGCCCCCTAATCATACACTGACCGTATGCTACTCTATATACCACTAAGGTTAATGGAGGGGTCACCCTGTAAGAGTGTAAAGATGTAGCAGGGCATGCTGGGACATGTAGTCTCACAACAGGAGCGCCGCTAGTTACAGGCAGCTGCCATTTCCTAGCACCCCCGGCCGTCACTTACTCCTGCCCCGCAGAGCCCGCACTGCACAGCTGCCCGCCATCACCGCTCCGCACCACATCCCGCACCGGCTTCTACTGTTTCTGTGACATTCAGTGACAGTAACAAGCACACATGTGCACCGGTGCGTAGGCTAAAAGCTCCCTCCCGAAAACAAAGAGACGGTGTACAAGGTTCCGGCGTGCTGCGTCAGGCGACCACCAGAGGGCGCTCCTCACCCGCAATACAAGGAAAGTGGGCAGCTTCTCCACAAGTGCAAAGCGTGAAGATCTCCGTGCTCAGGACCCAAAATAATTAAGTAGTGGCCTCAATAGTTACCCTGTGCTAGCCACAGATGCTGTACTAAGCACCAGGCGTGATGCTCCATAACCCTGGGTTCACACCTGAGCATTTCTGAGACGCGCGTATTACAGCGCGTTTTTGCAAATAGGAAGCACGCGTCATACGCACGTTCGTGACTCTGGAGACCAATTGAAAAAGGCATATCTACACTAAACGCGCATTTTACGCGCGTGTTACGCGCGTTCCCATTGAAGTCTATGGGTGCAAACGCGCGACAAAACGCCCCAAAGAAGCTCAAGAACTTCTTTGAGCGTAGGGCGTTTTACAGCGCGTTCAAACGCGCTGTAAAACGCTCAGGTGAGAACCATGCCCATAGGGAAACATTAGTTTTTTCTTGTTGAGCGTTTTACAGCGCGTAGGAACGCGCTGTAAAAGGCGAAAGTGTGAACTGACCCTGGGTTCACACCTGAGCGTTTTACAGCGCGTTCAAACGCGCTGTAAAACGCTCAACACATGAAAACCAATGCTTTCCTATGGCCCTGGTTCTCACTTGAGCGTTTTACAGCGCGTTTGAACGCGCTGTAAAACGCCCGACGCATAAACAAGTACTTGAGCTTTTTTTGGGGCGTTTGTCGCGCGTTTTGTGATTGACACCACAGTAGTCAATCACCAGAACGCGCGTTTCCTATCTGCAAAACGCGCTGAAATACGCGCGACAAAAACGTTTCCAGAACGCTCAGGTCTGAACCCAGGGTGAGGGTAAGGGTGTGTTCACAAAAAAAAAAAAATTCCTTGCTTAATCTGGAATCCTTGGATGATCCTCACATTTTTCCTGCAGATACACGTGCACGCCATATCAGCCCCCAGTTTTAGCCCCATTCAATGGGGATAATCCGTAAGCGTCCACAATCCATGCGGTAACCGCTGCAAGAATTAGCATGGCGATTTTGTTTACTGTATAACAATTAAAGGGGTTTTCCGGGTGTTTAGATGACCCATCCTCAGGTCGGTGGAAGTCTGATCCCAGGAGCCCCGACTAGAAACTCTTTGAAGAGACCATGGCGCTCCTGTGACGCCCTGCTCATCTGTCACTTAGCCAAAGTACATTCAAGGGAATGGGCCTGGGCTGCAAACCAAGCACCGCCAATATAAAATGGACGGCGCTGTGCTTGGTATGCGCTGGAGCGCCACGGCCTCCTCAAACAGCCGATCAGTGGGGGTGCCGAGAGTTAGACCCCCATCAATCCCGAGGACAGACCTGGACAGCCCTTTTAAATGGGAGTTAAACTGGGAATGTTTCCCAGATAGATTTCTGGCACTGCAAGGAAAATGTAGGTTTTTTTCAAAGGGTTTTATTTTTTTTAAAGTAGTAAAACAAAATAAAAACTGTAGAAATCTGGTATCGCCATAGTCGTATTGACCCACAGAACAAGGACATCATGTCATTTTTAGTGCACAGTGAATGCCGTAATATCAAAACCCCAAAAACCTTAGCGGAATTCTATTCACTTTCACCCCGCAATGGATTTTTCTTTCTTGTTTTCCAATACAAGATATGGTAAATTAAATGGTGCCATTAAAAAATACAGAGAGAACTGGGCCATATTCATTGGGGCTTAGGCTTGAGACCCTAGCAACGCCCCTTGTGTGCAAGCAGGACCACCACGGCTGGATTGCTGGGTGGTCGTAACTCCTGGAAATGGCAAGTGGAAATGAATCCAGCCAGCAAAAAAGGCAATATGGACAATCACAAAACATAAGTAACTGCCTTGTATTAACTCTCTCTACATGATAAATGTAATTTGCTAAGATGAGACAAGCCCTTTGAGTGGGCAGCTATGCATACTATTCACGGGCCAAAAAGATAATTTCTGTAAGGTCTGCCCCTATTACAATCCTATTCACGGATTCCCAAAATACAGATACTGGAACTTTTTGCGGGACCCTTTAAAGAAATGCCTATTCTTGTCCGCAAAATGGAAAAGAATAGGATATATTCTATAATTTGCGGATGTGAACAGCACATGATGAATGAGTCCTTGGATCGGATGCGGAACAAAAGTACGGGGTTGTGTGAATGCAGCCTCAGGGAGTCAGGAGAGATGGGTGTCAGCCGCCAGCTATGTGCAGCGTAGTTCTGGCAGGTAAGTAGATAGATGACGGCTGAAACGTAAGACCCTTGTACTTGACATAAAACCTCTGCAGTGAGGTTCTGTGCTGCGTTGCAAGCAGCGCCCCGGCTCCTAGCCATGTCCTAACATAAGCCCTGTGATGTTTGTGTTCATGTCCCAAATAACGTGTCTCCCCCGAGATATGTCTTAAACACAGAAACGACGGCTCTGGTCTATGTCAGCTTGTGTATAGCTGCACTCGCTCCATGTTTATGCAGGGAAGTCTCTATGCAAGATGATGAATTCTCCTTATCGCTCTCTTTATTATTCGGTAAGGTAGTTGGGATTGTAGGGATGCCGGTAAACTTCCACGGTTGTACATTGTAAGACATCTATGTAAGTTACCTTGGAACTTTCCGCAGTGAGATATTTTTTACAGTCTGCCTGTCGGGGGCGTACGTAGAAATGACAGAGCTTTACAGTAACACGGATCTGCAACTAACCTCCTACTCCCACCGCCTGGGAAACAAGCCGACTCAAAAACTCAAGGCCAATGATTTCTCTTATTGCAGTGTTGTGCTGCATGTGTATATCTACATAGTTAACTCTAATATGGATGTGTTATAAGGGTGCATGGTTTGGTCAACCCATGCAGGGTGTGGGGAGGGGTACTGCTCCGGCTCACCAGTTGGGCACAGCAGGGATTAAATGGCGTGACACAACTGGGCGGAGTCCGGTGAGTGCCCAAAGTAAGAGTCTCCACCAAAAAAGTTAGTTGCTGTGCAATCAGTGGTCCTAATTAGTGTAGAGCGTGAATATTCAAATTGCGGATTTTAAATTGCGAATATCGCCACTTTGAGAATTCGTAAATATTTAGAATTTTGTGCTTTATATTCATATTTGCAAATAGTGTTGATCGTGAATATTCTAATCTCAAATTTATCGCGAATATCGGCACTAAGCAAAATCCCTAGCAACCAATAGGAAAGTTGCCTACCCCTTAGTGTTGATCATGAATATTCAAATCTCAATTTTTTATCACGAATATATTACATTGCCGATTTTTGCAATCAAGTAAATAATGACTGGAGATCACGAATTCTCTAATTTGCGAATTTATGGCGAATATTCGGCCAAAAATTAACAAAATATCGCAAATTCGAATATTGCCTATGCCATTCATCACTAGTCCAAATGAGGAGTTTGGGTGCACCAACCCAAAGGTGTGCGACCCAAAGAAAGCCCCAGAGCTGAGTGGTGGCAAGAGGTTAACCAGCGGGTGAAAGCACCACAGCGGAGAAGTCAGGCAGTGTAAGAGAGATGTGGGCCTGCAAGGGAAAGTGATCACAGAACCACGCTGGTAGCCCTGATTCCCTCACCCAGAGTTCCTGGAACGTGTTGAAGGTGGAACCTCTCCATAGCGAGATGAATTGAGCTACAGTAAAAATTCCAGTTGATAGCAACAGCAGATCCATAGTTCTAGTTGTATTCCATTGCCTGCTGCTACAGCTTAAAGGGGTATTCCCATCACAGACAATAGGGGCATATCGCTAGGATATGCCTCCATTATCTAATAGGCGCGAGTCCCACCTCTGGGACCCACACCTATGCCGAGAACAGAGCGGGGAGAGTAGTGGCTGGAGGACCCCGGCCAACACCAAGTGCTCTCCCCATACAAGTGAATGGGAACACCCCATAGAAATGAATGGAGGGCAGCTCCACCACCTTCCCGGCTCCATTCTCGGTGTAGGTGTGGGTCCCAGAGGTGAGTGATATACCCCCATTGTCTGTGATGGGAATACCCCTTTAAGGAATACATGGCGGTAACTTCAGACTTGGCCTAGTCGGCAGGATAGTGGCAATTAAAAGCCTGTGAAAACACCAGTGACCATTGAGGCCATTACGATTGCCCACAGGAAGCTGAGAAAAAGTGGCCAAGACATCCCACAGAGTCAGGAGAAACAGGTACCACAATGATGGTGATACTGGTGGGATCCGGCAGTACACGAGGGCCAGCAGTGAAGAGACCAGGTATGCCAGAACCTTTCCACAACCTACAATTAGGATATCAGGTCCAGTATACCAAGGTCGAGTTCCCAAGAGAGGGTGGGCAACAGTGGTTAAAAGGTCACGTGAAATTGAGCCTATAGAGGGACAGGAGTCAGAAGATTGGAAGGAAGAGGAACTGAAAGGGCTAAAGGTCTCTTGCAAGGTGGAACTAATGGTGGGGTGAGCAGTGGAGGACATTTCTGTGAAGCCTAGGCCTGCTTACTTCTGGCTGAGAGGTGGAACGAAGGAGGGAGTCTATGGTGCATGCCTTGGAATCAGAAGTCCACAGCGGGGTAGGCCACCAGTGTTGAAGGCTCCCCAGGTCACGGCGGACCCAAGCAACGTTTATGTGCATGAGGCCTAAGACCGTGTGAGGAGTTCAGATGTTTTACTCTGCAGGTTGGACTATTCTCCTGTGTTTTGTTTTACCTGATGGATTATTTGCAGGCTTGGACTGGCCCACAAGGGAACTGGTGAATCCCCTGGTAGGCCCCTAGTCCCCCACATGATCAGTAGATTGACTGCTCTACATATAGACAGGCAGCTTACAGCATCTCAACCAGTCTGTGTTCACACAAAAAAACTGGGTAGATTGTTTAGCAGACCCCCTAGTTTATTCATAGAGATGCATCATGTGGTTGAGATGACTTGTAGGTACAGAGGACGCCAGCCGGTATCATCTTTCATCAGGGACCTGCCTAGGGTTGCCACCTTTCCCAACAAAAAATACTGGCCAAGTTAAGCCACACCCCAAAGGGGCATGGCTGTGGGGAGTGGCTTAACACGGGGTGCTAAGTCGCTGTCATACTGTGGCTCCCAATAATATTAATGCCCCCCAGTAATATTAATGCTCCCATTAGTGCCGCCCAGAATTAATAATGCCCCCATTAGTGCCCCCAGTAATTGTAATGCCCCCATTAGTGCCCCCAGTAACAGTAATGCCCCCATTAGCGTCCCCCAGAATTAATACTGTCCTAATTGGTGCCCCCAGTAATATTAATGACCCCATTAGTGCACCCCAGAATTAATGCCCCCATTAGTGCCCCCCAGTAAAAATAATGCCCCCATTAGTGCCCCCCAGTAATATTAATGCTCCCATTAGTGCCGCCCAGAATTAATAATGCCCAAATAAGTGCCCCCAAGCATTAATAATGCCCCCATTATTGCCCTAGTAACAGTAATGCCCCCATTAGCGTCCCCCAGAATTAATACTGTCCCCATTGGTGCCCTCAGTAATATTAATGACCCCATTAGTGCACCCCAGAATTAATGCCCCCATTAGTGCGCCCAGTAAAAATAATGCCCCCATTAGTACCCCCCAGTAAGAATAATGCCCCATTAATGCTCTCCTATAAGAATAATGCCCCCATTAGTGTGCCCCAGTAAGAATAATGCCCCCATTAGTGTCATCTAGTAAGAATAATGCCCCCATTAGTGTCATCCAGGAAGAATAATGCCCCATTAGAGCCCCCCAGGAAGAATTATCCCCACTATTTGTGCCCCCCAGGAAGAATATTGCCCCCATTTATGCCCCCAGGAAGAATAATGCCCCATTAGTGCCCCTGGGAAGAATAATGCCCCCATTAGTACTCCCAGGAAGAATAATGCCCCCATTCGTGCCCCCGAGGAAGAATAATGTCTCCATTAGTGCACCCCAGGAAGAATAATGCCTCCATTAGTGCACCCCAGGAAGAATAATGGACAAATTAGTGCCCCCCAGGAAGAATAATGCCCCCATTAGTGCCCCAGGAAGAATAATGTCTCCATTAGTGCACCCCAGGAAGAATAATGCCCCCATTAGTGCCCCAGGAAGAATAGTGTCTCCATTAGTGCACCCCAGGAAGAATAATGGCTAAATTAGTGCCCCCCAGGAAGAATAATGCCCCCATTAGTGCCCCCAGGAAGAATAATGCCCCCATTAGTGCCCCCCAGGAAAAATACACCCCATTAGTGCCCCCCAGGAAGAATAATGCCCCCATTAGTGCTAGTACCCCCTCCTCTATTTGCTCACGCTCTGGTGAGCGCTCACTGCTGACTGGAAGCTCAGGACAGAACCTACGTTCCAGCGTGATGACGTCTCACAGGTCCTGTCTTGAGCTTCCGAGCTTCCAGTAAGTAGCAGGTGGAGCTAATTAACACAAGGAGTCCCCTGGGGAGGTAAAGGCTGCACCAATGGAAGTTCTCATTAGTAGCAGTCCGTGTAGGAAAATACTGGCACCGGCAGGGCCGGTGCAAGGATTTTTGCCGCCCTAGGCAAAAGAAAAGTTTGCCGGCCCCCCCCCCCCCCATGTGACATCACAATGCCCCACCCATATGATCTGCCATATTAAAGGGGTTCTGCAGTTTATTTAAACTGATCGGCAGGGGTCCGACACCCGGGACCCCCGCCAATCAGCTGTTTGAGAAGGCAGCGGCGCTGGCAGTAGCGCCTCAGCCTTCTCGCAGTGATGTCCGGATTAGTATCATTGGCCTGGGCGCGGCTAAGCTTCATTCAAGTGAACAGAGCTTAACCCCGCCAAGGCCAGTGATACTAGTCGTGACGTCACTGCGCCTGCGGTAAACAGCAAGAAGGCCGAGGCTCTCCTGCCAGCGCCTCTGCCTTCTCAAACAGCTGATCGGCGGGGGTCCCGGGTGTCAGACCCCGGCCGATCAGATGCTGATGATCTATCCAGAGGATAGATCATCAGTTGTAACAAACTGCAGAACCCTTTTAACTAACGCCAGTTCTCTCCCCCCCCCCCTTGTCATTCTCTCCCCCCTCTTGTCATTCTTCACACTCCCCCCCCCTTGTCATTCTTCCTTCCCCCCCCACTTATCATTCTCTCCCCCCTTTTGTCATTCTTTACACTCCCCCACTTGTCATTCTCTCCCCATCTTGTCATTCTCTCCCCCCTCTTGTCATTCTGCACCCCCCCCCCTTGTCATTCCCTTTCCCCCTCTTGTCATTCCCTTTCCCCCTCTTGTCATTCCCCCCCCCCTCTTGTCATTCTCTTTCTCCCCTTGTCATTCATTTTCCCCCCTTGTCATTCTCTCTCCCCCCCCCTCCTTTGTCATTCTCTTTCCCTCTTTTCATTCACCCCCCTCCCCTTGTCATTCTCTTTCCCCCTTTTCATTCTCTTTCTCCCTCCAACACCCCCGCCTCCCCGCTCCCTCTAGTGTAGCATGGCCGAGCTCTTTATGCTCCACGGGTACAGGAGCTTTCGTTTCCTGTACCTGGGCGGACTGACAGGAAGCGCACACTGTGTGCGCACTTCATGTCAGTCCGGCCGGGTACAGGAGACAGATGCTCCTGTACCCGCGGACCTTAAAGAGCTCGGCCACGCTACAATGGAGTGACAGGAGGGAGGGCTCAGCGCTTCCCTCCTGTCAGCTCCTCTCCTCTTGCTGCGCCCGGGCGGTGCGTCCTCATGGACGCGCCAGCCCGGGCAGTGCTGCAGCCGCCAGAGGCTCAATTCAGAGCGCTCGGGCGGCTGCAGCATGAGGCGGGGCCGGCGCTCCTAGCAGCGCCCCTCTCCAAGGGGCGCTCTACGCGGCGGCCTATTCCGCGTATAGGACGCGCCGGCCCTGGGCACCGGCAGGGACACTAAAATACCGGCCGGGTGAATTTTATTGCCGAGTCCTAGGCACCTCAGTCCAACACTGATTGTGTTGGTTTGCCGAGCGTGGCACACAAGAAAGTGGGGGGTGTATGGGAGTGCACCCGTGATGTGTGAAGGGACTATGCTGGGGACTGTATGTACACATACCTTATTACTTTATTCTAATAGATGTGTGTTATAATAGTGGGGGTGGAAGAATACCAAGCTTGGTTCAAGTCAGAGGTGTAGCCCATAAAGACAACAGGGTGGTGGGGGGGGGGGGGTTACCTGGTCATCCTTAGGTTCGAGAGGAGTACAGGAGGTGCCCAGAGTTAGATCGGTTTCCCTCCAGAAGAGTTAGTTGCTGTACCGTCAGCACCATGTAGCGTGCGCTTGCCAGTGTAGAGCCCAATGACGGCGCCAAGCTGAACTGTGGGAAGAGGTTAGCCAGTGGACGAAAGCACTGGAGCTGAGAAGTCAGGCGGTGTTTGAGACAAGTGTACCTGTAGGTGCTCAACCAGTGATAAAGGGCACAAAACCGTGCAGGGACTTGTTTAAAGAGGGTGTTACCAGTTAGGGGGGGGGGGGGGCTGGTCCCAGCACAGTCAGACACTGTCCAATCAACACCGGCAGTGACAGACTGTGCAGGGACGCAAGTGAATTGTAATGCCCAGTTGGCAATTTATTCATAAATTTGTAGTAGGAACAATGAAGGAACAGTACAATGTAGCATTATAAGAAAGGGTGCTCTAGAATTTGGAAATACAAGTAGCAGACATGTCAGGAGAGGTGACAAGTCCACTCTAAGGCAGAGCCTCTCCATAGTGAGACACACTGAGTTACAATAAAAACTCCTGTTTATAGCAAAATCAGCTCCTGAATGTCGTGTTCTTCTGGTGTGGGCTGCTACGTCTTAAAGAGGATGTCCAGGATTATTATTCTTTTAAGGGTCCATTCACACATCCGTAGAATGGGTCCGCATCCGTTCTGCAATTCTGAACCCATTCATTCTCAATGGGGAGGGAAAGGATGCGGACAGCGCACATTGTGCTATCCGCATCCGCATTTCCGGTCCACGGCTCCATTCTTCCGGTCCGCGACTCCCGAAAAAAATAAAACATGTCCTATTGTTGTCTGCAATAGCGGACAACAATAGGCATTTCTGTAGGGGTGCCGGCCCGTTGTATTGCGGATCCGCAGTACACTACGGACATGTGAATGGAGCCTAAATGTGCTATCGGAATAATGTTTTGTAGAAGGATAGGACCAAAATAAAACTTTTAGGTTTATAGAAAAGAAAACACTGCATTCCAGCATTAGAAACACATCCCATCTACGCGGTGGAGGTATGATGCTATTGCTTATAGTCCTGTTTTGCTCCATTTGGGCATGTACGGGCTGCCATCATTGATGAAAATCAGCAAATTCTAAAGGAGATATCAGGACATCTGTCTGAGAACTGAATCTCAAGAGAAGAAAGAACTTTTGGTCAGTAAAAACTTGCTTTCAGTAAAAATAAAAAAAGTCGCTGCAAGAGATCTACATGCACGGCCACTTCTGCAGCAAGCTCCCGGTAGAAGCCGGGGCAGATGATGGGAGTGATATAGAGGCCCCAATGAGATGTTGAAGTGTCACAGTGTCCTACCTCAGGCCATCACTCCCTTGAGTTTGATGTAGTGAAAAAGGTGATGATGAAAGGAACCAGGTGGAGATGGTTGTGTAACACCCCAGAGTGGTGTTACCACGACTGCACCCTGCTACCATCTTTAATGGGCTAATATAATAGCATCTTATGTATGTCTTTCCAGGTCCTCCACAATGTGCATTCCTATTTTGGTTGCAACTGTTATGTTCACATGTCATGTGCGGTTCACCAGCAGGTGGCAGCAAACACAGCAGAGCTGTACTGCATTTTTTGTTTCCATCCTAGAGTTCTGTCCTCGGGGCTCTAGGACGAAAAGATACTGATCAGGATTATCCTAATGCATTCTAAATGGAAAGAAATCCGTTCAGGATGCATCAGGATGTCTTCCGTTCAGTATGTGAACGTTTTTGAGACGTTGACAAAACCGTAGCATGCTGCGGATTTGTCTACATCCAAAAATCCGTAAGACATGCCGTAACGCTGGATCAGGAATTAATGCCCATTGAAAAGCATTAATCCGGATCCGGCATTAAGCTAAACGTCGTTTCGGCGCATTGCCGGATCCGACGTTTAGCTCTGCGCATGCGCAGCAGCATTCCCCATCGGGCCACAGTGTAAGCTGGGGCTCTAATGGTTACCATTGCAGCCAGGATGCTACTGAAGTCTTGGCTGCCATGGTAAGAACTCCGCAGCAGTGTACTTACCTGCGCTGCAGCCTCTGGGCGCTCCTTCATGACGTCACAGGTCCGGGCGGCACATTGATCTATGCGCCGTGGGGACCTGTGACGTCATGAAGGAGTGCTCAGCAGCCGCAGCGCAGGTAAGTACACTGCTGCGGAGTACCATGGCAGCCAGGACTTCAGTAGCGTCCTGGCTGCCATGGTATCCTGATCAGTCTTCAAATGCTTTCAGGTGACTTGCGTTCTGACGGATCCGGCGAGATGGAAGTGCCCACCGGATCCTCAGAACGCAAGTGTGAAAGAGGCCTTAGATAGAAAGGAACTTACCATTCCATTCTAACCTCCCTCTGTGGAGAAGTGGGCAAGTTCTACTTCCTGCAGGAAGGGTGGGGCAGAAGTTTGAGTTAGTCTAGCGTATTCCCTGCTAGGGGACAGGTGTGCAGGGGCACATCTCTGCTGGACATGCCCAAGCCAGCCAGAGCACCCACAGCTCTGCTGGCTATGGAGGCCAAAGCTTAGAGCCTCCGGAGCTAGGAGGAAAGTACCCTGGCCTAATCTACAGTTGTGTTCAAAATTATTCAATCCCCACTGAAATTGAGTGTTTTGGCCAGTTTGACATTGATTTTGATCATTTCAGTCATCTTGTTTACAATTAAATCAAAGAGGCCCTTGTAAGTCAGACAAATATAACATAACATTTATAATGAAATAACCACAAATGTCTTTTCTGTGCTCACATCATTATCAGATTTATTAAACCCCCAAGTGACATTCAATCTTAGTACTTAGTACAACATCCTTTTCCAGTTATAACAGCTTTTGAACGTGAAGCATAGCTTGACACAAGTGTCTTGCAGCGATCTACGGGTATCTTCGCCCATTCTTCATGGGCAAAAGCCTCCAGTTCAGTCACATTCTTAGGCTTGCGCGCTGCAACTGCTTTCTTTAAGTCCCACCAGAGGTTCTCAATCGGATTTAAGTCTGGTGACTGCGATGGCCACTTCAAAATGTTCCAGCCTTTAATCTGCAACCATGCTCTACTGAACTTGGAGGTATGCTTGGGATCATTGTCCTGTTGAAAGGTCCAACGTCTCCCAAGCCTCAGGTTTGTGACGGACTGCATCACATTTTCATCCAATATCTCCTGGTACTGACGAGAATTCATGGTACCTTGCACACGCTGAAGCTTCCCTGTACCTGTAGAAGCAAAACAGCCCCAAAGCATGATTGACCCCCCGCCATGCTTCACAGTAGGCAAGGTGTTCTTTTCTTCATAGGCCTTGTTCTTCCTCCTCCAAACATAGCGTTGATCCATGGGCCCAAACAGTTCTAATTTTGTTTCATCGGTCCACAGAACACTATCCCAAAACTTTTGTGGTTTGTCCACATGACTTTTGGCATACTGCAGTCGACTCTTCTTATTCTTTGGAGACAGCAAGGGGGTGCGCCTGGGAGTTCTGGCATGGAGGCCATCATTACGCAGTATGCGCCTTATTGTCTGAGCTAAAACTGCAATACCCGCATCTGACAAATCTTTTTTCAGTTCCTCAGCAGTCACACGGGGACTTTTCTCCACTTTGCGCTTCAGGTAGCGCACAGCAGTCGAAGTCAGCATCTTCTTTCTGCCACGACCAGGTAGCGTTTCAACAGTGCCCTTTGCCTTGAATTTGCGAATGATGCTTCCTATGGCGTCTCTTGGTATGTTTAACATCTTTGTAATCTTCTTATAGCCATTGCCCTTCCTGTGAAGAGAAATCACCTCTTCTCTTGTCTTCCTGGACCATTCTCTTGACTTCACCATGTTTGTAAACACACCAGTAAATGTCTAGAAGGAGCTGAGTATCACAGTCATTGTAAATCTGCCTAATTGGTGCTTATTATGCTTGATTGCTGCTCCTTGACATCCAGTGGTGTTTTCAATACCTGATCGAAAACACTTGAATGAACCTCTGTTCTTAAGAGTGGTCGTCTTTAAGGGGTTGAATAATTGTGTCAATGAAGAAATCACAAAAAAATTTTTTATACTGTATTACAAAAACAATTGATGTCATTTTAGTTGCATTTGGTTCTTTAAAAAGTCCTTGTAAGATTTCATTCTGAACACAATTACAAATGTACACTAAATTCCCTAAAACCCTTTACAGCATTGGGGGTTGAATAATTTTGAACACAACTGTAGAGACAGACCATACAAAGAGAAGTGCAGCATACAAGAAGAAGCAAAGTCATACAGTCAGCCTGTAAGTACAGCAGACCCAGAGAGAAACAGATGTAGCAGAGTCGAGTTTGACTGCCAGTTTTAATACTAAAGCCTGCTGGGACCAAGACAAAGCCTGAAATCTGTTTTGGAGAACGTTTATGCAAAGTAAAGCTGCTGTTCAACTAAATACAAGGTCTGGACGCAATCTTTCTTTTTAAATCCCTCAATTACTCCCCCTATTTATTGCTTCAGAGCCAAAGCCTGAGGTCCAGCCATATCCAGGTAGGAGCACGGTGACACACATAAAGGGAAATTTTAGGCCGCACTATACTACTTGGGATTCCTACACCTAGAGGGAGGCGCCCGTTGCAATTAGCGTCACGAACAGGATTTACTTGCGTGCCTTTATACTACAAGGCCTACAGATTTGACAGAGAAGCTCCTAAAAATTACTTTATTGCGTTTATTGCAGGGCGACAGGTGCAAGAGAGTGCGCTCCGGCATCCGAGGGGTTAATCCGCCATCTTTGCCTGTGATGGCGTAAGTTCTTCTTGTACCTCAAGAGCGGTAAAACAGGGAAACGCCAGCCCAAGAGTGGGAAGCGACAGCCCTGCCCACAGGGAACTGCCTAGTACAAATGAAGGAAGTGAAGACTCCACCCCTTAAGCTCCTCCTCCCTGACCAGTTAGTATTGACCAAAGAGAGAACAACATGGCGCGACCTAAGCCAAACTAGAGCAAGATGGTGTGGGGAGACAATGAGCCTGAACTGTGGGCAGCCCTGCAGGACATCCGATTGTCACAAATGCAGCAGGGACCGGAGAAGAGGTCCGAGGCATCCGCCGCACCGGCTAGTGCGGTAGAGGCGGCTGGAGTGTCCACTCGGCCATCCAGGAAGAGCTGCTCATTCATCGGCCTGAACCAGGTAGTCCCGCCAGAGATTACAGCCAGCACCAGGACCATGTGGGAATATAAAAAGGCCATCGAGGACTGGGTGGTCCATGTCTTAGACCATCCACGGCCGGGAAATCCAAGACTGGAGCACTGCCGGAGCACTGTGTGTCCACCACTATGTTTTCCTACAGTCCAACGGTGGTAAATTACCAACTCCCGTGAAAGATGGCATCTGCTGCAGCAAGAGCTTCCCCATCTCCATCACCACCCCTGGATGATCGTTTACCACAGCCCCTACAGCCGGAGATTCTCAATCCATCTGTCTTGGCAGGAGATTCCGGTGCTGTTCAACGGAAGATTGTTGCTGCTATGGCTAGTGTGACCATCCGTTCACTACCAAAGTCATCCACCAGAGGTCAGCAAAGCACCACCGTGGCAGCCAGCCTAGCTTACAAGAGGCAGGAGCACCCTCTCATGACTTTTAGGCGCAGCAGCAGCGAGGAGGACTTCAGGTACCTCCTCTAAGGAGCTTCTTCCTCAGTATCCTGAAAAAGAAAACCTTGGCGTAGTGGTAGCCACAGCATGGACTGGATGTGACAGGTGAGGATGTGTTGGCTAATTTGGTTGTTGCCCCCATTTTGTCCTCACCCAGATGGCCATGGTTTGTTAGGACTTCCCCCAGCTACCGAAAAACACTCCTAGTTGCGCACATCTGCGCCCAATTCTATGTTTCCCCCTTCTCAGGTTAAGTGGGAGCCCCCTTTGAAAAAAAAACGGTTTTATTACCTCGTGTTGATTACAAGGGACTTTTACACTACATGGTTCCTGTTTGGTGCACTTGATCCGCCAGCACTAAAGGAAAAGACTTTAATGTGAATTTACTTGCACTATGCTATTGCTTTATATATTTACACTAGTGTTTTTACAGGTTCTGCAACATTTAAGTATTTTACCCATTGTATGTACTCTTTTACAGGTACCGCAGCACTTTAAACGGACTCTGGATGACACCCCTACGCTCCACATACGACTGTGTCCACATCGTTGAGTATTTGAGCTTTTTGTGCAGTCTTTTTGGTTCACTGGTTATTACTAAGAGGGCAAACTGTGAATAGACACCCTACTCATACGTGCAGGAAGCTAGTGGTAGCTGTTGCTATGTCAGTCTATGTATGTATGTAATGAAGAATAGTCTCCTTGGGTACCCTTAGAGCATATCCTAAGCACAAGCTGGAGACGGTTTGGTTTTAAGTAAGGGGGGTGTATCACCCCAGAGTGGTGTCATGTGCCTGGTTCACCAGCAGGTGGCAGAAAACGTGGCAGAGCTGTACTTAGATAGAAAGGAACTCCCATTCCATTCTAACCCCCCTCTGTGGAGAAGTGGGTGAGTCGTACTTCCTGCAGGAAGGGTGGGGCAGAAGTTTGAGTTAGTCTAGCTTATCCCCTGCTTGGGGACAGGTGGGCAGAGACACATCTCTGCTGGCCATGGAGGCCAAAGTTTAGAGCTTCCAGAGCTAGTAGGAAAGTACCTTGGCCTAATCTAGAGACAGACTATACAAAGAGAAGTGCAGCATACAAGAAGAAGCAAAGTCATACAGTCAGCCTGTCAGTACAGCAGAGCCAGAGAGAAACAGATGTAGCAGAGTCGAGTTTGCCATCCAGTTTTAATGCTAAAGCCTGCTGGGAACAAGACAAAGCCTGAAATCTGTTTTGGAAAACGTTTATGCAAAGTAAAGCTGCTGTTCAATTACATACAAGGTTTGCACTTTCTTTCAAATCCCTCAATTATTCCCCCTATTTATTGATTCGGAGCCAAAGCCTGGAGTCCAGCCGTATCCAGGTAGGAGCACGGTGACACACATAAAGGGACATTTTAGGCCGCACTTTACCACTCGGCATTCCTACACCTGGGATGCGTTTTATATATAGAGGGCCCTAGGGGGAGGTGCCCATTGCAGTTGAACAAATAACTTCTTCCTTTACTGAGTGGAAAAAGGGGTAGCATCACTTATATCAGTAGATCATACTACTACTTTCTCTCCTCCCAGATGATTGGGCATGATGGCTGGCAATGTGGCACTCAGAAGTTTGCTAGCAGACGTTGTCTCTCTCTGGATTCTCTTCCCTACGGCTTTACTCTGGCACCTGTAGGTGTCCTCCTGGTGGCGTAGCTAAAGGCTCATGGGCCCTGGTGCAAGATTTTAGCTCGGGCCCCCCGTCCCTCAGTGCTTTGTGGCCAGGGGCCGTGTAACACATAGCCAAATATAGCATAAATAAAGTATATTACAAAAATGTTACCTATCACTTGCCCTACACTTTAGCAAAAAAATAAAAAATGTATATGGCAGTTACACTTTAAGCTTTGGGCTACTAAAGGCTCTTTCTGTGCGGCTAATCTGCTGCGTGAATGAGTGCCAAGCCCCATTCCGGACAGCAGAGACTCGGAGCAGTAACATGATTGACTATGATCTTTTAACTACAAAATCAGGATGACAACTTTATCTTACTGTGATTTTGTAGTAAAAAGATCACAGAGAGGCACGAAGCATTATCAATCATGTCACTGCTCCATGGCTCTGCTGTCCAGAACGGGGCTTAGATCTCTTTCACGCAGCGGATTACCCACACAGGATCCTAAGCCCAATGGTTACACTCACCCAGCCCTAATAAAATCTGGTCCTACCTCATCCAGGGCAGTGGCGGATCCAGGGGGGGGGCAACGGGGCAATTGCCCCCCCCGATATTGTGGCAGCACCGGCAGCAGTGACAGGAGATGAACGCTTCCACTGTGGAAGCGTTCATCTCCATAGCGATCTGTGTCGCCGTCCTCTGGACAGCGATACAGATCGCTGTGCAGTGCGGCAGGGGAGGGAGAGGCGTCTCCCTCCCCTGCTCCTCTGATAGGCTGCCGGCCTCGTGCCGACAGCCTATCAGAGCGGTTCAGGCGGCGCGATGACGTCATCGCGCCGCCTGAGCAGAGGACAGAACGGGACACAGGCCGGAAGAGGCCTGCATCCAGCGCTGCAAGGAGGTAAGTAGGAGAGGGAAAAGAAAACCTGCACAATATTGGGGGAAGGGGAAAAGAAGCCTGCACAATATTGGGGGAAGGGGAAAAGAAGCCTGCACAATATTGGGGGGGGGGGGAGGGGGAAAGATGCCTGCACAATATTGGGGGGGAGAAGCCTGCACATGATTTTGGGGGGAGAAGCCTGCACATGATTTTGGGGTGAGGGGTTGGGAAGGAGCCTGCACATGATTTGGGGGGCTGGGGAAAGGAGCCTGCAAATAATTTTGGGGAAGGGGATGGGTGGGGAAAGGAGCCTGCACATGATTGGGGGGACATGATGGGGGAGAGAGGAGACTGGCACTTTTCACTAGCACATGATCGGGGGGCACTATGGGGACATTACTGATGTATTTTATATGGGGGTAGTAGGATAATTTGTCCAGAATATGGGAGGATGATGGAAAAGTAGTAACTGAGATTTATTTTGTTGTCAAACTGCAGAGACGAAACCTGTCGGTCTGGTCTGAAGGTCTGAAAGGAGAAGATGAGGAAAGAGAACATCTACATCACAGGAGACGTCACTGGATGGAAGAGGTAAGTGGGGCTGTATTTCTGTAGTGATGGGACCTGGGGCGTATCAATCGCCCAAAGTGCCCCTCCCGAGACCAGGCTCTGGATCCGCCAGTGATCCAGGGTGTCGCTGGCGTTGGCGTGATGTCCGCTGGATCCAGAACAAGGTCCCTGTGGGGAGAAAAAAAAGAATAATCACATCAGGAAGGGATGGTGACTGCCCCTGTGAAATCCCCAGCAGGGGGCGCTGTGCTGGCCTGTAAAACTGAGCCATGCCAATGTATAGCAGGGTAATCTAGTGCTACCACACAGTATTAATGCCCACCTTGAGGCCCCTCACAGTACTAATGCCCACCTTTGTTCCTGTAACAGTAGTTATACTCAGATATGTGCCCCTCACAGTAGTTATGCCAAATATGTGCCCCCTGTGGTAAGGTGCAGGGTGCCGTCGTGGATGGCAGGTATGTGTCACCGAGGTTCATAGCCTCGGTGAGGTGAGAGCCGTTTTTGTTGATGTCAGCAGCAGCTAGTGCTCCTGACAGAGTTTAAATAGCATGGCTGCAAAGCCGATCCGGGCCGGCTCTTACCGGGAGCAGCTAAAGTGTAGGGTGGGTGGCTGCTCCCCACGACCCAGTCCTGGTTTTGGGCTGGGTTTAAAAACTCAGCCAGCACCAGCAGCTGGGGCTGTGATTGTCCTGGAGCTGCTAACAGTCCTGTGGAGTTCTATGACCTGGAGGAAAGAGCTCAGCAAGGTGGTGTTTTTCCCTGCAACTTGAAGGTGGAATCTCCTGCGGCTGGGCCGACTGCTAGGTGTGAACCCTCACCTAAACCTCCCAGGTGACTGAACCCTGTGTTGGCCTGTTTTGTTTGGCCACATTATTTCTGTTATGTGTGAATTATCACCAAGAGACTGTTTTTCATTTATGTTGTGCAAGTGTGAATAAAACACTGTTTATTGCACATGCTGGACTCCTTGTTTTGCCTCAGTACTGCACCCGCACCGCTATCTACCAGAGCGACTCCCCACACCCCTTACAGTAGTTATGCCCAGTTATGTGCCCCCTCACAGTAGTAATGACCAGAATATGTGTCCCCTCAAAGTAGTAATGCCAGATTATGTGTCCCCCCCACAGTAATATGCCCAGATATGTGCCCCCTCACAGTAGTAATGCCAGATTATGTGTCCCTTCACAGTAGTTATGCCAGATTATGTGCCCCTTCACAGTATTTATGCCCAGTTATGTGCTCCACTCAAAGTAGATATGCCCAAATATGTGCCCCCTCAGAGTGGTTATGCCAGATTATGTGCCTCTTCAAAATATTTATACCCAGATATGTGCCCCCTCACAGTAGTTATGCCACATTATGTGTCCCTCACATTAGATATGCCCACATATGTGCCCCTCACAGTGGTTATGCCAGATTACCTGCCCCCTCACAGTAGTTATGCCTTCATATGTGCCCCCCTCACAGTAGTTATGCCAGCTTAGGTGCCCCCTCAAATTAGTTATGGCCCCCCCTCTTGCCCTTTGCCCCCAGTCTGCAGCCTTAAGGGGGAAAAAAACACATACTTACCTTCCTCACTGATGACAGGCTCCCACTCTCATCGCGCTGCTGGCTGGGCTGAAGGAAGATTCCCATGTTTTCAGATCTCCTCCCACAGCCAGCAGCACGAGGGGGAGCCAGCAGGGGGAGCTCCTGAGCTGTGAAGATCAGTGAAGCAGGGATGAGAGAGGTTTCCCTGCTTCACAATTGAAGCGAAATGCCGGCCGGGTGTGTAAATGAGTGCACGCAACCCCCCCTCCCCCCCCCCCCGTACTATACACGTAATGGAGCGCTATGATGGGGCCCGAAATTGCCACTGTACTTCATGCTAGACCCCATCAGAGCGCTTCATTACATGTGAGTACAGCGGTTTTTAACATGATTTAGGGTGGCCTGCCGGCCTGGGGGGTAGATCCACAGGTGGCCAGGCCCCCTGGAGTGCCGGGCCCGATCACAAGTGCGACCCCTGCAATCCCTGTATGTACACCACTGGCAGGAAGCCAGACCATCCCTCTCCTACCAAGAGGGAAGGAATGGAATGGTAAATTTCATTCCTGATGCCAAATATTGCCAACCATACTCCATCTGCTGGTGAACACAGTGCATTACATGAAGTGTAACATAACATAAGTATTACAAAGCATTACATTATGAACCAATTCTGGTACCCCCACGTCTGGGGTACTACACCTCTCCATTCCCACCCAGGCACGATGGGGCACTGTTCTGGAGATAGGAGGGGGTCTATGAATCATTATGATTTCAGCGATACCAAATATGTATTTTTTTATGGTGAACTATTTAACCTCTTTCCGACCGCCTCACGCAGGATTGCGTCCTGCGGGCGGTCGGTTCATTCCTCCTTGACGCGCTCCTGAGCCCGGTGGAACGCAAATGGAACGCACCGCCGGGCTCAGGACAAGTTCGTCACCAGCCTGCCAGCCAATGATCAGCGCTGGCAGGCTGGTGATTTTCAAAATCACCTATAGAAATCATCAATATAGTTTTTATTTATAAATATAAGGATGTTAAAAGGGATCTGTGCCATGTGCTGGGTCCTTTTCATCGGTTGGACCCAGCACAGAGCACAGATCCCAAGTAAGTGCACCAATCACTACATATCAGGCCCTGATCACCCCCTGATCACCTATAATTAACCCCTTGATCACCTGTCAATACATAGTGAAAGGGAAAAAAGTGATCAGTGTCACTTTTGTGAACTGTCACTTTTTTTTTCACCAGTATTGACTGTTAGGTTTAGGTTAGTTTAGGTCCCTTTGGTAGGTAGTTAGCGTTAGCGCCCAGCCCACCGCACCGCAGTCACTGATTCGCTGATTAGCGTGGCGCTAATCAGCGTTTGTACTTTATAGTATCTGTAAGTGATCAGAACTGATCACGGTCAGATCTATAATAGTACTAGTGTCACTTAGTTCGCCCTCCACCCCAAGCGCAGTGTTTGCCCGATCAGACCTGATCGGTCGCCCACACCTGCGTTCACCCACTCCCGCCCGCCGCAGTGACAAAAAAATTTTTTTGTATCACTGCACAATCACTTCTAGCGCTGCGGCTAATAAAAAAATCAGTTTTGATCTTTTTATCAATCGCAGCGACTTCTGTCTCGCTACCCTCTCATTTGTAAGACAGGCTTGCTTTTTTTCTTGGGTAGTCTCAGGGAATACCCCCAAATTTAGACGCCCAAATGTCAAACAAGGGTATTCCTCTGAAGAGGCCTACAGGATTCTGACCCAGTCGGATGAGGAATGGGAACCCTCATCTGGCGAATCTAAGCGGGTCAGAATACGAACCTGTAGAGAGCAGTGGCTCTCTGACTCAAAGTTCTGACGAGGAGGTGGAGGTCCCTGATAGAACCAGGCGTACCCGGCCCCGTGTTGCTAGACCGCAGGTTGCGCAGGATCCGCTTCAAGGGCAGCAGAGTGGGGCTGGCGCTGCCGGATTACGTGGTGAGGCATACACCAGCAGCGCAGCCCGTCCTGGACCTAGTACCAGCACTGCCGTAGAACATGGTGAAGTGGCGAGCACCAGAAGGGCAGTTGAAGCTGAGTACGGTGGCACGTGCAGTAGTTTCCCCGTCGCAGCCACCGCAAAGACAGGCCCGTAGAGCCCCTAGAGTCCCTGAGGTGCTGGCAAATCCTGATTGGCAGCCCCCAACTTCAGCCGCACCAGTAGTTCCCCCTTTCACCGCCCAGTCAGGAGTTCGGGTGGAAACAGCTCAGATAGGATCGGCGCTGGGGTTTTTGAGCTGTTTTTCACTGCGGAGCTCTATGACTTAGTCGTGGCAGAAACAAATCGGTATGCCACTCAATTTATCGCCGACAACCCGGGAAGCTTCTATGCCCAGCCTTTCGGTGGAAACCAGTCCAAGTTTCCGAATTTAGAACTTTTCTGGGCCTTCTCCTCAACATGGGCATTACAAAAAAACATGAATTGCGGTCATATTGGTCCACGAACCCAATTCATCACATGCCCATGTACTCTGCTGCCATGTCCAGGACACGTTTGAGACCATCCTGCGTTTCCTGCACTTTAGTGACAACACCACCTCCCGTCCCAGAGGCCACCCAGCTTTTGACCGGCTCCACAAAATTCGGCCCCTCATAGACCATTTCAACCTGAAATTTGCAGATTTGTATACCCCTGCACAAAACATCTGCGTAGACGAGTCCCTAATACATTTTACCGGGCGCCTTGGCTTCAAGCAGTACATCCCAAGCAAGCGCGCCCGGTATGGGGTCAAATTGTATAAGCTCTGTGAAAGGGCCACAGGCTATACGCACAAATTTCGGATCTATGAGGAAAAGATCAGACCCTGGAGCCGGTCGGTTGCCCTGACTACCTGGGGAGCAGTGGGAAGATAGTCTGGGACTTGGTGTCACCCTTATTCGGCAAGGGTACCATCTTTACGTGGACAACTTTTACACAAGTGTGGCCCTCTTCAAGCATTTGTTCCTAGAACAGATTGGCTGCTGCGGCACCGCGCGACCTAGTCGCCGGGGCTACCCCAACGGCTTCTTACCACCCGACTTGCAAGGGGGCAGAGGGCTGCACTGTGTAACGACGAACTGCTCGCGGTGAAATGGAGAGACAAGCGTGGCGTTTACATGCTCTCCTCCATTCACGCAGACCACGACAGTCCAAATTGAGCGGGCAGCCAGTGTCGTTGAAAAGCCCCTCTCGGTCCACGACTATAACCTCCACATGGGAGGGGTGGACTTCAACGACCAGATGTTGGCCCGTATTTAATTTCCCGGCGCACCAGGCGCTGGTATAAGAAGGTGTCTGTATATTTATTTCAATTGGCTGCCTATAATAGTTACGTTCTCTACAGTAAGGCTGGGAGAACAGGATCCTTCCTCAAATTTCAGGAAGAGATCATTTCGGAACTCCTGTATCCAGGAGGTTCCGTGGCCCCATCCACCAGTGTAGTTAGCCGTCTACACGGCGGCACTTCCCTAGCGTTGTGCCTGGTACCTCAACCCAACCGCCACCCCGAAAAAGATGTCGTGTCTGTAGCAGGAGTGGAATAAGGCGTGACACCCGTTATTTCTGTCCTGACTGTCCTGACCACCCTGCCCTATGCCTAGGGAGTGTTTCGGAAGTACCACACTCAGGTACACTTAGGGACCTAGGGATTGCAGGACACAGGTAGTTTTACAATCAGGCTCAAGGGTCTCTCAGGATACTAGGTTTTGAGAGACCTAACACATAGGGACGGTGCTGCTGTGCTGCTGCAGAAGTGTGAAGCGGTAGAAACCTCTCCTTTCACTTGGGATAACGTGTATAGTGTACTTCTCACCATCTCTGTGTGATTTACACTTTACACATTGTCCCATGGGAAAGGAGAGGTTTCTACTAGGAAAATAAAGCGTGAAATGGTTAAAAAAGAAAAAAAATGAAACAGGTAGCAAGAAAAAAAATCTTGAGTTAGTTCAGGTTTTAAAAGTTCAGTTTTTTTCATGTTCAGGTTTTATTCATGTTTTATAAAGTTTGCAACGTTCAAGTCATGTGCCTGTTGCCTGTTTTTCTTTTTTTTTTCCCCTAACCACCCTTTATTTTCCAGGTAGATCAACGGACCAACCGATGAAAACGCCGCAGCACTGATGTGAATTCTGAGAGAAGCATTGCGCTGCTGTCAGAAGACACGTGAAGTCGGTGTATGCGGCGCTGCAAGGCGAGATTTCTCCTCTGCAGGACAGGTACGTTTGCCCTGGCATGTGAGCTGAGGAGAGGTGTTGGAGTTCATATGCTTTGGCAAACACTTTGTATCAAAAATCTGGCAAAGATGTCTTCCTCCACACCGATGGATTGATCGATGTGAATGGAGAAATCACGTTTGCCAGGACATAGGAAGCTGAAGTGGGTATGGATGTTTGGGCGGAGCCCCTATGTCCCTGGCAATCGCCAGGCCCCTCTATTTTTGCATATTTTTGGCAGAGATTTTTCATCCACATCGATCGATGCGAATGAGGAAATCTGTGCCGTTCATTTTCTTTCAGCCCAGAGGCTGAACGGAAAAAAATCTCATTACCCGTATGCTCCATATAAGGAGAATAGCAGAAACTCCTAATGCTGGCCATACGTGTAATGATTGCGGAGACCCTCAAATGCCAGGGCAGTACAAAAACCTCACATGTGACCCCATTTTGGAAAGAAGACACCCCAAGGTATTCGCTGAGGGGCATATTGAGTCCATGAAAGATTGAATTTTTGTCACAAGTTAGCGGAAAGGGAGACTTTGTGTGAAAAAACAAAAAAATCAAATTCCGCTAACTTGTGCCAAAAAAAAATCTTGTATGAACTCACCATGCCCCTCACAGAATACCTTGGGGTGTCTTCTTTCTAAAATGGGGTCACATGTGGGGTATTTATACTGCCCTGGCATTTTAGGGGCCCTAAGCGTGAGAAGAAAAATGCGTAAAAATGCCCTCCTGAAAGGTACTCATTGGAATTGGGGTCCCTTTGTGCATCTTGGCTGCAAAAAGTGCCACACATGTGGTATCGCCATACTCAGGAGAAGTAGGGCAATGTGTTTTGGGGTGTATTTTTACATATACCCATGCTGGGTGAGAGAAATATCTCTGTAAATTGACAACTTTGTATAAAAAAATGGAAAAAGTTGTCATTTACAGAGATATTTTCACACCCAGCATGGGTATATGTAAAATACACCCCAAGCACATTGCTACTTCTGCCAGTGCTGGCGATACCACATGAGTGCTTTTGCAGCCAAATGCAAAGGCTCAATCAATGAGTACCTTTAGAATTTCATGGGACATTTCTACTCATTTGGATTCCAAACCGCTTCTCACGCTTTAGGGGCCCCTAAAATGCCAGGGCAGTAAAAATACCCCACAAGTGACCCCATTTTAGAAAGTAGACACCCCAAGGTGTTCTGTGAGGGGCATAGTGAGTCCATGTAAAATTGTATTTTTTGTCACAAGTTAGTGGAATATGAGACTTTGTAAGAAAAAAGAAAAAAAAACAAAAAAAAACATTTCCGCTAACTTGTGACAAAAAATAAAAACTTCCATGAATTCACTATGCCCATCAGCGAATACCTTAGGGTGTCTACTTTCCAGAATGGGGTCACTTGTGGGGTATTTTTATTGTCCCGGCATTTTAGGGGCCCCTAAAGCGTGAGAAGGAGTTTGGAATCTAAATACGTAAAAATGCCCTGTGAAATCCTAAATGTACTCTTTGGAATTAGGGCCCTTTTGCGCATCTTGGCTGCAAAAAAGTGGCACACATGTGGTATCGCTGTACTCAGGAGAAGTAGGGCAATGTGTTTTGGGGTGTATTTTTACATATACCCATGCTGGGTGAGAGAAATATCTCTGTAAATTGACAACTTTGTATAAAAAAATGGAAAAGTTGTCATTTGCAGAGATATTTTCACACCCAGTATGAGTATATGTAAAAATACACCCAAGCTACATTGCCTCTCTGCCAGTGCGGCGATACCACATGTGGCACTTTGCAGCCAAATGCAAAGGGCCCTAAATCAATGAGTACCTAGGATTTCACAGGCATTTCTACTCATTTGGATTCCAAACCGCTTCTCATGCTTTAGGGAGCCCCTAAAATGCCAGGGCAGTAAAAATACCCCACAAGTGACCCCATTTAGAAAGTAGACACCCCAAAGTGTTCTGTGAGGGCATAGTGAGTCCATGTAAAATTTTATTTTTTGTCACAACTTAGTGGAATATGAGACTTTGTAAGAAAAAAATAAATAAATAAATAAAATACATTTCCGCTAACTTGTGACAAAAAATAAAAACTTCCATGAATTCACTATGCCCATCAGCGAATACCTTAGGGTGTCTACTTTCCAGAATGGGGTCACTTGTGGGGTATTTTTATTGTCCCGGCATTTTAGGGGCCCCTAAAGCGTGAGAAGGGGTTTGGAATCCAAATGCGTAAAAATGCCCAGTGAAATCCTAAAGGTACTCATTGGTTTTAGGGCCCCTTTGCGCATCTTGGCTGCAAAAAAGTGTCACTCATGTGGTATCGCCGTACTCAGGAGAAGTAGGGCAATGACTTTTGGGGTGTATTTTTATATATACCCATACTTTGTGTGATAAATACCGCTGTAAACGACAACTTTTTAAAAAAATTTATACAAAGTTGTCAATTTACAGTGATATTTCTCTCACCCAGCATGGGTATATGTAAAATACACCCCAAACACATTGCCCTACTTCTCCTGAGTACAGCGATACCACATGTGTGCCACTTTTGCAGCCAAGATGCGCAAAGGGCCCTAATTCAAAGAGTACCTTTAGGATTTCACAGAGCATTTTACGCATTTGGATTCTCACGCTTTAGGGGCCCTAAAATGCCAGGGCAGTAAAAATACCCCACAAGTGACCCCATTTCGGAAAGTAGACACCTAAGGTATTCGCTGATGAGCATAGTGAGTTCATGGAAGTTTTATTTTTGTCTGAAGTTTACGGAAAATGAAATTTTTGAAAAAAAAAAAAAAACATTTCCGCTAACTTGTGACAAAAATAAAAACTTCCATGAACTCACTATGCCCCTCAGTGAATACCTTAGGGTGTCTACTTTCGGAAATGGGGTCATTTATGGGGTATTTCTACTGTCTGGGCATTGTAGTACGTCAGGAAACAGGACAGGTGCTCAGAAAGTCAAAGTGCGGAAATTCACTTTTTGCACCATAGTTTGTAAACGCTATAACTTTTACCCAAACCAATAAATATACACTTATTGCATTTTTTTTTATCAAAGACATGTAGAACAATACATTTTGAGAAGAATTTATATAGAAATGTAGTTTTATTTGACAAATTTTCAAACAGAAAGTGAAAAATGTCATTTTTTTGCAAAAATTTCGGTAATTTTTGATTAATAGCAAAAAAAGTAAAAATGTCAGCAAGAATGAAATAGCACCAAATGAAAGCTCTATTAGTGAGAAGAAAAGGAGGTAAAATTCATTTGGGTGGTAAGTTGTATGGCCGAGCAATAAACGGTGAAAGTAGTGTAGTGCAGAATTGTAAAAAGTGGCCTGGTCATTAAGGGTGTTTAAGCTAGGGGGGCTGAGGTGGTTAAAATAAAAAAATTATGGACCAATTCACTATAACAAACATGTACGTCATGGTGCCCCACCGGTTCAAGTCTTCATTCTATTACAACCCACCTCCATATTGTTCCTGCTTCCTTGCCCTGCTTTGTCTGACTTGAACAGGTGATCCGTATTTACTGAGGCTATGTTACCTATGCCCAGTTATTGCGCTGTGATGCCTTGTACTGTGTGTGCTGTGGGCGCTTGCACCATGCCTGCTGTGCTACCTTGGACCGTGATGGCCGTTCATATCCATTTCCATTGACTTTGATTTTTGTTGGTGTTGTACACCCAGGACAGCATTAATAATAGACTATTTGTAAAACCTACAAAAAAATGTATGGAGGGGCACTCAAATACCTGAGAACAAAGGATGCTATGATCCCATCAAATTCGCATTTATTTAAACACATAAAATGCGCAATAATAAAACGCTACCCCCTTTTAGCATAGGCACACTGCAAACCATAAACAATTAGAACCATAAAATTGTGTACCGACATTGATAGTGTCCTATGTTCAAGCGGAGGGGATAAGGAATTTGCGTACATGACACTAATAGCTCCAATGATGTAATGTGTCCGCATCAAGGAGTGCTCAGCATCGCCAAAGTTATTACTTTTCAAATGAAAAACTGGGTTACTTTACCAGTCTTGATCCCGTAAATGCCGGTCTGTGGCTTTGTTTTCGCTAGCTGGACTCACCACGGCGTCCCATGTGGTCTCTGGCTAAAGCTTGCGGCGTCCCACGTGACTCAGCTTTGTTCCACGTAACCAGGATACGACGTCTCACATGACCCGACACTTGTTCCCCGTGACCGGGCGTCTCACGTGATTCGTCCCTGCTCTCTGTTGTGGTAATAGCTCGGCTGTAAATTGGATCTGCTCTTCTGGCACTTTAAATATTAGGTCTATGGGGTGGAGCTACGGCGCAGCACGGCAGTGCACGGCCAGAGATCGCCGGACTAAAAGTCCTGCATGTCCGACTTTTCAGTCCGGCGATCTTTGCCGTGCACTGCCATGCTGCGCCGTAGCTCCGCCCCCGCCTCATTATAGTCAATGGGGACGGAGCGGCAGCACGGCAGTGCACGGCCACTTGTGGCAGGCTGAATAGCCTGCCGGATCCGTCCTGCCGCAAGTGTAAAAGTACTCTAACCTGCAGGCACTATATGAGGTGTGGGGAGTTAGCTCTGGTCTCGAGGATCGTTCACAAAAACTTCCTTCCGGACAACGGATTTCACGTCCAAACAGTGCGTTTATTATAGCAGAAACAACACAACAGGTGCAAAACAATAAACACTGGCCCGGCTAGGCTCTAACTAAACATATTAGTTGGGTCCCTCACTCACCTAGTGGGTACAGTTCACACCCTGTGAACTGCTGCGGCTTTCTCCAGCCCAATGTCCCACAGCCTCCTGGCTGTTCAGAGCACTGTTCACACACAGCCTCAGATCAGTGTCCGTTGGGGAATTCAGGCTCACCAGACCTCCTGACTGTGGCCCTGCGACCCTTCCAGGCGTCGCTGTGTCCCCCAATTCCGGGCTATCGCTTAGCCCCGTGGCCCCTCAGCCAACTCAGCCGAGACCACTCACACAGAGCCTCTGTCTCCAAAAGCTCTCTCCAGAGTGGGGCCCCACCCATGTCCAACAAGAGGATTAAATATCCTCCCTGGACATGGGCATTGTCCAAAATCCTGGACTGGAGCATGGGGAACAGGCACCCACCCAGCACATTGCCTGTTCCCAGTAAAAGCCCGCCCTGGAACTGGCTGAGCCAGCTATACTAACACTAGTACTTGGGCTTTCACTCCCCCAAGGCCAGGCACCTTGGTGACACGCTCTCTCTGACGGCCTCCCTGGGGTTTCACTGCACACCCCAGTGTTCACATTGCCACAGAGGGCATCTCTTACATTATACAGGAGCCTTACTAGCACTATTGTAGTACCCGAGACCTGGGGGTACCACAATCCTGTAAATAGCTTTATATGATTTTATATTGTAATGTATTGTTTCTATGGTTTTGGCTGTTGTTACCAATCACCCTGTTCCTACCCTCTTGGTAGGAGTGGGCTGTTCCTGCTTCCTGCCAGGAGGGGGAGTTCCTGTCTTGAGACAGAGGAGAGAGGAAGCTGACTACAGAGCTCCTGCTCCTAAATAGGATTCTTCATAGAGATCTGTTTACTCCAAGCCTCAAGTGAAGTCTCGAGACGCTAGACCGCAGAGTGAACTACTACAACCAGCATTAAAGATACTGCTGAAAGGTGATGGTGGACTATGGCTATCCTCTGCAGTGGCTCCTCCAGAGCTCATGTTTTTCATGCATGCACTGCTGTATATGTTGCATTCATTATAAAGATGCATTCATTATAGTGTCAATGATAACATGGGTCTGAAGAATAATTTACTGGCCAAATAATACATTATTAAAGTGGTCCAAAAGGGCCATAGGAGAAAATCCTAAAAACAGTGTTTGGTGTATACTGTTGACCTGTCAACCTGAAGGTGCAGTGTATAAATATAAGATATAGCTTCATCATAGAAGTTTGTCTACCAGGTCCTACAAAGGTGTACTTCTTCTCTGGTGGATGGTCATATATGAGATATGGCACAGGTTGCAAGGATGCTATATCCTTACCTATTGCCAGTATAAATGAATTTGTAGAACAAAGATGCAGAACGCACTGGTAATGAATAAATATCTGAACATTTGGCTTCAGCAGGCGTGTGACATAGGACCGACCTGAGAAAACAATGCAGATCATCATGTGACTGAGACATGTGAAAACGGGTAAATCATCTGATCGTATAATCCCCGTACTGGTATGGTATGTTATAGACGTGAGGGAAATTTCATGGGAAAATGTGCCATACCCTCACACCTCTGTACATATTACCTTCTTGTCCAGGAGTGTCACCAGGATGGTGCCAAGTTTCTGTCCTGTATGGGATTTCACATATTCTTGACGTATGGTCAGTAAATCTTACGTATTTGTTCTTGAGAAATTGATTTACCTGCAATAACAGATAATTAAAGGGTTGTCTGGAAAAAAATATGATCTTTGAAGCTTCCTGCACACATGAAAGAATTTGCCCCAGATTTTACTCTTTGCTGTCATGTTCAAGGGTCAACAGAACCCCTGATCATCACAAGCATACAAAAGACAAATGGATCAGAGAAGACAAAACAAGACTTTATTAAACATGACCAAACACGAAAGACCTAATCCTGGACAAGGCAAGGTAAACAGTGGCAGATGGATCACCACTGGACCAAGTGCACAGAGTTTGACTTGGAGCCAAACCCTTAGGGCATTGTCTAAGTGACTCTTCGATCTTCACATTACCCCTGATGGTGAGGATAGACTTTACCAAGGATTCACCAGGTCACTTACCTCCTGGAATAGTCCCGGTGCACTTGGCTGAAACCTGCAAGATAACCGACTCTGGAGCATAACACCAGTGGTCCAGGCACAATGACAAACTGGAACTGGAACCCAAACAATCAGAAACACAGTACACAGTTCAGACATAAACCACATACTGAATCCCGGATGGACAAAGGCAGATACGTGGACCCCATGCAGGATGGATGCATGACAGTCAGAGACAGAGCTGAACGGATGCATGGCATTCCCAGTCAGACAAGGCCAAAAACAATGAGACATGGTGACATAGATAAGTTACCAGACGACCACACTGATCAGGGTAGATAGCAAACACCCATGTCAAGAGCATACACCCTGCACACAGCCAAGCTGGAGATAGATTGCTCGGGCATGCAGCTCACAGGACTAAAGTCCCCTGGTATTCACTCATCTATACAGCGATCTGGACTTTGCTGCAGGGAAGACACCAGGCTGCTACATTCTGGAGTAGTCTCTGTGTGGTTGACAGATGACCCATTGGAGTCAGAGACTCTGGTGCAAAATAACAAGGGGTCAGGTAAAATCATAGTTAGGGACAGGCAGAGGTCAGGGCTGGTGGAGTACATGCGGTATAGTAAACAGTCTGAGGTCAGGTAGCATAGGGTCAATATGAAGATCAGGAACAAATGAGGTCAGGAAGCAGAGGGTTGGAATCGAGTAATCAAAGTTGAAACACAGGCAGACAAATGAATACACTATACCTTAGCAGGAACTAGCAAGATAGTCCTGCAGACTCCGAGGAACCTGTGCGGCTTAAGCATACAATACTGAGAACGGACAGCGAGAATGACAGGCAGAACCCTAACAAAGAATCTGCTCCTAGTCCCAGTCAAAAACAGGACAGTGCAAATGAAG
This sequence comes from Bufotes viridis, assembly GCA_033119425.1. Taxonomy (NCBI): domain Eukaryota; kingdom Metazoa; phylum Chordata; class Amphibia; order Anura; family Bufonidae; genus Bufotes; species Bufotes viridis. The sequence continues at coordinate 39,637,556 of CM065591.1, read as the reverse complement.
GTGTCAGGCAAAATCATAGCCAGTAGCAGGCTGAGCAAACGTCCGGTCAATACGGATGTTAGGCACAGGTGTGGTCAGGCAGCAGAGGGTTGGAATCCAGGAATCGGGCAGGAGTCTGTATATGGGCAGACAAATGAATACACCACACATTATCAGAAACTAGCAAGCTAGACTACCAATAATTAGGCACCCTCCCATAGAGGAAGGTGCCTTAAGTACCCAGAGGTGGCCAGCCATGGGCTGAGGTAAATTAGGTTGCACTTGTCAGTAAGAGCCAGAGGTAGCGTGCACGCGCCCTGTGGGCAGAGGGAAGAGGCCTTTGCCGGCAAGTTGTAGGCTGCATCCAGCATGGGACACCGGGGACTCTGGCGGGTCTGCTGCTGGAAAGCAGAGGAAGACTAGCGGGTCCAGACCACCAGAGCAACAGCAGGGTAAGTGGAGTAAGAGTAGCTCCTGTGTTCCCAACCGTTGTGCATATACTGTAACAGTGTGAGTATATTTGATGCCATATTAGTGAACAATTTACACCGTTTTCTGGAACTACAGAGCAGTGGGGTCATTTATTAATAACCCTGCCTTGGTGCTTGATGCGGCTAGGTTATGTAGAGGCACCGGCCTCTACATAACTTAGGCGCATCCACTGCCAGCCTAAATCTACTCCAGCTCCCTTGCTGGCATATATTTAGATCATTTTCTACACCTAAAACAGGCGTAGAAAATGATAAATGAGACCGGCCCACCCATGCTACGCCCTCTTTTTTTAGAACTGGCGTATGTGGCATGGATTGGGAAGAAGTCGCAGATTTAGCTGCAAATCCCTTTTGCGACCGAATCTGCTACAGATATACACCCAAAATTGGCATATCTCTATTCATAAATGACACCCTATGTGTACCTGGGCATTCTCCAACTCCAACTTACCTTTAGGGTGGTAAGGGTGAAGACCAAGGAATCTTTGAGACTCCACACTCTGGTCTAGCCTGCAACAAGCTTGCAGCTTTCAAGTCTACTTCACGAGGGAGCGTCACAATTAGGCCTAATTCACACGGCCGCAAAATTGATCCGCATCCCATCCGCAATTTTGCGGAAGGGTTGCAGACCCATTCATTTCAAAGGGGCAGGACTGGATGTGGACAGCACACTATGTGATGTCCGCATCCGCATTTCCGCATCCGTGTTTCCGTTTCCGCAAAAAAATAGAACCTGTCCTATTCTTGTCCACAATTGCAGACAAGAAAGGGCATTCTATATATAGTGCCAGCAATGTGCGGTCCGCAAAATACGGAATGCACATTGCAGCCATCCGTGTTTTGCGGATCCGTGTTTCCGTGTTTCCGCAAAACACACTACGGACGTGTGAATAAGGCCTTATTCACACGTCCGTAGTGTGTTTTGCGGAAACACGGAAACACGGATCCGCAAAACACGGAAACACGGATCCGCAAAACACGGACGGCTGCAATGTGCATTCCGCATTTTGCGGACCACACATTGCTGGCACTATAGAAAGAATGCCTTTTCTTGTCCGCAATTGCGGACAAGAATAGGACATGTTCTATTTTTTTGCGGAAACGGAAACACGGATGCGGAAACACGGATGCGGAAACACGGATGCGGACATCACATAGTGTGCTGTCCACATCCATTCCTGCCCCTATGAAATGAATGGGTCTGCAACCCTTCCGCAAAATTGCGGAAGGGATGCGGATCCATTTTGCAGACGTGTGAATTAGGCCTTAGGCCTTAGGGTTCGGCTACACATGTAGCGCGCCCAGGTATCACAGTGCAGCAGGACAGCCATAGAAATGGATGAGAAACGTTGTGCCCAAAATCGCCATGTAACCAAACCACTAACATATCAGTATGAGATAAGCAATTTGCATAGTAATTCTAAATGGTGGAAAAATAATATACTACCTAAAGGGTAAGACGGTGTTAAAAAGTGAATGAGCATTGAAGGTCTCATGAACAAAAAAAGTCTGGAAAGGAGCAACTAGTTTTTCCCCCCCCCAAGCCCTGTAAGTCTAATAAAATGTAAGTGCTCCCTTCTACACGTGGATTCCTGTAAGTGGCACTTACACCTAGAGATGTATTTTATATCACTGTCATTTATAAGGTCACTGGGTCACTTCCTATAACCACCAATAAAAATGTCTGCGCACACAGTAGTCTTGCCTCCGGCAGTTTCAGGTCGTGTGTACTGTATACAGTATATGTATAGTCTGGCTTTCACTACTGATGTTTTTCTCCTCTCCGCCGTCATCCATATCAGGTCTTCTTCTTGCATAAAAACAGTTGGGGGTGTTACTGCCCTGTAACAGTCATACCCTCAGGTCTGATTCACATTGCCGTATTTCACATCCGTAATTTATTTCTGGATTTCTCAGAGACATGACGGGGCAGCTAAATCGTAGGCGTAAACACAATGCATCACGTCACAATAACGTACTTCCTTCAAGCCGCCATACAGTTCCACCAGAAGACGGCGTCAGCTGAAACTTACATGATCGAGATAATTCACATCCCATCAGTGTGACCCCTTAGATGGTGGTCAATAGCGGCAGTGGTTAGACATAGGGCTCATGCACACGACCGTTGTTTTGTGGTCCGTTTTTCACAGATCCGTTGTTCCGCATCTGAGTTTTTTTTCCCTCTGATTTAAGTCCTTTTCCTCTCTGTTATTCCACAAAACATATCCTTATGGTTTCCATATGCGATCCGTTTTTTGCGGATCGGAAACGGAAAGAGTAACTTCTTAATCACCAAACACATGAGCAATATGTACTGGGCATAGCATTTCTACAGTATGGATCCGCAAAATACAGATGAAATACGGATGACATACGGATGTGTTCCGTGTGCGTTCCATATTTTTTGCGGACCCATAGACTTGAATAGGACCTCGGACCGTGATTTGCAGACAATAATAGGACATGCACTACTGTTTTGCAGAACGGCAATGCGGACAAATGGAAACGGATCCGTATTTTCTACAGCCCCATTGAAGTGAATGGTTCCGCATACGGGCCGCACGAAAAATGGAACGGAAGCGGAAAGAAAATACGGTCGTGTGCATGAGCCCATAGGGAGAGAGGTCCGTCTCGTCATGTTGCCCTTCCCCCCGTTTCTCATGGCAGACAGGTGTGCCATCTTAGAACACCTACTAAGGGTACTTTCACACTTGCGTTGCTGGATTCCGGCATGCAGTTCCGGCAATCTGTATGCAAACGGATACCATTTTTAGACGGATCCGGATGCGCATCCGTTTCACAAATGCATTGCAATACCGGATCCGTCTCTCCAGTTGTCATCTGGAAAAACGGATCCGGTATTTATCTTTTTCACATTTTTAAAGTTCTGAGCATGCACATGGAAGACTGAATCCATCAATGTGGCACTAATACATTTAAATAGAAAGTGTTCCGGAATTCTGGATGGAGAAAATACCGCAGCATGCTGCGGTATTTTCTCCGGCCAAAAAACGTAAGAGGGACTGAATTGATGCATTCTGAACGGAATGCTCTCCATTCAGAATGCGTTAGGATTAAACAGATCAGTTTTTTTCCGGTATTGAGTCCCTGGGACGGAACTCAATACCGGAAAAGAATAACGCTAGTGTGAAAGTACCCTAATAAGATGCCTGTGAGCACTGCACTGACGGGTGTAATACACTGCAATACACTGCTGTGTATTATACCTGCAGTCATGCACTCGCTTGGTTTAGTCCCCTAGTAGGACTTAAAGAGTAACTAAACCTTTGACTAAAATTTCAATAAGATGTTCCTGATAAAACTTTTCCTAATATACTTTATGAATTGATAAAGTAGTACAGAGTACAGAGATGACATTTTTATGAATGGGGCCGCAGCGGCACTGTGAGTACGTTGCCCCCTGTGCGCGTAAAACTGACATTTCTGTACTCCGCTGACTGCTCAGTGTACGGAGATGACATTTTTATGAATGGTGCGCAGCAGCAGCGCTGTGAGGAGGGGCAGGAGCGCACATTGCTGCTCGTGCCTGTGACCCCCAGAGGTTTACCAACTCTTGGCATAGCACATGGGTCCCCTGTACTATGCCAGGATTAGCGGAGCGGGCTCCTGCTTCTGCTACCCCGATAAGCTAAGAGCCGACATGCGGTTCTCTTAGTATAGCAGAGCAGGCAGAAGCAGGAGCCTTCCCCGCTCCGCTAATCCCGGCTCAGTACAGGGGACCCATGTGCTATGCTAAGAGATAGTAAACCTCTGGGGGGCACAGGCTCGAGCAGCAATGTGTTCTCCTGCCCGTACTCACAGCGCTGCTGCTGCGCCCCATTCATAAAAATGTCATCTCCGTACACTGAGCAGTCAGCGGAGAACAGAAATGTCAGTTTTACGCGCACAGGGAATGGTGCGTTTTAGGTAGGGAAAAGTCTAATAAAAATAGAAAATCCATTAATAAAGTATTTTAGAAAAAGTTTTATTAGGGCGTTAGGGGCATCTAATTAAAATTTTAGTCACAGGATTAAAGACTCTTTAACGTTTAATAAAATGTTGAAAAAAGCCAAAAACTTTTCTTCCAATGAAAAGTACTTAAAGGGGTTTCCCGGGATTTTAATAAAATCGCAGCGGCGAGCAGGTGTAATTACAAGCTGTCATTGAATAGAATGGGATGGCTTGTACTCACTCCTGGTCGCCGCTGCAATGTTGATGGTGAGCAGGTAAAGATTCAACTAATTTATGACAAGGTGTGCACCTCGACATAAATTAGTCGAATCTACGGCCGTGCGCCTTGCATAAAAACGACTGGGCTGGAGTCGTTTTTCACTAACATTTACACCAGTTTCCAGACGTAAATTTGCCGCGGTTGGAGTTAAAGGGGTTTTCCAACCCCTATAATGCCCCCCCCTCATACTGGCTATACTTACCCTGCTCCCCGGCACTCATGCCGCTTCTGATGCCCGCACAGCTCCTGCTGCATCTCCCTATCTCGCGGATCAAAACATCCGTCAACGGGGTGGAGACTGGGAGGTGGGGAATTAGCCAATTGCAGGCCGCTACAGGAACGAGTCTCCCTAGCGTCACCCGCGATGATAGGGAGGCTCATCCCCGTCGAGGACTGCCCTTGGCTGCCACCCCCCCCAACAATTGTGCGGGCATCTGAAGCTACGTAGATGCGGGGGAGCGGGGTAAGTATAACCAGTATGAGGGGCCTGGGCATTTTGGGGGGCATTATAGTGGTTGGATAATGCCTTTAAAATTCCGGGGCAAAATATATATACTGAGGGCATAGGGGGGTCATGCATATACTGAGGTCGCTATGGATGGCATTCTTTATACTGGTGGGCACTATGGGGGCTATTGGATATCCAGGGGGCACTATGGGGAATTAAGTATACTGAGGGCCCTGCAGGGGTTAGGTTTAAAAAAAAAAGAAGCCTATAAAATGTAAAAACAGATGCAAAACGTCTATTAGAATAGAAAAATGCGCACACTGATGCAAAATGGCCATAAAATACTGACAGTTTACCCGTTTTTAATGGCCGCTCATTTCTACTGTTGTGTGAATTTAGCAATATGCAGCTCTTAAAGGGGTTATCCAACCTCTATAATGACCCCCCTAATGCCCGGGCCCCTCATAGGCTATACTTACTACACTGCCCGGCACCTGCATCGCTTCTTATGCCTGCACAGGCGCTTCTGCATCTCCCTCTCGTGTGGCCGCAGGCTGTGACCGGGATGAGCCTCCCTAGCGTCACCCACGATGCTAAGGAGGCTGGTCACCGCCGCGACCTGCTATTGGCTGCTCCCCCGTCGCTAGATGTTTTGATCCGCGCAATGGCGAGATGCAGTGGTGGCTGTGCGGGGATCAGAAGCGACGTGCCAGGGAGCAGGGTAAGTATAACCTATATGAGGGGCCTGGGAATTAGGGGGGTCATTATAGGTGTTGGATAACCCCTTTAACTTAGTTTTACCTTGCTTAGAGGAGCACGAGCCCCATACTGTACCTCCACACACCACAGATTTCATGCATGGCAGGGTCCATCAGGCTGTATGTCTACAGGTATTCTCCGTTCAGCTGTGAAGGCCGTAAGGCCAAAAGGGGGTCAGTGCCAGCACACATGAGCCCTTAAAACAGAGTAACATAGTATATAAGGCCGAAAAAAGACATCTGTCCATCCAGTTCGGCCTGTTTTCTACAAGTTGATCCAGAGGAAGGAAAAAAAATCCAGTGAGAATCAATTTTCCCCGACTCCAATTAGCAGGGCTTTGGAGTCGAAGCCGGAGTCGAGGAGTCGGAGGCAATTTTGGGTACCTGGAGTCGGAGTCAGCAAAAATGAACCGACTCTGACTCCGACTCCTGCTAAATTTAAATTGGAATAAACAAAAAAAAAAGCAAGTTTAAATGTCCTAATTCACAAAAAGTTATAATTAATAACTTCTCTACTGTAAGAATAAAGGCCAATGCATGCAGTGCGTCACGTTACCGCAAGACGAACCTGTTAAGTGACCGTGAAGAAGCATGCTTTTCATCTGCTTCACTATATGGCACGCAACGCACAGTTAAGGAGCGGCAATACTTATACTTTCCATTGTGTTGAGTTCCGCTGTTACAGGGAACGCAGCGCCCATGGGTAACTGAGCCTCTCACTGATAACTGATTAAGTAAATATGTTTTTTGCAGGACTAGAGACACTTGTATAAGTGAAGGGAATGGAGAGTCAATAGTTCAAGACTGAAGCTGTAAACCATGTGAAAAACTGCTATCATTCAGCTAAGGCTATAAAACATGTAAACTCTGATTGTTAGCTTATGGGATTCTACTAGGGAAATGTATAAAATACATTCACATATTAAATACAGAGGAGTCGGGGAGTCGGAAGTACCAAAAACGGAGGAGTCAGAGTTGGAGCATTTATCTACCGACTCCACAGCCCTGCCAATCAGAATAACTCCCTGGATCAACGACCCCTCTCTAGTAGCTATAACCTGTAATATTATTACACTCCAGAAATATACCCAGGCCCCTCTTGAATTGCTTTATTGTACTCACCATCACCCCCTCCTCAGGCAGAGAGTTCCATAGTCTCACTGCTCTTACCGTGAAGAATCCCCCTCTATGTTTGTGTAGAAACCTTCTTTCCTCCAGACGCAGAGGATGTCCCCTCGTCACAGTGACAGTCCTGGGGATAAATAGATGATGGGACAGATCTCTGTACTGACCCCTGATATATTTATACATCGTTATTAGATCTCCCCTCAGTCGTCTTTATTCTAAAGTGAATAACCCTAATTTTGATAATCTTTCAGGGTACTGTAGTTGCTCCATTCCAGTTATTACTTTAGTTGCCCTCCTCTGAACCCTCTCCAGCTCTGCTATGTCTGCCTTGTTCACAGGAGCCCAGAACTTTACACAGTACTCCATGTGTGGTCTGACTAGTGATTTTTAAAGTGGTAGGACTATGTTCTCATCACGGGCGTCTATGCCCCTTTTGATGCAACCCATTATCTTATTGGCCTTGGCAGCAGCTGCCCGACACTGGTTTTTACAGTTTGGTTTGTTGTTTATTAAAATTCCTAGATCCTTTTCCGTGTCAGTGTTACTGAGTGTTTTACCATTTAGTATGTACGATTGACTTGCATTATTCCTTCCCATGTGCATAACTTTACATTTGTCAGTGTTACGGTACGTTCACACGACGACAATTGTCGCGCAACAAAAAGTCGCGCGACAAATAGGGCACAACTTCACTGCAACATTTGTCGCGCGACATTTTGTCGCACTATTGTCGCGCGACAATTTTTATAATGGGAGTCTATGGTGTCGCATTGCGACATGCGACATGCTGCGACTGCGACGCGACAGTCGCAGAAAAACCCATCTTGAATGGATTTTCTCCGACTTTCGTGTCGCAGTCGCAGCATGTCGCATGTCGCACTGCGACACCATAGACTCCCATTATAAAAATTGTCGCGCGACAATAGTGCGACTTTTTGTCGCGCGACAAATGTCGTCGTGTGAACGTACCCTTAAACCTCATCTGCCACTGATCTGCCCAAGCCTCCAATCTATCCAGATCCCTCTGTAGCAGAAAACTGTCCTCTTCAGTGTTAATTACCTTACACAGCGATGAACTTAAAGGGGTATTCCGGTTAGATTAAGTTACCCACAGGATAGGGAATAACTATTAGATTGGTGGGGGTCCTACCGCTGGGACCACGAGAACGGGAGCCCCGTACCTCCTGCAGCCCCCCCTTAAATGAACAGTCGCAAATGCACTTGGCCCCTCCATTCAGAAATTGCCAAGTACAGGGCACACATATGCCTAGCCAGCCGCTCCGTTCATTTCAGGGGAGCTGCAGGGGGTACAGGGCCCCTATTGTTCTGATCTCAGGGGTCCCAGCATTAGGGGATAGCTTCAACCAACCGGAAAACCCCTTTAAGCTGGAAAATGGAAGCAGGGGCGCTAGGTGATCTATGGTGCTATTATACATACACTATTGCTACCTATGCCGCTGCCTTCATTTCCTTACACTAATTGTTGGGGGCCCCCCCTTATTTTGCTGTGGGTCCCTATTACTATGGATTATGCATGTTTTTTTCTACATGGATTTCGTGCGTAAAAAAACACAGCGTAAGGGCCCATGCACACAAACTTATTTCCTTTACGTGTTTGTTATCCATATTTTTGGAAGATCAGATGCGGACCCATTCATTTCACTTCCGCACGTCTGTTCGGCGGCCCTGCTAAACAGATAGAACATGTCATATTTTTTTCCATATTGTGGACAAGAATAGGACATTAAGAGCCCAAACAGATGGGCCGCCGAGTTGTTTGATATTTCACGGACCCATAGACTTCAATGGACGTGTTTGGTCTGCATCACGGACCAAAGTAGCGCAGGTCTCCACCTACGTGTGGAACAAACACATTAAAATCAATGGACATGTATGCTGTCCGTGGAAAATGCAGATAGCACACGTCAGTAAAAGACAGAGATGTGAACCAGGCCTAAGATAGAATGACATCACTTAAAGCTCCAGGGCCCCAATTTAAAATCTGTAAGGGTACGTTCACATCTACGGCAGCGGATCCGACACGCTATTCCGGCATAAAACAGCCCGCCGGATTTTGCCAGATCTGGTACTGCCGGATTCTACAGTTCACCGCCAGATCCTCATTGACTGTAATGGGATCTGGACATGCCGGACATGTGAGCATAGCCTAGGAGCTCATGCACACAAACGTATTTTGTTTTTGTTTCCGTGTCTGTTCCGTTTTTTTTTTTGCGTACCGCATGCGGAACCGTTCATTTGAAGGGGGCTACAAAAAAAGTAGAAGTTACTCCGTGTGCATTCCGTTTCTGTATATCCGTATGTTCATTCTGCAAAAAAATAGAACATAGAAGGACAATAAAAATGGATGCAACACGGACCGATGTTATCAGTTTTTTATTTTTTTTGCAGATCCGTGTTTTGCGGACCGCAAAATACATACAGTGTTGTGCATGAGCCCTAATACAGTACCAGCGAAGTGTATGAGGTTAGACAAGTCTCCTGTACACTTTGCTTTTCTTCTCAGGCGCGGTAATTGACCTGCTGTGTGGACCTTAAAATCTGCAGCGTGCAGGGGTGGACGGGAACTTAAAGTGGCCCTGGAAAAAAATACTAAGGCCTCTTTCACATGAGCGTGTCCGGATTAGGTCCGAATGCGTTCAGTGAAAACTGTGCGATTTCACAGGCAAAGCCATTTAGTTATCACTGCGATTGCGTTCAGTTGTTCAGTTTTTTCCGCGTGGGTGCAATGCGTTTTGATGCGTTTTTCACGCGCGTGATAAAAAACTGAAGGTTTACAAACAACATCTCCTAGCAACCATCAGTGAAAAACGCATCACACCCGCACTTGCTTCCGGATGTAATGCGTTTTTCACACAGCCCCATTCACTTCTACGGGGCCACGAGAAAAATGCAGAATATAGAACATGCTGCGATTTTCACACAACGCAGAAGTCATGCGTGAAAAACAACGCTCATGTACACAGACCGATTGAAATGAATAGGTCCGGATTCAGTGCGGGTGCTAAGCGTTCACCTCATGCATTGCACCCGCACAGAAAACTTGCTCGTGTGAAAGGGGCCTAAAAGTTGCCCCGTTTTCTAGTCGGGTCCAAATTAATGGAAGGCAGGGCCAGCAATACCATATAGTGGCCCATTATACCACCGCAACACAGCCAAATACCAAGGTCCATCACAAAATACTGCCAAACACTTCCAGTGGCGGCTGTGAGGAGGGCCCAGGCGGCCCCCTGGGCATCGGCCCTCCGGGAAATTACCCTGTAAGGTCTATGGCCAATCCGCCCCTTGCAACTTGCGCGGCATAATTTGTAACACTAGTTTACGGTCTCGCACTGCGACACGACAGTCGCACTAAAGTTCATCCTGGATGTATTTTGTGCGCCCGCTGAGCCCCAGTCGCAGCATGTCCTATGTCGCAGTGCAACACCATAGATTAGCATTACAAAACATGCTGCGCCACCTAGGTGCCACGTCGCCGGGATCTGCCGGCGTCGAAACCAGGGATCCGCCGAAAAACCTGCAACAAATCCACACCAAAACCCACCAAAAACAGTGTGGATTTCTGTGCAGTTTTGCGGATTTTCTAGGCATACTGTAGACCTGCCTCTAGGCTAGGCGCAGTCATCTCCGTAAACCCCTCCATTGTGTTCTATGGACTGGGGAAGCTGTCCTTGGACAGATTCACCCATCGGAAACACCTAGGCTGGCGATGTAGGGGTTAAAGCCCTGCCATAAATCGCCTCCTCCTGACACTTGTGGAATCGGCCGCCTGGCGCGGGGCCGCCTGTAGAGGGCGCTGCGGGGCCGCGGCGCTGCCTATAGCTGCAGCTCAGAGCTCCCCGTTAGAAGCCGCAGCCCCGGCTCCTCTGCTCTCAGTTGTGGCTGCTGCTGCCCTGGATGTGAACTCTCTGCTGCTCTGTCCTCACTTATTCCTCCGGAGAAGATGCGGCTCCCGGCTTGGCTCCTGTTCCTGGGTCACTTTGCGGCTCTTTGCTGTAAGTTTCTGGGGTTTCTCTCTCCATTTCCCAGGGTTTCTCTCACTTTGCCGGTTGTGCACAGGTCCCTCTCTCTCTGCTTTGTGTTCCTGCCATTGTCCTGCTTGGGTTTCTGGTGGAGGGGGGAGGACTGGCACCACATGGGCAAAGGTGGCCACAATGTGTCACCTCCACTTGTCCTGCAGACCTATGGAAACAATGTATCATCACCACAACCTTCCATCCTACTGTATTCTGCTGCCCTGGTGTGGTGTCCTCATGGAAATAAAAGGATGCCAGGGGAGGTGGAGGAGAAGGGGTTAACACTACTGGCATCGACCAGGTCCTATAATAAGTGAGATTCCCTCAGCTTCATTTTGAGGGACGCCCCAGAGGTTGGCACGCTGGGCTGCCCGGTGCCCTCCTACGTGCCAGTCTGTTTAGATGACGTGTGGCATTGCACAAAGTGGTGGTGAAGTCACGGCGGCGGCTCGTGGACGTCTCATGCAGGATCGGGGGTTGATGGTAAACCCTCTGCCCATTTTTAGGTGCTTGGATGTCATACTTGATGTCTCCATAGGGTCCATGTTGATGTCTGTGACAAGATGGTCAGCGGTTTGTCCGTGAAGGATCCGTGTTCGGTCCTTGCGTCCGTTTTCTGCCCTCCGTGTCCACGGACACTGGCTAGGCTGAAAATGAATTCCCATAACGTGTTCTAGCAATGATCTGTGTAGACCATGGACCGCGGACGGCATCAGCGTCTTGTCCGCGGTTTTCACGGATCCATAGACTGTAATGTGTGTGAGGGAACAGTGCATGCTTCCATGGTGTCGCCACGTACCCACAGTGAAGTCAGTGGGTATGTGTCCAGTCCTTGGAGACCACGGACAGCACCTGTCTGCCCTTCACTAACCTGCCAAAGATGCTGAAGTGGCAGGATGTGATTTATTTTATATATTTTTTTTGTGCAAATTGAGTTCCTGAACTCTTTTTTGATCAGCCTTGCTCCAATAGACAGTAGTGTTAGGGCTCATTCACATGAACATGAGGGCTCTGTGTCCGCAAATGGTGGGTTTGACTTGAATGGGTCCACAATCCGCAAGATACGGCTAAAGGTAGGACATGCGGATTGTGGACCCATTCAAGTCAGTGTCAAAGGAGTCACATGGCTGGTCCCCGTGCTATTTGCGGTCTGCAACACAGAGCCCTTACATTCGTGTGAATGAGCCCTTAAAGTCAGGCTGATATAGGGTTCTCATGGTCATGGCTGTGAACAGTACTGTAGGTAATATTTGGGTTTCTGCAGCCGCCATGTAGCCTTCGGCAGTGAACAGCCCGCCGTACTTTTCCGGATCCAGCATTGACGGATGCAACTGGAATGCCCGCCGGCTCCATCAACTATAATGGGGTCCGGCAAAGATCCGGCTGCAATCTGGCAAAAATGCTGAAAATTGGCTGCACGCCTCAGTTTGTTTCCGTCCGATTCCCGGCATTCTCTGACGGAACTGGCGGCCGGATCACAATGCCACAGATGTGAAAGTAGCCTTTGGGCTCATGCACCCGACCGTTTTCTGCATTCGATCTTTATTCACTTAAATGGATCTTAAAAAGATCCGACACCGTGTGCTGTCCGCATCCACATGTCTGATCCGCGGCAGCCGGAAAGAAATTGAACATGTCCTATTCTTGTCTGTATTAGAACGGTCAGTATCTGTGTTTTTCGGATCCGCAATTTGCGGACCACAAAAACGACTACGGCCGTGTGCAAGAGCCGTAAGTCATATAGTCTTGGGGAGTGTATGGGGTCATATATAGTGTTGAGCGAACTTGTGTTTTAAGTTCTGCGTCCAAAGTTTGGGTTCGGGTTATCGAAGAATCCCGTTATGGATTCTGCTACCACGGAATTTGGAATCCATAATGGAATTCTTTGATAACCCGAAGTTTGGACGCAGAACTTACATAACGCCAAGTAGTTTTGGTCGAATACCAGCGGTCAGTACCTCTGACCCGTCCTGTCCTAACCTGATAACTACAGCCGGTGCTACCAATGTATGGGACGCTTACAGAACCATAGGCAACCCCGGTGTCACTAGATAGTGCCGCCATATGGCAATATTCTGCCCTGTTCAGAGGTACACTATAGCCCCATAGAGTGATGTATTAGGCTAGGTTCACACAGAGTTTTTTCTGTGATGAAAAAAACAACAACCTGACACTGATTCTGTTTCGGGATTACCCTTTTTTTTTTTTTTGCAGTGGTTTTTACTCCGACGCGTTTTTTTTATACTGCAAGGGTTCAGTGCAGATTCCGCACGTCACTTCTTTTTTTCCACTCCGCAGTTTTTAAAATTGCGAGCATAAAAAAACTCGCTGTGTAAGGCAAGGGCTACACGGCGACACTGGTCACACGGCCCGAATCGCTGAGTAGCGGTGATCCCGTAGAAATGAATGGCATTGCCGCGGCAGTCGCAAGAAATCCAGCCGTGTTGGATTTGATGCGACTGTCGCAGCGATCCCATGCATTTCTGCGGGATCACCGCTACTCAGCGATCCTGGCCACGACAGGCATCGCCCCGTAGCCCTTGCCTAAATGAACACGTGGTCTTCCCAGTGGAATCAATGGAGGACATTGTGCAAGCGTTTTTAGGCACCTAAGACCCAGTTCTAAGTTGCTGGAACATAAAACTGTTTCCATTGGGTTGGTTCAGATGAGTATATTATGGGTGAGTGTCCCCGGGTCTGCTGACATGAACTCACAGCATCCTAAGGATCTACGATGCTGTCTTAAGACTATATGCACACAACCGTATCCGTTTAGCGGTCGGAAAACCGCAGATCTGCAGAATGCGGTTACTTTTCCTGTGCAAGCCGCATTTTCCTCAGTCCCATTAAAGAAACAGCTAGTCTTGCCCTCAAAACGGACAATAACAGGACACTTTCTTTTATTTTCGGAGCGTCCACAGCACATGGATTTTTGGCAGACCCATAGAAAGGATTGGAGTGCGGATCAGACGTGAACCAAAACTACGGTCGTGTGCATGAGGCCTTAGAGCGAGCGCAGCCGCAGTCAGGCCGGAACGCCCATCCGTAATACGGTCACATCAATGTGCCTGTAATAAACTTGTCTAAAAACCGGCTTTGGTCCAGGCTGATCTAAGAAATGCAGTGAAGTGAAGGGGTTAAATGCGGCAGGCGTCCATTATACTAAGTGCTTGGTTCTGTATCTTGATTCATGACTTGGGTGATAAAGCGCCGTCCTGGGGTCGTCGTCTTGGATCCTATTGCCGTACGCTGCTCAAAATTCAGTTATTTCTGGAGAAACGCAGCCTGGCAGGGAACGCTGCCCGGAGAAGTCCGCGCCAGCTTAGCTTGGCACGTATCTGTATTCCAAGCTGCTGCAGCGTCGCGGGTTCCTTCTATAGTCCCAGTAAACTCACTTGCACCACAGTTGCCCCCCCCAATCCCCGCACCGGAGATAAACCTTGAGCCGACTCACGTGGTGAAAAGCCTGATACATAGAAATGAAATCATCAGGGTCACAGGAAACGGGCGTATAAAGTGGCACAATACAGCGCTTGTCTGACGGGGACAGGGGACGTCAGACAAACAGTACTATATATCGCGTGTCTTATATTGTAGATACAGAGAAACCTCTCCGAGACCACCACCCACTGAAAAGTGGTCCTCCGTATCGCACACAAGAATCGTCATTTCTAGTAATGGGAGTGAGTAATTGCACATGGAAGGTGTCCGTATTTTGCGGATCCGTGGAGTGCGGACCCCAACGCGATCATAGCCTAAGGCCTCATGCACACGACCATATTTTGATGCATTTCTTGGTGAAACCTTACATTTATGCCGGAAAGCGGACGGATCCCATTATAGTCTATGGCAGGAATCAGCAACCACTTAGCTGTTCTGAAACTACAACTCCCACTATGCTGCTTTTACTTCCATGGGAGTTTCAAAGGGCAGCTGACTAAGGCCCTATTCACACATCCGCAATGTCGTCCGCATGTATTCTGTAATTCTGCGGAATACATGCGGACCCATTGACTGTGAATGGGGCACGGAACGATGCGGAGAGCACACACTGTGCTCTTCTCATCAGTTTTTGCGGAGCGCGCCGCCGATCTTACGGCCGCAGCTCCGCAAAAAAGTAGAGCATGTCCTATTCTTGTCCGCAATTGCGGACAAGAATAGACATTTCTATGGGGCTGCCGGCCGGGTGTGTTTATTGATCCACAATTTGTGGATCCATAAACACAACGGACGTGTGAATAAGGCCTAAGGCCTCGATCACACTTCAGTGTTTGGTCAGTGATTTCCATCAGTGATTTGTGAGCCAAAGCCAGGTGTGGGTCTAAACACAGAACAGGTGCAGATCTTTCCATTATACCTTATCTCTGTGGAGGCGTCACTACTGGTTTTGGCTCACAAATCACTGATGGAAATCACTGACCAAACACTGAAGTGTGAACGAGGCCTAAAAGTGTGCGTGCATTTTAAAAACAACGGCCATGTGCGTGAGCCCTTATACAGATTCTGGATAGAACGAGTCGGAATATCTGAGAACTGCCTTGTCACTGGTCTTCAGAGCCCCCCGCGCCACGGGCTGCTGCCGGTTAAAAATAAATGGGCGCTCTCCCGTCTCAGCAGCGCGCTGCCTCCTCGGTCACATACTTACCTCCGCTACCAGACAAACCACATGTGAAACGCTCGGCATTCCACATTCCTCAAATGATTAAAATACACAAGGTGACAATGGGACGAGTGCAGGCAGCGAGCAGTTGTCTCTGCGGGGAGGACATGTGCAGTGCGTCTGCGACAACCTGCGGCTCGTTATTTGGGACGGCTTCATTCCACAGATTGGAATCCTTCAGACGGTGTTAAGCTGGGGGGGGGGGGGGGTCGCATTTCTAAACAGCATTTTTAGGATCACACATAAGAGAGCGAGAAAGCTGCGGCCAGCTGTATGGTGAGAGGATGGCCCATATCACCGCTGCCTTTATCTCAGACAGAGCGGTCCTCCGGTCATTTTATTTTCATCTTCTCTGATCTGTAAGATGAAATGAATGTGACTATATCGGAGGGGAAAGGAACTGCCACAGGAGCTTTATCCGCAAAAACTGCAATAAAACTGCAGATTTGGAGCAAACCGGTGTTAATTTACCCATAAAGCCACTGCTCTGCTTCCATTCATTCTAGATAGCGGACCCCCGCAGTAAGGCTATGTTCACACGATTAATATGTGCAGTAGATTCCGGAGACGGACGTTTTCCACCGTGGAATCTGCGCTCAAAACTCCAACAATAGCTTCCCATTGACTTCAATTTGTACATGGTGGCGGGTTTTTATTTTCCAGTGTTGATTTGTGGTCCACTTCAGATGTGGCATGTTACTTCTTTGGAAGCAGATTGTAGCTGTGTGCCCATTGAAGACAACGGTGAAGGGCTAAAAGGCATTTTTTTCGGACCCATTGAAATGAAGGGGTCTGCCTCCTATCCGCAAAAATAAATAGGGATTGGACATGGAAACAAGATACGTTCGTGTGCATGAGCAGATGTGAACATACCCTTAGGCCAGGTCTACACGACGACAAATAAGTCGCACGACCAATAGGGCACAAGTACACTGCAACATGTCGCGTGACATTTTGTTGCACTAATGTCGCGTGACAATTTTTATAATGGTAGTCTATGATGTCGCATTCCGGCATACGACATGCTGCGACTGCGACAGTAGCAGAAAAATCCATCTTGAATTGATTTTTGCGACTGTCGTGTCGCAGTTGCAGCATGTTGCGATGCAACACCATACACTACCATTATAAAAATTGTCGCGCGGCATTAATGCAACTAAATGTCGCGCGACAAATGTCTTCGTGTAGACCTAGCCTTAGAGATTTTGAATTGGGGCCCTGGAGCTTCAAGTGATGTCATTCTGTCTTAGGCCTGGTTCACATTTCCGTCTTTCACTGACGTATGCTATACACAATTTCCACGGACAGCATACGTGTCCATTGATTTTAATGTGTTTGTTCACACACAGGTGGTTTTGTGGCCGTGGGTCAGTGCGAAAATCCAAGACCTGCAATCCGTTGGCCCGTGATGCAGACCATTGAAGTCTATGGGTCCATGAAAAATCACTGACACAACACGGCTGGCATCTGTGTTTGGTCCATTTTTGTCCTATCCTTGTCCACAATACGGAAAAGAATAGGACATGTACGGATGCGTTGGATGCGGACCAGCCATTAGGCCTCATGCACACGACCGTTGATGTTTTGCGGTCCGCAACCCGCGGATCCGCAAAACACAGAAGCTGCTCCTCGTTCCGTTCCGCAATTTGCGGAACAGAACGCGGGCCATTTTAAAAATGCCTATTCTTGTCCGCAAAACAGACAAGAATAGGACATGTTCTATTTTTTTTTGCGGGGGCACGGAACGGAGCTGTAAGTGAATGGGTCCGCGCCGGCTTGGACGCGGACCACAACAACGGTCGTGTGCATGAGCCCTTATCCATAGTCTGCGACAGGCCAAGGGTATTTTCTATGCCTGCTAAGCTTCAGAAATCCAGCTGTTCCTATGAAGCACGTTGGTTTTTGGCCTGATTTATCATGGGGAAAGTCCCAAAAAATGGTGCCATCTGCTTTCCGCCTGCCGGTGAAATGAGTCAGAATGTGAAAGTTTGGCCAATGCTAAATTTATTTACTTTTACACAAATAGACAAATGTGAAGACAATTTGACCCGTAGTAATAAATGAGAGGCACTGGGGGGCATTTATCAAGGCTGGCCTGCGCCATTGTAAGGTGCACCCGATTTATTAATAAATTAGGCTTATTTCTGGGAGCCAGAAACTGAAGTGCCAAGGGACAAACACCGCTCTGCTACATCTCTGTAAATAAGAAGCAGGTCAATTATGTGGCGCAAAAGTAAATCCACCAAAATTCTGAATTTGACCCCAGTAAAGCGACAATGGAGATGAGAGTTGATTTTATATAAAGAATTCCTGGTTGTCCCGACCGCTTTGTTATCACGTCCCTCTACAAATACTGAGTAGGACATGGTTTAAATTCCTGAGAATTAGTTATACATTTTTGGGGATAAGTAGGGGGGTGGCAGTGTTTTTATAGCTCCTCGCTGCAAACAGATGTCTTGCCGGCCTGTCAGACTAGGCCAAGAGAGGAGCCTGACACCGGTGGAGGACAGGTGGCCGCCCGTGGAGGCTCTCGCTCTGCAGTGTTCCCATGTCCAGCGTGTGGCACATACCGAAGGGGGGGCGACTAAGTGCTGACGAATTATGTCATGTGGACCACAAAAATGTCACCGGAACGAAATTGCACGGCGGTGGTGTGTGACATGTTCGATCCGTACAGTATTGTCTAATGACTAGACGTCGGTAGTAAGACCGGAGATGAGAAATGACTTGCTGCATACCCCTTAGGGAAGATTTATCAAAACTGGTGTAAAGAAAAATGGCTTGGTTGCCCCTAGCAACCAATCAGATTCCTCCTTTCATTTGTCAGAGCCCCTTTCAAAAATGAAAGGTGGAATCTGATTGGTCGCTAGGGGCAACTAAGCCAGTTCTACCTTACACCACTTTTCATAAATCTCCCCGATTTTTGGGTGGAACAATGAGGTAATTAAAAAAAAATATTAATAATACCACCGCACCATGATATATATTATTTTTCTTCTGGTGCTAAAGCAATGAAACAACAAGTTTGGAAAAGGAATGGCCCTTAGGCCTCATTCACATGAACATATTGGGGGAGATTTATCAAAACTGGTGGAAAGGAAAACTGGCCCCTAGCAACAATCAGATTCCACCTTTCATTTTTTCAAAGGGGCTCTGAGAAATGAAAGGGGGAATCTGATTGGTTGCTAATGGCAATGAAGCCAGTTTTCCTTTACACCGGTTTTGATAAATCTCCCCCATTGCACTTGTCTTTTGTGAAGACCCCGGTGGTTTTCCTGAAGCAGATTTACATAGATATCTATGGCTGGGAGACAGCTTGCTACAGCAAAAACCTTCTCCTCGTCACTGCTCTGTCCGGAATAAAAACCAACCTCCTTCCACTTTAAGATTTATTGGGGGGTCATTTACTAAGGCAAAACTGGTTAGGGCGTTCCTTGCCTCATGTGCAGTGGTTATGATGCATAGACATTCATTTTTTTCTGTATTTTTGTTTTTTTTGGCCTCACATGAAGAAAAAAACAACTCGTGTAAATGTATGCTACTTTTTTTTTTTTTTGCATTTTATTTTCAGTCTTTTTTTTTTTTTTTAAATAGATCTCTATAAAAGTAGTGACATCTGGGAAGGGGTATGCATAGTTCCCTGTTTACAAGGGTATGGTTTGAGAAAAAATTGCCCAAAAATACATACAAAAACATTCTTTTGTATAATGCCATCATAAAAATCACATGAAAAATTCTTTCTATAGTTTTTTGGTCTCATGTTACAGAAAAAAATTGTCATAGAAGAATCTAGGAACCGGAGATCCACTAATACTCCAATGTTTTATTTATGTCATGAAACTGAAGTGCCAAGGGACAAACACCGCTCTGCTACATCTCTGTAAATAAGAAGCAGGTCAATTATGTGGCGCAAAAGTAAATCCACCAAAATTCTGAATTTGACCCCAGTAAAGTTCGACAATGGAGATGAGAGTTGATTTTATATAAAGAATTCCTGGTTGTCCCGACCGCTTTGTTATCACGTCCCTCTACAAATACTGAGTAGGACATGGTTTAAATTCCTGAGAATTAGTTATACATTTTTGGGGATAAGTAGGGGGTGGCAGTGTTTTTATAGCTCCTCGCTGCAAACAGATGTCTTGCCGGCCTGTCAGACTAGGCCAAGAGAGGAGCCTGACACCGGTGGAGGACAGGTGGCCGCCCGTGGAGGCTCTCGCTCTGCAGTGTTCCCATGTCCAGCGTGTGGCACATACCGAAGGGGGCGACTAAGTGCTGACGAATTATGTCATGTGGACCACAAAATGTCACCGAACGAAATTGCACGGCGGTGGTGTGTGACATGTTCGATCCGTACAGTATTGTCTAATGACTAGACGTCGGTAGTAAGACCGGAGATGAGAAATGACTTGCTGCATACCTCTTAGGAAGATTTATCAAAACTGGTGTAAGAAAATGGCTGAGTTGCTCTCTAGCAACCAATCAGATTCCTCCTTTCATTTGTCAGAGCCCCTTTCAAAAATGAAAGGTGGAATCTGATTGGTCGCTAGGGGCAACTAAGCCAGTTCTACCTTACACCACTTTTCATAAATCTCCCGATTTTTGGGTGGAACAATGAGGTAATTAAAAAAATATTAATAATACCACCGCACCATGATATATATTATTTTTCTTCTGGTGCTAAAGCAATGAAACAACAAGTTTGGAAAAGGAATGGCCCTTAGGCCTCATTCACATGAACATATTGGGGAGATTTATCAAAACTGGTGGAAAGGAAAATCTGGCTCCTAGTAACAATCAGATTCCACCTTTCATTTTTTCAAAGGGGCTCTGAGAAATGAAAGGGGGAATCTGATTGGTTGCTAATGGCAATGAAGCCAGTTTTCCTTTACACCGGTTTTGATAAATCTCCCCCATTGCACTTGTCTTTTGTGAAGACCCCGGTGGTTTTCCTGAAGCAGATTTACATAGATATCTATGGCTGGGAGACAGCTTGCTACAGCAAAAACCTTCTCCTCGTCACTGCTCTGTCCGGAATAAAAACCAACCTCCTTCCACTTTAAGATTTATTGGGGGGTCATTTACTAAGGCAAAACTGGTTAGGGCGTTCCTTGCCTCATGTGCAGTGGTTATGATGCATAGACATTCATTTTTTTTCTGTATTTTTGTTTTTTTTTGGCCCCACATTAAGAAAAAAAAAACAACTCGTGTAAATGTATGCTACTTTTTTTTTTTTTTTGCATTTTATTTTCAGTCTTTTTTTTTTTTTTTTTAAATAGATCTCTATAAAAGTAGTGACATCTGGGAAGGGGTATGCATAGTTCCCTGTTTACAAGGGTATGGTTTGAGAAAAAAATTGCCCAAAAATACATACAAAAACATTCTTTTTGTATAATGCCATCATAAAAAAATCACATGAAAAATTCTTTCTATAGTTTTTTGGTCTCATGTTACAGAAAAAAATTGTCATAGAAGAATCCAAGGCACCGGAGATCCACTAATACTCCAATGTTTTATTTATGTCATGTTTAAAGCAACGTTTGGCCGCTCAGGGCCTTTTTCAAGCCTTTTTGGGCCAAAATGTCACTTTTAATGTGACTTGAATAAAACGTTGGGGTTTTATTGGATCTCCGGTGCTTTGGAGTCTTCAACATGGAATTTGCAGGGAAAAGTGGAGAGTCGCTCCAGGTGTGCATGGGACCAATACGTATAGAGCTGGTCAAGCAAAGTTTATGGGGGGAATTTATCATGAGGAGAGCATTAAGGCCCCTTTCACACCTGCGTTCTTCTTTTCCGGCATAGAGATCCGTCGTCGGGTCTCTATGCCGGAAAAATCCTGATCAGGATCATCCCCATGCATTCTGAATGGAGAGAAATCAGTTCAGGATGCATCAGGATGACTTCAGTTCAGGACCGGAACGTTTTTTGGACGCAGCAAATACCGCAGCATGCTGCGCTTTTTGTTCCGTCCAAAAATCCGTAACACTTGCTGCAAGGCCGGATCCGGAATTAATGCCCATTGAAAGGCATTAATCCGGATCCGACCTTAAGCTAAACGTCGTTTCGGCGCATTGCCGGATCCGACATTTAGCTTTTTCTGACTGGTTACCATGGCAGCCAGGACGCTAAAGTCCTGGTTACCATGGTAAAATGTAGCAGGGAGCGGGGAGCGGCATACTTACATTCCGTGCGGCTCCCGGACGCTCCAGGATGACGCCAGGGCGCCCCAGTGCATGGATCACGTGATCGCATGGATCATGTGATCCATGCGCATGGGGCGCTCTGACGTCATTCAGAGCGCCCGGAGCCGCACGGAATGTAGCATGCCGCTCCCGCTCCTCGCTTACTATGGCAACCAGGACGCTAGTAGCGTCCTGGCTGCCATAGTAACCTGAAAGCAATTCGAAGACTGATCAGGATCCTGATCAGTCTTCTAATGCTTCAGGTGACTTGCGTTCTGACGGATCCGGCAGGACGGAAGTGCCTGCCGAATCCTCAGAACGCAAGTGTGAAAGGACCCTAAGTCAGTTTTGCTTGAGTTTGCTTAAAGGGGTTATCCAAGTTCTAAAACAACCCCTGCCCCCCCCCCCCCATGTGCCGGGCCCCTCACAGGTAATATACTTACCCCGCTCACGGTCCCTGCGCCGTCGCTGCTGCTTCTTCCTGTACACGGATGAAAGCACCCGGTGTCGGGGGGAGCAGCCAATAGTAGACGGGGACAGGCCTCCCTTGTGTCACCCGCGATGCGTCGCCTGCCATGGGATGCTCCCCCCGACACCGGATGTTTTCATGCGTGTACAGGGAGAAGCGGCGGTGCGGGGACCAGGAGCGGCACGGGGAGCGGATAAGTATATTACCTGAGATGGGCCGACACATGGATAACCCTTTTAACATCAAATGTCTCAGGTTACTTGATAAATTTGACTTGTCCTTAAACCTAACACTTCTGTTTAGAGTAGCTGCTCCAGTTTTCCTACTCCACCCTCGTCCTGGATGAGACTGCGACTATTTAGCTAGACGCCCAGGACAAAAAGGGCAGACTCCTCCCAGTAGAGCCGAAGAGCTGACGTTACCGGAGCCTATACCGGGAGATCCCTGGGCACCGCTCTACAGGTCTATATACTTAGTTTAGATTTTTTTTAGGGTAATTTAAGGACCTCTGACATATACGTATGTCAGATGTCCGGTCCCTAAAGATGGCGCCCGCTTGCACGTGCAGCGGGTGCCATAGCCGCCGGGTTTCTGCTATTTTAAATTTGACCACAGCATCTGATCAGTCCAGAAGCGGAAGTCCGGCGCTTCCGCTCCGATAACAGCGTTGCCCGGCTGAGATGGGAGAACCTGTTACATGGCTGAAATACACCGAAGCCTCGAGCAGGCTTCGGTGTCTTTTTCAGGAATATCCCAATACAGGCCACTAGGTGGCAGCACTGTATTGTTATATTCCAAATGAAGTGTTCAATGAGGGCTATATAGCCATCAATGAACACAATGGGAAATCTAATGATTGCCAGTTATAGTCACCCAAGGTGACTTAAAGTAAAAAAAACAAGTAAAAGTTTTTACAAATATAAAAAAAATTAAAAACCTAAAAGTTCAAATCACCCCTCTTTCCTTAAAATAAATACTTAACCAATAAAAAAAAAGTAAACATCATGGGCATCACCCTGTGTGAAAATGCCCATACAATTAGAATATAACAATATCAATGGAATACGGCAAATGGCGTAACAGGAAAAATAATAAAAACAGCCAATTTGCCATTTTTGTCACTTGAATTACCCAATCATTTTTTTAATAAAAAGTGATCAAAAAGTTGCACACACTTCAAATTGGTATCACTGAAAAGAACAGATCGTCCTGCAAAAAACGAGCCCAAAAAAGTTATGGGGGTCAGAATATGGTTATGCATTTTTTTTCCCTCAAAGGTTTAAATTTTTTTTTTCAGTATTAAAACGCAAGAAAAATGATACAAGTGTGGTATCGTTGTAACCGTACTGACCTGGAGAATGAAGATAACAGGTCAATTTTACTGCATAGTGTACAGTGTAAAAAAAATTAAAATAAAAACCTTTTTTTCCCGCTTCCTACTACATGGTATGCAACCGTAAAGGGCGCTATTAGAAAGTACAACTTGTCCCACAAGGGGTTAACATATCTAACCACACTCTCTTTTCCACCCATATTACAAAACTGGAGTGAGTAGTGAAAAAATTCAAAAAGTTGCTAAATTTTGCACAAGAGAGTGTAAAAAGTTGCAAATTTTTCTTTTCTTTTTGAAAAAGAACAGTTTGTATAACAGAGATAATACAATTGCGCAAGCGCTTATATTTTGCGTCTTTTTTTCAGAATTCTGGAATGAAGGTATGATAAATCAGGGCCTAAAGAGACTCATAATATGATATTTTTAAGCAGTTTTTTTTTTTCTTTTTTGCTTGTTTTACAGACAGTTTATATAAAAAGACATATTTCAGGTTTCCCATCTGTCAATGAACCTAAAGTCAGGTTTTAAAAGTACAGCTTATAAGACCAGCTGCTCATGTCACTAAGGCTGGGTTCACACGGGCGTCATTTTTGACGCCTGGATTGGATGTGGATGCGTTGCGGGAATATGCGCGATTTTTCCGTGCGTGTGCAAACTTTTGTAATGTGTTTTGCACGCGAGTGTGAAAAATCGCCATGTTTGGTACCCAACCCGAAGCCGGACTTCATCACTGAAGTCCGGTTTCGGGTCTTCTGGAGAATTGATTATTTCCCCTTATAACATGGTTATAAGGGGAAATAATAGCATTCTTAATAAAGAATGCTTTGTAGAATGAGCATTAAGGGGTTAAAAATAATAAACTTAACTTACCTTAGCCACTTGATCGCGTAGTTGGCGATCTCTCTTCTCTCTTCAAGCATTAGCTGTAGTCTAAAGGACCTGTGATGACGTCACATCACATGGTCCAATCACGGAAGAGAGATCGCCAACTACGTGATCAAGTGGCTTAGGTAAGTTAAGTTTATTATTTTTAACCCCTTAATGCTCATTCTACAAAGCATTCTTTTGAATGCTTGTCCCCCTTTTGAAGAACAGTACAGCCAGTCTCGGCCTCATTATGTCCCGCTCGGGGTCTGCAGTGGCTGCATACTTTGTTTTTAATTACAGCATTTTTGAGGCGACCATCACCTCCCCCCGACGGATCCAAAGAAGAAAAATGTATAAATGTATTATGCCACAAATGGTAGATACCTCACAGTATGACTTTGTGAAAGATTTTATTTGAAATATAATAATAATAAATACATACTACACTACTAAATATCGATTTATATTAATATACATTGTGTATAAAATATATTAATTTATTTAGATTAAGTATTTTTGCATTAGTATTTTGTGTATATATTTATATATGTATATATAATATTACTGTGTGTATATATATATATATATATATATATATATATGTAAATGCAATATATAATATATATATATACACAAAATATTAATCTAAAAATGCTCCATCTAAAAAATGTTTCTTGCTTTTGGCATAGAAAAATAATTGACAAAATTAAATTAACAAATTAAGTCCGCATATAAAGTATAATAAAATGAAACATAGAGTACGGCCATTTCAGATTCCTTTACTTTTCCAGTTCATATTTTGTGAATTGATCCCACAGTGTTTTGTGTTCACGTTACTCTGTCCAGGAAAGGGTGGAAAAGTCTCTGGGAGGTCATTCTGGAACTTGTCGCCTATGTTTAGTGTGTTTGCTCACAATTCCCAGAATCCCCCTGGTCGGGCCTCTTAACAAGGGGATGAATGGATGATTGGGCTTTTCTATTGTCCCCCTTTTAAGCCTGTAAAGGGGGGCACTCAATGGGAATGTGTTTCCTTGGACACTATAGAAAACGTCAGTGTTTTCTCACTGATCTCCTGCTGGGAATGTCTTGTCCTTTTGCCCACACTTGGAGCCCCGGGAAGAGCGGGTTACAGTATTGTTAGATTTTCGAATATGTAACGACCCAAGTAGCACTAAGGCCCTATTCACACCCATTGACTGTGAATGGGGCCGGGAACGATGCGGACAGCACACACTGTGCTCTCCACATCAGATTTTGCGGAGCGCGCCGCCGATCTTCCGGTCCGCGGCTCCGCAAAAAAAATAGAGCATGTCCTATTCTTGTCCGCAATTGCGGACAAGAAGAGGCATTTTCTATGGAGTTTGGGCAATGTGCGGTCCGCAAAAATGCGGAATGCACATTGCCGTTGTGTCCGTGTTTTGCGGATCCGCGGCTCCGTGGATCCGCAAAACACTTGCGGATGTGTGAATAAGGCCTAAATGCTCATCGATGGCAATGTTGTTCCAGTCGCTAACAGCTGATAAAAGTAATCTTCGTCAAAGATTAACATATGGACAGTAAACTTCACAAACAATCCCAAAATATTTTTCAAATTTTAAATCACATCACGAACATAAAAATGCTGCTTCCAGCGTTACTCTGTCCACAATTGGGACGCAACCAAATGGAACGGAATGCATTCTGGTGACTCCGTTTCGTTCCGTTTTGTCCCCATTCATTGTCAACAGGGACAAAACGAAAGTGTTTTCCCTCCCGCTATTGATATCCTATGAAAGATCTCAATAGCGGAAAAAGGAAGCGCAAGTGTGAAAGTAGCCTTTATGTCGTTCTGTTGCAAAAGTGCCAACATCTGACACCAAAAGCCGCAAGTGTTCAGTTGGCTTCTCCAGTCCAGTTGTCGCTCAGGAAAGCTGTAGGACAACCCTAAACTGTCTTGCGGAAGGAACACGGGCAGCGTCCATGTTTTGCGGACTGCAAAACACGGCACGTTCGTGTGCAACAGGCCTAACTCAGATATAGATAATAGTTAGATATAAGTGAGAGATGAGGAATAGATAGAGATAGATAGATTATATAGAAGAGAGATTAGATAGAGATGAGAGAGATAATATACATTAGATAGAGAGAGAGAGAGATAGAAAATAATCCCAGTAAGAGGACTGAAACATTGCTTCTTGGGTGCATAAAGGACACTACTTTTTCACTACAACTGGATGTGCTGCTGTATTTTATTTTTTATTTTTTGGATGTCACTCTTTATACAGGATGGTCTCTGCGCTGCTTGAATTTTGATTAGATAGATAAAAGATAGATAGATAGATATGAGATAGATAGATATGAGATAGATAGATATGAGATAGATAGATAGATAGATAGATAGATAGATAGATAGATAGATATGAGATAGATAGATAGATATGAGATAGATAGATAGATATGAGATAGATAGATAGATATGAGATAGATAGATTGATTAATGATAGATAGATATGAGATAGATAGATAGATAGATAGATAAGAGATAGATAGATAGATAGATAGATTGATTAATGTTATATACGAGATAGATAGATAGATTGATTAATGATAGATAGATATGAGATAGATAGATAGATTGATTGATAGATAGATAGATAGATAGATAAGAGATAGATAGATAGATAGATAGATAGATTGATTAATGTTATATACGAGATTGATAGATAGATAGATAGATTAATGTTATATACGAGATAGATATCCAATTCCTGGGATAAACATATCTCTCCGCATTACTAAAAATGAAAGGAAATAACGGCGGACTAGATGGGCCATGTGGTCTTTTTCAGCTATTTTTCTATATTTGATGGATTGGTAGAAAGATGTTAGATATGAAATAAATGATAGATATTAGATAGTTATTATATAAAGATAAATTATAGGTAGATGGGTTTTTATTATTTTTCAACTGCGGCAAGGAATCCCATCTTTAGCTAGCGCGTTTCTCGCCCCTCTCGGTTTAGTACATATTGGATATCATTATAGAATATCACTTGTGTACAGCGGCATCTCGTCCTCGCGAAGCATGTCTGGACACGAAATGCCACTCTGTTCTCATGCTGATATGCTGACATTTATATATAGTACCACTTCTACCAGTGCCCACAGCAACGTCTTTAGATATATATATGTGAAGTGTAAATATAACCATTTAGGATTTTCCAAAAAGCTTCCTTGGGATGGGGAAACATTTGAAAAATGTGGTGTGCTCACGTGGTTGCACATGGTGTACAGTGTTCTGTCTGCAAGCTGTCAGCTATAGTCAGTAACCTGATGCGGACACGTCAAGATAATTGGAAGTGCGTTTTTATTAGAGTCACTTACGGAGGCAAACCATTGCAGCACTGTGTCAGTCAAATCCATACATAAGTTGATGGATGGGTGTAACGTTGGGGAGAGCGATGGCCAACAACATCATAAATCAGCTGATTTGTAGTCTTTCCATAGTGTGGCCCATTCCAATCTCCATATGTACTATAATACAAGGAGTCAATGCTTTACAGGCAGAGCAGTATTGCACCAAACGGTGCACTGAAAACTTTATTTGCGTAAAATTGCAAGAAACATTTCTCAGAACTAGGATATCTCTCGGCCTTCCGCTCTTGGTTTATTGACCCTCCCTATTTCAAATCTGACAGTGACGATGCACAGTAAGCTAGGTGCACTGACCAGTGCAGCCCCAGACATGGTGCACCGAAAATCTTATTTGCTTAAGCTTAGAGGACTGTATTTTGATAAGAAAGGTATGGTTACTAACTGGTTTGGCGTGGGGCTAAACCTAAGGGCAATATTCTGGCACTTCCCCGGTATTCCCCTGTACAGGGATCTAGACTTCGCTGTGTGTTAGCAACCAGACTGCCACCTCTTGGGATAGTCCCGTTGTAGTTGGCAGCTGACCCACTGGGGTCAGGGACTCTGATTCAAGCACCAGGAGCTCAGGATAGCAAAAATGCACCAAAACCGCAGGTACAGACAGAACAGTCACTTACCGTATACTTGAATGCAGGATTTGAGGCCCAAAAGGCACACTGGAAGTGTAGACGAATGAATACACAGGACAGACTGGCACACAGGGTAGTAGTGCAGACACGGCAGGGCAGGCTTAGTGTTTGGTAGAAATACAGACTAGGTAGATGGAAAGGGTTAACTTAAACGTGAACAGAACTCAAACCTGACTTGACAGTGCAGGTGAACACAGGCAGGACAGGAACAGGCTTGGAACGCACCAGGGGCAATAAACTTTACAACACATTTGGTGGTCACTGGGGAATCTTAAAGGGGTTGTCCAGTTTCTTATATTGATGACCTATCCTCAGGGTAGGTCATCAGTATCAGATCGGTGGGGATCGAACACCCAGCACCCCGCCGATGAGCTGTTTGAAGAGAACACAGCGCTTGTGCGAGTGCGGCCTTCTCTTCACTGTTTACTTGCGCGCCGTCTGCATTGCAGTGCCGAGCAGTGGCAAGCAGGTGAAATTACAGCTTCTCCGTCCCATTCACTTGAATGTAGTTACCCTCTGTCCCTCTCAAGTGAATGGGACGGAGGAGCTGTAACATCTCTCGCCGCTGCAATGCCAACAACGAGCGGGTAAACCGTGAAGAGAACACAGTAGCGCTACATTCTCTTCAAACAGCTGATCGGCTGGGAGTCAGACTCCCCATCAATCTGATATTGATGACCTTTCCTAATGAAATAAAATACCCAGGGATCTAGTCATTGGCTGGGGAAGGTTTTGCAAGTGTGTGGATTGGCCCTTTCAGAGGCTGGAGGGGAGTGTGTGTGCACCCTAAGGGAACCAAGACTGGAGCACTAGGCAGCAGCGTGCAGAGGACAAGGCTGGGCAGCATGGTGAGTAGCACGGCTGGCATGGACCCCCAACCTAACAGGAGCGTTGATAGGGTCTCAAAAAAAAATTGAGGCCCAAGCTCTACATGTGTTAAGTTCTTGATCCAGCCCCCAGCCCTAGTGCTAAGGGCATATTTGAATGGACATCACATTAAAGGCTATCACACATACAGAAGAATACAACACCCCATACCTATTACATGCCGTGGTGTTTCCCCTGATGTAGACATTCTCTTTCCTCATCTTCTTCATTCAGCCCAGACAGCCATGACTGCTTCTTTCAGCCGCGTCTTGTCTCTGCACGGTTTGCCATAATTTTCTATCATCCTCCAATACTGTGCCTGCTGTGCTTCTCAATGCACCCAAATACTTTACTTACAAGATATTAGTGCCATACAGATGGTCACCAAAGTGTTCCCAAAAGTCCCACCAATAGAAATAATTCTCTCCCAGAGTACTCTAATTGGTAAATGTGCCCCCTGCAGTGAAAATGCACCCCTGTTAGTAGTGGTGCCCTTCATATTATTCCTAATAATAATAATGCCCCCACAGAACCCCCAATAGTAATAATTCCCCTTCATGCCCTATGTACTAATAAGGCCCCTCCTTATGGTCCCATTGTAAAGCCACCAACAGTTGTATAGAACCCCCAGTAGTTATAATTCCTAATATAGTGCCCCCAGATGCTGCCTTCTAGTAACCCCCTGTGGTATAATGCCCCAGTAAATATATTGGCCCTGTGTAGTGCTTCCAGTAGTTATAATGCCATGAAGGGGTATTCCGGTTATATAAAATAAACCCCTATCCACAAGATATGGGATAACTGTTAGATCGGTGGGGGTTATACTGCTGAGACCCCCGCAATCACAAGAACAGGGTCCCCGTTCCTTGTGGTGCCCCCATAAATGAAAGCAGTGGCTAGTTGGGCATGCGCACGGCTGCTCCATTAATTTCTATGGGAGATCTGAAGATAGCCGTTCTCATGAATGGTGGAGGTCCCAGCAGTAGGATCCCCACAGATCTAACAGTTATCCCATATTCCTATAACTGGAATACCCCTTTAAGTACCCAAAGGTGCCCAGCCATTGGCTGGTGTAAATTAGGGTGTGGCCCTTCAAGAACAGGAGAAACACTCTTGCGCCCTATGGGTACCAGTAAAGGCCTTGCAGGCAAGAAGCAGGCTGCTACCCGCTAGGAAGAACAGGCAGGCAGCTCCGTCGGCCGAGGAAGCAGAGGAAGACTGGCAGGATGACAACAGGCATGGGCTACTGATATAACAATATCATTTACTGGTTCTGAGTTTTGCATATTATACTGCAGAGCTGCATTCACAGTTCTGCAGTTTACAGACTAATTGATAGACACATCCCTAACAGAATAGTTTAGCTCTCATTATGCAGTTGATTAAGTTTTACCTAGAGCCCTTCAGATTTATCTATAGCTCCCAGAATAATCTCTGGAAATATTGGAGAAATTCTAAAAGATGTCGGCTCTGAAGCAAGCAGAATTGTGAATGTAGCCTGGAGTATAATACAGGCTATACCTTCTGTTCGGTGAAAGATAAGTGATAGAATGTATGTACAAAGTGGCACAACTTTATGCGTAGATTTATTCTATATGGGTTAAATGATTAACATATGCTTTAAATAAAACTGATATCCCGTCAGTCTGTGGTCATTAGTGTCAATTTGCGAATTAACACATTGATCCGACCACATCATGTTACCGTCCTGTCACTGAGCTTTGCTGGAGATCCACTTATAGGTGGAGTAGGAAACCTGCAGTAATTGGGGAGAGTGGCAATAATTCAATCAACCACCAGTTATTATGCTGTTCCTCTTAGTCAGCAAATCCAGAATCTAAGTTGAATTCTAGATTTTAATTAATAAATCTGGAAGTGAACGGTTACCGATTCTCTTAGCCAAGTATTGTCTGAGTTCCAGTAGATCATTAGGCTTAATGGAATGTGTAAGAAGCTTCGTATTTTGTTCGTAGCGTTTCCTTGTGAAGTGTCCTGAGGTCCCATAAGACAGCTGTACTGCTGCCGCCCCTACGGTTGGACTCTTATTATGTGTCCATGTAAGGTCACACTTATGTCTTGTAAAGTGGCACGACAGCTGATTAACTCTGAACTTGCTGCGCATCTTCTTTTCTTGACCCTCAGATGTATCTCGCATATATAAGAGCTGTGATCATGTATTAAAATAAGTCTTGGCGGTATTTCCGGTACTTCAAAGAGAGCCGGGGGGGCAGTAAGGAACGGCGTGGTGCTAAATGCGCCCGGGTCACTTCGAGGGCGGTCTTGAAATTTGTGCCAACTGGAAAATTATATTCAGAAATAATCGCTTGGGAAATCGAGATCTTAAACTATCTTCTGCCCAACATCCATCTGACAGCCAGGGTGGATCAAGGACAGATAACGTGATAAGTGCCTCAAGTTACTTGATGCTTATAAGGAGGTGACTAAATCATCCCGCGATGTGTCATCTGCATACCTGTTCACAACTTGGCTTATAAAATGTTTTACAATTCAAGCACCGTCAACAGGTTATGGATTTGAGGATACCCAAATGGGATTCTCTTCTACTGCACCTTTGGTGCCCAATATCATATTTGGGCGTGAGCCTATTGGAGCCTTCTTTGGTAGTGTGAACCAGTCCAACCTTGCTATTAAGATTGAGGGCCTGTGGTGGCAAAGTTCTAGATGATGATGACCATCAGGTCATTCGCTGAATGATAATTTTTGTACTGAAGACAATTAGGACTAAGTTTGAACTTGGACACCTAGCTCATGTACCAACCCAAGGTGTGGAGTCTAAAAAAACATGCTGAAACTTCCTCTAAACATAAGTGAACAATATAATGTTGGCCTTGAGTAGACAGGGCAACTTGTTGCCAGCGAGGTGGTAGCTCCCTTCTGCTCATAGTAAACTGGATGTTCAATGTAGGTGTTTAACTCAAGTGTGATAGTCTGTGTGACCATTACAAAAGTCCATAACCTCTTCATGGTCACCACCAAGTATGTTGGTTTGCATGACCATTATGTGTAAGTCAGTAATCTGGTCTGGGCTCTTCATGTCTACCACCAATTTTTGTAGTCTTTGTAACCATTATTAAAGTCAATAGCTTGGTTTTGGCCTTGTATGTCTGCCACCAAGTATGGTGGTCTGTGTAGCCATTACGTAATGAGATATCCTTGTCATATCCTCCAACATGTATGGTGATCTGTCTGACTTACCTAGGTCGATAACCTGGTCTAGGCTCTTCAGGTTCTACACCATGAATGGTGGTCTGTGTGGCCATCATGTAATGAGAGAACCTTGACTGAATTTGTCATGTACTCCAACAAGTATGGTCATCTGTGTGACTGTTAACCTAGTCTTGGCTCTTCAGGTTCTACACCAAGTATGGTGGCCTGTGTGGCTACCTATCTCCTTTCACCTACATGATGAAATAGAGTATATAATATAGGTAGCGTATGTAGTTTATATAGATTCTATGAACTTCTTAGGGCAGACCGACTATAGTGCATCACATTAACCTAATTACCTGCACAGTCTAAATGGGATAAAACCCATACTGTAGTAAAGCAGATCAAATGCACAAAAAATGACTAAGCTTAGAATCGGCATTGATCCCGTGTTGATGTTGTCCTGACAGTGACCAGGTCCTTGCTGTGCTCCACGTCCTGCTCCCGTCCCGACATGGTAAGAAACGGCTGTGAATGCCTCTCAGCCAATCAATGGCTGCTGTGATGACCCACCTCGGCCAGTGATTGGCTGATTGGCATTTACAGCCATGTCCTTCTTGTCAGGACAGGAGCAGGATGCGGAATATAGCAGGAACCCAAGTACCGTTGGTGTGGCAGTGACTGGGGATCATAAAGTATAACTTTTTTTTTTTTCTTTTGGCTTCCCAATCTTTGTTTTTGGCTGGAATACTCCTTTAACCCTAGGTGATAGAATAGGGTCCTGAATGAACGACCTCCTTATATTACCTCTTCATTCCGATAGGGTGAACGGAAAGGGTTGTAGACCCTAAACTGCATCTTTTCAGGGTTAATCTTTAGGCTGCTCTTTTTAAATTTTTTCATTTTTCCTCGAGTGTATAAGATTTCAAAAGTTTCTTATTTGGGCCTAATATAGATTCCATGGTCTGAGCATATTTGGGACACAATTTCTTATTCTAATCTGAATATTATTAAATCATAATGAACATTTCTTTATTAATATCTTCATTTCCTGTGTCTGACACAGATGCAAAAATGTAAATGGAGTCTTTTTTAAGGCCGGTTTGAAGTTTTTTTTGGAAAGGATTGGATGATGATGGTGATTGCCTCCTTGACGAGGACTGTATATTGAGTCTGTGACCCATCCTTGTTTTCTGAGCATAATAAAGCTAAATATGCAGATTACAATGACATTCATGGAGGTCCTCCTTATTTTTAGCTTGTTTCTAATGTGATTTCCATAATGTATTCTCACATGATACCTGTATTGATGGGAACAAACTCCCGGATTCATGGTTAGCTTTACGGCAAACCAGTGGTGTACGATGCTGGATCCAAATCCGATTGTTGTTCTTGTTTTTACATTTGTACTTTTCCACTGTCTGTTGGGTATAGTGATAGAGGGACAACTCGTATTATTACACTAAGTTCTAGATGTTCAATTTTATGGTCCGTTGGATCAAGTTGATTGTTTAAAGGGGTTGTGCCATTACAACAACTTATCCCCTACCCTACTCTGGGATATACTTGAGAGCTGAGACTACTGCTGGTATTTGTACTGGGACACCCATCATCTATTCAGTAAAGGAGAGACTCTATTTTACTATAATAAAGCGCGCCTGATCATTGGTCTCCATATCCAACCCTCTCTTTTCTTCTGCCTGGCACCCCGCTACCTATACCTCAAACATCAAGGGAACTTCAGCCATCACCAGGCGGTAGACCCAAAAGACCATGGTGTGCCTCGAGGAGAAGAAGGTTTGCTCCCCACCCATTACTGCATGTGCAGCCTGTGAGAGTGATGGAGCAGGGTTGGCCACTGTGAGGACTTCGAAGAGCCTCATTGCTACCACTCCTATCCTCCTCTCCACCCCCATGCCTCCCCTGCGGCCCGTCGCACTGGACACTAAGTTCAAAGACAAGATTCTACAAAAAATTTTTATGTATTGCATCAATATTGTTTTGATCCCTCAAATTGATTTTCAGATCTTTTTTTGCGAAACTTAGCATTTTGTACACCTTTCACTCCAGTTTTGAAAAGTGGGTGAGAAAGCAGATGCCGCTCACTCTGTTGATAAGTTTCACTCCAGACTTATCACTGCAACTTTTTAGAGTAAAGTCGGGTTTGCACCTTGGTTTTGGAAGCTAAAATCAGGAGTGGATCATAACAGGAGAGAAAGTATAAAGGAGAAATAAGAGGTCTCGTTTTTCAATCCCGTCCTGATTTTGGGTTCCAAAACTGCCTCCGGAAACCTGGCAACGTGGCAGTACCCTAATAAAGTCGGAAAAATTGTATAAATGTAACTGCCATGGGTGTGTGTAGAAAGGGGAGCAACATCTAAAGACAGGAGTGATAAAGATGCACCAAATTCAGCAAGCGCTGTGATGAATTTGGGGAAAATTGCGACAAACTCCTGCAAAACTGACTTTAAAAATGATAAATCTCTCCCTCAATTTTCCAGCCGGCAGCCTTGGCCTTTTCCAAAACACAAAGTCCTGCTCAAAAAGTACGTGTAAAGGACGGCCACTCTTCTCATCCTTGTCCACAAATCCTTATGCTTTGTCTGCGTAATGCTAACCTGCGCTAATTAAGCAGGGTCCGTGATCGGCTCTGCCGCTCTTGTGATCATTCTTAAAACAACATTTTGCAGGCTTTCCGTGCTGTTGAGCAGAGCTAAAATGACAACATTCATACAAAGTGCTCGGACCAGAGAGTCCTGCCTGAGAACGTGCACCGCAGGAGACGCACAGGGAGCGGCTCAGCTCCGGCAATATGTATTTGGACAACCGGGTTATGACCACAATTGCGTTACTCGATTGAAAGTAATAAATTATTATACGAAGGCAGCTGTATTATATGCATATGCTAGCGATATGCCCCCATTGTCTCAGATTAAAATACCCCTTTAAGGCTTCCTTACGTCTTCAAAAGCTGTCGGCAGAACTATGATTTGTCCAATTGCTATCTCTCTCGACTGTCTCATGCCCGCTTCGGCAGGAGGCAGTCGTTTGTGTTTTCAGTGGGTACAGAGAAAGGAGCCGCTGCCAGACACCTCAGTGGTGGCTTATCTCCCAGCAGAACAAACAGATTGGGGCGAAAAAATGCAGTTTGCTCAATCCTTCTCTCCTCATCATGTTGAGGATGATGGGAGCTCCCCATATGTTGCATTGTTGGCCCGCCCCACCGAAAACAGGAACTGGCATTTAGGCTTAGTTTTTGAACTATTTTAAATGGCGTTTAGGCTGTAATAGTTTCAGGGTAGCTGCTGCCGACATTATGATGATTTCAGCAGCCAGGCTTTGTCTACTGAGAAGACAAAACCTAGTCAGCCTGGTGGAACAATGATGGACCTCACGTGGAGCACACCGCCTTTATAACTGTATTTCAAAGGCTGTACGCAGCAGCCCTGCTCCGTGACCAAACAGGGAATAATGTGGACCCTTCTAATCGCTGCGGTAAAGTCGGTGACTCATGTACTGGCTCACCGTCAAACACTTTATTTTATCTCCTTTTTTTTTTTTCTCGCTTTAGCCTGGTGGAAATCTAAGAACAAAGTAAAAACACTGGGAGTCCTTTAGAAAAAGTTCTAGAAGAAATCAGACTAGAGACATGGCCGCCAACCTGTAATATGAAGCTCTTGGGCAGCAAAGCAAAAATTGTAACTGTCCTGTCCTGCATTGATCTGAGTGGCCAATGTGTAGTGCTTGATTTCTCCTGTGGTGGCGCTGCAGGGAAATGTAACACTTACCGCTAGGTTTTTTCCACAGATTACAGTTCGATTGATGCCCCGCCATAAGAACATTTTGGGATCAGTTTATGGTCAAAGGACCCATCTAATAATTAGGGATTGTACAAAGCAGAGGATCCTGTTAGAGCCTAAGGCCCCTTTCACACGGGCGAGTTTTCCGCGCGGGTGCAATGCGTGAGGAGGACGCATTGCACCCGCACTGAATCCGGACCTATTCATTTCTATGGGGCTGTGCACATGAGCGGTGATTTTCACGCATCACTTCTGCGTTGCGTGAAAATCGCAGCATGATCTATATTGTACGCAACGCAGGCCCCATAGAAGTGAATAGGGCTGCGGGAAAATGGCAAGTATCCGCAAGCAAGTGCGGATGCGTTGCGATTTTCCCGCATGGTTGCTTAGCAACGGGACCCGATCTTTATTATTTTCCCTTATAACATGGTTATAAGGGGAAATAATAGCATTCTTAATAAAGAATGCTTAGTAAAATGAAGTGGAAGGGGTTAAACATAATAAAAGATAACTTACCTTAGCCACTTGATCGCGTAGTTGCGATCTGTCCTCTTTCCCAGCATCAGCTAAGAACTAAAGGACCTGTGATGACGTCACATCATTTCGGGTCTGGGTACCAAACATGGCGATTTTTCACACGCGTGTGCAAAACGCATTACAAACGTTTGCACCCGCGCGGAAAAATCGCGCATATTCCCGCAACGCACCCGCCTCTTATCCGGGCGTCAAACATGACACCCGTGTGAAAGAGGCCTAAGTCCATTCAAAATGGAAAAATCTGGAGTAAATTCAGTTGACCCTAGCAGTCCACTCCTCATAAGTCATGCTGGTAGGGGTCCAGGAAACGAAGATATGAGGAGCTATTTTTTGAGGTCCGCTCATTGTGGCGCTGCGTTGGCTGTTCCTGTGCCTGTTGTGACATGGAGGAAATAAGATGGTCACTAGTCATTACCTTTTCCTGACTAATAAGTGTTAAAGGGGTTGTCCTATTAAAACTATTACTATGCAACGAATAGGGTATTTTAAATAATGTATCCGTGCAATAAACTGCACTTGATATTTCAATATTGTTAGTTTTTTTTGTAATGTAGATTACATCTTCCTGTCTGGTAGTGCCACCTGCTGTTCATCCTTCTGGTCCACCTTCTCCTGTATTCAGTGGTGGACCCGCATGCTTGGTAGTTTCCCCACTCCCTCCATCCTCTCACTGCTGGTATAATGATCTCCTACAGAAGCAGGTGAAGTGGTCCACACACTTTTCATTCATTGATCCCTACTTCTAAATTCATAAAACTATGTAGCTGTATCTCTCGCTAGACAGTGGAGATGAAAATTGGCTGAGGGCATTACATATAGTGCTGTTTATTAATTAGATGTAGTTAAAATAATAGTGTGCGTTACTCCAAATGTTTTAATTTTTTAAAATTGGTGGGATAACCCCTTTAAGGAGTTCACAAATATTTTTTATTGAATATTACAACATGCATAAGTGTGCTTCTTTGTACAATTATAACTCTGAAGGAACAGGTCTTTTTTGGGCTTCCCTAATGTCTCTTTTAGCTATATTATTCCCTGTTTCAGCTGCACAGCCAGATGCATTTCACTCAGAAGCAGTTGGTGTCTCTCTTCTGTGAAATCTCCCTGCACTGCTCTGCTTTGACGCCCTCTTTATTACTTCCCACTATGTTTGCTTTTAGCTCTGGAGCTCACAGAACAGATAAGGTGGGATAAACCACGCTTACAGACACACAGGAGGCTCCTATGAATTCAGAATCTGTGTAGGAGCAGTTATTTTATCAGATTCAGGATCTCGGCTAGATCTGACACGCCCCCATTTCCAGTGAGCCATGTCTCTGTTACTAGAGATGGATCTTGCCTAACAAAGGCAGTGGACTGCAAATTAGTTTGAAGTGAGACCCCTAGTGGACACGACTTTACAGCTTTTTTATGGTGGATGCAAGCTTAATTTTTAAATTAAGTGATTTAGAAATTTGCTAGTTACACCACTCTCTATAAAATGAAATGAAGTTGTTTGAAAGAACAGTGACTCTTTAAGGCTAAAGTGGTTTTCAGGAGTATAAATTGATGATCTGTGTAGGATAGGCCATAAATGTGTAACAAGTGAGGTCTGACCATTGAGGGACAGAAAGAAAGGGGCGTACCATTCTCTTGAATGGAGCTAGGCTGCAGTAACAGGCACACCTGTATGTATAGACAAGTGTCTTAGCCTGGATAAGCATCCTAAGGACACCATATCCCATCGTTCTGCTAATTAGAGGGGGTCCCTGGGTTCAGACCCCCTCCGGTTATGCAAAATTCGTCTGTCGTAAAAACAGACCACCAGTGTACACACTCAGAATAACCTTTAATTGACCTTCATCCCTAAATTCTGGTTTTGCATAAAGTTAAACTCTAAAGGGAATGTTGCCAGGAAATTTGGTGATAAACCAGGCACAATGTCTTGTACAGCTAGTCAGCTGAATGGAATAATACCTTTTCACTTAAGAATCCTTTGCTTCAGTCTGAAAAAAGTACTTTTAACCCATATGCTAATGAGCAGTTAAGTGCAATGAGGGTGGGCCCAAGCCACTGTGAGCACCAGTCCTCCTGCTTCCTCTTTCAGCCCCTCCCTCTACCTGATTGACAGAGCCAGACGAGAGGACTATGTAGGAACCTGGTCCCATCAATTAAGAAAGAGAGGGAGCGACTGGCAGAGGAAGCTGGAGGAGCAAGTTCTCACCATCGTTGGTGAATTTGTCTTTTTCTGAGAAGTATTTCATTCTCTGTTTGTAACTGTCACAGACATTCCCACGACAGGTGGCAGTAGATCGGTGAGACTGGCAACACGTGGTTTGATCTGACATGTTTTCCGTTTGGATCAAATTAAGTCTGTGTTTCTGGTGCTTGTCGCACCTTCTTTCCCCAGGTGTGGCTATTATGGATATTTTACCTTCTCTATTTGTTGTTTCTCCCACTATGCGGTTTATAGCTTCTGTTAAAGTTGTGGTTAACTGGTGTGTGGATCTCGGCTGAGTTCCTCGTGCTGCCATAGCCACTTGAAGTTAAGTGTTTTCTTTCCCTTTTGTATTTTGTTTGGGTTCTTTTATATGTTGCATTTCCCTGCGATTTGTATTAAGGCCTGAGAGAGACTGCTGTTCATCCTTCCTGTTGGAGGAAAAAGTTGTCTCAGTCCTGACATTATTACCAGGGTCCTATAGGGTGAGTTAGGACACTAGGTATTCCGGTGTATGAACTTCCCTACCTCTAGGGTCTGTTCATACTGGTAGTTAGTCAGGACTTTGATTAGGGTTGTACTAGGAGGTGTCCATCTCCTTTCCCTAGTTTCCAGGCCTTATTCCCTCACCCCTTTCCCTCCTATGTTTGGTGTGGTGTTTTCCTCCCACACCCGAACGTGACAGTAACCCTTTCAGGGAGGCCATCGTGTGGACTGGATGCTAGATCGATGACTTGCTGATCATTTGGCGTCACGATGTAGTGTCCATACTGGCCTTTTTGGAATATGCTAATAACAATGAGCCGAATCTAAAGTTCCCTGGGGAATGTTTTCCCAAGGAGGTTCATTTTTTTGGACCTGGTTCTGGTAATTCAAATAACGAATGTGTTAATACGTGTATTTATAGAAAGCCACAAGCAGAGAACAGTATCTTGGAAGCCACATCTAGTCGGAAACACTATCTTGGAAGCCACTTCTGGTCATCCTCATCACACACTTAAAGCTGTTCCTGTAGGGGAGTGCACAAGGATTAGTCAAGCGTGCGCCACTGATTCAGCTTTTCATGTTAAAATCCAAGAGACTAGTGGGAGATTACCTGAAAGGAGATATGAGAAATGGATGTTAGACAGGGCATCAAATATGGTCTATAACAAGTCTAGAAATTCACTTCAGTTCCAGGCACAGTCTGAAGGGATTGTCTGAAGATAAATGTACCCTCAACCCAGGGACATTATGGGTCCTAACCCTGACCAACCGAGTCCATCACTGGGCAGATTTTGTTAGAGTGGGAAAATTTCCTGCCATGTTAATAATGCCATGAGGATCCCTCCTAAATGTCCGGTATCCAATATATTATCGAGGTGACAAATTTCTGCATATTCTTGAAGGAGTTTGAAGATGTGCGGACAGAAAATACAAACTTTTGAGCAACACGTTTTCCTACCAGTCTATTCGGGTCTTCCCCCTGTAGGTAAAATTTGGCTATCGCTAATAGGATTCTTTTTTTCTTGCAGTGGTAATTGCTGCAGTGTTTGTCAGTTCACCAAGAAAAAGCTGGGCTTTTCTCATCCTCCTCCTAACAAGATCTTTAAAATAAAGTCCTTCATTCACTGTGACAGCGCATATGTTTGTATTAGGCTACTTTCACACTAGCGTTTCTGCTGGATCCGGCAGGGTTCAGCAAAAACGCTTACGTTACTGATAATACAACCGTCTGCATCCGTTATGAACAGATCTGGTTGTATTATCTTTAACATAGCCACAACAGATCCGTCATGAACTCCATTGAAAGTCAGTGGGGGACGGATCCGTTTTTTATTGTGGCAGAGAAAACGGATCCGTCCCCATTGACTTGCATTGGGGTAATGCCGGATCCGTCTTGCATCCGCATCCCAGGATGGAAAGCAAAATACAACATGTTGCGGTTTTCTCTCCTGCCTGGGAACGCAACTGAACGGAATGGAATGCATTTTGGAGCACCCCGTTCTGTTCAGTTAAGTTTTGTCCCCATTGACGATGAATGGGAACAAAACTGAAGCATTTTTTTTTTTCCGGTATTGAGCCCCTATGACGGAACTCAATACTAGAAAACTTAAATGCTAGTGTGAAAGTAGCCTTATTTGCTATTTGAAATGCAGCCTTTTTTATGTTGTATACTCCAATGCCTAAAAAAAAGCTTTAAGCTATCTGGACCCAGGTCCAAGAGGAATATTATTTAAAACGTCACTTTTAATTGTAAATGAATGTAAAATGGCCGTGAGCCTAACAGACGCCTAAAATGAAAGTTGTCCCTGAGAGCTGTGATATATTTTTGGTAAGATTTTTTAGGAACCAGAGATGTGCACTATCTCTTATCCTACTTTACTGAAAAATATCCACCTCGGTTGGAAGCCAGTATCACGGCCTATATATACCTAGAGGCCAGAATCTCTAGCCAGAAATTGAAACACTGCCTTTCGTGATATTAAGGCGTCCACAGAGCTGTGTTGACGCCACGCTAATGCCGGAAGAAGGTGCGCAAAAGAACCAAAGGGTTGTGGTTGAATGATACTTTGTGTTGGTTATTGAGGGCTTCAGTGTGTCCTATATAATCACCAGACACACCGCCTCTACGTCCTATGTTATTAACAGACACACACACACCGGTCTGACACTATGTCAATCATACAATACACACACCACAGCACTTCCTATGTGAACCTGGCAGACTATTTCGGCCAACTGGCAACCTCCTAGGTCACTGTGAAAATGCTTGGTGTCCAGACAAGGACTACCGAACTACTAAGCTACAACAGAGTCATCAGCTGTTATTAAAATCTACAACTGCCCCCCAACATGTTTCGCCAGTGACCTGGCTTCTTCAGGGGTATTTGGGCAGCCCAAATAACAGCTGATGACTCTGTTGTAGCTTAGTAGTTCGGTAGTCCTTGTCTGGACACCAAGCATTTTCACAGTGACCTAGGAGGTTGCCAGTTGGCCCATACCAGATGGCCAGTTGGCCCAAATAGTCTGCCAGGTTCACATAGGAAGTGCTGTGGTGTGTGTATTGTATGATTGACATAGTGTCGACCGGTGTGTGTGTCTGTTAATAACATAGGACGTAGAGGCGGTGTGTCTGGTGATTATATAGGACACACTGAAGCAGCCCTCAATAACCAACACAAAGTATCATTCAACCACAACCCTTTGGTTCTTTTGCGCACCCTCTTCCGGCATTAGCGTGGCGTCAACACAGCTCTGTGGACGTCGTAATATCACGAAAGGCAGTGTTTCAATTTCTGGCTAGAGATTCTGGCCTCTAGGTATATAGAGGCCGTGATACTGGCTTCCAACCGAGGTGGATATTTTTCAGTAAAGTAGGATAAGAGATAGTGCACATCTCTGGTTCCTAAAAAATCTTACCAAAATTATATCACAGCTCTCAGGGACAACTTTCATTTTAAGCGTCTGTTAGGCTCACGGCCATTTTACATTTATTTACAATTAAAAGTGACGTTTTAAATAATATTCGTCTTGGACCTGGGTCCAGATAGCTTAAAGCCCTTTTTTTAAGGCATTGGAGTATACATTATGAAATATACCTTACCTAGGTTTAGGTCCCTTTTGTTAAGTAACTTTTTTATGTTGGATGCACGACAAGGAAAGTCAAAACCTGTATAGCCGACCATATCGGGTTCATAAAGAAGAAACAAGCTATTTCTTCATGAGCCTCTAGACATTTTGTAGAACATTTTGTACGAAACTATAGAGGGGAGGAGAGTGGCAGCGCTTAAATTTTATGAGATGCTTTCTGGATTCCTTAAAGGCTATGTACACCTTCGGAGGCAATTTTTTTTAGTGATTGTATTTCAATAATTTTTGTCCCAAAATAATTTTTTCAATTGGGATTTATTAAAAATATTTAGCTGTTCTGTGACAAAGGGTTAACTGTTTTTCTAGATGTGTGAATGGTACTTTCACTTTGTGCCAATCATCTAATAAGCCTTATCTCTAAACTACTGAGAAGTTATAAACACTTATTTAAGCCAGATTCTTATCAGTAAGATAAGAACTGAGCTATAATGGGTGTTTAGGAAGGGAGAGAGCAGAGATAAGGAGTCCGTCAGCTCCCGGTCTGACGGAAAAGACAGAAAATCCAAAGGGTGGTAGTAGAGCATCTCGGCTGTGTACTGAAAAAAGGGCTCCATATTTTTAATGAAGACCAATTAAAAAAAAAATTTTTAGCTCAAAACGGGAACAGTGCAATAATAATACAAAAATTGCCCCCAAAGTTGTTCATAGGAAAAATTAGTTAATGTATTTATATTACAAATCTATGTTTTGTATACATTTTATTTATTGCTTTATAATTAATAATCACCCGCACCCTCCCATTTACATTTGTGTGATGAGAATGGTGG
Organism: Bufotes viridis; assembly: GCA_033119425.1. Taxonomy (NCBI): domain Eukaryota; kingdom Metazoa; phylum Chordata; class Amphibia; order Anura; family Bufonidae; genus Bufotes; species Bufotes viridis. Next base: position 39,593,970 of record CM065591.1, on the reverse strand, counting down.
GTTCAGACTACAAAATTATAATGTGTAGACGCGCCAATTATCGGGCAGATTATTGCGAACAACCGTTCCTATAATCTGCCTGTGTAAATGTACCGCCCATCACCCGATGAACGAGTGATCCTGTGCAAGCACCACCGATCATGGCTTCTGGGCAGCAGAGCGTGTGGTCTAAACAGTGATCTGCCGCCCAGAAACAGTGATTCTGTAGGGGGACGAGTCGTAATAGTGACCCCTCGACCTCATACTGTGAAGGAGATCGCTGCATGTAAATCAGCTACTACATCGTGCAGTCTAAACCCTCCTTTTGTCGCCTTGGAGATTAGTTATTCCAGTTTCTGTCCCCATTTGCATGTGCCTTTATTAACCCATTCATATTTACAGTGGTAGCCAGTATGAAGAAATGCAATAAAACCGATCCTGCTGGTAAAAGTGGAGGCGATCGAATTTCACAGATTGCCCACTCATAATTGTAATTGCCTCTTCTTGGCGCGCACTGCAGAATCCATGGCGGCGATGCATAGAGACACTCGCAGAGTAAACGCTTATATTCGCCTGTCATAACAAACTTAGAGACGTTTGACATCTGAGCCCTAATTCTCGGTATATCCGAAGCACGCGGCACAAATCGCTCTACTTGATTAATGAACATGTTAATGGAAATTCCCCTTTACAGTTTAACCCCTTATATACAGTGTATAATCTAATCTGCTTGGTCTTCTGAATCGTTACAGAGGCATTTCATGTAACGCCCAGAATTGATTGAGTTTTAAAGGGACGATCAAGATGAGATACGGTTTAGATATGAGAAGACATGGCACCAGTAGCAGTTTCCTAATATAATGTTATTATGGAAGACTCTCAGGGGTTGCCGTGTGGGTGCAAGGACTATGGGAATAGTATTGAAGGTTCGACCTTTGGAAGCATTGCAGAAGTTAGCTGGAAATACGGTGCACTCTCAGAGCACAAACTTGGAGAGGGGTTTTCTCAAGACACAGTTATTACATGTCTTTGAAAGTACGCTGTCTTGAAGTCTTCTGTAGCGGTCATTCATTTTCTGAATGACCTTTTTGGGACCAGTTCATTTTTGGGATCCGTTAGTCTTAGGCTACTTTCACACTTGCGGTAGCAGGGTCCGGCGGGGCTAACGCTAGCCCACCGTGCCGCTTGAAGTCCTCTTCGGCCCCATTCTCTACTATGGGGGCGGGCTGGAGGTCCGGCTGCAGCACGGCAAACAAGCCGAGAGGCGGCTGGACATATTAAAGGGGTGGTCTCACTTCAGCAAATGGCATTTATCATGTAGATAAAGTTAATACAAGGCACTTACTAATGTATTGTGATTGTCCATATTGCCTCCTTTGCTGGCTGGATTCATTTTTCCATCACATTATACGCTGTTCGTTTCCATGGTTACGACCACCCTGTAATCCAGCAGCGGTGGTCGTTCTTGCACACAATACAAAAAAGAACTAGCTTCTGTGTGGTACCACAGTCCCGGCCACCAGAGAGGCCGACACTTTTTCCTACAGTGTGGAAGCACGACCACCCCTGATAGATTGCAGGGTGGTCGTAACTATGGAAATGAGCAGTCAAACATTTAGTGGAAAAATGAATCTTAACAGCAAAGGAGACTATATGGACAATCACAATACATTAGTAACTGCCTTGTATTAACTTTCGCTACATGATAAATGCCATTTGCTGAAGTTAGACAACCCCTTTAAGGGATTAACCCCTTTCCTCCATACATTCTATAAAAAAAAAAGAGACCAGAACTCGTACTCGCCTTGCCCATCCCAAGCCTATCCGATTCCATTCCTACGACGCTCCACTTCTGCTTTTATCTCAACATGACAGGAAACAGCTGTGAACGTCGATCAGCCAAGCACTGGACCCGCTGCAATCCGAATCACCGTCATTTTCTGCCATGTCGAAACGAGTCAAAAGTGAAGCACAGGGAGCTTGGTACCATCAGAATGGCAGCAGTGGGAACTAAGCAAGATAAAAAAAAAAAAATTCAAATATCCCCTCAAAAAACTAAGACTGACGGTAGCGGGTTATCTGCTTCCACTCGTTCTACAAAGTGATCGTTCATCCATCAGCAATATTTCCCCATTCCCCAGTGAGCCAGCTTTTCTCCCCTGAGAATAGACATATCAGACAAGTTAGAAGCCATCTGCTTGATCTTTCTGTGCCCCACATTTGCCATCAGGGCAGAGTTGAGAGGTCCGTCCGTCCCCCTCTGGAATACACGTTAATAGCTTATATCCGGGGAGGAAAAAACAGTGAAGAGTAGAGGAAATCTACCAAGCAACGTGGCCCATGCATTTTTCTAATCATTGGGGGGGCTCAGTGGTCAGACGCCCACTGACCACATATCAATGGTCTATAGTAAGAACAACCCATCACTGGGTATTTCTGGTAATACCTTTAAAGGGGTGGTCTAAGATTTAAAAAGGATAGGCCATCAGTATCAGATTAGTTGGGATTCGACTCCCTGGTTCCTCCAGACCAGCTATTTGAAGAGTCCGCCAGACTCGAATAAGGGTTGCTTGTTAAGCAGTGAGAAGGCCACGGCGCTCACCGGAGCTCTGCGTTCTCCTCAAGCAGCTGACGGGTTGGGGTTCCGGGTGTTGGACCCCCGCCAATCTGATATTGATGCCGTATCCTGAGGATAGGTCATCAATATCCAAATCTCAGAAAACCCCTTTAAGATTACCATCTGGTGCAGCTTTTGTTAAGTTGGGTCAGCACCCTCATACTTCGTAACATCAACCCATGAGGTGAAGTCCAAGGCCATTGTTTGGTCTGTCCCCATTTCAGTGGAGATTACTATAATTAATCCATGACAATGTTTGGATTTCTTGCACATGAGCCAGAGATCACAAGTAGAAGTCCACAATTGCACAATAACAGTCTTCTGCGTTTGCGCAGAACTTGCAGATCTCATGCTCTAGTGTAACCTTTGCGTAGTATAAAGTAATACCGCTGCTGGTAAAATCCACTTGGAAATGACATCAAGAAGATCTTAACACATTTCAGACCATCTATGTTTTCTCTCACAGTTATGAGTGTTTGAGAGCATAATCTTATGTGAATGTGAAGATGTAAAGTTCTGTGGGACATATTTGGAGACAAGTCCATATCATGTATTAATTTCATGACCTTTTACGGAACTTTGTCTGAGAGGATCTTTATCTAGAGATCGCTAGGAAAAGTTAGAAAAATAACTTGGAGCACTTTTTATACCGAAGAATATGGGTTTCAACTGATAACATGGCTACAACCCCTGTGTCCACATATAGAAGGAAAACAAAGGGTTATCTTAAATTTCAGAAAGTTATATATATATATATATATATATATATATATATATATAGACCCCCAGTTGTAAGCTAAAATGTGTAATATAAAATATGAATAGATTTTTTTAAAAATTGGATATAAGCTTTGGAATAAGCATTAACCGGTGTCTCAAGAAAATCCCATCTATATGACCCATTAGGGCATATGAATGTCATAGGTGGGTCTCCCCTATAGATTGTAGGCCATGAAATACATAGAAGCCTATTCATATCAAGATCTTATTAAAGGGGTTGTCTATGATTACAAAACCAGGGTCTGCTTTTCTCCAGAAACAATGCCACTTATGGGTCGTCTCTGGTATCGTAGATAAGCCCCATTCAAGTTTGAGTTTTGCTATGAAGTAGAACTGTAACTATAGGCATTACAAAGGTTTTGGCCTCTTCCAAATAGAAAGAGACCAGTTCTACAAATCATGAGTACTAGTTTGAGGGCCCTGTTACAGATTTTGTTTTGGGGCCCAAGAGCTTCAAGTTATGCCTTTGCTATGATTCCTCTACGTCTCTAGTATGACTTTTCTTGATGGTTAAAAGGGTTATTTGTGAGTTTGATATTGATGGCCTGTCATTAGGATAGGTCATCAGTATAAGGTCAGCTGTTTGAACAGACCGCTGCGCTCACCAAGCACAGTGCCGTACATTGGATAGTGGCTATGCTTGGTGTTGCAGCTCAGGCCCATTCACTTGAATGGCACTGAGATGCACCTAGGCCGTCTGACTGATGTATGGTGATGTCACTGGCCTAGAAAGAGGCCTAAACATTCATGGAGCACCTGTCACAGACGTACCGAGACATACCGATGTTCCGGCGACAGTGAGTGGCAGGAGATCTGTGAGACTGGCAACACGTGGTTTGATCTGACAGGTTTTCCTTGTGGATTAATAGGAGTCTGTGTTGTTTCTGGTAATAGCCACATCCCTTGCCTCCAGGTGTTGCTTCTGTGGTCCGTTAACCTTCCCCATTTATAGTTTCTTCTCCCACAATGCTGTGCGGTTTATAGCTTCTGTTGGACCTGTGGATAGTTGGCGGTTGGATCTCGGCTGAGTTCCTGGTGCTTCCATAGCCCCTTTGAAGATAAGTCTTTCATTTCCCTTTTTTATTTTGTTTGGGTGTGTTGCATTTCCCTATTGGTTGTATTAGGCCTGAGGGAGACTCCTGTTCGTCCTTGCCAGTCCATTAGTACCAGGGTCCTGCGTATAAACACACCTACCTATTGGGTCTGTTCATACTGGTAAGTCAGTCAGGATTTTGGTTAGGGTTTTACTAGGAGGTGTCCTTCTTCCTTCCCTAGTTCTCAGGCCTGATTCCCTGTAACCCCCCCATTTCTCCCATCCGTGACAGCACCGCAGCCTATTCGTACAGCTTATCGGCAGAGATGCCAAGAGTCAGACCCCATCCAATCTGATATGGATGACCTATCCTGAGAATAGGCCATCAATATCAAATTCCCATTTAATCTGACTAGAATCTGTTTTACAAGCATGGCTTGTCCATTGGTCATGCCCATACTATTAGATCAGGCGGGCTGCCCAACACCTTCTAAGTACACCCGACAGAGCACTGAGACACCCCAATCTCCTCAATATCACAGGGTCTGGCTGAATCCTGAAAAATGATAAACCTGAGGTATTAGGTGAAGTTTTAGCCAAAATACATAAACACCAAGCCAGTGTCGAGCCTTATCGATGCCTTGCAAGTCCCTACACGAAAATCCACACTTCAAGCAGCTAAGAACTCTATGGTGACCTAAGCATAGCACAGTTGGACCATATGGGTCAGCGTGTTTAGGCTGCAAAATAAACCCTCAAATATGGTCATGTAATAGATATGTGTTATTGCCCATACTCAGGAGGACTCCAGTGTTTTTGGAGTTCCGGACTATATTGCTCTGTCCATAAATTGATGCCTTCGCTGGCTATAGCAGTTGCTATGTATTATTTTATTTTTTTTATAATTTTGCACCATTACGGTCATGGATGGCTGTATAGTGTTCCTCTGAGCACAGACTGTTTGGTAGAGTACATGAATCAAAGTGTATCTTTTTAAAGGAGTGCTTCGCTGGAAAAAAATAATTGTACAACCCAAGCATCTTTTTGGAGGCCTTTGAGTGGGTTCACAGTTGGGGGGGGAGTCGTGCAGAAGTACAGTTACCTGCCAGAGCAGAAATCTCATGTTTAATGTTGATTTTTCGGACATTTGAAGGCATCATTCCAGTTCTCATATTGTTTCCCCATCTGCATAGCTATGGGACGTCTTGCTTGGGAAAAGCTTATTTTTTTAGAACATTTTGCAGCACTTATCAAATTAATCTGTATGTTCTTTAATTTGGACCATGATTTTTTTTTCAACGTTCATCTAACACCAGAAATAAGTAAACCATATGGTCGATCATATTACCAGTTTGTGCTGCGCAATGGCGTAGCTATGGGGGATGCATGTGTTGTGTTTGAGCTTCTAAAGGACGCATAGAGCCTGAGGCCCCCCAAGAGAACATCAGCACTATGTAACCGCAGAGCTGCCGGACGGCAATGTATTCATGATGGATTCCGCTGTATAAATGACACAACCCCTTCAAAGAGAGAAGCCCACCTGGTGGTTAGCTGCTCACCAGTTTATCTCTTATTGGAGAGTGAATTTCCATACAACCACTTATGAATAATGGTCAACCATGGTCACATTGAGTCTTGGTGGGAACTTGGTGGAATGTGCCCCACTGGGGCATATGAAGATCATAATGGTCTATCATCTTCATATGCTCCAATAGGGAAATAGGGGCATGGGTTATCCAAATGGTTTCTTGCTATATTTTATATAAATTCTAAACATGGTGACGTCATCATTTGATTCACAGTAGAACATGAAGTCCTACCTGGATAGATGATTAGTCTTCTCCGGTGCTACTATGTCTTGTCTATTATGCAGTATACACATACCACATATGCTGGTATCTAAAACTAAGATAAACGAATTCCTAATTTTCATTACTTTTACTAAAAAACGTTTTCCTAAATTGTGTTGAGCCGTGATGATGTAAAGCCATTGATGTCCAACCTCATAACAGTATTTCTGTTGATCTGAAGGGAATTGAATTACCTTACCACCTACTATGGCTCATAGTAAGGTCTTCCTAGACCCGTTCTGCTTGTGACATATGCATGTGCCATGCTCTATATCCCCGAAAATTACTGATGTTGGCAGCTTCAGATGTGGTTGCTCTATCCGTCTTCTAGAGAGCCTAAACTCCCAGGAAATTGGCCTTTTTTTAACAACCCTCATCTTTAACATTGCTTTCATACCATGCTGGGCTATTTAGGGTCGACTGTCCCTATGTGATAACACACGGGACCTAATTTTAACCACAAAACAAAAGAAAAGTGTCACATCAAATACGCCTGGGACCAGCTGTTACATTCCTCTGTCCAGCAAGCAGAAGGGGAGGTAAAACCAGGAATGTTCTAGTCTAGTGTGAGGGCTCCTACTAGGGATGAGCGTTGGTTGGTAAAAGGTGAATTGCGTTATAGATTCCGTTACCACGGACCATAACTCAATTCTATGACGGAATTCCTTTAGAGACCTTCCATTATTCATTCCGTCAAAATAGAAGTCTATGCGCTGCAAAACTAATCCGTCGCCGTTTGCGTTATGCAGGAGAGGACTCCCCTGTATAACGGAAACGGGACGGATCCATTGTGCAGGCCATAGACTTCTGTCATAGAATTGCGTTATGGTCTGTGGTAACGGAATCCAACGCAATTCGCTCATCTCTAGTTCCTACCTACGCAGACAAGAGCCACGATCTACGACGACTTACACTGACTGTTAATTGTTTTCTCTTCTTTGCCTAATATTTTATAGTAAAATCATCATTTGGAGGACAAGATTGCTGAGATGCCTTCTGTTGCTCGCATTCCTAGGCTTTTCCACATACCACATAGTTGTCATAAGCTGGTAGCAGCATCTTGATGCATTCCTCGAAGTCCAAGGATACATTTTGGGCCACCAGAGTTAGAGACGACACCTGGCCCTAGGTTTAGTGCATGACATACGTCCCTAGCTGCTGTTGGCTCTCAAACCAAATGTTCCACTAACTGTGATGCCTCCTTGTCTCATTCTGGAATGCAGAAGGTGTCTCCATGAAGACATGGTTAGGCTACATTCACACGACCGTATGGGTTTTGCGGTCCGCAAATTGCGGACCCGCAAAACACAGATACCGGCCGTGTGAATTTAGCCGGCCCTATGATAGAAATGCCTATACTTGTCTGCGATCGCGGACAAGTATAGGACATGCTCTATCTTTTTTGCGGGGCCGCAGATCGGATCTACGGATGCGGACAGCACACTGTGTGCTGTCCGCATCTTTTGCGGCCCCATTGAAATGAATGGGTCCGCTTTGCGGAACGGATGCGGAGCCATTCATGCGGTCTTGTGAATGTAGCCTTAGAAAGAGGTTTTCATTTTATGGAGTCAACTGATATTCCGATAAGGCTTTATTCATTAATTTAAAAGGGTATTCTGGTTGTGAAATATTATCCTCACAGGATAGGGGGTGACTACCAGATCGTGGGGGTCCTGGTGCTCGGATCCACACTGATCACGAGAACAGGCACCCAGTACCCCTCACAGTCCCACAAAATGAATGGTGGGCATGCACATTGCCGTGCCATTCATCTCTAAGGGAGTTCTGCAGACGGCCGAGTACACCGCTCTGCAGTTTCTGAAACTCCTGTACAGATGAATGAAGTGGCAATGTGCGTGTCTGACCGGGTGCTGTGTTCACTTCAGAGGGAACTAAGGGCTAAGGGGTACCTGTTTTCACAAATTAGGGGGTGTCCCAGCAGTAGGACCCCCACGAATCTAATATTTATCCCCTATCCAGAATATTCTTTTAAGTAAATGGAACTAGATAACTATTCATAGGATATTCCTAAATTTAGATAAGAGTGTATTATATAACTGATGGTTTCCTGTGACGAGGTAACCCCTTTTAACATATTTTAAGCATCAGTTATACAATGTCTGTATGATCCACTGGTCTAGCTGGAAAGCAGTTAATTTTCCCTACAGCGGCCACTACAGGGGAAATGTAGTATTACATGCTGCCATTCTTGTGATCATAAGAATCGATGCTACAGAATTGGTATCACAAGGAGAATGCAAGTAGTTTCTAAAATAGACATGTTTGGGGAGGAGACGGGTCCCCTTTTAAGGGGTTTTCCAGGATTTTGATACTGATGACCTATCCTCAGTTTAGCTGATCAATATCTGATTGGTTGGAGTCTGACACCCGGGATCCTCACGATCAGCTGTTTGAGAAGGCAACGGCGCTCCTGTGAGTGCCTTCGCCGGGCCGTACATTGTATAGTGGCTTTGCTTGGTATTGTGGATCAGGCCCTTTCACTGGGAATGAGCTGTGCCATATGCCACGTGACCGATGAACATGACGTCACTGAAGAGCCTCTTCAAACAGCAGATTGGCAGGGATGCCAGGAGTCGGACGCTCTCTGTTCAGATATTAATTCCAGAAAACCCTTTAAATATATTACTATTATTAGTTTTTGTTACGTTTGCTTGGCTTATTTTCGAATAGGGAAAAAAAATGCAGGGTCCAAAATAAGGCAACTTCATCTGAAATGGACTTTGCAGCTGGTCACTGTGGTAACATAGTAACATAGTATATAAGACCAAAAAAAGACATTTGTCCATCCAGTTCGGCCTCTTTCCTAAGTTGATCCAGAGGAAGGCAAAAAACCCTGTGAGGCAGAAGCCAATTTTCCCCACTTAAGGGGAAAAAAATTCCTTCCCGACTCCAATCAGGCAATCAGAATAACTCCCTGGATCAACGACCCCTCTCTAGTAGCTATAGCCTGTAATATTATTACACTCCAGAAATACATCCAGGCCCCTCTTGAATTCATCACCATCTCCTCAGGCAGAGAGCTCCATAGTCTCACTGCTCTTACCGTAAAGAATCCTCTTCTATGTTTGTGTACAAACCTTCTTTCCTCCAGACGCAGAGGATGTCCCCTCGTCACAGTCACAGTCCTGGGGATAAATAGATGATGGGAGAGATCTCTGTACTGACCCCTGATAAATTTATACATAGTTATTAGATCTCCCCTCAGTCATCTTTTTTCTAAAGTGAATAACCATAATTTTGATAACCTTTCAGGGTACTGTAGTTGCCCTATTCCAGTTATTACTTTAGTTGCCCTCCTCTGAACCCTCTCCAGCTCTGCTATGTCTGCCTTGTTCACAGGAGCCCAGAACTGTACACTGTACTCCATGTGTGGTCTGACTAGTGATTTGTAAAGCGGTAGGACTATGTTCTCATCACGGGCGTCTATGCCCCTTTTGATGCAACCCATTATCTTATTGGCCTTGGCAGCAGCTGTCTGACACTGGTTTCTACAGCTTAGTTTGCTGTTTATTGAAATTCCTAGATCCTTTTCCATGTCAGTGTTACCCAGTGTTTTACCATTTAGTATGTATGGGTGACTTGCATTATTCCTTCCCATGTGCATAACTTTGCATTTGTCAGTGTTAAACCTCATCTGCCATTTCTCTGCCCAAGCCTCCAATCTATCCAGATCCCTCTGTAGCAGAAAACTGTCCTCTTCAGTGTTAATTACTTTACACAGTTTAGTGTCATCTGCAAAAATTTATATTTTACTGTGCAAGCCTTCTACAAGATCATTAATAAATATATTGAAGAGAATATATTTCATTGAGAGACTCCCAAGATAGCATCTCTTAGAAACCCTTCAAACAGTTTAGCAACAATAGATGATAAACTTACCGGCCTATAATTTCCAGGCTCTGTGTTTGGACCCTTTTTGAATATTGGCACCACATTTTCTATGCGCCAATCCTGTGGAACATTTCCTGTCAGTATAGAGTCCGTAAATATCAGAAACAAGGGTCTGGCTATGACATCACTTAATTTCCTTAGGATACGGGGGTGTATGCCATCCGGTCCTGGCGATTTGTCTATTTTTATCTTTTTAAGTCGCTGTTGTACTTCTTCCTGGGTCAGACAGGGCACTTTTAATGGGGAATTAATTTTTACATTCTGCATTTAATCTGACAGTTTATTTTCCTCAGTGAATATAGTGGAGAATTTTTTTTTTTTAATCGTTTTGCTTTATTCTCTTCGCTCTCTGCAACACCCCCCTCATTGCTATGTAGAGGGCCGACTCCTTCAGATTTATATTTTTTTACCATTTATATAATTGAAGAACATTTTAGAGTTAGTTTTACTCTCTTTGGCAATTAATCTCTCGGTCTCTAGTTTGGCAGTGTTTATAAGTTTTTTTACATATTCTATTTTTTTCCTTACAGTTTCAGTGCTTCCTGGCTCCCCTCCTGTTTTAGTGATTTATATGCTTTCTTTTTGTCATTTATTGCTTTCTTTACGGTTCCATTTATCCACATTGGTTTCTTATAGTTTCTTAGCCTTTTATTCCTATAAGGTATGTACCTCTCACAATTAGATGTTACAATGCTTTTAAAAATCTCCCATTTTGTGGTTGTATTTTTATTTTTGAGGACTTTGTCCCAGTTAGTTAAGCCTATGGCCTCGCTTAGTTGGCTAAATTTAGCTTTTTTGAAGTTTGGTATTTTTGTTCCTCCCTGTAGAAACTCTCGTTTGAAGGATAATTGGAAGGTTATTACTTTATGGTCACTATTTCCCAGGTGTCCCCCGACCTGCACGTCTGTTGTTCTATCAGGTCTATTGGTTAATACTAAGTCCAGTATGGCCGTCCCTCTAGTTGGGTCCTGAACCAGTTGGGAAAGGTAATTGTCTTTGGCTATTGCCAAGAACCTGTTTCCTTTATGGGATGTACAGCTTTCAGTTTCCCAGTCTATATCTGGGTAGTTGAAGTCCCCCATAATAACCACCTCATTATGATTTGCCGCCTCGTCTATCTCGTTTAGTAATAGATTTTCTGTGGACTCTGGTATAGTAGGTGGTTTATAATAAACTCCTATTAGCCATTTTTTGAGATTTGTGGAATTAGCATATTTGTCTGCATTATCTGTGTAGGCGATTGACAGCAATAGCTTTTAATATGCAATTAAAGTACCGTAGTTTTCCCACTATAAGAAGTTTATTGCTAGAGTATGCCATTACCCCCTCCCGGGTCACTTACTGTGCAGAGAAATACAACACAGCCCCATTAACTGTAGCTGCCGCTTCAGAGCTGTGCTCAGGTACATATTGTATTTTTATTTAACTCTATGGGGCTGTATAGCTTGCACATTAGGATAATGCAGTTAACATGCAGTGCTAGGATGTTAACCTCAGTTCTGCACCGTCCATATCAATCTCAATGCCTGTTTATCATACCTATATGTAAAGGCATATTCTGTGCTGAAGACGTTCAGTTTATGGAAGCGGCTTCCATTTCTATATATGGAAGGATCCTTCTTGATATATACCCCCTGTCTATGTGTCCTTTCCCCTCACGTGCACCGTACTCATTTATTTACTGTGCTTCTGAAAAAATGAGACCATTAGACTGGTGCGGACAAGATTTATACTGGGAGGACCTCATACAAGCAGCACACTGGGTTAACACGTCCCGCTTGCTGGCAGTATGGTTCTTCGCAGTTTATTCTTCCGCTCTTCTGACCCATTGCCAGTAAATGCAACATCTGCTCCGGAGTTTTTATGTTTATATGTAAAAGGGTAACGTGATTGCGATGTCATTCATCCGTAATTCATGGAGAGGTTCATGAAGGGAAATCTGTAGATAAAGCTTTAGTGTACAATTAATTCAGAAATAGCTGAATATTTTTCCCATAAATAAATTAGAGGATTTGACAACCATGGGTACCTGTGTCTCATATGAGTGTTTCATTCATCGAAGTCATACATATGGTCAGATTCAGGAGCGTAACAAGTAAGCACAGGGCCCCATACCATACTTGAAATGGGTTCAACTTAACCATATTTATTATCTGCCCTGTTACTTTTTCTACATTCCTTCAGCTCCTATGGTGTTATGGTGTAGGTCTCCACTGCCCAATTCACTTACCTCCCTGATCATCCACAGTGATCACTAATGGCTCCTGACCTATTGTAGGTGGGACAAACTGGCAACCAGACTCCATGAAAGCACCACTGGACATAACTTCCCTATTGTGTCTCTCTAGTGTTAGGACAGTCTGTGGTGGAGGTGCTACTAATGGACACACAGCTTGGTGGTTTCAGTAAAATGGCACATGACTTAATTGGTACAGTTCTTTGGTGGGCCCACAACTTAATAGTTACAGTTCTCTGGTGGGCACACTGCTTAGTGGTTACAGTTCTCTTGTGGGCACACAGCTTAGTGTTACAGTTCTCTGGTGGGCACATAGCTTAGTGACTACAGTTCTCTGGTGGGCACACTGCTTAGTGGTTACAGTTCTCTGGTGGGCACATAGCTAAGTGACTACAGTTCTCTGGTGGGCACACTGCTTAGTGGTTACAGTTCTCTGGTGGGAACACTGCTTAGTGGTTACAGTTCTCTGGTGGGCACACTGCTTAGTGGTTACAGTTCTCTGGTGGGCACACTGCTTAGCGGTTACAGTTCTCTGGTGGGCACACTGCTTAGTGGCTACAGTTCTCTGTTGGGCACACTGCTTAGTGGTTACAGTTTTCTGGTGGGCACACTGCTTAGTGGTTACAGTTCTCTGGTGGGCACACTGCTTAGTGGTTACAGTTCTCTGGTGGGCACACTGCTTAGTGGTTACAGTTTTCTGGTGGGCACACTGCTTAGTGGTTACAGTTCTCTGGTGGGCACACTGCTTAGTGGTTACAGTTCTCTGGTGGGCACACTGCTTAGTCGTTACAGTTTTCTGGTGGGCACACAGCTTAGTGGTTACAGTTCTCTGGTGGGCACACTGTTTAGTGGTTACAGTTTTCTGGTGGGCACACTGCTTAGTGATTACAGTTCTCTGGTGGGCACACTGCTTAGTGGTTACAGTTCTCTGGTGGGCACACTGCTTAGTGGTTACAGTTCTCTGGTGGGCGCACTGCTTAGTGGTTACAGTTCTCTGGTGGGCGCACTGCTTAGTGGTTACAGTTCTCTGGTGGGCGCACTGCTTAGTGGTTACAGTTCTCTGGTGGGCGCACTGCTTAGTGGTTACAGTTCTCTGGTGGGCGCACTGCTTAGTGGTTACAGTTTTCTGGTGGGCACACAGCTTAGTGGTTACAGTTTTCTGGTGGGCACACAGCTTAGTGGTTACAGTTCTCTGGTGGGCACACAGCTTAGGGTACTTTCACACTAGTGTTTTGGATTCCGTTTGTGAGATCCGTTTCAGGGCTCTCACAAACAGTCCAAAACGGACCAGTTAAGCCCCAATGCATTCTGAATAGTTTAAGGATCTGTTCAGAATGCATCAGTTAGGCTCCGTTCCGCTTCTATTCTGTTTTGGAGGCGGACACCAAAACGCAGTATGCAGCATTTTGGTGTCCGTCTAAAGAGGCGGAGCCGAATGGATTTGTTTTAAATTACAATGTAAGTCAATGGGGACGGATCCGTTTTCAATGACACAATATGGTGCATTTGAAAACGGATCCATTCTCCATTGACTTTCAATGTAATTCAAAATGGATCCGTTTTGGACTTTGTCATTTTTCTTTTAACTAATGCAAACGGATCCGTTCTGAACGGATACAAACATTTGCATTATAGGTGCGGATCCGTCTGTGCAAATAAACAGACGGATCCGCACCAACGCAAGTGTGAAAGTACCCTTGGTAGCTACAGTTCTCTGGTGGGCACACAGCTTAGTGGTTACAGTTCTCTGGCAGGCAAAATTTTTGCTTGAACAAGCATCTTGAGCAGCTCGCGTTAACAGCGTACATAAGGCCACTGTATCTTTGCACAATGCAGACTATTAGCAGTTTCAGTAGAATGGCACATTACTGACTTGGTACAGTTCTTTGATGGGCATATTGTCACGTTCAGGTGTGGGAGGGAAACACCACACCGAACATAGGAGGGAAAGGGGTGAGGGAATAAGGCCTGGAAACTAGGGAAAGGAGATGAACACCTCCTAGTAAAACCCTAATCAAAGTCCTGACTAACTACCAGTATGAACAGACCCCAGAGGTAGGCGAGTTCATACACAGGAATACCTAGTGTCCTCACTCACCCTATAGGACCCTGGTACTAATATCCGGACTGAGACAAGCTGTTCCTCCAAAAGGAAGGACAAGCAGGAGTCTCCCGCAGGCCTTAATACAAATGACCGGGAAATGCAACACACAAACAAACTACAAAAGGGAAAGAAAACACTTAACTTCAAGTCGCTATGGCAGCACCAGGAACTCAGCCGAAATCCACACACCAGCTATCCACAACTCCAACAGAAACCGCATAGCATAGTGGGAGAAACAACGATAAATAGAGAAGGTTAAATGTTTAATAGCCACACCTGGGGAAAGAAGGTGTGCACCAGAAACAACACAGACATAATTTGATCCAAATGGAAAACATGTCAGGCCACGTGTTGCCAGTCTCACCGATCTCCTGTCGCGGGAATGTCCGTGACACATATATTTGTTTGGTGGGCACACAGCTTAGTGGTTAGTTATCTGGTGGGCATAAGGTTTAGAGGTTACAGTCTTGAACAAGCGCCTTGAGCAGCTCATGTTAACGAGCCTAAACTAGGCACAGTATAGACTTGGTCTTTTTTCCTAGTAATAGCAGCATGGTTTTACATTTGGTCTAAAACCACTTGCAGACTCCACAGGATCAATACCAGTCATGGAGACCTAAGCAAAATAGCATTTAATTTGGAACCCAGACACCACACTGTTAGCAGTCGGCAACTGCTCGCCATTTTACAGCATAGTTTTGCCACAATTTGTACAAAATTAAACATTGCCACAAAACCAGCAAATGTAAGTACACCCTAAACCGGGCCAGTAGTTTAGTTTAGAAAAGATTGCCACCCTGCTATATGTCCATTCGTTAGTGAACAGTACTATAGTCCACTACGAAGTGTAAATGTCATGCTGTAGAAGAACCAATCAAATCCAACTTAGTAAATAAGAAAAACTTTACCTTTGCCCCATTTTAATTTGCATGTTGTCCAATGTCCATGTTTGTGTTTTATCATTTATATCTCTCACAGCTAAACTACAAATGGAAGAAATTTTGTTTTAAAAAAGGCTCACAAAGTGATGATGCGTGGTTAGTGTCACGGTGGATTTTCTGAAAGATGGGTCTGTTTAATTTGATCACATGCTTGCTTGGTAGCTTATGAAGCATGAACATTTTTATTTGGTGTCCCTCTTGAATCAATTATCTACATCTCTGCAAATTTTACCACGGAGATTCAGAGCCAAAATGTAGACTCCTCACACCGTCCTGCATTCCGGCCTAATCCCTATGTGGTAATTGCATGAACGTTCTAATTAAAAGTCTGGCGGGTTCTCCTCTGATTGTACCGGGAGTGAAATAACAGTCCGAGCATTAGCCAGCAGTGTCCCCTCGTAGTCTAGGGTCATTGAGTAAGATATTTGTTGTGACCTGGGGCCATGTATCCGGCTACTCAGCTAACACAAATTGCTCTATTAGAGCATGGATGGCAGATGGATGTTCTCACATGTGAATTTCGAAACCTGAAAATGAGTAAAAAAAAAACTCAGTTTACCCCCATAATTCTGTTGTTATATGTTGATGTGCCCTCGCCTGTTCCTGTTAGTCTTTAATGTTGATCTTTTGTCCTCTATTGGGAATGACTGTATATGTTCCTACCTGTTTTACCTAGAGACAGGGAGTCATTACTGCCATTGTCTATGCAGTAACCAGGAGGTGGGCGCAGGACAGAGGGTGGTAGTAGTGGTATTTGTGACCCTGACGGGTTGTAGTACTCGCAGTACACGGTGGCATTCTTCCCTCCGGAACTTCCCAGGCTGTGCACAGTAAATGAAGTATACACCCTTTCTTTCCTCAGGGGCAATCCCTAACTTTTTGGGGTTCCTGTCTGATTGGGTTCCCTTGATTTTAGGTGGCTGGTAGAGTGCAAGGCAGCGGTACAGATGCACGGCCAGCAACAGGTTGAGGGAATTAATGACCAGGACCGTTTGGTTGAAACAGATTAGTCTCTTTACTGAAAATGATGAGCATTGCAGTACACATGGCAGCACTAGCAGCCCATAGGTATATCACAAAGCTTACTTTTTCCAGTGGCAGTATTCTGAGTCTTGCTCCAAATACACTTTGTAAGCTTTCCAAGATAACCACAGGTGAGCAACTCTTGCTCAGGCTGAGGGGTGCAGATCTTAGGTACAAATGGCCAGTCCTTCCCAAAGTGTGGAGGGTGCCGGAGGCGATTAACCCTTTCCACAAGCAGCTGTCACTGCCTGCCCTGTGAGCGGAAGATCTGATAGACTTGCTGCACGTGAGTCTATCTGATGGATCTTTCTCTTTTTCCTTGTTTGTTGTTGTGGGCAGGATCCCACCTCTTCAGAGGTTCTGCTCATTAGCTGTTTAGTGGCTCTATTTATACCTGCCTCTCCCTGCAGCCCTTGCGGTTTATATTTCCTTCTGGAGTTCTCAGCTAGTGTTTGGTGGATTTCCTGCTCCCCGTTCGTCTAAAGCTAAGTCCTCCTTCCTTCCCTTTTGTTGTGTGTTCTGACTAGGCCTCAGGGAGACGCTGGTTGTCTTATCTCCTGCTCCCTAGCTGATGGTTTGTTTCAGTGTCAGCAGGGCTTAGGTTCCAGCGCATAAGTACTTCCACCTTTTAGGATTTGCTCATGCTATCCGGGAAAGAATCGGGGGTTGTCAGGTGGTGACCTTTACTTCTTCCGTAGCTATTGGGGCCTAGTCTGGTGTTTTGTTGTATTTGGTTTTCTTCCCTTCCCTCACCTACCGTGAGCAAAGTCCTAAACCATAAATCGGTGTCAACTATAACACATGGCCTTAGTGGTTCTAGACCTTCCATGGTTGTCTGTTCTCTTTCCTCAGGGGTATCCTCTCAGTTAAGCAACTCTCTTGCAGCTTGTAGTTTCAGGAGCGATGTCTCCTGGAGGAGGCTTCTCTCTGGGCCTTCTTTGCAGTAGCTTGCACACGGGTCTTGGCTGTAGCTACGCTCAACTAAGACTTACTTACCAGGGTCATCAGCCTGGTAACCTAACCAAATCTGCCATTGTTAACTATATATTGCTTGTACATTGTTGTGTCTGTATACATAGTGCACAAAAGAAGTGCTTTAACATCAAATCACAACATTTAACTCGGTAGCATTAATTTAACCTTTTGCATTGGCCCTTTGGGGCACTACAGCATGGTTGTCTGTTCCTACATAATTTACAGGTAAAGACAGAGAGGCACTATCTGTTCCTACAAAATTTACACATAGACAGGGAGGCAGTACTATCTGTGCCAAGGTAGTGACAAGGAGGAACTAGCATCTGTTCCTACATCTTTGCATAGCCATAATCATGATGCACACAGAGATACCAGTCTTCACTGATTAATCTGAACTGCAGCAGATGTCATAGACTTCCTAAGGCCAGTTTCACACTAGCACTAAGTATGCAGCAAGCTGTTCCAGCAGATCTCTCTGCATTGCCGGTAGCTCAGGATATTCCCCCAATGTCTGATAGGGACCCACACCTATCTTTATAATGAAGCCTTCAAAGTGGTGGAGGGCCCTCCATTAATTTCTATGGGAGTGCCAAAAATAGCCAAGCGCACCACTTAAGCATGGGCACAGCTCCATTCACTTTTCTGGGGCTTAAGGACATATTTCAGACAGGGCTCGGCTATTTAAAACACTCCCATAGAAATGAATGGAGGGCAGCCGTGCATGAGGTCAGAGATAAGAAGCTGAGCTGCCTGATGGAACAAAGTAAAAATACACCATCTGCTACTAGAGAATCTCAAGGCTGTACAGAGAAAGGGGCTCAACATTCTTGAAAAAGACCAATTGAAAAAGTGATTTTTAAAATGAGTACAATGCAGTAATAAAAAAAATCTCCCCCCCCCCTGAAGGTGTCCATAGCCTTGAAAAATAGACCATCAATACTTAATTTGTTGTTATCTTACCCCTAGCACCCCCCCACCAGTCAGCTGAAAACTTGAATGCGACTAAGCTGCAGTCAGTTGCAGTATACAGAGCTGATGTGTATTTTTAAACCATAAAGGAATAAAGGAGAGGTGGAACTTTGTGGCCCCTTCATTTAGCTGATTGATGCAGGTACTGTGAGTTCAACCGCTAACAATCAGACTAATGTTTGATGTTGTTGGTATTTCCACTCTCATTACCCCTACCAATCAGTTTTTAAGTGGGTCTGAAGTCAATAGGTGTGGCCTATGACCTTTACTGAGTTAGGGCTCATGCACAAGACCGTATGTATTTAGCGGTCCTCAAAACATGGTTTCGCAAAAGAATAGGATGACATCTGTGTGACGTCCATGTTACATCCATATTTTTTGCGGATCCATTGTAACTATGGCTATTCTTGTCCGCAAAATGGACAAGAATAGGACATGTTCTATTTGTTTGCGAAACTGACTTGTGGACATATGGAATGCACAGGGAGTCATTTCCGTTTTTTTTAGAGGCCCCATTGAAATAAATGGTTCCTCATATGGGCCGCAAAAAAAAAAAAATGGTACGGACACAGACAAAAAAATGCATTTGTGTGCATGAGCCCTTAGGCTGCGAGCATTAGGTAAGAAAGTACTTACTCCCAGACAGTTGAAGCCCATATTATCATCCAATTCTTTCTTTATATACATTTCCAACTAAAGCATCATTTACTTTCCTAACCTATGGACTCCTCTTTTATGTTTGTGACGGCACTTATTCAAGTTGAACTGATAAGCTGCGATGTATTGAAAAAAATGGTTCATTGGGCAAAACGACCGCATCAAAATAGGCAACAGGAAACATCGATGTCACACAAGCTCAAGAAACGCACGTGTCTGGTATCCTGTCTGTTCCAATTTATTCAGTTCTGCAGATACCGGTGGCAGAGGCTGCGGGAGGAGGGGAGGCTTCCATCTTTTCCATTGGAATATCTATACATCCACACCATTCTCCTTGCCCCAACTCTACTGTATCTCTTGCAAATTTCAAAGCTCAGTTATTATACTAGAGTTTATCTAGTAATGGCAATAGTCATAATATATTTATCTATAAAAATCAAGTGAGACCACCCGGGGTGTCCAGGTAAAAGAGGTGGGATTGGGAGAACATCAGCTGACACTGATGAGAAGCACCATATTATTACTCGACATTCGTAAAAAATGAGCCAAAGCTTTAAAAAAAAATGAAATTATTCAGTAAATGTATAATTGACGTGACTGTATTTACAGCTTAATTGACAGCGGTGTGTGAAGCTGTGTGTATGGATATCATGAGTTTATGATGGATCTCATTCACATTCAGTGAATATTCTAAAGTCTGGTGAGTGTCATGACCAAGATGGATCTTATGAACACATGATGGTAGCAAGAGCTCATGATAAATCTCAAGTATGGTGATCTCATGAACAGGCGAAGCAAGATTATGCTGATAGTCTTGGGCATGATCATGAGTATGGTGGATCTAATGAACATTTGAATGTTTGGTGGATCTCCTTAATGTACCTAGGATGGTGGCAAGATTAGTTTCATTCTGTGGATCTTATGGGAGCCTGGTGGATCTCATGAACATTCGGTGGATTTTATTAAGGTTTGTTGGATCTCATGAACATATGATGGGTCTCATGAACATTGAGCAGATATTATGAAAGTTTGATAGATCTCTGTATGTGTGGCATTGTGAATCTGGTAGACATAGAGGTTTTTGTCCAATTTATGGTGGGTCTCAAGAGTGTATGGTAAAACTTATAAATATATTTAGTGTATATGATAAACATTTAAACATCTTATTAGGACCTTCTTCAAAACTCATTGTCCAGTCACAGTCTTCAGGTGCCATACAAATATCATATCATGCCACCAGAGGACACTAAAATGATACCTTTCTGGTATAAAGGCCTGGCACCATCAGGCATGTTGCTAGACTAGGTACGTAGATCTCTGTAGAGAGATTGAAAAGAGGAACCATTGAACGCCACTATTCAGGTTGACCTTTATTTTTGGGCTGTATTCATGACCATCCTGCAGCTGCATTTTACCAGTGATCTGACTTCAGATCTTCTGAACCTTGGAAGATCTGGTGTTGCGGCCGCGATACGGACAAATGCGGCCTTACAATGTCAAATATGAAGGAAAGGACATGCTGTGGGGCTGTTCCCAGTTTAGGCAGCTGACGTGTTTATTATTGTGGGGGAAAGGAACTTGTCTATCTGTGCATTTGACCAACCAAAATAGAGCCTTGTGTTGACAACTTTACTGGAGTCGTGTTCTGACAAGAGATTCTGATATTGGAGCTAACATGCCCATACTATGGGACCGAGTTCTCGATGCTTTGAATGTTTGTAACAAAAACAGTTGCCTCTTGATTATGGTTGCTTTAATAGAAAAAGTATTCCACATATAAATGGTCCAGAGTGCAAATCTTTTTTAATGTTGTCCCTTTTCTGTAGCATATCCATTTTCCGCTAACTTGGCAAACCCCATGAGTGGACATGGGCAGCATGTACTGGCTGATGGCGTTTGCCCTTAAAGATTGCCTTCTTACTATGTATTGAATAACTCACCAGTTATCATCTTCTATTTTACAGTTTGGGATGCATCCGCTGTGATAGTGGAGTCCGAGAACTATAACGTGCGACAGCATGAATTTGAAGGTATTTGAACTATGTCATAACTATAGTTATATTGATTAATGCCTGCATTGTTTTCAGTGGCTTGATGTGGTTTTCTGGGCTTTCGGTAATGATGACCGAAAGTCAATAGGTGGGCGTCAGACACCGAGCTCCCCCACTTACTTTGAATGGATTCAAAGTCTAGTGGCCATGCTGGGATACTGCGGCTCACATCCCATTCACTTGAATTTTACTCCAGAGCTGCACTCACAATTCTGCAGGCTTCAGAAATTAAAGTTTTTTTTTTTTTTCCTACTAAAATATTTAAGGATAGGTGATAAATGTGTGATGTGGAAGCCCCACCACTGAAGTTTAAATGGAGCAGTGGTCAAGCATCTGTGTTGTCACTCCAGGGGCGGATTGGCCATAGAGCCTACAGGTAATTTTTACCAGTAGGCCGATGCCCATAGGGCCTCCCAAGCCCTCCTCACTGCCGTTGGCTGGGTACATACTACTGGGAGAACTATAGGGGTCATTATTTAAGGAAGTCCAGGCAGCATGATGAAGGTAGGGCTGGCCTGGTGATGTGGCCACCTCACCTCCTGAGCTCACTGTTCCATATCCATATTGGAGACGACAGGACATGGCAGCTTTTGATGGCTACCACAGAGGGACCGCTTCTGGGAGGGTATTCTGTGCTGCACTGTGGTATTACTAACCCTGCCAACTTGTATGCCAACACCTACTTATGTTGCCCCCACCTTAAATCAATTTGGACCCACCTACAACATTAGGACCACTTTTAGTTGTTTTTCCAGGGCCACTTTAAGATCCCAGTCCACCTCTGGGTCACTCCATTCAAAGTAATCTGAAAGTGTAAATGTTTCCGTACATAACAAGAATGCAGATAAACAGGGGTTTTTCAAACATGTTGTCATTAGCAACCAGCAGAATTATAAATGCAGCTCTGGAGAATAACACTAGCACAGTGCGCAGTGTGTCTCTCCAGTATTGATGATGATTTGGTTCATGCATATTGCGCATTGTGACAGCCCCTCTGGCTAAGTAAAAAAATGTGATAAGTGGAGGTCCGAGTCCCTACACTGTTAACCCCTGCCTCTCTCAGGAGAGACTAAATAGGGCGAAGGAGCATAGCACTGAGTGGTATTGGAGCCTCAAATCCTGTATGTACAACATGCAGTACTTTTAGTCCGGCGGCCTCTCGCCGTGCTGCCGCCGGAACTCCGCCCACATTATAGTCAATGGGGACGGATCGGCGGTCCGGGGGCACACGTGAACTAGCGGCAGGACGGATCCGACAGGCTGTTCACCCTCCGGAACAGCCTGACGGACTCCCCTGCCGCTAATGTGAAACTAGCCTACACTATATGAGTGAAAATCAGCATTGACATGTACTGACACCATATTCGGGAGAATTTATTACGAGACATATTTCAGCCACTAGGAAATCAATATCAATCCTCTTTCCTAAGAGCTTCCCAGTACCGTGTGGACATGGAATATCCCTTCTGTGAGCGTTTCCTGCACTAAGATAACAATCACTAATCAACAGAAGTTGTTGAATTGCTGCCCTTTTAATATCGGCTCTATTGGTTGTTGTCTAGCTTTCCCGCAAAACAGGAGCACCATATGTGTGTGGATTTTCTGCACAGATTTTAGGGCAGAGTATCTGCAGCATAATGCCGTGCCAGCTAAGTAAATGAGATTTCCAAAACTTCATCTGCACAGTGCAGACATTTTCCACGCGGTGCTGATTTTGAAATCTCCAGCATGTCAAATGTTTGTGCAGATTTTCAGTGCAATGCAAAAGGCGAAAAAAGGAGCAAATCCAAGTCAAAATACTCATAGATTCTGGGGCGGATACAGTGCGGATACACCTAGAGAAATCTGCATAAACTACTGTCGTATGCATGTACCCTTAACCCTTAGAGGAACTTGCAATTTTCCGTTTTTGCGCTTTCATTTTTCACTACCCGTCTTCCCAGAGCCATAACTTTTTTTTTTTTTTTTTTCTGTTTACATAGCCTTATGGGGCTTATTTTTTGCAGAACAAGTTGTACTTTTTATTGGCACTATTTAATATTGCATATGATGTAGTGGAGAGCTGTAAAAAAAAATCCATCCAAAAATGGGGAGGCATTGGGGAAAAAAATGCAATTCTGCCACAGTTTTATGGGGGGTTTCTTACAGCGTTCTCTATGTGGTAAAATTGACATGTTATCCTCATTCTCCTGGTCAGTACAATTCCAACGATACCACACTTGTATAGTTTTACTTGTGTTTTTAATACTGCAAAAAATTTAATAAAAACCTTGAAAAACTATATTTTTTTTCTTTTCATCGCCATATTCTGACCCCTATAACTTTTTTGTAGTTATGTGTACAGAGCTGCGGGAGGGCTCGTTTTTTCAGGGCGATCTGTACTTTTCAGTAATTTCATTTTGAATTGTGTGTGACTTTTTGACCACTGTTGATAAAAAAAAAACTATATATATGACTATATAGCCATCATAGAACACTCCATTTACAGTATAACAATGCTGTGCTGCCAACTACTGGCCTGTATTGGTATAGTCTAGTAATAGCCACCGAAGCCTGCTTGAGGCTTACGGCTATTACTATGAGGTAACAGGTTCCCCGATCTCAGCTTCAATGGGATAGCTCCTTTTTATTCAACTAAATAGGAGGCAGCTGTCTCATTGAAGTGAATGGGACGGCAGAACTGTAATTATACCTGCTCACCGCTTCCATGTTGATGGTGAGCGCTGTAGCTGTACCTTAAATGGCAGGGGCGGATTGGCCATATACCCTACGGTGGGCCAATGCCCAGGGAGCCACTCAAGCCCTCCTCATGGTCAGCAGCCAAGTACATAATGATCTGATGCTCCGTGGCCACAGGTGCCCTCCTTAACTCAACTGTATTACTGTCCTCATGATGGTGATACAGTTGAATACTGTGGTTGGGGCGGTATTCTGTGCTGCACGGTATTGCAGGCCCTGCCTATTTCTGTTGTCCCTGCCTACTTTTTTTGTCCCGCTTCTGTAAATTTGGACCCACCAACAACATGGGGCCACTTTTAGTTTTTTTTTTACCAGGGCCACTTTAAGTTCCCAATCCGCCCCTGCTTAAAGGAGATTCAAATGTTGGGAGGCATCTGTGCTTGAGGCTCCTGTGCAACTTTGAAATGATCCCCACACCTGTGCACTGCCCCTTTTATAATATTGCTATTTTCCCCCTCAGGCACGGGGCCTAGCTGTGATTGTAAGCCTTGCACTTACTGTATGCTGGCAGGATAGACATAGTTGCATCCTTGCATGCTGGCCCTTTAAAAATCCGGATTGCCAAGGCCTGCTTACCTGTGCGCTAACAGCCGCAGGATGCACAGTCACTGTTCTGGAATTATTAATTCATATATACACTTGAGGAAACCTTCAGCCTATTTTGGTTGTCTCCTTGCAGTACAATTCCTCTATGTCAGCAGGGATATAACAGCAAGGACAGGCCGCCTTTCGCAGACACATTACACATTTCTGGCGGGTAACCCTGGATAAACCGTTCTACACTCCAGGGACCTGGTCGCATCATTATAGGACGAGGTCTAGAGCTTTTCTAATGCTGTTGTTTTATTATTAGCAGATTTGAATATTTGAGAATTAAACACAGAGGGGTAATTTTTAGCTCCTGGGCCCCAATGGAAAATCTCTAGCAGGGCCCCACACCTAGCATGTGCCATTTATACCTCCCGTACCTTTTTGTACGTCAGATGGGTGTTTAAAGGGAATGTGTCATCAGAAAAGGACTAGCTATTAAATCACACTTTTATGTTTAACATTTTTTTAAATAATTCTTGATTAGGTTATTTTTAATTTCCCATTTTTATATTCAAAATAAAACCACAAATCCTGCAGTTTTGGCACTGGCCACTATGTCTAATAATTGGCACCACATCTTGGTCTATAAAGATCACTTTATTGCAGTTAACTCATTCTAATGCTGCCTGTAATGATACCACCTCTGTGTATAGATAAGACCGGATCCACCATCCACAATAGGCGATTGTCAGAGCTCCTCTATTCTTTCCTTGTACAATGACCCTTGCACAGATTACAGAGCAGGCCTAGAAAACTCTACCATAGAGGTCAATGAGGTCCCTTCCTGACCACTCTGTCTATGGCCCATGGGGCTGCCGTAAAGCAAAATTTTTGTAATTCTGTTTTAATGCTGTGAAGAACAGCACAGAAAAGATGGCCGCCCCATAATCATGTTCAGGAAATAAAATTAAAAAAATCTACAATCAGAAAATTAAAAGCAGATTAGAAAAAAAAAAAATGTGTGTTACTTGTTGGTTTTAACTGGCCGATACAATTTTTGGTGACACGTTTCATTTAAGCCACGTCGGCAACAGCGTGGGACTGGTACCGATGAGCCCCCTATAGCCAGACCCCTAAACAACAATACATCGCCATGGGAATTGTGTACGAGATTGTCTTCTGAACAACGTTTTATTTTGCTTGTTGAAACGTCACAACCGAATTATCAAAATCACACAGGGCATCATTTAACCCCTTCAGGACCTCCACTGTACATGTACGGCGGAAGTTCGGTGTTTAAATATGGCTCCCGCTCGCACAAGCAGCGGGCGCCGTAGCCGCCGGGTTTCTGCTGTTTAAAATAGGAGAGACCCGCGGCACATGTATGCGATCAGCCTTTTTTCCTGTTCAGATGCCATGGTCAAATGGGACCATGGCATCAGAGCAGTCCGGAAGCGGAAGCGCCCCAATAATTAATTTATTTTTTATTTTTTAAATGATCAACGGAAAAATAAAAAGTTAGGACTATGGGAAGTCGGGAAGTGAAAAACAAAAACACAAAAATGGAAAATCACAGGGTCCTCTAAGGGTTAAAGGATCCTCTAAGGATTAAAGGACATATGGTAATTTTAAAAGGGTTGTCCCATATGGACAAGCCAAGAAGGCGCCCACCTACTCACCAACCTACACTTCTTTGGTCAGTAAGGAAGGAAGGTTATTTCTCAGTCTGGACCTGAGCATGTTAGTGGACTGCATGACTGGGTCTCCTGAACGGGGAGTTCTAGGTTCGTATAAATTTCAGGGTGGATTGGTCATCTCCACTCTGAAAATTCATGGTCTCTTTATGTTGACATTGTTGCCATTGAAACGGTTTCTTTGGGGCGTTCCCTAAATTCTGTGGTTCAGCTAACCTGTGTCAGGAAAAGAACCTCAGTAGTAGCTGCGCTTCTGTCGCACCGCTGATTCCGCAGTCTCGACTGTGTTCTTTTCTGACTGCCTTCGTGTCCATCCACTGAGGTCCTGATCAGATGTGCACCCGAATATCTGGTTAGGACCTCAGCAGATGAGCCTGTGATCAGAAAGGGAGGTCATCTGTTCACAGCCAAGATGGCGGAGTTGACTGTGTGATGGAAGGGTAAGCTCTGCTAAAAGTTTCTTCCTTCCACAGGTTAGCTGAACCAGAGAACTTGGGTAAAGCCCTGAAGAAACGGTTTCAGTTCTACAGGTTTCAGAATGCCATTAATTACACGTGTGCTTGGGGCCCTCATGTTCCAGAGACGGGGAATGTTACTCTGCTCTTGTCGTCTTGTATATTTTGGGTCAGCTGATGAAGTGATTCATTGTCTTTTCTAATTACTATTCCTATGATTCCTTGCAGCGGCGATCCTCACCTGCAACTACAGGTTAGAAAAAGATCAGGTCATCCGGTTGGAATGGAAGAAGGTGGCTCTTAATGGCGACGTCTCCTTTGTCTTTTTTAATAACTCACTGGCAGGTAAAGCAGTGACATCTCCTACAAACTATTTACCAATCAAATTGAGTCTGAATTCTAGCGCATATGCTGAATTTACTAAAATTTTGGCTCCTAGTAATAGTTGGTCTAGAGCAGGCATCCTCAAACTGGGGCCCTCCAGCTGCTGCAAAACTACAACTCTCAGCGTGCCCGAACAGCCTACAGGTATCAGCCTACAGCAGGGCATTGTGGGAGTTGTAGTTTTACAACATCTGGAGGGCCGCAGTTTGAGGATGCCTGGTCTAGAGTCTGCTTTGGCAGAGGATAAATCTGGGAGCGGCATCTAAGGGATTTCACATCTTCACCTTCAGAATCCGCACACACAGAGTAAGGATTTATGTGCAAGTTGCTTCACCATAGTAGCACCAGCAGTGACTGCCCATGACAGGTAGTATAGAGGGGTGAGGTACAGAATCTTGGGGCAGAAGAGACGTCATTGAATGTAAGGTTAGGGCAGGCGGAATTCAAGCAGTATGGTTGCACAAATGTGGGTCCAGGTGGGAAGTAATCCAGAAACGTCAAATCCAGATGCAGCAAACCAATATATTCGCCTTTGCATAACCTAGGAACCTTATAGCTGAGGCAATGTAAAGGTAGCAAAGGCGTGTATATATTAGGGGGGCTGGATTGTAATTATTTTGTACAAACCCTCTAGGTAAGATTTATCATTACCCTCTAGGTAAGATTTATCATTACCCTGCAGCAGTATTGTTGCGCCAAAAATGAGCAGAAAAATGTGTTAGTTTTTGCCCTTCTTCACCATGGTAGCAATTTAAGAAAAACTAAAAAAGTGGGCAAGGCATGGCCAGGAAGGCCAAAGCCTAAGTGGTCCAAAACATTCACCATTACTTATTCCAGTTTTCTGGCACAAGTAGTACCTGAAACCTACGTCCGCCCCCAGCTGGCATAGTTTACAGATTCTGACCGGCCAAGTTGCACCAGAATTATTAAGAAGCATAATAGCTTTGGTGCATCTAGCATCACTATGTTCAAGATCATGACTGGCATTAGAAACAGCAGTCTTGGTAAATCTTCCCCCCTCTTTGTAAGTTTTAGTAGTGGTCAGGCTGCAGTGGTGGGGGTTAGCAAGCTCCACTACAGCAGGGAAAGGTCAACCATTGGATCATGTAAATGAATGGCATCTTGAATTTCTTGATATGTAAATCTGGCAGCTCATGATGTGAACGTTGTGGCAGACTTTTCTAATTGAAGCTTAAAAGGGGCTGCCCGATCTGGATATTTATGGCATATCCCAATATGTCCGATAAGTGTGGGTACCACATCTAGGACCTGCTCCTACCTCAAGAATAAATGCCTCGTCTTGAGCCACCACGAATGGAGAGGTACCCGTAGAAAATAGCTGACTGCACTTACTTTGGAGAGAGCAGAAGGTCCCAGAGGATGGACTTGCGACTGTCAGACATTTATGGTATATCCACAGAATAAGCCATAAACGTATAGATTCGAATACCTCTTTAAATCTTCCAGTAAAAAACACCCCTGTGTTTACAGCTCCCGAGAGCTGTCACTTCCCCACTTACCTACCTGGTGGTCCAAACCCACCTCCCACTGCCTTCTTTCTGGCATGTCCAGCCACTGGGCCTGCTCTGTGTCTCCACGAAGGCTGCGGCCTGTTTGCCGGCTTGGTCTCTCCACTTGTGCTTGTAGGGCATGAGTGCACATTTCCTTTGGCTCTTAAAAGGACCAGTGTGCACCCTTCACCAGCCAATGGCTGGCAGCCCTGGGGTATGGCACTTTTCCCTGTGGGAAGATGCCTGAGAAATAGATTGTCTAGCTTGCTACAGTCATGTGAAAAAATTAGGACACCCTTTGAAAGCATGTGGTTTTTTGTAACATTTTTAATAAATGGTTATTTCATCTCCGTTTCAACAATACAGAGAGATTAAAGTAATCCGACTAAACAAAGAAAACTGAAGAAAAGTCTTTTCAAGATCTTCTGTAAATGTCATTCTACAAAAATGCCTATTCTAACTGAGGAAAAAGATAGGACACCCTTGCCCCTAATAGCGAGTGTTACCTCCTTTGGCTGAAATAACTGCAGTGAGACGGTTCTTGTAGCCATCTACCAGTCTTCGACATCGGTCTGAGGAAATTTTACCCCACTCCTCAATGCAGAACTTTTTCAGCTGTGAGATGTTTGAGGGTTTCTTGCACGTACAGCCCTTTTCAAGTCACCCCACAGCATCTCAATGGGATTCAAATCTGGACTTTGACTTGGCCAT
Organism: Bufotes viridis; assembly: GCA_033119425.1. Classification (NCBI taxonomy): domain Eukaryota; kingdom Metazoa; phylum Chordata; class Amphibia; order Anura; family Bufonidae; genus Bufotes; species Bufotes viridis. The sequence continues at coordinate 39,564,818 of CM065591.1, read as the reverse complement.
TCCAGGACTCTCCATTTCTTCTTTTTCAGCCAATCTTTGGTTGATTTACTAGTATGTTTTGGGTCATTGTCATGTTGCATGGTCCAGTTCCGCTTCAGCTTTAATTTTCTAACTGATGGTCTCACATGTTCTTCAAGCACCTTCTGATACACAGTAGAATTCATCGTGGATTCTATGATGGTGAGCTGACCAGGTCCTGCTGCAGCAAAGCAGCCCCAAACCATGACACTTCCACCTCCATGCTTCACAGTTGGTATGAGGTTCTTTTCTTGGAATGCTGTGTTTTGGTTTACGCCAAACATGTCCTCTGCTGTTGTGTCCAAATAATTCAATTTTGGACTCATCTGTCCAAAGAACATTATTCCAGAAGTCCTGGTCTTTGTCAACTTTATCTCTGGCAAATGTCAGTCTGGCCTCGATGTTTCTCTTGGAAAGCAAAGGTTTCCTCCTTGCACACCTCCCATGCAAGTTAAACTTGTACAGTCTCTTTCTGATTGTAGAGGCATGTACTTCTACATCAACAGTAGCCAGAGCCTGCTGTAGTTCTCGAGATGACACTTTAGGGTTTTGGAGACCTCTTTTAGCATCTTGCGGTCTGCTCTTGGGGTGAACTTGCTGGGGCGACCAGTCCTGGGCATGTTGGCAGTTGTTTTGAAAGCCCTCCACTTGTAGACTATCTTCCGGACAGTGGAATGGCTGATTTCAAAATCTTTGGAGATCTTTTAAATCCCTTCCCAGACTCATAGGCTGCTACAATCTTTTTCTGAAGTCCTCTGACAGCTCTTTTGCTCTCACCATGGTGCTCACTCTCACTTCAACAGTCAGGAGCACACCAAACTAAATGTCTGAGGTTTAAATAGGGCAAGCCTCATTCAACATGCAGAGTAACGATCTACTAATTATGTGCACCTGGTGTGATATACCTGTGTGAGATCTGAGCCAATTTAAGAGGGAATACATGTGAGGGTGTCCTATCTTTTTCCTCAGTTAGAATAGGCATTTTTGTAGAATGACATTTACAGAAGATCTTGAAAAGACTTTTCTTCAGTTTTCTTTGTTTAGTTGGATTACTTTAATCTCTCTGTATTGTTGAAACGGAGATGAAATAACCATTTATTAAAAATGTTACAAAAAACCACATGCTTTCAAAGGGTGTCCTAATTTTTTCACATGACTGTAGTTCCTGCAAAGGTATTATTTACTAGATGATTTTGACCCTTTGCTGCCTGCCCTGACCTTGGACTGTTAATGTATTGCACGTACTCTGTCTGCCCTGACCTTGGCATGTCCCTAAGATCCTACCCGACCTCTTGCTGCTCTGCACCAGTATCTTTGACCCCTATGGTTGACTACTCCAGGAGGTAGCAGTCTGGTGGCTCCCCAGCAAAGAGGTCCAGATCTCTGTATAAGGGTTAAAGGATGAACATCAGGGGACTGCTAGGATACCACCCTTAGTTAAAGCTTCCCAAAGTCAAATCTGTTGGTTGACACCCTGTTACAGTCTAACATAACCCTTTACCCTGTGCACATTATCACCATTTCTTAACTGTATTCCATCCCCTAGATTGAGAATGGCTCCTCTCAACTAAGCCCAGGACTGAGAGCCATCTTCAATATCTGCTTCTATCTTCATGGATGGATCCTCATTTGCCTGTTCTTTGCATGGGTGGTCCATCCCTGCCCTTTATCTTCATGAGAGGAGCATCGCTGCCCATTCTCTTCGTGGGCAGAGAATGTCTTCCAAGTTTTTTGACCTGGCTCCTTTGTAAATTATTGATAATGACCACCACAATTAGATCTGTTAGGAGATAAGACCCAGGAGAGTATTTTTTGACTACCGATGCAATAAATCATTCCAATAGTGTTCCACTGCATATGTTTCAGAGCAGAAGTCACATTTTCTTACAAAACTAGGGCTTTATAACAAAGGTTTATGGAGGACTTGTACCTAAATTAGGGCATCAGCAAGCTAAATAGGAAGTTAGACAAACAACGTTTATAACAGAGAGCAGTTGATGGTAATATAAGTTCCTCTGGGGTGCTAAAGAAGAATTTTTCTTTCTAGTGCCATAGTAAATCACCTGATTAGCCTAGAAGAATCACCCTGGAGTCCTAGTAGAAATAGCTTCAATGTTGGGAATTTTAAAAAGTTTTTAAAAATTCAGACCTGCTGTTGTACTCGCTCTTACACATTCTTTGCATTAATTCTTTGCCAACAGCTGATTTACAGAAGCGAGCAGAGATGATAGGCCCGAGTGTCTGGTTCAAGAACCTCAGCAGAGGAGATTCAGGACAATATCGCTGTGAAGTCAGCGCACCTCAAGACAGGAAGAACTTCCAAGAAATCATCATTAATTTAGATGTATTAGGTGAGTGCAATCTGTAATGTATTTTGTGACTTTAAAGAGTTTCTTCACCTGGATTTATACAAAAATACAGCAGTAAGAAGAGAGTGGTTTCCGTCAGCCAAGTCTCTATCCCCGTTCTCTTCTTTCAGTTTACTGGCAATCAGTTGCTGGAGAGACAGAGTGCCTGACAACTGCATGTAAAGTTGGTGGTTGTCGTGCAAGTACAACCCAAGCAACCAGATAGAAAGTATGGGTTCCTTGGGACATACCCAAACAGGGGCGCCATCTGAGACAGCATATTGGAGAGTCTACAAAAAGCAAGGGGCCATAATTCCTTAGAGCGCTTGTACAACCATAAATATGTCAATAACATGACAAGCCTTTTTCCTGCTGGGCTGCCATGACAGACTGTGCCAAGATCCCGTTCCAAAAGGAAAGTAGTCACTAAGATGGGAGGATATTTTTTAAGAAGATGGGTCGGCACTGCGGTTTGCACGTGGTGCACGCGTCCAGGGAAGACGCCACAGTAGTATATAGCGAAGAAGGACCGCCACTCACTTTCGTGATAATATGAAGAGACGTTTATTCAAGGCATAATGGCATCATCAATGACTAGTTTCAGCTCAAGCCTGAGCCTTTTTCAAACTGCAGTTGGAGGATTGTAACTTTTCTCCAGTGGCTTCTATTCTAGGAAGACCCCACCAACACCATTATCATCTCCTTTTTATCACCTTGGTCAGTCGACCATTGATTGACATTCATCTAATGTATATGACCACCTGACATCCTAACTCCAGCATCGGTCATTCCTCCTTACTCCTGGCCTTATTGTACGGCTGTATGTATGTCTTGTGCAGCCACCACCAATGGAGAACCTTTTACTCTCTTGTCAGTCGAGGTCCCGGAATCTGAGCATCTCCACCACTAACTACACATTTCATCTACTGACAAAATTATTAGAAGACCCTGTAGGGGTCCTCTGGGAATAAAGACTGTAAGTGGTATCCAGAAGGTTTTGTTCATCCCCCCCTTTCTGTGAACTGTGATACTAGACAGAGCCCATGGACACCCTTTTTTTCCCGTAATCCTAGACAGACCGTGATATTAAAGAAACCCCTGGGGAAAGATTCCAGGGTTGGTATTGAATGAATGGATTTCTGTGAGTACAAGTAACATGTGTGCTTTCTGGAGACCACACTGAAATGCCTTGGGGTGTAAGTATCATTTCCTGCAATTCTTAACATGTCATTGGTTGGGGTCCAGATGGTTGAAGACACTGAGTGCTGGAATAGCAAAGGCTTCTCTCTGATCCACTCAGGAGTGGTGAAGATGGCACACATTGGAGTCTGTGGTCTGTCTTCTCCTAAGAGAAATTAAGACCCCATCCTAAGTTCCCTGGACCCCAGTGAAATGGCAGCACTGATAACAACAAAAAACACACAAAAAATAATAATTTTTCCTTTTAGATGTTGGTGTTTGCGCCCAGCCTCATGGTACAGGTCTGCCAGTCTGTAGAGCTCCAGCTGCTGCGTGTTGTGACCGCAGTCACCTCCGCGTTCTCTGCTCAGCATTCCTAAGAGCAGAAGGGCAGTGCTATAGTAACCCACCACACTCCTACCAAGGCTGGTTTCATGAAGAGGGGCCGGGACGTTTTTGCTGTTTCTAGTCGTACCACACTATGCCCTCTAGTGGACCATGCCATCATAAATTACAGAAGATTATTAAAGGGGTTTTCTGGCACTTCGATGTTCATGACCTATCTATTCTAACTTCTATGGAACTTAACCCAGCTTTCCTTGAATCCGCCTAGCAATGCTTAAGAAAAGAGGGAACAGCGCCACTCTTGTTCCTGGGCTGTGTCTGGCATTGCACCCCAGTTGAATTCACTTGAACGGAAATTAACTGCAATACCAGACCATGGGCAAGAGTGGCGTAGACTCGTGGGAAAAAACCCTGTTCTAATAACAGAGATTAGACCTTTTGTAAGGTAGATTAGCCAATGAAAACTTCAGGACAGGGGTTAGCAACCTCCACCACTCTTGCTATTGTAACACTACAACTACCAGCATGCAGACTTGTTCTTGGAGCTGCAGTACCCCAGAACAGGGTCACTGGGAAGGATTACCTGATGTGATGTTCAGTTGCTAAGTTAGGCCTCTTTCACACTTGCGTTGTGAGGATCCGGCGCGCACTTCCGTCGCCGGAAATGCCCGTCGGATCCGTCACAACGCAAGACAACTGAAAGCATTTGAAGACTGATCAGTCTTCAAAATGCTTTCAGTGTTACTATGGCAGCCAGGACGCTACTAAAGTCCTGGTTACCATAGTAGTAGTGGGGAGCGGGGGAGCAGATACTTACAGTCCGTGCGGCTCCCGGGGCGCTCCACAATGACGTCAGAGCGCCCCACGCACATGGATCACGTGATCCATGCGATCATGTGATCCATGCTCATGGGGCACTCTGACGTGATTGTGGAGCGCCCCGGGACTCGGGAGCCGCACGGACGGTAAGTATACTTCTCCCCTGCCTCCCCACTACAGTTTAACATGGCAGCCGGGACTTTAGCGTCCTGGCTGCCATGGTAACCATTCACAAAATCTAAACGTCGGATACGGCGATGCGCCAAAACGATGTTTAGCTTAAAGCCGGATCCGGATTAATGCTTTTCAATGGGCATTAATCCGGATCCGGCGTTACGGCATGTCTTCCGGATTTTTGGATGGAGACAAATCCGCAGCATGCTGCGGTTTTGTCAACGTCCAAAGAAGGTTCACATACTGAAAGGAAGACATCCTGATGCATCCTGAACGGATTTCTCTCCATTCAGGATGCATTAGGGAAATCCTGATTCAGTATCTTATCGTCCTAGAGCCCCGAGGACGGAACTCTAGGACGGAAATGAAAAACACATATGTGAAAGGGCCTTAAATGTTTTGATTTGTTGTATTTGTATACCTAATAGCGTTGTATGGACAATTAAGGATCAACACCTTGGCTCGTCCTGTTAGGTTCCAGGAGATGGACTTGGTCCACCCCCTGATTAGTTGGAGGGTCTAGTTTTGCCTGAGAAACAGTGAGGACCTACATGTGTAAGCTGACCCTGAGCTCAGAGATCCTTCATCTCTGAGACCTCTACAGCCAAGAAAGCACCTTAAGGCAAGGGCTACAGGGCGACACTGGTCCGGCCAGGATTGCGGCGTAGTGGTGATCCCGTAGAAATGAATGGGATTGCCGCGGCAGTCGCATGAAATCAAACACGGCTGGTGTTCTTGTAACTGCTGCTGCGATCCCATTCATTTCTACGAGATCACCACTGCTCAGCGATCCTGGCCGCGTGACCAGTGTCGCCGTGTAGCCTTTGCCTTACCACCAAAGTGCTCCAGAGAGAAGATAGTCAGAAGGTCCAGAATCTACGTGGCTGTGCACTGGAGTCAGTTAGCAAGGTATTCTGCACGTTTATGGTAGAGAGACTTTGCTGCTGTGAGAGGGAACATTGCTAGCGCACCCTTTCACACTTTGAGATGGTTTGGCCACCTAGATCTTAAATCTGCATCCCTCAGTCCCAGAAATTGCAGACACATTTAACAAGGACCTCATTGATGCCCATAGTTCTTTAGAGAATTTAGAAAGAGAGAGAGAGGGAGTACTCCAACCCTCATCATTGCTACTGTTTATAAATTGTTATTGGGGACAGATTACTATGTGTTACATGCTTTGGAACTGTGACCTGCTAATGCCATATCTGACCGCTGAGCAGCATGTGATCACTGAGACCACTGAGTGGCAGCAGCTGTCAAATCTTGGCACCTTGTAACAAAAAAAGTGCTGGTTCAAAGAGGTGAGTATTGCTTTTTTTATTTTATTTTTTTCAATGGTCTTAGGAAGCAGCAGATTCAGAAAAATCCCACATGGCGCCAGTGTCTACAAACAGGAGTAGTTACAGCAATATTATTTGTGTCCAGGTAACGCGTTTCGGACTATCGATCTGTTTTTTAAACTCATCTCTGCTACATTTGTGTATTATTTGGATACAGCAGGTTGTAAACTCGGCAGAGATTTTCCAGGAAAGGATCCGCCATTAAACCCGTCTCTTGTACGTTTTCTTTTGACAGCGGACAATTGTGCTGCTCCAGCTTTAAAAGGTCTAAAATGTTTTAAAGCTTTTCCTTGTCTTAAAATATGTGAGATGTAATCTGGTTTTATTCCTCAGGTTGGCAACTTTCCCTTTTGTTTCTTATCCAGGAAAATATTTTTTTTCTTTTTTTCAATCTCCCTTTTAACATTCTGGACAAGCAAATATAATCATTCCTGGAAATGGTTTCCGACAGTTGTTTGCAATCTGTGTGTCTCTCCAGCTGTGGTGAAACTACGACTCCCATCCTGTACTATCTGGCTTTCAGAGCATGCCGCGAGCTGCAGTAGTGCATGCCGTCCTATATGCCGGAGGCGTGTTATACAGCAGGAGGAGCTGAGCAGATTGATGTATAGTTTGGTGGGAAAAGATTCGCTATAACTTCATTTTTCATAATTCATTCTTATAAATCCCTGATTCTTCCATGCTTAGGAGTCCAGTGGGCGGTCCTAATAAGTGTCTTACATTCTGTATGACTGTGTATACAAAGGTGCCTGTCAATCACTGATAGGACCGCCCACTGGACTCCTACGTATAGATTTAAATAGAAAAAATGAGCTAGTTTTGTGGGATAATATTCAGCCTCTCAATCAGCTCAGCATAGATCAGACACCATGTTCAACGTGGAAGGTTGCCTTTAAGAAAGAAAGGTTTCAAATGACGGGTCTATGATGGGATACGGTTATTTCAACCACACCATAAATGTATGTGATTCTCTCGAATTACTGAAGTGATTTATATGGTGTGATGCCAGGAATGTGAGGCATCCCTTGCTGAATCAGTGTCTGCACTGAGCTTGTGTCAGTGTACACACAGAGCTTAGTCTGTGGACACACTTGCTGGCTGAATTGTGAATGCAGCTCTGAAGTACGATACAGGCTGTAACTCGGGATCAACAGTGTAGTGTACTTATACGTTACTCAACTCTGTGGATTATTTCTGTATGTATACAGACCCGTTATGTCCAAAAGTAGATAACGCCAAGACGGGGCCATCGTAACTGCCTGACAATGTTCTATTCAATTATAGTTGTCAGCCAACAATCTGCTTCTTGTACAGTGACCCCTTCCAAAAAACACATCACCCTGAAGAGCACTCCATTACATAATGGTAATGCTGGCAGTTACTACAGAAAGGAAGTCACCTATCTTCCTTCCTTGGAACGGGAAATACAAGATAAATTGAACAAAACTAGATTTAAATTGTGGGTAATTCAAGCTTGTGAAGATTTAAAGTGCACACATCCCCTGCCTTCAGCAGAAGCAGCCAGGTTGTGGGATACACACTTGACATTTATAGCCTAATGGCGCATACATCTGTGAAGCCCTAAGAGTCATTCTGTGGGGAACGTTGAAATAATCTGAAGATTATTAGTTTTTCTATGGAGTTTCTCTTGATAATTATTGCATAACCAACAATTCCCTAATATTGAATTTCTCAGGGCTCATGCACAGACAATGGCATTGGCTCCTCCTCGACCTGACAACACTAGGCCTTCTTCCGCTGCTTCTTATGGGAACATGGCTCTCAACAGTCACTTTAGTCACTGCAACTGGTCCCACCTACAGCCGACTCTTTTGCTAATGAGACCGCTGCTCCACAACCCAGGCAGGGACCTGCTCAGGCCTAGTCTGTTTTTGACCTTGTCATTTGTGGACTCCTGGATGGGGATCTGTTATGCCCGGGTCCTTTGGAGCATGGACGTTTGTGGAGATTTGCATCTATTGCTACTATGCAAACTATCAACTCCCTACTTTATTGCACAAGAGATGCTTCCCCTATACTGTTTTATATTGTTGAACTCCATTTTATATCTTTATTGTAATATATCCTGTTCATTTGCACTGTTATTGCACTATCCTGTGAAAAGGGTTGATACTCAGCTAGCTAATACTACGAGACTTTGGGACTTTCTACCTATGAACTGAGAAGATAGTACATGTCCACAGTTACTGTAAGAGAATATGCAGAGCTAAGTTTTGGAGGGAAAAAACAGACCCGGTGACCTTTTGACTGTCTAGTTAACATTGTTTACGTCATCCCCATTGACTTGTATTGAGGCACTACAGAAGTCTGCAGCAGACTTGAATTGTACCATTGTTTCTGTTAGGCTGTGCTTCTTCAGCTTCACTCCTCCACTAGAAGATTGTAGTTTAGTTGGAAACTGTATAAAAGGACAGCATTCAGAGCCCTTGCCTGCAGGGGATCAGTGTTCATTAGGAGAGACTCTGCCAGACTGCATGAGTGACCAGAAGAAGACTCTGAGATGGGTGTACTCTGCCACAGACCATGGGTCACCAGCTCTATGACTAAGGAGCCAGTTGTGCAACTGAGCCACAGACCCTGAGCCACCAGCCCTTTGGCCAGCGTATCAGCCTTCTAAGAATGAGACATCTAGCTCAGGCCTTTCCCATACCTCCCAACATTTTGGACAGCCAATGGGGGACACTTATGGTTCATTATGTGACAGATCCATTTTTCTGCATACATATACACTTCAATAGTTTTCTTATGTAGAAGTGCAAAAATTATCTGAATATAGAAATCTCTAAAATCCAAATTGTATAAAATAGTGAAATAATATACAAGGCACACTCTAATACATAGACAGGAACCAAACATTCTCTGGATCAATATTGTAAATTGTAAATCTATACCTCAGATCAAAAGGAGGGACAGTTAAGGAGCAAAGAAGTACAGAGGGACTTGGGTGTAAAGGAGGGAATGTCCCTGCAAAAGAGGGCCAATTGAGAGGTCTGCTTTCCTCAGCATGTAATCTTCTATCAGAGGGGTCTCATGTGTGCTCACTTGTACTCTTTTACTGCAGCAAGCCTTTATCTAGTGCTCACCCCCAGCAGGGGGCTAAGCCACACAAAGGAACATGGCTTTGGACCGGCCCTTATAAGTCCTCCATAACCCTAACATCAAACAAAGGATAACACGTCTCCTGTTTTGCTTATTCTCTAAAGAGTAGAGCACTGTTCCAATTGGAGTATGACCACATCATCTAGTGGCCGGATCATGCCACTACAATACATTAAAGTCATGTAAATTAAGCAGGGCTAGCACTATCCTCATTTTTTCATTCCTTTCGGGGAAAGGTGTTCTTCTTTAACAGGCATCCTCAAACTGCGGCCCTCCAGCTGTTGCAAAACTACAACTCCCAGCATGCCCGAACAGCCTACAGGTATCAGCCTACAGCAGGGCATTGTGGGAGTTGTAGTTTTACAACAGCTGGAGGGCCGCAGTTTGAGGATGCCTGTTCTTTAAGGTGAATGTGCTCCCCCAACACCTTACACTTACAAAATACAAGCTGCTACATGTATATGGGGTGCAAAGGGTGCTGTTACCCCCTGGTTTTGGAACATAAAGGGTGCTAAAAAGTCTCTTTGTCCCATTTGACGCATCATAATTGTGGGTGGGTGGCATATTTTGAATTGGGGTCTAGAAGCTTAACTTCATGGTCTTGTGCAGCCCCCGGCCGGTGATGTAATAACATATGGCTCTGCAGGGTACCATATTTGTACTTTTATCTATTGTTTTCCTGCTGATGGTTTACAGACACAAAGCTCAGTGTAATTTTCTCTATATCCAGCCTAAAATAAATATTTATGCTGCCAGCTGCTTGTTCTGGAGCTGGAGAGGAAGCCATTCTCTAAAAATAAAAAGGGGGTATATTTTATTGAAAATCTAAACATACCAAGCTGATGAATGCTGCGCCATTTTTCATTGGGAGCCTGCAGAGAGATCACAGGAGCTGCCTTCATTTATCTTCTAGGTCTTTTCTAAATGTTATTTTCAGATGAACAAATATTTTCTTTCGGAGGAGCATCCTGGGCTAAAGAAATAGCGCGGATGGAGGACTGCATGATGGGAAATGGTTTCAGTACTGGACGGTGGCATACAGTTTAGCTCTGTTCCTTAAAGCATAGGTTTACATCTGGGCGCCATCTTAAAGCATGTAGAATTAGGTACATTTTTTGTAACTTTTCATCTGGCTTTAGAATTTTTTTATGAATTCTGAGCGGCAGTCTGCCTGATATTTCTTTATTATCCTGATTTTGTGTTGAGTTCTTCTTTTTCTGTAGACTCCCATCTCCCATCATTCCTTGCTGGTTCAGAATCAGCACAGAGATTTGCATTCTCGGATGTGTCGTTTCTGCACCAGATATTACAACCCAAGAGCTAACGTAACAATGTGTCTCCCTGAATACAGTGCAACTTAGTTATAGGAGTCAGGGGTGAATCTGTCAACACAATGTTGACTGATTCTAAGTAGCAACCAGCAGGATTCTGAATATTTGAATGTGAATGATTTCACTTTAAGGGTATGTTCAGACGACGACAATTGTCGCGCGACAATTTTTATAATGGGAGTCTATGGTGTCGCAGTGCGACATGCTGCGACTGCGACACCACAGTCGACAAAAATCCATCCGGGATGGACTTTTTGCGACTGTTGTGTCGCAGTCGCAACATGTTGCACGTGCGACACCACCATAGACACCCATTATAAAAATTGTCGCGCGACATTAATGTGACATCAAAATGTTGCAGTGTAGTGGTTCCCAAAGTCGCGCGACAATTGTCGTCTGAACATACCCTAAGACCTGATTCCACTAAAAGGGTTTTCCGAGATTTTTTTACTGATGACCTATCCTCTGGAAAATTCATCAGTATCTGATCTGTGTGGGTCTGACCGCCGATAAGCCGTTTTGAGAAAGCAGTGGTGCTACAGTGAGTGCCGCTGCCTTCTCGCAGCTTACCAAGTACAGCGTCGTACATTGTGTAGTGGCTTGGTACTGCTCCTAGGCCACGTGATCGATTAACGTGTCGTCACTCGGCCTAGGAAACCCAGGGAGCCGCTACCTTCACAAACAGCTGATCGGCAGAGGTCCTGGGTGTCAGACCCTCAACGACCAGACATTGATGACCTATCCAGTGGCTAGGTCCTCAGTAAAAAATAATCTCTAAAAACCTTTTGGCCCAATGGTTTCCGTTAGAAGATTTCTCAAGAGCAGCACCGTTTATTTTCAGCCTCATTGCCTCCTTCCTGTAGATTGTATTGCACAATATGTTCACATGATGCCAGTGTCTTGAGGTGCCCGTAGTCTTCTGACTTTGTTTGCTCGTTATATAAGCTATAGCCAACCCACTCCATGCACCTACTAGCCTATTTAGGTTCTTACTCCTGGCTTTTCCGTGCTTAGAAATCAGTGGAGACCTTGGCTGCAAGAGGATAATAGGTCCAAGAATGATAGGACTCCACCATCTATCCAGACCAAAAAGCTACGAGAAAGTTTGTATCAGTCACTGGAGCCCCCAGCATGTTTGGGAATTACATGGACAGCCCATTGATTTAAGTGAAAACCATAAAATTGGCCACTTTCTGTGAAGTTCCTTCAGATGGACAACCCGGATTACATCTAACGAAAAGTTAAAAACAGACAACCCTTTTTAAGGATTATTTCAGACCTAAATATTATGTGATAAATGATAGATTGGCGTGACCCCCATCAAGTAGTTGAATGGAGCCCCCTAGCCACATGACCATATCAAGGGGTTTGGTTAGAGTGGTCACTGTATAGACTGTAAGAAAGTGACAGAAACTGACTGTTTTTTTGGTAATAGATTTCTGTTTTAGTAGTTTAAACATAAAAAAGTGCAGGTATCACCAGTAGAGCATTTGAAAATATAACTATGAGTAATATCCATATTTTCTCTCTAAACAGTGGCCCCTAGCATCCCAGTATGCGACATTCCTAGCTCAGCCATAAGTGGAAGAGTGGTGGAGCTCAAGTGTCGAGAGAAGGAAGGAAACCCAGCATCGGAGTACCAGTGGTTCAAGAATGGCCGTGCCCTAGATGTCGGTGCCAAAGCAACCAATGCATCGTATAAAGTGGATAAAGCCACCGGCACTCTGGTACGTACTAGCATCTCATTGAGCTGTATCCGCCATCTATTGTGCATCAGCAGAGGTGGTCGTGTTGCTGGACTAAAGGGGAAACTGTCATCGGGAAGGCTCTATTTTCATTTTACTACATTTGTCAAACGCCCTTATATTCTAATGACTAAATGGCCCTCGAAGTGCTCATCAGAGGTCAAGGAAGGAACTTGCCACATATCCCCTTCGTTTGGGCCTTTTCAGCCGGTAAGACAACCCTTTTCAGAATGCAATCATGGTGATTAACTGATTGAGGGTACTTTCACACTAGCGTTAAAGTTTTCCGGTATGGAGTTCCTTCCTAGGGGCTCAATACCGGAAAAAAATGCTTGTTTTTTCCTAATGCATTCTGAATGGAAGTTAATCCGTTCAGTATGCATCAGGATGTCTTCAGTTCTGTCACTTTTACAGCATTTGGCCAGAGAAAATACCGCAGCATGCTGCAGTATTTAGTCTGGCCAAAATCCCGGAATGCCGAATCCGGCATTATTTTCAATAGAAATGTAATAATGCCGGATCCGGTTTTCTGGTCTCCGCATGCTCAGACCTTTAAAAAGTTGAAAAAGATAAATACCGGATCCGTTTTTCTGGATGACACTGGAGAGACTGATCCGGTGTTTGTCAAACGGCTCTGCATCCGGAAACAAATGGTATCCATTTGCACACGGATTTCCGGATCCGGCAGGCAGTTCCGGCAACGAAACTGCCTGCCGGATACCTCTAACGCTAGTGTGAAAGTACCCTGAGGCAGGTTCAGCTCCCGGCACCCTCAGCAAAAAGCTGATTTCACCATGTAAATCCTTATCTGGTTGTTATTACGTTGTGGCCATTCAGATGACTCAAGTCCACCAAAGCAGAAGAAGCTGTTACAGAGTAAATCTCTAATCTGGCTGATTAAGGTGGGTCCTGGGCAGGGACCTCCTTAATCCAGGGACAGGGGTTGTCTTTTTGAGATAATCACTTTTAATGGGGTATTTCCAACTGGGACATATATAACATATCAAAAGGATATGCCAGAAATGTCTGCTAGTTGCAGATCCCACCTCTGGAACCCGGTCCTCTCTCAAGAACGGGGTTCCCAAAGTGAATGTAGAGCAAGCTGCGCATGCACAGCCACCCTCAATTCACTGCTGTGAGACTACATTCATTGCCATAGACTTCTGACAATAGCCGAGCTCCACTCGCTTGCTTGGTGTGCTCTTTGTTCACAGCGGGGCCCCGTTCTTGAGATACGCGCAGTGGCCCCGTTCTTGAGATACGCGCAGTTCCCAGAGGTGGGACCTGCACCTATTGGACATTTATGGTATATCCTATTGAAGGATGAGAAGGGGTCAAATGATGAGCATGTCTGCGCTAAGAACCAGTAGGAGACTTTTTCTAAAGAGTCACGGTAAGGAATATTGTGGTAATTATTACTTCAGGGCACTATTTAGAAGAAATGGTTGCACCTGATAGAGCAACTTTTAAAGGGAGCCAGAGGTGTAGTGATGGGGGATGCAGTGAATGAAGGATCAATAGGGCTTTTGATCATGAGGGTGCCAAGGGTTCCTCTGCAACATCAGTGGAAAGCAGTATGGTACCCTGTAAACCCTAGTTTAGATAATTAATCAGAGCCTAGTAGTTTCAAGTTATGCTCAATAGTAGCTGCCCTAAAGAGAGCTTGTCCGGGTTAGAAGAACTGCTTTAGTTCTTCTAAAGTCATAACCTCATAAATGAGTCCATAAAGTCCGCCAGTGAATGGACTACTTCCTTGTATATAAAGGAAGGATAAAGGATAAAATGGCCACCACCGGTATACACGATGAAGGACTTTTGTGGATCATATTAATAAATATTCCACTCTAGAGAAGTTTATATTCGACCTCCACCCTGGGCCGTACCAGGTCAGATGGGTGCGCAGAACATATATGGCAACTTGCAAGAACGAAATTAAAGGCCAAACCTAAAGAGAACATATCATGAGTAAGTCACATAACTAGATATATTTATCACATTGCTTAGAAGGTGTTGGAACTGTGATCTGCTTCCTCTCCTATGTGGCCAGATGTCTCGGCTGAGGTCTTCTCCATGGCAGCCTACGTGATGCATGTATTTGATGCACAGCGTCGTGTGAATTTTTTTATATGATTTTTTTTTATTGAATGTCTAATCAAACATACTCAGGCTCCTTCCTAGGATGGCAACTGTTTGCTGTAGATGGTCGGCAGCACTGTGGATATAGTCACGACTAGGATTATGATCAGGGTATTTTTTACATTATTTTTAGGTGAATTTAACCACTTCAGCCCCCCTAGCTTAAACACCCTTAATGACCAGGCCACTTTTTACAATTCTGCACTACACTACTTTCACCGTTTATTGCTCCGTCATACAACTTACCACCCAAATGAATTTTACCTCCTTTTCTTCTCACTAATAGAGCTTTCATTTGGTGGTATTTCATTGCTGCTGACATTTTTACTTTTTTGCTATTAATCAAAAATGACCGAAATTTTGCAAAAAATGACATTTTCACTTTCTGTTGTAAAATTTTTCAAAAAAACTACATTTCTATATAAATTTTTCTCTAAATTTATTGTTCTACATGTCTTTGATAAAAAAAGTCCAATAAGTGTATATTTATTGGTTTGGGTAAAAGTTATAGCGTTTACAAACTATGGTGCAAAAAGTGAATTTCTGCATTTTGAAGCAGCTCTGACTTTCTGAGCCCCTGTCATGTTTCTTCAGGTGCTAGAATGTCAGGATGGTATAAATACCCCCCAAATTACACCATTTTAGAAAGAAGACACCCCAAAGTATTCGCGGAGGGGCATGGTGAGTTCATGTATCATTTCATTTTTTTTCACAAGTTAGCGGAAAATGACACTTTCTGAGAAAAAAATAAATAAAAAAGTTTCAATTTCTGATAACTTCTGGCAAAAAAAAAAAAAATCTCAGACGGACTCACTATGCCCCTCAGTGAATACCTTGGGGTGTCTACTTTCCGAAATGGGGTCATTTGTGGGGTGTGTTTACTGTTCTGGCATTTTGGGCGGGGCTAAATTGTGAGCCGCCATGTAAAACCTAAATGTACTCGTTGAATTTGGGCCCCTTTGCGCACCCAGGCTGCAAAAAGTGTCACTCATGTGGTATCGCCGTACTCAGGAGAAGTAGGGCAATGTGTTCTGGGGTGTATTTTTACATATACCCATGTTGGGTGAGAGAAATATCTCTGTAAATTGTCAACTTTGTATAAAAAATTTTAAAAGTTGTTGTTTACAGAGATATTTTTCACACAAAGTATGGGTATATATAAAAATACACCCTAAAACACATTGCCCTACTTCTCCTGAGTTCGGCGATACCACATAAGTGACACTTTTTTGCAGCCTGGGTGCGCAAAGGGGCCTCTGCGCTGAAAAAAAAAAAAATGAACGGCACAGATTTCTTCATTCGCATCGATCAATGTGGATGAAAAAATCTCTGCCAAAATCAGTGAGTGCGGTGCGGTGGGCTGGGCGCTAGCTACCTAACAAGTAGCTAACTAACTGGCGGTGATAAGGGACCCTTATGCCCCATTCACACGTCCGAAATTCTGTTTGCGGAACGGAATTGCGGACCCATTTATTTTTATGGGGACAGACTTTGTCCCGCTCGGATCTGGAATTACGGATCCGCGCTTCCGGGTCTGCACTTCCGTTCCGCAAAAATATAGAACATGTCCTATTCTTGTCCGCAATTGCGGACAAGAAAAAGCATTTTCTATATAGTTCTGGCAATGTGCGGATCTACAAAATGCGGAAAGCACATTGCCGGTGTCCGTGTTTTGAGGATCTGCGGATTGGATCCGCGGATCCGTGAATCCACGGATCCGTGAATCCACGGAAAGTTAAAAAAAAAATACTTAACCAGTCAAAAAAATAAACATCATGGGCATCGCTGCGTGCGAAAATGCCCATACAATTAAAATATAACAATATTAATGGCATAACGGGAAAAAAAATAAAACTGCCAATTTGCCATTTTGTGTCACTTCAACTCCCCAATATTTTCTTTATGAAAAAAGTGATCCAAAAGTCGCATACACTTCAAATTGGTATCACTGAAAAGTACTCGCAAATGGCCTCGCAAAAATGAGCCCTCAGACAGCCCCGTACACAAAAAAGGTATAGGGCTCAGAATATGGTGATGATAAAATTGTAACCGTACTGACCTGGAGAATGAAGATAACAGATCAATTGTACCGCATAGTGTACAGTGTAAAAAAATAAATAAAAACCTTTTTTCCCAATTCAGCTTCTCACTACAGGGTATGCAACCGTAAATGGCGCCATTAGAACGTACAACTTTTTCCGCAAAAAATAAGCCCTCATAAGGCTATGTGAAGGGAAAAGTAAAAAAGTTAGGACTATGGGAAGGCAGGGGGTTTACAACAAAAACGCAGAAATGGAAAATCTCATGCACGTGTATTTTGCGGTCCGCAAAAAATGGATCCGCAAAAAGTACCGATCACGTCCGTGTGCATTCTGTATTTTGCGGAACAGCTGGCCCCTAATAAGGCCTCATGCACACGACCGTATGTGTTTTGCTGTCTTCAAATTGCGGATCCGCAAAAAAACGGATGACGTTCCGTATGGCATCCGTTTTTTTTTTTGCGGATCCATTGCAATAATGCCTATCCTTGTCTGCAAACTAGAAATAAATAGGACATGGTCTATTTTTTTGCGGAACAGAAAAACGGACATATGGAAACAGAATGCACATGGAGTCCCTTCCGTCTTTTTTGCGGACCCATTGAAATGAATGGTTCTGCACATGGTCCGCAAAAAAAACGTAACGAACACGGAAATAAAATACGTTCGTGTGCATGAGGCCTAAAACAGTACTATCCTTGTCTGTAATACAGACCATAATAGGACATGTTCTATCCCTTTGTGGAACGGACATACGGAATGCACACGGATTTAGGCCTCATGCACACAACCGTTTTTTTGGTCCGCGTCTGAGCAAGATATTTTGCGGCTCGGGCACGGACCCATTCACTTAAATGGGGCCGCAAAAGATGCGGACAGCACTCCGTGTGCTGTCCGCACCAGTTGCTCCGTCCTGTGGCCCCGCAAAAAAAAT
Source organism: Bufotes viridis (assembly GCA_033119425.1). Classification (NCBI taxonomy): domain Eukaryota; kingdom Metazoa; phylum Chordata; class Amphibia; order Anura; family Bufonidae; genus Bufotes; species Bufotes viridis. Next base: position 39,547,287 of record CM065591.1, on the reverse strand, counting down.
AGAGCATGTCCTATTCTTGTCCGTTTTGCAGACAAAAATAGGCATTTCTACAATGGGCCGCGTTCCGTTCTGCAAATTGCGGAACGGAACGCAGAGCAGCTTCCGTGTTTTGCGGATCCGCAGTTTGCAAACCGCAAAACACATACGGTCGTGTGCATGTAGCCTAACTCCCGGGGTTTTTTTTGCGGGCTTGTTGAAATGAATGGTTCCGTTTACGGTCCGCAAAAAAAACAAAATGGACACGGAAAAAAAATACATTCGTGTGCATGGGGCCTACATTTTAGAGACAGTCCCAGGAAATGGATGGGACATTTGTACGTGGGTGTTCCTGGGTGCGTTTTGGATATTCCTGGTAGGTATGGGCTGTGTTGTGTCTTATATTACAGCTCATGTCATTGAAGCAAATCTGATTGAGGCGCTGTAACAGACACAGAGGGGCTTGGCATCTGGTAAAAAAAAATAATAGGCCCGTTTTTCTAATCCTGGAAACCCCTTTAAGATGAACAGGAGAGATTTATAAAACTGTCTAAAAGAAACTCTATTGCAGCCAATCACACCCCAGGTTTCATTTCTTATAGAGCTCTTGAAAAATGGAAGCTGCTCTGTGATTGGTTGCTGTGGACTAACATAACAGTTCTTCTGTTGAGCAGTTTCTGAACTCTCAACCAAACTGTCTGTTGCCCTTAGCAACCAATCACAGCACAGCTTTAATTTCTTATAGTGCTCTTGAAAAATGAAAGCTGTGCCGTGATTGGTTGCTGTAGACAACAAAAACATCATATTTTGGACCGTTTCTAAAATCTGACCCATTGTCTCAGTTTTATAGAAGAAAATTAGCTTTTGCAGCAGCGTGACCACCACCTGCTTATGGTGAGAGCGGAGACTCCAGGAATTGTCTGTTACAATGCATCCATTATAATGAGCCCGGCCTAGCAACCAGCGGTAACCAGCTGTACAGCACAGTCCTAATTAGCACCAGGGACTACTGATCTGTGTAAATCACAATCTGTCTCTTCTCACAGCACTTCAATACGGTTACCAAGGAGGATACCGGAGAATATTCCTGCGAGGCCAGCAACGGGATCGGAAAACCGCAGAGGTGTCCGGCAAAGAGAATGCAAGTGGGTAAGTAGCCGGCCTCTGTTCAGGGAAATGTCAGACTGATTCTAGGGAAATAATACTAAGGGCTCATTCAGACGGCCGTATGCTGTCCGTAAAAATGGAGATCCGTTTTTTTGCGTCCCATTCACTTCTATGGGGCCTTCTCTTCCATTGCACGGCTCAGCAAAAAAAATTAAACATGTCCTATACTTGTCAGTGAAAATCAGGACATGGCCCTATTGAAGTCTATGGATCAGCAAAAAAACGGAATGCAATCCGTTAACTGTCTGCAAAAAAACAGATCCGCCTTTTTGCGGACAGCATATGGCCGTCTGAATGAGCCCTAAAGTGAAGTTATTGCCAGCATAGATTTTAGTTTGTCAAATGGACAACTCTAGATGTGACAAATTTGTTAAGAGGTTTGCGCTTCATAATAGATTTGGCGCATCTTACTCCAGTGGACTCTTTATTAAAGGAGTTGTGCCATAAACTACTTTTCGCTCTACTCTAGCTCCCATTCCTCCTTGAATTGTGTTTTGTTTTTTCGAATTTACCTCATTTGCAGTTTTCTCTTATCCCCCATGTTTGAATCCTACTTCCTGGTTTGATCATGTGACACTAACCGTGCCCCTTGTTCTTACCAATGAGGCTTCCTACGTCCTGCATTAGAAGGCTTCACTACAGGACTTAACCAACCGCAAATGATATGGACGACCTGTCCTCAGGATAGGTCATCAATATCAGATGGGGAGGGGCCCGACACCTCCACTGATCAGCTGTTGGAAGAGGCTGCAGTGCTCCGTGGGCCATTGATGTCACAGTCATCTCTCATTTGGCCTAGGTGCAGCTCAGTCTCATTCGAGTGAATGGGGCTAAGCTGCAATACCAGGCACAGCCACTATCTAATGGACAGCGCTGTGCTTTGTAAGCTGCAAGGAGGCCATGGCGCTCACCGGCCACAGCTGATCAGCAGAGGTCCTGGGTGTCGGACCCCCATCAAGCTGCTATCCTGAGGAGAAGTCATCAATATCAGAATCTCGGAAAGCCCCTTTAAAAGGTATGTATACGTTTGCAAGCATTTTAGTATTAGGGCTCATGCCATGACCGTATGTTTTTTGCGGTCCGCAAAAAAAAAGGATGACATCCAGGTGACGTCCGTGTTGCATCCATTTTTTTTGCGGATCCATTGTAACAATGCCTGTCCTTGTCCGCAAAACCGACAAGAATAGGACATGTTCTGTTTTTTTTTTGCGGAACGGACATGCAGACATATGAACATGGAATGAACACTGTCATTTCCGTTTTTTTTTTTCAAGCCCCAATGAAATTAATACGGACCTGTGAAAAAACGGGATGGAAACGGAAGAAAAATATTTTCTTGTGCATGAGCCCTTACTCCAATGATTCTTCAGTAAAAGATGAGGCAACTTTGAGAGACTTGACTATACGTTTCCGGATTTGTGTATGCCTCTCCTCTGCAGGCCTATGTGTCCGCATGGCCATGTTTAGACCACAAACCCTGGGTGTAGTCGGGCCAGCACCACTCCCTGTCCTCCCTCTGCTCCTGCGGAAAACATGATTGCAGGATCAGATTATACACAGGGTGCGTTCGTAGTCTGTAACCATGAAGGCACATAGGCTGTTTCGGAGCAAGGACAAATGGTTGCAAATGTTTACACCCCCTTTATGTTATCCTGCTATACATGAAGCCTTCCAATTATAATATTCCAGGCTGCAGGGAATTTTTACTTCTGTGCGTCATCCCTGCAAATCTGTCAGCAGACTACAGGCTGCTATATACGGTGACTGCCATTTAACAGCCCGAGGGCCACTGACAGATTTGTAGGGCTTTGGATTTCACTGTCTGCGCTGCACTTGGATATCAGGGGGCGCACACTCAGTATTTGTTTCCTGTCGTGCAGATGACCTGAATTTGGCTGGAATCATATCGGCGGTAGTAATCGTCTGTCTCGTTATCATCTTATGCGGCAGTGGGATCTGCTATGCACACAGGAGGGGATATTTCTCAGGTAAGTGGCATGTACTGTGTTATCAGTAGAGACTCGGTGGATCAACATTTCATGATCTGGAAACTTGAGTGGAGCTCTAGATGCCCCCTTTAAGTCTCGCCTACCTCCACATCTTCTTCTGCACTATACATTTAAAAATAAAATACTTGCCTCTAAAGCAGGGGTCAGCAACCTTCGGCACGCTAGCTGTTGTGAAACTACAATTCCCAGCATGCTCCATTCAATTCTATGAGACTTCTGAGAAGAGTAGAGGAAGTATGCATGCTGGGAGTTGTAGTTTCAGAACAGCTGGAGTGCCGGAGGTTGCCTATCCCTGCTCTAAAGGGAGCCTGTCAGTAGCATTTTACTGATGCAACCACTGGCATAATGCTAAGTTATAAAACCGCCACCCGCTGCTCATCTAGGCGGTGCGGTGGTGAATATGTCCTAACTGTTGGCCCATCCATTCTTCCTTGATGATTGACTTGGCTCTGCACTGATCGGGCATGCTAAGTGGGACTTCTTTTTTATGATAGATAGATATACAAAGATAGTTATAATGTATAGATATGACAGTATTTTTTTTTTTTGAAATATAGTTTTTTTGGTGGTGAAGGTAGCAGTGTGAAGTGATTGTATGGAGGGAGCGGTCACACTTCATGTTCCAGGGTTATAATTAGTTGCAGATAGCATTACTCTGGGAATGGGGCGCGGCCGCTTATTAATAGTATTGGAAAATAAAATGTATTTGGAGACATTTCCTTGTGACTTGCATTGTAATGAACAATGGCCATAGAAAACGTTTGGGGACAATGACATGGAGAACCGATTTGTCTTAGTGTTTATATAATCTTGATTCCAGGATTTTTTTACAGCAAGAATAGTGCTGCAGATGGCGCTGTTGTTTACACCAGTATATATGGGGTCATTTATTAAGACCAGTGTTTTAGCCTAAAACCGGCATAGAAAATGATGAATGAGACAGGCCCACACCACCACCCCTTTTTAGATCTGTCGTGAGCAGGGAAAAGTCGCAGATTTACCCCCAAATCCCCGTTGCGACTGAATCCGCGACAGATATACGCCAACAGTGCCGGGGGTCCCACATCAGGCAAAACAATGCATAAAACCAGATCTAGGAACACCAGAACTTTATTACAAGATAACCAAGAACATGATATAACAAGGAGACCTCAATGTCTGCTATGGATCAGTGGGTGTGAACCCAACGCGCCACTGACCGGCAATACTCTGGAGGGGCGTAACTAAGCAACACCCAGGTCTTCACTGTGGCCTCTGATGGTGAGGATAGGCTTGATCCTAGGGTAGTTGCCAGGGGCTTCTCCAGAGCGTAAACCAAGTCAGTGGCAGCAGGAACCGGCGGACAAGGCGGTAACAACAAGCTGCCAGCAGTACAATTGAGCAGACAGGCAAGCAGAGCAGAGACAGAAGTAGATACTTGTGCCGCAAGCACAATAGAAGATAAGCAGCCCCAGGCAGATCTGCACATAGCCAGAGAATGGGTATTCCCCCTCCGGGGAACACAGGAGCCCTCTTCTGAAGGCGGACATGGACAGACAAGAACAGAAGCAGTGAGAACTGCCACAGACATGAACAGAAACAAGCATGAACGGAATTCCAGAAGCAGTAAGGACTGCCAGACAGACGATACAGGAACATGGATCAGACGCCGGTAAGCTCTGCTGGGCTATCAGACGCCGGTGAGCTCTGCTGGGCTATCAGACGCCGGTGAGCTCTGCTGGGCTATCAGACGCCGGTGAGCTCTGCTGGGCTATCAGGCGCCGGTGAGCTCTGCTGGGCTATCAGACGCCCGGTGAGCTCTGCTGGGCTATCAGACGCCGGTGAGCTCTGCTGGGCTATCAGACGCCGGTGAGCTCTGCTGGGCTATCAGACGCCGGTGAGCTCTGCTGGGCTATCAGACGCCGGTGAGCTCTGCTGGGCTATCAGACGCCGGTGAGCTCTGCTGGGCTATCAGACGCCGGTGAGCTCTGCTGGGCTATCAGACGCCGGTGAGCTCTGCTGGGCTATCAGACGCCGGTGAGCTCTGCTGGGCTATCAGACGCCGGTGAGCTCTGCTGGGCTATCAGACGCCGGTGAGCTCTGCTGGGCTATCAGACGCCGGTGAGCTCTGCTGGGCTATCAGACGCCGGTGAGCTCTGCTGGGCTATCAGGCGCCGGTGAGCTCTGCTGGGCTATCAGGCGCCGGTGAGCTCTGCTGGGCTATCAGGCGCCGGTGAGCTCTGCTGGGCTATCAGACGCCGGTGAGCTCTGCTGGGCTATCAGGCGCCGGTGAGCTCTGCTGGGCTATCAGGCGCCGGTGAGCTCTGCTGGGCTATCAGGCGCCGGTGAGCTCTGCTGGGCTATCAGACGCCGGTGAGCTCTGCTGGGCTATCAGACGCCGGTGAGCTCTGCTGGGCTATCAGACGCCGGTGAGCTCTGCTGGGCTATCAGACGCCGGTAAGCTCTGCTGGGCTATACAATACAAGATACAGGACAGACTAGGACATAGCATGGAACAAGGCATGGCATACAGACAGATACAAGGCATGGTACAGGACATGAACAAGTCACGAAGACAACAATACAGAACCAGGTGGCACATACCGAGGTGTAGATGGCAGGACCCCTTGGGTCAGCAGCAAAGGGAAAAATCTGGCAGAGCAGAAGGGTGAAACACCCACAAGACAGAACACTGACCTCAAGACTGACCTCAACACTTCAAAGGCAAAAATAGCAGCCTAACGAGCGCACCTGAAAGGACACACTCAGGAACCGGGCAGGTTAAGCCCATCAGAACCAAACAGGCAGGTGCCAAATCAGGTTAGGGGTAACCAGAAATCACAGCATACCAAGCTGCGATACAGGACGTTGCCCCTAGAAATCAGCATGCACAGAACACCGCAGCCAGTACACAAGAGCGCAACCAACCTGACATATCCACAGGGAGACGATACAGCCAAAGGGGAACACACACACGGGCAGGTTCACACTAGATACCACAGCCAGCCAAAATCAACCAGACTACACAGAATTATCTGCAGCCAGTACGCAAAAGGCGTGCAGCCAGCCTACACGGCAAACCACGTCACGGTGAACCGCACCGTGACATCCCTGGCCTGACTTCTGGCCAGGGTGGGGACTGGTTATGATGTGCTGCTGTAGCCCGTGCTGGCCTCAGCGGTGGCATTTCCCCAAGCAGCACCTTCGTGCTGGGTTACATGCTGGGGACACGTCACCCCTTAGGTCAGTCATTGGCAGGGAGCAGAGGAGTATGATTCTTTCATTAGGTACCACACACAAGGGGGCTTACAATAAAAGGAACCGAGTCCTAAAAAACCCTTCAAGGAATCGCTGCTAGGGCCATCACAAGGAATCACCCTCCTGCTCAGGACACACTACGGCCATTTCCCAAACATTGTCTGGAGAGGTATCCGACGTCCCTCCGGCTCCTACAGACTCAGTATCTGACTTGCAGAAGTCGCTCTGCTGGATGCAGATCCCATTTCTGTAAAATCCTCATTAATCATCATTTCAGAATGGCCGGTTGCCAGAGACAGTAAAGCTGACTGGAAGCCTGGTAATGAATTGTTGGCCGTTTTCTATAAATTAACTCTCTCGTTGGTGATACCTAGCGAAGGAGCCAGATCTCTGAGAAGCTCCATAGTGGGGTGGGGGTTGAGAACTGCAGACCAAGCACTTTACCCCTGCCTCAGAAGATGGCGGCAGGCCATGGCGGGTCACTTGCACAGGTGCTTAGACTCTTTGGGCACAGGCTCAGATGTCAGATCTGTTATTTTCCCCTGACTTCCATCACTCTCCCTTCCTACATCCATAGATACAGGGTTTCACGTTGGCACTGCTCATAGGTTTCTGTTGCTTTCAGATCAATGACTGCTTTCCGATTTTCAGTAGCTGAAATCTCCGAGCAGTGTCAAATGGGTTGGGACACTTTATAGTGACCTGATATGCTGGACGTCAAGGGTGGCCTCTTGTATATGCATGACATGATCAAAAGATCAACTTGACTAGATTTTCCTTTTGCAGATATCGATGACGAATTAGCCTGATAGGTATCTGTATCAGATTGGTGGGGGTCCAACACCCGGCACCCCTACCAATCAGAAACATACGGTATACAGAGCGGAAGGCCCCGTACTCTATGTAGTTTCCAGTGCCGGCGCTTGAGTTGCGGTGCGCTGTCTCGGCCACTACTTAGTATCCAAAGCTGTCTCTCTCCAGCTGCATACACTGTACACTTTCCAGTGCGGCGCCTCGGAGGGGAGGAGTGGTAGTGGCTGTGATGGTGGTACTAGTACTAGCAGTTCACGGTGGCAGTCCTCGCTTTGTCTCTACCTGGGCCGTGCAGTGATAGGGGGGGCCCATAATGTCTTTCCTCAGGGTATACCCATGACACTTTGGGGGCTCATGCCTGGTGGAAGTTGGGGTGCCTTTGATGGTGGATGTTTGACAGGGTGCAGGGCAGTAGAGCATGTAGTGGGAGCGGCGGATGTATGGTGCGGTCAATTACCAGGACCATTAGTTGCAGTAAAGAAAGTCTGTTTTTACTGGATTGATGATAGGAGTAGTAGGAACTGTGCCATTGCTGCTATATGTACTAAGTATCTCACAGTGCAGTCTTTTCCCAATAGCTGTGTTTCAACAAGAAAGCTTCCATGGAGGAGGCACTTTTAAAGGGGTTTTCCTAATTTTTTATAATGATAACTTATCCTCCGGATAGGTCATCAGTATCTGATCGGTGGGGGTGTGCCACCCGGGTCCCCCTCCCATCAGCTGTTTAAAGGGGTTATCCTTCTATTGGCTAACCCTGGTCCCACACCACCCCTGTCACCAGATGCTTTGATCCGCACGACAGGGAGATGCAGCAGCAGCAGCCGTGCGGGCATCAGGAGCGATGTGGGTGCTGGGGAGCTGGGTAAGTATAATATATGAGGGGGAGATTACCCCTTTAAGGAGGCCTCTTCAGAGCTCACCAAGCACAGCACTGTACATTGGATAGTGGCTGTCCAGAGGATAGGCCATCAGTAACAAAAAGGTAGGGGAACCCCTTTAATCTATCATTGCTATCCCCCCTTTCCCATACATGTAAACACTTGGTTTGGCCAAGCATGCATGTGTTCCCATGTTCTCAATGAGGACAGTAAAATAAGCTGCTCTCGGACCTATTTGCTTAGATGCTTTTTCTGCAGACAGATGAGACGTCTGAGCTCGGTGCCAGGAGAACAGAGTGCCCATCCTTAGCAATAAATATAAGTAAAAGCTTATGCACTGCTGGCTTATCCTCAGCAGAACGAAGGGGCCACAGTGAACGGCACTGAGCTGCAAGTCATTCGGATTGTGCTGGAACACCGGGCATGGTCCAGAAACATTGAAGGCGTTGGGGCAGGTCTGTGTTCTGCTGATCAATGGGGTCCCAAGGATCAGACCCCCGCCTATTGTACCGGACGTTACATCATGTTGTGTATTGCTGAAATGTGTATTGATTTTAGTGATGTATTCTGTTTCTAGGAAAGCTGGATGAGAGCATGGCAGCCATTACTGCAGGGGTTGCCCATCAATAATGCATCAATATGCCTAGCTGTGCAGCACTACATCCATCTCCATCAGGAAAATCTGATTTTCCATTCATAATCTGGGTGGGCACCCCAGTAAGAGCTGTTTTTTTATGGTCACTTAGATTTATTGCCATCCAGCTTTCCCAGGAACAGATACAATACGTATCTGTAATGAGAGGATGGCTGAGAACGTCTTCACACGAGGCCTCTTTCACACGAGCGTGACGGATTAGGTCCATATGCGTTCAGGGTGCGTTCAGTGAAACTCGCACCATTTTGCAAGCAAGTTCAGTCAATTTTCTCTGCGATTGCGTTCAGTTGTTCAGTTCATCTCCTGGCAACCGTCAGTGAAAAACACATTGCATCCGCACCTGCTTCCGGATGCAATGCGTTTTTCACTGAAGATCCATTCACTTCTATGGGGCCAGGGCTGCGTGAAAAACACAGAATATAGAACATGCTGCGTTTTTCACGCAACGCAGAACTGATGCGTGAAAAAAACACTCATGTACACAGACCGATTGAAATGAATGGGTCAGGCTTCATTGCGGGTGCTATGCGTTCACGTAATGCATTGCACCCGCGCGTAAAACTCGCTCATGTAAAAGGGGCCTAAGAATCAGTTGTGATGCCAAACTATACACAAAGGCAGGAAACAGGCAGCAGAGCCGTCAATGAGTGTATGTGTAGGAAGTGACTGAGCGTAAGCTCAGCAGGCAACTTCCCCGCATTACAGGGGAGATCCGCGTGTACGGCTAGGACATCTTCTGGGAGCCCTCAGAGCAGGAATACTTCTACCAGACAAGAGTCTGCACTGGATCTCGTGGACGATGACAATAGGAAATATCTACACAGAAAGCAGCATTTTCTCTGTATTTCTTAACTCGTAGTTCTCCTATACCTCAGTCTATCGAATATGATTTCTGACATGCAGTCAGCAATGGAAAAAAAAATCAGTGCAGAAGAAAACCGGAGGAATACCAATCTACTGCAAATGGGTGTCAGGAATCTGAGGGTCAGCCTCAGATTCGGCGGTGTAACCAGAAAAGGCTGGGCCACTTAGCAGTTTTCAAATGGGTAGGCCGCAAAGCAACTTCTCCACAAGCACAGTAGTTATTCCTCCTTAGTGCCCCCTAACAGTAGTGCTGCCCCTTCACAGTAAAATGCTCCCTTAGTGCCCCTTTCACAGTAGTCATGCTGCCTTAGTTCCCCACACAGTAGAATGTCCCCTTAGTGCCTCCATACAGTAGTGAAGCCACTGAATTGTTAATAAAAATTAGAAAGTAATTCTCACCTAGCCCCGTCTCCTGATGAACACAGCACATCATGCTCTCCCCCACAGCAGGAGCGATGCAGTGATGTCATCGCACTTTCGCAGCAGGAGAGTGCACAGGCTGGGGATAGGCAGAGGGATAATCCTAGGCCTGTACGCCGTCCTACTCAGCCCCGCAGGCGCGATGTCACTGCATCAAGCTGCTGTGGAGAGGGCCCAAATCCGGCCTCGTCTGACAATAGACAAAATCATTATTCTGTGTGTGGTCTGATGGCCCCCCTGCTTCAGTGGTACTTTTGCCCCGGCTCGAACTTCTACCATGGAAATAAACATCAGGTTTTAAGCACACTTGCCAACTTTTTGGCTGATCCTTCTGGGAGAGCAGGGCCAAATTTTTTTCAGTGAATAGACCCCCCTCCTTTTTTTATAAGTCACACCCCCTTTCAAAATGGCCACGCCCCATTATGTGATGTGCCACCGCCCCCTCACTTTGTGTTTGGATGCCAGGGTTTCGGCTAATGCTCACTTGGCTATTTTTAGAGTTCCCATAGAAATGGAGCGCACGCCGCACGTGTGCAGTACGTTCTCCTTCACTATTGGGGGCACATTCTGGAGATCTGACAGGAGATGTCACTGACATATGGCTAGGACCCACCCCACACCTATCTCCTGTCAGACCTAATGTCACTAATGTCTGAGATGATAAAACCCCTATCTCCATTTTTTCTTTCCTCCCAGAAGTCATTCAGCTGATTTCGGGGACAATTTAGACCGTATTTCTGGGGTTAAAAAGGATATTTTCTCCACAATTTGGAAAAATATCCTGTGTTCTCTTTCTCCTTTCAGTGCTGAGCGGTTCCTGTATCACTTCACACAGCTTAAAAGGATCAGCGCATGAAATGGGGCAGGGGGGAGTTGTGACTTCCTACTTACATTGTGGTTTGTTGTATTACGCAAAATATATTGGAACAAAAACTTCACAGGAACTCCAAGATTTCCGTACTTCAGAGGTGCGATTAGCATAGCCTTCTGTTTTGAAATCCACTTTTTATAAGGTCTGTTACGTTAGTAACTAGCGCCCCCTGCTGGTCACAACACAATGCAAGACAAAATCCTGACTAGACTTCTTCATGTCCTGTGCAGCTACAAAGTAAAGGAATTTACTTCTAAGATAAGAAAAGGGTAATTGTCTTGATGCAAGAAGTCAAGAAAACAGCTGTAGAGTATCAAAGTAAAAATGCCCTATAGTGTCCAGATAATAATGACGCAAAGCACATATAAAAACAATTTACAATGCCCAAATAATAGTACCATACAGTTCCCATAAATGCACCTCTGTACCTAAATAAAACCAAAGTGCTGTGCCCACCCCGCAGGGCATAAAATAATAGCATCCGCCAGTACCAAAATAACTGTACCATAGAGAGTCTAAAAATACCACCATACAGTATCCGAATAATACCACCATACAGTATCCAATTAATACCACCATACAGTATCCAATTAATACCACCGTACAGTATTCAATTAATACCACCATACAGTGCTCAGTAGTACCACCACAGTGTCCAAATATTACACCTAGACATTACCGACCATACAGTGACTAAAAAAACACCTCCATATAAACGCACAAGAATAATGCCGTATAGTATTCAAATAATGCCACTATACTGTGCAAAATGTTAAAGGGATTTTCCAGAAGCAGAAAATTAATACCCTATCGTCAGGATAGGTCATCCGTATCTGACCGTCCTGAGGATAGGCCATCAATATTCTGCTTCAGAAAAAAAAGAATGATGGAATGATTTCATACCAATATGTAGTAGACAATCATGCTGATCTAGTTGCTCTCACAGCCCCCTCTCCCCCAGCCTGTATAGGTGGCATGGATGTGGCGTTGTATAATCTGTTACTTCTGAAGTGGACACTTTATAAACAAAAATTCTGTAATCTCCTACAGAAGCCAGTTACTGAAAGCACGATTACTCACTATTGGCTTACAGCCCGTGACATGGCATCTATTTAACTGTTTTATTCTTTGTCTCCTTACAGGTGGAAAATCTAAGTAAGTATATCATTTATGTCTCCTTATTTGATTGGTTGGTTGTAATTTGGAAACTTCCTGTGATATTGGCGCTGTACACAGTTCTGTACTGTGGAAACATATAAAAGCATCATTGTATATAAATAAAAAAAAATATAAAAAATAAAGAGGAAGCTGTATATAAATATCTTGATACAAAAAATAGTGTCGATGATAAATCCCACTACTGTTCTTTACATACGGCACCTATGAAGACCTTTGTCTCCATGGTAACAGACTACAAACACACCGTGTGTAGTCTGATGCTGCAGTGATGTGTTCCTCTCTCTGATTCAACTATTTGCTAATCTACAAACAGTAGAGATGGAAGAAAGCAGGGGCTATAGTGGAAGCGGCTGCTGCAGGGCCCGAACTCAGAAGGGGCCCGCCTGGGAAGAAGACCAGAAGATTTCATTGTTAGGACCCCTTCAACAGTATTATACAGTGACAGTATATACAGTGCCGTGATATACAGTATATACGTGCAGGAAATGGACAGCTGCCGGGCCTAGTCTGAGAGAGTTGCAGTCAAGGATAGCCAGCACTTGATCTCCAGGTCACACTGCGCGGGAAGGAGCGTTCTCCACAATTCATTAACAGGATAAATCCCAGCAGCCGTGCTCTTTTTCTAATGCTCTTTTATTTTATTTTACAGTTTGCAAATACAATAAAGTCCTGGACGCGTTTCGGCAATAAGCCTTTGCTGAAAAAGGCTTATTGCCGAAACGCGTCCAGGACTTTATTGTATTTGCAAACTGTAAAATAAAATAAAAGAGCATTAGAAAAAGAGCACGGCTGCTGGGATTTATCCTGTTAGTCTGAGAGAGTGACCGTGACTAGCCGCAGGAGTGAGGGTTGCATGGGAGGAGGGGGTTGCTGGGTGGGCTGGGCTGTTAAAAAAAACTTGCTGTGGTGTCCAGTCAGTTCTAGTTATGCCACTGGAAGAGAGTAACAGATGACAGCAGGGTCAGGCTACGTAAAGCAGGGATGCCCAACCTGTGGCCCTCCAGCTGTTGCAAAACTACACCTCCCAGCATGCCCGAGCAGCCTACAGCTATCAGCCTACAGCAGGGCATGATGGGAGTTGTAGTTTTACAACAGCTGGAGGGCCGCAGGTTGAGCATCCCGGACGTAAAGGGTTTGCTTGTAGTCTGTAACCTTGGAGACGCATGAGTCTGTACAGGAGCTGTAGACACAAAACCGTTGTTTGATTTATTTTTTTATAAAGACTGTTTGCAAAGTTGCTGCTTTTTTATTTTGGATGGAGTGGAGCAGTACAAAAATGGTTGCAATGGTGGCCATACCCTTTCTGAGAGGCAGATTTAGGCTACATGCACAAGACCGTTGCCTGCCTCCGCGTCCGCTCCTCCTTGAAATTTTGCGTCCATCAAAAAAAACGGATGACGGACCGTTTTTTTTGACGGATCCGATTTTTATGGCAGATCCATTGTAAAAATGCCTATCCTTGTCCGCAAACGTGAAAAAAATAGGACATGCACTATTTTTTCGACGGAATGAAAACACGGATCACGGATGCGGAACAAAAACGGTTGACCATCCACATTTTTTGACGGACCCATTGAAATGAATGGGGAAGCATCCTATCCGTGAAAAAAAACTGAACGGACGCGGAAACAAACAACGGTCGTGTGCATGGGGCCTTAGGGTGATTCTTCAGGGATTCCCGCTGTCAGTGGTGAGGTGCAGAACACAGGGAGAAGTTAGTTACTGAATCATAACCTCACTCTGAAGTACACGCGTGTATACTGTGGATATGTTTGCATTCAGGCTTTAGTATCACCATTATTTTTTTTTTCTTTTGTCTGGCAGGAAGGAACCCAATTCAGCATCACAGGCAGAAAGTGTAAGTATTATATCATTCTTGGTTTATCTAGCCACAAAAAAGCAGTTGTGGATTTCAGTCTGGCGTACGGACTGCCGGAGGAGGCATGTAATTTATACCACCTCCGGCAGCGCAGGCCCTATGAAGACTGGCATAGCACACACTAGTCTTCATATATTAGGGTCATAGTATGAATAATGGGGGAGTATTAGGCTGGGTTCACACTTCAATATGAATATTTCTAAACGTACTCTATACGCAGAAATGGTAAAACCGCTATTGAGAAGGGAATGTATCGTCTTTACACAGCTAATTCATGTAATACATCTTCCTTCTCTGCAGGATTTCAAGCACACAAAGTCCTTTGTGATATGAGAAGATATTCTGTGTTGGCGGCCATGGCAGCGACTATCTAACCTGGATGGAACTCGCCATTGCCACTACGATTGACTTGAAAAAGATCTATTTTTACATTAAATATTCTGTGGCAAAAAACAAGATTTTTGTGCTTTCATCTGGATTGGGGAAGTCGTTCAGCCGTAACCTGTCGAGTATCTTCCTACCAAGGCCGTGGCCATCGTGACCGGGAACGATCTGACGCTGTCTCTTGGAAACATTTCTCCCGGGAAAGACTTTTTCAGCTCGTATTGTTGTAGTTGCTATTTTTACACTGAACAACGCATGAACATTAAGGGAACTGGCGTATGTGTATATAAAGCGATTTATTGCTATACCATATTGTGTGGCCTAACATAGAGCAGACACTCTGTCGAACGAGTAGCAGTGTTAACCCTTTCAGACGAAAAGCTAGATTAATAGGCACAGTGCTAGTAAAAGAAGACATTGTATACATTAGTTCTATATATTCTTTTAGATGACTTAAAATAGCTGTAAAGTATCGGAAAGTGGGACAATAGGCCTAGATAAAAACTACAGCAGGTTAAAAAAATGCAGGCGTTACCTGTAACAACCAATCAGATTCTAGCACCAGAGGTGGACTATGAAGCCCCTGCCCAACAAACAAGGGGCAGGCTTTACGCAAACCCACCCAAAAGTGGTTGTTTGGCCCATCCATAGGCATTCATTTAAAGGCTATAGACCCCTTCGGGGGCAATTTTTTAAAATTATTGCATTCTATTCATTTTGGACTAACAATAATTTTTTCAATTGGTCTTTATTAAAAATGTCCAGCCAATTTTCACAGTATAATGGTGTAATCTGTGTAGTTGCAGAGCAGAAGGCTGCTGTGTTTACTGAATCCCGTCATCTGACGGCTCATGTGAATCCGTTATCTGTGATCTGAAGCTCGTAGACACTTATTTATGAGCTGTCAAGAGCTACAGACTGAGCAGGTAAAGTCTGCAGATATACTCTCCGTTAACCGCTGTAGTACAAGAACTGCTGGAATTTTTTTTTAATAAAGATCAATTGAAAAAATGATTTTTAGCCCAAAATGAAAAGAATGCAATAATAATAATAATAATAATAAAAAAGTCCTTTAAAGGTGTAGTATGCCCACCTACCATGTGACATTTATAGAACTGGTCCCCCACAAGAAGCAGGACCTGGGTGCAACTACAGCTTCTACACCTCTTAGGCTGGGTTCACATCAGGTTTCTCTCATCCGTTTAATGTATACAAAGAAGTATATGTTAAATGGATGTCTCAGACTGATGCCATACAGTGGCAGCCGTTCACCATAGAATTCCATTGTGAAAAAATCATTTTTTTTTTTTTTTTTTTTTTACTGGACTCTGCAGGATACAAGAACGTGGTGTGCTGCGTTTTTGTATTCCTTTTTTTTTTCTACATCAAATGGAGGCATAAAACATGATGTGAACCCATCCTAACACCTAACTACACCCCTGCCCGTACCCCTTTTTTTTTTGTGCTTTGAAAACACTAAAAACTTAGATTGGTTGCTACGGGTAACAGATTGGTTGCTATGGGTAACTATTTTTCATCTGTTCTAGTTATTTATAAAGCCCAATTCACCGTTTCACTACAAACTTTCGGGGAGATTTGTAAAAACTGTCTAAAAAAACACCTCTCTGTTGCCCATAGCAACCAATCACAGCCCAGCTTGCATTAAGTTTTTTGAAAAACTGAAAGCTGGGCTGTGATTGGTTGCTATGGACAACAGGCAGTATTTCTTTTAGATATAGCTTTCATAAATATACCCATGTCATTTAGCAACCTCTACCTTGTTGTCCGTGGTAACACATCACAGTACAGCTTTCATCTTTACTAAGCAGTAAGAGAAATTAAAGCCATAGTTGCCAACGGTCCCAAATTTTCTGAGACAGTCCCGGCAAATTTGTCCAGCTTTACTGGGCAAAACATGTGTTGGATGTATGTATGCCCTGCCCATAAGCAGGAGGTCCCTCAGATTTGTGGGCGTTCCCAGGATGGGGCTTGCATTTCCCCTAAATGTATCAACTGCAGTGTTAGTAATTTTGGAAAGCTGAATCGTAAGTTTACTTCAAAACCCTAATCAAAACTGTATGGAATAGTGACAACTGTTAGTGGAGTCCGATAATAGTTATGTTTGGAATTTCTGTCAAGATTTGAGTAATATATCGTTTATGTTGGGTTTTTTTTAAATTATGTTTTCTAAAAACATGAAACGTCAAGAACATTAAAGGGGTTCTCAGTTTCACAATGATTTTTTTTCTACCCCAAAACACTGCATATTTGTGCCCCTTATACCTCTTTTTTATGTCAGCACTTTCCTATCCCCATTCTCATCCTCACTGCATCCTGGCAGGATGTTTACATGCAGAACTTCCTGTTTTCATCAGCTTCCTGTTGTGTTTTCTAACTAAACCCAGGATGCTTTGCTCTAAAATATTTCACAGGTCCTGCTCTGCCCACCACACTGTTCTCTTTGTAGTAGTCACACAACCCATATATCTCCCCTCTCCGTGTTAGGTGGAGCATGCCCTGTGAACAATAGAGCAAAGCATAAAACCTAAGAGGAAGCCGATGAAAACAGGAAGTTTTGTATGTAAACATCCTGCCAGGATGCAGCGATGATGAAAACAAAGATAAGAAAGTGCTGACATTACAGGATGTAGTTTTGGGGTACTCTGGACAGTTAAAGAAAATCAGTATAAAAACATACAACCATTTTTAAGTGTCAAATCTATTGTCGGTGAAGTCAGTTTTCTTGTCCATTTCAGGTGGTCACAATTCTGCTCTTTAAGATCACTGCTATGGACTTCAAGTTCAGTTTTCTGTTCCATTGTGATAGAATTATAAGAACTATTATTCTTCATACCTCATTTTTTGGCTACCACACGTTGTGGATAAATAGTAGGTGTATCTAGTCGTATATCTCATTGAGGGTGAACCTTCAAGACAATGAAGACCTAAACTGAGACCTGATTGAGACCTTGCTAAGGACCCATGCAGACAGCCACCACATGCGGAGGTATAGGCTTGCTTCTGTATGTGCCAAATCCTACAGAAAAAGCCTCCATAAAATTGGAGATATTATAGTTCCGTGCAAAACGGAGCCGCAATATGGCCGTTTGCGTGAGCTCTTAGAATGATCGGTGAAATTCAGGACTATATGGTCTGGTTTTCAAATTAACCAATATATCTTCTTGTTTAAAAAAATCAGTTCTCAACTAATAGTACAAATAACACTTATTACGCACCAACTAATTCAGTGTATATACAGTGTATACTCTCTAGCATTGCTAGCTTTCCATAATTTTGTTCTAAAATGTTGAATCTCATCTTTAAAGTTTTTGGTCAAGTTAAGCTAGATTTCCCAGCCCTCAAAGTTTTATGTACCTGGGCATTCATGATGTGGACACCTTGTGTTCCCCTTGCCCGCTACCTCCCGATTTTGACACCTTTATCACTTAGTGAGTGGTGTCATGTTCCTCTCCCACCACCCTAGTCGAGGGAGGAAGGGGTGGATTATAATATACCTAATGTATCAGACCAGATGAACCTCAAGTTCTGATAGTCAGAAGGAAGCTACATATACATTGTCATAACCTAAACCTACAGCTATACAGAGTCACACTGGGCATTTGGGAATATTTCAGGTCTTCCTTATATGTTCCAGACATATACTTTTACAATAAGATAGGTGTAGAATAGATCTTTTATATATAGTACCATTTAGAAAAAGTTTCTGCATTGGCAACGCAGTATTAACCAAGTGTAGACCATTTCTCAACCCAAAGCCAGAGACTACAACATGTTGGACAGTCAATCGGAGAAGGACTTTGGATGGCGCAGTCCTTTAATTTCTGTAATCGTATTTATTTAAATTGTAAGGGCTTGTACATGTTACTGCCAGTGATTAGCATGGCGAAATATCTAATGTGCTTTACGTT
Organism: Bufotes viridis; assembly: GCA_033119425.1. Taxonomy (NCBI): domain Eukaryota; kingdom Metazoa; phylum Chordata; class Amphibia; order Anura; family Bufonidae; genus Bufotes; species Bufotes viridis. Next base: position 39,529,026 of record CM065591.1, on the reverse strand, counting down.
CATTGTAGGCATGGAAGGACAACCAGCGTTGACATCTCAGACAGTAGAGGCTTAAAGGGGTAGTCCAGGATTAGAAAAACATGGCTGCTCTCTTCTAGAAAGAGAACTTAACCTGTCCTTGGCATGTGTTTGGTATTGTCGCTCATCTCTATTGAAGTGAATACTAGGCGTTGAACTTCTTTTTGAAAGAAGGCCGACAAATTTTTCTAATAATGGACCATCCCTTTAGGGTGCTGCCAAATTAGTCTTTTTAATAATCTTCTTTTTTTTTTGCTTTGTTTTTGGGTTGGAGTCTATGGGAAAACGTCTGAAAGAAAAGCCACACACCAAAAAAATCTGCTTTTGTAGGGCATTTTATATTTTCCTGTTGACCAGCAGATAACATCTGGCCACAGCGTTTGTGGCTCAAAAACAAACAAAAAAAGATAAAAAATTCAACGTTTTAGAAAAAAAAAACCTTGTGGGAAAGGCAGTTTTAGATTATTTCATTCCAGAAGAATGCAGCCTAGAATTAAAAAATGTGTTAAAAATGGTAAGAAAAGTGCACTGCTGGTCTCAATAGGAAATCTTTTCTGATGATTTTCTAAAGTTGGATCCTTTTATTGAAAAAACAAACTACTGTTTGCCCATTTGTGGCCAAGGCTTTAGATATGAAGTATTATGAGTACCTAGTACCAATCACTGGTATTGGCATGTACAAACCAATATTAATGAAGAAAATGATTCCATCTTGGTAAAAAAAAAAGTATTTTTCTTTGAAATTTTATTTTTATGTAAGAATAATAAATGTGCCTTAATTTAAAGTTCATACAAGAATGTATACATTTTTTCTACTGACTATATATAGTTTGCCGACCCTCACAGGCCTGTAAAGTTTGATATGTGTTTCTTTGCTTCTGTTGTGTATTGCACTATAGCGTCTCAAGGACGTCTGGTAAAGCCTGTTCATCTTCCTTTGTGCATGCCTGTAAGATGAAGATATACATAGCTTAGCACTTTTTGCAGATGTAGAATAATCTCAGAAATAAAGTGTTTTTTTTAGTAGAGCTTTTGTGTGTGGCATCGTTATTCATATATTTATTTGTCTCCTTTCTATGTAGCTCCAATACATTCTGCATCTCTGCACATAGATACTCAAGGTCTTACTGAGCTACTGTGCTGCACAGGGCTAGGCAGCCCCACCCAGGGCTTATGTTAGCTTCTCCCATAAGTTGGCAGACCGGCTTGGGTTTGGTCTTCCCAGGGTGGGGCTGCCTAACTACACTGTTGGTTCTGTAAATATGGTCACGCGCCATTCTGTGGCTGGAGCTGCACCACTAGCCAAAGAGGGCCATGGTGTTGTCCTAGCAATGAGATGCCACAGCTCCAGAGTAGCCATCATACCGCTCTCTTGCCAGAAGAAGCCCAGTGGTGGTTCGTGTTGTCCCAACAGCTTGCTTGCAATGCCAACCATGGCTTCCTAAGGCAGAGTGCCCTTGAGCTGGTGCAGAGGTTGGGAGTGGCAGCGGCCATGATGAGATGTTGTGTCACGGTGTAATCCCTTAGGCTGTTGCTCACTGGGGGTCGGTGCAGTGGAAAGGTGGTTTGAAGAATCAGGCCAGAAGTAAAAGTATAAGTCTCTCTTTACTGAGTAAAAAATATAACTTGTGGTACATCCAGCAGCAGTAGGTACAAAGTGCAGTTTTCAGTCACGATATGATGAAGTATAGCAGCTGGTTAGGTGGCAATTAAATGGCACTTGTAGGAACTAGTGGGGGATAGGTGTCCACAGGTGTGATACAGACCTGGAGTTAGATTAGCCTGGAAGAGGTCTAGGTGATGAGTGTCTGAGCCATAGTCCCTCACCTGCAGCAGGGTCTGTAAAGGTATTTGTAGATCACTGAAGCTGTTTCCTCCTGGCAGGAAGCAGGACCAGCCCACTCCTACAATGAGGGGAGGAACAGGGTGGCTAGCCTTGTTCCTGCCAACCATAACCTCTCTGCTGGAGTATACGGCAGGACCTAATATTGCACATCACATAATACGTATTATAACAAGCAATTGCAGATACTGCCAGGCCAGGGGTTTTGTACTAATCTCCCCCAAATGTTTGAATTAATTAGTCTTTCATGAATGCGATCCAAATAACCCTCATATGCAGTGGTCAGGAAGTTACACAAACAGCCGAGAAGTGAACGGCAGCTACGCGAAATGTTTTCATAACTCCGCCCACCCTGACCAGGGTATTCCAATCGTGTCCGTGAACGGCTGAAATAGGAATTACCCTTTGACTCTGGCTGGGTTGTCACCACGGGCACATCAGGCAGATTTACTAATAGTATCACACTTTACACTCTCTAAGAATACACATCACAGTCTTAATAGATAAATTTACTGTTCTGGCGCATGAACCTTTATAAATTTGGAATATCGTAAATCCTAAGCCGGGTTCACGCTACAATTCCATCTCTATGCTAAAAATTTGTCAGTGCCTCAGAATTTTGTCCATGTGCCAAAAATTCTGTGCAACAAAAAAATGTGTCCGTGTGCCAAAAAACTGTCTAGTCTAAGTTGACTCCACTTATTAATTGACGTCATTTTACTGCAAAATGGGACAAAACTTTTGGAACACAGAGGTACATTTAGGTCATGCCCCTTTCCAGCAAAGCCCCTTTCACATGAAGCCACACACCCTTGTCAGACGAGGAGTAAAGAACTTAGAAAAGTGTGTAAAATAGTAAATCTAATGCAAAGCATGCTGTTTTTTGGGGCTCAAAATGTGCCAAAAAACTTTTCAGTAGTAAATCTGCCCCATTGTAGATGAAACCACTCCGACATACAGACTGCACAGTGGAAGGTGGGAGCGAGCTAGAATATTTTTTAGTGTTTTCGAGTGAAGTTTAGTCCACACGTGTAATATATAAAATGCATTACACATCAGTAAGGGTAAAGACGAGATTTATCAAACTGGTGTAAAGTAAGAATTGGCTTAGTTGCCCCTAGCAACCAAACAGATTCCACCTTTCATTTTGCAAAGGAGCTCTGATAAATGTAAGGTGGAATCTGATTGGTTGCCAGGGTCAGCTAAGGTTACTTTCACACAAGTTTGTATCCGTTCAGAACGGAACCGTTTGCATTCATTTGAAAGAAAAATGACAAAGTCCAAAACAGATCCGTTTTGAATTACATTGAAAGTCAATGGGGAACGGATCCGTTTTCAAATGCACCATATTGTGTCATTGAAAACGGATCCGTCCCCATTGGCTTACATTGTAATTCAAAACGGATCCGTTAGGCTCCGCCTCTTCAGACGGACACCAAAATGCTGCATGCTGCGTTTTGGTGTCCGCCTCCAAAACGGAATAGAGGCGGAACGGAGCCGAACTGATGCATTCTGAACGGATCCTTATCCATTCAGAATGCATTGAGGCAAAACTGATCCGTTTTGGACCGTTTGTGAGAGCCCCGAAACGGAATCCAAAACACTAGTGTGAAAGTACCCTAAGCCAGTTCTACTTTAAACCAGTTTTCTTAAATCTGCCCCATGGGGTGGCTGCCACAAAGAAAATTGTGCTAAACAGGATCTCAGCAGTTTTATCTGAAAGACCATGTGACCATTAATGGTCAATTTGAAAACCACATGGCGATGGTGTTTGGTGCCGATTTTTGGCCCTGCCATAGCTATGTCTTGGTTGCCTGACAGCCGATTGGTGTGGTCTTACTGATAAAGAACCATGGGGGAGATATCTGAAGCAGTCTAAAAGAAAACCTGTCTTTGTTGCCCACATATTTACCAAAATATAACATTAAAGTTGGTAAATTAGGGGCATATAAGCCTCGCCCTCAAATCTCCCAGGACTGCCCACTTATAGTAGCGCCAACATCAGCCTACCCATTTCCAACCCAGGAAAGCTCGAATTTACCTGGACTGTCTGATAATTTTGGGCTGTTGGCAGCCGCTAGCAACCAATCACAGTGCAGCTTTTATTTTGTATTATGCTCTGGATAAATGAAAGCTGAGCTCTGATTGGTTGCTATGGGCAACAAAGAGAGCTTTCTTTAGATAGTTTTCATAAATCTGCCCCTAAATTTAAACTTTTTCTTTATTATCCATTATGCCGGAAAAAAGGGGACCCCCTGGTCAATCCAGAAAAAAAGGGGGACCTCCCAGACTCCCGGAAGAGTTGGCAAAGCTTCCAGGTTTCGCTTAGAGGGCTGCTTTCTCTCAGAAATGGCTATGAAAATGAATAGGAGTCTCTGGTAGAGATGTATAAGGAGTACAAGCTCATAGAAATCAGGTAAGCGAGTCCCCTATTACAATGCTAGCCATAATACCCCATAATAGCCCTTAAAGGGCTTCTGTCACCCCCAAGTGTGCAATTTTCAGTAGCTGACATTAGTTATTTGTTAATGTCAGCTGATTTCAAACATACCTTTCTTACCTTAATCTGAGCTTCAATCATACTTTTAAAACATGCTAATTCTCTTCGCTACCAGGAAGTTGGGCAGGTACTTGCTGGTAGCCGCCGCATCCTCGGGCTGTAGGACCGCCCCCTCTGCTGTTGATAGACAGGGCCAGCACACTCTCCTCCTACCGCTGGCCCTGTCTTCTCCTGAATGCCTGCGCCGTACCATTCCACAATCGGCGCAGGCGTACTGAGTGGAGGACGGGTGCTTGCCAGCTCTGTCCTCAGTGGCAAGTGGGAGGTCTGGGAGGTCTCCCTTTTTTTCTGGATCGACCAGGGGGTCCCCTTTTTTCCGGCATAATGGATAATAAAAAAAGTTAAAATTTAGGTCATCAATATCAGATCGGCGGAGTCGAACTTCCGACACCCCTGCTGATCAGCTGTTTGAGGAGACGGGGTGTGCAGTGCACACGGGCTATCTCCCTTCTCTCTTCCTGTCCGATGCTGCTGTCACATACGTGCCGGGACACGGCACATGATCACTGCGCGCGCTGTCTCCTCAAACAGCAGGGTTGCCGGGAGTCGGACCCCCGCCGATCCGATATTAATGACCTATCCTAAGTATAGGTCATCAATAATAAAATCCCGGAGAACCTCTTTGATCCTGAGGCTAGGTCATCAATATCAGGAGCCTGAAAAACACCATTTACAACTGGGCGTTAACATTCCCCTTGTCAACATGGTGTGTTCCTCCACGGTCCAGACATCCCAACCTGCAAAAACTTTTTATTACATTCATCAGCCCCCCAGTGCCTCTCCATTTCCGGGATATATTGTTTTACATGCGGGCGTCAGGGAGACTTGAGATCCCTGACGGTCTGATACACACAGTTTCAGTATGTGGGTGGGTCACACCGCACTGATGCCTCATGCACACGTCAGTGTTAGTTTTGGATCAGTGGTAACACGGACAGTGTTGGATCCGTGTTTCCTCCCGTGACAGATCCGTGGGTCCGTTTTTTGCTGACCGTGTGCCATCCGTTTTTCACTGACACCACGGACCGTGCTAAAACACTGATGTGTGAATACACACATTCAAATGAATGGGTACGTGTGCTGTCCGTAGAGAACACGTACAGAACACGTCCGGGAAACACTGATGTGTAAATGAGGCATGACAAGTTGTTAATTATATATTTGTTAATTATATATTTCCAGGAGGCATAACAGAGGAACTGCACACCACAGAGTTATAAGAAAAGATGCTCCATAATTGTTATTACATGGGCCTAGTTTCACACTATTGCTGAAAGCTACAGGGATGACGTCCAGCCCATATATATTATAGTTAATGGGGCCGGACGGTGTCCCTGTAGCTGTTCTCTGCTGGTTCTATGAAATGCTAGCCTTAGGCCTCTTTCACACGGGCGTCATGTTTGACGCCCGGATAAGAGGCGGGTGCATTTCGGGAATATGCGCGTTTTTCCCGCGCGGTGCAAACGTTTGTAACGCGTTTTGCAAGCGCGTGAGAAAAATCGCCATGTTTGGTACCCAACCCGAACTTAATCACTGAAGTCCGGTTTCGGGTCTTCTGGAGAATTTATTATTTTCCCTTATAACATGGTTATAAGGGGAAATAATAGCATTCTTAATAAAGAATGCATAGTAAAATGAAGAGGAAGGGGTTAAAAATAATAAAAGTTAACTTACCTTAGCCACTTGATCGCGTAGTTGCGATCTGTCCTTTCTTTCCCAGCATCAGCTAAGAACTAAAGGACCTGTGATGACATCATCACGACATCTTACCATGGTGATGGACCATGTGATGTGACGTCATCACAGGTCCTTTAGTTCTTAGCTGATGCAGGGAAAGAGAGGACAGATCGCAACTACGCGATCAAGTGGCTAAGGTAAGTTAACTTTATTATTTTTAACCCCTTCCTCTTCATTTTACTAAGCATTCTTTATTAAGAATGCTATTATTTCCCCTTATAACCATGTTATAAGGGAAAATAATAGAGATCGGGTCCCGTTGCTAAGCAACCATGCGGGAAAATCGCAACGCATCCGCACTTGCTTGCGGATGCTTGCGATTTTCCCACAGTCACATTCACTTCTATGGGGCCTGCGTTGCGTGAAAAACGCACAATATAGAGCATGCTGCGATTTTCACGCAACGCAGAAGTGATGCGTGAAAATCACCGCTCATGTGCACAGCCCCATAGAAATGAATGGGTCCGGATTCAGTGCGGGTGCAATGCGTCCTCCTCACGCATTGCACCCGCGTGGAAAACTCGCCCGTGTGAATGCAGCCTAAGGGTTGACTTTACTTCTACAGAATTATAACGTCACTATGATCGTGTAGAAGTAAGGTCTTGCAGATGCACACAGCATTATAAATCAGTATAATGCCGTGCGCTCCTGCAAGTCCAGAATGGAGGAAGCGTGATTCCCACAATGGACCCGTGTGAAACAACAGACGTGTCAGGAGAGGTGACAGGTGCTCTTTAAATCATACCCTCGTGTGCTACACATTCTTCACCAGATACCTTTCTCATAATTAGGAACGGACTTACGAATCTTAAAAATGGCGGCCCTCGCTGTGACTAAGCCATGAGAAGCATGAGCCTGTGACCGGATCACACGGAGGTATTCTCACTTCTTTTCATGAATCTGCGGCTCAGCACTGATGACAGGGAGGCAGAGCTGTCATGGAGAATTTATGGAAATAAATATGCAGAAAATACCTCTACCCAATTTAGAAGGACGTGTCGGTATATTTTATTACCGTCTAGCTGCACCCCAGGGGCAACTATAACCGTGCATTAGAAATAGCGCATAATAAATTAATTTAAAGATTGACAGAGCTGCGCCCTAGACGTGGACTTGAAGTAAATTTGGCAAAAGAATCTGTAGAAGCCAACAGATATTTGGAGAGCCTCCATGATGCCGACTATACAATGCTGATGTTACACATACCGCTCTATTCATATCTCGCTTGGTTGCTCCCAGAATTTATAAAGTGAGACGTTATTTCTAAGAATGGCTCCATCTGACAGGGCTGTGTATTTCGAGAGGTGACACAAGTTTCTTTTGCTAGAAGAAGACCTTTCCAATTAAGAGATTCCTGTAACTAAACATGGATTCCATCATGGAAACCAAACCCAACAGCCTCTTAGGTCTGTACGTTGGTCCCTGAAGTCATAATAGTAATTGTTCCCGGGACCCCCATTGTGTGTGGAAATTATTGTAAGTTGAGACCATAACTCTGTGGAAAACTGGTGGTTGGTTCCAAAGACAAAATATGTCTTCCCAAAATTATTGAAAATGGAGATAAAAGAAAAATGAGCAGATGATAATACAGATAAAGCTTATGTGTGGTGAGGACAGGAGCATATTTTGAGTCTTGTATAGTACATGAACATACCAGAAAATAAAATATGAAGCCGCCTTTTGTTGCCCATAACAAACACTTCAAAAAGATCCACATTTTAGAAATGAGAAATTTATGCTCAAAGTAAAGAAGGCCTCGAGAGAGGTTCTAGCATGAGCCAAAACGTCACGTGAACACGTGATGAATAAAGTGAGGATCTCTTTGCATTGAAATCTGTTGCCACCTTTTCTTTTGGCAAAGGTTCTTATACAGTCCAGAGGACTCTACTGCATTAGGCCCCAGGCACACAACCGTATTTTAGGTCCATGTCCGATCTGCAATTTTTGAGGATCAGATGCAGACTCATTTATTTCAATGGGGCTGCAAAAAATGTGGACAGCACACCACGTGATGTCCACTTCACTATGTCCGTTCGTAGAACATGACCCATTCTTGTCTGTTTTGTGGACAAGAATAGGCATTTTTAACATGCAGAACTGGGAAATGCAGATGGCAAAGCGGATACAGTCGGGGGCATGGGGCCCCCACACGTAAGGGTTGTTCGTGGCCTCCTCCCAATCAAAGCGGTTTCATGTGATTGAGGTTAAGAAGCAGGTCAGCCAAAGTCTTTCACCATTTCTCTTCAGACACCCCTCTCTGTACTAAACCAGGGGGTATGCCCCGAAGCCTCATGTACCCCAGCTGCTGGAACAGGAGGAGTGGAGGAAGCAATGGTGGGTTCCTCTGACAAGTGGCGTCCTTCCAGACACTGGGGTGGAGAAAGAGGAACTTTGCAGGGTGCTGAAGAGAAGCTGCTGTGGAGGTGTCAGGACGGAGGTAGAGGCTGCAAGCGCTACAAGCATTTGTTACCAGAGAGCAGTGGAAAACTGTGCATGACTGCTGAGGATTCAAGCGGACAGGTATGCTGCTGGAAGGACCTTCTCTCAGCCGGGGACTAGTACTTTAGTCAAAAGGCTCAGAGGTTTTCCATCCCAACAGGAGCGGACTAATCTATACATAAGGAAGTTTGTAGACAGGAGGGTCTATGTAAAGGGCTGAGGTCTGTATAAGGGCTCATGAACGTGGCTGTAGTTTTGGTCCGCATCTGATCCCCGTGTTTTTTGTGGATGAGATGCGGACCCATGGTGCGGACAGCACACTGGTGACCATTCCGTGGCCCCCGCAAAAAATAGAACATGTCCTATTGTTTTACATTTTGCAGACAAGGAAAGGACATTTCTGCAGAAGTAAAAAAAAAAAAGCCAGCACTCGGCCGGTATCAGTGTTTTGCGGATCCACGATTTGCAGACTGCAAAATGGATACGGTTGTGTGCAGGAGGCCTAGGTGTGGTCTGGAGGTCTAGTGTGCATCCACTTTGATGTCTGGTGAAGGGGTTCATATGTACCATTTGTGAGTCAAATGCCATTAGATAGGGAGTGTCCTATATAAACAGCACATTGCAAAACAAATTTGCACCCAACTTTTAATTCCTCTGTTCTGAAAAGAAACAATCACTTCATGCCGAATCCATCACACCATAGACTCCAATGGGCGACAGTCACTCATTATGAGGTCTAGCAGGGTTCTGGCTTGGTATCCGTCAGTTGGACAACAGTGATGCATGCTGCACTATTCTTCAGGTAAAACTCTGAAGGAGCTGCCAATGGAGGCTCAAAACAACCTGTGACGGCAGCGTGAGCATTGCCGGATTGTGTTCATAAACGATTGCTGCCTTGGGGCGGGGGGGGGGGGTACTCGGCTGGAACGTCTTGTCACTTGGGGGTACTCGGCTTGCTGTCCCAGAAATAATAGCATTTCAAAAACTTTTGAACGATGGAAGCGCATGACTTTCTCGAATGGCATTATATGCTGGTACATTATGGTCTCCCTTTACTGCATGCCTCCAAAACTTTATTCCTCGTCCATTAATCTTAACCCAAGCATGTCCTGCACGGTAAAGTGTGCGTTCTTACTCCAGAAACTGCCTTACACACTACCTTTTTTTGCTGCACTCAGTTTTGCATCTCACTTAAAGGGGTATTCCACTTATGTAAAGTTATCCTGTGGACAGGGGATAACTATTAGATCAGTGGGGGTTCTACCGCTGGGACCCCTACTGATCAGGAAAACATTAATTCTCTATAGGAATGAGGGAGATAGCTGAGTGCAGTGGTCAGCCATTTCTAGCAGTCCCATACAGAATAAATGGAGCAGCAGGGTACATGCTCAGCCTACAATTAGGACAGGAATATAGGTCCCCCGTTCTCAGGATCGGTGGAGGTCCCAGAAGTCAGCCCCCCACCAATCACTTTGATACTCAGCATCGGCACAACCCCTTTAGAAGCCTAGTGATTTCTCTACATCACTCAGCGCTTTAACATGGAAAACCTCCCACTTTAAGCAATTGACACACAGTGCAGATTTGGTCTGTATTGTGGAAGCTGCTGGAGACAATGCGGTTGTAATAATGATAGAGAATCTTTTCCTTGCGACAAAACTTGCACAATACTAGATATAGCTCATAAGTGATGGAAACTAAAGATTGCAACCCAGTGCACAGAGTTTGCTGCCACCTGCTGGTCAAAACTGTCAGTGCACTATTAGAATACCACAAATATAATAAAATGGGACCGACTCCTGAAATACAGTATTAGGTGATTGTAAAAGATTTTAAATTATTAGTAATCACAAATGTGACAACCTGTACAGTAGATTAACACCTTATGTATCTCGCACAATCAACACTGCAAAAAACAATGGCGGAAAAGCTTATTTTTGTTCATGCCCCTTCCTAAAAAGTGCAATAAAAAGCAATCTAAAAGATGGATGTACACAAAACCATGCTAGTGCAAACTACGATAAAGCCCTAATACAGCTATGTCAATGAAAAAGTTACGGGTCTTAGAATGTGGAGACAACTTTTTTAAGTTGCAAAAATAGTACAAAAAAAACCTACATAAAATTATCTCGGTAATTGTAATATCCAGCAGAATACAGATCTCCTATTATTCCCCCATACTCTAGCGCAACTCTGGCACTCCAGGTGTTGTGAAACTACATCTCCCATCATGCACACTTGCTTGGCTGTTCTCTGAACTCCCACAGAAGTGAAAGTAGCATGCTGGGAGTTGTAGTTTCACAACAGCTGGAGTGCCGAAGGTTGCTGATCCCTGCTCTAGAATGTACAATCCCAACATGTCAAACTCTCTCCCACCATACATAACTTAAATGAAACTTGAAAACCTACTTTTTCAGGAGACATAAACCTCACATAAACCCTGCTGCTGCTGCTGCTGCTACTACTACTACTTCTACCACATGATCAGCTTCTAACCTCATCTACAGTCTCCTTGCCCTATAGCGTATGAGCCCAGGCGGGCATCTATGCGGCGTGGCATGACTGAGGTGTTATGGAAGCCTAGGTTGATCTGATAGTGGCCTTCAGCTGGTCTGCATTGTTGGGTCTGGTGTCTCATCTTCCTCTTGACAATACCCCATAGATTCTATATAGGGTTTTAGGTCAGGCGAGTTTGTTTGCCAATCAAGCATAGTGATACTGTGATTATTAAACCAGGTATAGGTTTTTAGGATTCTTTTTAACATTTTATAATTCAGGCTTTATTTGTCCATGTTAAAATGATAAAACTTGTCCTATAAAACTCGAAAAGGTTCAAAGGTAGGGATGAGCAAGGAAGGAGGGAGCAGCTCCTGTACCTGCCCTCGATGCTGCTTCTCGGATACATGACATATTTCTTTCTAGTAGATGGACCTCACTATAGACAACACCTAGGTTTACATAAAAAAAAAAAAAAAAAAAGAAGGAAAAATACACTTCGAATTAAAAACTAATTTTACTCTATGCTGTTTGGGGACTAAAAAAAGCTGTTACTGTAACTAGCATGGAGCATAACTGAAAACACATTCTTCATTTTTATGTATTATAATGCAATGGCATTGCATTTAAAAAAAAACGCCATTAGATACCGGTAATTCTGTTTCCTTGAATCCACCATGACGGCTACACATGAGATTGACCCCTTGACCTCTGTAGGGGCAGAAACACAGAGTTTAAAAGGCCACCACCCACTCTCACCCTCAGCGTTTACAAATTACCAAGGTGGGTGCAAACCTATATTATATTTTTTATTTTTGAGTATTACTTCATACTTAAAACCTATCAACTAAGGGAGGGAATATACGAGCCGTCATGGTGGATTCAAGGAAACAGAATTACCAGTAAGTCTAATTACGGTTTTCCATTTCATCCACCATGACGGCTACACATGAAAACTACCAGATAACTTGGTAGGGGGCACAACTGCTTGCAGGACCTTCTGGCCAAAGGTCATATCTGTAGAAGCAGAGACATCAATACAATAATGCTTTATGAACGTATCTATACTTGACCAGGTAGCAGCGCTACACATCCTGTCAAGGGAAACGCCAGCTTTTTACGCTCACGAAGATGCCATTGCCCTATTGAAATGGGCTCTAACATTAGCGGGACTAGTAAGACCCACCATTGAGTAAGAGCAGGATATCGTAGTTTTAATCCAACGAACTATGGAGGCCTTGGAAGCTTTTTTCCCCTCTTGTTTTGACCTGCGAACTGAATAAGGAGATTGTCGTCCTTCCTAAATTCCTTAGTAGCCGCCAGGTAGGGTTCCTGGCTGGAAAGGGCCTGAATTTCATCCAGACGTCTAGCTGATGTTATAGCTATTAAAAATGCTGCTTTGAATGAAAGGTGTTTCATTGAAATGTCCGATAAAGGAATAAACGAAGACTTCATTAGTCCTCTTAAGACCAAGTTTAAATCCCACTGGGTAACCCTTGGGGTTAGGGATGGTCTTAGTCTGGAAGCGGCTCTTATAAATCTTTTTATCCATCTATGGTTGGCTAAGTCCATATCATAGCAAGCACCCAAGGCGGAGATCTGGACCTTTAGCGTACTAGGCCTGAGGCCGATATCCAACCCCCTCTGGAGAAAATCTTAAATTTTATGGATACAATGGGGGGGGGGGGGTGACATATTTGGGGAGTCTTTCCCTACCCAACTACAGTATCTTTTCCAGATTTTGAGATAAATAGCCGAGGTGACTTTCTTCCTGCTAGATTTCAAGGTATTAATGACTTTTTCCCAAAAGCCCTTTAATTTTTAAGATTTCGCTTTCAGGATGCAGACTAATAGCTTAAACAGGCTGGGGTCCTGGTGAAGGATCGGGCCCTGCGATAGAAAGTCCTTTTGGAAAGGTATCTTCCACGGTTCCTCCAAAGTGATCTCCTGTAGGATGGAGAACCAGCTTCTCTTTGGCCAGTAGGGGACGCCTAGTATCACTGTTACCGGGTCCGTTAATATCTTCTGCAAGACCCGAGGGATTAGGGCCCAGGGAGGAAAGGCGTATGCAAAGTTCCAAGTCCACCTGACTGAGAAGGCGTTGACAGCCCACTGTTCTTCTCTGGGATTTAAGGAACAAAACCGCCTTACATTCGCATTGGTTTTTGACGCGAATGGGTCTATTTGAGGTACTGCCCATCTTCTGGAAATCTTCTGAAAAATTAATTGACTTAGAGACCACTCCCCTGGGTCTAATGTTTTCCTGCTGAGATAATCAGCTTCTATGTTTTCTGAACCTTTGAGATGGATTGCTGTAATTGAAAGGACATTCTTTTCTGCCCAGAAGAATATTTTTTTCTGCCAGTCCCCTCAAGCTTGGAGGTCTTGTGCCCCCTGGTGTTTTAGATAGGCCTCGGTTGTTGTATTGTCGGAAAATATTTTCAGATGTTTTTTGAACAACATGTTTTGAGATACTTTTAGGGTCTCCCAGACTGCTCGCAGTTCTCTGTAGTTTGATGATCTGCGCTTTACTTCGTCTGACCACTTGCCCTGCCAGCTTCAGAAGGCCACTTTTGCCCCCCATCCGATGCCACTTGAATCTGTCATAATCTGAATTTCTGGAACTGTTAGCCAGGCTACACCTTTTGACAGATTTTCCCTTTGCTTCCACCAGTTCAAATCTGACTTTACGCGGTAAGGGACGATTATCTTTTTGTCTAGGGAGGACTGTTTTCTGTCCCATTTCCATAGAATCCAGGATTGCATTATCCTGGTGTGAGCCTGACACCATGCTACAGCTGTAATGCATGAAGTCATCATCCCCAGGATGCTCATGGCCCCTTTGCTAGAGCCCGGAAGTTTCTTATTCTCTCCCTGAAAGACTCCAACTTTTCCTGTGGGAGAGATGATGTCTGCATAATAGAATCTAGCATTACCCCCAAGAACTTCATTTTTGTTGCTGGTACTAGACAAGAATTTTTTACGTTTATCAGCCAGCCCAATTCCGAGATTTTTTGAATCAGATAATTGGTCTGTCTGGACGTTTCCAGTTCTGAATTCCCTACTATGAGAAAGTCGTCTAAGTAGGGAAAAATTTTTAAGCCCTCTAGTCTGAGAGGGAAAATCATTTCTACTACCAGCTCTGTGAACATCCTTGGAGCGGATGATATACCAAATGGTAGAGCAGTGAACTGGAAATGATTGACTATGCCCTCTTCGTCTATTAACGCGAACCTGAGGTATCTTTGGGACTTTTGATGTATGGGGATGTGGTAGTAAGCATCTTTTAGATCAATAGATGTCATATATGCTTTTTTGATTAGAGGATTTATTGATTAAATTGACTTCATTTAAAATTTTCTGTAGGTTACGGATTTGTTTAGCCCCTTTAGGTTTATAATAGTACGGGAAGACCAGTCGGGTTTTTGGACTAAAAATAACTGAATAAAAGCCCCTTCCCCTTTCTAGTTCGGGAACTACTATTACCACACCTGATTTTTTTTTTTTTTAAGTCTAGGACTCCCTGCCAAATTTTTGCTAGCACGTTCTGACTGTGGGATGTTATCTGGAACTTATTTGGAGGAGTTGAGGAAAATTCTATCCTGTATCCATTTTTTACGATGTCTAAGGCCCAGAGATTCTGGGTTACAGCTTCCCACTGAGATAGAAAATTCCTCAACCTCCCTCCTACCCTGGCGTCATTGTTTTTCAGTTTGTTTGTTCTGGGAATTAAGGAGGAACTTTTTCCCCCTTTCTGATAGCTCCATCATTTGTTTTTCCTTTTCCTCTGTGGGACTTTGATTGTGAGCTAAAGGGACAAAAAGGCTTCTTCTTGCTTTCCTCTGGGAACCCTTTCTTTTTGTCAGCAGCCTTCTCAAGGATTGCATCTAATACTGGCCCAAAAACATATTTGCCAGAAAACGCAATAGAGCACAATTTAGCTTTGGAGGTTCTGTCGTCCCCTGAGACTTCATCCACAGTGCCCTTCTCGCCGAATTTGATAGTGCTGCATCCTTGGCAGCAAACCTGACCGATTCTGCTGAGGCATCAGCCAAAAAGGCTGTGGCAGATTTGAGAAGGGGAATGGAGTTTAGGATTTCTTCTCTGGGAGTTTTGTTTTTTATGTGGTTCTCTAATTCATTAAGCCAAAAATACATGGCCCTGGCCACAGAGGTTGCCGCTATGTTGGTCTTAACCCCAAACATGGAGGCTTTCCAGCAATTCCTCAGTAGAGCATCAGTCTCTCTCCATTGGATTCTTTAGTTGTAACGAATACTCAAAAGGCAGGGAAGGTTTTTTCCAGGACGTCCTCCATGACAGCACCACATGGAGGATGTCCCCCCGCCCACTATTGGGACAGGAAACAGAGAGAGGTTAAAAGCCCCCCCGGAGGTCCCTTAGCCACCCAGCCCTTCCAGTACATGTGGGTCATGCGGCTCATTTACTGGGGCGGAGTCCTCTGGGCCTGGGAACTGTAGCCACAACCCCGTCGGGCAGGAGCGTAGCTAACAGCTCATGGGCCCTGGTGCAAGAGTTCAGCTTGGGCCCCCTTCCCTAAATGCTTTGTGTCTTCTTATGTGGCACAAGGGTCTTTGGGCCCCCTCAGGCTCATGGGCCCGGTAGCCACTGCTACCTCTGCACCCCCTATAGCTACGCCCATGCCGTCGGGGCTCTGGGCTTCATGGTGCCTTCTCCTCTGGATCACTGGGGCCACGCGCCGAAGCTCAGAGCGTCTTCTGTCACTTCCGGCCTTCTGTGTGGAGCAGGAAGTGACGTGGGGACGCCGGGAAGTGCGCATGCACGTAACCTCCGAAACCGGATCCAACATGGCGGCTGGAGGCCTGGTGAGGAGCCCCAGCAAGAGGAGGGGTAAGTGCCAGAGGCATTTAAATTCTGTTGGGGCTAGTGTGGGTTCCTCACTTATGGATTCCTCCGGTACTATGAGAGAGCAGTCCCCAAACCCTCCTGCGCAGGGACATGTGAGTAGACCAAAAAAAAAAAAATGTATGAGGAAGGGAAACATTACCGTTTTACATTATCGTCATGTCTCCTAGGGGGGAAAAAGATCCTACCCATAAGGTGGAAAGTAAAAAGAAACCTAAAAGATGCGCTATCTGCAGCAAAAGGCTTCAAGATACATATACAAAAAAACTTTGTGTGGAATGTATTAATAAGGTGAAAGAAGAACAGCTGTCCCTACTAACCGACCTTAGAGCAATTATCAAAGAAGAAATAAAAGCGTCAGTATCCTCTTTGAACACCTAAGGTGGCTGAACAAACCACTGGTAGTAAAAGACCTAGAGAAGCCTTAGATTCTGATCCAGAGGTTATAGAAGTACAACTTTCGGATGAAGAATCCTTGCTTTCTACTTCCCATGAACAGAAGCGAAAATACTATTTCTCAACCGAAAACATGGATTCTCTTCTGTCCGCAGTAAGGGAGACTATGGACATCTTGGACGAACAACCAAAAAAGTCCATTCAGGAAGAGATGTTTGCTGGCCTAATCACAAAAAAGAGAAAAAAGTTTTTCCCTTGAATTCTAGTTTAAAACAAATGATCCTAGACGAGTGGGAAGACGTAGAGAAACTTTTTATTCCCAGGGAATTTAAGAGTCGCTTATACTTTGATAAAGAAGATACTAAATTATGGGATGAAAATAGATGCCCCAGTCGCCAGGGTAGTTGAGAAAACAGCGATCCCATTTGAGGACTCTTCCCAACTGAAGGACCACATGGAGCGCAAAGCTGATGGTCTCCTGAGAAAATCATGGGAGACTTAAGCGGCCCTAATATCAACCAACGTCGCAGCTACTTCAGTTGCGAGATCCATGTTGGTGTGGCTATCGCAGTTGGAGAACCATTTGTCAATGGGGACTCCTAGGGAAGATATTCTGGAGACTATCCCGCTCCTAAAGATGTTATGTGCAATTCCGTTTTCAGGATCGTATGTTTTTGGGCCTACATTAGATAAAATTCTTGAGAAAGCCTCAGATAAAAAGATAGGCTTTCCGGAAAAAAAACAGTTTTTTCGTGAAAAATTCCAGCCAAAAAAAATCAAACATATAAACATAGTAACATAGTATATAAGACCGAAAAAAGACATTTGTCCATCCAGTTCGGCCTGTTTCCTACAAGTTGATCCAGTGGAAGACAAAAAAAAACCTGTGAGGCAGAAGCCAAATTTTCCCCACTTAAGGGGAAAAAAAATTCCTTCCCGACTCCAATCAGGCAATCAGAATAACTCCCTGGATCAACGACCCATCTCTAGTAGCTATAGACTGTAATATTATTACGCTCCAGAAATACATCCAGGCCCCTCTTGAATTCCTTTATTGTACTCACCATCACCACCTCCTCAGGCAGAGAGTTCCATAGTCTCACTGCTCTTACCGTGAAGAATCCTCTTCTATGTTTGTGTACAAACCTTCTTTCCTCCAGACGCAGAGGATGTCCCCTCGTCACAGTCACAGTCCTAAGGATAAATAGATAAAAAGATAAAGGAAAAATCGGGAAGATGGTCCTATCCAAAAGGGGGAAAAGGTAGAGGATTTTTACTTAACCCCAACACTTCCCAGGACAAACAATGACGCCAGACCAGTCAGGGGAAGATTAAGATCTTTTCTCCCAGCATGGGGCCAAATAACTCAAAATCCATGGGTGCTTTAAATTATTCCCGAAGGCTACAAAATAGAATTTCTATCACAACCTCAACAGAAATTTGTGCTGACGGGATACCGAGAAGGTACAACACAAAAAAATCTATTAAAAGACATTACAAAGTTGAAGAATCTAGGTGCGGTGACTTGCGTCCCTGTAGATCAGGAAGGCAAGGGTTACTATTAAAGACTATTCCTGGTCAAAAAACCAGATGGTTCATTCAGAACTATAATCAACTTAAAGCCCCTAAACGTTTTCATAACATATTGTCACTTCAAAATGGAGTCCATAAAATCAACTACACCCCTTTTCTCTCAGGGAGAGGTAATGTGCTCCTTAGATTTAAAGGATGCTTATTGCCATGTGCCAATACATCCAGATCACCAAAGATTTCTAAGATTTGCGATAAAAGAAACAGGAAAGATAAATCACTATCAATTTCAATGTCTGCCCTTGGGAATATCATCGGCCCCTCGGGTGTTTACGAAACTAGTAATAGAGATGGTGGCTTTTCTCAGATTGAAGGGGATAAAGATTGTGCCTTATCTAGACCATTTTCTCCTAATCGCAGACTCAGTGGAAAACCTGATGGAGCAGACACAGACGGTAATATCCCTCCTACAGGACCTAGGCTGGATCCTGAATTGGGAAAAATCAGACCTAATACTAGAAACCAGAAAGATCTTCTTAGGGACAATGCTAGATTCGAATTTACAGAGATCTTTCCTTCCAAAAACAACAGAACCTGGTCAGGAGATGATTCATTTCAAAAGAAATCGGTATGCACCATCAGAGAGGCCATGAGCATCCTAGACCTAATGACAGCATGTATCTTCACGGTACATACAAGGGTCCTTCAAAAAATGATCCTAGTGGTTTCGGATGGAGACCACCAATAAATAGCCAAACCCAGCTTCAACCAGTATTTATACAAAATTTGGGGGATAATCAAAAATTTAAATTCCAACAGTTTATCCCCTTAAAACATAACCTTTAATATAATTAATAAAATATGGGGCCAATACCCCTTTTATTGCAATGACAGGGGAACACTCTCTGCACTCCACTGATCCTTGGCACCTGCGTCCGATATGACCTATAAATAGGTGTTTGTACCAATAGTAGAGGCTTTTCAGTACCTCATTTGAGGTTTCGAGTATTTTTTTCTGTAATACACACGGGCTCATTGAGCCTTGGGCTGTCATCATATATGCCGAACGGCACCCTAGATGGTATATTACCACAGGGGCGATTTTATGTGATAAATCTGGTGTCTCAGTGTCACAGTAGGAACCATATGAGACTGATGTATTTCAGTCCAACCTTGAATACTGGTGACAGAATATGTGAATTTGCACCGGGTTCTGCTAACCTGGTACTTGCCACTTGCGTCCTGTATTAGCCTGAGTGGTCCTGGTAGGGACTAATAGGGATATATAGACGAGGTACGAGGACAGGGAGTCCCCACCATCAGGGGAGATCCCTGGGCTGAGGTTTAGCTGAGGGCTTAACCAGGGACAGACATCCATGTCCCCTATACAGCATTACACCCACGTATCATCTACTATTGGTACAAACACCCATTTATAGGTCATATCGGACGCAGGTGCCAAGGATCAGTGGAGTGCAGAGAGTGTTCCCCTGTCATTGCAATAAAAGGGGTATTGGCCCCATATTTTATTAATAATATTAAAGGTTATGTTTTAAGGGGATCCACCGATAAATAGACCAGAAAATTCTTATGAAAAGAAAATGCTCGGAGATCTCTGGATTGGTGGAAGATAACAGACAACCTATCAAAAGGAGTCTCCTGGAATCTAAGTCTGTATATTGTAGTGACAACGGACGCCAGCCAACAAGGATGGGGTGCAAAGTTTGGAATCTATTACTATTACTGGAACCAAGCCATAAAAAACAGATCCTCAAATTTCAGAGAGCTTCAAGCCGTTTGGGAGACAGATGGAGCCAGGATCTCCTGGACGGTCAAAATGTAAGAATCATATCAGACAACATGACAGCGGTGTCCTTTCTCAAACATCAGGGGGGAACAAGACATCCCCTCCTTCAGAATCTGGCTGACAAAATTTTCTCCTGGGCAGAGAAAAATGTTGTCAATTTCGGCAGTACACCTACAGGGTTCAAAGTACTAGTCGGCAGATTTCCTCAGCAGACATTTTGTGGATCCGAACGAATAGACTCTAAACAAACAGTTTTTTTTTGGAGCAGACATCGACGTGAGGATATCCCGAAATAGATCGGGGAAATGCACAAACAGCTTCCTTCTTCTCCCGAAATCCAGCCCACCGTCCCACGGCAGTGGACGCTTTATCCCAGCCCTGGAACATGAAGCTCGTTTATGCGCTTTCTCCTTTCCCCTTAATTTCAGTAGCCCTAAGGAAGATCAGCAGAGAATCATCCAAAGTGTTTGCATAGCCCCCTTTTGGCCAAAACAGGCCTGGTTCTCAGTTCTGACCTCATTAAGCCAGGAAGATCTGATTTCTCTTCCCATCAGACCAGACCTCCTGCATCAGGGTCCGAACTGGAATCCGGAAATAACCAAGCTAAAATTGACGGCATAGCTTCTGAAAGGGACTTGTTGAGATTACAGGGGTTTTCAGATGAAGTGATATCTGCTATTCAAAAGGGCCATAAACAGGTTACATCTGCCATCTAGAACAAGATTTGGAAAAAATTATGTTCCTGGATGGCATTGAGGGAGAAAAACCCTCTACTCCCTAGTCTGGGAGATGGTCTAGATTTTTTACAAGAGGGGTTCAATTGGGGTCTTGAACCCAGCACCCTTAATGTTCAGATAGCAGCCTTAAGCTGGTTTCTAAACTATTCTCTTTCAGAAAATCATTGGATAAACAGATTTTTAAAGGCAATGACACGAATTAGACCAACACTAAAGTCCCCGGTTCCTCCTTGGGATCTGTCGCTAGTTCTCAGTGCCTTAATAAAGCCCCTCTTTGAACCTTTACGTGAAATCGGTTTAAAAAATAACTTAACCTTGAAAATGGTGTTTCTAGTAGCCATCACATCAGCACGTAGATTAGGGGAAATCCAAGCACTAACCATCCATGAGCCATACCTTACAATCCATGAAGATAGAGTCATATTAAGACTAGATCGATCCTTTTTACCTAAGGTGGTTTCATCTTAACCAAGAAATAGTACTACCTACCTTTTACACAGATCCGAAAATAAAAAGGATTTCCATCTTTTAGATGTTAGACATTCTTTCCTTATCTACCTAGATATCACTAGTACTTTCAGATTAGACTGTAATCTATTCATTCAGTTCTCAGGCCACAACAAAAGCAAAAAAGCTTCTAAAACGACATTGGCCAGATGGATTAAAACAGCAATTAGAGAGGCCTATCAGGGTCCAGGGAATTCCCTGTCCCCAAAATATTAGAGCTCATTCAACTATAGCAGTCTCTGCCTCATGGGTCGAACACACAGATGCTTCTATTGAGCAGATGTAGGGCAGCCACCCGGGCAAGTTCCAATACTTTTTGTAAACATTATAGATTAAATGTGTCAGGGAATGATGACCAGAGGTTTGGACGGAAAGTTCTTCAAGCCGTGGTCCCTCCCTAGTTATTAGATTCATTTGGTATTTCTTCTCCATGTGGTGCTGTCATGTCGGACTCCTGGAAACTTCATTACCGGTAAGACTAATTCTTACTTTTAACAACTTTTGGCACCTGAACATCAATCTTTGGGGTCTCATTAAAGATTTTTATTTCAGCCTGGTCAAACACCAACCTGTTTGAGACTTTTTGGCAGGAGGTGTAGGAGGGACAGACTTGAGAGGCCAAGGAGGATTTTATTTAATTCTGAATCATAGATTTAACCTCCATGAGGATAGATGTTTGCTCTTCCTTTTCAAGCTCATTAATGCAAGACTGGCAGAGCTTCTTTTTGTGATTTTCAGGGAGTCTTTTGGCACAAGTTGCACATCTAGTGTACTTGGATTTAACTTTGGGCTTTTTCACTCCCTTTAAAGAGAGGAGCAACCAGGTATCAGATGTAATATACACATAAAATATGCAAGGGTAACAGATATTTTCCCCACAGGGGAACTCATAATAGGAGTAGCCGATGGTGGATCTGTAGTATCCATCTGGCTTGCAGGGGCATCAGAAGCTGACATCGTACCCCCGGAGCAGGAAACCACAGTGGAGGTTTAATTCACCCAGGCACGACATCTGACGTCACTAGCTCGCGCGCTCCCCACGTGGTCCCTAGGGTCTGCCCCCTTCGGTAATGCCGGGAACAGAGCACAGACTGCGGCGCGTACTGGCAGGACGGCATGCTCTTTCTTTTCCGGTCTGCTTCCTCACTGAAGGGAGACGTTCTGTAATGAAGAGAAAAACGTCCCCCGCTGTTCAGAGACGAGAATCTACTCCCGTTTTTATCCTCAGCCCAGCTTTAGTAACAACCGCAGGAAGTAAGAAGGGAAGGAGAACCAGAAGTAACCCTTTATAAAAGGTGTCCAAAAAATAAAATCTTCACCTCCCCACTGGAGGTCTCTCTGTGAGGTTCCCCATAG
The DNA here is from genome assembly GCA_033119425.1 of Bufotes viridis. Classification (NCBI taxonomy): domain Eukaryota; kingdom Metazoa; phylum Chordata; class Amphibia; order Anura; family Bufonidae; genus Bufotes; species Bufotes viridis. Next base: position 39,506,716 of record CM065591.1, on the reverse strand, counting down.
GGACAGGAAACACTGAGGGTGAGAGTGGGTGGTGGCCTTTTAAACTCTGTGTTCCTGCCCCTACAGAGTTCAAGGGGTCAATCTCATGTGTATCCGTCATAGTGGATGAAATGGGGAAAAAAATAGAGAATTTCTTATAAAGGTAAAACTGGACTATGCCCCTTCCCAACCCGAGGGCTCTCTCCCCAATGAAGCCATAATGGGTAGCTAAATCACTCCCAGTCCCCCCCTCACTAAAACCCAATGGGGGAGATTTACTAAGCCTTTTACTCCAAAAAGTTGCAAATTATGGCGTAGATGTGGTGAGAGGCATATTTTTCATGCTGCCCACCGGATTTGCTATAATTTACACCAGAAACTTGTAAATTGTAGCGGAAATCTACACTAACTGCTCCAAATAGAAAGTACTGTGAACCTAATCAGTCTGGAGCCTCAGGTGGTGCTGGGCACCTCCGACTGCAGATTATGAGATGCAGGGACTATTAAAGCAAGATTATGTCTGTTAAAGTGCATCTTATAGTCTCAAAGATACAGTGAATCAGTAACTTTGGTCTACGAAAGAAGAAAACGACCCTGAAAGTCATCACCAAAGCGGTTTATTAATTTACTAGAAACACAGACGAGACGGGTCCACGATTCTGATCACTTCTGTACATCCTCCAGTTTTGGTTCTGAAATACAAAGACAATAAAAGATCAATTATCACATAACGACCAACTGCAGCTGAATGCATATAACCTGGGTGACGGTGCCCAGTAGACGGAGCAGCCCATTCAGGTCACTGGTTCGGTGAGGAGCCAAACCCAGGCAAGTGACTGTGCATGTTACAGTAGTCGATGACCTGTACACGGACCTGCCTGGCTTCGGCCCCTCAACGCTGCAGCTAATCCCTGTTCCCCACTAAGGACAGTAATTGGCTGCAGCAGTCACATGCTGTATCCAGGCACGTCACCGCTACTGTTTGAAAATTAACAGCAGCCAGAATTTCGGACCAGCACCTCAGAGAATGGCACTGGAGAAACAGGTGACTATCAGATTTTTTTTTTTATTTTAAGACACTGTAGGGGTTGCCTGAGATTTTTTTGTAATATCAGGAAGGCCCTTTAAACTAAACATCTTGCTGCAGCATTGTTGCCCCCCCCCCCAAAAAAAAACAACACACAACAGAAAATGCCTCAAAACACTGTGTGACACCAGCCTAAGCATCTGAGAACTCCCATCGATTCGATTCTTTACATTATAAAGTCCCCATGTAAGAGGAGTACCCTGAGCCGCGTACACTGCGACCAGTCTGTATATTCACAAATCTATCACGACCAGCAGATTATACACAAATAGTATCAGAGAAAAAATACTGACCTTCAAATTTAAAGTCGGGAAATTTTTCCATGTTGCCCCCTCCATATAACCTCTGCAGTTTGCTGATGTCTTCAGTCAGATCTTTCTGATACTCTGCCCCAGTGTCGACAGTGCCACCAGTTTTTCTAGAAAAGTTTAAATGACATTTTATCTGGGGTCAAGCTGCAAGGAAAAAAAATAACCCGCTAAACATACAAGAGTCTATGTGAAGCTGCAAACCATCAAAGCCAACGGCCCGTGCATTTCTTCACTGTCTAGAAATATGGCATGTGCATGAAACACACTGAACACTTGGAATGGGGCGACCCGGTGACTTATGGTCCTGCACAACAGTAGGGGTGGGTATCACTGATTTTACTATGAGAAACAAGTTGACTAAGTAACAAGGAACACTGTGACCATCGCAAAAATTCCTTGCAACTTCTTTCCTCCCCCGGAACCAGTGAAGCCATGTGCAAGTTACCCTATGCAAATATGGGCAACAACCCTCCCTTGTGACCCGCGCCTCTGTAGAATGGAGCTCCCAAAGTGAACATGAGCGCACCGCACGCCCTGTTCATTTCTATGGCAGTGCCGAATATAGTCGAATGGCGCACTCTGCTATTTTCGGAAGTCCCATAGAAATGAACGGAGAGCACGCTGCGCAAGAGCGGCCACCGCTCCATTCACTTCTATAGAGCCGCCAGAAATAGTCCAGCCAGTGCTGTTATTTTTGGCAGTAGTGCACCGCGTGCTCCTGTTCACTTTGGGAGCTCCATTCTAGAGATAGGTGCGGGTCTCGGAGGTGGGACTCGCACCTCTCTGACATTGGTGGCTGTGTGGAATTAATGCACGCCATTATATAACTCCAGCCATTTGCTGTCAGATGGCAGAGGGAGTGAACTCCGCAGGGGTCCTGGCTTCAAGCAGGCCACATGTGTACAAATTCACACCTCACTCAGCCAGCACAGAGGCAAACTCATACTACAGGAAGACACCAATGTAGGGGGTCTCAGCCATTACCCAGATCAATCAAATCCATCACACATCATGGAAACGGGGATTCATAAAGAATTATGAATTGCCTGTCCATCACAGGCATAAACCAGTTATATATCTGTGACCCTGGGGCCCAAGAAGGACATGCCCTTGGTCGTAGTTTGTGGTCGGGTGCCGGGAAGATGAGATACAGAGATCTTCCTGCAGGAACCTAATAACGGCGCCATGTTTGGTCTCCACCTGTAGCCGAAACCCAGGCAGACCCGTTGGTCCCAGAACCATCTCCCTGTGACCTTCCAGTCTGGAGCTATGGGCCCTAATGGGTTTTGTGGGTCTTTGGCTACCAGGACGGAGGAGTGGACTCCTACCAGAGGCAGGGAGTAGAGTGGCCGACTACAGGTGAAAAGGCCCATGCAGGCCAGAGTCTCTCTCTGAAGGGGGGGGTCACATTGAGTACTATGTTTGGAGAGACCATGGCCAAACTGCTGCCATCACCGCCCCCATGTGACTACAGCCAAGCCTTACAGCACCCCAGAACTCATCGTAACCCAAAGAACGACTCATCCATCTGGTAACTGACCCTTGCTCTGTCTAATTCTGTTGTATCACATCACCTGCATTTGCACATCCGACCACTGTACATATTCTCTGTGTGTATCGTGTATTGTCTAGTGCGCCCCTAAGGCAACTAAATATATAATTTAATCTTGTGCTGTCCTTTTATCTCGATCACGAATCCCCCACGTCCGTGTTTCAGGATAGTTATACGCTACTCTGGGTTGGTTCTCACCCTATATAATCCTGTTAGCGGACCGGGCTTATATCAAACGAGGAACTGGTGGCAGTCTACCGGGCTGAGAAAGCTCTGCTTCACTGGGGCGGTGAAAAGGCTCTCTCTGCTTGTCAGGGTTGTGAGCGACTGTGTAAACTGTATCAAGCCGACCTTACGTGCTCCCAGGGAGGGCGTAGCGTCACGTCTTGGAAACCAGTGACTAAACCGTATCTCGTGGGCTCGACATAGTTGACGTCAGGCAGGGCCGCGAGGTTTGGTATTCGTCACAGCGGCATATTCTAGGGATATGCCACCAATGTTGGAAGTAAGAATGACGCAAAGGGCATATTTCAGTTAGAAACCATTCTGTACCCACAGGATAGGGGATAACTATTGGATCGGTGGGGGGTACAACTGCTGGGACTCACACCAATCACTAGAACAGGGGGCCCGTGAGCACTGCTGCCCCTTTCAGTCACTATGGGACTACACTTGGCCATCTCAGCAATCCTATCCAGATGAAAGCAGCAGTACTGTACGTGCCTAACCAGCCGCTCTATTTATACAGAGACGTGGGACCCCCACTTTCATATTCCGCAGGGGCCCCAGAGGCTGGACTCCCACCGATCTAACCTGTGGACAGAGGGTAATGTCTTCTAACCAGAACATTGCTCTTTTCCTGGTGTGACCATATACCAATTATGACAGTATGCTCTTTATCACGGGGTTTGCGTCTCACGCCCTACAACCACTTACTGGCTCTTAGTCCTGTATTCACGGATTTTATCGACGAAAAGCTTCTGGATGGGATCTAGCTCCTTGGTCTTGTTAAAGGCGATGGCAGTCAGTCCGATATTCCTCCTCAAGTGGAGAGAGACGGAGGAGCGCAGAATGGAGGAGAAGCGGAAGAGCTGCTGGAGCACCATGATGTCACGTTACCTACGAGAAAAATAATAATTCACTGCATCTGTAGTCATCGCACAGGGGGCAGCAACACGAGCCCCTACACAGAAGTGACTGAGACCCAAGGTCCCCAGCTGCATTCTAAGATGGAGACCTGATGATAATCTAAAGAACGTGTGTGTGGTGGGGGTGTGTCCTTCAAGCGTTCTCTCCATAGCAGAAATGGATGAAACAAGGAAAATTTGAATATATCTGATCCTTTGTCCTACTGAGATATAATTTGTGGTCACATTCCTCCTTATGGACAACCTGTGTGATCTGCCATCCCTGAAGACGTGGATGCCTTCCCCCCACTCTATTCTCCGAGCTGCAGACATGTACAACCTACTTCCACTCCTCCCTGCTATCTCTAAGGGCCTTCTTCAGACGGACGTAAGCGTTTTGCAGTCCGCAAATTGCGGAAGGCACAGGGCCAGCACTATATAGCAGATTGCTCTATCTTATTTGCGCGGCTGTGAAACTGAACACTGCGTGCTGTCCGCATCTTTTGTGGCCCTATTGAGATGAACGGGTCTGCAAAATTGGACCCCTACATACTGCCGTCTCAATGAGCCCTAAGGGTTCATGCACATTAACTTATTTTTTTCCATGTCTGTTCCGATTTTTTTTTAGGATAGGTCATCAATATCAGATCGGTGGGGGTCTGCCCCGCTGATCAGCTGTATGATAAGATGTGCGCGCATTGTGCCTGTGCAGCGTGAATTGTCCCTACCCTGTGAGTTTTCCCTAACGCCGAACTGAGCATGCTCAGTGGAAGTGAAGCCCCGCCCACAGCCTATTCTCCCTTTTCTTTACTATCCAGTTCATTCTTTACCATCAATGGCGGCATGGAGTTAGTTTTTATAAGAGCCGAGCGCAGCGAGGCCGAGCCCGATGCGTGGCGAGCGAAGCGAGCCCGCGAGGGTACAATTTAATGTAGATTTGAGGTTTTTACTAAAGGGAGAATTAGGCTGTGGGCGGGGACTTTACTTGTACTGAGCATGCTCAGTTGGTGGGGTAGGGAAAACTCACAGGGTAGGGACAATTCACGCTGCACCGTCTCTCTTCCTGTCTGACCGTAGACAGCAGCAGCGGACAGGAAGAGAGGCGGCATAGGCACACTGCACACACCGCCTCCTCATACAGCTGATCAGCGGGGCGCCGGGTGTCAGACCCCCACCGATCTGATACTGATGACCTATTCTGAGGATAGTAAATGCCCTGAGAACCCCTTTACCTTTATATAAAAAAAAAAGCTGCAAATTTGTAATAAAAACCAAATGAAAAGTTGATATATAGACCAATAAAAATAAAATCGCCCTGAAGGTGCTCCCTGTAACATTGTCCTCTGGGGGAGGGTGGCAGGGAAGAGCAAGGCACCTTTGGGTGCAGTCCTGACATTGGAGCCCTGCCTGTCCCCGTCATCTCCTCAGCGCCCCTCATCCATGGCTGACAATAACTGTGTCCTCTAAGTACAAGGCTGCAGGTGGGTGTCAGAGGGAGACTGTGACTATCCCCCCCTTCTATAGAGAGTATATTAGATAAGCACACCATAGACAGCCTCACTGACCATTCCCAGGCCTCTGTATGGAGGAGAATGACAGGCAGGCTCCCCTCCACACAGCAGAAGCCAGCGCCATGAGAACGCAGCGTGTGCACACAGCCCAGATAACAGCAGCCGTGCCCGACCACCCTCCAGTCCCCCCGCGGTGCAGAGCAGTCACCGGCTCACCTTTCCCGGGACACAGCGGAACGGTCACCTTGCTCTCCTATCAGCGTGAGAAGCGCACAGATGACGTCAGACGTAGAGCACGCTGGCTGACAGCTCCGCCCCCCGCCGTGACGCGCCTCAAGAACAAGGAAATGTCAACGCGTTCTGCGCATGTGCGGAGTACAGTTGCTTTTCTGCTGTCTATACACTACAGTTCCCAGAAATCTGTGCTTCCAGAGGAGGGGCTGCTGCTCAGGGACTACAGGACAGGCGCTCATTCGCTTCTCCAAGCTCTTCGGCAGCAGGGGGCGCTTCATGCCGACCAGGAGCTACTCCATTTTATGGTCCACCCCAACATACAGTCCAGTTCTGCACAAAATCCCTACCCTCCAACCTACATATATATACATAACATCACTCCTCCCCCTCCAACCTACATATACATAACATCACTCCTCCCCCTCCAACCTACAGTCCCATGTAACTAACATCATTGCTCTCCCTCCAACCTACAGTCCCATGTAACTAACATCACTCCTCTCCCTCCAAATACAGTCCCATGTAAATAACATCCCTCCTCTCCCTCCAACATACAGTCCCATGTAACTAACATCACTCCACTCCACCCTACAGTCCCATGTAAATAACATCCCTCCTCTCCCTCCAACATACAGTCCCATGTAACATCACTCCACTGCAACATACAGTCCAATGTAACATCACTCCACTGCAACATACAGTCCCATGTAACATCACTCCACTGCAACATACAGTCCAATGTAACATCACTCCACTGCAACATACAGTCCAATGTAACATCACTCCACTGCAACATACAGTCCCATGTAACATCACTCCACTGCAACATACAGTCCCATGTAACATCACTCCACTGCAATATACAGTCCCATGTAACTAACATTACTTCACTCCAACCTACAGTCCCATGTAACTAACATCAGTCCAACATACAGCTCCATGTAAATAATATCCCTCCCCCCGGTGAAATGAGCCGCTCCCACCACACAGCCCCCTCCCTCCGCTGTGATTGTATTCAGTGCCTGCTGTTTCTCCTGTCACTCTGTAATCTAGGCGGCCCCGCCCATTAGATCACGAGTCTCCGCCCCCTTTATACCTACCAGAAGCCCCTACATTCTAGTCAGGGCCACGCCCCCAGCCCTTCTCTACGGGTGACTTTCTCACCCGGACCTGCCCACAACCAGTATGGCGGGCGGCTCCTCGGCGCTGATGGTAGCGGCGGCCGTGGCGTTGGGCGGGGGGCTTCTGTTAGTGGCTCGCCGGCTGATGACCGGCGGCAGTGCCCGGGCCGCGGCCTCCGCTCTCATGCGGGGCAAGACGGTAATTATCACCGGGGCTAACTGCGGCATAGGCCGGGCGACCGCGGCGGAGCTGCTGAGGCTGCAGGCCCGGGTCATTCTGGCGTGCCGGGACCCGGAGCGGGCGGAGGAGGCGGCCCGGGAGCTGCGGGAGGAGACCGGGGACAGCGGGGAGGTGGTGGTGAAGCAGCTGGACCTGAGCTCCCTAAAGTCCGTGCGGCGCTTCTGCCAGGAGGTGGTGAGGGTGAGTGTCCTCATGTAGTGTGTACAGCGCCCTGTGCGTGTGCGGTATATGTGTGTACAGCGCCCTGTGCGTGTGCGGTATGTGTACAGCGCCCTGTGCGTGTGCGGTATATGTGTGTACAGCGCCCTGTGCGTGTGCGGTATATGTGTGTACAGCGCCCTGTGCGTGTGCGGTATGTGTGTACAGCGCCCTGTGCGTGTGCGGTATGTGTGTACAGCGCCCTGTGCGTGTGCGGTATGTGTGTACAGCGCCCTGTGCGTGTGCGGTATGTGTGTACAGCGCCCTGTGCGTGTGCGGTATATGTGTGTACAGCGCCCTGTGCGTGTGCGGTATATGTGTGTACAGCGCCCTGTGCGTGTGCGGTATATGTGTGTACAGCGCCCTGTGCGTGTGCGGTATATGTGTGTACAGCGCCCTGTGCGTGTGCGGTATATGTGTGTACAGCGCCCTGTGCGTGTGCGGTATGTGTGTACAGCGCCCTGTGCGTGTGCGGTATATGTGTGCACAGCGCCCTGTGCGTGTGCGGTATATGTGTGTACAGCGCCCTGTGCGTGTGCGGTATATGTGTGTACAGCGCCCTGTGCGTGTGCGGTATGTGTGTACAGCGCCCTGTGCGTGTGCGGTATGTGTGTACAGCGCCGTGTGCGGTATATGTGTATACAGCGCCCTGTGCGTGTGCGGTATGTGTGTACAGCGCCGTGTGCGGTATGTGTGTACAGCGCCGTGTGCGGTATATGTGTGTACAGCGCCCTGTGCGTGTGCGGTATATGTGTGTACAGCGCCGTGTGCGGTATGTGTGTACAGCGCCCTGTGCGTGTGCGGTATGTGTGTACAGCGCCCTGTGCGTGTGCGGTATGTGTGTACAGTGCCCTGTGCGTGTGCGGTATGTGTGTACAGCGCCCTGTGCGTGTGCGGTATACGTGTGTACAGGGCCCTGTGCGGTATACGTGTGTACAGGGCCCTGTGCGGTATACGTGTGTACAGGGCCCTGTGCGGTATACGTGTGTACAGGGCCCTGTGCGGTATACGTGTGTACAGGGCCCTGTGCGGTATACGTGTGTACAGGGCCCTGTGCGGTGTACGTATGTACAGGGCCCTGTGCGGTATGCACGTGTACAGGGCCCTGTGCGGTATCACGTGTGTACAGGGCCCTGTGCGGTATACGTGTGTACAGGGCCCTGTGCGGTATACGTGTGTACAGGGCCCTGTGCGGTATACGTGTGTACAGGGCCCTGTGCGGTATACGTGTGTACAGGGCCCTGTGCGGTATACGTGTGTACAGGGCCCTGTGCGGTATACGTGTGTACAGGGCCCTGTGCGGTATACGTGTGTACAGGGCCCTGTGCGGTATACGTGTGTACAGGGCCCTGTGCGGTATACGTGTGTACAGGGCCCTGTGCGGTATACGTGTGTACAGGGCCCTGTGCGGTATACGTGTGTACAGGGCCCTGTGCGGTATACGTGTGTACAGGGCCCTGTGCGGTATACGTGTGTACAGAGCCCTGTGCGGTATACGTGTGTACAGGGCCCTGTGCGGTATACGTGTGTACAGGGCCCTGTGCGTGTGTGTGTGCGGTATGTACATGTTACTGGTAGGGGTCGTGTAATATTCCCAGTGTCCTGCTATGTCCTGTGTGTACCGATCGCTGGTAGGTGTCGTCCTGTGTGTGTACCGATCGCTGGTAGGTGTCGTCCTGTGTGTGTGCCGATCGCTGGTAGGTGTCGTCCTGTGTGTGTGCCGATCGCTGGTAGGTGTCGTCCTGTGTGTGTGCCGATCGCTGGTAGGTGTCGTCCTGTGTGTGTACCGATCGCTGGTAGGTGTCGTCCTGTGTGTGTACCGATCGCTGGTAGGTGTCGTCCTGTGTGTGTACCGATCGCTGGTAGGTGTCGTCCTGTGTGTGTACCGATCGCTGGTAGGTGTCGTCCTGTGTGTGTACCGATCGCTGGTAGGTGTCGTCCTGTGTGTGTACCGATCGCTGGTAGGTGTCGTCCTGTGTGTGTACCGATCGCTGGTAGGTGTCGTCCTGTGTGTGTACCGATCGCTGGTAGGTGGTGTCCTGTGTGTGTACCGATCGCTGGTAGGTGTCGTCCTGTGTGTACTGTACATATCTCTGTACATACGGGTTGGATGGAGCCGGCAGCCCATGGAGACTGTACATCTTTGTGCTGGACCCAGATTCTAGGAGGAGCGGTCACCACTAATTCTAAGTACGGGAGCCACAGGTTTAACTTTCATCTTTTTGCCGTTTTCTCTCCAGGAAGAACCGACACTTGACGTCCTCATCAACAATGCCGGGGTCTTCCAGTGCCCCTACACCAAGACCGAAGATGGCTTTGAGATGCAGTTTGGGGTCAACCACTTGGGCCACTTCCTGCTCACACATCTGCTGCTCGGCCTCCTGAAGAACTCTGCTCCCAGCAGGATTGTGGTCGTCTCCTCCAAACTTTACAAATACGGGGAGATCAATTTTGACGACTTAAACAGCGAGAAGACCTACGGCCGGGGTTCCGCCTACAGCCGCAGCAAGCTGGCCAACATCTTGTTCACGAGAGAGCTGGCCAGGCGCCTGGAGGGTAGCGGGGTCACCGTCAACGTGCTTCATCCCGGCATAGTCCGAACCAATCTAGGAAGGCACATTAATATTCCCGTCCTGGTAAAACCTCTCTTCAACGTGGTCTCTTGGGCTTTCTTTAAATCCCCGGTGGAAGGAGCTCAGACGTCTATCTACTTGGCCTCCTCTCCAGAAGTAGACGGCGTGTCCGGCAAATACTTTGGGGACTGCAAAGAGGAGGAACTTTTACCAAAAGCGATGGACGATTTGGTTGCCAGGAAACTCTGGGACATAAGTGAAGTTATGGTGGGACTTATTAAATGAAGTTCAACTTCCGCCATCAGTTCACCGGAGGAGACGTAGATGGGAATGCTGATTGTCTCCGTATCACAAGCTCCTTGTATATGTTAGGGCGCGGTGTCCTCACAACTCTGGTCAGAAGTTACCGGGTTGTATCCGTCTCTCCACCAGCCTGGTGACAACGGTGACCATGTTCACACCTGCATCAGAGGCTGGTGCGGATGATGGACGCCTGATGGATACTCCGTGGGGTGCGTTTACTTCCGGTGATACGACCGATCCTTCTCCTCTGCCTCGTGATTTCCATTATCAATGGAAACCACCAGGCAAACGTGAACAGAACTTAAGGCACTTTCCCTGTAGATCCGGTGTTTGTGCCAGAGAGCGCTCACCGAAAGGCTAGATGTTCACCCGATGTGTCCATTGGGCTGCTGTACAGTGTGTCACCACGCCGTATACACCGCTAAGCCTCTATTCACACAATCATATTTTTGGTCATCCGCCAATCCGCATTTTATGGGTGGATCAGATGTGGACCCATTCATTTCATATGCATCCGTATGTCCGTTCTGTAGCGCCACAAAAAAAGATACAACACGTCCTATTCTTGTCTGTTTTGCCGGCCAGCATAGGCGTTGTTACTAGGGGTGAGCGAATCGACTTCGGATGAAACATCCGAAGTCAATTCGCATAAAACTTTTGTTTCAATACTGTACGGAGCAGGAGCTCCGTACAGTATTAGAATGTATTGGCTCTGATGAGCTGAAGTTGTTACTTTGCGTAATAACTTCATAAATTGATTTATACTGTCGAAAAAAAAAAAAAACTCTGGTTCGGTTCCAAAGTTTTATGCGAATCGACTTCGGATGTTTCATCTGAAGTCGATTTGCTCATCCCTAATTGTTACAACGGATCCTCCAAAAAACGCATGTAACACGGGCGTAGATTTAGATTGGCGATGGATGCGCCGCAGTTATGTAAAGGTCGCTGCCTGTACCTAACTTTGGCGGATCCACTGCCAGAACAGGGATTATTAGGACCAGCATCTTAATAAATGACCCTCTTATGTTTGGTGTACGCGGCAGGAGATTGCTTTGGTGCCAGACATACAGAGACAGCACAGTGTGAACAGGGCCTCACCCACAGGGATTCATTCAGTTGCTCTAGTCTTACGAAATGGGGCGTGTCCCCAATTCTGAAGTGTCTTCGTAACTGTGAGGGTATGGGCACACTGCACGGCGACGATGTGATCAGGCAGGCCGCGGCGGTATTGTATGAACCTAGAGGGGGAACGGATTCATATATTACGTAGAGCTAGAGGGGCAACCATCTGACTGGCAGATCAGCCTCCCACTATCCGTGAAAAGGTGCTCAGTAATGCCTCCGTGAAAATGTCCGTCACAGCTGAAAAATTATTTTCAAAGCATCTCTTCCTAATGATCGGTGTTGCATCCGTGGTTTTCACGGACCATAGACTATAATGGGAGCAACGGATCTGTAAATAGGACAAAATAGAGCATGCATCCATGCAAAAAACGAACCTGCGGACCGCGCTAAAACATGGGTGTGTGGGTACGTTTGCTGTCCGTGGAACACTGCCATGTGAACGAGGCTCTGAAGTGATTGAAACCGAATAATTGGATCCGTAAAGGGAATTAAGAACATGTACGGAGTGTGTAAGACGAGCACGCGTCTCATTTACAGTAATATCAGCGATGATGGTCGCACACTAAGCCACATGTTACATTAATACGCGCTAGTTCGGCCTCTTTCACACGAGCGTGACAGATTAGGTCCGGATGTGTTCAGGGTGCGTTCAGTGAAACTCGCAATTGCGTTCAGTTTTTTCCGCGCAGGTGCAATGCGTTTTTCACTGATGCCCCGTTCTCTTCTATGGGGCCAGGGCTGCGTGAAAAACGCTGAATATAGAACATGCTGCGATTTTCACACAATGCAGAAGTGATGCGTTAAAAAAAAAAAAAAAACGCTCATGTACACAGACCCATTGAAATGAATGAGTCAGGATTAAGTGCGGGTGCTCTGCGTTCACGTCACACATTGCACCCGCGTGGAAAACTAGCTAGTGTGAAAGGAGCCTTAGAGAGAGGGATTGACCAGCGGCCGGGAGCGTGTCCTGATGGGGGCCGGCTGGTCTTCTATCATCGCTGATATTCCTGTAAATAAGACGTTCAGTACTTCTTCTTCTTTATCCTCTTTATGAACCCAAATAGAAGGTTTTAAACGCGTGTCACTAAAGGCTACGTTTAACGGTACTTTCACACTTGCGTTAAAGGATTCCGTCAGGCAGTTCCGTCAATGTTGCTGCCTGACGGATCCGTTAAAGCGTTTGAAAACAGATTTAATTTGCAAACAGATCGTTTGCAGATCTGTTTGACAATTGTATTGAAATAACGGATCCATCTTTCTGTTGTCATCCGTAAAATGGATCCGTTATTTATTATTTCACCATTTTTAAAAGTCTGCGCATGCGCAGAGTGGAAGAACGGATCCGTTAATGCTTAAATTTTCAATGTCGGATCAGCCCTTCATACATTTCAATAGAAATTAATGGAGGATCCATCAGGTGTTTCCGCATTTTTGGACGGAGATAAAAATACAACATGCTGCGCTTTTATCTGCGTCCAAAAAATGTGAAAGGACTGAACTGAAGATAAACTGAACGGATTTCTCTCCATTCAGAATGCATCAGGATAAAACTGATCAGTTTTTTTACGGTATTGAGCCCTGAGGACGGAACTCAATGACCGAAAACTTTGACGCTAGTGTGAAAGTACCCTTAGTAGCATATTAGGCCACCTGTAGGAAAACCGCAGTGTACTACAGTACCAGCAAAGGGTTAAAGAGGACGTCTCACTTTGGCAAATGGCATTTATCATGTAGAGGAAGTGAATACAAGGCACTTACTAATGTATTGTGATTTTCCATATTGCCTTCTTTGCTGGCTGGATTCATTTTTCCATCACTTTATACACTGCTCGTTTCCATGGTTACGACCACCCTCAAATCCATCAATGGTGGCCGTGCTAGTACACTATAGGAAAAAGTGGTGGCTGGGATCGGAGGGGGAGCGCACATAGGCCGGTGCATTTTCCTGTAGTGTGCAAGCACCACCACTGATGGATTTGAGGGTGGTCTGTAACCATGGAAACGAGCAGCGTATAATGGGATGGAAAAATGAATCCAGCTAGCAACGGAAGCAATATGGAGAATCACAATACATTAGTAAGTGCCTTGTATTAACTTCCTCTACATGATAAAGGCCATTTTCTGACGTGAGACGACCCCTTTAAGCCTCATGTACGTGGCTGGCTGCAGACACCGGAGCGGTGCACGCTGCGTTACAGTCTGGACCCATTGACTTTGCTGGGTCTGTGGTCCACACGTTGCAGTGAAGTATAGGACACAGCCTATCTCTCACGGCGCAGTCACACGGATAGGGAAGCCCTTATGGTCGTGGGCATGAGGCCTTAGTGGGAGGCTGAGCAGCTGCTGAGACCCCTCTACCTCTATGTGGTGGTCTATTAACTCATTACACGCTGTACGGTTCCGCGTACCGCCCGGCCATTAACAATGCGCATGGAATAAACCAGCCGTTTCTAGAAAGCCGCGTGTTTGTACCGCAATGGTGACCACATTGGGTGCCTCCACACACTGCGGAAGGTTCTGCAAAGAATAAATCTGCAGGTGCGGATCTTACAAAGTTGCATGTTCTTCCACGACAAAATAGGACGGGTGTATTACAAGTCCATGGTGGTAAAACTACAACTCCCAAGATGCACACTTGTTTGGCTTTTCTCAGAACTCCGTAGAAATGAATGGGGCATGCTGGGAGTTGTAGTTTCACCACAGCTGGAGTGCAAGTGTGGGGACGCCCTTAGAGGTCAGCTCATGTGCCCATTACTAACTGTTGCATCGCCCCACACATGCACACACACACACATACATTAAGGAGATTGGTGCATGAGTTTGTAGCTGCAGCAAGATGCTGCACTGGAACCGTTACATGATAATTGGATACATGTGAATAGACCATGTAGCGTGTTCCATGATATAACGTGTGCTGTGCTTCCGTGAGGCCTGCCGTGTATTTTAGACTTGTAGGTAAGTGACGAGGTGTCATTCAGTGACCACCATCTTCTTCCAGCACTTTAGAACTTTTATTAAACAGATCATGAAACCTTCAGTATTGACTCTGAGTCCAGTCCGTGCGAGGCTAGGAATGGGAAAGGGTTCGCTCGGCCATCAGTGCGGCTGAGGGTTGGTACTGAAGCCGGTGAGTGGCCTCCAGGCCCATGACGGTATTTTTCATATGTGCGCTATCTGCATTTTATTTTTTAGCTAATAGCAAACTTATCTGTTTCTCTGAGGCCACGCACACATCCGTGTTTTTGGTAGTGCCGCAAAAAATCGCGCATGTCATCTTCTGCTCTATATTGCAGACGAGAAGTCATTTCTGGTGATGGGAGTTAGAAAAAAAAAAACGCAGAGCACACTGGTAAGGTGTCCATATTGTGTAGACACGGTCCCGTGCACGAGGTCGGAGGCACACAGGACTACTTCCCCACTGCGGGCTAGGACTGCAGCGCCGCACCGAAATAGGGCCAAACAGATGTGTGGTTTTAGAAGTCGCATGAGGGCCTAGCGCCGACACAGCCCGCTGCGCGGAGGCACCTATCATAGGCAGCAGTCATGTCTGCAGTAACCTGCGCTGTACGATCGGAGCAGACAGGACAGCCATCACTTCACGGGTTGTCCTTCCTGGGACCATTTTGGTAGGTACTGACCGCTGTGTACCAGGACCCCCTGCAAGACCTGCAGCTTTGGAGACGCTCTGACTCCTCGAGCCGTCACTGCTCCGTCTGTGTCAATCACTCATGCCTTACGTTGCCCATTTGCTTCCAGACCTGACTAATCTATCGCACCCCCTGCCAGGAGCCATCATCCCCAGATTTATCACCGTTATTCACATGTTGCGGCTAAAACCGCGCTGCTGTGTGCATTGCCACAATAATATAACGGTCGTGTGGTAAAGTGCCGTTAAGCTGCAGTTAAAAGGGTTGTGCCAAGTTTTTAAGTTATCGCCTATTCACAAGATAAGGGATAGCTAGCTGATCCCTGGGGGTCCTACCGCTGGAACCCTTACTGATTATGAGAACGGGGGTCCCATTCTGATGGAACAGCAGGCCGAGGGTGCGCGTGGTCGCTCCATTCATTCCCTATGGGAGCGCTGGAGATAGGCAAGCGCTGTATGGTCACAGAAAATTAATGGAATGGCGGCGCGAATGCACAACCTGCTGCTCCATCAGAACGGGGGAACGGTACCCTCATGATCAGTGAGGGTCCAACCGGGCGGACCCCCAGTGGTCAGCTAGTGAGTCCGATGAGGCCCTTACAGTCCTGGTGCGTGCTGCAAGGTTTGGCATGTTGGTACTGTCAAAGTACTGGCTGCCAGCCAATAAATATCATGGACAACACTGCGTGCGAAAAAAAACGCCCGTACTATTAAAATATAAAAATATCCTATACGGCAAACAGCAATCTAAGGCGTCATGCACACGAACGTATTTTCTTTCCGTGTCCGTTCTGGGTTTTTTGCGGACCATATGCGGAACCGTTTATTTCAATGGGTCCGCAAAAAAAACGGATGGTACTCCGTGTGCATTCCGTTTCCGTGTGTCCGTTTTTCCGTTCCGCAAAAAAATAGAGCATGTGCTATTTTTTCTAGTTTGCGGTTTTTCCAGTTTCACTCCATTTGGAACTTTTTTCCAGTCCCCACTATATCCTGTGTGGTATTAAGGGAAGGAAGCGAAAAAGGAAAATGCAAAAACGACAAATCCTCCGGGGGGGGGGAGGGGGAGGGGGAGGGGGGTTAAATATACCCTCCTTTTTGACTATTGTGGGGGCAGGTCTGAGATTTTTTTTTTTTATTATCTTGGACAAGCCCTTTAACACGGCTGCCAGGTGTGTGCATCTGTAAAGAGAGCAGTGCGCTTACATATAATGTACCGTCACACAGCTGGGATTTCGGCTCAGTGTTACACCCTGCAGCTCTGCTCTCATCACGCACAACCCCCCCCCGTTACATGAGAACCCGCCCCCTGCAGCGCATCAGCAACGCCCACTTCCCCGCCCCATCCACGGGGCAGATATTCTCGGGCCCCGCCCCTCGTGGCCTTCCCGCTGCTGCTCGCCCCGCCCAGCTGTGGAGGTCGAGCGGAAGTGCGTCACTCGATTTCCGGTAGCGTACAGCCAGTCTCTCGCCTTTTCCGCCCGGGCTGTGTTTTGTTTCCGTTGGCCGCGCTGCGTGTTGACGCCACGGTTCATTTCCGTGACCGGGGGTGGGAAAGCCGGGAAAAAAAGGGCGCAAAAAAGAAAAAGAAAAGGTGCGGGTAAGTAGAGAACGACGATGCGCGGCCTGCTATTAACCCTGTCAGTGACTAATTGTGTAGTATGTATGCTGCTGTCACGTGGGGTGGATGCTGTGTGGGACTACGAGTCTCAGCAGTCCTTGCTCCACATGACCCCCTGAGCTCTAGGACTGTGCTCCTAGTATGTGCTGTGATGGGACGCTAGGTGCGCCATCCTCAGACATGGCCTATCACTATGGTAACCGACACATGTTTCCATCTGAGGGCCACAGTGTCAGGGCAGGGCCCTACAATATGCAGCAGAGGGGCTTACCCCATGGGGTAGAAAAGCGCCAGGCCTGCCCGTGTCCTGCTGCAGAAGTGTGATGTGTGGCGGCTTCTCAAAGATCCGCGTTCTAACGTGCGAGTAAATATCCTCGCCTCGGTATTTTCTAGCGTCTGACGTCGCCCTTAAAAGCCCCCGTTATGAATCATGGCCCCCGATCAGAGCCGCAGTACATCAAGAAAAGGCAGGAGCGATGTGCTTGAGTCATGAGCATGTAAAGCGGTCTTTAGAGATTGTCTGACCCCCAGGACCCCCGCCAATCAGCGCTGGCGCCCCTTCTCTCTGCTGTCACTCCTAGGCTGAGTGACGACGCGTTCATGTGTCACGTGGCTTGGGCTACTTTCACACTTGCATTGTTGTTTTTCGGTATAGAGATCCGGCAGAGGGTCTCAATAACGGAGAAAAAAAACGTTTCCATTTAGTCCTCATTCATTCTGAATGGAAAGAGACCCGTCCGGGACGTCTTCCGTTCCGGCAGCATTCCACTATGTGACCGGGCACAAAACCACTGGACGCCGCGGTTTTGTGTCCGTTCATAAAAACAGGGGAAAAAATGCTTCCAGCGCTGAAAACAATGTAAGTCAGTGGTGATGGATTCACTTTCGATGTATTTAGTGACGGATCCGTTTTTTTTCCATTTTGATTTCACACAGCCGCACCCTGACGGAACTTCTGGATACTGATGTGTAAAATCAAAACTGATCGTTTAATTCCGGTCTTGAGATCCTCTGCCGGATCGCAATACCGGTGTAATATCAAAACACCTTACCTCGTTAAAAAACCTTACCCCTTATGACGTCTGGTGACGGGGCTGCATCGGACGTGACGTCAAGGAGGGGTTGTGTCTCAGAGCAAGCGCACTACCACGGGTGCGCAATCGACCAGCAACTACGCATGCACGCGAGGACGCGTGGCAATGTAAGCCAGCACAGCCTGAGTCGCGTGCGCTCTCAGGGGTAAGGAGATCTGATGCTCTTTTATCTTGAGAAATCTCCTTGCCCTCACACTGCGCGCGTGCGGACACAGTAGTGCATCTGCAGCGCTTACTGTGTGCGCAGTGCGAGGGTAAGGAGATTTCATAAGGGTAAGGTTTTTTGATAGAACACCGGAATTAACAGCGCAAGTGTAAAAGTAGCCTTAGGCGCAGTTCAGGCGCATAGAAGTGAATGGGGCTGAGCGCCACCCCCTGTACAGCTGCTGTAGGGCAGCTCACAGGAGAACCGGTGCCTTCTAAAAACAGCTGATCGACGGGGGTCCCGGGTGTCGGACCTCCACCAATCAGATACTGATGACCTATCCTGAGGATCTCAGAAAACCCTTCTCATACTGGTGACCCGCCCTGAGTACAGGTATCAGTGGGGTCAGATACCCGACACCCCCGACAGTAGGCTGCTTGAAGGGGTTGTAGCTCATCGGTGAGTGGCGTGGCGTCTTTCAGCGCGGTCCACTGGGTAGTGGCCGTGGTTTGTATTGCAGCTCTGGTGTATAGAGATAGGTTAGGTCACCAGTAATAAAGGGGGTGTCCACTTTCTTTCTATTCATGACCTCTCCTCAGGATAGGTCATCAATATCAGGCTGGCGGGGGCAGACACCCGGCAACGCTGCCGATCAGCTGTTTGACGAGAAAGCAGCACACGAGCGAGCGCCGCCATCCCTTCACTGTTTACCTGCCCGCTGTCGCAGCGGCGAGCAGTGTGGTTACTATTCTGGCGTCCACGTTTACTGTCCTGGTCAAGTAAGTAAGAAGGAGCTGTGCCACTGAAGTAAGGGGGGCGGGGGAGATGCAAGTGCACTGCTCACCGCCGATTTCTCTTCAAACAGCTGATTGGCGCGGGTGCCGAGATTCGGACCCCCACCGATTATAATATCAATGGCCTATACTGAGGGGGTAGGTCATCCGTATAATCAAGCGGATAGCCCCTTTAAAGGGAGCTGGTCGTATTGAACGTGGTGTCCATTGTGGTTTTTCATCCCCGGTAACTGGATTTGCTGGATTTCCGTCACTGTGTCTGTGCTGCGCTAATTTGCAAAAGAAAAATAAAAGAAAAAATGTCCTATATTTTTGGGACTCCTCACCCTCCAGATATTTGAAAATAAGTGATCAAAAAGTCCCATGTACCTGTAAGATGGTGCCAATGAAAACTACGAACGTGGTCCCTCAGCGCCGACCAAAAGAGATGGAAGTCACGATATGGCAGCGCAAAAATGTTTATTGGAATAGTTTTCGTGCGGATGGCGACCTCGGTATTATTTAAATGACTTCACATTTCATACCTCTCCTTGGCCAAAATCGCTTCTCAAAGATTTTTTTTTTCTTTTACTGTCGGACAAAATGTAGTGCGACCCCTGGAGATCGTTTCAAGCAGGACCGGTGGACTGTGTATAAGTCGGCTCGTCTCCTGCGTGTACAGTGTGGCTGTCATTCTGACACACCGCTGTCACTTTCTGAAATGTCACGTGGGGCCTCAGTGAGCGATGTCCAGGCAGGGGGACGCATCACCGCTCCTGCCTGTGCTAAAGCCTGGCCAAGGACCTCTGGCGTACTGTGCCTGGCTTTAGCTGCCACCTGCCTCTGCTCGCTGCGCACTCTTTACCAATGTGCTGTGCCAGGCTGTAGCATAGCAGAGCAGACATGGGCACAGGTAAGAGCTCTGCAGAGTACATTGCTGCTCCTGCTTGCATTTGCTCCACTAAAGCCAGGCACAGCAAAGCGGGGGTGCAGTGCCAGGCACGGCCCAGCGGGGGTGCAGTGCCAGGCACGGCCCAGCGGGGGTGCAGTGCCAGGCACGGCCCGGCGGGGGTGCAGTGCCAGGCTCTAGCAGAGTCTGCGCAGGCAGGAGCGGTGATGTGGGACCCTTCCTGTACATCGCTCGCTGCAGCCTCACACAGATAACATGTCCAAGATGTATCGGCGTACGGATTCCAAAGCGCTATAGACACCTGGTGCCTTTTTTGTAAGTAAAACATGGAAAAAAAGTATATTTCAAAAATTTATTTAATGGCGTCTAGAATAGTTTTTAATAAAGTTCTTCAAAAGGTCCGGCACATATAAAGATTACAATGGGAGTGCATGGAGGTGATGTAATGACATCTGCGACATAAGGACGTCCCCTGTCCCCCCATGGGGCTGAAACCAGAGGGTTATCTCCGCAACAGAAGGCAAAGTATGTTTCAGCCATAACCCGTACCTGTAGCGCTCACAGTAAGGGACCGCTCTGTCTGTGGAACAATTTACCCTAAATTAAGCAAATTCAGATGAAAGTTCATTTAAATTATAAAAAAGAAACCAAGCAGTATTCCCATCTTGGCAGTTTGTACACTATTGTGGGTGAAGCCGGCACAGGAAGAACACCGAGCGATCAGGAAACGGATAGAAGAAAGGAAAGACTCATGAGGAAGTCACTCTCGGCCTGTGCAGAGCATTTGTTGACTGTTAAAGGGCATGTCCACCATCGCTGTTATTATTTCTAATTTTTTTACTGTATTAGTGGTTCTAAAATGAAAAAAAAATGCAACTTTTCTCGATGAAGAATTTCCTACCGTTTTGTGTAAACGGCTTCTGTGCAGTTCGTGCATCTCCATTGAAATCCCGTGTAGTCCGCCATCATATTCCCTTTATTCTGTCCAGATGTATCTTAACTTAAAGTATGGGACACATGGAAAGCCTGCATGATCAGACGACACGCAGTTGGCAGTCTGTTTCCATGGAAACGTATAGGCCTGCATAGGAGCTGGAGGAACAAGGGACGTTTTTATAAAGATTTACCGCAGTTGCTTCAGTTTTAATTTTTGATGCATTAGGGCAGTAAAAATGTTTGGCTGGTTTAGTGTTTAACCCCTAAAGATGAGGTACTGTCCAGAAACTGAGGGGACACCATGGCCGCTGGGTGCCTACTGTTTTACATCCGGCGGCAATGTCTGTGATCGGCGATTGTGCCAATAACAGACCTTTTAACTCCACCAGATGCCGTGGTCAATTGCGACCACAGAGAGGGCTCTCCCACTCGCTCAGATTAGGGGCTATTCACTTGCTATGGCAGCCTCAGCCGAGGCCTGCCATAGCAGTGTCCCTATGGAGCCCTGCAGGAGGGGCAAGGCTGGACGGAGTAGCATACGTTGTTTAATAGACAGGTGTATAACATCATTTTCTCAGTTCGGAGAGTTTTTTGTGGCAGCGGTAAATGAGTAGTAGTGGCGGTGGGGGAGTGTAGCATCGTGTGCGGGATGGGTGTATAGCTTTACATCAGCGATACGGAATGAGTCTGGGTCTGGGTTCAGGGAAAAACTCACCGTTTGGAACCCAAGTTGAATCCGTTTTGTCTGCCATTGTATTCAGTGTTTCCGTTTTTTCTGTCTGTTTTGCACAAAAACTGAACTGAAGAAAAACACTCAACATTTCCCAGACACCATCAGTGTAAAACGCATTACTTCTGGACGCCTTCCGTTTTTCACACAACCCCATTCACCTCTATGGGGCCAGGGCTGCGTGAAAAACTGACAATATAGAACGTGCTGCAATTTTTCCTGAACACAGAGATCAGTGATAATAATGCTCATGTGCACAGAGCCATTGAAATTACTGCGTCAGGATTCAGTCGTTCGCAAAATGGAAGGTATCCGGAAGGAAAAGTCGCTTGTGTGAAATAAGACTAACGGCAGTCATAGTCTGAGCTAGTGGCTGCTAACGTGAGATCACTGCGACTGCACGCTTTTCTATCCTGGTGATTTCACTTACAATTGCAGCTATTATCCATCGACTATAATGCAACCTGTTCAGTGAATTAAGCTCGTTGTTAGGCCGTGTTCACATTTCCTTGTCCGTTTGACATCCGTGAGAGATCCGCGTTTGGGCAGCGTGTCCGTTTTCTGCGCTCTGTATGTCATCGGTATTCCACAGACGCTGCTCAGCTGGAAATGGATTTCAAAAGCATCTATCAGTGGTCAGGGAAAAACGGGCCAAACATGGATGCAAAGTAGTGCGTCTCCGTGTTTTTTTTTCGCGGAATCACGGTCAGTAAAAAATACGGATGTGTGAACAGAGTCCTGAGAAGTAATGGGTGCGTGTGCTGTCCGTTGAAAATGTGGATAGCACGTTGGTGAAAAACAAAAATGTGAAGGAGGCCTTAGGTGATATGAGAGGCGGTGTAACCACGCTGTCGTTTCTATTCTTCCTGCAGGGTGTGGTTTACGCCCCATTTATGTTTAGCATCTTATTTTGTTTGGTTTATGTGTAGAGTAAAGACGTGGGAATAATCTCTCTCTTTTTCTCTGACCCCATAGGTTTGCATCTGAAAAAATTCAGCCATGACAAAGAGGGATGCTGAGGAACTGATAGAGATAGAAATCGACGGAACAGAAAAAGCAGAATGTACAGAAGAAAGGTGCGTGCGGCGTTAATACGAATCCTACTTTAGCTTTTTGTAGGCTACTTTCACATCAGCGTTTTGGCTTTCTGGTTTTGAGATTCGGCAGAGGATCCCAAAGCCGGGCCAAAACGGTTCAGTTTTGTCCCCATCATTGTCAATGGGGACAGAACCGATCAGCGTGTATCGGTTCCATTTATTATGCTTTGTGTCCGTCTGCGAAACAGAACAAACCGTATCCGTCATCAAAATCGGTGTAAGTTAATGGTGGCAGATTGTTTTTTTATTTATTTATTTTTTGTTACAAAAAAAAAAAAACTGATCCGTCAGCCATTCACTTAACAGTGATTTTAATGCCGGCTCCGGTTTGTTTTGCTTTTCAATTTAATGCAACCGCATACGAACGGACGTATAATGTTGTATTAAATGAAACGGATCCGTTTTATTCAGGTTTTGAGATCCTCTGCCGGATCTCAATGCATGAATAAAGAACGCAGATGTGAACGTAACCTAAGCCTGAAATGGGGTTCTGATTTGATCTCGTGCAGTACAGTTGCCTCCAGCTGATAAGACACATTTTATTCCTTAGCTGGATTTACACGGGCGGATTGAGCAGCCGAAGCGTTCCTTCCCAACAGTCGGCTGCTCGTTCAGTGGAGGATAAGAACGAAAATCCCAGCAACATTCAGTTTCTCCAATGCTTCTTTATTTGGAATCAAAAATGGGTATACAATAAGCCCCTCATGGGACGCGTTTCGGCTGACTTTTAGCCTTCCTCGACCATTATGGTTGAGGAAGGCTAAAAGTCAGCCGAAACGCGTCCCATGAGGGGCTTATTGTATACCCATTTTTGATTCCAAATAAAGAAGCATTGGAGAAACTGAATGTTGCTGGGATTTTCGTTCTTATGTGAAGTGGGACCTACCCCTTTTCCCGCGCAACAAAAACGGATCGTGAGCTGTTTTGTTTGTTTTTGTTCAGTGGAGGAGACACATTCACCTGCAGCGATCTCCTTCACTGTATGCGGACGATGGATCGCTATTGCAATCCCTCATACAGAATCATGATGTTTAAACGGCACAATCTGCTGCCCAGAAGCCATGATCGGTGGTTACCTACATGAACGACAGGATCACCCGATGAATGAGTGTTTCGCTCGCTGATCGGTTGATAGGCGGCACATTTCCATGGCCAGACTGTTCGCAGGACAAGTCATTCCAGATAATCTGTCCGATTCTTGCCCCGCGCACCTTTTATCTGTTGTAGTGCTATTCCATATTCAAGAGCGAGCTCCCTAAGGCTGGTGCTTCTTGGAGGCATGAGAGGGTGCACATATAGTGGAATCACAGCTGCCGCGCTGCTTTATTTCTGCCTGTGGTGGACAAAAGGCAAGCAGATGAAGATTCTGCAGTAGTTACACGGTCGCCTGCGTCTTCCCAACCCTTCTAGGGAACAGTAGAAGTTTTGTTGCAGGCACAATTGTAACCATGATTCATTCAAGACTTTATGTTAATGTGAAGCCTAAGCTAAGGGTTCATGGTCCCCAGAGACACGTGTTTTTTCCAAATTTGCCTGCACGTCTGAGTCACAACCGCGGTCCTGTATGCGCCATGGTGGGCTTTAATTAGACTTATGAGGTCCGCACTGACCTTGCGGTATGGTGGGTGCCACCACTCAACAGCGTGGTCCTTATTAGATTAATGGGCGTGTACTGCGGCTTTTATGGCCATGCGACATGACCCTGCCACATAGTCGTACCCTAAAGGCTTCCTGCACATGTTGCAGTTTTGTGTGCAGAAAATCGCCTCAAAAACTTTATGAACACACAAGTCCACACAAAATCTATTTATCGCCTTTTTTGTTGCGGTTCTTGGTGTGGATTTTCCGTTTATTTTAATCATGCCATTGAATTTTTTGGGAATAAACACTGTACGTAAGGTGCTGAATCGCATAAACTGGCACGCAGCAGATTTTCAAATCAGTACAGCAGGTCAATTTCCGCAGGTTACAAAAAAATACGCAGTGTCTATATGAGATTTGGCAAATCTCTCTCACTTTGCTGGTCCTGTATTACGCCGCGGTTTTTCTACACGTTATTCGCAGCGTGCTCAGTTACCATTTAGTGACTTGTAAGTTCAGTTTGGTGGCCATTTCCTAGATACTTGGACGATAATCACAGTCAACTCCCCCTGGTATTAACAGTTTTTGCATGTTTTTCCTGTGTGTTTTACCTTTCAGCATCATAGAGCAGACGTATACCACGGCAGAGTTTGTCAGCCAGTCTATTGACATAAATGAGCCAATTGGAAACCTTAAGAAGCTGCTAGAGCCCCGACTTCAGTGCTCACTGGACGCCCATGAAATTTGTTTACAAGACATCCAGGTAGGAGGCTGTGTGCGCGCGCTTCAGACCCCTTTTCCACATTTTCCTATGTTGCGACCTTGTGCTAAAATAATGAAAATAAATCCAGTTTTCCCCATCAATCTGCTCTCAATACCCCATAATGAGAAGGTGAAAACAGAATTATATAAATGTTTTGAAAAACTGCAATTTCACAAGGACATAAGTATTCACACCCCTTGTTATGGAGACGTGAGTTTTACCTCTGGGGGCTTCCCGTTTCTCTTTATCATCTTTTGAGATGTTTCTGCACCTTGATTGGAGTTCTCCAGTGGTATTTTCAGCTGATTCAGCATGATTTAGAAAGACACGGCCCTGTCTATATAAGGTCTCACAGCTGACAGTACATATCGGAGAAAAAAACAAGCCGTGCGGAGGAAGGAACTGCCTGTAGAGCTCAGAGACGGGATTGTGAGGAAGCCATGATGAAGGATGACATGCATTTGTCCAAAACTCGTAGCTTTTTACATGTACTTTGTGGATTTTAAGTGATCCATAAAGAAGTAACTTTCTTTTGGCCGCTGTGCTGGATTTCTTTTTCACATTGTGAGGAGGCAGCGATCTGGAGAAGGGTAAACATTTCTGCTTCACTGGAAGTTCGCAAGAGCACTGTGGTCTCCATAGTTTTTAGGTGGTGGTCGCCCCACCAAAGTAATTAGGGGGGAAGGGCCTTGATAAAAGAGGCAACCAGTGGTCATTCTGGCTGAGTCCCAGAGACCCTGTGGGCAGATGGCAGAAACTTCAAAAAGGTCAACCATCACTGCGGCCTCCACCGATCTGGGTTGTAACGAAGAGCAGCCAGAAAGAAGCCTCTCCCCAGAAAAAGTCAAATGAAGGTTTACAAAAAAAAGCACCTAAAGGACTCTGACCGTGAGAACGAAGATCCTCTGGTCTGATGAAACCAAGATTGAGCGTTTTGGCCTCAGTTCTAAGTGTCCTGTCTGGAGGAAACCAGGCACTGCTGATCGCCTACAAAATACTGTCCCTACAGTGAAGCATGGTGGTGGCGGCATCATACTGGGGCGGGGGGGGGGGGGGGGTTCAGCAGCTGGGACTGGTCAGGGCTGAGGGAAAGCTGAATGGAGCACAGTGCAGAGATCTTCTTAATGAAAACCCTGATCCAGAGCGCTCAGGACCTCAGACTGGGCCGAAGGTTCACCTTCCAAACACTGATCCTAAGCACACAGCCAAGACAGCACAGGCCTAGTGCCAATGTCCCTGTGAATGAGCTGGAGTTGCCCAGCTATAGCCTGAAAATGGCTGTCCACCGACGGCCCTGATCCAACCTGACAGAGCTTGAGAGGATCTGCAGAGAAGAATGACAGAAAATCCCAAATCCTGGTGTGTATCATACCAAGATGACCGGAGGCGGTAATCGCTGCCAAAAGGGGCTTCAACTAAGTCCTAAGTAAAGGGACCGAAGACTTGTGTCAATGTAAGATTTTAGTTTTTCTTTTTCAGTAAATTAGCAAGGATTTCTAACATTGTTTCCACTTTTTCATTATGTATTGAGTGCAGAATGATGGGGGGAAAATTTTTACCTCAGCACAAGGCCGCGACATAACAAAATATGAAAACAGTGAAAGTGTCCGAAGACTTTTCCAGATGCAGTAAGGGAAGTAACTTGTAACCAGTTCTAAGGCCTAAATACATCACTAAATGACACTCCGTTTTCTGCGGTTGCGTTAGGCTGGTGTAACACAGTTTTGTTTTTGTTGCATTTTTTTGTTGTTTTGCATTTTTTGGTGCTTTTTTTTTTTTCCCCTGGAGTTTCTTGCAGTGTTAGGCTACATTCACTTCACTCATCTGCAAGTCCACAAAGCACAGAACGCACATGGCCGGCACTCTCATAGAAAATGCCTATTCTTGTCCACAATTGCAGACAAGAATAGGACAAGTTCTATTTTTGTGCGGATGCAGACAGCTTTCCGCATTTTTTGCGGCCCCGTGTGAATAGACCCTTTGCCGGCAAGACAACTCCTGGAAATGGCAAAGCTCTCCTGACATGTCCGTGTTATTAAGCACTTGCACGTCCCGTAAAATAGAAATGTCGGAGCCCCTATATTTAGACCTCTGCATTGTCATTCCTCTGTTGTTACTCCTGGAAATGCTTGAATAGATCGATAATTGGTGTTACCGTCCCCTTATCATTCTTTACTCAGTCTCGCACTGATGGCTACACTTTTACACACTAAACCTTTCCTTAGGGCTTCTAGGCTCTGATTTACGGACATATCTACTGTGTACTGCAGCTATATGTGGAGGTAGGAGTCACCGGTGGTGTCCACGTTTGTTGCAGCTATTGAGAATGGGTCATAGTTGTAGCCAGCCCTGCGCAGGGTCTCTTTTAGTCGTCACTTGCATTATGATGATCGTCGAAATAGTTTTACAATAGTAATTTGTTCTAAATCTCTTTAGCTTGATCCAGAAAGAAGTTTATTCGACCAAGGAGTTAAAACCGACGGATCAGTACAATTGAGCGTACAAGTTATTTCTCAGCAAGGTGAGCAGCATGCACTGCATGGGCAGAGATCCGTTTTTTTCCTTTATATGAATGGGCTTTGCGTCCAGCAGCTGAAACCATAAAGGTCCACACATTTCTTTAGCATGTGCTGCAGAAGTGTGACTTCATATGAATAGGCGGCCTATGATTTTGCACATCATGGATATTCGATGTGGATTTTGCGGCAAAATCTGCACCAGATTTACAGTACACTGCATCTGGTTTGGGATTTTCCAAACTTCAATCACATGTCGGATAAATTTAGTTGGAAATTTCGGCACGTCGCTTGTGTTGCGGATTTCACCCTTTAACGGGCAGAGTGAAATCCACAGAATCCATTGCAAAATCTGCAGCGGAAAACATGCGTCGCATCTGACCTCACCCGAAGTCCATTTCTTGTGACCATCCATATAAAAACACTGTAAGATACCAGACAAGCGCTAGAAGACATTACTGCAGGCCGAGACGGTAGGCGGTTATGCTGTTCTGCCTAGAGTTTTAGGGGTATTCTCCTTTTAGGCATTTATGGCATATCCCCGACCTTCTCCAAATACTGCCTGGTGCCGTGGCCACGCATGCGCGGCTGTCTCCATTCTCTTTTATGGGCTTTCCGTATACAACCCTGCAAGTGTCAGAATAACTGGATTAGCGGTCTTCCTGTACTGCTGGAGACAGGATTACCCCACTGACCATAATATGTATATTAATATAAAAAAGAAATACGTGGGAATAGGAATGAAATGTCCTCAGCAGTGTCCATCTCCAGACCCCCGGAGGTCTCTGCTCCTCGCTGTAGACAAGGAAATAACAGAAAGAGCTGCACCTTTGCTTCGCCCTCAGTCCGCAGTGCACATCCGGTGTGTGGAGATACTTGCTGCGGACTTTTAAAGGGGATGTCTCACTTCAGCCAATGGTATTTATCATGTAGAGAAAGTTAATACAAGGCACTTACTAATGTATTGTGACTGTCCATATTGCCGCCTTTGCTGGCTTCATTCAGTTTTCCATCACATTATACGCTGCTTGTATCCAGGGGTTACGACCCCCCCCCCTGCGATCCAGCATCGGTGGTCGACCTCCCCGGTGGCCGGGAGTGCGCACAGGCACACATGCACAGCAGCTCCCGCGTATCTGCGGAGCTCATAACTCCTGGAAACAAGAAGTGTATAACGTGATGGAAAAATGAATCAGGTCAGCAAAGAAGCCAATATAGATGATAATACAGTGTAGTAAGCGCCTTCTCTATATGATAAATGCTATTTACTGAAGAGACACATCCCCTTTAATATCTATTACTGCGTTTCTGTTATGTTATATTAATGTGGCCGAGTGAAGACAAAAATTAAACATTTGAGTCCATTTCTACATACTTTTTTTTTTTTTAACTCCTATATATTTATATATTGCAGTTTCTTTTATGTCACTTGTAGAACGCCGGCACCGTCTGCAGCGCTTCAGGCCTTCTTTCCTGCTTACAATACCTTTTGCGGTTTTTACATACTTTTAGCTATTCATCCGTATCCATGGCAGAGTTCTTCTTACCTTGCCCCAGAAGCAAATGACGTATGTACTTTATGTTGTGCTTTGTCTTGCGGTTCTCTACGTAGGTCTTGAGCCAAAGTTGAACATCCTTGAGATAGTTAAACCTGTCGAGACTGTCGAGGTGGTGATTGACCCAGATGCTCATCATGGGACAGTGGAAGCCCAGCTCGTGGAGGAGGCCCAGGTGATAACGCTAGACGACACAAAGCATGTCACCATCTCTGATGAAACCTCGGAACAAGTGACACGGTGGGCCGCAGCTCTAGAGGGTTACAGGAAAGAGCAGGAGCGCCTGGGCATCCCATATGGTAGGTAAAGTCAGAGGTGATGTCTGCACGCGTTTTGTTTCCGTCTGCTGAGCGTACACAGATAAAACCCGACTGCTCATATTCTACCCGTTATATATGGCGCATCGTGAAAATGCCTCCGAGCTCTTCTGGTATATAACTGGCAGCGTTTATTGGTAAAAATCCATATAAATAACCTTTTTATAAATGATTCCTCAAATGTGATATTTATACATTCACGCTGATTGCAGTAGTAGTGATACGCCAGACATTTCCTAGAATTGCTTATTTAGTCAAATCTGAACCGGCTTCTGGATTCAGGCCGTAAACAGTTTCCTGATGACCGTGGTGTAGAATTTGCCGTTATTTGCCATGTTATACAGGGGAGGATGCAGAATGATAAATGGTTTATGACGAAGGCCGATTGTTTTCTGGTGTTAAATACCTCTTCATTTCCAGATCCACTTCAGTGGTCCACTGATCAAGTGTTACACTGGGTGTTATGGGTGATGAAGGAGTTTGGTATGACAGATATCAATGTGAATGCCCTCAGTGTCCCCGGAAGAGAGCTTTGCCAGATCAGTCAAGAAGATTTCTTTCAGAGAGTCCCCAGAGGAGAGATTCTATGGAGTCACCTAGAGCTGCTCAGGAAATGTAAGAAAAAAGTCTATTATGTGCAACAAAAATGCTTCTTGTCTCCATGTGTTCGGTGTTGGATTTCTGTGTGTCAGCTCTCCATGCTCTGGGCCACACACAGAAACACTTCTGGCCCCACTGCATGTAAATAGCTGTCACATTTTCTTTTTCTATGTTCGGGGCCAATTCTTTTATATGATTGCATTTTACTCATTTGAGGCTTAAAAACATTTTTTCATTTGGTCTTTACTAAATATATTAAGCCGTTCTGTCACAAAGGGTTAACTGTCTAGCTGTGTGACTGGTACTTTCACTTCCACTTTGTGACTTATCTTTAGTTACTGAAAGGTCATTAACACTTATTTTAGGCCACTTTCACACTCGCGTTTTGTGCAGATCCGTCATGGACGGATCCGTTCAGATAATACAACCGTCTGCATGCGTTCAGAACGGATCCATTTGTACTATCGTTAACATAGCCAAGACAATGAAAGTCAATGGAGGATGGATCCATCTTGAACACCTTTGAAATTCAGTGTAGAATGGATCCGTTTTATATTGTCAGTTCTAATGCATTCTGAATGGAAAAGGATCCGCTCAGAATGCATCAGTTGTCTCCATTGCGCTTTGGAGACGGACACCAAAACGAACTTGTAGAGTTTTGGCGTCTGTCTGATGAAATTGAGCCAAACGGATCCGTCCTGACACAATGTAAGTCAATGGGGACGGATCCGTTTGGCTTAATTTCATCAGACAGACGCCAAAACTCTACAAGTTCGTTTTGGTGTCCGTCTCCAAAGCGCAATGGAGACAACTGATGCATTCTGAGCGGATCCTTTTCCATTCAGAATGCATTAGAATGCAAACTGATCCGTTTTGGACCGCCTGTGAGAGCCCTGAACGGATCTCGCAAACGGAATTCCAAAACACGAGTGTGAAAGTAGTCTTAGCCACATTCTTATCAGCAAGATAAGAACTGAGCTATAATGAGTGTTTATAAGGTGAGAGATCAGAGATGTATGGGCTCTAATGAGCTGAAGTTGCACGTGACATCATTGAATAACTTTTGGTAATTGATTTTAAAGTGAAAAAACACTTTAAAACTTGAAAACAAGTTTTCAACCTCTGATTCGGTTCTGACTAGTACCTAAGAACCGAAGTCGAGTTCTGTTTTTAAGTTTAAAGTGGTTTTCCACTTTAATAATCAACTACCGAAGTTATTCGACGAAGTCACACGCGACTTTGTGAATAACCTACTTCGGGTCATCGGAGCCCGTACATTCTAATACTGTGCAGAGACAGATCTTCGCCCAGTATTATTCGGACGTTTTGAACAAAGCGACTTCGGATAAAGCATCTGCTCTCTTTGCTCAACACTAATAAGGAGCCATCAGCTGAGCTACCCGATGGAGCAGAGAGAAAATTCAGATTCTGCTAGTCGAGCATCTCTGCTCTGTAAAGAGAAAAGGACTCCATATTTTTAATAAAGACCAATAGAAAAAATTATTTTTAGCTCATAATGACTACAATTAAAAAAAAAAAAAAAATTTTTTAAAATGACCCCAAAAGTGTACATAGCCTTTTAATTAACCTTTTTCACATTTTTAGAATCCATTCAATAAATACACTTTGTAAAATAGTTTATATTCACTTCATGATCATGGGTGTCCATCTGGGACCTCTGTCGATTTGTGAGAATGAAGGGGCCACATTGCAGATTTAGCGCTGTGTCCTCTTTTGGGTAGGTTCACAGAGTTTTTTTGGAGAAGGTTTTAGGCAGATTTTTTTTTTTTGCGGGTTTTTTAGCCAAAGCCAGAGGTGGCTCCATCAGGGAGGAAGAAGTAGAAGTCCCTCCTTTATAGTTCTGATTCCTTTCGGATCCACCTCTGGCTTTGGCTAGAAAATCTGCCTAAAAACCTCCTCCTCCAAAAAACTGTGTGAACCTACCCTTTTAAGTGCTTCCTGCACAGCACCAATCACTTGATTAAAGGGTTTATCCAGGAAATATTGATGACCTCTCCACAGGATAGTTCATCAATGTCACGTTGGTGGGGCCCTGAGTCCCGGACACAGATGTAACATTTGATTGTGTGCATGAGATCTAAATGAAATGTAAGGTGGTTTGTTCAATTAGGCCTTATTCACACGTCCGTAGTGTTTTGAGGATCCGCAAAACACCTTGCCACCGGCCCTATAGAGATGCCTATACTTGTCCGCAATTGCGGGCAAGAATAGGACATGCTCTATATTTTTGCGGAGCCGCCGTCCGGCAGATCGGCGGCGCGCTCCGCAAAAACTGATGCGGAGAGCAGTGTGTGCTCTCCGCATCGTTCCGTGCCCCATTCACAGTCAATGGGTCCGCATGTATTCCGCAGAATTGCGGAATACATGCGGACGACATTGCAGACGTGTGAAAAGGGCCTTATGGGCATTTTTAAAATGAAGCTCTGGCAGCATTCAGCTGATCACCGCAGGTCCAGCTTCTCGCGGTCATCAGCTGTTCTCAGCACGTCAACCTGCAGCGTCTGACCAAGTTATGAAGTCATGCAAGCTGTAGTCACAAAACTGATCTCTGGTCTCACTCATAAAGAGCTGGGGTCCTGAGCAGTGGACTTTCCCCTGTGACATCCATGGGAGCCGTCACCTCCCCTAACATCTGTTTTAGTAACTACTTGCATTCCCCATGTAGTAGTAAAGCATCTATTCTCGTGACTCTGATGTGCCGTCCCTTTACAATTCCTGATAGAAGTTATGAATGAATTACTAGCCGTTTAGGCTACTTTCACACTCGCGTTTTGTGCGTCTCCGTCATGGATGGATCCGTTCAGATAATGCAACCGTCTGCATCTGTTCAGAACGGATCCGTTTGTATTATCTTTAACATAGCCAAGACGGATCCGTCTTGAACTCCATTGAAAGTCTTATGTTTTCTATTGTGTTAGTGAAAACGGATCAGTCCCTATTGACTTACATTGTGTGCCAGGACGGATCCGTTTGGCTCGGCTTCATCAGGCTGAAAGCAGCGATTTGGTGTCCGTCTCCAAAGCGGAATGGAGACTGAACGGAGGCAAACTGATGCATTCTGAGCGGATCCTTTTCCATTCAGGATGCAAACTGATCCGTTTTGGACCGCTTGTGAGAGCCCTGAACGGATCTCTGAAACGGAATCCAAAACGTGAGTGTGAAAGTAGCCTAACTGTGTAGGTCTAGATGGGTGTTACCAGTTGGGGGGCAGTGTCCCCGCATCGTCTGACACTATGCAGTCAGTGCTGCCAGTGTCAGACTGCAGGGATACAGCCCCAACTGGTAACACCTAGCTGGACCTTCACAGTAAGCTGTTAAAAATGAATTCGTAACTTCTAGAAGGAATAATAAAGGTACATAAGTCATGGAAATAGATGTTCCAGGATTATTACATAAAGAAGGCAAGTTACTAAAAGACATGTCAGGAGAGGAGACAGGTCTTCTAAGTGTCTGTATAAAACAAAGTTCTGGAATTAGAGATATTTGATTGTATGGCTGTTATCTGTACGTGTGTGGTTGACAGCGTAACATGCAGAGGTCTGTTCACCTTGAATTTGATCATCTACAAGCTTGATTCCTGCGTAAAACCTGTCAAATCTACAGTCAAAAAGATGGGATAACCAACATATTGAAGCGCTCTATATTCTACCTGCTTATGAGACCACAGTGGCGCTTGAAAGTTTGTGAACCCTTCAGAATTCTCTATATTACTCCTAAAACCACATTCGATTTTCACAAAAGTCCTGAAGGTAGATAAAGATAACCAAATCAAGTAGGGCTGCAGCAAACGACTATTTTAGCAATCGAGTATTCTACCGATAAATCGAGTACTATAATAGGAAAAACCTTCTTAAAATAACGTATTGCTTTATAAAAACAGTATCTTTATTTCTTACAGTGGTATGGCAAAGAATTGCTTTCACAGCGGCAATATACATTCTGAAGAACAGGCAGAAGGTACCATATCGGGTATAGCTGGACACTGCCGGCTGCTGCAGCGATTGACTGTAATGGGGTCCGGCCTTGTTACGGCATTCAAACTGGGCATGTATGCCGGAACGTGGCCAGATGGCCTTGGACCACATTATTGTCAATGAGAGCATATAGCTGGTTGTATCCGGCTATACCTAATGCAGTATACTCCAGCAGGCTGTTCTTCTGCCATGCCATCCATTGCCAGCCTAATTGCCATGTCTCTCGCTTCCCCAGTGCCATCAGATCAGCCCCTCCATGCCATTTCACCTAATGCCATCCATTGTGTCCCCCTTCCCCAGTGCCTCCATGCCATCCATTGCCATGTCCCCCTCCCCCAGTGCCTCCATGCCCTCCACCATGTCCACCGGTGCCCCCTTCTATGCCATCCATGTCCCACCCCCCAGTGCCATCAGCCCCTTCATATCACAGGTGCCACCTTCAAACCCCCGCCCCCTCTAACTTTATACTTGCCTTTCCTTGCAGTGGGCTGACATGGAGTCCGCAGGAGACGGACCGCGTCTTCTTCCCAGCATGCACTGGGAGGGACCTGATGTCACACACAGCGTCAGGCTTCGCTTCACTCACACTCCGTGGTCATGTGATTTAAACGAATCCTCGATGCAGGGAAATTGCATCGACGATTTTTTTGCCTCGATTACTTCGATGAATCGTTTCAGCCCTAAAATCAAACAAACAAGTCAAAAATATTAGACCTGGTCATTTGTTTATTGATATCACATGTCTGTGAGTTGCAAAAGTATGTGACCCTATAGGATTAGCAGATCATTTGAAGGTGAAATTAGGTGTTTTCCATCATTGGGATGACAATCGGGTGTGAGTGGGCGACCTGTTTTGTTTAAAGAACAGGATCTATCAAAGTCTGATCCTTATAACACGTCTGTGGAAGTGCATCGTGACACAAACAAAAGAGATTTCTGAGGAACTCAAAAGAAGAGTTGTTGATGCTCATCATGATGGAAAGGGTTACTAAACCATCTCTAAAAAATTTGGGCTCCGCCAATCCACAGTCAGACAGACTTTGTACAAATGGAGGAAATTCAAGACCATTATCCCAGAAGTGGTCGACCAACAAAGATCAAGTCAAGAGCGAGGCGTGTAATAGTCTGCAAAGTCACAAAGGAACCCAAGGTAACAACTAAGCAACTAAATACCTTTCTCACTTTAGCTAATGTTCGTGCATCCACCATCAGTAAGACACTGAACAACAAGGGTGTGCGTGGGAGGATTGCAAGGAGAAAGCCGCTGCCCGTCTCTGCAGTTTGCCAAAGATCACCTGGACAATCCAGAAAGCTGTCGTAGATGGATGAAACTAAAATAGAACTTTTTGGTTTAAATGAGACGTTCTGTATGAAGAAAGGAAAACCCTCCAATCCAGCATAAAATTTTATCTGTGAAACGCAGTGGTTTGGGCCGGTTTTGCTGCATCTGGATGAGGACAGCCTCCATCATGGATGGAACAATAAATGCTAAATTATACCAGCAAATCGTAAAGGAAAATGTCAGGACGTCTGTCTGTGAGCTGAATCTCAAGAGAACGCGGGTCATGCAGCAAGACAGCGATCCGGAGCACACAAGTCCTCCTACCAAAGAATGGTTATCTAATAAAGTTACATTTTTGGAATGGCCACGTCAAAGTCCTGACCTTAATCCGATAGAAATGTTGTGGAAGGACCTGAAGCGAGCAGCTCATGGGTGGAAACGGCATAACAGAGCTGAAGCAGTTTTTTTTTATGGAGGAATGGGCTAAAATTCCCCCCCAACCGATGTGCAGGACTAATCCACAATTACCACAGACATTTAGTTGGTTATTGCAGCACAAGGAGGTCTCGCCAGATACCGAAAGCAAAGGTTCACATACTGGTACCACTTGCAGACGTGTTATTGAATTATATTCCTCAATAAATAAATGACTAAGTCTCTAAGATTTTTGATTAATTTGGTTATTTTTATCTAGTATTAGGACTTGTAAAAATCTGTTGTTTTAGGTAAAATTTATGCAGAAATATAGAAAATTCTGACGAGTTCTCCAACTGTCAGGCATCCCCTGCATGTCACTTGATGATGCATGTCCATTCACATTAAAGGAAGTTTCCGATCCACTCAGCAATTTTAGTTATGGCCCCACAGTGCTTTGGTTACCACTTACCTATTCACTGGCACTCTGTCAGTTCCAAGGGCCCTGTCCCCTCTGGACCAGAGGTGTGATGTCCCGTCTGCAGTCATTCACTGGCTATATTGGTCACTTGCCACTTAAGGATATGTCACTTCTGAGGCCAGTGCATGGCAGCAGCGACGGGCTCATCATTGCTGAAACGGAGCACCCTTGAATGTCTTTTTTTTTTTTTTTTTTTTTTTTTTTTAGCCTGACCACTATGGTGGCCATAACTAACATGGCTGTGGGGGTCAGACAACCCATTTACTTCTGCATGAAGGGAATTTGACATATGTCTTCTCATTCCTTATGATTAGAGTTGACGATGGATATGCAAGTAGTTGTGACTGGTTTTGCTGCCCTACCCCCTGAGGTTACTTTCCCTGTGTTACCCGACTGGTGTTCTTCATAAGATTGCTGCTGAGGACTTGCATTTGTTCTTTCCCTCCAGATGTACTCGCCAGCCAAGAACAAGGAGGAGAAATTGCAACAGTAACCATAGATCAACGTAAGTGGTATACGTCCTATCGAATTCTTGTATATATCCCAGACCGGGAACACCTTTTCATATGGGGATGCTGGGAGCAAGGGTTAAAAAAAACAAAAACTGATGTGTGCAAAAGACTCGGTGCAGGCACAGCGCGTGACCGCTGCCACTGTTGAGGCCACTGACTGTAGTGGGCAACAGGGACTGAAAGCGGAGGAGAAGGAAACTGTTCACTGGTGACAGTTTTTTTTTTTTTTTTTTTTTTTTTTTTAACCCCTGCAGATGTACTGCTGTTATGAGAATGGGTTCCTGATCTCAGAGAACCTCTTAAGTCCGCACCTAGGGCAATAAAGTATCTTATATCCATAGGTTTTCTTCTTTTTGCCGTGTCTTTTGTGTTTTCTGTTAAAAACCTCTTTATCCATTATGTAAATTAGGATCCAAGGAGCCCAGAGGGGCGTTTTTTCTCTTCCAAGGAGCCCAGGAACGCCCCCCTGATGTGCCCAGCCCACCTAAATTTGAATCTAAAGAACGCCTCCAGCAGCTGAAATCGCATCCCAGAGGGGAGGGTAATGGCTCCGCACCCCGGCTACCTCCGGTCTCTGCCCGGAATACATCCCCGATCTTCTCGCCGGCTGCCGGAAATCTTGTGCAGATGCAGTGCCGGCGATTGCCTGTGCGATCCGACGGCAACAGCCTCAATAGTGTCACTGGGCATGCGCCGAGCCCAGTGACGTTTTCGGAGCGCTGTTGCCCTCAGATCGCGCAGGCAATCGCTGGTGCTGCGCCTGCGCGAGATTTCCGTCAGCCGGCGAGAAGAAGATTGGGGATGTATTTCGGGCAGAGAGCGGCGGTAGCCGGGGCGCGGAGCCGTTAGCCTCGCCTCTGGGAGGCGATTTCAGCTTCTGGAGGCGTTCTTCAGATTCAAATTTAGGTGGGCTGGGCACATCAGGGGGCCTTCCTGGGCTCCTTGGAAGAGAAAAACGCCCCTCTGGGCTCCTTACAGCCTAATTTACATAATGGATAAAGCGTTTTTTAACAGAAAATACAAAAGAAACGGCAAAAAGAAGAAAACATATGGATATAAGGCACTTTATTGCACTGGGCTAAAGAAAAAAAAATTGTGGATAGCCAGGTGACAGATTCCCTTTAGGCCCCTAGGACAGACCTCAATCCCGGAAAACTTAAACGCTAGTGTGAAAGTACCCGAAGACACTATTCACAGCCAGCAAAGCATAGGGTATGCTGTGGATTTTCAGCGTGCACCCTCTGACACATTTCTGACAAAGCAAATGGTAAAGTCATTATGGAGCACGAGCTCATTTTGGCATGGATCTGATCTTTCCGTTTTGGACAATCCCCACTGTTTGGAGGCTTTCTTGACAATCGACTGATCACAAAGTACCAGGAGCGATCGGACCTGGCAGAAAGTGTTTGGTCTGAGCCTGTTTAAATCAGAGGACTATCTGTGTAATGCAGGACAGGAAGGTCCTCCAGAACGAGAGGCCCTGTGTAACTTCTCTCTAAACTGGACAATCCCTTTAAAGTCTTCATACTTGTTATTCCATTAAAAATCTCCTGTTTTTCATGTGAGATCTCAGTTGAAAACCGCAAGAAATTGTCCTTGTTTCCTTGCAGCCGTTCAGATCATCCCAGGAACATTGGCAAATACAGCTCCGACAACAACCATAAAAGTTATCAACACTCAAACCAAAGTAGCAAAAGTGCAGCGGGCGCCTCGTATATCCGGAGAAGACAGAAGCTCTCCCGGGAACAGAACAGGTAAGTGTCACCTCGTTAGGGGGCACTGCTGGAAACAGCCAGGACTTGTCACCCTTTGCTGACAGATACATATTTAGGGTCTCATAAGTAAAACCTCCTAGTTTGTCTTCATCAGATCACTCTGAAATGTGCACTCGCCAGAATGCACGAGAGCCTGAGGCCAACTCCAGCGTTAACATTTCACTGATGAGAAAGGGATCTCCTCTGGCAGTGGTTTATTTTCCACATTAACAAAAGATTGAGCATGTTGACATCCAGCATTCCCAATCGCACTTCCCACGAGATCTACCTATGGGGAACAGTCAGAGGGCCCTGCATATATATTAATCGGCTGAGCCTTGCTTATGGCTAGCTTAAAAAGGTTGGCCTCTTTGTACCCAAGTATCAGTACTGCCATACACCAGTATGTAATGGCATAAGAAGCTGCCAAATGGTGTCCAGCTTTCCTAAGCCCTCATGGAGCTGCCCCCTCCTGGTGCCAATGGGTATCGATGTAAACGGGCAATGGTGTGCATAGCCTTACTAACATGAGGCTGCGGCCTTCTCCTGCATATACACTGAATGCAGTCAGGCCCGGCCCAGATAAAGGACGTCCATCCCTTTCCCGGGTGTCCTGTATCTGCACCGGTGCTGGCTGCTTTCTGAGCATGTGCAGTATAAAACAGTAGTGCTATCCTGGAAAGACACTGGATGTTTGTGCCTGTTTACAGCACTACCCATGGGCACTGGGGTGTGACCACGTCATGTCAAGAGAAGCCCGGACACCATATTACAGTTTCTTAAGCAGTCAAACCCTCAAAAACTTTGCTTAACTAACTACCAGACGAACGTTTGTTCCTTTGACAACTATTGGGGTCATTTATCAAACTGGTGTAAAGTAGGACTGGCTTAGTTGCCCCTAGCAACCAGTCAGATTCCATTTTTCATTTTACACAGCTCCTTTGGAAAATGAAAGGTGGAATCTGATTGGTTTCTATGGGCAACTAAGCCAGTCCTACTTTACACCAGTTTGATAAATCTCCCCATATCTCTCTACCCGCTTTACAAATGCACACTCGGCAGTATGTTTGTGTACTTGATGCGGAAGGCGATGGGCTGCGCTCAGACAAGTCTGCTGGCAACTTGCCTCCCGTGAAAATAAAGGGTTGAAATTCCAGCATGGCCGAAACCTCTTTCTCCCTGAACCTGCCATCTGGGTACAGCCAGGACACTGCCATACACGTGAAGTGATTGGCAGACGCAGCTGACATACGTATGTATGGGCGACTTTGGCTGCAGACATGATGAAAATGCCTGTCCGGCTGCAGCGACTTGTGAGTTTAGCTCATATCCAATGGCTTTCATTATGTACAGTAGCATCACAGTGCTGTGGCCATGCTGCTGTAGTCTACGTCTGAATGGATTTCCTAGCTGGACTGAGCTGTAAGGTGGCTTCACAAAGGTTTTTATTTTATTTTTTAAAATATATGGAGAAGCCAATGCAGTTTGTCAAAGCCAGAAATGGATCCGGCAGGAAAGAGAAATACAAGACCTTCTTTGATGTTTCCCCATTCTTTTGAATCCATTCTCACTTTGGCAAAAAAAAAAAAAAAAAAAAATTGGGCACAAAAACTTTAATGTTTTTCCCAAAAAGCTGCACGTGGAACCAGCCTGAGGTCATTCACAGTCGTGTCCCGGTATATCCGTGTATCGTTGGTCGTGTTCAGGGGAACTTGCTTGCAGCCTTGCACTGATGCGGTGAGAATGTACGACGTATAATTCTGCCCCTTCCTCTTGCAGGCAATAATGGACAGATCCAGTTGTGGCAGTTCCTCTTAGAGCTGCTCACAGATAAAGATGCCCGGGACTGCATTTCTTGGGTGGGAGATGAAGGAGAATTTAAATTAAACCAGCCAGAGCTTGTAGCTCAGAAATGGGGGCAGCGTAAAAATAAACCCACCATGAACTACGAGAAACTCAGCCGTGCACTTCGGTAAGGGAGACAGTCTTTTTGCTTTTCTTTTCTTTCTTTTCTTTCTTTTTTCATTGTTTTTATATAAATCGCAGCTTGCTCTGGATGGGGTATTTTGCCAAGAATGAGACCTGATGTGGCAGGGAGAAAATTCAATGTCAGTAATATGCTATACATGAGATGTAATAATAAAGATTGCATCCATTTAATTGTATAACTTTATATTTACCATTTACGTGCTTTGTAAATGGATCCAGTGACACTTAGTTGCGTAGTATGGCGCCACCTGGTGTCCAGAGTGTATAGCAGTGTGCACATCCACCCAATGAGCTGTATGCCGGTGGTTACACACGCTCAGTCAGTTGCCGAACAGCTTACTGTCCTGCTTGTTAGACAAGAGCAGAGCTTCTGCAGCAGCATGGCTGAGAACAGGCAGCGTAAGAAAGGGATCACATTGTCAGCTACCAGAGGGGGAAGAAGACTGATTTTGTCTAGAAGAAGCGAAAAACACTGCAACGCTAGAAACGCTCCAAATGCATTTAAAACGGCTAATAGACTTCTGCTGTGAAAGTGATGCATGGGAATAACCCATTTATTATATGTTCATAATGGTAAAGTGTGAAAGTGATCGCCTATCCATAGGATTGGAGATAAGTAACTGATTGGTATCCCGTGTTCCTATGCTGTACTCCATCTCCGGCATCCCATAGAGAATGTAGGAAGTGACCGGGCACATGCTCGGCGGTCCCGTGGTCAGACCCCCTCCCACCTATGGATAGGTGATGACCTCCTATTTGGCACAAGCCCTTTGAAACCCTGTACTTGTAGATTAACAAGTCGCCTTTTCTCCCCCCTCTGCTGACAGATATTACTACGACGGGGACATGATCTGTAAAGTTCAAGGAAAAAGGTTTGTCTACAAGTTTGTTTGTGACCTGAAGACATTAATTGGATATAGCGCAGCGGAGCTGAGCCGCCTCGTGTCTGAATGCGAGCAGAAGAAGATGGCCAAGCTGCAGTTACATGGTATCGGACAGCCAGTCACAGCGGTGGCCCTGGCCACAGCATCGCTGCAGTCAGAAAAAGACTAGGCGCCGGGAAATACAGACTGCACACATGGCCGCCTACCACCATGCAAGTTCCTCGCCTCCCAGAGCCCCAGGCGCTTTTATTTTCAGAGACTGTACAGTGTTTGGCATGATTTTCTACAGAGGACTTTAATAAATTTGGAACTTGTTATTTTTTGTATTACAAGTTTCTTTGCAGCAGCCTTCGTGGAAGGGCGCATGATATATTTTATATATTTTGGATATGAAATGATAATTTACACTTTTTAGTAAGATTTCAGTGATGTTCCTCGTGGAGGATATATTATTCATCCATCATTTCAGTTAGAACCTAAAACTGGTCCTTTTTGTTGTTTCCATTTTTTTATATATATAAATTAATCTGCCGATCTTCATTGTGCGGAGGATCTCAAATTGCATTTTGTTTCTGCTTTAATAACACTATACAGTACAGTTTTCTTGACGGTAAAGCTTTTATGTAAAAAAAATATGCGAATCCACTCGCCTTATAAGAAAAATGAAATCCAGCCTCTGCTCCGTGTCATCCGCAGGAGGCTTCTAGTTTGGTGGCTGAGCGTGACCTCCGTAAACCAATCCTCCGCAGGAATCTGTCAGAATGTGAGGCTCGGCTCTCGGTGTAAAGTAAATGAACTTTAAAGATATTGTCGTTTAAAAGACGTGTATTCCACATAACATGGGTGTCGTAGCGGACTTAGAGGTCCACTATTTAAGGGCTCATTCACAAGGCCGTATAGCCTTCCTGCCCGTGTTGTGGACCGCAGAACAGGGCACCGGCCGTGTGAACTCCGTATCGCGGATACGGACCCATGCAGTCGGCAAAAGATAGGACATGGTCTATCTTTTGCGGAGCGGAGACGCGTATCGGAAGCACACAGAAACACTCTGAAGCCCTTCCGTGGGCTTTCTGGTCCATGCCTCCGCACTGCAAAAAATAAGACATGTCCTATCTTTGGCAATATCTTGCGGATCGCGGACCTGTTCCAGTCAGTTGGTCCGCCCCATGGAGTTCACACGACCGCTGCCCCGTGTTTTGCGCACCGCTATTTGCGCAGCACCCATGCGTTCATCTGAGTGAGCCCTAAGGGGTTGTCCAACTTTTATTACGTTTAAAATTTCAATCCCAGCCTGCTGTTCTTGTGAGAAAAAAAACATACCTGCTTCCCACTGCTCCGATTCAGCTCCGCTCCCTTCCAGTCCCTGTCTGTAAACTTCCGGATGGATGGGGTCATGGGTATCGCTGCAGCCAATGACTAGCCTTAAAGGGGTTTTCCCATCTCAGACCATGGGGGCATATCGCTAGAATATACCCCCCATTGTCTGATAGGTGCAGGTCCCAGAGGGACCCACACCTACAATGAGAACGGAGCGGGGAAATGAACTGCGCATGCGCAGCCGCCCTCCATTCATTTCTATGGGGCCGCCGAAAATAGCAGAGCGCTGGTTCGGCTATTTCCATCTGCCCCAAAGAAATGAATGGGAGCGTGGGCTGCGCATGCGCGGTCCGCTCACATTCACTTCTATGGGAGCAGCGCTTGGTGGTGGATGGACCTCCAGCCACAGTGCTCCCTGCTTCATTCTCGTTGTAGGTGCGGGTCCCAGCGATATGCCCCCATTGTCTGAGATGGGAATACCCCTTTAAATGGGTCAATCCATCTCACACTTTGGTGGCATTTCTAGGATATGTTCCTCCTCTGGTACCCGCATCTATTTCTACAACAGGGCACCTAACGTGAACGAGGTTGCACCCTGCAAATGCCGCCACCCTCCATTCACTTCCCATAGAGGTGAATGTGGAGCATGTGTGGGCTTTGGCGACCCATTGTAGAAATAGATTCAGGTCCCATCGAAGTCTGAAGTGGCCAGCCACTTTGCTTGGTGACACGTCATCACTGAGGCCAGTCATCGGGCACACGGCCCCATCCATTTTGAAGTTTACAGACTGGGACTGGAAGACCAGTGAAGGGAGCCAGGGACCTGGGGGGAGCAGCTGAGTATTATTTTTCCCATCAGTATGGCAGGCTGGGGTTGAAATAAAAAAAAAAAAAGTAAAACGTGATGGACAACCCCTTTAAGGCTAGTTTCACATGCTGTACTTTTATTCCGGCCGCCCCTCGGCATGTTTGCCGTGCTGCCGCCGGAACTCCGGCCCGCCCCCATTATAGTCGATAGGGCCGGAGCGGTAGTCCGGGGGCACGCGTGCACTAGCGGTAGCCCATATCTGACAGGCTGTTCACCCGCCGGAACAGCCTGTCGGAGTTTCTTGCCGTTAGTGTGAAACTAGTGAAAGTACCCTAAGACAATAAATTAGTAACTAGAGTGGAGAGCGGTTACAGAGAGCATGTCTCACTCTGGAGGACCCCACTATGTTATGTGGACAGTCCATTGTTTTCCGTGAGAACTGCGTAACGCCTCATACGCCCTGTTGTGGCGCTGCAGGAAAGGTAAAGACTTTGTGCTGGGTTCCCCCACAGTTTACAGGTGACCGATGGCCAAGCAATATCCTGCTATGAGCTTGGCATTGGGGTCTTCCTAGAAAACAGATGCACAATGTGGAGCGGAGGCTCAGAAATCCATACGATCTGATTGTACTGCATATGATTACAGCACTTGTATCATTCTGTTTGTCATACCTCTGTAACATGACTGTGTATTCCGAGCCAAATACAGGATCATATGACATTTGAAGGAGAAAAGGTTTTCCCAAAGTTTTTTTCTTTAGAAGGGTAACGGGGTCTGAGAAGGCCTTTCCCCATATACGGGTTGTAACCATCATTTAAAGGGAATGTGTCCTCAGCAAATCACCTATTGTTTAAAGTTTATGTTGAACATATTTTATAGATTTTTTTTTTGTTTTACATTTTATTCACAATATTTTAAATAAAAAAAACTAAAATCCTGCAGTTTTTGCACTGGACCTAATAATAGGCCGAGATGTCCAGTTTGAGAGAGACGGTTTACAGCAGCCGCTTGGGCCATAAACTCCAAAGACTGGAGAGAACTCTATGGGAGAGTTTCTAGACATACTGTGTGACCTGTGCAGGGGTCGCTGTGACATCACCTGTTATATGGTGGGTCACGTGTTATCTTTTATATAGGTGTTATCTACCATTGCAATCTTGTCCGTGATGATAGTGAGAAGACTGCTGGGAAGTGCTCTCCACAG
Source organism: Bufotes viridis (assembly GCA_033119425.1). NCBI lineage: Eukaryota > Metazoa > Chordata > Amphibia > Anura > Bufonidae > Bufotes > Bufotes viridis. The sequence goes on along the minus strand of CM065591.1, from coordinate 39,462,432 downwards.
TACAGTATGAGGCTGACTGGTCAGTGTGAAAACTGCACATTTTAGGAATGAATATATATGTATATATCATGCCATGGAAAATGTTTAGAAAAAAAAATTTGGTGATTTCCTGATGACACGTTTCATTTCAGGTGCCTGCACACGTGGAAAAACCACGTAAGGGCGGGTTCGCATTGGCGTTATGGAATTCCGTTATAGGTTTATTTTTAGAACCGAATGCAAAATGGAAGCCTTTAAGCTTTACTGCGTCCTAAAATTTGCATGAAACAAAATGCACATAAAAACAAATACATCTGTACTTAGCCTAAGGCCTTATTCACACGTCCGTAGTGTTTATGGATCCGCAAATTGCGGATTTATAAACACACCCGGCCGGCAGCCCCATAGAAATGTCTATTCTTGTCCGCAATTGCGGGCAAGAATAGGACATGCTCTACTTTTTTGCGGAGCTGCGGCCGTAAGATTGGTGTGTGTGCTCTCCGCATCGTTCCGTGCCCCATTCACAGTCAATGGGTCCGCATGTATTCCGCAGAATACATGCGGACGTGTGAATAAGGCGTAACTCTCTGAGAAGTGTCCCCATACAGCAGCGCGGTTTAGACAGGACGATCTGCTGCTCAGAAACTAAAACGTACTTGTCTGTGCAAACACCCGAGCGTTTCACTTGTTCATCGGGTGATCGGCTGCCTCTTCAGACAGGCAGATTGTCGGGAATGAGTGTTCAAAAGAACGTTCATCCAGTCAGCTCACCATTAGAGCGGTCGTCTCATTGGAGACGGCCTCTTTCAGAAGGCAAACCCCGGGGTGATGAGTTGATCGCCCCGAGTCCTGTTCCCATCACATTTAGACAGGGACGGGGAGAGCTGCAGCCATTTCACCTGCATCAGATCCCGGAGCAGATATGTAGTTAATACATAGTAGCCATTTTGAAGAAGTTCTGTCTATGTAACCCAAGAGCTGCTCTCCACTCTCTCCTCAGTCTCCGCTATTCTAATAGTCGGTCTTAGGCCTCTTTCATATGAATGATACGGATTGTGTCAGGGTGCGTTCAGTGAAACGATCACCATTTCACAAGCAAGTTCAGTCAGCTTTGTCTGCAATTGCGTTTAGTTTTTTTCACGCGTGTCAGTTTTGCGTGAAAACAAAAACTGAAGATTTACCAATAAAATCTCCGAGCCAACTGTCGGTGAAAAACACTCTGCATCTGGATTGCAATGCGTTTTTCACTGAAGCCCCATTCACTTCTGTGGGACCATGGCTGTGTGAAAAACAGAATATAGAACATGCTGCGATTCTCACTCAACGCAAAAATGATGCGTGAAAAAAGCGAAAGGAATGGGTCGGTGTTCAGGGCGGGTGCTATGTGTTCTTTTCACGCCTTGCACCCGCTCGTGTGAATGGGGGCCTTAAACTCTTAGTAGGTGTCTTTTCCTTGAAGAAGTGTCTTCTCATCAGGGTTGCCACATGAGAGCACAGTATGGCGGGGGGATTGTATGAATCTAACTGTAATTACTACGACGGTATAACTACAGCTCCCAGCATGCCCTGACCTACTCATTGGATTTATTTCCTCATTCATGCAGTTTTGTACTAAGTATAGAAGTGGATCCAAAAAGAAGGGAAAGGCAAGAGGGTCGTCCTCTCTGAGGTCTGCTCAGAAGAGCTGCCTGTGTGATTCCAGTCTTAGAGAGGCAGCGGTGTCAGTGGCGTGCCTCCTGTGTTCTGTAGCTTTTAAGGCTTCGTCCGTCTTCTAATCTTTTATATTAAAGGATTTATTTTATTTCCTGACCTTTTATTCCTTGTACTTGCCTCAGATTTTCTCTTCCCTTCACTGGAAAACAAGAAACTGATGTCCGAGTCTGATTTCACAGAATCCTCATATTACGTTATGTCAAGTGTTCGGACCATGGCAAAGCCAAACCAGGGTCTTCAAGAGACCCTTTGCAGTGGCCTTATTATTTGGGATGATTTGCCACTTCTATATGAATGTGGTAAGTTCATGATCTCTCGTGGTACAGAGGTGAATCCATACAAGACACTATGGGGGTCATTTATCAAACTGGTGTAGAGTAGAACTGGCTTAGCTGCCCATAGCAACCAATCAGATTCCTCCTTTCATTTTCCAAAGGAGCTCTGAAAAATAAAACGTGGAATCTGATTGGTTTCTATGGGCTACTAAGCCAGTTCTACTTTTCAGCAGTTTGATAAATCTCCCCCTATGAGTCAGTGATATGCGCGGTATGTCTGTGGACCCACACCGATGAAATAAGAGGGTATATTCCAGTTTCCAGATAAATGCAATCTTTAGTTCATCCAGTAAAAACAGCAAAGGATACAGTACACACCCTACGCGTTTTGGGCATATAGTACGCTCTCATGGTTGCATAGTTTTTTCTGCCTGCTGCAGTATACCTTCTTCTTTCATACAAGACACTATACACTGAGAGAGGCAAACTTGTCAAAAGTGAGAGAAAAGTGGAGCACTCCAAAAAAATAAGGACCTGAAAACTAGCTGGAATCGGACACCATTTTACACACTGATTTTGCTGTAAATCCGCGCCAAAATCTGCATGTGTTTCTTGGCGGATTGTGTCGCACCTTTTGCATTGTGCTAAAAATCCACAACCTAGTTCAATTTCCGCAGTGTGTAGAAGGGATTTAGAAAGTCTCATCTACTGGGTGTTGGGCTGTGGATTTTCTTCATGAAAAACTGTGTGTACTACACATCATGTGCAATTTCACATTATTTTCATGAGATCTCTATCTTCTGGAAATGTTGCGTAATGTTTTCCGTTCCCTAACCTTTACACGCACCACAATGTACAGTTGTGTCATGGTGCGCTAGAAGGAGCATGAGCCTGCTCCATATGTGGCAGGGGCGGACTGCAATGCAACCGGCACCTGTCCTCTGTGGCTGGGGTCATCTGAGACTGCACTCCCGGGTCCCGAATGGTTCCCCTGTGCCAAGAACAGGGAAGCCATTCATTCTCTGGTAGCCTCAAGCATTAGGAAGGCTCGAGGCTTCTACAGGAATACATTCCTACGGAGCCTGGCCTCTGGCCATAGGAAAATAGCGAATCTCGCTATGGGAGAAGCGATAGAACAGGGATCAGCAACCTTCAGCACTCCAGCTGCTTTGAAACTACAACTCCCAGGATGCACACTTTCTTGGTTATTGTTGTGACTCCCATGTGAAGTGAAAGGAGGATTATAGGAGTTGTAGTTTCAGAACAGCTGAAGTGCCGGATGGTTTTGATCTGTCTGATCTGAGGATTGCACGCTAAAAATTTTAAATCACCTTTCCTTCCCTAGCTTACATATAAAAAAAAAAACAAAAAAAAACATAATGGGTATCGCTGCATCCCAAAGTGCACACTATTAAAATATAAAGATGATAATTATTTACCGGTAATTGGATTTTCCATGTAGCGCCACAACGGCACTTATCAGGAGGGTTACCCCGCCCCCCGGGGCCGGAAACAAACGTGGAGACAACCTATAAAAGCCTCCTCCCCTGGACTTTCACCAGTTAGTATCCGAGGACTCAAGATGATGCTGAAAACATTTTATTAGACACGACAGAGAAACACAAACAAAAAATCATCATTACCACCATTCCAAAAAGGGCGTCATAATAGGGTGGGAAATACCAGTGCCGTTGTGGTGCTACATGGAGAATCCAATTACCGGTGAGTAATTATCATCTTTTCCATGCGCCCCACAAGGGCACTTATCAGGAGGATTAACAGAGAATTTTGAAACTAATTATTAGGGTGGGACCACTGCAGATAGAACTTTTCGGCCAAAGGATAGGTCATTATTTGCAGTTACGTCCAATTTATAGTGTTTGAAGAATGTGTTTGGGCCTGACCAGGTGGCCGCCTGACATATTTGAGATCGAGAGGCCGAAGCGCATTCCGCCCAGGAAGCGGAAACCACTCGGGTAGAGTGGGCTTTTAAATGGGAAGGCGGAGATAAATTTCTCTCCGTATATGCTCTAGAGATTGTAGATTTAATCCATCTAGAGAGAGTCATTTTTGAGGCTCCCTACCCCTTGTTTTTTCCTGCGAACTGGAGCAGGAGGCGGTTTGATTTCCTGAAATCTCGTGTCGCATCTAGGTATGCCAGGACACATCTTCTAACGTCCAGGTTGTGGAATTTTATTTCTCCCTTGGCCTGTGGACAGAAGGTTGGTAAAGAAATCTGTTGGTCACAATGGAATCTGGAAAAAACTTTTGGAAGAAAAGAGGGCTCATGTTTGAGAATTATACTGTCCTCTAGAACTGTTAAGTATGGAGGCCGACAGGGCAGTGCTTGGATTTCTCCAATTCTCCTAGCAGAGGTTATAGCGATTAGAAATGCAGTTTTCATGGAGATTAAATTTAGGGGAATCTCCAAAATAGGCTCGAATGGGGGATCCAAAAGGACAGAAAGGACCAGATTCAGGTCCCAAGGAGGGACAAAGGCCCGAAAACTGGGAATGAGTCTGTTAGCACCTTTAAGGAACCGTTTGATGAGAGGAACTTCAGCCAACCTGGTTTCCAAAAAGGCGCTAAGAACTGCTACCTGGACCTTTAGGGTGCTGACCCTTAATCTTCCATCGAGCCCCTTCTGAAGAAACTCCAGTATATTATTGACATCTGGAATCTCGGATGGATTCCAATCTGGGTCTAAAAAACGTAAAAAGGTCTTCCAAACCCTAATGTAAATCTTCGAGGTGACTGGTTTACGACTAGAGAGGAGGGTGGTAATTACCGCTTCTGAGAGCCCTTTTGATTTTAGAAGGGAGCGCTCAGTTTCCAGGCCGTCAGCTTCAGGTGATTGACTTCTGGATGGAGAATCGGGCCTTGAAGTAGAAGGTCCGGGATCTGAGGTAGTATCCAGTAGTCCCCTTTTGCCAGAGCAGACAGTAGAGGGAACCAGGTTCGCCTCGGCCAGAACGGAGTCACCAGGATAACTTCCCGCTTTTCTTGTATAATCCTGGCCAGGGTTTTTGGAATTAGGGATATTGGCGGGAAGGCGTAAAGAAGTTTGTCCGGCCAGGGCACCGAAAAGGCATCTACTCCCGATGGGTTGTCCCTGTTGGAGAGGGAGAAGAAATGATCTACCTGTCTGTTGACTCTGGAAGCAAAGAGATCGACTCCCGGAGTGCCCCACCTCTCGCACAGGAGCTGAAATATTTTCTTGTTGAGTGATCATTCCCGTGACTTTAGGGGCTGTCTGCTGAGGAAGTTGGCCAACAGATTCTCTTTCCCTCTGAGGTAAACTGCCGAGACTGAGTTTAGATGATCCTGGGCCCAGGAGAACAGAAGGTAGGCTGTCTGGTTTAGATCCCTGCTTCTTGTGCCCCCCTGTTTGTTCACATAGGCTACTGCTGTCTTGTTGCTGGAAAACATTTTCACATCTTTCCGTAAAATTGTTGGACTGAAGGCTTTTAGAGCCAGGAAGATCGCACGCAACTCCTTTATATTTGATGAAAGGTGCTTTTCTGACTGAGTCCAGATTCCCTGAATAACCTGGTCCTGGCAATGGGCCCCCCAGCCTACACCGCTTGCGTCGGTTGTAATTACAATCTGGTTTTTTGGTCTCCAGTGGACCCTCTTGTTAGGTGAGATCTTACCATCCACCAGGTTAAAGACGACTTCACTTGGAATGGAAGAGAAACTCTTCTGTCCAGAGACAGGGGGCTCTTGTTCCAGGATGACAGGAGGAAGCGTTGTAGAGACCTGCTGTGGAACTGGGCCCATTTCACCGCAGGAATGGCCGATGTCATCAGGCCCAAGATGGTCATGATTTGCCTGTAGGAGACCTTTTTCAAGGAACGGAAGGCCTGGATCTTTTCTCTGAGGACCCAAATCTTCCTTTCTGGGAGGAAAGACATCATCTGTTGTGAATGTAACTGAATACCCAGGAATTCTTTTTTCTGGCAAGGGATGAGGTCTGACTTTTCTATGTTTAGTAGCCAACCCAGAGACTGAAGAGTGTCTGTTACTAATTGAAGGTTTCTGGAAAGGACTTCCGGATTTTGGGCTGCAATTAAAAAATCGTCCAGGTAAGGAATGAACAATACCTGTCTCTTGTGAAGAAAGGCTGAGACTTCCGCCATTATTTTTGTGAAGACTCGAGGAGCCGCCGAGATTCCGAATGGGAGGATCTGGAATTGCAATTGAAGAAGACGACTGCCCTGATGAATTGCAAATCTCAGAAACTTCTGGTGTGGCTTGTAGATGGGCACATGGTAATACACATCAGCCAAATCCAGAGTCGCCATAAAACTGTTCTGGGTCAGCAGATTTATGGTAGAATTTATTGTCTCCATTTTGAATTTCTTGTAGGCGACATGATTGTTTAGTTCTTTTAGATTTATTATTGCCCGGTACGAGCCATTTGGTTTTCTGACTAGGAAAACTGGAGAGTAGAAGCCTTCTCCTTCCTGGCCCGCAGGGACTGGAATTACTGCTCGTTTTGACAGAAGGGTTTGGATCTGATCTTCCAGAAGCGACTGTTGAGCCGAGGCTAATCTTTTGTTTACAAGAAACCTTCCCGGAGGAGAGGTTGCAAATTCTATCTTGTAGCCTGTGGAAATCAGATCCAGGACCCAGGGGGAATCTGTAATATTTTGCCAGGCTGGTAGGAAATCTAGGAGCCTTCCCCCTACAGGACTTCTGACGTCATTGCCCTTGCTGCTTAGAAGTTTTATCTGGGTTAAAGAGGAAGCCCCTGTCTCAACCTCTAGAGGGCTGCCAGGAGCCTGATCCTTCCTTCTTTCTGGTATGAAATCTACCTTTCCTTTGGGCCCGAAAGGAGCGGCGAGACTGAAAATATCTGGACTCTGAGGGAAAGCCTTTCTTTCTGTCTGAGGCTTTGTCCAGGATATCATCCAGGACCGAGCCAAACAATCTGTCACCTTCACAGGGGATGTTGCATAACTTATTTTTTGAGATATTATCCCCTGACCAGGACCTTAACCAGACAGCTCTCCTGGCAGAGTTGGCTAGGGCGGCTGATCTAGCGGATAATTTTACGAGGTCTGCTGAGGCATCTGATAGAAAATTAGACGCCTGTTTTAGGACTGGAAAAGAGGCTAGGATGTCTTCAGAAGAGGTGCCGGCTAGCAGGTGCTCCTCAAGCTGAGACAACCATAATAAAAGGGTCCTAGCAGTGCAAGTAGCTGCGATACTGGGCCGTAGCATAGCAGTAGAAGTGTCCCAAGATTTTTTGAGAATGGACTCGCACTTCTTGTCCATAGGGTCCCGTAGAAGGCCCACATCTTCAAAGGGAAGCGAGGATTTTTTTTTAGAGATCCTGGCTATTGGTGCATCCACGTGAGGGGTTTTATCCCAGTGAGCGATATCTGATTCACTAAAGGGATATTTGCGTTTAAAAATCTTAGAGGTTCCTGCCCGTCGTTCAGGATCCTTCCATTCATTAGCAATTAATTTATTAATGTTCTCATGAACAGGGAACACCCGTCTTTTTTTGTCCGCTAGCCCTCTGAACATGTGGTCCTTGATAGACTGAGGCTCTTTTGTATGCTCAATATTCATGGCCGCTCTAATAGTTTTTAACAGCATGTCAGTGTCTTCCACCGAACATAGAGGCCTTCCTGAAATGTCGTTTGAAGAGACAGAGTCAGAGTCTGAGGACAATTCTCCTTCATCAAAGTCCGCGTCGGACTCTATTGGCGTATCTGGGACCATTTTAGAGGTGGAAGGTGATTGTTGAAGAGAGGCAAACCGGGATTCAAAAGCAGAGGATACTTCCTCTTTAATGATGGACCTGAGGCTATCAACCAGGGATGGTGATTCGTCCGCCATGACCTTTGTACATTTCTGACAAAGGGGTTTCTTAGAATGGCTCCCCAGGTGCTTTTTACAAATTGCACACTTTCTCTTAGTGGAAGAATCTCCAGACTTCTTCCCCTAGGGTAAAGAAAAAAATTCCTTTTTTTCTCTAAAAAGGTGGCCCCGGTGTGCAAGAAAAGGCAATGGTGCATACACAAGAGACAGCACAAAAAAACTCCCGCTGGGGAGGAGGCTTACCAGGCTTTGGGCCTTTAGAGGGTCTGAGGGAGGGTCTGCAGGCAGAGACATGCTGCTGGAACACTGCAAGGCCGCTGTAGACGCCATTCCCTTCGATAACGGCATACTATGAAGTACTTCCTGGTCACGTGATCCCGCACGTTCGCTGACGCGGCGCGTGCACCCACGTGGCCAATCTCGCGAGATCTCAGCCCTGAGATCTCGCACTGCCAGTCTCCTCCCTATGCAGCCCGGAAGGGAGCCGCATCGCCCGGGGTTGCCTGCCCAGATGCGGGACTTACACCAAGGTGTCGGGAGGGCTCTTCTCTTGCCCCGAGGACCGACACCCTGCTACGGCCCTCCTGACCAGAGCCAGGGAAAAAGGTAAAAGGCCGCGCAGATGGTTAAGAGCAGGAGAGGTTACCCCCGCTCACATCTCCACATCGTCCCAGAGGGACAGGAGACAAACTGGTGAAAGTCCAGGGGAGGAGGCTTTTAAAGGTTGTCTCCACGTTTGTTTCCTGTCCTTGGGGGCGGGGTAACCCTCCTGATAAGTGCCGTTGTGGTGCGCATGGAAAAAATATTTTTCATGCATAGTGAACACCGTAGTGGAAAAAAAAAGAATAAAACGTGCAATTTATCATTTTTTGGTCACCTTATGCCCCACAAAACAAGGAATAAAAGTGAGCAAAAAGTCATACATTATGACCATCATAAAATGGCGATGCAAAGACAATTTTTCGAAAGGTTTTTATGTTTTTAAAAGTAGTAAAATAAAACCTATACAAATTGACCTGTATTCTGGGCTAAAATTGGTTTTATTCAAGATTCTAAACCGTTCGTCTTCTGCAGCCTGCAAGTATTCCAATGCAAAGCAGGCTGCAGAAGGCCGTTAACTGTGAAATCAGTCAAGCGTGCTGATTGGCCACAGATCCTGGGATCTCCTGAGCACTAATCTAAACTAAATTAGGATCAAACCAAAATGTATCACTAGGATATGTAGAATGGGAGGGGGGAGGGGGGGGGGTCAGGTGCTAGAACCTTTCCTGATTATAAGGAACCACACTGCCAAGAACTGCTTCTCAAGCTGCATAAATTTGGAAGACACACTTTTGTTCTTAGCAATAGTTAGGACCTAGAAGTTGCAGCCCTAGCTTGTAATGTTCCAAGAGCAGAATACCTCAAACAGCTGATCATTGGGAGTCGGACCCCGGCCAATCTGATATTGATGACCTATCCTGAGGATAGGTCATCGAAATTACGCCATTGCACAACCCATTTAAAGGGGTTATCCCATGAATAATGTAAAAATAAAAATCAGACATCCTATAGTACATGACAATCTCTTTCTAACAAAGCCAGAACCAGTCCTGTACCTCACATGGATCGCGAGGTCTCCCCATTATTTACTCTGCTAGATTTATATCAAGCTGACAGCTCAAGCGGAGTGTCTTTTCTGCTTCAGCTCAGGAGGCGTGTCCATGCTCTGCCTATCACAGCTCAGGGGGCGTGTCCATGCTCTCCCTATCACAGCTCAGGAGGCATGTCCATGCTCTCCCTATCACAGCTCGGGGCGTGTCCATGCTCTCCCTATCACTGCTCAGGGGGCGTGTCCATGCTCTCCCTATCACAGCTCTGGGGGCGTGTCCATGCTCTCCCTATTACAGCTCAGGAGGCAGTTGAAAGATGAAACTGAGCATGTGCGGCCACCTCAGTGAGCAGGACAAAGAAATAAGAAAAAAACAAACAGCAGGTGGCGCTATACAGATACATTTTATTAAATAACTTAGTGGCTATGCTACATTTTTAATTAAATGCAATTGCAAAAGTATTCAGGTCCAGGGGCTGGTTTGAAAACTGTAGAATGTTTTCCGTGGGACAACCCCTTTAATCATCAGACGTGCTCACAAAGTTGCACTGGGAATATTGTGCTGCACTGACTTATCTCCAGTCACTTACCACTCCATAATTCTTCACTTCTTTATAGATCACCTTGCTGGCAGGGATGTGTCCCTCATGTTACTGCTGCGGTCCCCCAGGTGAAATATTCAGATAATTACTTGAATCGCTAAAGTCCTATTTTTCAGCGGTATGAAGGTGTTCAGCCATCAGTCATGTGTATGATGGCTCCGCGTCTCTAATTATAGATAAATGTCCCGATTGATCGTCTGATGCTCTATTAAATCGCTGTATAATTAGGAACATGCAGTAGGTGGCATCGCTCCCGGCATCGCCACATAATTGGCAAGATGTGATGAAGTCACCGCAGCGAGCACAATGCAGGGTGATTCACATCTTGTGTTTGAAAGAGCAGTGAATAATTTTAGGCAGATCTCTGCGGCACGGCTCCGGAGTTACCTTCTGCATCCAATTTACTGACAGGGAATGTGTCATGAGAAAATGAGCTGCGGTTTTAAAGTTTTTATGTTAAACATACAGGCCCAGATCTACAAAAAGTGGCACAAAATATCAGAATTTTTTTTCTGACATGCTCGACAAAGGGCAGGGGGGGTTAGCAAAAAAGGGTGGGGCCTAAGTTGAGCAATCTGGCGCCACAATTTTGGCGTAAAATTCTGTCTCACAGTTAGACAACCAATAGTTGGTATAGACTTACAGAAATGTGTCCTATCCATGTGCCAGATTTATCATCAAGCCTGAGCCCCTGTGATAACTCTGACGCAGGTCTAGACAGTCGGCCTAAGTTTATGTCATCTTTAAGATTAGTAAATCTGTACCATAGTTTAGGAAGTTTTGCTGCTATTTTTTATTTTCCAAGTCACTATATTTAAAAATATCCTATAGTTCCTGTTCCTAAAGAGACCATGTCTTCCATGCTTCCTAGAGAGACCACGTCTTCCATGCTTCCTAGAGAGACCACGTCTTCCATGCTTCCTAGTGAGACCACATCTTCCATACTTTCTAGTGAGACCACATCTTCCATACTTCCTAGTGAGAACACATCTTCCATACTTCCTAGTGAGAACACATCTTCCATACTTCCTAGTGAGAACACATCTTCCATACTTCCTAGTGAGAACACATCTTCCATACTTCCTAGTGAGAACATATCTTCCATACTTCCTAGTGGGAACACATCTTCCATACTTCCTAGTGAGACCACATCTTCCATGCTTCCTAGTGAGACCACATCTTCCATACTTCCCATACAAAGAACACATCTTCCATACTTCCTAGTGAGACCACATCTTCCATACTTCCTAGTGAGAACACATCTTCCATACTTCCTAGTGGGAACACATCTTCCATATTTCCTAGTGAGACCACATCTTCCATGCTTCCTAGTGAGACCACATCTTCCATACTTCCCATACAAAGAACACATCTTCCATACTTCCTAGTGAGACCACATCTTCCATACTTCCTAGTGAGACCACATCTTCCATACTTCCTAGTGAGAACACATCTTCCATACTTCCTAGTGAGAACACATCTTCCATACCTCCTAGTGAGACCACATCTTCCATACTTCCTACAAAGACCACATCTGGAATACTGTGTCCAGTTCTGGAGACCCCACTTACAAAAAGATGTAGATAAAATGGAGCAGGTGCAGAGATGGGCTACAGTAATGATGGAGGGTCTTAAGCATAAAACCTACCAGGATAGACTTAAAGGCTATGTACACCTTTGGGGGCAATTTTTCTTATTCTTGCATTGTCCTCACTTTGAACTAAAAAATCAGTTTTTAAATTGTTCTCTATTAAAAATATGTACAGGGCTGAGCTGCTCTAATAGCAGGATGTGAATGTTCTCTCTGCCCGTCAGCCAGCTCACCTGATGGACTCCTTATCTCTGCTCTCTGACCTCCTAAACACTCATTATAGCTCAGTTCTCATCTTACTGAAAAGACTGTAGTTTAAATAAGTGTTTACAACCTTTTAGTAATTTAGAGATAAGGGTTATAAGATGACCGGTGTTCCGTTATTTTTCCCTCTCTGTGAACTCTCCATACTCTCGTCATTTCCGGTTCTGACACAGCCGCAGGTGTGGAAAGAGGTGTTTCACGCCGCTCGCTTACTGAGTGGCTGAGTAGGAGTCGGCGCAGGCGAGCACGACTAACTGTGAACGCGCCTAGGGTAGGGAAAACTCACAGCCAATTGCGCATGTGCAAATGTTATTAAAAAGTTACAGCCCAGTGCACATGCGCGGCTAACGCTTGCTGGATCTTGTCTAGTCTAGTTCCTAGGATAGGGAAAACTCACTGCCAATTGCGCATGCTCCGAGGGTAGGGAAAATTTACAGCCCAGTAAGTTTTCACCCTCGGCTCATGCGCAATTGGTCGTGAGTTTTCCCTACCCTAGGCGCGTTCAGTTAGTCGCGCTCGCCTGCGCCGACTCCTACTCAGCCACTCAGTAAGCCAGAGGCATGACGCACCTCCTTCCACACCCGCAAACGTCACTTCCGATGCGGCTGCGTCAGAACCGGAAATGACAAGGGTATGGAAAGTTCACGGGTAGGGAAAAATAATGGAACACTGGCACAAAGTCAAAGTGAAAGTACTATTCACACTGCTGGACAAACAGTTAACCCTTTGTGACAGAACTGCTCAATATTTTTAATAACGACCAATTGAAAAAATTATTTTTAGCCCAAAATGCTGGTGGTGCTAAGGGCTCATGCACAGAACTTTATATTTTTTCCGCATCCGATCTGCATTTTTGCGGGTTGGATGTGGACCCATTCACTTCAATGAAAAATAGACTTAAAAAAAAATTGAATATGTCCTATTCTTGTTCTGTTTCATAGAAAAGGATAGGACTGTTCTATAGAGGGCAGGACGTTCCTTTTTGCAAAATGCAGAGGGCACACGCCGGTATCCGTGTTTTGTGGAGTTGTCTATTTTCTACATTTACTGTTCCTTTAAGAAAAAGTGAGAATATCTGCACTGTGCTGCAGAATATGTTGTCTCTACGTACATTACAGCTGATAAGGAAGTGATTAAGCGGGTTAGTATCCCCTTTAGTTTGCAGAATCCATCCCTCTTTTTTGAAAGGCAGCAGTTCCCCTTCTGTCCACACGGTGTCTCTCTTGTAGCCTGTAGCAAAGACTGAAAAATAAAATGTATGAAAATGGCCAAATAAGATATGCGGTGATGTATTTTTATCAGAGTAAAGCCCAGCGTCTGAGTAAGAGAAAATTGGTATTAGAATTCAGGCGTGCACCCACCATTCAGTACGGGTGGAGAATGCAGACGGCATTGGGTTTCTCTCTATGCAGTCTATGCACCACATAAATGGTGTTCTTATAGCCTCCATGTTGTCATAGTAGAGGAGCTGTAGCTGCATGACATCACTGTGCTCTGGGATAGGGTACATTTACAGGGGTCGTCTAGTGTAAACTCCCCCCTTCCATGCAATCAACTGATTTCAATGGGGGGGCGTTACACAATAGCTGATATGCTCATTTTTTACATGCAGCCTCATAGACCCGCAATACTACCTCCCCTGCTCTACATAATATGGCCATTTAACACTCTGGAAAGCTGGGTGACACCATGGGCCAGCTCCAAGGCAGCACCAGTCTCTCAGTGCCCTGCCGTATAATTAAAGGGGTTGTCTGGCCAATAAAACCTCTTTATTATTATTTTGTAAAGGCCCAGTATGGCATAAAAACAAAAGCAGTAAACATCACCAAGATCACCCTCTTCCCAAATCCCCTTACGACCCCACCCCCAGGTTCTCTCCTGGTCTCTACTTCCTGTTCCCTTTCCACTTACCGGAAATGATCCACTCATTGGGAGTCTATCTGGTGATGCCTATTTCCCCCCCATTGCTGAGCCTCAATGGGGGCAGGAACAGAGGTAAGAGATGACAATATCTGTATGCAACCGGCGTCGGGCAGAAGTCCTTTGGGCCCACCAGAGGAAATGATTCTGAGGGCCCACCCTCTGTGTATATAGGACCTTAAGGGTCCTGTTTTATAAGGGGTCCATTATTGTCAGAGCTTGGGCCCACCAGAGGATTCTCTGGTGGGCCAATTCGACCCTGTATGCAATGTCCCTGCTTTGCTTTTTATGTAATTTATTTTAATTTATTTTTGATGCACAAAGAGTTAATAGGCCTTAAAGGGGTTCTCCAGGCTTTTAATCATCAGGATAGGTCATCAATATCAGATTGGCAGCCGGCACCCCTGCCGATCATCTGTATGAAGGGAAGACGCGAGGGCACGTGCCATCTCCCTTCTCGCTGCTGCTGCTGCTATGTCTATGGCAAAGCAGCATTGAGCAGGAAGTGAGACTGCGTGCGCCTACCCTTCATACAGCTCATCGGCGGGGGTGCCAGGTTGTCGGACCCCCACCGATCTGATATTGATGACCTATCCTGATGATAGGTATCAATATTAAAAGCTCGGAGAATACCTTTAATTACTATCATTAGGTGGGACAGCGTCTAGACAATGATGAGAGCAGATGCAGCTGAGCACAGCCAAAAGGAAAAAGCCAGTCCAGCATAGATAAAACGCTGGAGCAGAGCGTTGCTCGTGCATTGGCGACTACAACTAGTGAGCTGGGTTTTACTGTTTTTAATTCTATGCAGCTGAACACAGCCCTGCAAGAGGAATACTACATCCCGCTGAGGACATTGTGGAAAGCATGGCTGTGACTATGATGATCTGTACAAAAAGTGTAGTACTTAGTCTGATGTTAGGGTCCGCCCTGTGGTTGCCTCATGTGAAGTGTTGCTCCCCTATTTCTGGATCCTTGTACCTATGTCTTCTAGAAAAGTGCAGTGCGAGGGAAATTGCTTTTGAAGAGACATCCTGGCTGTGCAGCCATGTAACCTGTGAGAGCTGCAGAAAGTGCATCTGCCAGTCCATGCGTGCCGAGAACCGTAACTGATGTGCCTAAACTTGAATCTCCAGTAAAGAACAGTTCTACTGCCTCATCGTTTCGGTGGCCAGCCCCTCCCTCACTGCTTTGTCACTGTCTGGCCCTGTCAATCAAAGCTGCGAGGGAGGGGCTGGCTACAGAAAGGAGCGGAGCCCGGGTGTAACAAGAGCAACGGCAACACCCTGATTGTCCCTAAGCCCTAGTTTGGGAACGGAGCCTCCGATCAACTAAAGAAAAACAGCATTTTGATCAGGTGGACCACAGCTGTGTCTATGGATAGGGAGGGCGCTGGTGACAGACTTCCTCCAGAGGCTCCCCGGAGAGTACACACGTATGATGAAATACCAACCTTTAAGTTATATTGTAAAGACTGTACAATCTAATACATTCCTAACAATACAGTATATCAGTTCTAAAAAGAGATGTTGCTAAACTTTTTAACTCTTTCCTGCCACCATCATACGTGTGAGATTTATATCCCATTACGTTGCGGGTCTCTCTTTCCAGAGATCTGTTCAGTTACATCTTTTGGATTCTTTATGAACGACTCATTGTGGTGAAAGAGATTAGAAAACGACTTATTCTGCTTTATTGCCAGCACCTAAATATTTCACTGTTCGGCATGGCCGGGTTACCACGGCAACACCTGCGCTTACACGCATTCTGTACGGTAATTCTTTCCCTTTATTACATTTACATTCATTTAGTGACAGCTTAACGTTGGATTCAGGCAATATGATGGGTGACCTTGTGTCCCGAGGAACCTTTAGACTGCTGCTACCTGAGTAAACGGAGAGCAGAGCATAAAGAAAAGATTTATATGCCTGCATCAATGGATTTCAATGGACTGATGGGTAGTAAACCCGGTCAGTATTTGGTCAGTATTTTGCATCAGTATTTGGCCAAAGAGCTCATTCACACAAACATATTTTTTTTGTCCGTGCCCGTTCCGCTTTTTTGCAGCCCGTATGCAGAACCATTCACTTTAATGGGTCTGCAAAAAAAACGGAAATGACTCTGTGTGCATTACATTTGCGTATATCCACTTGGCCGTTCTGCAAAAAAGATAAAACATGTCCTATTCTTGTCAGTTTTATGCATCCGCAAAAAAAACGGACGCAATACAGATGTCACCCGTATATTTTGCAGGTCCGTGTTTTGCCGACCGCAAAATACATACGGACGTCTGAATGGGCCGAAACCAGAAGTGAAACCTACAGAGAGAAGGTATAATAGAAATGTTTGTGCCTCTTCTGTATTTTGGAGCCACTTCTGGTTTTGGCTTATAAATACTGACCAAATACTGACTGTGTGAAGGAGGCCTTTGTAAGTATTATACCCTGATAATGGTGCTCATATAGTGAAAAGACAAGGTGGTACTGCAGCTGATGCTTCTATTCAAGTGATTGGGAGCTGAGGTGCAGTACCTGAGAACGGCCACTACACAGTGTATGGCGCTGTTCCATTCACGCTCCGTACACTATTTACTTTCTGAACCTGCAGCTGCCACAAATACCTGATTGGTGGCGGTGCCAGATTTTGGACCCACACTGATCTCCTATTAATTACCTATCCTATGAATAGGTCATCAATATGTTAGTCCAGGAAAAACCCTCTAACCCCATCCCGCCCAGCGTCGTACATGTAAGGCGCAAGTCTGGTTCTTTAGAAATAACACCGGCTTGCGAGTGCATCAGGTGCCATAGCCACCGGGTGCCTACTGTTTTAAACAGCAGGCACCTGGGGCTAATCTATGCGATCGGTAATAACGTCGATCGCACACATTTAACCCCAAGGCATCTGGAAGAGCAAAAACCTGAAAGCACATGCTTCTGGGCATGCACCATCTCCCCTAGCGGGGATCAGGGGAGCTCAATGGTGTGTGCGTCAGCCTCCTGATCCGAAGCTGCCACCCATAGGTTCCTGTGGAGAGGCGGCCTGTGGCAGGGCTCCATAGGAACATAATGTAATCCTCATAGACTCCAATGCTAATGCATCAGGGTGTGTGAGAGAAGCAATCCAATGACTATTTGTTCATTTGCTATGGGAACTATGAAAATGTGTAAAAAAAATAAAAGCTTTTAAAAATAAAAATTCAAATCACCCCCCTTTCCCTAAAATAAAAATAAACAATAAAAAATAAACATGGGCATCAATGTGTACAAAAATGCAGAACTATTAAAATGTAGAAATATTTATCCTTTATGGCAAGCAGCGAAACAAGTCAAAAAAGTCAAACTGGCTGGATTTGCCATTTTTGGTTGCTTCACCTCCCAAAAAAATTGAATAAAAAGATAATCAAAAAGCCATACACACCCCAAAATCGTATCAATAAAAGGACAGATAGCCCCACAAAAAGTGAGCCCTCACACAGCTCCGTACACATAATTACCCAAAGTTAGATGGAACTTCAAATACAACGTGGGTATAGCACACGGCCGATCTCAAGGTCCACGGAATGCATCAGCCCATCCAGAGCCACGGATCCTCACCGGCTCCCATAGACATACAAATGAGAGATGAACAGAGGCAGCATGTCCACTCTCCAAAGTTAGATGGGTCAGAACATGGCGATAAAAAGAAAAAAGTAATTTTTCAAGGTTTTTATTTAATTTTCAGTACTAAAAGGAGAAAGAAAAAGAAAAGAAAACTATACAACTGTGGTGTCGCTGTAATCGTACCTACCTGGGGAATAAAGGGAACATATCCGTTTTACTGCATAGGGAACGCCGTAAAAACTAAACCATTGAAACCGGGCCGGAATTGCATTTTTTTTACAGTTCAACCCCAGTTGGAATTTTTTCCCAGCTCCCCACTGCATCGTATACCCAGTTAGTGGCAATACTTCATGGGAAAATAATTGCATAGCGGTATCTCCTAGACCAGGGGTGGGCAACCTGTGGCTCTTTGATTCTCTTGCTGTGGAGCTGGGAAGCAGTCAGGCCGGCTCACTCTCCACCCCATGCTCAGATATTTTTTCCTGATCGGGCACCGTTGCTACTTTGCAGCTCTAGCTCACTCTCCACTACGTGGAACGTAGTACGTGAAGACATGCACTATGACCGGACGCTGTGCTCATCAGGTCATAGTGGAGAGCGTGTCAGACCTGCAAAGTAGCAGCTGCCCGAACAGGAGACCAGTGTCTGATCAGGAGAGGGAAGAGATTTTTTTTAAATGATAGAACTGAGCATGGGGGTCTGATCTGAGCATGGGAGGTTCTGATCTGAGCATGGGGGAGGGGTCCTGATCTGTGCAATAGGGGTCTGATCTGAGCATGGGGGAGGGGTCCTGATCTGTGCAATAGGGGTCTGATCTGAGCATGGGGGGTCCTGATTTGAGCAATGGGGGTCTGATCTGAGCATGGGGGTCACATCTGAGCATGGGGGAGTCTTGTGTGTGCATGGGTTGGTCAGGTCTGAGCATGGGGGTCACATCTGAGCATAGGGGGGATCTGAGCACTGAGGGTCTGACACTGGGAATCTGATTTCTGTTGTCTGATACGAGCATTGGGGGTCTGATTTGGAGGTCTGATGAGGTTTGGGGATCTTATTTTAGGTCAGATGAGAATTGGGGGTCCGATTTAGGAGTCTGATCTAAGGTCTGGTGAAAAATATATTTTTTCTTTTTTTCTCTGCTAATGAAAAATAAGAACATTTTTTTTATCAGTCCTCAGATCAGATGAAAAATCTTTTTTTTTTCTCTTATTTTTCTTTTTTACAACCTAGGTGCATCTTGTAGGGCGAAAAATACGGTGACTGTGTAAATGTATAGCTTGTGGCTCACTGGGGCTCACTGTGTCTGTAAGGTTGGCCACCCCTGGCCTAGACCATCCTAGAACCGTCTCACTACTGCCACCTTCTGGAAGTGGCTCTATGAGTCCATTTCTGACTTATTAATTAGCCTTGGAACATTACAAGGAAAAATATCCTTCTGCAGACAGCTGTTTTGGGGCATTTGACCCTCATGAATATGGGTTATTTTTCCTTGTCATGTTCCAAGGCTTGTTACGGACATTCACTCATTCACCCTAGACCACCAGGTATCCTGACATAAACCCTTTCCCTACATAATCTAGTACATGACAACCTCTTTCCAGCCCTGTACCTCACATGGATCCAGAGATCTCCCCATCCTTTGCTCCAATTGTGGGTGTGCCCTTTCTGATGCAGATAGTGGAATTTAACCCTTTCTACCCCAGAGGTTTTTTGTTTTTGTTCTGCACTCCCTGCCTTCCCAGAGCCATAACTTTTTTATTAATATTGCATATGATGTAGTGGGAAGCAGGAAAAAATTGAGTGAAATTGCAAAAAGCAAAAAAAGCTATTCCACCACAGTTTTACGGCGTTCGATGTGCAATAAAACTGACCAGTAACTTTCATTCTACAGGTCAGTAGGAATCCGGCAATACCTTATATGTATAGTTTTTCTTGCGTTTTGATAATGATAAAATAATAAACAAAAGTTGGAAAAACTCTTGTTTTTCCAACTTTTGACCCCTATAACTTTTTTGTAATTATGTGTACGAAGCTGTATGGGGGCTCATTTTTTGCAGGGAGATCTGAACTTTTCATTAATTTGTTCAATGGTGTGTATGACTTTTTGATCACTGTTATTACATTTTTTTGTAGAAAATGACGTTTCCAAAAACAGCGAATCGGCCATTTTGACGTTTTTTTCCCATTTCGCTGTTTGCCGTATGGGGAAGATATTTTTATATTTTTTTACTATGGGCGTTTTTGCACATAGCGACACCCATGATATGTATTTTTTATTTTTTTAGTTCTTTTATTTTTATTTTGGGTAAAGGGGGGTGATTTGATATTTTTTTTTTTAAACTTTATTTTATTTTTTTTAACACTTTTTTATAGTTCCCATAGGAAACTATGACAAGCAATCATTAGCTTACTATTCTCATAGACCCCATAGTTCATAGCATTAGAGTCTATGAGAAAATTGCTAGTTTCCTATGGAGCCCTATTACAGGCAAGGGCTCCATAGGAAATACTATGCAGCAGCCTCCGGTCATTCACAAAGACAGGGGCTGCTGCACACAACCTTCAGCTCCTCCGATCGCCGCACGGGGGAGCCAGAGCATCACCGGAAACGCGTGCTTCCGGTGTTTCATGCGCTCAGATGCCGTGGTCAGGATTGACTGGTCAGAAAGGGGTTAAAGGATAGAACTGAGCATGTGCTTCGATCTCAGTGAGCAGGACAGAGAAATTAGATAAGAGCAAACAGCAGGTGGCATTATATAGATAGATTTCATTGAATATCTCAGTGCCTATAATACATTTTTAATTACATGCAATTACAAAAGTATTCAGACCAGGGGCTGGATTAAAAACTGTAGCATATTATTCGTGGGAGAACTCCTTTAACCTTCTTCACTGCCCTAGGCCACCAGACATCCTGACATTAGCCCCTTTCACTGCCCTAGACCACCAGGTATCCTGACATTAACCCCTTCCTTGTCCTGAAACATCAGGTGTCCTGACATTAACCCCTTCCTTGTTCTGAAACATCAGGTATCCTGACATTAACCCCTTTCACTGCCCTAGACCACCAGGTATCCTGACATTAACCCCTTCTTTGTCCTGAAACATCAGGTGTCCTGACATTAACCTCTTTCACTGTCCTAGACCACCAGGTATCCTGACATTAACCCCTTCCTTGTCCTGAAACATCAGTTATTCTGACATTAACCCCTTTCACTGTTGCAGACCATCAGGTATCCTGACATTTACCCCTTCCTTTTCTTGAAACATCAGGTATCCTGACATTTACCCCTTCCTTTTGTGAATCATCAGGTATCCTGACATTAACCCCTTTCACTGCCCTAGACCACCAGGTATTCTAACATTAACCCCTTTCACTGCCCTAGACCACCAGGTATCTTGACAATGACCCCTTTCACTGCCCTAGACCACCAGGTATCCTGACATTAACCCCTTCCCTGTCCTGAAACATCAAGTGTCCTGACATTAACCCCTTTCACTGCCCCAGACCACCAGGTATTCTGACATTAACCCCTTACACTGCCCTAGACCACCAGGTATCCTGACATTAGCCTACTTCACTGCCCTAGAGCACCAGGTATTCTGACATTAACCCCTTACACTGCCCTAGACCACCAGGTATCCTGACATTAACCCTTTTCACTGCCCTAGACCACCAGGTATCCTGACATTAACCCCTTCCTTGTCCTGAATCATCGGGTAATTAGAACATAGAAAAGGATTCTTCACTGTAAGAGCAGTGAGACTATGGAGCTCTCTGCCTGAGGAGGTGGTGATGGTGAGTACAATAAAGGAATTCAAGAGGGGCCTGGATGTATTTCTGGAGTGTAATAATATTACAGGCTATAGCTACTAGAGAGGGGTCGTTGATCCAGGGAGTTATTCTGACTGCCTGATTGGAGTCGGGAAGGAATTTTTTCCCCTTAAGTGAGGAAAATTGGCTTCTGCCTCACAGGGTTTTTTTGCCTTCTTCTGGATCAACTTGTAGGAAACAGGCCGAACTGGATGGACAAATGTCTTTTTTCGGTCTTATATACTATGTTACTATGTTACCTCAAGGTAAACCAACAACATCTTCTACAACTGATATAATACTACTAATACCAAAAACAGAAATTAAACGAGTGCCAATCAAAAAGATACTGCAATAATATGAAATACCACTATCAATTTTATTCGGTATACACAGAATACATATAAACAGGAGGCAAAGTAACCACTGAAGAAACTGATGAATATCAGGCTAACACCCAGAGACTGATATCGGATGATTACAAAAAGTCGGCAAGAATCTCATATGTATAAACTTATAAAAAGAAACCTGACTCGAAGTAGTGAAAATACCAGTAAAATACCTTTAGCCTGGCTTTAATACCAGTTACTAGATTAAAAATGAACAGATACATACCTCAGATACGGCCGCTGAAATCAATGGAGATTGGAAGGCCGTCAAACTTTGAAACCTTTATAGCTGCTCCGTTATTATCTGGTCTTTAAAGTCTTGTTGGATTTTATAGCATTTTTTGCCTTTTCTTCTTATCGATTTCTTCGCCCCCCTGTTGTGCCAGACAGCGGACTGAAATGACAGTGAGTCAGCAAGCTACAGACTTACCATACAATTACTGTGAGAGCTTCCATGACTTCTGGTACTTATAGAGCTGATGAGGAATTTCTCATTTTGGGGGAAAAAAATGAAACTCAACACTTACACGGTGACCTCCTTTTCATCTTTTCAGCTGCATATCTGTCAATTCCCAGACTCCTCTTCTATCATCGACTTCTCAGACTACCTGGTGCATCCTGAGCATTCGGTGGTCCAATACACTTCCTGCTGCCCACGGATTGGCCACCGCTGCTTATGTGAGCAATAATGCCAATCTAAGAGTAGAGCTGGCCAAGCAGAAAGTGCTAGGACAACAGGGGCAGCTCCTGGGATCTGTTAGGTAAGTACTGCTCAGTTCTTTATTTTAGACTATTCCTCAGTGTTGTCCTATTTCTTGCTAAAACCAGGCAACCCCTTTAATGGAAGGGGTACTACACCATCTGAAGGGTAAAATGTATGCGATCAGCCTTATGGCTGATCTCATACATGTGCGGTGGGTCTCTGCTATTTAAAATAGCAGAAACCCGGCGGCTATGGCGCCCGCTGCACATGAGAGTGGGTGCCATGTTTAGTGACCGGACTTCCGCTGTACATATACAGCGGAGGTCCTTAACAGGGTAAAATAAGTGTGAGGGCACGTCTAGATATAAGAAGGTGAGATAAAGCCTGTAATAAATTCCTAATAAAAGGGAGATTAATTATAATGTGACAGAGTGACTGAACGTGTTCCAAGAAATAGACAAAATTCTAAATCTATAAATCGCATTAAGGCTAAAACTGGAGCTGGAGAAGTACAAGGGTGATTCGCCATTCAGTGGTATTGGCAGCAGTCTCCAGAAATACCTATTTGGATGACCATATTGTCCCACTGATCACTATGGCTGCTACAAGACAACACATTCTCTGTAAAAAGCAAAACAATAATGAT
The DNA here is from genome assembly GCA_033119425.1 of Bufotes viridis. NCBI lineage: Eukaryota > Metazoa > Chordata > Amphibia > Anura > Bufonidae > Bufotes > Bufotes viridis. The sequence continues at coordinate 39,439,514 of CM065591.1, read as the reverse complement.
AATGATGATGATGATGATAACAATAATAAAGCAACCCTGTGTTACTCTCTAACTGGTGGCAGCGTTGTGCACTCTAACAATATAGATCTCATGATGTCGCACACTGGAGTGTAAAGGAGTGTCAGACTGTACATAAGGTACCTGAGTTTTCAAAAAAGTTTGCATAATGGCTGTGCATTTTTGTACAATCATAACTGTGAAGGAACAGGTCTTTTTGGGGCTTCCCTAATGGGTTTTTCAGCCTAATTCTTCCCCTCTAGAGCTGCATAACTAGATGCATTTCTCTCACAAGCAGTGGATTTCTCTCTTCTGTGGATTCTGCCAGCACTGTACTGCTATGATGTCCTTTTACTTACTTCCCATTATGTTTGTCTTCTGCTCCGGTGCTCACAGAACAGACAAGAAGGGAGAGATCACACTTACAAAAAGGCAGCACGCTCCAGTAATGTTATTTTATCAGGTTCAGGATTTCAGTTAGCTCTGACACCCCCCATTTCCTGTGCACCGTCTTCTGAGTCTCTATTACCAGGGACAGATCTTGCCTGACAACAGGCAGTGGACTGCAAATAAGGTGGACGTGAGACGCCTAGTGGCCATGACTTTCCAACTTTTTTTCAGGTGGATGCAGGCAGATTTTTTGAATGAATTAATTTAGAACGGTGTTAGTTACACCATTCTCTATTAAATGAAATTTTGTGAAAGTACAGTGAGGGAGGAAGGAAACAAGCAGACAAAGATGTTGCAGGAACAATGGCTGTTACGGATAACAAGCAGGGCAACAAGCTTGATGGTTAGAGTTCTCACAGGAGGCAACTGGCTTGATGGTTACAGTATACTCAGAAGATTATGAATAAAAGAGTCTCTCAATGCGCTCACATGCTAGGAAGGTCTCTTTAGCTGGCTACAGACTACCACTTTCTGTATCTGCAGGTATTACACCCAACCTCTGCTCTACAACTCTAGGTCTGGGAGTCTTTCTCTAGCTGATAGCAATGTAGATGGCTTGGGTGTTTGACAGGCCACGGCAACTCTCTATTCGTGGAGGACTGACGCACACTGTGCACAAGATAGAGGATCTGAAATCTAAACATTGTCACACATGCGCAGTACAACACCGTGTCCCATCCCAGCAGTGAAGATCTTTACTGCTCATGCAACAATGTTCTAACACGGCAGTACTTCAGAGCCAAGCGAGATGACAATGCAAGGGCCTGGCCCTGTCAATCAAGAAGTAGAGGGAGGACCGGCAGAAGAAAGTGGCAGAACGCAAGCCCGCCCTCGGTGCATGTAACAGCTTATTAGCACATCAAAAGGAAAAAGTTATGGCTTTGGGAGGGCAGGGAGTAAAAAACTTAAAAAAATAAAAAAAAATAAAAAGGATAATCACCCAGTCTTGAAAAGGTTAAGTTCCCAGTGCACCCTGGTTGACACGAGACCTTAGCCTTGCTGCGGCTGGACACCGCAAGTACTGAGATGTGGTTCTTGAGCCAAAAAAAAGACGGGAAGCCTCTGTGACAGAGCTTGTCACTAGAGAGATCCAAAGAATATTACCAGGACTGAATGAGATGTGTTCCAGTTCCACATCCCCCTCCACGTTCCCGTTAACCTACTTTATCTGAACATAAAATACAGCCAATGCGGCATTTTCTCCTGAAATACAACAAAGGGGATGTAGGGCGACCTGAATATTGTAATGTATCCTGACACGGGGGAAGGGAGAAGCTGATTCAGCAGTGAGAAATGTCCCCTCCGAGCGCACATAGAGAAATATGATTTTATGCGAGTGCTAAGTGTGAATACCATACAAACTCACATACTGGGATCAGGCAACAGGACTGTATTTGAATCAGGGACCGTAATAAAGAGAGGCATTTTATGCTAGCTAGATGGTAGCCTTTTTTTTATTACATCCCTCTGCTTATTCACAGCATTTTGCCCTAGAACTTCCAAACAGAAGCATTTAACAAAAATAACAGTTCTGTCAACAGCAACTTGTTGATGGTTTCCATTAAGCAACTAAGACTCTAAAATGCACTTGTCTATGACATCTATATGACTTAATAGGTTATCATCCTTATGACTTAATAGGTCATATGGAAAGATGGTGACTTACTGGGACAGGAGTACTTATTGCTATGCAATAGCTTACATATCGGGTCAAGGATTTTAAATAAGACAGAGGCTTACAGTCTCCCTCCTGCTAGAGACCTGCTGTAGCTGTCCCGTTATACACTACTCACAAAAAGTTTGGGATATTTGGCTTGTGGGTGAAATTTCAGGATGAATCTAAACTGCACTCTAACCTTTACAGGTGAACGTAATGTGACCTTCTCTAAACTTCTGAATGCACATGTGTAGTGTACGGGAGCTGTAATGCCGGTCACTACAGAAGGGTCACTTGTGTGTGTTTGTTCCCCTCAGGAGTTGAGGAGATTGGTGTAATACATCTTCATGTAATGCAATACTGTGTATTTCCCTGTTACTGTGATATTTGCCATGTGCAGGCCTGCTAGGGGTGTCATTCCAGCTCTAAGTCACTAGAGGGAGCTAGGGAGCCCTAGTTTATAAATAGACCCAGTCAGGGGAAGGAAAGGCAGATTAGACTGTGTCTAAGTGAAGTGCAGGCCATGAGCCTGTGAAGTCCAGCTCAGGCCTTGAGCCTGTGAAGGCAAGGCCCAGGCCTTGTACCCGCTGAAGTCAGCCCAGGCCCTATCGCCTGTGGGGGTCCAGCCTAGGAAGATTCATGCCCTAGGAGGAGCAGTCCAGACCCTAGTACTAGTGGAGAAGGGTTGCATCACGTCCGATGAACAGGGCTCCTTTGATACCTACCTGTGAGCAGGCCTGCTAGGCCATTCTGCTCATCCTCACAGGGACATCATCTTTGTTGCAGGAATTGTTCCTTTTTGTTTGTCAGGCTGGTGGAGCTTGCTGCCAGTTCCCCATGGCCGGTGGCATGTTTGAAAACTCTGTAGCCACTGTGGAACCACTGCTCCCAGCCTGCCTCTTTCTGTTTCCGGGACATCCTGCCTGCTTTTGAAAAAAAAAAGTACTTTAATAAATCCCAGTTGTGCTTTTGTTTGCACCTTATCCCCTTTTTAACCCCCATTTCAGGTTGAAAAGGGCTTTTATGTCAGCACTTTAAAAGGGTAAGCAGGACTTGCCAGGAAGGTGTTTCCCTGGTATTGTCAGAGTCCTGTATTGTCATGTTATGTATGTGCTGCTGACCGTATTTATTGCTCAAAAATTTTATCCAAGTCTATGTGCCCAGAGATGGACTTCCTATGTGTGAGCCTCTGTGATATCGCTCTTATTATGGACCTATCGTTTATTCAGTCATGGACTATCCTGGTATTCCCTAACATCCGCTGTACCAGGTCAGCGCCCCAGTTCCACTCATTATCCTGAAGGAAGAGAACGACGCCCCTTGTCACCGCACTTCTACTTTGCCAGCTGGACCTGATAATAATTGTCAATGCAGATGAAATTGGTACCGATGTGTATGTATGCCTGCATGTTCCTTTTCTCTTTCAGGTGAAAATTCCAGACCGGCGGGGCCCTGTTAGAGTACGAGGTCGTACTCAGCTTAAAGCAGCGGGGTATGTAGTGTACGGGAGCTGTAATGCCCGTCACTACAGAAGGGTCACTTGTGTGTTGTTGTTCCCCTCAGGAGTTGAGGAGATTGGTATAAAACATCTTCATGCAGATTAGACTGTGTCTAAGTGAAGTGCAGGCCATGAGCCTGTGAATGTCCAGCTCAGGCCTTGAGCCTGTGAAGGCAAGGCCCAGGCCTTGTTCCCGCTGAAGTCAGCCCAGGCCCTATAGCCTGAGGGGGTCCAGCCTAGGAAGATCCATGCCCTAGGAGGAGCAGTCCAGACCCTAGTACTAGTGGAGAAGTGTTGCCTCCTTAGTCAAGCTGCAAGCAGGACAAGTATCCCTGGAGAGAGAGGACAGTTGCCTGAAGTGTGTTGCTGCATTAAAAGTAAGATTAAAGCCCGATCTTAGGAGGCCTGTCTTGAGGATGGCCCTTTGGGACTGTGATTACTAACTTGAACCACTTCTATGACTGTACTGTAACGTGTGGAACATTCTGGAGCTGTACTTGATAACTGTTCATCTGTCTGCAACTACGTTCAGTAAAGTTATCCCGTTATTTAAAGATACAGAGACTCCTCAATTATTCCACCTATCACTACACGGTGTGCCACCGTTCAATTGGCACTGGCGTCACGACATTCATCACCTGCCTGTTCCAGTGCTGACCCGATTGAAGACGACAGTCAGTCCCAGGTTAGTGGGTTGCCCTGCACTACAAAGCCCAGCATACCTAAAGCTACACTACTGACCCCCTGGGACACTGCACATGTCCAACTGTTCAATGTTTCAGTACTTTTTGCACAACTTGCTGTTCTCTAACAAGGAGCTTAACAGCAAAATTTGTATTTGACCCATGAATCGCCCAATAAATTTCCTGGTTCAATTAGAATTGGTATTTAAACAGTCCTCCTCATCATGCTGTTCCCTATTTTGACATCATGAGACCAAGAAGACACCTAACAACTGATCAATTGTAGCCTGCCATTTTGAGGCTTCAAGCAGGATGACGTCACATCACATGGTCCAATCACATGGTCCATCACCATGGTAAGATGGACCATGTGATTGGACCATGTGATGTGACGTCATCACAGGTCCTTTAGATCATAGATGCTGCAGGGAAAGAGAGGACAGATCGCGACTACGCGATCAAGTGTCTAAGGTAAGTTAACTTTTATTATGTTTAACCCCTTCCTCTTCATTTAACAATGCATTTTTTATTAAGAATGCTATTATTTCCCCTTATAACCTTGTTATAAGGGGAAATAATAGAGATTGGGTCCCGTTGCTAAGCAACAATGCGGGAAAATCGCAACGCATCCGCACTTGGTTGTGGATGCTTGCGATTTTCCCGCAGCCCCATTCACTTCTATGGGGCCTGCGTTGCGTGAAAAACGCAGAATATAGAACATGCTGCGATTTTCACGCAACGCAGAAGTGATGCGTGAAAATCACCGCTCATGTGCACAGCCCCATAGAAATGAATGGGTCCGGATTCAGTGCGGGTGCAATGCGTCCTCCTCACGCATTGCACCCACGCGGAAAACTCGCCCGTGTGAAAGGGGCCTAAGGCTCCGTTCCGCCTCTATTCTGTTTTGAAGGCGGACACTAAGGCTACGTTCACACGACGACAATTGTCGCGCGACAAAAAGTCGCACTATTGTCGTGGGACAATTTTTGCAATGGGAGTCTATGGTGTCGCATTGCGACATGCGACATACTGCGACTGCGACACGACAGTCGGAAAAAATCCATCCGGGATGGATTTTTGACGACTGTTGTGTCGCAGTCGCAACATGTCGCATGTTGCACGTGCGACACCACCATAGACTTCCATTATAAAAATTGTCGCCGACATTTATGTGACATCAATGTCGCGCTACAAATGTTGCAGTGTAGTGGTTCCCGATTTGTCGCGCAACAAATGTCGTCGTGTGAACGTAGCCTAAAATGCAGCTTGCAGCACTTTGGTGTCCGTCTGACGAGGCGGAGCCGAACGGATCCGTTTTGAATTACAATGTAAGTCAATGGGGACGGATCCATTTTCAATGACACAATATGGTGCATTTGAAAACAGATCCGCTCCACATTGACTTTCAATGAAATTCAAAACGGATCATTTTCCTTTAAAATGCAAACTGATCCGTTCTTAACGGATACAAACGTTTGCATTATAGGTGCGGATCCGTCTGTGCAAATAAACAGACGGATCCGCACCAACGCAAGTGTGAAAGTACCCTAAAAAGTTATGTAGGGTCAGAATATGGTGATGCAAAGAAAAAATATTTTTTCCCAAATTTTATTTTTTTTGTCCAGTATTAAAACATAAGAAAAAATATACAAATGGCGTATCACTGTAATCGTACTGCCGCAGAGAATAAAGGCCGGTGAATCAGTTTAAACACACAGAGAATGGTGAAATTGTTATTTTTTTTCCATTTCAACCCCATTTGGAATTTTTTTCTAGCTTCCCACTACACCATATGCCTCTAGAAAGTACAACTTGTTCTGCAAAAAACAAACCTTCGTATGGCTATGTCAACGGAGAAATAAAAAAGCTATGGCTCCGGGAGGGTAGGGAGTGAAAAACAAAACCGCAAAAATGAGAAATCCCAGGATGCTGAAGGGGTTAATATTTTTTATTATGGGTTTTTCTGTGTGTTTATATATTTGAATGACATTTCTTTATTTGTGTTTTTATTGTAATTATACATTATCTGGAAAAATATATAGGTGTTGTTAATCTGACATTATTCATCCTTAGATAGCGATGAACATTGAGAGATGGAGAATCAGGGTAGAAAATCACTCGCTCTAATCAGAATTAAGATCACGTCAATGATTTAAATTGTTCAATTATGTTTCCTTTTGAATAACATTTTTAAATGATGTTCTATTATAGTTTTCTTTGACTTTATTAAAGACACTTGAACCTTAGAAATGTTTTTCAATTATCTCTGCCGTAGAGGAATAAATGTGCTAAACGCTGTTTTTACCTTTCTTTATTCAGACTAGGATGTGTGACAGCTGTTAATAGTCCTTCCTTTGGGGACACTTAAAGGGCATCTGTCAGCAGTTCTGTCCCTATGACACCGGCTGACCTGTTACATGTGCGCTCGGCAGCTGAAGGCATCTGTGTTGGTCCCATGTTCATATGTGCCCACATTGCTGAGAAAAATGAGGTTTTAATACAAGTTGGGCGTGTTTTAAGACATGTACAAGCATAGTCCTAGAAAATCCACCAGGATGACTAGGACAACAAACCACGATATGGCGATCTAACGAAAACATCTGCATTGTAAGCAATACAGGTTCCATATTCTTCAAGAGCTGAAACTGGACCACGAACAGAAATGACGCAACTTTTGCATAGAAAACCAAACAAAAACCACCATATAACAGAGAATCATGTGTGAGAACATATCTATAAACCCAAATTACAAATACCACACATGTAATACAAAAACATCTTTATTGTGTCACATTCAAGGACATACAGTACAGAAATATCAGAAATGACAATTAAAAGCCAATGCAGATAGGTGCTGAGAGAATGATAATAACCCCCCCAGCTCTTGGTCTGTACGTCTCACCTATTTTAGTGCTTGTCTATCAATGTATTTTTGGTATGCCCCTTGGCTTTTACCAGGGAGGTACTTTAGATCCTCTCTAGATTAACTATGGTGATAGTCTGGTCTGATTATTACCGGTCATATTGATATGTATGATGATTTGATAGAATATTGGGGAATGGACTGCAACACCACTTATTGATATACAGGGCACTGATATTGGTGGGTGATTCAATTTATACAAAATCACAGAAAATATTGCACTATACAAATAGATGCTCTATACAAATTTCTGATATTTCTGTACTGTATGTCCTTGAATGTGACACAATAAAGATGTTTTTGTATTACATGTGTGGTATTTGTAATTTGCCTTTATAACTTTTGCATAGACCTGCTGTGCCCATTGGAAGAGGATGATTTCGCGGTCAGGCAATGAGGCTCACAAGGTTAGAATATGGTGCTCAGAAAACCCACGAGCCCTTATTAAGCACATGAGGGACTCACCAGAAGTAAATGTATTCTATGCAATGAGTAGGCGCAAAGCCTATGGTCCCTTCTTTTTTGCCAAGGACACTGTCACAGGCCTCTCCTACCTGGAAATGTCAAGAGAATGTCTTATGTCACAGATAGAGGAAGATCCGCCAATCGTGGTCTATTACCCTGATGTTCTCCTTCTCATTTTCAGCTGGAAGCTTGCCGATACCTGAATGGAACTGTACCGGAACGTTGGATAGCCATGCCGGAATAAATAATTCACCAATTTTGTGCTAGCCTCCACAATCACCAGATCTAAGACCCTCTGAGACTACATCAAAAACTCAGAGATGCTAAAGAAATCACCTACGAAGGCGCGCGAATAGCGTTCCTCCAGGATCTCTCTCCAGTTACGCTTAACAAGCGCAAACAGATGAAACCGGTAATAGATGCGCTCAAAGCACAGAAAATCCCTTATAGATGGCTGTTCCCGTTTGGCATCGCATTTCCTGTACAAGGGACAACCAGATATGTCAGGAGACCTGAAGACCTAGTCACTGTGTAAAGACATCGGTCTATTGCCCTCTGAGATACCATCGTGGCTGCAAATAACGGAACTGACTGATTTGCCAGAACTCCCAGAGGTGACGGTCTGGACAACATCTACAGGCCGCAGACGCAACAAAAGAGCTCAGGATACTGGGGATTGATTGTTTTGTCTTAGTTAGATTGCAGTAATAAGTATTATATCTAGGAGCTAGCGCTCTACTGCTACAGGAGGAGTCATATTCTCTAGTTCTCTCAGCTGTAGTGTGATTACTTTGAGGGAAGGTTATGTTATGCGATGTTTGCATTTACAAGAGGTTCAAGTTCACAGTTGTTGGGGGTTATGTAATGAATCTTTATATTTTAGGCCCCACTAACATAAGGGAAGACCCACCTCTTGGTCCATTTGGTTATTTGATACAGTCGACTCCGTCGGCCATATTTATCGATGTATTCACTATACTTGTATTTACTGTTATTTTCTCTTTCATTTGTTGGTACTGTTATTGCTCATTATGTCCAATATCACTGTCTCCACATGGAGCACACGAGGAATGAACTCTCCTCAAAAGCGTTCACGTATCCTTCAGCATCTAAGTAAGTTGGGTACTGATGTAGCCATCCTCCAAGAAACCCATTTCAAGCGGGGTAAGATTCCTTCATTATCTAACAAATATTTTGCTCATTGGTACCACTCCTGCTACGGCAAGTCCAGGTCCAGAGGTATTACCATTGCTATAAGGAAAAATATACCATTTGTACTACGAGCTAGTTTAGAAGATCCAGATGGTCGATTTCTATTTCTGAAAGGTCATATAGCCCATACAATGATCACTATCGCTGGACTTTACGCTCCCAATAGAGAACAGATTCCTTGGCTCAGGGATACTTTGCAGAAGTTGAAATCCTTCAGTGAGGGCTTTTGGCTGATGGGTGGAGACTTAAACCTGGTGCTAGAACCATCACTAGATTCCACCTGCGGTAGATCCCAGATATCCCAAAAGAAGATTCGGTGTCTGAGGCGATGGCTGAGTCCGTTACATTTGTGTGATGTGTGGCGGACGATGCACCCAACAGAGAGAGATTATTCCTTCTTCTCTGAAGTACACAGTTCGTATCAAAGATTACATTACTTGTTTTTGTCCGTAACCCACTTACAGGCAGTTGTAGGATCCAAAATTGGTAATATAGGAATATCAGATCACACCCCGGTCACGTTAACACTTCTGATCCCTTCCCTCCCTAAGAGGGCTTTTTGTTGGCGACTGAACGAATCTTTGTTTAAATCGAAAGTCAACAAAACTAAGATATCCAAGATTCTTCGCAACTATTTGGAAGATAACACCACGGACCAGATTTTGCCTCTGTAATCTGGGAAGCACATAAGGCAGTAGTCAGAGGGGAACTGATTGCTATGGGTACACATGATAAAAAACGTAGGCAGAAGGAGATAGAGGACACTATGACAACGATATCAAAGCTGGAGCGCAAACACAAACTCTCCTCAGCCCAACAGGTGCTTGCTGAGCTTACCTCACAAAGGGAGCGTTTGAACCAACTATTAAATTATAGAGCTGAGAAGGCCTATTTGTACGCTAGGCATAAAGTTTATATGCATGGTAATAAGGGATCCAGACTAATAGCCTTAATGGCCAAACGTAGGAAAGAGCAAACATATATCCAAGAAATTAGCCATAGTATAAGTGAGTCCGTAAAAACCACTGAAGGAATAGCGGCGCAGTTTGAAAAATTTTATTCAGCCTTATACAATTTGAGGGCTGAGGAGCCAACCAACGATACCTTGCTTAGGCAGGACAGAATAGACCTGTTTCTGCAATCCCTTCACTTACCGGAGGTGTCTGTAGACCAGAGGGAGCGGCTGTCGACTCCTTTTACATTGCAAGAACTCCAAACTGCTCTCAAAGACACCCCAGGAGGCAAAAGCCCCGGGCCCGACGGTTTGACGATAACTTATTATAAATTGTTCTCTGATATTCTACTCCCACAATTCTTAAAGTTAGTGTCTGCAGCGGCCGGAGGAGTCCTTCCCCCCCCCCACAGTCACTAGAGGCTCATATTTCTGTCCTGCCTAAGGAAGGAAAGGACCCCAAACTGTGCGGCAGCTATCGACCAATCTCCCTGTTGAATGCCGACATCAAGCTGTACGCCAAAATGTTAGCCAATAGACTTAAATTGATGCTCCCTCACTGATAAATCTAGAACAAGTGGAATTTGTCAAAGGACGTGAAGGAAAAGACAATACACTTGGGATACTTCATCTTGTGCAACTAGCTCGGACCAAACGCATTCCATTAGCTTTACTATCTACCGACGCTAAAAAAGCGTTTGATAGAATCGATTGGATATTTATGAAAAAATCCCTGGAGAGGTTCGGGATTCCAGACTCGTTTATTACGGCAATACTTGCGCTATATACCCATTCCTCCGCTCAGCTTAAAATTAACGGCACTCTGTCCCAGAAATTTCAAATATCTAACGGGATAAACGCTGCTAAATCAGTAGCTATGAATGTCTCCTGCCCTAATAGGGACTGATAAGCGAAGCCAAGCGCCTATCTAACTTCCAATGGACCTCCCAAAGTATTAAATATCTGGGTGTCCACGTGTCTCCAGATCCTGGGAGTTGGTATCATCTCAACTATAAGCCTTTGGTGAGTCAAATAGAACAGATAATTAGCAAATGGCGGATTCCGTACATCTCGTGGATAGGACGTCTAAATCTATTGAAAATGTTGATTATCCCCAAGATCTCATATTTCTTGCAGACCTTACCGATTTACCTTCCAAAATCTTACTTTGCACAAATTAGGAAGATATTTCTGAACTATGTCTGGGCGAAAGGGATGCGTAGAGTAGCATTTTCCACCTTGAACAGAACGCGACAAATGGGAGGACTGGGATTTCCGGACATCTCCAATGTATACAAGGCAATACAACTGACGAGATTACTTGATTGGTACAAGTATCCTGATTCCAAGTTGTATGTACGAATAGAACAGGAAGTAGTGGGTTACTCTCTTACACAAGCACACGCTTGGGTATTACAAGGTAAATGTCCACCTCGAGATACGCCTACCCTGACGAAAGCTCAATTGCTGCTTTGGTCGGGGAGGCAATTACCTACTCAATTATGGAATCACCGTTCCACGCTTCTAAATTTGGGAGATCTATTGGGTTTGAGTGTTCCCTTTCAGGCGAGTGCTGTAGGTAACCAAAAAGCATTACATAACTACAAGTTAGGAGACATGCTGTTGGACGGGGCCTTTCCCAATATGGAAACGCTACGGTCAAAAATTTCGAAATTTGCACTGGATCCATTGCTATACTCTCAGCTTCTCTTCAACTTTAAAACCATACCAGCAAGGGAAATAGCGGAAATGTTAGAAAGGGATCCTGGGGACCTAGAAAAAATTGCTGCCCAGAAGGCTACTGTACCCAAACTGATTTCGACTATTTGCAAAATGTTATTGAAATACACTGATAGTACACCCCCTTCATATGTTAGAGCGTGGGAGAAGGAGTTGGGTATCGTTATTGAGAAGGGGGATATGGTAACAATATACTAAAATGCGTGTGGGCCATCGAGATGCGTGGCAATGCAAGAAATCTCATATAAAGGCTACATTCACACATCCGTGTGTGTTTTGCGGATCCACGGATCAGCAAAACACGGACACCGGCAATGTGTGTTCCGCTTTTTCCGGACCGCACATCGCCCGCACTCTCATAAAAAATGCCTTTTCTTGTCCGCAATTGCGGACAAGAATAGGACATGTTCTATATTTTTTAGGAACGCGATTGCGGACCCGGAAGTGCGGATCCTCAATTGATGACCCGGGCGGGACATCGTCTGTCCCCATTGAAATTAATGGGTCCACAATTCCGTTCCGCAAAATGCGGAACAGAATTGCGGACGTGTGAATGGAGCCAAAATTGTGAGCAGGTGGTACAAAACTCCAGTAGTTTTACATACCATCAATCCTCTTCTTCCAGCTGCTTGCTGGAGATGCCTGAGTGAGACAGGCACATATTTGCACTTATGGTGGGAATGTGACCTAATCAAGCCATTCTGGTCCAATGTAAATCGGGTGATAACTAAGGTTACTGGGAGGGGCTGGAGAAGATCCAGCGGTCATGGTCCATATCGGAACCAATGACAAAGTTAGAGGAAGGTGGAGAGTCCTTAAGAATGATTTCAGGGATTTAGGTCAAAAGCTTAGGGCAAGGACCTCAAAGGTAGTATTTTCCGAAATACTGCCTGTACCACGGGCCACACAAGAGAGGCAGCGGGAGATTAGAGAGGTTAACAAGTGGCTCAAGAACTGGTGTAGGAAGCAGGGTTTTGGGTTCATGGAGAACTGGGCCGACTTTGCTATCGGCTACAGGCTCTATCGTAGGGACGGGCTGCACCTCAATGGGGAAGGGGCAGCCGTGTTGGGGAGAAAGATGGCTAGAAGGTTGGAGGAGTGTTTAAACTAGGGACTGGGGGAGAGAAATTACATTATAGGAGGGGAAGATAGTGCAGATAGAGACCGGGGGCAAGGTAGTGGGACTGGGGAGAAATGGAAGGAGGGACTAGAAAAGTTCAGAAGGAAAGGTGTAGGGCAAAAATATGCATAAACCTCTCAAATGTATGTATACTAATGCCAGAAGCCTGACTAATAAAACTGGGGAACTGGAATTAGTGATGTGTGAGGAGGATTATGACATAGTGGGAATAACTGAGACATGGCTGGATGATAGCTATGACTGGGCAGTTACTGTACAAGGTTACAATCTGTTCAGAAAGGATCGTCAAAACCGGAGAGGGGAGGGGTCTGCCTTTACATAAAGTCCTCTCTAAAGCCCACACTCCGGGAAGACATCTGTGAGGGACACGAAAATGTGGAGTCATTGTGGGTGGAGATAAATGGAGCCAAAAACAATAATAAATTACTAATAGGAGTTTACTATAAACCACCTAATATACTAGAGTCCGCAGAAAATCTATTACTAAACGAGATAAACAAGGCGGCAAACCATAATCAGGTGGTTATTATGGGGGACTTCAACTACCCAGATATAGACTGGGAAACTGAAACCTGTATATCCCATAAAGGAAACAGGTTCTTGGGAATAGCCAAAGACAATTACCTTTCCCAAATGGTTCAGGACCCAACTAGAGGGACGGCCATACTGGACTTAGTATTAACCAATAGACCTGATAGAACAAAAGACGTGCAGGTCGGGGGACACCTGGGAAATAGTGACCATAAAATAATAACCTTCCAATTATCCTTCAAACGAGAGTTTCTACAGGGAGGAACAGGAATACCGGACTTCAAAAAGCTAAATTTAGCCAACTAAGAGAGGCCATAGGCTCAATAAACTGGGACATAGTCCTCAAAAATAAAAATACAACCACAAAATGGGAGATTTTTAAAAGCATTGTAACATCAAATTGTGATCGATGCATACCTTATAGAAATAAAAGGCTAAGAAATAAGAAGAAACCAATGTGGATAAATAGAACCGTAAAAAAAGCAATAAATGACAAAAAGAAAGCATATAAATCACTAAAACAGGAGGGAGCCAGGAAGCTCTGATAAACTATAAGGAAAAAAATAGAATATGTAAAAACTAATAAAAACTGCCAAACTAGAGACCGAGAGATTAATTGCCAAAGAGAGCAAAACTAACCCTAAAATGTTTTTCAATTATATAAATGGTAAAAATATAAACCTGAAGGAGTCGGCCCTCTACATAGCAATGAGGGGGGAGTTGCAGAAAGCGATGAGGATAAAGCCAAGCTATTAAATATTTTCTTCACCACTGTTTTCACTGAGGAAAATAAACTGTCAGATGAAATGCAAAATGTAAAAGTAAATTCCCCTTTAAAAGTCCCTTGTCTGACCCAGGAAAAAGTACAGCAGCGACTAAAAAAGATTAAAATAGACAAATCGCCAGGACCGGATGGCATACACCCCCGTATCCTATGGGAATTAAGTGATGTCCTAGCCAGACCCTTATTTTTGATTTTCACGGACTCCATACTGACAGGGAATGTTCCACCAGACTGGCGTATAGCAAATGTGGTGCCAATATTCAAAAAGGGTCCAAAAACAGAGCCTGGAAATTATAGGCCGGTAAGTTTAACATCTGTTGTGGGTAAACTGTTTGAAGGTTTTGTAAGAGATGCTATCTTGGAGTATCTCAATGAAAATAAGCAAATTACACCATATCAGCATGGCTTCATGAGGGATCGGTCATGTCAAACTAATTTAATCAGTTTCTATGAGGAGGTAAGTTCTAGACTTGACAGCGGCGAATCAATGGATGTCGTATATCTGGACTTCTCCAAAGCATTTGACGCTGTACCACATAAAAGGTTAGTATATAAAATGAGAACACTTGGACTAGGAGAAAATATCTGTATGTGGGTAAGTAACTGGCTCAGTAATAGAAAACAGAGGGTGGTTATTAACGGTACACACTCAGATTGGGTCACGGTCACTAGTGGGGTACCTCAGGGGTCAGTATTGGGCCCTATTCTCTTCAATATATTTATTAATGATCTTGTAGAAGGCTTGCACAGTAAAATATCTATTTTTGTAGATGACACTAAACTGTGTAAAGTAATTAACACTAAAGAGGACTGTTTTCTGCTACAGAGGGATCTGGATAGATTGGGGGCTTGGGCAGAGAAATGGCAGATGAGGTTTAACACTGACAAATGTAAAGTTATGCACATGGGAAGGAATAATGCAAGTCACCCGTACATACTAAATGGTAAAACACTCAGTAACACTGACATGGAAAAGGATCTAGGAATTTTAATAAATAACAAACTAAGCTGTAAAAACCAGTGTCAGGCAGCTGCTGCTAAGGCCAATAAGATAATGGGTTGCATCAAAAGGGGCATAGATGCCCGTGATGAAAATATAGTCTTACCACTTTATAGATCACTAGTCAGACCACACATGGAGTACTGTGTACAGTTCTGGGCTCCCGTGAACAAGGCAGACATAGCAGAGCTAGAGAGGGTTCAGAGGAGGGCAACTAAAGTAATAACTGGAATGGGGCAACTACAGTACCCCGAAAGGGTATCAAAATTAGGGTTATTCACTCTAGAAAAAAGACGACTGAGGGAGATCTAATAACTATGTATAAATATATCAGGGGTCAGTACAAAGATCTCTCCCATCATCTATTTATCCCCAGGACTGTGACTGTGACGAGGGGACATCCTCTGCGTCTGGAGGAAAGAAGGTTTGTACACAAACATAGAAAAGGGTTCTTCACGGTAAGAGCAGTAAGACTATGGAACTCTCTGCCTGAGGAGGTGGTGATGGTGAGTACAATAAAGGAATTCAAGAGGGGCCTGGATGTATTTCTGGAGCGTAATAATATTTCAGGCTATAACTACTAAAGATGGGTCGTTGATCCAGGGAGTTATTCTGACTGCCTGATTGGAGTCGGGAAGGAATTTTTTCCCCTTAAGTGGGGAAAATTGGCTCTACCTCACAGGGTTTTTTTGCCTTCCTCTGGATCAACTTGCAGGAAACAGGTCGAACTGGATGGACAAATGTCTTTTTTCGGCCTTATATACTATGTTACTATGTTACTATGTTTGCCCAGGATCCCCAACCCTGGATCCAAACCTGATATTTTTAAACCTATTCACAAAAAACAGGGTCTCATTGAATGTTGCCCTATGGCAGCAATTGGTCTTGGTAGCCAAAGGAATGATACCTTTATATTGGAGACAGACTCAGCCGCCTCCTTTGCTGCACTGGTTGCAAAAAGTGCGACAAGTGGCGAGATTGGAAGAACTGGGAACGGGCATTGGAGGAGGCAGGGGTCGGTTTCACAGGATTTGGGATCCATGGTTGGACTTCATTAAACAACCAGATACCTACAACATGATATTGGAAGAGTCTGGATAGATTCCTTGTGTGTTCCGTGGTAACGATGTCGTGTGTTCCGTGGTAACGCTGTCGTGTGTTCCGTGGTAACGCTGTCGTGTGTTCCGTGGTAACGCTGTAGGCTCTCTTTTCTCTGTCGATGGATATTCCCTGTCTGTTATTCTGTAACGTAGTCACATTTTAGAGGTGATTATTCGTATGTTCCTTGCCCCTTCTTGGGACCCATCTGCATGTTGTGCGGTGCTGAAGATGTCACTGTACAAACTGTTATCTCTATGTAACATGCTTAATATAAAATTATTAAATAAAGAATAAAAAAAAAAAAACTCAGTGTGTCATATTCACATCAATTTTGTGGAATCGAAAGAAACCCCGAATAGCTTACCATAGATTAGTGTTGAGTTAGAAACAAGGCGGTTTGGTCCTCCCTGATATACTAACGTATTATAGAGCAATTCATCTAAAAAGGTGGCCTCAGCTTACTGTTCCACCCTATCATGCACTGGGCACTGAACTAGAGATGGCCTCAGTGTCTCTTGAACATTTGGTTGGTGAATGGTCAAATTGTCAAACATACACAGCGTATCTACAAAAGGCAATATGTCTGTCATCAGGACTCTTAACTTGGATTGCTCTCTAATCTCTAAACCCTCCCCAGTGATGCTAGTGGACTTAATTCCATCTCTATTAAGACCGAGCATAAATATTTCTCCAATCTGGTCTAAGGCTACTTTCACACTAGCGTTTTGGATTCCGTTTGTGAGATCCGTTTCAGGGCTCTCACAAACGGTCCAAAACGGATCAGTTCAGCCCCAATGCATTCTGAATGGATAAGGATCCGCTCAGAATGCATCAGTTCGGCTCCGTTCCGCCTCTATTCTGTTTTGAAGGCGGACACCAAAACGCAGCATGCAGCATTTTGATGTCCGTCTGCAGAGGCGGAGCCTAACAGATCAGTTTTGAATTACAATGTAAGTCAATGGGGACAGATCCGTTTTCAATGACACAATATGGTTTCAATTGGTAATTCAAAACGGATCCATTTTTCTTTCAAATTAATGCAAACGGATCCTTTCTGAACAGATACAAATGTTTGCATTATAGGTGCGGATCCGTCTGTGCAAATAAACAGACGGATCCGCACCAACGCAAGTGTGAAAGTACCCTTAGTTTAAAGGTCGCACTTTAGAGACCTTTCCAGCTGAGGTGGGTGACTTGGACAGAGCGCCCAGTTTTCGCTCCACCGTTTTGCCATCTAGTAGCTTCATGGAGTCTATGGAGATAATGTCCTCTTGTAAGATGCTACTAAAGGGAAAACGGAATATCTAGGACAAAACTTGGTTTGAAAAGCTATCACTCTCCAAAACTGATCTCCATTATTATATAACACCCTGTTAACTGCTAGAAGTAAGTGTGTTCCAGCCTATAAGAACACTTGGTCCAAGTAACTTAAAGGGGTTGTCTACTTGCTGGCTACTTTTGACAAATGTGTATGTAAGATGACTATATGGCACTTACTAATATAGCCTTTGTTGATGTTCTGTGCCATTTGCTATATTTCATAAGTCAGGTTCCCTTGTTGGGCAAATCTTCACAGGAGACCTGACCATAAGATGGCCACCAATAGAGGGTCATGTGACTGAGCAAAAACACTCCACACACATCACTCAGCCTTATTCCCTTAAATATACCCCCTCTGCCCTCTGCACTTGCAATGTTGAGAGTGTTGTGCAGGTGTAGTCTATTTTAATGGAGGAGACTGACTGATTTTCCTGGTCACATGACCCTCCATTAGCCACCATTTTATGGACAGGACCTCTGTGTGCACAGCACAAAAGACTTGGCCAACAACGGAGTATGCCTTATGAAATACAGCAAATAACGTAGAATATCAGACTACATTAGTAGGTGCCATATAGTCATCTTACATATACATTGGTCATCAGTAGCCAGAAAGTGGCCAACCCCTTTAATAACTCTCTGAAACAGACATCCTAAGGCTCTATTTACGATCACTTGCATTAGATGAATCCGGCAGTGAACTGCCGGCCGGATCCGGAATCCGTATGCAAACGGATAGCGGATCCGTCTAACAAATGCATTGCAATACTGGATCCGGCTCTCCGGTGTCATCTGGAAAACCGGATCCGGTATTTATTTTTTTCACAGATTTAAAGGTCTGCGCATGCGCAGTCCGGGAAACCAGATCAGTTTTTCCGAAACACTTGGTACCGGATCCGGCATTAATACGTTTTAATTAAAATTAATGCTGGCATTCAGGCAAGTGTTCCGGAATTTTGACCGGAGAAAATACTGCAACATGCTTCTGTATTTTCTCCGGCCAAATACCGTAAGAGAGACTGAACTGAATACATCCTGATGCATCCTGAACGGATTTCTCTCTTCAGAATGCATTAGGATAAAACTGAAGCGTTTTTTTCCGGTATTGAGCCCCTAGGACTGAACTCAATATCGGAAAACTTTAACGCTAGTGTGAAAGTACCGTAAGTGTGTAAAAGTCCAAGAACACTCCTAAAGTAATGACATTGTGTTGGAGATGTGAAACTGAATTGGGTTGCTTGGGCCATATCTTTTGATTTTATCGCAAAGTACAGAATTTCTGGAGGGAGATAGAGAGGAAAATCAATGTTATCTGTTCCGCAAACACCCCCCAGAATCAGTAATATTATGGCTTCTACGTGCTACTTCAAGATCAGATCTTACTACACATCTGATCTCGGCTGCCAGACTCTTAATCCCATTAAAATGGTTAATGAAAGACCGTCTACAGTAGATCGGTGGATATACAAGGTGGGTCAGATGTGTAGGCTTTATACACCTTTAGGGGTAATTTTTTTTATTACTGCATTTTATTCATTTTGGGCTAAAAATAGTTTTTTTCAATTGGTCTTTATTAAAAATATTCAGCCGTTCTGTCACAAAGGGTTAGGTATATAGCTGTGTGAATGGTACTTTCACTTTCACTTTGTGCTGGTCATCTTATAAACATTATCTCTCTAAAAGCTGATAAACACTTATTGAAGCCACATTCTTATCAGTAAGATAATAACTGTACTATTATGAGTGTTTAGGAGATCAGAGATAACGAGCCATCAGTAGTGTTGGGCGCGAATATTCGAATCATGAATTTTAATCACAACTATCGCCACTTCGAGAATTCTCGAAGATTTTGAATATAGTGCTATATATTTGCATTTGCGAATATTCTAGATTTTTTTTCATCTGAACCCATGACCCCTCCCTGCTTCCTGTTTCTGGGCCAATGAGAAGGCTGCAATGTCTTTGTCTGAGCTTAGCAACATCCCTAGCAACCAATAGGAAAGTTGCCTAACCCCTTACTATATAAGAACCTCCCCAGTAGCCATTTTCTGCAGTTTATTACAGTTCTGAGAGAGACAGCAGTGTCATTGCTGTGCTCTGTGCTTTCCTGTGTCACATTACATTAGATAGTTAGTTAGCTTATATACAGTATATAATACAGATAGTTAATGGGAGACAGTCAGTGTAGGTTAGATAGTGATATAGTGTAGCTGATAGGTTCCAGTGCAGGGTGTTAGGTAGTGTGATAGGTTCTGCTGTCCATAGATACATGCTGCAGACATAGGGCCAGATTTATCATTAGCTAAAGTCACTTTAATGGAGTGAAAAAGTCGCAAAAAAATGCGCAATCGGTAAAATTGCGCATTTTTTTGCGACTTTTTCAAGCTCTGCACTAAGCTCTCCAGTTTTGTGAAAGTGGGCGTGTTGTCTTATGTAAATGAATCTCTAGACAGATTTACTATTGCAACCATTTAAAAAGTCGCAAAAAAGTCGCAAAAAAAAATGCGCAATTTCACTCCAGGGGGGACCATGCTTATCTTATGCGACTTTTTAATAGAACATGCGACTTTTTTGTAAAGACGTGCGACTTTTGTAAAGCCGCTTACTGAATGATAAACTGCTACCGTCAATCCACATTTATCACAGTATTAAAGGACCATTAATAAATCTGACTAACTAAAAGTGACTTTGGGCAGATGTAAAAGTGGAGTAAGATGTAAGTGTAATGATAAATCTGGCCCATAGTGCTGTGATGTCACAAGTTCACAATCACTTAGTGCACCAATCACTAATATGTAGTCAGACCTGATAGAATGTGAAGTTGCCCGTATTGTGCAAAAATATGTGCATCATTAATTGCCGATTTGCGCAATTGCGAATATATCGGAGCACTCTATCTACATATACAGCTATTGTAATGTTCTGCCGTGCCAACCATTTTCTCCGGTCTCAGGAAACTTCTAGCAGCTTGAAAAATATAGCAAAAGTGATCCACGCCTGTATTGCGCACGCGATATGCGCATATTACATTGCGATTTTCGCAATCACGAAAATAATGGCGAATTCTCGAACTTATGACAAATTTTTGCCCAAATATTCGTGAAATATCGCCCCTGCCGCTCATCACTAGCCATCAGCTGAGCTGCCTGACAGAACAGAGCAATTCTGCTACTGGAGAAACTCAGCCCTGTACAGAGAAAAGGACTCGACATTTTTAAGACAAAATAAAGTGAATTGAGTACAATGCAACTTAAAAAAATTTAGCTAAAGGTGTGCCTATCCTTTAAGGAATCAGCTGGGTGGGAGGAGTGGAAACATCATGAGTTCTGGAAAGTGTGGCAATCCTGGAAAATATAGCAACAGTTTCATCCTATTTAAAGACATTGCATGCCCCGGTACCTAAGATATTTCGAGGCATTGAGCTAATATTAGTGTCCCAATACAAATGTATGTATGTTGCAAAGCACACCCAAGAGAAGTTTAAACCTCTTCCCTCCTTCTTCATCATTCCCCCCTTACTCTGCTTCTTCTTCATCTATTTTACCCTTCCATTGCTGTTTTTTTTTTGTCTTTATTGGACATTACTGGCTTCATTGTCTTGTCTGAAACTCTAAATGTATTGCCAATTATATCTTGCGTTGGAGCCATGCTTGTACTTAAA
The DNA here is from genome assembly GCA_033119425.1 of Bufotes viridis. Classification (NCBI taxonomy): domain Eukaryota; kingdom Metazoa; phylum Chordata; class Amphibia; order Anura; family Bufonidae; genus Bufotes; species Bufotes viridis. The sequence goes on along the minus strand of CM065591.1, from coordinate 39,418,399 downwards.
TGCTAATAAACAGAGTTATGACAAATAATCCTTTACAGAAAGTACATTTTGGAAGGAGCCCCTATCCATGAATGATTCAATTACGGAGTATGAGTAGGATGCATGTGCTAATAGTTGGGTCTGTTTTTTTTTGTTTTGTTTTTTCTGTCTATTGCTGCACTACACTTACAAGTAAATGATTTGCTATGCAGAAATATCACTTTTACCGAAAACAGAGATTTATCAGGTAAATGCCGTTGGCTGCTATTTTTGTTAACACTGCTGTATGTGATGTAACCGCAGGCACGGAAGCTGTGTGCATATGATCACTTGCCGGAGGTTAAGGCTAGTTGCACACTAGCTTTAGAGATCCGGCAGGATTTTCTGGCAGGGAACAGCCTGCTGGACCTCTGCACACTCTGGCGGAGGTTTATAAAGCTCCGTCCGGCCCCACTCACTATAATAAGGGCTGGCGGAGATCCAGTCACATTCTGGCAAATATGTTGAGAATCGACTGGCGGAACAGCCTGCCGGATCTCTGACGCTAGTCTGCAACTAGCCTGTGATTGGCCTCAGCTCTCTAGAACTAACTGCTAGGATTAGAGAAAATGTTGATCCTGTCCATTTAAAATGTACTTGTTATTTCAAGTGACCAGAAAAATCTGCAGTATGTGTACATGAGGAGTAACACTACTTCTGGCCACCTTGCTGTCCCCTCAGATGCAGCTGCAGCAGCGTGGAGGACATTATATAGCAGTACTGAGCAGTGTATCTGTTAATCCAGAAATGAGGTGACATAGTATACTTTCTAAGTGCCCTATTAAATATGCTCGTTCCTGATAATTTGCCTATATAATCAAGCAGTAACAAAAAATGCCTAAAGTATATGCAATAAGCGTCCAAGAATTAGATAGTATACAAAGCAAGAAAGTAACGCTAAAACTTGACCTTTAATGGTATATATAAAATCAAGGAATGGCACCCGTGGGTAGGATTACATAAATTGTGGGGTGAGAAGCATGCTCATAGTCCAAGGTATTGGACCTGAGTAATGAAAATTCCCACGCCACAACACTAGGTTGAAAAGAAACAAAAAAGTTTGTTTAAAAAAACCGGCCAGTCTGAACAGACATGAGAGCTGCCGGACAGCAGGATTGCTGATTAACAAGACCGCATGTGAACAAGGACCCAGCTGTAGTCCAAGAGAGACAGTATGCAACTGTCAGTGCGGTAGCAGGTGTATGAAAAAATACCCCTCATATGTGCTGGCTCGACGCGTTTCTTGTGTCAATAACGACACATCATCAGGAGCAAGAGGGATAAGGGATGGTAGCAAGAAAACCTGCCTAAGGTACTGCCACGCTAAGTGTTCGTGGCGGCACCTGCCGGCGCTATGATGGCCGTAATACGGCGCGTCAACGCTAGTTTAAATAGCAACCCACTCCTCCCAGGGGCGGGAATGGGAGGGGCCAGCGTGCGACGTCACTGGATGGCGGAATATGCGAATGCAGACAAGCAATCCGCCCTCCATCTCCATGACAACATATACGCGGCCAACCCAGATCAAATAGGTAAGAGGGATGTAATGGGCAGACCTATAAAATAAGGAGGCAGCGGCGGAGTTTGTAAAACTATCCGCCGCATGGCGACACTAATAGGAGATGTCAGGGGCATAGACATGAGGCATAAGTATGTGGCAAGAATAATGCTAAGACATAATGTGCAGCAACGCAGTTAGTGGTGGGGACAATAGGACCTGCCAAACCCATATACCGAAGGAAGAAGGGCAGCTGAGTCCACCCCAGATCAGTCAATGAAACACACGTAGGAAATCCGTTCGTTAAGACCATCAGGTTTGACAGTGCCCAATCTAAACGTCCATTGGGCTTCCTTGCGCAGGAGTATGTTATCAATGTCGCCGCCCCTTGGTGATGGGCACACCACATCAATCCCTTGGAACCTGATGACGGATGTTTGTTGTGGATGGAACAGATTGACATGTCTAGCTATTGGTGTGTCTTCGTTTTACGTATATCACCAAGGTGCTCGCCAATTCTGCGGCGAATTCCCTGATGGTCTTGCCCACGTATTGCATGCCACAAACGCATGTGGCTAGATAGCCACATGCGTTTGTGGCATGCATACGTGAGCAAGACCATCAGGAATTCGCCGCAGAATTGGCGAGCACCTGGTGATACATGTCAATCTGTTCCATCCACAACAAACATCCGTCATCAGGTTCCAAGGGATTGATGTGGTGTGCCCATCACCAAGGGCGGCGACATTGATAACATACTCCTGCGCAAGGAAGCCCAATGGACGTTTAGATTGGGCACTGTCAAACCTGATGGTCTTAACGAACGGATTTCCTACGTGTGTTTCATTGACTGATCTGGGGTGGACTCAGCTGCCCTTCTTCCTTCGGTATATGGGTTTGGCAGGTCCTATTGTCCCCACCACTACCTGCGTTGCTGCACATTATGTCTTAGCATTATTCTTGCCACATACTTATGCCTCATGTCTATGCCCCTGACATCTCCTATTAGTGTCGTCATGCGGCGGATAGTTTTACAAACTCCGCTCGCTGCCTCCTTATTTTATAGGTCTGCCCATTACATCCCTCTTACCTATTTGATCTGGGTTGGCCGCGTATATGTTGTCATGGAGATGGAGGGCGGATTGCTTGTCTGCATTCGCATATTCCGCCATCCAGTGACGTCGCACGCTGGCCCTCCCATTCCCCTCCCTGGGAGGAGTGGGTTGCTATTTAAACTAGCGCTTGACGCGCCGTATACGGCCATCATAGCGCCGGCAGGTGCCGCCACGAACACTTAGCGTGGCAGTACCTTAGGCAGGTTTTCTTGCTACCATCCCTTATCCCTCTTGCTCCTGATGATGTGTCGTTATTGACACAAGAAACGCGTCGAGCCAGCACATATGAGGGGGTATTTTTTCATACACCTGCTACCGCACTGACAGTTGCATACTGTCTCTCTTGGACTACAGCTGGGTCCTTGTTCACATGCGGTCTTGTTAATCAGCAATCCTGCTGTCCGGCAGCTCTCATGTCTGTTCAGACTGGCCGGTTTTTTTAAACAAACTTTTTTGTTTCTTTTCAACCTAGTGTTGTGGCGTGGGAATTTTCATTACTCAGGTCCAATACCTTGGACTATGAGCATGCTTCTCACCCCACAATTTATGTAATCCTACCCACGGGTGCCATTCCTTGATTTTATATATACCATTAAAGGTCAAGTTTTAGCGTTACTTTCTTGCTTTGTATACTATATAATCAAGCAGCCTATCAGCTGATGAGCATCTTTTATCATGATGAAAGATGCCAGATCATCATGAGCATATCTCCCTGTGTAATGAGGGATGTTCAGCCAATAATGAATAGGACGGGCGCAATAGTTCCTTCTACATACAGTTTGCATCGGTCTGTGTACAAAGGACAAAGCAGAATCCATGATCATCCTCCTCACCCAGACTAATGTTGCATCACTGGTACCTTTAGATTATTAGTTAGTATTGCAGAATTGAATATTCATGCACATTGATATGCTCTACTGTCTGTAACCTGTATTCCATGCATGTTAATGTTTGCATAACTTTGTAGTGTAATATGTTATAGCCCATTGCCACATGCTGACCAACATAGTAAGCAAATTCTCTTTCTTTTCCTCATTTTTACCCTATCCTTGCAATAAAAGTTGAATTGGATGTTACTCTAGGAGGAAGCTTACCTACCTGTCAACTTATGCCCCACTGAAACATGAGGAAGACAGAACACAATGAATTCAAAGTGACTGATCAGTGCAGTAGATAGAAGGGAGAAGAAAATAAGTCTGATAAGTGGAGAAAGAGGCATTTGTCTGTTATAAGAAAACATCCAGTTTTTCAGAAAAAGTAGATCACACAGGCTGTGACCAAGGAGAAAAGCACACACATGGCAGTCCGCAGGATGGGATTAATTATACTGGTTGTGTATCAGTGTACAAACAGAGGAGAGAGCTAATGGCAAACTCTTCTGGGAGTCTGAGTGGAAAATCACACCCTCCTCAGCATCAAGGTCTGTGTCAGCACAAGAGAGAGGAGATCACTCGGGTTGTGTTTGGGGAATACCCTGGGACAGGGTTAAATGCCCCAAATTTACCAACACAAATTTTGGTTAGCGTCCCTAGCCTTCAAGTGGTCACTGCCACACCGATACTTAACCCCTGATAATTATTTGTATTAAAGGGGTTTTCCGAGACTTCACTACTGCTGACCTATTTTCTGGATAGGTCATAAAGTATCAGATCAATGGGGGTCCGAGAAGGCACCGGCACTCACAGTAGCGTCATAGCCTTCCCTCTGCTCACCGCGAAACAGCGGCAACCATGTGATAGTGGCTGTGCTTGGTATGGCAGCTCAGCCCCATTCACTTCAATGAAGCTAAGCTGCGCCTAGGCCTTATGACTGATGAACGTGAAATTGCACGGCCTAGACTAAGCTAAGAGAAGGCCAAGGCACTACTGCGAGTGCCAGTGCCTTCTCAAACAGCTGATCGGCGGGTGTCGGACCCCCACCGGCCAGAGAATGGGTCATCAGCAGAAAAGTCTTGGAACTACCCTTTAGGGGACTCCTGTGCTTATGTATTTCACGAGGGTTAACCAACAATTACACCATTTTACAAAGTTTATCTTCAGCTTGAAAATCACCATGACTCCCTAGCCATACTACAGTCATTCATTTTCTTTCAGGTGATTTAAAACTAATTTGAAGAATGCATCAAATGTGCAAACAAATGGTACATATGAACACCAGATGGCGCCACTGTTTTTGCAGTTTTCCTGGCACTGGTGGGTTAATAAACGCAGGGATTTATTCATATTTTACCTTTGTCTCAATCAAACGAACACTTGGATAAATCAGCAGCATGCAGCTGCAGCACAGCTCCCATAAAACCATAAATTCAGAATTTATTGCCTATTATGCTGCTATAACAGCTCCGAAACTAACATTGTATAATATATCAAAAATTGCCGTCTGGTTGTGGAGACACCAGTGTGTACCCAGAAGAAGATTGGCGTGCCCGCTGAGCTTCCTCTTGTCTTTATTTCAGCAGCCACAATTTTATATTGATATTATAATTGCTCCAATCAATATACGCGCGTCTTGCTGTTTTACCCTCTTATAGTGAAAGTGAGAACTTGAAAGGAGCATGCTTCTTATGTGTGGATATTATTTCAGAGGCACCTGGGGCTATGTCCGTTCAATAAGAATCAGCGACCGACTGCTCCTGCCGGACGCACCGCTGGATTTGTGGGTGATTCTAAGAGGTCTCTCCATTTTTGGGAGACCCAGGCAATCAGGGAGAGTCAGCAATAGGAGCGGGCGTGAAGGCTCTCATCTCAGAAGGACGTACTGTCCGAAACGAGTCAACAATTATCGCATTTGTGATGGATTTTGTTCACATGTGATTACGAGTCAATAAAGAGGAAGCATATTTTAACACAACATCAATGGTGCTGGAGCCGATTTTCTTCATTTTGGACGTCTGTCAGTGGGACTCACCCCAGGCTCGGTGCACACGGGGAAACTAGACCGGAAAGGTGAGCTGGATAAGAACATTACATGCTCATCTCAGAAGGACCCTGATTCCATCGTATTTTACAATTTGCAGGCCCAGATTTAACTAGACATGTCTGAGCACAATGACAGCGATAGGCGGGTTACTCTTAGAGCTCATGCACACGACCGTATGTATTTTGCGGTCAGCTGGCCCCTAATAGAACAGTCCTATCCTTGTCCGTAATGCAGGCAATAATAGGACATGTTCTTTTTTTTTTTGCAGAACGGACATACGGAAACTGAATGCACACTGGGTAACTTCAGTTTTTTTGAGGTCCCATTGAAATGGATGGTTCAACATACAGTCTGCAAAAAAACGGAATGGGCATGGAGAGAAAATACGTATGTCCATTTCCTTTCCATTTTTTTTAATGGTCCGTATATGGAACCATTCATTTTAATGGGGCTCGAAATAAAACGGAAATGACTTGTGTGTGTGCACTCCATGTTCCGCATGTCCATTCTGCAAAAATAAATAAATAATAGAACATGTCCGATTCTTGGCTATTTCGCGGACAAGGACAGGCAGTGTTACAATGAATTCACAAACGGATGCAACACGTTTTTTTTGCGGATCTGTGTTTTGCGGACCACAAAATACATACGGTCTTGTGCATGAGCCCTTATTGTGATGGACTGCCGGGGAGAATTCTCTGAATGATAGAAAGTAGAAACCTTAAAACAGTGTTCGCATCTGGGACCAAAGATATGCAATAAATGACAGATAGATGTGGGTTGCACTTCTGGGACCAACTCCTATCTAAAAAAAACTGGGCCCCTCCTGTGGCATACTCTCAGCTTGGCTATGCTCAGCTATTTTTGATAGTCCCACTGCGGTGAATAGAGCGCAAGATGCACAAGGGCTGTTCCTTCACCATTTGTCTATTCTAGGCTGTTTTAGGAAGCACCATTGCAGCTCGTTCTAGAGGTAGGATTAGTGTCCCACACCTATCAGACATTGATGGCATAGCCTATAGATGTAACGTTATAAGGCTTTCCTGAGATTGCTCATATTGGAGGCACAGACTATACTGACAGTGCAGCAGGTTGTGAGCACTCTATGGCAATTACAATGGATGAGAAGTGACAATTACTGTCTCAAGAAAGTGTTGGAGTGGGTGAGGCCTAGAAATAACTAAGTGAGAGGTGAACAGGATACGACAGGATCCTATCTGTGTGTATAGCTTTGCTATCCTGTCCTATCTAGGCCCCCAGCAGTACAACAAAACTGCCCTACACTGTGCAGATAGTGTCCCAGTCTACACAGCGAAGCTGACAAGTCAGCTGCAGAAAATAGAAAAGGTTAGCTTGTGGTGTCTGCTCAATGGGCAAACATGAAAACTGGATTATTGCCCATATTGCATAAAAAAGCACCAATATATGTAGGAAAAACTCTCATAAAAATCTGATTTAAATAGAATGGCGGGACTTTAGGTATGCTGTAAATATATAGCGACGTTGGCTGTATGCAAGACTGCAGAACTTGATTTCATCTATAGCAGTCACTTTTGCCAAATCCTAATTGGTACTCAGATACCTCCAGGACTCAAGTGGACGGTCAGAAGAAAAGATAGACATGTATCAGGCAACAAATAAGGAATGATAACCTCGCCGATGGCAAAGTGGATGAGGAGGGCAATGAATGTAGATAAGAGAAACTGACCCTGAACCCTGATTTTCTACTGTCCAACAAGACAGTAGAAAATCACAAAACTTAAAAACAGCAAACAGAAAGCTGGGCCTACAACAAACAAATAAACTATAAAACTGACAAAAATAGCACAGTAGAACAACAAAAAAAGCCAATGGATTAGGAGTCAAGACTCTGGAAACAACTGCACATAATATTCGCCATAGCCGGCAAAGAGGCACAGAAACTAGAGGTATTTAAAGGTATAACAATAAAAAAAATAAACTCCAAGCAAACACCACACTAAAGGTGGCATCAAGGTTAGAGAGAAATGAGAGATCCCTGTGACTCCTAACAAAACAATATGAAGAACAATGGCAGAATTGGCTTTTTTTCAGGCGTTCCTTGAGGTCTCTAGACTGATAACTAGCTAACTAGCTGAAAAGCGGTGGATAGGTTTGTCAAGCATGCTCTATCTTTTTTCGATACAATCGATACAATTGTCAAACGGATATGCAAACGGATCTGTTTGCAAATGAAATCCGTTTTCAAACGTTTTAACGGATCCGTGGGCCAGTTCCGTTGACGGGAACTGCCTGACGGAATCCTTCTCCGCAAGTGTGAAAGTACCCTTAGATAATCTACAGTAAAGAAACTTCAATACTTTGCCTGAGAAGTTCTAGAAGGAACGAAGGGTAAAGGCCACAGAAGAGGAACCTTCTATGGAACAGCTGAGAATCAATACATTATGGAGGACATGCTAGGCGGCTGACTGATCAATAAACCTGAAGAAGGGCACAATCTATTGGTGGTGTGGATGCAAAATCTCCCTGGCTGTCGTCTACAATTTATGTCTTAGTACATCAGCTCCCACTTTTGTATAACCTTTCCATGATGCAAGGCTTCTTCTCAGGCCAGACTGTGCTTTTAACAATCAGTCTGACATTATAAAGACTATAATCCGGAGCTTTAATAGCGGTGAGGACGCCGTTATGTCAGAGTGATATTTTGTTAAAAATTTTACTGCACTACGGCTGATGAGATAAGAGTGGTGTTCAGATAAGTCACCGATACCAAATGTCTGAAAGGATGTAAGGGGTTTGTCCCAGAAAATGTTTTTTTTTCATTTAAAGACGACCTGTCACCAATCTTGACCTACTTTAGTAAATACTTGTATTGTTCGAGGAATAGCAATTCTGGAGTATGTTTTTTTTTTTTTAGAAACTCACATTATACTGTTCCTCTGTTATTCCTTCTAGAATTAATTAATAAATTGGCACATTGAGGTTGTATCCCTACACAGTCCAAACATCACTGAGAATGTGAGTGGTAGTGACCCTGATGAAGTGTTGTGTCACGGTGTACTCCTTCAGGCTGTTGCTCCCTGGGGATCAGCAGTGGAAATGTTGTTTTGAAAAATGAGGCCAGAAGACATAAACATAGCAAAGTCTTTTGATTAAGTGCAATGTAGAACTTCAAATACATTCAGCAGCGGCAGACTTTAAGTGCAGATCTTCTCTTTTACCAGTAAGGATGATGGAGGCAAGTTGGATGGTGGCAATTTAGCCCTTAGATTGTACTGGCTTAGTAATGTTCTGGGTGATGGGTGTCTTGACTGTAATCCCTCACCTTGCAGAAGAGTCTTTAATGCTGATCGTAGCAGTTCACTCTGCTCTCTAGCGTCTGAAGACTTCGCTTGAGGCAGATGAATGATACATCTCTTTGGAGAATCGAGAACAGGAGCAGGAGCTCTGACTTGAGCTTCCTCTCCCCTTTCTGGATAGGAACTCCCCCTCCTGGTAGAAAGCAGAACCATCACACTTCTACCAAGAGGGGAGGAGCAGGGTGGCTGGCACTGTTCTTTGCCAACCATTCCTTGCTGGAACAAACGGCCAGAAGCATACAATAAAAACATAATATTATAATAGAAAACTATTTACATTTCTCTGTTCATTTTTTTTCTGCCTGCCTTCCAAGAGCCATAACTTATTATTATTATTATTATTTTTCAGTTCACATAGCCGTAGGAAGGCTTCTTTTTGCGGGACAAGTTGTACTTTTTAACGGCACCATGTAAGAATATTCCAGATGAATTTGTAGTTACTAGTGAGGACATAGGAGAGGTTTTCTTCTGATGACTCTACCATGAAAGCCATATTTGTGCAGGTGACACCAAACAGTAGAACCATGTACCACCACTCCAGATTCTGCTAGGTCTGAAGGTCTTTTGCAGTCAAGTGGAGTTCTAATTAGCCTTTCTAGCAATCCTATGAGCAGCTGTCTCTGAAATCTGTCTTGGTCTTGCAGACCTTCTCTTGACCTCCACTGTTTCTGTTAACTATTATTTCTTAGGGCTCTTTCACACTTGCGCTTTTGCTTTCCGTCCTAGAGTTCCGTCCTTGGGGCTCTAGGACGAAAAGATACTGATCAGGATTATCCTAATGCATTCTGAATGGAGAGAAATCCGTTCAGGATGCATCAGGATGTCTTCCGTTCAGTATGTGAACGTTTTTTGGATGTTGACAGAACCGTAGCATGCTGCGGATTTGACTCCGTCCAAAAATTCGGAAGACATGCCGTAACGCCGGATCAGGAATTAATGCCCATTGAAGTGGATTAATCCGGATCCGGCATTAAGCTAAACATCGTTTCGGCGCATCGCCGGACCCGACGTTTAGCTTTTGGGAATGGTTACCATGGCAGCCAGGACGCTAAAGTCCCGGCTGCCATGGTAAAGTGTAGTGGGGAGGCAGGGGAGAAGTATACTTACCGTCCGTGCAGCTCCCGGGGCGCTCCACAATGACGTCAGAGCGCCCCATAAGCATGGATCACGTGACGTCATTGTGGAGCGCCCCGGGAGCCACACGGACTGTAAGTATCTGCTCCCCTGGCTCCCCACTACTTACTATGCCAACCAGGACTTTAGTAGCGTCCTGGCTGCCATAGTAACACTGAAAGCATTTTGAAGACTGATCAGTCTTCAAAGGCTTTCAGTTGTCTTGCGTTGTGACAGATCCGGCGGGCATGCCGACCCCTCACAACGCAAGTGTGAAAGAGGCCTAAATTACATTTGGAACTGAGGAAATGGCAACCTGAAAACACTTTGCTATCTTCTTATAGCCTTCTCCTGCTTTGTGGGCCTCAACCATTTTCATTTTCAGAGCGTTAGGCAGCTGCTTGTCTGCAATTGCAGACAAGAAAAGGTATTTTCTATGAGAGTGCCAACGATGTGCGGTCTGCAAAATGCGGAAGGCACATTGTCGGTGTCCGTGTTTTGCGGATCCGTGTGAATGTAGCCTGACAGGCTATTGAAGGTCAAAGTTATCTGAGCGCTCAAATCAACTTGAGTTCCCATACTTTTGCAAGGTAATCCTTTCCTTTTGCCAGACATTTAAGAGAGAGTCATCAGCAAGATAGCACTTCAGAGGGGCCATTAACTGCCTTTTTGCCGGCCACCATACCTCATAATCTGGGGATTGAAATTGCACTTTGTCAAAACTACTGCTGGATGTGTCATAAGCTATATTTTGCACTCAATAAAGAGATCTTTTGTTCTTTTATTTCTGGACTAATTCCTTAACCACCTCAGCCCCCCTAGCTTAAACAGCCTTAATGACCAGGCCACTTTTTACATTCTGCACTACACTACTTTCACCGTTTATTGCTCCGTCATACAACTTACCACCCACATGACTTTTACCTCCTTTTCTTCTCACTAATAGAGCTTTCATTTGGTGGTATTTCATTGTTGCTGACATTTTTACTTTTTTTGATATTAATAAAAAATTACCAAAAAAAAAAAAAACTACATTTCTATATACATTTTTCTCTAAATTTATTGTTCTTAATTTGCCAGGGCAGTATAAATACCCCACATGTGACCCCATTTTGGAAAGAAGACACCTCAAGGTATTCCGTGAGGGGCATGGAGAGTTCATAGAAGATTTTTTTTTTGGCACAAGTTAGCAAAAATAGATTTTTTTAATTTCTTACAAAGTCTCATATTCCACTAACTTGTGACAAAAAATATATATTTTTTTATAACAATATCTTTTTATTGAAGTTTTTCACAATTACAGATCAAAGGTGGGCGCAGCCACCAAAACCAAACTTCACATACATTAAATAATATATGAGTAAAGAGGGGATGCATTTCGTATATATTGATATATTTATACAAATGTACTAGGGCTCCTGCTCAGGAGCTGCCAACCTGGTACAATCCGTTGTATCGCCCTCTAAAAGAAGTATTTGGCTTGGATTACCAAAAGCAGTAATAACAAAGAAAAAAGAAAAGGAAATAAAAACTATGAACGTAATAAGGAAAGGGTACAGCAGGGAAACTAGCACTGTTTAGGCACTGTAGCTAAGATGATGCTCCACGTAATGTTCTTAATAAAGTGAGGTCAATGCTTTGGACAAATATGTAAGTCAAAAGGCATGTATAGAGGGCAAGAGATAGTGCGTCAGCCATGAAGACCAAGACTTCCGAAATGAGTCAGTCATACCTTTGTATTGTGCTGTTATCTTCTCATATACACAGTGGGAAGACAACAGATCTAAGACATCATTTACTAGGGGAGCAATGGGTTTTTTCCATTTCCTGGCAATTAGTAGTTTGGCCGTCAGTAGAATGTGACACACTAATTTTCTAAAGTTGAGGGGTATATTCTCTATGCCCAAGGATAGGAGAGCCAATTGTGGGTGAAGCAGGAAATTTATATGGGTTATATCTTGTATGAGTGTTCCTATATTTTTCCAATAAACTTTTAAGGAGGGACAAGCCCAGAATATGTGAAACAGGTCTGCAGGGGACCTCTGACATCTCCAGCATCTATTGTCTACATTTGGAAAGTAGTGATGTAATCTAGCTGGGGTATAATACCATCGAGTGAGAATCTTAAGATAACATTCATGAAGATTAGAAGAGGCAGTGGATTTGAAAGAAGAGGAAATAGCTATTCGCCATTCCTTTTCAGTGAAGGATTGTTGAAAGTCCTTTTCCCAACTTAATATATGAGCCCTTTTTTTAAATATGTCTGTATTAGCTATCATTCTATATAATGACCTGGTAGAGACCATCATATCCCCCTTTGGATGAAAGAGAAAATTATATTAAGGACCCGGGAGTGATAACGGTGATCGAGAGAAGGATTTCAGCGAGTGGGATATTCTCAAGTATTCATATTGTTTTATAGAAGGAATAGCATATAGTGCTTGCAATTGGGAGAAACCGCGAATCTGGCCTTCCTCATAAAAGTCTTCTATAAACCCGATGCCCCTGCCTTTCCAAAAGGACACTGTGAGGCCTGGAATAAGATACTCTAGAATGTCTATCGGGAGAGGAATTCCTTTCCTCTTATCATACCCTTGTGTTTTCCTCAAAATACCTTTCCAGGTTTGTATTGTTGCTACGAGTGTTAAGGCTCTCGGGGATGGGAAATCGCTAATAATTGAGTGCACCCATAAAAGGGAGCTGAAATCCTTGCCCTCAATAATTTCTTTTTCCACTGACGGCCAACTTACAGTATTAGTTCCTATCAACCAATATCTCATCTGCTTAATTATTGTAGTGGAATAGTAGTGATGAAGATTAGGTACTCCCAACCCTCCCATTTCTCTGTGTGTATACATGATGGATGCCGCCACCCTATGAACACTCTTTTTCCATATGAAAGATAACATTTGTTTTTGAAACTTGTCCAATAATTTATTTGGCAAAGGGATTACTAGGGAGCGGAAATAGTACAATATTTTCGGTAGGACCATCATCTTGTATATTGTCATTCGCCCGATCCAGGTGAGTTCTACTTTAGCATAATGATCTAGTTCTTTTTGAAGTTGGCTGTATAGTGGGTCATAGTTGCATGAAATTAACTTCGATAGGGGGAAGCAAAGTTGTATTCCCAAATAGGTAATAGATGACTTCGCCCATTGGAACGGAAACTCAGCAGCTATGGCTCTTTGTAGTTTTTCCGAAATTTGAAGAGCCAAAATATGAGATTTGGAAGCATTTATTTTGTAATAAGAAACTTCTCCAAACTGTTGTATGATTGAATATGTAGCTCTCAGGGAAGGCAGAGGATCTGTCAACGTCAGAATGACATCGTCAGCAAATAGGCCTAGCTTATGCTGTCGATGACCTGCAGGGATACCTTTAATATCTATTGACATTCTAATTTTTTCAGCAAATGGTTCCATTACCATCAAAAACAGAAGAGGGGAAAGAGGGCACAAAAAATAAAATTTTACATGAACTCACCATACCCCTCACGGAATACCTTGGGGTGTCTTATTTCCAAAATGGGGTCACATGTGGGGTGTTTGCACTGCCCTGGCATTTGAGGGTCTCCGCAATCATTACATGTATGGCCTGCATTAGGAGTTTCTGCTATTCTCCTTATATTGAGCATACGGGTAATGAGATTTTTTTTTTCCGTTCAGCCTCTGGGCTGAAAAAAAAAAAATGAACGGCACAGATTTCTTCATTCGCATCTATCAATGTGGATGAAAAAATCTCTGCCGAAAAATGTGCAAAAAAAAAGAGGGGAAAGGACATAGGAGTGCTTGCGACGTAAGTCCCCATTCACACGCCCGCAAAAATGTCCGCATCTATTCCGCAATTCTGAAGTAGTGGGGAGCGGGGGAGCAGTATACTTACAGTCCGTGCAGCTCCCGGGGCGCTCCAGAATGACGTCAGAGCGCCCCATGTGCATGGATCACTTGATCCATGCGATCACGTGATCCATGCGCGTGGGGCGCCCTGACGTCACTCTGGAGCGCCTCGGGAGCCGCACGGACGGTAAGTATACTGCTCCCCCGCTCCCCACTACTACTATGGCAACCAGGACTTTAATACCGTCCTGGCTGCCATAGTAACCTCAAAGCATTTTGAAGACTGATCAGGATCCTGATCAGTCTTCTAATGCTTTCAGGCGACTTGCGTTCTGATGGATCCGGCGGGACGGAAGTGCCTGCCGGATCCTCAGAACGCAAGTGTGAAAGAGGCCTAAGTCCTCCTGCCCCGGATCCTCAGAACGCAAGTGTGAAAGAGGCCTAAGTCCTCCTGCCCCGCTTCCCACTACACTTTACCATGGCAACCAGGCCTTTAGCGTCAGAAAAAGCTAAATGTCGGATCCGGCGATGCGCCGAAACGACGTTTAGCTTAAGGCCGGATCCGGATTAATGCCTTTAAATGGGCATTAATTCTGGATCCGGCCTTGCGGCAAGTGTTCAGGATTTTTGGCCGGAGCAAAAAGCGCAGCATGCTGCAGTGTTTTCTCCGGCCAAAAAACATTTTGGTCCTGAACTGAAGACATCCTGATGCATCCTGAACGGATTTCTCTCCATTCAGAATGCATTGGGATAATCCTGATCAGGATTTTTCCGGCATAGAGCCCAGACGACGGAACTCTATGCCGGAAAACAAAAACGCAAGTGTAAAAGAGCCCTTAGAGGTTCCTTTGTTATTGTTTGTCGGGCATTGCAGGGAGGAAGGGTGGTCGGTGGCGAAAATGAATGGTTGTATTGCAGGTATAGCGTTTGGGTTCAAAGTGAGGGGGATACGGGATGTTACTAAGGCCTTTCTGGTCTCGAGGCCTTGAGAGGATGGCAGCGAGTGGGGGCGAGTGCCGATAGTAGGAGGCCGGTTTCATTTGAGTTGCTTTTGAAGTTGGGGGTGCAGTTGGGTCAGGTTTGTAGTTCAGATTGGGAGGTGGGGCTGTTTCGGTTGGCATTTTCTTTGGCATTTTTTGGGGCCTTATGTTTGGGCGAGTTGGTCTGCCCATCAACGGGTCGGCTGGGGGGTTTGCTCCGGGGGGACGTTGAGTTATTTGAGGATAGGATTGAGTTTGTGATTCGTAGGTCAAAAACGGACGTGGTCGGGAGAGGGAAGAAGGTGGTGTTATTTAGTGTTCTGGGCTGCGCGATGTGCCCGGTGCAGGGTACGGGGCGCTGGGTGAAACGGGGGCTCGGCCGTTTTTAGTGCATAGGGACGGGTCGTTTCTTTCTCAGTTCCAGTTTTCGGCAGTTTTTGTGAAATGTTTAGTCCGGTTGGGGCTGGATACGGTGGGATATTCGAGCCATTAGTTTCAAATTGGGGCGGCGACCGAGGCGGCTCGGTAGGGTTTAGGGGATGAGATGATAAAGAGGATCGAAAGGTGGGAATCGAGGCGTTTTCGGTCTTATATCCACTTGCAGCGCTTGTAGTCAATTGGGGGTGTTGGTGCGGATAAGGGTTGTTACGGACAGTTGTATTGTTCCTTTGTTGTTCTCCCGTTACAGGTGCGGTGCCGGCCCTGGATTGGATCCTGGGGTATTCCTATGTGTTCTGAGGGGCCGTCAGGGCAGCGGTTCGGCCTGACGGTCAGCAGCTCGGATTTTCAAGGGATGAAGTGGTGGTAAGGTGGTTAGGGTGCAGGGGGAGGGTTGGGGGGGGGAGTGTTGCAGGAGGTCCATTGCTTTGTTAGATTAGATAGGGCTCCTGATGTGTTGGTGCTTCATGTGGGCGGCAATGATTTGGCGTCTCGGCCGTTGCGGGATTTGTTGCGCAACATGAAATTTGATCTGCTGCGGATTTGGGCTCTGTTTCCTAAATTGGTGACGGTGTGGTCGGATATCGTTCCCCGGATGGTTTGGAGGGGTGCTCGCTCGGTGCTGGGGGTGAACAGGGCAAGAGTTAAATTGAATCAGGCGATGGGTCGCTTCATGGCCAGGAATGGGGCAGTGGCTGTGAGGCACAGGGAGCTTGAGAAAGGCGAAGGGGGATTTTGGCCATCGGATGGGGTGCATTTGAATGCGCTGGGCTTGGACATGTGGAGTTTGGCGGTGCAGGAAGGTATAGAGACAGCTCTAGGGGTGTGGAGGGACGCCCAGACCTAAGGTTTTAGGTCTGGTCGTTGGTGGCGGGAGGAGGTCCTTGAAGTCGGGTATGTTTGCCGAGGAGGATTATGGGAGGGCCCTGCGGTTGGGGCTGGACTCCCAGTGGTGCAGAGTTTAAGGGGGCCATTCAAGGGGTGCCTCCCAGCTGGCGGGCAACGGCTGGAGGCAAGATGGCGACCTGATGAGGCAATTCGGTGGCTTTTGGGGCTTCAAGGACCTCCCTTTGCTGGGATGGAGTCCTAGTATTTTCAGTTACACGGTTATTCATTGTTGGTTATGGATATATTGATATATATATTTATGGTTATGTATATTTATGGTTATTTATACATTTACATGTTTTGTATGTCTCCCTCTGCTGCTCCTTCTCCCCTCTCGCAGCATGTAGTAGAGAAAGTACTGCTGCTTCCCCCCACCTTACTGTTTAGTATTTACAGTTTTACACTAGACTGATTTTTTTTACTTGCTGAGGAGGTCTCTGAACATTTACAGACAGCAGGGGAAGGACTACAAGCCAATGGTGAGGAAGATGCCATTTTACCCTAATAAGATATGCTGTACTTCATTTATTCAAATGCACAACTGATTTATGTGAAAAGAGATCAATAAACTGGATCAAGTAATGTTTATTACAGTCTTATTAGATTCGACATTAGTTACTATGTCTAATATGTGGACATGGCCACCACGTGCCCTGGAGATCACAGGGAGGCTTTATAGGATACCGTACCGGTTTGACTGGAATGCAGGCATTTTGGTAGGGGTCAACTCAGGCCGGTCCTGTATGGGAGCAAATGTGTCTGGGCTTCTATGGTTGGCAATCTGGGAGGAATCTGTAGCCATTATGGTATTGGAGCATCTGTCTTGGAATCATGTGCAGTAAGCACTGTGTGGGAACATCTGTGGATGGTACTCTATGGGTCACCTCTAGCATGCAACGTCTGAGGGCATCTGCAGTATGCAGACAATTGGAGCCTCTGGGCAGCATTTGAGGCTGGCATCTGGAGGGCATCTGAGGTTGGCACTGTATGAGAGCTTTGCACTATGAAAGGAACCACAGCAGGAATTTTTGGGGCTAAAATAGTTACCAAGAAAAACAGTACAGTGCACTGCGAGCATGGTAGACCACTGCATTCATTCAAAAGCCATGTGGGTGCTGTATCCGTGCGCCGGTGCCACGGTACGTTAACCACTTTTGAGCAATCAAGATACTGAAGGATATTTCTCCCAAAACAAATATCCTTTATGTGCACAACAAATCATGTACCAGGCACTGGAGTAGGTGAACGGACTCACCACTGACACAGCTGCTGCTGTGCTCATTCCTATTAGATGTCAGCCTTTATCTCTGACAGGACAGGAAAAAAGTCGCATTTTAAGCACAGCTTTGAAAATTCAGCAACCCCTTTATTTCAGTGTGTCATCATGAATATTCCTGCATCGGCAGAACAATGAGCTAACAGGACATGTAGGAGCACCTTCACAATATGGTGTTTGAAGACGAGCGTATCTCGCTGGAAATATTCGCAGCCATAGACATTTCCTTGCAATCACAACCTGTGCTGTGGAAAGCAGGTAGATAACTCAAGACATAATTTCTGAGAACATTACTTTCCCTGCAAATCTTATGGTATCTCCACTCTTCCTGGCACTTCACCAAGTACTTAGCATCAGATGTGCATCGCTCATTAACTAAAATATGTCAGAAAAGGTTGACTTTTTCAATGTGCTACCTGCAACTCGGAGAGAGGAACTGCATTACTTATCAATGAGTTTCTAGGTCATAAAAAGTAGCTGTAATTTCACACAACTGCAGTTCATTTAATATTCATTTAATAGAGACTGGTGTAACTAGCAAATTTGCAAATCACTTCATTTAACCTTTTCAAGACCGGTCCTTTTTTTTATTTTGCGTTTTTGTTTTGCGCTCCCTGCCTTCCTAGAGCCACAATTGTTTTATTTGTCTGTTCACATAGCCATATGAGGGCTTGTTTTTTGCAGTACAAGTTGTACTTTCCAACGCCACCATTTAATATTGCATATGATGTAGTGGAAACAGGAAAATGTTTTCCAAATGGGATGAAATTGCAAAAAAAAAATATTCCACCACAGTTTTATGGGTTTTTTAATTACGAAGTTCAATGTACGATAAAACTGAGCAGTTACTTTTATTCTTCAGGTCAGTGCGAATCCGGCGATGCCTTATAGGTATAGTTTTTCTTGCGTTTTATTAGTGATAAAAAAAATTTAAAGTCGGAAAAAAACAGTTTTATTTTTTTGTTGCCATATTTTGACCCCTATAACTTTTTTGTATTTATGTGTACAGAGCTGTATCGGGGCTCATTTTTTGTGGGGTGATCTGAACTTTTCATTGATACCATTCTGGGGTGTGCTTGACTTTTTTATTTAATTCTTTGTAGAAAATGAAGTGACCAAAAACATCGAATCGCCCATTTGGACACTTTGTTCCGTTTTGCTGTTTGCAGTATGGGGAATATAGTTTTATACTATCAGCGTTTTCGCACATTGCTAAACCCATGATGTGTATTTTTATTTTTTTATTTCTTTTATTTATATTTTGGGAAAAGGGGGGTGATTAGAATTGTTATGTTTTTTTTCTACAGTTTTTTTTACACTTTTTTTATAGTTCCCATCATCTCATTGCTATTATCATAGACTCCAATACATTTGCATTGCATTGGAATCTATGATGATTTTAATACTTTCCTATGGAGCCCCGCATCGGGCAGGAGTGGGCGCCATCTTTAAACACCCACCCAGCGCTGTACATGTACGGTGCTGGGCGAGAAGGGGTTAAAAAATCTGCCTGCATCCACCTGAAAAAAAGCTGTAAAGTCATGGACACTAGGGGTCTCAACTCAACCATCTGTTCTCAGACAAGATCCATTCCCTAGTAACAGAGAAATAGATGATGGCTGAGAGGAAGTAGGGGGCTAGCTGAGATCCCGAGCCTGATTAAACAATTGCTTCTACGCAGCTTCTGAAGATATCAGGAGCTTCCTATGCTCCTGTAAATGTGATTTCCCCCCTCATAATCTGTTCTGTGAGCTCCAAAGCTGAAAAAAAAATTGTGGAAAGTAAGGGAAACGACTTCCCAACAGTGCAGTGCTGGCAGATTCCACAGAAGGGACATGTCCCCTGCTTCTGAGTGAAATGCATCTAGCTATGCAGCTGAAACAGTGGATAATATGACTAAAAAAGACTTTAGGGAAGCCCAAAAAAAAGCCCAAATAGTTATGATTGTACAGAGAAGCACAGCCATTATGCAAACTTTTTTGAAAACTCAGGTATGCTGTAAGGTGGCCATACACAATCAGTAGCTGCCGGACAAACGGTTGTTTGACTCTCTTCTGCTGGACTGCTCCATACACAGGTTCAGTCCAGGTCAAGCTTCTGGCAGTGGCTTATCTAAAAGATTTGGGTTATACATCGTGGAGGAGAGTCAGGATCTCCCTATACATATTAGATTGTTGATTGAACCTGCCATCCTCAGTGGGATCAGCTAAAAATGCACTAATATGTATGAGGCCTTTAGTGTATATTCCACAGGAGGGTATCTGCAGCTCAAGTTCGTTTTGATGTGTGTTTTTTTTTTTTTTTTTTCAGAAAAAAGACCCATCAGCTCATCTGAAATGTTTGATTTAGTAAATGCTTCAGTTCCTCATTAATTCAGGAACATCTTTTCTTAGAACCCTGTTACTCCTCCTGCAAATGTGTAAATGAAGTTACAATTGGGTATTACCATTCCCTTTACCATTTGGATGTACCTCATTGGCAATGGGAATACTCAGTTGTCCATGTATTTAAATATTTATAGTAACAACACTAGAATAACAGCACAAAATGAAGTGCTAAGAACAGGTGACCTCTCACATCAATGACATGTGCTGCTCCTCAGTTTCTACGTCGCTTATTCAAAATGGTGCCGTTTATCCAATCACGATACACTTTCACCACAGCAGCACTCAAAACTGCTTTGTTTAAAAAATACCGCCACGCTTGGCCCAGAAACGAATAATCATCTCTTTTTGCAACTCTGATAAATCTCCCCTTTTACCCATGACAGCAACAAAGGATCTGTGTGCAGACAGCCTATCACCCACCTTATATATGTAGTACTCCAGGACGGGCACTACCATTCTTACACCCTGCTACTGTCTCTAATAGGCTAACAATAATGTCATCTGTGTATTTATTCCAGGTCCTTTGCTACTGTGCATTAATAGTATTACTATGAAATTGTTATGTTTGTGTACTGTGCCTTGTTCACCAGCAGGTGGCAGTGTATCTGGCAGAGAGAGATCTTTAGATAGAAACTTACCATTATATTCACCCCCTTTTGGGCAGAGGTGGGCCAGTCCTGTTTCCTACCAAGGGAGGGGTTGCATGAAGTTATAGTTAGTCTAGTCTAGAAGTTGATAGCAGACAAATCAAGTCAGGGTGCAGTGAGTGGAATGCCCCCCCTCCTGCAGAAGGAGTCTCTCAAGGGAAGCTGCTCATAGGGCACCATGACTCCTTACAGTTTAAGAGACAGAGTATCACGAGGGGGCCAACATCCAAAGGCACCCCTCTCCAAGGTACCAGAACTGCCAGCTTTCAGACCAAAGCCAGAGTCTAGCACCGTAGAGAAAGAGAAAGTGAGGTATTCAAGTTTGTCGCCAGTTTACCCTAACACCTGCTGGAGCCAAGAGAAAAGTATTGTCTGAATGCAAGTTTATTCAAGAAAAGCTGTTGAACTTTTACCAAGTCTGGACTCTTACTCCACCAACTATCACTCTCCCCTTTATTGCTACGGAACCTAATCCTGGGGAGTGACAGTATCCAGGTAGGATATCCACCTTGATACACACACAAAACTAATAAGGCCGTATCACCACTTGGCATTCCTAAAAACCTGGGACACAATCGTCTCTGGGGGGAGATGCGTTGCATATACACACCGAGCCAGCTCAGCACACGTGACTGGTGACCTGGGTGATGCAGACGTAGAAAGTAAGAAGTGGTCACAATAATGTGTCGCAACCATTGGTTACATACACGCCTACTTATTAAACCGGTTTCATGTCATATTACTACATGTATGACCCCATGTGGTCTCCTCTACCAGTAACAGCTTATATCCTGGATTTAGCAGCCAGACCTGTGTCAATCATTATGATTATGGAAGAGGATGTCAAGATGTGGTTTCAGAATAAACTGTTCAATAACACATATAGATGTGATATTTCAATATTCACGTACTATCAGCCGTGCATATGGCCAATCCTGAAACCCTGTTCACACTAGGTGATGCCACAGAATGCCCTATCCCTGGTGTTTTTTCACTATTTGAATTTTTAACATAGAAGTGAATCTTGGAGCATTTCCTACAACAGCCTCTTTGCGAAATCCACCTCCCCTCCCCAGCAATAGTGGCAAAAAATATAGTTAATCGTCGATGTAGCCAGGCACAATTTTTTATCTGCGGCAGCAGAAACCAGTGGAAATAATGTAAATTTACAATCGATTTTCTAGCGGCCAATCTTTTATTCGTGGATTAATATGATGCTCAGTTTGGAAACTTGGGTTGAGGAATAAACTCTGCATACTGCTCATGATGTATAACCTGCGCGCCAACCATCTCTTTATTGCACAAAGGAAGGATTTTCCCTCCAGTATTGTTTCTCATTGTTAGACCTGTCGCACCCTGCAAGGTAATTCGATTTATTTGCTTATGCACCACACTTGACTGTTCAGATACTCCGCGCTGCGTGCTAAATCATATTACAAAAGGTTACACAACATATCATCGCCTCGGCTCGCAAATAGCTTCAGAGTAAATTTTAAGAAAGGAACAGAATTACAAATGAAATCTGTTGAATTGTGATATAAGTTTGGAACTGAGGAGAACATATAGTCTACATTAGGAAATTAGCATATTTCACACTGGGGAGGATGTTTAGATATTCCTTTATTGGGAACAAACTGTTTACCAGAGGGGATGGAAATGATTTTATTCATGAAAGGAGAGGAGAGTCTTTAAATAAAGCAGACTCGTGGATTTGCATTTTAACGGTGTTGTTTTCTCAACTGGAAATCATTTATTTTTTAGGTACTCAAGACTACATTCCGTCTCCTCTTGCATCCCAGCTACAGGGTTTATATGTAGAGGTGCATGTAAAAGAGGGAGGGTTCCATTATAGCAAATATCAATATGTCCCCCCATTATAGAGCCAGCCGGGACAGTGGATCCGGATATTTGTCTTTCCCTCCATGTCTATTTCTTGAAACTTGGGTCAATCTTCAGGAGGAGGAGAGCAAAGGAGTGATAGTACCAAGAATGGTGGTTGTAGTAGGTTACTCACTTTGATGGGCACTTGCAGTGAGGGGAAGGGAGCACACCTGGACCTGGGGCTCCTGACTGATGTAGGTTGCGGTGGCCTTGGTTTTGAGGTGCCAGGCAGATTCCTATGCAGCGGTGGAGGAGGCAATGATGAGGTAGTTGTGCGGCAGAACATTTCTTAACTGAAGATTCGAGCACATCATCTACAGTTCTCAGCGTGCATGGACTGACAGATGTTACACAATTACACACAAATACGCTTTCTACATTTCGTACGGGTTACATTGCTGCAAAGGCAGTTAATAGGCCAAGATATCTGTTTAAAGCGACTCTCCTCACACTGCAGTTCGCTATCTGAATCCTGCACAAGCATCCAGGAATGGGTATGCTTCCACAATGTCCTCTGTGGGATGTGGATATATACTGTATATGCAGGTGATCGATGGCTTCTCAAGTGTGTCCAGGCACCGGAAGTCTTTAAACTCCTCAACAATTACTACAACTTTATTTTACAACTTTATTTTAATGTGTATGCGTGTTTTGTTTTTTTTAGTTTTTTTTTACTGTCAGTGACTTTGTACAGGAGTCTGGGGAGTGGGGAGAGTGGGGAGAGTAGTGCTGCTAGGGCAGGAGAGGTAAGTTTTATTTATTTCTTTAATAAATCTGATGTCTGATTTATGGGATGGATGGAGGGAGGGTTGCTATAGAGGGCAAATGCTTTGGGGGACTGCACTGATGTCTGATTGATGGAAAGGGGGGGGGGGAGTGTTATAGGGGCCCATTACTTTAGGGTCTGATCTGAGGTCTGATTTATGGAGGGGGGAATTGTTATAGGGTCTTTACTTTAGGGTCTGATCTGAGGTTTCATTTATGGAGGGGACAAGTGTTATAGGGGCCATTACTTTGGCCATTGCTACTCTGAGCCCTGATTGATGGAGGGGGGTGTTTTATAGGGACAATGACTTTGGGGTCTACTCTGAGATCTGATTGATGGAGTGGGAGGGGGATTTATAGGGGCCATGACTTTGGGGTCGTATCTAAGGTCTGATTGATGGAGGGGGGTGTTATATAGGGGCCATTACCTTAGGGTCTGATTTAAGGGATGAAAGGGTGGGGGTTATAGGGGCTATGTATTTGGGGTCGAATTTGAGGTCGAATTTAAGGGATAGAGGTTTATTGGGAGCCATGTGAATTTGTGGCAAATCTGGGGTCTGTATTAATATTGGGGTCTGGCCTGGGGTTTGATGCCTAAAGTCTGCAATGGGCCCCATCATTTTCTATTTCTGTAGCTGCGCCCTTTGACACTTTTATTTTGATAGTACAGTATTATAGGGGCAGCAGCGGGCACAGTATTGGTAAATGATACAGGATGGCAGTGTTCAAGCGACAGCTGGATAGGGGGGCGCACTGTGTCCTCGTTTTTCAAAACCAAAATATGGTCACCCTAAGTATAGTGCTTTATACCTCTTCCTCTGTTGCTATGCCATGGAATATCTGTGGGCTGTTTCTAATGATATCAACAAGGCTGGTCTCTCACTCATTATCAGTTTGCCTTTTTTGGACGCTATCTTTAGAGTGTTTGAATCCATATTGAAGTCCTGTGTTCTGACCTTGCGCTGCTCTTGAAGTCTGCATGTCACCTTGCTCCCCACATTGCAAATTCTGACTGTGCCTTTGCTTGTCTCTTTTGGATTTTTGCATCTGAATGATCTTCTGGTTCAGTCATATGGCTCCACCTGAGTATCCACCAGTTCCATCACTGCGTATCTTTCTGCCAACTATTGAATACTTTGAGGAGTGCAACCTGGGGATCTGACTAGTTAGGTCTATTGCTCCTTCTGGGGGTCCTTAGTAAGGAGTGGGAGACTCCCTTAGACCCTGCACCTCACATTAGTCAGTGCCCAGATCGGTTTCAGCTTCTATGTTTCATTTTCTAGGAGACTGACACCATGTTATATATATCACCATGCCTAATTCACTAATTAACGAGGGGGGCTATAGTAATACTAATGCCAGGTAACCACTCTTCACCACAGTCCCATTTATTTTACACTTATGAAAAATAGAACTGCTGTTCTATACAACATACATACAAACATCAACCAAGGTAACCCCAAAATCCCGGATATTCACTTTACAGGTAATAGTAACTTAAAATGTATTTTCACAAATGCCAGAAGTCTAGCTAGAAAATGCTGGAGGCTATGGTACTAGAGGAACACATAGATGTATTTGGTGTGGCTGAGACATGGTTGGATTCTTTGCATGACTGGGCTGTTAATATTGAGGGTTTTACACTATTTAGGAAAGACAGGGTCAATAGAAAAGGCGGTGGCGTGTGCCTGTATGTGAGGAGCAATCTGAAGACAAGTGTGAAATAGACATGTCCCGAATTATTCGCCGGCGAACATAGCTTGTTCGCGTCCGCCGCGCCGGGCGAACATATGCGATGTTTGCGTTCGCCCCTATACTTTATCATTGAGCAAACTTTGACCCTGTACCTTACAGTCAGCAGACACATTCCAGCCAATCAGCATACCCTCCCTCCCAGACCCTCCCACCTCCTATCAAAAAGCAAGGACGGCATCCATCTTAGACTCATTCTGAAGCTGCAGTGTTAGTAGTTGCAATCGCAATGAGATTAATATAACCTGTATTACTCGCATTGCGAATTCAACTTAGAGCTGGGTTCCTAATGGTTGTTGTATTGCTAGAATTATATAACGAAGATTGAGAATATAGCGCTATATTCTCAATCTTCGTTATATTCTAGCAATACAACCATTAGGAACCCAGCTCTAAGTTGAATTCGCAATGCGAGTAATACAGGTTATATTAATCGCATTGCGAATTTAACTTACCACACTCTGCGTCAACTACATAATTTTCCATGGAAGTTTTGCAATGGATCCCCCTCTGGCATGCCACAGTCCAGGTGTTAGTCCCCTTAAAACAACTTTTCCATCACTATTGTGGCCAGAAAGAGTCCCTGTGGGTTTTAAAATTCGCCTGTCTATTGAAGTCTATGGCGGTTCGCCCTGTTCGCCAACATTTGCATAAATTCGCGTTTGCCGTTCGCGAACGGAAAATTTTATGTTCGCGACATCTCTAGTGTGAAAGAGGCAATTGTGGGTGAGAATGGTGAGGATGTGGAAACCTTATGGGTGGAAGTTCAAAGAGATATAAACACTGAAAAAATAATACTTGATGTCATCTATAGACCCCTAACATCACAGAGGAGACCCCTAACATCACAGAGGAGATAGAAACACAACAGTATATCCAAATAGAGCGGGCCGCACAGGCTGGTACAGTGGTCATAATGGCAGATTTTAACTTCCCAGACATTGACGGGGGTCATGGTTCTGCCTCAACCGCAAAGGGGGGAAAATTCCTCAACTTGCTGCAGGACCACTTTAGGGGCCAGTTTGTAGCCCCCACTAGGGGCGATGATCTGTTGGATCTGGTAATTTCTAATAACGCAGAGCTTGTTGGAAATGTTACTGTTCGAGAAACACTAGGTAATAGTGACCACAATATAATTATATTCCCCCTAAACTATAAGAAGCTAACTCTGTCAGGCAGAGCAAAGACACTGAATTTAAAAAAAGGCTAATTTCCTTGGGTTGAGGGCAGCATTTCAGGGCATAGACTGGGAGCAGCTACTGTCACTAGGTAACAAGTATAAAAGGCTAAAATTAAACCCCCCATGGCTTATAGCTACTGGAAAAAAGGCAATAAAAGACAAAAAAAAGGGCATTTAAAAAATACAAATCTGAGGGGTTAGCTGTAGCTTTTAAACATTACAAAGAGCTTAATAAAATCTGTACAAAACGAACAGCAAGTGGCAAAAGAGAGCAAAACAAATTATTTAAATATATAAAACCCACCTCTGGGCAGGTAGGTCGCCTAAATAATGGTAAAAGGGGGGGGGGGGAGTAGTCACTGAAGATAAGGAAAAGGCAGAGTTACTAAATGTTTTTTTAAGCTCTGTGTATACAAAAGAAGAGAAAGGAGCTGATATCTGTGGTGCTGGGGCTGTTATTACATCCAGTAATATTTACTCAATAGGCTAACTGTAGATATGGTCCAAGATAAGTTAAATAAGGTAAATGTGAACAAGGCTCTGGGTCCAGATGGATTACACCAAAGAGTGCTCAAAGAGCTCAGTTCAGTCATTGCTGTGCCCCTGTTTATAATTTTTAAAGATTCTCTAGGTACTGGTCAAGTGCCAAGCGATTGGCACAAGGCAAATGTGGTGCCCATATTCAAAAAAGGATCAAGAGCCTTCACAGGTAATTATAGACCAGTTAGTTTAACTTCTGTTGTGGGAAAAATGTTTGAAGGACTCTTAAGGGACTATATACAGGAGTATGTGACTGTAAATAATATGGACTCGCAGGGGCAGGGATGTGATATTACCACTTTACAAAGCGTTGGTGCGGCCTCATCTGGAATATGAAGTTCAGTTCTGGGCACCAGTCTATAGAAAGGACGCACTGCAGCTGGAAAAAGTACAGAAGAGAGCGACTAAACTGATAAGGGGCCTGGAGGGTCTTAGTTATGAAGAAAGATTAAAAGAATTGATTTTATTTAGTCTTGAGAAGAGACGTCTAAGGGGGGACATGATCACCTATACAAATATATAAATGGTCCATACAAAAAATACGGTGAAAAACTGTTCCATGTAAAATGCCCTCAGAAGACAAGGGGGCACTGGCTCTAATTGGAGAGGAAAAAGTTCAGTCTCTGGAAGCGTCAAAGCTTCTTTACGGTAAGAACCGTGAAGCTGTGGAATAGACTTCCTCAGGACGTGGTCACATCAGGAACAGTGGACGGTTTTAAAAAGGGTTTAGATGATTTCTTGAAAGCTGTCAGTAGATCCTCATATTTGCTACCCATTTACTTGTCATTTAATGTGGAGATGTCTACACTAGATAGCTTACACAACTCTTTTAAAATGTAAACAGCCATGACATTTTGTTTTTTCAATGATTTAGAGGGTCTACCGTCCATCTATACAGAGTAGGCGAACTTTTAATTGCATAAACTTTCCATCAACCTTGTTATCATCTATCAATGTACACAAAGGACATAGCATAAAGAAATATGTTATCTGTGTGTCAAAAACAGAACCTAATGATAAAGTCACCTCCAATTGCCCTGTCTTCTACTACTTCTTTGGGGCCCATTATAATGTCACAGACCAGGCCCAATGGTGTCCAAGTCAATGCTGGAACTATAGAAAGCTCACCTGATGTGTTTGAGCTTTGACCAAGAGATAAGAGAACTTACTAGATGGATTATATTGAATAAATGCATGCCTCCCAACTTTTTAAAAAAGCCCAAGGAGGGACAACAGCAGCTGTGCCACCATCCAGTAGTTGGCTTAGTGCCCCTTCACAGTAGTTCGCCCCCTTCACACAAGTGAGTTTTCCGCGCTGGTGCAATTCATGAAATGAACGCATCACACCCACACTGAATCCTGACCCATTCATTTCAATGGGTCTTTGTACATTACATGAGGTTTTTTTTTTTTCATGCGTCGGTTCTGCGTTGCATGAGAATTGCAGCATGTTCTATATTTCATGTTTTTCACGCAGCCCTGGCCCCATAGAAGTGAATGGGGCTTCAGTGAAAAACGCATTGCATCTGGATGGAATCCGGATGCCATGCGTTTTTCACTGATGGTTGCTAGGCGATGTTGTTTGTAAACCTTCACATTTTTTTTAACACGCGTGAAAAACGCATCAATGGATTGCACCCGCAGGGAAAGAAAACTGAACAACTGAACGTAATCGCAGACAAAAGTGACTGAACTTGCTTGCAAAATGGTGCGAGTTTCACTGAACGCACCCTTAACGCATCCTGACACAATCCGTATTGTTTGTGTGAAAGAGACCTTAGTATCCCCCTCACCATAGTTATGCCTAAGGCTTCTTTAACACTTGTGGCTGGGTTTTCTGGCCAGAAGGTCCTGCAGACAACCCCAGGAATCGGACAAAAACTGCTGTACGTTATAGTCAATGGGGTCGGCGAGAAGGTGTTAGTATCCGGCAATGCCAGATCCAGAGAACTCCGGCACAGCCTGACAGAGTTCCCTCAGTGACTAGTCTAATGGGTTTGGCCACCTTTAACCTATGTATCCAGGGGAATGGCTATAGGCAGAAGATGTGTGCACCACACAAATGACCCCCCTAACGCAAAATAAATAATTTCCAATTTTCCAAACATTCTGCTCTTGCAATACAGAAGAGGAGAAAGCCATTTGTTCCAATCTAGAAAACTTGAACAAGAGAGGACTGACAACTGACAACTCTCAGCTGACCTCATTTCACAGGCGTCTGGAGCATAAATATCCTATGTTAATTTGCTGTTGAGATATCACAGATGACAAGAGGCCATCTGCCTGTCACCAGTCTCCTCGTGCCCTGAAACCTTCAGCATAGCGCCCATCATAATGCACTAGACCCACCGCTGTAATACATGGATGCTAATTGCTTGGGCTCATTCGGAAGCAATGTATCTTGATCAGGTCAGCCGTACAGATGGCGCCAGCGCATCGGATGACAAAACGCTCTATTAAAGTATATTTTGTTCAGTTCCACTTAATGACATTTTAGCTGCAGACCGAAATGATTCATCATTAAATATTCGCGTTCCGCGTGCTAATGCCATTCTTCCTGCGGGCATGCAATGTACATTTTTTTAATTAGTGTTTATGTATAAATGTGTTTACTGGCTTTTAGAGCTTGTACTTGACGTCGCTTTATAAATGTCTGTGGCTCAGGCTGTTAAACACCAAGCAGCAGGTTCCTAAAAAGACATTAATAGAAAATATGTCAATGCAGAAACCTTCTGCAACCTGGATAGATTGGAAAAAAGGCAAGGGCCTCGGTATTGATGGGCAGCATGAACCATGAATGCCGTATCCTGCTCGGATAAATCACTCATATATATGTGGTTCTGCATTCCTCTGGTAATACTGATGGCAGGTTTTCCACGTAGCTGTGTGTGATGATGGAGAATCATCTTGTGTTAATGTACTGAGCCTATCAATAAATCTTCACTGGATTCTGCATCCGTCCTTTAACCTGTTTAAAGGGGTCCAGCCTTCGGGGCTCTTCTGTCCTCAGCAGCGTGTTGTACATATTGAAAAAATTACATTAACCTGCTCCTCATCACTTTGTTCCATCTTACTTGCTCCATTCAGCAGCCTGTATATAAGATTCCGCATGGGCGGGGTCATGTGCTCTGCTGCAGCCAATGACTGACCTTAGAGATGACATCACTGCTGGGGCATGTGCTGCATGGGGCATGTCACCTTTGAGGCCAGTCATTGGCAGCAGCAGCGCAAGTGGCTCGGTCCATCCGAAAGTTTACAGAACAAGAACCTGAAGACCAATAAAGGGAGTGGGTGAGTATGATCTTTTCAACTGGTACAACATGGTGCTGAGGACAGTTAAAAATTCCCAAAAGCTGGACAACCCTCTAAGGATGTGGCCTATTTTGGCTCCTCAGGAGGCACCATTGTTGCTTTGCTGGATTCTGAAAGCCATAATTTCTTTTTCCTGTCAACGCTGCTATATGAGCACATTATTTTGTGGGGAAAAATTATAGTTGACACCATTTTAGGATACACAGAACTTTTTTAATTTTGGGGGGTTGGAGGATGAGTAAAAAGCGTTCATTGTGCGGTGTTGCATTTGTCCTGTAGGTTGTTATGACTGCAGGAATACCATATATTTATTTTTTATTACTTTTGCACAATTTTATTTAGACTTTTTAAAGTCCTTTTTCTTTTTTAAATTATACTAACTTATATAGCGCTGACATATTCCGCAGAGCTTTACAGACATTATCATCACACTGTCCCCAATGGTGCTCACAATCTAAGTTCCCTATCAGTATGTCTTTGGAGTGTGAGAGGAAATCGGAGAACCTGGAGGAAACCCAGGCAAACACAGGGAGGACCTACAAACTCCATGCAGATGTTGTCTTTGGTCAGATTCGAACCCAGGACTGAAAGGTACCATTGCTAACCACTGAGCCACCAGGCTCCCCTAAATGATCTTTATCAAACTATAATTTTCAGACTGTTTAGGTCATAATGGGCTCATAGATATCGCAAGTTAGGAGACAGTATGAACTTGTTGCCCCTGTGCTTGCGCTTTACCAGTCCTTAAATGTGTGACAATCTTTATGTACATCATAGTGTGGATGGGGCCGGTGTAAGGTCCACTTTGGATCTCCTCTCGAGAGTATATCAGGCAGCAGCATATAGTGCATTAGGAAAGCCTTTAGACAATTTCACCTTTTTCACATTTTGTTGTGTTGCGGCCTTGTGCTAATATAAAAAGGTTTAAATGTTTACCCATTGTTCTGCACTCTACACCCCATCATGGCAAAGTGGAAACAGAGGGGGTCATTTACTAACTGATATACGTGTATCTGTCGCAGACAGAAATTGCTAAAACGGATGCAAAATGTGCATAACTGCTGCTTAAAATACAGGATCCGTTATTTTTTTTCTTGTTATTCTGATGCATCAGAAGATCAGAAAACTAAACGAGGACGTGAATGCAGCCTGAAACGCTAATTTTTATGTAGTGGAAACTTATACATAGCAACATCTCACCCTGAAATTCTAAAAAAAAAAACAAGACCCCCAAACATTGGTGAAAAATAAGAAATATGTGGCATAAATTGAAGAATACAATGCATTGTGGAGGCCAAAATGAGTTGCGTTCTTAAAGGGTTAAAGGACTTTTACGTTTTTAATTTAAAGTGATCGAATCTTTGTAGAAAACAGTGATAAGCTATTGACATTAGCATTTTTACATGATCTGCAGCGCGGCCTGTTTCTTGTATTATCTGCTTTCATTTCCTACTTATCTTCTCACTTCTGAAATCCCACTTTTGCTCTCTCTATCGGCTCTTCCCACTGACATTCAAGAGGCATTAATTGAACTCGCTCTCGCTCAGTTATATCCTGAGAAATTGGATTTTCTCCTAAAATAGTTAAAACTGAGCAAAAATATCTATAAGTAACAGAAGTTATAAATTCTATTACAGGAATCAGCAACCTCCAGCTGTGGTGAAACTACAGCTCCCAGCGTGCACACGGGCTTGTCTGCTGTCAAAACTCCCAAAGAAGTGAATGGTGCATGCTGGGAGTGGTAGTTTCACAAGAGATTTTGCTTACCCTTGTCTATTATAACAATAATTGTCCCTTAAAATGAGAAATAAAAATCACCAAGTGCATCAGAACTGGGTTGTCCTTTTCAGCCAAGGTGTCACCTCTCCCCAGCTCCTGTGCCTAAATATGTAATGCTCCCCTAAGCTCTTTTATAGGGGGAGACCGCTAAAATGGTGATGTTTTATATTATTGTAACGTGTGGCATGCTGCGGCTGCCAGTGTGGTGGGTTTATGTGGAGCTGGCAGCATGGGTGCACCCAAATCTCATAGGGCTCCATAGCAGAACATAGCGATACCACACAACCTTGGTTTGAAGGCGGTTGAGTCATTTTTAACTACCAGAGGCCTTCAATATCTGGCCCATAATAAACTGGTACTTGAACTGTTGGAGTTTACTTTGACATCAAATTTTTTTCTTTTTGGGGGGGTCCTCTACCACCAGCTCAGGGGCACTGTGATGGGGAGTTCTTGTTCCCCATCGTATGCCAATCTGTTCCTGGGCTGGTGGGAGAGGACCCTTGTCTTCGGTGATGCCCCAGTCACGCACATTGAAAAGGTGGTGACTTGGGGCAGATTCATCGATGATATTTTTTTGATTTGGAAAGGAAGCAGAATTGAATTTGATGAATTCATTGGTGAACTCAACCAGAATAATATCAATATGAGATTTACGTCAGAGTGTAATATGACGAATCTACCCTTTTTAGACATATTGATAACTAGAGGCACCAATGGCGTTCTTCAGACTTGTACCTACCGGAAACCCACGGCAACAAATTCGCTACTAAGTTGGAATAGTTATCATCCACCGTCATTGAAGCGAGGGATCCCGGTAGGTCAGTACCTACGAATGAGGAGAAATTGCTCCACATTTCGTGACTTTAAGACGCAGGCAGATGATCTACGGAGACGCTTCCATGAGAGGGGGTATCCGGACAGCTGTCTTAAGAAGGCCTTTAAAAGGGCCAAGATGGCAGATAGAACAACACTTTTACATCCTACCCCTAAGAGAGATGAAGGAAAGATGATCCGACTAGTTGGTACGTATGATACAGGAGCCTATGAGGTTAGAAACATCCTGGAGAAATATTGGGACATTTTGCGTCTAGATCCTGACATTGGTAAGGTCATCTCTGAAAAACCGACTATCACTTACCGCAGGGGACGAAGCTTACGTGATCGTTTGGTCCACAGCCACTTTGAAGAGAGTGCAAATGTAACCAGCGGCACCTGGTTGAAACCTTTAACAGGATGCTACCATTGCAGTGACTGTGTGGCCTGTCCTTATATCCTACAATCACGTAGCTTTAAAAGTGGCGTCACTGGTAAGCAATACAGCATTAGAGATTTCATCAATTGTCGCTCCAGAGGGGTGATTTATAAATTCACATGCCCCTGTGGAATTGAATATGTCGGAAAGACCTCAAGAGAATTGAGGAGACGAATCGGTGAGCACTTGAGTGATCTCCGACATAAAAAGGATACTCCTTTGTCTAAACATGTTGAAATTACGCATGGAGGTGATTTTTCTAAGATCCACTTCATGGGTATTGAACTGGTAAGACCACCCAAGAGAGGTGGCGATTGGAATAAGAAATTATTGCAACGTGAGACATGGTGGATTTATGAGCTAAAAACCTCCCATCCAGGTGGATTAAACGAACAACTATGGTTTGGCTGTTTCATTTGATAATATGGTAACATCTTATCTGAGAAATATACAATTGGAGCAATTAATTCTCATTTTGTGAGTGGACTCACTGCTCTGATGAGTAATTACGGTATATATGGACATTTCTGTCCTCAGTGAAGTTGCAACATTGTACAGGGGTGGACATGTGTGGCATGATTAGTGCCCCATTATTCATAGTCACCTTCTGTACAATATATATATACTATAGGCAGGCATCTCTTTTTGGCTCCTACATCTGCCTTTTTGTGTATTTTTAAAAAAAAGATCGACATTGTACAGGGGTGGACATGTGTGACATGATTTGTGCCCCATCAACAATAGACACCTTCTGTACAATATACATATACTACAGGCAGGCATCTCCTTTTTGCTTCCTATGTCTGCCTTTTTGCATTTTTATAAGATCGCTACATCTCACAGGCACTTGAGATCGTCATTAATCACAATTTACATTCTTTAGGTTATGTAATTTCCTCCCTCTGTAGAAGTTGAATTTCCAGAATTGTGTAGAGGTCACCTGCTTTGACTATAAACTCCTTACATAGGCGCTTCTATCAAATACATTTTGTGATGCGCCTTCTTATTTGGCGTTATTGTAACGCCCAATGGGTGTTGTCTTTTTGCCTAGCAACACCTTTTACAGGTACGGACGTCTTCACTACGTCATTAGAGGGTGGACCAGTTATCAGCGATCCTCCCACCACTGACTGACGTAGTTGAATGACGTACCAGAGGAAAGGCACTGGCGGACTTAGTGCCTTTCATGGATAGGCTCACGTGATCAGTCACGTGGAGTGGTGAGGGCGGAAGTGCGGCTCATACGGCGGGCTATTTAAACCTCAGACGCCGGCCGGCTTTTGCCACTGCCGTATGCGGAGAACTGCACACCCGCGATGATCATGCTCCACTAGCGGAGAACTAGCTAAGTAGTTGAGCATTTTGTTTGTCTTTCTATGTGATGTTATGATTGCCACTGAGGGGAATACATATGTTTAATAAGTACCCCTGTGGCTTGTTCTGACAATCTGCAACCATTGAGTGCTATACCCACACTATAGAATAGGATTGGAGCTGTTGAATTGGGGTGGGCGACGATTGGGCCCACCCACCTGTACTGAGGATTCCAGTATAGATCTAGGTAGTGTGTGGTAACTATTTAGGACCATTTGTTCAATCTATTAGTCCCCTGATGAATTGGCGTTGGCCAAAGAAACGCGTTGGGACGGTTTCTCTATTTTTACTATTTCTATCTATCTCTCCCTTTCCTCTTTTTTTTGCTTGATGAAGCTGGG
This sequence comes from Bufotes viridis, assembly GCA_033119425.1. Classification (NCBI taxonomy): domain Eukaryota; kingdom Metazoa; phylum Chordata; class Amphibia; order Anura; family Bufonidae; genus Bufotes; species Bufotes viridis. The sequence goes on along the minus strand of CM065591.1, from coordinate 39,383,767 downwards.
CAGTCACTGTCCTGTCCAAAGGGGAGAATATAGGTGCTATGTCCTTTTCGTACTAGGATAGGGGTTATTAGGGTCAGTGACCCAGCTACTTCACCTCTACCCTATCCCTTTTGTTCATCACTATGTACATCACATTATGCAGTATTTGATTCATGTGGTTAACGGAGGTGTTAACCGTGTTTATAAGCATTATCTTGTTACCTTTTGGGCATTTTTAACCTTATACCATTAAAAGTTACATTTTAGGTACCCTATTGTTATTTTTTGCTCCATAGCAGAACACAGACACTCCATAGAGGAGTGTCTATGTAACTAGCTTGGTGGGAGGAGCTATAAACCAGCTTTGTCATGTATTTCTTTTACCTTTATTACTTCTATCTCCCATTCTGGGCTGTGGTCACATGACCATGTCCATGCAGCTCTTTCTTACTTCCTGTGATGTTGTCCATGGGCGGAGCAGTAATAGAGGAGTGTCTATGTAACTAGGTGGGATGAGCTATAAACCAGCTGGGTGTTGTTAGGGGCGGTGCTGGAGGTGTGGTAGAGGAAGGAGAAGTGCATCATGGGTTTGGTTGGGTACAGGAACAGGAAGTACTTTATACAGGAAGTGAACAAACCAGAGGGATTGGTTTACCTGGTAAGAAAGGGTTAGGAGAGTCCAATTTGAAAAAAACAAAACATGGGGAAGATGTACATGAAGAAAGCAACTACATGAGCCCCATAAGCACCATAGTAATCCCAGAAATCCACTTTAATATGGCCAACACCTCTGCCATTTTGTTGTAGATCATGAATCTACATCAGGTGTTAAACAACTCTCTAACTTCTAATAAGCCAGCATATGTGAGGGCGCCGTGGTGTGAGAATGATTTTGCAGTTTTATGACAGATTCACAATAAACAAGATGGTTTCCTGGGAGTTGACCTGTCACCACCTGCTCTTTAGATCTCATCCGCTTCTGCAGACAGATGATTATCATAAAGATTGATGTTATAGACTAACCATTTGAAATACAGAAGCAACTGGGAACAAGGCCCGTCATCCCTGCCAGGCGCAGCATATTTGTCACACCGTAACCCTCAACAAACAGGCCGGGCTCTAAGTCAATTTATCAAGGAGACATCGACTTTTGATAGTGTCAGAAAGGCGACCGCTTCCCTCCCCCGCACTTCACCATTAAAATCTGATTATATTCTCTCTTTCCAGTCACAAATCATTGACGTGGTGGTTATGGCAGGTAAACGCAGACTGGAGTATTACACATTATATCATTATAGCTTATCAGTTTGACAACTTTATGTGAATATTTAGATTTTATTTATGGCCTGGGGCTTTTGCGACCTATACATATTGTGTGGATCTGCTGAATATCTAGTAAAATCCAATGGGAACTAGAGCTTCTGAACATTGATCATTGGTGGTATCTTGCAATACGACGGGTTCCTAGGACTAAGGGGTATGATATAAAGGACAGGTATGGTCCTTTAATATATATAGATCACTATATTATATAAGTTTTGCTTAGGCTCTGGTCAATAGGCATTGTGCTTTCCATTGGACTTTTAATGAGACCACATTGACGAAGAATAGACTCGAGCAGCGCTCATTAGACCCCACTGACACATAATGGGTTCTGTCAGGTTCCGCTGAGATGTCCATTGTATCATTGGGAGCGCTCTTTTTCAAAGAATGACAGACTTTGCACTGGAAGCGTCTAATGGACCCTCCAATTCAGATGTGAATTGAGAATCATAAGTTCTTTCAGCCTGTTGTAGAGGATCCACACCTTTTAGGTTATATTCACATTGGGGATAGAGGCAGGGCCGGCGCGTCCTATAAGCGGACTAGGCCGCCGCATAGAGCGCCCCTTGGCAAGGGGCGCTGCTAGGAGCGCCGGCCCTGCCTCATGCTGCAGCCGCCCGAGCGCTCTGAATTGAGCCTCAGGCGGCTGCAGCACTGCCCGGGCTGGCGCGTCCATGAGGGCGCACCGCCCGGGCTCAGCAAGAGGAGAGGAGCTGACAGGAGGGAAGCGCTCAGCGCTCCCTCCTGTCACTCCATTGTAGCGCAGCCGAGCTCTTTATGGCCGCGGGTACAGGAGCATCTGTCTCCTGTACCCGGCCCGACTGACATGAAGTGCGCACACAGTGTGCACTTCCTGTCAATCCGTCAGGGTACAGGAAACTAAAGCTCCTGTACCCCTGGACCATAAAGAGCTCGGCCGCGCTACACTAGAGTTAGGGGGGAGGAAGAATGAAAAGGGTGGGGGGAAGAAGAATGACAAAGGGGGGGGGGGAATGACAAGGGGGAGAGAATGACAAGAGGGGGGAGAGGATGACAAGAGGGGGGAGAGAATGACAAGAGGGGGAGAGAATGACAAGAGGGGGGAGAGAATGACAAGGGGGGGGAGAGAACTGGCATTAGTTAAAGGGGTTCTGCAGCAGGGGCTGACTGGCAACTTTTGGCCCAGGGGGCAAGTAACACCCAGAGGCTCACTGAGCCCCCCTCTACTTCCTGATTCGCTGTCACAAGAGGCTGGGCGGGGAGCTGCGGGAGGAAAGCACAGCCTCCTTTGACAGCATTGACAGCTATCTCCGCCCCCACACCTCCGCTCTCCTGATCTGTCACAGGAGGCTGAGCATTGCGGAGAGGATAGATGTTGGCCACTCACATCGCTTATAGCCCCCCCCCCCTTATGTGCCAGTAGCCGTCCCCCTTATGTGCCAGTAGCCGTCCCCCTTATGTGCCAGTAGCCGTCCCCCTTATGTGCCAGTAGCCCCTCTTATGTGCCAGTAGCCCCTCTTATGTGCCAGTAGCACCCCCTTATGTGCCAGTAGCACCCCTTATGTGCCAGTAGCACTCCCTTATGTGCCAGTAGCCCTCCTTATGTGCCAGTCGCCCTCCTTATGTGCCAGTAGAATCCCCCTCACCTTATCATGTGCCAGTAGAATCCCTCCCCTCACTTTATCATGTGCCAGTAGAATCCCCCCACCTTATCATGTGCCAGTAGAATCCCTCCCCCTCACTTTATCATGTGCCAGTAGAATCCCCCCCCCCTCAGTTATCATGTGCCAGTAGAATCCCCCCCCCACTTTATCATGTGCCAGTAGAATCCCCCCCCTCACTTTATCATGTGCCAGTAGAATCCCCCCTCACTTTATCATGTGCCAGTAGATCCCCCTTATCTTATGTGCCAGTAGATTCCCCCTTTATCTTATGTGCCAGTAGATTCCCCCTTTATCTTATGTGCCAGTAGATTCCTCCCCTTTATCTTATGTGCCATTAGATTCCCCCTTATCTTATGTGCCAGTAGATTCCCCCTTTATCTTATGTGCCAGTAGATTCCCCCTTTATCTTATGTGCCATTAGATTCCTCCCCCTTTATCTTATGTGCCAGTAGATTCCCCCTTTATCTTATGTGCCAGTAGCCCCCAAAAACACAAAAAACAAACAAACAAACATACAAATAACAGTTATACTTACCTCCAGCGATGCGATGCAGGCCTCTTCTGGCCTGTGTCCCTTGCTGTACCGCTCCTCCTGCACCAGCCTCTGATAGGCTGCCGGCCTAGTGCTGGCAGCCTATCAGAGGAACAGGGAGGGGACACGCCTCTCCCTGCTCTGCCACAGCACAGCCATCTGTATCACTGTCCTGAGGACGGTGATACAGATGACTATGGAGATGAACGCTTCCACAGTGTTCATCTCCCTGTGCCCTGCCGCCGGCCGCCCCCACTTGTCACCAGGGCCGCGGCAGGGCACATGCACTACAGAGGGGCCCATTTACAGTGGCAACAGAGGGGCCCGGGGGGCAATTGCCCCCCTGCCCCCCGGCCCAGTCCGCCCCTGTTCTGCAGTTTATTTAAACTGATGATCTATCCTATGTATGCAGTAGCACCTCGGCCTTCTTGCTGTTTAACGCAGGCGCAGTGACATCACGACTAGTATCACTGGCCTTGGCGGAGTTAAGCTCTGTTCACTTGAATGAAGCTTAGCCCCATCCAGGCCAATGAAACTAGTCGCGACGTCACTGCGAGAAGGCTGAGGCGCTACTGCCAGCGCCGCTGCCTTCTGAAACAGCTGATTGGCGCGGGACCCCTGCCGATCAGTTTAAATAAACTGCAGAACCCCTTTAACCAGTACAGGACCGCCTAACGCAGGGATGCGTCCTGCGGGCGGTCCTGTAGCTCTGAGATGACGCGTCGGCGCGTCATCTCGTGAGAGCCGAGACTTCCTGTGAACGCGAGCGCGTGCGCGCGCGCGTTCACAAAGAAGCGCGTCTCGGCAGTTAGGCTACAGCCTGCCAGCGATGATCCATCGCTGGCAGGCTGTAGATGCGAATAAAATCGCATCAAACAGCTATATCAGACGCTGTTTTGTGAACATCGTCTGATATAGCTGCTACCTGGTCCTCTGGTGGTCCCATTTTCTGGGATCGACCACCAGAGGACCAGGTAACACTGTAAAGTTGCACCAAACACTACACTAACCCCCCCCACCCCCCCCCCCCTCACATATTAACCCCTTGATCACCCCATCTAGACCCCCTAATCACCCCCCTGTCATTGATCACACCCCTTGTAAGGCTCCATTCAGACGTCCATATGTGTTTTGCGGATCCGTGGATTCACGGATCTGCGAATCCGATCCGCGGATCCGATCCGCAGATCCGATCCGCAGATCCAATCCGCAGATCCGATCCGCAGATCCGATCCGCAGATCCTCAAAACACGGACACCGGCAATGTGCTTTCCGCATTTTGCAGATCCACACATTGCCAGAACTATATAGAAAATGCTTTTTCTTGTCCGCAATTGTGGACAAGAATAGGACATGTTCTATATTTTTGCGGAACGGAAGTGCAGACCCGGAAGCGCAGATCCGTAATTCCGGATCCGAGCGGGACAAAGTCTGTCCCCATAGAAATGAATGGGTCCGCAATTCCGTTCCGCAAACAGAATTTCGGACGTGTGAATGGGGCATAAGGGTCCCTTATCACCGCCAGTTAGTTAGCTACTTGTTAGGTAGCTAGCGCCCAGCTCACCGCACCGCACTCACTGATTTTGGCAGAGATTTTTTCATCCACATTGACCGATGCGAATGAAAAAATCTGTGCCGTTAATTTTTTTTTTTTTCAGCGCAGAGGCTCAATATAAGGAGAATCACAGATACTCCTAATGCTGGCCATACGTGTAATTATTGCGGAGACCCTCAAATGCCAGGACAGTATAAATACCCCACATGTGACCCCATTTTAGAAAGAAGACACCCCAAGGTATTCGCTGAGGGGTATGGCGAGTTCATGCAAAATTTTATTTTTTGTCACAAGTTAGTGGAATATGAGACTGCAAAAAAAAAAAAAAAAAAAATCAATTTCCGCTAACTTGTGCCAAATTTTTTTTTTTCTGTGAACTCGCCATACCCCTCACAGAATACCTTGGGGTGTCTTCTTTCCACAATGGGGTCACTTGTGGGGTATTTATACTGCCCTGGCATTTTAGGGGTCCTAAAGCGTGAGAATCCAAATGCGAAAAAATGCCCTGTGAAATCCTAAAGGTACTCATTGGTTTTAGGGCCCCTTTGCGCATCTTGGCTGCAAAAAAGTGTCACACATGTGGTATCACCGTACTCAGGAGAAGTAGGGCAATGTGTTTTGGGGTGTATTTTTACATATACCCATACTGTGTGTGGGAAATATCGCTGTAAACAACAACTTTTTAAATTTTTTTATTCAAAGTTGTCAATTTACAGAGATATTTCTCTCACCCAGCATGGGTATATGTAAAAATACACCCCAAAACACATTGCCCTACTTCTCCTGAGTACGGCGATACCACATGAGTGACACTTTATTGCAGCTAAGATGCGCAAAGGGGCCCAAATTCTAATGAGTACCTTTTAGGAGGGCATTTTTACGCATTTTTCTTCTCACGCTTTAGGGCCCCTAAAATGCCAGGGCAGTATAAATGCCCCACATGTGACCCCATTTTGGAAAGAAGACACCCCAAGGTATTCGCTGAGAGGCATAATGAGTCCATGAAAAATTAAACTTTTTGTCAAAAGTTAGCGGAAAGGGAGACTTTGTGAGAAAAAACAATAAAAAATCAATTTCCACTAACTTGTGCCAAAAAAAAAATCTTCTATGAACTCGCCATGCCCCTCATGGAATACCTTGGGGTGTCTTCTTTCCAAAATGGGGTCACATGTGGGGTATTTCTACTGCCCTGGCATTTTAGGGGCCCTAAAGCGTGAGAAGAAAAATGCGTAAAAATGCCCTCCTAAAGGTACTCATTGGAATTTGGGCCCTTTGCGCATCTTGGCTGCAAAAAGTGTCACTCATGTGGTATCGCCGTACTCAGGAGAAGTAGGGCAATGTGTTTTAGGGTGTATTTTACATATACCCATGCTGGGTGAGAGAAATATCTCTGTAAATTGACAACTTTGAATAAAAAAATGTAAAAAGTTGTCGTTTACAGCAATATTTCTCACACGCAGCATGGGTATATGTGAAAATACACCCCAAAACACATTGCCCTACTTCTCTTGAGTACGGGGATACCACATAAATGACACTTTTTTGCAGCCAAGATGCGCAAAGGGGCCCTAAAACCAATGAGTACCTTTAGGATTTCACAGGCCATTTTTATGCATTTGGATTCTCACGCTTTAGGGGCCCCTAAAATGCCAGGTGAGTATAAATACCCCACATGTGACCCCATTTTGGAAAGAAGACACCCCAAGGTATTCTGTGAGGGGCATGGCGAGTCCACAGAATTTTTATTTTTTGGCACAAGTTAGCGGAAATTGATATTTTTTTTTTTATTTTGTTTTTTACAAAGTCTCATATTCCACTAACTTGTGACAAAAAATAAAATTTTACATGAACTCACCATACCCCTCACGGAATACCTTGGGGTGTCTTCTTTCCAAAATGGGGTCACATGTGGGGTATTTATACTGTCCTGGCATTTTAGGGGCCCCTAAAGCGTGAGAAGAAGTCTGGAATCCAAATGCGTAAAAATGCCCTGTGAAATCCTAAAGGTACTCATTGGAATTAGGGCCCCTTTGCGCACCCAGGCTGCAAAAAAGTGTCACTTATGTGGTATCGCCGTACTCAGGAGAAGTAGGGCAATGTGTTTTGGGGTGTATTTTTATATATACCCATACTTTGTGTGAAAAATATCTCTGTAAACGGCAACTTTTAAAATTTGTTATACAAAGTTGACAATTTACAGAGATATTTCTCTCACCCAACATGGGTATATGTAAAAAATACACCCCAAAACACATTGCCCTACTTCTCCTGAGTACGGCGATACCACATAAGTGACACTTTTTTGCAGCCTGGGTGCGCAAAGTGGCCCAAATTCCAATGAGTACCTTTAGGTTTTACATGGCGGCTCACAATTTAGCCCCGCCCAAAATGCCAAAACAGTAAACACACCCCACAAATGACCCCATTTCGGAAAGTAGACACCCCAAGGTATTCACTGAGGGGCATAGTGAGTCCGTCTGAGATTTTTTTTTTTTTTGCCAGAAGTTATCAGAAATTGAAACTTTTTTTTTTTTTTTTCTCAGAAAGTGTCATTTTCCGCTAACTTGTGAAAAAAAATGAAATGATACATGAACTCACCATGCCCCTCCGCGAATACCTTGGGGTGTCTTCTATCTAAAATGGTGTCATTTGGGGGGTATTTATACTATCCTGACATTCTAGCACCTGAAGAAACATGACAGGTGCTCAGAAAGTCAGAGCTGCTTCAAAATGCCGAAATTCACTTTTTTGCACCATAGTTTGTAAACACTATAACTTTTACCCAAACCAATAAATATACACTTATTGGACTTTTTTTATCAAAGACATGTAGAACAATAAATTTAGAGAAAATTTATATAGAAATGTAGTTTTTTAAAAAAAAAATTACAACAGAAAGTGAAAAATGTCATTTTTTTGCAAAAATGTCGTTAAATTTGTATTAATGGCAAAAAAAAGTAAAAATGTCAGCAACAATGAAATACCACCAAATGAAAGCTCTATTAGTGAGAAGAAAAGGAGGTAAAATTCATTTGGGTGGTAAGTTGCATGACGGAGCAATAAACGGTGAAAGTAGTGTAGTGCGGAATTGTAAAAAGTGGCCTGGTCATTAAGGGTGTTTAAGCTAGGGGGGCTGAGGCGGTTAATATGGCAGATCATATGGGTGGGGCATTGTGATGTCACATGGGGGGGGGGGGGCGGCAAACTTTTCTTTTGCCTAGGGCGGCAAAAATCCTTGCACCGGCCCTGGATAGAGGCTGAAATAACTTCACAAAGCGTGGTGGAAAGACTGCAAAATGCAAGCGACCAGAGCAAGTGCTGTTCTGACATTGACATTTAATCGGCTACTGGTCTCTTCAAAACTACTCCAAACCCCCATATGCTGATCTCTGTCTAGAGATCGGGCAGAGTGCAATCATGGAGAAAATATTGTGACTGTACAGTTATAACTGCTGCACAGTCCTCTCTATCCCTTCTTGTTCCAGTGACCAGTACACCAAGAGAACAGGTGCCTAGAGATCACAGGTGTGAAATATTGACCATTACGCTACTCTAGACCATTAAGAATTTGGACCTTAAACCCTTCTCTGCTCTAGACCACCAGGGATTTGAACATTAACGTTTCTCTGCCCTAGACCACCTGGGATACTGCTATGAACACATTTTCTGACTTAAACTACCAGGGATTTTGACATTAATTCCATTTCTGCTCTTAATCACTAGGAATACTGCCAGTAACCCATATTCTGCCCTATACTGCCAGGGATTTTGGCATAAACCCTTTATTTGCCTAGACCATCAGGGATGCAGACACTAACCCTTTCACTGCTATAGCTCACTCAGGACAGTGTCATAAACCTCCTGATCATCCTAGACCAGTGATGGGCAACGTGCGGCTCTCCAGCTGTTGCTAAACTACAACTCCCACCATGCCCTGCAGTAGGCTGATAGCTATAGACAGGCTTTGCATGCTGGGAGTTGTAGTTCTGCAACAGCTGGAGAGCCGCACGTTGCCCATCACTGTCCTAGACCACCAGTTTTGCAAACATTATTACCTTCTCTGTTCTAGACATAAGGGATCCCTGATTTGCACGCCATGATACCTCTACAACACCAAGGGCAACCCCGAACTACCACTAGGGAGGAGCCCCAATACCAAGGTGTGCTCCGAGGGTAGAAAAAGGTTCAACCCTCCCATCACTGCACGGCCCAGGGAGCGCCAGAGTGAGCACTGCCAGTTGCTCTGGGACCGTTGCTCATATGTTACAGCACTTTTCAGTGACTTCTCATCTGTTAAATGGCCTGCTCCCCTCCACACAGACTGCTCATCAAGTCCACTGTCTCTCACAGCCTGCTCCTATTATCCCTCTCACATATATACAGTAGACTGCACAGTATTCAGCCACACACGATGTGATTACCCTCTGCCTAATCTCTAGGCACAGTTTAGAAAGATAAGGGCAGATTATTTATAAGAATAAGGAGATCACAGTGTTTCACTTTTATGGTGGTGGTGCTGAGTAACGTACAGCAAAGAGTTCTGTATGGGCCACTTTTGGGCAATTTCCCAGTATACTATCACCCTAAATCTGGTTCTTGTGTGACTTTAATAAAGTAAGAAGTACACATTTGTGCTTTTATCAAAAATATACAAATTCAACTCTGACATTTTTCACATAATGAACTAAAAGAGTGTTGAGGGAAGTGCCCCCTGAAATATATGTGGTGCACCGGCCTGGGTGTAATCCATATATATATGTATATATGCATAACCCTAGGTACACACCTAAGCGTTTTACAGCGCGTTCAAACGCGCTGTAAAACGCACAACATGTGAAAAGCCATGCTTCCCTATGGGCATGGTTCACATTTGGGCGTTTTACAGCGCGTTTGAACGCGCTGTAAAACGGCCAACGCCCAAACAAGTACATGAGCTTCTTTGGGGCGTTTTAACGCACCTATGGACAATGATGCCATAGGGGAGAGTTACTCAATCGCGCGTATGACGCGCGTTTGTAAGTTAGCAAAACGCGCATCAAAAAACGCGCATAAAATGCGCGTCATATGCGCGATTCATAAACGCCTAGGTGTGTTCCCAGCCTAAGGGATGTATACATGTGTATAGTTGTGCCCCAAGCATCCATATAGATGTATGCTGCCAGAATATGTATATAATGGATATATACACGTGTATGGATGTGCCCCAAGCATCCATATGCGTGTATACTCCCAAATTAATATCTATTTAATGTATACATGTATATGGATGTGCCCCAAGTATCCATATACATGTATCGTATGTCCCCTGGTTCACCTGAAGCCAGATGTATCAGTGTGAATGTGCCACAAGAGTCCGGTCATCCTGCATGCTTCAGAGAACTCTGATTCAATAGAATCGGAGTCCTTTGTAGTAATTATCTCCAGCGCTGCTGGAGATAATTATGCACGATAGGAAGAGGGTAGAAACCTTCCCTCCTTCTATTATGCGCATTCCGGCAGCGCAATTACTATTGCGCTGCCCGGAATGCAAAGTGCTACAGGCGGGAGATCAAAGGCTTCTCCCGCCTGTCAGCAAGTGGCGCGGCCCTGCTGCGCATGTGCAGGAACGTGCGGGCTGGCGCGGTGACGTCATATCACCACGCCGGCCCACGTGTCCTTGCCTGTGGCGCCACAGCACGGGCGGCCCGGGAGTGCGGGCTGCCGGATATAAATATCCGGCAGCCCGGCACTCAAAGGCAGTTGAAGCCTGCAGCCCGGACCCAAAGGACCCCCCTAGAGACGGGCACCCCCCCGGACAACGAGCATCTTAAGTATCATTTAACCCCTATACCAACGATTTAACCCCTATACCATTCCCTATTAACCCATACCTACCCTATACTACCAACTATCCACTATCCCACCAACGCTTTGCCCCTGGCCACTAACCCCTACCACTATCCCACTAACGCTTTACCCCTGAACCACCTACCCCTACCTACCCTATACTGCCATTAACCCCTACCTGCCCATATGCTTACCACTAACCCCTAAACCACCTACCCCTGCTGCCCTGCAAGAGCATCCCTGCTCCCTTTTTCCTTATCCCTTTTACCCCTGCAACTCTGTCTGTGGCCTGCATTTATCCCTGCAGTGCCACTGTTAACCGTTTGTTACTCCCTCAGGGATAGTTGTGTTTGTGAATGGAAGTGTATTAGAAGTTTGTGGGTGGAACTTGGGATTGTGTTAGCGTATGTAGGACCGTATTGCTGTGTTGTTGTAGTGTGAATATATATATATGTCGCTGTGAGCTGTTATATATATATATATCTACTCCCATTGATTCAGATATTAATATATATTTATAAGCTATCATTAGACTGTAACGTGTAGTGTGTTAATAAATACCTTTTCATTTAGCACAGTGTGTAGTCTTTTTGTTATAGTAGGAGTCAGCAATAGCCGCAGGTAGTTCAGTATAGAGTGAGGTAATCAGCATTTATTTGTTTAATTGGTATAAATAGGCGGAGGCATCACTAGACGACCCACGCCTATTTATGAATATTAATTGCTGATATTTGCATAAAAAATTAATAATTAATATTTCCTTTAACATTAAAGAGTTTCACTCTACTTCAATTTCTCCTCTATTGATCCAAAGATGGTCTAGCTCTCGTTCTGGCAGACTCAAGCTGTCTATATACGATAGCTTAATGTTTCATCATCAAGGTAGTGATAATGCTTGTGGTCCTAAATTCTTCTAGGCCTGTGATGGCTAACCTCCGGCACTCCAACTGTGGTAAAACTATGACTCCCAAGATGTACACTTGCTTGGCTGTTCTCTGAACTCTATAAAAATGAATGGAGCATATTGGGAGTCGTAGTTTCACCACAGCTGGAGTGCTGGAGGTTAGCCATCACTGTTCTAGGCCAACAGCAGCTAATTGTTGAATAGTTGATAGGACATGTGTTATGTTCTTCCCCCATAATTCTGGGAGCTGGCTAGGTTGAATGTTTGCTCAGTGTAAAGCATCTACACAGATGGAGATGGATCTAGGCTTTTCAGTTTCCTGACTATTGACTGTGGAGGCCATGTCTGTATTGTAATGGGTAGATGAACAAATGTTGTTAGGAGACCTGATGATTGGGTTATGGATAGGGATGAGTGAACTTCTGTTTTAGATGTTCGCGTTGGGGTTCCGGTTACCACAGAATTGCTTTATGGATCCTGGGACCACGGACCATAAGTTATAGCTCTTGCCCGAGTTCGGCCTCACTTGACGCTGGTATTGGTTAGACCGCTCAGGTCTCAGCAACCCCCACCTGCTCAACCCTCCCCATTAAATAACAGCCAGACAACGGTTCGGATTGAGTTGGCCACAGCAGCTATTTTTATTAAATAACAAATAAATATCCAACATCGATAACTTAACCTTAACACGTAGAAACCTGAGTAAATGACGAGGGATGCCCTAGAAGCAAAAATCACAGAATAGGGTGGTCTAAAAGGCAAAAAATGCTCAAGACCCCAAATGCTGTAGTGCATTTTTACCCGGGGGAGCAAATCCTGCCCATGTGTCCGTTGTTAACAGCAATCCCCAGAAAAAAGGCATACACTAGAGGATGCCGGCAGCCTTGATTTTAATCTATGGGTAACATTCAGGTGCACCTGGGCAGCCTGCATCACATGAGCCAGTTATAGGTGGGTCTCACAGCCTCCTCCCTCCTCTCATTGTATGTGTGATTACACGCTGGAGGTAACAATCATAAATTCTCCATACGGCATAGGTAGAATTGCATTTACCATTGTAGTGCACCATTTTCAGTGGTTTTCTGAGGTCCTAGAAGCCCCAATAACACCACTGCACCCAAGTAAACTGGCAACTCCATTTTGCCCCCAGCCGATGAACGCCAGCTTGGAGGCACCAACTGATGGACGCCCACGTGCCCGGACTCAAAGATGCCCACAGAAACCCTATTACCGTTCCTCCAAGATTTCCCACAGCCAAGCTGGACACACCAGGCCCTCTTCCTCCGCTTCCGGCACCGGTTGATGAAAACGCTCCCACTATGAACGGCCACTATCCAAGCACTAATGGATAAACATCTAAGCACCAAGTGTTGCAACAGCTTAATTACTACCCCTAGATTGTCACATGGGAAGCAAACTTTCCTAAATCGCAAACCATTCTTCCCACAACACTATCGCCATGACAATTGGAAAAAGCTCCAGAAGCGCCAAGTTTGCCACCCAACCCCTGACAACCCAACTACCCGCACACCATTGACCATGGCAGTATGCCCCGAAACCCCCCCCAGCAGCGTCCGAGTACAATTCGAAATCAAAATTGTTGCAAACTTTACCCATAACCACTAAAAAAAAAATCCCTCTAAAAAATTTGCCAAACTTCTAAATCCCCCCTTAATTCTTTTCCCAGCCGAATTAAATGATGCGGTGCAGCTACATCTGTCCACAAAGTAACCCCCATTCCAAAAACAACCTAACAAATGCAAACTATCCAGTAACAAACGAAATGCCGCTTCAATGTCGGTTTGAGGGAATGACAAAACCCCACCTAAAACCCTTTTCCAACAACGCCGCTGTCTCCCGGTTTGGGTACCTATTTAGAAATCGCCCCATCCTTTCCACATGCACCAGTGTCTGACCCTTTTCCAGCACTGTCCCTCCCTTTTTGTCTCCCCCCTTTGAAGCACCGATTAGCTCCATGGGAACCGCCGCATGTGGTGCACTCTTGCTTAAATTTGCACTTCGCGACAAATTTGCAGTTTCCCTAATTAAAGAGGAAACGAAACCCTTTTGCTGATGCCGCGGCGAAACTACCTTGTCCCGAACCTCCCGCCTCCCACCGAAAGGGCTGCCCTGACTGCACTGGTGCCGTCACCCTTAACCAAAGCCCAATATCCTTGTGATCCCAATGAATGTTCGGCCGCACTGCCTTTCTCTGTCTGAATTGCTCATCATATCGGAGCCAACCTGTACCGCCATACACCCGATACCCATCCCCTATCGCGTCCAGATAACAAAATAACGCCAAACAACATTCTGGCGTTTCTTCCCCAATTACACTCCAAATGCAAATTGCAAATGCCTGTAGCCAATTTAAAAAAGTGTGCGGAATTAATCAATACCGGCGCTTTTTGTCCTCCTCCTTTTTTCCTTCATATTTTTTCCCCCTGTCAAAATTAAATCTCTCCAGGGGAAGTAGGGAAAATATTTCCACATATTCCCCTTTCCAAAAACGCTCCCTGACCTCCTGCTTCAAATGTGACCCTTACGGCCCCTCAAAACACACATATACTTCACCCTTTGCCACATCGTCCACCCTTGGCCTATCCTCTTCTCCCCCAGCCTGAGTCTGCACAGACACCACTGCCCCTGACCTAGGACCTTGCCCCCTGACAGACACCCCGCTCACGGGACCCGCACCTCAAGCCGACAGCGGCGACCCCTCACCAGCCTCTATACCTGTCAACCACCCCACCTGACCACCCAAGAATTGCCCGACCCCTTCCCAGCTCCTCTGGACGTGCCCCCAACGCCTTCCGGACAGCTGAAGAGATAGCAGAGGTCCCCTTGAAATCTCACCAGGCTGCACGTCTGCAACTTGGAACCGAACCCGATTTTGGGAAATATTTTTTTACAGTACAAATTAATTTATGAAGTTATTGCGCGAAGTCTTGTGAGACTTCGCGAAGCAATAACTTCAGCTCATCGGAGCCAATACATTCTAATACTGTACGGAACTCCTGCTCCGTACAGTATTAGAACTAATTTTATGCGAATCGACTTCGGATGTTTCATCCGAAGTCGATTCTCTCATCTCTAATTGGGTTCTTAGTCACCTCTTTTACCAAGGCCCATCACCCCCAATTACTTAGTTTGTTGGAATGGCCAGCTCTAATAAGAGTCCTGGTTTTCCAAACTTTCTCCATGTAAGAATAATGGACACCACTGTGCTCTTGGGAACTTTCAGTACAGCAGAAATTATTTTGTACCCTTCTCCAGATCTGTGCCTCCACACAATCCTGTCTCTGAGCTCTACAGGCAGTTTTGTTCTCCTCGTGGCTGGTTTTTGCTGATTTGCATTGTTAGATGTGACACTTTATACAGACAGGGCTGTGTCTTTCCAAATCATGTCTAATCAACTGAACTTACCACCAGTGGTGTAGATATATAGTGCCCCAGTAGATGCCTTCAGTGTCCCCCATAATTTGCAAGTATAAAATACCCCTTCTTAGTGCCCCCATAGATGACCCCATAGTACTCCTCTCCCCCTTCCCCATAGTACCCACCATAATGTGTCCCAGTATAAAATACCCCTATACATAGCCCCCCCATATAAAATACCCCTTCTTTGTGGCCTCAGTAGAAGCCCCCATAGTGCCCCCAATATAAAATACCCCTTCTGCCTGTAAGAAGTGCCCCCATAATGCCACCCAATAACGTGCCAGTAAAAAGTGCCACCAATAATGTGCCAGTAAGAAGTGCCACCAAAGATGCCCCCACAGTGCCCCCCAATAATGTGCCAGTAAGATGTGCCCCCATAGATGCCCCCAATAATGTGGCAGTAAGAACTGCCCCCATTGATGCCCCCCCATTCATGTGCCAGTAACAAGTATTGTACCATATAAAAAAATAAACACTTATACTTACCTCCATCAGGCTTGTCAGCAGGGCTGTGCCGCCTGGGGCGATCGCCTCACTTTGCCTAATTGGCAGTGCGGCCCTGCTGGCGCCCCCAACGCTACTACCCTGCTTACCACAAGTGGACTCCAATCAAGGAAACCTCTCAAAGATGATCAAGAGAAGTAGGGGACCCTACAGATAAATTTCAAGTTTCACAAAACAGGGTCTGATTACTCACATTTATGCAAAATTTAGTTTTTTTTCTTTTTAATAAATTTGAAAAAAATGTCTAAATTTCTGTTTTCACTTTGTTATTACGGAGTATTGAGCGCAGACTGAGGAAAGAAGACTTTTGTTTTTTGTTTTTTTTTTTTGTAAAATTTTAGCACAAGACTGCAATGTAACAAAACGTGAGAAAAAGTTATGGGGTCTGATAACATTTTCAAGGCAATGTATTGTGACATCATAATGGAATCCTGGGTACCATCAACTTCTGACTGTACATTGTAACATTATAATAGAATCTAGATTTGGGGAATATGTTATAGGTAGAGATGAGCGAATTGACTTCGGATGAAACATACAAAGTCGATTAGCATAAAACTTTGTTAGAATACTGTATGGAGCGAGCGCTCCGTACAGTATTAGAGTGTATTGGCTTCGATGAGCTGAAGTTATGACTTCGGTAATAACTTCAGAAATTAATTTCTACTCTTAAAAACCTTTCGCCGAAGTCAATTCGCTCATCCCTAGTTATAGGCCATAATGGAATCAAAGGTTCCATCACCTGCACATTGTGACTTCATAATGGAATCCTGTATACCATCATCCAATGTCTATACATTGTTACATCATAATGGAATCCAGGGTTCCATCATCCGCTGCTCATACAGTGTGACATCATTATGTAATCTAGACTTGTGGAATACAATATATGTCTACAGAAAGTACCTCAAACTGCGTGAGAGACTTATAGGCCATAAAACGCTCTGCTAGAATTTTGGAAAGAGGGTATGGAAATGAGCTGTTAGCAAGCTCTGCCTGTAATGTCACCAGATGTAAGGTAGATATCCTAAAAATTAATGTTCAACCTTTTAAAAGGACTTGAGACATGACTTGGATAATAATTAAACCAGCATCTCATCTGCAGACAGCTGTTGCAGGATGATTACCCCTCATCAGTGCAGAGCAGAGAGTACTGATTCTGGATTCCAATGGAATCCTAAATAACATCCTGGATTCAATCACCTGCTGACTATACATTGTGACTAGGCTTGAGGGAATCGGGTTCGGATTGCTCTATCAGAACCCAATTCATTTGAAAACTTTGTTTAAAATATGCTCTCTGTACCTCAATAAAATGTATTGGGTCTGCTGTGGCCTTGTTCTTCTCTCCAGAAGTAATGCGAGACTCGTGCCTGTGATGTTGCAGTTCGGTTCTGCGCAAAAAATGACTGTTTCAAAATCGAAGCCAAACTCAGGTTTGTGCCTCAGTTCGGCTTCAGATTTTGAAACAGTCATTTATGTGCAGAACCAAACTGTAACGTGATGTCACAGGCACGTGACTCAGCAAATCTCGCGTTACTTATGGCAAGAAGAACAAGGCTTCAGCTCAGGGCTGAGACAAGGTCCACCACCAACAGAGGCTGAGCTGCCCAAGTGAGTCCCCGCCCCCGCCATTTAGATATGTATGTTTGTTATTAATCAGACATCCACCCCCCACTGCGTACAGCGCGTCAGGTCAAAGTGCGCGCTGTAAGTAGCCAGTCAGGCAAGCGACTGAGCAGAGACCAGAGCAGTGGAGCGGCCGAGCCAGGAGGCGGAGCGGGGAGGGAGCACGTAAATCAGTGCCAAGTGCTCACTACTCCCTCCATCCTCCAGCGCGGCAGCAGCAGCGACTTGGTCAGTGGCCTGCCTGCCGCCCAGAGGCTGGGGAGCTGGCCTGTGCCCTGAGGCTGGAGCCTCCCCAGCCTCTGTGTCGGCCCGGCCCTGCCTCAGCTGAGCCAATGCATTTTACTGCGGTACAGAGCGTATATTCTAAATGAAGTTTTCAAACCGAACCCGATTCGCTCAAACCTAATTGTGACATCAGTCATAACGGAATCCTGCATATCCTCATTTGCTGCCCATACATTGTCACATCATAATGGGGTCCTGTAAAACATCACCTCATGCATATATGTTGTGACATCGCAAGAGAATCTTGGATACTATTATCCGCTGCCTATACATTATGACATCATAATAAAATCCTAGGTGCCATCATCCACTGGCCATATATTGTGACAACGTAATGGACTTCTAGGTAGCATCACCTGCTGACCATACATTGTGACATACTAATTGAATCCTGGATACCAACACCTGCTGCCCATAAATTGTGATATGATAATGTAATTTTGGATGACATCATCCACTGCCTATAAACTGTGACATCATAATGCCATCCTAGCAGGGCCTGCCCCGGGTTTATGTGGGCCCCCTTTTGGCATTTTGCACGGCACTTACAGCAATGAAACTGCATGTATTATAGATTAATTTCCTTACACAGATGCCCCCTCACAGTAGATATGCCAAGATATGTGCCCCCTTACAGTAGATATGCCAAGATATGTGCCCCCTTACAGTAGATATGCCAAGATATGTGCCTCCTTACAGTACATATGCCAAGATATGTGCCTCCTTTACAGTAGATATCCCAAAATATGTGCCCCCTTTACAGTAGATATGCCAAGATATGTGCCTCCTCACAGTAGATATGCCAAGATATGTGCCTCCTTTACAGTAGATATCCCAAAATATGTGTCCTCTTACGGTGGATATGCCAACATATGTGCCCAGTTCCCATTTTACAGTGATTATGCCCAGATGTGCCCCCTTCACAGGAAGTGAAAACAAACAATGAATCCTCCTCGCCTCAGTCACCGGGCTCCTCCCATGATCTGCGCTCCCCATCAGCAGCAGCAGGATACTGTGACACATGGCGCTGCTGTGTAGGAGGAGCAGAGGCTGATTCCCAGCCTGCCCCACTCCTCATCCTACACAAATCAGCAGGACCATGTGTGAGGACATCGTACTGCTGCTGCTCTGGAGTGCTGGCGGCTTAATGGTGGAGCGGGGAGCAAATAGTTCCCTGATTTAGTGACGTGCCTACGGTGTTTGGCACCTGGGGAGGGTCCTTTCTCTGGCACCCCCCCCCCCTCCAATACTCTAAAAAAAATTGTACCCCCTCACAGTGGTATTGCCCTCATTGTACAACCTTCACAGTAGTTTTGTACAGATGTGTGCCCCCTCACAGTAGTTATGCCCACATTGTGCCCTCTCAAAGTAGGTATGCCCTATCTGTGCCGCTTTCACAGTTGTAATGCCCTATTTGTGCCCCCTGCACAGTAATAATCCCAACTGTGCCCCCTTCACAGTAATAATCCCCATCGTGCCCCCTTCATAGTAATAATCCCCATTGTGCCCCTTTCATAGTAATAATCCCCATTGTGCCCCCTTCATAGTAGAAATCCTTACTGTGCCCCAATCACAGTAATAATGCCCACTGTGCCCCCTTCACAGTAATAATCCCCATTGTGCCCCTTTCATAGTAATAATCCTTATTGTGCCCCCTTCATAGTAGAAATCCCCACTGTGCCCCAATCACAGTAATAATGCCCACTGTGCCCCAATCACAGTAATATTCCCCATTGTACCCCCTTCACAGTAATAATCCCCATTGTGCCCTCTTTATAGTAATAATCCCCATTGTGCCCCTTTCATAGTAATAATCCCCATTGTGCCCCCTTCATAGTAGAAATCCCCACTGTGCCCCAATCACAGTAATAATGCCCACTGTGCCCCCTTCATTGTAGTAATACCCTCTGGTTCTGTGCCGCCTCCATAGTAGAAGTGCCTATTGTGCCCCCTTCACAGTAGTAAAGCCCTCTGTGCCTCCTCCCCCTCCATAGTAGAAATAACCTCTGTGCCCCCTCCATGGTAATAAAGTCCTCTGTGCCCCCAATCTCTGTGCCCCCCTCCATAGTAATAACATCCTCTGTGCCCCATCCAGAGTAGTAATGCCCTCTGTGCCCCCTCCATAGTAGAAATGCCCTCTGTGCCCCCTCCATAGTAATAAAGACCTCTGTGCCCCCAATCTCTGTGCCCCCTCCATAGTAATAAAGTCCTCTGTGCCCCATCCAGAGTAGTAATGCCCTCTGTGCCCCTTTCATAGTAATAAAGTCCTCTGTGCCCCCTCCATAGTAATAAAGACCTTTGTGCCCCCTCCATAGTAATGAAGTCCTCTGTGCCCCCTCCATAGTAATAAAGTCCTCTGTACCCCCTCCATAGTAATAAAGACCTCTGTGCCCCCTCCATAGTAATAAAGTCCCCTGTGCCCCCTCCATAGTAATATAGACCTCTGTGCCCCCGATCTCTGTGCCCCCTCCATAGTAATAAAGTCCTCTGTGCCCCCTCCATAGTAATAAAGACCTCTGTGCCCCTTCCATAGTAATAAAGTCCTCTGTGCCCCCTCCATAGTAATAAAGACCTTTGTGCCCCCTCCATAGTAAAAAAGTCCTCTGTGCCCCCTCCATAGTAATAAAGACCTCTGTGCCTCCTCCATAGTAATAAACTCCTCTGTGCCCCCTCCACAGTAATAGAGTCCTCTGTGACCCCACTGTATTAAAAACAAAAAAACACAGTAACTACTCACCTTGTCCCGTTCCTGAAGCTCACAGTCCTATTTTCCCTGCAGGCACCGATCGCTCTGCAGCACTGTGTGGGCAGAGCTTATGCAGATTACCGGGCTGTAGGCTCTGCCCACACAGACTGGCAGCGCAATCTGTGCCTGCAGGCTGAATGGTGGAGCGGGGAGAAGTCTTCCTGCTCTACCATTCTGTGCACCGCCGGCCTGAAGGAGGGGAGGATCGCGGGGAGATGAGTGGTGAGTGACAGGACCCAGCTCTCTGCGCTCCATCAATGAGTGCTTCCATCTGTGTTGCTTCAGGAACTGTGGGCCCCGGCACTTGCCCGGGTATGCCGGGTGCTGACGCTGGCCTTGCATCCTAGGTAGCATCACGTGCTAATTTACAATGTGAAATCCTGGTTTAATCCTGGTTTAATTACTTGCTGATCATAGATTGTGATATCATAATGAAATCCTGGATATTGTCACATGCTATCCGTACATTGTGACACCACAATAGAGTCCTGGAAACCATCCTCTGCGGACTATGTGACATCATAATGGAATCCTGGATAACATTATCCACTGCCCATGTATTGTAATATGATAATAGAATCCTAGTTACCAGCATCCACTGCCCATTTTCACCATGTGATCATGCTGGGAGCTTGTGCTGAAATTATCACTTTCAGTGTAGGTCCATCAGCAGGTCTTTTTCAATCAAGAGGAGCGGACTGTTTCTGCGAAGGCAGCTTCAGCCACCATTTTAGGGAAAATAATTTGTTACCACAAAGCGCAAGGAAATTCGGCTTTGTTTAGAATCAGAATTTTCCTGAATTCAACTTTGATGTTTCACTTAACACTAATAGTGACATCATAATGGAATCCAGGATACTGTCATCAACGTGCTACAGAGAGTGACATCATAATGGAATCCTAGGTTCCATCAACCGCTGTCCATACATTGTGACATCATAGTGGAATCCTGGATACTGTCACATGCTACCAATACACTGAGACATCACAATATCTCAATGTGCTGACTACTAAAGATGAGCGAACCAGTTCAAACCGAACATTGCTATTTTTTAGATCGCAGACAAACCTGAATCTTTATGGGTTTTTTTTCAGGCGAATCCATTTTTCGTTGGGAAAAAAGCAATAGGGAAGAAGAAGAAAGCCGATGAGAGGAAGTTGGGGGGGCTTGCCCTGTTTGGCTCTTTTAGACAGCCTGGATAAGCCAATCAGTGCTTCAGCAGACAGGGAGGTGCCCTAGCAGAATGCCATTCTGTGCTGGGCTGGGAAAGTGTGAGATGGGGAAACAGCTCTCATTGTGTGAACACTGTGTTTATGTAAATTAAGTTAAATGATCTGGACTGACATTCTGCTGTTTGGCCACAAGATGCCGCTGTTTCCTAAGCACAGCAACAGACTGCATTTCATGTGATATTGAACACTCTCAGGGGTGGAGCTAAGCAACAAGCTTGGAAAGGAAGTAGATGATCCTTCATCTTAGAGTAAGACTGAGGACCTGTGTGAGGAGAGGATCCATCGACATCCAAGTGTGGGAGCATCCTTCAGTGACCAGAGCTGCAGCCACGAGAAGCTGATCGTGTCCAAGACCCTGATCCTGTCCAGAGGAAGGAGGATTGCTGCCAGGAACGCTGATGAGAGCCGAGGAGCAAAGCAGCATACACTGTGGTACCGCACGCTTCTCTTGAGAAGCCTTTGTTTGATTCACAGTCACCAGCTGATGCAGAGCAGATCTGGGTTGGTAAGACTGATTGTGCACGCACCTCATTACAGTGTTGGCGCCTAGGATCGTAAAGACTGAGATCAGGCCTGTAGTTAGTTAGGTTTTCTGTTTGTGTCAGGCCACAAGTGTTTCTACTGTTCATTACAAGGACAGTAAAAGCTACAGTTCACACCGGAGAGCTGATAAACTGCACCACAAACTCAAGCCAGGCTGGCGTTAACTCAGAAGAAACACTAAGGCACGTGCTACATGACCAGTTATTGAAGGGGGAATACTATAGAGGGGGAATACTATAGAGTATAATAAGATTGGAAGCCGTTGTGCTTCACCGCAGGCTTTCTCGCACCACACACCCAAACAGTTGTTCCTGATTTTTAGGGTAATAACAGGTAAAGCATGGCTGTTTTAGTTGAGCCCGCCAGTAGGGAAATTACGGCTCTTACCTCCAGCATCCACTGGAGGCGCTGCGCTGTGTAGCACAAGGGCCTCAGCCTTCAGGCAGGGTGTATGTAAATGTAATTGTGTGTTACCAGTATTTGTGGTCGTTCTCATTACAACATTTAAGTAAAATACTGTTTTGGCAAAAGCTGGTGTTGGGGTTGCTTTTCCCGATTGTGACTTCGCTGAATCCTGGGGAGCCCACAATCAGTGGCGGATTAACATAGGGGCGTTCGGGTCGGCAGCCCCGGGCCCGGCATCACTGGGGGGCCCAATGCCGACCCGAGCGCCCACATACTGCGGCGGGGCACAGGAGCGCATAGTTCCCTGCCCCGCCGCTGATCAACACCATAGGCTTTAGGCCTAGTAGGCCTGAGGCCTATGTGGTAGTATATTCCCGGTGCAGGCGTGCGTGATGACATCATCACGTGCCTGCGCCGGGACGCAGGACAATGAGGATTGCGCACCTGCGGCCTGCCTCACCATCCCGAACCCAGGTAAGTATTAGCTTTTAGTTGTTGTTTTTTTTTCTGTGTGTGCCTTTGGGCGCCAGAGGAGGACATGGGGGCAGTGTGGGGCGCAGTATAGGTGCAGATTATTACATGGGGGCAAATAATTTCATTGGGAGCAGATTATTACATGGGGGCAAATTACTTCATAGGGGTGCAGTGTGGGGGCAAATTACTTCATGGGGGGCAGTGTGGGGGCAAATTACTTTATGGGGGCAGTGTGGGGGCAAATTACTTCATGGGGGCAGTGTGGGGGAAAATTACTTCATGGGGGCAGTGTGGGGGCAAATATTTTCATGGGAGGGTAGTGTGGAGGCGAATTACTTTATGAGAGCAGTGTGGAGGAAATTACTATATGGGGCAGTGTGGAGGAAATTACTATATGGAGCAGTATAGGGGAAATTACTCTATGGGGGCAGTGTGGGGGGAAATAACTATATGGGGCAGTGTGGGGAAATAACTATATGGGGCAGTGTGGGGAAATTATTATATGGGGCAGTGTGGGGAAAATTATTGTATGGGGCAGTGTGGGGAAAATTATTGTATGGGGCAGTGTAGGGGAAATTATTATATGGGGGCAGTGTAGGGGAAATTATTATGTGGGGGCAGTGTGGGGAAATTATTATATGGGGGCAGTGTGTGGGAAATTATTATGTGGGAGCAGTGTGGGGGAAATTAGGGGCATTGCTATTAGGAGACATTATTTTTGGGGACACTATACAGGCATTATTACCTGGAGCACAATATAGGGTGTTGTTATTATTACTGGGGGCACTCTAGGGGACATTATAACTGCTGTAGACACTATAGGGACCTTTGGGATAATTTATAAAGCTGGTGTAAAGTAGACCTGGCTTAGTAGCCCACAGCAACAGATTGCACCTTTCATTTTTCGCAGCTCCTTTGGAAAATGAAAGGTGGAATCTGATTGGTTGCTATGGGCAACTAAACCAGTTCTACTTTACACCAGTTTGATAAATGACCCCAATTATGAGAAATCTAATGTGTCTGTGTAACAAACTCTGTAGAGACGAGATGTGGCGGAAAGAATTCGTCATGCCGTACTAAGTCAAACGGAGGAGAAGAGGAAAGAGAAGGTCTACATGACAGGAGATGTCCCTGGATGTAAGAGGCATGTGGTGCTGTATTCTCCTATATGTAGAGGTGGCTCACTACTGTGACCTGCCTCTCATCTTCTCCTCCAAGTTTTTTTAATCATAATCATATGTATTTTAAATTTGGCAAATAAAATTTTAATTTGTCACCTGCAGTCCTATGTAACAGCCCAGATAATAGTCATAACTTTCTTTGTGCAGATAATGTAATAGATGTTCCATGCAGTCCTATGTAACACCCCACATAACACAATAGTTCACTGTGTTATGTGGGGTGTTACATAGGACTGCAGGTAACATCTATGACATCTGTACTCAGACAGTTATGAGATGGTGGGGGTATGATTCCTGGCACCCCCGCCAATCCGTTGTTTGAGGAGACCGCGATGTTCCAGTGAGCGCCGCAGCCTCTTTGCTACTTAACAAGCACAGCGATGTCCATTTGATAGCAGTGTGCTTGGTATTTCAGATCATCCCCAATCACTTAGATGGGACTGAGCTACACCTAGACCATGTGAACGACGAATGTGATGTCATATGGCCTAGAAAGAGACTGTGACGCTCACGAAGCACCGCAGCCTCTTCATACAGAAAAAAATTAAACTAAAATGGATGGAGGGGCCCGAGTTGGGTAGACAGCCCCGGGCCTATCATGCAATTAATCCGCCCCTGCCCACAATAGTACACGGCTTACATAAGAGGGTGGTTGTGTGTTACAGTGTCTGCCAGAGAAATGATCTTAGGGAGTCAGGGACAGTGAAAATTCAATTAGGGACAGTCAGAAATCAATCAATCAAGTTTAGTGACAGGGACAGGTTAGGATTCCTAAGAAGAATTGTTTGTGTTGTGTACATTAGAAAGAAGCAGGTCAGATGACAGACAGGGAGAGAGTAGACAGGACCTGTGGATGTGCCTGCTATCATAAGTGTAGGTGCACATCAAAATCAGCTACCTGCAAGCAATCTACCTGCGTGTTAAGTTGAAATTGAGCGTTAAGCCTCAGTCGCCTGTTTATGTATTTTCACAGAATTGGAATTTAATTTTTTGGGGGGATTGTTTCATGTAATTAAACCAGCATATATATGTGATTACTACACCAATAGACAGGGTAGCAAACAAAAGTATCTAGGAGTGATAACGAATTTAGGCCCAAATCCCTATTTCACACGTTTTTAATACATTTCTTTTGGGGGGGGGTTATTGATTATATGCAAACTAGCAACATTATATATACGTGATTACTACACCAACACACAGGGTAGTAACACCCAAACGGACCAACTTGTCCTCCTCCAGTGTACAAAATATCACTTTTGTCAAAATGATCCAAGCCTGGATTCAGGAGGATTTTCACACTCCTCCAGCTCATTCTGATGGATAGAGCTCGCCCACTTCGCCTTGCTGGCGATGCCCCATCTTGCCACTGTTGTCGTCTATCTGCCTATTATCATGTTCTGTTCTGCATCATGCTACTAATGCCTCTAAATTTTCAGTTTAGGTGTATTCACTTTCCACATGGTTGAAACTTTAACCTCTTAAGGACGCATGGCGTACATGTACGCCCTAGCGTCCTGGTACTTAAGGACTCAGGGCGTACATGTACGCCCTGAGAAGATCCGATCACCGCTGCGCACGTGGCGGTGATCGGAACAGGATGCCTGCTGAAATCATTCAGCAGGCATCCTGTGACAATGCCGAGGGGGGTCCTGTGACCCCCCCGTGTCGGCGATCGCAACAAACCGCAGGTCAATTCAGACCTGCGGTTTGTTGTGCTATGTGTAGTCTCTGATCCCCGCGGAGACTAAAATCTGCCCCTTATTGTAAATTTTAACCCCCCCCCTGCACCCCGCCATCTTAGTGTCCCCCCGGGCGGTGCAGGGGGGGGGGATTTGCGGGCGGTGCTGTGGGTGGGCGGCGCATTTCCCTGGTGTCTAGTGGGTATAGCAGGGGGTCAGCACATTGCTGACCCCCTGCTATAAACTGCTGACATCTGTGCTGCAGATGTCAGCAGTTTAACCTCTTTATACCGCGGTCCGTACGGACCGCGGTATAGAAGGTGTTAACATGGAGGGAGCTCCTTCCTCTCCCATCGGGGGCTGCCGTACCTTTGCAGCCCCCGATGGGATAGGATGGTAGAGGAGAGAGCTCACCTTCTTCCATCACCCGCTGCTCTGTAATGGCAGCGGGTGATGATTGCCATGGCAGCAGGACGCTTTCAGAAGCGCCCTGCTTGCCATGGTATGGTACTCTGGTCAGACTTCTGCTAAAGGCAGAAGTCTGACCAGACTGTGAAAAGTAAAAATACAGCGCAGTACACTATATAGTGTACTGTACTGTATTATATAGACACCAGATCCACTGGATCTACAAGAACCAAGTGGGTCTGGGTCAAAAAATGTCAAAAAGTGAAAGAAAAGTAAAAATCAGAAAAATACATATCACTGAATAAAAATTAAAAAAACAAATAAACTACACATATTAGGTATTGCCGTCCGTAAAAATCTCCTCTATAAAAATATCACGTGACCTAACCCCTCACGCAAATACCGTAAAAAATCACAAAAATGGTGTAAAAGCCATTTTTTGTCACCTTGCATCACAAAAGTGTAATACCAAGTGATCAAAAAGGCGTATGCCTCCCAAAATAGTACCAATAAAACCGCCATCTCATCCCGCAAAAAATGAGTCCTTATATAGGACAATCACCCAAAAAATAAAAAATATGGCTCTCAGACTATGGAGACACTAAAACATAATTTTTTTTTCTAAAATGCTATTATTGTGTTAAAGTAAAATAAATAAATAAAAAGTATACATATTTAGTATCGCCGCGTCCGTAAAAACCTGCTCTATAAAAATATCACATTATCTAACCCCTCAGGTAAATACTGTTAAAAAAAATAAAATAAAAACAATGTAAAAAAAAAACATTTGTCACCTCACATCTCAAAAACTGTAATAGTAAGCGATCAAAAAGTTATATGCACCCAAAAATAGTGCCAATCAAACCGTCATCTCATCCCGCAAAAAATGATACCCCACATAGGACAATCACCCCCCCAAAAAAAAAAAATAGGGCTCTCAGACTATGGAGACACTAAAACATGATTTATTTTGTTTTAAAAAATGATAATATTGTGTAAAACTTAAATAAATAAATAAAAAGTATACATATTTGGTATCGGCGCGTCCGTGGCAACCTGCTCTATAAAAATAACACATCACCGAACCCCTCAGGTGAACACAAAAAAAAAAAAAAAAAAATACGGTGTCAAGAGCCATTTTTGTCACCTTACATCACAAAAAGTGTAATAGCAGGCGACCAAAATGTCATATGCACCCCAAGATAGTTCCAATCAAACCGCCATCTCATCCCGCAAAAAATGAGCCCCTACATAAGACAGTCGCCCAAAAAAAAAAAAAAATATATGGCTTTCAGAATGTGAAGACACTAAAAAAATCATTTTTTTTAAAAATGCTTTATTATGTAAAACTGAAACAAAACCCCCCAAAAAGTAGCCATATTTTGTATTGCCGCGTCCGTAGCAACCTGCTCTATAGAAATAGCACACAAACTAACCTGTCAGTTCAACGATGTAAATAACAAAAAATAAAAACGGTCCGAAAATAGCTATTTTTTTGCAAATTTTCCATTTTAATCAATTTTTCCAGTAAAAAAAGCAAGGGTTAACAGCCAAACAAAACTCAATATATATTGCCCCGATTCTCTAGTTTGCAGAAACACCCCATATGTGGTCGTAAACTGCTGTATGGCCAAACGGCAGGGTGGATTTTGCTGGACTGGTTATTTGACACCATGTCCCATTTGAAGCCCCCCTGATGCACCCCTACAGTAGAAACTCCAAAAAAGTGACCCCATTTTGGAAAGTACGGGATAAGTTGGCAGTTTTGTTTGTATTATTTTAGGGTAAATATGATTTTTGGTTGCTCTATATTACACTTTTTTTGAGGCAAGGTAACAGAAAATAGAAATTCCGAAATTTCATCTCCATTTGCCAATAACTCTTGTGGAACACCTAAAGGGTTAACAAAGTTTGTAAAATCAGTTTTGAATACCTTGAGGGGTGTAGTTTCTTAGATGGAGTCACTTTTTTGGAGATTCTACTCTAGGGGTGCATCTGGGGCTTCAAATGGGACATGGTGTCAAAAATCCAGTCCAGCAAAATCTGCCTTCCAAAAACCATATGGCGTTCCCTTCCTTCTGTGCCCTGCCGTTTGGCCATACAGCAGTTTACGACCACATATGGGGTGTTTCTGAAAACTACAGAATCGGGGCAATAAAATTGAGTTTTGTTTGGCTGTTAACCCTTGCTTTGTTACTGGAAAAATGGATTCAAACGGAAAATTTTCCAAAAAATCTAAATTCTGAAATTTTATCTCCATTTGCCATTAACTCTTGTGGAAAACCTAAAGGGTTAATGACATTTGTAAAATCAGTTTTGAATACCTTGAGGGGTGTAGTTTCTAGAATGGGGTAATTTTTGGATGGTTTCTATTATGTAAGCCTCACAAAGTGACTTCAGACCTGAACTGGTCCCTAAAAAGTGGGTTTTTGAAAATTTCTGAAAAATTTCAAGATTTGCTTCTAAACTTCTAAGCCTTGTAACGTCCCCAAAAAATAAAATGGCATTCCCAAAATGATTGATACATGAAGTAGACATATGGGGAATGTAAATCAATAACTTTTTTAAGCGGTATTACTATGTATTATAGAAGTAGAGAAATTGAAACTTGGAAAATTGCTAATTTTTCCAAATTTTTGGTAAATTTGATATTTTTTTATAAATAAAAATAAAATTTTTCGACTAAATTTTACCAGTGTCATGAAGTACAATATGTGACGAAAAAACAATCTCAAAATGGCCTGGATAAGTAAAAGCGTTTTAAAGTTATCACCACATAAAGTGACACTGGTCAGATTTGCAAAAAATGGCCGAGTCCTTTAGGTGAAATAGGGCTGAGTCCTTAAGGGGTTAAAATTCTGTATTTCATTGCTTACAGATCAAAAAATAAATTAAGTAAATACATTTTGGGGGGTGGGGGGTAGTTACATTTCTTTAATGCGCAGCATAAATGTATGTGATTACTGCCTCAGTTCCACCATTTTCTCACAGTCCAGGCAATGCTGGGGCCTGCATCATACCATTAATGCCTTAGGCTTGAAATGTAAAAAAAAATGTTTAGGGGGTTACTTAACATGGTTGAAATTTTTTTTGTTGTTAAAAATTTTTTTTTTTTTTTGGGGGGGGGGGGGGTTAAATTGCATGAGACTGCATATATCACGATTACTGTATTAATACAGAAATTTTCTCACAGTCCAGGCAGGCTGAATGCGATCCATAGGCCTTGCTGTCTGTCTGCCTACATACCATCACCAGGGGCAGATTGGCCATAGACCTAAATTTCCCTGTGGGTCGATGAAGTCCTCCTCTCTTCTGCTGACAGGGTACATAATAAGCCACCAGCGGTAAATAAAGTTGTGAAAATCAGGTACTCATGCACCCAGCCAGCGACCTTACATGCCCTCCTGAATTGAACTGCTGCGGCCCGCACCTCCTAGGCCCCCTGCTCTATATCTTAAACAAAGGCAATATGGAAGAGGACAGAAAATGGCAGCTATTGATGGCCACCACAGCGGGACAGCTTTTGGGGCAATATATTGTGCTGTGCTATGGTACGTGGTTCTGATGGGGCAGTATTTTGCACTATGGTATTGCTGACCCCGCCTACTTGTGTTGCCTTGCCTTCTGTCAATTTGGACCCACCTACAACATGGGGCCACTTTTAGGTTTTTTTCCAGGGCCCCTTCCCATCCGCCCCTGACCATCACGTTGTGTTCGGCTGCTGCAACCTGCGCCTGCATCATGCCAGCAATGCCACTTGTCGACCATCACTTTCCTTAAAGACACTTTTTTATCTCATAACACTGAGTGTGTAAACATCATCTACCCCGGATTTTTAAAAGCTTTAGAATATGAAAAAGCATGAGAGATGTGCCGGCATGGTGTCTGTATGTTAACACCATCAAATGTGCATTTACCCATAGCTATGTATGTCAGTGTCAATCAGACCTCATTACTATTGCTGTCATTGTGTTCCAGAGCTTGGGGAGGGGAAAAAAAATAATAAAAAAAAGAAGCAAAAAGAGATAACAAGCTTTCCTAAAAATTATGAGGAGGCTAGAGGCGGTTATATACCAACCTTTAGGCCAATTGGAGCAACTTAGGTTTGGTTCCAAATCGAACTTTTTAAAAAATTAGGCAACAAGACCCGAAACGAATCATGACTGGTTCGCTCATCTCTACTGGATACAATCTCCTTATGCCCATACACTGTGACATCATAATGGATTGCTGGATGCCATGATCTGCTGGCAATACAGTGTGACTTTATAATGGAATCCTAGATACTATCATATGCTGCCCATATACTGTGAGATCATAATGGAATTGTGGATGCCATTATCCGCTTCCAATACATTATGACATCATAACAGAATCCTACGTACCAAAACCTGCTGACAATACATAGTGACATCATTATGGAATCCTGGATACCATCACCTGCTGCTGACCATACATGGTGACATCATACTGGAATCCTGGATACCGTTACATGCTACCCATACATTGAGACAACATAATTCATTCATAGATACTACCTGATACCCAGGGGCATAGCTATAGGCTCATGGGCCCTGGTGCAAGAGTTCAGCTTGGGCCCCCCAGTTTGCTCCAGTTGACAAAACTCAGAATAAAAAATTACTTAATATTTGTTTTCAGCAGTTTGATCACATAAGTTACGCAAAGATCAAAACTGAGTTACAAGTGGGGGCGTTCTTGCATTGAAGGCTATAGAAAATGGTTTCCTTAGGCCAGGAATGTCGAAACTCTGTCTCTCCAGCTGTTACAAAACTACAACTCCCAGCATGCCTGGATAGCCTACAGCTATTAGTGCATGCTAGGAGTTGTGGTTTTGCAACAGCTGGAGGACCATAGTTTCGACATCTCTGGCCTAAGGGAACCATTTTTCATAGTCTTCAATGCAAGAACGCGGCACGCCCCCACTTGTAACTCAGTTGTGATTTCTTGCGCTTCTTGAACTTCTACGGTTACGCAAGAAGTATACACACCATATATAGCCGGTGTATGGTCAGTCTAGCATTATTGCACACCATCTGGTGTCTGAAGAATTTTTTCACTGCACATTTATCAAATTTATTTCGCCCTGATTTTAATTGCTAATATATTTACAAGTTAAAATCAGGGCGAAATTTGATAGATGTACAGTGAAAAAATTCTCCAGACAGCACATGGTGTGCAATAATGCTGGACTGACCCATACACCGGCTATATACGGACAGACCGGTAATATCGTATATAGCTGGTGTATGGGTCAGTCCAGCATTATTGCACACAAGGCTCACAGTCACTGCCTGCCCCAGGGCCAGTGCCTCTGCCTGGCGCAGGCGCACACACTGCCTGCCTGCTGCCTGCCCCCTGGCACACACACAGTGTCATTAAGTGCCCAGCCACCCAGTGTCAGCAACAGACAGTCCCACTCCCATCACGCTGGGGGCCTGGGGTGCTGCCTGCAGGCTGCCTCTGGCAGGCTGGCACAGTGGCACCCAAACGCCTCCTGGCTCACAGTCACAGCAGTCACTGCCTGGCCTGCCCCAGGGGCCAGGGCCAGTGCCCCTGCCTGGTGCAGGCCCACACACTGCCTGCCTGCGGCCTGCCCCCTCGGCCTGGCACACACACACAGTGAGTAGTGCCCAGTGCCCACTTGCCCACCACTGCCCAGCCAGTCAGCCACAGTCCACAGTCCACAGAGTCTAGTCCCAGACTGAGTCCCACTCCATGATCCCATTCCCCATCCCATCACTCTGGGGGCTGGGCGCTGCGCTGCCTGCGCCTGCCCACGGCCGGCCTAACACTCACTCACCTCTCCGCTGCGCCGCGCGCCACCGCACTGCCACCTGCTTCTGAGTTCTTAGAGTCTGGGAGCCGAAAATGCGCCGAAACCACGCCTCCTCAGACCTCACTCACTCTCTGCTTCTGCCCCCTCTGGCACGCGAGACGCCCACAGCCTGCGCTGCGGCCTATTAGACTTAGTACTCCGTAGTGGCCTAGATTTTGATGGAGGAGGTGGTGGGGGGCCCGCAATTGCGACCGCTGCGACCCCTGTAGCTACGCCACTGCTGATACCCACACATTGTCAGATCATAATGGAATCTGGAAACCATCATCCTCTAAATATATAATGTGACATCATAATGGAAGTCTAAATACCATCATACACTGATTATACATTGTGTACCTTCACCTGCTGACCATACATTATGACATCACATTGGAATCCTGGAAATAATTTTCAGCTGCGTGAACATACATTGTAACATCATTATTGAAACCTGGATATTATCATCTGCTGCCCACACATTGTGACATCATAATAGAATCCTAGGTACCCTCACTTGCTGATCATACATTGTACCATCATCGCAGTGTGAAATCATGTAGAAATCCAGGGTTTACATCACCCATACATTGTGACATCATAATAGAATCCTGGATACCATCACCTACTGACCATATATTGTGACATCAGAATGAAATTCTGCATACGATTATCAACTGCCCATAAGCTGTGACATCATGATGGAGACCTGGGTTACATTACCTGCTGACCTTACACTGTGACAGCATTATTGAAACCAGGATATCATCATCCACATTCCATACATTGTGACATCATAATGGAATCCTAGATACTGTTATTCGCTGCAAATACATTCTGACATCATAATGGAATCCTAGGTACCATCTGCAGTGTCCCACACCGTAGTGGTAGTAGTGGGGCCCTGTATATACAGTATAATGGTATTTGCAGAATTTCATTTTATAATATGTATGTATATTGCTGTAATCCCTTCTAACAGGCTACTTACACCTCACATGTAGACACACCAAGTCACCCCTAGATGGTGCTAGGACTAAAGATCTATCTATAGAACAGGTTTCAGGAAGTGCAAGTTAGTTGGTAGTTGCAGTTGAGAGCAGTTTAATGCAGTCAAGTAAAATATAGTCAGGGGAAGTTTAGTCTGAAGCCAAGGGAAGCTAATCCCAAGTCAGACACAAAAGTCAGACGCCTCAGCCAGACCGCAGAGTCAGACAAGGGAGCCTTCAGAAGCCAAGTAAGCTGACAAGTAGATACCTCTCTGAATTGTGTGCAGACCAAGGGTAGGCCTCAAGAGAGGAATAACAGTAACCCAGAGTGTTGAGGAGTATAAGGAAAGACTAGTGGAAGTGAGAGTGTTATAATGGAATCCTAGATACTATCGACTCTACTATACTATAGACTCTATTAGCACCCACAGGGGTTATGCTACAGTACCTCTTCACAGTCTACAGTGAAGTACAAGCTGCATTCCGCTATGGACAGTGTGGACGTGTTATTGGAAATTGTGAGTAAGCCAGGAAAGCAAGATATATGTATGGCCGTGTGAAACAGAGAAGTTTATTGATGTACACTCCACACCAGGAAGATAGACAGTCAATACCTCACCAAGAGTCTGTTACTAGGATTACAGATACAACTAACTTGTGATGTCCTTGGAATAGATTACAACTAGCGCTTTGCATTGCAATAATCTGCACATCTACCTCAAGGCAAGTGATTCCCATTAAATGTTCCAGCTATTTATTTAAACGGACTCCTCCTTATTTTACCACTTCATTTGCACCCAAGGGTGCTGGCGTCACAACATCGTGGGACCTACCTTCCCTGCACCTTAAACCCTATACCATCAAGGGCACCTCTAGAGTGTTCCCCCAAAGGAATCTGGTGCCTTCCTTCTCATCACTGCACGACGGCACAGGGAGCTGCAGAAATGGGAGTACCAACTACTACACCCATCAAGCCACCACCCCCTTGCGCACCCCGGTGGCCCTGTCTGTTTCACTTCTCTTGCTGACCATACTTTATGACATCATAATGGAATCCTCAATACTATCAACCGCTGACCATACATTGTGACATTATAAGAGAATCCTAGATACCATAACCTGCTGAGCATAGATTGTAACATCATAATGTTATCATAGGTACCATCACGTGCTGATAATACATTCAGGCATCATAATGAAATTCTGCATACCATTATCCACTGCCCATAAATTGTGACATCAAAATGGAATCCTGGATACAATCATCTGCTGCCCATTAATTGTGTCATTATAATGGAATCATGGATGCCTTCATCTGCTGCCCATACATTGTGACATCATAATGGAATCCTCTATGCCATAACCTGCTGATTATACATTGTGACATCATAATGAAATTCTGCATACCATCATCCGCTGCCCATGCCCTGTGACATCATAATAGAATCCTGAGTTACATTACCTGCTGACCATACATTAAGACTAGGGATGAAACATCCGAAGTCGATTCGCATAAAACTTAGTTTCAATACTGTACGTAGCAAGCGCTCCATACAGTATTAGAATGTATTCGCTCCGATGAGCCAAAGTTATTACTTCGCGAAGTCTCGCAAGACTTCGCATAATAACTTTAGAAAATGATTTAGACTGTAAAAAAAACATTTCCTGAACCACTTGGAACTGAAGCCGAGTTCGTGAAATGGTTTTTTGCAGTATAAATCAATTTCTGAAGTTATTATGTGAAGTCTTGCAAGATTTCGCAAAGTAATAACTTCGGCTCATCAGAGCCAATACATTCTAATACTGTATGGAGCGCTCACTCCGTACAGTATTGAAACAAAGTTTTATGTGATCGACTTTGGATGTTTCATCCGAAGTCGATTCGCTCATCCCTAATTGAGACATCATTATTGAAGCCAGGACATCATCTTCCACTTGACATACATTGTGACATCATAATGAAATTCTGCATACCATCATCCACTGCCCATACCCTGTGACATCGTAATGGAATCTTGTGTCACATCGCTTGCTGACCATATATTGTGACATCATAATGGAATTCTGGATAGTTGCTCTGGATATTTGCTCCCGATACTTAGTGATATCAAAATGGAATCCTAGGTACCATCTCCTGCTACCTATACATTGTGACATCATAATGGAATTATGTATTGGTGTGTATAAGGAGGTTCTGCTCACATTGTAGGCTTCCAACTGTGGAGAAGGCCATTTTTTTGTTTCCAGCATGACTGTGCTCCAGTGCACATAGCAAGGTCCATAAAGGCATGATTGGGAAAGTGTGGTGTGGAAGAACTCGACTATTGCACAGAGCCCTGACCTCAACCCCTTCCAGCACCTTTGGGATGAACTAGAATGAAGATTACAAGCCAGACCCTCTTGTCCACCATCAGTGTTGGACGTCACATAATGCTCTTCTGGATGAATAGGGAAAAATTTCCACAAACTAAAAATTTTGTAGAAAACCTTCTAAGAGCAGAGGCTGTTCTAGTCACAACACCATATTAACCCCCTGGAATGTGACATGCAACAGGCTCATATAGGTGTGATGGTCAGGTGTTCACATAGCTTTGGATATACAGTCTAGGTTTACAGTTTTTTTTTTTCTATGGGTGGAAATGCACCCTGATTA
This sequence comes from Bufotes viridis, assembly GCA_033119425.1. Lineage (NCBI taxonomy): Eukaryota > Metazoa > Chordata > Amphibia > Anura > Bufonidae > Bufotes > Bufotes viridis. The sequence continues at coordinate 39,347,999 of CM065591.1, read as the reverse complement.
ATAGCAGTGTATTAAAAGATTTGATTAGAAAAAGTTTCAATTGTTTAAATTTCCATAAATTAGCTCCATATTTGTCCATGGGTATTGCCGCTCAGCCGTATTCAAGTCAGTTAGATTGAACTGCAATACCAGGCACTACCTATGGACATGAGTGGTGCTGTTTGAAAGGGTAAAAAAGCAGACCCTTTTTTTTATAATTTCAGATGAAGATCTGTTAAGATTAGAGTTGAGCGGACACCTGGAAGTTTGGGTTCGGAGGGTTCGGCTGAACTTTACAAAAAAGTTCGGGTTCGGGATTCGAACTTAACTCGAACTTGACCCTGAACCCGAACCTCATTGAAGTCAATGGGGACCCGAACTTTTGGGCACTAAAATGGCTTTAGAAAAGTCCTGGAAAGGGCTAGGGGGTTGCAAAAGGCAGAAACATGTGGGTAAGTGCCCTGCAAACAAATGTGGATAGGAAAATGACTTAAAATAAAATAAATAAAAATTAAAAATCAAAATCTTGATCTAGGAGGAGAAAATGGATGTTGAGTAGGAGGTTGAGGAGGCGTCAGGCGGGAATGCCATCAGCAGCACGTCTACCAGCATGCGTTTGTAGTCACGCATCTTTCGATCATTAAGAGACGTTTTTACCAAATTTGGTTCCCTGTCAGCAATGCACAGCAGGGGTTTTTCACCAGCTGTGCGGGGTTCATATCACCCACCAATGGAACAGGCGATCTTTAGAAATGTAGGCTCCTGGCACCCAGGCAGAGGAGGGGTTAATTCACGGCAAAAATGGTAATATTGCACCCAACAATTTAACCCCTTAAGGACTCAGCCCTATTTCACCCTAAGGACTCGGCCATATTTTGCAAATCTGACCAGTGTCACTTTATGTGGTGATAACTTTAAAACGCTTTTTCTTATCCAGGCCATTCTGAAATTATTTTTTCGTCACATATTGAACTTCTTGACACTGGTAAAATGAAGTCGAAACATTTCATTTTTATTTATAAAAAAATACAAAATTTACCAAAATTTTGGAAAAATTTGCAATTTTCCAAGTTTCAATTTCTCTACTTCTATAATACATAGTAATACCAACAAAAAAAGTTATTGATTTACATTCCCCATATGTCTACTTCATGTATCGATCATTTGGGGAATGCCATTTTATTTTTTGGGGACGTTACAAGGCTTAGAAGTTTAGAAGCAAATCTTTTTTTTTTAAACCCACTTTTTAGGGACCAGTTCAGGTCTGAAGTCACTTTGTGAGGCTTACATAATAGAAACCACCCAAAAAGGACCCCATTCTAGAAACTACACCCCTCAAGGTATTCAAAACTGATTTTATAAACGTCATTAACCCTTTAGGTTTTCCACAAGAGTTAATGGCAAATGGAGATAAAATGTCAGATTTTTTGTAAAATTTTCCATTTTAATCAATTTTTTCCGGTAACAAAGCAAGGGTTAACAGCCAAACAAAACTTAATATTTATTCCACCGATTCTGTAGTTTGCACAAACACCCAATATGTGGTCGTAAACTGCTGTATGGCCAAACTGCAGGGCGCAGAAGGAAAGTAACGCCATACGGTTTTTGGAAGGTGGATTTTGCTGGACTGGTTTTTTGACACCATGTCCCATTTGAAGCCCCCGATGCACCCCTAGAGTAGAAACTCCATAAAAGTGACTTTATCTAAGAAACTACAGCCCTCAAGGTATTCAAAACCAGTTTTACAAACTTTGTTAACCGTTTAGGTATTTTACAAGAGTTATTGGCAAATGGAGATGAAATTTCAGAATTTCTATTTTTTGTTACCTTGTCTCAAAAAAAGTGTAATATAGAGCAACCAAAAATCATATTTACCCTAAAATAGTGCCAACAAAACTGACACCTTATCCCGTAGTTTCCATAATGGGGTCACTTTTTTGGAGTTTCTACTGTAGGGGTGCATCAGGGGGGCTTTAAATGGGACATAGTGTCAAAAAACCAGTCCAGCAAAATCTGCCTTCCAAAAACCATATGGCGTTCCCTTCCTTCTGTGCCCTGCCGTTTGGCCATACAGCAGTTTACGACCACATATGGGGTGTTTGTGCAAACAAGAGAATCAGGGCAATAAATATTGAGTTTTGTTTGGCTGTTAACCCTTGCTTTGTTACTGGAAAAATGGATTAAAATGGAAAAGTTTTGGGACCGCTTTTATTTTTTGTTATTTACATCGTTGAACTGACAGGTTAGATTGTGTGCTATTTCTTTAGCGCAGGTTGCTACAGACACGACAAAACCAAATATGACTACTTTTTGGGGGTTTTTGTTTCAGTTTTACATAATAAAGCATTTTTGAAAAAAATTTTTTATTAGTGTCTCCACATTCTGAAAGCCATAGTTTATTTTTTATTTTTTGGGCGACTGTCTTATGTAGGGGCTCATTTTTTGCGGGATGAGATGGCGGTTTGATTGGCACTATCTTGGGGTGCCTATGACATTTTGGTCGCTTGCTATTACACATTTTGTGATGTAAGGTGACAAAAATGGCTTTTGACACCATATTTATTTTTATTTTTTGCTGTGTTCAGCTGAGGGGTTAGGTCATGTGTTATTTTTATAGAGCAGGTTGTGTCGGACGCGGCGATACCTAACATGTATACTTATATTTATATATTTATTTATATAAGTTTTACACAATAATATAATTTTTTAAAACAAAAAAAAATCATGTTTTAGTGTCTCCATAGTTTGAGAGCCATATTTTTATTTATTTTTTGGGCTCATTTTTTGCGGGATGAGGTGACGGTTAGATTGGCACTATTTGGGGGGTCATATGACTTTTTAATCGCTTACTACTACACTTTTTGTGATGTAAGGTGACAAAAAATGGCTTTTTGACAATGTTTTTATTTAATTTTTTTTACAGTGTTTACTTGAGGGGTTAGGTCATGTGATATTTTTATAGAGCAGATTCTTATGGACGTGGAGATACCCAATATGTCAACTTTTTAGTTTTTTTTTTTACATTTAACACTAAAAAGCATTTTTGAAACAAAAAAAATCATGTTTTAGTCTGAGAGGCATAGTTTTTTTATTTTTTGGCCAATTGTTTTAGGTAGGGGCTCATTTTTTGCGGGATGAGATGGCGGTTTGATTAGTACTATTTTGGGAGGCATACGCCTTTTTGATCGCTTTGTATTACACTTTTAGTGATGTAAGGTGCCCTCTTTGTCGGTCTGCGCACCGCAGAAAGCCGCAGCAGTTTGAACCTGTGTTTCGTCATCATCAGAGACGTGCTGCGGTGGTCTTCCCATGTCCTCATCCTCAAACCTAAGTGTTTGGGCATCCGTGCAATCTCTTCCACTTCTGGGACAGGGCTATGGTTATAGCCCGGGGAAACCCTGCCAGGAGAGTCTTCAAAAAGCAAAAGAGACTGCTGCATGAGTTGGGGCTCAGATTGCTTGACTGATTTGCAAGAGGGTAAGGGGAAAGACTGATGGGCATGGGCTGCAGGTGCCAACTCTGCGTTTCAGCAGTGGGAGACAATTTTAAGGTACTGGAGGCACTGTCAGCCACCCAATCTACTAGCGCCTGTACTTTTTCTGGCCTCACCATTCGTAGAGCGGCATTCGGGCCTACCAAACAATGCTGCAGGTTCTGTCGCCTACTCACACCTGAGGAAGGTGTTTCACTTGGACCTGTAGTTGGCGCTGAACGGCCACGTCCTCTCCCAGCATCAGGAGCTCCACCAACACCACCACGACCATGCCCACGTCCCTTATTTGATGTTCTCCTCATTATTTGCGTTCACCCACCAAACTAACAGATGGTTTATCTGTCAATTTACCTGCCAATAGTCAACAATTAACTTCACTAACACTAAGGCAGTGCCCGTGTCATAAACAGAATATATTTCTTCAGGTCACACAACAGTGTAATGGAGCAATTCAATACAATTACTTCACTATCACCAAAAATTTGATTTTTCAAACCAACAATGTAAAAGCAGAAGTTAACGGTTTAATTTGACTGTCAGAAATGCAGCGTACACCGCTAATGTGCTATCTTCCACAAAACCTGTGTGTTTGCAACCAACTATGTAAATGCGGAGTTCAAAAGGTTACTTAAAATGACTGAAATACAGGGTAGGCCTCAGATCTGCTATCTAGCACAAAACCAGTGTTTCTTGCAACAAACTACAGAAATGCAGTATGTCACTGCTAAATTTTAAAATAGGTTTTTGTGCGGTGTATGCAAACGTGCTCTGTGGTACAACAGTACGGGTTTATTCCCCCAACTACAGAAATGCACTATGTCACCGCATAATTATAAAATAGGTTATGTAGGGGGACTTGACCTGCCAGAAAAAAGGAATTTTTCCTCTACTGAGCTACCAAAAAATAATTAGACTGATTTCCCTGGCTGGCACACATGCAGGCTAAAATGGCCGCCGACCCCCACCTCAGTAACAGATGGATTAAAAATTATTTTGCAGCATCACTGGGCTCAGGGCTGGGTACAATTATGTAGCATAGCACCCTCAATAATTGCTGTAGTTTGAAGAGTTCCCACCAAGTTCAACAGATTTCTTCCCTAATCTCTCCCACACAGAAGCGGCAGCAGCCTGTCCCTACACTAATCAGAGCAGAGTGACGTGCGGCGCTACGTGACTCCAGCTTATATAGAGGCTGGGTCCCATGCTGCACTTAGCCAATCACAGCCATGCCATAGTAAACATGGCTGTGATGGCTTCTTAGGGCAAATTAGTGAAACGCTTGTTGATTGGCTGTCCTGCAGTCTTTCAAAAGGCAGAAATCGCCAAACAACGAACTTGAACTTTTACAAAAATGTTTGGGTTCTGGTCCGGGTGCGAAAAACCGTAATGTTCGGTACGAACCCGAACTTTACAGTTCGGCTTCGCTCAACCCTAGTTAAGATCTGTTGTAAAGGCAATAAGCTTCTAGAAGTCCGCTACACTATCCGGAAGGGGGAACCTTTTTTTCTTCCATTAGCCTTTTGACTGAATTGTAAGACGGCGCTGGAAGGAGTAAATTCACTGATGGAAGTTTACTGCTGGCGCCAACTAAAAGAACTTCTTTTTAATAAAGAGAAAAGGGTTTCTATATCAATTCAGCAGAATTTATTTACCTTGAACCGCACTTTACAGCCGCCGCGTCTGTCTGTCTAATTCATGCCCTCTTTATTGCCGCCATTAATATAGAAATCCTTGTATTGCAGCAGTTTGTGAAACTAGATAGAAAATTGCCTGCCATTAAAAAAAAAAGCTTTGCGGCAAACGGGTTACTTTTCCCATAAAACGCTGTCACTGCCGGTCACTGGGAAGAGGAGAGAAATGACGTTTAGATAAATCAGTTACATGAAGGATAATGGAAGCCGGATAAGTGAAGGAGCATTACCATATCGCCGGCTATGTCTCCTAACCAGTAAAGTACATTGGTCATGAGATTCCTGTAGTCTGAGGGACCGAATAGACTTCCAGATGTTCAGTAGCGGGAGGCAAGTGACGATTTAGCGAGTTGTTTGTGTTCAAAAGAAACAATAATCGCTAAATATTTTTCACTGTTTGCTCGGTATTGTGATAGATGCTCGTTCGCCCCCAGATCATTTATACTGCTATCGATTGCCGGATTTCTCATTAGATGGTGGGATATGGCGGCGACTGACAATAATCTTTAAGTCAAGTAGATTTGCCTGATCCAGGCAAAACAAATGATTTGACACTATTATATACTGCCGCTTTAGCATACACTTAAAGGAATATTGCAACTATTAAAAGTTACCCCCTACCCATAGGATAGGATTAGATCAGTGGGGGGCCCTACCACTGGAACCCCCACGATCATGCAAACCCCCTCATGGAAAAGCAGGTCGGGCTTGCGCACTGCCACACATTCATTTCCACAGGAGTTATTAAGACAGCAGAGTACAGCGCCGGGCTGTTTCCAGAACTCTCATAGAGATAAATGGAGCGACTGCTCTGTTTATTTCAGGGTTCTCCAAGGGTACAGGGTACCACTTCTTGTGATTGGTGGGGTTCCCAGTAGTAGGACCACCACCGATCTAATAGATAACTTGTAATAACCAGAATTCTGCTTTAAAGGACGTCTGTCAGCAGTTCTGTCCCTATGACACCGGCTGACCTGTTACATGTGCACTTGGCAGCTGAAGGCATCTGTGTTGGTCCCATGTTCATATATTCCCACATTGCTTAGAAAAATTATGTTTTAATATATGCAAATGAGCCTCTAAGAGCAACGGGGGCATTACCATTACACCTAGAGGCTCTGCTCTTTCTGCAACTGCCATGACCACTGCACTTTGACAGGGCCAGGCAGTGAAAACATCCTCATACCTGACCATGTCAACCAAAGTGGAGAGGTTGCAGCAGTTACAGAGAGAGCAGAGCCTCTAGGTACAAAACTGTTGACAGATGCCCTTTAACCACCTCCCGACCGCCTAACGCGGGGATGCGTCCTGCGGGCGGCCGGGATGTTCCTCCTAGACGCATCGGCGCGTCATCTCGCGAGGAACGAGATTTCCTGTGAACATGCGCTGGCAGCCTGTAGATGTAAAAAAAATGGCATCTGAATCGCATATCAGACGCTGTTTTGTAAACAGCGTTTGATATGCCTGCTGCCTGCTCCTCTGGTGGTCCCTTTTGCTTGGGACCACCAGAGGACACTGTAAGTGCACCAATCACCACACACCAACATCCCCCCCGTCACTGATTAACCCCGGATCACCCCATGTCACCCCCCTGATCACCCGGTCACCCCCCCTGTCATTAATCACCCCCTGTAAGGCTCATTCAGACGTCCGTATGTGTTTTGCGGATCCACAAAACACAGACACCGGCAATGTGCTTTCCGCATTTTGCGGATCCGCACATTGCCAGAACTATATAGAAAATGCCTTTTCTTGTCCGCAATTGCGGACAAGAATAGGACATGTTCTATATTTTTGCGGAACGGAAGTGCGGACCTGGAAGTGCGGACCCGGAAGTGCGGATCCGCAATTCCGGATCCAAGCGGGACAAAGTCTGTCCCCATAGAAATGAATGGGTCCGCAATTCTGTTCCGCAAAATGCGGAACAGAATTGTGGACGTGTGAATGGGGCCTAAGGGTCCCTTATCACCGCCAGTTAGTTAGCTACTTGATAGGTAGTTGGCGCCCACAGCACCGCAGTCACTGATTAGCGTCATCACTGTCGCTAATCAGCACTAGTACTATATAGTATCTGTAAGTGATCAAGACTGATCGCAATCAGATCTATATCAGTACATTAGGGTCACCTTAGGCTCTACAAAAAACGCAGTGTTTGCCCGATCAGGCCTGATCTTGTGCGCACACTTGCGTTCAGTCCACCCCACCGCAGTGTCAGAATTTTTTTTTTCTGATCACTGCAAAAACGCTGTAAAATCGCTGCGGCGCTATAAAGATCACTTTTGAGCTTTTTGGATCTTTATTAGCGATCGCAGCTTTACTTCGCAAGCACTCCAATGTCCTTCCCCTCTTTTTTTTTGCACATTTTTTGGCAGAGATTTTTTCATCCAAATTAATCGATGCGAATGAAGAAATCTGTGCCGTTCATTTTTTCTTTCAGCCCAGAGGCTGAACGGAAAAAAAAAATCTCATTACCTGTATGCTCAATATAAGGAGAATAGCAGAAACTCACATGTGACCCCATTTTGGAAAGAAGACACCCCAAGGTATTCGGTAAGGGGCATATTGAGTCCATGAAAGATAGAACTTTTTGTCACAAGTTACCGGAAAGGGAGACTTTGTGAGAAAAAAAAAAGTAAATTTCCGCTAACTTGTGCCAAAAAAAAAATCTTCTATGAACTCGCCATGCCCCTAACGGAATACCTTGGGGTGTCTTCTTTCCAAAATGGGGTTACATGTGGGGTATTTATACTGCCCTGGCATTTTAGGGGCCCTAAAGCATGAGAAGAAGAGCATTTTTACGCATTTGGATTCCAAACTACTTCTCACGCTTTAGGGCCCCTAAAATGCCAGGGCAGTATAAATACCCCACATGTGACCCCATTTTAGAAAGAAGACACCCCAAGGTATTCCGTGAGGGTATAGTGAGTTCATGTAAAATTGTATTTTTTGTCACAAGTTAGTGGAATATGAGACTTTGTAAGAAAAAAAAAAAAAAAGTAAATTTCCGCTAACTTGTGCCAAAAAAAAATCTTCTATGAACTCGCCATGCCCCTCATGGAATACCTTGGGGTGTCTTATTTCCTAAATGGGGTCACATGTGGGGTATTTATACTGCCCTGGCATTTTAGGGGCCCTAAAGCGTGAGAAGAAGTCTGGAATCCAAATGCGTAAAAATGCCCTGTGAAATCCTAAAAGGTACTCATTGGAATTTGGGCCCCTTTGCGCACCCAGGCTGCAAAAAAGTGTCACACATGTGGTATCGCTGTACTCAGGAGAAGTAGGGCAATGTGTTATGGGGTGTATTTTTACATATACTCATGCTGGGTGAGAGAAATATCTTTGTAAATTGACAACTTTGTATAAACATTTTTAAAAAGTTGTCATTTACAGAGATATTTCTCTCACCCAGCATGAGTATATGTAAAAATACACCCCATAACACATTGCCCTACTTCTCCTGAGTACGGCGATACCACGAGTGACACTTTTTTGCAGCCAAGATGCGCAAAGGGGCCCTAATTCCAAAGAGTACCTTTAGGATTTCACAGGGCATTTTTACGCATTTGGATTCCAAATGACTTCTCACGCTTTAGGGGCCCCTAAAATGCCAGGGCAGTATAAATACCCCACAAGTGACCCCATTTTAGAAAGAAGACACCCCAAGGTATTCCATGAGGGGCATGGCGAGTTCATAGATTTTTTTTTTTTTGGCACAAGTTAGCGGAAATTGATATATTTTTTTTTTTCTTACAAAGTCTCATATTCCACTAACTTGTGAAAAAAAATTTTTTTTACATGAACTCACCATACCCCTTAGTTTTTTTTGCCAGAAGTTAGCAGAAATGAAAACTATATATTTTTTTTTCCTCAGAAAGTGTCATTTTCCGCTAACTTGTGAATAAAAAATGAAATGATACATGAACTCACCATGCCCCTCCGCGAATACTTTGGGGTGTCTTCTTTCTAAAATGGTGTCATTTGGGGGTATTTATACTTTCCTGACATTCTAGCACCTGAAGAAACATGACAGGTGCTCAGAAAGTCAGAGCTGCTTCAAAATGCCGAAATTCACTTTTTTGCACCATAGTTTGTAAACGTTATAACTTTTACCCAAACCAATAAATATACACTTATTGCATTTTTTTTTATCAAAGACATGTAGAACAATAAATTTAGAGAAAAATTTATATAGAAATGTAGTAAAAGTAATTCCACAGCACTTCCTTGGTAATGAAAAAAATTTGCTACTTTATTTAGCGGGTAAAAAGCGACGTTTCCGAAACGTCGCTTTTTACCCGGTAAATAAAGTAGCAAATTTTTTTCATTACCAAGGAAGTGCTGTGGAATTACTTTTACTACATTTTTTGTGGACATAGGGGTTTGTCCATACAGCCATTGGCACTCCAGTTTTTTCAGTTTTGAACCTGCTGTGCGATCTACTGCATCTTTTCTATATAGAAATGTAGTTTTTAAAAATAAAAAAAATTACAACAGAATGTGAAAAATGTCATTTTTTTGCAAAAATTTCAGTAATTTTTTATTAATATCAAAAAAAGTTAAAATTTCAGCAACAATGAAATACCACCAAATGAAAGCTCTATTAGTGAGAAGAAAAGGAGGTAAAATTCTTTTGGGTGGTAAGTTGTATGACGGAGCAATAAACGGTGAAAGTAGTGTAGTGCGGAATTGTAAAAAGTGGCCTGGTCTTTAAGGGTGTTTAAGCTAGGGGGGTTGAGGTGGTTAAAATTGTTATTCAAAAGGAATTTTCCACATTTACAGTATGTGAGATAAATGTGGGCCTCATCTCTGGGACAAATTGCCAGAACAGTGGCACCCCAGGCTCAAACACTCGCTGTTTAATCTAGGCAGAGAATAAAAGAGGTTCTCCAGGATTTTTTATTTTATTTGCCAGGGTGCACTCACTTTTAAGAAGAACCCCTGGTCCCGCGCCATTGCTCTGTTCTCCGCTACTGCGATCCCTGCTGAGTTTGTGGTGATGACCTCAAGTTTTATGGTTTTTAGTAAAGTAGAGAAGGCCCACAGTGAGGCAGGTCCAAGGTGTGTTCTGTCCGTGAAATGCAGCCGTCACACAAGACATGATTCCCAGACTGAACAGGCTGATGTGAACTGGCCTAAGATGGCACAAAATCCGACTGATGTAATTGGGAATGTTTCAGAGATTTGTTCGAACAGAAGGAACTCCCCCCATTATTTTTACAATTACTGGTCTATTTACAAGTAGAAACTAAATATGTTCCCTATTCAAGTTCAAGAATTGATCAATCTGCCAATAAGAAGTCTTTATTATTTTGAAATATTCCTGAATTACGTTCAGTTGGCCGAAATGGCCGTTTATGTCTATATTCTATGAAACACAAAAGCTGCTCAACTTGTCAACCAAGGAGAATAGCTGCCAGAGACCTTTGGGAATTCATCCCTCAGTTGAACAAGTAAATTAGTTGAAAGAATTAACTTCCTGCCAAGAAAAAAACTGAGTTGCTATGAAAGCCCCATCCACATTTGATCATCCATGAACAGAGCTGAAAGCTACAAGATTTGCTGACATCAATATCAGGTCAGTGACTGCATGAAGGACAGTAAGTACAGCAATAAGATATATTCAAAGTAATTTCTGATGAGGGATAGATGGAGAAGGAACATCAAAAAGATGTTATATTAATAACAGGGATACATAGACGACGTCTGTACTAAAACAACTTAACTTAGAGAAGGAGCTTCAGAATCCGTCACACGGTCTGCTCCACAACTAATATTGATCATGTAGGCTAAAACTGTGGGGGACATCAGCTTATGCTGGTGTTTGGAATGAATAACATTGTTCAGTCACACAGAATAATCAATATTATAGATTTTCTTGTTCAAAAAGACCTGTAGTGAAGGTCTATGTGACCTGAATATGACGACGTAGTCTTGAGGTGCTTTATTCAAAATTGATCCAAGTTTTACAAGTAAATTAGCACAACGTGGAATAAAGTTATGGGGCGACTAGATACAGGACTAGGACATAACTACCAGTGATTAAAATTGATACCTACAGTGGTGTAACTTGAAGCCAATGGGCCCCAATTAAAAATCTGAAAAGGGGGCACTAACAATTGTTCTCTAAATTTATTGTTCTACATGTCTTTGATAAAAAAAAATGCAATAAGTGTATATTTATTGGTTTGGGTAAAAGTTATAGCGTTTACAAACTATGGTGCAAAAAAGTGAATTTCCACATTTTGAAGCAGCTCTGACTGTCTGAGCACCTGCCATGTTTCTTCAGGTGCTAGAATGTCAGGATAGTATAAATACCCCCCAAATGACAACATTTTAGAAAGAAGACACCCCAAAGTATTCACGGAGGGGCATGGTGAGTTCATGTATCATTTATAATATTGGTGTATTTTTAGGTCAGTGCTTTCACCACCTCAGTCATTAAAGGCATTTTCCAGGTGTTTAATATTGATGATTTATCCTCACGATAGGTCATCAATATTAATTCGGCAGGGGTCTGACTCCTGGCACCCCCACCGATCAGCTGTTTGAGGAGGTTGTGGCCCTCTGGTGAGCACTGCAGCCTCATTACCAAGCACAGTGCCGTCTATTGGATAGCAGCTTTGCTTGGTATTGTAGCCCAGGCCTATTCACTAAAAAGGGACTGAGCTGCACCTAGGACGTGTGACCGATGAACGTGACATCAGAAGCCTAACAGGAGGCAGCAGCCTCTTCAAACAGCTAATTGACAGCGGGACTGGGGATGGGACCCCCACTGATCTAATATTGGTGACTTATCCTGAGGATAGGCCGTCAATTTCAGAATCTCAGACAACCCCTTTAAGGTCCAGGGGCAAATGTTAACTCTGCACCTTCTATACCGATATCCATGGTTAAAAAAAACATACTGCATGCGTATATAAGAATTGATGTCATTTTCTTTCACAAAATCACCTTGAAAGTCCTTCTTGAAGCCATTAACTGTTTCTGCTGTGACCAGCCCCTGAGGTAACTAATCCACAGCTTCCTCAACCTCAGGCTGCTTTTACATCAGTGATTGTGAGCCAAAACCAAGGATGGGTCAAAAATACAGATCTTCCCATTATACCTTATCCCTGTAAAGGCTCCAATCCTGGTTTTGGCTCACAATCAGTGATGGAAATCACTGACCAAACACCGATGTGTGAAAAAGACTAAGCCCTAAGGAGAGAACCTATTGAGGGCACATACTACTTCCCTTTTCTTGAATTCACCCGTGTTTTTGGCTTCAAAAACTAAACCAAAAATACCTTATTCTGCGGCTCAATACGAATGCGCCAATACCAAACTTGTATAGGTTTTTTTGTTTTACTAGTTTAAAAAAAATAACCTTTGCATTTTTGACAGCCATAACTTTTTTATATTTCGGTCTACAGAGGTGTATGAGGGCTTGTTTTTTTGCGTAATGAACTGTATTTTTAATTGGTACCATTGTTGTGGTATGTACATCTTTTAGATCACTGTTATTAAATTTTTTGGGGGAGACTAGGAGACCAAAAAATGGAAAAACACGTGTTTTTCATTTTTTTTCTGTTACGGCGTTCACCGTACAGGAATTTTTACAAATATTTTAATAGTTAAAACATTTTTGGACGCGGCGATACCTATAGGTTTATTTTTTTATTGTTTATATATTTTTATATATAAAAGTGGGAAAGGGGGTGATTTAAACTTTTAATATATTTTTCACTTTTTTTTTATGACTATTAGCCCCCCATAAGGGCCTAGCACATGGGATCTTTTGAACCCCTCTCCTGTTCACACTAATAGAGATCTATTCGGTTGAATAGGATTTTTACTCTCTCCATTCTGAGCTGTGCTTCGTGCATATCTCATCATGGAGATTCCCATGGCAAGCCTGGATAGCTTCAGCAGAGTCCAGGCTGCTATGGCAACCGATCAGAGCCCCTGCGGGGGCTCCGATAGCAAGGCAGAGGGAGCCGCATCCCTTTGCCCTCACTCACAGGTGTGGCAATCAGCATTGATCGCAGCACCTGAGGAGTTAAATGACAGGGGCGGCACGATCACCGCTTCCTGTTAGTGCAGGAAGGTGCCAGCTGTATGATAGGGTGAAGGCATGGGACATAGAGTCATATTGACTGAATTAAAGGGGTTGTCTCACTTCAACAAGTGGCATTTATCATGTATTGTGATTGTCCATATTGTCTCCTTTGCTGGCTGGATTCATTTTTCCATCACATTATACACTGCTCGTTTCCATGGTTACAGACCACCCTCAAATCCATCAGTGGTGGTTGTGCTTGCACACTATAGGAAAAAGTGTTAGCTTCTCTGGTGGCCGGGGCCATGGGCGTAGGAAGCCCCAAAAATCTGGGGGGGGACAGCACTTATGGGGCCCGTGTCCCCGCCCACCCTCAAGCCACGCCCACATATCTCTCCGCCCCCCCAAGTGCCAAAAATCACTCCCCCCCCCCCTCCCTTATGGGCCAGTGGGTCCAGTTTAAAAAAGAAAAAACACACACACACACAAAACAAGACACTTATACTTACCTCCATCCGTCACAGCGATGCGATGCAGGCCTCTTCTGGCCTGTGTCCCGCGCTGTACGGCTCACAGACGGCGCGATGACGTCATCGTGCCGCCTGTACCAACATCTGATAGGCTGCCGGCCTAGTGCTGGCAGCCTATCAGAGGAGCAGGGAAGGGAGACGCCTCTCCCTCTCCTGCTCCGCAGCACAGCCATCTGTATCGCTGTCCTGGGGACGGCGATACAGATAACTGTGGAGATGAACGCTTCTAGAATGGAAGCGTTCATCTCCCTGTGCCCCACCACCGCCGCACACATTGCCCTGCTGCCGCTGGGGGGGATTTTTACATACCTGTCCCCCCCGCATTATTTCCTGGGGGGGATTCGTCCCCCCCGTCCGCCCCGCTTCAAACGCCCGTGGCCGGGGCCATGGGAGTGCACGTAGGCTATTGCTTTTTTCTATATTGTGCAAGCACGACCACCGATGCTGGATTGCAGGGTGGTCTGTAACCATGGAAATAAGCAGTGTATAGTGTAAAGGGAAAATAAATCCAGCCAGCAAAGGAAGCAATATGGAAAATCTAATATAAAAAGCTGAGTGTATGTATGTGTGTATGTTCGCTAAAGGATTCCGCACCGTCGAATTTACAATCACGAAATTTGGCACACAGGAACATCAGGTGTCCAGGAAGCTTTTAGAATGGGTCTCAGCTCTCTAGGATGTACCGTTCCTGAGATATTCCCCCCAAAAATGCAAATATGGCACATCAATACAGGCCATTCTCAAAAGACGAACTTAAAAACCCTGCCCCCAGGTCCCGCTAAGCCACGACCCGGTCTGGTTAGGCCAAGCCCCCTCCCACTCTGTAGCCAACGGTGGATGGAAAAAATGAAGGTAAAAATCAACTTCTGTCAGCTGCAGGGGTGGGAGTGAGGGTGACTTTCTCCCGGCAGCTCATGCTCAGAAAGCACAGTGCTGCTGTCTGAGAGTGAGCTGTTCGAAAGGACATTCCTGTGTCCGTCCAGGCCCTGTGCCGGACAGAGGACAGGGAGTCTGAAAGCCGGACTGTCCGTCCTAAAACCGGACCTCTGGCCACCCTACGGGCAGGCTGCTTTGGAGGCCACGGTTAAGGGGACGGTCCGCTATGGAGGTCAGTGTTAAAGGGCAGATTGCTGTAGAGGCCACTGTTAAAGGAACAGGGTGTTGTGGAAATTACTGTTAAGGAGATGGGGCACTGTGGAGGTCACTTTTAAAGGGGCGAGCTGCTGTGCAGGTCACTGTTATGGGGACAGGATGCTGTGGAGGTCACTGTTAAAGGGGCGGGCGCTGTGGAGGTCTCTGTTATGGGGCGGGATGCTGTGGCTGTCACTGTTAAAGGGGCAGGTGTTGTGGAGGTCACTGTTAACCCTTTCACTGCCGGAGGTTTTTTAGTTTTTATTTTTCTTCCCTATTTTCGGTGAGCCAGTGTAAAAATGAATTTAAAGTGTAACTGCCATTTATTTATTTATTTTGCTAAAGTGTAGGGCAAGTGTTAGGTAACATTTTTGTAATATAGTTTATTTAGCCAAAACGTTTAATTTTAGTAGAAAACTCGGGCTGAAATGGCCCTTAGCAGCGCCCTCTGAAATGAGCGCTGCTAAGGGCCATCCATCTCCTGTTTATAAAGGAGAGACGGGCTGTGCGGGCGCTGTGCTTCTGCCTTTCTTGCTTCCCGGTGGCCATAGGCGTCTTAGGAGTTAAAATAATATGTCTATTCACCCTTTCTATGAAAATGGCAAATCGTCCATTTTGACCCTTTTTCCATTACGCCATTCGCCTTATTAGAAAAAAAATTTCTTTTTAATAGTATGGGCGTTTTCAGTCGTGGCGATACCCATGATGTTTGTTGTTATTTAGGTATTTATTTATAAATTATACGGAAAGGGGGATAATTTAAACTTTTATATTTTATATATTTTTTAACATTTTTATTTTTTGTGATCATATTGTGGCTCATATATGAGCTTAACCATTGTGTTTTTTAATTTAAAATTTTGGTCTATCAGGGATTTTTTAAATGCCATTGAAAGTTGATTTTGCTAATTTCTTATCCTGGCCTGCCATCTGGTGGCCAAAATGAGAATTGCAGCATGAACACTTTCAACTTTGTCAACGAAGCTGAAACTGTTCAGCGCACCTACCAATGCCCGAATTGGCCACACCAGGCATCGGTAGGAAGCGCAAGCTTCTGGGTTTTTGTGCATTTAGGCGCCGTGATCTCACTTCATCATTGCATCTAAAGCATTTAATTACCGCTAAAGGCATTATTACCAGTCATGGTAAGTAGCCGCAGGTCTCTGCTGTATGAAACAGTAGAAATCTGCCGGCCATGACGCCCGCTGCACGTGTGAGCAGGCGTCATGTTTGCACATCGCTCCAGCGCCGTACATGTACGGCTCTGGTAGTGAAAGGGTTAAGGGAACGGTGGAGGTTACAGTTAAGGGGACAGACGGCTATGAAGGTCCGTGTTAAGAGGCGGGGTGCTGTAGAGATCACTGTTAGGCCCCATTCACACGTCCGCAATTTTGACCGCATCCATTCCGCAATTCTGCGGAATGGATGCAGACCCATTTATTGTGAATGGGGCCGGATGTGATACAGAGAGCATACTGGCTCTGCAAAAGATAGAGCATGTCCTATTCTTGTTTGCAGCCTGCGGACAAGAATAGGCATCTCTATGGGGAGTGCCGACATGGTGTGTTGCGGATCCACAACACACTACAGACGTGTGAATGGGGCCTTAAGGGGGCGGGGTGTTGTGGAGATCACATTTTAAGGGAATTGAGCTCTGTAGAGGTCACTGTTAAGGGGGCAGCTTATTGTGGAAATCACTGTTAATGAGACGGGTACTGTGGAGGTCACTAATAAAGGGGCAGCCGCTGTGTTGGTCACTGTTAAAGGGGAGGGCGCTGTGGATGCTACTGTTAAGGGGGCAGGGCACTGTGGAGGTCACTGTTAAAGGGGCGGGGTACTATAAATGTCACTGTTATAGTGGATACTGTTGGTATCTTTTAACGACACACACAAACATTAAATGAAAGAGATGAAATATACCCGTGCGAAGCCAGGTCCTTCTGCTAGTCTAATATATAAAGCTTAGTGTGTGTATGTATGTATGTATGTATGTATGTATGTCCGCTAAAGGAATCTACACCGTCGCATTTACAATCACGAAAGTTGGCACACAGGAATATCAGGTGTCCGGAAAGGTTTTAGACTGGGTCTCAGCTCTTTAAAGGGGTTCTCTGGGAATTAAGAAAATACTTAAATATTACTTTATTGTAAATATATTCTCAAATACCTTTCATTATTTATAATGGCTTGTTTTGTCTGGGGAACAATCAACACGGTAAACAAAATGGCCGCTGTCCCATAAGTTCACACAAAACCTGTCCTAATCACAGGAGGACAAGTTACTTCACAACACTGAGTTAAAGAGCTGCCTCATCCTCCTCTCTACTCTGCTTGTCAGGGATTATGATCCTGAATACAGATGATAAGAACTTTAGCTGAATCTCTGTAGGAATGGAGTTCATGAGGAGACATGAAGTACAGAGAGGACGGATAGGACAGACTGTGGTACTGTGTTACTGTAGTAATGGAAACTACATACAAGAGCTGCTGCCTATTAGCCACACCTCACCCTCCTCTCATGTCTCCTCATCTTCTCCATTCCCACAGAGATTTACCTGTATTCAGGATCATGATTCCTGACAAGCAGAGCAGAGCAGAGCAGAGCAGAGAGGATGATGAGGCAGCACTATGGCTCATTGAGGTGAAGTAACTTGTCCTCCTGTGTGATTAGTACATGTTTTGTGTGTACTGACAGGATGGCGGCCATTTTATTTCTGCTAATGTTTACTCCCTAGACAAAACAAGCCATTCTAAGTAATGAAAGGTATTTGTGAATATATTTATTATAAAATAATATTTAAGTATTTTCATTTTTTAAATCCTGAAGAAACCCCTTTAAGTCGTAACGTTCTTGAGATATTCCCAAAAAAAGCAAATTTGGCACATCACATGATCTACATTAGCCAATAAAAGCCTGCAGGACTTTCTCCTCATATACCAACTGCCATACACACGGCATGACCCTTATCAGCCAATAGAAGCTCGCAGGCCCTTAGTCTCCACATACACACCGTTTTACACCAGATTTCCATAACAACCCTGCCATTTTTCTTCACTGCTGTAGGTCAGCTTTAAAGAGGCAGGGGGCTGTGGATGACACTGTCAAGGGAGCGGAGTGCTGTGGAGATCACAGTTGACAGGGCAGGTACGGTGGCCATTAAGCCCACCCTCAAAAGACAGACTTAAAAACCCCACCCCCAGGTCCTGCCAAGCCATGCCTTGACCCGGTTAGGCCATGCTTCCTCCCACTCCACAGCCGATGGGGACTGAAAAAATGAAGGCAAAAAAGTAAAAATCAGCTGCAGGGGTGGGAGGGAGGGTAACTTTCTCCCTGCAGCTCATGTTCAGACAGCAAAGTGCTGCTGTCTGAGCGTGAGCTGTTCAAAAAGACATCCCTGTGTCCGTCCAGGCCCTGCGCCGGATAGAGGACAGGGAGTCTGAAAGCTGGACTGTCTGGGCCTTAAACTGGACCTCTGGCCACCCTAGAGGCAGGCTGCTTTGGAAGTCACAGTTAAGGGGACAGTCCGCTATGGAGGTCAGTGTTAAAGGGGTTGTCTCAGGGACAATGGGGGCTTATATCTAGGCTCTGCCCCCATTGTCTATGATGAGACAACCGCTTTAATACTGACTCCATAGTGGACTGTCCCCTTAACTGTGACCTCCAAAGCAGCCTGCCCCTAGGGTGACCAGAGGTCCGGTTTAAGACCAGACAGTCCAGCTTTCAGACACTGTGTCCTCCGTCCGGCATGCGCAGCCGCTCTCCATTCATTTTCTATGGGGCCGCTATTTCTGTCGGGCCCATAGAAGTAAATGGGAGTGGTGGCCGGTCATGCATGGTGTGCTCCCATTCACCTCTATAGGGAGAGCGCTTGGTGGTGGCCGGACCAGAGTCCTCCAGCCACCACCTTGCGGGGCTCCGTTTCAGATATAGGTCCGGGTCCTAGAGGTGGGACCCGCATCTATAAGACAATAGGGCATATCCTAGCGATATGCCCCTCTTGTCTGAGATGAGACAACCCCTTTAAGTTCATTCCATCTACAGGCTTAGTAAATCTGCCCCATTGTGTCCTAGTGACTAATAATACTGTTGGCACCTGAGTCCAATGCCTGTTTCTTCTGGGCTAAAATGGAATCGCTCTCATTGAGGTTGGAACGGTGCCAGTCCCAAAAGGCACGTCTATTTTTACAATGCAATTTTGACCGCTTGTATTTAGACTGGCACATTGGTTCATACTTTTTATGGCTTCCAGTCAGAATGGAACCATGACACTAATATGTTGAAGTCAACAAACACTGAACATATAATTGGGTCCACCAGGCCTTGGTATTTTTGACTGCAAGAATAGTTACTGATATTGTTGCTGTCAAAAAACAACTAAAACCTCACTGTTAGCAGAGACAGACGGACAGGTCTCCAGTACAACCATATACAGAGGGAAAAGCGCAAAAAGAAAACCCAACACATGGAGTCTGATTTTTTTTAAATTTATTTATGTAACACAGTGTAGAAAGCTATTAGTTCATAAGCAATGATTCTGTACAATCATCCAGCAGAAAGTTGTCATTAAGGAATCTCTGCTAATTTTCGACCAGCAGGGCACTTTTTTTTCAATTTTCTAAAAAAAAAGTGCTTTGAATTATCAGAGACACATGAAACCCCGAAAACAACTAGAGGGTACTGCCAACACATTGTGTCACAGGCCCGTCCAGCACTGATAGGGGTTAAAGCTTAAATGTTACATGGAGAAAAAAAAAAAAAAGAAAAAGAAAAAATATTTATAATATATATTTTTTTTGTTTGATTTTGAATTAAACGTCTGCAATTCCTAAAGTGTGCACATAAAACAGGCACAAAAAACCAAATGTGTGTGTTTCCATAATTTTCTACATCACTAACACGGCAGAACAATCTGTACAATAACACAGTAGAGAGAAAAAGAAAAAAAAAAAAAAAGGAAATAAAAAAATTGCATGGAATTTTAAAAAAAATAAAAATAAAATTCGATTTTATCCTTTAAAATGCATAGCGGAGGTGGTCAAACAAATGTACTAGGCAAAAGAAGCAGCATAAAACCTCACATACACATAATGCATCCCCAATCGTTTCGTAAAGCGGTTTTCACCCCGGACTTAATTTTTTTTTTTTTCATCACAACTCACAAGAATAATATACAACCTGTTTAAAGATCTACATGATAAATAAGGGAGAGGCGACTACTCATGCACTAGTCTTAAGACAGCTAAACTCTTTACAGTACACAAAAACATTCATTGAATAATGTTATGTAAAGACTGAAATGTTAAGAGAATACATTACTGATTTTCGTTTATTAGTTCAAGCGTCTACTTGTGTTACAGCACAGCTGTCAAAAGGCGAAGATGATTAAATCATAAAACAGTGGTGGATTTTTTTTTTTTTTTAGGTTTTTCTCGTTTTTGTTTTTTTTAATTATTATTCTCTCAACATGACCTTTTTTTTTCTGGTTCTATATTTATATATGTATATAGTTGAACACCGATGGGCAGTGAAGCAATCATTTGCTGTCCGAGACGAGAGGCTGCTGTGGTGTTCCTAATTCTGCATCTGTTCGAAGAACTTGTATGTGGGGTTCTCGTAGCCGTTTTGCTGCATCTTGGTCAAGTGACGTTCCTCAGGTGTCACCGCGGCGTCAACCTAAAGAGAAGAGAGGAAGAGAAGGGGGGTTAAAGGAAATCCGTCACCAGGATAATAGCTATTGAAGTAAAGTCATAGCCTAATAGCGCTTAGTACCTTATTTCCAGATGTGCCTTTGTTCCAGCAATAGATGTTTTTTATCCTCCGAAAATCCAGTTTATTTGGTATGCAAATGAGCCAGTAAGGTGCCCAAAGGGGCGTCACTCTTGCAGGAAGGAGCCCAGGCACTCTCTCATGCTGGGAGCAGGGAAAGGAGGGCAGAGTTATGGCTTGAATGGGATGTAGGAGGGATGGTGGACACATTGTGGCAGGAGGCGTGCCTGGGCTCCTTCCTGCAAGAGGGACGCCGCTCTAGGCACCTTATTGGCTCATTTGCATACCAAATAAACTGGATTTTCAGAGGCTAAAAAACATCTATTGCTGAAACAAAGGCACATCTGGAAATAAGGTACTAAGTGCTATTAGGCTATGGCTTTATTCCAATAGCGAATATCCTGGAGACAGATTTCCTTTAAAGTCTCTTTTTAAAAAAAAATTATTTATTTTTTATTATAATCCAGTGAAAAAATAATACAGTACAAATGCAGCATGTCATTACAATATCTTCAGCCATAACTGTGCCGTATGATCTTCTCAGTCACCAGATCAATTTTTTTATTTTTCATTCAGCTCTATCAGGGTGAATAGGATCTCACCCTCTCCCTGCTGCCCTGTGCACAGTACACACAGCAGCAGGGAGCTGACCATGGCAGCCAGGGCTTCAGTAACGTCCTGGTTGCCATGGTAACCAATCGGAGCCCCAGCATTACACCGCTGGGGCTCCGATCAGAAGAGAGGAGGTGAGGGGACCCTGTGGCTACTGCCACCAATGATATTAATACTGAAGGGGAGGGGGGATGGGGAGGGCGCACTGGCCACCAATAATGTCTTTTAGTACTGGGGACAGAGGGGGCACACTAGCCACTAATGTTTTGATACTGGGAACAGGGGGGCCACACCGGCCACCAATGTTTTAACACTGGGAGGGGGGTTTGCACTGGTCACCAATGACTAATAATGTTTTATATATAAATACAGGCAGAAGAAACACACTGCCGGAACCTGCCTGTGACTGAGCGCTGCGATCCGCGGCAGTTAACCCCTCAGGTGCGGCACCTGAGGGGTTAATTGCCACGGATCGCAGCGCTCTGTCACAAGCAGGTGCCGGCAGTGTGTTTCTTCTGCCTGTATTTATATGGCAGCGCGGCACAGGGGGAGGGAGAGACTGCTTTCTTCTACCCGTGCTGCTGAGGGAACATGGCCGTGCAGCTCAGCGCGGCCACGTTCTCTCATACTAGGCTGTGCAGTAGCGCAGCCTAATATCGATAAAAGACTAATCCTGGTATTGAGCTCAATACCAGAGAAAAGTATTGAATGGGTATCGAAACTTCGATACCCGAAACAACCCTAGTTGAAATCATTGTAACTTGAGAAATTGGTTCCAAAGCCTCAAAAAATTTAATTAAGATTTAAGAAAAATAAGCAGATAACTAAGGCAGATAACACAAGTCCTTACATATAACAGTCAGGAAGAGCTGGTAACTAGCAACTAATCCAGCTATTTCACCAGAGAAGTGGCCTTGATTGGTTGGATCTGAGTCTGAGACATTGTATGTTGAGTCTCGTTTCAACTTACGATGGGTCAAAAAAGTCCATTGTATGTTGAAAATATTGTATCCTGAGGCCATTGTATCCTGAGGGAGCACTGTATATCTTTTTACCACCATAAGTAACAGATTTATCCCTCCTTCCGCCACCAAGGCAGATGCCTCGGCGTCTTGGTCTCTCATGATATAGTGGAAGATGCATTGCTGCGGGTTTTGTCGGACTGGTATTCCCCACACCGCCTCTCTGTACTGTATGGCTTGGACCCATAACGGAAGCAGATCTGGGCAGGTAAATAGGCAGTGCAGAAGCCCCGCTCTTGGGACACTGTCTAATATTAGAATGACCCTTAAAGCACTCATTGCATTCAGTATTCATGTTTGTGTAAGTCTACTTTCACACTAGCGTTTTAGTTTTCCGGTATTGAGATCCGTCATAGGGGCTCAATACTGGAAAAAAATGCTTCAGTTTTGTCCCCATTCATTGTCAATGGGGACAAAACTGAACTGAACAGAACAGAGTCACTAGAATGCATTCCTTTCCATTTAGTTGGGTTCCCATACCGTTGTAGTTTGCTTTCTGTCCTGGGATGCGGAGCAAGACCCCCAATGCAAGTCAATGGGGATGGATCCGTTTTCTCTGACACAATCGAAAACGGATCCGTCCTCTATTGACTTTCAGCGGTGTTCATGACGGATCCGTCTTGGCAATGTTAAAGATAATACATGCGGATCCGTTCATAACGGATGCAGGTGGTTGTATTATCAGTAACTTAAGCGTTTTGGCTGAGCCCTGCCAGATCCAGAAAAATCGGTAGTGTGAAAGTAGCCTTAGATATAGTCTTTTGTTCCTTAAACAAGGTCGGACAAGTGTATAGCCAGCATTTTTGTATTCATTATTCATATTTGACTAACTTATAATGCTGTGTTCTGTAAGGCTACTTTCACAATCGCGTTTTGTTCGAGCCGTTCAGATAATACAACCGTCTGCATCCGTTCAGAACGGATCCGTTTGTATTATCTTTAACATAGCCAAGACGGATCCGTCATGAACTCCATTGAAAGTCAAAGTTTTCTATTGTGCCAGATTGTGTCAGTGAAAACGTATCCGCGCCATTGACTTACATTGTGTGCCAGGACGGATCCGTTTCATCAGGCTGCAGGCAGCGTTTTGGTGTCCGTCTCCAAAGCAGAATGGTGACTGAACGGAGGAAAATGGATGCATTCTGAGCGGATCCTTTTCCATTCAGAGTGCATTAGAATGCAAACTGATCCGTTGTGGACCGCTTGTGAGAGCCCTGAATGGATCTCACAAACGGAAAGCCAAAACGCGAGCCTAAGTTATATATTTTGTATAATATATAACCTTGTGTGCAGTGAACAAGAATGGGTATTATCTGGGTGTATACCGAGCCGTATCTGGTAATAGTCTTGTGACTTCGACTCATCCTGGGTCTGACAGCCGGCCACTTAAAGATGCATGAGTGAACGGGGTGAACAACTCATACACAATGACCTTTAGACTGTATCTGCGCTAGCTGCAACATTAGGTTGCTTAGCTCTTTGTTTAATAGGGTATAAGAGCTTGGACTTCTCGGCTCACCTCGTGTAGGATCAACTCCGTGTATTCCCGACTGAGCCTCTGGCCTATGATGAGAAAAGGGTTTCGCTAGGTGATACCTACTCAATCGTTGATGTATGTTCTTTATCCTTTGTATTAAATAATTTCAAAAGAAGGACATTTTTGTGCTATAAATATATAAATGATATTATTAACCTTCATTAACGTGTAGAATTGGTTAACCCCTTCATGAAGTGTTGTTATTACCTTCATTAAGGTGTAGAAGTTGTTTTGACCGTCCCTGAGGTGTAGCTGTAGCCCTCAATGAGGTGTAGAATTTGTTAACCATTAATGAGGTATAGAAGTTGTTTTGACCGTCACTGAGGTACAGCTATCGCCCTCACTGAGGTGTGGAATTTGTTGACCTTCAATAAAGTGTAGCTATCACCTTCATGGAATTGTGTGAGTTAAGAGTTTCTCTTTAAAGAGTATCAGAACCTGAAATTGTGCATGTTCGCGAAACATTAATACATGAGTAAATGCATCTAAATGGTGGTCAGCAAGACAGAATTTCCCAAGATCATTTCAGTACATCAATCTACATGGTCGTCACCAAGATAGAGAACTTCCTGTGAACATGTATAAACATGGTAACCACCGAGACAGAACTTCTCCTGAGCACTTCCATACATGGATCTACGTGGTGGTAACAGAAAACTGGTTGCATGGCAGACAAAGTACCACAGCCTGATGAAAGCACTAAAGCTGCAGATAGACATTAGATGAACGTTGGCAGAGTCCACCAACCATCTGTCTATGAAGGTTTCCCAATTACAGATGTCTGTGAAAAGACAAGGCCATCCTCTGCTTTGCCGGGAGAGAAGTCATTGTCAGAAGTGTCTCCAACTCCCTATTCAATGATAAGAAATGCTTTTCCAAGCCAGGCATGGTGGTTTATGAAGGCAATACCTAACTTTTGTGAACAGTCATCTTAAGAGGTTCTACCGAGAAAAATAAATAAGGATTCTGTTCTGCAAAGGTATGTAATATTATCAAAGGATATTTTCACAAAAAAGAGCTTCACTCTGGATTTTCTTTGTTTTGACCAGTTGTAGGAGATTCTCCCCCCCGGGACACATTTCCTTCTTCCTGGAAATCCATTAGGAAATCAGTATATCGTTGAGGAAGACCTGGCAGAGGAGCTGACTGTCATCATGTTGCATCATTTTGCTGATGCAATTTAACACTTCACATTTCCAGGAATAATACTTGTTGCTCAAAGCTCTGAAATCTATTCACCCTCGTGAAACCAAGCGATGGAAGGACATACTGGCTGGCCATGAGGAACGTATTGACTAGAGATGAGCGAACTTCTATTTTTAGTTCGGCGTCCAAAGTTCGGGTTCGGGTTATCGTAGCATCCCGTTATGGATTCCATAACGGCATTTGGAATCCATAAGGGGCTGCTTCATTAAACCCGAACCTTGGACAACCCTAAGAACCTGCGGTGACGTCACAGTCATGTGATCAGTGCAGGGGGCGTGGCTCAGCACTGGATTGGATAAGAGGTGATCCAGTGCTGAGCCACACCCCCTGCACTGATCACATGACGGTGACGTCACCGCAGGTCCTTAGGGTTGTCCAAGGTTCGGGTTCAATGAAGCAGCCCCTTATGGATTCCAAATGCCGTTATGGAATCCATAACGGGATGCTACGATAACCCGAACCCGAACTTTGGACGTCGAACTAAAAATAGAAGTTCGCTCATCTCTAGTATTGACGTCAACTATATATACTAACGCTCCCGAAACTTAAACACCATACTCAGTGAGAAGGCAGAGGTGCTTCTGTGAGCACAGCGCCGTACACTGTATAGTGGCTGTGCTTGGTATTGCACTCAGCCCCATTCACTTGAATGGGGCTGAGATGCTTCTAGGCCACGTGACACATGAACATGTCCTCATTTGGCCTAGGAAAAGCAGAGAGAAGGAGGTGGCGCTCACAGGAGCGCCGCTACCTTCTCAAACAGCTGTTGGCTGGGGTCCTGGGTGCCATTATTATGGAGATTACGGGCACAGATGTGTTTTGGTCAAAATATATTGGCGGAGAGCCTCAGATTTTATCATATCAGTGTGAGCGCTTAGTCCATAAATAATGCTTGCATCCATTGTGTGATTTTTTTCATAAATGTAGCTATGTACATCTGCATATGTATTTATCATATCGTGCAAGATGTTTTTATCTTTTATTTTATCTTATCTCTATGATTTTTGTTTATTTTGTAGTATACACTTGAGGAAGTGGCATCTTTAAGTGTGAATGTGCTCCTATTATCTGGGGAGTAGCTTGTGCACTTTTGCCTTTCCTATCAAACAGATCGCCCAGATTAGGTGGTACATAGAGCTGAGCGTGCTCCTCCTCTCATGGGTTGCAGGATGCACACAGAGGTGAGTAGGAGCGCACACTATATGTTCAGAGTCTGCTCTTCTAGATATAGATGCCCAATGTCATAGGTAGGTTTAGAGTAGGACCTGCTGAGACCACCTTGATTGAGATAACCTTGGCACGGGTAGGTGGGCACAGATGTGTTTTGATCAAAATATATTGACTTAGAGTCTCAGATTTTATCACATCAGAGTGAGGGCTTAGTCCAGGCATGGCCAACCTGCGGCTCTCCAGCTGTTGTAAAACTACAACTCCCACCATGCCCTGCTGTAGGCTGATAGCTGTAGGTAGTCTGGGCATGCTGGGAGTTGTAGTTTTGCAACAGCTGGAGAGCCTCAGGTTGGCCATCCCTGGCTTAGTCCATATATACAGTATAATGCTTGTATCTATTGTGCATTATTAACTGTTTTCTGTGATTTTTACTGGCATACTACTTTTACGTGGCTTTAGGACCTTACAGGAATTCATAAAAACATGAAGACCTAACCAGCTGACAGCTAGTACAGCATCCCGCCGCGAACGCACATCAGCCGCAGACAGAGCTGGACACATCGTATTCACTGTGTCCTAGTGCGCCTGCGTGAACAAACACTAGTGCGCTTGCGCACTTCACAGGAGAGGACGCAAGTAAACCAGGGTCCAGGGCACGCGATCCCATGTGCGAGGACTCGCGCCTGCGCAGTTGTAGGACTGTGACGCCAACCTACCGACACTCCGTCAGGTGAACAAGACGGTGAGAATGAACTTGGACTCAACACCCACCAGCAACCCACCGGGCAATACCGTGTAAGTTGATGCTAGATATTCATTTTTAAACATCATATGAATTGTTTTGAGGTTATGAATGAATTGTGTATGCAAATGTGATTTGATAGCAGGGCCCTCCCACTAGGAGGGTATAAATGTTTTGGTTGTGCACATTGTCATTTGCTTGATAAAGACCACAGAGGTCGAAACGTCGCACCTGTTTTTGATGATGGAATAAAGAACAAGGAAAAAGGAGACAAAGGCGTGCTGCGGTTTTTCATGTTTTTATGGATTCCTGCTGAGAGGCACGATGCAGACTGGCGTTCATCACCGCTTGCACCTCCACCATAGAAGACATGTATATCCAGAGTGCTGCTACATCCATGTGTTTGTTGCTCTTTTAGGACCTTACAGGCACAACTGCTACCTCTAGTCTACACCCTCTATAGTTATGCTTCAGGTGGGGCCCCCATCTCAATTCTGGGAACTCGCTTGTTCTCATCTGACTCCCTATTGCTATAACCTACAGATACTTGACTAAGTGCAAATAATGAGGCACTCCACTTTTAGTTATCTTCTGACTCCATCCCTGAATGGACCTCACTTAGGGGAGATAAAAAGATGGGGCATCAGGATGCATTCCAGCTTGTGACGTAGTCTCCCTCTTTCCTAAATAACATCAAGAGCAGATGACAGGCTAAATGTGGCATTTGGGAACATTCCCAATCCCGCGGGGGAATGCCCACTTATGGATTGGGCATTCATAAGTCTTGCTCAATTTCATTCTGGTACAGACCAAATTTGCTAGGAGAGTCTCTGAAAATTAGGGATAGTCCCTGTAAATGTCAGAGCTGTTGGCAACTATGTATTTTAAATAGAAGATCCATCCAAAGTAATTTTTATAAGATGATGTGACAAATCATGTGAATTCTGTGCTGAATGCATGAAATATGCCACATACAAGGGTGCCCCGCAGTTCATACAGCACATACGTTTCCTTGTGCGGAACAGAATTGCGGACGTGTGAAAGGGGCCTAAAGGAGAGCACTTAGAAGTGTGATTAGGAGAAGGAGGGAGGTCTGATTGCAGGAGCTCCATGACCAGCATTGCAAAGGGGCTTCGGTGTTTTCTGAAGTACAGCAACACATTTACTTCGGTGCCCACACAGCGCCACCCATGTTAATGTCGCTGTATCGAATACCGACAGGATCATGAATGCTGGGAAAAGCCTGTAAAACTTGCACATTGAAAAGGAATCCCAATGCTGACTTTTTGTAAAGTAAGGCTCTATACCCGGCTGACTGGCTGCTTGTCTGGCAGGGATGTCTTCCAGGAATTGTACATGCTGTTTGACAGTGAAAAGCACTGACAGATTTAACCGTCTGCTGCCGAGATGCATAAAACAAAGCATTGCCGGGAGATAGGGTCACAATACACCAGTGCTCACCTCTACTACACCGTGATGGATAGATGTATACTGCTTCTTCTTCAGCATCACCAAGGTGATTACTATAACTGTTGCTATGACGACTCCACCAACCATTAGTCCGATAATTGCCCCCTTGTTTGAGCCGACTTCTTCAGCAAAGAACACCTGGAAAACAACAGATATATTTCGATTACAGCAGCGACTAGAAGAGAAACAGACGCTTTGGAGCACATTTATTAAGACCGCCATTTCAGACCTGTGCTGGCGGTGGATCCGCCGGAGTTGTGTAGAGGCGCCGGCCGGCCTCTTCATAACTTCGGCGGATCCACCGCCGCTTCTAAACGTAAGCCAGCTTCCAGGCGTAGAAAATGCTGAATGAGACGCCACGCCTACTTATTTTAGACCTGGCTGGAAAGATTGCGGAGCAAAGAACCTTTGCGTCGCAATCTGCACCAGAAATACACCTAATATAGGCTTATTTCTGGTTGACAAATGACCCCCATTATTATTATTATATACCTATATCAGCCATGTCAAAACCAACTGCTCCCTAAACTGCTAGCACCGCCAACAGCACCGTAATTCTAGGTTCTGAACCCACTTGCAGCAAAGTCCTATAATCTATATTGGGTTCGGGTAAAAATTTGGAGCTGATCAATCCAAAATCCAGTTACGAATCAGCTGATGGCCAGAAGAACAAGCAATCTCTTTAAAGACTATGACCCCCTTCACAACTGTCAATGCCTCTAGACTAAAAAAGAAGCAGTTCTGAAATAGGACTTCTAATATTTTCCACTCCTCCTATGTAGACTGCTCATGTGTTTCCAAGGTAACAGACAACAAACAAACCCTTTGTAGTCTGACCACGCAGGCATGCTTCCTTTCATTTGTCCAACTTCTTTATACTAACGTATGCTCGGTAGATTAGCAAGTACTTAAAGGGGTTGTCTCACTTCAGCAAATAGCATTTAACATGTAAAGAAAGTTAATGCTAACGTATTGTTATTACCCATATTGCTTCCTTTGCTGGCTGGATTTATTCTTGCATCACATAAAACCCTGCTCGTTTCCATGGTTACGACCACCCTCCAATCCATCAGCGGTGGCCGTCCTTGCAAACTGTAGGAAAAAGCACCAGCCTATGTGACCTCCCACAGTCCCAGCCACCAGAGAAGCCAGCACTTTTTCCTATAGTGAGCACGTACGACCACCACTGATCGATTGCAGGGTGGTCGTAACCAAGCAGTGTATAATGTGATGGAAAAAGGAACCCAGCCAGCAAAGGAGACAATATGGATAATAACAATACATTAGTAAGTGCCTGGTATTAACTTTCTCTACATGATAAATGCCATTTGCTGAAGTGAGATGACCCCTTTAGAGTCATCTCACTTCCGTAATTTGGGTCCGCATCCGTTCCGCAATTTCAGGACCCATTCACATTCAATGGGGCTGAAAGGGATGCAGATCCGCATTTTCGAGATCCACATCAGTTTTTTCGGGATCCATTTTTTCAGGATGCGCAATTCTGTTCCTGAAAAAAATAGAACATGTCCTATTCTTGTCTGAAATTGCGGACAAGAAAAGGCATTTTCTAGTATAGTGCTGGCCGTGTGCGGTCCGCAAAACACTTACGGACGTGTGAATGGATCCTTGAAGGACAGAGAGAAAGGAGCATGCCTGCAGGATTCAGGATTGGGTCGTAAGGTTTTTGTAGAAATTTTGTGCTGACTACTTACTTCTCAAGCTAAGGCATGATAAAATAATCAGGTGTAACAGCAATGTAAAAAGCCGATATATAAAATCGCAATAGCGCCTGTTAATGATAATTCTACTATATTTTGCAGTAAGTTCATATATTTTTACTCTTTCTTCCCCACACTACTGATAAATCCTATAGCATCTGCTTACCAGTTTCTGGTGGTGAACTTCATAGCCAGCATCCACCTTCATTTCAGAAATTTCTTCAGTCTTAATGTTGGTGAGGCCTGATCCTAAAAAATACGAAGTTACCCGATTTACCTATAGAATTCTGGAGGGCCCAAGCTCTAAAAAATAATGAACCCCTAACAAAGCAGGACCCTCAAGGTCCTGCATGCACAGAGGGTGGCTCTCAGAATCATTTCTTCTGGTGGGCCCATGGACTTCAGGTCTCACTCAACAGTATTATACAATGACACTATATATATATATATATATATATATATATATATATATATATATATATATACACTGTATGAAACGGACAGAGCAGCTGCCAGGCCTCATCTGAGAGCGATCTTGACCAGTCACAGGAGTGGGGTTTGCACAGGAGAAGAGGGTTGCAAAGAAGTTGCTGGGGGGAAAGGGGGGCATTGGGTGTTAAAAAATTGGCTGTGGCCCAGTCATTTCTAGTTACGCCACTGCCCCCTAGTGGAAGCAGGCAGCTGAGAAATACGTTTGTAAGAGGAAAGAAGAACCTTGAACTCTATACCAATAAAGCAAAGTACTCCTGATTTATCAAGGGATGTCACTATCCATCTCTTTTCTGCCATTAAAAGCCATTGACTCCTACAATATCTACCTGAGGGAGCGTTTACTTATACAAAGAATTAGAAGAAACCACTAGGAGAACCTGTAGACCAGTAAGATGGAGGGTGGAGAGTTAAAAAACTATGTGAAAGCTTTACATTTACAATTAAATATTTCAGTGCACATAAGGAGTCTACTTATTATTAAACTGTTGAGAAGAAATATGTAACTTCTCCAAGTGACCATTAATATTCCAAGTCTCCTGACTCTACAGAATTACAATGATCCTTGAACTAATAGAGTTGTCGACAAGCCCAGTCCATATGTTCTCTTAGGGCAGTGGTCAGCAAACTGCGGCTCTAGAGCAACACGTGGCTCTTTAGCCCCTTGATATTGGCCCTTCCAGGTGCGGGCTCACATGTACAGTGCGTTATGGATGATGAGAGGCATCATGGATGATAATGGGGATGATGAGAGGCATGGGGCTCTTATCGGAGGTCTGATTGGGGGTCATTTACTTTGGGGTCTGATCTGAGGGAGGTCTTATTAACATTGGGGGTCTGATTAGTGGTTTGACCTGAGGTGTAATGAAAAATATATTTTTTTTCATATTGTCCTCTTCCTAAAACCTACGTGCGTCTTATAGGATGAAACATTTTGTAGTGTCGAGGATTGAGAAAGGCATGATCAGATGGTTAGGAATACCCTTATTAAGTTAATAACAATGTACCTTCCTATATAGTTTACGTGTAAAAAATTTGGCTCTCAGAGAAAATTCAATCGCTGTTTTGTTGATATTTGGCTCAGTTGGCTAATAAGTTTGCCCACCACTGTCTTAGGGCATTTAGACATCATAACGTGTGATCTGAAGGATTTGGTGAGGAGGTCCTATATATTACATTTATGCCCATTTATATATATAGCCACTACATAGAAATATAGAAGAATAATGACCAAAAAGACTCACTGGTCCATCTAGGCTAGTTTTCTCTTAAGATAGATATGTTTATCCCAGTGAAAGGAAGGGTTCCCCTAGTCCACACATATAACTGGTTCCACCACACTGGTGCCTATACATGTATCTGTTGTGGGGTTAGATGGTCTGTTGGACCTAAGCGTGGTTATTGGACCCTCACTGACTAGTAAACATAAAATAAACTAACATCTTTATTAAATCTAATTAGAGAAACTTAACACTAAGAAACACACATGTTAAAATTCCTCAGGGATATTAGGCTACGAGATCAAACTTGTACTGGTTAGTACTAATCATGCATTTCTGTGTTTCGACTTGTCAGGGCCAAGCTGTACCACCCCTTTAAGTCCCACACCTATACAGGAGTCACTAAATATCATGCTAATCTAATAGCAATTTCCCACTAGTGGGTCCCTGCCTGATGATCCCTGAAACTAAAACTAAAACTTTAAACCCTCGGTTTAGGCGGGCAGAACATTTCCTTCCAATCAATAAGTCCCTCCGATTGATAGATAGTATCCTCACCAATGGGTTACGAAAGGAGAACGCCCCTTTCGCGCCAGCACTTAGAATCTTCAGGGTGTCCAGTGTGTATAAATGCGCATGCGCCGACACTTCGAGAGAATTTCTCTCATTCGCCTTTCTTTGCGCATGCGCTCACTCTTAGAAGTTTTACTACATTCCATTTATGTGCATGCTCCATTTTGGGAATATTTTCACTTTAGAATATTTTCACATCGGAGAGCCATTTCTGCGTGCGCGCCCGCCCGCACTTGGAGATCCTGACCTCTGTGTTGATCGTTGGCGCATGCGTCTACACTTAGAAGCTTTCCTGCATATAGCGATACTTTCTATGCGCTTGCGCCAATACTCGCATGTCAATCTCCCTTCTTTGCGCATTATCACTTAGTGATTTTCTCACTTACACGGTTCATTTATGCACATGTGCCGATACTTAGAGGAAACATCCTCTATCCAAGTAATGTTGCGCTTGGAGATTGACCCATTGGTGAGGATACTATCTATCAATCGGAGGGACTTCTTGATTGGACGGAAATGTTTTGCCCGCCTAAACCGAGGGTTTAAAGCCCGATCTCCGCCCCCAACATTCAATACCTGCATGTCATCCCCTGAAGACGCCGAGTACACGGCGAAACATGTAGGGATGCAGGATTAAGGTTTTAGTTTCAGGGATCATCAGGCAGGGACCCACTAGTGGGAAATTGCTATTTGTGATATTTAGTGACTCCTGTATCCTGTATAGGTGTGGGACTTAAAGGGGTGGTACAGCTTGGCCCTGACAAGTCGAAACACAGAAATGCACGATTAGTACTAACCAGTACAAGTTTGATCTCGTAGCCTAATATCTCTGAGGAATTTTAACATGTGCGCTCCTTAGTGTTAAGTTTATCTAATTAGATTTAATAAAGATGTTAGTTTATTTTATGTTTACTAGTCAGTGAGGGTCCAATAACCACACTTAGGTCCAACAGACCATCTAACCCGACAACATTAACAAATATAGCGTCGCACCCTCCTGAGGGGACATTTGATTGTTGTTAAAATAATATACATGTATCTGTGACTCCTAACATCTACAGTATGGTCACCACCATGTGCGGCCACGGCAGGTCAACTAAAGGTAAGATGTCACTCAGAAACCCGACATTGCACAGCAGAGGGTGGCTTTCATAATGTAAAGTGTTTTCTTCCTGAGTTTAAGAGCATTTGTGTCAACACAAATCTATTATCGCGTCCTTCCATTTACCCAGGGAAATGAACCATGAATTTGGCAGGCTCAGAGAGACAAACACTGCATATGCTGGAACAGGGTGGGGGGGCTTTGTCCTTACTGGAATGGGCCGACTCATATCCCCATTGTATTCTGTTTGGGCTACATCATTAACAACAGGAGCCGATAGCGCCCACATATCTATCCTGTAGGTCTAACAGTAATGCATCAAATAATCACAGACATGTGGTAAAGATATAACGTCTGTAAGCTACAATGCATTCCGGTCATTTCCTCTGAATATATACATTACATGTAGGAGGAACATTTTATCAGCAGTTTTCTGGAACTGATTGGTGGGGATCCGACTCCTGGAACCTCCATCTATCAGATGTATGAAGGGCGGTCAACGCTGTGGCCTCTTCCTAGGCCAGTGACGTCATGTCCATCAGTCACATGACACAGCTCAGTCCCAGGTACAGCCGCTACACAATGTACGAAGCTATGATGGGTAAGCTGTGAGGAGGACGCTGGACTCACCGGAGCACAGCTGCCTCTTCAAACTGCAGATTGACGGGGGGTAATGGGAGTCGGACCTCCGCCGATCAGATATTGATGACCTATTCCGAGGATAGGCTATCAATATCAAAAGGCTAGGCAACCCTTTTAAGGTGTCATTAGGCATCAATATCAAAATCATGGACATCCCTTTTAAGGTGCTACTTTAGTTTATTTTTAATCCCTGACTAGGTACATGTGCCGTAACTATAACTGCCCCTCACTCTGATTTGCTCCAAACGTGTGTCTTCTGCACTTAGTAGAAATGAAGACAGACTAAGAGTTATCTGTTTTGGCGCAAGGTGCAACTTAACTACCTTTAGAGCTGGAGATGAAAGTGTTGAAATTTAAGACTAAATTTATCAAATATCATACAAAGCATAATAAATAAGGCAAAGCGACAAATCGGTAATATTTGTGATGGAAACTTCAAGAGTTTCTAACAATTTTTACTCCAGTTTGTGGGAGACGTGAAGAAGCACTGAATACTGAATGACCGGCTCTGCAGGAGCCTGCTACTTTTTAACAAAAAGTCACAATTTTCATTACTGTGTGAAACTTAATGAGTTTACACCAGTCTGGGGAATGCTTACAACATCACCTATATTTGCGCCCTTTCTCTAACACATTCATAAATACGTCCCTTTATTAACCATGCCCAGATTTTTATTTTGGTGTGAATCCTGACATTGGTATGTGAAAAATTTGGCGGCATCTAATTTACATGTAATTTTGGCACATGTTACTTTTTTGGCGACGACCGATTGATAAATCTCCCCTAGAGTCTCCTTAGAGCTTTGTTAAGTAGACTCTTCTCTTTAGTGTAAATATATATTTAAAAAATATTTCAGTTCTCATACTGACCACTGGAGAACACACCATTTCCTGTTTCTGCAGCTTGCTTATCAGCTTTGCTGTGCAGACTGGTTCATGGTTAGCAGAGCCATTTCACTATTGATAGAAAGCTGTAGACTAAATGACAGATGACCGCTCTGGTGTACTGCTGGGGGTCCACATAGGGCCAGACAGTAATGCTACACACGGATACGTCTCTGTATGCATCTTTCCTACCATGTTCTTATCCCTGGTGGGCTGCACTCCATCTGTTTCTAGAGACTGTTATAATCCATGGACACTTTTTGAAACCCAGTTATCCATTCACTGCAGCTGCCATAAAGTGCAGAGACCACGCAGTAATGACTATACATGTAGGAATTGTGTGCCTCTAATTTGGTCGCCTTATAGGGAAGTCTCTAAAGAAATGTAATATCTACAAATTTTTAAAAAAATCCATTATATCTCTTCTAGAGAATGACATCTAATTAATGAAAGCATAATTAAATACATGAGATATTTATGAAATGTGTCCATCATCTAAAGCTTCCTAAAGGAGTTGTAGGCGGGTACCACCGTAGTGCTTCTAGGTGAGAATATCTCTAATATGGAATCCAACAGGAACAATCTCTGTATGAAGTTGGAGGCATACAGAGGTGCAGTCAAGCCCGATGGAAGTCTATGGTCTCCATTTTACGCCCCCATAAAATTTGACGCGGTAGTTTATCTGATACGCTTACGGACAACAAAAAAAAGTTAACAGTGCAAATATTTCAAAATACTGGATGTATATGAAATGATTCACATTCTAAAAAAAAAAGGAGATTTAAAAAAAAAAATTACATCACCCAAAATGAAGGGAAAATAGCTTTCCAATCCAAAGCAAAACTGCAATTTTCAAAAACCGCACTACATTACAAATCACTCTCCATACAAAAACCATTTTACGCAGAAACTCTCCTATAAAATGGAAAAAGAAAACTATAAAAGCAGCATAGCGCTTCCCTTAAACTATTACCGCTGTCAGAAAGCAGGCTTTTCTTCTGCACAAATGCAGCTTTATTGTAGAGTGCGATACCCTTGAGAAGATGGACACATCAGAAACTGTCTGCAATAATCAGGTTTTCCCCTGATGGCTGAATACGGCGAGGCATTAGCCATGATGACAGTTTCATAAGGAAGCGCCTTTATATTGTCAGCAGTATAGCCTCCCATAAAATTATAAATATTCATAGAGGCCGCGAATCGCTTCTGGCAAACGCACGGAGGAATAAAACCCTACCGCATACATTCCCGCGATGGATGACAGTCTAGTACAGCTAATGACATTGGCTCCACTATAACGGGGGAACATCAGGACTCGCAACACAGGAAATACACAATTTCATTGTGATGTTCCTAGGCCGTTATTTCTTTTAATGAATTAAACTCAGTGCATAACTAATGAAGTGAACTCACTGAGCGGCTGTTCTCCTCTATGAAGTGTGACTGCACAAATATCAACAGATTTATCACCCTACGGACGATGAAGAAGGTCGTGGACGCTTTGGATGTGGTGGGACAGGCAGGAGAAAGTTGCAACAGCAGAACAGTGGAAATGAAGTGAGGCAGATAAAGTTCTGTTCACACTGATGTTATGGGCACAGTTTGTCACGGACCCTTGATGGACACATTTCTAAAACCTGACCCTTGAGATGTAAAGCTGGCCACAAAAGAAAGGACATTTGACACGGAGGATTTAGAGGGTGAGGACACCCAATGATAGACTTCTTAGGTTGGAGGAACATTTGGCACTAGAACATAGGAGAGACTAGAAACTAGAGGGAATGGGAAGAAAGGTAATGGGTGCCAAACACTGTAGAGTAGATTGTTTAGTTTGGTTGACAGATATTCCTCCTGACCATACACATGCACGCTCGCCTGAGTGTGCATGTGTTTTCAATACACAGAGGAATGGCTTATCGCCTCGGAGAATAAAAGGATGCAGCTTGTTGAAATTCCACATGCTGGAACCTTCTTCCTCCCTACACCTGACATCGAGGGAGAGTCAGGGCATCACCATATACACATTAGATGGTTGACCGGTCCCACCAAAATCAGCTTGATTGGCCAACATTTACCTAATGCGTATGACCACCTTAACTCCAGGGCATGGAAGGTGAAGGAGACTTGATATTGTGGAGAAGCAATGCAATGGAAATTTGAGATCTGCAGTGAGACCCTTACACGGGTTATCCAGGATTAGAAAAATGAGGCAAGTGAATTGGGGTGAGCTCCAATACCAGACAAATCCCATGGACTAGTGTGGTGCTGTTTCTTGAAGCAGACCCTTGTTTTCTAATTCCAGGAAAACCCCTTAATTATGGGGACAGCTGGATGGAAGCATCACTGGTAATACGAAACATACGCATCATGAGTAATGTGAATGAAACGTTACACATGTGGTTGAGCAGGTGGCATTATTATATGACATGAACTACTACACATGCCTAACATGCAAACTCATACCATGCGAAGGGCTGAAGGTTAAAAGCAAAGCGTTATATACCTGGTCGTGTAGTGAGTCCTCTATCTGCGGCAGGGCGAGCATCAACTGGTTCAACTGGGAACGTGCAGCAAAAAATATATCAAAACAAAAAGAAAACAGGAAAAGCAAATAAAAATAACAATACTTCATTTACTTAAAGTGAAGGATACACAGAGAGGAATGTACCAACGACCGGGTTAATGTGCCAGACAGACAGGACAGGAGAACGAGGCTACAACATCATTCAGCACCTGCTGTACACCCCTCACATCCTCTGGACAGGTCATCAGTATCTGATCAGTGGGGGTCCGATCCAGGGGCCCCCGCTGATCAGCTATACTGAGAAGGCAGCGGCGCTCGTGTAAGCGCCGCTGCCTACTTGCAACTTACCAAGCAGAGCGCTGTACATTGTATAGTGGCTGTGCTTGGTATCGCACTCAGCCCCATTCACCTGAATGGGGTTGAGCTGCTTCTAGGCCACGTGACTGATAAACGTGTCATGACTGGCCTAGGAAAAGCAGTGAGAAGACCGCGGTGCTCACAGGAGCGCCAATGCCTTCGCAAAAAGATGATTGGTGGGGTCCCGAGTGTCAGACTGCCAGAGGATGGGTCATCAGTAAAAAAAAAAAAAAAAAATCTCGGAAAACCCCCTTTAAAGAAGCACTGGCCACAATAAGAGATCTGTTGATCTCACGTCCATGGTGCCTCCCAGTGGTCCTCTGACCTCTACCATTGAAAGAAAGAAGGATGATTCCTTTGATCCACGGTGAAAAGTAGTGCAAGAGTTTTCTGGCAACCAACCAATGCTTATCTTTATGTCTCCACTGAACCTATCCTTCAGGAAGGAGAGCTATCTGCTGAGTGATCTTTATTTTAAGTCTATGGCCACCTTAAGGGTTACAAATAGTCAACCATGCAGGACACAAACAGAAGAAGAGCAGAAAACATATGGGAACATGCAGAGATAAGTCTAAAACATGCACAAGTCACAAGCCACAACACCTTTTGCTCATACCTTCATTCTCAGTGTTTGCAGGGACAGTATCCACACCAAATGAATGCCGGGGCTGAATGACATCTACATTGAACTCGCCATCCACTGTTGTCTTAGTCTCCATCAGGGAGGGCATAAGGGCGTCATTGCCATAGCTGATCCTGGGTTCGCTCACCATGTTGGACAACACATCATCGGAGTAGTTCTGCTCCTTTTGGAACAGTTCATCTAGAAGTGGGAAGAGACCTGTGTTAGGACAATGTGTACAATTGACCATAATTTAGTAAAATCAAGAGTTTGAGCTGCAAAGTTCGTCAATTGTTTCATTTGCGTCACCATTTTGGCAGTTTCTCTTACAGTGGTGGCTTTTTTTCAAGGGGAAGTGGAGCCCTATTGGTTTGTAATCATTGAATGTGTTTTCCGACAATTATTTATGTATTGTGATTCTTCATTGACTCCCGTTTTTCCCTAATATTCACAGTGCCGACCACGTCTAATATCTTTTTTTGTCTAGGAATTTGCCACATATGTATCAATATTAATTTTCATGGTGCTTAAAGGGTTTATCCGGGAATTTGATACTGATGGCCTATCCTCAGTATCAGTATCAGATCGGCGGGGGTCCAACTCCTGCTTGAAGAGGCCACGGTGGCCACCAGAGCTCGGTTGAGCACTGCGTCCTCCTCATGTTACCAAGCACAGCTCCATACAGTGTATTACTTCAAGTGAATGGGCCTGAGCTGCTCCTAGGCCACGTGACCAATGTACGATGTACCTCACTGGCCTAGAAAGAGGCCTAAGTGCTCATGGAGTGGTGAGGCATCTTCCAAACAGCTGATCAGCGGGGCTGTCGGGAGTTGGTAGGGCCCCCCCCCCCCCCCAACCAATCTGATATTGATGACCTATCTTGAGGATAGGCCATCAATATCAAATTCCCAGATAACCCTTTAAGAATTTTGCCATTTGTTAGAACATACAATCGGCAATATAGACACATGACGCTCAATTTCAGTATCTTGACCAAGAGCGAATACATTATTGTCCGTAATTTCTGCAAGAACTGAAAAGCTAGTTTTCCCAGATAGGGCATACAGTAATGAGAGCTGCAGAGAAGCTGCGAGTGCACATTTGCTCTGCTAAATTAATTTTTTTTTTCCTGCAGGAAACCCCACAGAGACTCTGCAGATACAGGGGCTTGTAATGAGTCATGAAACTCTAATAAAGAACGCAGGTCTGGAACACCAGCAGGAAGTCTAATCACATCTAAATGTACACAGGTAAATGACACAAGATGAATGGAGAAGGCTCTGCAGCCACCGAATGGCCCTGATATTGCACTTAGATGTGAAATATAAAGTAAATAACAGTGCACGGGTGCCGGGGGGAAAATGTTCTATATATGAGGCAAAGGGGTCAATTGAATCATTCTAAATAGAATCCTTTGGCCGTGAGCTTTTGTGATGCTGCAAAAACATTCTCCACACAAATGCTCTTTATCTTTTTGGTCTTTTTTTTTTTTTTGTCTCATACAGAAAATGATGTTGCCAAGGTAAAAGACCAATTTTCGGCTACATATTTATACATGGCTTAAATCTGTGGCCACAACGGTGTGCTGTTACAGTAGGTGTCACATCTAAACATTTCCTAACATGGATCCCAATGACAACCTACCTGACTAACCAGTATCCAACCAAGTTCCTTGGATCCACCAGAGGAAACGTTTATGAGGGTCCGTCTTCCGTTCTACACTTTGTATTTTATGAACAAGATTGATCTGTTTATTAGTGAATGAAAAATATTCTACATTTTTCAAACCAGCACCTTGAAATTAACGATCTAGTATAGCCAGTGGGTTATTCAATGAAAGGTGTTTTCTGAGATTTTATTACTAATGACCTATCCTCTGAATCCGACACCCAGGACCCCCGCTGATCAGCTGTTTGAGAAGGCACTGGGGCTCCCGTGAGTGCTGTGGCCTTCTCCGCGCTCACCAAGCACTGCGCCGTACCTTATATAGCGGCTGTCAGCCCCATTCACTTCAGTGGGGTTCAGCCGCTCCTAGGCCACATGACCGATGGATGTGTATTGTCACTGGCCTAAGCAAAGCTATGAGAAGACAACGGCGGCGCTCACAGGAGAACTGGGGTCTTCTCAAACAGCTGATCGGCGAGGGTCTCGGGTGTCATTAAGTATTAAGATCTTGGAAAACCCCTTTAAATCTATCTATATAGGGCCATTTTTTACATTTCTCATAGGATAATCCCTTTAAACTATAAAAAAGACCCTTGTGACACTTGACTGGCTTCAAAGTCACCTTTACAAAGGGTTGTCCTCTGCTGGAACCTCCAGGCTATGAGAACAAGGACCATCAATGCGATCTCCTGCTATGTGAGCAATGCATTTGTAGGAAAACCAAATTCATCTGACATTACGGTCTACTTTAGATTAATGTCGTGATCTGCCAACTATTTAATGCCCATGTAGAAAACCCAACTGCTTTCCAGTGGCATAGGTTGAGTGAAACAAAGATCAAGCATGCTGGATTCCAACACGTCAATGCAAAAGGTGGCGCTCTCCTACTGAATAAACATGCACACTTGGCCAAGAAAATTAAGATTATGGGCACAGCAGCCTAAATCTGGCCATACACTTAGAGATAGCAGTTGGCTGACAACTGCTCCTCCTGACCCCCAATACATATATATATATAAGTAAACTTGGCAGAGCTGTCTTCTTTGACAACAAAAGAATGGGAATTCTAAAATGCTACATTCCCCCCCCCTTTGGTTCCAGAAATCTGCAGCCAGGGGAGAGTCGATGAGTCCCCATACATGTTACATGGTTGGCCAGACTCGCCCAAATCAGCGGATTCCACCAACACTTGTCTAATGTGTATGGTCACCTTAAGGTAAATGCAAAGAGGTATCTCTCAAGACAGAGAACCATCTCGCCAGCGCCACCTATTGGAAGTGGCTAGTTGTGTGAATCAAATCCGACTTTCAAACTATATTCCCTTGTCAAGCGATTTAAAGCCAAGGCAAAAATGCATCCATAGACAGCTGTTTCAAATGGATATCTGGCCTGGCTTTCAGATGGATCTCTGGCTTAGCTTTACTCTCTTATCAAATCCCAAGGCTTGTTGGAAAGACGGATCTTGACGCATAGGGAGCCACTTCCAATCGGCGATGGCGAGATGGTTCTCTTTCCTTTGGAGATCCCTTTTTGCATATTGCTTCTCAAGGAGCTTTGCTAATAAGTCTCCATACCATGGAGTACTTCCAGGAAGACGGGTCTCTTTAAGGTGATTCATCACCCTGCCTGTTAGTTTTTATAGATGACTATTCACCACAGCATATAGAGAAGCTACCACTGTCATCCCCTCATGTACCCATCAGCGGACCAGCAATAACGCCGCGTGGCTCCATATATGATAACCTCACACCATATCCCCAAGCAAAAATGTAATGGCCTCCTATTGCTATGCTGTTGGTGGTTGCTAAATATTTAAGTTGTCAGAATGTCAGAGATGAGCTCCAGGAAACCTCTTAATATTTTTTGGGAAGTGGAAGAGAAGCCATTTGCAGAAAGTCTGAAGAGTGCAAAGTTTGCTAAATGCATGCAAATAATTACAGACTGCACATGGACTTGTCAAATGTGTCCAGCTCCGAGGTGGGTGCATTCAGTCAGCACTGCAAGGCCATTAGCCATCATTTACTTTGATTGAATGTCTTCAAGACAGCTCAGTGTCCTTACCTCATTTATAGGTTATATGCAAATGCAATTTAGGGGTGGAAAGCAGCAAAACTGTCACTTTCCAGTAGGTGTCTATGAATATAAGTGGTCTAGATTGCAGTCTTGCGGTATTGCATATTGGGCACTTAGCCAATCTACAATGAGCAGATATCAGGATAGATAATAGAAAAAAACGTAAGATAGCCATAAAGAAATAGCCA
This sequence comes from Bufotes viridis, assembly GCA_033119425.1. NCBI lineage: Eukaryota > Metazoa > Chordata > Amphibia > Anura > Bufonidae > Bufotes > Bufotes viridis. Next base: position 39,305,553 of record CM065591.1, on the reverse strand, counting down.
TGGAAAAGATACAAGTCATTTATTTAAAGAGGACCCGTTTCCTCTGCCGACATGTCTTGCATTCCCCATGTAATAACAATTCTGGAGCATCTATTCTTAAAGGGATTCTGTCACCTCTTTTTACCCTATAGAGATCGCCGCTCGCCTGTCCGCAATATACCTGTCCCATAGCTCTGTCTGGTTTTATTGAGTGTAAAAAATGATTTATATATATATATATGTAAATTCCTGGATGCAGGCGGTGCTGGACTCCAGAACGGTTAGTGCAACCCCTTGGGCTCCTTACCAGGCTGATTTACATATATATATATAAAATCATTTTTTACACTCAATAAAACCAGACAGAGCTATGGTTATATTGCGGACATGCTAGCGGCGATCTCTATAGGGTAACAAGAGGTAACAGAATCCCTTTAAGCATCTATGTTGCGCCATTCCTTTATTAATCCTGCTAGCAGTACTAGAAGTTATGAATAAATTACTAGAAGTTTGCAATGATGGTCCAGGTGGGTGTTACCAGTTGGTGGTTGGCGAAAGGGGGGGGGCGCGGGTCATTAGTGTCCCTTCACAGTTCCTTGGACCCACCAGAGGAAATTATCCTCAGGATCCAACCCCATATCTTCAATAAAATCTAAAAGGTTTTGAATCAAAGAAACCGTCCCTAGTGATTAGCTCCAAATGGGATTATATTCCTGGACCTTTGGGGCCCACTATGTTTTTCAAAGAATGGGCCCACCTGAAGATCCTCTGATACTCTGGTGAGCCAGTCCGACCCTGGACTGTCAAGAACCCCCCCCCCCCCCCTTCAACTGGACCATTGCAAACTGCTAGCAATTTATTCCTAACTTCTAGTAGGAGGAATACAGGAATGGCCCTATATGAAGTCATAAGAATAGATGCTCCAGAATTATTATTACATGGGGGAATCAAGAAGTTACCGAAGCAGACATGAGTGAAAATTATGAATGATGATTTTGGCACATCTTACGCTAGCACATTTTTTTTTATTAATTAGGACTGGTGAATAGAGATGAGCGAACTTTAAAAAAAAGTCCGGTGTTCGGGTTGTGGTAAGTCGCGCATCCCGTTATGGATTCCACTATAGCGGCATATGGAATCCATAAGGGACGGCTGCCACCTGCCCGAACTGTTGAACAGCCGAAGGACCTGGGGTGACGTCACCGTCATGTGATCAGTGCAGGGGGCGTGGCTCAGCACTGGATTTGATCCGTGCTGAGCCACACCCCTGCACTGATCACATGACGGTGACGTCACCCCAGGTCCTTCGGCTGTTCAACAGTTCGGGTTGGTGGCAGCCGCCCCTTATGGATTCCATATGCCGCTATAGTGGAATCCATAACGGGATGCGCGACTTACCACAACCCGAACACCAGACTTTTTTTTAAAGTTCGCTCATCTCTACTGGTGAAAGAAATGCAAGTCTTTATAGGTTCCCAATCACCTCATGTCTTGGTCAGTTTAGAGTGGAGGATCTGCCTGTCCTGTATTACAGATAACCCACTGATTTGAATGGGAATGGTGTAATACTCTCTTCCACCTGTGGTGGCACTGCAGGGAAACTGAACACTTACTGCCAGGATCCCCCACCGATTACAGATGATCACTGGATATTCCAGTAGGTAGACTAAAAGTGGAGAACTCTTATAAAAATCTGTAACGCAGGTAAAAGTGAAACTGACATAGAATACATATAAATACTCAGAGAAAGCGGTCATTAGAAACTGTAATTGGATAACAATCCCATTGGTTGAAACCTGTGGTCAGTAAAAAAAATAAAAAATAAAAATCTTGCCGTTCCAGCAGTACTGCCCAGTTCCCAGAAAGACTAGAAGTGTCTTACTCCAGTGACTGCTGTGACCACATATGGTTGGACGGCATGTTCCAAGCATGTAATTGCCGAGGCCAAACATGGGACCAGCTGAGATCAGAAGCAGCTGGAAACAGGGATGCAGCATGGGAATGGCAGGACTGGGGACAGGTGACTAGGGTTTTTGAAAAACTCGGCTCAGATTCCAACCATTGGGTTTGTCGCCTCCTGTGCCAGACAACCCCTTTAAAGAATTTGCTTACCAACTTCATCCTGGATCTCCTCGGCCACTGCAGGTACTTTGTACAGGAGGGAGAAGCTCTGGTTCATTCTCTCGTTAATCACACGGAGATGGGTCATCACCTACAGTGGTCACACAGAGGCATAAGTCACAGCAGGTACATGTAATTGTCACAAGGACCGTGCCGGCGGTGGCGTGGCAGACCAGAACAATATAAAACAAGCTGGAAAAAATATATCATCTTTTTTTCATTTATTAAAGCTTTATATTGAAACATAAGGGGAGATTTATCACCTCCCTGCACCTGAAAAGTGGCTGCGTGTTTGTGACCTTTTTAAACTCCACTTGCAATGAATTTTGTTGCAAGTGGCGTTTCGGCGCCGCCGTCACCATTTTGTGAAGCAGGGCGATGGTGGGAGAGTGGGCAGGGCCCATGGTCCACCACATTTCTCTTCATTCGAGACAGAAGTCTCTGACAGTTCTGAGCAACCGTAGATTTCATTCAGGCGTACAGACAGGCAGATGATGCCTCTAACGCCTCCTCTGGCAGCACAGAAGATTGCAGCTGGGTTTTTTTATTCAATTTTTTTTGTACATGATCATGGAGGGAGGGCATCCATTTCATCTGCACTAATGATCTAAAGTGAGAATGGCAGATCTGCTTGACATCAGACACAGGGAAGAAACTGGGTCATTGACTTCTAGTGAGAGTTGTCGGCATGCTGTGTGACCTGTTCAGCAGCCATTGTACAGTAAGGGAGGAGTAGATACGCTGTGACTTTGCTTGTTGTCAATAGTGGGTCCTGGGTTATTTATATATAAATGTTATCAATTGTTGTAATTCTGCCCATGATGATAATAAGATGACTGCTGAGAAGTGATCTCTACAGAACAGGAAGTTTAAGCCTGTTCATAAAAAATTGATACCAACAGTAGGGCATTCTCTTTGACACATGGTGCCCTACGGGTTGGGAGTGCCTGGTCTGCTTTGTCATTTGTAACCTATGTGGGGGGAGGGCAGGCTTATGGGAGCTGTAATAACATCTCGGACCTTATTCTTTAATAGCACTTTTTTTTTTTTTTTCTTTTTAAGCACCAAACTTGTAAACTTGAACTTTTAGCAGGGTCTTGGTAAATTCAATCGATTAAGTTCATACTGGATGCGTGAAAACACAATGTACATTCTCCTGCTGTGACATGAAAGAGAAGAGAAAATCTCAGGTTTTACAAGTAGCAGGGTTCCATCGCTTGGATTTGGGGAACCGTAGAAATCACCATTCTTGCAACATTAGGTACAGTAGCGTGATGATGGCCAGCAAATTCAGCAGCACAGTTGGTTAGCAGATCTGAATGGCAGGAAAGGCCCACCCCTGTAATGTTACAGCCCTGCTGCTCTCTCTGCGCAGTCTGCTCGGAGGCTGGAAGCACGGTCTCCTCGGAATATGCTTGAGCTGCTTAATGGATTAATAGATGTGGCTCTGCAATGGAATCTGAATGCTAACAGGGCACAAGATGCCCAGATTAACAGCTCGCACTGTATCCGCAGCAGTTAGATTAATCTGAAAATTGACTGGATAACCAAATCTATCATCACAGGCTTTTCTGTTTTCAACCACACCACAGTAGTCATCTGTTTTCTGATGCATAAATCTGTCAGCCTCAGATCGATAACACATTAGAGCTACAATGATCTACTAGGTACATCAGGGGCTTCCGGTTAACTCTTCTACTGACTAGCTGGTCTACAACGCCTGGAAACCTCTTCTCTAGCCAAAATAAGGCCTACTGAGTCTCCTAGCTGCTTATAGGCTCTAATGAGAGGTCTTAAAGGGGTCTGGAGAGGTCATCAATATGCGATTGGCAGGCGTCCAACTCCTGGCCACCCACACCCCCACTGAAAGAGTACAGCTCCATACACGCGTAGTGTCCGTGCCTGCTTACTGCAGCGCAGCCTGATGGCAGCCATTCCTGCAAAACCCAAATTCCATATACATTACTGATAGCATATACTTATTTCAGCTTGGTCTCATTGCAGTAAGTAGGATCTGAAATACCAGGCATGGTACAGATAAATAAAGATGGTGCTGCATCAGGTACAAGCCAAAAGAGTTGCAACACTCCATCGAACGGGGCAGCCCCTTCATTATCATGATCGGTGGGAGTCCCTTTGTCAGGTTCAGACCAATCGCATGATGAAGCAAAAACCTAGCAATAAAATTATATTTCCGGGGTCCTCTCTCACCTGAGGGTGGACATACCAACTGCACATGTGGCTGCTATGAAGACTGTTGAGGAAGGGGCCCATCCCAGGTTGGCCTCATCGTTTATCTTACTGGGTGGTGAGAACTTGCGTGTGGAGCAGTCTCTATAAGCCCTGCACTACTTTGCAAACAAGAGTGTGGGGAATGAACCCAAGAATCAACCCAACGACCATGAAGTCCTCTTGTCTCAGGTGGCTAGCTGTGTGGTGGTACCAACCAGCACCAGGAGGACTCCCCTTCTCTCTATGTATGCTCTATGTCTGTTTGCTCTCACTTCAGTTCTTGCATTTTATTCATGAAGCTGAAAGTTTACTTTTATAAATTTATACATGTGAGCAGACCCTAAATTCATCATTTTTTGCCTGGATCCACTAACTATCTGAATATGGCAACTGCGTGCCAGGGGTGCCTGCACCATGATCCCCTGTCTAAAAATGAACAAGGTATTGGCTGGATTTCAAAGGGTTTTATAACCTTGTGCCTGTGGAATAAACAAGTACTCTCAGCCATGCTACACCTAGGATTACCACCGATCAGCTGTTTGAGAAGGCAGCGGCGCTCCTGTGAGAACCACAGCCATCTCTCTGCTTTTTCTAGACCGAGTGATGACATGTTCATTGATCACGTGGCCTAGAAGTGGCTTAGCCCCATTAGAGTCAATGGGGCTGAGCATGATACCAAGCACAGCCGCTATACAATGTATGACGCTGTGCTTGGTAGGCTGCAAGAAGGCAGCGGTGCTCACAGGAGCGCTTGTGCCTTCTTAAAACAGCTGATTGGCGGGGATGCCGGGTGTCAGACCCTCACCGATCAGATACTGATGACCTATTCAGGGTCATCAGTAAAAAAATCTCGGAATACCCTTTTAAATTCTTTTGCTTCCTCACTGATGTAAGTAGCACCAGAGAGATGTGGTCATCTTTAGCCCTGTCCACCATATGAACCAATTACAAGGAATGTGCATAGTAGAGGAGGGAGGATTGAAGTGATGTAAGGATGTACGGACAGTAGTCATAATAAGTGCATTCCCAGCATAATACTGTAGGAGAACCAGCAAATGCACACCGTACATGAAGTTACCTGAGATCGAATCTGAGCAGCCTTCTTGGGATCTACCATACGGACATGCTCAAAGTGTTTGAGTGTGTGTTGTCTGTCCTTCTGCTCGGCACGTACGTACTTCTTCAGCATATTAAGAACATGGCGGGGCTGTAAGAAAGGACATAATGCATATTATGCTGAAGGAGACAGACTTTAGCCTATTAATTCCGTTCACAAATGGACTTAAAGCAGAAAGTTAAAAAATCCTAAATTACGTTCAGTTATTATGTCACCAGTACGGTACAGAGAAAAGTCAAGAAAATAAAAATCTGCAAAAATACTGTAAAGAAAAATTATACAAATGAATGGGTAACAGTGATGAAAAAAAAAAAATCCACTCAATGTGGATAATATACTAAAGGCCCAAAGTTCTGGTTCTGAGGACAGATGCAATCCCAGATCTCTCACACAATCTGTCCTTGCTGCATCCCTGACACACATTCCACATATACCATCTGCACCTGGAAAGAAATATTGCAGCTGTTTAAGTGACCAAAGAATGCAAGGCTATAAAGTGTTGCAGCAGAAGGAATACTCTAGATTAAATTGTAAAGGAGACTTTGAGCATGGGTGGGGTAGGAGGTGTGGCCAGTATCCTCGTGGGTGGTGACTGTGCAGGGTCTAGGTTTAAAACGTATATACTGCATTCACCGGTTTTGGCTTCTCATCTCTAATTGTTAAGATAAATACATACAAACTCTAGAAATATTGTGTATGGGACACTGAGAAGACATCTCTGGACACCCTTCAAACGAATCATGCTTCCTGCCTGAAATCCTATTGACTGTAAGAAATCAAATAGCTCCACTCATCCAGTAATCAGCGGTGGCCCTAACCAAAAAAAAACTAAAAGTGTCCTCATGTTGTAGGTGGGTCCAAATGACAGAAGACGGGACAACACAAGTAGGCGGGGCCTGCAGTACTGTAGTGTAGCACAAAATACCGCCCAAGCAGAACCAAATACCTTAGTGGAGCACCAAATACTGCCTCCCTCACCACAGTCTTCAACTTTATCACCGTCCTAAGGACAGCAATACAGTTGAGTTCAGGAGGGCACCTGGCTGACATAAGTATCTGATGTTCCTAGCATTAATTAAGGGCATCAGATGGTCATGTACCCAGCAGGTGGCTGTAAGGAGGGCTCGGGGTATATGGCCAGTCCGCCCCTGCCAGTATTTAAGGGATAAACATCCAAGAATAATAGTAGAAGGATACTAAAAGTATGAGAACTGGTACCGCTCTCCAAAAAATAAAAAAAGTAAATAAATATAAAATAATTCATAAATTATTATAATTTCTTTTCTCCAAAATCTGTTTCTGATACATATTTCCCATAATCATCTGAACATTTTTTCTGAGGTGAGCAGGAGAGATTTGGAGGAAAGCAGATGAAGAAGCCGCTGCACCCTGCTTTATCTGGTGCCCAAGGTATATTCAGGAACTTCAAACAAACATGGTTACGTTTTTTAATTATGCTAATCTCTGACCCAGTTTAACTTTACTTTCCTTCTCCTTCAATAAATGTGTTTTTTCTTCCACAGTTCTCTCAGTAACTTCTCTGCACTTTATCAGCCATGCGAACGGCTTCTTAGTTAATGCGTCCAGGTGGAACTAAGTAATATAATCATAAGCCTATGTGACAGCAGGATTATATGGAGGGGTCGTGAATGCACGCATCTACCTGTTCTGCACGTCTTGTCTGAGGCTGTAGGCGTCCTAAAGGCTATATAACAGCCAACTGTATACAGGAGACAGACATTCGCCAAAGTAACCCTTCAGGTCCCAATACAAAATCTAAAATGAGGCACCCCACCTACCATGTGTCACTTATAATATTGGTGTCATCTTAAAGGGGTTGGCCCATGAAAAATATTCTACAGTTTTCCCACCAGCATCTGGAGCTGAATACTTTTGTGATTGCAGGTAATTAAAAATTTAGCACGGCTACTGGATTATTCTATAAAATGTATCTGTATAGCGCCACCTGCTGTTTGTCTTTTTCTTATTTGTTTGTCCGGCTCACTGAGATGGCCGCACATGCTCAGTGTTATCCATCAACTGCCTCCTGAATAGAGTTGAGCGAACTTCTATTTTTAGTTCAGCGTCCAAAGTTCAGGTTATCGTAGCATCCCGTTATGGATTCTATAATGGCATTTGGAATCCATAAGGGGATGCTTCATTGAACCCGAACCTTGGACAACCCTAAGGACCTGGGGTGATGTCACCGTCATGTGATCAGTGCAGGGGGCGTGGCTCAGCACTGGATTGGATAGGATGCTACGATAACCCGAACCCAAACTTTGGACGCCGAACTAAAAATAGAAGTTCGCTCATCTCTACTCCTGAACTGTGATAGGGAGAGAGTTGCAGCAGAAAGGACACGCCTCCTGAGCTGAAGCAGAACAGACACTCCCCTTGAGCTGTCAGCTTGATATAAATCTAGCAGAGCAATGAATGGGGAGATCTCTGGATCCATGTGAGGTACAGGCCTGGTTCTAGATTTGTTAGAAAGAGCTTATCATGTACTATATGATATCATGTTTTACATTAATCATGGGATAACCCCTCTAAATGACTGAGGGGACTTTGCTTCCCCCAGGCTCCAGGGCCCTGTTGCAACTGCTAGCTTATGGCTATAGTATGGCCATTTCATCCACCTTGAAGACAGGCCATTGATAGCCAAGTCCCAATAGACCCCTTTAATACAGTATACAGTACTGCAGCTAACCCAGCAATAGCTGAATACAAAGTCTATGCATTACACACGAGGCAGGTACCAGACTGTTCACATCTTACCCTTGGTGGATCAGATTGTAGCGCTGTGATGTAATTCTCCAAGGCAACTCGTCGCCGATCATTCAGTATGGCCTCCACACGCACCATGTGAGTCTCAACCAGCTTCTGCCTTTCGTTGGCTGCCTCTTGTTCCAGTGATTCCACCTTCTCCTGGAAACGCTGCAGAGCATTAGAAATCGTACACGAATTAACCACTAGATGGAGCCAAAGGACACGCACCCACCACTGCACTAGACTGCAGTCGCTCACATTCAGGTAGGCACATCCACATGACAGTTATACATTTCAAACCCAATATATATGTAGAGCTGGTATTTCGCTCATTGATCCTCGTTAGTATGTATTTTTAACTTTTTTTTGTGGAGCACACACCTTAGAGGAAATACTGATGACAGCCCCCATATAGTTTTTCCATTTATTTAACTGGATGGGGGTGCTTGACTGGTCACCGATACCGGTGAGGGGGCTTCCAGAACTTGTCATTGCTGCTCGGCTGCCTGTTCTCGAGTGGAGGTGACTTAATGGAAATCTTATGCGTACTGTCGCTTAGTTTTATTACTGATATGCAAGTCTATGAACGGAACAGGCAGCGCACTGAATGTAGGCAGGCTATTATAGCTAAATGATACAGTACATGGAAGATATTCTATATTGGACTGTAGTATTCAGGTTACATTGCCGTGTTGACACTTTGCGATAAATAAGAGGGTTTTGGGTTGCAGTTTGGGCACTCGGACTCTAAAAGGTTCACCATCACTGCTATAGACTACAGGCGAAACTCGAAAAACTTGAATATCTTGCAAAGTTAATTTATTTCAGTAATGCAACTTAAAAGGTGAAACAAATATATGAGAGACTCATTACATACAAAGCGAGATATTTTAAGCCTTTATTTGTTATAATTTGGATAATTATGGCTTACAGCTTATGAAACCCCAAAGTCACAATTTTGAGGTACGCTTTGCTCAGGGGGTATGGATTAATTAGCTGACTAGAGTGTGACTCAATGAGCCTAGAATATTGAACCTTTTCACAAAAAGTTTGGCTATTGTTTCGTTTGTTGTTTGAGTAGTCTCCAAGGCATTGCTCCCAGTTAGCCAGAATCCTACTCCACAGGATCTTGACATAGGGGCCACTTAATATGGTGGGGCTCCACATTTATTTGGCATATTACTGTTTCCCAGGGAGCTTTGCACTTTAGATTGCTGTGTTGAGACTCTTAGATGAGGCTCCGCGGTGTTTTCTGTAGCTGGTCTCCCTGAGATCAGCTATTGTTGTGTTTGAGTAGTCTCCGAGGCATTGCTCCCGGTTAGCCAGAATCCTACTCCACACTGATGAGGCGCAACACCCTGAAACAGCTGTCTGTGGATGGATAACTGGCTTAGGTTTTCCCCGTCACATCCTTAAAGCTTGTAAAAGAGCGGGATCTTGACATAGGGGCCACTTAATATGGTGGATTTGGTGATCTCTGTAATGGAGACACCCCTTTGCTCGGTTTTCCCTCCTTTGAGGGATATCTGGCTTTCATTGTGTTGTAGACCCTTTACTGGGGCTCCTCATTTATTTTGCATATTACTGTTTCCCAGGGAACTTTGCACTTCGGATTGCTGTGTTGAGACTCTTAAATGAGGCTCCGCTGGGATTTTTGTAGCTGGTCTCCTTGAGATCGGTTATTGTTTTGTTTATCATCGGGTGCGACATTTCAACCAACATTAATGTTTTTGCCTTGAGCTGTATTATCGATATCGAGTTGTACGGATACATAAAAAGGCATACATGACTGCTATGGCGTATACTGTACCCCTGGGTGACACTGTTGCATATATTTTCGCTACAAAATAAATGCACTTCTACATGGCGACTGACGCCTTCCATGAAGTCTAGGTATTGAGTGACTGTAAATCTATCCCAGCTTGAAATCACTCGTGCGGTTTATTGGTGATACGCCGCACGCTACATTTATTTCTGTGCATTTGACAACTCTCCTTTGACCCTAGAATAATTCCTGGATGGAAGAAATTGATTTTCTTTGTGATTGGAATTGGAATACATTTTACTGTTATGCTTATTTCGGCAAGTTTGTAATTTTCATAGGTGGTGGTTGAAATTACCTAAATGTAGCAATTAATGAGGTAAAGCCCGAGAGCCCCATCAGTGTATGCGGCATCCATCATGACCGCCACCAGCCAAAGACTCCTGTCCACTGCTATGACAGATGAGGCGATGGAGTAAAAGTACAAACGACCATCAGGCCTATTGTTTGTCAGTAGTCAATATGGGCTATATGCCTGGACTGACTGTGATTAACCATCTGTGGAGAAACTTACCCTCTAGGCCATCATTATGAGATCGGTGGGGGTTAGACTCCAGGCACCCCCACTGATCAGCTGTTTAAAAGCTCCGCACTTACTAGAGCTCTGGTGAGCGCTGTGGCCTCCTCGCAGCTTACCAAGCACATCGCCGTCTATTGGATAGTGGCTGTGTGTGGTATTGCAGCCTAGCCCCATTCACTTGGGAATGGGACTAAGCTGCTCCTTGGCCACGTGCCGATAAATGTGACAACACATGGTCTAGGACAGTGTTTCCCAACCAGTGTGCCTCCAGCTGTTGCAAAACTACAACTCCCAGCATGCCTGGACAGCCTTTTGCTGTGCGGGCATGCTGGGAGTTGTAGTTTTGCAACAGCTGGAGGCACACTGGTTGGGAAACACTGGTCTAGGAAGTGGCCTAAGCGCTCACGAAGCGCAGCAGCTACTATGTGCAGTGTCGGGAGGTGGACTCAGCGGATCACATATTGAGGACCTATCCTGAGAACAGGCTATCAATATAAAAATCCTGGAAACACACCTCTAATAGAAATGTTGCCAGCTACTTAAGAATGACCCTGCAAAGGAGCACCCACAATGTTGACAAAAAGGTGACAGCCAATGAGCCCCCCATAATAAAGAAAGCCGCTATGTAGAGTTCCCATCCAAACTTTTACACGTCTCAGTCTTTGTTCCCATAGGTGGCTGCCATAGTGCTCCCACACTAACCCTACAAATGGCTGCCACAGTGACCCTATAACAGTAAGAACTTCAATGCTCTCCCATGTGTACAGATGATGGTTACCACCACCTGAAGTGCAGTGGAGTCGATTGTCCGCTTGGTGGGTCTATTCATATGGAAGAATAACACTAAAAATGGGGGAACTTTCCTATACCAAGGTGAAGAACGCAAAAACCATGGGGCTCCCAAGACATGATGGGACATCATTATTAAATGAGGGACCAACTAGTAGTCTAGAAATTCTGATAATCTTACATCTGTCAGGTGCCATAAATGACAAATTAAATTAATTTACTCTGGGAAGAAGGGTTCTCGAGGGTTCAAGTGGCCTCATGCAGACTTAGGATCCGGCAGGGAACAGCCTGCCGAATCTTCCAGCATTCCAGAAGCCTAAAACGTCACCATCTGGCCCCATTAACTATAATAGGGACCGGCAGAGATCCGGCCGCAAACCGAAAGGACCCTGTGTGATCCTAAGTGCTAGTGTGAAACTAATGGCGACCGGTGGAGATCCGGCTGCAACCCTGTGTGGTCCTAAGTGCTAGTGTGAAACTAATGGGGACCGGCAGAGATCCAGCCGCAACCCGCAAGGACCCTGTGTGATCCTAAGTGCTAGTGTGAAACTAATGGCGACCGGTGGAGATCCGGCTGCAACCCTGTGTGATCCTAAGTGCTAGTGTGAAACTGGGGGTGTGAAGCAAGTACAAAGGTAGGTCAACTCTATAGGGGGAATTCATCAAGAGGAGAAATTTTTAAGTCAGTTTTGCAGGAGTCTGTTTTGGTGGAATTTGGGCCAAATGTGGTAACACTTCTATCGTGATATGTCACTTCCGATGCTATCCCATTACTAGATTAAGGCCTCATGCACATGACCGTATGTGTTTTGCAGTCCGCAAACCGCAAGACGGACAAGAATAGGACATGCTCTGATTTTTTTGCGGGGCCATGGATCGGAGCAACGGATGCCGACAGCACACGGAGTGGTGTCCACATCTTTTGCAGGCCCATTGAAGTGAATGGGTTCGCGCCCGAGCCGTAAAATATGGGGTTCGGACGCGGACCAAACATCATGAGGACGGAGAATTTTTGAATCTTTTAAAAAAGTCTCAGTTGATAAATCTGGCTAAAATTAGCTCGATAATTTAACCATGAGCACTTTCCTACCCAAAACTTGAGTGAACAGTGCAAAATGTAAAACATCTCAAAATTTTTACGCAACTGAGCCCAAAAGATCTCAAAACCGTATTTTAAGACTTTTTGATGCCTGAATTCTGGAGGGCAGGGAATGTTAACTTCACCCCAATAAGCAGATGCTCTAATTTAAAGCGCAGCAATCAGTAAGATCAACACTATTAAACCAAGCATACTACCTGGTACGGTTGATTAAAATGATAACGGTCCTGTGAAAATCGGCTGTGGTGTTTCTGAGAAAAAAAAGACGTATTCTTTATGCAAAAAAAAAAAAAGGTTTTAGTACACCAAGAGGTGGGGCCTAGCCATTGGGGCCTATTTTATTGGGAAAGCTACAACCGATTTTCACAAGACAGGTATCATTGACCTCAGCAGGAGCAACCCTACCATGTTGCATAGCTGGTTTAATGGGGTCGATCCTGCTGACAGGTGCTCTTTAACGGAGTTTAATCCATAAACCAAGTGCCCTAGAATGTTAATTATCATTACCTCTATCACCGCCTTCTTGTCAGCTTTTGGAAGGTTTTTTGCTTGACGTTCGGCCTCCTCCCATTCCTTCATGACCTGTACAGACAAAAACCGTTATGAATGGGACACCACATTGGAGCAGACACTGAATTACTCAAAATGCATAAAAGAATCCCAGCAGCGTTGACTAACAAGGCTTAAAGGGGTTGTCTTGTGAGCACGATCCCGCTCTATATGAACTGCGCTCCTCTCTGTAAGCCACAATGGAGAGCCGCTCTGTACAAGTGGCTCCCGGTCTGGTGGACTCAAGCCATCCTTGTATTGCATGGAGAGTTACTCACCTGAATTACCACATCATTTCCATGGAGCAACGGAGGGTTCATCGGCAAAAGCAGTTGCTTACCAGGAGGGTGCAGAGAACGAGACCCTGTGCGACCAGTTGGCTGTCCAAAAAAGGGGGTTGTCCTCTGATGGAACAACCCCTTTATTATGTCTCAGGAGGCATCTGCATTGTCTCTTCCTCTTTGCCCTCCAGGACTAATTTAGGCAAGAAATACGTCTAAGAAAAGTGGTGGAGCTTTACACTGCCTTGTCTGTGGCTGGACGGCAGCTTGCTTCAGAAGAAAGTTTTACCCATAGCTCATTCTGCAATGGAGACCAGACCAGGTATACCACCACAACCCAAACCAAAGATGCAGGAAGGACAAAGATGATGGACTCTTGTTTTTGAATCACATTCATGTGGAAGGTGTTTATTTCCTCAAATCACATTGTTTATGAAGTATATTTAACCTGTATAGAGCTAGGATCATTACTATGTTGGCCTAAATGGGTTGTACGGGTTCAGAGCGGAGGAGAGCATCGGAGCATGAACTGCTAGGTGAAAATGGAGGTATGTCCGGGTTCAGCTCTGATCCCGAACAACCCCTATAAGGGGGATGTCTGCATCGGAGTCACCCTGCTGGAGAAATGTAGTATTACATGGTGTCCATTTAGATGAATGGGTCATGTCATAAATGGTTGTAACAAGTTTTACTAATATTCACTAAAAGTTGGAAAATTGGCTTCTTTGCCGGATCTACAATTAGAGGAGACGCTATCTTCAATTATACTAACTGATATTAAATGTGCCGCAGTTTTGACTGTTGTTTGTTGGCCGTCTATTCACGGCCTTGTTTCTTCTTATCCAAATGTAAGAACTCTCATCCAATGTCTTCAATTTTAAAAGTTTGTACTGCGATGTGCAATCTACATTGTGCTGTGACATTATGGGGGATGTTGTATGCTGTGATTTTCTAATAAAAAATTTGTGAGTAAAAGTTGGAAAATTGGCACTGGTTAATCGTACCAAATATGATACCAAAATTCAACAAGTGGGAAAAAAAATATATTTCCAAGGCGAACTTAAGTTCCTCCCTCTCCGGTACAAGCAGTTCCAAAACAGTTTTTGGAAAAGGTCCAGTTTAGAAGACACCTATGAGCAACGATCTGTAGGCAATGGAGACCCAAGCTACGTTACTACCTTAATTTAAAGGCTATGGCCACTTTTTTATTGCATGTTCCTTTACATCTAATTGATTTGCGATGGGTTATATTTATATTTTCCTCAGTTTGTCTTCTACAACTTGTATGTGATATCCTGCAATGCAAACTGCTTGATGCCGTTCTCTCCTCATTCTGGCAGACAACATCTCTGACGGCTCTGTCTGCAGCCCTTCTCTCTGCTCTACTGAGCTCAAATCTAGGCAAAAAATTGACAAAGGCGTAGATCATCATATAGTATTTGAGCTTAAGGGCCCTGTACACAGGTCAAGGTGCACACAGATCTCAGAGGGCCCCATAGCAAAACTCAGTATGCACCCCTCCCCCCAACACTTGTTCTACTCCCAGCAACACAGAATGCAAAGCCAACCCTCTAGATTTCTGATGAACTTACAATTTATTTAACCAAGTAGAAGCCATTTTTAAATAAAACAAGCAGTCATCCTCATTCTGATCACTATTTTTCTCAATGTATTTACACCAGACAACTAACATAAGTACATTGATAAATCTCCCCCAGGCACATCTATGTCTCCCGCTTCCCCTCATATAGTACATAAAACTGGCTACCTGCAGCCACCACTAGGGGGAGCTCAGAGCATAGTAATTTGTACGGTTCCCACTGCTTATAATGGAAGCTGTAAATAATTTATTTGCAATGAGCTCTCCCTAGTGGAGGTTGTTGGAAAATGCAGTGAATCTATGTCGAGAACAAGAGAAGCAGTTTAGCACTGGGTTCCCTGTCAACTCCAATCCCCTATAGCAGTTGTAAGGTGTGTCTCCATGGAATGTATGCTACTGAACAAGTGCCACAGATGTAGGTTTGGTTGCCTGATCAATGCCACATGTAAATTTGCTCCAATCACCCAACAAATGAGCAATGGCTTGTTTTTCGGATGCTCCCATCTTTCACAAGCCAGTAGGCTGGGGCGGTGGCGATATGGTGATCTTGGCCACCACAGGATCACAGATCTCTGTGTAGCAGTGCAGTGAATTCTGGCGAGTTGCACTACGACCCATTCAGTTCAATCTTTGGTCGTCTGACGCGTGTCACGGCCAAGATCGTCGTGTTGCCCCAGCCCTAAACATCCTCATTGTGCTGCTGCCAATAATAGAACCGCATGTGCCCGAATAATTGCTAATGAGTATTCATGGACATACAGTGCCAATGACTGCTCCATTGATCGGCTATGTCATCAATCGGCGTGCATTTTGGACAAAACTGCTTTCCTTAGTTTAGCTTCATGAGAGGTCGGAGAGGGGCTACAGACTGAGGTGTCATCTCATCTGATGGACACAGAATGGCACTGAGCAGTTTGCACAGTAGTGTATGTACATGCAAGCTGCAGAAGACAAACATTTCAAAAAAGTACATATACTGCAAAAAAATGTATTCAAAAGATGTCCATAGCATTTAAAGTTAAACTGTCATGCTGTCATTAAACCACTTCACAAACCACTGCTTTCCTTGAGCTTTTCCCTTAGTTGCTGCTGTTTTGAACCCTACAGTATGAGGATCTTCTGAAGATGGCTCCTCTGCCAGTTCTCCAAGGCCAAATCTGCCTTCCCTCACTCCCTATACACACTGTAGCCAGCAGATTCCTGCCAGCCAATCAGATTGGATTACTGAGAGACACGCCTCCTCACTCTAAAGCCTAATGCAGGCAAGCAGTGTGGAGGACCGCCCCTCTTCTGTCTTCTGTTTACACTACAGGGAAGACAGACAAGCCATAGACTAACTCAGGTATACATGCCTAGCTCTAATAAACTAGCAACCTTACAACCTTGGCGATCAGCTGTTTCAGTGTAACTCCAGCCTGGAAGTCGGTGCCAGAAATATACAGCTCTGTCTGTTCTGTAGTAGATGGAGCTGGTATCTGCGGTGCTGCCTCCATTTCAATGGAAGCAGCGCTGCAGTAACCAGCTCCGTCCAATACATTGTGGACGAAGCAGTGCAGATCTGGTGCCCGAGCTAAACTGGAACAGCAGTTCAGCACTGGTGCGGGGTGTTGAATCCCCGCTGATCAACTATTGATGGCCAATTCCTTAGGATAGGCCATTACCTGTTAAAAGCCTATTTAAGCCCAAAGCAAAAATGGAGGGAACAGGAGGAAGCAGACTTCTAGCTTACTTTTTTCATTTGTGGAAAAAAGCACACGAGAGGTGATAGGTTTAAAAATTATACATGAAATAAAGCTAGGTTTGCCGCCCATCCTCTCAAGAACAAACACGGCGGCTTTATCAAGCCAATCCTACAGCACATACACGGGGCCTCGGTTATTTATGAAGTAGGACGCGGTGTTCCTGAGACAGTGTTATTTACCCCGTGGTTATTTATTAAAGCTGCTGATTTATAAATAGGTCAAGAAGTGCATTTATCTGCTCTTCCCACCACTAGATTCTACAAAATTAGGATATGTACCTTCCAGAGAAATACCGAGGCCGGGAAAGCTGTACTGGCCAGCCTGCCCTCCACATGTGCCTACTGTGGTCTATTCAATTATTTGCACTTAGTCTTTGTGACTACAGAACGTCTATTTACACTGTCGTTGTCGTTTCCATGATCCGTTCAGGGATCTCACAAGCGGTCCAAAACAGATCAGTACTGCCCTGAATGCCCATGTTTTGTCCTGAATTCCGAATAGACAAGGATCCACTCAGAATGCATCAGTTTGCCTCTGTTCAGTCACGATTCCGTTTTGGTGTCCGTCTGACGAAACTGAGCCACACGGATCCGTCCTGACACACAATGTAAGTCAAAGGGGATGGATCCGTTTTCACTGACACAATCTGGCACAATAGCAAACGGATCCGTCTCCTATTGACTTTCAATGGTGTTCAAGACGGATCCGTCTTGGCTATGTTAAAGATAATACAAACGGATCCTTCTGAACGGATGCAGGCGGCTGTATTATCTGAATGGATGCGTTTGTGCAGATCCATGACGGAGCCGTACCAAACATGAGTGTGAAAGTAGCCTAAGAAGTAACTTTTAATTTATATTGCTTTTAAAACATAACTCACACACAAAGTGAGACTATTTAAAAGTCTCAGTAGTTGGCAGACTTTTGCCCTATATATTATTATTATTCAGTCCCTAGATGGTTAATTCAGCTGTTAGCATCAGAGCATCTCATGCTCCGTTGCGCACCCTTTCCCTGCGCTAGATTGCGCAGGGCAAGGGCTCTTTTTGTGTTCGGTGACGTCACCGGCTTTGATGGGCGTGCTTTAGCGCTGCTCTAGCAGTTTTACAGGCTAGGGCAGCGCTAAAGCCCGCTCATTAGTGCCGGTGACGTCACCGGGCTTCCTGGCAGCCCCATGGAAAGCCCGGTTCGTCACCGCAACTCCGGAAAATGCATTTGCCCTGCGCGATTTAGCGCAGGGCAAAGAAGAGCATCAGAGCATGAACTGCTCCGATGCTCAAGTCAGGGGGGCTGCCTGGGTGAAAATGGAGGTATGTCCGGGTTCAGCTCTGAACGCGGACAACCCCTTTAACTATGAAGCATTGTAGCCAGTTAGTTGCACACCTTCACTGGCTACATAGCTATCTTGTTTCGAACTCCTGTGTGAGGTTAGAGCATGTGACGGGCTGTCTGAACCGAGCTACTGTCTCTGAAATTCACACACACATTTTCTGCCTCCCAACATGTTTTGCCGGAAAACCAGCAACTTCAGGGGATCCCCTGCCCGATCCCCTGCAGACGCCAGCTCTCCGGCAAAACATGTCGGGAGGCAGAAAATGTGTGTGTGAATTTCAGAGACAGTAGTTAGGTTACCTTACACAGGAGTACAAAACAAGATAACTATGCAGCAAGTGAAGGCGAGCAACTACCTGGCTACAACGCTTCATAGGTAATAAGCTGTTTGATAAACACTAACAGCAGCCGAATTAACCAACTAGGGACTGAATAATAATATATAGGGCAAATGTCTGCCAACTACTGAGACTTTTAATTAGTCTCACTTTGTGTGTTAGTTATGCTTTAAAAGCAATATAAATTAAAAGTTGCGTCTTAGTTACTGGAGCACGTGTAAATAGACGTTCTATAGTCACAAAGACTAAGTGCAAATAATTTAATACAAGTTATAAACATCGAACATGGGGCTGATTGGTCTGTTTTTTTTTTAGATGACAGCGGTCTATGTCCTCCAGGGCAGCGGCAAAATACTTCACCCACCTAAAGTGCTCAGCAAGAACATGGAAGAGAGCGTGCATACTCCTGGATTCATTGTCCTTATTTCTATGTATTGTAGTTTTTGGTTGTTCAGTCCCTTTTTTTTTTTTTTTCCTTAATTGAGCTCAAATAACGTAGCATGAAAATGTTTTTCCCCACATTAGATGATGGGCCTGCAACAGTGCAAGCTCTGGGTGCCGATACTGATCTAGCAAGTAATACATTGGGATCGTCTGCAGAATATACTGGTGAAACCAAAAGCATTCCTTAGGCTTCTTTCACATATGCATTAAAACCATCCAGCACAGCAGGCTGTTCTGGCAGAGGAACGGCCTGTTGGAATTCATCATATCTGGCTTATTTATTTAATGCACTTATATAGCGCTGCTATATTCCGCAGCGCCTTACAGACATTACATAGGGCTGTCCCAAATGGGGCTCACAATCTAAGCTCCCTATCAGTATGTCTTTGGAGTGTGGAAGGAAACCGGACAACCTGGAGGAAGCCCACGCAAACATGGAGAACATACAAACTCCGTGCAGATGTTGTCCTTGGTCGGATTCAAACCCAAGACCACAGTGCTGCAAGGCACCAGTGCTAACCACTGAGCCACCATGCTGCCCTTAGCCGGATAGGGCCACAGAATTGCCAGACCCCACTGACTTTGGACCTGGTCTGTTTCCGGCATTAGTGCCGGGAGTCGGACAAACAAAAAACGGTGTTTCCACTAGATTTTGTCCAGCAGAATCCTGTCACTCATGCCGGAAAACCGGTTGGATCCCATTACGGTCAATGGGGCTCCGGTGGTGAACTGGCTTTGGAAGATACACTGAACTCCAGCAGGCTGTCCCTCTGCCAGATAGCTTTAATGTATATGTGAAACTATCCTAAGAGCGCTGTTATAGGAAACAATTCCTGCAGCGGTGGAAATGTTCAGAGATGTGCAGGGGTGTGCGAGATGTCAAATTCCCTTTATCTTTAAATGGATAAATAAATAGATCGACAGATGGATAGATAACCATACAAATTCCACAGCACGCCAAAAATTGTCAATTAAAAGTAGTGTTCTTGAATCACCAATGCGACATTTCAGTCCTCTTACTGGGACTTTTCTTACTGCTTGAGAAAAGTCCCAGTAAGAGAACTAATGTTGTGTTTTACAGGGATGGGTGAATCAACTTTGGATGAAACATCTGAAGTCTATTCGCATAAAACTTTGTTCTAATACTGTACGGAGCAGGAGATGCATACAGTATTAGAATGTATTGGCTCCGATGAGCCGAAGTTATTGCTTCGCGTAATAACATCATAAATTAATTTGTACTGTAAACATTTCCCGAGGTACCACTTGGAACCGAACCCGAGTTCGGGAAATGTTTTTTTTACAGTACAAATTAATCTATAAAGGTAGTCTCTTCGCGAAGCAATAATTTCAGCTCATCGGAGCCAATACATTCTAATACTGTACGCATCTCCTGCTCCGTACAGTATTAGAACAAAGTTTTATGCGAATTGACTTCAGATGTTTAATCCGAAGTTGATTTACTAATCCCTAGTCATTTACTTTGGATGTTGGATCGCTTCTGTAGCCACTGACACACCACTACTACTTTTCCTGCTGTGCCGGCCAGAAAATTGCATTTTCTAGATAGAGATGAGATAGACAGACAGATAGATATTCAGATAGATATTAGATAGATAGATATGAGATAGACAGAGAGATAGATAATCAGATAGATATTAGATAGATATGAGATAGACAGATAATCAGATAGATATTAGATAGATATGAGATAGACAGATAATCAGATAGAAATTAGATAGATAGATATGAGATAGACAGATAGATAGATGATCAGGTAGATAGATAGATATGAGATAGACAGATAGATAGATGATCAGATAGATAGATAGATAGATAGATAGATAGTCAGATAGATAGACAATTAGACAGAGGACAGATAGATATGATACAGACAGATAGATAATAGATAGATATGCAGTTTGTAGGTCCTCCCTGTGTTTGCCTGGGTTTACTCCGAATTCTCTGGTTTACTCTCACACCACAAAGACATACTGATAGGGACCTTAGATTGTGAGCCCCATTGGGGACAGGGTTATGCAGATATCTGTAAAGTGCTGCGGAACATGTCAGTGCTATATAAGTGAGTATAATAAATAAATAGGAGAAAAACAGACAAATTGATAATAGACAGAACATAGATAAATAAAGAGACATACAGACACACGGACAGATAGACAGATAGATGAGGGTAGTGTTGTATAGCTACCTCGGACATTCTCTCCCGGTGTTTGCCCTCTAGGCGCTCCTTGGCCTTCTGGAATCGATCGTGCTCATTCTCATCATTCGGGTTTTCTAGGTACTTGTCCACAGCATCAGGGGTGCTAGCAGCGGTGGTGGGAACTAGATGTCATGTTAGGGGGAAGAGAAAGGAACAGTCAGTAGAAATACACAAAAAAAGAAACAGCAAATGTCAGCCTTTCGGATCGTCTGCTCTCAGACTGGGTTAGAAAATTTGCTGAAGCAGTTAATAAGAATTTAGTCGGAAAAGGGTTAATATGAAAAAAACAAACCAAAAAACAAACAAACAGTTAACACGATGGGAAAACAATTTATACAGGATCACTATAGATATCTAGTTATAGTGAGGAGCATTTTCCCTGTCATCCTCTCACGTGGTACTGCTACTCTGCCGTCTCCTGACATGTCTCTTTCAGTAACTGCTTACACTATAATAATGCTGGAACTACACTCAGAATGTGTAATTCCTTTATTATTCCTCTAAGAAATGTATGAAGAAATTAGCAACTGTGTATTACTACTCCTCTTGCCAAGGGGGTGTGTCCTGACATAATCTAACACTGTCCAATCAGTGATGACCATCAAAGTGGGTAGAGGGGGTGGTACTACCCAGTTGTCAATTTGCTCATATACTTCCAGGAGGAATAAAAGAACTCTGGTCTTCCATTCACCAAAATATCAGCAGCAGAGCAAACAGCCCCCTAACTAAAGACAGTAGAGGAGATTTCCTAAGCTGGGTCAAAATTCTGAGGTAAAAAAAAATGGCATGTTTTGCGTCACATTCATTACGTGTTTAGGCACATCTCTGGCTTAGTCCAGGAGTGGGCTTAAAGCGGGTCTGCAGTTCTTTTTAACTGATGATCTATCCTCTGGCCTGCTAAGCCTCGTTCACTTGAATGGAGCAGCCAACGGCAGGCTGGGACGAGCGTTTCCAATCATCGCGAGTGATGCTAGGGAGGCTCGTCCCCATCACCCCTTGCCATTAACTTCTAAACCCCCCCCCCCCCCCCCCAACACTGGATGTTTTCATCCGCTCACGGGGGGAAGCTGCAGCGGCGGTGCGGGGACCAGGAGCGGTGCAGGAAGCGGGCAGCCAGGTAAGTATATTCATTGTGAATGGCCCAGCATATGGGGGGAATTTTATATTCTTGGATAACCCCTTTAGGGCATACAGCGATGTCACAGGAACGAGATAATGCACATAGTGATGTAATAACAGTGGGATAATGTGCACAGTAAGATCACAGGATAGGGATGGTGCACACAGGAATGTCAAAATATTGGCATAATGCACACAGTGGTGTCACAGTACAGAGATAGTAGAGACAGCGGTGTCACAGTACAGGAATTATCTACTCAGTGATGTTACAATGTCACAGCAGAAGAAAAATGCAAAAAAAATAATAATAATGCTACGCAAAATGGAGTGCACAACCAGAAGAAGTAACCTTGAGGCTTCACAGTAAAACGTAGATTGGGGTCATATAACATTTTACATGGCACCTTATATGCATTTTATCACCAATTGCACCTTACATCTGAGTGGAGATGGGCCCCATAGCAGTTGCCATGTCTGCTACCCTGGTAGTTACACCCATGCACACATAATACAGGGTGAGTCAAAAGTTTTAGGACACCCTTCTTAGAAAAGAAAGGGAAAATTGGTGGCTCAGTGGTTAGCACTGGTGTCTTGCCACGCTTGTGTCTGGGGTTTGAATCCAACCAAGGACAACATCTGCATGGAGTTTGTTTATTTTCCCTTTGTTTGTGTGGGTTTCCTCCGGGTGCTCCGGTTTTCTCCCACACTCCAATGACGTACTGATAGGGAGCTAAGATTGTGAGCCTCATTGGGGACAGCCTGATGCTAATGTCTGTAAAGCGCTGGGGAATATAACAGCGCTATATAAGTGCATAAAATAAATAAATATCTGAATACCCCAGCAAGTAACGGGTGAGGGGGCCTATCTTTTAGGCTATGTGCAGAACATAGACACCATATTGGATAAATGCAAAGTTTTCCAATCGGAAGGGGTGCAAGTAGCATAACAAAGACCAGAATTTTCTCAGAAATCAATTGCCACAATCAGATTAGCAATATCTCTTGTGGTTCAAAAGTTATCAACACAGAAAGTTTAACGATAGCCGGGAACGTTCTCTGTGATGTACAGATATTTGACATGCTCAATGTGTTGTCCCTGGTGTTGAACATAGAAAAACTTTGAAATGTTGAACTTTCGTTGCTGATAACTTTTGAACCCCAAGATATATTGCAAATCTTATTGCGGCAATTGATTTCTGAGAAAATTCTGGTCTTTGTTATGCTACTTTCGCCCCTTCCGATTGTAAAAATTAGCATTTATCCAATATGGCGTCTATGTTCTGGACATAGCCTAAAAGATAGGCCCCCTCACCCATTACTTGCTGGGGTATTCAGATATTTATTTATTTTATGCACTTATATAGCGCTGACATATTCTCCAGCGCTTTGATATGGTCTTTGATATGCTATGTATCCCCCCTCCCGTTGGAAAAAAATTGTCCTTGATCCAATATGGTAGCTTTCAACATGGCAGAGATGTTCCGGACATAGACTAAAAGATAGGCCCCCTCACCCATTACTTTCTGGGGTATTAAGATATTTCATTTTCCCTTTTGTTTCTGAAATAAAAGGGTGTCCTGCGACTTTTGACTCACCCCGTAGTCTATATTTTATTGGATTTTTTGGGACACTCTGAGAGCTGGCTGTATTGTTCAATCATAGAAAAAGAAATAGTGCAGCCCCCGTTTTTTCCCTTAGGAGACAAGCATCAGCGATGCCTTGAAGCTGCTCGTCTCCCCGCAATGACCTTGTTTGGCCGAGGAGACAATTAGAGCATGTCTAGGACCAGCACAAATCCATTGTTTACCTTGTTGCAAACAGAAGGGGGTGAATTTTTGCTGAATAAAATGTGTGTTTACGAGTGCATTGATGTATTATGTATTAGGTGAAGTCATTTCAACTGGAGGAAATAATTGGTAATACTGGGAGTTGTGTATGGATTCTGGAACACTTCGGGTCAACAGAAAGTAAAACATGAAATCCCTTCTGTAACGCCTTTGATTATGTCTGCGAATCCTTCGGACTGCAGCAGAATAATATTTGCTGTTGCGATTCTTTTCCTTTTGATGTTTATGCTGTTGCCGAAACATTCAGCTACATCCGCTGCCTACAGCTAATGAACCTCTGTTGGAGCTGCGACCACAAGTGCAATTATCCACACTCTATCAGCTTCAGGTACCATAGAAAAAACGGAGCTGTCGGTTATGACGCCAAATTCCTATCATACGCCAGGAGAAAAGATTCATTTAATAGCCATTAACTGTCATGCAACCAAAGATCGCTGTGTAGCAGTACAGTCTCTGAGCTCAATGGGCTTACAGTGCAACTCACAAGCTGCTGCGGCTGCAACCCTAGAATTGCAACAAATCCAGGCAATGTTGGACTTTTTGCAACTCTGGGGTTACAGTTGTGGCAACTTGTGAGTTGTGTTGCAATTCCATTCAGTTCAATGGCTGCACTGCTATACAGTGACAGAAGTCGGAGCCAAGATCGCTGCATAGCCCCAGCATAAGGGCTAAAGAACCGTCCATCACTGATAGGTCATCGTTCTTGGTGCCAGCACCATTCTAGGCAACCCCTTTCAGAGTAGAGGGTATATCTGATAGGTAGATTCCATGTGTGGATGAATCTGTGTCATCATCTGTGTCCACACACTAAAGATACAACATATTGGTGGACAACTGGTGGCCTCAAGTGGACCACATTGGCCCAACCTGAAACGCCACATATATAAGGGAGAGGTGACTACACATGAGCGTTCTGACACCAAAGACCAGAGCTTTTCAAACTGTAGGTAACTTCAGAGGCAAAGGGTTGTACCATATCAGACATTGGGGGCATTTCGCTAGGATACAACCCCAATGTCTAATAGGTGCAGGTCACACCTCGGGGACCTACACCTGCACTTAGAATGGAGGGGCAAGGTCCCGGAGGGTGCACTACGCATGCACGCCCGACCTCTATTCATTCCTATAGGAGAGCCAAAAATAGCTGAGCAGCACGATAATAGAGAGAAAAGAGGATTGCAAAATGGAGATGGAGAGTTCCTATATCCCTTATGGATTATAACAATAAAAAATGGAGACTTTTTCTGTCCGTAAAAATATCTGGACTGTGATGTAAAGGTTTATTCTCATCTCCTAAAGGAATGTCATATTTCTAGGACACGCCATCACTTTATGAGCAGTGGGGGTCCGATCTCTGGGGCCTCCACAGTTCTTGATAATGTCCCATCATAGTCTCTCACTCAATAGTGGTGCCCCGATCATCTGCTGTGCAGTACGGCTCTATTCAAGTCAATGGTCCCTGCGCATCCCAGTAGCCGGGAGCACTGAACTGGCGCTGCAGCCCCCTTCATTATCAAGATCATTAAGGGTGCCAGAGGTCGGACCCCCGATGATCATAAAGTGATGGCATAACCTAGCAATAAGCCGGGACTTTATGAGATGTGAATACATCCTTAAGAGCCCTCTGAGACCCGAAATCATCATTGCTCAATAGACTGCCGCAGTTAATGTTTCAGCAGGGAGACGTACACGGCCTCAGGCAAACCGGACTGGGAAAATATATGAATGGTAAGAAAACTCACAATTATTATTATTATTTTTCTTGATGAAACATCTCTAAATATCCTCACTGACATATCCAGATTAGCTCATTGTCGGGAGACATTTATTTACCGATCAATCATGGTTGTCAGCGATAACTCCACCGCAGACAATCTATTGATTACACTAAATCTGTTCTGAGAAACAGTTTTGATCACAATCCAAAATTTGCCAGATATTTCCAAGTATTTTTAAAACTCCTGAAAGAGTATAAATGGTGATGCTCAATTTTAATTTGATCTCTTATTATTTACCTTACAAGTAAGAGGCTGTGTTCATAAAGGAGCTTTGATAGAAATGAATGGAACAGTGAACCACCTTGCGCACTACTCTTTCATTCATAGAAGGGAATCAGGGACCCCTTGTGCTTGGTACCGCCTGGGGTGCCAGCAGTCACACCCTCTGGAATGTAATATTTATCACCCATCCTGTGAATAGGCGATACACTTAATGAGGTAACCCCTTTAAAGGCTATCAACAACTTTGGATAGTTTTGTTATAAGTTTAATAAAAAAAAGTTGGACCATTTGGATTCTGCAGCCTATGTGTATTCCAATACATAGCAGCCTGCAGAAGGCTGGTCACCAGAGAAGCTGTCTGACGGCTCAGTTTCTGGTCTCCCTCTATTCTCTTCCTAACGACATTCAAAGCCAACATTGATTTGGACGTACATCAGCTTAGATAATTGTTCAGGAGAGGAGGCCACAGAATCAACCATCAAACCGCCAGTCTAACCGATCTGCCAGTGACTGTTATTCTGCAGCTGCGATGTAATGGAAAACATGAAGGCTGCAGATGCCAAATGTTTCCATTTAAAAAAATAAAATAAAAGCCTAGTATAAGAATGATTTGCAGTGTGATATACATGAAATAAAAATATCTAAAAAGGTAATTATAGGCTTTAAAGAGTATATGTCAGCAAGATCAACCCTATTAAACCAGGCATAGGATTGATCCTGCCAAGTTAAATCATCCCTCTTCATTTGTGTTAACCTGTGGCCCTGTTGTAGAGAGTACCTTACTGCATATGCTAATAAGGTGTTTAGAACATTGAGGGGCAGCGCCTCAGAGCACAGCTTCACCATCGCCTTTGCCCTTTGGTTCTTCTTTCCATGAGTGACAGGGGGTCAGGCATGCTCACGGTTTACCTGCCTGACCTTGTAATTCCGCACATGCGCATGTGAATGATGACTCCGCGCATGCGCAGTCCAGATCTGGGAGCTGGTATAGAACAAAAGAAATAGGTAAAACCTTATTAATGGCCATGGTTATGGAATGGATATGACCTCAAGTGCTCAGACTGGCTGCGCAGAATATATTGCCATTCGGTATGCCAGATTTATGTCACTGTATAGACCTGAGAAGAAGATGTGCACTCTGGATGGATGCAAAGTGCAACACATAGATGTAGAACATGGTGACAGCAAAGCAGCCTGGGTCTGCAGTTTAGACAAAAAAAAGGCACAATGTTATTGAGGAATGCAAATTCTTGTCACGCGTCTCGTTTCACATCATCTGCACCTTTCTTTGAATGATGCCTGAATGTAAAATTTATCTTGCCAGATTTCAGAAAGCCTGTATTAAAAGGTTAAACTCATGAATGCTTAAGTACAGCAATATAGCGTCTAATGATAGATGCTTACCATTCATTACCGCAAAATGATTTTCTGTAGAGCGAATATTATAATGCAGGTTAATATTCTATTCTGAAAATGTTACAGCGCATCTCTATCATATCAATTGTCTCTCACCTCTGTCTCACACCATCTACTGCTCCAAGCCTGGATCCTTCAAATATGAGCATTCTCGGAGGCTACCACTCGCTCCTGGTCTTCTCTCCACTCTACCTATCGCTTTCCCATGTTCCCTTTTACTACACTATACCGCACTCTCAACTCTACCACTCACCCTCATTCTCCATCTACTGCTCTCTAACTAGCTCTAAACCTACAACTTTGTCACTCTCCATCTATGGTAGCTTTCCTCTATCTCCCTCTCAGTCCACCACTCCACATCTTTCTCACTACTGCTCTCAACCATTCTCCCTTTCCATCTACTGCCGCACATATCACATCCTATCACTACCTTTTGATCTCCATCTATCGTTGCTCACTAACTACATATCACTCTTGCACGCTAAATACTCATCACTCATCCTAGTTCTAAATCGACTGCTCTCCATCTGCCTATATTCACTCTTGCTGTCTGTCTATACCTCATCCTTGCTCTCAAACTACTACCCTCAACACCACTCTGCTTCTTGCTCTCCAACTAGGACTCTAATTCGCTCCCAGCATATCACCCTCTGTAACACTCTATTGCCTTCTGTCCACCACCCATCAGCTGTCTTCCATCTACCACTGACTTAGCACCCATCACTCACGGTTGTTCTCTACTTACCACTCCCTCTTGCTCTCCATCTTTCGTTCACCTTTACTCTCCAATCACTGCTCTCCCTAGCTCTGAACCCTTTTACCACAGTCTACCATGGTCTCTGCCTTCCAACCTACTACAACATGTTCTCATTTGCTCACTGGATATATATATAATACACATGATAAGATATGGTACATTCTGGACAAAATTGAATATAACAAGACGACAGATGGCGCCACGGTTTACCTGCTCACTCATATAAGCGAATGTTTTTGTGCAATCATCTCTGAATATCAACATTAGATGGATACAAAGAAGAATGGCGGTGGAGTGTGCTCTTCACAGAGAATTTGAAATGGCACTGTAGAAAGCTGTGAGCATTTGATTGGGACATAAGTGATTAATATTTGCTAAACCGAGAGAAATACTAACGTATATGCGACAGCTCCAGAAAATGATGAGCTTCCTCTAATCTACGTTCTATTATTCTTACAAAACTGGTTTTGAGAGAACAGAAGCAACCGGCTTCTTCCACTAAAAAATATGAACTTCGTCTTTCCATTCATCACCTTAATTAGCTTACTAAGTGCATCCTCATAAATTTCCACACACAAACTCTTCCACGGGAACAATCATTATCTTGCAGGAGACAAACTACTAAAAAAAAATCTTCAGGTTTATGGTTATGAAAAAATAAAGTCCCAAAGGCAAATAAAGTGTTAGTGCCGCGGAGTGCACGGCTGATGTGTTAGTCAAACACATAAAGTAAACCCGCCATTTATTATGCTTCCACCGAAGGGAGTTAATAGAGTGAAAAAAACATAAGGTGACAGAAGCGGTTAACAGCAGGAACTGGAAAGGTTAGTTACAGGCCAATTGTGGACTAAAAGGATGCAATTGATTATAAGGAGCAGAGCCCGTGGTTATAGGTTGCCACAAGTCAGAGAGGTCCACTTACTGACGTTGCCACAGACTGCCATGCAGTATTCCTCCGAATCAAAGTTGTTCCGGTTCCCACCACAGCCTCCATAAATGAACTGTACGCATTTTCTTTCAGTGACATCATAGAACCAGCGGGTGATCATGGCTCGGCAGGGGCCAGTCTCAGCTTCATCAGAGCACACCTCTATTTATAAGATGTGGAGGAACTAAGTTTAGTATGAGCACAGAAAGGTCTACAAGAATAATATATTGATGGCAATATGCTTTTAAGTAGGTGGTCAGTTTGGATTCTCCGACAAGTACATTCATGGTCAATCGAAGAGGATGGACCAGCTAGCCGCCTTCCTCATCCTGGTACCATCAGCATCATGGCCACCTGAATCTTTGGATACCTTTCTGCTGCCAACCTATGGACCACAGGACCAAAATGTACTGCCAGATGAAGAAAACCCCACAAAGGCATAAAAATAAAAATTGTTTCTCCATTTCAAGTTTTGGGTAAATGGCTTGAAAATGTGAGGCTAAGAAAGGGTTTACCCGAGACTTTAATACTGATGACTTATCCACTGATCAGATACTGATGACCTATCCAGAGGATAGGTCATCAGTAGAGAAGTCTTGGAAAACCACTATATACAACACTGGGGATGGGGTCCCCACACAATTTTTTGTCTATCATACAACACGTTACGTAGGCTATACACATTAGATAGCTGTCGTCCAAATGCTTATTCGGAAGACAGCTCTCTTTTCTGAGCCCACATATGCAGGAACACTTGGGCTTGTCCAAGCGTGCATGTGCTTTCCATGGGGAAAGGGGATTAAATCACCACAAGAAAACCTCTGGTGGCAGCTTCTCTTCCAGGAGAACAAAAAACGGTCAGGCATGCTGAAATCAAACATCTGCCATTAGTGGAGTCGAAAGGCTCCCATACAAGATGGTGAGGAGTTTGGCCGACATGGTTTATGACCTGCTGAATTCTCAAAAAACCAAGGTTTCAGGGGTTAGGGTTGGAATGCAGCAAATCCATGGAGATGGAAGATGGCCACCGATTCTAACAACTATATGGCTCATCTAAGGACACGCTGCACAAAACCACACCTTGACGTCTCACCAAATGAAAGAAAAAAAACTCCTGAGCTCTGTAAGCTATGCCTAATTTACTTAGCCCTGGAGAACTTTAGGTTATAGACATGCTATTCCATAGCTGTCTCTTGGAAGCGTTTCCATCACTACAGGAAGAACTCTGCGTAACAATGGATTTAATATGCACAACTGTGTCCTCGGATATATCGGTTTTCTGTGCACTATAAAGACTCGCACGCAGCTGTGTAACAGCACTGCCAATTAACGTCACGTATCAAGCCCACAAAAGACAATTTGCTTTATAGGGGGAAGATGGCACCACATTATTACAATGCACTAAAAAGAGCAATTTACATTTGCAATTATCCCAACAAACTGCTGGCTCTGAAATCTTCTTTTTACGCCTTCCAGTACTCGAAGAGTAAGCATTGGTACAGTTAATGAAATTCTTTTTGTCTGAGCGGTTTCTCTACGCGGGGCTGTAATGAAAAACCTGTGGTCCAATCATTTGGCCCATTCTTTGAAACAGATCTGTCGTTGAAATGGCCACAGTGGACGGCAAAGACATCGGTCAGCCAGGTGGCCACTGCCAAAGCAGAGAGGACCTTCTGTTCTACAAAGCGGCTGTCTGGTAAGCCTCACATAACACAAGCTCTTACCAATACATCTGACAAGTCACAAATCGATGAATATTGGCCATGAATACTGCTGTGATCACCAGGAAGAGCAGAACCAAACCTTTGAAGGGGAATAAAAGGGGTTATACTGGAAAAGATAGTGATGACCTATCCTCATGATAGGTCATCATTACCACATCGGTGGGAGTCCGAGTCCCGGCACGCCCGCCGATCAGCTGTTTCAGGAAGCCACAGAGATCCAGTGAGCGCTGTGACCTACCAACTGCTTACCAAGCACGCCGCAGTACACTGTATAGCGGCTATGCTTGGTATTGCAGCTCAGCTCTGTTGACTTGAATAGGGCCGAGCTGCAACTAGGGCACGTGACCGATGTACGATGACGTCACTGGCCTAGGAGGATGTCATGGCGCCCATTAAACTTGCTTGTAATAAACTGGTGAAAATCTTCCTTTTAATGGGATTGATCCTGTCCCAAAAGGAACGTCTAAGGACTGGAAGATGAACCATAAATGACCAACTTTTAGACATGTTAACATTGGCACCTTGGCTTCTGTTTTTTACTATTATAATAAAACACGATCGGTTTATGGATCCACCAGGGTCTGTTTTTTACTCACATTGACTTTTTGATTTGCAAATGGATAATTATTATCAGTCACCTCGATCTTGGACTATTATCCGCAGTACTAAATGAATAGCACTGTAGATAAGGAGATCGTTACCTTTGAAAAATGTTACTACTGTCTCCGTTCCTCGCTGTCAGAGGTCTAAGCTGTACTGAAGTACACTGTCAGACCTGTTGTGCTCACGCACAGGAGTCCTCTCCATTGGTGTTAGCAGTCAGAGCTATGTACTTCAGAGCAGATTTGAGCACTGACAGCAGGGGAACGGAGGGGGAATAAAAATTCGTACTGTTCATGAGGTACTGCAGATAATAGTCCGAGATCGTGGTAACAGATTCCCTTTAAGCCTGCTCCTAAGACCATCCAACCAACCATTTTAATAGTAAAGATAATTAAGATAATATGCGGTCTAGCTAAAAACCTTTTTTTTTTTTTACATTATAAGGCTTTTGACAATTTCTTTTCGAACACATTTGGGATATTTTTTTCCCCTCACTTAGAACCCTAATGCTACCAGACCCAATGATTTATTACGGGTGGGGTGTTGTGCTTTTATTTTTTTACCTGTGGGGGCGCTATAGGAAAGCGTACAAAAGCATCATGTACTAGGACAGTAATCTCCAATGTGTGGCACATTGGTTGTTGTAAAACTGCAACTCCAGTTAATATTTTGTAGAGCCACATGGCCAAGAATGAAAATCTTTGCCAAAACCGCATTAAAAACATGTCAGGAAAAAGAAACGCATTGGAAAAACCTGTCTGAACCAAGCTTTGGGCATTAGGTCTGTCTTTACTCTACGTGATTCGTGCACTGAAACGATGATCAAACAAAGGCCCATCTACCAATCATAATTTCTTGCTATATCTTTGCAGACAGCCATATTTCTGACACAGAGCTCCAAATGCCTATGCATACAGTTGAAGTGCACCTGTCAGCGGGATCAACCCTATTAAATCAAGCACACCGCCTGGATGGGTTGATCCGGCTGATTAAAATAACACCTGTCTTGTAAAATTGGTTGCGGCATTCCGGAGAAAACATACTTTTATTTCTCTATGTAAACGAGGGCATTAGTGCGACACGGGACGTGGCCAGCACTGGAATTCTCAGGCACACCGAGTGGCTAAGCCCCGGCTCTGAAGCCCATATTTGCCCTCTAGAACGCTACAAGTGATTTTTACAAGACAGGAATCATTTGAAATCAGCAGGATCAATCCTACCAGGTGGTATGCCTGTCTCAGTGTTATGTCTGAGATTGATCTTTCCTTCACTCTTGTATTCAATGGCGCGCCAGTTCATGCCACCTGCACCTCAGAAACATCTCTAGAATCTGCCCCTTTCTTACCTGTAAACAAGAACTCTCATCGTTGCCCTGATCCATTCCCGCCTCTATTACTGTGACTCACTACTAATTGGCCTCCCCCACACCAATCTATCCTGAATTCAGCAGCCAGGATCACCTGTCTAACTGCTACTCCGATGCCTCCGCCCTGTGCCAGTCATTGTACTGGTTGCCTATACAGTACAGGATTCAATTTAAACTGCTCATTCTCCCCCACAAAGCTCTCCACAGTGCTGCACCCCCTACCTCTCCCCCCTCATCTTTGTCTACCATTCTACAGGTGCTCTGCATTCTGCCGATGATTTACGACTGACATCCGCCACAATCCGAACCGCTCACTACCGTCTCCAAGACTTCTCCTGAGCTGCACCAGTTTTCTGGAAAGCCCTACCGCAAGTAATTAGGTTAATTCACAATATACACAATTTTAGGCTCCTGCTAAAAACAAGTCTTTTCAGGGTGGCCTATCTCACCCCTGATCTTACTCTAACCCATTCACCCCCCTCCATCATTCTGAACCTGATCCATCATCTATGTCTATCCACCACACCCAATGCTCTCAGCTGGTGACGGCTCGTACAGCCTTAGGCCTCATTCACACGGCAGTATTTTGCGGACCATATACTGGCCTTTTTTCAGTTCAGTATACTGACAGTATACTGAACCGTTCACTTCAATGGGACCGCAAAAAATACTGAAGTGTCTCTGTATGCCTTCCGTTTCCGTTTTTTCCGTTCCGTTTAAATATAGAACATGTCCTATTCTTGTCCGCAAATCACGTTCAGTGGCTCCATTCAAGACAATGGGTCCGCAAAAAAAATGGAAAGCATACGGAAGTGCATCCGTATGTCTTCCGTATCCGTTCCGTTTTTTGCGGAACCATCTATTGAAAATTTTAAGACCAGCCCAATTTTTTCTATGTTACTGTATTGTATTCTATATATTGTATTTTATAATATAAAAACGGATCCGAAAAAAACGGACCGCAAAACACTGAAAAAGCCATACGGTCGTGTGCAAGAGGCCTTACATCTACTCCCCTATTGTGTTAAGATGGCCGGACCATTGTACAGAGCAAGCACTTTACCGTCTGTGTCATTGGTATGTCCTAATAGAGTGTAAGCTCTTGCGAGCAGGGCCCTCACGCCTCTTGTTTTAATTGTTAACTTGTTTGTTGCTGTGTAATGTATGACTTTGTTTGTACATGAACCTCCTGATTGTAAAGCGCTGACGAATATGTTGGCGCTATACAAATAAAGATCATTATCATTATTATTATTTTATTAGGGTGGGTCCTGCTGAAGGGTGCTCCTTAAAGGGTTAGTGTAGAATTTACAAAAACTTGACCTGCTAAATTCTCCACTGCTAAATGGTCCGTGCTGGTTTATTTGTTCTGTAGGTGATAACACCCCAAACATCTGCATGTGACTGCTGTAGCCAATCACTGGTGTAAGCGGGTTTTTTTAACGTACATGAAAGGATCACCGCTGAGGCCGGTGATTAGCTTCAGTGGTCATATGCACATGATCAGCACATCATCGCTGCAGTGAAATGGACAGCAAATCTTGGGGACCACTGGAGCGGATGGGGATTGAACAGGTGAGTATAATTTTTTCTTTTATGACATTCCCCGCTCTTTACAAAACTGTTCTAAATCCCAGACAACCCCTGGCTGCCTGCAGCCACCACTAGAGGGGGTCCAGGAGCCTATTGCATACAGTGGTAGGATTGATTTTAATGTATAAACAGTATGTAGTGAGCTCCCCCTAGTGACAGCTGCAGGTATGTCTATGTTTGGAGCTCAATGTCAGGAAAACACACCTCGGACCACTATAAAGATATCTTAAGAGATTAAAATCAGCGCAAAATATTGGACCTATTTACTAGAAGACAAAACGGGTGGAAATTTCCTATACAATTGTTAGTTGCTGTACCTCTGCGCTAACGCAAATGACTGCCACAGATCTTGCAAACTAAAAATAAGTTATTCTTCGCCATGTAAGTCGTAAAAATCAGGATGCAGGAATCGCAATACAAAAAGTGACAATTGACATTTAGTTCCATAATATAATCATCAAATAGCATGTAATGGATTTACAAAGCATTTATATGGCAGTAATAGCATAAATAAATCTCTATAAAAATATAACATAAAAATACCAGACGTAAACTTTAATTGTTTATAAAACTG
This sequence comes from Bufotes viridis, assembly GCA_033119425.1. NCBI lineage: Eukaryota > Metazoa > Chordata > Amphibia > Anura > Bufonidae > Bufotes > Bufotes viridis. The sequence goes on along the minus strand of CM065591.1, from coordinate 39,270,671 downwards.
ACATAAAATATGATGCTGGTAATAAAACCGGAACCATCAAAAAGCTAAATAAATAGGACTAGACATTTCTGGACCATGATTTCTTGTTCTTCCATGGGCGCTGCTTCCTAAAATATGAATCGGCCTTCTCAACAGACGGAAATCTTTAGTTGTGATAAAGAGTAACTGCAATCCGCTAATCTGGGTAATGTAATCCAAGAAGACTGGAAATTAAAGATCTCTGCCATGATTGGATAAATTCTTTATTCTCACAAATAATAATAATAAAAAAAAAAAAAAAGCTAAGTGCCATCACTGTATGTATATGTGTGTGTTCTGTTTAATTACCCGCCATTTTGGATAATCTCTGGCACCTTGGAAGTCCCGATGAAGCTGGGTTATTGGAATGTTACTGTGTTTTCTACATCTTTGAAACATTTAGGATATTTATCACACTTATTGTTTTTTTTTATTTTTATTTGTCAATGAATCTGAACCAAGATAGGATTACATTCTATAAAACCTTTTCTGATTAAAGGGCTCATTAAATGCTATTAAACAAGTATATCACTTATAGAAGATTACCATAGGAGATATGAATAGTGTAATTACCTCTGACAACTTCTTCCACGGATTCTGTAGTTGTGGTAGTGGTTGTGGCGATGCTTGTAGTCCTCTCGGTGGCTTCCTCAAAGGGTTCTTCAGGTTCCTCTTCCATATCATCTCCATCATCTTCATCATCATCAACCTCTTCTTCCTCCACTTCTACAACCTCTTCCTCCTCTTCTTGACGTCCTTGAAGGGCTTTGTCGTCACTGCAAAATAATTTACAAACCTTCAGCTTATCAGTAATCCAATCAACATGGCCACTTGGTAAAGTAAGACTTTTTGATGTCTGGTCACTGTCTGCCACAAACACAGAACACACCTTTTGCTGCAATGAACAATTTAAACATCAGAGTGATTACAGGGCACCTACCATAACCAAAGTATACCAAATTTGGGTATTTTTTTTTCTCGTTAAGTTAATTTATTACACTCAATTATATAGTGCTAACATATTCTGCAGCACTTTACAGACATTAGCATCACTCCGTCCCAAATGGGGCTAACAAGCTAAGCTCCCTATGAGTATCTCTTTGGAATGTGGGAGGAAACCCATGCAAACATGGGAAGAACATATAAACTCCATGCAGATGTTGTCCTTGGTCAGATTCGAACTCAGGACCCCATTGCTGGAAGGCAATGTGAGACTAGAGAGTCATAGTAGACCTCAGATTGTCATACACACATTTGCAGGCCAACTGGAGCACGTTCAGTTCGGGTGGAATCAAACCTTTCGACTGAATCAAATTTTGAGTGATCTGCTTGACTCAATTTACCATACTAACCTTGTAAAATTCAGAGCAGTACCCAATGCTCCCGGTAGTGACAGAAGCCCACACCCATGCACGTCCGGCCTAGCAAATAGTACACTTGCGAGTTTAAGACTAGGGAGTCTGAAGGACACGTTTTATTTTTATTTGGTATTTTTAATGTATTAAAATTTTGATGTCTATGACGTCACCAAATCCTCTTCCTAGAAGGCAACATATGAGAGGATTATCACACCTCAACAAGATTAACAGTGGAGCTCGAGGGAGGCAATGAGATTATGAAAGAAGGACTGGTTTAGGTGCATACAGCTGCCCATGCGAGTAAAGCTTTTCACGTGAATATTTTACGGCATGTTAATAAGATATTAGAATATTTTTTCATATCCACCACATTGCCCACTTTTCCATGGGATTTCTTTATTCTTAGGATAGGCAATGGTCGACTCTGAATAATCCAGCCTGTTAAGAACATTTTTCAGTAGACTACAGATGTTTGAAGCCCCCATACTACATCATATGGTTAGAGGATCCTTCTGACTTTACTGTAAATATCTAAATTATTGTCTACAGGACTTTAGAAGCTTGGTTTTTTAGGACTACACATATATGCACATGATATGGCACGTGACATGCACATATTACACGTGACCACTGCAGCCAATCACTGTCCTTAGTGTTCTTGTGCTGTGTATAGCTGAGGCCAGTAATTGTCTGCAGTGGTCAAGGGTAGAACATGGGATGTCATCACAACCTAAAACTTGACCTGATGGCTGTGGCAGTGGGAAGGAATAGTGCTACAGCAAGGGGGTTCAGAATCTGAGTATGGTAAAGAGGGTCCAGAATCTGAAGTTTTTTTTCTATTAAAAAAAAAAGTATAAGGCGAGAAATGTATTGATTAACTCAGAAAATCCCTTAAAGGCAAATAATACATGGCAACATTTTGGGGGAACGCGACTCATAAAAAGGGTTGTCCAGGTTTGGGAAAACATGGATGCTTTCTTCAAAAAAGAGCTCCACACCTGTCCACAGGTTATTTGTGGTATTGCGGCTCAGCCACATTTGCCACATTCAATTTAACAGAGCCTAACTGCTATACCAGACAACCAATGGACTGGTGTAGTGCTGTTTTTGGACAAACGGCAGCCATGTTTTTCTAATTCTGCACAATCTTTGCAAAATATCCCTATAAGAAACAAGGTCTCGGTCTGTGCCTGCAATTAGTGTTGAGCAAACTTGTGTTTTCAAGTTCAGAGTACAACGTTTGGATTCGGGTTATCTAAGAATTCCGAATTTCCATAACGGAAACCTCAGATAACCTGAACCCAAACCTTGTATGCCGAAAACACAAGTTCGCTCAATGCTACCTGCAACTTTCACAAGGTCACCAGCAACCATGTTTTCGAGAGGGAAGTGCTAATGGGTAAAAACTTTTCACTTGCCTTTGGAAGAAAGACTGGGGTTCCTTAGGCCTACCAGAGAACATGGACCAGAGCGCCCACTATCCATCTATACAGAGCATGTGGACATCTACTTTTTATTCCCTTGAATATTTTTTTTTCTTTCATTTTACGCCCATGATGTATATTTGACTCACCCGATAAGAAAGAAATCTCAGTGTTGACTCCAAAGTCACCTCGAAATGGGGTTGTCTTCTGCTGGACCTTTGAAGCTCATTACAGCGTCGGAGCCCGAGTCCACTGTAGGACAATCTGGTACTTCAATGGGACAATCTGACCCTGTCTTACTTTCTTGAAACTGCTTTACTGAAACCCCCAATTCAGATATTGGATTATACTGTAGAAAATATGATTCCTGAAAACAGCTGAGGGGAAATCATTCAACCATTGGTTTGGAAAGGTTGATTCCTCTAGGTCAGGATTCCTGGCTTAGCCTAAGAGAGATGTAACTAATTGCACGGCTTGTACCCAGCGGGGTTCTGAAATAAAAAAAACTATGCCGACTCCACGGTCACATTTACAATCTTTGATGTCTTAAATTCCTTTCGGTTTATCTGACAAAAGTTATGAAAACCATTTAAAAGCTTGATCCCGGCATTCAAAGTCAAAATCTTCTTTCGTTACCGTGAACGCTAGTTGTTTAAATATATAATGTCACTTAGTGGGCAGGCAGCTTAGTAAATCCAAATCCTCTGTGTACATGTCAAAATTTTATAAAGTGGGAGTGAAAATCCATGACACAAATGTGGGCACAGACAAAAATAGTAAGGGGCTCCTAGCTAGGTTGCCCACAGGATATGCCCATCTCTGCTACAGAAGAAGTAGTCTTTAAGGCAGAAGGATAGTTAACGCCTCAAAAATGAATACAAGTCTTTTGATCACCTATGAGAATATGCTTCCACATGTCATGCCATGGACAGTAGCCGCGAATCTCATTCTAACACTGCAGAGAGGGTCCACACCTCGATCTGCACATAACGTGGCACGCCAATTTACGCAGAATTTACTCTCTGCAATGGAGAGAGTTTAACTGGCAGCAATTATAATCCGTACAGTATGGTGCAGACTGCGGAACCGCCATATGACAATATATTCTCATCTTTCTTCAATGCTGGCCGTTTTTAACTCTACACACTTTGGACCCAGTTATGGTCACCAATGTTTGCTGCATTGACTAATGAGAGAGTCTGAAGTAGCCTGAGATCTACCTCCTGCCTAACCAGACTTCTTGCTTCCCCAGCTAATAGCTGATAGTTCAGGACATGGAAAGTGGATTCCCTGAACAAGACATGGAAGACCCAATGTTCTCCAATTGAAGTATATGCAACTTACTCTTCTGGACGTGCCATCCTAGAGCCCAACTGCTTAGATCACCGACACCTCCTAGACACCCTGCTTTTCTCTCCATACGATAATTTCTTCCTATGGACTAATCAGGGACAGGGCAACCTCTCTTGGTGTCAAAGGCAGGGGTTTCAGAACGCAATCCTCTCCAGTCTTGGCCCCTAAAGTTTAGTATGACTGCTTTCATATGGATACTCATTTATGTAATTACCCCCCCCCCCACCCAGGCTTCTTCCCCATCAATTCCTTGCCTATCTAAAAGACATATTCTCCATTTCGATCGCTTCTCATTTGGTCCACACAAGTCTAGTTCTCGACCAACCTATTCTTTACGGTTTTTGCTATATGAACACCTCCCATGACAGCTCTTTTCAATAAGCTGCTCTTACAAGGAAGCACTGGACGGTTACAGTAGTTCTGACACATGGTGAATGGCTATTCTTCTACACCGTTATCTCACTAGTGACGGAAAGAGACACACACATAGGGGGTCATTTATAATTAGATATATGCCACTTGATGTATATCTGTCGCAGACTCGGTTGCAAAGGGGACTTGCAGCCAAATCTGTGACTTCTTCCCCTTTCACACCACGTACGCCAGTTCTAAAAAAAAAAGAGGGTTGTGGCGTGGGCCTTCCCCTTGCTGCCATTAACTTCAATGGAGCAGCAGTGCAGTGACGAGCACTGTCCACTACAATGTTGACAGCGGTGACTTACAGCAACAGAACTACATCGAACTGCTGATTGTCAGAGGCGCGGAGTTCTGGTACCCACCGATAAGCTAGTGATGTCCTTTACTGAGTATAGGCCATAACTTAAAATGGCTGGACAACCTCTTTTAACTTCAGAAAACATTATTAACTCATGGGCTTTAAAATAAGATAATTAACTCATGGGCTTTAAAAATGGAGAAGTAAAAGCGCAACCGGAAAATCATTTCCCTTCCAATACGAATGAAAGGCGCTTGGATAGCTTCCTGTACATTTGTTCACCCGACTCTTGCGGAATAACTGTAGCAGAAGAATAAAGGAGCGCATTGTCTAATGCTCCTTCCCCCTTTTGGAAACAATGACAAATGATTTGAAACCTGAAATGAACTATTACAAAGAAAAAATCCTGACTTATTGAGCACATCTTTGTCTCCGCTGTCTGCCGGGCCTATCGGAGACATTCATCTCAGCAAGAAATTTGCTCTTTTGCATCTAAATGTTATTTGAAGTCGGTATTTTTCAATTAAGATGTAGAGAGCATTGTGCTTCTAAATGAAAGAAGAATCCTAATCTCCAGTGTTAAATTCACTATATTAAAAAAAGAGAGAGCCCATAAGGACGTGGTATCTGCACATACTTATCTCGTAACAGATTACTTTAATACTTGACTGGAGAACAATCTGCCGGCAATAATGAATTGGTGATCCAGTTGCATTATGGCACTAGGAGACGAATGCTCGGAAACAAATACCAAACATATAATATATACAGGGCGTCCTTTAATATTAGAGAACTCATTATTTCACCAATTTATAGGGGATGTCCAGGATTTTTCTCTAAGGTACCTGCTAAAATATTTATACTTATCTCCTCCTCGCCACTCCTTTTAGAACAGCAAGTAATTATGGCTCACCTCCTCCCCCTCCCTGCACAATGACCTCTGCATGGGTCACAGAGCATACCCACAATACTTATCAAAGAGTCCTCTCAAGAAACCAATTTGCCTCAAGTTTCAAAACATATGTAGGTGTTAGGCCAAGCTCACACTTCAGTTATTTGGTCAGTTATTTCCGGTTTATTGGGAGCCAAAACCAGGTTTGGGTCAAAAACACAGAACAGGTGCAGATCCTTCCATTATACCTTATTTCTCAGTGGGCTTCACTACTGGTTTTGGCTCACAATAACTGATGGAAAGAACTGACCAAATAACTGAAGAGTGAACTTGGCCTTACCTGTCATTGTAATGATAAGTCTGCAGATAAGAGATCTCTACAGAACAGGGAATTTCAGTAATTTAAAAGAGAGAAGAAAAATGCACAGTTATGATTTTGAGAATACAATCTCTTTAAACCCAATCTCCAAATAATTCCATTAACTTCTCTCTTGGTACCAATCAAAACCTCTGAGAACATTTCTGTTCAGGACTTCTGATGGGTCTCTTTTCCTCTTTACAATTGCCTTCTTCCACTCTTCAAACCATCAAGCATACTATAAATAGTGACCTTCTCTAAGGCTGTACAGTGCTCCCTCAGGATACAATGGCCTCAGGATACAATGGTCTTTTCTGACCCATCGTAAGTTGAAACTAGACCCAACATACAATGCCCCAGACTCCGATCCAACCAATCAAGGCCACTTCTCTGGTAAAATGGTTTCAAAATACTGGTAATGGTCATCCTGGAACCAATTAACACTGTAACTTCATGGACCATTGTATTTACATGGGAGTTGGAGGTTCCATTAGAGCAGTGTTTCCCAACCAGTGTGCCTCCAGCTGTTGCAAAACTACAACTCCCAGCATGCCCACACAGCCAAAGGCTGTCTGAGCATGCTGGGAGTTGTAGTTTTGCAACAGCTGGAGGCACACTGATTGGGAAACACTGCATTAGAGGTCTCCGTCACAGATTTCAAAAAATTTGAAGGAAGGAATAACATGCATTGCTATTCCGTTTATCAAATGGCAGTGACATGATGATGAAACCCAACAGTCCAATATAATCCAAAGGGTCCATGGAGCATTTATCCTAGCACTGTTATGACGAAGAACCTATGTGTAGGTTTGAAACGTGTAAGCCCCTTTTACAGAAGATTTTTTTGTCAATATGGTTTTAATTGGATGAAATAAAGTCTGTGGTTTTAGGACAGAAGATGGGGACTGGATATTGTCCTTTTTGTTGTATTCCCATTAAAGGGGTTGGCTGGGATCTAAAGAGTTCGACCCTCCTCGTAGCAACGAATGACCCAATTCACTCGAATGGAGAGGATCTGCAATACCATCCCCAGACAATGAAAAAGTGTGGTGCTGTTTTTGGAACACAAAAAAGAGAAAAGTGCATGATTTGGTGTTTGATCCTTACACTGATCAGCAGTCAACGCGACGCTAAGACACACGAGTGGAAAACATATGATTGGAAAATTTCCAATCGACCGCCACAGTATTTAGGGGCTTCTGAAACGACATAACAAGCGGTGTCTGGATGGGCGCCCTGATAAACGGAGAGCAGATTACAAAATTTCCCAGTCATTATATCTCAGATTAGACCCATTGTTTCCATACAGCGCTAGTTCATCACAAACAGTCACAGTTGTATACCCCGGTGCCGTACGCTGCTGCAGACACAGCATTCTGGCAATTGCTTTTCAAAGCGATAAGCTGCTTCATCAGTTCCTTTATTCTTCTCCTCCACCATTAGCCGCAGTGTTCACAGACCCGTCTCTCTCTCTCTCGGACTTGTGTGAGTGTAGAACCGGAGCCGGAGCAAGGGAAACCAATTATCTCCACGCTGTCACCAGTGCAGGGCCAAGATCAATGATGTCAAATGAAATGAATTCATGCGCCTACAGATGAGTGGGAAACTGCTATAGTGCGGGCTGTAACGTGGAGCCGCTCAGACAGGTAGACCGGCTCCCAGAGCCGCTGACCACAGATGACTCTTGCCACCCTATGTTAGCATCAAATTTATCAAAATTTTGGATACAAATTTGCAAAGTGCTATTTTACTATAAATTACCATACGTGCGTGGTGCCATTCTATCAGAGTGTATTAAAGAAACCCCCGATTTTGTTTTTTAAATAAAAATAAATAAAAATATATATATATATATATATATATATATATATATATATGTATATATTATTTTAGAGAGTGTCAGTGACTTTTATCCCATGGGAGCCAAAGAAAAGGAAATACGGATAACGTGAGCAGGGGATGATGGCCCGAACTGTAATACAAGTCCGCCCAATTTTGCAAGAAGTTGTGGACTTTATTGTAATGTGAAACTAGGAAAATAGCTATCCGAAAGCTTTAATGGTGGCCACCCAAAAATACAAAACATAGGGGGTCATTTACAAACAGATATACGCCACTTTTTGGCATATACATGTTGCAGATAGCAGGGGAAAGTCTATTTGCTTCACATTCTACGACTTTTTCCCGCTCACGTTTAAAAAAGGCGGACGTAGAGCAGACGGGGGCGAGCTGGCAGGTCCATCTCATCATTTATCATTTTCTATGACTGTTTTAGGCGTAGAAAATTGTCTAAATCTACGACCGCAAGGGAGCTGGCGTAGATTTAGACAGGCGGTGGATACGCCATAGTTATGTATAAGCCTGTATTTTACAACGGATGCTTAACCCCCTTAGATGCCAAAGTCAACAGCAACCACAATATCTAAGTTGGACATTGGAAGGGGGATTCATCTGTCACCTCCCAAAACACAATCACACGGTGCCAAATGTCTGTCACTGCAGCTGGGGCCCTAATTAAAGCCACTGGCTCTGCCCTCTTTACAAACCTATGAGTCCCAATTTTCTTCCTAGATGATGCAGTCAATAGCGAGTGTAGCATAAAAGCGGTTGGCTAGTTTTCTATATTGATGACCTATCCTCAGGATAGGTCATCATTATCAGATCGGTGGGGGTCTGACTGCCGGCACCCCCGCCAATCAGCTGTTTGACGAGAACACAGTGCTCCCGCTCGCCATCGAAATCACAGCGGTGAGCAGTGTAATTGCAACTCCTCCGTCCCATTCACTTCAATGGGAAGGAGCAGTTAGTCTGCTCCCTCCCATTGAAGTACAAGAATAGGACATGTTCTATCTTTTTTGCTGGACTGTGGAAAAGCCATACGGTTGCGAATGTGCTGTCCGCATATTTTATGGCCCCATTGAAATAAATCAGCCTGAATCTGATACGGAAAAAATGTGGATCTGCTGTAGACCAAAAATGTGGTTGAGTACATAGGGCCTAAGTAGGTTAGATGGGGGGAGGGGAGGGTCGATCTGTCATCCCATTGGCTCACCACACTGTGATGTGTGGGATGCCGATGGGTTGTCAAGGGAGGCAGGGGCCTAAAAATGGCCATCTAATTGCAACCAATGGGGCCTATTCATGGCAATACAGAGGTTTTGCAGTGTATTATATGAGCAATCAGAGGATCTCACAATAAAGACCCCTACTTGGGCTTCAAAAAAGTTAATTCATTTTTTTTAGAAAAATTCGGGGAAAAATACAAAAAAACAATACAAACAACCAATATCTTATAACTGGTAATAAATAATATATACGATTTGCCCACTGAGTACATGGTATTGTATTTTAGGATTCACATCTACATTCCTTGCATTTTCTTCTTTTCTAGGATGTTTTTGGATTTACAACTGCAGCATCACTAATAAAATATACATGGAAGCTATGCGTACAGGATGAACCGAAGGAGAACGGAAAGTGGGTCAGTATGGAGGTACGTGTATCTGGCACAGACATGGGCAATGTATGTGGGGGAAGGAACGTCATCTGTGCAGGTAATTAGTCAGCCACATGTCCATTCTAGTGAAAACCCTCGTTTATCTTCATATTCCCTCTTTACACCTGTAATTGCCCATCCTCCGTACCTACGAGTGCTCCCGAGGTATTAATTACTATGACGTGACTTATCCGGAACGCTCATTCCATAATAATGACATCATCTCCTCTATACAGAAGCCTGATGCCGCAGCGTTTCCTCGCACACAGTTACACCGTCCCATCCGGACACTCGTCCCCGTGCAGCGATCAGCCAAGATAGGAGGAAATTCTAACCTGCATCTTTTATCTAGTCCAGGGGTGCACCTTCCATGACAGCAGAAAATGTGACTGCCACATTGTCGGGAAGAAGGGAAGAACGCGCTGAACTCTTTCTTCTGTTCACAATATAAAAAAACTGCTTTTTCATGCAGTCGCCACTATGGGGTGCTCAATCCAAAGACATTTTTACAGTGACCATTGCTGTCAATGGCAACTTTATAGATTCCTATAAACAGAGCTCCCCCTAGTGGTGGCTTCAGGCAGACCGTTTTATAATACACTGACGGAAGGAGCAGACACAGAGCTGTAAGGGGGAGATCTTTCAGTGCATTTATGCCAGTTGTCTGATAAACACATTGAGGATTAGTGTTCAGAATGAAGAACCTGTTACGCTTTTTCGGACACAGCTGTGGCCAAATTTTTTTAAGTAAAATTTCTAAAAAAAAGGGAAATGGGGGGGGGGGGGGTAGGGCAACACTAAGCTTTGCTATGGAATTATATGAGATCTGTGTATGCCCCTAATCTGGTAGGGAAAAAAAAAAAATCCGTCCATCTAAAAAAGGGATGTGCTGCTGACATATCACTATACCCCCCCCCCCTGCCCCCCCCCCCTTTAAACAATGTAAAGTCAAAATTAAACTAATACTGACCGTTAATCGACTGGCATTTGTTCAAAATTTGCCAGAATATAGGACCCTAACTTATAATAGCACCAACATATACCATAGCGCATAACAGTCAGGGAATAAACATATAAAAAAAATAAGACATCAAAACGTAAGGCCTCATGCACACAATGGTATCAGTTTTGGAGTCCGCAAACCACCCATACCCCATCCAAATTTTTTTTGCAGGCCCACTGACTTCAATGGATCCACATTTTGTGGACCAGAACAGGACATGTTCTATCATTTTCATAATGGACCTACGGATTGGGACAGCACATGGATGTCATGGCTAGGTCATCCATATTACAATCCCATAAAAACTACTCATTTAGGCTGCCTGGAGGCACAAATAAATGTTGTGTCCCCTTATGGACTATGGCACTGCCTCCATATGGTGCTTCATAGAGTGCCGACTGTAGGGGTTATTTCCCTGCCCCTGGAAGAAAAAGAACTGTACTATGGCATCCAAAGTTGCAAATTCCTCTTTCTGTCAAATTCATATGGAATCCAATAGAAAAAACGGCTTCTTTGCCTGAACTCCCAGGCCTACAGAGATATAGTCGGAGCCTGTGCAAGTCTATGGATGTCGTATCGGGTCGGAGTACGTTTGTGTGCGTGAGCCCTAAGGCTCAGGCTTCACAGCGACTCCTGAAATTCACAATGGCACAGTCGCTGCTAAAGTTATAACATTTAAAAAAATAAAGTATAAAAATGCAATATGATAAAATGTAACATAATAAATTACATACAAATTGTATATAATAACATGTCACATAATAACATTTAAACAATGAACATACTAAAATCTGAGAACGTTTAAACGGTAGTTTCATCTAGATGAAGTTTCTCCCCGGAGTGACGCATCGGTTCACCTTGCACGTTCGGATTTTAGATATACTTCCCAACTCATCTGAAATGTCATCAGTGTCACCGGCCTGGATTTATGACACTTCTACATCAAGTCATTTTCTATAAAAGGTCACTGGCAGATTTGGCAGCCGCGTGTATCTGGAAAAACCTGCTAAATTAAAACCTATTTGTCCTTCACACCGAATAAAAAAATTAAAAAAATAAAACTAGCCTCTGCTGCAGAGCCATCAACTCCATGAAACAGTGACGTGCAGCAGAACGAACATGCCGTGCGAACTGGCGCTTGCCGTGAGGGACTGCTGCACAAGCATTCTCTGCAGGATCTGTGGATGTGCGGCGCAGGCCTGACAGTCAAGAGCTCTGTCACTGCGGAACTGCTCTGTAATTATCAGTAAGCCGCGAGGCAAAAAAAAAAAAACTCCTTCACTTGAACGGCTCATTACTTGCCTTAGTAATTGCCGAATATTTTATCTTTATGATGGACCTTGTGAAGGAGACGTGTTGCCTTCTCGACGGCAGGACAAATCGATCACCTGCTCTGATGGAACAGCAGGCTGGGACTTGTAGTTCACCACATATAACCACATGAGACATGCTAAAGAAATTTCCCCACAAAGAGAGGAAAAGGCATATTACTAGGGGGGTCAAACCTCTGGGGGCATTAGTGGACCTTCAGGTTTCTTCGTTTTTCTTCTTGAAACTGCAATTAGGGGCATCTGTTCTCAGTCCGCTGCATTGTACTGCTCCTCTGTAATTCCTCCTGGAGTGTTCCTTTTTTTCATCTTCTTCAAAGCAGTGTGTTCTCACACAGTCTGACGCTACGCGTCTGTCGGCCTCTGTAGGGACGCATCTTATTGACAAAGCGGCCAATTTATTTATAAGCTTCCAGGAGGAATAATGGAGGAATGGAACCCTGCAGCAAGATCGGTTCTCTTCTTTTTAAAACTCTTTTTACAGAACTTCAGCCTTAAAGTCCATCAGTCAGCAGTTTTGTACCTATGACACTGGCTGACCTGTTACATGTGCGCTCGGCAGCTGAAGGCATCTGTGTTAGTTCCATCTTCATATGTGCCCTCGTTGCTGAGAAAAATGATGTTTTATTATATGCAAATTAGCATCACAGGGGCGTTGCCACTGCAGAGAGAGCTGAGTCTCTAGGTGTGTCCCTAAGTTCACACCTAAGCGTTTTACGCGCGTTTTTGTCGCGTGTATTTCAGAGCGTTTTGCAAATAGGAAACGCGCGTTCTTGTGATTGAGCTCAAGTACTTGTTTATGCGTCAGGCGTTTTACAGCGCGTTCAAACGCGCTGTAAAACGCTCAACACATGAAAACCAATGCTTTCCTATGGTCCTGGTTCTCACTTGAGCGTTTTACAGCGCGTTTGAACGCGCTGTAAAACGCCTGACGCATAAACAAGTACTTGAGCTTTTTTTGGGGCGTTTGTCGCGCGTTTTTTGATTGACACCACAGTAGTCAATCACAAGAACGCGCATACGAACGTGCGTTTCCTATTTGCAAAACGCTCTGAAATACGCGCGACTAAAACGCGCGTTTCCAGAACCCTCAGGTCTGAACCCAGGGTGTTGGTAACGCCCCCGTTGCTCCTAGAGGCTCATTTGCATATATTAAAACGTCATTTTTCTCAGCAATGCGGGCACATATGAACATGGGGGCAACACAGATGTCTTCAGCTGCCAAGTGCACATGTAACAGGTCAGCCAGTGTCATAGGAGAAACTTGGGATCTTCTGGTGAGCGGCGGGGGCGAGAGCGGGTGTATTTCTGATGGCATCTGAGTTCCCAGTGTGATAATTCCTCCAACCTAGCTATGTGTTCCACTCTATGGATGGAGGTTATAACAGAGGATTTCCAGTGGTAAGAAATGAGTAGGCAAGCTGCGGCTATCAAGCAGGATCAGTTCTACCAAACCAGACATAATATCTGGCAGGGCTGACCCTGCTGATTAGAAACATACATTTCTTCCCCAACGATCTGATGCTTCATGTAATAGAAATAAGTTTTTATGAAAATATGCAAATTAGGGCTTAGGTGCCACAAGGGCGGGCCTTAGCCACTCAGTGCTCCTTAGCTCTTCTGCTCTGCATCCCTGGACACTCCCCTCCCCCTGCACTTGATTGACAGGGATAAGTGTGTGACAGGCATGTCCAGGAAAACGGAGCGGAGGAGCTAAGGGTACTTTCACACTTGCATTGGGAGGATCCGGCAGGCAGTTCCATTACCGGATCCGGGAATTCATGTGCAAACGGAAAGCATTTGTAGACGGATCCAGATGCGGATCTGTCTAACAAATGCATCCATTTCTCTGATGTCATCCGGAAAAACGGATAAGGTATTTATTTTATTTTTTTGCATTTTTACCTGAAGAGAGAGCAGATAACCGGATTCATTTTGCCGGAACTCTTGGTGCTGGATCCGGCATTAATGCATTTCAATGGAAAATAATGCCGGACCCGGCAAGTGTTCTGGAATTTTGGACGGAGAAAATACTGCAGCATGCTGCGGTATGTTCTCCGGCCAAATACCGTAAAAGCGACTGAACTGAAGACATCCTGATGCATCCTGAACAGATAGCTTTCCATTCAGAATGCATTAGGATAAAACTGATCAGTTTTCTTCCGGTATTGAGCCCCTAGGACGGAATTAAATACCGGAAAAGTTTAACGCAAGTGTGAAAGTACACTAAGATGCACTGAGTGACTTGGGCCCGCCCTTGTGGCACTTAAGCCTTAATTAACATTTTGAACAGCTATTGCTCCTCAATGCAGCAATGGATCAGGGGGAGAAAGGTATGTTTTTAGTCAGCCCTACCAGGCATTATGGCTGGTTTAATAGGGTTGGTCCTGCAGACAGGTGCCATTTAAAGGGGTTTTCCCAGTTTATAACCAACGGCATATTTATGACTAGTATAGGGCTGAACACTGGGACAATCCTGTTAATGTGATGCACCCTATTTGCTGTTTTCCCAGCACAGCGGCGCCCAGCTATCCAATGTGCTGGGAACGGCAACATCTGAATTTGGTCGGCTGCAGTTCCTGGCGTGGAGGGACGGTCTGGAGGGCCGATGTGCAGGCGAAAAGCAGAGGGGGTGACAGAGCTAAGCAAGTGCTGTATCCAGGATTAGTGGGGGCGTCACACCCCATCGATCATATAGTGATGGCACATGCCACCACTTATTAAGACGGGAATACCCCTTTAATAAAAGATATTCCAGAACTGGTAGTTCTAGTATTTCGACATGAGGATGGCTGACCGATCCCTTTTAGCATCCTGAAAGACGAGGCCGACTGAAGGGCATATCAATACAGAGGACTGCCTTTATATAGACAGCCATGCTCCATAAGTGGGGCGGTAACTCATCATCAGTAATGAGCACGTCCGATACAACATCTGGGAACAGCTGGGTTGTTCGCAGATGGACCCTCTCTGTTTTTGCACAGGGAAGGGGTTCGCCTTCCGCCAACGGACAGAAGATACGCACCAGGCATGAGACAATTTAATTCCAAGTGGTCTGTACTTAAAGCGCCAGCAATTATTCAGCCGGGCTGCATGAGAGCGAAGAGACGACGAAACATTACCGAGAGGAGCAAGCAATTCTCATAGCGAGATCCATCAGAAGAAAGGGAAAATCAAAGAATGTTTTCCAGTTTCTTTAACCACTTCCAGACCGGGCCATTTACCCCCATCCTGACCAGGCCTAATTTTGCAAATCTGACATGTGTCACTTTATGTGGTAATAACCAGGGCTGTGGAGTCGGTAGATAAATTTTCCGACTCCGACTCCTCAGATTTTGAAACTTCCGACTCTGACTCCTCTGTATTTAATATGCAAATACGAAGCTGTTCCACCAAGTTCTTCTAATCTCCTCTAGCACAGAGAGGTAGTTGAGCAGAAGCTGCTGCCTTCTCCTTTGTGTGCTGATCTTCTGCTGAAGATAGAGCAGTGGGAGGATCCAGGAAGGGGCAGGGGAAGGGGCATTTATTTTAAAACATGATTTTCCTAGTAGCATCCCATAGTCATGTTTAAAATTTAAGCTAACAATCTGAGTTTACATGTTTTATAGCCTTAGCTGAATGATAGCAGTTTTTCAAATGGTTTACAGCTTCAGTCTTGAACTATTGACTGTCCATTCCCTTCACTTATACAAGTGTCTCCAGTCCTTAATCAGTTATCAGTGAGAGGCGAGGATAACCATGGATTCCCTGTAACAGCAGACCACAAGACAATGGAAAGTGTAAGTATTGCCGCTCCTTAAAGGGACACTGACAGGCTGATTTTCCAGCTAAAGATATATATATATACTGGTATTCATCAGAGAATTAGGAATAAAACTATACTAATGTTCCCCCCAGTTAAGCTGTACTTGTGTTTAAAAAACATTTTAATCTGTATGCAAATTCACTATCTTTGTGCCCAATGGGGCAGCGTCTCCTGCGGCTTTGTGCCCAGCCGCGCCCGAAGTACAGCTTCCCAGCGCTGTTTCCCTCGTTATTATTCACTGCACTGGCCTTTTTTTTCAGGCTAGCTGTGACAAACTGCCATGTATCCCTGGGCATTGGAGAGGCATGCTTGCTAGCCTCTTACCCTGCGACTATGGCCCCAATGACAGTTGGCATTCACAATGGACATTGCTGTGACCTAATCAACAGTCACAATGGACATTGCTGTGACCTAATCAACATTCACAATGGACATCGCTGTGACCTAATCAGCACCCACAATGGACCAGCCATGTGGGATTGTGATATATCTGGCTGTATGTTGATTGGTCGCTGTATTTTGTGTGGGAGTGTCTGTGTTTCAAACCCCTGTGGGCCGTACTATGTTTGTGGAGTGTAAATAAAAGAGGCTGTATGCCCCAGGAGAGAGGTCCTGCTTGACCCTCAAAACGAAGTGTCGTCTCGTTATTGGGGGGGATTTGACTGTATGCTGATTGCCAGGAGTGTAAGCTGTTCATATTGCTTTTCCTGTTCGGCTGCTTCCAGGGTTCGTGTGTCTCTTGTTCGGGAAGTTGGTGATTGCAGTAGCTGCTGGTCTATCCGGAAAAGGGAATATCGCCTAAACGGAGTTGTGTGCGTAACGGTCCGTTACATTTGGTAGCAGCAGTGGGATCATTTCCACAGCCCAGAAGGACATCTACAGGGCAACACCATTCCTTGGATTACAAAGTGAGGGCAACGCCAGTACCCGTACAGCGCCCCTATCTACAAAAGAAAGAACTTCAGGAGAACAAGCATGGCACCCAGCTACACGCAGGAGGAATTTGACAGAGAGCTGAGATCACGGCTGATTTTCTTCGGACCCAACCCCCCGGAGAAATCTGTACAGTTCGTGAGGAGGATAACAGCAGAGTACCTGCAGTTCATGGCAGATGGTATCGTCCGCCCTCCCCAGCGGCTGAGTGCGCTCCGGAGAGCTGAAGGTGCCGTCCTTCCTCCACAGCGGCAGTGTGTACCCCAGGGAGCTGAAGGTGTCGTCCTTCCTCCCCAGCGGCCGTGTGAGTTACAGAGGGCCGAAGGTGTCGTCCTTTCCCCCAGCGGCAGTGTGAAGTCCAGGGGGCCGAAGGTGTCGTCCTTTCCCCAGCGGCAGTGTGAGTTACAGGGGGCCGAAGGTGTCGTCCTTTCCCCCAGCGGCAGTGTGTCCTACAGGGAGCAGAGACAGTTGGTCTCTCTCCAGCAGCAGGACAATGTTACGGGAGTGGAGACAGGCGGTCTCCCACTCCAGCAGCAGCCTGTGTTTCAGGGAGAGGAACACAGCACCCCTCTCCCCAGCGGCAGCTTACTCCTAACAAGGGGAGACACCAATCTCCCAGACGGCGCAGATGGGACCGTGGTCTCTGTGCCTGACCTACAGGGATGCTGGACAGCCTGTCCAGATCCCCAACTACCCGCACCGGGACAACAGGAGGAGGGGTAAGTACAAACTCTCCTCCCCAGCTAACACCTAACTTGGCCCCAGGGTTAACAGAGGCGATGTTAACCCCCACTGGCGCCCATGTTCCCCTGGCTACTAAGCCGGACTATGTTCCCAGCCCCCAGCAGAAGAGCTGGCAGCTGGGCAGAGTGCAGTCGGCCTCTGCCCTCCCTTTGTCCCCTGTCCAGAGCCTGAGGTCCTGCAGGTTATACCAGTAGAAGAGCTGGCAGCTGGGCAGAGTGCAGTCGGCCTCTGCCCTCCCTTTGTCCCCTGTCCAGAGCCTGAGGTCCTGCAGGTTATACCAGTAGAAGAGCTGGCAGCTGGGCAGAGTGCAGTCGGCCTCTGCCCTCCCTTTGTCCCCTGTCCAGAGCCTGAGGTCCTGCAGGTTATACCAGTAGAAGAGCTGGCAGCTGGGCAGAGTGCAGTCGGCCTCTGCCCTCCCTTTGTCCCCTGTCCAGAGCCTGAGGTCCTGCAGGTTATACCAGTAGGAGAGCTGGCAGCTGGGCAGAGTGCAGTCGGCCTCTGCCCTCCCTCAAGTCCCCACAGCATGTTGCCCCAGCACCCCAGAGGAATATCCGGGTGCAGTAACTGCTTCTTGTGGGTGGGTCACTCTTGTACCTGTTTGTTGTGGGTGGGCTACTCTGGCATTTGTCTATTGTGGGTTGGTGGATCGACTAACGTAGGCACTGACCGACAGGAGGTCAGGTGCCTGGTTAGTCTTCCCCCAAAGGGGAGATATGTGACAAACTGCCATGTATCCCTGGGCATTGGAGAGGCATGCTTGCTAGCCTCTTACCCTGCGACTATGGCCCCAATGACAGTTGGCATTCACAATGGACATTGCTGTGACCTAATCAACAGTCACAATGGACATTGCTGTGACCTAATCAACATTCACAATGGACATCGCTGTGACCTAATCAGCACCCACAATGGACCAGCCATGTGGGATTGTGATATATCTGGCTGTATGTTGATTGGTCGCTGTATTTTGTGTGGGAGTGTCTGTGTTTCAAACCCCTGTGGGCCGTACTATGTTTGTGGAGTGTAAATAAAAGAGGCTGTATGCCCCAGGAGAGAGTTCCTGCTTGACCCTCAAAACGAAGTGTCGTCTCGTTATTGGGGGGGATTTGACTGTATGCTGATTGCCAGGAGTGTAAGCTGTTCATATTGCTTTTCCTGTTCGGCTGCTTCCAGGGTTCGTGTGTCTCTTGTTCGGGAAGTTGGTGATTGCAGTAGCTGCTGGTCTATCCGGAAAAGGGAATATCGCCTAAACGGAGTTGTGTGCGTAACGGTCCGTTACACTAGCCGAATGCTGAATTCCTGCGCAGGCGCACGTGTAGAGTGCTGGCAGCAGCCTCGTCTGGCTATGCTGAGGCTGTGCCAGCTTTCTCTCTTCCTCCTCGCTACCTAGTCCTGTCTAGTGCTGCCAGTACTCTACATGTGCGCCTGCCCCCTTGGGCACAAAGGTAGAGAATTTGCATATTGATTAAAACGTTTTTAAACACAAGTAAACCTCAACTGGGGGTAACAGTCGTCTAGTTGTATTCCTAATCCTCTGATGAATACCAGCAGATATATCTTTAGCCGGTAAATCAGCCTGTCAGTGTCCCTTTAACTGCATAGTAAAGCATATGAAAAGCATGCTTCTTCACGGTCACATAACGTCTTTGTTTAGCGGTAACGTGATGCACTGCATGCATTGGCCTTTATTCTTACAGTAGAGAAGTAATTAATTATAACTTTATCTGAATTGGGACATTTAAATTTCCTTTTTTTTTTATTCCAATTTAAATCTAGTAGGAGTCGGTCCATTTTTTGCCGACTCCGACTCCAGGTACCCAAAATTGCCTCAGACTCTGACTCCTCGACTCCGACTCCACAGCCCTGGTAATAACTTTAGAACGCTTTTAATTATCCGAGCCATTCGGAGAATGTTTTCTCGTGACACATTGTACTTCATGTTAATGGTAAGTTTGCGTCAATAGGTTTTACCTTTATTTATAAGAAAAAAATCCAAAAGTTAACGTGATAAAATGCACTATTTTCTAAATTTGAATCTCTCTGCTTTTAAGACAGATAGTGATGCCTCATAAAATATTTATTAATTAACATTCCCCATATATCTACTTTATGTTAGCATCATGTTAGTAATGTAATTTTATTTTTTTAGGGCGCTAGAAGGTTTAGAATTTTAGAAGCAATTTTTGAAATTTTTAAGAAAATTTCCAGTCAACTTTTTTAAGGACCAGTTCAGTTCTGAAATGACACCCTCAAACTATTTAAAACTGGCTTTAGAAATGTTGTTAACCCTTTAGGTTTCCCACAGGAATTAAAGCAAAATTGCGTTGAAATTTCAAAATGTCCCTTTTTTTTGCAGATTTTCCATTTTAATAAATTTTTTCCTGGAACACATCAAGGGTTAACAAAACAAACCTCAATATTTATTACCTTGATTCTGCAGTTTGCAGAAACACTCCATATGTGGTCGCATACCGCTGTTTGGGCACACGACAGGGGACAGAAGAATTTTTAATACTTGGGAATGAAAATGAAAAATAATTTTTTTTTTGTACAAGAAAATAGTGCTTTAGGCCCAAACTTTCTTTTTCACAAACGATAACAGGAGAATATCCCCCCCAAATTTGCTACCCACTTTCTCCTGAATACAGTAACACCCCAATTGTGGTCGTAAACTGTTATTTGGGGATACGCCAGGGCTCAGAAGGGAAGGAGCGGCATCTGGATTTTCTAACATGGAATTTTCGGTAATGGTTTTTAAGAGCAATACCTTTTTTTTTTTTTTTTGTTGAATGAGCTGTGTGGGGCTTATTTTGTGCGAGACAAGCTGTAGTTTTTATTGGCACCATTTTGGGGTACATTTGGCTTTCTGGTTGCTTTTTATCTTATTTTTGGGAGGTGAAGTTACAAAAAAAAAGCTGTTTGGTGTCATTTTTCTATTCTTTGGGGGTACATAAGATGTTTTGATTGATTAACATTATGTTTTTTGGTAGGTGAGCTCACAAAAGAAAAATCTGTTTTGGCGCAATGTTTATTTTTAACGGCGTTCACCTGATGGGGTAGATCAGGTTATTATTATAGAGCTGGTCGTTGCGGACACGGCGATATCAAATATGTCTTCATAGTAGCCCCAGTTACAGTGGAAATACACCCCCCAGAGAGACTGTACAGCCTCAGTGCAGGGCTGATCGAGGAATACCCGACAGCTCCTGCACTCCCCCAGCAGCGGCGGTCACATGACCACTGGGCCGGGACGGAAAGCGGCATAGCGCTTCCTGATCTGTATACACAGTGCTCGTTGAGCGCTGTGTATACAGTGATCTAGAAGGCAGGGACACCTGGGAATGGTCCCTGCCTTCTCTCTGGGGTGCTCTGCTGTCACTGACAGCGGGCCCCCCAATCGGCAGCTGCACGATTAGTGTGCAGCTGCCATCTCTGAAAGGATGCTCCAGAACGTCCATTCAGAGATAAACCGGCCGCCCAAGGACGTTTATAGTAAATGGGCGGTCGGGAAGTGGTTAAAGGGGTTATCCCACGAAAAATATTCTGCAGTTTTCAAACCAGCACCTGGATCTGAATAGTTTTGTAATTGCATGTAACTAATAATGTGGTATAGATAGTGAGTTATTCAATAAAATTTATCTGACTAGCGCCACCTGCAGTTTGTTCTTTTTCTAATTTTCTGACCTTGCTGAGGTGGACGTGCATGCTCAGTTTCATCCTTCAACTGCCTCTTGAGCTGTGATAGGGAGAGAGTAGCAGCAAAAAGGACATGCCCCCTTAGCAGCAGCAGAAAAAGACACTCCCCTTGAGCTGTTGGCCTGATATAAATGCAGCAGAACAATGAATGAGGAGATCTCTGGATCCATGCGAGGTACAGGGCTGGTTCTGGCTTTGTTAGAAAGAGGTGGTCATGTGCTATAGGATGTCTGATTTTCATTTTTTTTTTTACATTAAGCATGGCATAAACCCTTTTAGGTTATGGTTTTTAAGTGTGGCATTGACCCAGCTCATAATGACAGGTCATACTAAAACACAAGGACCACCCCTGCGGAACCTAGGTAAGTGTATTAGTGACCTGCTCAAAGGGGATGACCACAGAAAATTTTTTGAAATTACAAAATAATGCAAACTGGCACAGTAAACCTCACTCCATACTGCAGCAGCGACCATGTATACACAGTGGACTGGGTGGTCGCAGCATTTATAGCTCTCAACATGATGGCAGTCAAGTAATTTACTTACGGGATCAACTGGCCGCATCCACATCTGAGCAAAAGAGCTAAAAAGCATTCAGCGCACGCACAGAAGATTCTGCTATTTGTGCCTGCGCAGGTGCAGAACACCTGGAGGTCCGACCTCTAGGATCCCCATCATTCCCTTCTAAGATTTTCCTGCACAGCAGAGTTCCCAAGCACCCACCTCCATAGGGAACTGTAGCCGAACCCATTCACTTCAAAAACAGCACTAAATCAGCGCTGCGGCTCTTCCTTCTCAGAATCAGTGGGTGTCTTCGAGGTCGCACCCTCACAGATCATAAAGTGATAGCATATCCTAGCGATAGGCATCAACCTCTGGGGCTCCGCTATCAAGAACGGGGCCCCAGAATGAATGGAGAGCATGCTGTGCATGCTAGGTTTTCTCCACTGACTGCTATAGGACTTCCAAAAATAGTTATAGGACCTACACCTATCAGAAATTTATGGCATACCCTATCGCTATGCCATAAAAGTCCAGGTGGGAATTCCCTTTTAAATTTCTAAATACTTTCTAAATACTGTTTGTACATTGACTTCAATAGCAGAATGGTCTGCAGTAAGTTTTACCGCCCTCTAGTGGTGGCTTTTTATACAGGGAATTCAGAGCTCAGTCTGCTATAAAGATAGTTTAAGAAATTAACCAGTGAAGAACTTGGATCGATTTAAAGACTAATGTTCAAGGGTCGGCATCAATATAAATGTCCACTTTTATACTATTATGGCAGTTCAGTTTCTCCCAGAGGTGCAGAAAAACGGCAAAGTTCATGCATTTTCCTGAAAATTTGGCAGAAGAATAACCCAATGTCTGGCAAAAAAAAACAAAAAACATTTTAATGGGTGAAGTTTGTCTTTGTCAAAAATGATGAGAGATCTTACCTTCTGTCGGCATAGTCTGTGTCGGCGCCCCCCCACCAGACGTCAGAATCGTCTTCGGTGTCGGCTGAGTCAAAGTTGTCATTTTCGTCGGCGGCAGGACAGCAGACAAACTCCACGCCCCGGAACTTGTCAATGCCACAGGGCAGCAGCATGCCGTAGTCATGGAGGCTCATGCTCCTCTCACTGCAAGACTGGAAAACGGAAAAGCTCGGTTACAGTACAGCAGACGACTGGCGTATAACCGACCGCATAGTCGGGAACGCACTTCACTGGCTTCCTACAGATAACTGCATTAGCTACGTGTCTGGCATGTATTAGAGCAGACACAGGTTGCTTTGACACTTTACATTAATTGCTGTAGTATTATACATGAGGTTGTTAGGCTACGTTCACAGTCGCGTTTGGAATCCGGTAGCCTAATTCGGCTGAGTATCGCCGGGCCCCCATTGACCATAATGGGACCCGGCAGTGATCTGTCCACTTTTTTGGCATAAATACCGGGTTTTGGGTGGGCAAAAAACATCGAAGGCAATGGTTTTTGGTCCGACCTACAGCTGGTATTTGTGCCGGATCAGCGCAAGTTGTCCATAAGTATCTGATGTTTCCAGGAACCTCCTGATCATCCCCTGATATTGTGGATAAGAAAGATCAGGCATACTAGGTTTTAACATGCCTGATCTTCTGTTCTTGAACACTGATGGCCTATCCCATTGCTAAGGTCCTGGAAGCCCCCTTTAACCCTGATCTATAGGACATTCGGGGGATTTAGAGCTGGCCATAACTCTTATGTATTTAATGGCTGCTGGTGGGGACAGCTGGATACAATATCAATATATCATAGCTCATACAAGTCTTGAGGCTATGTCTATTTTTCAGCTGCTTTTTGTTACAGTGTATCAGTCTAGGTTACAACTATCAGTGTGTGCTGCTGCTGTGCTTGATTTCCTGTAATGATACATTGTAACAAGCACTGTGCTGTGTTAAAGTAGGGCTAAGGCTAATGTTAACAATGGTGGCCAAAACTGCACAGTGTACTGCGCCATGTTGTCCGGTAAAAGGACAGAAACCATTACGAAAACCGGATGGAACCCTTTATAGTCAAAGTCCATCATATAATGCATCCTAAATATTCAATGCCAGATGTGAACAGAGCCTTAGTCAGAGCTGTTTTCAGCCTGTGAATGTAAACAGGAATGTTTCAATTCAAAGACAGCAAGCAGCTATCCTGAAAATGGGGAAGAATCAAAAAAGGATATTATTATAATTTGAGTAAAGGGGTTTTCAGGACAAACAACCTGATGACCTATCAATAAACTGGTCAGATTAGGGGCGGTCCAACACACAGCCACAGGGTCCAGAAGTAAACACTGTATGGAACCGGAAAACCACAGCTCCGTACACTGTGTAGTGGCCGTTCTTAGGTACTGCAAGTGATGCTCCAATTCAAGTGAATGATAGTTTACCTGCAGTACCCAAGAAGAGAGCTGTGGTGCTCACTGCATACTTCCGGAACTTGCGGCTGCTGCTAACTGCTAATCGGTGGGAGTACGTGTATCAGCCTGTATTAATGTAAATTCCGGGAACAAGTATATATTTTTTATTTTTACCCCAATGCCACTGCTGCCACCAACTGTATTACCGTGAATTCTAAGAAAATACATTTATTGTTTATAAAGCGATACAAAGAGCTCCATTGAGGACATCACCAGGGTCAGATGTCTCTTGCAACCCTCATCTCTCTTTGTATCATATGGGTGTCGGCCAGGTGCCATGTTGCGAAGTGGTCAATGGGGAGCTGGCTAATTTGTTCACAGCTTTGGTGACTTTGTTAGTTACTTTACTCTGTATGTTATCTTTTGTATATATGTTTTATCATAACCTTGTAACTTTTTACTCACCTAAGTCACGTTAAGCCTATTTATTCCCGTGTCTCAGAATTCACTGTAATGCACAGACATCTCTTATCGTATGGATAGGCCATCAATGCTCAATTGGCAAAAGCAGATGTGCACCCACGGAAAATAATGTAATAAGGACCCTGCTGGTGCTTATTGGCGCTATAGCTGCTCTTTGTTAGCTACCTACGCCAATAGGGGTCCTAATTACCACTGATTAAGCACAGACGGCCTATCCAAGGGGTTCTCCATCAATTCTTCAGTCCCAGAAACCACTTTAAGGAACACATGACTCGAACTGAGGTATCCTCAGCCTCGCCCCCTCTGTTACAGTCTCATTTTACGAAGCCGTCTTCACTTGTCTGTTCTAATGAATGTTATTTAGCTAATAAAATGTCACTTAACTGCAAATGTTCTCCTGATCTACATCTGATCTGCTGGGACTCACTGCCTTATCTGGTATTCATAGCGGAAAGGGGTAAAGCCGGAGTAATATATGGCCGCTCAAATAAGTATGGGAGCGTGTGTGAATAATATAAGCATTATAATGCACCGATAAACACGTGACTGTGGTAAAGTCTAAAAAAACAGTAAATGACATGTAATAATGCTCCAGAATTAGCAGGCGGAGTTTGTCATTATTGCTTATGCAACCAAATGTGTTCTCCATAGTTTTCTATTGGATTGCAGAATTAGGCAGCTAGCACACAATAAAAAGTTTTATCACAAATTCAGCTCTGCTACAACTTCAGTAAACAACCCTAAAGCTGCTAATGAGCATTGGCCAAACCCAGACTGGCTGATAATATGTATGAGAGTGTCCTAATACTCTCCCTACA
Source organism: Bufotes viridis (assembly GCA_033119425.1). NCBI lineage: Eukaryota > Metazoa > Chordata > Amphibia > Anura > Bufonidae > Bufotes > Bufotes viridis. The sequence goes on along the minus strand of CM065591.1, from coordinate 39,245,378 downwards.
GATGTCGGGGAAAAAGAAGGATCAGGCAGTTGGATTTTAACATGCCTGATCCGATGTTCAGCTACGCATGCACACTCAGCCGAGCCAGGCACACATGTGTATATGGTGGTCGGAGGAGTGAGGAGTAATAGCTGTGGGCTGAACCGTTCCTGAAGGTGTACGGCCACTTTCATCCATGGGACTGCAAGTAAACTTTGCAAGCCAGAATAAAAGAAACGGTTTTCTCGCAGATCTAGCCCCGCTACATCTGTGTGCAGAGGTTTCTGAAACATGACTAACGATAAGGAACAACAGCAGCTCTGTATATGAAAAGCTGTGCTCTTGTAGAACAGGAGTGCCATTAACCACTGGTGGGATAGCAATATGGAACATGCTTGTTGACAGTTTCCAGGAGATCGATTTCTATTTACGCTGCATGGAAATCTTTTCTTCTATGCAAAAACATAGCGTTTTTTCTGCACAAATGCCATGGCTAAAGGGCAGCTGTAAAGTCATTAGGAAATATGAAATGCATGACATTTTTCTGTCATCTTTTGTCTCACTTGTGTTGTGTATTTTTGGGTCCACAGAATTTTATTTATTTTTTTGGGGGGGGGGGGGGGGATGTGTCTGCTTTTTATTCAGTTTTCTTTCCCATAGGGCAAGAAAACACAATGTCAAAAATGAAACCCCATATATATAAAAAAAAAAATTACACTTGTAAAACGTGAATACATTTCAAGGTGTTTTTTTTCCCCAAGCCCCCCCCCACTCAAAAAACTGACAGCAGTGTCCACGGCAGGGTATGTGGTGTCCACCTTCCATTGTTTTCAGCTCTGCAGTTTGCACGCCCAGCAGTTTAAAGCTGTGACTGCGCTAAGAAGGGACATGTGACGCAGGGCTGGGTGGATGTTGCGGCAGGTGTCTGTTCGCAGTTCAGCTCCATTAAATGGCTACAAACCATGGCTGGGTCCGTGGCAACTAAAGTGAAAAACTGAGGCAAAATCCACCATGTAAACATTGCAAATGAAAACTGGCTTCAGTTGCCCATAACAACCAATCAGAGTCCATCTTTCATTTTTCACAGCTCCTTTGGAAAATGAAAGGATCAATCTGATTGGTTGCTATGGGCAACTAAGCCAGTTTTCCTAGGCCCCAGTTCTGATAACTCTCCCACAGTGTTTTGTTGGATATAAAACTTCTGTAAAGGATATAATAAAAAAAAAAAAAATCACTCATATCAGTAATTTAGGGACCTGTCAGGCGGCTACTGCTGCTGGAGGCCTGAGCGGCAGGTCTGCGGAGATCTGACTCACTGATAGACATGGTGACATTTTATAATGAACACGTTTAGCATGTCCGTTACCTCTTTGGCTACAGTGTGCCAGTGCAGATGCGTCTCACAGATATCCATCTTCTCCTGGTGAAGGAAACGGCATTTGTCAGGAACCAGAAGAGCGTCGCTCACAAATTCCCCGACTGCAAGACAAACACATCAAATAATAATTAAAGGGGTACTCCAAACAAATCCCTGTGTAATGTGTAGTGCAGGCCATGAAGGGGGCGGAGCATGGCACGGGGAGTCTCTGGTGCTTTCATCTGTGTCATGCACCTCCCCATTTAGGCTATCAAACACTCTATGTGCCGTAAATGCCTGTAAAATGACAAGTTATGCATCTAATATTGGTTGATAATAAGAGCCATTTTCAACATTTTTGCTTGCGTCAGAGAAGGAAAACATACATTATACCCAATATGGGCATATGCATACTCCACTTGTTCCCACCTAACTTTAAGGACTTTAGGGTACATGCACACGACTGTTTCTTCAATCCGCGTTCGATCCGTGTTTTTTTAGTGAGAGGCACATGGACCAATTCATTTCTATTGGTTTTGAAAAAATGTAGACAGCACAAGGATGTCATATGCATGCTGTCCACGGCCGCGAGGCCGAGCCGCAAACTATAGAACACGTCCTATTCTTCTCAGTATTCCGGACAAAATTGGCAGTTTTTCAAAGGGGCCCGTGAAAAGTGCGGCAAGCACACAGGCCGCAAAATGCGGTTGTGTGAACGCACACTAATAATGAGATCAGTCTTGTTCTCTAGTGGTTTCCACGAATAGTGCAGCCTGCAGAGATATTCTTTCCATCGTCTCTGTCGAGACAGTCGGTGGACTCTTTGATGGTAGTGTTAGCACAGACTTCCTAGAGTAAATATAGTAGTGCGACCAGGGATCGCCGCGTAGCAGTGCAGCCATAACATTGAGTGGGGTTGCAGCACAACTCACAATTGCCTCAACTGCAATCCTGGAAACACAAAAGAATTCAGCAGGGTCGATTTTTTGCAATTCTGTGGTTGTGATTATGGCAAACTTGCCAGTCACGTGATTTAACATGAGCATGTGCGACCACCTCAGTGAGACGGACAAAAAGTAAGGAAAAGAACAAACAGCAGGTGGCGCTATACAGATACCTTTTATTGATTAGCTCAGTGGCTATACAAATTTTTTTAATTACATACAATTACAAAAGTATTCAGATCCAGGTGCTGGTTTGAAAAATGTAGAATATGCTTCGCAACATTTTACGTATTGACCCCAAAGCCAGTGGGAGCTGTGGACCCCTATACAGGATATCCTAAACTGCTGTCAGGTGTGTCATTTGTCAGATCACCAATCAAAGCAGCACAGCGGATCAAATCGAGATGAAAACTGGGGTCAGGGGCAGATAGCAAAGCAGTACATGAGAGGCGCCCCACTGTGCGGAACGTGGCGGGGCCCAGGTATATAAAGCTACGGTATAGGAATAGGAGATCTTTCACTGCAGGAAGTTCTCCCGACATAGCCCGAAATTCCAGCAGGAAAGACTGAAGAATAGAGATGGGAAGAAATCTGGAAATACAAGACTTCATGCTGGTCACTGCAAATGGAGGAGAATATCACCCATTTGAAAACTCAACGAATACCCATCATACCTCATTAACGAGGGTGAAAGGAGTCAACTGATTTCTATGGACCCTGCTGGACCTTCAAAGGTCCATGTGGCTCTCAGGCTTATCGTTTGATGGAGGTCTCAAGCAGGGACCCCCCTCTACCCATAGACGTTACATAAAGCTCCTGGGCCCCAATACTGGTAACTTCTTATGTGGCAGACAGTCCTTTAGGTCCCTGCTGGCCCAAAGCCCTGGGTTATAATTGGTACCTCTGTACCTCCTACAGCAACCCCCTGGCCTCTAAGCTCATAGTTGCCAACTGTCCCAAACTTACTGGGACCGTCTCTGAGCTGAAAATGGGAGGGGCTAAAACAAACCCCACCTACAATTGGGTGTTTCCAGCCATTCCAGGGCGGGGCTTATGGTGCATTGCCAAATAGGATCCACTTCTATTAAAACAGGCTTCCAGAAAAAGGGGGAGACCTACCCGATTCCAGGAAGATTCGGAAAATATTCGGGTGCTGCGGGACCCTCGCTGCCCCATTGATTTTGCATCAAGTGACAAAGTGAAGGGGACTGCACTGCATCACATAAAGGGGGTAGCTCGGTAAAAATGGAGTGTGACTAGGCCTGCACAATATATCGCGAAAGCAATCGTTATCGCAATTAATCGCCATATCGCAATCGCAATTTGCTGACCCAAAAATGCTGCAATTATATTACCGTATTTTTCGCTTTATAAGACACACTTTTTTCCTCCCAAAAGTGGGGGGGGGGAATGGTAGTGCGTCTTATAAAGCGATGGTTGACTTTCTACGTGACACTGACACTGTATCTCCGGCCGCTATGCTGCACAGCGCGGCCAGCGATACATCGGTTACAGTGCGGGCGGGAGGAGGGGCCGGTGGAAAGTCGTTTATTGAACACTTGTTCTTAATATCTATTCTATTTATCTGTTCTGTGCAGCGCTATTAAGAAAATGGCAAGTTTTGTATTTTGTACTTTTCCACTAATGCAAATATGTATTTCATTTTGAAAAACACTGCGCATTTCAGTTCTTGAGTTCAGCAGAACTACATTTCACATTATCAGTCATCTGTGTGCGCTTTTACCATGAAAATCCAAGCAGATAGACCTCTAGCACAATTCCCTTAAAATATCGCATCGCATATCGTTATCGCAATTTTTAGGGCCCTAATCGCAATCGCACAAAATTCCCATATCGTGCAGCCCTAAGTGTGACTAACCCATAATACCTGGTCTGTTAAAAGGGCTCAATAATGTGGGTTGTCTCAAGCAGATCTACCCAGGGTCCAATGCCTCTTTGTACAGTAATGGGCACAAATCATCCTGACCCTTACTTCAGTCCGTTCAAAATTAGAACCCCCCGGCCCCCCAGGACATATAATCAGACTAAAGCTGCCCATACACTTCACGTAGCTGTCAGTCTGCTGCTCACTCAGTCAATTGCTATTCCTCTCCGCCATATACGTACACAACTGGCTCCGCTGAGCATGCATTTTCAGTGGGAACAGGGGAAAGCGCTGCTGTCAGACGCGGTGACGTCGGATAATCTCCTGCATAAGCAAAGGATTGGGAGTGCTGAAATCCAACATGTGCAGTCGCTCTTCTAGTAATTCCCATATAGATAAGATAGTCAGTCTATTCCGTTAAAAAATGAGAATTTGGCCAAAATTGAACGGTTGAGCGTGGGCACTGTAAAGGGCTTGTCCGGTGTCAAGATGCTGATGATCAGGGGTGGACTAGGAACTTAAAGTGGCCCTGGGGAAAAAAAAGTGGCTCCATGTTGCAGGGGGGTCCAAATTGACAGAAGACGAGACAACACAAGTGGGATCAGCAATACCATAGCACAAAATACCGCCCCATCATTACCAAATACCACCGTGCAGCACAATATACGGCCCGTCCCGCTGTGGTGGCCAGCAATAGCCGCCATGTTCTGTCCTCTCCTCCAGTTGTCTCTGATTAGGATATAGAGAAGGGAGCTTAGGAGGGGAGATGCGGGTCACAGCAGTTGAATTCAGGACATGTACGGTCACAGGCTGGGGACATGAGCACCTGATTCTTACAGCGGTAATTACTGCTGAGAGCTCATTGTGTACCTGCCCAGTGGCAGAGAGGAGGGCATGGTCGGGCATCGACCCACTGGGACATATCCCTGTAAGCTCTATGGCCAATCCCCCCTGATGATGACCTCAGGATAGGTCATCAATAGGAGATCGGTGGGGCTCTGACTCCCGGCTTCCCCACTGATCGGCGGCGCCTTCCACTTTCTGGTGGTGGTGCAGTGTAATTACAGCCTAAGTGAATGGGATGAACAGCTGCAATTACCCAAAGCGGACGGCATGCAGGTAAACCTTGAAGATGGTACAGCGCTCGCACGAGTGATTTGTGGAGGTGCCGGAAGTCAGACCCCCGCCGATCTGAAATTGGTGAGGACTGGTAAATCAATATCCTGAAACCGGACAATCCCTTTAATAAACATTGACCAGTCTGTACTAGGCCTGCACAATATATCGCGAAAGCAATCGTTATCGCAATTAATCGCCATATCGCAATCGCAATTTGCTGACCCAAAAATGCTGCAATTATATTACCGTATTTTTCGCTTTATAAGACACACTTTTTTACCCCAAAAAGTGTGTGTGGGGGGGGGAATGGTAGTGTGTCTTATAAAGCGATGGTTGACTTTCTACGTGACACTGACACTATGCTGCACAGCGCGGCCAGCGATACATCAGTTACAGTGCGGGGAGGGGGGAGGGGCTGGTGGAAAGTCGTTATTTTAAAGAGGACCTTTCACTGGTCCACAGTTTATCAGTGAAAGCTATGTACATGGAGAGCGGCACCCAGGGATGACCCTGCACTTACTTGTATCCCTGGGTGCCGCTCCGTTCGTCCTCTGTAGCCCCCGATACCGGCGCTCGTGCTTCTGATAATTTTGCCTGGGGCGGAGACATCTTCTTTTGCCCTGGGCGTCTCCTTCTCCCAGGGCTGGAGTGCTGGCCAATCGCAGAGCTCAGCTCATATTCAGGATATGAGCTGAGCGCTGCGATGGCCAGCACTCCAGCCCTGGGAGAAGAGACGCCAGGGCAGAAGAAGAGTCTCCGCCCCAGGCAAAACTGGAGAAGCAGGAGCGCCGGTACCGGGGCTACAGAGGACGAACGGAGCGGCACCCAGGGATACAAGTAAGTGCAGGGTCATCCCTGGGTGCTGCTTTCCATGTACATAGCTTACTGATAAACTGTGGACCAGTGAAAGGTCCTCTTTAATGAACACATGTTCTTTTATCTATTTTATTTATCTGTTCTGTGCAGGGATATTAAGAAAATGGCAAGTTTTGCATTTTGTACTTTTGCAGTAATGCAAATATGTATTTTATTTTTCAGTTCTTGAGTTCAGCATAACCACATTTCACATCATCAGTCATCTGTGTGCGCTTTTACCTTGAAAATCCAAGCAGATAGACCTCTAGCACAATTCCCTTAAAATATCGCATCGCATATCATTATCGCAATTTTTAGGGCCCTAATCGCAATCGCACAAAATTCCCATATCGTGCAGCCCTAGTCTGTACCTATGGGGGCCATGCACACATCCCATTGTTTGCCTGTTCTGCAAATCTCACCCCAGATCATATTCCTGAGAAAAGCCCTTTCTACTAATGGGAGTGGGAAAAATATGGAAACTATCTGTATTCTGTGGACCGAAATATGGACATGAGGCCTTACTTGTCCTGAGGCTGATAGAGTTGTAAGCAGTAATGGCGATGTCCTATACCAGGGATGCTCAAACCGCGGCCCTCCAGGTGTTATAAAACTACAACTCTCAGCATGCCTGGACAGCCTAGAGCTATTAGGGCATGCTGGAAGTTGTAGTTTTGCTACAGCTGGAGGGCCGCAGGTTGAGCATCCCTGTCCTATACATATGTTACCACACCAGTCCCTTCTTGGGATGGACAATTCTTTAGGGTACTTTTACACTTGCGGCAGGACGGATCTGGCAGGCTGAATAGTCTGCAGGATCAGTCCTGCCGCAAGTGTAAAAGCACCCTTAATCTGTCAACAATTAGAAATGGTAACATCTAGATGATAAAATATTCTGGATTATTAAGGCAATCCTCCTTAGGCCTTATGCACACAACCGTGTCTGTACTGCGCTCTGCAAAGCACGGATTCACAAAATACAGATAACCTTCTGTGTGTGCTCCGTAGTTTTCTCACTTCTGTCCCTTTTTTGCGAAAACGAATAGGAAATGTTCTATAATTTCCGGAACGGACGTACGGATGCTGGCAGCGCACGGATGAAATCCATGAATTTGTGCGGAACCGAAGAAATGAATTGGTCTGTTCGCAATCCGTGAAAAAAATGCAGACTGGACATGGACGCAAAATACGGTGGTGTGCATGAGGCTTACTGATCTTCCGCTTCTGGTCTTGTGAAACGTCATACAATATTGCCTGATTATCAGATGCCCGATTAAAGGAAGAAAAGACGAGGCTACAAGCACAACTCGGCTCTAATATAACGCGGCGTCCCGCAGATGTATAGGAGAGAAGAGGACAGCAGGAAATGGTGCGTTTGTGAGCTGCCACCCCAGGAACCATCTCTGATGTCTCATGCGCTGACTACGCCAACGGGATTAAAAGTGATTGACGGAGGAAGCTCATACAGCCCTTGGACGGAAAACAACTTGCACTAGTTTGCCAAATCTGGAAAGGGAAGTAATGGTGGCCTGTCCGAAACAGACGGAAGCTCCCGCAGACCTGATCAGATGTGTCTGGTCCAAACCAAGGGAAACACAGCGGTTCAGACAGGTGGAAAAGAGAGACTGAACGAAGCATGAAGGCCTACACAGGGACTGCTAAGTGGGCTACAATTTCATGGATGCGAAATAGCACTTGTGTATGAGTGATTATATATATATAAATCAGAACATATTACAGGTCATAAATCCCAAACGACCTACTCATTTCTCTGCGAGTGGTGTGCACATGCGCTGTAACGTGCAGAGAGACTGAGGAGGAGCTGAAGTGTCCCCACCATCTAACCTCAATGGTTTAGGGCTCATGCACACAAACATTTTTTTTCATGTGTGTTTAAATTTTTTTGCAGCGGTATGCAGAACCATTCATTTCAATGGGACAGGAAAAAAACGGAAATGACTCCATCTGCATTCCGTTTCCGTATGTCTGCATTGCCGTTCTGCAAAAAAGATCATGTCCTCTTCTTGTACATTTTGCGGACAAGGATAGGCATTGTTACAATGGATCCGCAAACAAGAAAAAATTGCAATACGGATGTCACGTGGACGTCATCCGTATCTTTTTGTGGACCGCAAAATACAGACTGTCATGTGCATAAGCCCTTATCCTGATATATATATATAGGTGTTATTTGTCATTGTAATCTTGTCTTTGATGAGGAGATACCTGCTGAAAAGTGATCTGAACAGAACGAGAAGCCTCACTGTATAAATAACTACACTCCAATAAAGGGCTATCGGAAAAGCTTTGTTCAAGGACCTTTATGGCATCTTATATTCTATAAATGTCCAGGTTCCACCTCTTGGATCCACTTCTAGCTCAAAAACAGGTCCCTGAAGGGAATGGAGAGTGCACCTACTGGACAGTTATGGCATATCCTATTAACATGCCAAAAATGTCCTAGATGGAAGCACCCCTTTAAAGGGCTTCTCTCACCCCCCCAAAAGTCATTTTTCTTTTTTGGGCATATTAAAATCCTTATTGTGACTATTCAATATATAGTGCTCTTCCACTGTTCTGTTGCTTAGTTTCTTTAAAAATCGGACTTTTATAATATGTTAATTACTTCGCTAACAGCAAGTAGGGCGTTTACTTGCTGGCAGCCGCCGAATCCTCCTTTCAAAAAAATGCCCCCTCCTCCAGTTGATTGCCAGGGCCAGCGAGTGCTCTCCTCCTCCGGCTGGCCCTGTCTGCATTCCAAATCCCGCGCCTGCGCCGTACCGCTTGCTCGGCTGCTCCTTCCTCAATGCGCCTGCGCCGATGACGTCACATCTACACCCGGAAGAGAAGACGTTGGTGGTATAGTGTTTATAATTATCCTTTTTTGCAAATTATTTTACCCCATTTCGTTGCTGGTTTTTGTGGCAGCATGCTTATTAGGAAAATACTTACCTGATTCGAGCATCCAGCGACATCACCGGACTCTCCACCTCCTTACCAGCGATGCCGGCGTCTTCTCTTCCAGGTGTAGATGTGACGTGATCGGCACAGGCGCACTGAGAAAGGAGCAGCCGAGCGAGCAGCCTCCTCTCAGTGTGCCTGCGCCGAATGAAGACCTGGCCCTGGCAATCAACTGGAGGAGGGTCACCCAGCAGCAGGTCGTGACGGGGGCAAGCCTCCGTTGCGTCATCTACAATGCTAGGGAGGATCGTTCCCCTTGCGGCCTGCTATTAGCTGAACCCCCCCTCCCCCCACGATGCCAAATGTTTTCATCCGTGCGACAGGAAGATGCAGCGGTGGCCGTGCGGGGTAAGTATAACCTCTGTGAGGGGCCCGGGCATATGGGGAGGCATTTTAGGGGTTGATAACCCCATTAGGGTAAATGCACATGTTCAGGATTTATGTGCGAAGAATCCGCACTGAAATCCACAAGTGTTCGCAGGGAAATCGGTGCGGACAACCGCATCAATTGGTGCAGATTTGAAGCAGATTTTTCGCATGCGGATTTTACTCTTTCCATTGAAGTGAATAGAGAAAATCAGATCAGGAAAAATAAAATAAACTGACACGCTGCGGATTTTTAAATTCGCACAGAAAAATCCACACCATGTACATGAGAATTTCAAATTCTCATAGGATACAATGTACATGACATACAGTGCAGAATTTTTACGCGGAAAATCCGCCTGCAATCCCGATCATGTGCAATTAGCCTAATTGGTGGCAGAGCAGCCACTGAGAAATTTTCTTTTTTTTCCTATTCCCACCCTAAAACGTTCATTCAGGAAACACTTCCACCCTGTGTGCAACCCAGAGCCCACTCGCTGCTGGTCATTCTGTTTGGCAGGAAGAAGCGGAGGAGCAGCTTTTTGCCAATAATCTCCTTAAGTAAATCAGATTAATGGAATTGCTCTTTTTTTCGATCTGGATACCCGTATGATGTACGCGTTTGTGTTTCGTCGTCTTGCATGTTGAGCTCAAAATTGTGAAAATCTGATCTGGTGAGAAAAGTAAAGCAATACGGACGTAGGAGACCTGAACTGCGTTAGCTATATTGCGAGCTTTATAATAAAGCCAGCTTTCTCCCGGGAAGCTGATTGTTCCTATAGGAATTATCCGCCTCTCAATATTTCAACCAGATTTAATTAGATTCCTGCATTCTGCAGCAGAGATGCTGATTTTCTGAAATGCGGTAGCATGGATCATGGCCCAGACAAAAGCTGGCAGGAAATATGTAGCTAACATCTGGACACGGGAGGTGAGCAGACACCGAAGACCGCGCTGGTATAAAAAAAAAAAAACACTGGCGCAAGTATGGGGCGAGGCTGGGTATCTGCCTGCTTAGAGGGGGGTAAGGTTCAACAGATTGCAGAGTGAATATTTTGCAAAGTTTTCACATTTTTTTGGACTATTCAGGACTTTAGTTTTAGAATCTTAATATACGAGCAGCTGTTGTTTTCCAGAATCTGCAAATGCAATGCATGTTTCACTGAGGAAGGAATCAATCGGCCCTGTGATGCCGCTCCGCATGCAAACATTAACCCTCGCATGTGTAGGAGAAAGAGCAGCAAGATTTAATCCATATGCAAATAAGCAGGTAAGTGCACCGAGGGCAGGCCCAAGCCACTCTGTCCCTGCTTCCTCTGCAGGCCTCTCCCTTTCCTTCCCGATTGTCAGCAGACAGGTGAAAAATAAGATCAAGAAGTGGGGGGGCTGACAGAGGAAGGAGGAGAAGCGAGGGTGCATGGACCTGTCCTCGGTGCACTTAAAGAGAACCGGACATCAACTTTATGCTGCCCATACTAATGGCAGTATAAAGTAGAGACAGGTGAGTTGATTTCAGAGGTCTGTCATTTATAAGTAAGTGGTCGTCGAGAACCAACATCACAATCATTGCAGACTGGGCCTGGAAAAGTGTCCCGGCCACCGGAGAAGAGTCCTGGTTATTCATGAATTCCTGCTCTCCCGCCCACCTGCTGATGACTGACAGTCTTCTACCAAGTTTTCTCCCTTTCTCTCTAGGAGAGAACTGCCAATCATCAGCAGATGGGCGAGAGAGCAGGAGATTATAATAACCAGGACTCTTCTCAGGTGGCCATGACTCTTTTTCAGGCCCAGTCTGAAATGATTATGATGCTGGTTCTCAGCAACCACTTACTTTTAGCTGATGTGTGACACACCGCTGAAATCAGCATTTCTGTCACTATTTTATGCTGCCCTCAGTGACGTCAGCATAAAGTTGACGTCAGGTTCCCTTTAACTGCACATTTGTATATGGATTTTCTCCAGCAGATCGCTAAGTGAAAGGTATCATTACATTCAGGTGAGCATTGTGCCTGGCGGGAATTTCCTGCTGATAGACTCTAAAAGGGTATTCCAGTCTCAAAAATGTATGACATACCCACAGGATATGCCACAAATGAATAGCGTAGCACTCTGCTGAGACCACATCTGGCATTTTGTGTTTAGTCCTGGAGATCTGAGCTTTAAGAAAAAAATGAAAACGGTGGCAGATAACTTAAAACACAGCCGTTGTGCGCAATGGGGACCGCAATTTGTGGTCCCCAATGCACGGGCAACATCCATGCAGTTCCCACAGACTGATGCAGACCCATTCAAATTAAATGGGTCCATTATCCGTCAGCACCGCAAAAAAAAAAAATAAATAGAACAAGTTCTATTTTATTGCGGTGCGGAGGCATGGAGAGGAACACCATGGAAGCACTCCGGTGAGCTGCCGTGGGGTTTCGTGCCTCCATTCCGGACTGCACCTTCTGGATTGTAGACTCATTCAAGTAAATGGGTCCACATCGGTGATGCGGTGAGCGGGCTCGGCCAGCACGCGTTCATGTGCATGAGCCCTTATCAAGTGAATTGGGCATAAGCTGTAGCAACCCAGCAGGCCGTTACACCATGGACGGGGCTGCTGGGAACCCCTGCCAATCTGCTACCGATTCCCTTTCCTAAGGATAAGCCATCAATCAAGAACCTGGACAAGCCCTTTAAAACGTGTGCACCTTCCTGAGAAAACTTCAGTCTAAAAAAAAAAAATATTTGGCAGAAAGACACAAACGAGAATGAGGAACGGAAGCGGGACAGGGGACGGCTGGATCATTACCTTACCCTGGCTATGAAAAGTGACGTCGCTATTAGGAGATGAAAGTAGGAAGACTCTGCATATAAAGAGCTACGATTCAAAGCATGTTTTAGAAAACACAGATCAAAGAACTACACAAAAAGACTACACACAAACATGCATCTCGGAGCAGAAATTTGTATCAAGTAATGAAAAAAAAATCACTTTTGATCTTTTTGGCCTAGGAGGATTACATTTCAGAGATAAAAAATACACCGAAAGTGTAATCTGAACATAAAACAGGCTGCAGCCAGAAGACTTAATTGCAAGTGAAAAGAGAGGTAGACCTCAGAAGTCAACGCTTTAATCATCGAAATGTCACAAAAATGAGTATATCAGAAAATCAACAACGATCAGCCAAAACATTAAAATCAGTGAAGGGAATAACATTGTTCATCTGGTGACAATGGATTCTGGCAGGGGGTGGGACATATTCGGCAGCAAGGGAACAGTCAGTTCTTGAAGTTGATCTGTTGGAAGCAGGTAAAATTGGCAAAGAAAGTGATTTTGAGGTGGGCCAAAGTGTAATGATTAGACGACTAGGTCGGAGCATCTCTAAAATGGAAGGTCTTCTGGGGTGTTCCTGGTATACAGTGGTCAGTAGTACCTACCAAAAGTGGTCCAAAAACAGACAACCAGGGAATGGGCAACACGGTCATGGGTACCCTAAGCTCCATGAAGAGGTAGCACTTGGTCCGATCTCACAAAAGAGCTACAAATTGCTGAATAATGCTGGATGTGATGGAAAGGTGTCAAAACACGCAGGGCAGCTCGCTGTATATAGATTTGCGTAGCAGCAGACTGGTCAGACTGCCGTTGCAGACCCCTGTCCACCAGAAAAAGCGTCTACTATGGTCATATGAGTATCTGTACTGGATCATGGAGTAATGGAAGAAGGCGACCTGACCTGATGATTCGCATTTTCTTTTACGTAATGTGGATGACCAAATGTGTGTGTCACATACCTGGGGTAGAGAGTACCCCCTTTTACAGTATTGCCTAATGGTGGTGGCCTCTTTCATCAGGTTAATGTACCAGCGACACTGCAAAAATTGTAAAGAACCTACAATATTCTCATCAAAAAGTATTGAAGAATTATAACATGAGCTCAGTTTAGTACCTTTTGAGAAAGTAAATCCAAAAAAACTCCAAAAATTGGTCAGGAATGGTTTTGAGGAACATGACCAAGGGTTCAAGGTGTTGACATGGTCTTCAAATCCCCTAGATCTTAAATTTGTGGGACGCTGGAAAAACAAGTCCAGGCCAAGAGAGCCCCAGCTCAAAATGAGCTGCTGTTGATGTTTAGTTACCAGATGCCACAAGACACCTTCTAAGATCTTGTGGAGGGCTAACAGAAATCCATATTTTTCACTTAAACCTGTCTGGAGTGCTACCAGTTTATACTTGGAGAATAGGGAGTCAGGGAACTGGGGCTTCCACCTTTTCTTTCCATGCGTCTGCATTCAACATGTAACTACCTCATGCTCACTGATGGTACCTTATACCTAGATTCCTATTTGTGCTTCCCACTCTTTATGCTAAAGAAAGGTAGTGTGACCCTCACGGCCAGTACCCTCTTCCCTTGCTTGAAGTTAAAATATACACCAACAATGGAGAAGAGAGCTTTCCTGAATTTATCCTCTTTTCTCCAAAAGCCTTACAACTGCTGGAGCTCCTACTAAAGGAGATTATCATGTTAATCAGCTTGATTGTAGAAGTCATTGGTAGAGGGATAGTCCTCCATTCAAAACAGTGTCCTCAAAGCCACGACTATAGAGTGGTGCCCAAACAAAGGCTTGGCTAAGCACCCAAGCCCTGTTCCTTAGGGGGCCTAGAGGACAAACCCTACAGACAAGAGCACATCATAGCTCCGCTCTATAGCTAAAAACAGACAAGTAAAATAAAAAACATACAGTTGTGTTCAAAATTATTCAACCCCCACTGAAATTGAGTGTTTTGGCCAGTTTGACATTGATTTTGATCATTTCAGTAATCTTGTTTACAATTAAATCAAAGAGGCCCTTGTAAGTCAGACAAATATAACATAACATTTATAATGAAATAACCACAAATGCCTTTTCTGTGCTCACATCATTATCAGTTTTATTCAACCCCCAAGTGACATTCAATCTTAGTACTTAGTACAACATCCTTTTCCAGTTATAACAGCTTTTGAACGTGAAGCATAGCTTGACATAAGTGTCTTGCAGCGATCTACGGGTATCTTCGCCCATTCTTCATGGGCAAAAGCCTCCAGTTCAGTCACATTCTTAGGCTTGCGCGCTGCAACTGCTTTCTTTAAGTCCCACCAGAGGTTCTCAATCGGATTTAAGTCTGGTGACTGCGATGGCCACTTCAAAATGTTCCAGCCTTGTATCTGCAACCATGCTCTAGAGGACTTGGAGGTATGCTTGGGATCATTGTTCTGTTGAAAGGTCCAACGTCTCTCAAGCCTCAGGTTTGTGACGGACTGCATCACATTTTCATCCAATATCTCCTGGGACTGAAGAGAATTCATGGTACCTTGCACACGCTGAAGCTTCCCTGTACCTGTAGAAGCAAAACAGCCCCAAAGCATGATTGACCCCCCGCCATGCTTCACAGTAGGCAAGGTGTTCTTTTCTTCATAGGCCTTGTTCTTCCTCCTCCAAACATAGCGTTGATCCAAGGGCCCAAACAGTTCTAATCAGTCAACAGAACACTATCCCAAAACTTTTGTGGTTTGTCCACATGACGTTTGGCATACTGCAGTCGACTCTTCTTATTCTTTGGAGACAGCAAGGGGGTGCGCTTGGGAGTTCTGGCATGGAGGCCTTCATTACGCAGTGTGCGCCTTATTGTCTGAGCTGAAACTTCAGTACCCGCATCTGACAAATCTTTTTTCAGTTCCTCAGCAGTCACACGGGGACTTTTCTCCACTTTGCGCTTCAGGTAGCGCACAGCAGTCGAAGTCAGCATCTTCTTTCTGCCACGACCAGGTAGCGAATGATGCTTCCTATGGTGTCTCTTGGTATGTTTAACATCTTTGCAATCTTCTTATAGCCATTGCCCTTCCTGTTAAGAGAAATCACCTCTTCTCTTGTCTTCCTGGACCATTCTCTTGACTTCACCATGTCTGTAAACACACCAGTAAATGTCTAGAAGGAGCTGAGTATCACAGTCATTTTAAATCTGCCTAATTGGTGCTTATTCTGCTTGATTGCTGCTCCTTGACATCCACAGGTGTTTTCAATACCTGATCGAGAACACTTGAATGAACCTCTGTTCTTAAGAGTGGTCGTCTTTAAGGGGTTGAATAATTGTGTCGTTTTAGTTGCATTTGGTTCTTTAAAAAGTCCTTGTAAGATTTCATTCTGAACACAATTACAAATGTACTCTAAATTCCCCAAAACCCTTTACAGCATTGGGGGTTGAATAATATTGAACACAACTGTATAGGGGGTCATAACCGGCATTTCACAGCAGTCTTGGTAAAAGCCCCCGTTGGTGGAAGATCCAACCAATTTATTGAGAGCTGCGTACCTCTTTGTTGCATCCTTTTCTGTTCGTAAACCAGAAAAGAAACCTACTCCAGTCAGTACTTGGAAATTTCTGGCATAATGTGCACCAGTTATCTGCTAAATGAATCGGGCCGTGGAGCTCCCACCCACACAGCGTCCACTTTTTGGAAGAGTGGTGAGGGTGTCGGAAAAACCTTAAAATTTGCACATTTTGTTGGAGAACGGCACTTGATACATTATTTGCAACCAGTCAAAAACCTGGTGTAGAACACTAGTACGTGACCCCCCTGCCCTCTTGTACTTATTGGTCTGTCTGCAAGATATTCAGGGTTACATTGAGGGTATATTCCTTCCTGTACTAGCTAAATGGGGGTGCTCTTAAGAGGCTGGCCCAGATCTTTATATAGATGGGCTAGGGCACCTTACATCCCCACTGATTAGCTGTACGGAGGTAGCTCAGGTACTGGAAGTCGGTACCAAAATTACATAGATCCGTCCATTGTTTAGTGGACTGAGCTGCCGGTCACTGAAGAGCTGCAGTAACCAGATCTGTCCACTAAACAATGGGTGGAGCTGTGTGGTTCTGGTGCAGAGCTACTGCAGGACAGCGGATCGGCAGGGGGTGCAGGGTGTCAGACCCCGAGGATAGACCATCAATATAATGATAATGCGCAACCCCATGAACTTGCCTGATCTCACAGTAACTGCTGACAGAGTACTGACACAGGGGTAACCCTAACCCGAGTTGGCTCCCAGTCAGAAACAATAAAAAAAAGCAATATAAATGTATTCGTCATCTCTCCCAGAATATAGCATAAAACACCCACATAACCTTCCGAAGAGAAATCATGGGGCACTGTGACAGCAACTTCACAGACAAATCAAATGTACATCCGTCTAAAGAAATACTAAAGTTTCTACAAACTTCTGCTCCCGAGGACACGGTGAGGGGTCTGACACATTTCTTTTTTTTTTTGTGTCATCTAATTAGAGAAAACCTGATGTAAAATAATAAGAAAAAGGAAAAAGTGAACAGGAAGATTGACTCGAAGATGACAGTCACCTCTACAGCAGCAGAGACAGCTGACACTCATCAGATACATGTACCCCGAGGACAAAAACAGGGCCCACTGTGGTGGCTACGACTGTCAGAAGAGATGACGGGGAAGCTCAGCCCAGACACAGGAGGCTAGAAATATATAATACAATTCCATCTTTCCACAGTAAAGAGAGGAATTTCAGGGCTGTCTGGAGTTATTAAGGGGACTTTCACACTTGGGTTGTTTGATTCCGGAAGGAAGTTCTGTGGCCTGAACTGCCTGCCTGATCAGGCAAACTGTATGCAAACGCATGCCATTTTTTCTGACTGATCAGGCATTTTTCAGACTGATCAGTCAGAAAAATGCATTGCAATACCGGATCCGTTTTTCCGGTGTCATCCGGCAAAACAGATCCGGTATTTATTTTTTTCACATTTTTAAAGGTCTGTGCATGCGCAGACCGAAATGCTGGATCCGTCATTGCGGTATTCTTTATGCCGGATCCGGCACTATTGCATTGCAACGGAAATGAATGCCAGATCCGGCCTTCCGGCATGTGTTCCGGAATTTTGGACGGAGATAATACCGCAGCATGCTGCGGTATTATCTCCGGCCAAAACACCGTTGAGTGACTGAACTGAAGACATCCTGAATGGATTTCTCTCCATTCAGAATGCATTAGGATATAACTGAACCGTTTTTTTTCCGGTATTGAGCCCCAACGACGGAACTCAATGCCGGAAAAGTTTAACGCTAGTGTGAAAGTACCCTATAGGGGTTGTCTCACATCAGCAAATGGCATTTATCATGTAGAGGAAGTTAATACAAGACACTTCCTAATGTACTGTGATTGTCTATACTGCATCCTTTGCTGGCCTGATTTATTTGCTTGTTTCCAGGAGCTACGACCACCCTGCAATCCAGCAGCGGTGGTCATGATTGCACACTATAAGAAAATATGCCGGCCTCTCTAGTGGCCTGGACCGTGGGAGTGCACATAGGCACGCATGTGCAGGAGGTCCCGACCCCGGCCACCTCGTATCTGCGCTGTAGCAGTGGTCCTAATGAGCAGTGTATAATGAGATGGAAAACGAATCCAGCCAGCAAAGGAAGCAATATGGACAATCACAATACATTAGTAAGTGCCTTGTATTAACTTTTGCCTAAATGATAAATGCCTATTGCTGAAATTAGATAATTCCTTTAATTCTTCTCCCCCCAAAATTAAATAACAGGACCAACCAGTGTACATTTGAAATTAAGGATTTTGGAAACAGACAGGCAGGAAGTGCTACGCTATTTCCCCAGCTCCCTGCAGTCCGGACCACCTTTAGGTGCCACATCCAAGCAGTATGAAGTCAAGGAGGGGGACATGCTAAAATAAGAATACCCCTTTAAATGGATTCAAACCAGACTGTGACACACATTCCTGTTTTGTAATCTATTTTTTTTGTAATTTTTTGATTTTACATTTTTTTTAAATTCCATTTCCTGCCTAAGCTGCTAACAGCATTTAAAGTTTTTCTTTACAGCAACTACATGGGTTACAGTCACAATACATACAAGATATTCAGTGAGAAAGCGTTGTGGGCATGCTCTGTGACCTGTACAGATTGTGAATGGTGGATACTGCATCATCTATATAAGGGGTTATCCTTTATTGTAATCCTGCCTGTGATGATAATTAGATGCCTGTTGAGTAGTGATTTCTACAGAGATCACGGTAATATTAGGCTTAGTGGTCAGAGTGAAAACCTCTGGATTTTCGGATTTTTAATATATAGATAACATGAAAAATAAAAAATACTCATCAGAAAGACTAATTCTTGCTGGTATAACTTCTAATATGCAAGTAGATGAAGATTTTTAGAATAACAACTTGTCATATTAGTTTTTTTATCCCCAGTTTAATAGGTTATTCATTCATATTTGGACAACTTTTCTGTTGTACTTAGGAAGGAGAAAATTTTTTTGGGGAGATTTATCAAAACTGGTGTAAAGTAGAACTGGCTTAGTTGCCCATAGAAACCAATCAGATTCCACCTTTCATTTTACAAAGGAGCTGTGAAAACTAAGAGGTAGAATCTGATTGGTCGCTATGGGCAATAAGCCAGTTCTACTTTACACCAGTTTTGATAAATCTCCCCTATTGTTTCTATTCTATTCACTGAACTTCTTTAACCTTAGCACTGAAGGGGCTGATTCTGGATTCACAGGTTTGTAGAAGTTCGGATTAAGGTCTTTTTCTCAGCTCTGTTCATGTTAGAACATTTTTGCTGTGAAGAAGAGGCCGGTGATCTCTGCTGAGAACTGCAAAAGTAACCCAAGCCTCTGTGATAATATCTTGTAGGCCGAGAAACTGCCCAATAATCTCACAAAAACCTCTGGAAGAGCAGGACATTGTGAATGGATTAATGGAATTTATTTACCAAAAAAATTAAACATATACCACCTTATTCTACATAATTAAAAAACGTATCTTTATTTCATGATGGAATGACCTTTGGATGGTAATATCTTCTCCTCAAAAAGCATTTTATATAAAAAAAAAATCAGATTTAAATAAAAAAAAATCAGATTTTTTTTATTTTTAAAAAAATCATAGATTTTCATCCACCCTGATGTCAGGGCACTGCTGGTTTTTGTGCAGATGGAGATCTTCAGCTGACAGTCACATTAACCACATCACTTGTTTTAAGGAGAGAAAATGCCAATCAATATGTAACGCAATGTCTCATATGGGAGTGCGGAGGCCACATTTCTTCTCTGCGTGAAAAGGTGCGACAGCAAACGGATCAGAAGCATTACATTTCCCTACTGGTGTGAAAGATTACCGGGATGGCGCGAGACATGGGATTTAGTGCGACATTACATTTCTTTTTTTCTTTTTTTTTTTAACTACGGTACAAAACTGAATTTTCATGACCATCAGGGAAGGGGGCACAGACTTTAACAGTAATCGGTAATTAACTGTTGTTATAAGTGTTGTTCATCTTACAGAGTTCTGGCCTATCCACAGAAATTTCTTAAAGGGTTTATCCGGGTTCAGAGCTGAACCCGGACATATTCCCACTTTCTTCCCTCCATCCCCCCTGATACGAGCATCGGAGCATTTCATGCTCGAATGCCCTCCTTTGCCCTGCACTGTCACGCTGGGCAAAGGCATTTTTTTGGAGATCCGCTGACGTACGAGACTCCCCATAGGGACTGCTAGACGGAGGCTTACGCCTACCAGTGAGGCCGATGATGTCACCAGCACTAATGGGCGGACTTAGAGAAGTGCTAAAGCCTGCCTATCAGAGTCGGAGATGTCCCCAGCAACACTGTTAGGCAGAAGCCTCCGCCTAGCAGTGTAAAAAATATAACCAAACTGCCCTTGTCCTGCGCGATACAGCGCAGGGCAAAGGGAGAACATCGGAGAAATTAAATGCTCCAATGCTCATATCAGGCGGGCCAGAGGGGTTAAGATGGTGATATGTCCGGGTTCAGCTCTGAAGCCAGACAACCCCTTTAAAGGGGTTCTCTAGTAATTAAAACAATGAAAATACTTAATTATTTTATAATAAATATTTTCACAAATACCTTTCATTACTTAGAATGGCTTGTTTTGTCTGGGGAGCAATCATTAGGAGAAATAAAATGGTTGCCGTCCTATCAGTACACACAAAACCCATCCAAATCACACAGGAGGACAAGTTATTTCACATCACTGAGCTAAAGAGCTGCCTCATCCTCCTCCCTGCTTCCTGCTCTGCCTGTCAGGAGTCAGGATCCTGAATACAGGTGAATCTCTGTGGAAATGGAGATGATGAGGAGACATCCGAGGAGGGTAATGTGTGGCTAATGAGCAGCAGAACTTGTATGAAGTCTCCATTACCACAGTCTGTCCTAACCCTCCTCTCTGTACTTCATGTCTCCTCATGAACTAAATTCACCAGAGATTCTGCTAAAGTTCTTATCATCTGTATTCAGGATCATAATCCCTGAAAAGTAGGAGAGGAGGAGGGGAGGCAGCTCTTTGCCTCAGTGTTGTAAAGTAACTTGTCCTCATGTGTGATCAGGACAGGTTTTGTGTGAACTAATGGGACAGCGGCCATTTTGTTTCCCCTGATGAATGCTCCCCAGATAAAACGAGCCATTATATAATGAAAGGTATATGAGACTATATTTATAATAAAGTAATATTTAAGTATTTTCATTTTCTTAATTCCCGGAGAACCCCTTTAAGTACTTGTCTCACCTATAGCGAGAAAGGGGATCCCATGACAAAGCGATCACTTTTCCCACTTAGTGCTGTGGTATCCAGGTATTCTATGGCTATGTCATAAATGTACAAGCTGGGAATAATTATTCAAAGGGGATTTGTAACCTTGACTACTAACTTATTGGTAAATTAAAATTACAATGATGGCTAACGTTTGTAAATTTTGAGTATGTTAAAGGGGTTATCTTGCCATTTATATTGATGACTTATCCTCAGGATAGGTCATCAATATCTGATAGGCGGGGGTCCGACTTCCCGAACCCCCACTGATCAACTGTTTGAAGAGGAGGCAGTTTTCTTATAAGAGAACTACTTCCTCTACACTACATGTCGTCCCCTCTGGAGCGGTAGCGTAGTGTAATTTCGGCGAATATTCGCTATATATTTGCGAATTCCTGATCTTTAGGCATTTTTTTTTTGATTGCGAAAATTCGCATTAAAAATTTGCATAAAATTAGCATAAACATTTGCATAGACTTTTTTTTTTTTTTTTTAGAATATTCGCGATTACGAATATATTTTGAGATATTCTAAATATTCGCAAATTCTCTAAGTGCCGATATTCGCGATTAAAATTTGCAATTCGAATAATCGTGATCAACACTAATTACAAGTACTCGCTCCATTCAAGTGAATGATGGTCTGCCATCTTTTATCTCACGTGTATGGGCACTCTGAAATACTGTACAGTAAAAGGAACAACGGTAAATCAACTGAATCCCCCCCCCCCCACACACACAAAAAAAAATAATAGTAGGATCAGGGCATCAAAAACAAACATCATTTAGTTACATAATATAAGAAAAGGATTGATACATTGGGCTACTGTTCCTCTACAGTGCGAGCGTCCCCCCAACCAGTGCACATAGCTTAGCTTACTGGAAACTTGTGAGTATAACATAAGAATATGGGGGATGAGTAATTGGATTTTTATGTTCTCATATTTGCAAACTAATAAAAATATAAGAGGGTCTTTTTGTGGCTGCTCCAAGGTTTTGTGTCATCATCTGTCTATGGGATGCTCCGCTTTTGAGAAAATATCAGACTCCATTGAGCAAGAGAATGATTATCTAACGTTTTAGAATGCTTCACTAGACTACATAGCTATTGTGCTTTTGCAGCAGCCTACTGGCGCAGAGTAACAGGCTGGATGTATAAACCATACAGAGCGCTAACAGTTAAACATGCAGCACGTCACAGCTCTCTTCAGGAAATTAACCTCATCAATCATTACAAGCGCACAGCATGCCAAATAAAAATGATTTTTCCTGGAACCAGAGTTACTGACTGAACAAAAAGGCAGTATTGATAGGCGTCACGTGGCCAATAAACACGTCGGAAAAATAGGCAAAAACAGCATTAAAAGCAAAGCTAGGTGGTTAATTATTTCTATGCAGTGCTTAAAGGAAATATATCCTTGTAAACCTGATCTCAGCATTTAGACCAAAGCCGGAAAAATCCCAGGAGCCAGACAGCCAAAGCAATTGGAAATGTGCCGCCGGCACCTAACTTCTTAGGCTGTTTCCTACTGATGTCTACGCGAGTACTGCCAAGATCTTGTGGGGTCTCCAAACATCTATAGTAGTGTTTACACCAATGGCTTATGTTCAGGCAAAGCTACAATTTCTCCATCAAAATCTAAAAGAAACAAGACCCTAGGCAAAAATTAGATAGAGGCCACAAAAAACTGGGGTATTTAGGTTCCTCAAAGGGGTGACCTCATTTGGTGGCATCACTAATGTCCAAGAAAAGAAAGAAGGGGAGAAAGAGGTGGCGAGAAAAGTGACCGTTCACATAAGAAGGTAGCAGAGCTGGCACCGGGTATTTTTCCAAATAGCTTTCGTATCTATGTTTAAGGTACCGGACCACTTCCAAGTTCAGTTCAATAGAATCGTGGGAGGAGGGGTGTTTGACTGTAATATTCACACTGTGCGAATTACAGTGCGGGCAAACATATCATTTTATGAATAGGGCAAAGTTTGCCATGTAGGTGGGATGCTATCCAATGCTGTGGTGTAGTACAAAACTGATCAAAGGGGTTCTCCAGGAATTAAAAAAATGAAAATACTTAAATATTATTTTATAATAAATATATTCACAAATACCTTTCATTACCTAGAATGGCTTGTTTTGTCTAGGGAGCAATCATTAGGAGAAATAAAATGGCCGCCGTCCTATCAGTACACACAAAACCCGTCCTATTCACACAGGAGGACAAGTTACTTTACAGCACTGAGGTAAAGAGCTGCCTCATCCTCCTCTCTGTTCTACCTGTAATACAGGTGAATCTCTGTGGGAATGGAGATGATGAAGAGACATGAGAGGAGGGTGAGACTTGAATGCAGTCTCCATTACCACAGCCTGTCAAGTCTGTCCTCTCTGTACTTCATGTCTCCTCATGAACTCCCTTCCCACAGAGATTCAGCTAAAGTTCTTATCAGTTGTATTCAGGATCATAATCCCTGACAAGGAGAGGATTATGGATTAGGAGAGGAGGATGAGGCAGCTCTTTGCCTCAGTGCTGTAAAGTGACTTGTCCTCATGTGTGATTAGGACAGGTTTTGTGTGAACTAATGGGACAGCGGCCATTTTGTTTCTCCTAATGATTGCTCCCCAAAACGAGCCGTTATAAATAATGAAAGGTATTTGAGAATATATTTATAATAAAGTAATAAAGTAATATTTCAAGAAGTATTTTCATTTTCTTAATCCCTGGAGAACCCCTTTAAAGAGGTAATCCGGTTTTAATGATTACATTTCTTTAGACAATAGGCTGCTGAGAATTTTCTAATTTTCATCTACTTAAGGCTACTTTCACTCTTGCGCTTTTCTTTTCTGGTACTGAAATCCAGCAGAGGATCTCCATACCGGAGAAAAATTACTTCAGTTTTGTCCCTGTTCATTGTCAAGGGGGGAAAAACAAAAAACAAAATGGTGTGCCCCAGAATGCATTCCATTCGGTTGCGTTCCCATACCGGACAGAAAACCGCTGTCCGTCATGGGATTCGGAACAAGATGGACCCGGCATGACACACAATGCAAGTCAATGGTGCCAGATCAGTTGTCTTGAACACAACAGAAAACGGATCCGTCCCCCATTGACTGACAATTGTTTTAGTGTCGGATTTGACATTGCTATTTTAAAGATAATACAACCAGATCCGTACATAATAGATGCAGACGGTTGTATTATCAATAACGGAAGGGTCTTTGCTGATCCCTGCCGGAATGAGAAAGGTGAAAGTAGCCTAAAAGTTTTTTTTGACATTTAAATACTGATGACCTATCCTCTGGATTGGTGAGGGTCTGAAACCCAGGATCTCTGCCGATCGTCTATTTGAGAAGGTACTGGTGCTCCTGTAAGTGCAGCGACCTTCTCCGTGCTTACCAAGCACAACGCCATACATAGTACAACGGCTGTGCTTGGTATGGCGGCTCAGCCCTATTCACGTCTATGGGGCTGAGCTGCTACTAGACCACGTGACCGATGAATCTGACATCACACGGCCTAGGGAAAGCTGCGAGAAGGCCACAACGCTACTGCGGTGTCGGTGCCTTCTCAAACAGCTGATCGGCAGGGGTCTCGGGTGTAGAACCCCACCGACCAGATACTGATGACCCTTTAAAATGTTGCTTGCAGACCTTTATTACAAACGGGCATTTGCCTCCCTCTAAAGAAAAAATAATGGTACGGTTCATTTTAGTCCATGCATCCATAGGAGAGCTAGATCGGACTAAACATGGCGTCAGTCATGTGACCTGGCTTTTAGTTAACTGCCCAGGTATCTACCAGGTGAATGGTAGTGTGGTGAGGAGCAGAACATATACAGTATATACAGTGCTACTATCTGCGGCAGCTCCTCATGTGTGTCAGTGTAGAAGAAGATCTGTTTGTGCCTTTTTTTTACACTAAAATTTATTAACAACATGACATCGCTTAGAGACAGGCAGCCATTTTACCAATTACCACAAACAGGAAGGCAATGTTGTCGTTACTGTAAGGCCCCTTTCACACAAGCGAGATTTCCGTCTGGGTGAGATGCGTGAAGCAAACGTATAGCATCTGGACTGAATCCTGACCCATTTATATGAATGGATCTGCTTTTCACGTGTCATTTCTGCGCGAGGAGTATATTGTAAAACATGCCGGTACTCATAGAAAAAACTACATGACCACCAGAAGACAATCGTAGGTGGAGTCGTTCCAGAGTATGACAGATGCTAAGCCGCAGCAGTGAAGATTTACATAGCGGAGGCACATGACGAGAAAATTTCATTGTGTCACACAAAGCTTTGTTTCCTCTCTCATCCATCGGCATCACTAATCCAGTTATGAATACACGCTGGGTTAAAGACGCAGCCACCAAAGCGATACCGTACAGCAGACGGAGACGCAGGATGCTCAGCTACTGAGGCAAAGCAAGACGACACGAAACATGAACATGAGGGGGGGGGGGGGGGAATTGTAAGATCACATATCCAGCAAAGGTAGCGCGCCCAGAATGTAGGATTTACTTTCATTGTAATCAAAACTAAAGAGTAAAAAGGGATGTATGAGACAACCCGATCAGGCAGACGATTGTCAGGAGGGAAGCGTTACTTCCCAGCAATCGCCTGCTCGCTAGCAGAGGAGACCGCTGCTGTTACATGCTCCACAGCATGGGGAGCAGCGATCGCTATGCCATCGCTCGTCCCCATGCTGTACAGTGGTTTGCTGGCGGCGGATTGCAATCTGCGGCCGGAAAATCCTGATCTGTCAGCATGCTATCCAGACGATAGGTCATCAGTTAAAAAATAATGGAATATCCCTTAAATGGTCAGTGAACAGCGGCTGTCAAAAAATGGATGCTCTATTTTTGCCCATTTTCATGGCCAGAAGGACCCTATTGAAATCAATGGGACAGTTTTTAACGACAGGAGTGCAGCCGAATAACGACCGCTAAAAAAAACAGGGAAAATGGCTTTTCGGGGGTTAAATAATAAATAAACGCACCTATTTGCACGTGCAGGGACACTTGCTCCTTGCTGGATGCTGCAGGACCTGCACTCCCAGTGTGATGACATCACCACACCCAGAATGCAGGTCCTGATGCATCCAGTGAGAAGCAAATGTCCCTGTCCCTGTGCAAGTTGATGATTTATTTGTTTAGCTTTTTTAAAACAAGCAGAATGGGGCATTAACAATAAAGGGGGACACTAATGGGGCATTAACAATGCTGGGGGACACTAATGGGGGCATTAACAATGCTGGGGGACACTAATGGGGGCATTAACAATGTTGGGGGACACTAATGGGGGCATTAACAATGCTGGGGGACACTAATGGGGGCATTAACAATAAAGGGGGACACTAATGGGGGCATTAACAATGCTGGGGGACACTAATGGGGGCATTAACAATACAGGGGGACACTAATGGGGGCATTAACAATGCTGGGGGACACTAATGGGGGCATTAACAATAAAGGGGGACACTAATGGGGGCATTAACAATACAGGGGGACACTAATGGGGGCATTAACAATGCTAGGGGCCACTGATGGCAGCATTAATAATACTAGGAGGCAATAAGCCTATTGGGAGCACTATGGGGGGGGGCATTTAATGTTCAGGGAGCACTATAGGGGCATTATGATTACTGGGGCACTGTGGGGGTTGGTATTAAAAAAAAAAAAGGAGCCAATTGAATTCATCCATTTTTTTAAAATAATTCATCTATGGAAAATATCCAGCAAATGTCTTCTCATTCCATTAGTAACCACTAAGACACATGAATGGGGAATCGAGAAGCTTGATTGACGTTACTAGGGCTGCCATCTTCCTTGTTAGTGCCGAGGTTCACCGCTTCATATTAAATCTCAATTTGTAAATGGTCCTGAAAATCTAAATCCTGTAGCGCCAACCGCATGTTCTATTCGTTGGTCCTGCTCCAGATGCTCACACACTGTAGTTAGTAGCAGACATTTTACTATAGCCCCTGAGTTATCAATGAAATGTATCTGTATAGCGCCATCTCCTCCTGGTTATTTTCGTCCTCCCTCTGTCCA
Organism: Bufotes viridis; assembly: GCA_033119425.1. NCBI lineage: Eukaryota > Metazoa > Chordata > Amphibia > Anura > Bufonidae > Bufotes > Bufotes viridis. The sequence continues at coordinate 39,218,252 of CM065591.1, read as the reverse complement.
CCTTCTTGAAGTGGACACACACGCTCAGTTCCATCCTTCCACTGCCGCCAGTTGCATCTACTGTTAGAAACTGTTACAGGAAGAGAGTGGAAGCTGAAAGGACACGAACCTTGAGAAAGGACATGACCCCTGAGCTGTGCAGCAGAAAGGACACGAGACCCTGAGAAAGGACACGTCCCCTGAGTCGCCAGCCTGAAGAAAGTCTAGCAGAGCAATTTGCGCAGTGAATGTTGAGATCTCTGGATCTATGTGAGGTACAGAGCTCCTGCTTTGTTACAAAGCGATTGTCATGAAGAAATAGGTACAAAATCCAGCAAACAAGTGGTTCTTTATTTGCAGTGCGGTAAAATATTCCAACAGACAAACGCAAAAGTGTCTACGCGTTTCGGACCCTTGTATCTCAGAGTAAGGACCGGGATACAAGGGTTCGAAACACGTAGACAGTTTTGCGTTTGTCTGTTGGAAATTTTTTACCGCACTGCAAATAAAGAACCACTTGTTTGTCAAGAGCTGGATTTCGTACCTCTTTCTTCAGTTGCAGCGCAGCCGTGTCCAGGCTGTAATCCGAGCTCACAACAGGTGGAACAGGTGAGAGCTGCTTTTTCCTGTGTTCTAAAGCGATTGTCACGTACTATATGATGTCTGTTTATTTTTTATTTTTTTTATAATAATCATGGGATAACCCCTTTAACTCAACATTTCTGAATACAGTAATTACTTGCAAGCGCAACCCCTTTAAATGAATAATAAAATGTATTCTCTGAAAAAAAATCTATTCTTATCTAATGTCTTGCAGTGCTTGGTATTACACAAACAACACATGCTGCCAACAACCTTCAACTTGGGCCAACGTATAGTGCCCCATGGTTCCCAAACACAGCGCACTGCCAAGAGATGACGCACTGGAAAGCCAGGGTGCACCCCTGGCAATGAAAGGGTTAAGTCTGGTTAGCAAGGAGCTGAAATGAACCTACGCGAGACAAAAAAATTAAACAAAAAAAAGACGGTTTCGAACCCTTATCACGAAATTCACATACCCAGACTTCACAAAAGGCGTTCTTCTTTGTACATGAAAGACATTCGTTTTCCATTGTCCGCGAGCTCAGTGATATTACTCATTGTATCCCGCACTGCCTGCAGGATATGCCGCGCATATGACAAAACAAACCCAATTAGGTAAATAATGAAAGACCGCCAAATCCACGACAAGTCAGCGACGTAATCAGAAAACAAGACAAACAAGCCATACCTTAAAGGGATACTTTTTAAGGGGTCCCTATCACCTTGTATCACCCTATCACTTTGATCGTCATCATGCCTCGCCCTGTCAATCAAAGTGCAGAGGGTTCGGCAGTTGCAGAGAGAGTTAAACCTCTAGGAGTAAAGGCAACTCCCCCATTGCTCCTAGAGGCTAATTTGCATATATTAAACTTTTCTCAGCAATGCGGGCACATATGAACATGGACCAACACAGATGCCTTCAGCTGCCGAGTGTGCATGCAACAGGTCAGCCAGTTTCATAGGGACAAATCTGCTGATAGATGTCCTTTAAGACCTGCTGCCAGCTTCCACAATAGATCACAGCCGATTGCTGGGACCCCTAGTAATAGCGCCACTGAGGACTATGGATGATATCATTTCAAAGCTTTGAACGTGAGGCATCTGGATACCCACAAAAATTGTATCATATAAACCCATCCTAAATAACAGAAATATAAAGGCACCGGGCTTAACAATGGTTATAGTTGTGAATTTTTTTTAAGGGGTACAGAAGCTCCTTCCACAGCCCACGTAGTCCGCCCCCCAGGAAGCTGCACATTTCCTTGGACCTGTAAATTAAGGCTTTTCTTTGTCTGCCATGAAGCACCCACACAAGCCCTGCTGACCTGCCTCCCTTCATCTCTGATTTTTTCCCCCCATCTCGTACAGAGGGCCAGGACTTGATTAAAAAACCATATGAAGACTGGGAAAATGGGATTTGTTAGTCAGAAACATCCAGCAGAGGATTTATCAAAGAATAATCAAACCCTACACGAATGTTTACTTGTGAAGGACTGCTTAACGCAAATTCTAATGGCGTCCTGCTGTATAACACACAGCATGATAATCGTCAGATCAGCATATAAATTCACTGGTGGACCCACCCGCAGAACACTGCACAGCATAGTTCCGAGACTAGGGTATAGGAGCTCATTAATACAGATCAGGCCGGGAATACAGAATCAAATCCAAAATGTCGAATATACTGAGATTTCTACTTACAATGGGTCCAGCTGCAGCCTTAAAGGGGTTGTGCTAATCTGACTATCTGATGCCAGCAGATGCAAAATGTGCTAATTTTTATATTTTTTCCCTGAAACCCAGTGGAACAACGACTGGGTTTAAATAATCCTCATGCATACTCGGCAAGCATAAGAAAAATAAATTAATAAATAGTACCCCAACCAAGGCCTCTCAGGCAGCCAACAAAAGCATCTTTGCTCATCTCCATTAAATGGGCAGTTACCCAGAAAGAGCTGGATTCCTGGTAGGAGACAGCTTTCCTTTTCCAAAGAAGCATTATCTGGAGATGCAACCATAGCAATATACAAAAATGATATTATGAAAAGGCACTGATTGAACAGTTTGAGGCTACCACTGACAACTTAGTGAAAAAAAAATTAGGGGAAAATTGATATATGAAATACATGGACTCTTTTCTAAAAAGTCTCACCAAATAAACATGAGTTTAGAAGAGAGGCCCACCCAATATCCAAATGAAAGAGAGGTATGCAATCTAATTTCATCAAAAACAACTAGAGGATCCCACCCAGGATTACACTTCTCAATCAAACATGCAAACTGGCTTTCTTTCAAGGGGGATAAGAGAACCAGAATGTCTCAAGAGAAAATGTCCCTGTATTTTCACTTTCAGTTGAATATTACTTTCAGGGTCCCTCTCTGGTTCATCTGAAATGAATCCCAAAAAGGTAAAATGAAATTTGCTCATTCTTAGGCTACTTTCACACTCGAGCAGAGGATCGCATTTGTAGACATAGAAGGAGGACTCAACTATAGAGGACTAACAATACCTACCGTCCAAACACAAAAACTTCGGACCGATCAAACGGACTAGCTACCACATCGAAACAACGATCACGTGATCAAACTTCAAACACAGAAGCGCGCGAAATCCATCGCGCTCACCACGAGGACGCCGAGCTCCGTTACACAGGATCACAGACATCAGAATCTACCGGCCGGTAAGTAGGAGATCTCTGAGCCAGAGACCGCGCGGGACGCCGCGCCCAGGCTCAGAGCTACGTACTACGAATATACCAACTGTACCATTGTTCAGGATTTAAACCTCAAGATCCCTTCTCACAGGAACTTCTTTTACATAGCTTGTGGGATCAACTAGAAGATATTTTACTTTAAAAGAACCATATTGAACCACAAACAGACTTTGCTTTTACAGAATTTCACCCTAACACCTTTTAAACCATTTATGGATATCCTCACTACAGCACTACCTATTTATTTGTGACAACTACCTTGAAACAACTAGCAACCACCACTTTTAAAGAATATCGATACTATTTGATGTCCAAACTACTTTATTTTATCCACAAATTATCACTCACTCACTATCACCTGCACCCAATTCAATCAGCTATTTTTAGACATATTATTACTATATCCTAATTTTACTAATAAAATATCCATTTTATCCCAAATAAGAGTGTGCCTGCTACCCTTTTTTATCCTCATTACTGACATATCTGGCTGGGTGAGCCAGTTTCAGCAGTCCTTGCACCTCTACCATAAATACTGATTAGGTTTAGAGCTGTCTACCCACTACCATTTACTTTCACACTCGCTTTTTTACTGGATCCGGCAGGGTTCAGCAAAAACGCTTCCGTTACTGATAATACAACCGTCTGCATCCGTTATGAATCCGGTTGTATTATCTTTAACATTGCCAAGACGGATCCGTCATGAACTCCACTGAAAGTCAATGGGGGACGGATCAGTTTTCTATTGTGGCAGAGAAAACGGATCCGTCCCCCCGTCCACATCCCAGGACGGAAAGCAAACTACAATATGTTGCGGTTTGCTCTCCGGTACGGGAACCCAACTAAACGGAAAGCAATGCATTCTGGTGCACTCCGTTCTGTTCAGTTTTGTCTCCATTGACAATGAATGGGGACAAAACGGAAGCATTTTTTTCCAGTATTGAGCCCCTATGACGGATCTCAATACCGGAAAACTAAAACGCTAGTGTGAAAGTAGACTTAATTTTAACAAGCCCAAATATTTTGCCACTCATTTCAGACAAATAAAAAAAAAAACATCCGCACGTGACAAACATGTGTAATTCGGCTTTCTTTCCAAAAGGATTGATAAAGCTGAGTTTCACAACTACAGCATATCCTTACAGTCATTGCTCAGCCTTTTAAATATACTTCCATGGCAAAACTAGGAAAATAGCTAGGTCAGCCTCTCATCTCCAACTAGCTAGTTTAAGACAAAAACCCTTTATCCGACCAAAGTGTCTAGAATCAGCTTTTCTGCTTGAGAGGTATTGGGGGGGCTTCAGGCTGGGTACTATTTATATTATGGAGACTCGTTAATACACGTGATGACTTCTGTACGCTAGTCAGTGCTCCTCTTGGTTTAATGGAAAAATAGATTAAAATCAACCCATCTTACATCTGCATTGTACAACCCCTTTAAAATAAAATCGTCCTGTTCAGAGAAAACACTCTATGAACACTATGCAATAGTGTCAAGACTCGAGCAGCCAACATCTGCACGGTTGGCATACACTACAATTCTGAATACAGTGACTTTAAAGGGGTTTTGTAGGATTACTATCATTTTTAAAAGGATATGTTCATCTAGTTGCTTACCTCATGTTTCCCCATGATTTATTTTTTCAATTTGGACCCTCCTGACCCATTTTCACCATGTAAATCAAGTTTGTTTCCATTCTGTATGTAGCACTTCCTGTTCCCGTATCGAGCCAAACCCATGACGCACTTCTCCCTCCTCTGGTACCACCTATAACGTCCAGCTAGTCTATAGCTCCACCCACCCAGCTACATAGACACGCCCCTATCACTGCCCCGCCCATGGACACAACATCACAGGAAATAAGAAAGAGCTGCCTGGACATGGTCATGTGACCACAGCCCAGAAAGGAAGATAGGAGCGATGAAGGTAAAAGAAATACATTACACAATTACAGCAACTTTCATATATGATTTTTTAAAATCTGTTGATGCAAACCAGAAAACTCCTTAACATTTCTCTAGCTGCATTGACTTTCTAAAGAGATTCTGATATTGTGAACTTATGGAAGAGCAGAGCATTGTTATATGGTAAAATCATTATTTTACTTCATTATCATCATTCGTTTTTAGTCCCAAACTGGATTTTATTGTGCATTAAAAATGTTAGAGAAAATAATTACAGCTACGGCCCGAAATACCGGGATAATAATGGCACATAGGAGCCTTAATAATTCCACCGCATAAATCACACGTTATGATAGGATATTTTCTAAAGTGTCGTAAAACGGAGACAGCTGAGATAAATCAAGGTGACATGTAATAAAAGAAACAGATTTCATGCTGCCAGCGACATTCTGCATAGGGCGTTTTAAAACCCACATAAAAGAAACCTTCCGCACGAGGTGGTAACGAGAATTTAGTGCCAGCGCTTTGCCCCAGCAGGACCTCTCTTCACAGAACCATCAAAAGTTTATTTTCCTAATATGAGAAAAATCAAACATGTTTTCGCGCTATGACAATGCTTTTGTCGACGCATTTTTCCAGTAAAAATAACATTGACCAGGAAGCCGGTAAAAGCCACCACTGCTCTCTCTTATCGGCTTCCGTAAGTACATTCATTTGAACAGAAGTCCACATGTAACTGAACTTTTCCTGTGCAATCTGCAGGTTTCATCCCTGTTACTACATTCACAGAGGTAAAATTCAAGTGGAAAAATCCAATGAAACTGCAACAAAATTGACATGGTGTGGATTTGAAAATTTTAGCCAAATTCCGCACGGGAACTTTCTACAGCTTGTGGACAACACGATGTAAAATCTTATCTTGCTTGCTATTCCCTGTGGGTTTAACCTGCGGCAAATCTGCCACAGTAGGAGATCTTATGGAAGTCACCAAGGAATTGTCATCCAGTTTTGTAAAAATATGTCATCAGAAATGACCCATTATTTGAATGACATTTTTATGTTAAAAACAGATTCTTATTATTTTTTTAGAATTTTTGGTGATTTTTAGTGCTTTATGTCACCATCCATATTTTAAAATATATATTTAAAATCCTGCAGTTTTCACACTGGCCACTAGGCCTTATATTATGTTGAGACTAGGGATGAGCGAACCCAAACTTTACAGGACTTTCTTTTCAGTCCTGCATAACAGAAACCAGATGATCCGTTATGCTTGGCCACAGACCTCTATGATCATGGATCAAAAGGGAATGCCTCTTAAAGGCTTCCTTTTTGCATTCCGTCTACGAATTCAGTTATATTTCGTTATAACGGAATCCATGACGGAATTCTTACACCACCCGAACACCAAACCTGAACCTGTCAAGTTCGGGTTCGCTCATCCCTAGCTGAGACTAGTTTTGAGCGAATCGAGCTTCGGATCACAGATCCGAAGTCGATTTATTCACAAACGTTGGCTTTAATGCGGTTTCCGTACAACATTAAACTGTATTGGCTCCATGGAGCCAAACTTCGTCTCGGTGAATTACTTCGGTATTCCTATGTGTGTATTGAAAAACATTTTAAAATAGTAATTCACTAAAGTCTCATGCCACTTTGGCAGAGACGAAGTTTGGCACCACGGAGCCAAAACATTTTATTGTTGTACGGAAACAGCATTAAAACCAAAGTTTTTGAACAATCCATGATCCGAAGCTTGATTTTCTCAAGACTAGTTGAGACTTTAGTTTAGGTAACTTTACGGAAGCCATTTCATTATCATCACAGGCAGGATTACAATAACAGTTAGCACCTTTGTGTACAGGATCACACCTCAAAAGAGGTGTAAAAGAAGCTACATATGGTAAACTAGAGAATTAGACTTTGAATAGAGGTGGAGAGATATATTAGAAGTAATAAATCAGAGCAACTGGACTTGAATTTTTTTCTTAAAGACATTTCGCAATTCACTCGACAGACTTTCTGAAATTGAAGTTAACTTCTAATTGAGAAAGCCTGTTGGATGGCTAGCGAAACGTCTTTAAGAAAAAAATACAAGTTCAGTTGCTTTGATTTATTACTAGTTATATATCATGACCCGGATGAATGTGAACCTTCACAGACATACAGCTGGAGGGATGTAACATCTATTGTTTGCTACTTACAATGCTGTTCTAACACCTCTACTGTGGCAGTCTAAATACAACTAATCGCTTCAGTCATGCAAATGCAATTACCTCCATGAGTATCACCAGTATTTAATGCTGGAGAAATCTCGTGCAGGCCATTCTAATTGAGAAAGCCAGTTAGATGATTAGCAAAACGTCTACAGTTCATTCCAGTTGTTCTGACTTATTACTACAGATATACAATAGGAGGTGTCAAGGCTTATCTACTCCCTCCTGACCTCTGCACATGTCACAGAGCATGCCCAGAAAAATCTCCACAGAAGTCAATGAGGTCCCCTCCTTTCCATTATGTCTGTGACCCATGTGGCAGCTCCCAAAGAACAGGAAGTCTTGATAAATGTTTGGCCTAGTCGCCGAAAAAAAGAAAAAACAAACTAAAAAGGGTTAAAAAAAAAATGAGGTCCCCTCCTTTCCATTATGTCTATGGCCCATATGGCAGCTCCCAAAGAACAGGAAGTCTTGATAAATGTTCGGCCTAGTCGCCCAAAAAAATAAAAAACAAACAAAAAAGCATTAAAAAAATTCTAAAAATGATACGCTTTAGACACAACATTCTGTGCTGGGAAACATTTATGCTCGGTCACTCCAGCCACTCTCTACATAGTGATCTACTGTTCAAGGCAGAGCGGTCAATTGAAATAGCTTTTTTGCCCGAGCACAAGTCCTATACAGCCATGGACCAAGTATAGGAAAGCATAGTAAAGTCATGGACACTTACCCAAACACCTGTATGGAACAACAATGTGATTGTGGTTTTTGCACTGTTTGCGCCCCCTCTTGCACCAGTTATTGATGGTGACAGGTTGATTGGCTTCCACCACATTGGTTATCTGCAACTCTGGGTAAACCTGGAAAGAATAACACAAAAAAACAAAGATTTAGGGACAAGAACTTTCTAGTAATTATTTCTTAACCATTAGCCTCTAACAAAACATAAAGCAGAATTAGTCGTAGATCTAAATCCAATGTCCAACTCTGGTGAGCAATGAAGCTGGTTCTGGGTAAAACCTTAATTCTACATCCATATATGAATATATGCTCCACCCCGGGGGTATGTTGACCCTAATGGCATAAGTTGAACTTGTTGGACCCAAGGAAAAATCAGTACCATAAACCATTATGTGTCATTATAGTACAGTTATCTTCTCGTTGATATTCCAAATTAAGAAAAACATGGCTGCTGGGGTTACCATGGTCATCTTGTCCATCTGGAAAATGGTAACTATCCTTTTACTCTGCAGAAGACCATGGCCCTTTCAGAACTCACCCAGGTTCTACCAGGTACAGAAGAGTGGTGGACCCAGCCACAACCAGTAATAGTGTTATGGCCATAAACCAGGTACTGTATAATACCTCACTGCCAAACATGATCTTCTAGAAATTTACCAAATGGAACAACTATCGAGTGAAGGCTTTCACTGATCATGAGCACTGATCACCAAGTCAATGAGGTTAGCCACTACCACAACTAATTTTTTTACAAAAATATTTGATTCAACATTTTATCAGCATGCAAATACTTCAAGATGATTATCCTATGAACCAGTTGAGTAGGAAATCTGTAACCAATGACAACGCCAACCGGTTAAATCCTATAATTTCAGCACCATTAAGGCTGTAACAAATGCTTGTGTTAATGATTATTAGGTGAAAAAAGGAAAAGCTGACCACAATAAAAAACAAAAAACTGTGTTGGAAAAGGTAAGAAAAGTCCACTGAAACGGGAAGACTTTTCAGTTTCATTTTGCATTTACCTTTAGAAATCCAATAGTACCCGATACACTAGGAGAAATTTACTAAGATGTGCCAAAAATCTGTCTCAATTTAAGCCAAAAAATGGCATACATGATTTGCCCCACATTTATTATGTATTTTCCACTCTTTCTGCCTCACTAGCAAAGGGGCATGGCTTAGGGCTCATGCACACAAACGTATTTTCTTTCCATGTCTGTTCCATTTTTTTGTGAACCGTATGCGGAGCTATTTATTTCAATGGGTCCGCAAAAAAAAAATGGAAGTTATTCCCTATGTCCATATTTCCGTTCCGTAAAAAAATAGAACATGTCCTATTATGGTCTGTATTATGGACATAGGACATAGGACTGTTCTATTAGGGGCCAGCTGTTCCGTTACACAAAATACGGAATGCACATGGACATCATCCATATATTTTTGCGGATCAGTCTTTTGCAGACTGCAAAATACATACGGTCATGTACATGAGCCCTTAGGGTAAAGGGTTGTGGATTAAATAAGACACTTTTAGACATAAGTTTGTAAAAAGAGATATTTTTTGAAATGTGACAATTTAAATGCCTTTTTTCAGTTTTTAAAAATGTTCCTCGAGGCGGCCATATTAGAGGACTAGAGGCACACACTTTCTTGTTATCTGGATAGACACTGAAGTATGTAATCAAATGAATGACATGTATTGGACAGAGAAACTACAGTGACTATTACAATCTCCAGAAAGTGACGGTGTACAACCCCAAATCCAAAAGGCCCCCCCCCTCCACCCCCCACCCCGGCACAAAAGATAATGGAATAACAGGATAACTGCATAGAGAACATCATCTGGGTGTTACTATTGTGGCTTATCATGGTCCCAACAGTATGATACAGCTGTTATTAAATCGCCAGTTCTCTGCTGAATCTGTCCCAGTCTACACAGTAAAGCTGACAAGTGAACTGCAGGAAAGAGAAACATAGCTGTTTTTGTGGTGCTCTACAGGCCAGTGAGAAAACTGGAAAATTTCTAAAATTATTTCTATGTGGTCAGAAATAGTGTTGAGCGAATCGAGCTTCGGATCGAAGATCCAATGTCAATTCGCTCAAAACTTCATTTTAATGCTGTATGGAAACCTGTCTCAATACAGCATTAAAATGTATGGGCTCTGGCGAGGTGAAATTCATTATCACCAAAGTCACGTTTAATTTTTAAGCTTGAAAACCATTTTAAAAAAGGAATCCGAAGTGGGCTTTGTTAATGGCTGGTACCTCGGTACCTGACAGGTCTTCAGATCGAAGACGGGTCTCCATATAGCACTGAAACAAAGTTTTGAGTGAATCGACATTGGATCTTGGATCCGAAGCTCGATTCGCTCAACAAAACATAAAAAAAATAATATCTAAAAAACACCAACAAGAAATAAATAGTACTTTATTTTCTCATGATAGTTGAAACAAAGCCAAAGGCTGCTATTTGGGCTCCCAGGGGCCTCTGTGAGGGAACCAATAACTAAGCTCGCAGTGCTCACCATTCATCTACAGCAAAGGAGCGCTCGAGGAGACCAATATCTGACAGTGAGCAATGTCGTTATTAGAGCTGAGTTTGCGGGAGCGTATTTAGTAATGCGGATGCCGAATACCATTACACTTTTATAATGGTTTCAGCGTAAAATTATTTCCTTAGGATGCGCATCTGTGGTATAATAAACACCGAGATATAATGAATACTAGAGCGCTGCCTTGCATCTAACCGCCCCCAACTTCTTATCAAACCTCTTGTGTGCTCGCAGCGACAGTTACAAATGATTGCATGAGTTGTCCTCTGGGACCTACAGGGAACAGGAGATACAAATTGCTATTCATTTTCTTTGCCCCTCTCCTTCTCCCTTGTATTCTTGCTTTCCTCTAGATCTTTTTTTCTTTACAGGAAAGAAATTGCAGTGTAAAGTCTGAATACTGGTTCAGTATGTATATGGTAATATACAGTATACAGGCATCGACTTGCTGTGAAATTACAACCACTGACGGGAGAAGAGAATAACTGGTGACAATAGCTCCTTTAAGAGGGTGCAATACATTAGGCAGCAAGGGAACAGTCAGATCTTGAAGTTGATGGTCAATTGTAAAGATCTGAGTCACTCAGAAGAGCAAATTGTAATGCCTAGACCACTGGGTCACAGCATCTCCAACATGGCAGGTCTTGTGGGGTGCTCCCAGTATGCAGTGTATAGAACCTACCAAAAACCTAAGGATCTAAGTGAAGCAAGGCAAGTCGCGATGGCTAGACGACAGAGTGACAGCATCTCCAAAACGGAAGGTGTTGTGGGATGCTCCTTGTATGCACTGGATAGAACCTACCAAAAGTCATCCAAAGAAGGACAAAGGGTGAAGAGTTGACACAGTGTCATGATGGAGTGAAGACTAGCAATAACCCCCCCCCCCCCTTCCCAAAACAGCTGTCTGCAGATGAGGCGCTGGCTTAATTATTATCCAAGTCAAGTCTTAAACCTGAAACATTGCTTTATGGGATAGCTACCTTACTCTCTGAACTCCCGACAGCTCGTAAACACTCAATTAAACCACAATCTTATCAGTTTGATAAAAATAAGAGCTATCAGGAGTTCAGAGATAAGGGCTATACATCCAGCTCTCAGAACAGCAACATGATGGGACAGAAAAAAATGAAAGTAATGTACTCGGCAGCTAGGCTGAAAGTTAACCCTGTATGCCACAAACCTGCGGAACATTTTTAATAAAGACCAATTGAAAAAAAATATATATTTTTAGCCCAAAATGAATAAAATGCAATAAGAAAAATGTCCCTGAAGGTGTCTGTAGCCTTTAAGTCTAAAGAAAGCAGATGCTTTATAAAAACTCAATAGCTGATCCTATGTTACGGAGAACTATGGCTGGTATGACATGGGGTTGACTATTGGTATTACACAGGTACTGTGGTTAGTGTTATAGATCATTATAGCTAGCTTTATATGGGACTGTGGCTGGTATTACAGTATTAGGGCCCTAAGATTGGATTTGTGTGATCAGTTTACCTGGTTCCTGGCAATAAATATGCAGTATGGGTAATGTTATATATACATGACGGGGAGATTTATCAAAACTGTTGAAAAGTAGAACTGGCTCAGTTGCCACCAATCAGATTCCACCTTTAATTTTTCAGAGCTCCTTTGGAAAATGAGAGGTGGAATCTGATTGGTTGCTATGGGAAACTAATCCAGTTGTCCCTTAAACCAGTTTGATAAATCTTCCCCAATGATTATACACAGGCTCGAACTGACCCACAAGGTACAGGTGAATCCCCCGGTGGGCCCGTGAGCAAGGTGGGCCCCTAGTCTCCCACCCCCTGCACAAGTGGCACATAACACAGTAGACTTACTGCACTACTTACATATATTCAATGTACAGCACCTCAACCGGCCTATGTTTAGATAAAAAAAACTTGTTAGATTATTTATTATATTTGAATGTATTCGTACGGTGGGCCCCCAAAATGAATTTTACTGGTGGGCCCTAGGCACCCCAGTCCAACACCGATTATACATCATAGACACTACAGTTTATATACTATAGTTAATAGAACAAATATTTGTAGTTATAATCAAAGTGTTATTATAAAAACCTCTTCTTTGAAAAGAAAAATAATCATAACATTTGTTCCAGAACACATTTAATTTTGGTTCTTTGTAACGCTGCCCCGGGCTGCATGTTCTCTAAAAGGTAATATAAATATTGCAGGAGAGGAAAATTATTATATTAAAATTAGGCAGCCATTATCCGTGACAATTGTAAACTGCTTGTGGAATGCCAATTATTCTGACACTCAGTGAAAAGGAATATTACGTCCTCGGAGATCAAGCGGAATTTACATTTTTATTCTCTGGGCAAGTAAAGCTATATTTTAGAATATTAAATTTTTATTCATTTATATACATTTTAATATAATTTTATAGTTAGATGTATATAATCTATATATGAGATAGAGGAAATTTGCAAATACATTGCATCAGTTCTTGTACTTATCCTGATTTACAGAATATACTATAATCCAGAGCTGCATTCCCAATTCTACTGTTTTAGAAATCTTATTCCCTTTCTGGCTTGCATTATAGAAAGTGTAGTTCTTACGCCAGGCTCCGTACTGTAATTTGACATAGGAAAAACTGTAATATAGATACTTAGCTAAGCTGGTAAGGCTGTGTCTATCAATGGAGCCCTAAAACAACCTGCAGAATTGGGAATACAGCTCTGGAGTATAATACAAGCTGGAACCAGGGAGCAGTAAAAAGAAAGTAATTTGACGTATTTATGAAACTCCCATAGAAGTGAATGGAGAACACACACACTGTGCAAGCACAGTCATCTCTCCATTCACCTCTATGTGAATGATGGAAATAGCCAAGCCAGCGCTTGGCTATTTTCGGAACTCCATTGGAAGTGAACAGAGATTGGCCAGGTTTGCAAGGTCTGCTCCTCTTCACTCTGGGGGGCCCCATTCTAGAGAGGAGTGTGTCCCATAGGTGGGACTTGCACCTGACATTGGTGGCATAGCATAGCGATATGACGCAAATGTCTTAGACAACCGAACCCCTTTAAAATATTAAAAGTAGTAGTATAGTAAGCTGAAGTCTCTCTAAAAGCTTTTCAAAACCCAAATTTAGCTATTGTGAATGATGGCTCCTTAAAATGTATAGAAATATATAGAAATGTTACATGATCTAGGGGACTAGGGCAGAGAAGGATTCAATAGGAAACTTTGGTAGCTCCTGAGGGGCCTGGGAAGTTGGCCAGTTTGTCAACCCCTAAGACTGTGCCGGTTCTGGTAAAACAGACGTTCTTCTGCCTTTGAGATTGGACCTCAAGATACTGTAAGGTGTATACACACTGGGCTGTAGGATGTTTTAGCCAATTTGGTATATAAAAATTTGAGAACATCCTCTACTTCCTTCAGGTGCTGCAAAAAGCACTAAAGTTCAGTATGATGACTGCTAAACACATTTCACAGTCTCCTTTCAGACAAGAGCTCTGAGTAGAGTAATCCATCAATCTCCATGGAGACTAAATCCAGACAGATACTGACGATATGGCTTGACACAAATAACTTTCACATCACCCATCTTGACACTATAAAGAGAGACAGGTCTTGGTTTTTTGGTACAAATTCCTTTTTTTTAGCGATACTTAAAAATATGTCATTTCCCATATCTGTCAGACAATCAAGATGACAAGAGGAGTCCTACTCAAGGCAAGTCTCGTCTTAACTGATGAGAAAATAGCCACTTGCACGCGGTGATTCATTTAACACTTGAGTCGCCTTACGTTGCCTTAGAAGAAGATGCTTAGAAATCAACAGAAGCCCTCTAATGGGCAGTTTGATATGTTCTTACAAGTGATCCTGTTGAAAGGATATAGAGATAACTAACCAAGCTGGGCATCGGCCATCAGGTACTAGGATTGTCCGCAGTTAGTACGACTCCCAACGATCGTCAAGACACTTCGTCAAAGGTCAAAATGAAGAGCTTGTAAATCAAGGCAAACCTACCGGCCCCATTAAGAGCTTTGTATGGTCATTATAGATTTAGATTTGGGGAGTAGTAAGTGTGACTGTTCTGCCATTATAAGATATATCATGAAAAACAGAACAGGCCAACTGTAATCCTGAAGCTGAAGGACCTAAAATGTTAGGTCTAGGACTCCTTTTTCTTTTCCTTGGCTACAACAAAGTAGCTGATTCAGCTCACGTCAATAAGGTGCACGAGTAGTTTGTCTCCTTCGTAAGCAAGTTTATGCAAAGCTCAGCGTCCTTCCACTTGATAAAACTTGGGCCTTATTAGAAAAAAAATAAAATCACATAAAAACCATGTTCACAGCATGGAACAATCCATCATAGCAGCATGAAGAGAAAGCGTGACCATTTCGTTTACGTGTTTCGGAGCATAACCGATTGTGAGTAAGTAACAGGTTATCTTCCGAAACGCGCCAATCAGATAGTCATGCTTTTTCTGCATGCTGCTATGATTGATTGTTTCATGCCGTGAGCGTGGTTTTTATGTGATTTCATCTAATAAAGCATAAGCTTTGGCGCGGAGCTTTGGATAAACTTACAATAACGTAGCCATGCCATAAGCTAGTACATGGCACCCCCTCTCTCTGTACAGGTCCATTCTACAAATAATCAGATGCTGTTTTTTGGTGACCTGGCTGCCTTCATATGACATATGGGGAGAGCAAGTCATGTACAGATGGAGCACTGGATTCAATGTTAGTTTGATTTCTAGGTAAAACACATCCAGAATATGGAGAGCTAATGTATATCTGAAAACAATCTATACACCCAAGGCCAAGAAGTAGCTACTGAATGATTGTAACGTCTTCATCCTATCCGCACTGTCACAGTTATGTTCCTTGTGATCTTCATACTAGGCCATATCTTCTTTTCATGCCTTTGAAGCACCAATATGATACGTGAAATCTAAGATCAAAGAATCCTCTTTATGTACTTGTATCACAGAGAAACGTTTGTTGGTCGTCCATGGGGTGGCTCGAATAACCTACTCTTTTTACGTTTCTCTTGACCTTTGAACAGTTCAGGTTCTGAATATACTTACCTTGGGGGTGATAATGAACAATGAGGAGAGAGAGAACGTGTTACTGCTATGAAGCATTATAGGTGACCATCAAAAAGTCGTCATACATTTTGGATTTAAGATCTTTGTATTAGAATGATTAGCTTTGAATTTCGTTTGAAATGCTATCATCACATGTAAAGCAGAGGAGTAGAACAGACATATTAAATTAATGAGGTTGTCCAGGATTAGAGAAACATGGCGGCTTTCTTTCAGCGCCCCCCACCTGCCAATGAGTTGTGCCTGGTATTGCAGCTTCATTAAAGAGGTTTTCTAGGTGTTCAATACATATGAACTATATATAAGTCATAATACCTGATCGGTGGGGGTCCATCACCTGGCACCGGTCAGCACTGCAGCCTCCTTGCATCTTAAAAACCACAACGCCATTTGTTATCTGTGCTTGGTCCCGCACTTTAATGGTACTGAGCTGCGCTAAGGCCATGTGACTGATGAACGTAAGCTCACTGGCCTAAAAAGAGGCTGCGGTGCTCATGGAGGATCTTCAAACAGCTGATTAGGAGTCGAACCCCACTGATCAGATACTGATCACCTATCCTGATGATGGTTCACCAATATTAAACACCAAAACAACGCATTTAAAGTGAACAAGGCTGATATGCAATCAGGTGTGGCATGGTACTGTGGACAGGAGTGGCACGGTTTTTGGAAGAAACCCACTATGTTTTCATAATCCTAGACAACTGGACAAGGTTAAATAGGTGGTCTATTGCATTAAGTAGTAAAAAAAAAGTACGACCACCTGCCATCTCAATAAATGTAAAATTGTTATCTACACTAAATCTGATTAAGGCTACTTTCACACTAGCGTTTTTGGTGGATCTGGCAGGGTTCAGCAAAAACGCTTCTGTTACTGACAATACAACCATCAGCATCCATTATGAACGGATCCGGTTGCATTATCTTTAACATAGCCAAGACACAATAGAAAACGGATTCGTCCCCCATTGACTTTCGTTGGAGTTCATGACGGATCCGTTTTCTATTGTGTCAGAGAAAACGGATCTGTCCCTATGGACTTGCATTGTGGGTCATGACAGAGGTCTTGCTCCGCATCTCAGGACGGAAAGCAAACCGCAGCATGCTGCAGTTTGCTCTCCGGTATGAGAACGGAATGCATTTTGGAGCATTCCATTCTGTTCAGTTCCGTTCTGTCCCCATTGAGAATTAATTAATGGAGACAAAACAGAAGTGTTTTTTTTTCCGGTAGTGAGACCCTATGACGGATCTCAATACCGGAAAATATTAACGCTAGTGTGAAAGTAGCCTAATAATGTCTTTAAAACAGCCAAGCTTCTCTACTAGCTACTTCTCCACTGCAGGGTAGCTTTTAGGCTAAGCCATCAAAAACAAACCTGGTTGCTAGGGATATCCTTGCAAGGGGCCACTGTCATGGCCCCTTGCAACAGCTGATCGGAAAGGGTGCCAGAAGTTGCCCCCCACCTATCAGATATTGATGAGCTATTCTGAGGAAAGGTCTTGGAAAAAAACCTTTTAGTGTCCCACCCAAAAGGCTCTGCTGGCTCCGTCTGGGTCTACACAGTACAGCTGGAAAGAGATCTGCAGAAAAAAGGCTAATGTCATGAATGGATTTGTCAATGCACCCTTATGGGCAAGGATTATCGATTCTTACAAACTAGTATTGAAAGAAAATGTTACTCCTCTTCAGTCCCGTTGAAAAACACATTTAGGTGGGTAGCTGAATCAAGTTTTCTATAGCCTATGAAGGAATACTTCTAGCATAGAAACAGTCTTCAAGATTAGAGTGCTTAAACCCTTTGTCCTAGAACTGTTTACACCTAGAGAGCATTTTACTCAACGGCACATCATTAAACCGTGGACAGCCTGTTCTTTGTAATATTCGGGACGAAATCTCAAACACAATTAGGTTCTTTCCAGTCTTCCTTTTTTTTTTTTAAACAAAGAATTCTGTTATTTTTTTTTTAGTCTTTTTGTATAGTCTACAGTCTATAGTCTAGTCTACTTTTTGTATTAGGAATTGCTGGAAGACACTATGTGTACCCCAAGAGCTGTCAATTATGCATGTGCGCCTTTTTTTTTGCCGTTTCTATATTTAACACTGCACTGTCCCAGTTTCCTCATGAGCGTCTCACACAGCAGGATTTCCTCTAGTTTTGCGAGAATGAATAACGTAAAAGCTATACTGAATTAATTTTTGCTTTGGCGAGACCAAACGGTCGTTTGCACATATGCAATGCAAATAACCCATCTACTGCAGAAATGTACTTTCGTCGTGTCATTGTGGCCCTCACAGCAGGAGAGCATAGATAGGGCGTAGATGAACAAATAAATAAAAACAGGAATGAAGAACTGCATGGAATCTGCCTGGCAAAGGAGACATGGCACACATGGTAGGAATTTTAAGCCAACAGCTTGCTGTAAATCAGGTCATCTTCAACAGCTTGTAGGAGTCATCTTTCGAAACTCACTCATGTAGAATACAGTCTATAGGCTATAAATTGGGTATAAAGAGGAGAATGCGCTAAGGATTTTATCCTAAACTTCGAGGATTTCTAGGCTGCATCAACATCCTTTAAAATAATCATTTATAAAATTAGCTGTAATTTTGTAAGGTATTTCTCTTACGTTTATTTCTTCTGTCTCCCGTTCTGGGCTGTGGTCACATGACTATGTCCACGCAGCTCTTTCTTATTTCCTGTGATGCTTTGTCAACGTGCGGGGGAGTGTCTATGTAACTAGCTGGGTGGGAGGAGCTATAAACTAGCCAGGCGTTATTAGGGGCGGAGTTGGAGGTGTGCCAGAGGAAAGAGAAGTGCATCATGGGTTTGGTTGGATACAGCAACAGGAAGTGCTACATACAGGATGGAAATAAACCAGAGAGACTGGTTTATATGGGGAAAACTGGACAGGGGAGTCCAAACTGAAAAAAAGAAATAAAAGCATAGGGAAAATGTACATGAGGTAAGCAACCAGATGAGCATATCTGATAAAAACAATGGTAAACCCTGAAAACCCCTTTAAAGAACCCATTTACCCAAAATACTCTATAAGGTATTGCTGAAAAAGTCCCAAATTCAGGACCCTGATCTACTAGTCCAAGATGAGTAGTAGAAAAGAATGTCTCTCACTCTGGAAGACTCAGCACATCCATGTATTACACAGCCCATTGTTTCCAGCTGTAATGCCTCATTTGCCCTGTGGTGGCACTGTAGGGTAATAGAACACTTGCTAACAGCCAATTGAAGTGGATCTCAGCAGTATTAGGGGATACTTCAAACAAAATGCAGCATTAAAGTCTAGACAATTTATTTATCCTCAAGTGACCAATGGGAATTTTAAAGGGCTTCTCTACTGAAGTATATATTCATATCACATCATCTAAACCTTGAAAGTGGCTGAGATCAAACAGTATAAATAAAACTTCTACTACTATTTAGCGCATGGCTGCGCCCGGCAAGGACAGTTCTGACAGGCTGTTCCCAGCCTGAACAGCCTACCGGATCTGTTTTACCGTTAGCGTGAAACAGGCCTAAGATACTTCGACACGGGCCTATAATATTTTTTTCACTGCTATTTTATTATTCAATTTACACTATAATAAATACCAATAAATGTTAAAACTGATGACAGCTTCTGCTTTAGAATAAAACCTTAGTTCACAGCGGGAATGAACAAGGTCCTTTGATGATTTCCAAGCACACAATGTTCTGAAAAAAGTATGAAATTAATTAAATCCGATGCCGCGCATCACTTTCAAACAATTACTGGACGCTAATTAAACAGAAGTAGGGAAAGGATTTTTCTTATGGCAGCAAGATCAGCATTGTAAATTATTTTGTGGCGGCAGATTCTCCAGCAGAAGGCCATCAGGCAACCTGCTCCGTAAAACCAGACTGAACCCATAGCCTGATTCCATGCACATGCGAGGGATGCTATATTTTTATTGGTTTTAAATGTATAAGACATCTTCTGGGATCCCAAAAAATTACAGGACAGGACTGCTATAACAGAAAAAAGAATAAGGCTTATTAACCTGTTCAATCCTCTGCCGATCCTGTGCCATCAGTCAGTGGTCCTTGATTCCAGTGCAGCAGTAATGACCTCATCAACTACTGCAAATGATTGCTGCAGCCAATCACTGGCCTCAGCGGTCGTCTGGGTTAGTAGGGTATGTCATCTCGGTGCTGAAGTGGACATACCTGACTAAACCAGGTGACCACTGAGACCACCTGGAGTAGTCGGTGATATAGTTGCAAAGCTGGAAACAAATTCTATAGGCACCATTGGAGTGGTACATGCGGGAACATCAAGGATTGGGCATGACAGTTAAGTCAGATCAGCAAGCGACTGTTGGCACTTAAGCTTTTTCTCCCGGGAATCGCTTGCTAGCTAATGGAGAAGACTGCTGCTATTACATGCAGCGATTGCCTCCGCAGCATGG
The DNA here is from genome assembly GCA_033119425.1 of Bufotes viridis. Taxonomy (NCBI): domain Eukaryota; kingdom Metazoa; phylum Chordata; class Amphibia; order Anura; family Bufonidae; genus Bufotes; species Bufotes viridis. The sequence continues at coordinate 39,198,031 of CM065591.1, read as the reverse complement.
GGAGAAGCCATCGGTATGCTATCACTCGTCTCCATGCTGTCTAGAAGGTTGCAGGCTGCAGATCGCTATTAGACAGCACGATCTGCAGCCGGCAAGCACCGATTTTTATACATGCTCAAAAATCAGAATTGCCCGATAAACGAGCGTTTGCTTGATTTCAACCAATGCAAACTGACGAATGTTCGCTTTGGTTGAAATCTTCCTCTTTGATCAACTTAAGGTGGCCGTACACGTAGTCTAAAGATAGCAGCCACGTTTTTCTAATCCTGGATAACTCCTTTAAAAAGCTATTACATGTGGAAAAACTACATTTAGATGTCAGGAATCAGGGGCATGACATTTTTCACAGATCATTTCTAGGTTCCCGATCACTCGATGGAAGCTGGATTTTAGATGGAGGCTGAAGACTAACAGCTGAGGAGCCAAGTTCTGGAATATTTAAGTGCCCTCACATTACACTCCATTGTCTGAGCTTTTCTGACAGCTGTCACAACAAACACGATGGCCGGCAGCATACATTAAATTATGCTCTTAGAACAGAAAGGCAAAAGGAGCCTGGGGGGGGGGGAATGCTAATCAGCAATGTTAAATGTGCTTCCATGCAAGCCCTAAGAAAAAGAACTAAAATAAAAGCACAGCTGCGCAGCCCTGTCACATACTTGGGGCGCAAATCAAATTATACAGTACTAATCTCTCTATGACATGACGGTGACTTTGGTTTAAGTCCAATGTTGGATGGACATCAATGAAGCATTGTACAGAGGATGTCCTCATTTTTTCCATTTTTTTTTTTTTAAACTCCCCCTACCCAAGAGGACCTGTGAAAGTCATCTATACTTACCTGCTCCCCACTGTTCGGTTCCAGTTTTGTGAGCCCGAGGCTGTCTTCACTGCACTCTGGTCCCCGCTTGTAAACTTCCAAAATGGACATAGTCATTTGGGCCGCTAGTGCTAATATCTAGTCTCTACGGTGATGTGTCCCTAGACTCCCTAAGCAGCAGGTCAGAGCTGGGTCACATCACCACTGAGCAAGTCACTGACTGCAGCAGTGCACACGACCCCCGTCCATGCAGGAAGTTTAAAAATGGAGAACAAAAGTACAGTCAAGAAACCCCGGAAAACAACCGGGTTCACTTATTGTATGACGGTTCAGTCCTTAGTATGGCTGCTGATTGAGGGGCATGTGGCCTGACCCATTCCACAGAATAACACTGCTGATGGACTGGGGAACTAACACATGCGCAGTTTGTATGCAGTATTACTCAATGGAGGCCGCTGATAGACGGGTCTGGACACACGACCTCCATCAGAAGTCTTATTAAGAACCAGAACTCAGCGCAATTAGACAGGCAAAAGGGTGTAGCAGTAATGATGAATGATGAAGAAAGCATCAGAGTGGCCTGTTGCAGCGTGATTTCGCGAGATATAGCAAATCTTGTGAGACAATGCTATATAATAACTTCTGTTTGAGCTTCAGGCTCCTCCTTGCTGCAGGAAAGTTTCACTCCAGTCTGGATGAAATTAGTATACAGTGTGGTCTTGAAAGTGTACTATATTTCACAAGATCAAGCTGCAGCAGGCCACTCTAAAGCTGTCTGCGATGATTGGACTGAAAAGTGATTGCACTGAAGCAAAGTGATTGCAACCTCCAAAAGTTTAGGAGGACATATCTCAAGAATAAAAAAGGGAAGTAGGTATAAAATAAACCATGCCATGCTTAAGAAAACAGTGATAGTAAAGGTCATCTGTCAGCAGATTTGTCCCTATAAAACTGGCTGACCTGTTGCATGTGTGCTGGCAGCTGAAGAAATCTGTGTTGGTCCCATGTTCATTTGGGTCCACATTGCTGAGAAAAATGGTGTTCTAATATATGCAAATGAGCCTCTAGGAGCAAAACTGTATTTGGTCCTGAAGACTGGAATTACCCTGGTCCTAAACTGATTAAAGGGGTTATCCAGGTCTATAAAAATGTAAGAACTCACTACAATAGCATCTAATATGACAGACTAAAGCTGAGTACCTTGAAACATGTTTTGATCAAGCTGTGCTTTTCTCATGTCTCCCATGCAGCCAGCATTTTCTGCTTCCGTACTTCCTGGTTGTGGGAGCATCAGCAATGATGAAGCAGCTCTTCTCTGTATTCTCCCACTGCCCCTCCCGGCAGTGCTGCTCCATGCCCACTGCCCCACACCCACCACCCTTCTCTGTATTCTCCCACTGCCCCTCCCGGCAGTGCTGCTCCACGCCCACCGCTGCTCTCTGTATCCTCCCACTGCCCCTCCCGGCAGTGCTGCTCCACACTCACCACTCTTCTCTGTATCCTCCCACTGCCCCTCCCGGCAGTGCTGCTCCACACCCACCACCCTTCTCTGTATCCTCCCACTGCCCATGCTCACCACTCCTCTCTGTATCCTCCCACTGCCCCTCCCGGCAGTGCTGCTCCACGCCCACCGCTCCTCTCTGTATCCTCCCACTGCCCCTCCCGGCAGTGCTGCTCCACACCCACCACTCCTCTATGTATCCTCCCACTGCCCCTCCTGGTCGTGCTGCTCCATGCCCACCGCTACTCTCTGTATCCTCCCACTGCCCCTCCCGGCAGTGCTGCTCCACACTCACCACTCTTCTCTGTATCCTCCCACTGCCCCTCCCGGCAGTGCTGCTCCATGCCCACCGCTCCTCTCTGTATCCTCCCACTGCCCCTCCCGGCAGTGCTGCTCCACACCCACCACTCTTCTCTGTATCCTCCCACTGCCCACACTCACCACTCCTCTTTCTCTTCTTCCTCTCGCCTACTAGCCTAGTACTCCAGAGAGCATGCTCAGTTTGTTTCCATGTACTAGACAGTACGCTTCCTTCTTGCCAGTACTCTAGCTGTGTTTTTCACCTCCACCACAGCTATGACAGTGATACACAGAGCACTATTCCAATCACACATGGTAACCATGATTATGTTAGCAGATATTACCTTTTTTCACTAGTAAGGCTTTTGATCCCCAGCAATCCATACTGAAATAGTTATAAAGTAAATTATATATGCACATATATTATACAGACTGTATATGAGCTACACAGTTCTCTTTGGACACTTTTTTATGCTACAAATAGTTGGATACCCACTCATCTCTGCTATTCCTCAGTGAATCACAGTAATCTAATGCACATTAGACTATGCTATCATATTGCATATCACTTTTATTGATATGACAAACGTCAGATCCACACTTGTCTCAGGTATAGCAGTGTTTTTCCCGACTATATGTCTGATACACACTTAGCGCTAGGCATAAAGGCTCTTTTATATGGTCACCTTGCCCATGTTGCCCATGTTGCAGACAGCAAATAGTGGACCTCAAAACATGGGTAGTAGCAGTGTGAACTTCATATGGGGTATGGACCCATTGATTTCATTGGTTCCACCTATGCACAAAATATAGGACATGTCTTATCTTTTGCAGTGTAGATATAAAGACCCGAAAGCCCACAGAAGTGATTCTGGGTGTTTCTATGGGCCTGCCAAACAACTGTCCCAAAATGCCAGACAGAAATGGCTAAAACGAATGCAAGAGGATCCATTTTTTACAGGATACAGATCAGAAGAAAAGAAAAACAAACTGTGATGTGAACTCCCCCTTAGGCCTCATGCTGGCTGTCCGTGACCATATTTTTGAATAGCATAAAATCTTGTTTTTGTGTTGCCATTTTCGGAGAACAATATTTTTCTTTTTTTTTATGATGATTAGGTAAGGTCTCAATTTTTGAGGGACGAGACTACCGTTTCATTGGCACTATCTTGAGGTACAGAAGACTTTTTTGATCACTTTTAATACCATTTTTCAGGAGGCGAGATGGGCAAAAATTGTGTCAATGTTTTTCTTTTTTTTTTATGGCGCTCACTGCGCGGATAAGTAACGTTTTTTTTTTTTTTAAACCAGTCATAAATGTGTGGATATAGGAAAAAGCTTAAATTTTCTTTATTATAATTCTATTATTATTGAAATACAACAGTTCAAATCAGTTTAATCTTTTGCATAATGTACAAAGTAAAATGAGCAAGGCTGTACGCACAAAGCCTTCAGCCAAAGAAACAAAAATGAAGCATCAGATGTAAGATACAATGCAAGCCAAATAGAAACTATTAAAGAATGAGAGATAACCTAGCTTCTTGTCATATTCGGTTATCTGAAGAGAAAAACGGGCAGATATCAATGGTAGTCCTCCATGGGGAAAATGCTCCTGAGGGGGTATCTGCATAGATTCTACTATTCGGGTGGATATAATCTGCACTGCAACTTACCAAAACATTACAGTCATAAAGAATGGAACTACAAAGGAGAAAAAGAAAAATGACTGACAATACAGAGACGCATAAGAAGGTGGGGAGGGAGAGAGGGATTATGTCATTCTCTTGGGCTCATCTCAAGATTGCCTAGTAACCCAATAGGTGCCCCATACATCCCAAATAGCATGAAACAGGTCCACCTTATCCTGAAACATGTCTGTCGTATATTCTAAGGTCCGTATTTCTGTCACCTTGGCATATAGGTCAGAGATCGTTCAGGACGTTTCGGGATCGGGTCAGAACGTTTCCAGAAGCAGGCAATAAGGCAGCGAGCTACAGTCAGCAGTTGTGCTAACAATTTAAGAGATTGTTTCCTTATATGTGCCGGTGTAATATTAAGCAGAAAGGATATGGGGTCGGGGGTATACTATAGCCAAAAAGATCACTCAAAAGAGTGCTAACTCTAGAAGGTACGTATTAAGGGGCAATCCCAGAAAACGTGGTGTAGCGTTCCCCGAGATGTCCCGCATCTCCAGCAAACCCCCAGGGCTGCTGTGTTCAATCTATCGAGGAGATCAGGAGTGTGGTACCAATACATTAAGCCTTTGATATGTACCCCTCTTCTACAGAGGAGCTCAAATGCTGTCGGGAGGGAGACCGTTAACCCAGAGAACACAGATTGAGCAAAATGTCTAATCTGAACATAGTAATTGGCTGAAGAGGGGAGGCTATATTTATTCTGGACAGCTGAGAAAGATAATAGGTTCCTAGTGAATGGGTCCACAATGTCCATGTAGTGAAAAATACTACGCTAAAACCATGGTCTTGTCGCTGAAGTGGTAAGACCAGCAGAGTAGTGGGTGGTATAGAAAGGAAGTCAGGGAAGAGTGGCGGGAGAACAGCGGGTATCTACTACTACAGGTCCACCATACGGATTTAGTGCAGGCCATGGGCCCCTGAAGTTCCTTAGGGGATGACATACTATAAGGGGTAGACAATAGCAAAGAGTTAGGGTGGATGGGAGCCAGCCAGAGTCTCTCTATTGGCATCCAAATAGAATAAGGTTGCAGAGATGCCCAAGCTGTGATGCAGCGTAACTGAGCTGCCCAGTAATATTTTACCAGGTCGGGCACTCCCAACCCACCGGATCCTAAACAGGTACAGGATCTTAGGTAAGATTGTCATCTTCACGCGATCCATAAAGGATATGGGAAGTGCATGCCATTTGGTAAGCAGATCTCTAATTTCCTTATACATGGGAGGAAAATTAAGCTTGTACAAATCTGAATAACGGGGAGTAAGGTTCAAGTATCGTAAGGAATCTTCTTTCCAGTGGAACAGAAAATTTGCCATGAGAGTGCTGAGGGTCACCTGAGGTATATTGAGGGGGAGAGCCTTGGTTTTATGAGTGTTGACCTTATACCCCGACAGTGGTCCAAACTCTTGTAATATGGAGTGAAGGTTAGGGAGGGCGGTATGGAGTTTGGTAAGGGTGAGAAGGACATACAGCGATAAACTCTTTATCTCTGACCATAATACCTCAGACATCTGGACAAGCCCCAGGGGTTCTATGCTCATGGCAAATAGTAAAGGAGATAGGGGACATCCCTGTCTTGTCCCATTGGCAATGTGTATTGGTCGAGACTCTGCATGTGGGAGCTTGATTGTCGCCGTAGAGGAGGAGTATAAGCCCCGAATGGCCTGAACAAAGGGGCCAGAGAGACCGTGTGGCTTCAAGGTGGCGCACAGAAACGGCCAGCTCAGACGGTCAAACGCTTTTTCCGCGTCCAAACTAAGAAGCAATGCCTCCTCCCAGAGCGGCCAACCATCTCCAACAAGTCGATGCTCCGTCTTGTATTATCACTGCCTTGTCGGCATGGAACAAAACCTACTTGATCTTTATGGATCAATGAGGGGAGAAAGGCGTTTAGACGTGTGGCCAAGATTTTAGTAAAAATCTCGAGGTCTGAATTAAGCAGTGCAATAGGCCTATAGTTTTAACATTCAAGGGCGTCTTTTCCAGGTTTTGGGATTAATGTAAGGTAAGAGTAGGACATGGCTGTGGGGAAATTTTTAATTGAATTTATTTTTTTTTTTTACACTATTTTCACCCAGACCCACTTGGTTCTTGAAGATGCAGTAGGTCTGATGCCTCTACAATACACTGCAGTACACTGTATAGTCTACTGCAGTGCATTGGACTCACTCCAAGCCTGATCAGGCTCCTGCCTTTAGCAGGAGCATGATCAGGCTTAGATATACGATGGCAAGCCGGATGCCTGTGAAGGCGTCCAGTTGCCATGGTAATCATCGGGACGCTGCCACAGCAGCGCAGCAGCACGATGGGGAAGGTAGCAACCTTCCTGTTTACCCCTTCCATACAGCGGTCCCTACGGACCACCGCACAGAAGGGGTTGAACGGCCGACATCGGTGTCAGCACCGATATTGGTAGTTTCAAGCAGTGTTAGTTGTATATTACAGCTGACACTCTGAAACAGCTGCCGCTCTGCAACCTGAATAAGAGAGAGGGGGGTTAGTCCGCCAGCCTTCTTGAAGGGGGACGGTGCTTGTATTCACCGGCAACATTAAGAGAGTGGAGGGCTGGGGGACCGCTGTGCCGGCCATCCTGACGGGGGGTGGGGACACGGGGAACACGAATTGGGGGGTGGGGACACGGGGGGGGGGGGGGGGCAGTGTTACATCAAGCGTCACTGGGGGCAGTAGTAGGGGGCAGTCAATGAACGTGTTCATTGCTTGACTGACACATTCATGGTAGGTGGTGCTGAAGCTCCAGGATCACGTGCACGATGAATGGCACGTGTTGTTGGAGTAAGGAGGAAGCGCAGGTAGGGCAACACGAGACCAGGACTGAGAACAGCCCCGGTAGGAAATTTTTAATAAATGTTATTTTAAAACTTGCAGGGTGTGTTATTGTGGCAAACAAACAGAGAGAAAAGTTTAATGTTGGATAACCCCTTTAAGGATGTCATCTGGATGGCTGCGGTTCACAGCAGACCCATCATTGACCATTCAAAACTGTCACAGACAAAGCTCCATCATGCACAGCAAATTAGATTTGAAAGGAGACAATAAGTTTCCAATCAAATAATAATACAGAACCTACACTATGTCATACACAGGTCAAAATCTGAATGGGCACTGGGCCTTCAAATTACAATAAATTAAGCTGAACCGATCAGGAATCCTTCAAAATGAAGCGACATAAAAGCCGCCATACAAGCATTCCCTTGCTCTTCAGCTTTAATGCAGGTGCATAAAAATGAGTCCTAGTTTACAGGAGACATTCGCCTTGTGGCAAAGACGCGGCTGTGAAGTGGTAAGAGGGGGGAGTTACTTAATTGACACCAAACCGAGGTGAAGAAGCTGCTGTAACAATTCAAACCCTTTAATGTGTTACTTCTTTGCAACCTCCATCTCTTGACATCTCCTCACTCTGCCAGGTACGTTATAAACGTTTAATCCGGGAGAAAACGCCATTTACACTTAACTATGGAAGCTCAGGTTCCATGCACTTAATAGAGCATAAGATACCGTCTATTATTCTGTCCATTTTTTCAAAAAGAATAAAATGTGCATTTAAATCTAAGATTTTCTGTTCTCTGCCTAAGGCTACATGCAAACGACCGCGCCGTGTTTTGGGTCAGCAAATTACGGATCCGCAAAACACAGATGCCGCCCGTGTGCATTCCGCAATTTGCGGAACGGAATGGGCCGCCCTTTATAGAAATGCCCAGGACACGTTCTATTTTTTTTTTTCAGGGCCACGAAACGGAGCAACGGATGCGGACAGCACACGGAGTGCTGTACGCATCTTTTGCAGCCCCATTCAAGTGAATTGGTCCACATCCCAACTACAAAAAAAAAGGTGGCTCAGATGCGGACCCAAACAACGGTCATGTAAATGAGGCCTAATGTTAAAATTTACAATCAAGAGGGTCCAGCACAAGCAGATCAATTTCAAGTTAATTAAAAATGTACAATATGCATTCATTTTCATTTACAGTCAATTTGATTCTACTTTTTTTTTTTTTTTTTTAACAGTTTTGTAAGCATTTTCTGATATCTTTTGAGACCATTGATTTCACCCCAGATGAAGACTCTTGCCGAAACGTGCATGGGGGTGGATACCGGACCTCCTGTCCCTGTTCAGTGGCACTATGGATATGCATTTACGTTTTTTTAAGGTGGGCACTTTACTTGTTCTGATGTCTTAAGACTGGTATTCAAGGTTGGACTGGCCCACTAGAGGACCAGGAGGATACACTGGTGGGCCCAAGCTCTGACAATCTAATGATTCCTTTATAAAACTGGGCCCCTTAAAAAAGAAGTTTGGAGTTGGCTTTGGAACCAATAACCACCAGATATCCTATTAAATTGTAATAAGTCGCAAATGTGAAAAAAATAAAAATAAAATTACTTAAAGGGCATCTGTCAGCAGATTTGTAACTATGACACTGGCTGAACTGTCACATGTGCGCTCGGCAGCTGAAGACATCTGTGTTGGTCCCATGTTCATATATGCCCGCATTACTGAGAAAAACGAGGGCGTTGCCATTACACCTAGAGGCTCTGCTCTCTCTCTGCAACAGCTGCTCCCTCTGTACTTCAATTAGCATGGTCAAGCAGAGAAAACGTGATCACACCCAGCCGTCAATTAAAGTGCAGAGGGTGCAGCAGTTGCAGAGAGAGCAGAGCCTCTAGGTGTTACGGCAACGTCCCCATTGCTCCTAGAGGCTCATTTCCATATAGTAAAAGATCATTTTTCTCAGCAATACAGTCACATAATACTTCTGTTCAGTTTTTACAAAGGAAAATGAAGGAGAAGGACCTCAGTTAGAGAGGAAGACTAATGAATCCTTTGATGCATGTGTCTTTACAGAGGAAGAGGTTCTAAGTCAGCTGTCTAAAATTAATACAAATAAATCACAGGGGCCTGATGGGATACACCCAAAGCTATTAAAAGAGCTTAGAGGTGTACTAGCAAAACCATTAACAGATTTATTTAACCAATCACTGGTAACAGGTGTCGTCCCAGAAGATTGGAAATTAGCAAACGTTGTGCCAATTCACAAGAAAGGTAGTAGAGAGGAATCAGGCAACTATAGGCCAGTAAGCCTGACATCAATAGTGGGGAAATGAATGGAAACCATACTCAAGGAGAGGATTGTGGAACATCTAAAAACCCATGGGTTGATTGATAAAAAACAGCATGGGTTTACTTCAGGGAGATCATGTCATACTAATCTTATTGACTTTTTTGATTGCGTGACTAAAATAATAGATGGCGGAGGTGCAGTAGACATCGCTTATCTGGACTTTAGTAAGGCTTTTGATACTGTCCCACATAGAAGGCTTATCAATAAACTGCAGTCTTTGAGCTTGAGCTCACATATTGTTGAATGGATTAGGCAGTGGCTGAAGGACAGAAAACAGAGGGTTGTAGTCAATGGAGTATATTCAGACCATGGTATTGTTACCAGTGGGGACCTCAGGGATCTGTTCTGGGACCCATATTGTTTAATATCTTTATCAGCGAAATTGCAGAAGGCCTCAATGGTAAGGTGTGTCTTTTTGCTCATGACACATAGATTTGTAACAGGGTTGATGTTCTTGGAGGGATACACCAAATGGAAAAGGATTTAGGAAAAGTGCAAGATAATGCACCTGGGGCGTAAAAACCCAAGAGCAGAATATAAAATCAGTGATACAGTACTAACCTCAGTATCTGAGGAAAGGGATTTAGGGGTCATTATATCAGACGACCTAAAGGTGGGCAGACAATGTCATAGAGCAGCAGGTTATGCCAGCAGAATGCTTCGGTGTATAGGGAGAGGCATTAACAGTAGAAAGAGGGAGGTGCTCGTGCTGCTCTACAGAGCACTAGGGAGACCTCATTGGGAGTATTGTGTGCAGTACTGGAGACCAGATCTGCAGAAGGATATTCAGAGAAGAGCTACTAAACTAGTACATGGATTGCAGGACAAAACTTACCAGGAAAGGTTAAAGGACCTCAACATGTATAGCTTGGAAGCAAGAAGAGACAGAGGGGATATGATAGAAACGTTTAAATACATAAAGGGAATCATCACGGTAAAAGAGGAGAGAATATTTAAAAGAAGAAAAACTGCTACAAGAGGACATAGTTTTAAATTAGAGGGGCAAAGGTTTAAAAGTAATATCAGCAAGTATTACTTTACGGAGAGAGTAGTGGACGCATGGAATAGCCTTCCTGCAGATATGGTAACTGCAAATACAGTGAAGGAGTTTAAGCATGCATGGGATAGGCATAAGGCCATCCTTCATATAAGATAGGGCCTGGGGCTATTCATAGTATTCAGCATATTGGGCAGACTAGATGGGCCAAATGGTTCTTATCTGCTGACACATTCTATGTTTCTATAAGAACGTGGGACCAACACAGATGTCTTCAGCTGCCGAGCGCACATGTAGCAGGTCAGCCAGTGTCATAGGTACAGAACTGCTGACAGATGCCCTTTAAATGTGAACATGCATATCTTCTGTACACATAGAGGGTGGGCCCACAGAGTAACTTCCTCAAGAGGTCCCAAGAAAATTCAGTCCAACGCTGCTGATACTTAATGTTTCTGGGGTCTACATACCGTATTTTCTGCTTTATAAGTCGCAAGGAAAGAAATTGTGAGGGACCTCCTTTGAGAAGTAGGGTTGGGGGACCGTCTACATTTAGTGGGAAAGTTCCTCCAGTGGCTAGGGTGTATCATTGCTGGCTTCCAAGTTTTAAAACTGGCTCCTAAACCTGCCTAGACAAGAGAGTACTGAGGGACCCTGAAACCACTTGGCTACCACTACTAGAGTAAAACTTAGGCTTAGAGCCAAGCATCGCCAATGATTAATAGCTAGTTTATAACCTTCTAAAAAGCCATCCTTTTGGAGTATTTTTGTGTTTATTGTACATTTTGATGACTTGCTTCTTTGTTAAGCACACATGAACAGTACAATGTCAGCAAATGAGACCTAATAAATTCAGACTGCAGATGTGCATTATCCCACAAGATTGACGAGTAGACTGAGGGCATCCCGGCTGACATCTGCTTTATGTATTTGCTACATGGATTGGCTGTGTGCACATTTTGCTGTTGCCTTTTCAGCAAAAAGATTTGAACAACACAGAAGGCTTTTTCTTAGATTTGGTATTTTGGGTTTACATGACATATTGTTCCCATTGTTGCGGTTGAAAGAAAAGAAATCAATCAGTTTATGTTCATTTCGTACAGAACGCGCAAGCCTAAAAACAGATGTTCTACTCAGTTTTTGTTTTGGAGCCAGTAAATGTTATGACTGGTCCAAGTGTTTCCACCTTAAGCTCTTACATAAAATAAACTGCAAGTCAGAAGCAGCAACCTGACAGAGCTCCTATACTGATGACCCCAAACTATTTAAGAGTTGGCTCGAATCGAAGAATAACAAATTTGGTTTTTCATGTCTAGTAAGGCAAAAATTTTGGCCAGTTGAAACTAGGGCTGCAGTAAACAATTATTTTAGAAATCGAGTATTCTATCGATTATTTTTTACGATTAATCGAGTAATCTAATAAGAATGTTACCATGGCAACCAGGGCTTCAGTAGCGTCCTGGTTGCCATGGTAACCAATAGGAGCCCAGTTATAACACTGCTGGAGCTCCAATCAGAACTACCACCAATGAGGGGGGAGGGGACTCTGCTCTGTGGCCACTGCCACCAATGAGGGGGGAAGGGAACTCTGCTCTGTGGCCACTGCCACCAATGAGGGGGAAGGGGACTCTGCTCTGTGGCCACTGCCACCAATGAGGGGGAGGGGACTCTGCTCTGTGGCCACTGCCACCAACGATTTTAATACTGGGGGTGGGGAGGCGCACTGCGCCACCAATGAAAATTAACCTTTAATACAGGCGGCAGGCAAGATCAGCGGCAGTTAACCCTCAGGTGCAGCACCTGAGGGGTTAACTGCCGCTGATCGCAGCTCCCTGCCTCCTGTATTAAAGATTACAAAGGACCTTTCATGGTCCGGCCTTACTAACTAGCAGCTACAAGGAGCGGCGCCCAGGATGTCCCCGCACTTACAGTTATCCCAGGGCGCGGCTCGGCTCTCTCACTGTGGGCCAGTTACAGTGTCCTGCTCCATATGCTAATTACTAATATCGGAGCAATAGGGAGGAGACATCAGCTCTGTGGGCGTTCCTTCTCCCTGCACTGTGACGTTCTCTGCTGCGATTGGACAGCGCAGGGAGAAGAAACGCCCACAGAGAAGGTGATGTCTCCTCCCCATTGGTCTGATATTAGTAATTGGACATGGAGCACGAAACTGTAACTGGCCCACAGTGGGGAGAACGGAGCGGCGCCCGGGATAATTGTAAGTGCGGGGACATCCCGGGCGCCGCTAGCTGCTAGTTAGTAAGGCCAGACCATGTAAGGTCCTGTCATTGGTGGCGCAGTGCGGCAGTGCGGCAGCACAGCACAGGGGGAGGGAGAGAGCGACTCCTTCTCCCCCTGTGCGCCCCGCCTCCTCCGCTGCCAGCCGCTATGCACAGTGTCGGGTCATAGGGCGCGCTTACGTGCACTATGACCGGACGGGTGACCACGGAGCGGGAGTAACAGCAAGTGCTGCCCTCCCGCTCCGTGGTCACATGACACAAACGAATCCTCGATGCAAAAAAATTGCATCGAGGATTTTTTTGTGTCGAATTACTCGATTAAATCGAGTAATCGTTTCAGCCCTAGTTGAAACATTTATGGGAAGATTGACAAGTGTCACCAAATGTCAAAGTGGAAACAATCGTAAACCAATGACCAGAGAACTTTGTGATCCAGAATCAACTCATGTAATTCATCTTAGGGAACCCTACTCAGCACAAAGACTTCAAGCAGCTTCACATTTACCGTACTTGTCTACTTGTTCATTTTCTGATTGGTCCACACGATCGTTTGCCACCATCAGACTGTGGTGACTGGAAAGGGGTATGGCAAACATTAATTTCTACTAAGGCCGGTTTCACACAGTCATAATATAGCATTTCAGATTTGGTTCCTACAATATGTTGATACCTCCTGTGATCCTACTGAACTAACAGATCACATATGGGGATTTGTTTGGTTCAGCAGAAACTTTGAGGGGCTCGGTGATCCGCCTAGAATATAGGCAATAAAATGTGACCCAATGTGTGAGAAACTGGCCTAAATAATTGACTGGTGGAATGAAAAAAAAACATTTGTAGTGAAGATAGGCTACTTTCACACTAGCGTTTTTTGCGGATCCATCATGAATCTGCAAAAATGTTTCTGTTACAATAATAAAGCCGCATGCATCCGTCGGATCTGGTTGTATTAGGTCTTCTACAGCCATCCGTCTTGAACACCATTGAAAGTCAATGGGGGACGGATCCGTTTTCTATTGTGCCAGGCTGTGTCAGGGAAAAAAGAGCGGAATGGTGACTGAACGGAGTCAAACTGATGCATTCTGAGCGGATCCTTTTCCATTCAGAATGCATTAGGGCAAAACTGATCCGTTTTGGACCGCTTTTGAGAGCCCTGAACGGATCTCACAAACGGAAACCAAAACGCCAGTGTTAAAGTAGCCTATCTTCACTACAAATGTTTTTTTTGTGAGGCAAAGTAGACTAAAACTCTCCAATCATGGGCTCAATGGTTCTTACAGGACCTTGCAGATTGTGTTGTGAAGACTAAAGTAAGAAGACCTTAAGCAATCAACTATTCTACCGTACAGAGAAGCACGCCGATTCCCGATACACAAGTGCACCATTGCCCTAGTCACACAGTCCGTGTTAAGTCAGTGATTTCCATCAGTGATTGTGAGCCAAAACCAGCAGTGGAGCCTCCACCAAGACAATGTGTAATAAAAGTTTTTGTTCTTGTTCTGTGCTCGGAAGCCGTCTTACATTTAGAATTGGCAGAGGATCGGCAGAAGTTAAGGAGAGGCCGGCGCCTCTACATAACTCCGGCGGATCCACCGGCAGGTATAGGGGTTATTAACCCTTTCATGACTAAGGTTCATTGATGCCCCAGTGCCCAGGTCAAAATTTACGGCATTTACTTATCCAAGCCGTTCTGAGATTGTTTTCTCGTGACACACTGTACTTCATGATAGTCATAAATTTGAGTCAATATATTTCACCTTTATGAAAAAATCTCAATTTTACCCAAAATTTTGAGGAATTAGCAATTTTCAAAATTTCAATTTCTGTGCTTTTAAAACAGAAAGTGATACCTCATAAAATATTCATTACTTAACATTCCCTGTATGTCTGCTTCATGTTGGCATCATTTTGTAAATGTCATTTTATTTTTTTAGGACGTTACAAGGCTTAGAAGTTTAGAAGCAATTCTTAGAATTTTTAAGAAAATTTCCAAAACCCATTTTTTTAGGACCAGTTCAGGTCTGAAGTCTCTTTGTGGGGCTTACATAGTGGAAACCCCCCATAAATGACCCCATTGTAGAAAGTACACCCCTCAAGTTACTCAAAACTGATTTTAAAAACTTTGTTAACCCTTTAGGTGTTCCACAATAAATAAAGGAAAATGGATATTAAATTTCTAAATTTCACTTTTTTGGCAGATTTTCCATTTTAATCCATTTTTTTCTTTAACACATCGAGGGTTAACAGCCAAACCAAACTCAATATTTATTACCCTGATTCTGTGGTTTACAGGAACACACCACATGTGGTCGTAAACTGATGTAAGGGCGGACAGCGAGGCACAGAAGGAAAGGAGCGCCATATGGTTTTTGGAAGGCAGATTTTGCTGGACTGGTTTTTAGATGCCGTGTCCCATTTAAAGCCCCCCTGATGGCCCTTTACAGTAGAAACTCCCAAAAATTTACCCCATTTTGGAAACTAGGGGATAAGGTGACAGTTTTATTGGTACTATTTTGGGGTAAATATGATTTTTAATTGCTTTTTATTACGTTCGTTTTTTGTGAGGCAACTAAAAAAGGGCTGTTTTGGCACTGTTTTTATTTTTTATATTTTACAAGATTCATCGGACAGGGTAGATCATGTGTTATTTTTATAGAGCAGATCGGTACGGACGTGGCAATACCTAATATGTATACTTTTTCTTATTTAAGTTTTACACAATAATAGCATTTTTGAAACAAAAAAATGTTGTTTTAGTGTCTCCATGTTCTGAGAGCCATAGCTTTTTTTATTTTTTGACTAATTGTCTTAGTTATGGTCTCAGTTTTTGCAGGATGAGGTGTCGGTCTGATTGGTACTATTTTGGGGGGCATACGCCTTTTTGATCGCTTAGTGTTGCAATTTTAGTGATGTAAGTTGACAAAAATGGCTTTTTTTGGCACTGTTTTTATTAAATTTTTTTTACGGTGTTCAGCTGAGGGGTTAGGTCATGTGATATTTTTATAGAGCAGGTCCTTACTGATGCGGCGATACATAATATGTATACCTTTTTTTTTATTTTTTTTTAGGTTTTACACAATAATATTTTTGAAACAAAAAAAAATCATGTTTTAGTGTCTCCATAGTCTGAGAGCCATAGTTTTTTCAATTTTTAGGCGATTGTCTCAGGTTGGGTATCATTTTTGCGGGATGAGCCGACAGTTAGATTGGTACTATTTTGGGGGTCGTATGACTTTTTGATCGCTTGCTATTACACTTTTGGCTTTTTGACAAAGTTTTTATTAATTCTTTTTTACAGTGTTCAGTTGAGGGGTTAGATCATGTGGTATTCTTATAGAGCTGTTTTTTACGGACGTGGCGATACCAATTATGTATTTTTTTTTATTTTTTATGACAAACGGATTTGAGAAAAGACAATTTTTATTCTATTTTCATAAAATATTTTATTTATTTATCTTTTCACTTTTTTTTTTTTTAACTTATAAAGACCCATCTGGATCCTGAAGATCCAGTGGGCCTGATCACTATACAGTGCATTGCAGTAGTCATCTATTGCAATGCACTGTATAGTCAGTGCTACATTTACACTAAGGCTGATAAAACCCTCAGGGTCTCATCAGCCTTAGGCAACCAGGACGCCTTTGTAAGGTGTCCGGTTGCCATGGCAACCATCGTGCCGCTGCGAAGAGAGAGGGAGCTCCCTCCCTTTTAACCCCATGGATGCCTCGGGCGGCTGATGACCGCGGCATCTATGGGGTTAAACGCCCCAGATCGGTGTCAGCACCGATCTGGGGTGTAGCAGCAGAGTGTTAGCTGTAAGTCACAGCTAACACTCGCTGCTGAATACAGCCGGCAGCAGGAGGAGCGGAGCAGAGGGGGGCACAACCAGGAGCAGGAACGGAGGGGCCAGCAGGGGACATATGGAGGCAATGATGGCCGCATGTGGGGGGCAGTGGGGGCATTTATTTATAAAAAGGCTCTGGGGGCACTTACCCGATTTCAGAGTCTCCAGAGTGGAGATCGCAGCCTGAAACCGGCATTTTAACACTAGAGAGCTCCGATTGGTTAGTCTGTACAGGGCAAGGGACTACTCTTATTGGTCCCTTGCCGGCATGCCCGGGCTCTGAGCTGTCCGTGACAGCGGCAGAGCAGGGAGAGAAGCTTTAATCCAAATGCTTTCCAGTGTTTGGATTAAAGATCCGCCATGACGTCTATACACGTGCTAGCTGCACGGGGTAAGGCGGTCGGGAAGGGGTTAAGACTGTCGGTCTTAATAAATATGTCCCTATATTTTTCGTGTCCTATGCTAGTTTATGTCTGAAGAATACTCCAGTACTATCCTGAATCCTGTACAGTATAGGTCTGTATAGTTTTTTTTTGCTATATGCAGATGTACACAACTCATGTCGAGATGGAATATAATGCCGCCATGGAATAACGAACCATTAGTTCTTACGAGCTCTTCACAATGTCAGGATTATTATTAGAATTCCTCCAGTTCTCTGAGAGCTAATTTTCCTGACTCGTTGCTCCCACAGATTAAAAAGGTGGAACAGGCTGTCATGGCTCAGCGCCACTCACCGAGAGGGAGAAAAATAATTATATTAGTGGATATAACGTATTAAATGTGCTGTAAATCTACTTTGCAAAGTTAGCCTGCAGAGCTCTAGAAAAACCGGGTTTAACAGAGAAAATGAACAATGACCCTTCAGGAGGTTTTGCATCTTAAAGGAGAGCGAGGTTTATTAGGATTCATTTTTTTAGGGAAGCTTCCTTAACACGATTTAGTGGAATCAAGGTCATGACCTGAAGCAACCACCTTCACTTCCCGCGTGGGACTTAATTAGTAAGGCTTGTTCAGTGATCTGATCTCACATCACCTAACACTCCCTGCTGCTTCAGTATCATTATACCGGTACTTTACTTGCAGACTGCGTGCAACTAGGGGTGGATTATAATAAGGGAACAAGACTTCTGGGAATCCACAAGCCTGTATTATTACTACTAGTAAGAATTTTATATATATATTAGTGATGAGCGGCAGGGACAATATTCAAAATCGCGATATTACGCGAATATGTGGTAGAATATTCGTCATATATACGCGAATATTCATATGTAATGTAAAAATTGCATAATGCGAATTCGTAACGTGCAATACAGCCGTGGGCCACTATTGCTACATTTTTCAAGCTGCTAGAAGTTTCCTGAGACTGGAGAAAATAGTCGGCACGGCAGAACATTACAATAGCTTTATATGCAGATAGAGCGCTCCGATATATTCGCGATTGTGCAAATTAGAATATTTTTTTCGCACTACGTGCAACTTCACATTTTAGCGGGTCTGACTACATATTACTGATTGTTGTGAACTTGACATTGCTGCCTTCTCATTGGCCCACAAGCAAAAAGCAGGGAGGAATCATGTGTTTAGATGGAAAAAAAATGACAAATATTCGAAATTACGACTATATAGCACTATATTCTAAATATTCGTGAATTCTCAAAGTTGCGATATTCGCGATTAAAATTCGCTATTCAAATATTCGCGCTCAACACTAATATATGTATATACACACTGTATAAATTTATGTATGTAGGGTATGAATGCATACATGACCTCTACAGGTCTTCATTCTAGCGATCCCTCAAGGGGTCAGTGAGCTGACCTATGCCGAGGAGAATTTCTGAAATGTTTGTATGACGCGAATGAAAAATAGAATTACAGAATAGGTTCCCCCATATAATCTAGGAATATGTTTCATAATTTACCATTACTTTGCAGTTTTCATACAGAATTGATCAACATAAAGAGCGGAATAACTTTGGAAATGCATTACTTCTCTTCTACTGATCCTGAATTACAGCCTGTACTATAGCTCTGCGCTGTATCCAGATTCTGCAGACTTCAGAGCTGAAATCTCCCATCTCTGCACAGAGTTTGTAATTTGTACCTGTTGTGTTGCCTTGACACCAAGCACTGCATAGTAATGTGATGGAAGATAAACTTGAGTATAATATGTAAGCAGATTTTTTTTTTTTTAAGGAAGCTGTAATTTAATGCAGGCAGCACCATATCTACTTTTCAATGGGCCATACCATAAAGCATACCTGTCATGCCAGACCTTCATATAATGCCTCTTATGCACAGCATACAATGTATTACAAATTGTGCGGATACGCCACGTAATTATGCTGATACAGTCATTATATCAAAAGCATAGTGTTGAGGATGTGCGATCCAGATTCACTCTCTAGTATATATCCAAATTACTCATTCGCTTTTTTTCTTTTCTGGTATCAGCACTCCTCCCATTTGGACTAGGTGTTTTTAATTAGCCTTAGCTGCAAGGGGTTTAAAAACTCCCACTATCTCTCAGATGCATTTCCTGAGGGTCGTGACTGGGTGAGCTCTTTGCACTCGTTCACATGGTGCAGTACTGCGTGTCGGCCATTGCTGCCTCAGTGCTGTGCTGGCGGGGCGGTGGGTCCCAGAGCCAAGGAGGCTTTGCTGCACAGTGGGGTTGCTGTGTGGCTCCTGGGTCCCGCTGTCTGCTGCTGGTGCAGTGCTGGGGCGCCGGTGGTCGCCGCGCACGTCTGCGCCATTTATAGGTTAGAGTAGTTTCCCACTTGCAGAGGCTTCCTTGTCGTGGAAAGTGGGCTTATGCTCTTTGATCAAACTGTAAACTAATGCCTCTTATGCACAGCATACAATGTATTACAAATTGTGCGGATACGCCACGTAATTATGCTGATACAGTCATTATATCAAAAGCATAGTGTTGAGGATGTGCGATCCAGATTCACTCTCTAGTATATACCTTCATATAACTTGTATTCTGCATTTATCACAAGGTGTCCCCTCACCGGTCTCCATATGTAGCTGTCAGTTTTCCCTGCGTGCAGACTTCTATGATGTCCCCCACACACAGAACTCAGAGAAGAGGAGATCCTGCTGCCCTACGTCTCTCTCAGAAACAGCAGCATGGAGGACATTATACAGCAGTTCTGAGCAGTGTAGCTGTGAATCCAGCACTGGGGCAAGATAGAAACTTACTATAAGCTACAGCATCTCTGTGCGTGAGTGCCTCTATCTCATTCTAGCAGCTCACTCCTCCTCCTTACTCTTCCTTCCCCACAAACTACTACTATGTTCAGCATGTAACCTGGAGGAGATGTGGTTCATAAGCAGAGAGGTTCATAAGAGATATTACAAAACTTTTAACATTCTTTATTTTTCCAGAGTCATGTTTAATTTTTAAGTATTTGCTTTTACAGCACAACACTTTAATGCACTTCTCGCAACAGCTAGCAAAGTCCTTCTTCTTGTTTCTCCCTGTGGGTGCTCCATCTGCCCAGTCTTGGGTATAGACATAAGGGAAATTTCCATTCAGCAGCTGCCCGTCGAGCAGGGGGCACAGGCCTAATAAGTAAAGCTGGCTATGCATGCAGGTAATAATATCTCAGCTAAGATGTTTGGGGTTAGCTTCCAAAAGCCATCAGAATTTTGAGTGCAGCTCTGAAGTATAATACAAGCTAGCATTCTGGACCAGTCCGATATAAGTAATGCAATCTATTTACAACGTCAATCATAAAAAAGATTTACAGAAATCTTGTAACTTTTTTTCTAAACATTAGTAGAACTAAAGGCAATTATAATAATACCTAAAAATCCCCGCACTCAAATACATGTCCATGGTGAGGTCACTGAAAGTAGGCACTTACCTCCTGACAGTACTGCAGGATGCCTTCCTTGGTGCCAATGCAACGCTTTGTGCCAGAAGGATCCGTCTCCCACTTCCCATTCTGAACATTCATGTGCATGTTGAGTTTGCCGCAGAACATGGCAATCTGTGGCTCGGCCAGCAGTCCAGCGTTCCCATCTGCAGGGACCTAGAAAAGGAAACCAAGTAATTTCAACGTGGAAAATACTAAAGAGCCTGTTATATTTTTAGACTTTGTGGTTATATGATTTTAGAGAGAAATTTGCACACATAGGAATACAGGAGCTGGTGGGTGGCACACAGGAGCCGAGGTTTGGTCTGACCACCAGCTGCACTAAAGTGACCTCCGTGATGATATCCCTTTGGAAGACCAAGTTTAGGCAGCAAACCGATATTCACAAAAGCTTTTTTCAAGAACATAACCTACATCAGCCATACAGAGTCTACTGAGAATTGTACTTCAATGTAAAATTAGGTCAGGCGATCAAACAGAGGGTCAGAAGACCAGGAAAAGGAGGAGGAAAAGGGTTCATGTACAGACTGAAGGCTCAGACCAGCAACCAGACAACAGGATACGTAGAAACAAAGCTAAATCCCTTAAAGGGGTTGTCCCACAAAAATTATTCTGCAGTTTTCAACCCTGCCCTGGGATCTGAATACTTTTGTATTAGTGTAGCCCCCGAGTAAGGCTAGTTTCACACTATCGGCAGGACGGATCCGACAGGCTGTTCACCCGATGGAACAGCCTGTCGGATCCGTCCTGCCGCTAGTGAACGTGTAGCCTCGGACTACCGCTCGGGCCCTATTGACTATAATGGGGACGGGGTGGAGTTCCGGCAGAGTCACAGCAGCACACATGCGACAGGCTGCCGGAACAAAACTACGACATGGTAGTTTTATTCCGGCAGCCTCTCGCCAGGCACTGCAGTGCCTCCGCCAGAACTCCGCACCGCGCCCATTAGAGTCAATGGGGCCAGAGCGGTAGTCCGGGGGCACACGTTCACTAGCGGCAGGACGGATCCGACAGGTTGTTCCATTGGGTGAACAGCCTGTCGGATCCGTCCTGCCGCTAGTCTGAAAGTAGCCTTATTCAATTAGATCCATTGGTACAGCACCACCTGCTGTTTGCTCCTTTTCTTATTTCTCTGTCCACCTTGCTGAGGTGGACACACATGCTCAGTTCCATGCTTCATCTGCTTTCTGAATTGGGATAGAGAGAGAGCTACAGCAAACAATACACTCTCCTTGAGCTGCAGCACAAAGGACATACCCCCTGAGTTGATATAAATCTAGGAGAGCAATTGGAGCAATGAGTGGTGTGAGCTCTAGATCCATGTGAGGTACAGGGCTGGTTCTAGCGAATTAGAAAGAGACTGTCATGTACTCTGATGTTTGATTTTCATTTTTTACATGAATCATAACCCCCTTCAGCCATGCACAAGGCCACCAAAAACAGGTTGTTATCGGTGGGTGAAAAGTGCAGACAGATATAGATTATCTGCGCAGTGCCCGTCATATGACAGATATTCAAATGAATAGTCATCAATGTTATGAAGGAGTCTACTGGGTCTTCCAGATCAATAGCGCCTATTTCTTGGTGGCCCTACACCTATATGTCCTTCACATAATAATGGACAGGCATTCCTGTAAATAACATCCATCACCTATCCACACTGGGGGACCAACAGCTGAGAATCCCACCGATCAGGAGTCCTCTGTTTGAATTGAACGGTAGCGTGCATGCGTGACCACCGATCCAGTTACTTCTATGGGACCACTTGGCTACCTTCATCAGTCTCATAGCGATTTGTATGTTAGGGGAGAGAAGGGTCTGACAAAGGATTTCTCACATCTACTGTTCAAAACACATGGAGGATGCTTGGTCAGACACGCGTGTGTATGAGGTAATCGGGAAAGATTGCTTCTGGCCAAATGATAGCTCAGCTGAGAAGTATCAGCCGGCTTTGGGCGACAGCCTTACGTTAACTTTTGACTTAAACACATCTCACATAGAGTTGAGCAAACTTGTGTTTTAAGTTCGGCGTCCAAAGTTCGGGTTCGGGTTATCGAAGCATCCCGTTATGGATTCCGCTACCACGGACCATAACGGCATTTGGAATACATAAGGGGATTCTTCAATGAACCCGAACCTTGGACAACACGGAGGACCTGGGGTGACATCACCGTCATGTGATCAGTGCAGGGGGCATGGCTCAGTACTGGATTGGATAAGAGGTGGTAGCCTACGACCTCTTATACAATCCAGTACTGAGCCACGCCCCCTGCACTGATCACATGACGGTGACGTCACCCCAGGTCCTCCGTGTTGTCCAAGGTTCGGGTTCATCGAAGAATCCCCTTATGTATTCCAAATGCCGTTATGGTCCGTGGTAGCGGAATCCATAACGGGATGCTTCGATAACCCGAACTTTGGATGCCGAACCTAAAACACAAGTTCACTCAACTCTAATCTCACACGTCACTTACAGGTGAAAAATTTACATGAAAATTGCCAAAATTCTGAAATCGTACGAGTCCAAATATTATTTAAATACTTCAGAAAGACTTCTTCAATGGAAACTAAAAGATAATGCCAACAGCTCAGTGAAAAGACTGTCCAACAATCACTGTGTATATCAGTAGTAATAAGTCAGAGCAACTTAACTTGTATTTTCTCTTGAAGATGTTTCGCTAGTTATTTGACTGGCTTTCCCAATTAAAATGACTGCTACAATAAGTCTCCAGCATTAAATACTGGTGACTTGTGCAACAATCAGCATCATCTGTTTATCCTAATCAAGACAAGGTCCTTGAGGAATGGTTCAAAAGAGGTATATAATAAGCACTGTAGGTGTGGACCCACTTTGCCAACCCACTGATGTGGATAGATGATGACTCAACAGGGATCAGAGAGAAGCACCAAAAGGACAAGCAATAGTCATAATCAGGAAACCGGCATCGGTCTAGGCAGGCATGAAAAATCCGAAAAGCAGCAAGAGTTCAGGCAAGGTGAAGTTCATGCAAATCCGGAAAACAGTCCAGAGGTCAGGGCAGGAGGCACAAGGTCAAATGAAAACAAGGCAGGAATAGGTAGACAAATGGATTATAGCTCGTGTGCAAGCTCTAGCAGAAGCTAACAGAACCTGTTGATTAGGCAAGGGGAGGACACGCAACAGAGAATACATACCAGAGCAATCCGCATCACACAGAGCAACGGAGGATTAACCTTTTCAGTACTGCAACTAAGGTGAGATAAACTTAAGAATAGTCCCAATTGACACACAGGCAGCCAATGCGCACAGGACAGCAGCACCATGAAATGCCATTGTAACACTATTTACAGTATGTCAAATTCGAGAAACCAAGGGGAATAGAGGTGAAGGGGTGCAGCATTTATTGTCTGCTGCTTACAAAGCTGTTCTGAAACCTCTCCAGAGGCAGTTCGATCACACCGAATATCTTCAGACACAAAAATTCCGATTGGCACCTTACCTCCATGACGTCTATGACCTCGTGTCGATTTTGATAAACATATTATGCTGACTGGAGCATGAGTCACCAGTATTAAATGCCGGAGATTTCTTGTACAAGTCATTCTAATTGAGAAAGCCTGTCGGATGACTAGCATCTTCCAGGAGAAAATACAAGTCCAGGTGCCCTTACTACCGATATTCGATGACCTGGATGAATGAAACAATCACTATTAGGGATGAGCGAATCGACTTCAGATGGAACATCTGAAGTCGATTCGCATAATACTTTGAATACTGTACGGAGCGAGCGCTGCGTATAGTATTAGAGTGTATTGGCTCCAATGAGCCAAAGTTATTAACCGAAGTTGGAACCGAACCAAAGTTCAGGAAATGTGTTTTTTTTTTACAGTAGAAATTAATTTATTAAGTTATTATGCGAAGTATTTTGCAGATCCATTGTAAGAATGTCTATCCTTGTCCGCAAAACGTGGGACATGCATAGGACATGCTCTACTTTTTTTGCAGGGCTACGGAACGGACATACAGATGCGGATAGTAGACGATGTGCTGTCAGCATTTTTTGCGGACCCATTGAAATGAATGGGTCCGCATACTATCCGCAAACGAGACGGAACGGACACGGAAACAAAATACGTTCGTGTGCATGTAGCCTAATATTGTACGGAGCGCGTATTATGCGAATCGACTTCAGATGTTTCATCCGAAGTCGATTCGCTCATCCCTAATCATTATGTATACACCTTTCAGTAAGGCGCTTCCCTGAATTCTAGATCACCCACATACAGAGTCCCAGGCATTCCACGTAACGGAGTCTATACCTGCAATGAAGACTTTCACTCAATATTTCCCAAACTAAAATGTTAAAAAAAAGGAATAATTCAAAAAGGAACGAACAGGTTAATAGTAATATTTGCCGCACAAGTCATAATATGTCCCATAACCTCCCGATATTATGGTAATGCTGACTTCAACTGTATAATATATTCCATTTTCCATGCGTATCCTGCTGGGACAATTCAAAGAGTACAATATGAGCACTGTGTGTAATCCCAGTTAAGAGTATTACAATTTCATATTCAAAACATTGTTCTGTGAACATACATTTTAATGACAGACAGAGGCAAAGGGGACAACTTGCCATTCAGTCATTAAGGATTTGTGCCCATCTTAAAACGCTCTTTACAAAAGGCATTCTATAAATGGCATGAAGGTCTGAGGAAAAATGCTTTGAAAAATAAAAAAGGAAAACTGCTGTATCAAAATTTAAAAAAAATCCTGTATTAAAGGAATCCACAAAGACCCAGACCACAGTTATGAACTGATCCTCAATGACCGTATGCCCTCCGAGACATACGGTCCGTGAGCGGGCCATATGTTCCGGAGCGGCATTGATCGTGCGCACAGCATCATAGGTTACAATGATGCTGTGCACGTCGGGACGCCCGCGGGACTATTGTCCGCAACTCATAAGATCATATGATGAAAATGTTGAAGAAGTGGCCCTGGAGTCAGAGAGTATTTAACAGGATCGCCAAATGTAGAAAATACACCAACAATATGAAATACTGTCCAATTCTGTAAGAAAAATATATAAAATTCTCCTGTATGCATCTTAGAAGATCAACTATTTTCCCTCTTATTTTTTGGCAAACCTCTTTCTGGCTGTAAGGCAACTGGCTACAGAAGGAGCCCTCCCCCATGGCACTGTCTATCCAGGAAAGCCCTGAATAAAAAACTGCAACACTTCTCCATCTTATCTGAGAGGGTACATGCAATACTATATTCCCCTTTAGTAACTGCTACAAACGAAATAAAAAGCCACTGCTAACCTGCCACGTCAAAATTGGCTATTTGAATGGGGTCTCGGGAGCTGCTCTGTGCAGAAACACCCAGGGGGCTACATTTATTTCAAGCTGGCAGCTCAGGGGCAGTCCTTTCTCCGAGGGGGAAGGGTTGCTTTCTAGTGTACCTCTTTCCCTGAGGTGTGTCCTTGTTCAGGGGGTAAGTCCTTTCTGCTACAGCTCTCTCCCTGTACCAGTCAAAGCTTCTAACCGTAAGCCCAGCTAGTGGCAGTCGAAGGGTGGACCATGGGCATGTGCGACAACCTTAGTGAAGTGGTCAAAGAAATAAGGAAAAGAAAAAACAGCAGGCATCGCTATATAGATAAATTTTATTGAATAACTCCATGACTTTATACATTTCTTTTATTAGACGCAATTGCAAAAGTATTCAGATCCAGGCGCTGGTTTAAACAATGTAGACTATATCTTGTTGGACATCATTTCCTGGTGCCTACACTATCTTGGAGGTTCACATGGGAACAGATTTTTCATACGGCGGAGATGCAATAGGAGCCATCTAATATCTCCCAAAATGCGGCTGACCACCAGTACTCTCACAGGCGCCGTGCACATTTTTCGACGAGTGCTTTATTTACCAGAAGTGTTCATTCATGATGGAGTACTTTGTTGGGAATCACACTTTGTTTTACCGCCATCTGTTCCTATGTCTTATCTTTCTCCAGCTTGCCGGAATGACGATCAATCTCCTTTATGTTGACGTTTAATCTACATAAATTTTGCAACTTTATGATTTAGTCCACTTGTCATCTGTTGTTTTGATGTACTTGTAAAAATTAATTCACGAGAGCTCCTCAAACATCTTTATTTGCCATTTAACCACTTTTCTAATGGCTGAACCGCAGTGTGTTACTCAACAATCTGATAGGCTAATGCCACGTTCAGCAGGGACACGGCTATGCCAACACAAGCAACATTAATCACGCCTGGGAAAAAAATGTGAGATATGGGGAACGGCACTCAATACCAAGATTTCCAAGGCTGAAACGTTACAGGAGCCTTTCTACCAAGGCTAACGAAAAGATTATTTGCTAGTGGTCTATTATTATGACTACACAGGTCAAGAATTTCTCATGCAAGGCAATAACAATAAAATTCACTTTTGCTTGATAAAGACTCCAAGCGAGTCGGAACGTCGTGTCTTTGAGGTGGAATAAAGGAATTTTTTTGAAAGACATTGGAGTGCTGCGATCTTCTTCATTTCATCGAAATAAAATTCACTTCTACTAGGGACACAGAAAAGGATCCCCACGTATGAGCGTCCATATTAAAAATTAACATTAAATGTGTTGTCCCATGAAAATTATTCTACAGTTTTCAAACCAGCACCTGGAGCTGAATACTTTTGTAATTGCATGTCATTACAAATTTGGCATAGCCGCTGAGTTATATAATAAAATCCATCTGTATAGCGCCACCTGCTGTTTGTTTTTTTCTTATGGCCGCACATGCTCAGTTCCATCCTTCAACTGCCTCCTGAGCTGTGATAGGGAGAAAGCCGCGGCAGAAAAGACACTTTCTTTGGGCTGCCAGCTTGAGAGCAATGAATGGGGAGATCTCTGGATCCATGTGAGGTACAGGGCTGGTTCTAGCTTTGTTACAAAGAGACTGTCATGTACTATATCAGGGGTCAGCAACCTTCGGCACTCCAGCTGTTGTGAAACTACAATTCCCAGCATGCTCTATTCAGGTCTAGGAGCATTCTGAGAAGAGCAGAGGACGTATGCATGCTGGGAGTTGTAGTTTCACAACAGCCGGAGTGCCGGATGTTGCCTACCACTGTACTATATGATGTCCGATTTTAATTTTTTTATTACATTAGTCATGGGATGACTCCTTTAATGGGCTTATCCACTTTTGATAATCCCTAGAAGATTCCCTCGAAGAAGAGTTAATTACAGATTGGGATCAGCCAGCAACCATCTGTGGTGGAATCACCGGAATGGCGTGACCTCTTCAATCCGCTCATAAACGGGTGTGCCAGGAGTCACACAGGTATTAACAACCCACCCTGTAGAGAGGCCATCGATGTAATACTCCCAGAAAACCTCTTTAATACTCCATGCAGCGCCGCTGCAGGAGAACAGAAGAATTACAAGGTGTCCTTTGAAATAATCGGCAGTCCATGTAATGCAAGGAACATGTTGGGTCTTCCTGGAGATATAGGTGCTCTCCACTCCAGACAATTAATGCAGATCTCCCCAAAAAAAAATTTAAAAAAATTGGATTTTTTTTTTAATAAGAATAATAAATATTTATAAATATATATATATATATATATATATATATATATATATATAACAGAGAGATAGATTACTATAAAAAACCTTGGTCCTGAACTCTGGTTCGGTTCCTCGGTACCACTTATCCCTAGTACTGACCCACTGAAAGAA
Source organism: Bufotes viridis (assembly GCA_033119425.1). Classification (NCBI taxonomy): domain Eukaryota; kingdom Metazoa; phylum Chordata; class Amphibia; order Anura; family Bufonidae; genus Bufotes; species Bufotes viridis. The sequence goes on along the minus strand of CM065591.1, from coordinate 39,169,870 downwards.
GTGAACATGTCACTTTTACTGCATAGAGAATAAATGTGAAAATAAAACCTAAAAACTGTGGCGGGATTGCTTTCATTTTCTAATTCCACCTCATTTCCCTTTTTTTTCCAGCTTCCTACTACATCGTATGCCATATTAAATGATGCCATTAGTGCAACTTGTCCCGCAAAAAAAAACAAGCCCTCATATGGCAAAGTGAACAAAAAAATAACAACAATAATGCTAATAAAAATAATAAAAAGTTAGGGCTCCTGGAAGGCAGAGTGAAAAACAATCAAACTATAAAAATAAAAAAAAATTGCAAAATCACTGAATCAGGAAGGAGTTAATGGTCTATCCTAAAGCTAGGCAATGAATAACCAACTGCTAGAATACCCCTGTAGGGAACCTGTCAGTGTGTCATTATAACATGCTACAGTCAAAAGTCTCGTTTGTAGCACTAGGTACAAAAAGTAGTAAGTAGAGATGAGCGAACTTTAAAAAAAAGTTCGGCGTTCGGGTTGTGGTAAGTCGCGCATCCCGTTATGGATTCCACTATAGCGGCATATGGAATCCATAAGGGGCGGCTTCCACCAACCCGAACTGTTGAACAGCCGAAGGACCTGGGGTGACGTCACCGTCATGTGATCAGTGCAGGGGATCAAATCCAGTGCTGAGCCACGCCCCCTGCACTGATCACATGACTGTGACGTCACCCCAGGTCCTTCAGCTGTTCAACAGTTCGGGTTGGTGGCAGCCGCCCCTTATGGATTCCATATGTCGCTATAGTGGAATCCATAACGGGATGCGCGACTTACCACAACCCGAACGCCGAACTTTTTTTTAAAGTTCGCTCATCTCTACTAGTAAGTAAATGAGCTTAGCGGAGCCCAGAAGCACCGGGTATAGGCAGAGTGAACAAGATATGCAGACCATAGCTTCATCTGTGCACTGTGCATGCGCCAGATGCCGCTGGACTCTTCGCAGGACTCTTCTTAGGTATTGTACATACAGGGCGGCGGTATACCTAATGCTACAATATAGACTTTCGACAGGTTCCTTTAACACCTTTGTGACTGCTCACTATCTCTGGATGTCTGTCCCTAGGAGTACTGGGCCGGCAATGATCCACATCGGCACTACAAACTTGCAGAAGACGGTGAAGGACTGAAGGTCTTTGTACACATTACGGAAACCATCTTCTGCACCTCTGCCTCAATAAAACACCCCTGGAAATATTCTCTGTGCCATTTTGCACAATCAGACAGATTTAAGCCATTTCCTGTACCAATAAATTCCGCCTCCCCACCGGATAACATACAACCCCGGTGACCGCTCTGAAAGGTCCATCATAAATACAAAGTGTGGCACTGCGGTGGAAGCAGTATATTTTATACGGTTGCGCCTTCTTGCCGCAGACAATAAATGTGTAATGACACAATACATCATCTCTATCGGTAGGATTATTTGTAGGGCACAACAAAAGGGAACACTAATGGAATAGTTCACACCAAATGAACAACATAGAAAAAATATAATATAATGCTCCAAGACAAAAGCATAACAATGCAGAAAATCGAAAAATGAGTAATACCTGTCTGGCCGAACTCATCCCTAGGATTACATGGGGGCCATTCACAGAGCGACACTTTTGTAGCTTCATTATGCACTGATTATTTTCTTTCATTTCATAACCCTTATAATGGGTCACCAACATGGCCTTGTTGCCTATAGACATCGTCTAGTCCTAAAGGGCACCTGTCATCAGGATCCACCCTTTTAAATCTGATACTGCCTGGTGGGGTCCATCCTGCTAATTAAAATGATACCTGTCTTGTGAAAATCGGCTGCGGCGTTCCTGAAAAGAAATACTTTTACCCTTTGTGCAAATAAAAGATTCAGTACCATAAGGGTAACGCCCTCAATACCTGAAGCTCTTGTATTGACAAAGACTAAGGCCTCACGCACATGACCGTAGGTGTTTTGCAATCCGCGGATCCACAAAACACGGAAGCTGTTCCGCGCTCCGCAATTTGCGGAACGAAACGCGGCCTATTGTAGAAATGCCTATTCTTGTCCGCAAAACGGACAAGAATAGGACATGCTATATTTTTTTGCGGGGCCACGGAACGGAACAAACGACGCGGACAGCACACGGAGTGCTGTCCACATCTTTTGCGGCCCCATTGAAGTGAACGGGTCCACGCCAGAGCCGCAAAATATGCAGCTCGGACGCGGACCCAAAATACGTTTGTGTGCATGAGGCCTAAAAGTGTTTTTTCTCGGGAACGTTGCAACCGATTTTCACAAGGTAGGTATACTTTTAATCAGCAGGATCAACCCAACCAGGTATTTCATGCTTCTGACAGGTGCTCTTTAAGCTACCTCACTGCTAAAAGTCAGGGGCAGATTGGCCATAGACCTTACAGGGAAATTTCCCTATGGGCCAATGCCCAGGGGCCGCATGGGCCCTCAGTGGAAGTTTTTAGGAATGTATCTGGTTTCTGCTGGCAGCATTTTGTGATGGACCTTGGTATTTGGCTCTGTTGGGGTGGTATAATGGGCCACAGTATGGTATTGCTGGCTCTGCCTTTCATCAATTTGGACCCGACTACAAACAGGGCCACTTACAGTATTTTTTCCAGGGCCACTTTAAGTTCCCAGTCCCCCCCTGCTAAAAGTGTAATGGCAATGTAACTACTGAGGGGGGTGAGATCAGTGCCAACATTAGAGTGCAAACAGGTGTGGTGCACAGAAACTTCAAGAACAAAACCAGCTTGAAAGTACTTGAAGGTTCAGCCACTTCCGTGAAAGCATATCCTTATCTCTTCATATTAAAATATAAGAGCTGAACAAAGACACCTGTGTTCAGAGCTCAACAGTCCTTCGTCAAGGCAAGACGGCAAGTAATATTGTAAACCACAGAGAATACTTACGTAAAAAAAAATTCATCTGGTCCTGGAATCCGCCTACAATGTAGTGTTACACAGCGCCCTCTCAAAATGCTCTTACTCAGCAGCTTTCCTCCTTAGCTAGTGGGTAGCGTTCCTGCTGCCCTGATTGGGACCTTCTCAGTTAGCCAAAAGGACGTCCTAGCGTACTCGGACCATCCATATACCACATGGGTGGCTGTTCATCGGAGTGCGCGCCATGGTAAAATCAGCTATGTGTCAGGAGTCCTGGCTCTTGCTCTTTACGAATATGTTGCAATATTCTAAACACTTGGCCCATCAGACAAAATTCCCAACTCCGAAAAATAAGGGTCCATTCACACGTCCGTAAGTATTTTGCGGATCCGCAAAAGATGGACACCTGCAATGTGCGATCCACAATTTGCGGACCTTATATCGCAGGCACTATAATGGAGAATGCCATTTCTTGGCCGCAATTGCGGACAAGAATGGGACATGTTCTGTATTTTTTCAGGAACGGAACTGTGGATCCCGGAAATACGGATGCGGAATCCTGGAAATGCGGATCCACACCTGTTGCAGCCTCATTGAAAGTGAATGGGTCCGCACCCGTTCCGCAAATTGCAGAACAGATGCGGACCCAAATTACGGATGTGTGAATGGACCCCACGAGTGAGTTCAGCTCATGGTAAGAAACTTGATGCGTGTGGCAGTGTGACTTCCCGTTCTGACCTCTGCTCCTCTGATAGGATCGCACAGCATTACAATGATTTATAATGTCCCTCCAAGACCTGGAATCTACTGAATAAGGCCTCATGCACACGACCGTTGTTTGATTCCGTGTCCGTTGCTCCGTTTTTTGTGATTTTCTGCGGACCCATTCGTTTTCAATGGGTCCGTGGAAACCTCGGCAAATGCAACGTTTGTCCTCCGTGTCCGTGGTCCGTGATTCCAGTCCGTCAAAAAAATATAACCTGTCCTATTCTTGTCCGTGAAAAACGGTTCACGGACCCATTCAAGTCAATGGGTCCGTGAAAAATGCGGATGGCCATCCGTGTGTCATCCGTGTTCCGTGTCCGTTTTTTTTGCGGATCCCTTGGCAGGCACTTGGGAAACATTGTCAGCCTGTCTTTTGGTAAAATCTTTTGGGTCATGTCCGCTAAAAAAACGGAAGACACACGGAAGCACAACGGAAGGCAAAAACGGACACGGATCACTGAACAACGGAACCCCTTTTTGCGGACAGCATAAAAAAACGGTCGTGTGCATGAGGCCTTACACTGACAGCATTAGGTCAGTGTAATTCAGTAGATTTCTGGTCTCTCAGGATCACACAGCATTATAAAATCACTGTCACAGGTCAGAGCGGGAACTCAAACTGACACACACTGCGACTTTCTCGCACTGAACTCTCTCGTCTATGTTTGGCCAAAATTACACAAATTTTTCCTTGGTTAATTTTTCGTTAAAAACAAGCCATTCTGAATATGTGGCCCACACATTTATCAGGGCTTTCGGTTACGGAGCTAAGGCAATATTCCTTCATTTAGCACGCACCTAGTAAGATGAGTGAATGCTAGCTCAGCAGAATGGAGACGATATTATTCTCTCCCCGGTGCATTTAAATGGTGTCATACAAAGCTTTCAGATCTGCACCGAACTGTGTCTTGTAAAAAGCTTCTTCTGCGGATGTCTCTCTCGTTAATATCTCCGAGCTGCTTGGTATGAGACAGACACCCAGGAGCTGGTTGAGCAAGTGATACACATCCTCACGAAATGTAAATGTTAAAGAGAATCTGTCACCAGATTGTGCCCTATAGCCATGGCGTCCATATTCCCTTCAGGTCATTGTCCACTCTTTACACTGAGGTAGACTATTCCACCAATAATAGGAAAGTATCATTCTTCTACTTCTTTCGGGCTTGGAAAAAAGTCCTGTTTTGCACCAAAATGTGTGACTATTTTTTCCCTTTTCCAACATCCACACCCCTTTTGTACAATGTGGGCAGGACGTCAGTAGGAGGAGGCATCAGAAAACTGGTGCGCGTCACACTTGAAATCTACGCCAGGTCTTCTGGTGCACGGACCACCCAAAAAAAAGCATCAAAAAGGCAAGGAATACCAGTAAGCTTTTTAATTAGGACTGCTATAAGAAACATAAGTCTTAATACATTCCCCACTTGCCTACTTACATTTCAGTTCCCATTTGTGGGCCATTTTATGAACAAATACCCATTTTGGGGCACATTGGCATAACCCAGCCTGATTAGCAGAACAACTAGGATGGAAGAAGGCACAAAGTAATACAGTGTGCCAAGGAGAAAAAAAAATATTCACACCGAACGAAAATAAGGGTATGATCGAGTTGTCCACTTCTGTTAAGGAGCTAAAAATTCACTTTAGTTGTGTCCGCGGAAAAAAAAAAAATTGGTACAGACCAATATGGCTCCCCACACAGCCACTTTCACTGCAACCTTATAAATGAAGGTTCTCTTTACACATGATGTATTACAAAGATGCTTTCTACCAATTAAATCCACTAGACAGCTAAGCTGACATCCAACGGATGTCGACCACTTGGACCTCCTGCCGATCTCTAAAATAAATTTGCTGGCCAGTTTCCTTTTCCAGTATAAAGTTAGATGAAATGGTAAACTGCCAAACAACTCCTTATTGCCACTCTTGCCCCAGTAGGGAAGGCTGTGGATCTAAAAATTGTGGGTGTCCTAGTTGTCCAACATAAGCCATACAATAATTAAGCATCCACAGGAACATTTCTAAGCACATAGCCTTCCTAAAGCAGCAAAACCACTTTGATGTATATTTATTATGTTTTTGTTTAAGATTAGTTTTTTCAGTTCATTTTATTCAATAGTATATTAAAAATTCTGTTGCTATGTGGAAACATAGATAGGCCATCACTTCACCACTGGTGGTAGTAGGCCAGCGGGGGGCATTATCTGCAAGAACTACGGTTCTCTCTAAAAGGTGGCTTACACATTAGATGAATATTGGTTACACCTGCCGATTTCAGCGGAACTGGCCAATCATCTAATGCGTATGAGGGGGGTCTCAACTCCCAATAGAAGATGGAGACATGAAAGGTTGGGCACGCTGGATTTTTTACATAATCAATCCCTTTGCTCTCAAGGACATAAGCTGCCATCTGAATGGTCTGGCAGCAACCTGTTCCCCTCTGAAGTGCACGGCCATTTAAAGGTAACACCGTTTTTGTCTTCGTTGGCTGTCTCTGTAGAACCTTGAAGCGTTCTATATGGCATCTATATGGTCTATGGCACCATGCTGTAGCCTGTATACGTCACAAAGTTCTTCTCCACAGGTACTGTATCTACATACACAGAGGCACATGGAGTGCCCACGACTCCACAGTACAGCTTTCTAGAAGAGATTTTAAAGTTTTTTTTGCTTACTATTACCGTGGATGCGTGTGCAAGAACCCATGACGTGGCAGTGACCAAAAACTGGAGCAAAGTCAGGTTTTCCTTCTCTTTAATAAGATTTGCTGGTTTATTTTTATTTTTTTAAGTTCCAGAAGACACATTGGTTCCCCCAGGACAAAATAATGAAATAACTTACTCTAACGTGTAATGAAAGCTACCTAGTATATGACATTTTGTTCTGTCTCGGATCGCTGACCAGAGAGGGTATCGGCTTCCAAGAGGCTACTTGAAATTCTGATCAGCGCCTAGATGGGGATCCAGTCTATCTGTGAAAGTAGTTCAATGTATCATTCACATCGCAGAGATTAATCGCTTCCCTTCAGAAAAGTACGTGCACACGCAGCCAAAAACTCCCTCTGCATTTTAATAGGCAGGAGCTGCAAAGCGAGACTGTTTATGGATCAGTGCTTCCCCCAACGCTCGCTATAAATAATACAAAAATATACCGGGGGAAGACGCAACATTTTTTACCTGAGCGGCCTTCGCTGACAGGTTAATTAATGGCGTAAAATATTTAAGACGTTACTGAAGTAGACAGAAAAATGAAAGATGGAATTTTACACAGAAAAAATGGCATATAAAATATAGACAAAAATTAAAAACATGTAAAAACATGATAAACAAACACACAATTAGGCTACCTGCACCCGTGAGGATTTAGAAATCTGCAGCATGTCCATTGTTTAAGTGTGGATTTCAGCCTTTGCCATGCATCAGATCCGCATCTTACACATGCAGTTTACGGTGCAGAAATGCACAGAAATCCGCAGGACAATCTGTACGGGATTCCGGTTTTCAGACTCACACCCGTGTGCAGGTAGCCTTAAAGGGGTTCTCCGGTCCTTTAAAATTAATGACCTACCCTTAGAATAAGTCAATTATCAGATCGGCAAGAGTCCGATACCCTCGCCGATCAGATGCATGAGGAGACGGCGCGCCAATCAGGCAGAGAGAGGGGAGACGGCATGTACACACGGCGCGCGCCGTCTCCTCATACAGCTGATCGGTGGGGGTGCCGGGTGTCAGATCCCCGCCGATCTGAAATTGATGACCTATCCTCAGGGTTTAAAATCCCGGAGGACCCTTTTAATGGTTCAGATTGACTGCAGAATCTGAGGAGTTCTTCCGGGATCTCCAATCGAGAGAGCTTCTGAGCAGATCGCCGTTTAGACCACACGGTCTGATGCCCAGAAGCCATGATCAGTGGTGCCTGCATAAACTAAAGGTTCACCCGTTCATTGGGTGACCGGCGGCACATTTACATGGGCAGATTGTAGAGAATGACTGTTAGCAGTGTTCCAGATCATCTGCCCAATTCTCGGGCCGTGCAAATGCACCTTTTTATAGATGGCACCCACAAGCAATTGCATGGGCACAGCTACTGAGCCTGTGCCATGGCCAAGATAAACTACTACGCCCATAAAAGAAAATCAAAGAGCCGGAAAGGGTTAAAGGTAACCTGCCACCATGAAAACGCAGTACAATCGGCAGCAGTGTGTTATAGAGCAAGAGGAGCTGAGGAGATTGATATGGGGATTTTTTGGGTAATTGACAGAAGCCCCTTCTCATTCTATGCTTAGGAGTCCAGTGGGCGGTGCTAACAATGATTGACAGCTATATTTGCATGCATGCTCATACAAGGAAGGCTGCTAATCTCTGAGTGAGACCGACTAGACACCCAAGTAAGAGCAGGGACTTCAATCAATAATTTACGGGTTAAGCCTCATTCACACTTCCGTGTCCGTGCTGAAATCTGTGAAAAGGTGGTCAGTGATGCCTCCGTGAAGACGTCTGTGATGGATCCTTCTGGGGTCCGCTTTTTGCCGTCTGTGTGTCATCCATGTTTCACAGACACTGCACAGCCGAAAAATAATTTTTAAAACATCTCTTCCTAGTGATCCGTGAAACATATTTTGAAATTCGTTCACGCTTCGCTTGGTGGTAAAAGGTGAATTACCTTATGGATTCCATTACCACGGACCATAACGCAATTCTATGACCTTTAGAGGCATTCCGTTATTTATTCCGTCATAATGGAAGTCTATGGCCTGCATAACGGATCCGTCCTGTTTCCGTTATGCAGGGGAGTCCTGGTAACGGAACCCATAACGCAATTCACCTTTTACCAACAAACGAATTTCATAAGCGTAAATTCGCTCATCTCTAATAGATGGCATCTGTGTTACATCCGTGGTTTTCACGGAGCCATAGACTATAATGGGTGTGATGGACAAAATAGAGCATGCATCCGTGCTAGAACACAGACCCTTGGACCGTGGTAAAAAAAACTGATGTGTGAATACACACATTAAAATGAATGGGTACGCGTGCTGTCCGTGGAGAACACATACAGCACACATCCATGGAACACGGACGTGTGAATGAGGATTTATAATGAATCTTTTCAGAAATCGATATCAATCTGCTCAGCTCCTCCGGCTCTATAACATGCTGCTGCCAACCTGGACTGCATCTTCAAGGTCACATGTTCGCTGTAATAAGGGATCTAATCGATGCTTTCCCTACGAGAAATGAGAGAAGTCAGAAACCAATAAATTAATTTCTATGCATGAAGATTTGAGGTCATGCTCTGACTCATGTAGTCGTCCCAGGAGAAGGAGAAGTTGCTGAGCACTTTCCACTGTTGCAAAACCAGAAGCAAATAAAAAAAAAAAAAAAAAAGTATATTTCAGAGATAAATCATAAAACAACTCCTTAATTTTTCTGAGTAAGTATTGTGGGCGTGCTCTTTGGATTAGCCCGTGTGAAGGGAAGTGGAGAAGCAGCTGACTTGTCTCCGTCATTTATTTTAAAGTCATCAGCAGGCGGGTAGGAGAGCAGGAATTCATTAATAACCAGGACTCTTCTCCGGTGGCCAGGACTCTTTTCCAGGCCCAGTCTGCAATAATTGTGATGTTGGTTCTCGGCAACCACTTAATTTTAACTTATAAATGACAGACCGCTGACATCAACTCACCTGTCTCTAGTTTATGCTGCCGTTAGTATGGGCAGCATAAAGGTGAGGACAGGTTCCCTTTAAGGCCTTATTCACACATCCGCAAGTGTTTTGCGGATCCACGGAGCCGCGGATCCGCAAAACACGGACACACCGGCAATGTGCATTCCGCATTTTTGCGACCGCATACTGCCCGAACTCCATAGAAAATGCCTCTTCTTGTCCGCAATTGCGGACAAGAATAGGACATGTCTATATTTTTTTTACGGAGCCGCGGACTGGAAGATCGGGCGGCGCGCTCCGCAGGTCGGATGCGGAGAGCACAGTGTGTGCTCTCCGCATTGCTCCCGGCCCCATTCACAGTCAATGGTCCGCATGGATTCCGCAAAATTGCGGAATACATGCGACTACATTATGGATGTGTGAATAGGGCCTAAAAGAAAGAAACTATGGGTCAATTCAGACATTGATCTTGTGGCTTGGTGTTCTAGAGATCGATCAGAAAATGACTCCTTAGCCAATATAAAAAAGCACTGTGGGCATGCTCTTTGCCTAGTGGATTATGAAGATAAGGGGAGGATAAAGATGTTGATGACGTGTCTATCGCCAAATAAGAAATTGAACTGTTGTTGGCGCCATAGAGATAAAGACCACCTTAGCCTATATGGGGAAGAATTGTGAGCATGCTCTTTGTCACTGGACTAATCAGTGTGAAGGGAAGAGGATAAAGGAAAAGCTACTGACCTGGCAAAGACGAAACCTTGTGGCCAACTCGGTCACTGATCTTGTTGTGTGGTGCTTTGGCCAATTATAAGGGCATGCCCATGCTTTATTAACTAAGTTGTATGACACTATACTGACCAGTTTAAAAGACATTAGGGGTCATTTATCAAAGACCGGGGTAGGCCTCGTCATAAATTAAGCACATGCTCCAGCAGTCAGTGCAACTAGATTCAAATGTAGTCAAGCCCCTGATTGGAGTAGAATTTCAATTGTCATTTACGCCTGGAAACGGTAAATGTTAGTTAATTTGCTGGGGCCTGTAGACCCACCTCGATCCCCACCACAACCTAAACTTAGGTGCACAGACATTTAAAAAGTTGCAAACTTGCAACTGTTTTCTACGCCAACCACTGACATAGGGGGGTCACGATAAATGGCCCTCATTGACTGCTGACGTAGTAATAAAACAGGATCAAAAACATTTATAGTACGGTTGAGAATATACAGAAATAACCCATTGTTCCACCCCAGAGGAACCCAGCTTTCCATCCATTGTTGGTTTAATCCGTTATGGGGAGTGTTTTTTTCTTTTTGGCAATCAGCGCCAACCCAACTCTATTGCAGCCATTGTTATAAGGGCTCTTAAGAAGATTAGTTTCTCAGAGTTTCTCATAAAAGCATCCATTAATGCTAAATTAGGCTCGCAATTTAGCCACGATTATATTTTACAGACTGTGAGGGGAACGGCAGATTTTATTATTATTTTTTTCATTTCTTCTTGCAGAGGTATAATATTTTTAAAGCAATGGAACATTCTAGAAAAATTCCACATAAGCAGCCACTTAAAGCATAAAAATACCTTGCATTGTAGGACTTTCCCTGGCTAATAAGCAGCACAGACGATCAGGCAGGATTCCCGGGGAGCGTTCATTTTTTTTTATTTCCAATTAATGGATATTTCATCATTAAGTAAACCCTTTCTACAGAGAAAACTCACCCGGGGAATGCAGGAAACGCTTTAAAAGGAGCGCTAATGGAAAAAACGATCTACATGAAATGAAATCCTTCTTCAGGCTCTGTTCACACTAGCATCATGACTGTCATTTATAATGGATCCTGAGGGACCCAATTGACTAATAATGGGCTGAACAAAGTCTTGGTTTAGACCGAGACTCTGTTAGTTCCCGAATGCCTAATATCCCATGGTCATACTCATCGATATTAGACAGAACAGAAAAAGAAATAGTATTTTGGGGCCGGAATTATCAGTCAACATAAAACGGGTAACCCGAGATGACCCAAAAGTCCATATATGAAGACAAGAGAATTAGGGCTCATGCTTTGCTTTCCGTATTTTGCGGAACAGAACAGCTACTATCCATATCCGTAATGTGGACAATAATAGGACATGTTCTATTATTTTTTTCGGAACGGAAATACGGAAACGGAATGCACACGGAGTAACTTCCGTGTTTTTTTTTTGCGGACCCATTGAAATCAATGGTTCCGCATACGGTCTGCAAAAAAATGGAACGGACACGGAAAGAAAATACGTTCGTGTGCATGAGGCCTTATAAAGGGTGTGTGGTAGATAAAGGGTTCCAGTGTGGGGATTTTATTTTATGACATATCAAAGTTAGGGTACTTTCACACTTGCGTTGTTTGATTCCGGCAGGCAGTTCCGTTGTCTGAACTGCCTGCCTGATCAGGAAAACTGTATGCAAACGCATGTCATTTGCAGACTGATCAGGATCATGATCAGTCTTACAAATGCATTGCAATACCGGATCCGTTTTTCCGGTGTCATCCAAACGGATCCGGTATTTATTATTTTCCACATTTTTAAAGGTCTGTGCATGTGCAGACCTGGAAACCGGATCCGTTTTACCGGAACACTTGATACCGGATCTGGCATTAATACATTTCAATGGAAATTAATGCTGGATCCGGCATTCAGGCAAGTGTTCCGAGATTTTGGCCGGAAAAAATACCGCAGCATGCCGCGGTATTTTTTCCGGCCAAAAACCCGTAAAAGTGACTGAACTGAAGACATCCTGATGCATCCTGAATGGATTGTTTTTCATTCAGAATGCATTGGGACAAAACTGGTCAGTTTTTTTTCCGGTATTGAGCCCCTAGGACGGAATTCAATACCGGAAAACTTTAACGCTAGTGTGAAAGTACCCTTAGCCATAGATGTTTGATATCATCCACATCCAGCCGAGCATGTATGCATTTCATCAGCAGTGAGGATAGCTGAGCAACTTTCACCCAAAAATGAGAATCAATATTCTTAGATATAAAATTATCAACAGATCCCAATGTTTTCAGTGGGATATGACAACCAGAAATGAATGCTTATGGGAACTTTAACTCATTATTTAAAAGAGAAGAAGAAGGGATGCAAATGAGATCTTTGCAAAATCTGCCTTGGATGCTACCATGTAAGGCAGCTATCCTATAAGTCAATGTTCGACCCTTTAGATGGGCCTTGAAACATGACTTGATTAAAAAAAATAAGCCAGCACCTCATCTGCAGACAGCTGTTTCGGGGTGATTGCCCTTCATCAGTGCAGAGCAGAGAGTACTGGCTTAGCTAGGTGTGAGGCCTAGGTCAGGATTTGGAGGGACCTATATTTCCTTATAGAGAGTGGCTTGATTGGCTTGAGGAGTCTTATAGGCCAGGCAACACTCTTCTGGGAAGAAGGTATGCAAATGAGATCTTAGCAAGAGTTAATTCATAAAGACAACCCCTTATAGGCTGGCCTAGTGATCAGCTGATCAATGCCGATCCAGCTTTTCTATTCTCAGAACTTCAATTACTGCCAGGAAGTTGAGTCTGACTACATGAAGAGTTCTCCATTCTCCAATGAAAGATCAGGTGTTTAGGGGGCATTCATTGACATCCATATACGCTGACAGGATATATGAAAAAGGGTTGTCTCCATGTGACAATGGAGAGGAGGAGGAGAATGAGTACAGAAGCAATCTGCTGACGAGCTGGTTAATTGTTCTTCTGGTTTTATGCTCGAGCCCTGGGTGACATCTATGATATTTGGACAATCTGTCAGATCAATATATCCTGTGGCAGCCTGGCTGTCCACATATGCTATATGTTAAATTGCGGATGGATCCTGCAGAAAAAAAATCTAATGTCTACGGCATCTTGAGGTCGAAACAAGAGTAAGCCCGGTACTCAGCTACTCAAATAAATTACATCCACAGTACCCCGACCTCTAATAGTGACCTCCACAGCCCCCACCCCATGACCCCAAAAAACAGTGCCCCATCTCCTTAAAATGGGACCTCCACAGCTGCCTACTCCCTTAACTGACCTTCACAGCAACCTGCCCCCTTGACAGTGACCTCCACAGGGGCCTGCCCCCTTAAAAGTGACCTCTTACACCACCCACCCCTTAACACTGACCATAGGTTACAGCCCCCTTAACAGAGACCTCCACAACGATTGCCCCTTTAACAGTGACTGCCACAGTTCCCCGCTCCCTCAACAGTTACCTCACAGTACCCTGATGCCCATTTAAGAGTGGCCTCCACTGTCCGAATCCACAGCACCCTCCCATTTAACAGTGACCTTCACAGTACCCAGTCTCGTTAACAGTGATTTCCACAATAACCCCCCCCAACAGTGACCTCCACAGAGCTCCGTTCCCTTAAAATGAGACCTCCACAACACCCCGCCCCCTTAACAGTGACCTCGACAGCACCCGCCCTTTAACACTGACCTCCATAGCAGACTGTCCCCTTAACTGTGACCTCCACAGCATCCCTCCCCCTTAACAGTGACCTACACAGCAGCCACCCCTTTAACAGTAATCTCAACAGTACCCCATCTCCTTACCAGTGATTTCTACAACACTCCATCCCCTTAACAGTGGCCTCTACAGCAATCTGCCCCTTAACACTGACCTCCATAGCGGACTGTCCCCTTAACTGTGACCTCCACAGCAGACTGCCCGTAGGGTAGCCAGAGGTCAAGTTTTAGGCCGGACAGCCTGGCTTTCAGACTCCCTGTCCTCCGTCCAGCGCAGGGCCTGGACGGACACAGGGATGTCCTTTTAAATAACTCACTTTCAGACAGCAGCACTGTGCTGTCTGAGCATGAGCTGCAGAGAGAAAGTCACCCTCCCTCCCATCCCTGCAGCTGACAGAAGTTGAATTTTACCTTCAATTACCATCGGCTGCGGAGTGGGAGGGGGCGTGGCCTAACCTGGTCAGGGTGTGGAGGCGGTGTTTTTAAATCTGTCTTTTGAGGGTGGCCTGAATGGCTACCCTACTTGCTCCCTTAACTGAACTCCACAGCACTCATCTCCCTTAAAAGTGTCCACAGCGCCCTGCCTCTTTAAAGCTGACCTACAGCAGTGAGGAAAAATGGCTGGGTTGTTATGGAAACCTGGTGTAAAACTGTGTGTATGTGGAGACTAAGGACCTGCGAGCTTCCATTGGCTGATAAGGGTCATGTGACCGTGTGTATGGCAGTTGGGATATGAGGAGAAAGATCTGCAGGCTTCTATTGGCTACTGTAGGTCATGTGATTTGCGAATATTTGCATCTTTTGGGAATATCTCAGAAACAGTACATCCTAGAGAGCCGCCTAAAACTTTTCCGGACACCTGATGTACCTGTGTGCCAAATTTGGTGATTGTAAATGCGACGGCGTGCATTCCTTTAGCGGACATACACACATACACTTAGCTTTATATATTAGATCTCTAGTAAATATGTTCTATTTTATACATTATGTAGGGAACTGTGCAGTGAGCTCTGACCTATCAGAGGATTTTCCCCTTGCTGCTCCCATTCCCCTCTCACCGCATACATGTCACATACAGGCCCAACTAAAGCAACTGCAGCATCATCTCCCTCCTCCCCACTCTCCCTCCTATTCCCTTTTGTCTCCAGTCACAAGATGTCATCTTCTAGGATTTGGAAGCATTCTATGTATTAAGGTCTATGAAGTCCGACTTTAAATGGAGCTGAAGTGTGAAAAATGCAACAAAGGGAAAAACCCAGGTGCTTTTTTTTTGCTTTGCTCTTCACGTTCTATTAAGCCACCGAGCTAGCTAGAAAATTCAGACTCAAAAGGAAAATAACAATGGAAAGCAAAGAGGGATAGCAATGAGTGATGAGGACCCAGACGGAGAGAATGACAGAAGAGAACACAATGGAGAGACGGAACGAGACAGGACATAACAGACTCCTCATCAAAGTCGGGACGTGAAAGATTAAACTTCATTTGATGGGTACCTCTGCCCTGAAATCTATGGAAGAATATTTCTCGATTTGTTCTGGAGGTTTCATCGCCAAATAAATTCCGCGGTCGGGTTTTTGGGGTTTTAAGACTTCTTTAATGAAGAGCGAGCAAAGAGGGGAAGAAGAGAACAGAAGGTTAATGAGACTTAGCTGAGGCTACCAGGTTAAGCGATAGAATGGCGGAGGTGGAAGGAGAAGCCGAGGTCCAGGTTAAATATGTAAAAGAGATAAATGTCAAGAAAAGCAACCTTCTTAAAGTCAGCGACGATAATCTGCACGGAACAATTAGCTTCTGGCTGTTTTGCATTATAGGGATTTTCATCTCATACAACATTAGCAGGCGTCAGTCAGTCATCACATACAGAGACTGTGTCCGACTGGATGGAATCTGTTCTACAGATGGGTGTCTATAAGTGACCGGAAACTCAAAAGGCTCTGACTTTAAACCACCAAATAGCCCCAAGGCTACCATCAGTCATGGCTTGTAGCTATTAGTGGTTCTGCTACTGTTTTGATTTATCTTCCATCTCTGAGGAAGAGGGTGGTGGGCGTCTTCTGAATTCCCATGGATCATTAAGAGATACTTCTGAGCTTGGGAAAGAGGGGCTTACACACAAGGCCTGCCACAGTGTTCCCATAAATACAGCTGATTGGTTTATCTCGCTTAGGGTATTTTCACACTAGTGTTGTTAGAATCCGGCAGGCAGTTCCAGCAACTTCCATCCGGAAATCCGTATGCAAACGGATATCTTTTTTTTCCGGATACAGATCCGTTAAACCTGTTAATTGAAATACCGGATCAGTCTTTACGGTATCATTCGGAATAACGGATCTGGTGTTTTATTTTTTCAAAGCTAGAAAGAACTGAGCATGTGCAGACCGGAAAACCGGATCCGGCGATGTTGCAATTTCCGGAACACTTGGTACCGGATCTGGCATTAATACATTTCAATGGAAATTAAAGAGCTGAACGCGGACATACCCATAATTTCACCCAGGCAGCCCTCCTGACAAGAGCATCGGAGCATTTCATGGATAGCGCAGAGCACAGGCTCTTTTATTTAATAACACACTGCCGGGCGGAAGCTTCCACCCAGCAGTGTGTTCGATGATGTCACCGGCTCTGATGGGCATGCTTTAGCGCTGCCCTAGCCGTTTTACAGGTTAGGGCAGCGCTAAAGCCCGCCCATCAGTGCCGGTGACGTCACCCGGCTCACTGCTGGGCGGAAGCAGCCCTAAGGAGAGCCTGGTTCGTCACCGGAACTCCAGAAAATGCCTTTGCCCTGCGCGATTCAGCGCAGGGTAAAGGAGAGCATCGGAGCATGAACTGCTCCAATGCTCAAGTCAGGGGGACTGCCTGGGTGAAATTGTGGACATGTGCTCTGAACCCGGGCAACCTCTTTAAGGCCGGATCCGGCAAGTGCGGTAGTGTTCCGGTATTTTGTCCGGTCAAATATCGTACAAGGGACGAAACGGAAGACATCCTGATGCATACTGAAAGGATTGCTTTCCATTCAGAATGCATTGGGACAAAACTGAAGCGTCTTTTTCCGGTATTGAGACCCTTTACCGGATTTGAATACCAGAAAAAGAATAACGCTAGTTTGAAAGAACCCTTAGAAAGACAACCTGTAGAAGTACCACCAACGGTGCAGTCTGCAGCAGTAGGACACCACAAGGAGATCTCCACCGCTCTAAGGCACGCATACAAGAGGTTGAGAAACTAGGCTGTACGGTAAAACTGTTATATCAAGCAGATTACCGAAGCTGGGGAGGACAAGACACACAGATCAAAGTGATGCTCCAAATTTGAAGCCACTTGAAGGCTACCACGCAATGAATCAGATGCAAAATTTACATTTGAATTTTGTCACAGATATGCTGCGATTCCACCGTATGCACTGTAGGTCGACTAGGTCAATTTATGTGCAGAAGATTTCTGCAATGTGCAAATTTTTTATTTACTTTTTTAATACTTAATACTCGAGTAGCAAATCTGCAAGAAATACGTCCATCCATCGTGATATGTCCGTCCATCGCACTCTCACAAATCCACAAAGCAGAGTTCAGTGATTGGCTGCACTGTGACACACAGCTGACAACTGTCCCGGGTTTGACGGGACGCTCCCTGATTTTCAGAGACAGTCCCGGCAAATTTGTGAAATGGGCCTAAAATGGGTGTGGCTGATACAAAGACCGCCCATAAGTGGGTGTTCCAGTGCGGCGTTGGGGGCGTTCCTGGGGACAGGGCTTATATGCCGCCGATTTTACCAACTGAAAAGTTGGCAAGTATGGCGACATGGTATGTACAGGACATCACCACCGCACCCCGGAAGATGACCTCAGCGCTGCAGGACCAGAACCTCACACTGAAGAAGGGCAACTTTTATTTTTTTAGGACATTTCCTACTGCTGCTGGGGTCTTTATCTTGGACAATCCTCTTAAGTAAAAAATATAAACCAATATGGACAGAAGAAGCGGAAATTGTGTTTTCATACTTTACTTTAGGGGTATAAAAATGGCAATAAAATACTGTGAAAGAATCTGACTTTTTAGAGGGTTGAATACTTTGGCAATGCCCTGTATAGTGTTGTATTTTTCCAATTCTGAGGGGGCTCTGAACCGAAGCTTCCTCCCATTCCAACCTTTGTTTGACAACCATTACATGCCAATATCACACGGCTGCAGAATTATGAGCGACCTTCAAGCACCGCGTGCACCGCTGTCTACAATAAAACAGTCCCACGTATATTCAGGACTATTCTAGAAGCCATTATAGACATTCTACTTTCCCATAAAATGACTACATACACAGACATGGCGGCTGGAAATCCTGAATAACAGGGAATGTATCAATAATGGCGACTGTTCTGTCTGTCATTGTAGCCGACGACCGTCACATGAAAGGACGCGCTTCCTGATGTCACCTGAATGGATTCTGCATCAGGAATGACACGTTGGATTATTATGTAGAAATCCATAAATAATTAAAGAGCACTTGTATTTTTCTCTTCTGTCCTAAAAATTCTAAATCAGAATTTTTTTGGGTCCTTGGGCGACTAATTTGGCCGCCATTAAAGCTGTTAAACGGAATGTGTCGTCAGAAAATGACCTATTGGTGAAATCCTGTTTTTATGTTTAGCATATTTTTAAAGAATTCTTGATGATGTTATTTTTCATTTTCCATGTCACTATCTCTATTAAAACAAAAACCATAAATTCCTGGAGTTTTCACACCGTCACTAAGGCCTGTATTACACCGACAGATTTTCTGACCAATCATTGGTCAGATGGCCGTTTACACACACAGATCTTTTGTTATAGACACCAACTATTGTTCTCATTGGACAGAAATCGGTCAGATAATGTGTTGGTGTAATACAGACCTAAGAATAATAATAGGCTCCACTTCTTGGTTTGTACAGATCACTTTACAGCAGTTATCTGCTTACCTATCATTCTAATCCTGCCTGTAATGATATCACCTCAGTGTATAGATAATACAGGATCCACCATTCACAATACGCAATTGTCAGAGCTTGTCTATTCTCAACTTGTACAATGACCTCTGCACAGGTCACAGAGCAGGCCTAGAAGAGACTTTCGCATAGAAGTCAATGAGGTCCCCTCCTGCCCAATGCGTCTATGGCCCATGGGGCTGCCGTAAAGCAATTTTCTTATCGCTTTCTAAATGCTGGTAACAGCATCTCAGTAGAGATGAGCGAACTTTAAAAAAAAGTTCGGCGTTCGGGTTGTGGTAACTCGCGCATCCCGTTATGGATTCCACTATCGCGGCATATGGAATCCATAAGGGCCGGCTTCCACCAACCCGAACTGTTGCACAGCCGAAGGACCTGGGGTGACGTCACCGTCATGTGATCAGTGCAGGGGGCGAGGCTCAGCACGGGATCAAATCCAGTGCTGAGCTACGCCCCCTGCACTGATCACATGTGTGAATCTACCCTGAGCTGCGGTGTTTTGGGACTGCCTAGGCCAAGTGATGTCACAAATGGCGAAGGCGTAGCTCAGTTCCAATGCAGTGAACGAGGCTGAGCTCGTGCTTGGTAAGCAGGTAGAAGGCCACCACGCTCACAGGGAGGTCCGATGAGAGTCATGGCTTCCTCACAGCTGATTATGGGGCCCCGATCTTGAGGATAGCACATTGATATGAAAATCCTGGAGTCCCTCTGGCCTCAACGACTTGACGGAACCACTTTAATGGCCCAGATTTACTAATCCTGTAGATGGTGTAAATGTAGACCGGCTGTCTAGGCCTGCACCACATTTATCACAGGGACTCAGGCTGGATGATAAATGTGGTGCAGAGATAGACACTACTTGTCCAACTTTATATTAGCTATGGGCTGACTTACTTTGAGACAGAATTTTACGCCATAATTGTGGCGTATTTTTGCCTCAAAATGCTGCATCTTAGGCCACATCTCCTTCTCCCATGTAGCCCGCCCCTTCCCATTAAGCCCCACACCCTATTTCTCAAGTGTAGAAACACTAGTGGGGTCATTTATTAAGATGCCAGTCTTAATACGCCTGCGCTGGCCTCTACATAACTTCGGCGCATGATCTGCCGGCGTACACCAAGCTTAAATCTACGCCAGCTCCCAGGCGGGCATAGATATAAGTAATCTTCTGCACCGTGAGCGGCGTTAGTCAGTCAAGCGTCACAGATTTTGCCGGAAATGACCTTTGCACCAAACTCTGCGACAGAGGCATATATCTAATCACCCCTAGGTGCGTCAGTTTGCACCCCTTTTTAGACAGATTCTAGGTGCAGAAAATGTAGTAAATCTGGCGCACTGTTTTTTTTTCCTGGATCAGGTTTATTCATCTAATCCAGCACAAGACAAATCCATGATATTCGATCAGAGATAAAAACTGATGAAACGTGATGTCACAGAAGCAGATCTCTTTCTCAGTTCATGATATTCGACAGAGATAATAAAAAATTCTTATCTTCAGAAATTGATCCTCTGGAGATCTGTCCGATAAATCACAAGTCATCGCGCTGATCTGGCAGAGGATGCTGCAAGCAGAGACAGAAGAACCGCCTAGAAACGGACGGGCGGCACAGAGAACACAAGCTCCTTAAAAGAGCAATAAATCAGTGATCACCGATCTGCAGACCCAGCAGAAACACCTAGAAAACCTCATCGCATCATATCACATTTAAAGGGAGACTCCAGTGTTTCTGGCAAGTTCCTTACCTGCACATTGTGAAGAGGTTACAGTATGGTTTCTACATTGTAGCAGTCAGTGGCTCACATCTCCATGACCCTTGTTCCCAACCCATAAAATGTGCGCAGCTCCACCTCTTATAGTGTACATCAGTGTCGGACTGGCGTACCTAGGGCCCACCAGTGGAAATCATTCTAGGGGCCCACCTTACAGCTGCCATAAACAGAAATATTACTTGTTCATTTTTGGGCCTTACATACATGAATCTTTGAAGTTTAGTACATAATACAGTGTGCAAAACAGAACGGTATTGTGCACTGCATCAAAGTGTTTATCATCAGGCAGCTCATTGCAGTGGATAATGTATCCCATTTACAGCCAGTAGTGGTTTGGAGAGCGCTCACACATGGAGATCCCTTAGGGCTCTTTCACACTTGCATATTTCTTTTCCGGCATAGAGTTCCGTCGTCGGGTCTCTATGCCGGAAAAATCCTGATCAGTTTTATCCCAATGCATTCTGAATGGAGAGAAATCCGTTCAGGATGCATCAGGATGTCTTCAGTTCAGGACCGGAACGTTTTTTGGCCGGAGAAAATACCGCAGCATGCTGCGCTTTTTGCTCCGGCCAAAAATCCTGAACACTTGCAGCAGGCCGGATCGGAATTAATGCCCATTGAAAGGCATTAATCCGGATCCGCCTTAGCTAAACGTCGTTTCGGCGCATTGCCGGATCCGACGTTTAGCTTTTTCTGAATGGTTACCATGGCAGCCAGGACGCTAAAGTCCTGGTTGTCATGGTAAAGTGTAGTGGGGAACGGGGGAGCAGTATACTTACCGTCCATGCGGCTCCAGGGGCGCTCCAGCGTGACTCATGGCGCCCCACGCCCACTCCATGCGCATGGGGAGCTCTGACGTCATTGTGGAGCGCCCCAGGAGCCGCACGGGCGGTAAGTATACTGCTCCCCTGCGCCCCACTACTACTATGGCAACCAGGACTTTAATAGCATCCTGGCTGCCATGGTAACACTGAAAGCATTTTGAAGACTGATCAGTCTTCAAATGCATTCAGTTCACTTGCGTTGTTACGGATCCGGTGGGCATTTCCGGCGACGGAAGTGCACGCCGGATCCTAACAACGCAAGTGTGAAAGAGGCCTTATCCTGGATGAACCACCCTTTCTCTCAGCCATCCTAAACAATATCTAAAGTAAAGCAAATGTTTGCCAGCATCTTCAAATGGAAAAGTTTACTGGAGTGAATAGGCCACCATGTAACCATCAAGAGTCTTGACCACTTGAGTAAGACCCTGTAGGAGTCAATGCGTGGTGGCGAACAGCGTATTCACTCCAGTAAACTTTTTCATTTGACATGCAATCCATGATCCTATGGGCACCTCAGCAGGACTGACCCTGTGGCCACAGTGGTGAGGCAAGCCTGACCCAACAGGCACCGCTGTGAGCCTGACCCAATGGGCACTGTGTTTAAAGAAGCAAGCCTGACCTAACAGGCACCGCTGTGAGCCTGACCCTATGGGCACTGTGTTTAAAGAAGCAAGCCTGACCCAACGGGCAGAGCTGTGAGCCTGACCCAAGGGCACTGTGTTTAAAGAGGCAAGCCTGACCTAACAGGCACCGCTGTGAGCCTGACCCTATGGGCACTGTGTTTAAAGAAGCAAGCCTGACCTAACAGGCACCGCTGTGAGCCTGACCCTATGGGCACTGTGTTTAAAGAGGCAAGCCTGACCTAACAGGCACCGCTGTGAGCCTGACCCTATGGGCACTGTGTTTAAAGAGGCAAGCCTGACCCAATGGGCACCGCTGTGAGCCTGACCCTACAAGCAAGGCGATGCAGCAGGCCTCACCCTATGTCACCAATCCGGACTTGAAATGAATGGGTCTGGATTACATGCGGGCGCAATGCGCTCACATCACGCAATGCACCCACCCGGAATACTCGCTCGTGTGAAAGGGGCCTTAGTTGGGTGGCTAATAACACCTTGAAAGACCCTTTTTGGGGTTGGCTAATCCATACTCTGCAATGTCAGATGCCCATATCATAGTGTTGTCAGATTTTTGGCCTTGTTTTGAAGGCCTAGGTCAGGAATGGCCAACTTGAGGCTCTCAAGCTGTTGCAAAACTACAAATCCCAGCATGCCAAGGCTGCCTACAGCTATCAACCTAAAGCAGGGCATGGTGGGAGTTGTAGTTTTACAACAGCTGGAGGGCCGCAGGTTGGCCATCCCTGGCCTAGGTTATCACAAGAAAGAGACAGTTAAGTTTTAAGAAGATGAATCCTGATAATTGCTCCTTGGTTTCAGAACAATGAGAAAAGTCCAGACTTGTGGTTCTTTAACAGCTAGAAGGCCATGGACTCGGGAAGAGACGTGTCCGTCCGTCCAGGAATGAATGACCGCCTTTGTTTATCACATTACTTTCATCTCATAAGAAACCTATGCACTGGCGATCAGGTCATCAGCATAGTTTACATTCCTGGTACCAGGCAGTAGCGAGCCGTGCTATGTACCTGCCAGAGCAATCCAATTCCATCTCCCATCCCCCAACCCTGAAAAGAAATCTATCTAGAAAGGAAAATCTGCTTCTCGGATATAGATATACAAGAGCTGATACACAGGGCAATGATCAGGAACCATTCATTCAGCTGTATTTACAGGCAGCAATCGTTCCCTCTGCATGGGGATAAATGATCGCTGATACGATCATTGATCCCCATACAGTTTCGATGTTTGCCAGCAGGACATCCCTGTTTACATTGGCCAATGTGCTGCTGACAAACGACGACATTTACAAGAGGCAATTATCGGGATGAACGCTCATTCTTGATAAACGGTCTGATAATCTGCCCATCTAGATGGGCCCTAATGCTAGTGACCACAAAAGGGCCAAGCTCTAGAGTACAAGTGCTTGACTATCTTCAGCAGCCTCAGAGTTGAGTGAATCAGTAGCGAACAATGGGGAGGGGGGGAACACATAACATTCTGATGGGTGGGGGCCTCAGCAGTCAGACCCCCAAACAACAGACACTATCCCCCCACCCGTCCTATAGGGAATAGACAGATTACATGGATCTCCAGTCTCTAACGCCGAAAGTGCAAGGGGCAGAGCTAGAACTGAACGGCTTATAAACACCCTCCTGCAACTTTAACCCAATAAAATCTGATAGTCTCGGGCACACCGAATTTAAACCAGCATCTCAAGGAGGCACCAGGATAATCGATGGGTGCTAGAGATTTTACAAGGTGGGAGAGAAGAATAAGAAGATTTCAGCTCCTATACTTATTGCTTATAATCAATGATATTACTTTAGACAACAACAAAAAATTGATTTATGTCCCATCAGCACGGGAAGTCACGTAATCGGAACAGAAGAGCCGGATTTATTAGGAACTGGCTTCCTTTTCTTCCATTTTCACAGCTTGAGATTTATGAGATAGCAAGTTCATGCGTGCAAACCAGCTTGTCAAAGCTCATTATAATCTCTCATTGAGCTGATCAATACACCAGACCAGGAATAATCCTGCCTGCGATTTTCAATTAGCTTCACAAGGAACTTACATTCGCCAAAATGTTTAATTATACAGATGAATGCATTAACACTTACACGCAGGACACCTTCGGAAGTGAAGCCTGCAGAAAACAGTAACAGCCTCCTAACAGTCACATTAAAATTGGAAAAACCCTCCCAAAAATTTCACTCTTTTTATAGTAGATTTTTAATGAGTGTCTGCAGTAAATCTTGTTCAGGGGACACAAATGCATTTTTAACACTTTAGTGACATAATTAATTTTATCCTTATTGGGGTTAACCCCTATAATGACCCCCTAATGCTATACTTACCCTGGTCCCCAGCACCTGCGTCGCTCCTGCTGCCCGCACGGCCGCCGCTAGCAGGCCGCGATGGGGACAAGCCTCCCTAGGAGATGCAGTGGCAGGCATCAGGAGCAACGCGGGTGCCGGGGAGTGGGGCAAGTATAACCTACCATATATGAAGGGCCCGGGCATTGGGTGGTCATTTTAGGGGTTGGATACCCCCTTTAAGGACTGATAAAATTTTCCCCTTTTGTGTTGAAGCAGTCATAACTTTTAGATTTTTTCTTCTAAATTCTTTTTTTTATTTTGCGGGATAAGTTGTAGGTTTTTAGGAACCATTTTGGGGTATATATAATGTAGTAAATAAGTTTTATTCTTTTATTTTTAGGGGGAAAGATAAAAAACAGCAATTTTAACATTTCTTTGTGGAATTTATTTACGGCGTTCACTGTGTGGTAAAAGTAACATAACTTTATTATGTGGGTCAGTACAATGATGATAACGCCATATTTCTACATATATTTTTTTACTATATCCTATCCTTTCCTCCTGCAGGCTGTCTGCTCTGCAACTGCCTCCCCCTTCTCCTCCAGACTGAAGGGAAGGGGTGCGGCTGCTTTAGGTGCTGATATCTCTGGTTTGCTAGCAGCTAGAGATTTGGGCATTCCAAGCTTTCAAACGATACCAGAATGACAGCAATATTTTCAGTACAGGGGAAGATATCACTGATAGAAATTGGGAAGCAGTGAATGCAGCTGAAAGTGGAAGCAAAAGCAGGTTTTACCGCGATTATTCCTGACGATTTCAAACCGTAATATCTCCTGCTTATCTTGGGCTAATGCTATCAGATTTGTCTTGTATGAAAGTCTGGAATGCCAGCTTTCAAACAAGACCAGGCCCATGCTTCGGCAGAACAGTTATGTGGTTAAAGAGACACCGTCAGCTCTCCTGTTTAAGGCTGCATTCACACGAGCGTGATTTCCGCGCGGGTGCAATGCGTGATGTGAACGCATTGCACCCGCACTGAATCCTGACCCATTCATTTCTATGGGGCTGTGTACATGAGCGGTTTTTTTCACGCATCACTTCTGCAACGCGTGTAAATCGCAGCATGCTCTATCTTATGCATTATAAACGCATCCGCAGCCCCATAGAAATGAATGGGGCTGCGTTAATAACGCATAGCATCCGCAAGCAAGTGCGGGTGCGTTGCGTTTTTCACTGATGGTTGCTAGGAGATGTTGTTTGTAAACCTTCAGTTTTTTATCACGCACGTGAAAAACGCATCAGAACACATTGCACCCGCGCGGAAAAAACTGAACAACTGAACGCAATCGCAGGCAAAACTGAATGGCTTTGCCTGTGAAAACGCTCAGTTTTCACTGAACGCATCCGCAACGCATCCGGATCTAATCCGGACACGCTCGTGTGAACCCAGCCTAAGGGTTACAGAGGTTTTTTACCCGATGACCTATCTTCTGGATCAGTCATCAGTATCTGATCGGTGGGGGTCAGACACCTGGGACCCCCACTGAACAGCTGTTTGAGAAGGCAGCTGCGCTGACAGAAATGCCGTGGCCTTCTCACAGCTTTGCCTAAGCCAGTGACGAAACATTCAACGGTCACATGTAATTTTATAATTTACAAACATGAAGCAATAATGTTAAATAATACAATTAAGATGAAATGGGGCCAAACATCACTAAACATGGTGAAACAATGTCATATAATAAATCAAGAAATAATGATTCTGTCCAAGAACTTTAGTTACTTATCCGTTTTTCTGAATGACACCAGAGAGACGGATCCGGTGTTTCAGTGCATTTGTCAGCCGGATCCGCATCTGGAGCCGGATGCAAATGCAATCCGTTTGCATACGGCTTTCCGGATCAGGCAGGCAGTTCCGGCACCGCCCCAACAACGTCCAGCTAGTTTATAGCTCCTCCCACTAAGCTAGTTACATAGACACTCCCCCGCCCATGGACATAGCACCACAGGAAATAAGAGCTGCATGGACATGGTCATGTGACCGTAGTCCAGATAGGAGCGATAAAGGGAAAATAAATACAGGACAAAATTACAACTAACTTCATATATTATAGGATATTAATGCAAAACAGAAAACCCCTTTAAGAAAATAAATGCCACTGAATGCCGGCCTTATCCACAAGGAACCACGGATAGGGCTAAAGCATCCCAAGAACGTAGGATTAAGGCCTCATGCAGACAGCCGTACCATGCTTTGAGGCCCGCAAAACACAGATACCAGCCGTGTGCGTTCTGTATTTTGTGAAACGGAAGGTCCGACCCTCAATATCATACGGATAAGAATAGGGCATGTTCTTTCATCTTTGCGGGGCCGTGGAAACGAAGGTCCGTTTGCTGTTCACATCTTTTGCGGCCCGATGGAAGTGAATGGGTGCGCATCTGAGCTGCAAAAAAATGCGGCTCGGAAGCGGACCACGCGACGTTTGTGTGCATGAACCCTAAGAATGATCTGCTTAGGACAAATACCACACCCTAATATTATCGAAGTATCTAACCAAAATAATCCTTTACCAGATTGAAACTGGCCCAGCGATCCCCTGATTGCAGCAGATCTCGCTACAGGAGGCTGCGGCCTACAGGTGAAATGGAGTATTACAACCAGTCCATGTAATAAACAGATGGGTCGGGAACGCAAGGGTCATTCTATTTTTCTAGCTGCTCTCCACTCCGTAGGACATGGAAACAACGCCTGTATGTAGCCTTCAGTCTGGCATGGTTTCAAGACGGCATCAATGTAGTGAAAATAGCAAGAAGCTTCTCTGAAGCTGGGTAAATTCATTTCAGAAGAATTCGCTATATTTAGGCTGGAGCCAAAGCAGTTTTTCTAACTTGGTCACCGCTATGTTTATCGTTGTGACACGTTCTCTCCTTCTTGGTGATGCCGGGTTACACGGTCACCTTTCAACAAAAAGCGGTGGCACCAAAGTCTTATTTTTCGGTAGCGTAAAACTTCCTGTGAGCGGACCGTCGGTACAGCAGGCAAACAGCTGCAACGTGTGCTGGCATACGAGAGACATAAAAGCATTTGGAAGCAGCTACAGGATGTAGGTGTAACACGATCACGGAGATTAACACTTGATCTATCATTTCCAAAACAAGACGCTTAACCCACCGGGTGAACCGCACCCGACAGACAGTGAAACGATACAGTGATATGTTCAAGTATAGGATGACAAAACGTAAAAATAAAAGAGACACAAAATACAAACTGCTGTGATCTAAAAATGACAATCAGTATAAAGGAATAGTAAAAAATAGTAATAAATCTCATCATAATGTACGTATACACCACAAATAAAAAGCTACAAAAATGGAAAAGAATATAAATCAACCATTATTAGAATGAAATGCTTGAAACGACAAGTCTTTGAATATGGTCTTACAAAAAGAAAACACATTTCTAAGTTTTTTTTTATACCGTATATTCCTATACATTTATACCAATGTGGATGTAAGAAGGGCCCCCCTTTGCCAATTTTCGGGTCAATAGAGCCCTATATATACATTGAACGTACAAAGCCTTAGTCATGACCGAGCAGCCATCTCTAAAGATGCCTTTAATGAAAGATGGAATTAAAGGGGTTTTCCGAGATCTAAATACTGATGACCTATCCTCTGGATAGGTCACCAGTATCTGGTCGATAGGGGTCGGACACCCAGGATCCCCGATGATCAGCTGCTTGAGAAGGCACTGGTGCTCTCAGCAGTGCCGCAACCTTCTCCAGCTTTTCCTAATCCAGTGACATCATGTTCATCGGTCCAGAAGATAAGTCATCTATAGTAAAATCTCAGAAAACCCCTTTAAGGTCTGCATAAATACTGTGACTTCTTCAGGAACCAGATCGGTCACTACAGGATCTAGTTTAGCCAGACGTACTTTCATAGAGCTGGCCCCTCTCCTGACATGTCTGCTTTAGTAACTACTTGCGTTTCCCATGTAATAACAATTTTGCAACATCTATTCTTATGACTCCATGTTTTGCCATTCTTTTATTATTCCTGCTAGAAATTATGATTGAATTGCCAGCAGCCTGCAAGGGAGCTCCATATGGGCGTTACCAGTTGGGTGTGAGTCCCTGCACAGCCCGACACTGGTAGAACTGATTGGATAGTGTCTGACTGTGCAGGGACACCTCCCAAACTGGTAACACCCAGCAGGACCTTCATTGCACACTGCTAGCAATTCATTTATAACCAGTCATTAGAACAGATGCAAGTTGTTGTTAAAACAGACATCAGGAGAGGGGACGGGTCCTGTTTAATGGAAAGCAACTGAAAAAAGCTAGTTTATGGGGCTTTGACTACCTGTCTGAGTAGCAAATTTGCTTGCAGACTATAGGTGTCATGGAGGTCACAGTGCATGCTGCTACAATGTAGAAACCATACTGTCACAGTGAATATATGACACGTAAGCCAGTACAACAAACTTATCATCTCAAGGAAGAAACATGGAGGCAGCACCCTAGGCTTCATGAATTGCGGAGTAAGTTCCACAAAGGAATGTTCTCAATGAACACAGTGACCTCCGAGGACACGCTCACTTTGTTCACCGAGATTATATTTAGCATAACCAACATCCTGAGTAACATAACATTAACTTGCCAACTGTGCGGGCGCTGAGAAGTCAACTCCCTTGGCTTGAAGCATGAATGGCTTTCCAGGAGACCTATGCAGGCCACTCAGAGGTGGAGAAGACTGGGCGTGGGTAGATCTCCATGTACCATAATAACACCTTAAAGGGATTATCCCAGAATACTTTATTTTCCTGAAAACCATCTTATTGAAAACACACTGCAATATGCCCTCTAAGATTGTAGACTTCCGACTCCAATGGTCCACCGAGCACTCCTGCTGAAGAGTACAAGAGACCACCATGCCACCGGGAGGGCAAACCAGGCACGGAGAGAGAAAGAGCGACACTATAGTAAAACTGAGGCCACAGAACAGAACAGGAAACTTTCATTTCAGCCAATAGGTTGTACTGGCAAAGTCTTATTATTTTACAACTTGGGTACAATGAAAAAAGAGAATTTCCCAAAAATAATATTTATGGCAAGTCAATCCCATAATGGTCAGATCATGGGCTTCTACCACTGGAAAGTCCACTGCAAATGATGGGGCCTGATGTGTTGGGCTGAAGTTCCTCGAGCCCACCAAAGGAGATCATTGTGGTCTCCTTTTCCTGCCTGATATTAAAGGGCTTGGATTTTCATATTGATGGTCTATCCTCAGGATAGGTCATCGATATGAGATCGGCAGGCGTCCGACTCCTGGCACCCCCACCAATCAGCTGTCCATGGAAGCTGTGGTGTTCTTTGGAGCTCTGTCGAATGTCGCGGCCTCCTCACAGCTGACCAAGCAATGCGCCATCCATTGAGTAGCGGCTGTGCTTCGTACTGCAGCTCAGCCTAAATGAGACATGATGAACATGACGTCACAAGGCCTAGGAAGAGGCCTAAGCACCGTGGCCTCTTCATACTGCTGATTGGCGGGGGTGCTGACAGTCAGCCCCCAACTGATCGGATACTGATGACCTATTATGAGGAGAGACTCATCAATATCAAAATCCTGGAGAACCCCTTTAAACCATACATGTACGCTCACTCTCCACCCAAGTCTATGGGAATGACCAGACGAGCACCACCGTACCACACTGCAGATTGGTGGCAGACATCTTTACCAGCAACAGGGACTTTACACCCCGGTTCTCAGGTCAATATTCCATAAATTCCATAAATGTTAACCCCTGAATAGACAAAAGTAGAAAGAGATCATTAGAAGCGAGGCTGTAAAGTCTTAGACATAATGTGCTGATGTCTTATAGGATTCTATATATATTATAAGGAAGTAAACAGCAGCCTCGACACTTCCTTGTAAATCCTTGCCCAACACTGTGGATCATGCAGGAAATGCACCAAACGGAAATCATGAATCTAATTTTAGTTTTATTCATCAGCTTACGTGGACGGGAATTTTTTTTTTGTCTCAGGAGATGGTATACTGCATACTAAACCATCCTTCTGCTTAGGCCTCATACACACGACCGTATGTGTTTTGCGGTCCGCAAAACACGGAAGCTGCTCCGTATTCCGTGCGGCCCATTGTAGAAATACCCATTCTTGTCCGGAAAACGGACAAGAATAGAACATGCTCTATGATGTCCGCATCTTTTGCAGCCCCATTGAAGTGAATGGGTCAGTGCCCGAGCTGCAAAATATGCGGGTCAGATGCGGACCAAAACAACGGCCGTGTGCATGAGGCCTTAGGCTACATGAACACGACCGTATGCGCTTTGAGGTCTGCAAATTGCAGATCCGCAAAAAAAAAAAAAACGGATGGCATCTGTTTTTTTTGCGGATCCATTTTTTTTAACAGATCGACTGTAATAATGCCTATTCTTGTCCGCAAATGAGAAAAAAGTAGGACATGCACTATTTTTTTTGCGGAACTGAACCACGGACATCGAACGCGGAACACAAACGGTTGACTATCAGCATTTTTTTGCTGACCCATTGAAATGAATGGGTCCCCATCCTCTCCGCAAAAAAAACTGAACTGACGCAGAGAAAAACAACTGTCGTGTGCATGTAGCCTTAGGCCTCATGCACACGACCGTTGTTTGATTCCGTGTCCATTGCGCCGTTTTTCGTGATTTTCTGCGGACCCATTGGTTTTCAATGGGTCCGTGGAAAACTCGGCAAATGCACCGTTTGTCCTCCGCGTCCGTGGTCCGTGATTCCAGTCAGTCAAAAAAATATAACCTGTCCTATTTTAGTCCGCGAAAAACGGTTCGCGGACCCATTCAAGTCAATGGGAGTGTGAAAAAATGCAGATGGCCATCCGTGTGTCATCCGCTTCGCAATTTTTTGCGGATCCCTTGGCAGGCATTTGGCAAATTGTCAGCCTGTCTTTTGGTAATATCTTTTGGGTCATGTCCGCTAAAAAAAATAGAAGACACACGGAAACACAACGGAAGCAAAAACGGACACGGATCACGGAACAACGGAACCCCGTTTTGTGGACCGCAAAAAAATACTGTCGTGTGCATGAGGCCTTAGTCTGTATAGGTGGTAAGCAGGACGTATGGAATAAATGGGCACTTGTAGTACTAGTAGTAATAGGGATGAGCGAACCCATGAAGGCTCGGGTTCGGCTGAACTTCAGGTCAAAGTTCGGGTTTGGGACATGAACTTGACCCCGAATCCAGACCCCATGGAAGTCAAAGGGGACCTGAACTTCACTTTATTATTTACCGTTATAACATAGTTATAGCGGAAAACAATAGCATTCGTGGTGAACAAAGATAGAAGACCCTGCGGCAGCGCGATCAAGTGGATGAGGTGAGTTGTTTTTTTTTACCCCTAAATTGCCATATTCTTCTATCTTAAGAATTATTTTCCGCTATAACCATGTTATAACGGAAAATAATAAAATGACCCGAACACCGAACCCGGACTTCAGTGAAAAAGCCCGGGTCTGCTCATCCCTAGGTATGGATACACTTCAAAGTCTTCTATCTAACACGCGAGGAGCCACAGACAGTCACCAGATCGTTGGGGGCCGCACAGAACAGTATCGGGGCCGCAGGTGGTGCATCTCTGGTTTACATCGGTCACAGTTATTACACCACCGCCTCTAGTAGCAATGGAACGGCCCGGTCGGAGCAGCACAGATGACAACTTATAAAACACAACTTAGGGTACTCTCACACTAGCGGCATAGCTATCCGGCAGGCTGTTCCAGCGGGAAAACAGCCTGCCGGATCCGCCATGCCAAGTACCCGTGCACTGCCGTGCTGCCGCTCCGTCCCTATTGACTATAATGGGCCGGGGAGCGGAGCTACGGCGCAACGACGGCAGTGCACGGCCGGAGATCGCCGGACTAAAAGTACTGCAGGTCCGACTTTTTAATCCGGCGATCTCGGCCGTGCTGCGCCGTAGCTCCGCCCCCCGCCCCATTATAGTCAATGGGGATGGAGCGGCAGCACGGCAGTGCACGGGCACTTGCGGCATGGCAGATCCGGCAGGCTGTTCACCAGCCGGAACAGCCTGCCGAATAGCTATGCCGCTAGTGTGAAAGTACCCTTAGTCTGAGTTCACACTTGAGGCTGAGTCTGCTGGCTGGACAAAAGAAAGTTGCATTCAAAGTCCTCATTGTAGTCAATGGGGATCCGGTGGTGAAAAAGAGGATCCGGCGAGATCTGGAAGGCTGCATTGCGCCTGAACAGCCTGCCGAATCTCCTAACTGAGATGTGAACGAGGACTGGAACACAAGAAAACCTGTACAAGTGTGGTATCGCTGTAATTGTACCGACCCGGAGAATAGAGAAAGCAGATCAGTTTTACCGCCTAGCCTCCCAGTACATCGAATAGAATATTAAATTTTGCCTTTAGAAAGTGTAACTTGTCCCGCAAGAAACAAGCCCTCATACGGCTGAGGGAACAGAACAATATGTCTCTGGGAAGGCAGGGAAGAAAAACGGAAACAATTTGAAAGGGTTGGTGGCCTGCGTCTGAATTCCTGTGATTGCAGTACACAATACAACCCATGTACAAAGGGTGGCACTGTTTCCGTAGGGAAAACATACCATAATGAATTATTTTCCTAACCTCAGACAATCTCTGTTATCTGCCAAGTCAGGATCCCAGGTTGTCGGGCCACCGTCTACAGATATTCTTTTATCAACAATGATCTATATAATGTGGTATCGGGTGACAAATCTTTGCCGTTTTGCCGCCAGGTCCATCCTGAGGTGTCACGTTCAGCAAATATTCGGCTTTGTGTGGATTAGCATTCCACCGAATCATCACTTTGTTAGCCGGTAACATAAGACGACACTCACATATTACACAATACGT
The DNA here is from genome assembly GCA_033119425.1 of Bufotes viridis. Classification (NCBI taxonomy): domain Eukaryota; kingdom Metazoa; phylum Chordata; class Amphibia; order Anura; family Bufonidae; genus Bufotes; species Bufotes viridis. Next base: position 39,136,641 of record CM065591.1, on the reverse strand, counting down.
GGCGGTCACAAGGCCTGGAATCTTCTATACCTACACTATGGTGGGGGGGAATTTATCAAAACTGGTGTAAAGTAGAACTGGCTTAGTTGCCCAAAGCAACCAATGAGATTCCACCTTTCATTCTTTAGAACTCCTTTGGAAAATGAAAGGTGGAATCCGATTGGCTGCTTTGGGCAGCTAAGGCCTCTTTCACACTTGCGTTGTGAAGATCCGGCGTGCACTTCCGTCGCCGGAATGCACACCGGATCCGGCACAACGCAACTGAACTGAAAGCATTTGAAGACTGATCAGTCTTCAAAATGCTTTCAGTGTTACTATGGCAGCCAGGACGCTACTAGCGTCCTGGTTGCCATAGTAGCAGTGGGGAGCGGGGGAGCGGCATACTTTGATCATACCATGCGATCACGTGATCTATGCACTGGGGCGCCCTGACGTCATCCTGGAGTGTCTCGGGAGCCGCACGGAATGTAAGTATGCAGCTCCCCCGCTCCCCCTACTCTTTACTATGGCAACCATAGGCTGCCATAGTAACCATTGACAAAAAGCTAAACGTTGGATCCGGCGATGCGCGGAAACGACGTTTAGCTAAAGGCCGGATCCAGACTAATGCCCTTCAATGGGCATTAATTCCGGATCCGGCGTTGCGGCATGTCTTCCGGATTTTTGGACGTAGACAAATCCGCAGCATGCTGTGCTTTTGTAAACGTCCAAAAAACGTTGACATACTGAACGGAAGACATCCTGATGCACCCTGAACGGATTTCTCTCCATTCAGGATGCATGGGGATAATCCTGATCAGTAGCTTTCCGTCCTAGAGACCCGAGGACAGAACTCTAGGACGAAAAGCTAAAACGCTGATGTGAAAGAGGCCTAAGCCAGTTCTACTTTGTACCAGTTTTGATAAATCTCCCCAAATAGGTATTTCTACAGAGATGGCCCAGCTGGAAATACAATTAGCAGGGACTGTCCGGGAGTTTCAGAGACAGTAACGGCAAATTTGGGCTGTCCCAAGGCGGATGTGGGTGTGGCTAATCATAACCCCGCCGGCGGCAGAGTTCGGGCACTCCCTAGAGCAGGGGTTTTCAACTCCCCAATTTTATCAACCTAAACGTTGATATGTATGTAAGCATTGAAGACCTTACCTTACGCTAGGCCGTCGATATTTGACTGGTCAGGCTGGGACTCCCCTCTTAAATTTTTTTTCCCCTGAACGGTGCCGTACATAAGGTAGTGGCTGTGTCTGGTACTGCGGGTCGCTAATGTTCAGTACCATAAGAGTGAATGGGACCAAGCTGCAGTACCAGACACAACCACGGACCATGATAATCTCTGTGTGTAACTGATCTCCAACCAAGGACTTCCTAAATGGTCTGTCAGTGGTGGCGAACTTATTGCACCGGTGCCAGAGGCGGCACTCAGAGCCCTCTCTGTGGGCACCCGCACCCTGGAAAAAGTCAATGGTGTACCAATATGCCTTAGACTTCTCCTGCCATTGATCAGCGCAGGGCGCGCTATGAACGACACAGGCAGCGCACTGAATGTAGGCAGGATATTATACCTATATGATAAACTACATGGAGGATATACTATACTAGTATTCAGGTTACATTGCCGTGTTGGCACTTTGGGATAAATAAGTGGGTTCCAGGGTTGCAGTTTGGGCACTCTGTCTGTAAAAGGTTCACCATCACTGGTCTAAAGGAATGCTAAACGCAGAAATTAATAATATAAGTGGAAAATTGAAGAAAATTTTGAAAAAAGAAGAAAAAAAAAAATAAATGGAAAAAAAAGAGAGAAGGAAACGTGCATAATTAGGGTCCTGACAAATACCTATATTAAGTGTGCAGCTGGCTAAACGAGAACCTGTCCCCTCTCCTGGCAGGTCTGCTTTAATATCCACTTGCATTTCCCAAGTGATAATTCTGGAGCAGCCACTCTTATGTCTCTATGCTGTGCTGTTCCTTTATTATTCCTTTTAGAAGTTTAAGAATGAATTGCTAGCAGTCTGCAATTAAGGTCCACCTAAGGATTACCAGTCTTTTCAATCAGTGGTGTCGGTGCCAGACTGTGTACAGATCCCCCCCGCCCCCCCCCCCCATAGTAACACCCAAATGGATCTTTATGGCAGACTTCTAGCAGGAATAATAAAGGAACATAACAGCACAAGAACGGCATAAGAATAGATGCTCCAGAATTATTATTACATGGGGAATGGGACCACTGTACATACTAAGCCTACGTTCACACGGCAGTGTTTTTTTGCGGCCTCCTTTTTTTTTTTTTTTTTGCGTATCCGAAGGTTTCCCGTTCATTTCTATGGATCCGTTAAAAATGCAGATGCCTCTTCTGTTGCCTGTCCGCGTCCGCATTACACGTCCGCAAAAAAAATGGCATGTCCTATTCTTGTCCGCAAAAAAACGGTTTGCGGACCCATAGAAGTCAATGGGTCCGCAAAAAATGCGGATGACCAACGGAAGCCATCCATTTGTCACCCGCATCATTTTTTTTTGCGGATGGTTGCTTGAAAACCAGGGCACTTGTACAGGTACTTTAAGAAACTGGTTCAAGCCTTCCGTTGTTTTGCGGATCCGCAAAAAAAACGGAAGACACACGGAAACACAACCTGCAAAATTTGCGGACACATGGAACGGATGTGGATGTGAAAATAAAAGGAAGACGAATCCGCGATTTGTGGACAGCAAAAAACAACTGTCGTGTGCATGTAGCCTAAAACAGTAGTTTTATTCCTGGCGCCTAGCGGCAGCACGGATCCGCCTGCCGGAGATCCTTGCCGCTAGTGTGAGAGTAGCCTTAGGCCTCTTTCACACTAGCATTTTAGCTTTCCGTCCTAGAGATCCGTCGTCGGGCCTCTAGGACGGAAAGCTACTGATCAGGATTATCCCCATGCATCCTAAATGGAGAGAAATCCGTTCAGGATGCATCAGGATGTCTTCCGTTCAGTATGTCAACGTTTTTTGGACGTTGACAAAAGCGCAGCATGCTGCGGATTTGTCTCCGTCCAAAAATCCGGAAGACATGCCGCAACGCCGGATCCGGAATTAATGCCCATTGAAGGGCATTAGTCTGGATCCGGCCTTTAGCTAAACGTCGTTTCCGCGCATTGCCGGAACCGACGTTTAGCTTTTTGTCAATGGTTACTATGGCAGCCAGGACGCTAAAGTCCTGGTTGCCATAGTAAGATAGGGGAGCGGCATACTTACATTCCGTGCGGCTCCCGGGACGCTCCAGGATGACGTCAGGCGCCCCAGTGCATAGATCACGTGATCGCATGGATCACGTGATCCATGCGCTGGGCGCTCTGACGTCATTCAGGAGCGCCCGAGCCGCACGGAATGTAAGTATGCCGCTCCCCCGCTCCCACTGCTACTATGGCAACCAGGACGCTAGTAGCGTCCTGGCTGCCATAGTAACACTGAAAGCATTTTGAAGACTGATCAGTCTTCAGTTATTTTATTTTCTTAATTCCCGGAGAACCCCTTTAAGCATTCAGCTTGTGCTCATTAATGGTGACTGCTGATGAAGTAAAAACCATTAGACTGTCTTCAGAGTAAAAACTGGGGGTGGGAGGATTAACACTGTATTTCCTTGAAATCCCCCAAACCCTCCAGGGACACTGGACTGACCAGCAAACATCCATGTCCATCCTACATTCTAAGAGTCACGTCCTGCTGATTTCCCATGAGCATAGAGCGTGACAGGAGGAGATCGATACAGCGCTGGAGCAGGAGCTTCATGCACTGGGCTGGAAGGCTGAAGATGCAAGTCGTGATGCAGAACCGAAGGACCGGCTTGAACTGCATTTTGGATAATGCAGCCTGTGCCCCTGAGAGGGCACGTCGTGGACCTCCTGGCTTCTGTCAAGTGCATGGCATGGATGGAGTTAAACTGACCCCGCCGTCACTATAGATGTTAAAGGGGTTGTCTGACTTTGGTAAATGGCTGGGAAGATCTCTGGATCCATGTGAGGTACAGGGCTGGTTCTAGCTTTGTTAGAAAGAGATTGTACTTGCCATGTACAAGATGAGGTCTGATTTTAATTTTTTTACATTAATCATGGGATAAACCCCTTTAAGTGCAGTTGATAGTCAGGGACGGAAGTGGGGCTTCAAAAAACTAAGCCAGCACAGCACCCTGTAATAATACCACCAGCAGAGTTCACCCCAATAGACCCCACCAGAATAGTCTTAGAGATAAGAGACTAAACTCTGGCTGCCTGCAGTTGCCACTAGGGGGAGCTCCCTACATATATATTCATACAGTGGAGTCAATAAGTGAATTTTCCAATAGATTTGCACCAATTTTGTTGCTGTTAAATATCAGAAATCATGGCAAATAACATATTTGCAAAGAATATGGTCTCAAACTTTCAGACATTTATTCATTCTTAAGCCAGAGAGAGTTGCACATTTTAGGACAAACCTGCTACCCGAAGAAGGTGTGGATTTTTGTTTTGCTGTGATTTACTCTAAACAGCCTTTGAAACGCATGGGAAATGTCAGTCTTGGTAAATGTGAGACACTTAGTCCAATATAAATATATACGAAGCAAGCTATCAATGTGGCCGGTGACAAATCGCTCCGCTCGGTGGCCAGCATCAAACATATAATGGGGCCTGACCGAATATACAATAGCAAATCAAACGCCCAAGAGCAAACAAAACAGTTAATTGTTCTAATGTCCCTCGTACCTATAGCCCTTTCTATGCGGCCAAATCGTCTTATCACATGATCGTTCCTGATAATCTGTCCATGTACAGGTGCCGCCGATCACCCGATAAATGATCGAAACGCTCTTTCATGCGGACACCTAAATCATTGTTTATGGGCAGCAGATCGTGACGTTTTCAGGAAGGAACGCTTACTTCTTGACAATCGCCTGCTCCATCTGGCCGTGTAAACTGGCCTTAAAGGTGAATTCTGGTTATAGAAAGGTATCCTCATACCCTATCGCCCACTTATCGGATAGTAATCCCCTATCCTGTAGATTGGGGAATACGCCTCTGAGCATCAATAGTGCAGGGAAGCAGAGAAAGGAGATATTAAAGGGGTTTTCCAAGACTTTTATACTGATAACCTATCCAGACTATCTGATCAGTGGTGGTCCAACACCTAGGACCCCCACTGATCAGTTATTTGAAAAGGCACCGGCACTCGCAGTAGTGCTGCGGCCTTTTTGCAGCTTAGCCTAGGCCGTGTGACGTCACATTCGTCGGTCACGTGGCCTAGGTGCAGCAATGGTGGTCCTACTTGCACACTGTAGGAAAAAGCAATGTCCTATGGGCACTCCCACGGTCCCGCCCACCAGAGATGCCGGCCCCGCCTCCTATAGTGTGAAACCACACTAGTGGAGGCAATATGGACAATCACAATACATTAGTAAGTGCCTTCTATTAATTTCTCTACATGATATATTCCATTTGTTGAACGGAGAAAACCCCTTTAAACAGCAAATTTCAAGACAAGTTTTGGGTCTCTATGAATAACAAAGCTACTGTGCCGGAAGCTTCTAGAAGACGTCTTGCACTTGCATGCTATAACAAGTTAAAATATGAGGTCACCGGGGGTCAGTGCACATCATAGTTAATGCCCTGGAACAAGTCTGCTGTTTTCTTTTAATATCACATTTTCCAGTTACACAAGTTCTGCGCATGGATCTTTATCTGAATAAATTCTGCTTTCCTCTCAGGAAAAGGTTTCTTAACTCAAACCTGGTCACACAGACGAGGTGATGAGAAGGAGGAGAAGAAAAGAAGTAGAAAGAAAGGAAAGGCGTAAGGGAAGGGAAAGAAGACAAAAAGGAGAGGGGAGGGAGCAGGAGAGGGGAGAGTGGAGAAAGAGGGCAACGGGTGATAGGGAAGAAATGACAATTGAAAATTGAGAGGAAAAGCTAGAAGACGTAATGTAAGAGATGGGAAAAAGAGGTATGGAAACAGGACCGGAAGAAAGGGAAGAGGGAAAGATATGAAAAGGGAAGAGGGAAAGATATGAAAAGGGAAGAGGGAAAGATGTGGAAAGGGAAGAGGGAAAGATGTGGAAAGGGAAGAGGGAAAGATATGAAAAGGGAAGAGGGAAAGATGTGGAAAGGGAAGAGGGAAAGATGTGGAAAGGGAAGAGGAGGAAGGGGAAAGAGGGTAGAAAGGGAAATGGAGGAGAACCAGAGGGGGAAGGGGAGTAGGGAAATGTAAGGGGAAATGGCGAAGACGACGACGAAAGGCAGGGGAAAGGCAAAGACGACGACGAAAGGCAGGGGAAAGGCTAAAACGACGACGAAAGGCAGGGGAAAGGCTAAAACGACGACGAAAGGCAGGGGAAAGGCTAAAACGACGACGAAAGGCAGGGGAAAGGCTAAAACGACGACGAAAGGCAGGGGAAAGGCTAAAACGATGACGAAAGGCAGGGGAAAGGCTAAAACGATGACGAAAGGCAGGGGAAAGGCTAAAACGATGACGAAAGGCAGGGGAAAGGCGAAGATGGCGACAAAAGGCAGGGGAAAGGCGAAGACGACGAATGGCAGGGGAAGGCGAAGATGACGACGAATGGCAGCAGGGGAAAGGCGAAGACGACGACGAAAGGCAGCAGGGGAAAGGCGAAGACGACGACGAATGGCAGCAGGGGAAAGGCGAAGACGACGACGAAAGGCAGCAGGGGAAAGGCGAAGACGACGACGAAAGGCAGCAGGGGAAAGGCGAAGACGACGACGAAAGGCAGCAGGGGAAAGGCGAAGACAACGACGAAAGGCAGCAGGGGAAAGGCGAAGACGACGACGAAAGTCAGCAGGGGAAAGGCGAAGACGAAAGGCAGCAGGGGAAAGGCGAAGACGACGACGAAAGGCAGCAGGGGAAAGGCGAAGACGACGACGAAAGGCAGCAGGGAAAAGGCGAAGACGACGACGAAAGGCAGCAGGGAAAAGGCGAAGACGACGGCGAAAGGCAGCAGGGAAAAGGCGAAGACGACGACGAAAGGCGAGGATGACGACCAAAGGCAGGGGAACGGCGAAGACAACGACGAAAGGCAGGGACAAGGTGAAGACAACGACGAAAGGCAGGGGAAAGGCAAAGACGACGATGAAAGGCAAAGACGACGAAAGGCAGGGACAAGGCGAAGACGACGAAAGACAGGGGAAAGGCAAAGAAGACGACACGAAAGGGAAAGGCGAAGAAGACGACAGAAATGGGAAAGCCGAAGAAGACGACAGGAAGGAAGGGGTAAAAATAGAAAAAAGTAAGGGATGGCAAAAAGGAAATGGTAAGAGGTGGGGAAAAAAAGGAAGGGGAGAAATACAATTGAGGGCAAAGGAAGAAGCGGAAAGTGAGGAAATAGGGAGAAAAGAACAGGGAGTACAAGAGTAAACTGAGTATATAGATAAGAATAAATGCAGGAGAAAAGGGGGCAAGAAAAGGGGCAAATGCATCAGATAGGGAAGGAATGGAGAACAGATGGGAGACAGAAAGGGAGGAAAGTTTAGGAAAAAGGAGAAAAATAAAATAAAAGAAGCAGTATGGTATGTCACAGAAAAGGAAAAAAATATATATTTGGTCCAAATACTAGTCCAAAAACCCAGAAATGCGGTGCTCATACTCACTCCAATGATGGAAAATAGTATTTAAAAAAAAAATAACATGTCTTTATCAACACAAAAATGGGAAGCCGCCTATATAAGATAATTTAAGGCACACTGCACACAAAATATTCAAGGTATCCCAAAATATACTTTTCATGGGTTTATATGTTTGAAACTTGTATGCTCACCAGATAGGGCAGCCACCACAGATATAAGAACTCTTACTTTTTTTAAAATACCCCTCCGTTCCCGCGCTGTGTTCCCCGCTGTTTTTCGTGCCCAATATGTTGATTGAGAGTATAGGTACAGGGAGCAGGAGACGGCCAGGTTTCTCAATGGGCGTCTCTTTCTCCCTGGCTGTAGCGTGGTCCAATCGCAGCAGAGCGCGTCACAGCCAGGGAGAAGGAGACGCCCATTGACAAACCCGGCCGTCTCCTCCCCCCTGTACGGATACTCTAAGTTAACATACTGGACTTCAAAAACAGCAGGTGACACAGCGCTGGAACGGAGGGGTATTTTAGAAAAAAAAAGTGCTGGCATCTTTAGGGGCCGCCCTATCTGGTAAGCATACCAGTTTCTAACATATAAACCCATGGAAGGTCCTCTTTAAAAATTACATAGTAAAAAAAAGCACTGACAGACAAAAACCACAAGAAGGTGCTGAAATAGGGTCAGCTGTAAATATGCATAAGACAAATGAAACAAGGGGATAAGTGCATAACAATAGTCGACCTGCCATGTGGCGCACCCTCCCAAAAACTGAAAAAATATATATTGTCCAAAACATGTGAAATACAGACCCAGATGGACGGCACCTCCAAAACACCCCGACACGTCTTTCACGTCAGCTTCCTCAGGGGAGACCTCTAGGTGTAATGTCAACGCCCTCATTGCTCCTAGAGGCTCATTTGCATATCTTAAAACATCGTTTTTCGCAGTAACGAGGGCACATATGAACATGGGACCAACACAGACGCCTTCAGCTGCCGAGCGCACATGTAATAGGTCAGCCAGTGTCATAGGTACAGAACTGCTGACAGACGCCCTTTAATTTCACGAGTAAAATCACGTTACAGACTAAAGTTGTGGGAGGACTCAAGAAAAGCTTGAGACCAACTATGGTCCCAAGGGCTCATGCACACGACTGTGTTTTGTTTCCTTGTCCATTCCGTTTTTTTTGCTTATGGTATGAAGACCCATTCATTTAAATGGGTCCGCAAAAAATACGGACAGCACATTATGTCCGTTCCGTAGCCCCGCAAAAAAAATAGAGATGTCCTATTTTTTTCTAGTTTGCGGACAAGGATAGGCATTATTACAATGGATCCGCAAAAAATAAAACGGATGCCATAAGGACGTCATCCGTTTTCTTTGCAGATCCTCAATTTGCGGACCGCAAAACACATACGGTCGTGTGCATGAGGCCTAACTCAGGTGTCACCAAACTTACACAATCATCCATAACACAGGCATGGCGATAGACGGCATTGTCCCCCTGGTCGTATGGATGGTATGACGTCAACCACAACTCGCTTTGCCAGAGAATATAACATAATAATCATAATAACAATAATACTATAAGAGTAAAAATTGACATTATTTTTTATTTTTTTAAAATAAAATGTACCCATTTCAGCTCTTGCCAACCCATTACTGACCAGCAGTGTATATAACATAGTGACACCTCCCCTCAAAGAACAATCAGGACATTCCTAGCGTCGACATTTCCCTAGCCACACACAACAGGCTTTTCATTCAGCAGCCTGATTTCTGTCCATTTGCAGTCATTCTGTCCGATGCGGACTGCGGTGTTCATTCAGCACAAGAGGCTGGGAAGCGTAAACCAATAATTGCATGTAACTGGCTCCCCACCCCCACTCCTCGTGCAAGGAGCAGCATATATCTGGGCTACAATGAAAATTTGTCAAGGTGACCTTATTTTCATAGAGTCTGCAGGCGTCTGCAATTTCACAGAACTACAGGTTCCTGCTGCACATTGTAGGAGGTATAATGGTAGCAGTTGCACCTGGGGGCCCTATGCATGAGGGGCCCCAAAGGTCCCCTCTGCCACATAAGCAGAGAGCAGGATGTAAATCCGGCACTTGGAAGTAAGGAACTTGAAGCTGTTCCTTGATGAGCACTTTCTGGAAAATTTGCTTGGATTTCTGCAGGCACCTTAATGGAGTAATTCCAGTTAAAAAAAAAAAAAAAAGCCATCCCCCTATTCACTAAATAGCCATAAAATCTGTGGGGGTTCAACTATTGGGACCCCCACCAATTAAAAAGAACATAAGTCCGCCATTTGAATGCAGTGGCGGTGTTTATGGGACTGATGAGGATAGCAGAGTACAGCATTCGGCACCTGGAGTAATGCGGCGATCAGCGCGCTCTACCACCCTCCATACAAATGGGTGCAAGGGACCCCAGATCTCATGATCACAGGAGGTAACAGCGCTCACCCCTCCCCCCCCACCCCATTTTAACAGTTATTCCTAATCCAGAGGACAGCGGAAAACTTGTTTCTACAAGAATACCCCTTTAAGATGAATAAAATCCCTAGTCAGACCACACATGGAGTACTGTGTACAGTTCTGGGCTCCTGTGAACAAGGCAGACATAGCAGAGCTGGAGAGGGTTCTGAGGAGGGCAACTAAAGTAATAACTGAAATGAGGGATCTACAGTACCCTGAAAGGTTATCAAAATTAGGGTTATTCACTTTAGAAAAAAGACGACTGAGGAAAAGTCTAATAACTATGTATAAATATATCAGGGGTCAGTACAGAGATCTGTCCCATCATCTATTTATCCCCAGGACTGTGACTGTGACGAGGGGACATCCTCTGCGTCTGGAGGAAAGAAGGTTTCTACACAAACATAGAACAGGATTCTTCACTGTAAGAGCAGTAAGACTATGGAACTCTCTGCCTGAGGAGGTGGTGATGGTGAGTACAATAAAGGAATTCAGGAGGGGCCTGGATGTATTTCTGGAGTGTAATAATATTACAGGCTACAGCTACTAGAGAGGGGTCGTTGATCCAGGGAGTTATTCTGATTGCCTGATTGGAGTCGGGAAGGAATTTTTTTCCCCTTAAGTGGGGAAAATTGGCTTCTGCCTCACAGGGGTTTTTGCCTTCCTCTGGATCAACTTGTAGGAAACAGGCCGAACCTGGATGGACAAATGTCTTTTTTCGGTCTTATATACTATGTTACTATGTTACTAAAATAGTAACAAAAGTTTCAGCAAAACCTGCTGCATGTGAATATACCGTTATACTGCTCTTCCAGCTATTCCAATTTTTGAGATGACAGATAAGGAAACAGACCGCTAGGTGGCACTATAATATGCGTATACCTAGTATGTTACATGGGAAAAATCAGACCACTAGGTGGCCCTATGACTGGCATTTACCTGGCACAGGGGTAGGCAACCTTTGGCTCCCAGCTGTTGTGAAACTACAACTCCCAGCATGCATAGTTGATCTGCTCTTCTAAGAACTTACACAGAAATGAATGGAGCATGCTAGGAATTGTAGTTTCACAACAGCTGGGAGCCGAAGGTTGCTGATGCCTGACCTAGCATGTAAAGCCAGAAAATCAGACCACTACGAGGCACTGTAAATTGTGTATACTTGGGATGTTAAGTGAGACCACTAGGTGGCACTATAGTTGGAGTATACCTAGAACTTTAAGACAGAAATTCAGACCACTAGGTGGCGGTATAATGTGCAGATACCCATTATGTTGAGCTGGAAAATCAGACCGTTAGAAGTGTATACCTAGAATGTTAACGGGAACGTCAATCACTAAGTGGAACTATAATTGGAGTATACCTAGCATGTGAAGCCAGAAAACTAGACTAGAAGGCCCCATAATGTGTATATGCCTAGTAAGGTAGAAAATCAGACCAGTAGGTGGCACTGTAGTTTCCATATAACCAATAAGCAAATAATTTTTCAACCTGCAGTGAAAACAAGGTAGAAACACTGTCGGGAGGACAGCTCTTGAGCCCCAGTCAGATGTTTGAGGTAATTCAATATTTGAATGTGTCCTCAAAATCCAAGAACCATTTCCCAGAGGGTTTCTTTCATGTTATTTATTTTTTTTTCAAAAAATTAAAAAACGTTAGGCATGACTCAATACAGGGAGACCGGGTAGTTGTTGTTTTTAAGGTTTCTCAATCTTCTGGACTATTCAAAGGTTTATTGTAAAGCAAGATGTTTTACCGCAGCCATAAACTCAGGTGTGAAGACATAAACCAGCAGACACCAGGGATCAGACAAGTGGATGGAGGACTTACTGGGTTTGTATATGTTAAGTCATCCCACCCTTGGATGAACTCTGCTGGTGAACAGCTGCAATGTATTCTACAGCAAGTTCCTTCTGTTTGTGTGAGAAATGCATTATGGAAGGTCAATTAAGAGCTCTTGGGCTGCCAGACCCCACCATGGCTGACATGTAAACAGCGCGGTCTTCATAAAACAGGTGGATTTCGGTTTCACCCAAGTTGACGTTCACACGGACAAAAGCTAGATTCTATTTTAACTGTATGAACGTTGCTAAAAAAAGCAAGAAAAGGAAGTTTAACATCGATCAAATGAAACTGCTTCAGGGGGCGCCACACAAGGCTTTTTTTGTGACAGGTTTTTGACCGAAAGCCAGAAATGGATCCAGCAAGAAGCAGAAGTAGAAGTCCTTCCTATATATTTATCCCTTGCAACCTACTTCTGCATTTGGCTCAAAAATTGCCACACAAAGCTGTGTGTGATGCCACCCATAAAGGGATTTTCCAGGTGTTCAATATTCTTAGGATAGGTCATCAATATCAAAATGGCAGGGGTCTGATTAGCTGTTTGAGGGGGCCATGGCCTCCTCACAGATTACTAGGCGCAGACCCATCCACTGGATAGCGGCTGCGCTTGGTATTACACCTCAGCCCCATTCACTTAAATGGGACCGAGATGCACCTAGGTCATGTGACCGACGAGCAGGACGTCACCGGCCTAGAGAAAGGGCTCCATGAGCACCACGGTCTCTTCACAGCTGTATGGTGGGACTGTCAGTTGATCCTGAGGGATAGGTCATCAATATTTTAAAAGAAACTAGAAAACTTATTTATCAGGATTGTCCAGGATTAGGAAAAAAAAAAACAATACCACACCAGTCCAGGCGTCGTGCCCAATATTGCAGCAGTAAATGAAGCTGGGCTGCAATATCACACACAACATGTGGACGGTGGTGGAACTGTTCCTGGAGAAAAGCAAGGAGGCTGAAATCAACAGTGGTCAATGGTCATCTAGGATTCAGTTCCTCCACAAGCTCCTGAATGAATGGATCCTGTCACTAAATTCCTTGGATGAATAACTCTTGCGAGAATGTCTGTTGACTTAACTCAATGGCATTTATCGAAGACACGTAACAGGTCCATGACCAAGAGAACTCGAAGACCAAGCTGTGGACTATTCCAGGTTTTAGAAAATTCAAGGGTCTTTTTGATTTCGCAGCTCTAGGTAGAATCTGTATTATTATAGAAAGTTTGAGACATGACATCTTCATTTGAATAGTCCCGCTGCGTAGTCCCATAGAAACCTAAATAGACCACCAGGGGAGGAGGAACTTCATCAGTCTACACATGGCACCTATGATGGGATGAAGTTGGGATAGGGCTCGTCTATATCTCGGGCAACCACGATCCGGCAGGCGCAAGGACTATCAAAGATGCTCCTAATTTATGATGCGATGCATGCCCCGTCATAAATTAGATGCATCAATGCTGGAGTAAAAGAAAGGAAAAAGACCGCCAAAAAAAGGACGGTCCTAAATGACCCCCAGATTTCCCTATTGCATCATTTAATTCAAGTGGGAAACTAGGGTCAGCCGTCACATAGCAGATAGGAAGCGAGACAAATGACTGCACTCGCTGGGCCGGCGGGTCACCTTCCATGCCAACTGTCTGATCCAGGAACGCTGGTGTAAAATGAGCACGTTAGTAACCCGGCCTGCATAGCTTAACCCTTCCCTGACCCCGTGGGCCCCTGTGCTGCCTCCTACCCCTTACTAATGATTTATACAGCACCAACATCTCCTGGCAGATGAAAGGTTAAAGGCTTTGGTTATTTTCACTGCACTTGGAATAGGCAGCGATTAATGGCTGCCTCTGAGTCAGACACTCAGCTATGTCCCACTGGCAGTGGATGCTGCCCACGACGCGGTCATACATAGCCCTGGTCAGACAGTCACAACATCAGACGTCTGGGGGTACGGGAATGGAGAACGTCACTAGAAGGTAATATTCATGCATATACCAATAAGGGCCCATGCACGCAAACTTATTTTTTCGTTTCCGTTCCTTTTGCAGACCGTATGCGGAACCATTCACTTCAATGGGTCCGCAAAAAAATGGAAGTTACTCCGTGTGCATTCTGTTTCCGTATGTCCGTATTTCCGTTACGCAAAAAAAATAGAACATGTCCTATTATTGTCCGCATTACGGACAAGGCTAGGGCCAGCTGTTCCGTAAAATTCATACGGTCGTGTGCATGAGCCCTAAGGCTGAGGATATGACATGCAATCTGACAATTTTTCCAGTCTATCCCAAGACTACACAATGCCCTAATGAAGCTAAACTAGTGGCGCCATCACCCACAAAATGCCCACGTAGCTCCAAAGCCTCAATGAGCCATCTAGACCAGTCCGCACCACCGAGGGCTACGCCTGTCTTAGGATTTCCCCTTGTAAGAAAGTCCAATTGAAGGCCAATCCTAAAGGAGGCATCTAGGGCAATTAAGAAGCCCCAATAGACATAAGTTTTCTTAAAGAGGTCTTCCGGATGGCCTACGCTCATGAAGGGTCATCAATATTTGATGGGGGAGGAGGTCTAAAGCCTGTATTATGATCGCTAATGAGCGTTCATATGATACTGCCGCAGAATGACCGATGAACGAGCAAACGCTTGATCAGGCAATCCAAATCTTTTAACATGTTAAAAAAGGATCTCTTGCAGGTAGCAGAACATGGTGTCGAATACCGATCTGCCGCCTGGAAAAGCTATACAGCATGGGGACGAGCGATGGCATCGCGCCTCGCCATGCTGCGGAGCACTTCCCTCCTGACAATCGTCTGCCACATCCGGCTGTGTAATACGGCCTTAACTCCCGGCAATCAGCTGTTGGTAGGGCTGTGGAGCTCCGGTGAGAGCCAAGGCCTCTTCCTAGGCCAAAGTTCTTGGGTCACACGGCCTAGGTGAAGCTCAGTCCCTTTCAAGAGAATGGGCTGCAATACCAAGCTCATCCCCTACCATGGCCTCTTCGAGCAGCTAATTGGCGGGGGTGCCAAGAGTTGGACTGATGAGGATAAGCCATCAACATCAAACCCCTTGAAAACTACTTAATAAAAGGTGGTCACTAGTTTCCCTTCTAATAGAAGAAGAAGAAAGCGGATACAAAGAAGATCTCTTCCTCTGGAGGACCCAACAAGTCCATGTATTATACAGACAGCCTTCGCATCAAAGAAAACCACGTAATGCCTCATTTCACCTGTGATGGTGCTATGGTGGAATTGAGCACTTAGTGCAGGCTCTGCAGCGGGACCTTTCATTTTCCAAAGAAGCTCTGACTAATGAAAGGTGCCTTGGAGGACCAGCTCAGCTGAATGTAATCATGCATTTTACTTAGCGATCCGTTGCTTTAATTTGAAGAAAAATTACTTTCAATCCATATGCAAATTAGCAGTTTAGTGCACAATGGTGGCCCCAAGCCCCTCTGTGCTTTAGTCCGCCCTCCTCCCGATTCCTCTGCAGCCCTTCCCTCGCCTTATAGACTTGATAGAGCCAGGTTCCAGCAAAGTCAGCCACGGCCTGGTCAGGAAGCAGGAGGAGCATGGGTGCACCGAGTTGCTTGGGTCCGCCCTCAGTGCACTTAACTGCTCATTTGCATATGGATTAAGAGTCAATTTTCTCCAACATAAACTAACACATCGCCAAATGAAAGTTATCATTACATTCAGATGAGCTAGCACGGAAGGAAAAGTAGATGTCTTATCGACTGTCAGTCTTGGTCAGACATCCGGTTGTCTTAATTGCTGATGACTGACCAAAGGGGCGCTATGGGATCATTACAGCCCACAGATTGGCACCTCGGGGGGCGTTTAGTAGGTGCGCCGAGTCCTCTGCAATTACCGACTGTCTATAAATCCAAGGAGAACACCATCTTCAGCCGTCCTGTCTACACACGCCTTTCTTCATCAGTCTCATCTTGAAAATCAATTTGCAGACGTGTGATAATTACTAAGAAGAAATGCCAGGGGCTATACAGAAATGGTATCATCGCCACGCCAACACATACAGCTAGGTGCCAAGCTGGCAGGACAACCCGCATGTCTCGGCCTCAACTACCTTGTTCCCATATGGGCCCATTTATCCCAATGGCAGGGGTAGACTTGTCAACACGAGTGTAGAGTAGAACTGGCCAAGTTGCCCCTAGCAACCAATCAGATCCCATCTTACATTTTTCAGAACTCCTTTGGAAAATGAAAGGAGGAATCTGATTGGTTGCTATGGGCAACTGAGCCAGGTCTACTTTACACCAGTTTTGATTAATCTTACCCACTGCGTGAAAGCGCCATAGGGTACCTGCACACGGGTTCAAATGTCGAAACTAAAATCTGGGTGTTTTTACATGTGGATTTCTGTGCGTTTCCACACCAAATACCACTTGTGCAGTGTTTGGTTCGGATTTGGTGCGGTTTTGCCACAGATCTCATCCTTCCATTGAAAAGGGTCAAATCCACACCAAAAATCGCACAAATAGGTGACACGCTGCAGATTTTTATATCCGCACGGCAGGTCAATTTCTGCAAAGTGTACATCGGCTTTGTCTAATCTCATATTCTTTGCTGGTACTGTTTTACGCTGCTTTTTTCTGCACGGAAATCTGCGAATAATTCGCTCCGTGTGCAGGGACAAACCTCATTCACAAGGTTGAAGGCAACAGCCATGTGGTAATTTATTTATACACTGCAAGGAGGAATAACCGAGCGACAACACAATATATACACCGTTAGGAGGAATAATAGAGGGACAACACAATAAATTCAAAAAAAAAAAAAAAGCCCCAAAATTGTTATTTCATGGAAAGAACAAGAAGTTCCTACAACGGTGATGTCGGGAGAGCTGATAGGATAAAAACAGTAGCTGGGGAGTAAGGACTTTAGGTTATGGAGTCCCAGCACCCAGGATACACGCAGCCTCCGCTCTCAATAGACGGTATCTGTTCAGATCAGCATGAATATGGCTCTGTTATTCCTAAATGACAGTATTAATAAACTCTTCAGGGAGCTCATGGCACAAAGAGACTCAGTTTTCACTTTAAATCTGCACAGAATAAGCCGTCCATTGTCTGCTCTGCACGGCATGGGGGAGGGGGGATCCTGAGCCGCAAAGTCCGGGATGCTGCCTCCAAGTGATGGCTTCCCATAGACTCCGCATCCCCCTGCAGTGGCAGCACCGGGGGGATATATGCTTCTTCCTTAGGAATGATTGCTCCAGAGGTTCCCAAGACAAAACTGTTGCACTGGACCCTGAGATTATCTGCATGCTATCGCCTAGAATCAGCCGAGCAGCAGCTCTCAGTGCCATCCTGGCCACCACCACCGCGTTAAGGCGCAAGGATTTTTTTTCTACGTGTACGTGACGGGTAGGTCCTGGTAGATTTTTTGAGATTCGCGCGACGCACTGTAACCCCATTTATTCGCATGGCAGACCTGCTACACTGCGATCTTTGGTCGCGCGACACACAGACGTACCCTTAATCGGGCACCACAGATCGCTGGCGACACACACACACACGAATGCATACAATTATACACACGGATACGGAATATCGCGTACACATCAAGGCAGGTATATATGCCCATACGTCATCCCTCTGTAATAAGTAATTACATAGAAGAGAGGCCGTCTCTACAGGGAACGGCCATGAATCCAGCATCCGATAATCGTGCAGATCCTCCAGCGCAAATCTGCAGTGAAATTCAACAAGCCGTGAGAGAAGCCATGTTCAGGTGGTGGAAAATCAGCCACAGAATCCATGGAAGAAATCCACGGCCGACCCCTGGATGTCTGCCACGTATCTGCTGTTTGATGTGTTGTGGATCAGCTCCATTCAAGTCACTCATTGACGAGGACTTCAAATCTGTGTCTATAAGAACAGCAAAGCAGATTCTCTCTCATATACAAGTCTGTCTATTTCATACCAATCTCAGCTCTCTCTAATATCTAATTACTCTATATCTATCATGTCCATATCTCTCTCGCAGCTCTCATAGCTCGCTCTCTCTCGCAGCTCTCATAGCTCGCTCTCTCTCGCAGCTCTCATAGCTCGCTCTCTCTCGCAGCTCTCGTAGCTCGCTCTCTCTCGCAGCTCTCGTAGCTCGCTCTCTCTCGCAGCTCTCATAGCTCGCTCTCTCTCGCAGCTCTCATAGCCTCGCTCTCAGCCTCTAGCTCGCTCTCTCGCAGCTCTCATAGCCTCGCTCTCTCTCTGCAGCTCTCATAGCCTCGCTCTCTCTCGCAGCTCTCATAGCTCTCTCTCGCTGCTCTCTTAGCTCTCTCTCGCAGCTCTCATAGCCTCGCTCTCTCTCTGCAGCTCTCATAGCTCGCTCTCTCTCGCAGCTCTCATAGCTCGCTCTCTCTCGCAGCTCTCATAGCTCGCTCTCTCTCGCAGCTCTCATAGCTCGCTCTCTCTCGCAGCTCTCATAGCTCGCTCTCTCTCGCAGCTCTCATAGCTCGCTCTCTCTCGCAGCTCTCATAGCCTCGCTCTCTCGCAGCCTCATAGCTCGCTCTCTCGCAGCCTCATAGCCTCTCTCGCTGCTCTCATAGCTCTCTCTCGCAGCCTCATAGCTCTCCTCTCGCAGCTCTCATGCCTCGCTCTCTCTCGCAGCTCTCATAGCCTCGCCTCTCTCGCAGCTCTCATAGCTCGCTCTCTCTCGCAGCTCTCCTCGCTGCTCTCAGCCTCTCTCGCAGCTCTCACAGCCTCTCTCGCTGCTCTCACAGCTCTCCTCGCTCTCTCTCGCTGCCTCATAGCTCTCGCTCTCTCTCGCAGCCTCATAGCCTCTCTCTCGCAGCTCTCATAGCCTCGCTCTCTCTCGCAGCCTCATAGCTCGCTCTCTCGCAGCTCTCATAGCTCTCGCTCTCTCTCGCAGCTCTCATAGCTCGCTCTCTCGCAGCTCTCATAGCTCGCTCTCTCGCAGCTCTCATAGCTCTCTCTCTCGCAGCTCTCATAGCTCGCTCTCTCTCGCAGCTCTCATAGCTCGCTCTCTCGCAGCTCTCATAGCTCGCTCCTCAGCTCTCGCAGCTCTCATAGCCTCATAGCTCTCTCTCGCAGCCTCATAGCCTCAGCTCTCTCTCGCAGCTCTCATAGCTCTCTCTCGCTCTCATAGCCTCTCGTAGCCTCAGCTCTCTCTCGCAGCTCTCATAGCTCGCTCTCTCTCGCAGCTCTCATAGCTCTCTCTCGCAGCTCTCATAGCTCTCTCTCGCTGCTCTCATAGCTCTCTCTCTCGCAGCTCTCATAGCTCTCTCTCGCAGCTCTCATAGCTCTCTCTCGCAGCTCTCTCATAGCTCTCTCTCGCAGCTCTCTCTCATAGCTCACGTCTGAACGAGGCTGTTAATCTGCGGTTCTTTGGCCCTGATCTCCGCATTTTCCAGTCCGTCAGATATCGGACATCACGTATGGATATACACATATATACCGTCATGGACAACCAGGAGCTGAGGAACACTATCCCTAAACCATCCAGAATCCCAAGGATGGAGGGTTCTGTTATATCTACCCTGCTGGTCCATAAGTAACAAACACACGACAAAGTACCATCTTCTGCGACACATTGAGACGCTCTACACCACTGACTCAATGACACAGCGCTCATGGACAATCATGTCTGGGTCATTTCTGGCACAATCCTCGCCCGGCGGACATCACAGCTCGATGACGTCTTTCTAATTCAAGTATAGGGGTTATGGAGTCAGTCTGAACAGGGCAGGGGACATGTCTGGGGATGAGGTCTCAGCAGAGGAGGTCTGAGGAACCTCAGCAGATACAGAAGACGGTCTGGAGGAGATGAATGAAGCTGTGAACACCTAGCGGTGGGAGGTTGTCTCCAGCCTGCAGCTCCTCATCTCCGCTTTTCATTGCAGCAATGCAGAGACGCCATCTTCCCTGGATCTTAATCTTCCTTTAGTCAAATCCTTTTATCTCATGCTTCTTTAAAACCCACCCAAAAAAAGGCAGAGAGACAACCCCTCCAGGCGACTAATGAGACATCCACCTGCTTATAAGCCATAGCCAAAAAGAAGTGCCTCCTATAACATATGGTGATAGCAACCAGTCCACCTGATCTATAAGAAGTGCACAATGGGGGGTGAAACTGAATAGACCTTGTACAAAGTGCCAGCTCTTCGGACCACTGGCAGAGCTGGTCCACCGCGGGCAGGAGACATTCAGAGCTTTGATGTCTCAGACACCCAGACAGGTGGGAACTAAGAGACAGCCACACGTCCAATCCTTCCTAGGAGAAGACCCCCCTTCATAACCAGGGAAATACAAACCTGAGAGAACCCCCTCACTCGGTGCCTTGTGGCATACCGACATATGGCACAGCTGGCAGGATAGGGGGTTGGCAATGCAAGTGCCAATGAGATGCAGAACTTTCACAAGTCCTAACCATGTAATAGGCATGGACTAATTGCAATGTACTGGGAAGGGGTGAGTCACCATAGGCTTAGCACTGGGAGGGGGGATAATCCATGGAAGGTGGGAATGGGAAAGAGACAAGTGTCATGTATGGAGGGAGGGGGAGCAGAATTTACAGGAGACCCCGAAGGCATGTCATTAAGGGGGGGGGGGGGGGTGAGAGGAGATGGGCAGCACCATGCAGCACCCCAATAGGCGCAGGGTGACCATACAGTGGTAAGCATTCAGGCATTTAGAGGTTAATGAGAGCGAGACAAAGGTCATCTATTGGTGGGTGCCAACTTTGCTATGGAGACCTGCCCAATGGGTTAACCGACCAGCGCACAAAAGGGAAAGGGAGGGGGGGCATGAAGGGGGTTATGGATGGCAAGGAGGCAAGGCTTAGAGGGGCACCACATCAGAGGGGAGCCAGAGATCCACCATGGCAAGCAGGGCAGGAAAGGGTCAATAGGAAAGAGACAAGTGGGGGTAGGAAGAAGGCAGGAGGGGGCAGCTGTGCCCTCACCAGACAGGGGGTGGGCAGAGACAGGAAAGAGTTAACAGGCAGGGGACAAGTGGGTGCAGGGAGGAGCAGATCAGCCCTTGCATCAGGGAGGGGGGCTGCAGGGTATTATAGGGGGCATCAGAGGGGCTGCAGGCTATTACTGGGGGCATTAGGGGGGATGCAGGGTATTACAGGGGGCATTGTGGGGGCATCAGAGGGGCTGCAGGCTCTTACTGGGGGCATCAGGGGGCTGCAGGCTATTACTGGGGGCATCAGGGGGATGCAGGGTATTACAGGGGGCATTGTGGGGGCATCAGAGGGGCTGCAGACTATTACTGGCGGCATCAGGGAGGATGCAGGGTAATACAGGGGGGGCATCAGGGAGAATGCAGGGTAATACAGGGGGCATCAGGGAGGATGCCGGGTAATAGAGAGGGCATCAGGGAGGATGCAGGATATTACAGCGGGCATCGGAGGGGCTGCAGGGTATTAAAGGGGGCATCAGAGGGGCTGCAGGGTATTACAGGGAGTATCCAGGGCAGATCCCAGGGGATCACACACGGGAGAGGGCATTAAAGGGTCAATGGGCATCCTAATGTTGAGGGTGCCCAGAGCAGCCTGGCACACAGGGGGCATCAGCTCCACACCAAGCAGCAGCTCCCCAGGGTGATGACATAACAAAGAGAAGCAAGGTGTGATCCGGCGATGAAGCCTGCCCTCCCCATCCCTTACCTCTATGGCCAGCGCTCCAGCCAGGAAGAGCAGCGTTATATGGGGCAGCATGGCTGCAGCAGGGCCGGCGGATCCGCGCTGTCTGGCCTCCGGGGCGGGCTGTGATTTCCTGCGGGCTCGAGCTGTGGACTGAGCGGCACAACCTCGTACACGGGAGGCGCACACACACACTCACATCCACGGCTGCGTCAGCTGATCCTGCCCACCCTCGTCCGCCAGAGACCCCTGCTGGCGCGACCGGGGAACTGCAGGTGCCCGCGCTACAATGGTCTGGGAGGCGCCGGGGCTGCAATCTATGGGTTACCCCTGTGGGCTGCACTGGACTGGGAAGGCTGCACCGATCTATGTCATCGTGTGACAGGAGAGAAGCCGAGTAGTCATGTGCACACTGCCATTACTCACATGATATCTGTGGTAATTATTACTGAAAATACAGATTCCAGGGTCAGCATCCAGAAAAGCACTATTGGGGGTGGGGGTATACATAGTCCGCCTGGGCTTACACATAGATGCCATTGGAGTGGATCCCTTACCTCTGATAGACTAAGGATGGAGCTGATAATGTTTGGGGCACTGTGAGGCTGTGGTTGGCAGGTTCAGAGGGGCATCATGGCTGATCAAGACACTGTGACTGGCACCAGTGGAGTACTGGTCATCACCCTCCTATAACCATTACCCAGAGGATGATATGCACCCCCAGCCCTGTCCCCTTTGTGCCACACACAGTAATAGTGTACCCTATCTAGTAAGAATACCAGTGTCCCTAGACAGTGATGCCCCCTTAAGAGTGCTCATATAGTGTGATGCCCCCTCGATTGCCCCCATATAGTATGAGGCCCCTTCATAGGGGTTTTCCCATGTCAACATTTGTGGCTTATTGTTATGAGTTGCCACCTCTGGAACCCGCTCCCATCTCCAGAATGGGGCCCCTAAAGTGCTCGGAGAGCAGCCACACATGCACGCCATCCTCTCCATTCACATGGGACTCCATAAGACCCAGTGAGCACGCTCGGCCATCTTTGGAAGTCCCATAACAGTGAATGAGGAGCAGGTACGGCCATTACTCCATTAACTGGTGTGGAAATAGCCAAGCCGGGTCTTCATGCTTGCGCGACTGCTCTCCCTTCACTTCAGGGGCCCCCTTCTGGAGATAGGAATAGGTCCCAGAGGTAGGACCTGCATGCGAAATCCCTTTTAAAGGGGTATTCCAATCTTGCACAATGGGGCATATCGCTAGCATATGCCCCCATTATCTTATAGGTGCGGGTCCGTAACCCCTATATAGAGAACAGAGCCCCGAAAGTGAAGGAGGGCGCTGGCTCGGCTATTTCCGTCGGCCTCATAGAAACGAATGGGAGCATGGGCCGTGCATGCACAGTAAGCTCCCATTCACTTCTATGGGAGAGGCGTGCAGAAGCGCTGGGTGGTGGACGGACCCCGAGAAATCCGGGGTCCACCAGCCACAGCTCTCCCCGCTCCGTTCTGGATATTGTCCAAGATGGGAATACCTCTTTAAGTGCCCCCAGACACAGTGATGCCCTCTTATGACTTCCAAATTAAATTCTCACTTATCCCACGTTCCCATGACCATCGATGCCGGGCACTTCTGCTCTGGTCTCCTCTCTGCCCTCTGGCTCAGTCCTGTGGACACAGACTCAGTTGAAGTTGAGACATGCAGCAGGGACAGAAATTTGGGACTGACCTGCTGGATCCTTGATGGTTGGGACCACGAAAATGATTCACTTGATTTGGGATAATAAAATGCATTGGAAAAGCACATCATTTGCATCATTCCCATTTTACGTTTTTTGGAGGTACAGCTCTAACACTACACGTCACGGGCCCCTTTTGGTTATGGGTCTTGGTGCAAGGCTCTAGTGCCTCAGTTCTCAGTCTGCTCCTGACTAAGGGCTCATGTACACGACCCTGTGTTGCCCGTGGCCGTATTGCGACCTGCATACGGGGGTCCGCAATACTCGGGGCATCGGCCGTGTGCAGCCACATCACGGATCACGGACCCATTCACTTGAATGGGTCCCCAATCCGGAAGATGCGGTGCTGAAGCACGGATCGGAAGCACTACGGAGTGCTTCAGTGGTGTTTCTGGCCGTGCTTCCGCACCGCAAAAAAGTAGTCCATGCACTACTTTTTTGCGTTGCTGACCGTCGGATCAAGTGAATGGGTCCGCGAACCGCTGCAGATGCTTCGTGGTCGGTGCCCATGCATTGCGGCCCGAAGCGCGGGCCCGGTCAGCACACGGTCTTGTGCATAAGCCCTAAGACAGTGCTTGGGTCTCAGAAGGTGGTTAGATAGCTTTCTCACTTTTACTGTCGTGAAGAGACCACATAAGCCTGGTGCCAGCCATGACGGATATTACAGATAAAGGTGACCCAAGGGTTAATTTAATGCTACAGAGTTAAATGCTGAGGTTTCTTGTTGATGTACCTATTTTATTATGTACTGTGTATCCCACATGGTTATGTATGGGCAAAAAACAGTTGGCAGTTGTGCTCCATTTTCCCAGGGTGATGGGCTGGTTCCACCCCCTGATTCGTGAATCTTAGCTGAGCAGAGCTGTAGGCAACACGTCTCTGTGTGAGCTCCTGAGAAGTCGGCCTGAAAAAAGCCTGATCCAGGAAAACACTATTCCTGAGACTGAATGCTGCCAGAAAGCAACGGAATTGAGAGAACTACA
This sequence comes from Bufotes viridis, assembly GCA_033119425.1. Lineage (NCBI taxonomy): Eukaryota > Metazoa > Chordata > Amphibia > Anura > Bufonidae > Bufotes > Bufotes viridis. Next base: position 39,112,407 of record CM065591.1, on the reverse strand, counting down.
CCCGAGAGGACGAAAGCCTGACATTCATAGAAGCTAGAGCGTCAAGGTCGGGCCTGGTACAGACAGTTAGGTACCGCTTATTTATGGTAAAAGACTTTACTGCATTTGGTGGGGGTATATTGTTTCGGCACCTGCTGAACTTTGAGACAGACGGGCCGTCTGGATCTAAGATCCGCACCCTGCAGACTCTGGATTGCAAGAAGAGCTAATGAGAATGGCATTGCACTCCTGTGGTTATTTAGGAACATTGCAATATAGAGTGAGACTCAGGGAGAACTACTACTACTACCATCATTACCACTGCCTATACACAGCTATAGGGAAATGTCTACACTGTAATATACTTTAGAACTTTGCCTATTGCTGCCATATGTAGTACTACTCCTAGCATCAATTGAGAAAAGAGAGACTTATTGTAACCAACGGGCCTGGTCATTGCCCCCGCCATCCTCCACGACCCCTACACCTGCACCATGACGGAGCTCTGCCTTGTACTTGCACAGACGGATCCGCACCTATAATGCAAACGTTTGTATCCGTTCAGAACGGATCCGTTTGCATTAGCTTTAAAGAAAAATGTCAAAGTCAAAACGGATCCGTTTTGAATTACATTGAAAGTCAATGGGGGACGGATCCGTTTTCAAATGCACCATATTTTGTCATTGAAAATGGATCCGTCCCCATTGACTTACATTGTAATTCAAAACGGATCCGTTAGGCTCCGCATCGTCAGACGGACACCAAAACACTGCATGCTGCGTTTTAGTGTCCGCCTCCAGAACGGAAAAGAGGCGGAACGGAGCCGAACTGATGCATTCTGAGCGGATCCTTATCCATTCAGAATGCATTGGGGCTGAACTGATCCTTTTAGACCGTTTGTGAGAGCCCTGAAACGGATCTCACAAACGGAATCCGAAACGCTAGTGTGAAAGTACCCTAAGATCAAGGGCAACCCACCTAAGACCAGGCAGGATGCCCAGAAAGCCCAGGGGAGAAAAGGGTGCGCTCTCCATTCACTGTACGGCCTAGGGAGCATTGGATTGAGGACAGGCACCGTGAGCCACCACCACTCCCATCCTCCCACTGTATAGGAAACCCTCATCATACAAGAGGCAATCCTCTTAATACCGGAGTGTATATAGTAATGTACCTTATATCTGCTACGTGTAACGTCCACGCTTAGGATTTGTAGAAGATACACAGTATATTGATCAGTCTCATATTAAAGCAAACACTGCATGGACTCCAGTCCTGATCCCGGTGCTCTTTCCAGTAGCGCTACCCCTGAGCTCCCGAGTCCTGTGTTTACCATCCCTCTCTTATAATCTGCTGTATCTCTAGGCTATGTCACTTTATCATGGGTGGGGGTCCGATTCAAGAAGCCAAAAGGGTTTTTCAGCTAATCAAAAATAGTTGGGACCTAAAAACATACAAGAAGAGATACTCACGTCCTGCAATCCCCCGATGCTGCCCTTGTCCCCGATGCTGTCTACTTCCAGCTTCCATTTCAACACAATTATTTTACGGGCTTGAAGGGGTTGTCCAGCGTATTTAAAAAAAAAAATGTGCACCTCAGCCAGCTGCCCCTGTGAAAGAATCCATGCTCACCTGCTCCCTGCGGCTCCGTGTCGGCTTCCTACCTCTTTTTAGTTGTCTCCTGGTCCTTGTCTGTCAACTTTCACATGTAGGGGTCACGTCCACCGCTGCAGCCAATGACTGGTCTCAGCAGTGATGTATCCCCAGGCGACACATCAGTTGTCACTTAGGAACATGTCACTGCTGAGGCCAGTCATTGGCTGCAGCGGCGCACGTGACTTGACCTTGTCTGTGCGGCAGTTGACAAATGAGGACCAGAAGACCAATGAATGAAGCTCAAAAGGAGCGGGGAGTAGGTGGTGAGTATGGTTTTTTCCCAGAGATACTCCAGGCTGAAATGCAAATTGAAAAGAAAAAAATCTGGAGAAACCCTTTAAGTAAGGCCTCATGCACACGACCGTTGTTTGATTCCGTGTCCGTTGCGCCGTTTCTCATGATTTTCTGCGGACCCATTGCACAGTTTGTCCTCCGCGTCCGTGGTCCGTGATTCCAGTCCGTCAAAAAAATATAACCTGTCCTATTCTTGTCCGCGAAAAACAGCTCACAGACCCATTCAAGTCAATGGGACAGTGAAAAAATGCGCATGGCCATCCGTGTGTCATCCGCGTTCCGCTTCCGCATTTTCTTGCGGATCCCTTGGCAGGCATTTGGCAAATTGTCAGCCTGTCTTTTGGTAATATCTTTTGGGTCATGTCCGCTAAAAAAAGGGAAGACACACGGAAACACAACGGAAGCAAAAACGGACACGGATCACGGAACAACGGAACCCCGTTTTGCGGACCGCAAAAAAATACTGTCGTGTGCATGAGGCCTAAGTCACAGACTGGCATTTCCTGCACGTCAAAATGGAAACCAGAAGTAGAGAGCAGTGGGGGAACAGCAGTGGTGGGGGATCGGTGGAGGTGAATTTTTAAGCCCTCTTGCCCCACTGCCAACTTTTTTTTAATATAGCTGGAACATCCCTTTAGGCCTCATGCACACGACCGTTTTTTTATGCTGTCCGCAAAAAGGGGTTCCGTTGTTCAGTGATCCGTTTCCGTTTTTGCCTTCCGTTGTGTTTCCGTGTGTCTTCTGTTTTTTTAAAGGACATGACCCAAAAGGTTTTACCAAAAGACAGGCTGACAATGTTTCCCAAGTGCCTGCCAAGGGATCCGCAAAAAAAAACGGACACGGAACACGGATGACACACGGATGGCCATCCGCATTTTTCACGGACCCATTGACTTGAATGGGTCCGTGAACCGTTTTTCACGGACAAGAATAGGACAGGTTATATTTTTTTGACGGACTGGAATCACGGACCACGGACGCGGAGGACAAACGGTGCATTTGCCGAGGTTTCCACGGACCCATTGAAAACCAATGTGTCCGCAGAAAATCACGAAAAACGGAGCAACGGACACGGAATCAAACAACGGTCGTGTGCATGAGGCCTTAAGCTCATACCTCCCAACATCAGACGCTGTTTTTTTTTTTTTTTAAATCTGAGCACATTTTCCATACATCCCATAATAATGCCTGCCAGGGTTCCCCCATAACAAGCGCCAGTTTACAGGGGAGGTATGGATAACCCAGACAAATCAATGGGTAAATTATCTCAAGTGTTTACCATAGAATAAAACGGAGCTGCAGTACCAGGGACAGCCACAAGCTATGTGTGGCGCTGTGTCGGCGGCCATTTGATATTGCTGGAGGGGGTCCTGGGAGTCAGACCCTCATGATTAAACAAAGCCATCAATGTTGATTTCCGATAAAACTTCATTAAAGGGGTTTTCTGTTTTTAACTGATGACCTATTGTCTGGATAGGTCATCAGTATCTGATCAGTGGAGGACCTCGGCCGATCCGCTGTTTGAGAAGGCCACAGCTCTTCTGTAAACGTTATGACCTTTTCGCAGCTTGCCAAGCACAGCTCCGTACATTGTATACCGGAGGGTACATTGATCATGGAGGGTCCCAGGTTTCGGACCCCCACCGATTAGATACTGATGACCTATCCAGAGGGTCTGTTCTCCTGTGACATTGGATCACACGTAGTTCCTTCTACAACTGGGGATGCCAAGATGGAATCTCCGAGCATGTTCTTTGGTCCTCCGTAGATAAAATGTCTCCCCGATATCCCTCTCTTGTATAGAGTGTTCTAAATGTGAGAGCGGTCAATCTTCTATATATCTGGTATGAAAACATGAAGAACCTTAGTCTCAGGGCTGGCACCTCCATCCCAAGAGAAGAGGCATCCACATCCAGAGTCCATTGTCCGGGAACAGATGCACTTTAGCACATTTTTAGTTTGTAGACTGTTGAACCATGTAGAAATGGTTGTCTGCCCTCATGGAGCACAAGGAGGAGTGGACATTGCTGAAGGAGTCAACTGATGAGTCAAACAAAATCCACAAATTTGAGCACCTGAGTAAACACTGCCCTTGTCCTCTACTTGCCTGCCACCCAAAGAAATGATAACGAGCCTGGCCGGAGTGTGCAGCTGCAGGAACGTCCCCTGACATCACATGTAATCAGAGGTGTGAAACTGCTCTTCACGCCTAGAGATATTGGTAATGAGATGGGAAACCTAACACAGGATGTTATGTAAAATCTGTACTGGGCCCCCACCTACCATGCGCCATTTATGATACTAGTATCTTATCATGGAGCAGGGGCAGATTGGGAACTTAAAGTGCTCCTGGAAAAAATACTGAAAGTGGCCCCGTTTTGTAGTTGGGTCCAAATTGATGGAAGGCAGGACCAACACAAGTATTACTTACGTACATTCAAACTAAATGGTATGATGATGATGATGATGTATAGTTTGTGTGCTCGCAGTCTTACCCATAGGGCTGGCTGATTCAACAAGGGAGGAAAAAGAAGAAGGCATAACCCTTTACCATGGGCCGCAAAGGCCTAGAGAATAAGGCACCTATTCCAGAGGCCAATTTCCTAGCACTTAGTATGACCTGAGGACTTATCTAGAAGCGCAGGAGACATCTTTGAAGATTGATTGGTTGATGGTCCAACAGATGCCTGGAAGAAAACCTATAAAAAGAAGGAAAAACCGTTGGTGGCACATTCCCGTACGTTTATGAGAAGAAACCTAAGAAGAACAAGGGCCTTTGGACCCCCTCAGGCACCTGGGCGCTGCTCTGTACCATATATATACTAGATAGCTGTTCATGATTTGCACCTTAAGGCCTAATTCACACATCCGCAATCTACATCCGCACCCGTTCCGCAAATTTGCGGAACGGGTGCGAACCCATTCATTTTGAATGGGGACATGATGGATGCGGAGAGCACACACTGTGCTATCCACATTTGCGGAGCACGCCGCCGATCTTCAGGACGGCGGCTCCGCAAAAATATAGAGCATGTCCTATTCTTGCCAGCAATTGCGGACAAGTATAGGCATCTCTATAGGACGGTGGCAAGGTGTTTTGCGGATCCGCAAAGCACTACGGACATGTGAATAAGGCCTAAAGGGCATCTGTCAGCAGATTTGAAATCTGCTGACAGATGTCCTTTAAAGTGGCCCTCACTTTCGGAAAACATTTGATATGTCATAGTGACCAGGGGTGTACCTTTAATGAGGCCAGGTGAGGCGGCCGCCTAGAGGTAAAGCGGGGGGCGCCGATCTGAAAAAGTATAGTGATAGTGCAGTACTCAATGCACTAGTGAGAGACTTGCCTCACAGTCACCATCAGGACGTGCCATGCACACAGCCACTGCTTTGATTACGGGCACTGCTATATCTTGTAATGTCCATAAATGTCTTTTACAGTAGGGCTAAGGAGAGGAGTTAGAATAGGAGGTGGTCCTGGGGGGGGGAGCGGTGGCGCCATTTCAGTTTCCTACTCAGGCAGCAGAAAGACTTGGTGAACCTCTGTTAGTGACATATCAAAAGTTTTGATCGGTGGGGTCCAAGTACTGAGAACTCTACCGATCGCTAGAGGGAGGAGAAAGATGGACATATTATATATAGCACATAGCGAAGCATATAGGGGTAGAGTTATGAAAACTGGTGTAAAGGATAACTGGCTTAGTTGCCCATAGCAGCCAATCAGATTCCATTTTACAGTTTTCTGAGCTCCTTTGGAAAATGAAAGATGGAACCTGATTTCCTTTACACCAGTTTTGATAAAATTAAAATTAGCCTGGAGCGCTCGTCCCCGCTGCCGTCACATGTATACCTGCGCTGTTTAAACTGCATCTGCAGCTGTAACAGAGTTCCATATTGTGTGCCAATCAAAACAGCGCAGGTATACCATGTGGCGGCAGCGGGGACAAACGCTCCAGGCTAGAGCCGCACACACTTGTTTAAAAATCGTCTACAGAGTCGTTGGAGATTAAGTTTATTTGGCAACATGCAGTGGATTACAAGTTTAGGGGCTATTACAGATGATCTTTAGACATAATTTATGCAAAGAATAGAACGGAATCGGTGAATTAAGTATATTAGGCTACATTCACACTTGCTTTTTTGTTTTCCGGTATTGAGATCCGGCAGAGGAACTCAATACGGCAAAAAAAAGTTTCCGTTTAGTCCACATGCATTCTGAATGGAAAGAGATCCGTTCAGGATGCATCAGGATGTCTTTCCTTCTAGCCATAAAAACTGAAAAAAGGAGATCCAGCACTGAAAACAGTGTAAGTCAATGGTGATGGATCCGTTTTTTAAGAGTCTAAAAAAGCGGATTCGTCACACATTGACTTTTAATGTATTTAGTGATGGATCTGTTTTTTTCCGTTTTGATTTCACACAAACGCATCCTAACGGAATGATGGGCAAAATCAAAACAGATCCATTTTATTCCGGTATTGAGATCCTCTGCTGGATCTCAATACCGGAATTAACAACGCAAGTGTGCGAGTAGCCTTAGTAGGTTTTAACTATGCACTGACACAGTCTATCTGAGGGAAAAAGTTTAGCTGCTCTTTAAGATCCATGGTGGATTTTTCAGCCGCAAATTAAAGGAAACAGAAACCTAAAAAAATGACTGATCACGGGTGAGACATTGAGACATTTGACCTCCTTCTTGTAATAAACTTGCATAATGTCTTCCTGATTCCTTCCTTTTGCTGCTTAGAGGCTGTTGAGGGGACAGGGATCACCCAGGGGCTGTGCTATAGCTTTCATGGTCTTCACTTTTTTCTGCCCAATTTTTTATGTTAAAGAATATGGCCACCTTCACAATCTTTTTAATTGTCCCGATAAATCAAAACTAAAGCAACTCTCCATTGTCTTGATTAAAAATTTTCCACCAGGGTAGATGATGTCAAAAAAACGTTCTGTGTAGTGAAGTTCTGCAGTCTCATACTTTCCTCCATTTGTCCCCTGCTTTGTGCTAACCAGGGTTGCCAACCAGTTTTTTTCTTTTTACTGGACAAATTATCCCAAAATCACAGACAGCCAACATTTTTTATGGGCAAATTGGAAATTCGTCATGAATGATAAAGATTATAAGAGATACATGTCTATAGCTCAATATACCGATAAGAACTCATTACCAGCATTTGCCAACAAAAAAATCTAGTCAAGTATCACCAGCCGCAAATAAATTACGGACGCATCAATTCATTTTACGGACACAGGAAAAAAGTCACGGACTGTCCAGAAATTTCTGGAAGTTTGGCAATCCTGGTGCTAACTTACACTTGGTAGGTGATCCATAGGACAGAGAGAGGTAAATATGACTACAGGATCAGACTACACAGTTTGTTGTCTGTTACCATGGAGATGCATAGATTGCATAGAGGCTGCAAGGATACTTACCGTTTGTTCGCCCTATAAGACACACTCCCCCCCCCCCTCAAAGTGCATCTTATAGTACGAACACGGGGGCAGAAAATGGCTGGTGTTTTGCATGTGGCTGGTACATCTCAGGCTGTACTGCATAAGGACAGCAGCCTGTGATGTACCGGATATCGATCCTGGCGTGTACGGTACCTGCTGAGGAAGAGCCTGGCGCTTCTAGGTGGCATGGTTAAAGGGGTTGTCTCACTTCAGCAAGGGGCATTTATCACGTAGAGAAAGGTTATGTCACGGTCCCTCCCATGACAGAGGTGAGAAGATCAGAGAGATTGGTAGCACGTGAGGGTATCTGACAGTCTCTCTGCAGTGTTGTTGTTTGGTAATGACCACACCTCTTGTCAGGTGCAGCTTGTGGGTCATTACTGAGGCTCTATTTCAGGGATCAGCAACCTTCGGCACTCCAGCTGCTGTGAAACTACAACTCCCAGTATGCAAACATGCTCGGCTGTTCTCAAAACTCCCTATAGAATTGAATGGAGCATTCTGGGAGTTGTAGTTTCATAACAGCTGGTGTGCCGGAGGTTGCTGATCCCTGCTCTATTTAGGGTCCTTTCACACTGGCGTTTTTCTTTTCCGGCATAGAGTTCCGTTCTCAGCGCTCTATGCCGGAAAAATCCTGATCAGGATCATCCCCATGCATTCTGAATGGAGAGAAATCCGTTCAGGATGCATCAGGATGTCTTCGGTTCAGGACCGGAACGTTTTTTGGACGCAGCAAATACCGCAGCATGCTGCGCTTTTTGTTATGTCCAAAAATCCGGAACACTTGCCGCAAGGCCGGATCCGAAATTAATGCCCATTGAAAGGCATTAATCCGGATCCGGCCTTAAGCTAAACGTCGTTTCGGCGCATCGCCGGATCCGACGCTTAGCTTTTTCTCATCGGTTACCATGGCAGCCAGGACGCTAAAGTCCTGGTTGCCATGGTAAAGTGTAGTGGGAGCGGGGAGCAGTATACTTACCATCCGTGCGGCTCCCGGGCGCTCCAAAGTGACGTCAGTGCGCCATACACGCATGGATGCGGTGATCGCATGGATCACGCGATCCATGCGCATGGGGCGCTCTGACGTAATTCTGGAGCGCCCGGGGAGCCGCACGGACTGTAAGTATACTGCTCCCCTGCTCCCCACTACTACTATGGCAACCAGGACTTTAATAGCGTCCTGGCTGCCATAGTAACCTGAAAGCATTTCGAAGACTGATCAGGATCCTCATCAGTCTTCTAATGCTTTCAGATGACTTGCGTTCTGACGGATCCGGCGGGACGGAAGTGCCTGCCGGATCCTCAGAACGCAAGTGTGAAAGAGGCCTTAGTTATGACTCACACTGCTTACCATGCAGTTGATATTTCCTGCTGGAGTTGGTTGAGCTGGTGTGTTGTTCATTTGGATCTCCTGCTCCTCCATTCTTCTGTAAGCTAAGTGCATTTTGTTTTGCATTTTGTTGTTCGCTTGTGTGTGTTGTTGTCTAGGCCTCAGAGAGACGCTGGTTCCTTCATCTGGGGAGGAACCAGTTGTCTCATTCCCTGCCACCACTCCTATGGCCTTCCAGGGTCTCCAGGGCTAAGGTTACGGTGTATGAGTATTTCCACCTTCTGGGTCTGCTCATACTGGCAGGAATCAGGGAGAAGTCTAGGGATTCCTAGGAGGTCACCATCCCTCTCCCTTAGCTTTGAGGCCTAGACTCCAGTCTATTCCTTCTGTGTGTTATCTGGTGTTATCCCCTCCCCATTACCCGTGACAGTTAATACAAGCCACTTACTAATCTATTTTGATTGTCCATATTGCTTCCTTTGCTGGCTGGATTAATTTTTCCATCACATTATTCAGACTGCTCGTTTCGATGGTTACAGACCACCCTCAAATCCATCAGTGGTGGTCGAGCTTGCACACTATAGGAAAAAGCGTCAGCCTCTCTGGTGGCTGGGACCATGGCAGCACACATAGGCTACTTCTTTTTCCTATATTGTGCAAGCACGGCCACTGATGCTGGATTGCAGGGTGTTCTGTAACCATGGAAACAGGCAGTGTATAATGTGATGGAAAAATGAATCCGGCCAGCAAAGGAAACAATATGGACAATCACAATACATTAGTAAGTGGCTTTTATTAACTTTCTCTACATGATAAAGGCCACTTACTGAAGTGAGACAACTCCTGTAAGGGGACAGCCTGGCTGGCAGCACTCCTGCCCATCTGCAGCATTGAGGATGTGAGCGGTACTCTGCTCCGCACGCTTCATTTTCTCTTTGGCCGCACAGTGAAGAAGAAGGGAGGGAGTCCTTCCCTCCTATAATGCAGCCGGCAATGCCCCAATGGAAACATCGAGCTCTGAAGCCTCTTGCGCCGCTGCCACCAATAAATGAGCCGATAATTATAGGAGGTGGAGGGACGGGAATAAACTGCTGAGCCGTCTGAACCCGTGAGTGTAACAAATAGCAGCAGCAGCCTTACCCCCTGACTGTTCTGTCCTCCTCAGTGTCAGTCTGGGCCCCAGCCCCACAGTGTGCACTCAGCAACAGTCAGCAGGTATCACCCCCCCCCCCCCCAGTAAAAGAGTGATTAGTCTGCCTGAAAATAAAGGCAGGCAAAAACATATTTACCAGGCAGCCAGCAAGACTGGGGTTAATGTGACTCAATAATCCCATCTTTTGTTAAATTTTTTTTCCCCTATTTTCACCCTCTAAAACCTAGGTGCATCTTATGGGCAGGTGCGTTTTATAGGGTAAAAAATACGTTATACCACTTATTACCCTTTTCCATCATAAAAGGGCTTTTATGTTCTTTGGTTGTACAATTGACCACTAACTATATCCATTTAAAGGATATGTGAAGTCTTGTGACCAATTTATTATGTTGACAATACAGTTAACCCCAGGACTTTAAAGATGGCACCCACTCTGGACCTGAGCGGGCATCATAGCCTCTGGGTTTCTGCCTTTTTACACAGCAGACACCCAGAGGCAAAGTCTATTATTGGCAATAACGCCGATCGTGAACTTTTAACCCCTCAGCTGACATGGTCAATTGAGACCACAGCACCTCAAAGGTCTTTTCTCTGCTGTGCTGCGCTCCCGGGCCTGAAAGTCTCCCCTGCGCCAGAATCAAGGAAGCTGTTCAGTTGCTGTGGCAGCCTCAAGCCTCTGAAGGTTCTGAGACCTACCAAAGTGATGTCCCTATGGGATCCTGTCACATAGTGAATTTCCCTTAGACTGCATTGGTAGATCATTGCAGTCAATGGGAGAAGTGATCAGATGATTGCATGTTAAAGGGGGCCTTAAAATAATTGTAAAATAAAGTTATTTTTTTTAATACAAAAAAAAAAAATTCTAATCACTCCCTTTCACTATATTAAGCATAAAAGTAAACAATAAAAAATAAAGATTATCAGTATGCCAGAACTATTAAAATATAAATGTACAGTATTTATACTGTATAGCGAATATTATAAAGGAAAAAAATAAAAATGGCTGATTTGTTGTTTTTCCTTGCTTTACATGCACCCCAAAAATGGAATAAAAAGCAATAAAAAGAACAGATCGCCCCACAAACAATGATCGCCCCACAGCACCATAGACATAAACATGAAAAGGCGTGGGTCAGAATATGATGATGCAAAGATAAAATGATTTTTTCCAAAGTTTTTATTTTTTTAAGTATTAGGCTAGAGCTGCCACCCACACATTATGCGGGCGACTATGGGGACAGGGGAGAGAAGCACAATGGGAATATTTACTAGGGGCACTATATACGGGCATTTTATACTGGCACACATTATGGGGGCACCATGGGGGCATCTGCTGGGAGCACTATATAGGGGTATTTTCCACTGGCACACATTATGGGGGACTATGGGGACATTAGTTTAACTGGGGCACTAAGAGGGGGTATTTTTGTGCTTGCACACACAAGGGGGGGATTGGCACATGTTATGGGGGCACTATGGGGACATTGGCTCTACTGGAGGCACTAAGAGGATGTTTTTGTGTACTGTCACACAAAAGGGGGGCATTTTTTACTAGCATACATTTTTGGGGCACTAAGGGGACAATGGCTCTACTGGGGGTACTAAGAGGGGATATTTTTGTGCTGGCACACAGTGGGGGGCATTGTGGGGACACTATAAGGACATTGGCTCTACTAGGGGCACTAGGAGGAGGCATTTTTTGCACTTGCACACAACAGGGACATTTTTGTACTGGCACACATTATAAAGGGCATTTTTATGTACTGGCGCACATTATAAGGGGGCATTTTTTGTACTGGCTCACATTAGGGGGCCTTTTTCACTCTCACACATTACAACGAGAATGATTACTACTGGGGGGCATTATGGTGAGCTTTATTACTACCTGGGGACTGGGGACTATGATTACTAGTATGGGCTTGGCACAATTATTTTTGGGCACAGTACACTATTAGTGTCAATGACACTATTTGCTGGAGGCATTTATTTTTTAGGGCACTGTGTGCAAATAATTATCGAAGGTGGCACTGTCTGTATGGTATTAGTATTTTCAGCGGGAATGTTTCTGCAGTATAGTATTGGGGGGCACAGCGGCACAGTATTAAGGGTGGCAGGATGTGGTGTTCAGGAGGTAGGAGGATGATGGAAAAGTAGAAAACTAAGATCTATTTGTCAAACTCTACATAGACGAGGCGTGGCTGAAAGAAATCATCTTGGTGGTCTGGTGTGAAAGGAGAAGATGAGGAAAGAGAACATCAAAGGAAACGTCACTGAGTGTAAGAAGTACAGTATGTGGCACTGTTTTACCCTGTATGTTTTGTAGTGCTGTATGTAATTTGGACAGCTGTAGGTTAGGTTTAGAATTTGGCATGGGGGAGGGGGCCCTTTCGCCTAAGGCTGTAGAAAGGCTAGGTGCACCCCTTCACATAACAATGGAACCCATAAAACTCTGGCAAAATAGAATTATTTTTTTTCATGCTTCCCACTACATTGTACTCAACAATAAATGATACCATTAGAAAGTACCCCCAAAAAAAAAAAAAAAGCCCTCATATGGCTATATAAACGAAAAATAAAATAGTTATGGCTCCAGGAAGGCAGTGAGTAAAAAACGAAAATGTATAAATGGAAAATCGCCATGTCCGGAAGGTGTTAAAATAAAAAATAAAGCTAATTTGCAAAAAGTCCTAATCAATAATCCCCTGATGCTTTGTGCATAAAGCATTTATGTAGACCTATGTGTCTCCATGGTTACACGGCTCTTTGCCATACATCCCAACTTTGAAGGTATGTATGGAAGGACATCTGATGTAAGCCCCAATACACACCCAATCTTACCCACCTTGTTCTCAAAATGAAAAGACTATTCTACTACTGCTAGTCCTATAACCTACACTCTTCTACGTTGAAATTGCAAAACCAAGACGGAAAAGTTGTGGAATTATGGAAATCAAAGAATGGATAGGCATGGTAATGACAAGCAAATGATAAAAAATTGAAACAAAATATTCAAAACATCTTGATTTGTTCGGTATCGAGTTTGAACACCACGCACAGAAACACACGCCCTTACATGCCTTGGCGTGCTATCAATGAGGTATTAATGGTTGTCTGAGGAATGTTCTGCCACGCTGAATGCTCTTTGGCACGCAAATCATCAAGATCCGCTGCTGGCAGCTCTCTTTGTAGTTGATGACCAATGACATACCAGATGTTGTCGATGGGAGACAAGTCGATAGATGCTGCAGGCCATGGTAGCACATTTAGGCCAGCAGGCTGCTCACAATAGCACGAGCAACATGCGGACTGGTGTTTCCTGTTGAGAAACATCACACTTTTAAACTAGTGGTTGAACCACTGGTTCCGTGACCAAACCAATGTAATACGAGCTGTTAGTGTACTTTATGCCACCGCCAGGGCCGGGCCGACACAGAGGCTGGGGAGGCTCCAGCCTCAGGGCGCTCCAGCCTCAGGGCGCAGGCAGGGGCCGGCGAGAGGGAGAGGGACTGACAGGGGGGAACCGCTCAGCGCTCCCTCCTGTCATTCCCTGAGCCGGGCCCCGTTAGAGCGCTCCTCTCACCTCCATTATGCTGCTTCAGGCCCCCAGCATCAGGCCCCGCTGCCTCTGGCTCTAACTAGAAACAGAGTAAGCAGGTGGGCGGAGCCTAACGGACCTCCGTTAGGCTCCGCCCACCTGCTAATGTGAGCAGCGCTGGGGCCTGATCCTGGAAGCCTGGAGAAGTGACCATAATGGAGGTGAGAGGAGCGCTCTGATGGGGCCCGGCATTAAGTACAGTGAAAATGCCGGGCCCCCTTACATTAAGTCTGTGACAACATGGGGGGCAGAAAGAGCATGACAACATGGGGGGGTAAAAAGAGCATGAAAAGATGGGGGAGAATGACGGGGCAGAAAAAGCATGACAAGAGGGGGAAGAATGACAAGAGGGGGCATGACAAATTACTATGTGGGGGCACTGCTGTGCGGTTGAGGGGGTGTGGGGGACATTACTGTGTGGGGGCAGTGTGGCTGACATTACTGTGTGGGGGCAGTGTGGCTGACATTACTGTGTGGGGGAGGGGCAGTGTGGCGGACATTACTGTGTGGGGGCGTGTGGCGGACATTACTGTGTGGGGGCAGTGTGGCAGACATTACTGTGTGGGGGCAGTGTGGCGGACATTACTGTGTGGGGCGTGTGGCGGACATTACTGTGTGGGGGCAGTGTGGCGGACATTACTGTGTGGGGGCAGTGTGGCGGACATTACTGTGCGGGGGGCAGTGTGGCGGACATTACTGTGCGGGGGCAGTGTGGCAGACATTACTGTGCGGGGGCAGTGTGGCGGACATTACTGTGCGGGGGGCAGTGTGGCGGACATTACTGTGCGGGGGGCAGTGTGGCGGACATTACTGTGCGGGGGCAGTGTGGCGAACATTACTGTGCGGGGGCAGTGTGGCGGACATTACTGTGCGGGGGCAGTGTGGCGGACATTACTGTGCGGGGGGCAGTGTGGGGGACATTACTGTGTGGGGTGGCATTATACAAAAGCTCTGCAGATGCAACTCCCATGTATTGGGTCACCACAATTTGGGTGGTCAATCACTAAATGAACCCTGTTATGGGGAGAATCTGTGGATGACACATATTTGTCCCACAGACACCCCCCCTCCACCCCAAAACAGGGTTCATTTACTGAATGACCACCAATAAAAGAGGTGGGGTCACATATGCTATTTCATAATGACAGCAGGGCCCGTGCAGTGACTGTTTTCTACTACAGCCCCATCCCCCCTGCTCACTGGATATAATCTTATTAACTATATAACTGTAGCAAATCACTACAGTTATATAGTTAAGATTATATACAGTGTCGAGAGGTGTAGTAGAATACAGTCACTGCACGGGCCCCGCTGGCGCTGTCATCAAAAAAGCAGATACAACCCCACAGCCTCACCCCTTGTATTGGGGGTCATTCCTACATGGACCCTGTTATGGGGAGGGGGGATCTGTGGATGACACAAATGTGTCATCCACAGATTCCCCAATAACAGTATCATTCATCACAGATCCCCCATAGCAGTGTCATCCACAAGTTGGAGGGGGGGGGGGGGGCGCACTTGGGCAGCACAGCCTCTGTTGGTGGTGGACCTTGTCCCAGCCCTGGCCACCGCACACCATAATCTCAGGAGTAGGACCGATGTGACGCTCCTTTACGAATCTCTGGCTATCACTGCATCTGAGACAAAAGCGAGATTCATCCCTGAAGAGGATAGACCTTCATTCCAGCCTTCATTGTCATCTTGCTGTGCACCATGATAGCCTTCGAGAGCAGTGACGTGAGGAAAATGGAGCACCTGGAGCTGGACATCTGTCTTGTAGCCCAATATCATACAAACACCTTCTGATGGTTTGTGTAGACACTATTTGCTGCCCTAGGTTTGGTATGTGCCGTCCAATTTCACTTGCAGTACAGAATGGATCACTACACGCCATTTTTCTATTCAGATGATCCGTCCATGCAGAGGTTCTCCTCTGTGCACCTCTTGCTGTCATTCTAGTTCATCGTCGTTCTCCCAACCACCAGGACACACAACATTGAACATTGCTGACATCTCAGCCTAGGCACGTAGAAATCTATGGGAGGGATGAACCAAGGTCTACTCTACATACAGGAAGATTTATGTACCCCAGGACTGTTATGGACTGTTCTTCCTGTAGGAGTGGGGATACCTTCTGTGCTAGTCCAATAACAGGGTCAGGTATTACACCACATAATGAATAGTACTAGTGAGTGAAATATATTACTCACTCTCCTCTTGGTGTATCAATAGCTTCTCATTCTTCTAACTGGGATATCTAATACAGATAACGTTCACGGAGAGCTTCAGACACGCGTATCCTAATCACGTTCTCCTTGTAATGCCCCCTTGTTACGATGAGAGCTCGACACAGGTTTAAATACTTCTGTTCACTGACCTGATACTACAATACAAAAATAAATGCAATTATCTAATTAAAAAGAATGTGCAGCGAGCCCCTAAGGAGCCGGTGCAAAGGATCCGAGTCGTAGTGGCCTTGATGAGATTTGTGTCACGGTGTACTGACTCAGGCTGTCGCTCACTAAGGTTGGGTGAAGTGGAAAGGTGATATGAAGGATCAGGCAGACGTAGAAGTAAAAGGAACATCTTTCTTTACTGAGTGCAAAGGATGAGTTACAGTAGATCCAGCTGTCATCTGTACAAGGTGCTATGTCTCTATCCCCAGATGATGACAATAGCATCTCGCTCCTGATTTCCCTTCACTAACAGCAATAAGCTGGCACTTGAGCTACAAGTGTCCACTTGTGAGATGCAGGCTTGTGATTGTGCCTGTCCTGAACTGTGGTGATGGGTGTTTTAACTTGTTATCCCCTCACCTGCAGCAGAGTCTGTATAGCTTTAGTGCTGATCACTCTGCCGACTTGGTACACTATAGCTTGCAGATCGTCTGGTGGCCTTGGACCCTGCAGTTAACCTGAAGTAGAGGTCCTTACAGATGAGCTGTATGTTTAATCTCTCCAGACTTGCTAAAATAACTCTCCCCAGAATTCTCTAGAGCTCCTCCTTCTGGCAGGAAGCAGGACCTGCCCACTCCCACCAGGAGGGGAGGAAAGGAAGGAAAAGTTCCATTTCTAATGCCAATAATACCCTTGGGCAGATTGGCCATAGACCCTACTGGGAAATTTCCCAGTGTGCCGATGCCCAGGGTTCCACCCGAGCCCTCCTCAAACACGCTGGCCAGGTACATAATGATCTGATGCTCCAGGAACTGATGTACCTAGTGAAGGGCTTCAGTAGCCCTCCTGAACTCAATTCTACCGTCTAAAATGCCGGTCTTAATAAATGTGCCCCAAAATGCTTAGAAAAAGAGTGCAAAACAGTAAATATGATGCAAAGTATGCATGCAAAATGCACCAAAAAAACGGATGCATTTTTAAAAGTAAATCCGCCCGGTATCTTTTGTATTATTTAGTTATATAGCATATGTTCCTGTAGCCCTGAGGACAGGCCCTCTTTACTATGTACTAAAGCCATTTTGGATCTTCAGAGTTGATAGTGACCTGCAATGTATTGTTGGTTGGGTTCCCAGGCTCCTCAGCCTCCACGTGTAACCATCTCTTTGACATTATAATTAAGAGAATTGCGCGTTCGTACCACTGATAGATAAGGTCATGTTTTGACAAATTTCTCATTTGCTTTCGATATGTCAGGCGGGGACCTATTTTCAACCTTCTCCCAAAAAGACGCAGGTCTGTGACATTACCCCACCACAGACAGGTGTTCTCGAATTAGAGGAGGAAACATTTTCACAGTTTTACATGAAATCATCTATCATCTAATTATCTCTTATTATCCATCGTAACTTTGAAATTAGAAAGATGACCCAGATGGAGCAGAATTCTAAGAAGGTGATCTAACAATTCATAATGCGGCAATGTGGCTTTTTCTTGGTGATCATAAAATCTAAAGGGACGTGTAAACCAAACAGGGGCAGGAAAGGCTCTACTGCTACCCAAGTCGGTGTCTGAGAACATCATCTCCAAGAAGGCTGTACACTGTAGCTCAGGGATGCTCAACCTGCAGTCCTTGCAGCCGTTGCAAAACTACAACTCCCAGCATGTCCTAATAGCTGTAGGCTGTCCGGGCATACTGGGAGTTGTAGTTTTGCAACAGCTGGAGGGCCGCAAGTTGAGCATGTCTGCTGTAGACGAATGTCCACTGAACTTGCTGATTTCAGTGGCACCAAATGACCATCGTAAGTGTATAGAGGGAGTGTTTTGACTCTCCACTGGAAGGCAGGTATTGGTGAAGGAAGGATCGGTCAGTTGGATTTCAACATGCCCAATCCTTTTGTTCTCAAGGCAAATAAGCTTGCTGTACAATTATGGTGTGGTGCTGGAAGGGGTTAATAATTTTATTTTCTAAAGTGAATTTCTCAGGTCTTCTGTCTGAGGGCAGCATTGGTCAATGGGGGACACGGGACTGTGGATTTTAAAGAGCATCTGTCAACAGGATCAACTCTATTAACCCAACGATACCTCAGTTATGCAGATCCGTTGAGCTGTTCCGGAATAATTTCATTTTTTACTCATAAGTTATATGTTAATTAGGTCTTCGGTGCACCACGGGCACTTTCCTCTTGGATCACCGAGCATCTCCGCTCCACACTGGAAGCCACTCCTTCTTCTCCTTGATTGACATGGCCAGGAATCTCCTCTGGTCCTGTAATTTCATGTGTTCCCTAGATTACACTATCGGTGCATATGCAGTAGATCTGCTTCTGTTTGCCAAGCAGATGTCTACTGAGCATGTGTCAGTGATGTCATCCTCCACCAGAACAAAACTGAGCTTCTCTTCTTCTAGGGAGAAGATGATGTCATTGGTACAGTAGACATCTACAGTTAGTGTAATCTATGGCATAGGTGTCAGATGAGATGCCTTGCATTGTGAATCAAGGGGAAAGTGGAATGTATCAGTGTAGATGGGAGGTGCTCTAAAGGGGAAAGTGCCCTCCCCTTGGCGTACAAGAATAACTAATTGACAAAATAATAAAAAGTGAAATTACTCAGGAATAACACAATATATTTGCATAATTGAGGCAACAGTTTAATCAGCAGGACCCTACAAGGCATCATACCTAGTTTAATAGGATTGATCCTGCTGATGCAGTACTCTAATATTGGGGGGAGGGGGTATCTGCAGATGTTTTATATTGTGTCATCTGTTGTTGTGTTATGTTTATGTGAGGGATTACAGTTAAGACACCCATCACACTGAACCACGTTCCTGGCCAGACATGCCTCTGTATTCCACAATGGAGGCTACAGCTATTATTACCAGATTACAGTTGCTAGCCAGAGATTCTAGGGATGAGAGACGTTACCAAGATAGCATACCAAGAGTGCCACTGTGCCAGCCTCCATACCTCGCCACCTGGGAAAATTTGCACTGTGTATAGACTATTATGAACGCTTGCTGCCGACTGGAAGCTCAGGACCTGCAAGACGTCCTCATGCTGGAGCACAGGTCCTGTCCTGAGCTTCCAGTGAGCAGTGAGTGTTCATCGCGGGGCGATCAAATGGAGAAGGTGAGGTTTTTTTTGTTAGTTTTTTTTGCACAGAGAAGAGAAGGGAGCATTATTTATTTTGGGGCACTAATGGGGGCAATTCTAATTCTGGAGTGCACTAATGGGGGTTTAACTATTACTGGGGCGCACTAATGAAGGTATTAATATTACTGGGGGTCTCTAATGGGGCATTATTAATTCTGGGGGGTGCTAATGGGGGAATTATTAATTCTGGGGGGTACCATTTGGGGCATTGATATTATTGAGGGGCACTAATGAGGGCATTGATATTATTGGGGGGCACTTATGGGGGAGTTATTATTTTTTTGGGGGGGAAATAATTGGGGCATTAATATTATTTGGGGGCACTAATGGGGGTATAAATGTAATTGGGGGCACTAAAGGGGGCATTATTCATTCTGGGGGGCACTAATGGGGCATTATTCATTCTGGGGGGCACTAATGGGGCATTTCTAATACTGGGGGCACTAATGGGGCATTAACGATTCTGAGGGGCGCAAACGGGGGCATTATTAATTCTGGGGGGCACTAATGGGGCCTTTATTATTTTTGGGGGGCACTAATGGAGGCATTACTATTACCGGGGGGCACTAATAGGGGCATTACTATTACCAAGGGCACTAATGGGGGGCATTATCTGTTCTGGGGGGTACTAATGGAGACATTAATATTACTGGAGGGCATTATTAATACTAGGAGCCACATTATGACATAGCAAATTAAGACCCTGTGTTAGGTCACCCCCCCCCCCCAACCACACCCCTTTGGGGTGTGACTTAACTTGGCTGGTATTTTTGTTAGGAAAGGTGGCAACCCTAACTGCATCTGAAACCTGTCCAACAATCTAAAGTTATCCTATCCTTATCCCTCCCGTAACCAGGCGTATTTCGTTTCGTAACTTTGCACCACCGGTCTTCAGGGGCTTAACATGGGTGAATACAGATAAACCACATGTCTCATTATTGGCCAACACTATTGCCCCCAGGTTCTGGGCAGCCTCTGGGGCTGACAGTGGTAAGAAAAATGCCCAGTGGCAAGAAATGGTGTGGGATCATGTGTGCAGGTCAAAATTGGGGTTACATCTGCTTTTTTGTCTTATGCATGACACAAATGTATACCGTACATCATCGCCTCTGTAAAATTTTTAGTCCAGTGTAAAGAATACGCGTACATGATGTACATTCAGAATGCCGCTCAGATTTGCGATGTGTCTGCAGTCATGGTAATGGTTGGCACATTGTTCTTCTCAGCTGCAAGGAAGCAAAGTCAGCGTGCTTTACAGCTACTCAAGGTTAAAGGATTTTTCTTTTTCAAGCTTGTTACCTGCTGTCATTTTTTACCCTCTAGAAAAAGGATGATGCCAATGTACTGATGTTAGAATGCAAAAGTAACTGCCGCCATGTAGTGAGTCCTGGGTGTCCTACCATCTATTACGGCTGAGCTTTCAATGGTCTGCAGTGCCTCCTGAAGCATCAGGACCTGGGCGTGAATGCCACCTCTGCACCTCCTAGAGCTTTATCCATATTGACTATAAAGTGAATTTCTTATTAGAATATTGTGTCCTATTTAGAGGGGTTGTCCAGCCTTTTTCAATTACTTATTTGAGCATCCATTTATATCACAGCAGAAAGGCTAGGTGCACCCTTGGGGCCACTTTAAGTTCCCAGTCCGCCCCTGGGAGGCAGTCATGCAGTATGGAGGCTTATGATGGACTCAGCAGCAGTCTTCCAGTCAAATATGATGGAATCTGTTTTGGAAGCTCCGGATGTAGATGTGAACAGAACCATGATATTGCAGCCTGGATGGACCAGGGCACTGTTCCTCAGGAGTTAAAGCAGGCTGGTTCATTTCTTAAAAGCATGTACATTAAAATCCTTCTGTAACGCGTTTCGAAGGCGGTCCCCCTTCTTCATCATTGTGTCTGATGAAGAAGGTGGACATCCTTTAAAATGTGGGTATCTAATTGGAATCACCAGTGAGAAGGGAGCAGTGTTCCAACTTGGACCATGCAGAGACCATTGTCCCGGTGGCGGCTTTACTATTTGCCCATATTATTTTATATCTGGTAAGTGGCTATTCTTCTTGTTCCAGGCTCCTTTCACAAATGGTTTTACACTATGGAGCGCCTTGAGGTTTTCTTCTCGCTATATTTTTGGATAGCAGGCGTGCTGGTAACTATGAAGCTTACTGGTCATATCATCTCCTTGTAGAACATGTAAAACATCTCACAAGCTTTTTGTCTTGTCATTCGCTTTAGTATTTTTGGCAGCTTTGAAAGCTTCTTTGAGACTTATGTGTAATGTTCTTACGCTACTATTGTTTGCGTCTTACTAATTACTGAGGAGGGTGGTAAAGCTGGAGGATGACCCCTCAGACATCTGTCTGTATCAGTGGTATGCAGGTTCTTCCTTGACTTCAAAGCCCAGAATGAGTAGGAATTTGAATGAATAAAATACAACTTATACTAAATCTTCTCCCTTAAAACTATATATCAATCTGCTCAGCTCCTTTCACAGATCACATTTTGCATTTCCTTGGAGACAGGTTCCCTTTAAAAGGTTTGTTTTGTCTCATGATATTGATGATCTATCCTCAGGATAGGTCAACAGCATCAGATTGGTGGGGGTCCGACTCCATTCACCCCGCCGTTAATCTGCTTGAATGGTCTGCAATGATCGTGCAAGAGCTGCATGCTCTTCAATCCTTACCTGCACATGGTCTACTTTGCAGTGACAGTATAGTGTGATTACACGTTCCTCTTCCATTTAAGTGAATAGGATGAACCGCTATAATTATACCTCACCACTGCTGCAATCTAGACATTGTGTAGGTAAACAATGAAGAGGACACAGCACTTGCCATTCAGTTCTTCTTCCTTCTCCCCATTCCTTAGACTTCTGCAGGTGACGTGTGTATGTGCCTCTCCACCTCCTCTCTTCTCCTCACGCTCTCTTCTCTATAGACCTCTATAGGCAGCATGTAACATGATCCTTCAGTAAGCTTACAGTCTGTCCTGGGGAATGAAAATGGATTTAGCAGAGAATTTAGCATGATTGAAGAGTTTAGAAAAGAGGGGGAGGAGGAAAGGAACCCGATAAGTGGACAAATTCACAATCTTTTTTATTTAGCAGAAAAGATTTTAATAAAAACAATTTTAATAAAAAAGTCACCCTCAGCCTTTCCCACTTTATACAAGTAACTATAATCTGTAATATTATTACACTCCAGAAATACATCCAGTCCCCTCTTGAATTCCTTTATTGTACTCGCCATCACCACCTCCTCAGGCAGAGAGTTCCATAGTCTCACTGCTCTTACCATAAAGAATCCTCTTCTATGTTTGTGTAGAAACCTTCTTTCCTCCAGACGCAGAGGATGTCCCCTCGTCACAGTCACAGTCCTGGGGATAAATAGATGATGGGAGAGATCTCTGTACTGACCCCTGATATATTTATACATAGTTATTAGCTCTCCCCTCAGTCGTCTTTTTCCAAAAACGGAATAACCCTAATTTTGATAATCTTTCTGGGTCCTGTAGTCCACCTATTCCAGTTATTACTGTAGTTGCCCTCCTCCAGACCAATTGACCAATGTTTATTTCTTTTTATATGTAAAATTGGAAATGGGGCGATGTGAATTTGTAATTTTTTGGTTCTTTTTAATATTTAAAAAAATCTTTTGCTATTTTTTGGACCCTCCCTCCCCCCCCCGGGAATTTTAACATGTTATTGCCTAAAGCACTATAGCATAGCCTGCCATAGGCAGCATAGTAGATTTCACAAGGCCCCAAGTTGCCATAGTACACCATACACCTCTTGAGCACCTTGGATATGCAGTTACATCTGGGTGTGTGAAGGGGTAAATAAGTCTAAATACAAAAAATGTTAATATTCATGGACTGGATTTAACTATATACCATATTCTTGGCGGGGCCACCCCTCTAAGTGATAGAATTCTGGCTACCTGTAGCCACGACTAGAGAGAGCTAAGGAGCCTGCTGCATAATAACACAGCGCCTCATTTATCAAAACTGCCTAATAGTAAAACTTTCTTAGTTGCCATAGCAACTGATCTGAGCTTAGCTTTCATTTCCTGAAGGGCTCAAAAAAAAAAAATTAAAGCTGAGCTTTGATTGGATGCTATGGGCAACTAAGCCAGTTTTACTGTTAGGCAGTTTTGATAAATGAGGCCATAGTATGAAGTAATCTCTTATGCTCCCTCTAGTGGTGTATTCAGGCAGCCATTATTTTTCTTTTAAAAGGAAACGTGACACTAGATGCCAGGGGGATTTAACCACCTCCATGTTGTTATACTGCTAGATAATACCTTTACTACCTACTAGTGGCTAACTACTATGCTTGCAATGTTTGATGCTGTTTTGCACTGTTTTACTATTGTCGGCAGGGAAATCCTGTGCTGTAACGTTACATGGCTGAAGCAAGTGTTTTTACCAATCCTCTTAGATGTGTTTCCAGAAGGAGGGTGTAGGCAAGGCTTAGATAGGCTTACTTCCTCTTGCCCACCGCTCTCAGTCTAGTGTAGTTAGTTAGGTTACTTTCACAGTTGCAGCACAGCTCTCCAGCAGGCTGTTCCGGCATAGAATGCCGAGATTCGGCTGCACAAAAACTGTTGCATGCATATTTGCCGGGTAGCGGCCAGATCTCTGCCAGACGCCATTATAGTCAATAGGGTTGGTGGGCATGCAATAACAACATCTGGCAATGCCAGATCCGGAGAACTGCCGGAGAGCTGTGCCGCAAATGTGAAGGAACCTTAGTTAGTTTGGAGAAAGTTCACTCCAGCCAGTCCGGCAGTCAATCAGTCAGTGGAATCCAGTGTGGTCATGTGCAGCTAAAAGGGAGTGCAAGGGATATTCAGGAAAGAGAAACACATATTGGCTACGGGCCTCAAAGTTTTGAGTTTTCTGGCTTCATCATATTTGTCTCCATCTTGCATTGCTGCTTATGAATCTGCACCTCGTTGCCTGAAATTGTAGAAAACAGAGGGAGTTTGTGCACCTCTAAGCTGGAACTGCAAGGAATTGTGATTTAAGGAATTACATCTCAGAGGACATTGGAAATAGGAAAACAATTTTTAGCTCAGCTAGCACGTTGTTGGAACTATTTGCGGACATATGTGCGGACATATTTTGCATTTTTCTGCTCAGTAAAGACTGTAAGTAATTTGCCCCTCCTTAACTTACCCTCCTGCCTATCATTCACACCTAAACACCAAGGGTACACCACCTTCCACAAGCCAGTAAACACAACACAGACTATGCCCTGGGGGAAAATACCACTACTAACATCCAAAGTTCAACCCCTTCGCCACTGTGCCAGAACAAGGAGTGAGGAAGGTTTGGTGGAGATAGCCTAGCTACTGTGACCAGATCTAGATCTAGCACTCCCATCCTCCACACAGTCCCCTTAGGTTGCTGCCTAATCATGGCCATTGATTTCAGGTGTGTGTGGTCATCTAAGCTGTTCTCTAGAAGGGTTATGCAAAATAAATGTGGAGCCCCAGTTATGGGTCTACAACACAATGAAAGCCAGATATCCCTCAAAGGAAGGAAAACCAAGCAAAGGGGTGTCTCCATTACAGAGATCACCAAATCCACCATATTAAGTGGCCCCTATGTCAAGATCCCACTTTTTTACAAGCTTTAAGGATGTGACAGGGAAAACCTAAGCTAGGTATCCATCCACAGACAGCTGTTTCAGGGTGTTGCCCTTCATCAGTGTGGAGTAGGATTCTGGCTAACCGGGAGCAATGCCTCGGATACTACTCAAACACAACAATAGCTGATCTCAGGGAGACCAGCTACAAAAAACACCGCGGAGCCTCACTTAAGAGTCTCAACACAGCAATCCGAAGTGCCAAGTTCCCTGGGAAACAGGAATATGCAAAACAAATGTGGAGCCCCAGTTATGGGTCTACAACACAATGAAAGCCAGATATCCCTCAAAGGAAGGAAAACCAAGCAAAGGGGTGTCTCCATTACAGAGATCACCAAATCCACCATATTAAGTGGCCCCTATGTCAAGATCCCACTTTTTTACAAGCTTTAAGGATGTGACAGGGAAAACCTAAGCTAGGTATCCATCCTGAGGTCAGCTATTGTTCTGCTCTAGAAGGGTTATCTGGGCAAAACTCCTCCATGCATGTCCCCAAAAGGTAATTTCCAGTCGAGTCCTGACACATGTCGAGACTGCACCAAGTCTGCACTATAATTCCCAGTCCACCTGGTCAATTTATGGTTTCCTCTGGACACGGTTTGACATGATGGCACTCTGGGTACTTTTTTGTGTGATGTTGGGGATATTTGACCCCTGGAGGTCCCACTATATCATTGTATGATCACTGGATCTATGCAGGCAATGACTATGTGTTTTGTCACCTGCGAAGCAAAATCTGTATTCCCTTAAGGAGGTTTCAGCATGTAAACCAGGAGCTTGTTATACAGTGAGCCCTTTGGGAGGTGGAGAGGATAGCAGTGGTAGCTGTGGCACTGATTGGAGTTATAGGGGCCTGTTTACTAAGACCGGCTTTTTACTCCAGTCATAGTTTCCGCTCTGTGCTACCGTGAGATTAGTGTCATTTATGATGAGGCGAAGGCCTTGTCATAAATTAGGCGCATCTGTGGCAGTCCATGCTCCTGGCAAAAAAATTACATCAGCACCTAGCTGGTGTATTTTTTCGCTAACATTTGCAATTTTGAAATTGTTAGGAAATTTGCAGGGGGTGGAGTATAGGTCCTGGCACAGAGCCTTACCCGCGCACACTCCACGCACACAAAATATTGTTGCTTGGCCGGTTAGAAAAGGGGACTTGCAACTACTTTATGCCTAAAATAGTCACACATCCCTCAGTAAATGTGCCCGATTGTGTTTCACGGTTTTACGCCCACAGTTCCTGGGACCATGCAGTGAATGGAGAGCACACCTTTTCTCCCCTCAGGGCACTAACTGGGCCTTTTGGGGGCTTCAGCCTGGTGGTGATTGGGGTTCCCTTTCTGTTAGGTGTATAGCAGGATGCAAGGCAGGAGGGCAGATACAGGGCCTGGTGAAAGGATAGAAAAAAACCAGGCCTGCTGGTTGCAATAAATAAAGTCTATCTTTACTGAATAGATGATGACAGTAGTAGTTCTTGAGACACTCTAAACACTTTGCAATTTTTCCAAGATAACCATAGAAGTGCTATTCTGTTCTTTCTGCAGTTCCCAGGCTGAGGGATGCAGATTTAAGAGCTTAAAGGGAACCTGTCACCTGGAAAAGACAATTTACACTAATCACAGTACCTTAAAGTATCTCTCATAGTGTGCCCAAAGATGTTTTCATATCTTCTTTCTGTGTTTTGCTCTCTCCTAAAAACGACTTATAAAACTTGGTTTGGCACCTTTTTGAAGTCCTGCTGAAGTGTAAATTGTCTTTTTCAGGTGACAGGTTCCCTATAATGTCCAGTCAATCTCAAGTCTTTTGCCATAAATTATCGGTACCTTACTGACTTTATCTTGCATGACCTTTATGGTTCTTGACCTTCTAAGACAGGCACCCTCAAACTGCGGCCCTCAAGCTGTTGTAAAACTACAACTCCCACAATGCCCTGCTGTAGGCTGATACCTGTAGGCTCTTCGGGCATTCTGGGAGTTGTAGTTTTGCAACAGCTGGAGGGCCGCAGTCTGAGGATGCCTCTTTCAAGATGACTGTTCTCCTTCTTAAGTGTACTCTGGCAGTTTTTCAGTCTCAGAATGGTGTTTTCCTGGATGAGGATTTACTTCAGGCCTCGTTGGCTAGTTCTGACAACTAGACACTCCCCAGGAGGTGGGACCAGCCCAGCTCCTGGCAACCTAAGGCTAACACTTCCAGTGTTAATTGTTTTTTGCCTATACAGTACATTACTATTACATATTCATAGTGCATGACAAAATAAGTACTTCATCAACAAACCAGAATGTTTAAGCATCAAATTAAATTAAACCTTTATAGTGATCCACTGGGGCACTGCAGTTAGACTTCATAGTTTGGTGCTGTCCAGTGCCAATCCCTGGGAATCTAATAGATCTACTATTTGATCATTACAGAAGGCATTGTTCCTGTCATTTTTTATAAAGATACTTTTATTATAAAGATACTGATAATACTGGCCAGGGCATAGGAATCTGTCCATCCTGTGTTCATCTTTGTCCATGTGAACTTCCCCTTGAAAAACTCCTCCATAGCCTTATCCCTTCATGTGGGAATGTTGTATATCTGTAGAGCTGGGCAGAGACATATAACTGGCTGACAGATGGAAGACTGAACTTCTGGCCAGTTCCACGTAAAACTTTTACAGCCAAGCACACTGAAATATCTGAAGCAGCAGCAAGCCAAATGAATAAGAAATTACCCCTATTATAACATTTAGCTAATGTACTATAATCTGATTATTACAGAGAACTGGAAAAAAATGTCAAGCGCGGTTCAAAATTTAGTCAGAAATTGGTCATTTGGCTAAAAATTTAGGGACACAGTCAAAATCATCCATTTTGGTGATTATTTATCTCAAGTATATGAGATGTGAAAAACATGTAGTCCTCTTTCTGATGTATTTGCTTTAGGATCCTAGTGACATGCAGCCTATGGGTCTCCAGATATTCTCCTGCACTCACTTGGTTTCGATAAACCTGGACAGTGACTACATATGTGTGGCCAACACCGGTAATGGGAAGCTGGACACCCCTGTTCCCTGGATCATGGAGGTCCCAGCTGTTAGGCACCCTCCAATCAGATATTTCTAGCATAACAAATTGCTATGCCATGCTAGTGTGTTCATGTCCTGTATGCGTATAAATGCAGTATCACATCTTCTCGATTCAGTGATGCTTCTTGCTGGCAGTCGCGGCCCTACCGGTCACAGTCCTGGGTCCGGATACACTGTTCTCAGCCATTTCAGATTGCCAACTGTCACTCATGGACGATGTTAGCTTGGTGGCCAATTTAACAGAAACTCTATCCTACCTCAACTATTTATTATAGATTGCTTGGCTCTGTTCCTTACCCTGACCTTGGCTTGGGTTCTGGATTTAAATTCTCTCTTGCCCCTTGAATTTTTAACCTGGTGCTTGTTCTACTCCTGGTTTTGACTCATGGCCTTTCCTCTGACTATGTTTCAGTTCTATCCGTAGTTTTGTTGCATCCTTACCACTTTCATAATGACATTCTTTGACTATGTTCCTGACTATGTTTGCGTTCTGCTATCTCTCCTGTCGCCAACTGGTTAGTATTCAGGGGACTGCAACCTGGGAATGCAACTGGGAAAGTTTATACCACCTTCTTCGGGGTTAAGGCTGAAGAACAGGAAGGCTTCTTAATCTTCAAATCCAATTCTATCCAGCACCAAAACAATTGTGACTTAGGGGAACCACTTATCTGTTGAGAAATGTTAGAGCATTTATGCTTTTTATGTTAATACACTCATGTTTGTTGAATTGCATATTTAACAACATGTAAGAATCAAAAATTTGGACATTGAAGAACCACCCCCTGGGTCAACCAGGAACACCTACCCAAAATGTGCAGGATGTCTATTTTCACAGCCTGATTTGCTGGATTGTCTCGGTGGCAACTATGGTACTGTAGGCAATTATTGTGCTAATAATAGGGCTCCCTTGCAAACTTTATTACAATATAATTACTTGTTACTCCCCTCGACACATTTGCGGTTGGCCTCATCCAGTTTCCCCATGACTGCAGTAAACCTGTGCAAGGATCCAAATTCCACAGATCTTAACAAAAAGGAAAGGACAGAGCCTGCTTAAGAGTCATGCCATCTTTCTCACTAGTGTTGAGTGAATCGAAGTATCGGAAGTGGACTTCAATCCAAACTTCAGGAAATATTTGATTCACTACAAAGCCGAATTTCCACGTGCTTCGTGGTAATGAATCAATTTTTCCTGAAATGGTGGCTGAAAATAAAAAAATTATACTGACCTCATCCACTTGCTCACGGAGAGGTCGTCCGCTCCGGTCTTGATTGAAGAAAACCAGCCAAAGGATTGGCGGCGAGCGTGATGACCTCACTACGCGATCTTGGACATGTGTGCTGATGCCATCGTCTATGACGTTACCGCCCACATCCAGAGTGATCCTGTTGTGACGTCATCACACTCGCTGCAGGTCCTTTGGCGGGTTTTCTTCAATCAAGACAGGAGCGGACGGCCTCTCCGCGAGCAAGCGGATGAGGTGAGTATAATTTTTTAATATTCCTGATTAACCCCTGAACAGCTTAATATAAGTCACAGATGCCGCGATCAGCATTGAATGTGGCATCTCAGGAGTTAAATGGTGGCGGTGGCGCAATCGCCATTCCCCGTCATTGTGTCCGCTCCATACCATGGAAAGCGATTCGTGATGAAGTGATTCGTAACAAATCGAATTTCTTGTTGAAGTTCGGCAAAGCAACCAAATCGATTTTTTTCAAAACTTCTCTCATCTCTATTTCTCACCTAGAAGGTATCACAGGGGGAAAAAGGCATTAGGCCCTCCTATCTGTGGGTGTCAGGATGGAGTAGAGAATCAGGTGGAATGGGGTCGGGGGTTGATGTTTGCTATAGGCGCCCTTCTCCCCTACTGTTTAATGGGCTTGTATAGTCTGGTAAAAACGATGGTTCTTCGAATGAAGTGGAAATACGGATATCTGAGGCTGAGTTTACAGGCTTCAATGAATTGCGGTCTCTAGCCAGCATATTAAACCACAGAGCTATTGGAAGGAAACCAGAGTTATAAATTTTCTACACTTAGCCTCTGCCAACCAATATCCTGCAATTCTTGTGTTCATTAAGCAGCCTTGAGGTTATTACTGAGAGAGAACAATTTTAAATATCACAGATGCAGCGCGGAAAAGGTTTTAAGTATTAAAATTGTTATCTGACCAAACAAACATATTGAAAACAATAAAGAATAATCACTGCTGTGTCAGGGTTTTTGCTTCATATGTCTTATAGAGGAAATTAGACATAAAGGTTTAACATGGATTGTATTAAACGTGAAAATCAATAGTCAGCAAACCTGAGAAAAGACCATTTTTAACATGCTTTCAAGAGCATTGAGGGTTGTTCATCTCAAACAGTGTTTTAGTTGGAGAATACTGTATGTAAGAAATCAGTTAATTTTCAGCAGGTGTATCTTACCGTCTAAAGTGCTCCCTATAACAGCAGTCTGGGAGAATAGTCTAGACCACCCCCCATAACAGCAGTCTGGGAGTAGAGTCTAGACCAGGCATCCTCAAACTACGGCCCTCCAGCTGTTGTAAAACTACAACTCCCACAATGCCCTGCTGTAGGCGGATACCTGTAGGCTGTTTGGGCATGCTGGGAGTTGTAGTTTTGTAACAACTGGACCACCCCCTATAACAGCAGTCTGGCTGTTTAGTCTTCACCTCCCTCTATAATAACAGTCTGGCTGTGTAGTCTGGACCACCCCCTATAATAACAGTCTGGTTATGTAGTCTGGACCACCCCCTATAATAACAGTCTGGCTGTGAAGTCTGCACCTCCTCCTATAATAACAGTCTGGCTGTGAAGTCTGCACCTCCTCCTATAACAGCAGTTTGGCTGTGTAGTCTAGACCACCCCCTATAATAACAGTCTGGCTGTGTAGTCTGGAACTCCCCTATAACAGCAGTCTGGTTGTGTAGTCTAGAACTCCCTTATAACAGCAATCTGGTTGTGTAATCTGGAACTCCCCTATAACAGCAGTCTGGTTGTGTAGCCTCGAACTCCCCTATAACAGCAGTCTAGTTGTGTAGTCTAGAACTCCTTTATAACAGCAGTCTGGTTGTATAATCTGGAACTCCCCTATAACAGCAGTCTGGTTGTGTAGTCTGGAACTCCCCTATAACAGCAGTCTGGATGTGTAGTCTGGAGCGCCCTCTATAACAGCAGTCTGGCTGTGTGCTCTGGACCACCCCCTATAACAGCAGCCTGGCTGTGTGGTCTGGAACTCCCCCTATAACAGAAGTCTGGCTGTGTAGTTTGCACTTCCTCCAATAACAACAGTCTGGCCGTGTAGTCTAGACCTCCCCCTATAATAGCAGTCTGGTTATGTAGTCTGGACCTCCCCCTATAATAACAGTCTGGCTGTGTAGTCTGCACCTCCTTGTATAACAGCAGTCTCCTTTTGTAGTCTGGGCTAACCCCTATAACAAAACTGTAAAATGGAAAAAATGTCCTAATAAAATAGCGCCAGTCCCTGTAGTTAGAAACAATAATAAATGGACTTACTTCACCAGGGGGCTGATCAACAGAACCGGATCTGTGACCTTCACCCCCTGAGCCAGGATAGCGTTGACAAAAAACACTAGGCTTCCCAGAACCTTATCCAGTTAAATCAGCTCAATGAAAGTGGAAGGTAGTGCAGATAGAAACCAGTGCAGGATGAATAAAATCCACTTACTTCGGTGGGGGGGCTGGTCGGGTAGGCTAAGGAAACCTCAGCCCCAAACGTACCTCCCCCACGGTGTCCAGGTTCGCTTCAACAGCACGTCCTTTGGTCGAATATCCTGGACGGATGTTCAGTATGGAATGATATTCGGTGGTTAGCAAAGAGGCTCCCTAATCTCTTCGAGTTAACTTATAGGAAAAAACTATTTTAACTAATAATAAAATAAGATACAAAAAGGATCGATTTGTCAACGGAGGGAGCCTCTTTGCTAACCACCGAATATCATTCCATACTGAACATCCGTCCAGGATATTCGACCAAAGGACGTGCTGTTGAAGCGAACCTGGACACCGTGGGGAGGTACGCTTGGGGCTGAGGTTTCTTAGCCTACCCGACCAGCCCCCCCACCGAAGTAAGTGGATTTTATTCATCCTGCACTGGTTTCTATCTGCACTACCTTCCACTTTCATTGAGCTGATTTAACTGGATAAGGTTCTGGGAAGCCTAGTGTTTTTTGTCAACGCTATCCTGGCTCAGGGGGTGAAGGTCACAGATCCGGTTCTGTTGATCAGCCCCCTGGTGAAGTAAGTCCATTTATTATTGTTTCTAACTACAGGGACTGGCGCTATTTTATTAGGACATTTTTTCCATTTTACAGTTTTGTTCTTAGAACGCTCCGTTTCTGTGAGCGTTAGTCCTAAAGCAGCCTTACCCTGTTAGTTACTTTTTTTAAACCACAAGAGACCTAGAGTGAATTGACTATATATTAATTTCTAGAGTATTTTCCAGCCTTTGGCGCCCTCTCTGAGTTTTTCTGCCCCTTTCCCTAGGGTGCCTTTCAACCCCTCCCTTTTTTTCTTTTTTCTCTATTTACTAACCCCTATAACAACATTCTGGCCATGTAGTCTGGACCTCCCTTATAACAGCAGTCTGGATTTGTAGTCTGCATAACCCTCTATTACAGCAGTCTGCTTGTGTAGTCTGCACTTCCCCTATAACAGCAGTCTGCTTGTGTAGAGTGGAACTCCCCTATAACAGCAGTCTGCTTGTGTAGAGTGGAACTCCCCTATAACAGCAGTCTGGTTGTGTAATCTGGGCCACCCCATATAACAGCAGTCTGGTTGTGTAGTCTGGGCCACCCCATATAACAGCAGTCTGCTTGTGTAGTCTGGGCCACCCCATATAACAGCAGTCTGCTTGTGTAGTCTGCACTTCCCCTATAACAGCAGTCTGCTTGTGTAGTGTGGAACTCCCCTATAACAGCAGTCTGCTTGTGTAGTGTGGAACTCCCCTATAACAGCAGTCTGCTTGTGTAGAGTGGAACTCCCCTATAACAGCAGTCTGGTTGTGTAATCTGGGCCACCCCATATAACAGCAGTCTGGTTGTGTAGTCTGGGCCACCCCATATAACAGCAGTCTGCTTGTGTAGTCTGGGCCACCCCATATAACAGCAGTCTGATTTGGTAGTCTGGAACTCCCCTATAACAGCAGTCTGGTTGTGTAGTCTGGAACTCCCCTATAAAAGCAGTCTGGTTGTGTAGCCTGGAACTCCCCTATAACAGCAGTCTGATTGTGTAGTCTAGAACTCCCCTATAACAGCAGTCTGGTTGTGTAATCTGGAACTCCCCCATAACAGCAGTCTGGTTGTTTAGTCTGGAACTCCCCTATAACAGCAGTCTGGTTGTGTAGTCTGGAACTCCCCTATAACAGCAGGTAATCATGAGCTCTGCCAGCTCTCTGAAATCTTCAGCAGGTTGGGAAGGACAACTGGGAGCTCAGGAATATCAGGACTCATCGGTATGTGTTGGAGCTGTTCAATACAAGATTTTATGAACACAGCAGGGTCAATTCAAGAAAGTCACCCAAGGTTTTGGTAAGGATCTGTCACTAGTTTATGCTGCCCCTAGAACACTGGTGACCGATTCCCTTTAAGATCTATTTAATTTACAATCTTGATTCGGACATTAAATGGAATAGTGTGGGGAAATATACTAAACTCATGGTTTATGCCACTAAACCTAGAAGAGATGCATGACCTTTAAGCTGGTTTCCCTTTTAATCTTCTGCTTTGGAGCCCCGGGCATCTATAAATTCATCATCAGGTTCATGGTTTACCCTTTCTGTCTCCATAGCATTTATACCCTCACAGGCGCTCTAGAAAAATACCGTATGTACTAAACATACTGTCTAGTCTCAATATTACACTGACTGATTTCCTTTTTTGCATGATACGTCCCTTTAACCTTCCAGAGACCTGCTCTTGGCGCTTGCAGTGAGCACCATAAATGCTGTGATGACTCCTTCATTGAATCCCTTCATCTCATGATAGCGGTATTATTAATAATATGAGATATATTCGGGGAGACATCATTATCTTGATTTAAGGAGGTAACTTAGTCATCTATGCACGGAGGATGACAATCCATGTAGTAGGCAGAGTATCTGCTCCTATATTCCTGTGGGATCATTGTATATGGCAGATGTATGACATAGGTCTTGTTTATCTCGTCTCGCTCATTCGGCCACCTCAGCAGCTATTCCTCTGTGACTGTCATGTGGGAGTGTAGGATAGAACTGCATCAAATGTGTGACACAAAAGCCCATTGAATTGAAGACTAAACTCGGCGCTTGTCACTGTGTCAAAAATAAAATGGAGTGTGGAGAAGCATGGAAGTGCGTCACTTAGTGGAGTTAACCCTGTGCTGCCTGAGATACATGGCTCTGCTTGGAAAGTGAAACAATCCTATAAAGCAGGGGTGGGGAACCTTTTTGCTGCCGAGGGACATATAATTCGCGGACCATACAAAATTCTCAACTTAAAAATTTGAGTGCAATATTTGTTTGAACATATAACTAACTTAGGGGTAAGTTACAGAAATTGTGCTTCAATAAAAAAAAATATAGAGCGATCTATTTTTGTAGCACAAAATGGCGCCTGCGCAATATATATTACAAATAGTACAGGTGCCATATTTTGACCACACATAGCAGTCTAATTTTTAAGTTCAGAATGTTATTTATTTAGTTCTTTATTTGGCATTAATTGCAGCCAAGCTGAACCCAGGGGGGTCCGGTGAGGGTTCACCTAGCTTTCACTCTGCCACTGTCCCTGCCCTTTTCCTTTTCTCAGTCTCAGTACTGCCCCCGCACCTCTATCAGCCTCCTATCAGACCCCCCAGCCTACATCAGCCTCAGATCAGACTCCCATCAGACCTCTCAGACTCAGATCAGACCACCATCAGACCACCCTAGCCTCAGATCAGCCCCCATCAGACCTCCCAACCTCAGATCAGTCCCCCATTAGACCCCCAACCTCAGATCAGACCCTCCCCAGCCTCAGATCACACCCCCATCAGACCCTTCCTAGCCTTAGATCAGCCCCCATCAGACCCCCCAGCATCAGATCAGACCCCCCGCATACGGCCCCTGGGCTGGAGGTTCCCCACCCCTGCTATAGAGGATTCCTCCTATATTCCTTAGTATGATATCAAAAGGGCCTAATTTTGGAGGTGGAAAACTGGGAAATTGTTCAGGCAATCTGGCTTCTACGGGGCTCCAATGACTAGAAATGTTAAGCATTGTTAGGCTAGTTTCACACTAGCGGCAGGGGAGTCCGTCAGGTTGTTCCGGACTAAAAGTACTGCATGTCGTACTTTTAGTCCGGCGGCCTCTCGCCGTGCGCTACCGTGCTGCCGCCAGAACTCCGCCCCCGCCCCCATTATAGTCAATGGGGACGGAGCGGCAGTCCGGGGGCACACGTGAACTAGCGGCAGGACGGATTCGACAGGCTGTTCACCCGCCGGAATAGCTTGACGGACTCCCCTGCCGCTAATGTGAAAGTACCCTTATATGGGCATTATATGGTAGTATTATTTGGATACTGGTATTTTGTAGGCACTGAATGACTGTATTATTTGACTTCCTGTATAGTATTAGTTGAACATTATATGGAATTATTGTATAAAAGTATTATTTGGCACCGTATGTAAATATTATTTTACATGGGATAGAAGTATTATCTGTCAGTGTATAAAAGTATTATTTGGGTATTATATAGAAGTATTAGTTGGCATTGTATTGAAGTATTATTTCGGCTTTGCATGGAAGTAATCTTTGGGCATTGTATGGAAGTATTATTTGACATTATATTGAAGTAGTATTTGTCAGTGTATGGAAGTATTCTTTAACCATTGTATGGATGTATTACTTGGGTGTTGTATAGAAGTATAATTTGGTATTGTATTATTTGAAATGGTATTGAAGAGTTATTTGTCAGTGTTTGGAAGCATTCTTTGACCGTTGATTGGCAGTATTATTTGGCATTGTATGGCAATATTTGGTGCATCAGGACAAGTTTTTAGTAAATGTGCCAATTTCAGTTTTACGCCTATACTTTATTTGTGTGCCATTTATTTTGGTACTTATACTTTTATATTCCAGTTTAATTTATATACATTTTTACTTTATGTTTTATGGTTTACACATGGTATGGGCCGTGATCTCATTGCAGCAATTCACTGTGACGTACTGAAAGGGGATCTTCCATCTCCCTTTCTATACCTTTCATCATTGATCGCAGTATCCAAAGGTTTGAAGGTAAAGATCAGAGGTTTTGCTGATCTCTACAATTAGAGCAGGGCATGTACGTTTAGAACATCTCTTGTCCTGCACTTGATCATGTGAGCACAGCAGCAATGGCCACACAATTGAGATGACAAGTTTGCCATCATGATGTGACGGCTGCATGCATTTACATCATATGTCCTCCAGCTGGTAAAGCTATATATGACATACCTACTTACCAACATTTTTTGAGAGAGACCTCTGGAGAAGAAACCTGCAAATCAGTCCTCTTTCCAAAAAGAAAACGGAGTGTTTCTTACACATTAGCAAACAGCTCTCTCCATGTAACTACCCTTTACCCAAGCAGAGAAAATCAACTTATTGTAGCTAGCTGAGAGGCCTTTGTCTGGGTCTGGGGGGTACTCTTTTTCATTACAGAGAGCACCTATTTTAGGTGAGAAGTATTGTAGGCCACAAAGCTCCTTTGGGTTTCTGGTAAAAATATATGAAAATTAGGATTTCTTACATCTGTTTGCATCAGAGCAGCCTAACTTTCCTTTGGAATGAAAGTTTTTTGTGTCCTATAATATGTTGCACACATACTAGAAGCTCTCAATTATAGTGAGTACCTCCTCCTGACCCCAACAAAGGCCTCTCAGCTAGCTAAATTAATTTTCTCTCCTCTGGTTAAATGTTATCTATATTTTGGAGGAAAACTTTTACAAGCAGCAACAAAGATGAATGGAGAAAAAAGAATAACTTAAAGGGGTTGTCCGGGTTCAGAGCTGAAAACAGACATATCCCCTTCTTCACCCAGGCAGCCACTCTGAGATGAGCATCGGAGCTTTTGATGAATCATGAATCGTGCAGGGCAAGGGTTTTTTCTACAGATCCAGTGATGTACTGGCGCTCTGCTAGGTGGAGGTTTCCACCTAGCAGTGTTCCTGGTGATGTCACCGGCACTAATGGGCAGGCTTTAGAGCTGCCCTGGCCTGTAAAACGGCCCATTAGTGCCGTTGATGTCACCGGCAACACTGCTAGACAGAAGCCTCTGCCTAGCAGTGTAAAAACGTAAGCAAAAAAGTCCTTGCCCTGCGTGATTCAGCGCAGGGCAAGGGAGAGCATTGGAGCATGAAATGCTTCGACGATCATCTTAGAGGGGCCGGAGGGGTGAAAAAGGGGATATGTATGGGTTCAACCCAGATAAACCCCTTTAAAATAAAATAAAAAAATAGTTATATATTTTTGAATGAACTGACTTTAATGTAAATATATATTTTACCTAAGAACAAAATTCTGATCCTATGCTTTCACCTGGTGAGGTGGATTCTCTAAGCCACTTGTCTAAGAGCAGTTCTTGAGCTTCACGAATAGGCGGAGCTGGTGCAGCTGAGTGGAGAGAAAGATGTAGCAGTACTGGAGAGCTGAAGCAGCTCAACTGTAATCCGGTATAGCAAAGAAGAGTAAAGCAGCCAAGCAGAGACAACGCAGCATAATGGGGAAGCAGACCTGTAGTGCCAGAGCTGATGTAGCAGGGTGGATGCAGTGGAATGGCGTGGCAGAGCCGCAGCGGTGGAGTTAATGTAGCGGACTTGGTGCAGCGAAATGGAGCAGCAGAACTGTATTGACAGTGGGGTAACATGGCAATATATACTAATGAGAGAACACGGCAGATGACCTGAATCAACAGCTGACGTTCCACTGCCTTTATAGCATGGTAGAATGACGTCATCGCTGTGTGCTGTGTTGCCACGGCAATCCAACATGCAGGAGAAGAAGGTGGACAACTAGACTGGGAGGAGGAGGTGTATGGAGGTGCATTACAGTCCCATAGACTCAGAGGTTGTACAGACGCGTAATACACTGATGTACATAAGGACAATGTGAACACAATCCAGGCCATGTTTAGGCCTCTGCCAGCAGCAGCATCCTCCCTGTCACCATTCCAGCGCTGTTAAACAGCTTTCCTAGGCAGAAATAAAACGCTTTATTCACTTTCAGTTATATCACCTGAATTACCAGTGAGTAGTAAAACTGAAGTACTGCTCCTGCCATGGCGTCCGCCTCAAAACTGCCCGTGTAATGGAACAGGAATTGAAAACAAAGCAATTGATGGAGTTTGGAGGGAGCAGCGCTCGTCAGATTTATGGATTCATCAGTATGAGATAAGAACGGCGGAGAGACATTGGGTCAGCTCTGCGTTATTCTTACAGGTCACGTACTGTAGACCCGTGAATTATTACTCTATTTCATTTCCGTTATTACAAACAGAATAAACATGGTATTACGAAAATATTCTTAGTCCACAGGGCCTCCATACATACTAACATTACACTTGGCAAATTCGCGACATGTAAGTCAGGCCTCCAGGAACGCGCCAAACCCTGTAGTCCCTCTCACTTATGCTCAGCCCAGGACAGACCAAATTTGCCTCTGAAAATTAGGGACTTTTGGCAACTATGCGCCTCATGTATAAAAACTAGAGCGGGAGAAAATTGGGTTAGTTGCCATAGCAACTGCATGCTAAAAAGGTGATTGATTTTTGGCCTAGCTAGAGTGAATGAAGCCTCCTCATGTTGCTGGTTTCATGTCACTGTGCCATGCTTCTAACAGGAGAGTTTGGTAGCATGGCCTCATTCAGGTAAATGGGGCCAGCTGAAGTTCCCTGCGCAGCTCGTGGTCAGGAGCACCACTGTGGTGTGTGTACATGAGGAGCCAATAGGGAGAAGATGGCATCTGTGGGAGTATAACTCCACGTCTCTAAATCAGAATCCCACCTTAATGTGAAATTTAGAAGGGTATGGAGTTCTAGACAAGCTCTGCAGCCTTTCACTCTCGGTGGGGGTTCCAGAGGTCTGTACTGTGCCAATCATAATGTGATGGCATCTCCAATTAAAACGCCATCACTGTACAGGATGGAAAGAATACTTTAAAGCTGATATCCACTTTTTACAACTGTTTTTTTCATGATCTTGATGCATTTATAATGAAAAATGAAGCAACTATGCAAATAGTATTGATAATACTTGATTGATATTGCCATAACATACAATAGGGGCATATCGCTAGGATATGCCCCCATTTTCTGATAGAAGCGGGTCCCACTTCTGGGACCCGCACCTACAACGAGAACGGAGCGGGGTAATTAATGGAGGGTGCACTGTGCATGCGCAGCTGCCCCCCATTCATTTCAATGGGGCCGGCGAAAATAGCCGAGCACCGGCTTGGCTATTTCCGTCTGCCTCCTAGAAATTAATGGGAGCAGGGGCCGCGATTGTGCGGTATGGGAGCAGCGGGGAGCAGCACTTGGTGGTGGACGGACCCTGCCTCCAGCCACAGCTCTCCCCACTCCATTCTCGTTGTAGGTGCAGGTCCCAGAGGTGGGACCCGCACCTATCAGACATATGCCCCCATTGTATGTGAAGGGAATACCCCTTTAAGGACATCTGCCATACATGTATAGCCAATGTCTGCACTTTAAAGATGGTGCAAGGTTTCTGCTATTCCACACAGCAGACACCCTGGTCTAATGTCAGTGATGGGCGATAACGCTGATCGCAGACAAATAACCCCTCAGGTGCCGTGGTCAATTGTCCACGGCATCTGAGGTAGTATGCGGCAATCTGGGAAGCCATTCATTCCCTGTGGTAGCCTTGATCCCTCTGAAGGATCCAAGACTATCCCAGTGATAGTTCCTATGGAGACATGCCTGTGGCAATATGTACGTATTGAATATCCCAGAGGCTGCAATGTTAATTCAGTGCAGTCTCTGGGACTGGGTCAAGCGATCTAATGATTGCATGTTCAAGTCCCCTAGGAGGACTTAATATAAGTGAAAAAAAGTTCGGTAGAAATATATATAAAAAAATATATATATATATATAAATTCAAATCATTCCCCTTTCCTCATAATAAAATTAAACAATAAAAAAAACACTGACGTGTTCCAAAATTCCTGAACTATTAAAATATAAATGTATTTATCCCATATGGTGATCATGGTAACGGGAAAAAAAAGATTAAAATGGACTAATTGGCATTTGTTTTTTTTTTGTTTTTTTGCTTTACCTCACCAAAAAATGGAATAAAACTATAGATCGCCTCGCAAAAAAATTAGCCCTCAAACAGCTCCATAGACAAACATCAAAAAAGTATGGGGGTCAGAAGGTGGCGACGCAAATATAAAATCCTATTTGTTTTCAAAAATTTTATTTTTTTAAGTAGTAAAACACAAGAAAAACTTTACAAATGTGGTATCTCTGTGATCATATTGACCCAAAGAAAGCAAAATAATGTTGCATGGGTGACTTAAAGGTCGTTAAAAAGGGGTCTTGCGATAATTTTATTTTAATTTTTACCAAAAACTGGTGTTAAAATGTTAGTAAATGACCCCCATTCTTTCTTCAATCTGGCCCTTACTTCAAACTTATCAAAGGTAAGTAGAAGAAGTAGAGGATCCAGCAACTCCGTATCCAGGAGATGCGGCAGGCTGCTCTGTGCTGGAACAGCCTGCCAGATCTCCAAACAGAGATGTGAACAGGACCCAAGTGTTCACCCTACCCCAGCAAATATGATATTATCGGCAGCACTGACACAGCTTTCAATGTTGTTTCTTTCAAGTTCACTTATTGCACCCCCTCGCTCCTCCACTGACGCCTTAGGCAGCTGCCTACTCCTCCTACCACTCTTAACCTTCTCTGCATGGGGAGGGCAGCTTTCATGGTAATCCTCTGAATACCATGGCAAAAACTGTACACAAGGCTTCAAATATTTTATGAATGAAATGAATTTGCCGAGCAGTGGATATGGTTTATTATCTTCATGTGGTAATTTGATAGAATTACTATGTATTATCAGCTCCACGCAGACATTTTATAGTGAGCAGTGAGCACAATGGATGTATTTTTAGAGCACGCGTTTAATTTGTGCCACTATTCATGTGACCGAGAGCAGATATCAATTTCATAGGATTCAAGTCAGAAGACTTCGGTGCGCTGCGCTTCCAGATTTCAATTAGTTATGTGGTGCTAGGATTTTCCAGCCATTCAGGATGCCCTGAGCTGATAAAGAGCTTGAACGACGCTGAGAACTCCCAGATGATAGATTAATCTCTGTGAACCTCTCAGTGGAGACTTCAATAAAACCGCTTGGCGAGATATCCCCGATAACAGTAATTGAGTTCAATTATTTGTTTATGTGTTAAGAAAAACATGAGACGCTGGGGAATGCATAGAAGAGGGGGCGCTATAGCATCTACAGGGTCGGCTTATATAGAATACTTGTGGAGCGCCCCGGAGCAATGGTATTTTGGACTATGAACATTTGGGGACATTCGCCCCTATCCAAACCATCATCTTCCTACTATATTGTACGGTGAAGGGTTAACTTGCACTGTGATTTAAGCTGTTGTGTGCGCTTCTACTGTATTATATTGTTGAATTGCATCTTATGTTTACTATAATATATCCTGCATTGTTATTGCACTATATCTGCACTGCACAAAGGGTTAATGCACAGCCAGCTTATACTGAGAGACTTTGGGACTTTCTACCCATGCACTGAAAAGTAAGAAATCTTCCACAGTTACTATATGGGACTATGCAAAGTTTTGGAGGGAAAATAGACACCCTGACCTTTTGACTGCCTGGTTTAGCTCTGTTGTTTATGTCTGAAGATTTGTTTATGTGTAGAAAAGCTACTTACTCATCCCCATAAACTTGCATTGAAATTCTATACAAGTCTATGACAGACATATATTGCAACAATGTTTTTGTTTTGGCTGCGATTCTCCACTCCATCCCTCCCAATAGACAGTTCTAGTTCAGCTATCAACTGTATATAAGAAGAGCAGTTAGAGCCTCTACCTGTCTGCAGATAGGGACCAGTGTTTTATTAGAAGACACTTAGCCGGTCTACAGAAAGAGACCAGTGCTTAGTAGAAGAGCAGTAGAAGATGCTGAGATGGAAATTCTGAGCCACAGATCCTGAGTCACCAGCCCTGTGACTAGGCAGTCAGATGGACGACTGAGCATAAGACCCTGGGCCACCGGCCTTTGGCCAGGGTACCAGCTTTCAGAAAGAGAGAGAGAGGGAAAGACTTCTAGCTCAGGCCTTTTCTCAGCACAGTACCTTCTTCTGCCAGGGAGGGTACTGAAGACGCCAGATCACTGCCTTGCCTTTATTGCTTTGCACTTGACTTCTTAAAGTAAAGAAGCACCCTGGTTTACTGCAGACCCTGACACTCTGGACTTATTTCCCATTGGCGTGCCCCATGCCTGACAATCCCCTCCGGAGAGGATCCACATGTGTTGACACTTCAACATTGTTCGGGGGACCCAGCATAGCGTTGGGGCTACATCAAACCCAGACACTTGCCCCTAAGGTGTTCATTTTTAAGCAAATGAGCATCATTGTGTACTCCTGTGACCAGATGCATTGCTCAAGTCATCTGACATCATAAAGCTTTATTCACACGAACAATGATTGGTCTGTATGACAGCCATACACTTTGTTAAAAAAAACAGAAAGTTTATACCTTATTTTAAACATTTGTATTACTATGCAGCATTTTTGTAATACTCTTTATTGCCATTTGTCAGATTTTTATTTATGTGCGGTAAGGCAATAAATTGTGACATGGCAATCATCATCAAGTTGCTGTTGACAGATCTATATAACGTTGTCTTTCTGGGATTCCATCATTAGCTTTTGAATTTGACATCAGTGTACTGTTTCTTCATTATTACTTGTTTTTAGGTGAATTTTAATGTGCGCATTAAAGATATCAATTGTGGCTACATGAAAACCCCTATAGGGCACTGTAAACAGGATCAGCCCTATTAAACCAACCATAATGCCTGGAAGACTAATCCTGCTGAATAAAGCCATACCTATCTTGCCATGATACATTTTTGCTTAAAAAAAATAAAGTTTTTAAAAATATACAAATTAGGCCTTAAGTGCACTGAAAGCAGGCCCTAGCCACTCATTGTATGATTCTTAAGACATTCCCCCTATTCACCTGATTAACAGGTCCAGGCTTCCAGGTGGAGGGGGAGTGTCCGGGGAAGCAGAGAAGAAAAGCTAAGGTGCACTGACTGGCTACATCCTGCCGTTGGTGCACCTAAGCCCTAATTTGCATATTAAACATTTACCGTATTTTTCGTTTTATAAGACGCACCTCTTTTTACTAAAATTCCAGGAAACAGTTACTTTGTAACAGTTAGTCCCATTACTCAATTAATCTCTGCTTAAACTTCCCAAAATCGGATTGGTTAGACTATATTAAGCTAATTATCTACCTTAATCTGTTTAAACACACCCCCTTTCCATTATTAACTCTTTCACTCTTACTTTACTATTTCATTCTATTACCCGTTAATAAATCTTTATTAATTCTTTTTATATAGACTTTTCCTTTGATAACCATTTTCTATTTCTATATTCTTCTGCTACCTATCATCTAATAGTTTTTTCCCATAGCTATTGTGCTACCTATAATTAACAGCTTCTTTTTATAGCTACTATGCTATCTATTATAAATAGCTTCTCCTTATATAACTACTGTCTTACCTCATAATAATAATAATAAATCCTTGCTCATAACATAGAATAGACAGACAGTAACACAAAGCTAGAAGCCAAAAGCCAGGTGTGCAAACCAACAACCTATCCATAAGACAGGTACAGTCAGCCTACCTTACAATGGCAGCCTTGTGCACAATGAGACATGTAAGACCAGCTCTCTCTCCCCCCCCCCCCCCCCAGACAGGAATATTTATGATCACTCATAAACATTCCATCTCATCGTCATCGGATTTTATTGCAGAATTTCTTATCAAGTTCTCTAACTTTACATAATCAATAACAATCTTACCCTACGACCAATCCACCAGATTTATCCATTTTCTCACCTTTCATATTTCTTCTGTGTCTACAGCCCCTTTTCTTTTAAAGTCCCACAAGTAACACACATATAGTTTCCCTAGTACCACCCTTCCACTGTCGTTCAACAGCCACAGCACTCTTTCTCTCTCACCACTAAATCCGAACCCAAACATCATTACTAGAGATGAGCGAATCGAAGCTGACAAAGTGGAATTCGATCCGAATTTCAGGAATTATTCGATTCGCACTGAATCTGAATTTTCTCACG
The DNA here is from genome assembly GCA_033119425.1 of Bufotes viridis. Classification (NCBI taxonomy): domain Eukaryota; kingdom Metazoa; phylum Chordata; class Amphibia; order Anura; family Bufonidae; genus Bufotes; species Bufotes viridis. The sequence continues at coordinate 39,068,285 of CM065591.1, read as the reverse complement.
CTTCGTGGTAACAAATAGCATTTTTTCCTAAAATGGATGCTGCACAGAGACGTTAGCATGCACTAGGGACTGAAAGGGTCTGTCTTCTGCACCCTGCTTTCCCATCGGACGTCTGGAGAGTATATTTCAAAGAGACATAGACACAGGCTTCTAGTCTCAGTACAAATAACTCTAATTTTTATCTGTGTAGTCTCAGTCTTATATACATTCATTCTAACAATCATTAACAGATGTGGTTTACATATACAAGGTTGCTGAGTACAAACAATTCCCTATATAGGCTAATGCAAACATACTTGACTGATGTCCTTGGTACAGATCAAATAGCATTTCTTTATAAAACTCCTCACTACATAGCATATGGCTTGCTTGATTTAACCCTTCAATCCCCTCTTAAGTCATAAATATGACTTATCTTCTTTCTCTCAAAGAGAGGTAAGTAGCATATGGTTGTCCAGTCCAGGCACTCCTATTATAGAGGCGCCCAAACTTGTATATTCTGCACGGCTGAGAAGGGGTAAGGTAGAGTCACAATGGTCTTATTACAACTCATGGAATTATTCAGGGAGCTAGCAAGCCTACTATCCTTTTTACAGGTGTAGTCAATGTAATCATATACACTATTTTTAGGTAATCCACTTTTTATGTCTCTACCATCAAGGTGAAACAGGTCTCTGCTACAGTCACATTGATAGTAATTATCCTAATATTATCCCGGCTATCTCCTAATTTCTGGCACTCCCCACAGAAGTCATACAAGGGAATAAAAGATTGTGTATTGTTAGCCATTGACCAAACTTCAAGGAGGGATTGATCGGGTGTAGGCACAGCAATAACACATGTTTGTATAAGATCCCGTGGGCTCTGTAAGTCTTAGGGTATTTGCCATCCTAACTATGCTGTTCTGTTCAGAATAAAAGGGGCCAGAAGCAAAGGGATCTTGTTCCTGATCTCTTTTATGTACTGTCGGATTATTTGGTGCACCACAGAAGAAACTCCTCTCCTCTGGGTGATAAATTCATGTAGTAATAAGCCAGACTGGCAAGAAAATACAAAGACTAATAATTATCAGCAGACAAACAAATCTCCCAGAATATTGTGGGGGTCATCATCTTCAGCCCGTGGCAAGGCACTTTTCAGAGGAACTTCTTCCGAGCTCCCCTCTTTGTTCATGGATTTCACACCTGCTTCACCCTCTTTGTCTTTATCCGTCACCGGAGAGAAGCCTCTGGGACCCTTTTTATCCTGCTAGCGTGAATCCAGATTGGAGCCTCTTCTGTGAGAATTGCTGTTCTGGTGACTGCTACCACTTGGGTGGGTAGTCCAAACGGGAACTCGATCTGTTTTCCTCCTTTTGCCAGGTGCTGGACTATCACCACATCTCCTGGTTGGAAAGGATGTGTAGGTTCCTGTGGAGAGAAAGGAGAGGCACGAGCAACATTTTGTTTAATTTGATCTAAAGTTTCTACAAGTTTCCTCACATATTCTGCCTGTACTACTTCTAGATCCCTTTTTCTATTATATTGGGGCGCTTGCAACTGGAATACATGGTTTCCCCTCTTTGAAGATAAGACCCGTATCAGGGTCTTGTACTGCACCTACCGACTGCCATTCCATCTTGTCACTACTGGTAGACAAATCCTGGAGGCTGTGCAATAGATTGTCAGCGAGGGTAATTTCTGGAACTAGGGAGGGCATTTGAACAGTCGCTGGCTTTCTAATGGCAGCCTCTTTTGCTGCCTGATCAGCCAGGGCATTCCCTTTAGCCATGTGCATTTGGAGACCAGTATGTGCCCTGCAATGGATAATAGCAACTTTGCTTGGTAATTGGATGGCGGCCAGGAGATCATGTACTAGGGTGGAATGTGAGATTTGCTTCCCATTTGCAGCTATGAAGCCTCTTCTCTGCCAGATTACCCCATGATCATGGACAACCCCAAAGGCATATTTGGAATCGGTGTATATATTTACCTTCCCTCAAAAAGACAACAAGCTCTAGTGAGGGCAATCAGTTCAGCTGCTTGGGCTGACTGAAAAGGTATAGGATTTGATTCCAGAATGACATCAGGGAGTTGAACCACAGCGTATCCTGCATGATAAGTGTTGTCATTAGGGCGGGAACAGGATCCATCCACAAAAACATCAGGTGCTCCTTCAATGGGTGTGGACTGTAAGTCAGGCCTAGGTGAGGTAAGTTCATGTATAGGCTCAGTACATACATGGGGAGGAGGCAAATCATCCTGCTCTTGCTTGTTTCCTAGTAGGGCATTCAGTATAGCCATTGGACCAAATGGGGGGGGGGGCTGAGTATTTGATATGAAGTTGAGGATTAGAGAGCAACAAAACTTCATATCCACTCAGTCTTTGTGCTGACATATGTTGAGTATGTATGTTCTTCAACAGTGCCTGAACATTGTGTGAGGTATGCAGAGTGGTAGGATGACCTAGGGTGATAGGCGTAGCCATCTCAGTGACCATAGCGCAAGCTGCCAAACTCTGGAGACACGCAGGCATGCCCTGAACCTGTACGGGAACCACCTTTGAGAAAAAAGCAACAGGGCAGAATTTGCCTCCATGATCCTGCACCAGGACTCCCGCCATGGTTTTACAATTGTCCCTGGCAAATAAGTGAAACATCACGCCATAGTTGGGTAGGTCCAAACCAGGACTTGAAACCATTGCACATTTCAAATGACTAAAAGCTTGTAACATTTCATCAGACTATATAATGTAGTCAGGCATATCAGTATGAGTGGCTTGTCTCAGAATATTATCATAGTAGGAACAATCAGCAATTCATTGGCCGGCAGTAACCAATCATGCCAAAAAAGGTCAACATGTCTTTCTTGGTTTGTGGGCAGGGCAGACCCAGTACGGCAATAATTCTGGCATGGCTGATTCTCCTCTCACCTTTACTGAGAACAAAGCCCAAGTATTCAACACTGTCCATACACCATTGTAATTTTTTCCTAGAAACTTTGTGACCACATTCATATAACCACAGTAATAAACTAACACAGTCTGCCTGGCAAGTCTCCTGAGTAGAACTACATATGAGGAGATCGTCCACATATTGTAGAAGGACAGAACCATGAGGGGCAGTCGAAGGGCGCAGTGTAGCTTGGAGGACAATGGAGTAAACTACTGGGGAGTCTACATAACCCTGAGGCATTCTACACCAAGTATACTGGCAAATTTTTAATCTGAAAGCAAAGAGTGGCCATGTCTCCTTGTCAACTGGGACAGAAAAAAATGCATTCTTTAAATCAATAACAGAGAAAAACTCTGCATGGACAGGAATAGCTGATAGAAGAGATGGTACGTCTGGAACCACAGGGGCTATGGGTATGATCTGTGCATTTACTGCTCTAAGATCCTAATCAAACCTAAAGGTATTGTCAGCCTTTCTCACTAGGTTTATAGGTGTATTATAGGGGGAAATAATTTTCTCAATTACCCCTGCCTCTAGGAATTCCATTAACATCAGTTCAATCCCCTTTTCTTTTTCTGGGGAAACGGTGTATTGTTTATTATAAACAGGTGCAGCGCCGAGCTTAAGCATTGCCTTATATGATGTATAAGTAAGCCAATTTTCCCCTCCCAACTTCATATACTGCATGTCCCACTGAGGGTCTGGACCATAATATGGGTAAGCTTCAATGTCACCCAAACATAACCTTTTTACCATGTCCATATGGAAGGTGTCATTAGCCCCTTCCCAAGGGAACAGATTTATACTCTTCATCCCCTCTGTCCATCCTGCCAAATAATGATTAGTCCCACAGACCCGAGCCACATAATCCTTGCATGTTTCTCCCACATGTGGAGGGGGTGGAGAGACTTTTCCTTGCTTTGCACCCATTTTTTTATAATTTAATGATACGGAAGCAGTGCAGAACTCTTTCCAGGACTGGCTGTATTGAACCGTGAAGGCTCTGACAAGTCCTGTCAACTGGGTAGAGGACTTATGTCTGTGCTCAACTTCCTTCTCAACTGCCTATTAGTATTATCCCTTAAAACTGTCACTTGCTTTCATCAGTTTCTGGGTTAGCAGTACAATATCATTGGCTGCTTACCTTCAGCATAAAATAAAATTACTTAATGTTTCATAACATCATAACATAACAGAGAGCACAAGAAAGCGACAGATAAGAAGCGGTAGACATGGGGTGACAAGAGAGACCAGGGTGCAGACAATATTTGAATTCCTGCCAAAAGAATTCCTGTTTTCTAAATTCCCAAAAGGATTGCTCTATTTGCCATTAGTCTATATAAAAGTCTACCTGGCCGAAAGATAGATTAATCCTTACCGAAAGGATTGCGCTATTAAATTCTTACCAAAAGAATTTATCTTTTAGACTTGGCCACTATTCTATCTTACCTAAAGATAGATACTATTCCTTTCAGTGTATCTGAAGTGGATTCAAAATAGAAACAACAGTGAATTTTCGGAAAGCATCGGAGTCTCCCTAGTCCTAAAGGCAGGGATTTTCCATACTTACCGAATTCCTGTATGTTCTATCCCGGACTCAACCCCCAGCTGAAAGGGTCTTTCTTCTGCACCCTGCTTTCCCTTCGGATGTCCGGAGAGTATATTTCAAAGAGACACAGACACAGGTTTCTAGTCTCAGTACAAATAACTCTAATTTTTATCTGTGTAGTCTCAGTCTTATATACATTCATTCTAACAATCATTAACAGATGTGGTTTACATATACAAGGTTGCTGAGTACAAACAATTCCCTATATAGCTAATGCAAACATACTTGACTGATGTCCTTGGTACAGATCAAATAGCATTTCTTTATAAAACTCCTCACTACATAGCATATGGCTTGCTTGATTTAACCCTTTAGGGACAGTGGTAGTAAAGATTTTAAAACTTATAATTTGCTCAATAGGAGTTCAGGGAATGGGCATTAGAAGTGTAGGGAAAGGATAGGAAGGAATTATCCCACAGTATTGAAGCAGAACAGGGTTCAATAGCGGTGTTTACAGCCTGGAAATAGGAGCAATCCTATTACACCTTGCTGCACTGACTGCAGATTCAAATTGCCATTAAACTGCTGCTCATTTCAGGTTTGCAATACCTCTGTATTTCCAGCAAACCGTTCTTGTTATTGGGGTCTTTTTAGCCCCTGTGCGGTGCAGTTATATGTTCTAAAGCCTTTTTTTGTCGTGAATTAGTGAGGGGGGGAGGGGCTTATTAGCCGTTGTTTGGTGAAGAGAGAAAATTAAAGCCCTTTTTGGCCTGATATAGTGGCAAAAAAAAAATACATCATTTGCCGTTCACAACCGCAGTTATATGTTCTAAAGCATTTTTTTGGCGTGTATTAGTGGGGAAAAAGAAAAAGGGGCTTATTAGCTGTTGTGTGGTGACGTGAGAAAATTACAGCCCTTTATGGCGTGTATTAGTGGCAAAAAAAACAAAATTATTTGCCGTTCACGCCCGCAGTTATATGGTCAAAAGCTTTTTTTGGCATGTATTAGTGGGGAAAAAGAAAAGGGCCTTTTTAGCTGTTGTGTGGTGAAGTGAGAAAATTAAAGCCCTTTTTGGCATGTATTAGTGGCAAAAAAATATATATTATTTTCCGTACAGCAGTAAAATTCCATTGTACTACAGCCATTTACGGGGTGTATTAATAGGATAGATATGTATGTCCTATTAGCTGTCCTGCGGTGAATTGTGATTGTTATATTTATTTTTTGGGGTGTTTATTAATAGGAAAAAGAATACATCTTATTAGCCGGTCTGCAATGAACCGACATTGTTATCCAGCCATTGTTGGGGTGCATTAATGGGAAAAATAAGTACGTGTTATTAGTCGTTCTGCAGTGAATTTACATTGTCATACAGACATTGTTGGTGTTTATTAATAGGAAAAATAAGGACTTCTTATAAGCCGTTCTGCGGTGAATTTACATTGTCATTCAGTGGTGAAATTTTGATGTGATATAGCCAGGGGCGTAGCTATAGGCTCATGGACCCTGGTGCAAGAGTTCAGCTTGGGCCCCTCCTCCCTCAGTGCTTTGTGGCCACGGGCAGGGAAGCACATAGCCTTCATTCTGCCTGAAGCAAACATTAAAATAGCAATCCCTCCCCCCCATGCCAAATTCTTGACCTAACCCCTTCCCTCCAGCTAGAGGTGTAACTTGACCAGCATGCACTTTCCATCATACCAGTGTCTTCTTATGTGGCACAAGGGTCTTTGGGCCCCCTCAGGCTCCTGGGCTACCTCTGCATCCCCTATAGCTACGCCCCTGGTTACAGCCTTTTTTGGGAAAATTAATGTAGACTTTCTTCTGTAGAGACTGGGTAATTGCGTAAATTAGCCATTCAGTGGTGAAATTTTTTTGTCATTAAGCCTTTTTTTTTTAAAATTGGTCCATAGCTGTAACTACGGTCAAGGACAATATATGTTCTTTACGGCCCACTGGGTAAATGTGGCTCCTGCCCAGCCACGCCAGCAACTTGGCCAGGTGATTCCGCTTCCACCTCCATGTTCTCACGCTGTTGGTCCTGCAACAATGTCTGCCTCTGCCTCCTCATCCTCCACCATGTCCTGAGCCTCCACTGCAGGAACAATTAACAGTGCTCCTCCAGCATACCACATGTGCAGGGCTCGGCAGTGTCACTCTATTCTACACCTCGTTTGCCTGGGCAAACTGAGTCACACAGGGGATTAACTCCTCTATGTTCTTCATTAAGAAATCAAATCCTGGCTTTCTCCGCGACAACTAAAAGTCGGAACCATGGTGACCGACTGTAACGGACCGTTACGCACACACTGCTCCGTTTAGGCGATATTCCCTTTTCAGACACACCGGCAGTTACTGCAAGCACCAATTTCCCGAACTGCAAGCACATGAATGCTCCAGACTCCCGAACCGGAAACAGTATACAGCCGAACAGGAAAAACCCTAGGAACAGTTTACACTCCTGGCAGTCGCACTGTAACCGCATACACTCCAATTCCCCCCAAGAACGAGACGACACTTCGCTTGAGGGTTAAGCAGACCACCTGTACTGGCCCATACAGCCTCTTTTTATTCACATGTTCAGTCCAGAGGAATACCCCCTGGACTTCTACATTAACCAATCATAAAATAACAAAGGAATGACCCTCCCGCACAGAGTGCACATTCCCTCCCCTCTGCCAGTGATATAATTACTAAACACAATGGACGAACTTATTATCACCGGCAGGAAAATATACAGTTTTATACAACGTTTATAACTTCAAAACTATGCATGGGATTTCAATAAAAATTACATATTAATCATCAATCCATTCAAGGGAACAACATATCCGAAAATGGTACGAGTTAGACCAGGGGTTCAGAAATGAGTAAAAAGTGTCTTTGTGGAACTGGTTTGGGCCGGAAAGCCATGCTGGCAGTAGGTCACAGAGTCCTCTGTACTGGAGACAACTGGGAAGTAATCCAATTATCTCCCAGGACAGAGGCAAAACTCCATTGTGCGCATGTTAGTGAGAAGACACAAAAATACACAAATATACATAACTCCCATTATGCTGAACAGGACCCCCACATTCAGCCTATCCCCAGATGACTTGGATCCGAGCGCTCAATATATCCGAGCCGCGCTCAGATGCCACAAACACAGTCACATTGCCATGGGGTTTAAGCTTAGCATGGGCTGATGAGAGGGGCCATAATCCTGGGGCAGCAGGTGGGCAACAAGACTTCTCCAGCACCCAGTGTCCAGGTTGGTTTCGCCACACCGACAATGAGAAGAACATGGTGTTGGCAATGCATCTCTGCGCTCATGTTCCATTAACATGGTTGCTGGGGGGGAGGGGGGTTGGCAGGAGCTGTACCAGCTCTAGAAGCAGCAGCCTGAGTCTAGAATCACTGATGAACAGCTTTCTTCACCTGCATAGTGAAGAAACTACTCACCAGCAGCTAGACATAGAGCAGAACCTGAACCAGCAGGTGGTGGCATACTTGGAGTGTACCCTGCCACCCGTCATCGAAGATCCGCTGGACTACTGGGCAGCCAAACTTGATTCGTGGCCACAACTGGCCGAGCTTGCCCTGGAAAAGCTGTCCTTCCTGGCCAGTAGTGTGGCATCAGAGCAGGTGTTTATGCGGTGGGGGCCATAGTTACCCCTAGGAGAACTCGTCTGTCCACCCAAAATGTGGAGAGACTGATCTTTTTTAAGATGAATCAGGCGTGGATCAGCCAGGATTTCCACCCACCAATGCCTGATGCATCAGATTAGATCATCTATGCTGCCTCACCCAAACCTTGACAAAAAAGACCAGTTTCGTCTGGCTACCTGCCTCAGCTACTATTCTGATGCTGCCACCCACCTGATGCCACACATCTGATGCCAAGTGCTCATTCTTACACCCACCATCATCAGCGGGTACTGTTATTGCCACCCCCCCCCCCCCACACTCTGTCACCGGGTCACTCTGTGGTTTCCTCATGCTGCTGCTGCCACCTCCACTATATGTCACCTTGCCACTCTGTGGCCTCCTCAGACTGCTGCTGCCACCTCCACACTCTGTCATTGTGCCGCTCTGCGGCCTCCTGATGCTGCTGCTGCCACCTCACCACTATGTCATTGGACCACTCTGTTCTCTGTTAGCTGTTCTCCCACCCTCCCCACTCCATGATTGGGCCACTATTTGCCTTTTTGGCCTGGATGACATTTTTTTTACTCTTCTGATTTGTCAGAAGGAAGGAAAAATGAGACGCACAACGGATCCTCTCTGTGTAGCAGCTGTAAGGCTTGTATGGGCCTATCAGAATTGGCTTATAATTTGGTAGCCAAAAACAGGAGTGGTTACAAAACACAAAAGACATGAAAATATTCCATTCACGTGTCATCTCTGTTTTAGGTCCACTCTTGTTTTCTTGGGCATTAGCAATACTGATGGATTACTGACCAAATGCTGACCGAGTGAAGGCGGATGCTCAACAGACAGGATCCGTTTTTTGGGGGTTATTGTTCTGACGGATCAGACGAAGGGCAAAATAATCAGTGACGTCAACACAAACTTACTGCTGACACCCTCTCCACTCTGTCGTGGGGCTCTACATGTATAAGTGTTTAATTGAACAGGTTATTTAGACATTTATGTGGAATCATCCGACGACGGTGTAAAAGGAGTGCGCTTCTTCTTGACGCTTACATCGACCTGTAAGGCTGAGTTAATACTTGAGTTATTTGGTCAGTTTTGGCCTCGTGACTGCCCGAATAAGTGAAGTTTGCTGTGATTCTAAGAGCGACGCCTGTTATCTGCTTGTCATACTGACTCACAGTATTGTTTCACTACTACAGCAGACTCCCTATGCGTGTTACTGCAAGGCACATTGTTCTACACCACTATACAGGCTCTCTGCAGCCAGGAAATAGCAGTTTTTTAACGCGATTCCCTGCAAATAAATTCGGATCGAATTTATTTGTTTCGGAAAATTCAGCAAACCAGCCGAATTTAATTTTTGAAAAATTCGCTCATCTCTAATCATTACCTCCTAAAAGTCAACTAGGTCATTTCAGTCAGTTCTTTATATAACTTTTCTAACCTCTTAATAACTTTTTTAGCATACAAACAATTCCAAAAAAAGATGTACTATGTTCTCCTTCCCACTACATTCATGGCTTGGACAGTCCTAGCTCCTTACTAGTCTTCTTTTCTTCTGGAACTTTCTCACTGGTTGCACTCCATGTAATGTCTGCCACACTATATTTCTTTGCCTATTAGTCATACAATTCATTCTCACCTTTTTCCATTCCTTCTTCACATCACATCCTCTCCCCAGATCACATTCAATCTGTTTTCCCTCAATCATACTTGTCACGAACATTTTAACATTTAACACTCTAGCCTCCTCGTCGCACAATTCAAATTCTGTCAGAAACTTCACTACCCATACATACCATACTGGACTCTCAAAAGCAATTGGTTTACGTAAATCTCTTTCACGCCCACTTTAATCCCAAACAAATAATTCCCAAATAAGTATCTGCACATACAAGCGTACTTAATATCCTTCTCGATAGCTTTCAGAATAAAAATTACTATATTCATACCAAAGAAAATTTCTAGGTTTGGGAAACTCACTCCTCCCTCCTCTATCTTCTTCACTAGGACCTCTCCTTGCTCTCTCTGACCTGGAATTCCAAAAAAAGTTAAATAATATCCAATTCAACTGTCTCAAACACATGTATCCCGGTTGGAAAAGATATGATGTGTACAAAAAATTGGCAATACTACACTCTCAATTACGAAAATCTTTCCAAAAAAGGACAAATCATTTTCCAAAACTTCAGTTTTTTTTCTACTCTTTCCTTCATATCATTCGAACTTTCTTTCCCATGAAGACTTTTTGTAAATTTCACCCGAAGCACCTTAATTGGTCCAGTCACCATATTCACAACTATTTCTACACTCAAGTTCCTACCTCCAAAACTTTTACACTCCTTTTTATCCCAATTCACTCTGAAAGCTGACGCTCCACAAAAAATTGAAACTAAAAACTTAAAGAGGACCTTTCACTGGTCCACAGTTTATCAGGCAAATGTATGTACATGGAGAGCGGCACCCAGGGATGTCCCTGCACTTACTTGTATCCCTGGGTGCCGCTCCGTTTGCCTGCTGTAGCCCCCGGTACCGGCACTCCTGCTTCTCCAATTTTGCCTGGGGTGGAGACATCTTCTTTTGCCCTGGGCATCTCCTTCTCCCAGGGCTGGAGCGCTGGCCAATCTCAGCGCTCAGCTCATATTCAGGATGTGAACCCAATGTCAAGTGTACCTATAAGGTTAAACCCTTCTTTACCCATCAGGTTGCTAAGATGATGGACCCAGTGCTACCTCCTATCTAGAGTTTGTGCTACCCCAGTCTAGAGACTGCTGAAAGGGGTTAAAAACTACTGTGAAGGGACCCCCCTGGTGGTGATGAGGGTGTGGCTTTACAGAGTGGGGCGTGGCTTCATGTGGGCTCGTGCCCCGGATGTCTTCAGACCCTAGCAATGCCCCTGCCTTGCACCCAAACACCTAACATTAAGAGCACCCTACCTAGCACCATCTCCAGGGTGTGCCCCGAGTGAGGGAAGGGTGCGCTATCTATTCACTGCAGTACTGCTACTATTCACTACTACCCATCTCAGGGCTATAACTACCACCTTCATCCTCTCAGCCTTCATCCTCTCATCCTCTCCTCCCCTAGATCTCTGCACAAGTTGGTATCTGATGCTGCTGGACTGGTATTTAGTGCTTTAATGTGGTATGTGGTGCCACTGGGGACGTAACATGTCACTGGCCTTGTGATTCGGCATTTCTGTATTCTAATTTTATTTATTTCTTGTATTGACGTCTTACTTAGGGGCATGATCAAGTAAAGCTAAACTTGTCAGAACGTGCATTGCATGTCATTATTTTTACCCAATATCGTATGTGGCCTGGTGGGGGTTGTGTGCCAGGATTGCTTTGTAACCCCACTCCGGTCTAGCTTATTACATTTCTTTGATGGATAGTGTACTTCATTTTGCTTTTTTCAATTTTTTCCCTGTCATGTAATGGTTTATAGTTTTCAGTTTCCAATAGCAGCACCCTCCTGATCAAGTGAAGTGACATTTCAATGGTTCTCTGTGTCTATTATTTTTAGAAATGCACAGTTCCCTCAGCTCATATCAAAATACATTCAGATAACTGAAATAGAAGGATAAAACATTGGATATGTGAATTTATAAAAACTGTGGAGACAACACAATAAGGCCATGTCTGTAAATAAAAGCTGAGTGTTAGTCTACCTAGCAGAAATTTGGATGGGACCACTGCTATAGGCCTTGTAGGTGCTGCCACCAAACTGTGCTATCCATTTCTAAAACTGGCACTGTATTTACAGTGCTATATTCAGTGCCCTGGGGCAGGGATACTTTGAAGCCTGGATGTTTGTTGGACATTTGCCCCTGTTTCCCCTATGCAAATTCATCAACTTATTTTATTTTACTTTAAAGGGTTAACTTGCTCCGACATACTATTTAATACTGTGTAACAGCATTTTATGTTTCTTAGACCTCTTTCACACTAGCGTTTTTGTTTTCCGGCATAGAGTTCCGTCGTCGGGTCTCTATGCCGGAAGAATCCTGATCAGGATCATCCCCATGCATCCTGAATGGAGAGAAATCCGTTCAGGATGCATCAGGATGTCTTCCGTTCAGTATGTCAACGTTTTTTGGACGTTGACAAAAGCGCAGCATGCTGCGGATTTGTCTCCGTCCAAAAATCCGGAAGACATGCCGTAACGCCGGATCCGGAATTAATGCCCATTGAAGGGCATTAGTCCGGATCCGACCTCTAGCTAAGCGTCGTTTCCGCGCATCGCCGGATCCGACGTTTAGCTTTTGTCAATAGTTACTATGGCAGCCAGGGCGCTAAAGTCCTGGTTGCCATAGTAAAGTAGGGAGCGGGAGCGGCATGCCTACATTCCGTGCGGCTCCCGGGACGCTCCAGGATGACGTCAGGGCGCCCCAGTGCATAGATCACGTGATCGCATGGATCACGTGATCCATGCTGCGAGGCGCTCTGGCGTCATTCAGAGCGCCCGGAGCCGCCGCAGGGCTATGCCGCTCCCACCTGCTACTATGGCAACCAGGACGCTAGTAGCGTCCTGGCTGCCATAGTAACACTGAAGCATTTTGAAGACTGATCAGTCTTCAAATGCTTTCAGTTCACTTGCGTTGTGCCGGATCCGGCGTGCATTCGGCGACGGAAGTGCACGCCGGATCTTCTAACGCAAGTGTGAAAGAGGCCTTAGGGTACTTTCACACTAGCGTCAATGTTTTTCGTCATTGAGTTCCAGTCCTCGGGGCTCAATAACAGGAAAAAAACTGATCAGTTTTATCCTAATGTATTCTGAATGGAGAGCAATCCGTTCAGTTTGCATCAGTTTGTCTTCAGTTCAGTCCTTTCATGTTTTTGGGCGCAGATAAAAGCGCAGCATGTTGTATTTTATCTCCGTCCAAAAATGCGAAACTACTCAATGGAATGATGGATCCTCCATTAATTTCCATTGAAGTGTATTAAGAGCGTATCCGACATTAAAATTGGCGCGTTAACGGATCCATTCTTCCACATATCAAAATACATTCAGATAACTGAAATAGAAGGATAAAACATTGGATATGTGAATTTATAAAAACTGTGGAGACAACACAATAAGGCCATGTCTGTAAATAAAAGCTGAGTGTTAGTCTACCTAGCAGAAATTTGGATGGGACCACTGCTATAGGCCTTGTAGGTGCTGCCACCAAACTGTGCTATCCATTTCTAAAACTGGCACTGTATTTACAGTGCTATATTTAGTGCCCTGGGGCAGGGATACTTTGAAGCCTGGATGTTTGTTGGACATTTGCCCCTGTTTCTCCTATGCAAATTCATCAACTTATTTTATTTTACTTTAAAGGGTTAACTTGCACCGACATACTATTTAATACTGTGTAACAGCATTTTATGTTTCTTAGGCCTCTTTCACACTAGCGTTTTAGCTTTCCGTCCTAGAGATCCGTCCTCGGGTCTCTAGGACGGAAAGCTACTGATCAGGATTATCCCCATGCATCCTGAATGGAGAGAAATCTGTTCAGGATGCTTCAGGATGTCTTCCGTTCAGTATTTCAACGTTTTTTGGACGTTGACAAAAGCGCAGCATGCTGCGGATTTGTCTCCTTCCAAAAATCCGGAAGACATGCCGTAACGCCGGATCGGAATTAATGCCCATTGAAGGGCATTAGTCGGATCCGACCTCTAGCTAAGCGTCGTTTCCGCGCATCGCCGGATCCGACGTTTAGCTTTGTCAATAGTTACTATGGCAGCCAGGACGCTAAAGTCCTGGTTGCCATAGTAAAAGTAGAGGGGAGCGGCATACTTACATTCCGTGCGGCTCCCGGGACGCTCAGGATGACGTCAGGGCGCCCCAGTGCATAGATCACGTGATCGCATGGATCACGTGATCCATGCGCGCGGGCGCTCTGACGTCATTCAGAGCGCCCGAGACGCCGCGAATGTGCATGCAGCTCCCGCTCCCCACTACTACTATGGCAACCAGGACGCTAGTAGCTGATCAGTCTTCAAATGCTTTCAGTTCACTTGCGTTGTGCCGGATCCGGCGTGCATTCCGGCGACGGAAGTGCACGCCGGATCTTCACAACGCAAGTGTGAAAGAGGCCTTAGGGTACTTTCACACTAGCGTCAATGTTTTTCGTCATTGAGTTCCGTCCTCGGGGCTCAATAACAGGAAAAAACTGATCAGTTTTATCCTAATGTATTCTGAATGGAGAGCAATCCGTTCAGTTTGCATCAGTTTGTCTTCAGTTCAGTCCTTTCATGTTTTTTGGACGCAGATAAAAGCGCAGCATGTTGTATTTTTATCTCCGTCCAAAAATGCGGAAACACTTGACGGAATGATGGATCCTCCATTAATTTCCATTGAAGTGTATTAAGAGCGTATCCGACATTAAAAATTGACGCATTAACGGATCCATTCTTCCACTTTAAAAATGGTAAAATAATAAATAACGGATCCGTTTTTAAGGATGACAACGGAAAAACAGATCCGTTATTTCAATACAATTGTCAAACGGATCTGCAAATGGATCCGTTTGGAAATATAATCCGTTTTCAAACGTTTTAATGTATCCGTCAGGCAGTTCCGTTGACGGAACTGCCTGACGGAATCCTTCAACGCAAGTGTGAAAGTACCCTTATGATATATATCCTGTTCATTTGCATTGCACTCTGGAAAGGGTTAATCAATACTGAGAGACTTTTTGGGACTTTCTAGCCAATAATGAGAAGCTGATAATTTTCCACAGTTGCCAAAAGGTTTAAAGAAGAGTCTATTTTGGAGGGAAAAAGCGAGACTTGTTTACCACTAAAACCAGAGAGACTGACCTTTTGGATGTCTGGTTTAGCTATAGTATTATGTCTGAAGACTGAACACTGTCTCATTGCCATTGAGTTTCATTGAAGGTCTAATGTAAGTCTATGAGAGACGAGAATTGTAACATTGTATTTGTTTCTGCTGAGTTTCTCCACTCCACCCCTCCCATTAGAGGGTTCTAGTTCAGTTAGAGACTGTATATAAGAAGAGCAGTCAAAGCCCATAGTGTTGCTCCTGACACTATGTTAGAAATCAGTGCTAAGGCCACTTTTACAGCAGTGTTTTCCTTTCCTGGTATTGATCTGTCATAGCTTCAGTTTTGTCCCCCATTCATTGTCAATGGGGAAACAACTGAACAGAAAGGAGTGCACCAGAATGCATTCCATTCCGTTTGGTTGCATTCCCATGCTGGACACAAAACCGCTGCAAGCAGCGTTTCTGTGTCCATCATGGGTTACTGATCGAGACGGATCTGGCATGAAACACAATGTAAGTCAACGGTGCAAGATCCTTGAAGAAGAGACTCTGCTAGACTGCATGAGTGACCAGAAGAAGATGCTGAGATGGGGATACTCTGCCACAGACCCTGAATCACCAGTCTTTAGCCAGGGTACCAGCCTTCTGAGAGAGAGGGACAGCTAGCTCAGACCTTTCCTCAGCACAGAACTTTTTTCTGCCATGGAGAAGACTGAACAAGCCAGCTCTGTGCTCTGCCCATAAGCACTCTTAGGACTTATTTCCCATTAGGGTGCACCACGCCTTACCATCGCTTCAAGGAGAGCAGCAATTCGTGGTGACACCTCAATGGTGTCCGGGGGACCCAGCATAGCGTCAGGAGCAAGAACTTAACCTTTCTCGCCTCAAACGTGACTGCAACAGCTCTTGAGGTCTAGTGCTCCTACCACTCTTCCTGCCATGATGTGCTGTGACATGACGTCGCACAGTGTGAGGTCAAACAGGCGCTATGTGCAGGTCACAGCACAGTGTGTGGTTGATGAAGATCACGAAGTGGTGAGTACTGAACTCGGGGAGCACTGCATGCACTGCTCTTCAGTGCTCCTGTACTAATGAGCACTTCCATAATGGAAGAGCTTATTGTTATTCGCCACATAAGATGCCCTTACATTTTTCCCCCCACTTTTGGAGGGGGTGTGAAGTGCCCAGAAAAAAACAAATGAGGTGTTGGCACCACAGATAACCTCACCCGATAAATAAGCATTTTTCTTGTTCATCGGGTGATTTGCAACACCCTTACCCGAGCAGATTATTTGGCACGGATATTCATAGGAACGTTTGTTCCCAATTCTGCCTGACTCTTGGGCAGTCTGAATGCAACGTAAGCCTAATAGGTGTCACTTCCTGGCCTTCACAGATCACTTTTCAATAGTCATCTCATTATAATCACAGGCAGGATTACAATGACAGATATTACTTATAGATTGATAACACAGGATCTACATTCACAAATGGTGATATCACAGCTTATTAGCTCCCTTTTGACCTCTGCACAGATCACAGTGCATGCCTAGAAAACTCTCCCATAGAAGACAATGAGCCCCCCCTCCTGTCCATGGTGGCCGATGTAAAGCATATCTGTAAATGCTGTTAACAACAGCTTAGGCAAGGTGGCCGCCCCATAATCATTTTCAGTTAGTAGAATAAAAAATCTACAATCAGAAAATAAGAAACAGCTTAGAAAAAATGGATATGTGTCTGTATATGGTTTGAACTAGCAGAAAGAAATTATAGGGTGTAGTTCTCAGGAGCTTGCACATGTAGGTATCCCAGTGGGGCACTGCAAAAGATGAATTCTGTCTAAAAGCATTTATCTCCTGTTACCTAGGGAAATATTCTGATCTACGGTTCAAATGCTTATCTGTGTTAATGTGAACCCAATGGCAAGTGTACCTATAAGGTTAAAACCTTGTTTACCCGTCAGGTTGCTAGGGTGATGGACTCAGTTATATCCTCTAGTTAGTTTGAATCAGAAATCTAAAGTTTGCAGACAGGTTTCCTGCCCTAGGCATTGAAGACAAGAAAAGTCTATAAAAAAAAAAGTTGTAGAGTCCAGTTTCCCATAAAACGATTCTTTTATTAATTCGACATAAAATCCAATGGATGTCTGAATTTTATGTCTAATGAATAAAAGAATCATTTTATGGGAACCTGGACTCTATAACTTTTTTTGCTATTTTCGCTTGACCGTGTCCGGGTCAGTTGTTCGTGCCACCCAAAGAAAAAACTTAGGTTAGAGCTGCAATACTTATGTCTATCAGGAAAAGCCTATAGCACGACCGGTTGAGAAAGACACTTTATAGAAGGATTTACAATTATTATTTTTTTGGTTATGCTTTTTGTCTGGGTGCACCTGTAAAGATCAGAAAAAAATTCCACGTGACTCATATGCAATTAAAGGAGTGCATGCAGGGCTGCATAAATTACAGTAACATTTGCCAGTTTTCTGGAAGAAATGTGACTTCACAAATATTCAAAATGTCATTTATCATTAGCTGATGTGAGGAGTCTCTGGGATGACTGACTCTATTTATACAGTGTCAAGTGTGATATTTGCTAATTAAATGCTAACTTAATTTCTATGTATAACTTGTGTGAGCGAAAATGGCGCGGCTAGAAGACATGCGCAAGTAGAATGCAAAATAAGTTATACAGGCAATGCAGATAATGGCAGCATTCACAGTACTAAAGTAACTTTATAATCCATGGTTTTCCATCAGGAGATGGATGCAGAACATATAAATGGAGATGACTCTTTGATCTCTATGGTAGAAAGCTGTGGGCATGCTCTGCGACCGTTACTGAGGTCATAGTGCAGGGAGGGGGAGGAGATGAGCTGTGACATCAACCTGTTGTGAATGGTGAATCCTGTGTTATCTTCCTATAGGTTTTATTTGCCATTGTAATTCCTGGGCAGAGCACTCATCCAAAGAAGGCTTTTGTAAGGTGTGCGTCCCTTTTGGAGTCCCTCTCCACCCTCGGGGCCATATGCCATCAGAACAACTTCAGACGGCGTTCCAACTTTGTGTTTTTAAATCTGCATTTCTTTATTTTATTTTTGTTAAGCCATATGAGGTGCAACAAAGCATCAACATGAGGTGCAGTAAAACATCAGCAACGTTTCGGGTCTATATAGAATGACCCTTTCTCAAGCTATGGTAGAAAATATCATATGCATTATATACACAGTAATGGTACAGTATATCCCTATTAACTACATTGATATAGTTCTAGAAAGACACAAAGATATATGATTTGTATACATCATTAGTGGTATACATGATTTGATTAACACTTAAAGAGCATGATTATAATAACAGCATGATTCAAATCTTAAATCTGTCGATCAGACATGTACACAGTTGTGTTCAAAATAATAGCAGTCAGACATCACTAACCTGATCAATCACTGTTTTTGGTAGAAATGATATTTCTACATGGCAAATAATTTACTAGCAGGTGTAGTAGAGTAATAGAAATCCAACAGACCCAACAGTCATGGCATGCTGCTGATTCTGTGTAATTGAATCACTACTTGAAAGGGGCATGTTCAAAATAATAGCAGTGTGGAGTTCAATTAGTGAGGTCATTCATTCTTTGAAAAACAGGGAACAATTATTGAATTTAAGGAAGGAAGGCAGCAAATGCTGTACATGCTGGTTACAGTGCATTTCTCTCTGAAATTCGGAGGAAAATGGGTCGTTCCAGACATTGTTCAGAAGAACAGAGTACCTTGATTAAAAAGTTGATTAGAGAGGGGAAAACATATAAAGAAGTGCAGAAAATGGTAGGCTGCTCAGCTAAAATGATCACAAATGCTGTAAAATGGCAACCAAAACCTGAAAGACGTGGAAGAAAGTGAAAAACCACCATTCGAATGGATAGAAGAATAGCCAAAATGGCAAGGACTCAGCCAACAATCAGCTCCAGGAAGATCAAAGAAGGTCTAAAGTTACCTGTGAGTACTGTTACAATTAGAAGATGCCTATGTGAAGCCCAGCCATCTGCAAGAAACCCCCGCAAAGTCCCACTGTTGAAAAAAAGACATGTGCTGAAGAGGTTACAATTTGCCAAAGAGCACATTGACTGGCCTAAAGAAAAATGGTGCAATATTTTGTGGACTGATGAAAGTAAGATTGTTCTTTTAGGGTCTAGTGGCCGGAGACAGTTTGTCAGACGACCCCCAGACACTGAATTCAAGCCACAGTAGACTGTGAAGACAGTGAAGCATGGTGGCGCAAGCATCATGATATGGGGATGTTTCTCATACTACGGTGTTGGGCCTATTTATCGCATACCAGGGATCATGGATCAGTTTGAATACATCAGAATACTTGAAGAGGTCATGCTGCCTTATGCTGAAGAGGAAATGCCCTTGAAATGGGTGTTCCAACTAGACAACGCACCCCAAACACACCAGTAAACATGCAACATCTTGGTTCCAGACCAACAAGATTGACGTTATGGAGTGGCCAGCCCAATCCACGGATCTTAATCCAATAGAAAACTTGTGGGGTGACCTCAAAAATGTAGAGAAGAACTGTGGAATGTAGTCCAATCATGTTGGGCTGGAATACCTGTTCACAGGGGCCAGAAGTTGGAAATAAAAGCTATTAGAAGGATTTTGAGCTTTATTCACTTTTTTAAACACACTGCTATTATTTTGAACACAACTGTATAACTGGGTTGTTCTTTAAAGTGTCACTGTCATATTTTTTTTATTTATTTGCTAGGCTATTAGAGCTAGGCATGTATACCTGTCAATGCTTGTCAAAAGATCTGTAATTATCTTATAATACCAGCTTTCATTAATGTCCCATGCCCTTTTCACTGGTCCCTTATAAGACTGTTGCTATGGCTTGTCTGTCTTCCCTTTAGTGTAAACAGAAGACAGAGGGGCCGTCCTCCACATTGCTTGCCTGCATTTGGCTTTAGAGTGAGGAGGCGTGTCCATCAGTAATCCAATCTGATTGGCTGGCAGGAATCTGCTGGCTACAGTGTGTAAGGCAGTGAGGGAGGGCAGATTTGGCCTCAGAGAACTGGTAGTGGAGCCACCTTGGGAAGATCCTCATATTGTAGGGGTTAAAACAACCGTAGCTAAGGGAAAAACTCAAGGCAAACAGTGGTATGTGAAGAAACTAAAGATTGCAGAATGATTTTTGATGAAAACATAACAGTTATACTTTAATAATAATTCAGGCACACATATATCTAGTGCACATAGTAACGTAATCATACATAAAGGTAAAAACATAGGTCGATCACATGATACTGAATGAATGAAAATCCTATGTCCATGATTGTAGTTACAATATACAGGTGATTATTAAATACAGAGGCTGGTCGTGTATAGTGGGTTAAGCATAATATATCACATAGGTGATTGTAAGAGTGAAACGATGCCTGGTTAGTAAGTCAGTATAATGAGCTCCTGATAGTTATGTCCCCTATGTTTTATATACCATGTATCTGTATAGTGCTAGTCATACTATAATTAAATGTAGGTACTCCATAGTAGATAGTTTGTATAGTGACAATAGCATTTTATAGTGCTGTTACTAGATTTATGATTTGAGTCATGCTGTTATTATAATCCTGCACTTTAAGTATTAATGAAATCATGTCTACCGCATGTATACCACTACTCATGTATACAAGTCATGAATCTTTGTGCCTTTCTAGAACTATATCAATGTAACATAGTAACATAGTTTAAAAAGCTGAAGACTTAAAAAGACATCTTGTCCGTCCAGTTCAGCCTGTTATCCTTCTAGTTGATAAGTTAATAAGGATATACCATAACTGTGCATAATAATCTTATGAATGTATATCATATTTTCTATTATAGCTTGAGAAAGGGTCATGTCATATAAACCCGAAACTTCATATGGCTGAACAAAAATAAAATAAAGAAATGCAGATTTAAAAACGCAAAGTTGGAGGGCCGTCTGAAGTTGTACCAAGAGGAAGTGTCAGCCTGTTGTAAGGCTCAGTGATCAATGTGAAAACTGCAGGATTTAAAGGTGTTGGCCATTTATTTTATTTTAAAATTTTACTAAAAGTAGACGTGCTGTGATTCTACAATCCTCTGGTGCTAGAATCCTTAAGGTGCTATTGCAAGAGCAATTACAGTACAGAACATAAACTGTTAAAGTGCCTGGGCCTCCATTCTTAGTTTCAAGCTGCAGGAAAATGCATGTTTCAGGAGGAATACTCAATATATTATGTGGGGAGCTGTGAACTTCAAATGTGGCCAGATGGATCATGTAACATTGCAATGCCCCTATCCCACCTCTTCACTCCTGATGGACATCTCTGAGCTGGTGTATGGCAGATGCAATGCTGCGGAGATCTCCAGAAATGCCCATTGAGAGTGAAGAGGTGGAATGGGATGTAGCAAACATGACGTAAAGCGTCAAGAGTGCTGCCCTTGTGACTTCAAATAGTCCATTTGGATATAGTGCGGGTGGGGGGGAAGACTAGGGTGGATTTTCAGTTTTCCATCAAGGTTTTCCAATGGACGAACTACACAAAAACATCACTAGGGACATGATTAGACAGAGCTCTGAAGTACTCCAGGAGGTTGGGGGCCATTTTGGTGGTGACAGCTCCCCTTTAACAACTTCAAGCCTAAAGTTCTTTACTAAATCCTTCTCAGGAAAATAAACAATCACCTATTCTGTTTCACTTGTAGAAAGAGGGTCATAAATCTTTAAAACATGACGTCTGCTCTGCCACCACTGAAATGGTTTCTTCAATGCATGAACTGTCAAATAAAAAAATTATGACTTCCGAAATCACTAGTTCCTCAAAATTACACTCATTGGGTCTTTAAATTACGTTGCAAATGTTGGTTGTATCCATCACATTTAGGAGACGCAACAGTTTTCAGATGTAACATAAAGAGAGAAGTTTGGATTTCAAGTTTTTTTTTCTTGTATAGTCTCTTGACAAGAACAGAACATTTTCCTCAGAGTAAGTAGAAAGCATTTATTATTAAAGGATGACCTGGTGGTGGGCGAAGTCATTCAGCATTGCTGAGCCGGTGAGGACCTGAAGTCAATCTGTGCCTTTGATAATGATAAATGGAAACGCACTTTGTACATAAGATGGAAGAGGAGGAAGAAGATGATGCTTTTTCTGAATCCTAGCAACAGGGCTCCCAGTGGGAGACAATGTAGATGATGATTTCAGCCTTGTACATCTCTCTGACCTACCGTTCTTGCTGATGATTTAAGTCGTCTTCCATAAAAAGTTGAAGTCGGTATATCTCTCTAAATGTTGCTATTATTCTTTTTGTATTATTTTTAGATAACACTCAGCTTTTATAGAGTCCCAAATACATTTCTGTGTATTGCAGGTTGTACAGTAGATTTGGAAAGTCTCCAGACCCCCATCAATCTGCACTCAATACCACATAATGCAAAAGTGAAACAGAATGTTAGAAATCTTTTCAAATGTATTAAAAAGGGAAAACCTAAAATTTCGTATAGATATAAGTATTTAGAACCTTTGCTACAACACTTGAAATTTAGCTCTGTTGCCTCCCATTTCTCTTGATCATCTCGGAGATGTTTCTACACCTTGATTGTAGTCCACCGAGTCCACCTGTCGTACATTTAGTTGATTGGACATGATTTGGAAAGACAACCCTCATATCTGTATAAAGTCTCACAGCTGACAATGCATATCAGAGCAAAAACCAAACCCTAAGGAGGAAAGAACTGCACGTAGAGCTGTGAGACAGGATTGTGAACTGGAGAAGGGTACAACAAATGTCTGCACTGAACATTCTCGAGTGCACAGTGGCCTCCATAATTCTTACATGGAAAAAGTTTGGAACAACTAGGATGCTTCCTAGAGCTGGCTGCCCCACCAAGCTGAGTATTGGGGCGGGGGGGGGGGGGGCAGCTTGGTCACTCTGGCTGAGCTCCAAAAATATTTTGTGCGGTTGTGAGAAAATTCCAAAAGGTCAACCATCACTGCAACACTTCACCAAGCTAAACTTTATGGCAGAGTGTCCAGTAAAAGAAAAAAATAAATAAAAATACACCCCAGACTGTGAGAGATTCTCTGCTCTGAACCAAGATTAAACCTTTTGGCCTCAATTCTAAGTGTCATGTCTGGAGGAAACCAGGCACTGCTCATCACCTACCCAATACCATCATTATAGTGAAGCATGATGGTAGCAGCATTGTGCTGTCTGGGTGTTTTTCAGCAGCTTGGACAGGGAGAATAAACAAAGCTGAGAGCTGAATGGAGCAAAGTACAGAGATATTCTTAATGAAAACCTAATCCAGTGTGCTCTGCGCTGGATTCATTTTTTCCATCACATTATACACGGCTCGTTTCCATGGTTACGACCATCCTGCAATCCAGCAGTGGTGGTCGTACTTGCACACTATAGTAAAAAGTGTCAGCTTCTCTGGTGGCCGGGACTGTGGGTGCTTTATCCTATAGTGTGCAAACACGACCACCACTGATGGATTGCAGGGTGGTTGTAACCCCTGGAAACTAGCCATATAAAATGTGATGTAAAAATGAATCAAGACAGCAAAGGAGACAATATGGACAATTACAAAACATTAGTAAGTGCCTCGTATTAACTGCCCACAGGTATTTTGGCCAATCCTTGTGAGCAAACTGCTCCAGCTGTCTCAGCTCCTTCCACAGATGTTCAACAGGATTTAGATCAGGGCTCATAGAAGGCCCCTTCATAATAGTCCAATGCTTTGCTCTTGCCATTCTTGGATGTTTTTAGTGTGTTTTGAGTTATAATCCTATTTATGACCAGTGACTAAGAACAAGCTTTCTGGCACTCGGCAGCACATTTTGCTTCTTGATAGTCTTGATATTTCATTATACCCTGCACAGATTCAAGACACCCTATGCCAGATGCAGCAAAGAGGTCCCAAATCATAACCAAGACTCCTTCATGTCTCACAGTAGCTACAATGTTCTTTTTTTGTATGCTTCATTTTTGCATCTGTGAACATAGAGCTGATGTGATGTGACTTGCCAAAAAGCTCTAGTTTTATCTCATTTGCCCAAATGACATTCTCCCAGAAGCTTTGTGTCTTGTCAATATGCATTTTGGCAAATTCTTTTATGATTTGCTTTCAACAGTATTTTCCTCCTCGGTCGCCTTCCAATAAGACCACTTTGGCTTCAGAATTCACCTCTAATCTATTTGGAAGTTGTTTTCAGATTTTTGGTTACTGTTCCTATTATCCATCTCTTCAATTTGTCATCAATTTTCCTCTCACAGCAGTGTCCAGGGAGTTTGTCTACTGTCCCGTAGACCCTAAACTTCTGAATAATATGTACAGCTGTAGTAACAGGAACATCAAGCTGTTTGGAAATGGTCTTATAGCCTTTACCTTTAACATATTTGTCTATAATTTTCTTTCTAATCGCCTGAGACAACTCTCTCCTTAGTTTTCTATGGGTCATGTTCTATGTGGTACTCACCATGATACCAAAACATCACAGTGACTACTTTTATCCTTTAAATAGGCAGACTGACAGATTACAAGTTTGAAGACACCTGTGATGCCCTTACAGGATACACCGTAGTTTAGCATATCCCTATGGCAAAATTATTTTCAGTCTTTTCTAGGGGTACCATTATTTTTGTTCAGGCCCATTTCATTACTTTGTTTTATACATTATTCTGTTGAACCACAATTCAAAAGCAATGTCTGATTTTCATTAGCTGATTTTCAGTATATTTTTATTTATTATTACTTTTGTCAGTTTCAAATTATTTCAGTGACCATTGCGGGTTTTTCTTTCTTTAACGGAAGGGTGCTAAAAATTTTGTCTAAATGTTTATGTCAATGAAAAGTTTTGTTTTTTCTTTTCAAAAAATTAGCAGAAAGGTAGAATGTTCTGTTTTTACTTTGTCATTTTGGGATTCTTTTCTTAGTCCAGAACGATGGAGAAAATTTCTAACTTTTTATTTTTTATTCCAGCAGAAGGCCACAACATAACGAAATGTGAAAAGGTCAGAAGACTTTCCGAATGCACTGTATCATTGAATATGGCCAATTTCACACATGCATAATACAGCCGTACTTCTGTGCTCATATTAGTCCTGGCCCAAGTGCAAGTCTAATGACCCAAACTAATAGAATACGACTGCAAGTCCTGGCACTGACTGCGGATCTAATGATCCAAACTAACAGCATCATAGATCCTTATGATGTTAGTTTGGTTCGGGACTTGCAGCTGCAATACAGGGAAAGAAATGCACTGTACTATGCTCGGAAATGACCTAAAGCCTCATTCAGACTGCCACCTGAATGAAGTCTAACTGAGCAGATTTGTCATTCTGAAGTCTAAAACAGCTAGGATAAAACATTAAGGAGAAGCGTATTGTTTGCCATGATACTTAGCTTTTCAAGGAGACATAATGTGACTTTAGGAAGTGGCAGATGATCACAATTTTCAGTTCAGTACAATACTTGTGAACATGCATAAAACCTCACACGTGGCAGAAAAATAAGTGCACATTTTAGGGCGTGCTGTGGGTTATCATATCAGCAACGTGTTCTGTGTGTTGCAGATTTCAACAATTTGATGCAAAGGGTATTTAAAATAGTTCTCCTCCAAATAGAAGAAAGCTGTCTCTTCAGGTGACTACTAGGATGTCAATATCTGTCCCTTTTAAGGGGACCCATCATGTTTTCCATCAACAGTGGCGGCCTTACAGAATCTGTGGAGGAGCGGTGGCTACAGCTAGGTAATGGTGGTCAACAGGGGAGCACCCAGAAATTTTACTTAGGGGGGTATGAGCCCTGGCTGCACTGCCTGCATTAGCTTATACAATGGACCACAGCTCTTGCTTGCGGCCTTTTGTCCCCCCTACCCCATGCCCACGGCCTGCTGCTTCCCCTTAGCTGTCCTCACCAGGCCGATGCCCCCTGCCCCATTTGCAACCATGACCATGCTTATAGCTGCCCGGTACAGCAGGGCGGCTGGCGCTACCACGCTCTGAATTCTCCCTCTGCAAATGGCAGGGAGAGGAGCCTGAGTGTCACCTGCTGCCCAGCGGCCACATAGTGATCCCTGCGCTGCACTGGCAGTGTTAAAAGCACAGGGGTGCACCTAAACTTTCTTCTGCCTGAGTTGAAAACTGAAAAGATGCCACCCCCCTTGCCAAATTTTCAGCCCAACCCTTTCCCTACTAACATTACATACATCACAACAAAACAACGTAATAGAACGCCCCATACCTCTTACATCCAGTGACGTCTCCTTTGACATTTATGTTCTCTTCCTCATCTTCTCCATTCAGACCAGACGACCATGATGATTTTTCAGCCATCTCTCATCTCTGAAGTTTGAAAAACAGACATCTTAGTTTCCTACTTTTTCACCATTCTCCCACTTTCTGAACACCCCATTCTTTCACCCCCAATACTGTGCCCGCTGTGCACCTCAATGCTATACTGCGTAAACAGCCCCCTCAAAAAATACTAGTACCACACAGATAGTGCCCTTCAATAATTATTGGCACTGCCCTAAAAAATAACTGCGACCAGCAAATAGTGTCCCTGACACTAGTGTAAACATATTGTCTCCCAAAATAATTGTGCTGAGCTGATACTGTGTCAGGGTGCCCCCCACAGTAATAGTGCATCTAAAAATTCCACCAATAGTAACAATCATCTATCAGAGTTCACTTATTAGTAGTAGTGCCCACAATAGTAATAATGCCCCCATTGTGCCCTAGAAGTAATAATGCCCCCTTAGTGCCCATACTAGTAATCATGTTCCTTATACTCGCCCAGTAGTAATAAAACTCACCATAATGCCCCTCAGTAGTAATAATTCTCCTTATAATGTGACAGTAGAAAAATGCCCCCTTAAAATGAGCGCCAGTAAAAAAAAATGCCCCTTATAGTGTGTGCCAGTGCAAAAAATGCCCTCTAATGATGTGAACTAGTACAAAAGTGCCCCTGTTCTGTGTGCTAGTCCAAAAATACCTGCTCTTAGTACCCCCAGTTGAGCCAATGTACCCATAGTGCCACTATAATGTGTGCCAGTATGCCAGTATAAAATACCCCTTATATAGTGCCCCCAGTAAATGCCCCCATAGTGTATAAAATACCCTTCTTAATGTTCCCAGAAGATGCCTTTGTAGTGTCTCTCTTGTCCCTTCTCCATAGTACCCCCCATAATATGCTAGTAAAAAAATTCCTCTATATAGTGCCCCCATAGTGCTCCTCTCAGTGTTTCTCTCCTCCCCCTTTAGTGTGCCCATAATTATTGTGCCAAATAAAAAATACTACCTCCATGCTTCTGGCAGCGATGGGATGCAGGATTCTTCCAGCCTTTGTCCCGCTTCCTGGCTCTGGTGGTGTGACGCTGATGACGTCATTGCGCTGCCTGTGCCAGCCTCTGATAGGTTTCAGGCTAGTGCCTGCAGCGATCAGAGGAACGGGGAAGGAGACACCGCGTCCATGCACCGCTGTAGCAGTCAACTGTATTGGTGTCCTGAGGACGGCGCTTCAGATGAATGTATAGAAATGAACGCTTCCACCATGGAATTCCATCGGCCCTGCTACAGCCATCTGTCACGTTTGGGTGTGGGAGGGAAACACCACACCGAACATACGAGGGAAAGGGTTGAGAGAATAAGGCCTGGAAACTAGGGAAAGGAGATGGACATCTCCTAGTAAAACCCTAATCAAAGTCCTGACTCCTTGACTAACTACCAGTATGAACAGACCACAGAGGTAGGTGAGTTCATACACAGGAATACCTAATGTCCTAACTCACCCTATAGGACCCTGGTACTAATATCAGGACTGAGACAACCTGTTCCTCCAAAAGGAAGGACAAACAGGAGTCTCCCTCAGGCCATAATTCAAATGACAGGGAAATGCAACACACAGAACTTAAACAAAATATATAAAGGGAAAGGAAAGATTTAACTTCAAAGGAGCAATGGAAGCACCAGGAACTCCACCAAGATGCACACACCAGCAATCCACAACTAAACTGAAGCTATAAACCGCACAGCATAGTGGGAGAAACAACTATAAATAAGGAAGGTTAAATAACCACATAAGCAACACCTGAGGCAAGGGGTGTGGCCATTACCAGAAACAACACAGAGGCCTATTGCCACAAGGAAACCTGTCAGATCAAACCACGTGTTGCCAGTCTCACGATCTCTTGCCACCTTGTCACGGGAACGTCTGTGACATCACCCCTACACCTACTTATCTCCAGGGCCATGCCGCCCGAGGCGATCCCCTCACCACAGCTAATTGCCGTTGCGGCCCTGTAAAATAAGCAGCACAGGGATTAATTTAAAAAAAATCAGACTGCTTCTAAGGAGGGTCCACACCCATTGGACTCCCCTGTGGGTGCGCCCCTGGTGGTCAGGGTTGGACTGGCCCACCAGAGCCCTGCACGATCCTTCGATTGGCCCAGACTCTCATACTATGGTGGGCCCTAAATCCCATTGGAGCTGCCTTTGGAGCCAAACACTTGCCACCAGGGTCTATTTCTTTGCTTCAGAAACCTATTTGACTTTATTGATGATATAAGGGTTGGGCCTCGACAATAATTTCCTCTAGTGGGCCCCAGGAACCTCAGTCCGACACTGATGGTGGTCACCACTTGCATTCCCCATATACAGTAATAACAGTTTTGGAGCTTCTATTCTTAGTTTGTTCAACTCTTTCACTATTCCTGCTAAAAGTGCATAAATTTGCAGCAGTGAAGGTGTTTCCAAATGGGATGTGTCCCTATACAAATACCAGACCGCATGAAATCAGTAATAACCTTTATTTGCAAAATTCAACACATATAGGCCTCATGCATACGAACGTATTTTTGGTCCGCTTCCGAGCCGCATATTTTGCGGCTCGGGCGCAGACCCATTCACTTCAATGAGACCGGAAAAGATGCGGACAGCACTCCGTGTGCTGTCAGCATCCGTTGCTCCGTTTCGTGCCCCCGCAAGAAAAATAGAGCATGTTCTATTCTTGTCCGTTTTGCGACAAGAATAGGCATTTCTACAATGGGCCGCGTTCTGTTCCGCAAATTGCAGAACGGAACGCGGAGCAGCTTCCATGTTTTGCGGATCCGCGGTTTGCGGACCGCAAAACACCAACGGTCGTGTGCATGAGGCCATATTAAACGTATTGGTAAACATTATGGTAAAACACATATATTAAAAACAAGTGCAGGGAAATAGTGGCATCAACCTGAAGAGGACACAATGGTAATAATACATACTAATCCAACAAGGTGAAATCCTAAATAAAGTGCAAGTGCAAAATATAGTCAAAATATGTAAAAGATAGAATCAATTGCCCATTATGTGCGTCCGCACTAAATAATCATAAGCACAAATCACAGATCTCAATAGGCATTGCTGAATAAATTATTAATGGCACCTGAATCCCAAAGCTCATACAAGACGGGCCTCACGTATGTGACGCGACATGTCACGCGATGAGTCAGTCACGCGACCTAGTATCTCGTCAAATGATGGCGCCGGCGAAATCGCGATACTACCATCGCGGGATAGATACCGGCGGCATGAGATAGATTAGTGCGCATGCGCAGACCTGGCATTACCCCGATTCGAATATAATTAATTTAAACCATGATTAATATAAATAACTATAAAGCAAATTATACAAATTTAAAGATGTCAATGAGAAACATATCAGAAATGAATGCGAAAGATCATGTGTAAAAAAATAAATAAAATTATATTATACATTATTATACTATATTATTGTAATTATTTTATTTATTTTTTTGCCATAGGCATGCGCTCATTGAGCAATATAAGGTAGTTGCCTAGTGTGAGATATTTCTCTCATCTTTTGTTACAAAGGGCTGAGCTTTTTATTTTTTGGTTTGTGTCCCTATACCGTCTGACACTATCCAATCAGTGCTGCACTGTGGTTTTTTATGCTGCTGGGGCAGTATATTGAGCCTCAGTATTGTATTGCTGACCTCACCCACTTGTGTTTTGTCAATTTGGACCTGCCTACAACATGGGGCTACTTTTAGGTTTTTTTCCAGGGCTACTTTAAGGTCCTAGTCCGCCCCTGTCTGCATTGTGCCAAATGTAAAGTTTGGTGAACAAGGGACAATGCTATGGGAATATTTTTGAGGGGTTGGCCTAGACCTCTTAGTTCCAGGGAAAAAAAATATTAATTCTTCAGCATACCAGGACAATTTGGACAATTGCTTGTGGGAACAATTTGGGAAAGGCCCTTTTTTTGCTCCACCTTGACTGTGGCTGAATGCAAGGTCCATGAAGGCATGGCTGGGTGACTTTGGTGTGGAAGAACTTGACTGTGACCTAAACCGCATCCAACATCTTGGGGACAGGCCCTCAACCGCATCCAACATCTTGGGAACAGGCCCTCAACCACATCCAACATCTTGGAGACAGGATTTCCAACATCAATGTCTAAACTCACAAATGGTCTTCTGGAAGAATGGGCAAAAATTCCCACAGGCACGCTCCAACGTCTTTTAAAAAGCCTTCCCAGACGGGTTGACATTGTTTTAGCAGCAAAGGGGAGACCAACTCCATATCAATGGATATGTAATGGGATGTCATAAAAGCTCCTGTAGGAGTAATGTCTACCTTTCCCTATATTTTTGTCCATATAGTGTATATTATTAGCAGTGTAAAAAAAAAAAAAAAAAAAAGTATATGTTTAATGCATGTATGAGCAGACAGCATATAGTGTTATGCTCACTCCCAAGAGGTGCTGTTCCTCAGCCTCGAGCATGCTCATGATGCTGCACAGAAATAAAGATAACACACTGTTTTCCTCTGGCTCTTCTTAATTGCTGGGCCCCCTGGATGAGCACAGTTTGATGCAGCATAGCACTTGCAAAGCTCTAATTATAATTATGTTTAGCTTAGGTTGTGTTTATATTGGTCTTAATTGAGAGCGTAGAAGATGAAAGTGCTTCTTCAGCATGGAGTCAGCTACAGGCACCAAGCTGAGCACTTTTGTGTCTCGGTAATAACTGAGCATGAGAAACACTAAACCTTAAGAACCAGGCAGTTTTTTATCTTAAAGTTCTAAATTACGAGATGGTTATTTAAGTGCCTGGCCACTCAATGATGTGGAAGTCAGTATCTCTGGGGGATAGAGACCTGCTATTGTTCTTCTATATATCTTGCTGCTTTTCAACTCCGCTCCATTTAGGGCAGTGCTGTGATCTGTGACTACAGTTTAGCTACAGTGCCTACAGGAAGTCTGAGGTAGTCTGAGACACGCCTCCACCACATCATTGGTTAAGGATGCTGCTCTTCCCTCCCCCTGCAGTTCTGCCTCCTCAGATTGGCTGCTGACACGCATAGACTGAGGCAAAGGAGTCTCAAGGAAAATCTTTAGCCTTGACCCCCAACACACACACTTCTCTAGTGCTATCTTCAAATAACAATATGGACCATACTGGTCACACAAGAGTCCAGCGTGCTTATGTTCAATACAATATGTATTATTTCTGTTGTATTTCAGTGCCGACATCTGGATAATGCTAAATAAAGTAATTTGGATAAGCAAAAGCCAGTGAATTCTAAGTAAATGTGTCAAGGACCTGTATCACCTATATAGTGTCAGACAGTATTCAAATAATACTGCCATTTAGTGCTCAATTCATACTGCCATACAGTGTCCACCGCCATGCAATGTTTAATCTACTGTCTAGTCAACAATTTGAGACAATGACTTATAATTGACTTCTTAATGGCTGAATGTAGAAGGTTTCTTTTTCTCCACAATGGAGAGATCAGCTATGACGGTAATAAAGCATATGGAGCTGAAGTCGTGGATAGGGTAGTAGAATCAGATGACACGAGAATTCACATCTGGATCACAACTGGTGGCCACGGAGCTCTACTCCAAATCCTTCTTTGTCAACAGGTTTCATGAACTGCCCATTATCTTGGATGCTTTATTAAGGATAGTTTGGCCTCCTCACCTGATGGGCACCTGATAGGTCATCTGTATAGTATCGTATAGTATCAAATCTATATAGAATATCAAATCTTACACCTAATAGGTTTTCCTTGTAGCTCTATGTTTTCACAGTTTCAAAGAAGCTCTGTAGCCTTGTAAGAAAGGTTTATGAAAGAATGAATGAGGAACGCTAAGGGTACTTTTACACTTGCGGCAGGACGGATCCGATCCGTCCTGCCGCAAGTACCCGTGCACTGCCGTGCTGCCGCTCCGTCCCCATTGGCTATAATGGGTGCGGGGGGCGGAGCTATGGCGCAGCACGGCAGTGCACGGACGGAGATCGCCGGACTAAAAGTCCTGCATGTCCGACTTTTCAGTCTGGCGTTCTTTGCCGTGCAGTGCCGTGCTATGCCGTAGCTCCACTCCCCGCCCCATTATAGTCAATGGGGACGGAGCGGCAGCACGGCAGTGCACGGATACTGCGGCAGGATCGGATCCGGCAGGCTGAATAGCCTGCCGGATCCGTCCTGCCGCAAGTGTGAAAGTACCCAAACTCTTCCAGTCATGTGTGCAGTGATTGAGATAGAGATAAGGTCCGAAAATAAGAAAATCATAGGTAAAGTTCTTTAACAAACTTTGCCATGTATGATAATATCTGGAAGGATAAGTATTCAGAATGAGTTTAAGGAAAAAGTATAGTTCATTCAAGTCATAAAATGTCAGCCAATTGTTCCAGTGTCGTGCCATGAAAGTTTCTGCTGTGTTTTTAGGGTTGAGTGAGTTTGCATTGAGAAGGTTCTGTTTCAAGGTTAAGCAAAGCTAATTCTGGTGTAATAGTTACATTTTTGGCTGAACTTTTATTGATTTATATATCCACTTCTTTAGACTCAATTACTCGTCCACTTTAATAGGGGCTAGTACTAAAATAAATTTTTAGGACCTATTACAGAGGGGCTGGGTCTAGTGGGGACTATGCTCCTTTAGGATTTCACTTTCATTTTTTAATCGTTTCCCCTCCAAGGCTTTTTTCTCCTCTTTCATGCTCAACGCCAGTGATGAATGTAACACAGAGTCTATCATGGAGACACAAGCTAATGTGGAATCATCTGAAAAGAGAGATGTGATGCCCATGATTCTTAACTCTTTTTTTGTGCTTTCTGTGCATGTGTAAATGTAAATGTCCTCGTTTGCAAAATGATATAAATGATATAAAAATAAGTGTTTCCAAAAAATTCCCAGGTATTAACACCAGCACAAAAACTGTGCTGTGTCGGGAGCTTCATGACATAAAATTTCATTGCCAAGCAGAAGCATGTGCAGTACCTCAGACCTGGGGCTATCTGCAAAGTTTGATTTGTTATATGATGTTTGTAATGTTAATGCTACATACTGCACACAGTTGTTCCAGCATGAGCACGACAAGGCAATCGTTAATAATCCTGGCTTGGTCCTCTTTGGAGTGCAGGGTGTGGGCTGGCTCCACCACCTAGCTCCAGAAGACTCCTGTCAGAGTAGCTGAAGGAGAGAGGAAGAAGGAGCATTTTCTATGTGCTTCTCTCCCATATATTGCAGCTCCAAGCACTGGAGCCTTGGTCACCTCCATGCTCTCCAGGAGATGCAACAAGCAAGAGCTAAAGGAGGAGGATTTTCATGGCTACAGCAAGAGAGAGACAGCAAGGTAACTCAGCTTAAGGCAATCCAGACCTTGCTGCTGCAGAGGGATAACAAGTTAAGGCACCCTATGCAGCCCAGAATAATGGACACTACAACCATTGTTGCCAGAACACAGCTATTAGACAGAGATCCTTATACCAGATCTTTTAGCCAGAGTAATCTGAGGGCCATTGCCATATTCATCTTATTTTAGCTCATGCTGGGACATCTGGGAGAACTTTGCATTGTATACAAACTACTACTATATGTAATACAACTTTAATCCTGCATACAGTAAAGAGGTTGTTAAGTTTTATTTGGCCTGATCGCTGATTCTCATAACACAATATGCTGACCTTTGCATCTCCTACACATGTTCTACCTAGCACCCACATGGGGACAGACACCATGTGTTGGGAGTTGACCCCTGTCGATTTGATATTGAAGGCCTATTCTAAGGATAGGTCATCAATATAAAAATAGTGGACAGCCCCTTTAAGGAACATCTTGCCGAGTTGTATCATTTAACCTGTAAGTCGCTGTGCACATTACAGGTATTATTGCAAAATTACAGTTGTCGGCCCATAGATTCTACTGAAAGAGACCCATACAAACATCTAACACCATGGGCAACCCAGCTACCATCAGAACCAGGGTGTGCCCCGAGGGTAGAAAGGATGCCCCCACCTTTAATTGCACAGCCCTAGGGAGCAACGGTGTAAGCTGTGAGCGCAGCCACCATGATTGACTGTGACAGCAAGAGCTACTACCACTCCCATCCTCTGCTCCGTCTCCTCACGGGTCGCTGCAAATGCAGCATGCTTAATGATGTTGACAATTATACATTAGATCTCTTTTTAGTTGAGCACATACAGAAATGCTTCTAAAAAGCCCGGTGCCACCGGTTTTCTGTGCGATCCTTTGGGAATTTTTCATAACAGCTATTATTTGTTGCTTTGCTTACAGGTTTTAGTGTCTCTGTGACTAAGTGCACTTCTGTAAAAAGGGAATATTCTAGAATAGCATTTCTCGGAGTGAATGACATTTGTAAACTGTATTTCAACCACCGCAATTATTGTCAGCTCCTTATCTTCACTGCTGCAGTTTTTTTGAATGTTAATGACATTTAAAATACAGTTTTTCTCCTACTAAATGACAAGTAACATGACATTACCCTCAAAAACTGAACACATGAAAGCCAGCGCGGCTCCAAGAAAGACCGTTATCTGCATCGCCGGACTCAATTATTGCTTATACTGTATCTGAGATCAGCAAAAACCTATGGAAAGAACAAACCTTGACAAAAATACTCCAACAGAAACAGCAGCAAATGGCATTTATTGTGTCTGTATTACACCATAATCCTCCTGAACCGAGGTAAACAATCTATACAGGAGTAACCAAGAGAACATCATGTAATGGAAAAACAATCTCCGTCTGGGGGGAGGTTGGAAAATATTCTCAAAACAAGAATCACTGCTTTATCTATCTATCTCAAATCTATCTATCTATCTATCGATCTATCTCAAATCTATCTATCTATCTATCTATCTATCTATCTATCTAAAAAAAGGAAAATGAGAAGCAGCACACTGTCTTCCTGGGTGCAACTCCCACACTGGTCCCCAACGCGGTCCACTAGATAAAAATTCGGAAAACGCAGGCAGCACTCCAATAACAAGGTGGTTTATTAGCCCAGTGTAGTAGAAGCAACGTTTCAACTGTTCAATACAAAGACTGTATTGAACAGTTGAAACGTTGCTTGTACTACACTGGGCTAATAAACCACCTTGTTATTGGAGTGCTGCCTCCGTTTTCCGAATTTGTATCTATCTATCTATCTATCTCATATCTATCTATCTATCTATCTATCTCATATCTATCTATCTATCTATCTATCTATCTCCTATCTATCTATCTATCTATCTATCTATCTATCTAACTATCTCATATCTATCTATCTATCTATCTATCTATCTATCTATCTCTGTCTATCTATCAAACTATCTATCGTTCTAATATCTATCTATCTATCCATCTATCCATCTCATATCTATCTATCTATCTATCTATCCATCTATTTATCTATCCATCTATCTCATATCTATCTATCTATCTTATCTATCTATCTATCTATCTATCTATCTATCTATCTCATATCTATCGTTCTAATATCTATCTATCTCATATCTATCTATCTATCTATCTATCTAT
The DNA here is from genome assembly GCA_033119425.1 of Bufotes viridis. Classification (NCBI taxonomy): domain Eukaryota; kingdom Metazoa; phylum Chordata; class Amphibia; order Anura; family Bufonidae; genus Bufotes; species Bufotes viridis. The sequence continues at coordinate 39,032,529 of CM065591.1, read as the reverse complement.
CTCTGTCTATCTATCTATCTATCTATCTATCTATCTCATATCTATCGTTCTAATATCTATCTATCTATCACCTCATATCTATCTATCTATCTCATATCTATCTATCTATCTATCTATCTATCTAAAAATCTCTCTCATATAATCTCTCTTTTATATAATCTCTTTCTCTCTCATAATCTAATCGTACCTAAAATGCTCTGAACTCAATAACGAAACAGTAAAAGCTGAAAACCACCACAAACTACCGGTATGTTAGTAATACTGGCACACAGCAACCAGATTACGTATTTTTAAATTTCTAAAATAAAAATATAATCTGATGCCCAAATATTGTCATACAGTGCTCAAGTAATAATTTGACATTTAGGCTAGGTTCACACCTACGGTGGAGATTCTGGCAAGAGCTTCTGTCACAGATTCTGGCAAAACAAAATGGATGAAATATTGCTCCAAATAGCAGTATTTTGTCGTGAAAAATGATGTTATTCATGCCGCACACCCGACATTTGTCAAATTTGGCAGTTCCGGTATTGTTTTCCTATGCTGGAACAGAATACTGAAATCGTGGCGCAAAAATGCACGTAGTCCTGTTGATACTACATACAACATTCAAATAGTAATCCATACTAATACTGCCATTTAATACTAATATACATAGTAATACTAATATACAGCTTGTAAATAATGGCGACACATATTACATAAATGATTCCACCATTGTTATACCCTATTGTCAAATACAACTGGCACACAATTACATTATTCAATCTGAATAAGGAAATGTGATAAAAAAGCAAAAAAAAAAGCCCAAACCATGTGCTAAATCGGTTGACACGCCATCTGTGATGTTTAGGTGGTTCTCGCCTGTGGGTATGAATCTGTCTGCTGTAGCCAATCATGAGTCTCAGCCTCTTTGGGCTACAGAAGCAAGCATCACTGCTGAGATTGGCCACCATGGTTATGTGGATATGCGGCATGTCATCACTGCAGCAAATTACGACTGAAAGAGACCGCTGGGTTGTCAACTCTGAAACAGCAGGGGATTTTACAGTTGGTTATTGTATTTTTCTTTTTATCACATTCCCTAGTTTTATGCTAACTTAGAAAATTCCCTAAAAAGCCTAATGCACACAACAGAGTGGAATTTCATCCATACAAGTTTGCTATGGGTTCCAGCCTTTCCCAGTTACATCCCTGAGGAGGGGGATGCTTCATCTGTAGGTGTTGGAACAGTACTGTCAGAAAAGGGAGATAAGGAGAAAATGAAAGCATTTTCTCCAGCAGAGAAAAATGGCAAAATTGGAGAAAGTGAATCAAGTGACCTTGGAAGAATGGAGACACCTGCTGGAAGGTACTCACCACCCAGTGACCATCTATACAGACAGACCATAAAAATTTACTCTATCTACAATTTGCTCATTTCCTAAATCCTTGTAAAGCCTGTTGGTCCTTCTTTTATCTCTTTTTTTTACCAAGACAGTTGATTGAATTTACTACCATGGGCAGAAATATCCCACCGCAATCATACTGGAGAGTCCAGTAAAGCCTCACCTTTCTTTGTGTAGAGACAACACTCAAGGATTTCCCTTCCTAATTCTTCGCACTCTGAAATTCCAGCAACCAACTCTGCTGTCTCTGACTTTCTAAATATGTGGTATGATACATACGGGGACATTTATCAATGTTTTTATGCCACAATAGTAGCTTAAAAAACATATTAGATTATAGTACACACCATATTTGTGCCGTAATTTGTGAGCGGGATGGTCCTACTTCCTGACTTGAGAAAGAGTAGACTAGTATGTGAGGAGGGAGGAAAAAAGTCCATATGCTCCTTCTCCTGAAGTCTCAGGATCCAGAGACTAACTGATCTCTGTGAAAGTTACTGCTTCTGCTACAACAAGAAAGAGAGGGTTCAGAGGAGGGCAACTAAAGTAATAACTGGAATGTATGGACTACAGTACCCTGAAAGATTCCTGAGGAGGTCCTAGGAAACTGTGGAGAACATCAATGCTCTCAATGTCATACATAAATTTATTTAAAATGATAAAAAGAAGGGGCATAAGGGGGGTGGGTAATGTCATGCTCTGCACCTGCTATGTCTGTCATAACTGACGGATGCCATACAACAAATTCAACTCTGCTAGATATGGACTCTATTATGTTAGTAACTAAACAGTTAACTCCGGCATTACTAAACTCTATGGCTCCTCTGCTCTTTGACTCAGCAACCAGCTCGATTTGTTAATTTTTACATTGCTGGGATTGTTTTAGATTGCTTGTTGCATTCGACTTTCTGCTTGGATTATCATTTTGTATGAACTCTGACTTTCTGCTTGATCTACTAGAAATTCTGTATCCTGATTTTGCTACAGTGTTAACTGTTGCCCACAGGCTCCACACTCGAAGCTTTTTCCTCCATCTATGGCAACCCAGAGGATCCATTATCCAGGTAGGCCTCGTGACCTATGCAAAATACTTTTGAGGGATGTAACATTTTTGTGGCTACTCTACAAGATTATCAGAACATTCAGTCTGTTCAAAGAATTTTCAGATTGAAAGTGCTGCAGGGATGACATTCATGAGACAACTTCTGAACATTATTTTCATTACATTTTCATTTAAGCAATTCCCTGATATATATTTGTAGCTTCTGCTTAGATTTTAGATGGGAATTTAGAACATTTCTGTCTCAACTGATCTAACTCGATTTGAGAAAAGATTCCACATCTCGGACGACTGCAGCAAGCATCCTGTCGAGACATACTGTAGAAAGGGACTGTCAGAAAGAATTAAGGACGATCTTGCCCCAAGTCATCTGCCATAAGCTTTGAATGACTTTATTTCAGTCACAGTGCCTCACTAAACATGGCTGGGTCAGAAACAGTAGGAGAAATCTTCCCCCTCATTTAGTAATGTGTCAAAGCAGGTCTGACGATTAGCTTACTATATAAAGTTCTTCATGGCTCAGTTACCTTTCCGTTGGTATAACTCAGGCTTCTTAGTGTTCTTCTACAAATATTGTGACTAGAGATGAGCGAAATTTTCAAAAAATTGATTCGGCGGTTCGCTGAATTTTTTGGAATAAATACTGTTAGATCCGAATTTATTTGCTGCAAATTTCATAAAAAAACGGCTATTTCCTGGCTGCAGAGAGACTTTATAGTGGTGTAGAACACTGTGCCTTGCAGTAACACACATAGGGAGTCTGCTTTAGTAGTGAAATAATACTGTCCGTATGACATGCAGATGACAGGCGTCACTCTTAGAATCACAGCACACTTCACTTTTTTGGGCAGTCACGGGGCCAAAACTGACCAAATAATTAAAGTATGAACTCAGCCTTACAGGTCAATGATAGCTCTAAGAAGAACCGCACTCCTTTTACACCATCGTCAGCTGATTCCACATAGATGTCTACAGAACCTGTTCTATTAAACGCTTATACAAGAAGAGCCCCCTAACAGAGTGGAGAGGGTGTCAGCAGTAATGTCACTGATTATTTTGCCCTTCGTCTGATCCGTCAGAACAATAACCCCCCAAAAATGGATCCTGTCTGTTGAGCATCTGCCTTCACTCAGTCAGCATTTGGTCAGTATTCCATCAGTATTGCTAATACCAAATCACAAGCCAATTCTGATGGGACCATACAGGCCTTACAGCTGCTACACAGACAGGATCTGTTGTGTGTCCCATTTTTTCTTGCTTCTGACAGATCAGCAGAAGGGTCAAATAAATCATGATGTCAGCCAGGCCAAAAGGCAAAATAGTGGCCCAGTCATAAAGTGGGGAGGTGGGAACACCATGAGAAGTCCACAGAGTGGCCTTATGACATAGTGGTGAGGTGGAAGCAGCTTTAGGAGACCACAGAGTGGCAAGGTGGCATAGTGTGGAGGTGACAGCAGAATCAGGAGACCACAGAGTGGCAAGGTGACATAGTGTGGAGGTAACAGCAGCATCAGGAGGCGACAGAGTGGCAAGGTGACATAGTGTGGAGGTGACAGCAGCATCAGTAGGCCACAGTGTGGCAAGGTGACATAGTGGTGAGGTGGCAGCAGCATCAGGAGACCGCAAAGTGACCCGATGACAGACTGGGGAGGTGGACAGCAATAACAGTACCCGCTGACGATGGTGGGTGTAAGAAGGAGCACTTGGCATGAGATGTGTGGCATCAGGCGGGTGGAAGCATCAGAATAGTAGCTGAAGCAGGTAGCCAGAAGAAACCGGTCTCTTTTGTCAAGGTTTGGGTGAGGCAGCATGGATGGTCTAATCTGATGCATCAGGCATTGGTGGGTGGAAATCCTGGCTGATCCACGCCTGATTCACATCTTGACAAAGGTTAGTCTCTCCACATTTTGGGTGGACAGGCGAGTTCTTCTTGGGGTAACTATGGCCCATGCTGCACTAAACACCAGCTCTGATGCCACACTACTGGCTGGGCAGGACAGCTTTTCCAGTGCAAACACGGCCAGTTGAGGACACAATTTAAATTTGGCTGTCCGGTAGTCCAGCAGATCTTCAACTTGGGGTGGCAGGGTGCACTCCAAGTATGCCACCACCTGCTGGTTCGGGTTCTGCTCTAAGTCTAGCTGCTGGTGAGTAGTTTCTTCACTAGGCAGATGAAGAAAGCTTCTTATCAGCGACTGTAGACTGTAGGCTGCTGCTGTTGGAGCTGGTACTGCTCCTGCCACCCCACCTCTCCCCAGCAGCCATGACAGTGGAATGTGAGCGCAGAGAGACCCCCGGTCCAACCTGTGAGAGGATGGAGGATGGTGCAGATAGGCAGCAGCCAACTGACTAAATAGGATGTCTCTATAGTAGTTCAGTTTGTCCTCCCACTCAGCGGGACTGGACCCCATTTTGGACCGGTAGCGAAGGTCTAACATAGTGAAGAGCTAGTAGTCATTTCTCTGTCGAATGGTGACAATTCGACTGCCACTACGCAAGCAAGTGAGCATGCATCAGGCCATTTGCACAAGTGACTCGGAGGGACCCCCTCTCCACAGCATACTGCCACAGTGTGCCTGGGTCATCTGCCTCGTCTTCCTCATCTCCCTCTTGCTCCTCCACCTGCTCGTCCTCTCCTGTCACCTGTGTGTCAAAACCACCCATTTCGGTACATATTGCTTGTGCTACAATGTCCTTCTCCTCCTCCTCCTCCAGTTCATCCCCCACAGGGCTCATGTGGTCGAGCGATCTAGGCAACACGTCTCTAGTCCTCTGACCAGCCAGATTTACCAGCATCTGTTCCAGGACATGAAGCAGTGGAATTACGTCATTCATACAGTAGTCCTGGCGACTGACAAATAACGTGGGCCTCCTCAAAGGGCCTGAGAAAATGGCAGGTGTCATGCATGAGCTGCCAATGGTTGACATCATAGTTATACAGGGGACTCCTGTCTGCTTGGATCATCAAAAAATCGTTTATGGCCTTTCTCTGTTCGTATAGTTGGTCCAACATATGAAGGGAGGAATTCCAACGGGTGGAAACGTCACATATCAGCCTATGTTGGGGGATGCCGTTCAGCTCAAGGAGGGTGTGCTTTGCGGTGTATGAATAGCTGAAGTGCATGCAAAGTTTCCTGGCCATTTTTAGGATCTCTTGCAGATGGGTGGAGGACTTCAGGAACCGCTTGACAACCAGATTAAACATGTGTGCCATGCAGGGCGCATGGCTCAGCCCTCCTTGATGCAGCTCCGACACCATGTTCTTCCCGTTGTCGGTCACCATGGTTCCGATTTTGAGTTGTCACGAAGAAAGCCAGGATTCGTTTTCTTGATGAAGGACACGGAGCAGTTCCTTCCCTGTGTGACTCAGTTCGTTCTGGCAAACGAGGCGCAGAACAGTGTGACACCGCTGTGCCCTGCACATGTGGTATGTTGAAGGGGCACTGTGAATTGTCCCTGCAGTGGAGGCTGAAAATACGATGGAGGATGAGGAGGCAGAGGCGAACATTGTTGCAGGACCAACGGCGTGACAACGTGGAGGCGGAAGCGGCGTGACCTTGCCGAATTGCTGGTGTGGCTGTGCAGGAACCACATTCACCCAGTGGACCGTAAAGGACATGTATTGTCCCTGACTGTCGTTCCAGCTCCACACCTTGGCGCTGCCGTGCACTTTGGCAGACACTGACAGGCTCAAGGACTGGCCCACCTTCTGTTCTACATGTGTGTGCAGGGTACTGCCTTTTTGGCAAATAAATTACGACTTGAGACTTTCCACCTCAGTTTGGCACAAGCCATCAGTTCTCTGAAAGGTGCAGAGTCCACCACTTGGAAAGGGAGGGACTGCAGCACCAGCAACTTGGACAGGTGCACATTCAGCTTCTGCGCCGTTGGATGAGTGCACGCATACTGTTGTCTCTTGGCAATCGCTTCGGTGATCGATTGCTGATGGAATGACTGACGAGGAGTAGGCGGAGCAGGAGGATCAGGACCAGCAAATGATGGGAAGGACAGACAGCTCCCTTCGGCGGATGTAGTGGAGCCTTGACTGCCTGAAACCGGGAGCGTGCCACTGAGTGATGCAGCGGTTGCTGCGGCAGGTTGGACTACCACATCGAAGCCACGGTTCTCCCAGGCCATTTTATGGTGACGCTGCATATGTTGACGCAGGGCCGTGGTGCCAACATGGCACCCTGGCCATGCTTCACCTTCTGCCCACAGATTCTACATATGCCCATGTTCATCTCCTCCGGCGGCTTAACAAAAAACTGCCACACCGCCGAGTAGGTGATTTTACCCCCAACACTACGTACTTACTGACTGCTTCCGCTGTTGCCTCCGTGAACCCGTGCACCACTACTTCCTGGGCAGGTAGGCTCCTGCAAAGCGGGTGGTCTACCTTGGGCACGTTTGGCTCTCGACCTCCCACTGCAGCCACCCTGCTGACTCCCAGCCACGCTAGCGACTTGCTGGCTCTGCTGCTGGCTCACGGGAAAGCTTTCACCCTCTACTCCCGATGATGATGAAGCCCTTTCATCACCCAGCTCCCAAGTGCGATCAGCTACATCATCATCATCAGAGTACTGTCTGCTCGTCACTGATGTCATCCTCAACCATCTCTGGGTCAGGAGCCTGACCGCTTGCAACAGCAGCTCCCACGCCACACTCTTCATTACTACTTGCCCACCAAGTGAAGGAAGCGGCGGATGTCTCCTCTACATATTGGCTTGCCAGTAGCTGCTGACTGTCTTTTTTTAGCTCGTCCTCTGTATAGTGGAGCTGAGCCCACAGCATACAATATTTTTCTGGCTGAGGAAAAAGGACAGAGGCAGGTTGAGGACAGGTGAGGGACAAGGCCTGCTCCTAGGCCATGCCAACTAAGGGTTGTGTCTGACAAACCCACTGGCTCTTGGCTAGTCGTCTCTGATGTCACTTGCGACGAAGTCGAAGATCGAGTCGACCATTCAAGAAACGCTAGGCTGCTGGTCACGGGCTAGCTGACACTGGGAGCTCAGGCCTCTCAAAGTGACCCCTGCTGCCACGACCCCTTACTGTGCCGCGACCTCTCCGTGCACCAGAAACATTTAGGCCTCTGCCACTCCCCTGTGTGGGGCCTGACACTACTCTGTCTGAGATACTGTTAGATCAAATAAACAAATAAAAAGGAAATTAAATCACCCCAAAAAGTCTGTAATTTTCTCACTTCACCACGCAATGGCTAATACGCCCTTTTTCCCCCACCAATACACACAATAAAGGGCTTTAGAACATATAACTGCACTGCTGAACGGCAAATATATTTTTTCTTTTTCCACTAATATAAGCCACAAAAGGCTTTAGAACATATAAATGCACCGCTGATCGGCAAATATATTTTTTTATTCGTTTTCCACTTAATATAAGCCACAAAAGGCTTTAGAACATATAAATGCACCGCTGATCGGCAAATATATTTTTTTATTCGTTTTCCACTAATACATGCCACAAAAGGCTTTAGAACATATAACTGCACCACATATAAATGCACCGCTGATCGGCAAATATATATTTTGTTTTATCACTAATACACGCCACAAAAGGCTTTAGAACGTATAACTGCACCGCTGAATGGCAAATATATTTTTTCTTTTTCCACTAATACACGCCGCAAAAGGCTTTAGAAAATATAACTGCACCGCAAATATATTTTTTTATTCGTTTTCCACTAATACATGCCACAAAAGGCTTTAGAACATATAACTGCACCACATATAACTGCACCGCTGATCGGCAAATATATATTTTGTTTTATCACTAATACATGCCACAAAAGGCTTTAGAACGTATAACTGCACCGCTGAATGGCAAATATATTTTTTCTTTTTCCACTAATACACGCCACAAAAGGCTTTAGAAAATATAACTGCACCGCTGATCGGCAAATATATTTTTTCTTTTTCCACTAATACACGCCACAAACGGCTTTAGAACATATAACTGCACTGCTGATCGGCAAATATATTTTTTCTTTTTCCACTAATACACGCCACAAACGGCTTTAGAACATATAACTGCACTGCTGATCGGCAAATATATTTTTTCTTTTTCCACTAATACACGCCACAAACGGCTTTAGAACATACAACTGCACCGCTGAATGGCAAATATATTTTTTCTTTTTCCACTAATACACACCACAAATGGATTTAGAGCATATAACTGCACTGCTGATCGGCAAATATTTTTTTTCTTTTTTTATTAGTACACGCCACAAATGGCTTTAGAACATTTAACTGCACCGCTGATCGGCAAATATATTTTTTCTTTTTTCACTAGTACATGCCACAAAAGGCTTTAGAACCTTTAACTGCACCGCTGATCGGCAAATATATTTTTTCGATTTCCACTAACATACACCACAAACGGCTTTAGAACATATAACTGCACCGCTGATCGGCAAATATATATTTTGTTTATTCACTAATACACGCCACAAAAGGCTTTAGAACATATAACTGCACCGCTGATCGGCAAATATATTTTTTTCTTTTTCCACTAATACATGCCACAAAAGGCTTTAGAACATTTAACTACACCGCTGATCGGCAAATATATTTTTCTTTTTCCACTAATACACGCCACAAATGGCTTTAGAACATATAACTGCACTGCTGATCGGCAAATATATTTTTTCTTTTTCCACTAATACACGCCAAAAAATGCTTTAGAACATAAAAAGGGCTGTGATTTTCTCACTTCACCATACAACTGCTAGTAAGCCCTTTTTTCCCACTAATACAAGCCAAAAAATGCTTTAGAACATATAACTGCACAGCACAAGGGAAAATAAGACATAGATTCCTCCCTATCATTTCCCTACACTTTGAATAATATTTCCCTGCACTTGTAAATCATTTTTTTAGCACAATGATGTTTTTTCTAGCACTGTCCCTAGCGCCTGCTGACGTCTCTCCCTGCACTGAGTACACTGGTAAATGGCAGAATCCAAGATGGCTGAGGCTATTTATAGGGCTGTGACATCACAGGGCTGACTGGTCACTGATTGGCTGCATGCATGGCATTATGGGTGATCCTTCCTTCCCAGAGTTCCTTGCTCCTTGTCCTCACACGTGCAGAAGCCATTTTAGGACAAAATGCGATTCGTTACCACGAATCGTGAGGAAATTCTGCTTCTGTGGGAACCGAATTTTTCCTGAAATTCAGATCGAATTCCACTTTGTTAGTTTCAATTCACTCATCTCTAATTGTGACCTTTTTCGAGGTTGTTGGAGCAGACAGAATTAGTTCTTCTAGTTGTTATTGGATACAGCTTTGGAATATGTTGGTATTAATGGTAAAATGTAATAGTAGTGATGTGCATGTGAGTGAAAGTGTTAGAATTTTATCAAATCACATTCTACAGTTATCAGATCATTTAAGGCAGACTGAATATTAAAGTGGTTTTCTCGAGATTATTTATTTATCCTCTGGATAGGTCATCTGTATCTGATCGGCGGGGGGTTCTTCATCCGGGACCCTTGCCGATCAGCTGTTTGAGAAGACAACTGTGCTTGCAGTGGCAGCAGGGCCATCAAATGGTCGGCACTGTGCTTGCTGACCTGAGAGAAGGCCGTGGTGCTACTGCGAGTGCCAGTGCCTTGTCTAACAGCTGATCAGTGAGGGTCCATGGTATTGAATCCCCACAATCAGATACTGATGACCTATCCAGAGGATAGGTCATCTTCTAAATGATCTTGGAAAACCCCCTTAACTCCTTCACGACATCCACCATACAGGTCTTTAAAGATGTGCCCACTCCGTAGTAGAGTGAGCGCCATAGTCACAGACACCTGTATCTATGTCCGCAATCAGTGGTAATGCTGCACGTGGGATTTAACCCCTCAGATGCCGTGGTCAAATGTGAGCACATGCCCCCGGGTAAGGAATGCCTCCCCTAGGCGGAGATCCGGGAAGGCGTTGATACATCCTGTAGTAATAAGCCTTAGCCTGTACTAGGATTCCAGGCTCATTACTTGTTTATTACAGTTCAGTCCAGCAGGTAGCAGCACTGAACTGTAATATAACGATTTCTGTATAGAATAATGGAGCAAATTCTAATATTCTATACCTGTGATGGCTAACCTCCGGCACTCCAGCTGTGGTAAAACTACAACTCCCAAGATGTACACTTGCTTGGCTGTTTTCAGAACTCTATAGAAGTGAATGGAGGTTGCTGAGAGTTAGAGTTTCACCACTGTTGAAGTGCCAGAGGTTAGTCATCACTGTTTTATACAAATTACAATCTGATGACTGCAAGTTGGGGTCCAATTGGGGACCTACAAGTAAAAGTAAAAAAATAAATAAAAAAAGTTTTGAAAAATAGAAAACAAAAAATTATAACAATTCAAATCACCCCCTTTCCCTAAAATCAAAATAAACAATTAAAAAAGCATCATGGGCATCGCTGTGTGCGAAAACACCCATATTATTAATATATAAAAAAGTTGTCCAATATGGTGTGCTGACACTATTCTGATGCTAGCATCCGCCTAATGCCGCATGCCTGCTGCCTCTACTGTCATCTGCTCCTACTGTGATCTGCCACCATTTTGTGCTGCGATTACTACCCCCCCACACACACACTCAGGGTCCCTATTGTGACCTTTCATTCTGTAGCCCCCTTTCTCACTCTTTTCTAGGGCCACTATTGTGACTCTTCATGCTGTTGAGACCCTCCCCATTCTGTCTTAGGGCCACTATTGTGACATTTCATGCTGTTGCCAGCCTCCCCACTCTTTTCTGGGGGCCACTATTGTGACTCTTCATGCTGTTGCCATCCTCTTCAACTGTTCCGGGGCCACTATTGTGACTCTTCATGCTGTTACTGCTCTCACCACTCTTTTAAGGGCCACTGTTGTGACTCTTTATGCTGTTGCTACCCTCACAAGTCTGTTATGGCTGTGTTGACGTCACTGTTTGGTTTTCCATTCTTCTGATTCATCAGAGGAACAGAAAAATAACAAAAAAGATAGGGTTCTGTCATTTGAGAGTCCACATTTGAGCGTCCAATGTGGATAAATAGAACCGTAAAGAAAGCAATAAATGACAAAAAGAAAGCATATAAATCACTAAAACAATAGGGTAGCCAGGAAGCACTGATAAACTATAAGGAAAAAAATGTAATATGTAAAAAACTAATAAAAATTGCCAAACTAGAGACCGAGAGATTAATTGCCAAAGAGAGTAAAACTAACCCTAAAATGTTCTTCAATTATAAAAATGGTAAAAAAATATAAATCTGAAGGAGTTGGCCCTCTACATAGCAATGAGGGGGGTGTTGCAGAGAGCGACGAGGATAAAGCAAAACTATTAAATTTTTTTTTCTCCACTATATTTACTGAGGAAAATAAACTGTCAGATAAAATGCAGAATGTAAAAGTAAATCCCCCATTAAAAGTGCCCTGTCTGACCCAGGAAGAAGTACAACAGCGACTTAAAAAGATTAAAATAGACAAATTGACAGGACCGGATGGCATACACCCCCGTATCCTAAGGGAATTAAGTGATTTCATAGCCAGACCCTTACTTCTGATATTTGCGGACTCTATCCTGACAGGGAATGTTCCTCAGGATTGGCGCATAGCAAATGTGGTGCCAGTATTCAAAAAGGGTCCAAAAACAGACCCTGAAAATTATAGGCCGGTAAGTTTAACATCTGTTGTGGAGAAACTGTTTGAAGGGTTTCTGAGAGATGCTATCTTGGAGTACCTCAATGAAAATAAGCAAATAACGCCATATCAGCATGGCTTCATTAGGGATCGGTCATGCCAAACGAATTTAATCAGTTTCTATGAGGAGGTAAGTTCTAGAATTGACAGCAACGAATCAATGGATGTCGTATATCTGGACTTCTCCAAAGCATTTGACACTGAACCTCATAAAAGGTTAGTATATAAAATGAGGATGCTCGGACTGGGAGAAAATGTCTGTATGTGGGTAAGTAACTGGCTGAGTGACAGAAAACAGAGGGTGTTTATTAACGGTAGATACTCAGATTGGGTCATTGTCACTAGTGGGGTACCTCAGGGGTCAGTATTGGGCCCTATTCTCTTCAATATATTTATTAATGATCTTGTAGAGGGCTTGCACAGTAAAATATAAATTAAATTAACACTGAAGAGGACAGTTTTCTGCTACAGAGGGAACTGGATAGATTGGAGGCTTGGGCAGAGAAATGGCAGATGAGGTTTAACACTGACAAATGTAAAGTTATGCACATGGGAAGGAATAATGCAAGTCACCCATACATACTAAATGGTAAAACACTCGGTAACACTGACATGGAAAAGGATCTAGTATTTTCAATAAACAGCAAACTAAGCTGTAAAAACCAGTGTCAGGCAGCTACTGCCAAAGCCAATAAGATAATGGGTTGCATCAAAAGGGGCATAGACACCCGTGATGAGAACATAGTCCTACCACTTTACAAATCACTAGTCAGACCACACATGGAGTACTGTGTACGGTTCTGGGCTCCTGTGAACAAGGCAGACATAGCAGAGCTGGAGAGGGTTCAGAGGAGGGCAACTAAAGGTTTAACTGGAATGGGGCAACTACAGTATCCTGAAAGGGTATCAAAATTAGGGTTATTCACTTTAGAAAAAAGACGACTGAGGGGAGATCTAATATCTATGTATAAATATATCAGGGGTCAGTACAGAGATCTCTCCCATCATCTATTTATCCCCAGGACTGTCACTGCGTTGATCCATGGAGTTATTTGGATTGCCTGATTGGAGTCGGGAAGGAATTTTTTTCCCCCTAAGTGGGGAAAATTGGCTTCTGCCTCAGAGGGGGTTTTTGCCTTCCTCTGGATCAACTTGTAGGAAACAGGCCGAACTGGATGGACAAATGTCTTTTTTCGGTCTTATATACTATGTTACTATGGTACTATGGTGAATGGCGTAATGGGAAAAAAAAAATATTCTGACATTAACCCCTTCACTGTCTTAGATCACCCAGGATCCTTAGATTAAGGGTCCATTCACACATCCGTTTTTACTCTCCGTTTCCGTTCCGAATTAAATCGGAACGTTTTTCTGGATCCATTAATTTCAATTGCCTCCGCAAAAATGCGGACACCAATCATGGTGCTGTCCGATTCACGGAATCCGTTCCGTTTCCGTTTTTTCCAGGATGCGGATCCTGAAAAAAAAAATAAGCTTGTCCTACTTTCTGTCCGTTTTTCGGGTCCGTTGTCCATTCAAGTCAATGGATCCGCAAAAATGCGGATGACATGCACAAAACCATCCAAATGTCATCCGATTTTGCGGATCCGTTTACAGGAAACAAAAAAAAAATTGAACCCAGCCCTCTGTGCCATGTGCTTTCTGTTTTGAGATGGAAAAACGGAAACACGGAACGGATTCGGATGCACTTTAGTACAAAAACGGAAGGTTGTACAGAAAAACGGATCCGCAAAAAAACGGAACGTTTATCTGGAAAGGTAAAAATACTGACGTGTGAATGGACCCTTACTCTCTCACTGTCCAAAACCACTAGGTATATTAAAGGGGTTTTCCAGTTTCCTATATTGATGACCAATCTTCAGGATAGGATATCAATATCAGATTGGTGGGGGCTCGACTTCTGGCCGATCAGCTGTTTGAGGAGAACACAGCACTTGTGTAAGCTCTGCCTCCCCTTCACTGTTTACCTGCTCGCCATTGACATCGCAACAGTGAGTAGGTGTAATGCAGCTCCTCCACCCCTATTTATTTCAATGAGAAGGAACAGTTAGATTCCATCTGCTTCTTACCATTGAAGTGAAAGGGGACGGAGCAGCTACAATTACACCTGCTCGCTGTTGTGATGTCAATGGGAGAAGATAAAGAGTGAAGAGAATGCAGTGCTCGCACAAGCGCTGTGTTCTCTTCAAACAGCTGATTGGTGGAGGTGAGGATAGGTCATCAATATAGGAAATGGATAAAACCGCTCTAAATCCTTACTATCAGGGATTCTGACATTAATATTCATATATTACACACCTATATACAAATTCACATGTACATGTATTAAGGCTACGCGTAGCCTGGATTTGTGAGAGGGGCGGAGCGGTACTTATGGGCAAGACAGGCGCTCCCCGTCACGTGCGCTTCGTGTGCCTCAGCGGATGTCGGCCTTAATGCCGTCTCACTTCCAGGCATTGGGTCTCCATGGCGACGTGTCCTTTCGGGTGCCGCCGCCTCCTGGATTGCGGCTCTTCCTCTTCCCTCTGCCCCGCTCGCGTCTGCCTGAACCCGGGCGGCGACGCTGCACGCCCAGTCCCCCTCATAGCCCTGTCCTCCACAAAGATAACATGTCAATTTTTCCTCCACAGTGAACGTATGTCGGCCACTGCCGGCCATTGTCATGCTCTTGCGGTCTGCTACACTGTTTCATATTTGGGGCAGTGTATTCTGAAAGGGTTAATTGAAAGACTGCGAGACACATGTGAGGCCTCTACAGTTAGGCCTTGAATATTGCATTATGGTGCAGTGTATGGGTTGAATAATCATTTATAGTTGCGGAGCATGGTTTCTACTACACCGGGAGGGGTCAAATGCTTAGCAGTCCAAGGCTGCTGTAATAATAGAGGTCTAATAGGGTCCCTCGCCCACCTTGATACCACCCGTGGGGGCCCCTTGTGTTCTTCAGGGTCACTCGCCCCCTTTCAGGGTTTCCTTCAGGTGGCCGGTCAAGTATGGTGTCCGGTTGGCAATTTCTTTGGCTAGGTTAGGCTACTCCATGGTCCACCATTAGAGGCTCGCATGCGTGACATTGGCCTAAGTTTCCACGGGTGGTTCATTCACCAGAATTCTCTCACGGTTCGGGTTCACCATTAGAGGCTCATGCATGACATTGTCCTGAGTTTTTTTCCTCGGGTGGATCGCTCACCAGGATTCTCTCAAGGTTCGGCATTGTCATTAGGGGTTCGCGCTTTACATTGTCCTGAGTTTTATCTCGGGTGGATCGTTCACCAGGATTCTCTCACGGTTCGGCATTGTCATTAGAGGCTCGCGCATTACATTGTCCTGAGTTTTCTCGGGTGGATCGTTTCACCAGGATTCTCTCGGGGCGGCACTGTCATTAGAGGCTCGCACGCGTGGTCCCACCACTGGTAGCTTGCCGGTCACTGATATGCTTTATTTTGCTTCCGTATAGGGTTCCATCGAGTTTCACTGGTGGATTGTTCACCAAAAAACTCCCACGCTCGGCACTGTTGTCAGTAACATGGACGTGTTCCCCTCCCTTTTCAATTTCCGGATTTATTGTTATGTTCTAATGGGGGCTGTGTTTATGTTTCCACGGGTGGATCGCCCACCAAAAGCCCAATTCGCCCAGCTCGGGTTAATTGAATTCGCACGGGTTTGTTTCTTTGGTTCAGATAGCCTGCACCATCATATTTATAGGTTCCAGGGTATGTTATTGCTTGTGTTATATTATCTGTCAATTTTTGTTTTGTGTTTTTTCTTTATCCAGGTGCCACAGATCGGTCACATTATGAGCCTTGATCATTAGAGTTTACCATAAAATTTTCCTTCGAGGTATTCAAGTAGGTTTATAAAATAAAAAATAAAAAAGGGATTTTTTCTCTTTGTTCAGAAGCAGCAATTTGGTTATGTCTAATGTTGTTCCTAGATCCTAGTGGGTCTGTCAGGGCTCAGGATTCAGTTGTTCACCTTCAGGATCTTGGATAGATGCCACCAGTTCTTCAAGGTTCAATATAAGGTTCAGTTTTCCGGGATTCGCACTATTTGAAGTTCATCATGTCTCGGGCCTCCGTAGTTGATGACGCGGCATCAGTACCGGAAACAGCAATGTCAGAACGGGCCAGCAATGTGTCTTTCAGGATCTGGACTGTTCCAAAGTTAATTGCCGAATTGAACCGCAGAGCAATACGGCACTCAGCGGCAGCTAGGAAAGCAGAGCTGTACAGGCCTCATGTCGGATACTGGGGCTCCGGCAGAGGAAGAGGTCTCCCTGTCTACCATTCAACTCTCACTAGTCCAGCTTCATTCAACCATCAATACGATTTCTAACTCGGTATTAGACATGCAGACGAGGCTCGCGGTATTAGAGAACAGGGATACTAGTACCAGTCAGCCTGTTCCGTCCACTTCGGCCTCTTCCACCCCTAGGCCTTCCTCTCCAGGTGGGTTCACCGGGTTGCCTGACATCGCTCCATCTCATTTCGTCCCTGAGAATTTAAGGAAGGATATTTTGGCAGGCAAAGATGTGAACCTGGCTTCCATCTTCATCGCAACGCATGACACGGTCGAAAACCAGACCATTGCCTGAAAGCTTTCAATCCCTGAGTTCGTGTTAGCGTTCAGTCTCTTCAGGGATATCATTTGCTCTGCCCAGCCTAAAAGAAGGGAGGAATTAGATACTTATCTGTACCGTGTAACTGACCTAGGGCACAAATACGGGGGTCACGCGTTCTATGATTATCACCAGTCATTCTCGGAAAAAGCAGCAGCTGCATTAGCCCAGTTCCGTCATGTCACAAACTGGGCGGTGATGGATATGGAGCTCTTCTGTAGACATTTTGCGGGTCTTAGGGCCCCAGTATGCAGTAATTGTCAGTCCTTCCTCCATTCCTCGGACTGGTGTCAAAACATGAATGCCAGCCCCCAAGTCAGGCAGTTACCCGAAGCCAGTACTTCTCGGAATTGTTAGGCTCTGGATAGGTTAGGCAGACCAGTAGTTTTCTTAGGTAACTCTCAAGTCTGCAACAATTATAATGCCTCCACCTGTAATTACAACAGGTGTCGTTCGTTGCACGTCTGCTTAATTTGTTTCAGGGCCCACCCAAAAATAACTTGTCCTCAACGCTCCTGTTAAGCAGGGTTAACGTAGATCTGCTATCCACGCTTCTTCAGCTCCATCACGACCCCCTTTTTGTTCATTTCCTCATATCTGGGTTCACCGCTGGGTTCCATACGGGCTTGGTCGCTTTACCGCAATCCACATGGAAAGGTACCAACCTGCTAACCGCGGTAAGGGATCCCGTGTCCGTGAATAGCCTCATCCAGTCCGAGCTCCAAAAGGGATTCATCATTGGGCCTTTCTGTTCCCCTTCTTTTGACACATGGCGGGTCAATCCTATAGGCATAGTGTCGAAGCATCTTTTGAATAAAAAACGCTTGATATACCACTTGTCAGCGCCTCATGATTCAGCTATCCCCAGTCTCAATTCACTAATCCCGTCAGATGAATTTTCCATGCAGTATTCCTCAATGGACGAAGCCATTCAGCTCATTCTCCAGGTCGGTAGGGGGGCGCTTTTGGCAAAAGCCGACATCGCCGATGCGTTCAAGTTATTGCCGATCCAACCACATCTGTGGAAATATTATGGTATCAAATGGGCAGGTTATTATTATTTCGCCAACTGCCTCATTTTTGGATCCAAGAGTATCCCCTGGCTCTTTGACAAGTATGCCCAGGCCTTGCACAAGTTACTGGTCAATCACGCCGGTTGTCCGATGGTTATTCACTATTTGGACGACTTTCTCATAATCGACGGGCCAGTCCAACGATCGGACAAATTGGACAGGTTGCTGAAGTTGTTCGGCGATCTCGACGTTCCGGTGGCCCCAACAAAAATTAAAGGGCCTTCCACTCTAATCACCTTTTTAGGCATCACCTTAGATATACAAAAGATGTAGGCCAGTCTCCCCAAAGAGAAATTGGAAAAAATTAAATCAGTGGTTGCTAGGGCAGTATTGGTCAGGACTCTATCCAAGGTTGAGTTACAATCCCTGTTAGGCATGTTGAATTTTGCAACAAAGATCATGCCACAGGGCAGAGCCTTCATTTCTAGCTTGCTTCAGCTACTCCCCGATGCTCCAGAACAAGACAGCCTAGTCCTACTAGATACAGATGCTTTAGCAGACTTGTCCAAGTGGAATAATTTTTTGTCCAACTGGAATGGGATTTCTTTGTTCATTCCACAAATAGATTCCAATCCACTGTTAGTTTTTTCAGACGCAACCGCTTCACGGGGGTATGCGGCCATTTTCAAAACCAATGGGTCGCGGGTCAGTGGCCACCTGAGATCCTATCCCAACTCAACGCCCTAAAATCTTCCCCACTCTTAGAACTCTACCCAATTGTTGCAGCCTGGGGTAGGTCATGGTCAAACCGAGCCGTGACCTTCGTCACCGACAGTCAGGCAATTGTGGATATCCTGTCCAGATCCAGGTCAAGGTCGCCATTTATCATGTCATTCGTGCGCAAGTTAATCTTGCTGTCCCTGCAATTCAATTTTAATTTTCAGGGCATACATATTGAGGGCACAAAAAACGTGCCTCGCTTCAGGCTCTGATTGTACAGCATACAAACCACTCGTGTCTTGTTGTCAGCACATTGTCTGAAGAACTGCCACGACAGGGAACTCCTTTGAGCTAGCTTTGGTGTGCTCGATCCCTGGGTGCTGTGGGCAGTAGCAGGCGTACTGGCTAGGGGACGGCCACTCTGCTTTTGCACACTGTTGCCTCTTTTGCTGTGTGGCTGGTGCTGTGTGACCACCACCTCTTCCTCCAAACTGCACATGTCACTCGCATGACCTTGATTCCATGTGGGGTCTAGGACCTCATCATCCTCCACATCATCTTCCACCCACTCTTCACCCCTGCCCTCCTTGCCGGTCTGCACACTGCAGAAAGTCGCAGTAGTTGACACCTGTGTTTTGTCATCATCAGAGATGTGCTACTGTGGTCCTCCCATGTCCACATCCTGAAACATGAAACATAAGTGGTTAGGCATCGGTGCACTCATCTCTTACACTTCTGGGGCAGGGCTATGAGGACGGCCCACGGAAACGCTGTCAGAAAAGTCATCAAGAAACATAAGAGACTGTGGCATGACTTGGGGCTCAAACTGCTTGGCTGATTTGCAATGGGGTTAAGTGAAAGCCAGATGCCCATGGGCTGCAGGTGCCAACTCTGCACTTTCAACAGGTGGCCGGGTGGGAGACAGTGTGAAGGAACTGGAGGCATTGTCAGCCACCCAATCTATTACCGCCACTACTTGTTCTGGCCTCACCATTTGTGCACCCGTATTAGGGCCTACAAAATAACGCTGAACGTTCTGTCGTCTATGTGCACCTGAGAAAGATGTTTCATTTGGGCGTATAGCTGGCACAGATCGACCACGTCCTCTCCCTGCAACAGGAGCTCCACCAACACCAGCAGCACCACAACCAGGGCATGTCCCTTATTTGATGCTCTCCTCATTCTTTGAGGTCACCCACTGAACTAACAGACAGATTAACTATATTAATTTCCCTGTCACATATACAGTGCATGTGTATCTCACACCAGAAATGGGTATAAGTTACAGGCCGAACTAACAGTCAGATTAACTATATAAATTCCCCTTGCATGTATGCAGTGCAGGTGTACTTCACACAATAAATGGGTATATGTCACCCACCTAACTAACAGACAGATTAACTATATTTATTTCCGTGTCATGTTTGCAGTACAGGTTTACTTCACACAATAAATGGGTATATGTCACCCACTTAACTAACAGACGGATTAACTATATTTATTTCCCTGTCACGTATGCAGTGCAGGTGTACTTCACACAATAAATGGGTATATGTCGCTCACCTAACTAACAAATTGATTAACTATATTATTTTCCCTGTCACGTATGCAGTTCAGGTGTACTTCACATAAAAAATTGGTATATGTCACCCACCGAACTAACAGACGGATTAACTATATTATTTTCCCTGGCACGTATGCAGTGCAGGTGTACTACACACAATAAAAGGGTATATGTCGCCCATTGAACTATTAGACGGATAAACTATATTATTTTCCCTGGCACGTATGCAGTGCAGGTGTACTTCACACAATAAAGGGGTATATGTCACCCACCAAACTAACAGATTAATTAACTATATTTATTTCCCTTTCACGTATGCAGTGCAGGTGTACTTCACACAATAAATAGATACATTTCGCTCACCGGACTAACATACGGATTAACTATATTATTTTACTTGTCACGTATGCAGTGCAGGTGTACTTCACACAAAAAATTGGTATATGTCACCCACCGAACTAACAAACAGATAAACTATATTATTTTCCCTGTCATGTATGCAGTGCATTGCACCCACCCAAAAATCGCTGTAGGTCACCCACAGAATTAACAGCCAGATTTAATATTATCTTTCTATGTCAGTGGTACAAAGATGGTGCATTGCACCCACAAAAAATCGATATAGGTCACCCACAGAATTAACAGCCAGATTTATGATTATCTTTCTGTGTCAGGGGTGCAAAGATGGTGTATTGCACTCACAAAAAATCGCTGTAGGTCATGCACAGAATTAACAGCCAGATGAGATTCCTAACACTCTCCCTCACTTCAGCTGCCTGCTTCCTGTCCCTGCACTACTCAGAGATGATGGGCGGTGCTACACGTGATCCACCTTATATAGAGGCTGGGTCACATGATGCACCGGCCAATCACAGCCATGGCTGTGATGGCTCCGAAGTGCCCACAGCTTAAAAGTTTGTTGATTGGCTGCCCTGCAGCCTTTTAACAAACTTTATTAAATGCCTGAACACCAAACTCAAACCCAAACTTTTCTGGCAAAGTTCGGGTTCTGGTTCGGGTACCAAAAATCGTAAAGTTCAGTACGGACTAGTGATCAATAATAAAACAAGTCGATCAACGCTTGTTTAAAGGGCCTTCATGTGGGCCGATGAAAACTGCAAGTGGGACGTACAATTGTGCAAACGTAAAGAGTGAATCTGGGTCGCACCTCCTCAAACACTATGCTTTTGAAATAACAACTGATAATCACCATATTCAAACGGGCTTCTCAGTACAATTTATGATTTACGTCACAATATGCACTGCATAAACATGAGGCATTGGTACACAGTTTTATAAAAGCGCATAGGCCCACTTACCGCAACAAGGTTGCCTCTCTCAAGTGGGAAACTACTCTAACTATGGCTCTGCACAGACACCACAGCACCGCAACCAGCAGGGGGCAGAGCCCAGGTGCCACACAGTGCCCCCACTGTGTAGTGAGACCGCCATGGCTCTAGGCCCAACCACATCACCACCACGGCGCACAGGCAACAATGGCCGCCACGCAGTACTGCACCATGTTAATAGGTGCAAAGGGCAATTGTTACTATGATTGTTGGCCCCCATGCAGTTCAAATTATGTTTGCAGAGCATCCCCTGTTGTGACGGGAAGATGTGCGGCTCACAATCAAGCATTTCACACTGGGTAATGATCGGGAATAAGCATTCATATGGACGATTATCGTGTAAAGGGCCTTTAGTTAGCATGGTCTAAAAGATTGTCTAGAGGACTCAGAGCATCCATGTATTACACAGACACCATGCAATGGCTCACTTCACCTGTGGTAGAGCTGAAAAATTGAACACTTGATAGCTGGGACGTGCACACATAGGGCTCAAAGAGGGCTTGAGCCCCTGCCCCTTTCTGCCCCTGCCCCTTTAATGCCCTTTTTTTTTATGTTGTCCCAAGTAGGGCAGCAACGATTAATCAACGCTAGGGGAGGTAGGCGGGGATGGAGGCAACTCGTGGCGGGGCCAGTGCAGTAACTGTACTCTACAGTCGTGGCCAAAAGTTTTTATAATAGCAATTTGCATATACTCTAGAATGTTATGAAGAGTGATCAGATAAATTGCATAGTCCTTCTTTGCCATGAAAATTAACTTAATCCCAAAAAAAACTTTCCTATGCAATTCATTGCAGTCATTAAAGGACTTGCTGAGATCATTTCAGTAATCATCTTGTTAATTTAGGTGAGAATGTTGAGAATGTCAGGCTGATTGGGTAAAAATGGCAGAGTTGACATGTTAAGAGGAGGTTGATGCTTGAAATCATTGTTCTTCCATTGTTAACCATGGTGACCTGCAAAGAAACGCGTCCAGCCATCATTGCGTTGCATAAAAATGGCTTCACAGGCAAGGATATTGTGGCTACTAAGATTGCACCTCAATCAACAATTTATAGGATCATCAAGAACTTCAAGGAAAGATGTTCAATTCTTGTTAAGAAGGCTTCAGGGTGTCCAAGAAAGTCCAGCAAGCGTATCCTGCAGTAACTTTAACTTTAAATCAGCCCTCATCTACCTTACACTCAGCTTCGGTAACAGGCAGTGTGGGCGGCGCTCACTCACTGACGTCACATGCCTGCTCCTCCCACTAGACGTCAGTGAGTGAGCGCCGCCCACACTGCCTGTTACCGAAGCTGAGTGAGTAGATGAGCGCTGATTTAAAGTTAAAGTTACTGCAGGATACGGATTACAGTTTAGAAATGTACACTCCTGTGAGCGGCGGGGAGGGGGATTTGTGGATGACACTGTTATAGGGAGGTGATTCTGTGGATGACACTGTTATGGGTTGGGGGGGGGGGGGATCTGTGGATGACACTGTCATGGGGTGGATCTGTGAATGACACATATAGCATAAGATGCTATATACGGTATGTGTCATCCACAGATCCCCCCATAGCACTGTCATCCACAGATACCCCTCCATAACAGTGTCATCCACAGATCCCCCATAACAGTGCCATCCACAGATCCCCCTCCGAATAAAGGTGCCATGCACAGATCCCAATAACCGTACCATCCACAGATCCCCCATAGCCGTGCCATCCAACAGATCCCCTCTATAACAGTGTCCTCCACAGATCCCCCATAACAGTGTGCCATATACAAATCCCCCATAACGGTGTCATCCACAGATCCCCCATAACAGTGTCCTCCACAGATCCCCCCCATAACAGTGTGTCATCCACAGATCCCCCATAACAGTTTCATCCACAGGCCACTATTAGTTTAAAACCCACCAAAAGCATACCTTTTGGTTCAAATTTTTTTTTTCTTATTTTCCTGGTGCGTCTTATAGGGCAAAAAATACGGTAAGTCCCTGACTCCTGACTTTCAGTCCCACCCTCCTCTAACCCTCCGCTCACCAATCAGGGGCTGCTGCTTCTGCTCTGGCCGACCCCCACCCCCCGGCCGCTTGACGCGCTACGTCGTGCGCAATGCGAAATTATGCCCTTATTTTTTTTTTTACTTAAGCCCCTGCCCTTCAAAATGTATGTGCACGTCCCTGCTTGATAGTTTCCCTCTTAGATTACAGATGATCACTAGGGGTCCAAACAGCATGGCCTGTGATCAGCTTATTTTTAGATGAGTTTTAAGAAGAAAAAAAACAAGGTTGTAGTGGAGAACTAATTTACTGTTCTTCAAATTCTTATTGAATTTTTTTTTAAATGTATATCTTTGAATGCCCAACCTAAGGTCAAAATTTTGACGATTTGATGACCTTCGATAGAACTTCTAAGTGTATTGCTATCAGTGCTGGATGATCTTCACAGGTCATATGGTTCCATCACCACAGATATTTATTCTTTATAGTCTTGTTATATAATTTTGATTTATACAATTCCGGGCCTTATCAAGCGTTTTCTTTATGCTTTGCTTGCACGTCTTTGTTCTTCATGCTTTGTTCTTCTGTGACATGTACTATGCACAGAACATTGTGAAATGAACGGGTCCTGGGACAATTTTCTGGTGCATTGTTTTTTTTTGTGATTTAGACATCAACAAAACAGTTCCTGTTTACTACACAACAATATTCTTAGCCAGACAGAAAGTAGCTCAGAAATATTCTATTATTTGATGCCTGGGGCCTGGAGTGTTCAGATATATGGCTCACCTGCTTCTTATTTATGTAGTGGACCAAAGAAATACTACTGTTATGGGAGCAGAATCTGCTTGTCATAAAATGTAATAATTCATTGAAAGATCAGCCAAAGGAACCAGGGCATCTCACTGCTTCATCTGCATTTTATCAGAAGATGTCCTCCTGCATGCTTATGAATGCCAGGGGCAAATGCACGTTTTTTAAATCAGGAGTTTCAAGTGCATTGGTGCTCACAAGTGAAGGCGAAATTTACCTCCTAGTTATAATTACTTTTGTTAGTTATCTGCATGTAGGACATCATACATTTTTACATAGGTCTAAGATGCTACTTTACAGTACCAGTAATATCCCTGGGAGTCTAGAGTGGCTGAAGTCTATCTGTCACATTTGACATGTCATATTTAGATCTTCAGAACTTTTGATTGATGGAGTTCTGGGTGCCGAGACCCCAACGATCACTGAAATAAAGGGGTAAAAACACTCAGCTGAACGCTGTGTTCCTTCAACTATGATTGGTTCTCCTTGGGCAGTGGGGTCTATGAGCTGGTACATCGCTCGTTCACTTTTTAGAGGAAAACCAAGAAGAACCATTCTGAGATGTTCCCCTAGACCAGGGGTGGCCAACCTGTGGCCAGCTGTTGTACCCCATTTTTTAGCACTAAGACATATCAAAAGTTTACAAAATGATAGATACCTTTAAGATAGTTAATAGTATCTTAGATGGTCTAGGATAGTGAAGGGAATGTGCCGAAAGTGTGAGCCGACTTAAATGGCTGTGTTTTGGGGAAAATTCCATTTATATTATACAGTTAAATAACACCAGTGATCCTACCCCTATAATATGTCATGCTCAGGATTAGTGAGAATACGGATTAGCTGATTTTCTAGGTTATTGGATATATTAATAAATACTTAGACACTTTTTATACACATTTTCATTATTACACAAATTGGACACTTTACAATTTTTCTTACCTTTTATTAAAAATGTATATTTGCCCATGATGGCCATTTAGAGTGCACAGTCCACATCAAAGTAATACTGTTTTGTAAGAAAACCTTGGCACTTTTTTCTAGTTTTTCTTTATCGAAATCTTAGAAATTCTCACAAATAAAATGCACAGAAAAATAAATAATGTATTTAAAATGTGGAGCAGATATTGCAGATGGTCCATAAAATCAAAGGTCAAGCACTTCAGGATATAAGGCTGGAAAGTTTAAGGATTATTGCATACAGTGCACAGGGTCGAAGCCTGCCTTCTCTGTTCCTATGCATCTTTCTACTGTTCTTTAAATGGGTTTTCCAGGATTAGGAAAAAGCCTAAAAAGGGTCTGTTTTTGTCTTAAAACAGCGCCACCATGGTCCATGGATTGTGTCTGGAATTACAGATGAGCTTCATTCACTGCACATGGACAAGCGCGGCACTGTTTAATAAAACAAAGTGCAAATTTTCTAATCTATGGGTCACCCCTGAAACTTTAAAACACTTTTATAGAAGTGTCCCAGCTTGGCATGTTATTTTCTTGGTGGTCCAGGATATGGAGGTGGAGCACAATATTGTAAAGGCACTGGGGGTGTTGGTGTATACGGAGGAGGTAGATCCATAGGATACTCCATCTCATATTCATAGCTGTAAGGTGGCGGTGAAACTAAAGGGAGAGAGAAAAAAAAATAAAAAATTAGATTTTGTTTTTATTGCGGTAAAGATTTTTATGCAGTGGAATAAAATATTATAGAAAATTCTGCTGTTCTTTTTCACCCACAAGACACATATATCCTGGTTATTAGAATACTATATCTCAGCTTCTAGTCGCTAAACTGCTAGCGAAAATCAAACTCCTCCTCTGCAGAAAGGAATATACTGTAGAGGACATCATAGTAATAGCCATATGTCATCCATTGGGGACAAGAGGAGGGTCGGAAGATCTCTCAGTGAGAATGACAGATCATCCAGGAGAATTTTTGGTAGTTTCTTTCTGCTGTGAGTGGCATGCCAAAATACAGCAATTCCTGCATTGTATTTTCTAATGTTTATATTTTTACAAAATAAAAATAGTAAAAATAGTAACAGTAAAAAGTTTTTGTGGTGCTGTGTGAGAGCAATTGCTATTTTGAGGTACATTACATATGACTTTTTGATCATTCCAACCCCCACAAAACACAATAAGAAATGAACAAAAACCTCAATCCTCCCTTTTTTTTATATACGATATTCACTGTAAGGTATAAGTATGTGATCATTTTACAAAAATAACCGATTACGAGTAGTCTTTTGTTTGTATTTATGAAAATGATTTTCGGAGGGTGAGAAAGGGTTAAAGGGTCAGATGTTGACTTTGGCTAGCTATTTCAATAGGTGGCGTAAAACAAACATATTTTCTTCTTTTTGGAGGAGAGGTTATTTGCATACCAAAAACCCACGGATGCCTAAAAATGTATGGTCCTTTGGTCATGTGGCTAACTACCCACATGGCCAGATGTGTCTGAAGAGAGCTCCCGCTCATGACCTTGAATCTCATTGATCCTGACCATTAATTGCCATTAAAATTCCCTACTCGACTTGGAAAAGATTGTAAAAGTCTTGCAGAAAAGGAATGTCCCACAATGAAGCTCACTCTGCAACAAGAGTTGTTCATAGAAATGGTCAAGATGGTGTAATCCCCTCTGCTTCACATCAGCTCCGCTATGCAAAAGCAGATACATCTGTTGCATCTGGAGACTCTGATCTGGAACCTGAAACTACCCTACACAACCTTCGGCTTCTGGTAAAGTGGATCCTACCCTACCACGTCATGACTTTCATATTTTGCAGGAACGGGTTAAAGAAGCTGAAGAATGAGTGTCCCAATTGGAGGATCGCACTAACCCTATCATGGCACCGCTTACTGCTGTAGAATGTAAGGTGTACTTTCGGCAGGAGACAAGTGACGATTATGAAAAATAGGCTATGTCACAATAAGTTTTGAATTGTTGGGCTACCAGAGCCAGATAAGGGCAGTAACCCATAGGGCAGTTTGTTGCCCTATGGCTAAAAACCACATTTCCAGATGTTACCTTGTTCATGTTTTTTGCCATTGCGATCTTTTACCCACCAAACCCCTGGCCACCATGACCATTGCTTGCACATCTCTTTAATTCCACTGATAGGGACCATGTTTTGCAGTTTTCTCATTGTAAACAAGAGATACACTTTGAGAATGCTATGATTCTGCATTTTCCTGACTTTTATGCTGAATTGTAAAAAAAAAGCAAGCAACATTCACAGCTGTTAAGAGGGGCTTGAGAGAGCTTAACATAAAATACTCAATGGCATACTCCTGTGGTAGATGGAGAAACCTCAAGCTTCTTGACATCCCCGTCTGATGTGGATGATTGGCTTAATGGTAGAGGTAAACCATCCGGTTCACCAGGATAAAAAGCAGATAGCAGATTATACTTCTCTCTGGATACTGTTGAGGTTCCAGACTGGAGGGTTTAGATTGCTCTTTTGTTTATATAGCTCCTCACCTAACAAGACCTCCTGGAATATATGCTGAACGAATGCTCAATTGTGCTCTCTGCAGTTATGGATAAGTACTCAATAGGTTTAGATTTGCTGCATTATCTACGCACTCTCACGGACTTTTTATGAACGTGTATACGTGCTTGGAAATACCGTCTGGTCGCTGTTTGATGCAGCCTCTTTCTTTATCCTTCCCTTCCCTCTTCTTTCACTCCTCTTATTTCTCTCTCCCTTTATTTCTTTCTTTTTACGCTTTCTCTCCTTTTCTTCCTCCTTCTACCATTGTGTAGGCATCTGTCTTCCGGACCTCCTCCTTTTTCCTCTACAACAGCAGCCATGCTGCTATGGTTCAGGTAGTTAAGCTGGGGTTCTAGTTTTGCTTGTGTGGCAAACTAATCTACCACAGGGCCAGAAACCCACCTACTCTGGATCTGACTCAGAGACTGCAAAAGCCATGGGTCCAATGGATTTGGCACTCCTGTCATACTATCTAATCCCAAGGAGTATCTCTCTTATTTCACAAATCCTTATGTTGGAAACTTGACAGAAAACTTGTGGGTCGATATATTTGTGTGACTATATCAACTGTGTATTATATATAATAGTGTGCGTTTATATCCCCTCCACCCTCTGTCCTCATTAATTGTGTTACTATAGGCTAAAGTCCTTTGTATTGGTGATTGCAATATGCTCCTGAATTCCTTTCCTCGATAAATTCAGTGGATTTCTCCAGGAGTTGAGATGGGTGGACTTATGGAGACAAAAATACCTGGACACCCTGCTGTCTTCATGCCATTCTGTGAGACATCATTCCCTATCTTCCATTGATTATGTTTTAGTTAACCCCCGATATATGCAGCAGTGAACTCTATTGAATGCGTCAGACAACCCTCTATATCTGACTATTTTCAGACCATCTCATAGCCATACTAGCTCTATGAGAATTCATCTCTTCTGGCTATCACTTATGTCCCCGAATGACTGTGTCCCAGATCGGCTATCACTATTCACAGAAGACCATTTTGCCTTTTGGAGATACATTACTGATCTGGTTCACGCTAAAGGCATACCTGAGGGAATGCCTGAAATCATCCATTTCTTACATTAAATGATATACTGCACAAGATGAACCTGCACTTGTGGGTGAGTGTGTCCAGCTGGAGGCAGCCTACACCGATATACCCTCTGATACCGGCAGAGATACTTAGCTACATAAGGGCTGTCAATATTTGTTTTCTCTACATGAGAAGGCACAGCATAAACTATTTTTCACTAGGCAATCATTTTTGAATAGGGTGACCACCCAGAAAGCTTTAGCTCATACTTTGTACCAAAATCAGGCTTCTCCTGCAGTGCTGCAACAGATGGCACCATATTGATGGAAGCTAACAATATTGCACATAGTTTTCAAGAGTTTTATTTAGGACTATCAGACCTAATTAAAGATTACCTACTAATTTTCTTACTGCTATAGATTTCCCTTTATTACCTGTTGGACGTTCTCATTACCTCTAAGGAAATAATTAAAGCCATCTCGGTTGATTAAATGTATCCTACACATTTACATTCAGATTAAACAGGTTTCAGGCCTAGAGAGTTGACTTAAGAAAACATCAAGCGAGTGCAGATTATCTTGCAAACAGGATTTTGGCAGAAGCACAAGTGGGCCTTGGCGTTACTGAATGCTGCAAAGGCCTTCAATTCTTGGCCTTTGAAGACTGGATGCGCCAATGCCTTCGACTTTTAAATGCCCCTATTTACTTAGTACTCTGAGGTGATATTGCTTTGGTTTATCCTTTAGAAAATGGGTTTTAATCCTCTATAAACATCCTAAACCCAATGTCTATGCTAATGGAATTGGTTCTATGTATTTTCACCTAGGAAGAAATACTTGTCAAGGGTACCCTCTTTCCCCATTATTATTTGCTCAAGCTTTAGAGCCTTTAGACCTCATCTATCAAGGCATGAAGGAAATGGATAGAGAGTTGGGCTATATACAGATGATCTAACTTTATTTATTTGACAGATGGAAGACATCTTTCCCTGCACTATTACCCTCGTTAATGTTTTTGGTCACCATTCAGGTCTAAGAAAAACTGAACTAAATCTACAATAGTGCCATTATGGAATGCCTCTTGGCCAGACATCATACGAGGCCTGAATGTAGTCTCTCTCATTATTTACCTTGGTATATTTATAACTAAAGACCCCATGGATCCACACCATCTGAATATCCACCCTTTATTAGAATATTGTCATGAAAATTTTTTGCGCACAGAGCGTCAGGTCACGGCATGCGTACGTCAGGAGGTCAGTGCAGCGCGGGACCATGGACAGGCTGTGGAGTGTCCGGAGGCCCCCTGCTGGAAAGGTGAGTATTCTGAGTGCATTGCGGGCCAGCGGGAGACCACAGAGCAGGAATAATAGCAAACGCTTAACTCCTGCTCCATAGTCACTTGACACAAACGAATTCTCGATGCAAAAAATTTGCATCAAGGATTTTTTTGTGTCAAATTACTCAATTTAATCGAGTACTCATTGCAGCCCTAGACAAGTTACTTCACCACAATGAGCCATAGTGCTGCCTCATCCTCCTCTCTGCTTGTCAGGAATCCCGATCCTGAATACAGGTGAATCTCTATGGGAATGGAGATGATGAGGAGACATGAGAGGAGGGTGAGGTGTGGCTAATGAGCAGCAGCTCTTGTATGCAGTCTCTATTACCACAGCAACACATTACCATAGCCTGTCCTAACCCACCCCTATACTTCATGTCTTCTTAAGAAATAAATTCCCCAGAGATTCAGCTAAAGTTCTTATCATCTGTATTCAAGATCATAATCCCAATAATCGAGCCAATATAGCTAATCAAATGTATTTGAGAATATATTTATAATAAAGTAATATTTAAGTATTTTCATTTTCTTAATTCCTGGAGAACCCCTTTAAAGGCTATGTACACCTTCTGAGGCATTTTTTTAAATCATTACTTTTTCTTCATTTTTGGCTAAAAATTATATTTTCAATTGGCCTTTATTAAAAATATTGAGCTGCTCTGTCACAAAGGGTTAACTGTTTTTCTAACTGTGCGACTGATACTGTCATTTTCACTTTGTGCTAGTCAACTAATAAACCTCTAAACTACCGAGAGGTCATAAACACTTATTTAATGGTCCCTTTACATGGGATGAGGATCTGGCAGATTGTTGGGAACAAAGCATTCCTTCCCGACAATCTGCTGATCGCTAGCGGAGGAGACCGGTGCATTTACATGTAGTGATCTCCTCCAGAGTACGGTAGATCATGTTTACACAGCACAATCTGCCATCGGGAAACAATGATCTTTTGTGCTGCACCGCCACATCATTGCTAACGAGCTTTACTAGTAATGCTGGTTGGCAATTATCTGTTTAATTGTTGGCCCCTGTAAAGGGCCCTTTAGCCACTTTTTATCAGTAAGATAGGAACTGAGCTATAATGAGTGTTTATAATGTCAGAGAGCAGAGATAAGAAGCCCAACTGATGGAAAAGAGAAAAAATCCAGAAGCTGCTACTAGAGCATCTCAGCCCTGTACAGAAAAAAGGGCTCCAATATTTTTAATAAAGACCAATTGATAAAAACATTTTGGTTCAAAATGAGTACAATACAATAATTAAATAAAATTGGGAGATGAAGGGAGCAGAGTCCATCTCTCCTTGGTCCTCAGAATTAAGAGACTAACAAATCTCTGTTTGATTGCTGCAATATCCACAGCAAGAGAGAAAAAAAGAGAGAAAGTTGAAGGCTCAGAAATCTGCTCAGCCGAGCAAGAAGAGTCAGTAAGTAACTGCTATTGACAGCAATTCAGATTTTTACTACCATGGAGGGATTAAAGTTAAAACACCCTACACTCTTAAATTCCGGCCCAGCCAGTGGTATAATTCTACCTGCACGCCGCAGTGTGCATTACAGACATAATTGGAATAGTACAGTCGTCTGCCAATCTGCCATAGATTCTGCTGAGATTTTAGATGGAGAGCCAAGAGGGCTATCATTTCTGTTCTTGTCCGAATCCATACACTGCTATCTGGGAGATAATTACACTGTGTACAATTGGAACTATGTTTTGCTATAGTTGGATGCACTGCTACTCCTGTTTTGCCCTACAGTAAAGAGAGATGTTTATTCTATTTAATCTGTTCTGGTTACTGAATCTTGCACTATACATTGGCCATTGCACTTTGCACTTTACATGCCCTTGCACCCATCTAAACACCTAACATCAAGGGCACTCCAGCTACCATCAGGCAGGAGCCGTAGAATTAAGGTGTACACCAAGGGAAGAAAGGGTGCCCTCTCCTTATGCTGCACTGGCCCTAGGGAGCAACGGTGAGAGGAGAGCCACTGTCTTCTCATTGTTGTCTACCCATCAGTGCTTTTCTGCTATGGATTTCAGTAGCAGAATCCATGTCGATTCTACAGCAAAATCCACAAATTGCATGCAGATTTTGACACAGATATTACTAATGCATTGGCAAGGGTGAAATCCGTGGTGCAAATCTGGTTATGAGGTGGGGGTGCTGCAGTTAAGTACCGCGCGGCTGTATGTGCCGCAGCAGGCTCTTTTTAACTAATGCATGTCTGTTAAAAATGCAGACCTACTTAACAGTGCAGTCTTCATTAGTTAACAGGAGTCAGCACAGAATTTGCACAGCATCACAACCATAACAGTATCTCTAGTTACACCCTAAAAGGGGCAAGGAATTGAAACAGCTTTTATATTAGTAAGTTGCATGACAATTAATATGATTATGGTAATGACAACATAATAAATTGAGCTTTAATTAGAATAAATTGGGCAACCATTTTATCGTGAATGGGTCATACAGTGAAAATGTATTCCCAAAATAGTCGAGAAATGGTAGATATAATTAACACTCATAGCCCCATTATTAATATCCTTAATTTACCTGAGTAAGAACTGATGGCGTTGATATGTGCCGTCCTAATCACCCCTACGCGGCTCCCCCGGCTGCTCTTCATACACATGCAGATACATATAGCAATTCCTGCAATCACTCCCATGATGAAGACAATACCAAACACTATTCCAGCTATAGCTGTGCCCCTGAAATAGAAAATATGGCATTATGTTATATAAGAATAACTAAACACATGTATTATAATAAAACATTACCCTGAAGAACTGGGGTACCCGAGTCGTCAGTAACCACCGATCGCAAGCACTTTTGTATGAAGCCTATGTTGATGTTGAATTTAGTTTGCCCTGAAACTTTATTAAAACTTCCTTTTGCATTATCTGTACCTACTACCATGCTGTGTCCATGTCAAGTGGATTTAATGGCCGCCATTGGCTGAACCATGAAATTAGTGACAGCACACGTGTGACCATTGCTCTACTGAAATGGGTAGAATGTGTCCCCGTTCTGTGATCGGTAGGGGGGGGGAGGGGTCCAGCGGTTGACCCCTGCAAATTAGACACATATCCTATCCTGTGCGTAAAGGATAAGTTGTCTTCATGGGACAACCCCTTTAAGCATAATTTGAGAATTGGACCATTTATATGTTGATGAGAACAACTGCCTAATATTATGAGGAATAGGGAAGGAAACAGCTCCTGAATGTTGCCTGTGGGCTGCAGACATCTTAATCCAGTGACAATTACTCGCTGGCGTTTTGCTGGTGCCAGCATTTCTGTGGTAAAACAGACGTTTCTTCGTCACTTCGCTCATAAAAGTCAATTTGAGACTTTGGTTGCCGTAAGTCAGAAAAGATTAAGTAAATCGTTATCCCAGCTGGTTCGGCTCCTTAAAGGGGTATTCCTATCTTATAATGTTATGGCATGTTGCTAGGATATGACATAATGTGATGACCCAGTGACCTCTTCTTCCATCATTCTTCAGAATGAAGAAACTGAGCACTTGCAAATTGGGTGATTGAATGCTGAAGATCTGAAAAATAATAGTGACATAACTTAAAGGGATTTTCTGGGATTTCCATATTAATGGCCTATTTTCAAGATAAGTCATCAATATGATATCGGTGAGGGTCCAACTCCCGCCACCCCAGCCAAGCGGCTGTTTGAGGAGACTGCAAAGCTCCAGGGAGTGCCACGGCTGTGCTTGGTATACAGGGGCAGACTTACAACTTAAAGTGGCCCTGGAAAAAAACTAAAAGTGGTCAAACCAAATTGACAGAAGTTGGGGCAACACAAGTAGGAAGTATCAGCCATGCATCTTGCAGCCTGGGGTCTTAGATGCCTGTGTCATGATGTCATCTGCAAACAGCCTTATAGGCTCCAAGTCTAATGGGCTGTTTCCTATGAGGGTGAATGGCAGGGCACGAATCCATGGGCTCCTGTGCCCATCACAGTATTCAGTTGTCTCACCTTCCTGATAATGGTGAAAGAGTTGAATTGAGGAGGACACCCATCCAGGTATATAAGTACCTGATGCTTCCATTGTTAATCAACGCTGGGAGTATCGTTAGATACCCAACACTTGAATGGGACTGATCTGTGCCTAGGCTAAATGACCGATAAATGTGACTTCATGGCCTAGGAAGAGGCCTAAGCGCTCCCAGAGCTCCGGAGCCTCTTCTTACAGCTGATTGGCAGGGGTGCTGGGACTCGAGCTCCTGCCAATCTTATATTGATGACCTATCTTGAGGATAGGCAATTAATATGAAAATCTCGAAAACCTGCTTTAATGCTTCTAGACTCAAATGCAAAATCTGCAACTGGACTCCCATCTATCACATGTCATTTATAACTTTCAGCTATTCTTATGTGACAGTGGGGCTTTTAGATCACCAGGGCCCTGGTCCAGATCTACGAAAACATGGCAGATTTCTTCCTAAAATAGTACACACTCATGTTGTGCGTGGAATTGCAGCTCAGTCTTATTAATTTTAAAAGAACTGCAGTACTAGACACTACAAACAGATAGATGAGGAGCTGTTTCTAGAAGAAAGCAGCCATATATTTTTTAACCCTATGCAACTCCTTTAAACTGTATTTCCTACTATAGACTCCCCCTTTAATAATAATACAAGTAAATGAGAAAAATAACAGTACTTGAACAGAGATATGTAGAAAGAAATCAGTCAAGGAGACATCACCGTGTTACTTGGCTGAAAATCTGGCTGTTGTGGTGGCTTTAATGGCAGCCATACTGATGGTCACTCAGGTATAAGGCCTAATGCCTGTATGGGAGCATATTGGAAGCATATGGAGGTACAGTATGGATCCATAGGCTTCACTGTGTCTTTTTAGAGCTGTAGGTTGGCGGTGTGCATTGTATATGGTGTAAGTGATTCTCATAGTACATGACTATATCTTCAGCATCAACAAAAATTGAGTATTTGATTTGGGGAAAAGCAGAAATCTCTGCAGCAGAGTACGTAGACACATGGTAGTCATTAATTAGACCGGAGCTCCCTGCTGTGAATCCTTGTGTTCTTGGGCAAATGGCAGGGAACAGGACTTCCTTTTCTGTCAAACCACTAATTGAGGGTGGGGTGGACCACCAACACATCCAGCAAACCAGAGAAACTGGTTATCTCTTTTTTATGGTGCAGAATGAGCTCTGAGGGTTTTATTTAATGAAAGTTAAAGGGGTGGTCCACATTTGGGATCCTTTCGCTTGCCCTGACCCCCCCACTTCACGGGACCTGCGGAGGGAAGCATACTTATCTGCCGCCTGCTGCTACGCCCTAGCTTCTTCGATCCCCTGTGCCACTGATGTGTTGTGGTCGCACATATCAACAAGCTGTTTGACTACAGCCAATGACTAGCAGCATCAGTGATGTGTCCCCCATGCATCAGGTCACCCCTTGATGTGACACATTGGAGATACATCACATCTGCAGCCGACTATTGGCTGCAGCGGCATCGGTAACCATCATCAAACCAGATGCTGACATGCGGGACCACAGCACGTCAGCGTTCAGCGAGTACTAAAGAACCTGGAAACCAGCAGCATAAAACAAGCAAGTATGCTTCCCTCCACAGGTCTGGCTACGTTTTTGTTGGGGTGTCAGGCCGAAAAGTCTCCGAACGTGAGCAACCAATGGTGTATTTTAGCGGCTTTATTCAGCTCTTCCCATCAAAGAAACATACATGTTGAACTGAGCATGCCTGTCTAAGGGGTGGTCAGAAGTAATATGGCCTACAAATATTGAAGATCTAGGACTACCTCTGCAAGAGAGTAAATTTGGTCCATCACTACAATACATGCATGAAGGTTACACCATAGAAGGACTAAGATCACATTGACTGCTTTAGACTGTCCTTTGTTTTTTGAAGGGTCCCTTGATATGAAAGAGGTTGTGCATGCTTGGGGTTTTTATTTGGCAGACCTGCTAAAGGAAGCATACTTACCTGCTTCCCAACACCGGTTCCAGACTCTCTCTCTCTCTCTAGTCTCCACTGCTCTGCTTCGGTCCCTGGATGTAAATTTCTGGTTTTGCCCCACTCTAGCCAATTAATGGCCGTAGCAGTCACCTGTTACCCTTGTGTCATGTCAAATGGTCCTGTGACATAAGAAGAGCAGGTCACCAGACCAGAAGTTTACATCCAGGGACCTGAGTGGATCAGAGGAGCCGGGAGGCAGCGTCAGGAAAAAGGTAAGTATGCTTCCCTTTGAATGTCTGCCCAGGAGGGGTAAGCCGCAACCCATATAAGCTTGAGGAAGAGACACCACTCACAAGTATCTTCAAAACCACAGTCTGTTTATTCTCTGAGCAAGAGTGATGTTTCTACCATAACAGTCTTTATCAAACTATCCTTGTTAAAGACTTATTATGGTTGACTTTTCACATGGTAGGTGGATAAACACTGCTTTCAAAAGACATATGAATGATCTCCTAAACTGGATTATTTGCTTGAAGTTTGGGGGAACTTAGACACCAGGAGACTCATATGCCGCCTGGAGTAGTAGGACTACAGCTGCTGCTTCATCTTCTTTTCAGTCTACATTAGGAAGATCAAAGGTTGTCCATCTGCTGAGAAGGGGGAGAACATGTACAGAGTGTAGGGTTATCTGGGAATTTTATATTGATGGCCTATCCTCAGGCATCAATATCTGATTGGTGGGGGTCTGACTTCTGGCACCCTCACCTTTCAGCTGTTTGAAGAGGCTTGGCACTTTGGTGAGTGCTGCTGCTTCCTCACAGTTTGCCAGGTACAGTGCCATACATTGCAGCTGTGCTTTGTATTGTAGCTCCGGCCCATTCACTTGAACCTAGGCCATGTGACTGATGAACAAGACATCCCTGGTCTCCTCAAACATCTAACTCCCACCGATCAGATATTAATGACCTATCCTAAGCATCAGCCATTGACATCACCCTTTTAAATGCACAGCTCTGAGGTCTACCAGCACTGTAAGGAGGGAAGAGATTTTACAGATAAGTAATTCTAAGTCATCTTATTCTTCATGAATAAAAGGGTTAAATAAAAAGATATATACACATGGCTTTGCGTGCAAGCTCCCTAAAATTGTGGCCTTAATGTGCTGCTACCTTGCAACCATCAGTCAAATATGATCTCATGTTGCTAGCCCATAATAAAACACCAAGAACATATCACACTTACGATAATTCTCATAATTTACCATGGCTCATGGGTCGGCACATGGAGCCCTAGCTCAAACACTAAAATGCCCAATTACAAATGGAGCTCCAGTGTAACTAAGGTGTTTTAATTTCTATTCATAATGCCCGAATACCCAAGTCTACAAAATTTATAGATTAGGGTCGTCATAAACATAGATCAAAATAAATACATTAAAAATATAAATAATACTATAACATGGTGACAAGTTCCCACGTATGACAGTGCTAAATTCCCCAAGCTGCTGACATTATGCGTGATAGGATATTTTATAAATCAAGCAGATTGCTGCTCCCGGTCTGTATTTTTCTGGCACAAAATCACAGTAATTTACAGCAGTTTAATAAACAAAATGGGATTGGAGTCACATAGTGCTGTGCAGCAGCGAATGCCTTGCCGTGTTATGCCCCGCTGTACGTCGTTGCTTACCTGACCTTTGTCATCTACGCTTACTTGTCAGCCAGAAAAAAAAAATCCTGGCAAACTATGTATCATCTATACATGAAATATTCTGCCAAGAAACCCGGTATCAAATGAGCTGCTTTCATTCAACAAATTAATTGTCCAAACTTAGCAAATTCATGTTCAGACTCAATTAGAATAAAATACAAGCTGTTTCAGATTATCTGGGTAGCATAATGGTGACCCCATTTGTAGTCCTCTGATTTGTCATTGTGGCAGAAGATAACACCAGTGGGAGTTGAGAACCCTGTAGATTCCTAGAATGATGGAAGTGGTGAAATTAGATACCTCAGAGCCCCTTATAGTGGTGCTTGAAAGTTTGTAAACCCTTCCAAACTTTTTACATCTCTGCATAAATTTGATCTAAAACTACATCAGATTTTCACACAAATCCTAAAAGTAGATAAAGTTAACCAAATAAATTAAATTTGTCAAAAATATTAGACTATTTATTGAGCAAAATTATTCAATATCATGTTTGTGACAAGCCTAGGAGATAATTTAAAGGTGAAATTAGAGTAGAGTGTTTTTTTATCATTGGGACCAAAATCAGGTGTGAATGGTCAACCTGTTTTATATAAAGATCTATCTATCTGTCATCTATCTATCTATCTATCTATCTATAGTCTGTCTATCAAAGTCTGATCTTCACAACACACGTTTTGGAAGTATACCATGGAACGAACAAAGGAAATTTCTGAGGGCCTCAGAGGAAGAGTTGTTGATGCTCATCGGGCAGGAAAAGGTTACAAAATACATCTCTAAAGAGTTTGGAGTCCACCAATCCACAGTTGGAAAGATTGTGTACAAATGGAGGAAAATCTGATGTAGTTTTCATTTAGCTCAAATTTATTCAGAAATGTAGAAAATTTTGAAGGGTTCACAAACTTTCAAGCAACACTACAGGTGCTGAGCATGGTTGGTCATAGGTTCTGACACCAAAAAAAAGCTCCAACCAAAAGAAAGCTCATGAGGTCCAATAGAAGACATCACTTGCTGGTGGAATTAGTGATATTTTCTGGGTTATTTCACAAACAAGCCATCAATACCTATCCCTAATCTGCTGTATGGGCCCATGGCAGGGCTCAGAAGGGAAAGCAGATCATATGGTTTTAGGAGGCTAGATCTTGCTGAAATGGTTTTCAGGTTCATGTTGCATTTGTAAAGACCCTGAGATACCCCTACAGTGGAAATCCCCAAAAAGTGACTACGTTTTGGAAACAACACTGCTCAAAGAAGTATTGTGGTGAGCACAAAGGGGCACAGAACCTCACTGCACACCACCACCAACTGAAATGGTGGCATGCAGGAAAGCTCCTACTATTCTGTATGCTTCTCTTAGGCTGCCATTGGCTGGTATAGCATACCAGCCAATCACGCCACCTACAGAGGATGCCCAACACTGGTGTCCCCTGTGTAACCTCAGTTGTGATTGGTGCTGTTCTGTTAAGCATCAGTCACCCAATCAGAGAAAACCTGCAGCCCCCTCACTGGCTTTTACAGGGAATAAGCTGGTATTTGTAGCACCATACATTGTGCAAACGTCAATTTGGCTGCACCGTACAGTGCCCATCCTTAAGGGGTTAAAACTGTCTAAACACAAGACTATCCTTGATGCCCATAGCACCCAATCAGAACTCGGCTTTCATTATTTTCAGAGCAGTTAAAGAAATGAAAGCTAAGCTCTGACTGGTTGCTATGGGCAACAAAGATGGTCTTGCTGTTAGATAGTAATTAATAAGGCCCATAAATGTTGATGAGGCCACTTCAGGAAGACGTTATGGCTTTGTTCATATGTAGTAGGCCGACATTGGATATTTTCTCTATCCACTTCTTTGCTGTATAGAGGATGATGGTGTTTACATTGTGAGAGGAAAATGGTTGTTGGCTGGTCCCTACTATTGATAGAAGATATTTTACGCACCTATATATTACACTGTGCTTTACAGACATTATCATCAAGTTGTTTCCAGTGGAGGTTACAAAGTTCCCTATCATTATGTCTTTGGAGGAAACCCACGCAAACTCAATGCAGAAGTTGTCCTTGGATGGACTTGAACCTAGGATCCTTGTGCTGCAAGATACCAGTGCTAACCACTGAGCCACCGCGCTGTCCATGTATGGAGTTCACTGGTAAACAGAGGCGAATTTGGCTTTCCTGTGACCCTAGCAAAATTATTGTCTGGGGCCCCCAATGCACCGCTAAGCTCCACCCTGTAACACAGCTAAGCTCCACCCTATCACCAGCCAAGCCCCACCTCTGTCAATCCGCTAAGCCATGCTCTCAGGTTAGCAGTGCAGCCTGGGCACTTGTGCTTCTCCCCGCACCTGAAGTGGTTGCACAGGCAGTATGGCTGCCCCTTTAGCAGGGGGGGCCTGATTTCTAAGGCCCCCAGCATTTGCTCGGTTTGTGTGGTGGTCTACCCCTGCTGGTCCTGTAATGATCACACAGGTGTACGGCTTGTTGCAGTTATATTATGTGTATGGTGCTCTCTCTTTTAAGGTGCTGTGCACCTGTGTGATCATCGCATGACAAGTGTTGGGCGAATCGAACTCCATGAAGTGGAATGCGATCCGACTTTCAGGGAAAATTTGATTGGCCGCAAAGCCGAATTTCCTTGTGGTTCTTGGTAACGAATCGATTTTCCCTGAATGGCGGTAAAAAAAAAAAAAACTCATCAGTTACAGCGTGAAGAGCTGTCTGCCGCCATCTTGATTGCAGATCCCGCTCAAAATCCCGTGCACGGTGACGTATGACGTCACCACGCCAGCCGACATAATGACATCTTCACAGACCGCTCAATATTTCGCGCTGGATTTACAATCAAGATGGCGGTGGCGGACTTGTTGTGATCAAATGGATGATGTAAGTATGACTTTAGTAATTTTCTTTTATTTTACACTGTAATATTGATGTCAGATGCCGCAATCAGCTATGAACGTGGCATCTGAGGGGTACAATGACGGGGGAAGGCGCAATCGCTGCTCCCTGTCATTGCACCCACTATTTACAAAAAAAGCACTTCGTGACAAAGTAATTAGTCATAAAGCACATTTTTTTGTAAACTTTGGAGAATTTTTTCAATACTTCGCTCCAAGACAGTTTCCGGTTGAATGACAGCAAGCGAAGATCTTACAAAACTGCAAGGCATTTCTACAGAAGGTATATTGGGAAACTGTACATCTTTCTAGATTATACGATAAATAAGCTTTCTTTATGAAAACCGGAACGTCCCTTTAAATAAGCCTTGTATCACGAAGCTGCTCGTTCTCCTAGATCAGTGCTGCTGTTCCTGCACCGTTTTATTATCCTTATTTCAACCTCTCTTCGCAATCCAGACCAAGTGTTAGAATTGTTGCCTAGGAACCTGCGGGGAGGGTGTACATACAGCCTGGCGGGACTTCAACCGGTCTAGCGTGCCGGGGCTTATAAAAATAGCATATGGCTCGTGCTATTGATAAATGGTGTCGTCACCACACACCACAGTGCAATTTAAAATGAATGCAAATATTAATACATCTGCTGCCTGCGTGTCTCAGGAGCTTTGATTGTGTATAGCTGGTGAAGATAATGTATGAGCGCAGTAGAGATCAGGTAATTCCATCTGGAGTCATCTTTGTCTGATCGAAGGCAAAAAATACTGCAGAACATTTTTAAAAAAATTATGTTTAAATATATTTTGCAGCGTTCACATTGCTTAAAGGGATTGTCTAATTCTGAGCAAGTACTGTAGACGTAGTAGATGTGTCCTCGATTCCAGAACCTTCTAAAAAGCAAAGTGGGTCCCCAGCAGAAGGAATCTGCTCATCATCTGAAGTAGCAGTGGATAACCCCTTTAATTGGCTGTGACAGGTGTTATGAGGTCTAAGGAACATCAGGAAATTCTGCAGTACTAATTGTCAAACGATGGCAATGAGCATGATGAGGGTGATGATAAAAAAAGATGTCATCAGTTAGTAAAGCTGTCCACAATTTGATTTTCAGCCAAGGGATTAAACTGATATGGAGCCCATGCTAAGAGGGGCCCTGACCCCTGGAGGGGGGACAGAGAAACTGTCTGCAGCTAAGAGGGATCAAAGCATACAGAGTTATACATCTTTCATTGAGTTCCAAGTTAGCAACATAAATCCATGTACATTTAGCTCCCCCTAGTGGTGGCTGCAAGCATCCATAATTATATCATTGACCGATTCAGAAAAACAAAACTTTCCACATGTAGCAACATTATGAATGCAGAATATTGAATCTAGAGACAGAGTGGCAGCATTAATTTTGACAAACAGCTTTCACTTACTACAATGATCATTTTGACTCTCATCATCATAACTAATTATATCATTATTACTGTTCACCTCATTATTAAGTTGCTCTGGTCAATATCATATGATTAGCAAATATTGTTACCACTGTCCCTCCTCATGTTCATAATTGTATTCTTGTCAAATATCATCATCCCCATTGTCAAATAGCATTTTCAGTGTAGTCTTTTTTTAATTCATTTTTAAGTTACTCTTGTCAAGTATCATCATAATAATCATCATTATGTCATTGTTGTCAAAGATCATTATCCTTCTACTACTCATCATTATTATTATTATTATTATTATTATGTTCCTGTTATCATCATTATGTCATCACTATCAAATATCATTATTAGACTCCTTCTCCACCTCATCATTATGTCACTGCTAATCATCATTCATCATCATTATTATGTCATCATTATCAAACATCATAATCATACTCCTCCTCATCATCATTATGTTGCTGCTATCATCATCGTCATAATTATCAAATATCATTATTATACACTTATTGCACCTCATTATTATGTCACTGCTATCATCATCATTATTATTATATCATCATTATCAAATATCATTATCATACTCTTTCTTCTCCTCATCATTATGTTACTGCTATCATCATCATCATCATCATCATCATTATCAAATATCATCATTCTCCTGCTCATCTTTATGTCATTGTTATCAAATATCATTATCATACTCTTTCTTCTCCTCATCATCATCATCATCATCATTATCAAATATCATCATTCTCCTGCTCATCTTTATGTCATTGTTATCAAATATTATCATCATGATCAACCCATTTCATCATTATTGTTTTCTTCTGCATCATTATTATTCATGTCAAACATCGTAATCATCATGTTATAGAATATTAATATCTCCTCATTATCGTTATCATTAATGTAAGGTCCATTGCACACCACCGTGTCCGTATTGCGGTCTGCAAACTACGGGACCATAAAAATACGGATACCAGCCGTGTGCAATCCTTATTTTTCTCACTCCCATAGCTAGAAACACTAGAACACAATATGGACAAGAATAGGACATGTTTCATAATTTTCTGAACAGACACACGGAGACAGAAAGCACATGAATGACATTTGTGTGCTGTCCGCTTTTTGCAGATCTATAGAAAAAAATGGATCCGTGTGCAATCCGCAAACAAAATACTGATTGGAAATGCATACAGAATACAGTCATGTACATGAGGCCTTATTGAATTAGCTTTGGCAGCAAATGTCTATATCAAAGTCATCATCATTATCAAATATCATTATCAATGTACTTCCACTTTATAAAATCATGATGATCATCATCATTCCTATCAAATGTCTTCATCAAACATCATTATCACTGTACTCCTCCACCTCCTGACCCTATTTGTCATTATAAAGCCATTATCTGTATCCTTTTCCTCCTAGCGTCATTGTCAGATGTCATCCTCACTGTCGCCTTGGGCGCAGCTCATAAAGGGTTACTCTACAATAGTCTGTGCCTTACGCTGCAATCTCATTACATCTGCAAGAAAATCACAGCATCTCCTGCCTACAGAGAGCACACTGCAATTACAGTATAGCCCCAAGGGCAATTTCATTTCGGATTTCATATCACAGGGTACACACACAAAGGCGTAGGTGTGATCTCAGGGGGTGGGGGGCGGGTAGCATTGGGAAGGGGCACAACAAATCTCAGCTGTGTTTGGTAGGAATATTTTATCACTTGAACGCACGTCTGAAAGGGACATA
Source organism: Bufotes viridis (assembly GCA_033119425.1). Lineage (NCBI taxonomy): Eukaryota > Metazoa > Chordata > Amphibia > Anura > Bufonidae > Bufotes > Bufotes viridis. The sequence goes on along the minus strand of CM065591.1, from coordinate 38,988,693 downwards.
AGAGATGAAAGAGCAAAGAAATATGATGATGCCCTGATGTTCTGCCCAGTATAATTATTTACATGTGCCATAGAGAGTCAGATGTAGCAGAGCTGAATTAGCTATTTATCCCTTTGTACTACATTTAAAGAGTAAACTGTTTTCACAGATTTGTGATTTTTTTGTTGTGAGAGTGAATGCTATCAGCCACTCCCTGCATTTATGCCCCTGTAACATGCATTCTATGATATAGTTGATATTCTTGTATAGATGATAATCTATAGTGACAAAACTATTGGTTCTGATTCTGAATATACATAGATAGGCAGATTAAGTGTATGATGTGCCCGGGGCTGTCTACCCAACTTGGGCCCCTCCCTCCATTTTAGTTTCGTTTTCTTTGTATGAAGAGGCTGCGGTGCTACGTGAGCTCCACAGTCCCTTCCTAGGCCATATGACATCTTCTGACTACAAAAAATACCCCAAATTGGGTCCTAAACGGAAAAATTTGGTCGCCAAATTTAAAATACATATTATTATAATAAAAAAGACATGGAGGAGAATACAGCACCACATACCTCTTACATCCAGTGACATCTCCTGTAATATAGACCTTCTCTTTCCTCTTCTTCTCCATTTGACCCAGACTGCCATGGCAAATTCTTTCAGCAGCATCTCGTCTCTACAGAGTTTGTAATACAGACACGTTAGATTTCTCAATTTTTCCATCAACCTCCCCATCCTGGTGTCCCCACAGTGTCATCCTGCTGCCACTCCCAATACTGTGACCGTTGTGCTCCCCAATGTCCCAGGTACTATACTGCTGCAAAAATAGTGACCCTAATAGACATAATTAGGGTCATTTATCAAACTGGTGTAAAGTAGAACTGGATTTCCAAAAGAGCTGTCAAAAATGAATGGTGAAACCTGATTGGCTGCTCCTTTACACCAGTTTGATAAATTACCCCAAATGTCCCTCTAGCGTCCACAGCAGCTACAATGTCCCCTAGACTGCCCCCAGTAATAATAACACCCTATATTGTGCTCCAGGCAATAATCCCTGTATAGTGTCCTCAAAAATAATAGAATTGCCCCTACAGTGCTTTCCCAATAGCAATATAGTAATCCAATATAGTAATTTCCCCCAAACTGCCCCATATAGTAGTTTGCCCCCAAACAGTAATTTCGCCCACATAGTAATTTGCCCCACACTGCCCTCACATAGTAATTTCCACCACATTGCCCCCACAGAGTAATTTCCCCCACATTGCCCCCACAGAGTAATTTCCCCCACACTGCCCCCACTTAGTAATTTCCACCACACTGCCCCCACATAGTAATTTCCACCACACTGCCCCCACATAGTAATTTCCACCACACTGCCCCGACAGTAATTTACCCCACACTGCCCCATTTAGTTATTTCCCCTACACTGCCAAAAACAATAGTTTCCCCCACACAGTAATTTCCCCCACATAGTAATTTTCCCAACACTTCCCCAATATAGTAATTTCTACCACACCGCCCCATATAGTAATTTGCCCCCACATAACAATTTTCCCCATACTGTAGTTTCCCCCACACTGCCCCCCACTCAGTAGAGTCCCCCACACTGCCCCCACAGTAATTTTCCCCACACTGCCCCATATAGTAATTTGCTCCCACATACTGTAGTAGTTTCCTGCACACTGCCACAACACAGTAGTTTCCCCCACACTGCCCCACATAGTAGTCTCTCCTAAAATAATTTTACCCCAACCACAGCCCCCCCATAGTAATCCTTCCATAATAATTTCCCCCCAGATAGTAATTTGGCCCCATACAGAAGCCCCAATATAGTAATTTCCCCCCAATCTACTCAATGCCTCTTCACTAATATGTCCTCCTGTGTGTCCCCCAAAGTAGGCACAATTTTTAAAGCTAAATACTCACCTATGTCCAGGGCCAGGCGCTTGCCCGCAGAGGAAGGCAGGATGAGGCAGACGCGCACACGTTACAGTGCTGCATCCCGGCACAGGTGCGCGATGACGTCATCACGCCCGCCTGCGCCAAGATTTCCCTACCGCGTAGGTCTCAGGCCTACTAGGCCTGAAGCCCATGGCGGAGATCGGCGGTGGACCAGGGAACTATGCACTCCCATGCCCAGCTGCAGTATGTGGGCGTTTGGGTCGGCGTTGGGCCCCCCAGCAGTGCTGGGCCCGGGGCTGCCGACCAGAACGCCCCTATTGTAATTCGCCACTGGCCAGATGTCTGGCTTTAAGCCGGACAGCCCGGTTTCCTGGCACCCTGTCCTCCGTCCGGCGCAGAGCTTGGACGGACGCTGGGGTGTCCTCTTTTTCAGTGGCTCCATGCTCAGAAAGCAGCATTGCACTCTCTAAGTGCAGCGGCTTATTGCCAGCGCCTGGGGATCCCTTGCCCCTTAAGAAGTATTTATATGCCTCTGTTAAAGCAAGTGGTCGTGCCGCCAGTTGCAGTTACGCAACAAGGGATTGGAGTCCCCTTTGTAGGTGGTATTGGTGGAACCCAGAGTGGTGTAGAGTGGCCTATAGTGTCTCTGTAGATGTTATAGACCCGTGTCACAGTGCTCCTACCTGAATATCCTTGGATCCCAGATTTAGCCCAAAGCAAGTGCAAAAAGGGGTTGTTGAACTTGGGTGATGAATAAGCCGAATAAGTGGAGTCCAGACTTCGTAGTAACGTTGAACACAGCTTTACTTGGCATAAACGGTAATCCAAACAGTTTCCAAACTTTATCTTAGTCATTAGCAGGTATTGGCATTACTCTGGCAGGCAAATACTTCTGCAACAATCTCAGCTTTGCTATGATGTAGCTCTCTCAGCTCTGCTATGCTGGCTGGGTAAATAGGAACCTTTTCTGCTTCTGCTGGAACTTAGGTTAGCTGTAGTCTTTCTCTCACTTCAATCCTAGGAATCTGTCTTCCTGGCATCAAACTCCCTTAGCCTGGGAGACAATGCAAGCCCAGGAGGGGACAAGCAACCATGATGAACTTCACAGGCAGGGCCTGTGGGCCTAGCAGAACAGGCTGTGCTCTGCTAGCCAACACACAACCTTTTCTCAGGAGGGGGTAGGCTAGACTGACCTCGGACTAACTAAACTCCTCCATCAATGCCGCCATCTGCGGGTAGACCAGGCACATAGCGCTTAAACATTAGTTTACAATGAAATGAATACATACACTATGCAGGAATTGGCAATAAATAATAGAGATGACACAGGATCACACAACACAGATAGTGGGGGTAAAAAATGAGGTGGAAATGACACTCTGGGTCATTACATAGGCGTGAGCTGCAGGCAGAAACAGACTGACTGAGGCTTCTTTTACCCCCAATCAGTCACTAGAGGCGGTGGCCATGTCACTGAGTGACTGAGGGGGAGAGAAACAATCTGAGCCCCACATAGCTCATCCGGAAAATCTTCCAGTCTTTTTTTTATTTTGCCAGTAATGCTACTGAGAGATGGGTATGGCTTAGCATAGGTGGGGGCGTGGCCTGTAAGGTCTGGCTTTTTGGGGTGAAGGAAGTGGCCACCCTACGTAGGGCAGGTAGCAAAACTTAGTATGGGTCCCCCTTACTACCTAGTTTCCCAGTACACCTTTAAAGCACTTGTGGAATGCAAAGCACCATACCCCAGTTTTCTGATGAGTTTATGATTGGAAGTGGAAGAAATTTTAATAAAACATATTTATCAAAAAAGTCATCCTCTGTCTCATCCACTTTATTTGACTTTTAAGTCGGAACTGGTGCTTCATAGCTCATACGGTATATTATTTATTTATTATAAACTGTCTGGTTGAAACCACCACTAGGGGGAGCTCACCACTCTGCACGAGAGATTGGCAAGGGTAGATTACCCATGTAAAGTGGCACCAATCACATCTTTCTTGTGGCACCAAAAGTCAGTATTTTGATCTTAATATCATCAATTGTACCCTATTCACTTTCCTTTTGACTGTATGAAAAGACCCATTAAACAAGTACCGATCCAATTGTATATCATCTGCCGGTACTTGTAGTTGTCTCATGAGAAAGGATCCTATTTTAGAATGGACATTAATATACCCAGACCGTCTAAGATAAGGTTAGGTTATAGGGCATTGCAAAGTACTGGCCCAGTCGGGGTTAAGGTAACCTGCCAACCTACCTACCAACGCTGTTAGGACTTCACACCTGGACACAACCTGGCACTATGGGTGTTGGAGAAGAATTTTATACTGAAACTATGGGGGGCAGGGGGTTGATTATAGGTATAAAAATATATTGGAATTACAAGGGGGCATTATAATACAGGGAGCACTACAGGGCAGTTATAAATGCAGGTGGGCATCAGAACTACGAGGAGGGGCACTGCAGAAGGGGATGTATAAATACTGGCAGAACTATAGTAGCATTATTACTACTGGGGGTACTGTAGAGGCACTATTATTATTGGGCACAATATGTAGGCATTGCTACTAATGGGGGCACACTTGGGAGGGGGGATTATCACTATTAGGCCTCATGCACACGGCCGTTGTTTGGGTCCGCGTCTGAGCCGCATATTTCGCGGCTCGGCCGCTGACCCATTCACTTCAATGGGGCCGCAAAAGATGCGGACAGCACTTGCTCCGTTCCGTGCCCCCGCAAAAAACATATAGCATGTCCTATTGTTGTCCGTTTTGCGGACAAGAATAGGCATTTCTATAATGGGCCGCGTTCCGTTCCGGAACGGAACACTGAGCAGCTTCCGTGTTTTGCGGATCCGCGGTTTGCGGACCGCAAAACACCAACGGTCGTGTGCATGTAGCCTTACTAATGAGGGCAGTCTGGCAGCACCAGTCACCTGTAGGTCACTAGATCTTCCCGTTTCAAATGTGTTTTGATATCTTTATTAGGAAGTAAGATCACTTTAAATTGATTCGTGGGGGGGCTCTGTTTGAGCGCAATTTGCCTGCTCCGCCTAGGGCGACGAAATATCTTGTCCCTGATTGCACCCATACAAACACTTTACATAACAGGCAACCCGACTGCCATCAGACAGGAGCCCCAACTTTGCCCCAGTGAAAGAAAGGCTGGGCCCTCCTTTCACTGCATGGCCCTAGGTTGCAACAGTGTGAGGAAAGCCACTATGATTGACTGTAACAGCCATAGCCACTGCCATTTCCATCCTCTGCTCCTGCTCCTCCTATGTAGATGTTTTAATGTAATTAAGAGGTGTAGCAAATTGTAGTTCATTATTTCTCTCAGTATCTGTGTCGCCACCATCTTGTGCACTACAGCACACGTTACACTATCATTACATACCGCTGTAACAGTCTGCACCACTAAGGGTACTTTCACACTAACGTTTTTCTTTTACCGGCATAGAGTTCCGTCGTCGGGGCTCTATGCCGGAAAAAAACTGATCAGTATTATCCCCATGCATTCTGAATTGAGAGAAATCAGCTCAGTATGAATCAGGGTGTCTTCAATTCAGTAAACGTTTTTTAGACGGGGAAAATACTGCAGCATGATGCGGTATTATCTCTATCTAAAATTCCGGAACACATGACGGAATTCCCATTTACTTGCATTAGTGACGGATCTGGCATTAGAAATACCGCATCGACAGATCCGTCCTTCCGGTCTGCGCATGCGCAGACCTTTAAAACTGTGAAAAAAAATCAGGATGGATCCGTCTCTCCATCTGAAAACGGAGAGACAGATCTGCACTTGCAATGCATTTGTGAGACGAATCCGTCTCCAAATGCTTTCAGTTGACATGCGGTATGACGGATCCGGCGGGTAGTTCTGGCAACGGAACTACCTTCCGGATCCTCACACCACAAGTGTGAAAGAAGCCTAAACCATCATTTTTATACTGAACTGTTCATATGTTATAGGATTTGTAGTGAATTTTTATAGTCAATCATATCTACTCCTCAGCATTGAAAATGCAACACCAACAAGAAGGTAGTCATAAGGTTATGCAAATCGAGGAAGTAGGAGGTGTCACTAAGATCTGAAAATAACTAATTTTTCAAGCACCTAGCTCCAGTCTGTGACATGTGGGAGGGGCATAAAAGCCAGATTGAAAGCAAACTTTTAGCCACTTGAAGCCTCAAAAATCAGATGAAGTCATATGAGATGATTGTGTGATGCGATTATGTGACAAACTGAGAGGGACATAATCCTTGAACTGAGAGACTGTCAGGCAGCCAGGGAGACAGACGCCGGAGGGCGGAGCTAGTAAAGGCTTTCGCTTTATGCGCGCGTCACTCGGTGGGATCTGTTCCGGATCTTGGTGCTGCTGGGAGACGGGACGCCGTCATTCTGAGCACTGGCGCTGGTCAGGGGTCTCGGGACGCCAGAACCCCTAGCGTTAACCCCTGTTGTCATGTCTCTCCTGACTTAGACATGTGGTGGGAGGTTCCTTCCTCTGCGCACACTCAGCCCTCACCTGTGCTTCCCTGGGCTGAGGGTGGGGATTGAGTGTGACCTCAGCAGTGCCAGGTGATCTGTGGAGGGATATTTAAACTTGGTCTTTTCCCTCACTCACTGCTGATTATTTAGTTGCTTCCCTGGCTCTGGATCTCAAGCTATCTGGTGAGTGGTTTCTCTGGTTATTTACTCTGGCTTTGGTTTTGGTTGTCTTATGGTTCTTGTGTTCTGGCTTACGTTTACTGACCATTCTCATGTTTCCCTATTCACCATTGCATAGTGTCACACTCACAGTATTTACTTTGGGGTTTTTTGCCCAACTGCGGCCGATGTGCCCAGCCACCAGCCGTCCTGCTATTTGACACCTGGGAAGGGCTCTGCCAAAGTCCCCCTTCCTGCTGGAGACAGGCGAAGAGTACCCCGGCCTTCAAGTGTGTTCACAGTGTGACGGCTTGCGCAAAGTGTGTCTGGTGCGCCGAGTTTGCTGGTCGTCAGTTTGGCTTTATCATTTAATTTGCATTACAGAGACCTTGGTATATCACTCTGGCAGATCACTACATGCCTAGGCCAAGACTTCAGCAAGGTTCAAAGTTGTGTGTCCAGGTGGTTGGGAGAACTACAATGAACTTTAATGACAGCAAGAGGTGCAGAAAGGCGAACCTCTACACGGACGGATCCTGAAGAATGGCATGTAGTTATCCATTCTGTTCTGCATGTGAAATTAGACAACATATCTCAAGCATAAATGGTGTCTACAACAAACTATCAGAAGGTGTTTGCACGACATTGGGCTACGAGCCAGAATACCAGTAACAGGTGTTCCCTTCAACTCAAGCCACCGCTCTCAGGCTATCATGGAATGGAGGTTTATCTTCTTGATGAGTCCTGCTTTTAGCTTGGATGCAATGATAGCTGACGATTGGTCTGGAGACCACATGGGCAATGTCTTGAAGAGGTCTTCACAAGGGAACGTCACACCAGTCCTACTCCCGGGATTATGGTGTGGGGTGGCATAATGTACAGTAGCTGGACCCCTCTGGTCTTTATTTCAGATATACTAACAGCTTAATGTTGCATTGATTTGGTCTTAGAACCAATAGTATGGTCATTTCTCCAAAGTGTCCCAAGAGCCGTTTCTCAACAGGACAACACCAGGCCGCATATTGATCATGCTACTGTAAGCAGCCTACGTGACCTAAACGGGCTACCATGGCCTGCAGTATCTCCAGACTTGTCTCTCATCGAGCACATCTGGGACGTCATTGGTCGGCAATCATAGAGGGAGCTGCCAGTTCCGGATCTTGATGATTTACATGCCCAAGAGCATTTGGCATGACAGAACATTCCTCAACCAGCCATTAATAACCTCATTGTGATAGCACGCCAAAACGTGTATGTCAATCTATTTCTAAATGTGGTGCTCATACTTGATTCTGAATACATCAATATTTTGTTCCCATCTTTTTATAATTCACATATCATTAACATGCCTATAGATCCTGAGATTCCTATAATTCCACGACTTTTCCTCCTTGGTGTTGCAATTTTAATGCTGAGGAGTGTGGATATCCCGGCCTATAACATCGTAATTAGCTTTGGAAATTTTGACTCTGCAAGTAAGAAAATCTGAAAACGACAAATGAAGGTCTGATCATAAACTTTATATATAATGAACTCAGAGCAGTCTGCCTTCCCAGTCCTTGCCAAATTAATCTATCATGTACAATTCAATACACACTTCACTGGTTTGCACATTTAGACCCAAATGCCTTAACTTTTAAAGCAGAATTCAGGCTTAACATTTCTTAATGGGATGTCGCGCTCTGTTGCGCCTGAGAAAAGGAAAGTCATTTTAAAGTCGGATGAGAGGATCATGATTACATATATAAAATTTCAGAAGATGCTTTTCAACAGGTACTTGCCAATGGTTTTATGAAGTGTGCAGGATGACAGAGATGTCTTAGAACACTAATGAAAAGACCAGAGAAGCAAATATAATACTTAAAATAGACAAAGAAGCAATAACTGAGGTCAGAGCACACCATGATTGGAACCTATGGGACCACAACCATTCATCCTCTTTGCCCAGGCAAGTTCTTGCTAACTGATTGTAAAAATCACAGCGGCATTAGGAGAACTGGTCGTTTCAATGGTGAAAGGAAGTCCTTAGCTCAAGCTCGTTATATACCTTGTAGGCCATAGGCTAATTCTAGCTTGTGGCCTACTGCATGTCTTTCTAAGCAGGTCTGGTAGTGATTATTATTATTTAGTTAATATTTAGCAGTGTATACACTGATCATCTCTGGGACCCTCGCCTCTCAAGAAAACTGGGGTCTCCAGGAGACCATACATTGTCTATCAGGCCACAGATTTACAATTGAAGACATACTAAAGAATTAAAGGGGTGGGGGGCGGGGGGTAGCGCTGCACTCAGTTGAGGGTTCAACCAAGACGCCCACCAAAATAAGTTCTCCTCTCTAGAAAGCTAAGACTGCATTTATCGTGATCTAAGTGGACTGCAGTATGTAGCAAGAGTCTGGTTTAAAGACTTGGTTAAAAAATTAAAGTACCATACTGACCCAATAATAGGTTACATGTGAGGATAATGTAAAATATGAAAATGAGACATTATATAGCACATGACAATCTCTTCTTAACAAAGTTAGAACCAGTCCTATACCTCACATGAATCCAGAGATCTCCACATTCATTGCTCCAATTTCTCTGCTAGAGTTATCTCAAGCTGGTAGCTCAGGGTTCATGTCCTTTCTGTTACAACTCAGAGGGTATGTCCTTTCTGCTACAGCTCAGGGGTGTACCCTGTCTGCTACATACAGCTCAGGGGGCATGTCCTTAATTCTACAGCTCAGGGAGCATGTCCTTTCAGCTACAGCTCAGGGGTGTGCTCTGTCTGCTACAGCTCAGGAGGTGTGTTCTTTCTGATGCAGCTCTTTCTCTATCACAGCTCAGGAGGCAGCTGAAAGATGGAACTGAGCATGTGCATCCACCTCTGCGAGGAACACAAAAAAAATAAGAAAAATAACAAATAGCGATTGGTGCTATACAGATACATTTTACTGAATAACTCCGTGGCCATGCTAAGTTATATGCAATCACAAAAGTATTCAGATACAGGTGCTGGTTTGAAAACTGCAGAATATTTTTTTTTCCATAGGACAATCCCTTTAAGGTCTGTCTCCACTTTAGTTAAGAAAATGTATTTTGCATCTATAGAAATAATAAAATAAAGGGATCCTCTCATCGAGAGACATCATTTGACTTGATTTGTGATGGGGACAGAGTATAAAAACCTGGTACCATTTTAGGGTCCCCTCTTTGTTGTCAAAAAAGGGCCACCAGCTTCTTAGATTACCCATCAGTAGCTTGAGACACTCTCCATTCTGCTCTTTGATGGATGCCCTGGAACCCACCAATAAAAATGTTCTTTTTTGAGACTAGTTTGCAAATTATGGCCTATCCAGTTTTAAATGGAAAAATAACATATTTATAATGGAAACCTGCAAAAACAAGTTTAATTTATGATAATATTTGCTAATGGAGAAGATGTGTCTACAATTAGTTTTTTTTAAATAAATCACTTGCGCCGCCGGCCCGCACGGCAACACAGGGTCGGGGGGTGTGACTGGTGCCACGGTGGCGGGCGGCAGCAGGGAGTTGGTGACTTACACAGCCAGAAGGACTGCCTTAGGTCAGCGTCAGCCACAGTTCCTGTTCTCCTCAGTGTGGTCCTGGATATCTTCTCTCTGGGCTCCCGACAAGTTTGAGGACCTTTCCCACTCAGTCAATCAGTGGCCGCAGCTGTGTCACGTGTCAGGCCAGTGATTGGCTCAGCAGGAAAGGTCCTCAAACCAGCGATTGTGTGAAGAAGAGAGAAGATACCAGGACCACACAGGAGATGGGGAGCTTCTGAAGACAGGACCAGGGCCAGGTGAGCATAATGTTTTTTACACAACATTAATGGGGGGGTGGGGGTGTCATGGGAGGGGGGAAATGTGCCATGGAGGGGGAGAAATGTCACATGGGGGGAGGATGATGTGCCACGGGGGGAATGTGACATGGAGAGGCAGAAATGGGGGTGGGGGCGGGTGATGTGACAGTGGGGATTATGTAAAAAGGAGGGGGAGAAATGTGACATGGAGGGGGAGAAATGTGACATGGAAGGGGAGAAATGTGATATGAAGGGGGAGAAATGTGACATGAAGGGGGAGAAATGTGACATGAAGGGGGAGAAATGTGACATGAAGGGGGAGAAATGTGACATGGAGGGGGAGAAATGTGACATGGAGGGGGAGAAATGTGACATGGAAGGGAAGAAATGTGACATTGAGGGGGTGAAATGTGACATGGAGGGGGAGAAATCTGACATGGAGGGGGAGAAATGTGACATGGAGGGGGTGAAATGTGACATGGAGGGGGAGAAATGTGACATGGAGGGGGAGAAATGTGACATGGAGGGGGGAGAAATGTGACATGGAGGGGGGAGAAATGTGACATGGAGGGGGGAGAAATGTGACATGGAGGGGGAGAAATGTGACATGTAGTTTGTTTTTTACATAAAAGAAAAATAAGTTAAAGAAACATATATGCACAGGAGGTGGGTGCGGTAGGTGGACTGCAGGGTTTTGCGAGGCCGGCATTGAGGCGATTGGAGTGCGGTCTGGGTGGGATGCTGGTGTTAGGGGGAGTTCTGGTGGGGGTGGGTGCCAAAATGTAGCTTCGCTTGTGTTGGCAAAAATCCTTGCACCGACCCTGACTCCCTCGGGCGGCCCGACGTGCACAGCATCATTGTAATCAATGATGCTGTGCGCTCCCGTGCGCACGATCAATGCCGCTCCGGGACATATAGCCCGCTCATGGACCGTATGTCTCGGGGGCCATACGGTCGTGTGCAAGAAGCCTAATGGACAGGATGACACCCAAAATATTTAGGGTGCACCTTATATGTGAATTATATTATATTAAACTGACACAGAGAAAAACTAACTTCTTCATGGAACCTCAACAAGCCTTCAAAATATTAGCGAACACGTGAAGAGGAAAAATCAATTCTGAAAAACAACGTAATGGAAGTCTCCAAAGTGCCATATTTGAAATCATTAAAATGTTTTCTCTTTCCACAAAAACATGTACAATTAAATCTATCATCCATGAAAGAACATCTGTCAATCAGCTCTTACAAAAACATCTTTTCCGCCAGTAGTCTTCTGCAAAGGTAAAATCGAGCACTGCACAAATCTACAGTTTTTACAGCAGACAAAATACTGGATAAAGTGTCAAATCTCAGTTTTACCTAAAGAGGGGGCAATCAGCCATCTTTTTGTGAATATGTCTTCACACAGTTGACCAAGTGGATCATAGCACATCTAGCTGGTTGCTCTCAAGTAAGTAGGCTAAAGACCTCTTTACACAGGGCAATGATAGTTCCCGACAACTGCCTCCTGTGTCGGCCCATGAACAGGGGCCTCAAAGGGAATGTGTTATCAGAAAATGACCCATTGCTTAAATCAAGTTTTTATGTTAAACATTTTTATCATTTTTGATGAAGTTTTCATTAGTAAGATAAAAAAAAATGCAGTTTTTACACTGGCCAGTGGGCCTAAAGTATGTCAATATGTTCCTATTTGGGCCGCTTTGAGATCAGCCACATGGTCCATAGACACAATGGTCAGGAGGGGACCTCATTGACTTCTAAGGAAGAGTCTTCTAGGCCTGCTCTGTGACCTGTGCAGAGGTCAGGAGGGAATAAATAAGCTGTGATATCACCTCTTGTGAATGGTAAATCCTGTTTTATATATACAGGGGTGTTATCTGTCATTGTAATCCTGTCTGTGATGATAACAAGATAGCTACTGAAAAGCTACCTGTACAGAACAGGAAATTATGAGTTATTATGATTATTATTATTATTAGTGGCCAGTGTAAAAAAACAGGAATATATATATATAATATATATATATATATATATATATATATATGTAGATCCGGAGATAGGCAGCAGCACGTCCAAAGAACTTGGCGGGTGCAAGATCCTCGGGAGGATGGACAATCCTCCACAGTATATAAATCCCAGAGAAGAGGCAGCACTCCTGAGATAAGTGGTGATGACCCAATTTATTCCAAGGCAACGTTTCAGCCTACTCCATGAGGCCTTTGACAAAGGCCCCCACCCCCTCCAACGGTAATATAATTGCACCATCCTTTGTGCATTTGATTAATCTGGTGTACAATTACTTGCCTGGCTAACAACACTCATTTTTAATATAATAAAAAGTCACAATTATTTGCGCAAATGTTTTTTTTAATGTAGAGATATACTTTTTAAGACTGATGGTAGACAACCCTATTAAAAGGGTTTTCTTATACTTATTGATGGCCTATCTTCACAAGAGATCCAACTCCCAGCACTACCACTGATTGAAAGCTGCAACATGGCTTGTTCATTATTTACCTGGCACAGCTCCAATAAATGGGACTGAGCTAAGATATTGAGCCACTACAAAATGTATGGTATATGACTGGTAAACAAAAACAAGGCTCTTCATTCAACTGATCACTAGGGGTGCTGGGAGTTGAACCGACATCGATCCGCTTTTGATGACCTATTCCAAGTCCCAGAAAATCTCTTTAATTGCAATATGTAGGCTGTGTGCAGTAAGCTCCTCAGCTCCCTCTAGTGGTGGCTGCAGGCAGTCAGAATGTTATATTTTAGATCTATCTCTATGTAGGGCATTTGAAGTTCTAATATAAAAGTCCAGCTCATCTGTGGGTATTCCTCGGCAGCACGGATAACACTTTAGATCGGGTGTACCAAACTTGACACAAAAATATGGAGAAATCCCGCTTCCATAAAAATCCGTAGATTATTTATGCAAAAAGATAAAAAGCCATACAAATAGACAACAGCGTCTACGTGTTTTGGGTCATTGCATACAGACCCTTACTCATGACATAATGTTATACAAGACACAGTACACATATAACCCAAAGGAGCCAATCACACTCCTGTTTGTAATATCCTTACAAATTCAAGGAAAAATAAAGCTCCTACTGCTATATAAGATATATTAGGAAATGATTTGAGATAAAAAATACCAAAAAATGGTATTCAAGGGCCCTTGTCTTGCCCTTTTGACCCGGTGGAAGAAATCTATGACATCCAGGTAGTGCTGAGATGATGGTCACCAAGACATGATAAGTGTTTTCTAAACAGCCAAATGGTCCCCAACCTGCAGAATACATTACAAGGGGGCTCAAGAAGAGACATAAGCACCTTACTGCAGATGATCATGTACAGTGATGCTCATGCTGGCAGTGGACTCTCCAAGCTAAATCAAGTTGCAGCATCTGAGGGATTCCCTAGGATTCACTCTTTCAACCCTACACATGGCTTTGGACTTTATTGCAAGAAATCCCTATGTAAAACAGGAGGTAGTCAGCAGTATAGTAAGGAATGTAGAGAGAGAGAGATCTAAGTCAGGAACAAAAAAGAGGTCAAAACCAGAGAAGTTAAACAAGAGCCAAGCCTGGATTCAAGGAAACACACACATGGGACCAAATACAAGACAAGGTCAGGAGCTGTATCTAAAGCGCACATAGGCAGGAAATAAGAGATCTGACTGAGGATTTAGACTAAGACCACATGATTGGGCTGACGCATGTCACTGAAACCCCGTCCACCCAAAATAGACGATGGGAGCATGATTTTGGGTTAAAATTATGTGGCCATTGGTGATTGCAGGTGGATGGAGCGCTGGCCTTGTGCCTAAGCGAAGTCATTTGGTTTTATCCTCATAGAAGCCTAAATGAGATGCTCACAGACAGAAATCAGAGATGCTAAGCAGGCAGAGCATGTATAGGAACCCAGGAATATGTGTAATACATAAACATACATTCTTCTAGAATATCTAACTAGATAACCATATGAGTATAGGAGATATTATTTTCTGTAATACGAGCTTGTGGCTATAAATAAATTGAGTGCTTATCTGTTGATCACGTATCTCCTGTGATTATCAAGCTTTTTTGTTTTCAAGGCACGTTCCCCTGTTGCTTAACATTTTGATAATATCACGGGTTTTATCTGTATAATTGGAAAATTAAATCATAAAATAAGGCTAAAGGGGTTATATTTCACATTTTCAAATTGTATATGGTAATCCATGTTGAAGTCTAAAGTAGAAGAGGTCAGATAAGTGGGGCAATGTGCTCATTTAATGCACGCACTACATAAAGATAGTTATATCACCATCGATACTCCATACTAATAGTCCTCCCTACAAATAATCAGTGTTGAACTGACATGACTTTAGGCCCAACAAGTCGTCAATTCATATTCTCCTCAATAAAGTCATATGAATTGTCCGCAGCAGCAAGTCATGGCTTCCAAATCACTTTTGGCTGGACCTTTGGGGATCCATCACTGTATCAGAACTTTGGTCCACTGTAGTATGTTCTTGTACTCTGGTGCACCAGTCCAACCATATCTCTCATGATACAGAGTGCCCTTTAGTGGCCAGTGCTGCATGTATAAAGTATATTGTGGAAGTTTTAATTAAAGTCTATGCCAAAGATTTTATGGTACATGTTTTCCCTTTATTTACAATGACCCTGTCATGGGAGTCATGTATTCTACTTTTTATGACCCCAACTTGCTTCATAAACCATGCCACCTCCTAAATTATATTTAATACCCAACATAGGGTCATTGTATCCAGAATGCCTAGAAAGAGTACTTAATCACCATACGGATGTGTCATTTAACCACTTAACAGTGTTGCCTGAGCTTTGCTCTAGCTTTGAGAAAATAACTTAACAGTTCAGCCTCAGCAGAGCTCAGGCAGCAGAGTGATGGGGAGGGCTAATTCAGCCTGCTCATATTTCGGGACTGGTATAGACATGGGCCTAGTTTTGTTTGGAAACTCGCAATCCAAGCTTTGAACAAGAACAGTCACAGAGCATTATCCACTGCATCTGTTAGAAACCGGGTCAGGAGTGAAAGTAGTGAAACCAGCTTTTACTTTCACTTTCAATTGCCAACCCGATTTCTAACAGTTATATCTTCTGATGTAGTGGAGATAATGCTGTAGTCTGATTGAAAGCTTGGAATACCAGTTTTCAAACAAGATCAGGCCCTTATCTCTAGCTGCTACCAATCCCGAGATATGAGAGGTTAAAGCAGCCCTCCCCTCTTCAGTCTGAAGGAGGAGGGGGACAGTTGTGGAGCTTACAGCCTGCAGGAGGAAAGAAAAAAATGTAAAAAAATATATATATAGATTTGGAATTCTCATATTTGTACTGACCCACAGAATAAAGTTATTATGTTACTTATACCACACAGGGAACACTGTAAATATATTTTACAAAAAAAAGTTAAAATTGCAGTTTTTTTTAATCTTTATTACCCTAAAGATAAAATAATACAAGTTATTTAATACAACTCGACTCACAAAATGAAGAAGTATTAAAACTCTTAATGCTGGCCATACGTGTAATGATTGCGGAGACCCTCAAATGCCAGGGCAGTACAAACACCTCACATGTGACCCCATTTTAGAAAGAAGACACCCCAAGGTATTCCGTGAGGTGTATGGTGAGTTCATGTAAAATTTTATTTTTTGTCACAAGTTAGTGGAATATGAGACTTTGTAAAAAAAAATATATATATATATATCAATTTCCACTTGTGCCAAAAAATATTTTTTTCTGCGAACTCACCATGCCCCTCACAGAATACCTTGGGGTGTCTTCTTTCCAAAATGGGGTCACATGTGGGGTATTTATACTGCCCTGGCATTTTAGGGGTCCTAAAGCGTTAGAAGAAAAATGCGTAAAAATGCCCTGTGAAATCCTAAAGGTACTCATTGGAATTTGGGCCCCTTTGCGCATCTTGGCTGCAAAAAAGTGTCACTCATGTGGTATCGCGGTACTCAGGAGAAGTAGGGCAATGAGTTTTGGGGTGTATTTTTACATATATCCATGCTGGGTGTGAGAAATATCTCTGTAACGACAACTTTTTAAAAATTTTATACAAAGTTGTCAATTTACAGAGATATTTCTCTCACCCAACATGGGTATATGTAAAATACACCCCAAAACACATTGCCCTACTTCTCCTGAGTACGGCGATACCACATGTGTGACACTTTTGCAGCCTGGAGTGCAAAGGGGCCCAAATTCCAACGAGTACCTTTAGGTTTTACATGGCTGCTCACAATTTAGCCCTGCCCAAAATGCCAGAACAGTAAACACACCCCACAAATGACCCCATTTCGGAAAGTAGACACCCCAAGGTATTCACTGAGGGCATAGTGAGTCCGTGGGAGATTTTATTTTTTGCCAGAAGTTAGCAGAAATGGAAACTTTATTATTATTTTTCCTCAGAAAGTGTCATTTTCCGCTAACTTGTGAAAAAAATGAAATGATACATGAACTCACCATGCCCCTCCGCGAATACTTTGGGGTGTCTTCTTTCTAAAATGGTGTCATTTGGGGGTATTTATACTATCCTGGCATTCTAGCACCTGAAGAAACATGACAGGTGCTCAGAAAGTCAGAGCTGCTTCAAAATGCCGAAATTCACTTTTTGCACCATAGTTTGTAAACGCTATAACTTTTACCCAAACCAATAAATATACACTTATTGGATTTTTTTTTATCAAAGACATGTAGAACAATAAATTTATAGAAAAATTTATATAGAAATGTAGTTTTTAAGAAATAAATATTACAACAGAAAGTGAAAAATTTCATTTTTTTGCAAAAATTTCGGTCATTTTTGATTAATAGCAAAAAAGTAAAAATGTCAGCAGCAATAAAATACCACCAAATGAAAGCTCTATTAGTGAGAAGAAAAGGAGGTAAAAATCATTTGGGTGGTAAGTTGTATGGCCGAGCAATAAACGGTGGAAGTAGTGTAGTGCAGAATTGTAAAAAGTGGCCTGGTCATTAAGGGTGTTTAAGCTAGGGGGGCCGAAGTGGTTAAAAACAAGTATTGGTCCCTGAAATTCAACTCACATGATCCTTCTTTCAACTGACATGTCGGAGGACAATCAGGAGGCCCTCATACACATTAGGTCATTTGCCAGCCCCACCAAAATTAGCAGGTTTGACTGTTGATAATAACCTAATGTGTGTGGGGTCTTTAACACCAGAGGAGCTACTATAATACGGCACAGCAGAAGCTGATGATGAGGTGGTCAGACATTGCTGGTGGAGTCAAATTAGCTGAAAAACAACAGCTGCTACAACAACAGTTTATGAGTTTTCACAATTCTAAGTGTTATTTGATGGCTTTTAAAGGGAAAGTTTGGAATCGCATTTTCACTTCCATTGCGTTAAGTTCCTTGCAGCAGCTGTAAATCGCCACGGCCCAACTGTGCAAATAAATAAAGAGGTGCATAAAAAGTGAAAAATTACCAGCTCAATGCTTCCTTAATCTTAATGTTTGGACAGCTACAGATCCATCGGAATATTTAATTATATGAGCATGGAAAGAATTCTAGAAGACTAGATTGATGGTCGGAATGTGCATCCTCTGACATATGTCCTGACAGGATGCAGACTGATCGTCCATGTCACAACAGGATATGAAGCAGCCGAACCCTTGTCTTTTCTGTCATCACTTTTACGAAAAGGTTTCTTGTTAGGAATTTGGGTGGTGGAGCTTCATGCTAGCAACAATGGAATAACAGGATCATATGTATCAACCTGTCCCATCTGTAACAGATATAAGAGTGGTTGTGTGATTTAGAGAATCCATTTTAAGATATTTTATTGGGCAGCTAGTACAGAGGATGCCGCTGTTAGCTCTACGGTCTGTGCCCACCACCCCTCTGCTGTCCTCTGCGGGCATGGATGCTGTGTCACTTACCATGCCATTGGATAACCTGAGCACAGGCGTCATCCTCCCCTTCATGCCCTTGCCTGATGCTCCCTTAGGGCCAGTGTGCGTGCTCCCATATACTTCCCTAGCCAATGGTTGAAGGTCCCTGGGTATTTAAGGCACCCTCTCCAGGCAGAGGGTGCCTGAACTTTAGGTTCCCTGGTAACCAGCAAAGGTGCTTGATAGTCTAGCGCTATTGTAGTTTACCTGTGTTTATCCTGCATTATTTTCCGCCTGTATTCTTTTTTTTTTCCAGGTTCTGTTTCCATCCTGCCTGTGTACTCCTACACTTTCAAGTCCAAGTTTAGTTAAACCCGTGTGTAAGTTAGCTCATTCTGTCTGTGCTCCAGTCAAGTTCCTAGGCTGCTTGCCTTGTGTGTTCCTCACCACTACCCTGCCTGAGACTTTCCTTTGTCTTCATTAACTGTTGCTGCCTGGTTCGTTAAAACCGGCATTCAAGCCTTGGTGCCTGTTCAGACTGTATCTGTGGTTTTCCTGTGTTTCTGGTGCGTTTTTTATCCTGAGCTTCTGGTGCTTGCACCAGAGTCCCTGGCCCCAGTGGGTCAGCTGTCAACTACACCGGGACTATCTCAAGAGGTAGCAGTCTGGTTGCTAACCCACAGCGAAGTCCAGATCACACTCGCTGATTCTAAACACCCACATCAGGATGCCACAACTACCTGCTTTATCCTGTTCATGGCTCCAACAGCACAATAATGACCGGATATGGCATGGCAGTTTCCAGAATTTTAACCTAATATGGTCTGACTTATTTTGGGCCTTCAGGACACAAACATTTTTTTACATTTTTGATTGAAGCGAGAGCCAGAACCTTTTTTTTTTCCCATCAATGTAACTGTATGATGGCTTGATTTTTGTAGACCGAGTTGTAGCTTTTTGTGGAACCATTTTGGGGTAGATTTTATCTATCTTTAAAGGGGTTGTCTCACTTCAGTAAGTTGCATTTATCATGTAGAGGAAGTTATTACAAGCCACTTACTAATGTATTGTGATTCTCCATATTGATTCCTTTGCTCACTGGGTTCATTTTTCCATCACATTATACACTGCTCGTTTCCATGGTTAAAGACCACCCTGCAATCCATCAGTGGTGGTCGTGCCTGACTTTCTGTCTTTGATCCTATTGTCTACTACCAATTTTGGACCTAACACTTTCTGTCATTGACTTGGATCTGCTGTGACCATGCCTCAGTCCCAGCCTGCTAGTAGCAGGCTGGTTTAGTGTATATATGTAGTGCCCTTAGAATAAGGTAACTGCAATGGGTAAATTGTTGTCATTGTGTGTATTGTTAAGTGAAATGTTCTGATTTACTGTATGTGCATACCCAATAGTATTGTATGAATAAACACCTTGACTCATCCCCTTAGATTGCCAAGAGATTGACCTGGGTCTGCCCTCTGCTTAGAGAGAAGGTGGTTGTTCTGTGCTAGCTGAGCAAGAGAGAGGACCTACATGTGCTTACTCCTCAGAACTAGGACTCAGCTCAGACAATCATCGATCGCCTCTGAGGTTTTTATAGGTAACGAGCAACTGCTGCAAAAAAGTGCTCCAGAAAGCAAAGTAGTTAGAAGGTCCAGAATCTACAAGGCAGTCAGCAAGCGTATCATGCTAGTCTAAGGCAGAAAGAGAGACCTTACTGTGGTGAGAGGGAATATTGCACACCCTTCCACACTTTGAGATGGTTTGGCAAGCTGTATCTTAAAGGGGTTGTCTGAGTTAATTTTTTGTTCTTTGTATGTTTCTAACTAGGCAAATGTAAGGAGTTTAAAATTCACTTACTTTATCTCCAGTTACTTTTTTCTCAGATTTCACTGAGGGTCACATGACCTGTGATGTCAGCTTCTCTCCCTGCTCTGATGATGTTTCGTGCACAAGCCTGGGAGATCAGATATGCGTCTGTATACGAGACGTCACTGTGCTGGCCACGCTCCCCTGCACTGCTGTCTGCTGCTGTCTGCTCTCTACCTGGATTCTTAACCCCTTTAGCAGCACAGACTCAGGGCTGAAGGCTTTACTGAGTAGCTGCAGGCAGTGAGGAGAAAAATGCTGGACACAGACGCCGATAGAGGAGTTCTGCAGAGCATTGCACAAGAACAGGTAGGGGGAAGATCCGGTGTGTATCAGCAGTGTCATTGTACAGCTCAGACTTTTATTCCCACACGTACAACATACTGCTGAGTCTCCCAGCAGGCAGACATGTCACTCAGGGCAGCACTTGTATTCCCTTCCTTTGCATAGCAGGGGGAGGGGCAGAGATTGTTGCAGGTAAACAAAGGGCCAGAAGAGAAACTGGGAAATGAGAAAATAGATATTTTTTTGCTGAAAACCTGCTTAGCTATATATTGCTGACCATGAGATTTACAGTGCTATATATATATATTTTTTTTCATAACTCGGACAACCCTTTTAATTATGCGCCCCTCACCCTGGGAGTTACAGAAACATCTACTAAGAACCTCATTGCCAGCCTTAGGTTCTGCAGAGAGATATTTTGGAGAGACAGAGAGCAAGAGTTCCACAACGCCCATCATTTCTGCTATCCGTACATTGCTGTTGGGGAAGATCTGCACTGTGAACTGCTCAGAACTGTGCCTTGATACTGTTGGATGTACTACTACTCCTAACCTGCAGTTTAATAAAGAAAGATTTATTTTCTACCACTGGCCTGGTTACTGACTCCTCACCCATCAGCCGGCCACTTCATCCACAATCCTGCCATCATACCCTGCTAAAACACCTAACAAAAAGGGCATCCCAATTATCACCAGGCAGGAGCCCTTACATCAGGGTGTGCCCTGAGGGAAAAAAGGATGTGCCCTCCTGTCACTGCACGACACTAAGAACAATTGTAATCCATGTGTACAGCCACCATTGCCAGAGTTACTAACTATGCCCGTCCTCCACTCTCTTCACCTGGGCTCGCTGAACATCCACATGCAGGGGTTGAAGGGTAAAGTATAACAGGATACCATAGACTTCACACCTCCGGTTAGCCAGTGCCAACTCAGTACCATCTCTGACCACTGTTCTACTCGCTTGTTGTCTAGCTTCTTCCATTACATTCCCATCTGAAACCCTGACACCTTTATACTGAATGTCATCTAGTTGGGATCTACGTTACTTTTTGACAAGAATCTTAAAGTGAGTGTTATAGCTCCTGGAAGCAATGCAGAGCATACTGAAAGACATACCCCAAACAGCTTACAGTAGTTGGACTAAGCTCTGTGCAGACTTCAGGCCAGCAAGTTATGCTGACATGGATCTTCTCATAAGGGAAACTGAAGCCAGAACATTGGGTATAACAGTGACTTCAGTACTTACCGCCATTCACACTATATACCCATTCTACCATCACCTAAGGTGAGCATTCACTTAATCTGAATCGATAAGGGCTACCCCTTTTAGAACATTTTACATGAGGCATTGGCCACTTCCTTTTCATGTTTAGTTGTCTCTAGTGTTGAGCGAACTGTAAAGTTCGGGTTCGCACCGGACTTTAGGGTTTTTGGTACCCGGACCCGAACTTTTCTGTAAAAGTTCGGGTTCGTGTTAGGTGTTCGGCAGTTTAATAAAGCTTGTTGAAAGGCTGCAGGGCAGCCAATCAACAAGCATTTAAGATGTGTGCCATTAGAAGCCATCACAGCCATGCCTACTAATGGCATGGCTGTGATTAGCCAGAGCAGCATGTGATCCAGCCTCTATATAAGCTGGAGTCACGTAGCGCCGCACACCACGTCAGCTCTTACTAGTGTAGGGATAGGATGCTGCTGCTGTGAGGGAGAGATTAGGAAAGAATCTGATATCAGAGCTTGGTGTTAAGTCTGCGATCTACAGTGATTTTTCTATTTTTTTTTTTTGTGGGTCCAATGCAACATTTTTGTACCCTGCCTGGAGCCCAGTGACACAGAAAAATAAGTTTGAATCTGTCTGTTAGTAAGGTGGTCGGCGGTGGCCATATTGTGCAAGTGCAGTGCACTTGCACCTGCATGTGTGCCAGGGACAATAATTTAATCCTGTTCTTGTAGTACAGTGGGCAACATATACTAATTTTTTAAGTGCACCTGCACTGCATATGTGCCAGGGGAAGGGAAAATAATATAGGTAATCCGTCTGTCAGTTCAGGGCCCAAGGGGGTGAAATATTCACATTTTTTTCTGTAAAGTACCCCTGTGCTGCATTTCTGACAGTGAAATCAATTCAGTAAATCTATCTGTTAGATTCTGGGGGAAGAAATTCACTTTTTTTGGTGGTCAAGTACCCCTGCGGCCTGAACTGCATACCTGACAGTGAAATCAATTCAGTAAATCCATCTGTTAGATTCTGGGGGGACATATTCACATTTTTTGGCGGTCAAGTACCCCTGCGGCCTGCGCTGTGTATCTGACAGGAAATCAATTCAGTAAATCAATCTGTTTTATTCTGGGGGACATTTCCACGGTTATCAGGCCAGTCATTCACAAGTGGCTTGGAGGGTGTGTTCCTGCTGCACTGCATACCTAACACTGAAAATAATTCTATTCAATTCGTCTTTTACATATTTGTGTGACCTAAAGCAATTTTTTCTCTTTATGACACCAGCACTGCACATCTGAAAAGGAAATCAATTCAGTAAATCAATCTGTTATATTCTGGGGGACATTTCCACGGTTATCAGGTTGTCATTCATAAGTGGCTAGGAGGGTGTGTTCCTGCTGCACTGCATACCTGACTGGGAAATATATTCTGTAAATTTGGCAGCGTTTACATTGCGGGGTGATCTGTACCCATTTTTCTTTCACACTACCCCTGCACTGCATACCTGACTGGGGAATATATTCTGCACTCTGGTAGACGTGCTGCTGATGGCATTCCCACCTGACACCGGGGCCTCAGTGGAAGCACAAGGCGAAGGCAGATGAGGAGGAAGAAGTCGCCAACGCAGCTGGGGCACCGCCAGTACCTCAGAAGGCAGGGTTAGCATGGGTGAAATGTGGAAAAGCTTTGTCAGCACGCCACAAGAACCAGCACCACCAGCTGATATGGGACGTCTTAGCAGGAGGCAGCATTTCAGCAACATGGTGGAACAGTATGTGTGCACACGCCTACACGTACTGACTGATGGGTCTGCCCCATTCAACTTCTGGGTCTCCAAATTGGGCACATTGCCTGAGCTTGCCCTTTACGCCTTGGAGGTGCTGGCCTGCATGGCAGCCAGTGTATTGTCTGAATGTGTGTTTAGCACAGCAGGGGGCGTTATCACAGACAAGCGCAGCCGCCTGTCCACAGCCAATGTGGACAAGCTCACATTCATTAAAATGAACCAGGCATGGATCCCACAGGACTTGTCCGTACCTTGTGCAGAATAAACGTGTATACCGGCCTCACCCAGCCTTTGTTATATTCCAGCGCACTTTAACTTTGTTTTCTTTTCTATATTTTCCAACGTTTTGGGGTCTACTCAAATTAAAAAAACAAAAAACAAAAAAATAAAACAGTGTTGTTGGCGACTACCTCCTCCACCACCATTTCCACCTCCCCCGCCACGTTCACCGCCTCCTCAACCTCCTCCTCCTAGTTCAAGATTATTATTTTTAATTTGTATGTATTTTATGTTATTTTAAGTCATTTCTCTATCCACATTTGTTTGCAGGGCAATTGTCCAGCTCTTACCCCCATTTTGCTTCCCTTTGCAGCCCTCTAGCCCTTTCCATTACTTTTTAGAGCCATTTTAGTGCCCCAAAGTTCGGGTCTCTATTGACTTCAATGGGGTATGGGTTCGGGGTCAAGTTCGGGTCCCAAACTCAACTCTAGTTGTCTCCTCAGATCAAGGTGTGGTGAGATATTTCAGCTTTGAGGTCTGAAGAATAGTTATTGAAGCTCTGGACTACAGTTGGGGCTGTAATTTAAGATCCTGTTTGGTGTACAAATATTCCACCAATAAACAATCTTCTGTCAATTTGTTAAAAAAATAATCCGCTCTGCTAATTGTTGTGATATCTGAATACTCGATATGTTTTACAGCCCACAAAGGTTTTTTTAAGTTGCCCATCTATTCTTTCTCCAGATCGGTGAAGGTCTCCACAATATGATGGAATGTCTTAATGATGATGATATAACTCCTTTAAGCTCAGTCTTGAGACTCTGGCACATGTCCATACATGCCATTAGTGCTATGGATCCATAATACTCCACCCATAGTAGTTTATGGGACTCATATTTAAATGAAGTTATGGCATGTACCATTAGGTATTGCAGATCCAGTAGAAAAAATTATCCAGCAATGACAAAAATATCTGGTAAAATTTATTTCAGTAGATTAAAATACATCCAACATTGGACCCATCTGACAGTAATGCTTACGCGTGTCAGATACATCTATCCTTATTGTATTCCTATTTGCTATGAATAAGGATAAAAGTATCTGAAAGGCATAAGCATTACTGTTAGATGGGCCCAATGTTGGATGTATTTTAATCTACTGAAATAAATTGGGATTTTATTGGACATTTCGTGTGTGTGCTGGATGACTTTTTCTACTGGATCTATGATTGAGTCTCTCCTTTGGACAGATCATTGCACCTGTGGAGTTCGAGCTGAGCAAAGTGAGCAAGATCCCATTTCCATTTGAAATTAGATATTACAGAGGTATATTCCTCTAGTAAACAGGTAATATCTTCCTTAGGGTCCATTCACAAGACTGTGTCTGTTTGGTGGACTCCAAACCACGTGTCCACAAAACATGGACACCCCACATCATGGTGCAGACCCATTGACTTCAATGGACCCGTACGGTAGGTTCACATCCACGGTACAATATTCTGGTAGTCTGTTCCGGCAAGGGAGCAGACTACTGGAATTGCCATATTTGGCATAGCTGGACTACCGATGCCCGATAGATGCTCATTTACAAAAATGAAATCCATCGAGTTTCTGGCATGAATGCTGCCTTTCTGCTGGAAAGATACCGCCGCATGCAGCAGAATTTTTCCAGCAGAAAGCCAACATTCATGCTGGAAACAACATGGAGCCCCTTATAGTTAATGAGGAATCGGCAAGCCGAGATATGTCCGGCTATGCAGGATACGGTAGTCATGGTAGTTTGGTACTCTGCCCGAACAGACTACTGGAATACCGAAACGCATGTAGATGTACCCTAAGAAGGTACCTTCTGGAAAGGCAAGAGGTATATGGGACTGCCATATAGGCACTAGTGATGAGCGGGAGGTGCCATATCCGATTTTGCCATATTTCGCGAATATTCGATTGAATATTCATCATATATTCGTTGAAATCGAATATTCGTCATTATTCTATATATTGCGAATGCTACGCAAATTTATATTCGCATCGCGAATTAAACTTAGAGCTGAGTTCCTAATGGTTGTAACTTGTATTGCTAGAATTGACGAAGATAATGAATATCACGAATATAGCGCTATATTCTCAATCTTCGTTATATTCTAGCAATACAACAACCATTAGGAACTCAGATCTAAGTTTAATTCGCAATGCGAACATATACTCGCATTGCGAATTCAACTTAAAGCTGGGTTCCTAATGGTTGTATTGCTAGAATATAACGAATATCACGAATATAGCGATATATTCTCAATCTTCGTTATATTCTAGCAACGACCATTAGGAACTCAGCTCTAAGTTTCATTCGTAGGAGCGAACATATAATCACATTGCGAATTGAGCTTAGAGTCAATTCCTAATGGTTTTATTGCTAGAATATAACGAAGATGACGAATATCATGAATTCACGAATATAGCACTATATTCCCAATCTTACTTATATTCTAGCAATACAACCATTAGCAACTCAGCTCTAAGTTTCATTCGCGAAGCGAACATATAATCGCATTGCGAATTGATCTTAGAGCTAAGTTCCTAATGGTTGTATTGCTAGAATATAACGAATATCGCAATGCGAATAATTCAGGTTATATTAATCGCATTGCGATTACAACTTTGTCAAATTTGTGAGATCGTGATTCTCACATCCGACAGTACATTTTAGCATGGAGGCGTTCCCATTGGGATGGCAACGCTCCATGCACACGGGAAGTCGGCAGAAGCAGCAACGTGCATTAACTGGAGCGGGCAGGAAGCCAGGAATTCTCCGGACAGGTAAGAACAGCTTTTGGGAAGTGGGAAGACAACCATGGAGCAACAAGGATTAACAGCTGAAAAAAAAAAAAAACGAATATTCGAAATAGCACCATATTCGCGAATTATCGAAGTTGCGATATCCGCAATAAAAATTCGCTATTCGAATATTCGCGCTCGACACTAATAGGCACCATGTACACGACCACAAAACAATAAAACAAAGCTCAGATGTACAGTATTCTACACATCACACTGCTGATGACTATAATTATTTGGCCAAGTAGCATAGCTTTACTTCCTGCCCTGGGAAGGCGTATTAAAAATAAATCGCATTAAATCTTAGAGAGAGGCGCGCAGAAGCTGTGCGCGTTGTCAGGAGGAGAAAGGCTTTTATTCACCTGTGTTGCTGAATTGTTTCTGGCTTTTAAACTTTAATAACGCTGAGTGCGGACTAAGACATTAAAATGCTTTTCCTAATGGAGGATCTGAAAACATGACTTTAATTCTAATAGCAGGAACCTAAAGTAAAACAGGAAAGGAAAATAACAGCAGAAAATGCAGTAAAAAGGGATCTCGCTTCACCCTTTAGATTTCAGTTCCGATTGCCTTTGTCTCATCATGAATGGTTTCTGATCTGGAAATACCAGATATGTATAAAAGGGCACAAGTCGGTGCACGCTATTTCATGTAGTATATTGCCGCTGCTTGAGGATATGGGAGAGGAAGCGGAGATGAGAACCTGTCCAAAAATATTTTTGGAAGTTTTACATTGATGGCTTTGTGATTACAATAAGGCTGAAAAAAGATATGTCCACCAAAAAGGACACGTCCACCAAATTCAACCAGGACCTCACTAAACAGCCTGAATTTCTACTGAATTTTCTCTATCACGTGTTCCCATTAGACATGGATTTGTCTTGGAATTCCATTGACAAACATATTGGGGGTCATTTATTGAGACCGGGGTTTTAACTGGCGGGAGACCCCGTGAAGCTATGAAGAGACACCAGCCTCTACATAACTTCTGCGTATCGAACGCCGGTCTAAATGTAAGACAGATTCCAGATTCGAATATTTGTGCTGAACACTACCCACTGGTCCAAAGCTTTGATATGTCACTATGGCATACCAAAAGATTTGCCAAAGGACGGGGACCGTTTAAAGGATGCCGTTTGCGCTTTTTAAGTTCTGCTGGAGACAAATTCAATGTAAGTTGAGATGAAATTTTAATGTTTCTATGAACTTATACCACTGGTTAGGCTGAAGGACAGGGGCATAACTTTGGGGGTGCAGAGATAGCAGTCGCTACCAGGCCCAGGAGCCTGAGGGGGCCCACAGACATAAGAAGACACTGATATCTTAGAAAGTGCATGCTGCTCAAGTTACACTTCTGGCTGGAGGAAAGGGGTTAGGTCAAGAATTGAGGGTGCATGAGGGGGTGGCGTTTCAATTTTTGCCTCAGGCAGCACAAAGGATATGCGCTTCCCTGCCCCTGGCCGCAAATCACTAAGGAAAGGGGGGCCCAAGCTGAACCCTTGCACCAGGGCCCATAAGCCTTTAGCTACACCGCTGTGGGGACCCAAACAGCAAACATTCGAGAAGCTCTGTTCGATCTCACTCTTGAGGTCCACTATGAAGTTACGTGGTGGACGTGGAATCGGACCTATTGGCTTTAGGAGAGATTTGAATCTAATTTTTTGGGGAAACCAAGTAAGGCCCAACAGATGGCAAATTAGAGATGGTACCGAGTCGTAATAGTGTAGTATGTATGAGCCCTAAGGGTATGTGCACATGCGGCAGATTTGTTGCCGAAATTTCATCATCCCATACATCCGATTAGAGTTGTTTTTTGCAGCCTGTGGGTGGATTTCTGCAAATCCCATTGAGATTTGATATGTATGACTGCTGTAAAAAGCTATACAGACCCTATACTAAAATGCATATGCAATCTCATGCCCTCCACTACTGGGCTTACTGCTAAGAAACCAGCTATAGAGAGAAGAACATTGTCCTACTAATGAATGGAACCTGAACCAACAGACAGCTTAGATGCGAGGACTCAAGCCTGATGGCAGACTGATTTCATGCCCTGTGATGCCCACACAATAATGATGTCTTCAGGGATTTCCTCAGAAGCGCTCCAGTGCAGGATGTCTGCTGTCTCGAGATAGGCCGAGCGCGGCTTAGACTTGGCTGCACACACCATCTCTTCTAATAGGATATTTTATTTGAAGTAAAGTTCACTGAACATCAAGCTCGGCGGCGGCGTTATGTCACATATCCCCACTGTGCAAATCTCGCATCTAACTCTGGAAAGTGTAGCTGGCATTAGTAAAACAATGACGGATTTGTCCATTGCACTCAGCAAGACTATAGTGGCTAGATTCTTCAACTATGATACAGATGTAGCAGAGCTGAGCTGGTTATTTGGTGCATTATTATTAGCTATTTCATGTAAGACTGCAGGTAAAGCTAAATAAGTAATTGCTGGGTCCCTGTGCAGTATCTGTGACAGGGTCCCCCACTTAGAATATGTAATTTTCTTACTGTTTTTAGTAAATATGGGGCACTTAAGCCCCACCCTAGGAACACCCAAATACAATGGAACTTCCCACACATGGGTGGAGCTTGTATAAGCCCTGCCTATTTTGGCCCAAGACAGCCTGGATATGCTGAAGGTTAGGGATAGTTCCTGCAAATTCGGGACTGTTGGCAGTTATGCATTTATAGTACTCATGTCTTCTTGTGAAAAGTCCTATATACAGACAGCAGTGAAGTCAGAAAGAAGACGGAGGAGGAGGGGAGAGTTTTATCACCGTTCCACCCTCGGCATATCACTGCTGGCTGGAGAAGTCATGTCCTTTTGGGCCCAGCTCATTTTCTCAGAAAAGTCCACCAGAGATGGAAAGTGTGTTGCCAGAAAGGAGCTTGTTCTAGGGGAAGAGATTTGTAAAGCACAGGAAGTTGGCAGAACCTGATGCAAGGTACATTCCTGAAAGCTCTGTGTACCAAGTCAGGAAGAGAGGAGAGCGTCGTGCAGAGCAACGAAGAGAACCAGGAGAGGTGGCTAAATAGTGATGCAGGACTGGTGAAAAGACAGCATCAGTCCTCAGTCTTCTGGTCCATACACTGTGTATGCTAGAGCTCTGTTGTACAATGGACCAGAAGGCTTCTGCTGTCCCCTCACTGGTTTCACACTTCTGCACCTGTCTCTTCACCTTTTGGCTACTTCTCCTAGTTCTCTCTGGTGCTCTGCACCACGGTTGCCTCTGCTCTTGCCTTTGTGTTGGTTTTATGATCCCCAGATTACTAGGGCCCCTAAAGCAGATCAGAGAGTCAAAGGCTGAAGGGAGTGGAAATGTGTGAGAAGCAGAAAAGCTTCCAGTGGCACTTGTCTTCAGAGGAGTCAAGTTAAAACCGTAAGATTAACTAGATCATTTGAGACTGTGTTGTATAAAGAACTTCAGAGCTTCGTACCGTTGCATCCCGGAGAATACCGTAGAGAGAATTGTGTTCTTGACCTGTTCCAGACAAGTTATTGAACTGTTGTTGATTGACACTACTGTGCTGTTCAACTGTGATTTGTCAAGCTTGTGCCACCTTGAGAGGCATTTAATCCTGAGAGCCAACACCCACATGCAGTTGTGTAGAGAAGGACGCCATTAACAGAATGAGCTTAATTAGGACCTACTGTAGGTTTACCCATCAGAGACCTGTTCAAAGACCAGGAAATCTGTTGTATTTAAAGGGTTTTTCCAAGATTTTGATACGATGACCTATCCTTAGGCCCATCAATAGTAATATATAATAACAGAAGCAAGGAATGAAACAGACAAAACTTACGAAAGGACATTTCCAATGTAGGCATAGTAGGAACAACAGTAAGGAGAAGTCCCATCACAGCAATAGGATTTGCAGTCTGTTCCACAGTCTGCAAGGCAGGATTCTAGATGAAGAAAAAGACACAAGCCAGGTAAGGAAAATGTACCCTTATTACATATATACATTTGTGTCATTCATTTTTTATGTTCTTACAAGTTTTATTTGTTCCATGTTTTCCAAATTATTCTTATCTCACAGTCCAATATCACTCACCCAGTGTCAAATTCAAGGCATGGCAAAAGGAGATTTACAAGTGGCCTCCTCCATCTAGGTACCTACAATTGTCTATGGTTTCTGCTAAGAATAAATAAGCCACTCATTTAATGACATAGCTTCTGGAGAGGGAGACCACACCAAATGTATTTGTCCAAGAGGTCTCCACCGACCTTTATCTTGCTTTGTTCCATTCACTGTGATACAAAATGACTGTGCTCTCCACAGGAAAAGTGGTCAGACATGTCTATTCTAAGAATCAGATGATGAACCCCCCATTGATCAGACTATAACCTCTATTATGTGAAAATACCTTCTTTAAATACAAGTTCATACAGTGGGCTGGTCCTGCTTTATTTAAGGAGGAGGAGTTCTAGCTAGGACATTCAGGAGGAACAAAGCACATCCAATTCCTACTACTCCAAGGGCCTTAGGGACCAGCAAGAAACTCAATTCTCCTATGACACCACTACTCTAGATAGACTGCAAGAGCACCAGGAAATCTGAGAAGTTACAGCATGATTAGTCAGAAGAGGAACCAGCAAGTCACAGTATCAGAGACCCTGCTGCAGGTGAGGGGATACAGTTCAGACACTCATCACCTAGGTAACATCCAGACCACACCAACTCAAAGCCTGCAATACACAGTGGACACCTATATGTACATGTGCTAGCTAACAGCTGTTAGCCAGAAATGCAAGACAGAGTTATCAGGAAGATAGCATATCTAAGGTTCCCTAATTGCCACTTTGCCTGCCACCATACCTCATCATCTGGGGACAGAAATTGCATTTTGTACCAAACTACTGCTGGTTGTACTACAATGTTTCTTTTTGAGTGAAGACAGACTTTTATTCTTGTATTCTGGCCTAATTCTTTAATCCACCTTTCCACTGCACCAATCCCAATGGAGCAACGTCCTGAGGGAGTACACGACGGCACAATATCTCATGAGGGCCACTACCACTCCCATCCTCTGCACCGGCTCCTCAGGGGTTTGCTGCCCTTGGACAAAGGATTTTGTCTCTTGAGGCTCTTGAGGACAGTTATCTGGAGGACCATACTTATGTATGTATAACACATTGAATTTATTTTATCCTGTGGGGGTGCTGTAGGAGAACAGAGCAATTACTGCTCCGTTACAGATGATCGTTGGGGTGCCAGAAATGGAATACCTCTTGATCTGCTTATTGTTGGGTACATTTTTAACAAAAAAGGATTGTCCAAAGTGTCCACAGTCTCTTTAAATAATGGTAATAATGCATAAGTGGTGATAGAGAAAAGGGTTTGAATGTGTATAACCTACAACTCCATGTAGTTACTATTAAAATTATACCAGTTGTTAAATATGTAGAAAAAAGCTGATATATAGACAATGAGTAGACAACCGTTCAGTGGAGGTGAAGAGCTGCATTTACATGCAGCGATCACCTCCACTGTATGAGGACGAGCGATGGCTACTGCATTACAGTTTAGACAGCACAAGCTGCTGCCCAGAAAGAATCAGTTCAGTGTCTGCATAAACTATTGTTCCACCCGATGGACGAGTGTTTGCTCGGGTGATCTGTGGCACATTTACACGGGCAGATTATCAGCAACTAGCGTTCATACATTCATCCCCGATAATCTGCCTGACAGTCAGGCAGTGTACACCGGCACTAGTCAGCAGCAGCAGAACAGGGCTAATTCAATGAATTGTGCACCGGTATGCTGTTATCTCCTCCAGCAATCCCATTAACACTGGGTTCAGACCTGAGCGTTTTGAAGCCTAGCGTTTTCTGAGCGTTCAAGACGGGCGTTAACGCGTTTTTCAAGCGTTTTGGTAAATAGTGTAGGCGCGTTTGACGCGCGTTTATGTGATTGACTGCATAGTTGGCCAATGACCAAACAGCCCTCACTATATATAGTTTGGCCAATCTGAGTGCTTTAGAGGTGTGAAATTCCATGGTGGCTGATCCAGCATGTTGCAAACTTTGAAAAACGCGCGTCCATAGGCGCGTTTTACGCTGCACAAACGCCCGAACAACACGCGTATCGCGTTTCCCATTGAAGTATATTGGCACCAAACGCTCGAAAAACGCCCGAGTTAACGCGAACATACTTGCTTATGCGTCGGACGTTTTAGGCTGCGTTCGAACGCGCATAAAAACGCGCAAGTGTGAACCACCCCCATTGGAATGCATTGTTCTTGTACTGTTGTGCGTTTTTTTGCGCGTTCGAACGCGGCGTTTTACGCGAAAGTGTGAACTGAGTGTAAGAACCGATTTCCACTATTTATATTCTCAGATGAGCCATACAAGCAAATTGTCCAACGATTTGTCTCTACAGCTAAGAAATAGGTTGAGGAAAGTATTTGCGTTTCTGAGAAATACAATAGAGATTCTCACATATGCAGGTATGATGCATATGTGGGAGTAGTGGAGGTATGATGAACCCAGGTCTAAAGATGCCCATGCTTCTTCAGTAGCGTTCAGTCAACAACTATTCCTTCCAACTCTCCGATAAAAATTTATGTTCAGTCATGTATGTTTTCAGTTGGGAGAGGAGAAAGCCCGCTGCCAGACACCTTTGATGGCAGCTTATCTCCCAGGTCAAAATTCAACGCTTTAGCCTCTTCTAGCCTTGACATCATCTGCTAGGGAAGAAATGACTGCTCCTCATACACATTAGATTGTAGTCTTGGTCCCACCGAAAACAGTGAATTTGGCCAACAATAGTCAAATATTTACGGAGGCCTTAAAACAGATGAATGTGAGCCTATATGGTTTGTCTACACAGCGTCAGGGGTTCCTTGGATTGACGAAGGGATATGATCTCGAGGCTTACCCTCAATATATACAGATCATCCACAAGTCCACTTATAATTGCATTGTAACCATTGATGTCATCAGTGCACACACATGGCATATCATCAATATGATGCAATAGTTGGCTCACTGGCTGGCACCCTTACCTTGCAACATTGGAGTTCTGGGTTGAAATCCAACAATGGACAAAATCCGCATGGAATTTATAAGTTCTCCCCATGTTTGCATGGGTTTCCACCATGTATTTTGTTTTCCTCTTACACATACTAGTAGGTTCATTTGAAATTTAGATTGTGAACCCCACTGGGGACAGGGATCAATATGAGTGATAATCTCCGTATAGCACTGTGCAATGCATACATGGTTAAAATAGATAACTAGGATATATCAGGAATCATGCCACAAGAAAGCTCTAGTGGTAATTTATCTCCAAATGGGATTGTCTACTTTTAGGCATTTGAGATACATTATCATGTTAGAACCTCAGCCCACGGGTGGCTACACTGGTGGGCCAGTCTGAATATGGGACAAATCCATGAGTGTCCCACCAGAAGGTGATCCATGGGCAGAAGAATCACTCTTGCTTTCTTCTGTGGGTTTTCATGAGGTTTTACTTCCAGCATTGTGCAGATACCTGGTACATAATAAGAACATGATGCAGCTGTTGTGATGACTTCATCTGCAACCATTTCCCAAGGGAAAAGAAGTGAAAGCAACATCTCACCTATTTTCATGCTACTCTGCAAATCCTCAGAGGGTTCCCAGGTGTGCAGAACTGCTGATCTCATTCTACACCTCTAACCACAGAAATAATATGTGACCAGATATAATTGTAGGAGGTTGGAAGTTGCATCCTTGAATTAGGTCACTGAATGAGATAGGATCCAACAGTTGAAATTCCGAGAAGACTGGAATCTAAAAATACCAGAGGCAGGAGAGTTATGGTCCCCATATACAGTGGGTTTGGCCGACAACTCTCCCCAACAGATGACATCAGGGAAGAGAAGGATACTTTCATTCTCCCAGGAGGTAGGGTATTGGCACTCCTTAAAGAGACCAGCCCTTTATGGAGACTTTTTGGCAAGGCTCCCTGAGAAAACAACATACAAAGAGGTATCCCCCAAGAAATGAGAACCATCTTTCTAACACCACTTTGTAGAAGTTGTTTCCTATGACTCAAAATTCGACTTCTTAACGAGCCTTGGGACATGACAAAGGAAAATAGCCAAATAGACAGCTGTTTGGGGTTGCTTGCTCCTCATCATTACTGATTAGGATCCTGGCTGGCTGAGAGCAATGCCTTGGAAGCAGCTTAGGTGGGGTCCTAGCTCTCCTTAGAGAGACCAGCCCTGTTGTCATGTCCCAAGGCTTATTAAGAAGTTGGCCACAAGGCGGCCTAGCAAGATCATTCTCTTTCCTTGGAAGATACCTCTTTGCATATTGTTTTTCCATAAAGCATTGCCAATAAGTCTCCATACTGTGGGGTATTTTCAGTACATCTGCATACAGGGCTGTTTTTCTTTAAGAAAAGCCAGTAGGTTGCCTAAACTGCATCCAAGGCATCACACTCAGCCAGCCAGAATCCTACTCAGTACTGATGAGAGGCACACACCTCAAAACAGTTATCTACAAATGGATATTTGAATTGGCTATTTTCTCTTTTCATGTCCTAAGGGTGGTTAAAAAGTTGGACATAGGGAGAAACTTCCACAAGGTGGCGCTAGTGAGATGGTTCTCCCAGGAGATTAGCTGCTGCCAGAAGTGTCTGGCAGTGGCTCTCTCCCGACTGATAACACATACACATTTGGCCAAATCGAACATGTATGTGTAAGGGGGATTCTGGATGGTGCTGAGAGACATAGCCATCGACTTTAGTAGAGTGATAACCAACAAGGGTTCATGTATCCATCAAAGCCTTGTGCATTGACCTTAAATGTTTGCAAACGGAGTCTCTATGAGTCCATATTACAGGCTTATAGGCAATCTACCTCCACATGGTGCCTCCCTAAGGAAGAAAACCTCCATAATATTCATTTGAATCCATGGGTATATAAAATTTGAGACGCACTGATTTATCATATGACTAAGCCTTCATATCATTCTATAGGCACCATACTATGGTACTGTACAGTCAGGGGTATAGCTATAGGGAGAGCAGAGGTAAGATTTGCAGCCAGGCCCTGGTGCCACAAAAGGAGGCACCGTTATTACCAATAAGGCATGATAGGTGGGTGATCCTAATTTTACATTGGGGCCAGTAGTACTAATAGTAGCTTATTTCTTGTGCATTGTATTTTGGTTTATGAATATGAAGGATCTCTATCATTATTGCCAAACTTTTCTATGACGCATCCAGAATATGATATAATCTGACGTCTATCAGGGCCTGTTAATGTTGTATTAAAGACATCACACTATACCTGATCATAATGGATAGGTAAGTGGCCATATAAAGATTTACCATCTATCAGATGGGTTCAACAATGCCCATATGATTGCAATGATAAAATTCTGTGCTTCTAGAATACTGTTCTAGAGGTAATCAACGAACCATTGTTCCAATGCCGTTACATTATACTGGGACATCTTATCACCAGTATTTCTAAATAATTCCCAGGGACACTTGGCTACTGAGCCAGTGTATTTCCAAATATAAAGTGTTTATACATGGATGCAATCAGCAGCCTTGTAGAAATGCAGAATTACGACCATAAAAGAATCACCACTGTCTCAATTCTTCAAATCAACTCATTGCTTAACCCCTTCCTGGGTTTTCAAAGATGGTGTTGGCTCAGGAGCGTGCCATAACTGGCAGGGGCCTGCTGGTTTACTGCTGGCAGAGTCCGTTATCCGACACAACTCCAATCAAGGACGTTTAAAGGGGTTGTCTCACTTCAGCAAATGACATTTCTCGGGTAGAGAACGTTAATACAAGGCACTTAGTAATGTATTGTGATTGTCCGTATTGCCTCCTTTGCTGGCTTACATAGTTACATAGTTAATACGTTTGAAAAAAGACATAAGTCCATCAAGTTTAACCAAGGGATAAGTTGGGACTCGGATCCCAGAAGGAAGTGAGACTCAGATTTCTACACTTTTTCATAAGCATTAATGTTGTTTGTTTTCAAGAATTCATCTAAACCCTTTTTAAAACCATCCACTGTTCCTGCTGTGACCACGTCCTGAGGAAGTCTATTCCACAGAGTCACAGTTCTTACAGTAAAGAAGCTTTGACGCTTCCGGAGACTGAACTTTTTCTTCTCCAGTCTTGTCTTGTCTTGAGGACTTTTTACATGGAACAGTTTTTCTTCGTATTTTTTGTATGGCCCATTTATATATTTGTATAGGTTAATCATGTCCCCCCCCTTAGACGTCTCTTCTCAAGACTAAATAAATGTGATTCTTTGAATATTTCTTCATAACTAAGACCCTCCATGCCCCTTATCAGTTTAGTCGCTCTCCTCTGTACTTTTTCCAGCTGCAGTGCGTCCTTTCTATGGACTGGTGCCCAGAACTGAACTGCATACTCCAGATGAGGCCGCACCAACTCTTTGTAAAGTGGTAATATCACATCCCTGCGGTTCCATGCCTCGTTTAATGCATGACAATATCCTGGTGACCTTAGAAGCAGCTGATTGAATGGCTTGATTCATTTTTTCATCATACTATACACTGCTCGTATCTTTGGTTACAACCAGCCTGCAATCTAGCAGCGGTAATCATACTTGCACGCTAAAGGAAAATGCAATAGCCTCTTTGGTGGCCTGGACTGGGGAATGCGCATAGGCCAACGCTTATTCCTAAAGTATTCAAGCATGACCATCGCTGCTGGATTGCAGGGTGATTGTAACCATAGATAGTAGTATATAATGCGATGAAAAAAAGAATGAGCCAGCAAAGGAGTCTTTATGGATAATACCAATACCTTAGTAAATGCCATTTTGCTGTAGTGAGACAACCCCTTTAAATCTTAAGGTAGATTTATGCAGTATACGGGCACTTTAATACCCGTTTACCACCATTCTGTTATGCTCCTAAGTGTTTCATGTAATTGCCTGCAGCAATGTGAAGGGTGTCATGTAGGTATTAGACCACTGGGGGAGCTGGTGAGCAGGATATATATATAGCTAGGCCAAGGCAGTCTAGGGTTAGTGCAGACCCTGGAGTCTGTGAAGGCCACATGTCTCAGGCCTAGGCGAGTTCAGCAGAAGTCAACCTGGAGGCAATCCCTAGAGCAAGAGGTACTAAATGTCAAGAGGAGGTACATTATAAACTGGAGATTCAAGGATATAAGCCAGAAGTAGGGCATTGGGGCCTTGAAGCATCAATTCCAGTCAGGACGAGTCAGGAAGAAAGTAAGGTTCACCTGCAATTCCAAGTCCTGTATTATCACCCTCTGTTTTACCTTGCTGGATGTAAGACCACTGCAATTGTGATTGTCTGCAAAAAGGAACTGTTGGAAAGACTGCTTACTGTATCATCACTGTTTTCAGTAAAGTTGGAATTCTGTTTTCAAGTTACAAGTCTGCACCTCTGTTATTCCTACTATAAATACGGTGTGCCACCGTTTACTGGCACTGGCGTCACGACACCTCAGGGACCCAGCCATAGGCACGTTAAACTACAACACCAAGGGCACCTCACATTCCACCTGGCTGTGTCCCTCAAGAACCCAGAGAGTGCCCCAGAGGAACAGCGTGCCGGCCTCTCCATCACTGGCATTCCCCAGGTTAGTTCCATACATTGCCCTGACTTGGGGATGCTACATTTTAGCGTCACGAACAGGATACGCACGTTTTACGGACTGTGAGCAAAACGTGAACTTTGTGCCTTAACCAGTTTGCCAAGTGACAAAACGCCTGTTTATTTGAAGTGAACTTTGCGGACTTAAAGCGTACAGAAAAGTGTCCCAAAAACCTCCAGAAAGCGCTGTGCAGTGTTGCGCTATCAAGAGGAAGAAAATCGCCACTTCAAAGTGCATTTTTGTGGACTTTTATGCTATTTTACTACCGCTGCTTGCTGTCATTGAATTGATGCATCATGGCGTCCAAGATGGCCGCCGGCGCCATTGGACTTCTTCTTGCGCCATCACTGTCCTCAGTGGCGCGAAAATTTGGCGCCAAAACCCTCCAAGAAGGAGGAGGAGACGACCTGGAGGTAACGCCTTCCCTTGAGGATTGTAATATGGACACCGCCTACCCTATACTGGAATACCTAGGGGGCGTGCAAGAAACAACGGGGTGGAGCCTGCAGGAACAGTGGCTCACCCTGCTACGGGGCTTCCTACCTGAATCAGAGGGATCCGGAGCCGTAGTTGGAGCAATGGAGGCGACCCCAGGAGCAACTAAGGAGCGCCCTGCGCCCCCAGCGTATACTCCCAGCGACATGGCCCAGACCTGTCCATGGCCACAAGCCGAGCCCTGCCGTTTTCACCCGCAGCGAGAAGGCTTCCTCCCGCGGAACCCCGCGTGGTCAGCCCTGATGGCCGAGATCCGAGTGGCGGCAACTTTAAAAACTACCACTCAGAAGAAGTACTTCGAGGAAGTCACCAAACGGATTTACGAGGACTCCAGGGACAGTAAGCCCCAGCTTGAACGCCGCACCGGAGTCGTGCTCGAGTTTGATAAGGTCAGAGGATTTGGCTTCATCCAAGAAACCGGCACCAACCGGGACTATTACGTGAATCGCCGGTCCGTCAAGCGCAGCTATCTCCCGGGGCGACTGCATAATCTAGCGGTCGGAGAGAAAGTGGAGTTCACTCCCGCGGAGGGCCTGCGAGGCCCATATGCCACTGCGGTGACCCGTCCCGGACCGGTACCGGAGGACTGGGAAGAAGTAGAAGATCCGGTGGAGGCAGAGGACCCGCCGGGACCCATCCGGAATACGTACCAGGAGAAGAGTTCCTTTCTCGGCCCGAACATTTTCTGGCAGCCGACGATCCTGGACAAGCCTCCCAGTCCTTACCCCTCTCCAGAGCTGCCGCGACGAGAGAAGACAGCCGCTGATTGGGCGCGGATGGCCCAGTTCAGTGAAGCCATGGATGACCTGCGGAAGAACCGCCAGGATAGAACCTCATCTGAGCCTGCTGCAAGTGTGCCGGAATCCAGCAGTGAGATCTCCGCCCTGGAGGAGCGGATCGCTTCCTTACAGGCTTACCTGGATGGCCTGCGGCAAGTGACAGAGGCTAAGAAAACAGCGCAGCAGTCCAGCGGTGGTGAGTTACCTGTGACCCCTGTACCACCCGAACCCGTAGTCCAAGGTCCTACCGCTAACGCTGAGCCACCCAAGGTCCGTGTAACAGCGGATAAATTGACATATGCCAGGAGCCGAGTCCGCCGTGACGGGAGCGTTATGTCCCGGCCAGAGGAAGTGTCTACCCCAGCGCCGGCCCGTGTCCCGAGACCAGCAGCTCCTGTGTGTCCGCAACCCAGCGGGCCAATGAGGTGGGTAGGCCCAATACCGGTGATGTTTCCAGCCCATTCTCTTTGGTGGGCACCCCTCCAAGTGGCCCTGGTGCATGGCCCAGACTACCTGCAGCACAGGGCTGCACTACCTCCGACGAACAGGGCTCATTTGACACCTACCTGTGAGCAGGCCTGCTAGGCCATTTTTGCTCATCCTCACAGGGACATCATACATGTTGCAGGAACTGTTCCTTTAAGTTTGACAGGCTGGTAGAGCTTGCTGCCAGTTCCCCACGGCCGGTGGCATGTTTGACAAATAAGTTGCCACTGTGGAACCACTGCTCCCAGCCTGCCTCTTTCTGTTCCGGGACATCCTGCCTGCTGCTAACATTGTGGCGTCAAGTACTTTAATAACTCCAAGTTGTGCTTTTTATTTGCACCTTATCCCCTTTTTAACCCCCATTTCAGGTTGAAAAGGGTTCTTTTATGTCAGCACTTTAAATATACGCAGGACTTGCCAGGAAGGTGTTTCCCTGGTATTGTCAGAGTCCTGTATTGTCATGTTATGTATGTGCTGCTGACCGTATTTATTGCTCAAATATTTTATCCAAGTCTATGTGCCCAGAGATGGACTCCCTGTGTGCGAGCCTCTGTGATATGTTTTTATGGACTCACTCATTGTCATGGACTATCCTGGTATTCCCTAACATCCGCTGTGCCAGGTCAGCGCCCCAGTTCCACTCTGTATCCTGAAGGAAGAGAACGACGCCCCTTGTCACCACGCTCCACCTTTTCCAGCTGGACCTGATATAATTTATGCAGATGTCATCTATTTGTGTTTATGTATGCCTGCATGTTTTCCTTTTGTCTTTCAGGAAAAGAATCCAGCTGGGTGGACCCCTGTGGTGGAGTACGAGGTCGTACTCAGTTTAAAGTTGTGGGGTATGCAGTATACGGGCACTTTAATACCCGTTTACCACCATTCTGTTATGCTCCTAAGTGTTTCATGTAATTGCCTGCAGCAATGTGAAGGGTGTCATGTAGGTATTAGACCACTGGGGGGAGCTGGTGAGCAGGATATATATATAGCTAGGCCAAGGCAGTCTAGGGTTAGTGCAGACCCTGGAGTCTGTGAAGGCCACATGTCTCAGGCCTAGGCGAGTTCAGCAGAAGTCAACCTGGAGGCAATCCCTAGAGCAAGAGGTACTAAATGTCAAGAGGAGGTACATTATAAACTGGAGATTCAAGGATATAAGCCAGAAGTAGGGCATTGGGGCCTTGAAGCATCAATTCCAGTCAGGACGAGTCAGGAAGAAAGTAAGGTTCACCTGCAATTCCAAGTCCTGTATTATCACCCTCTGTTTTACCTTGCTGGATGTAAGACCACTGCAATTGTGATTGTCTGCAAAAGGAACTGTTGGAAAGACTGTTTACTGTATCATCACTGTTTTCAGTAAAGTTGGAATTCTGTTTTCAAGTTACAAGTCTGCACCTCTGTTATTCCTACTATAAATACGGTGTGCCACCGTTTACTGGCACTGGCGTCACGACACCTCAGGGACCCAGCCATAGGCACGTTAAACTACAACACCAAGGGCACCTCACATTCCACCTGGCTGTGTCCCGCAAGAACCCAGAGAGTGCCCCAGAGGAACAGCGTGCCGGCCTCTCCATCACTGGCATTCCCCAGGTTAGTTCCATACATTGCCCTGACTTGGGGATGCTACATTTACATGGAGCGACTAGAAACCAATGCGTTTCTTACCGACAGTTGGTTGCTTGTTAATTGGGAGTGAAACGTTGCATTTACATACAGGGTTCAGCTCCGCAGTATGAGAACAAGCAATTGCTACTGCGATCGCTCGTCTTCATACAGCTGCATTGTTTCTAGGCACCAGATTGCTGTGTAGATAGCCCACGGGCGTAGGAAGCGGGGGGGACGGGGGGGTCGGATCCCCCCCAAGAAATAATGCGGGGGGACGGGTATGCAAAAATCCCCCCCAGCTTTCGCAGGGCAATGTGTGCGGCAGTGGCAGGGCACAGGGAGATGAACGCTTCCATTGTGGAAGCGTTCATCTCCATAGTCATCTGTATCGCCGTCCTCAGGACAGCGATACAGATGGCTGTGCTGCGGAGCAGGAGAGGGAGAGGCGTCTCCCTTCCCTGCTCCTCTGATAGGCTGCCGGCACTAGGCTGGCAGCCTATCAGATGTTGGTACAGGCGGCGCGATGACGTCATCGCGCCGTCTGTGAGCTGTACAGCGCGGGACACAGGCCGGAAGAGGCCTGCATCGCATCGCTGTGACGGATGGAGGTAAGTATAAGTGTCTTGTTTTGTGTGTGTGTGTTGTTTTTTTTTTAACCGGACCCACTGGCCCATAAGGAGGGGAGAGATTTTTGGCACTTGGGGGGGGGGGGGGCGGAGAAATGTGGGTGTGGCTTGAGGGTGGGCGGGGACACAGAGGCCCCATAAGTGCTGTCCCCCCCAGATTTTTGGGGCTTCCTACGCCCCTGAGATAGCCCAGAAATGATCATTTAGGTGCCTGTACGAACAACAGGATCACCCGATGAACAAGCTTTTGGCTCATTCATCAGGTGATCGGCTGCACCTTTAGATGGGTAGATTGTTGAGAACGACTATTCGTAGGAACATTCGTTTCTGATAATCTACCCAGACATCACCTCATCTAAATCTACCTTTAAGATGCAATGGTTAATTGTGTCCAACAATGTCGTAGTCAATTACAAACAGCATCTGAGGCATCATTTAGAGGAAGTGGTCTGATTACCATATGGCAACAAGATTTTAGGAGCTGTTCAGTTGCTATAACAGCCTGGGGCCTTGTGAAGGCTTCCAAGCCTGCCATTGTATAGTTTCTACTAACCAAGCCCTGCTTCAGGCATGGCATAATACAGTAGAATGATTGTCATAGACGTCAATAGTATTTGGTCTATGGTACAAATCCCCTAGGGGGGCTGCAAATAAATATTGAAAAAGTAACATATATAATACTACTAAGGCAACTACTACCAATTTCCCTTGAAAGTCAACTGAGTAATCCATATTTTTGGAGTGGGGGGGGGTTTCCCGGACTTAAGCTTGTATTACACTGCCTGATTTTTGCATGAATGCTCATTAGCGATCATCTTGCAGTCTATACCGATTGCCTGATAAACGCGAAAATGCACGATCATCGCGCATTCCAAATCTTTTGAATGCTGTATTACACAGCCCGAAGTGGCAGACGAATGTCAGCAGCTCGCTAGCAGAGGAGACCGCTGCTATTACATGCAGCAATCTCCTCCACAGCATGGGCAGGAGCAATAGTTATGCCATTGCTCGTCCCCATGCTGTATAATGGTTTGCCGGTGGCAGATCATTATTAGACACTGCAATTTACTGGCTGCAAACGATAATTTTTTAACATGTCAAAAGATTTGGATTGCCCGATTATCGAGCATTTGCGCGTTCATTGGGGCAATCTGCAGCAGTATTACACTGCAAGATGATCGCTAACGAGTGTTCATTGGAACACTTGTTAGTGATTA
This sequence comes from Bufotes viridis, assembly GCA_033119425.1. NCBI lineage: Eukaryota > Metazoa > Chordata > Amphibia > Anura > Bufonidae > Bufotes > Bufotes viridis. Next base: position 38,945,422 of record CM065591.1, on the reverse strand, counting down.
TCCGCCGAAAAATTGGGTAGTGTAATACAGGCTTTAAATAGGTCATCAGTATCTGATTGGTGGGGTCTAACAACTAGGACCCCCACAGATCAGCTGTTTGAGAAGGCAGTAGCAGTAGCACTGCAACCTTCTCCAGCTTTCCAGCTTGGTTAGCATGGAGAAGGCTGTGGAGCTCACAGAAGCCTTCTCAAACAGCTGATCGGCTGGGGTCCCGGGTGTTGGACTTCCACCGATCAGATACTGATGACTTATCCAGAGAATAGGTCATTAGTATTTAAGTCTCGGAAGCCCTTTTAAATATTCAATGTATGTTATTTTCCTGTGCCCGTTGCCTTACAAAACACCTTGGTAAAAGGCATCTGTGATTAATCTTCATTCTCGTGTGTTCCATGGGGCCAAATGTTTGTTTTCAGAATAATTACATTTGGATAAAGTGTGTTAGAGCCATTTCCCAATTTTCTATTATTTTTTAAAGGCCATTCCCTATAGAAACCTGCACAAGATGAGATGATTTAATTCACGAACCAGCACTGGGCCAAGAGACAAAGATTAAGTTTCATTACTATTGACTAACTTCAATTAAAATGTCTAATAATGAAGCCTAATTTTCTGTATCTAATTGTGTGCAGGAGAGGGGAGGAAATGGCGGCCACTGGGCTGTTATGATGTAGAACACTAGATGTTCACCAATTACAAGGTAAAAACGGATTCATTAAATCAGGTTGATAATCAAATCGTCCATAAAGTGGGTTAATGTCTCAGAACCGCAGAGTAAAAAGGCAATCCCTCTAAACTGCCCTTGAAGCAGTGGATGACCGCAGTAGCTGTGTTCTCTGGAGGCCAACAGAAAAGAGCTGCCAAAACTCAACTTATTCAAATTATCTGACCCTTTAGTTACATGGAGCAAAAAAGATGAATTGAAAATATCCATATTATAAGATGGTGCTTCAGCACTGCCCAAAAATGATGCTCCTGTAGGACTCTTGAGTACAGTGCTTCCGGCAGTCCCAAAGAAGCGTATGGAGCAGTGGTCACGCATGCGCATCATACATTGTAAGACTTAGAAGGCCCCGCAGGGCCTAAATGAATATAATAATATCTCTAGATATCATTTTACCAAGTAACAAAGTAGAAAACACAAAAAGAGAACAGGGGGAGATGTCAGTCCCAGAAAGTATCTCTCATAAAGTAAGGGCCATCAATGGTTATCTTTGAGAACCCTAAGGTAATAGTTATGGCAGGTATGATGTACGGGGAGGATAATGGTAGGCATAGATGCAGAGTTTGACCAGGGGAATTGACACACTCTTATGGGGGATCCGTGGGTGACACACTCTTATGGGGGATCCGTGGGTGACACACGCTTATGGGGGATACGTGGGTGACACACTCTTATGGGGGATCCGTGGGTGACACACTCTTATGGGGGATCCGTGGGTGACACACGCTTATGGGGGATACGTGGGTGACACACTCTTATGGGGGCTCCGTGGATGACACTGTTTTGGGCGATCCGTGGATGACACTGTTTTGGGGGATCCGTGGAGGACACACTGTTATGGGGATCTGTGAATGACACCGGGAGCACAGAGGGCATACACTGGGAGCACACACTGGGGTTACACACTGCACGCACAATGGGCATACACTGGGAGCACACACTGGGGTAACACACTGGGAGCACAGGGGGCATACACTGGGAGGACACACTGGGGTTACACACTGGGCGCACAATGGGCATACACTGGGAGCACACACTGGGGTTACACACTGGGAGCACAATGGGCATACACTGGGAGCACACACTGGGGTAACACACTGGGAGCACAGGGGGCATACACTGGGAGCACACACTGGGGTTACACACTGGGAGCACACACTGGGGTTACACACTGGGAGCACAATGGGCATACACTGGGAGCACACACTGGGGTAACACACTGGGAGCACAGGGGGCATACACTGGGAGCACACACTGGGGTTACACACTGGGAGCACAGGTTGACCGAATTGGAATTCGGAAAAGAGGACCAAGGGGCCCACAGGGTAAGAAATTTAGCTTGGGTACCCAGCTACAAGGTTATTCAAATCCATAAATTTGATTGACTTTTTCTTTCCATTGCTAATTCAAGAGGATAAGAATTTTTGAATAACACAAGTGGTGAAACATCATTTTGATGGTTTAAAATCAGTTGAGGTGAGACAAAGCAATACTGTTTTTGGCTTGATGGTAATATTACATTTACAAATTATCTAAATTTCCTTACACATTTTATCCCAAAACTGGGAGATGAATGGGCAAGTAAACCAGATGTGAAGCTACTGGTAGAGTCGCAATTACTGGAGCTACACAGATTTATTTTTATTTTTTTAAATAGGCAGGGGTTCGGTACTAAAGAGTCCGCTTGTATGAATTTTCTTGGACGCAATGGGATAAGACATGGGAGTGGCTTAGAATGGTTCTAACCTCTTCTGCTTTATATGCTGCTTTTTCCTGAATGGAAGCAGCTAGAAACATGCAACTGGTCTAGTTTGAAAGCTGACAAGACAGAGGAGAAATCACTGTTAGAAATTGAGTCGGAAATAATGGCGAGTAATCACTGTCTCACTAGACTGAAATCTCCCCGTCACATTCTTAATGCTTGTAAAAAAAAAAGCGGGATCTTGACATAGGGGCCACTTAATATGGTAGATTTGGTGATCTCTGTAATGGAGATTCCCCTTTGCTCGGTTTTCCTTCCTTTGAGGGATATCTGGCTTTCATTGTGTTGTAGACCCAATACTGGGGCTCCACATTTATTTTGCATATTCCTGTTTCCCAGGGAGCTTTGCACTTTGGATTGCTGTGTTGAGACTCTTAAATGAGGCTTCGCAGTGTTTTTTGTAGCTGGTCTCCCTGAGATTAGCTATGTTTTTGTTTGAGCTCTCCTGGAAGGAAGTCGGACCAGCACACTCCTACCAAAAGGAGAGGAACAGGGTGGTTAGCCCTGTACCTGCCAACCATTACCTCCCCTGCTGGATTAAATGGCATAGCATCACATTCTATTACATTACATTGCATATAAAACATGAAACAATTGCAGATACCCACCCTCAATGAATATTATATAACATGACCCCCAACTGTGACCCATTATTTTTTGCACCAGTCTTCTCTTATGATGCCGAAGGAACCTCCAAGGCCCAAGTGTGAACCCAACCTCTGCGCCCCTAATAGGCCACTGATGTGACCCACTTTGTTAAGGGTGTTAATATTGATAGCAGCCCATAGACTGACTGCGACCCAAGAACATGATTTTTTGTACTACCTCTAACTCAATGACTCTAGTAAAATAATGACAACGTGTTTTTTTCTGTCAAGTGTGAATTGCACATTTAAGGTGTTAAGTCTGATCACTTGGCACCTTTTCCAGAATAAAACTTGTAGCTGGAAATATAGACTCTGTTGCCAGGAGAACTCCTCACTTCTATCTCTGATCTTGAAGAGGTTCAGGAGGAACTACAGAAGAGATATACCAGCTATGTATAAACCTCACTGAGTTCATGGTTTAATGGCCTATTATAACCAGGCAACGTCAACCAAGATATATATTTTTTTAGATATACTCCAACAGGACAATTGCCCAGGGCCCACTTTCCGAAAGGGGCCCCCTGCTGTTTGATACTTAAGCGGTCCAATGGTAGGAGCCTTTTTTGGCATTCAATTGCTTTATTTCCCTCCTCCACATGCATCCTTTCTAACATGCTGCAGTGACCCATGTAAGGTTACACAATCACCGCTGCTGTGCACCTCGCACATAATGTCACTCCGTCTCACCAGTGATGACACCACATTATCTACAATTCTGATGCCACAGACCAGCATTAGCACATTTAACGTAGTAGGCGATAACATAGCTACATCCCCCATCCATTCCCTGCACTTGCTTCAGGCTGCAAGACCTCAGACTGGGATGACTGGTGATAACTGGGCATTCTGCTGCATCCGACCCCAGGCTCTGACCTCAGCTGCTGGACGGCAGGGTGCTTCCAGAACCCTCTCTTACTCAAGCACCTGACCTGCTCCCTCTCCAGCTAGTTATGGATCTGGTAAGTCATTGTTAGGGATGAGCGAATCCACTTCGGATGAAAAACTTTGCGAAGCAATAACTTTGGCTAATCGGAGCCAATACATTCTAATAATGTACGGAGCTCCTGCTCCGTACAGTATTTGATTGAAGTTTTATGCCAATCAATTTCGGATATTTCATCCAAAGTCGATTCGCTCATCCCTAGTCATTGTTAAAAAAAAAGAATGCAGCAATGTCTATGGAGGAGGGTGCAGGGCTGCAGGGGTCACACTCTCATTGTAGCAGCCCTGCACTGCCCTGTCAGTTCCCTCTGTGAGCTGCCTGTTTACCCTGTGTGAGTGCTGTGCCCCCTGTGTGAACGGTGTGTGCTCCATGTGTTTGCTTCCTGTGCCCCCTGTGTAGGGTGGCCAGATGTCCGGTTTTCAGGCTCCCTGTCCTCCGTAAGGTGTAGTGCTGCCAGACACAGGGATGTCTTCCTTTCTCAGTAGCTCACGCCCAGACAGCAGCATTATACTGTCTGAGTGTGAGCTGCAACTACAAACTGACTGAGGCTTCTCTCACCCCCCAGTCAGTCAGGAGAGCCCGTGGACATGGCTCTCCGTGGCAGACTGAAGGTGAGAGAATCACCCAGGACTGCCCTGCCAGCTCATCTTCCCATCTTCCAGGTATTTTTTTTTTCCTTTTGCCGGCAACACATGGTTTAGTGGAGTCGGTGGGGTGTGGTTTAGCGGTCCGGGACCAGTGGCCGTCCTACCCCTGTGTGAGTAGTGTGCACTACCTATGTAAGCTGTGTTTGCTCCTTGTGTATGCCCCCTGTGCTCCCAGTGTGTAACCCCAGTGTGTGCTCCCTGTGCTCTCAGTGTGTGCCCTCTGTGCTCCCTGTGTCATTCACAGATCCCCATAACAGTGTGTCATCAACGAATCCCCCATAACAGTGTGTCATCCACGGATCCCCCATAACAGTGTGTCATCTACGAATCCCCCATAACAGTGTGTCATCCACAGATCCCCCATAACAGTGCATCATCCACAGATCCCCCCATAACAGTGCGTCATCCACAGATCCCCCATAACAGTGTGTCATCCACAGATCCCCATACCAGTGCATCATCCACAGATCCCCCTAATAGTGTCATCCACAGATTCCCCATAACAGTGCGTCATCCACAGATCCCCCATAACAGTGTGTCATCCACAGATCCCCCATAACAGTGTGTCATCCACAGATCCCCCATACCAGTGCATCATCCACAGATCCCCCATAACAGTGCATCATCCACAGATCCTCCCCATAACAGTGTCATCCACAGATCCCCATAACAGTGTCATCCACAGATTCCCCATAACAGTGCATCATCCACAGATCCTCCCCATAACAGTGTCATCCACAGATCCCCATAACAGTGTCATCCACAGATTCCCCATAACAGTGTGTCATCCACAGATCCCCCTAATAGTGTCATCCACAGATTCCCCATAACAGTGCGTCATCCACAGATCCCCCATAACAGTGTGTCCTCCACAGATCCCCCATAACAGTGTGTCATCCACAGATCCCCCATAACAGTGTGCCATTCACAGATCCCCCATACCAGTGCATCATCCACAGATTCCCCATAACAGTGCGTCATCCACAGATCCCCATAACAGTGTCATCCACAGATCCCCATAACAGTGTCATCCACAGATCCCCATAACAGTGTCATCCACAGATACCCCATAACAGTATGTCATCCACAGATCCCCCTAATAGTGTCATCCACAGATCCCCATAACAGTGTGTCATCCACAGATCCCGCATAACAGTATGTCATCTACAGATCCCCCTCATAACAGTGTCAGCCACAGATCCCCCATAACAGACAGTGTGTCATCCACAGATCCTCCATAACAGTGTGTCATGCACAGATCCCCCATAACAGTGCATCATCCACAGATCTCCCATAACAGTGTGTCCTTCACAGATCCCCCCGCATGCGCAGCATTATCTCCTTTCACTGCTATGGAATTTCTTAAAAATGGCAGAGCCAGTCATTGGCTATATCCAGGACACTCCTAGCAGTGAGTGGAGGATGACCATGCCTGCACATTGTGCTCTCCTTTCACTTCAGAGGATAATCCCTTTTTTTTCAGCTTGTGGTTTTATAAACTGCACAATGGAAATAAGAAGTGCCCTGGCCTTTCTTAATGCGGGTTCCATGTCCAGAATCCCCATTGAAAATGAGCAGGGATTAAAATCCACAAAAAAAAGGACACAAAAAAGTGTGTTAAAAAAGGAGTCAGGAAAAAAACACAAAAAAAAAAAAAAAAAACCTGATGTGGATTCTGCATTAGGTTTTTTAAGGACTAAGGAAAAAGTACTCTGTGTGAATATACCCAAATAGGTTGCAGGATCAGCAGCGCACAGTGGAAAGGCTAAAGAGAGATATGGAAGGATCTGCATGGGATTATGGTCATTCCAGGTTAGATCTCTCCTTCTTGTTTTTAGGGCCAGTTTTTCACTGGCAGACATGCCCAGCATGGTAACAGTTGAATGATTAGTAGTTAGTTGATGCTGCCCTGGGGCAGATTCTGCTGAGGGTGGCAACACACAGCTAAATATAGTAAAGACTGCTTGCCAAGGTTGGGCAGATGTTCCCAGCCTGGTAACAGCTTTTTCATTGGTTAAGGTGACGTTTTCGACTTCTGGGCAGAGTCTGCTCGGGTTGGCAACGGTCATTTTATTGGTTATTATTAAAGTGACCAATAGTGTCAGGGTTAAAAGTACCTTTTTTAGGCTGCCCGGTGACAGTGTGGCCATTGGTTAGCCATGTTTAGGCGAGTTAAGGTACTTTCACACTTGCGTTGTGAGGATCGGACGGAACTGCCTGTCGGATCTGGCAATCTGTATGCAAACAGACAGCATTTGTAGACGGATCCAGATGCGGATTCGTCTCACAAATGCATTGCAACAACGGATCCGACTCTCCGGTTGTCACCCGGAAAAACGGATCCGTTATTTATTTCTTTACATTTTTAAAGGTCTGCGAACTCAATGCCGGAAAAGAATAACGCTAGTGTGAAAGTACCCTTACCCTAGGTACACACCTAAGCATTTTTCAGCGCATTCAAACGCGCTGTAAAACGCACAACATGTGGAAAGCCATGCTTCCCTATGGGCATGGTTCACATTTGGGCGTTTTACAGCGCGTTTGAACCGCTGAAAAACGCTGTCGCTTCAGCATGAGCTTCTTTTGGGCATTTTAACGCGCCTATGGACCATGCTGAAATAGGGGAGAACCACTGAATCGCGCGTATGATGCGCGTTTCTTAGTTACAAAAACGTGCATCCAAAAACGCGCGTAAAACGCGCGTCATACGCGCGATTCAGAAACGCTTAGGTGTGTTCCCAGCCTTAGGGGGAATAAATTGAGGAGTTTAGTCTTGGTGCTAGTCTTACTTCTCCTGCAGTCTTCAAGATGTCATCTACGACTGCCCCCCCCCCCTCCATTTTTCTTTTACTCATGTTGTCATGGATTTGTTGTTTGTAATCTGAGGTAAATGTTGGATGGATGGTATCTGAGTTGGGCTCGAGCTTATGGCTGAGCTCTTATTTTTTGTATGAAATTGGTTATTGAGTTTACTGATTTAGTTTCTCAAAGTTTGAAGTTATTCTGACCAGGTTGAATTAGTAAAAGTCGTGGGCCGTGGCCAATTTTTATTTATCCATTATTTTTGTATTGTGTATTTATTTTATTTTATTTGGTGTGCATGATGTATGATCCATAATCCCATGTGGCATTCCACAATCAGCTGATGTGGTTGCAACCACTCTCCGTGCCTACAAAGTCCTGTCAGACTGCTGGTTGTATATTTCAGGATTTTAATTTTGCCCCAGGCGGCACTTTGCCTAAAATCGGCCCTGCACATACAGTGTATATACACACATACAGCAAGGTATGCACATACATATTGATGGCCACCTCGGTCCTAATAAGTCAGCTGCTGAACCCCCTCCTTTCAAATATGCCCCATTGTGTAGAAGGCTAGACATATGTATATACAACTAGCAAATAAATATCCCCAATACACTGAAATAAAAAATAAGTACCCCCTCCACACTCTTCACAGGTAGCAGGTTTTTCACATACCTCTCAAATAATGATGTATCCTCCGGATACGTCATCAATATCAAAGGGGACACAGTATTTGGACGAGCGCTCTTCAAATCATAGTGCCTTACCTTGTTCATACTTACCATTGTTTTAGTTGGTAAATTCGGGGCATTCCGTTCCGGGGAAGCCACAAACCTGCCAGGATCCACCTACCTGTCCAATTTGAAAGGACTGTCTCTGATAATAAGGAACAGTCCCTTCAAATTTGGGATAGTTGGTAACCATGCTTGTATATTGTAGAGGCCGTGCTACGTATGAATGGGAATGAGTTACACAAATACTATGTGACTGATGGACATAATGTCACAGGCTGAGGAAGACGCTACTCGTATACTGGACCCTCACCAATCAGATGTTAATCACCTATCCTGAGGATGTCATCAATATTTTAGTCCCATAAAACCACTTTAAAGGGGTTTTTCAACTGTTTTATACTGATCGGCGACTGTATAATCCATAGTTTATAAAGCAGCTTCCTCAAGGGAGGGTGTCTGAACTTAAGTACCTAGTTCCTAGTTCACCAGAAAAGGTGTTTTGTTATCTGCTAGTATCGAACCCTTTGTCTGCCTGACTATTCTGACCTTCCGCTGCCTGCCCTGACCATAGCTTTTTCTCCATTTTGACCCATTTCTGCCTGCCCCGACCTCTGACCTGTTCCACTGATTTGCATGTTTGCCACCTGCCCTGACCTTGGCTAGTTTTCCTGATCCCTTGGTGCTCCACACCGGTGTCTCTGACCCCCCCCCCCCATAGGTCAGCTGTCAAATACATCAGGACTACTCTAGGCTAGGAGGTAGCGGCCTGGTTCATCCCCTGCAACGAAGTCCAGATCCCTGTACAGGGGTTAAAGAGTGAATACCAGGGAACCACCAGGATAATGCTCTTAGGTTTAGCCCAAAGTCAGACTGGTTAGTTGCCACCACTGTCCGTTACAAATGTATATTTCTAGACAATGGTCCAAACTTATCGAAAACTGGGGACACAAAATTATACATTAGTATGATGTAACCACCTCTTGAATTATTTCGCCAGAGTTTACCTTTAGTTTTCAGTATATCTGTTTGATTGGCATCAAAAAGTATGCATGTAAGTTGAAGGCCATATAATATTTACATTGCAAGGAAATTTGAAATAGCTCAAAGTCTTATGTAATAAAATGTAATAAAGGACAGGGCCGCACCGCCAATTAGGCTAGGTGAGGTGATAGCCTCAGGCGGCGTGTCCCTGTGTCACGGACGTTCCCATGCTAGGTGCCAGGAGATCAGTGAGACTGGCAACACATGGTTTGATCTGACAAGTTCCTTGTGGATCAATTCGTGTCTGTGTTGTTTCTGGCAATGGCCACACCCCTTGCCTCAGGTGTTGCTTGTGTGGTCATTTTACCTTCCCTATTTATTGTGGCTTCTACCACCATGCTGTGTGGTTTGTAGCTTCAGTCTTGTTGTGCATTGCTGGTGTTTGGATCTCAGCGGAGTTCCTGTGCTTCCATAAAAGTTTCCCTCCTGGACAGATTCTCTGGGGGAAGTGATAATTTCATTTTGTTTAGAGAGGTGTGCAAATTGTATTTTAAGTTATGTCCACAATCATCAGGGGATGAGTCAAAGAGTTGGTGTAGTTATTTCGCTGCTTAAAGGGGATGCTCAGTCTTGGGCTTTTTCTCTGCCGACTAGATCGCAGTCCCTTCGGTCGGTGGATGAATTTTTAAGAGCTCTGGGTCTCATTTATGATGACCCGGACCGAACCTCCCTGGCTGAGACCAAGTTACGTGGCCTTCGTCAGGTAGAACGTTCTGCTGAGATCTATTGCTCGGAGTTTAGAAGGTAGGCAAGGATACTGAGTGGAACGATCTGGCTCTCCATAGTCAGTTCTGTCAGGAATTATCAGAGAGGCTGAAGGATGCTTTGGCCTTTCATGAGAATCCTGAGTCTTTGAAAGACGCTATGTCTCTTGCTGTACGCATTGAAAGACGCCTGAGAGAGAGATCTAGGGGCCCCCACTCTCAGGACGTACTATCACATAATGTATCATCTTCCTCTGACAATTTGAGTGAAGATACTCCTGAGTTTAGGTCTGGGGACAAACCCATGCAATTATGGGGAGCTACTCCTGGATTTGCTTACGAGAGTATTTGTCGTAGGAAGGGTGTGTTTTTTCTGCGGACAAAAGGACATTTTATCAATGTATGTCCATGCATTCATCATCAAAAATCTTGGAGGGATAAGAGGGGAGTCAGAGAATGTGTATTTGTCTGTGACTGGTAGTACCCGATTTCTCCTGACTGCCGAGGTGGCGCTAGAGTCCAAGACTGTGGAGATTGAGGTGTTTATCGACAGTGGGGCAGGGGTGAATCTGATTGATGGTCAGTTCATCTGTATGCACGGGTTGTCACCGACTGCATTAAAGAAAAACATTTCAGTTTTTGCCATTGATTCTGCACCTCTAACTCAGAAGTGTTTGTCTCAGATGGCGCATGACATCCGATTAAGAGTGGGTGACTTTCATCAGGAGTTCATCTCATGTTTTGTCATGCAAGGTCTCCCTGCTTCGTTGGTTCTGGGTTTACCGTGGTTAAGCAAGCATAAATCCAACCATCAATTGGCAAGCTAGACAGATCCTGGATTGGGGTGATTATTGCGTTGATAATTGCCTGAATTCATCTTTTTCTGCTTTAACCACAAAACATTATTCTTTTATATCTGATTTTGCCGATGTATTTTCTGAAAGTGGACGCCAGGATTTACCTCCGCATCGGGAATATGATTGTCCTATCTACCTTATTCCCGGAGTTAAGTTACCCAAATCTAGGTTGTATAACTTTTCTGGACCTGAAAGAACAGCCATGAGAGAGTGTATTACCGAGAGTTTGGCTAAAGGACACATAAGACCTTCCAAATCTCCTGTGGCAGCAGTGTTTTTCTTTGTTAAAAAAAAGGACAGAACACTTAGGCCATGTCTGGATTTCCGTGAGCTCAATCAGATTACTGTCTGTGATCCTTACCCCCTTCCTTTGATTCCTGATTTGTTTAACAAGCTTGTTGGTACCAAGGTGTTCTCCAAGGTGGATTTAAGGGGGGCATATAATCTGGTCAGGAATAGGGGATGATAGGAAGACGGCTTTAAATACCCCAGAGGGTCACTTTGAGTACCTGGTCATGCCTTTTGGGTTGACCAATGCTCCTGCGGTTTTCCAGCATTTTGTGAATGACATCACCTGGTGGGGAGATTTGTTGTAGTATATTTGGATGACATACTAATTTATTCTACAGACGTGGAGACTCATCAGTATCACGTTAGAAAGGTGTTACAGATCCTAAGAGATAATAAATTGTATGCAAAATTGGAGAAGTGTGTTTTTGCTGTACAGGAGGTACAGCTCTTGGTTTACCTGTTGTCATCATCGGCTTTTTAAATGGATCGAGAGAAAGTCCATTCTGTATTGGACTGGGATCGACCCGGAAATCTGAAGGCTCTTATGCGGTTTTTGGGGTTCACCAACTATTACCGAAAATGTATTAAGAACTATTCGAGAGTGGTGAGACCCTTAACTGACATGACTAAGAAAGGGACGGATGTCTCAGTGTGGTCCGATTCGGCATTGCGAGCCTTTTCTGTGGTTAGGAGTGTTTCGCTTCTGCCCCTATATTGGTGCAGCTGGATGTGTCACAGCCTTTCATTGTGGAGCTTGTTCACAGATCACAAAAATCTGGCTTACCTGGAATCAGCTAAACGACTGAACCCGAGGTAGGCCAGAAGGTTTTTGTTTTTCACCAGATTCAATTTCATTGTCACTTATTGTCATTGGGTTAAGAACGTCAAGGCAGATTCCTTGTCACACAGTTTTCCTGGAGGTGGTGATTTTGCAAATCCAAGTCCAATACTGTCAGAGGGGGTGGTGATATCCACTCTATACCCTGACCTAGAGGTGAAAGTGTTAGAGGATCAGGGAGACGCCCTGGATTCTTGTCCCTCTGGGAAATTGTTTGCTCCATCTGAATTGCGTCACAGGGTGTTTGAAGAACATCACTGTACGATTCTTACGGGACACCCTGGGAGCACTGACTGACCTAATTTCTCGTAGATTTTGGTGCCCGAGGTTGCGTAAGTGTGTTGAGGACTGTGTAGCACTTGTGTTGGGGACTGTGTGCACGAGCTAAGGTGACACATGCTCGGCCTTCCGGATCTCTATTTCCGTTAGCCATCCCGTCCAGACCATGGACTTTTTTATCCATGGATTTATCACTGATCTACCGAATTCTTCAGGAGAGACAGTGATTCTGGTGGTAGTTGATCTCTTTAGTAAAATGGCGCACTTTATAGCATTGCCAGGCCTACCTAATGATAAAACTCTTGCACAAGTGTTTGTTGATAACATTGTGAAACTACATGTGTAGCACCCCCAAGTCAGGGCAATGTGTGGAACTAACCTGGGGAATGCCAGTGATGGAGAGGCCGGCACGCTGCTCCTCTGGGGCACTCTCTGGGTTCTTGAGGGACACAGCCAGGTGGAAGGTGAGGTGCCCTTGGTGTTATAGTTTAACGTGCCTATGGCTAAGTCCCTGATATGTCGTGACGCCAGTGCCAGTAAACGGTGGCACACCGTATTTACAGTAGGAATAACTGAGGTACAGACTGATAACTTGAAAACAGAATCCAAACTTTACTGAAGACAGTGATGATACAGTAAGCAGTCTTTCCAACAGTTCCTTTTTGCAGACAATAAAAATTGCAGTGGTCTTACATCCAGCAAGGTTAAACAGAGGGTGGTAATACAGGACTTGAAATTGCAGGTGAACCTTACTTTCTTCCTGACTCGTCCTGACTGGAATTGATGCTTCAAGGCCCCAATGCCCTACTTCTGGCTTATATCCTTGAATCTCCAGCTTTATAATTTACCTCCACTTGACGTTTAGTACCTCCTTGCTCTAGGGATTGCCTCTGGGTTCTGCATTCCTTCTCCTAGGGCACCATCTTCCTAGGGTGGATGCCTCACAGGCCGTGAGGCCTGGGTCTGGCCTTCACAGGCACATGGCCTGCACTTGTCTCAGGCACACTCTAGGCTAGACTACTTTCCCTTCCCCTGACTGGGCCTTATATAGACTAGGGCAACCTAGCTCCCTCTAGTGACTAGAGCTGGAATTACACCCCTAGCCGGCCTGCACATAGGACATTTCACAGTAACAGGGAAATAAAATACACTGATTTACATTGCATGGTACAAACAGCACCTTTACCAGCCTCCTCCTAACAGAGAGGAACGACAGCAGCCAAGTGACCCTTCCGTAGTGACGGGCAGTACAACTCCCGTACACTACATACCCCGCTGCTTTAAGCTGAGTACGCCCTCGTACTCTACCAGGAGTACCGCCCTACTGGAATTTCCACCTGAAAGAGACAAAAGAAAAACATGCAAGAATATATACATATCAGTACTCAATTCTATCTGCATAGACAATTGTCATCAGGTCCAGCTGACTGACGGAGAAGTGCGGTGACAAGGGCGTCGCTCTCTTTCTTCAGGATAAAGAGTGGAACTGGGGCGCTGACCTGGCACAGCGGATGTTAGGGAATACCAGGATAGTCCATGACAATGAATGAGTCCATAAAGCATATCACAGAGACTCGCACACAGGGGGTCCATCTCTGGGCACATAGACTTGAATATAAAATTTTTGCAATAAATACGGTCAGCAGCACATACATAAAATCACAATACAGGACTCTGACAATACCAGGGTAACATCCTCTGGCAAGTCCCGCGTATATTTAAAGTGCTGACATAAAAGTACCCTTTTCAACCTGAAATGGGGGTTAAAAGGGATAAGGTGCAAATAAAAGCAACTAGGAAGTTATTAAAGTACTTGACGCAACAATGTTAGCAGCAGGCAGGATGTCCCGGAACAGAAAGAGGCAGGCTGGGAGCAGTGGTTCCACAGTGGCAACTTATTTGTCAAACATGCCACCGGCCGTGGGGAACTGGCAGCAAGCTCTACCAGCCTGGCAAACTTAAAGGAACAGTTCCTGCAACAAAGATGATGTCCCTGTGAGGATGAGCAAAAATGGCCTAGCAGGCCTGCTCACAGGTAGGTATCAAAGGATCCCTGTTCATCAGAGGTAGTGCAGCCCTGTGCTGCAGGTAGTCTGGGCCATGCAACAGGACCACTTGGAGGGGGTGCCCACCAAAGAGAATGGGCTGGAAACATCACCGGTATTGGGCCTACCCACCTCATTGGCCCGCTGGGTTGCGGACACACAGGAGCTGCTGGTCTCGGGACACGGGCCGGCGCTGGGGTAGACACTTCCTCTGGCCGGGACATAACACTCCCGTCACGGCGGACTCGGCTCCTGGCATAAGTCAATTTATCCGCTGTTACACGGACCTTGGGTGGCTCAGCGTTAGCGGTAGGACCTTGGACTACGGGTTCGGGTGGTACAGGGGTCACAGGTAACTCACCACCGCTGGACTGCTGCGCTGTCTTCTTAGAATCTGCCACTTGCCGCAGGCCATCCAGGTAAGCCTGTAAGGAAGCGATCCGCTCCTCCAGGGCGGAGATCTCACTGCTGGATTCCGGCACACTTGCAGCAGGCTCAGATGAGGTTCTATCCTGGCGGTTCTTCCGCAGGTCATCCATGGCTTCACTGAACTGGGCCATCCGCGCCCAATCAGCGGCTGTCTTCTCTCGTCGCGGCAGCTCTGGAGAGGGTAAGGACTGGGAGGCTTGTCCAGGATCGTCGGCTGCCAGAAAATGTTCGGGCCGAGAAAGGAACTCTTCTCCTGGTACGTATTCCGGATGGGTCCCGGCGGGTCCTCTGCCTCCACCGGATCTTCGGTTTCTTCCCAGTCTTCCGGTACCGGTCCTGGACGGGTCACCGCAGTGGCATATGGGCCTCGCAGGCCCTCTGCGGGAGTGAACTCCACTTTCTCTCCGACCGCTAGATTATGCAGTCGCCCCGGGAGATAGCTGCGCTTGACGGACCGGCGATTCACATAATAGTCCCGGTTGGTGCCGGTTTCTTGGATGAAGCCGAATCCTCTAACCTTGTCAAACTCCAGTACCACTCCGGTGCGGCGTTCGAGCTGGGGCTTGCTGTCCCTGGAATCCTCATAGATCCGCTTGGTGACTTCCTCGAAGTATTTCTTCTGAGTGGTGGTTTTTAAAGTTGCCGCCACTCGGATCTCGGCCATCAGGGCCGACCACGCGGGGTTCCGCGGGAGGAAGCCTTCTCTCTGCGGGTGAAAACGGCAGGGCTCGGCTTGTGGCCATGGACAGGTCTGGGCCATGTCGCTGGGAGTATACGCTGGGGGCGCAGGGCGCTCCTTAGTTGCTCCTGTTGTCGCCTCCATTGCACCAACTACGGCTCCGGATCCCTCCGATTCAGGTAGGAAACCCCGTAGCAGGGTGAGCCACTGTTCCTGCAGGCTCCACCCCGTCGATTCTTGCACGCCCCCTAGGTATTCCAGTATAGGGTAGGCGGTGTCCATATTATAATCCTCAAGGGAAGGCGTTACCTCCAGGTCGTCTCCTCCTCCCTCTTGGAGGGTTTTGGCGCCAAATTTTCGCGCCACTGAGGACAGTGATGGCGCAAGAAGAAGTCCAATGGCGCCGGCGGCCATCTTGGACGCCATGATGCATCAATTCAGTGACTGCAAGCAGTGGTAGTAAAACAGCATAAAAGTCCACAAAAATGCACTTTGAAGTGGCGATTTTCTTCCTTTTGATAGCGCAACACTGCACAGCGCTTTCTGGAGGTTTTTGGGACACTTTTCTGTACGTTTTAGGTCCGCAAAGTCCACTTCAAATAAACAGGCGTTTTGTCACTTGGCAAACTGGTTAAGGCACAAAGTTCACGTTTTTGATCACAGTCCATAAAACGTGCGTATCCTGTTCGTGACGCCAAAATGTAGCACCCCAAGTCAGGGCAATGTGTGGAACTAACCTGGGGAATGCCAGTGATGGAGAGGCCGGCACGCTGCTCCTCTGGGGCACTCTCTGGGTTCTTGAGGGACACAGCCAGGTGGAAGGTGAGGTGCCCTTGGTGTTATAGTTTAACGTGCCTATGGCTAAGTCCCTGATATGTCGTGACGCCAGTGCCAGTAAACGGTGGCACACCGTATTTACAGTAGGAATAACTGAGGTACAGACTGATAACTTGAAAACAGAATCCAAACTTTACTGAAGACAGTGATGATACAGTAAGCAGTCTTTCCAACAGTTCCTTTTGCAGACAATAAAAATTGCAGTGGTCTTACATCCAGCAAGGTTAAACAGAGGGTGGTAATACAGGACTTGAAATTGCAGGTGAACCTTACTTTCTTCCTGACTCGTCCTGACTGGAATTGATGCTTCAAGGCCCCAATGCCCTACTTCTGGCTTATATCCTTGAATCTCCAGCTTTATAATTTACCTCCTCTTGACGTTTAGTACCTCTTGCTCTAGGGATTGCCTCTGGGTTCTGCATTCCTTCTCCTAGGGCACCATCTTCCTAGGGTGGATGCCTCACAGGCCGTGAGGCCTGGGTCTGGCCTTCACAGGCACATGGCCTGCACTTGTCTCAGGCACACTCTAGGCTAGACTACTTTCCCTTCCCCTGACTGGGCCTTATATAGACTAGGGCAACCTAGCTCCCTCTAGTGACTAGAGCTGGAATTACACCCCTAGCCGGCCTGCACATAGGACATTTCACAGTAACAGGGAAATAAAATACACTGATTTACATTGCATGGTACAAACAGCACCTTTACCAGCCTCCTCCTAACAGAGAGGAACGACAGCAGCCAAGTGACCCTTCCGTAGTGACGGGCAGTACAACTCCCGTACACTACACATGGTATTCCCTCTGACGTGGTCTCTGATCATGGGACTCAGTTTGTTTCCAAATTCTGGAAGGCGTTCTGTACTAGACTGTCCTATTCTTCGGCTTTTCAGTCTCAGTCGAACGGACAGATGGAGAGCACTAATCAGAGTCTGGAGACTTACTTAAATGGGTTGTCCAGGATTGGGAAGATTGGAGTATGTGTACAACAATGCCCTAAATGTTACAATCATGCCTGTTCTACCTTTACCCGACATTTCTAATGCCCAATTTTCAAATCTCCAACTCTCAGCCGGAAGTGCTGTGTTTCCAAGACTCAGTGATGTACCAGGTCCCTTTCTCCCTAGCGATGCCTCTTCTTCCTCTTCGCAGGTAGCCCGGTGATGTTACCCTCAGCAACATGAATTATTCAAAGTGCCTGGATGGGCAGTAACAAGGCGGCAACCAACCGTGCTAAGCCACGCCCCTCTGGTCCGGTGACACCGGGCAGGGCGCTTTATTATGAATGAAGGAGGCACGGAGGAGGTGGCGATGTACGGCAGGAGGCGGAATATTAATGAGGGAGCAGAGTTACGGTGGAGATGAAACCACGTGATGCCGCGCTGCGCTGGGAACCACAGTGCAGTGCGGCAGGAAGTTAGGCAAAAATAAACATAGATGTACACAATGCGTGGGGACCGTCAGAGCCATGTAGAAATGTTGAAAATAACTAAAAACATATGGGGGGACCTTGATTCTGCTGTTAATAGTGAGTACACTTAAAAAAAAAAAAAAAATTGATCCCGGACAACCCCTTTAAGATGTTTTGTCTTTGAGAACCAGGAGGAGTGGTCTTCATTTTTGTCTTTAGCAGAGTTTGCCATAAACAATCGTAGACAGGAGTCCACTGATAAGTCACCGTTTTCTGAGGCATATGGGTTTCACCCACAGTTTGGCACATTTTCTGGTTCTGATACTTCTGGTATTCCTGAGGAGGAACGTTTTTCGTCATCATTGTCATCTATATGGCGGAAAATTCTATATAACTTGAGGAATATGGGCAACAAGTATAAACATATGGCTGACAGGAAACGTGTGAATGGTCCGGACCTAAGAGTGGGTGATTCTGTGTGGCTGTCCACAAGAAACATTAAGTGGAAGGTACCTTCTTGGAAATTGGGTCCAAGGTTTATTGGTCCATATAAGATCACTGACAATATTAATCCTGTAGTTTTTCGTCTTGAACTTCCTCAGGCTCTCTGAAAATCTTTGTTGAAGAGATATGTTGAACCTTTGGAACGGTCTTCCTTGCCACCCGCTCCTGTCATGGTGGACGGTAGTTTGGAATTACAGATCGCCAAGATAATTGACTTTGGAGTTCTCTATAGATCTCTTCAGTATCTTGTTCACTGGAAGGGTTATGGACCAGAGGAGAGGATGTGGGTACCAGCATCCGACGTGAAAGCCAGCCGTTTGGTGAAAGCTTTTCACAGGTCTCACCCACATAACGTCGGTCCTGGGTGCCCGGAGGTCACCCATAAAAGAAGGGGGTACTGTCATGGATGTTCCTGTGACAGGTGCCAGGAGATCAGTGAGACTGGCAACACGTGATTTGATCTGACAGGTTCCTCGTGGATCAATTCGTGTCTGTGTTGTTTCTGGTAATGGTCACACCCCTTGCCTCAAGTGTTGCTTATGTGGTCATTTAACCTTCCCTATTTATTATGGCTTCTCCCACCATGCTGTGTGGTTTATAGTTTCAGTCTTGTTGTGGATTGCTGGTGTTTGGATCTCGGCAGAGTTCCGGTGCTTCCATAGCCATTTGAAGTTAAGTGTCTGTTTCCCCTTTTGTTTATTGTTTGGGTTTTCTTGTTGTTGCTCTTTTCCCTGTCATTTGTGTTTAGGCCTAAGGGAGACTCCTGTTCGTCATACCATTTGGAGGAACAGGTTGTCTCTTGTCCTGACATTAGTACCAGGGTCCTACAGGGTTAGTTAGGACTTTAGGTTCCTGTGTATAAACTCACCTACTAGTATGGGCACTATGGGAGCATTATTACTTTTGGGGCACAGTGGGGACATGTTGGGGGCACTGTAGGGGCAGTATTACAACCAAGTGTGTTCTAGCAGAAGGGCTCCCTGGCATAGTATTACTTTAGCACAGTTATTTTGGGGGGACATTATGTTTACACTATTGGTATCGGGTATATTATTTGCTGGGTGCAGTTATTTTAGGACACTGCATGCCAATAATTATTGAAGGGCACTATCTGCATGGTACTAGTATTATCAGGGGGTTTATCTATTTCTGCAGTATAGGATTGGGAAGCACGGCAGGCACAGTATTGGGGGTGGTAGGATGATTTGTCCAGAAGATGGGAGGATGACGGAAAAGTAGTAAACTAAGATGTTTTTTGTCAAACTGCAGAGTCGAGAGATGGCTGAAAGAAATCATCATGGCGGTCTGTACTGAATGGAGAAGATGAGGAAAGAGAACATCTACATCAGAAGAAACATCACTGGATGTAAGAAGTATGTTTTGTAGTGATATATGTAATGTTAGGATGGAAGGGGTTGGGTTGAGAATTTGGTATGGGGGGGGGCTCTGTTTCAATTTTCACCTCAGGCAGCAGAAAGGCTAGGTGCACCGCTGATAAAGGAAGGATATATCATACTGCTGGAGTTGATGAAAGATTGCCTGACAAATAGAGACGTCCTGTCCCCCGCAGTCCCACTGACCTTAATTAACACTTGATTTATAAAGAAGTGAATCAGTTCTCCGTTTGCATTTCCATTACTCTCTGAACATTTACATAATAAGAGAGCCAATTAGTTTGCTAAATGTGATGCGCACTGTTCTGTCAAGTGCAAATTACTCCTCGCAAAGCCTGGTTACACTTGTGACATGTACATGAGCTGGTGGAGTGGAGGACTACAAGTTCTGGAGACTAAACCCACCCATGTTCAGGATTCAGTATATCATTAGGACAGTGGCGTAACTAGAAATGACTGGGCCCCACAGCAAATTTTTGAATGGGGCCCCCCTCCCCCAGTAATTTTTTCACAACCCCTTCCTTTCATGCCGCCCCCTTTCCTGTGGCTAGTAAAGATCGCTCTCTCAGACCAGGCCCGGCAGCTGTTCCATCTGTTTTCTACACTGTCTATACTGCCACTGTATATCATTTCATTGTGTAATAATGTTGAGGGGCCCTGACAAAATCTTTTAGTACTTCTCCTCCTCTTGGATGGGCCCTTTCTGGGTCAGGGCCCCAAAGCAGCCGCTTCCCCTGCTTCCCCTTTAGTTACGCCCCTGCATTAGGATATACACATTCAATAGCTGACAGCGGACATGTGAACATTCATCTGACAGCTATCTCTCCTGACTCCCACCAGGCTCCCGCATACACATAGATCGATGTATGTGTTTTAAATGGGTAGAAAAGAAATTTGTTGCCAGACACTCCCAGGAAAACAAAAGGATTGGGCAAAAATATTCACTTTGCCCCATCCTTCTCTCCCCCGACATCATCTGTGAGGGAAGCGTCGGGAGCTCCCTACACATATTAGGCTCTTGGACGAACCCGGTCTTCTCAGCAGGTCCAGCCAACAATACTATAATGTGTATGGGGGCTTTTGGACTGGTGGGTCTTCTGACACATAGGTTTCCTTCCTTAGGGTCATGCATTTCATTTTTTTTAAATCATTTTTTGGGTGACTTTTATTTGACTCATACTTGTCAATATTTAGAAGTTGTCTTGCAAGATGGTCTTGATTAAGACACACAAAGCCCTCATTTTTCAGACATGGACATGCTCCTTTCCAGAAGAATTGGTCGACTTAGGGTACGGCAACACAGTCAGGTGGACAAAACTAGTAAATTCAAAAAAGAGGAGAAGTCGTATCTATCCTGTATACTTTCTCTCCTTTTATGATGCACTCCTGATTTTGGCTTCCAAACTGCATGCAGAATCCTGACCATGTGGCCGTGCCCTTACATCTAGACTCCACCACTTTTGTGACACAAGACTCTCTTTCAGAACATGGGCTGATGCACCATCCTGGTGCCACTTAGTTACCTCTCATGGAGGGTTGCTTTCATGTGTCGTGCAGTAGATCTGCCAACTCATTTGGGAGGTCTCATTTTTCTGGGATCCTTCCAGATGTTCCAGGAGAGTTTGCAAGTATTATTTATATGTGCTTTAGGCTCATGCACATTCTGCAGTCACAAACCGCAGATCTACAAAATAGGGATGTCGTCCGAGTGCATGCCGCATTACGGCATCCATGTGCCATCCGCATCAGTGTGTCCATTCCGCAAAAGATAGAACATAACCCTTTGAAGTAAATGGGTCCACACCAACATGTGGCATGCACAAAATCTACATGGTAGTGTGCATGACGCCTTAAAGGGGTTATCCAAGAGTATAAACTGTCCCCCCATGTGCCGGGCCCCCTACATGGAATATACTTACCCCGCTCCCTGCAGCGCTGTTGGTCCCGGCACCGCCGCTGATGCTTCTCCCCGTACACGGATGAAAACATCTGGTGCCGAGGGGGAGCAGCCAATGGCACGCGGAGACGTGGACGAGCCTCCCTAGCATCGTAGGTTACGCTAGGGGCACTCGTCCCCGTCTCCCCACAACACCGGATGTTTTCATTCATGCATGGGGAGAAGCAGCAGCGGCGGTGCGGGGACCAGCAATGCCACGGGGAGTGGGGTAAGTATATTCCATGTGGGGGGACACTTTATACTTTTGGATAGCCCCTTTAAAGTCCTATATCGAAGCCTACAGCAATACACATGAAAAATACTGCCACACATAGAGCATGCTGGGAAAATCCAAGTGCGGATCCACTGGATGCCAAATCCACAGCAGAAATCCAGGGGACATCTTTGGATTTCTGCCACAGATTCAATACTGGACTTTTCCGACGGAAATCATAAAAACTAGGATATCCAGATGAAGTTGCAAAACTTCAGAAAAGTTCAGAACTTGATCAAGACTGGTGGCGTTTCCTAGAAACCAAACTGTTGGGGGCCGCCTCCCCAGTAGCGGTGTAACACATTGGACATAATGGTCGGCAGATCCTGCTGAGGTTGACAGATCAGCCAGTGCCCTTGTGTGTGTCCGAAGCCCCTATGGTGGAGGCTCCTAGACAATTGTCAGTTTTGACAAGCTAAACCTAAACTCATCCGGCAGCGACGGGAGGAAGCAAAGGTTTAGATACAAATCGACATGTGGAACTGGAACGGATACTGAGATTTCACAGGAAATGACTCTTGACCCTGCCATCCATAGCGTCAGAGATGTGACTGTGAGTGATGACCTTTGGGTTGTTTCCTGTGGAAGAACTAAAAAGTAATCCCCTAATAGTTCAAATAACCAGATGTAAGAAATTACCCATCGGAAACAACAGGAAAGTGGCTGCGCACCCAGCGGCGGTGAAAAGAAGAGGAGAGGATTTTAGCGCTGTGTCTTGCTTCATTTCTTCTTTGAGGGTACATTCACATGGGTCGTGGTGCAGCAAGATGCATGGTAACCCCTTAATGACCACCCACACTTGATTTTATGGGGATAATTAAGGAGCTTTATTCGGCAGCTCCATAAAACCACAGCCTTGCAGAATATTGGCTGCCACTGGTCAGGTTCCCGGCTGTCTCTGACATTCAGCTACAGTTTCTGCCCTCCTGATCTCTGCACTTGTGGCGGTCAATGACAGAGCACACCTCCGCGGTACCACTCCATTCAAGTCAAGGAGCCTGACGGAGATGGCCAAACATTGTTCTCAGCTATCTCCGCCAGCTCCACAGACTTTGGAGTGGCAGCATGCAGGTGCAACCATCGCTCCATTCAAATGTGGGACATTGGACGCTTGTTCTTCTAATTAGTGGGGCTCCCTACAGTGGGACCACCAGTTATAAAGCACATGTCAGTTTTAATAAATTATTGTATGTCACATGAAATTACAATTCTTGAGTATCTATTTTTATAACTCAATGTTGAGTCATTCCTCAAGTATTCCTCCTAGAAGTTTATAAATAATTTGCCTAGCAGTCTACAATAAAGGTCCAGATGGCTGTTAATAGTGGGGTGTGTCCCTGCACAGTCTGACACTCTCCAATCAGCTCTGCCAGTGTCAGATTGTGCTGGGACCCCAAACCCAAGTTGTTACTACAGCAAACGTGTCAGGAGAGGGGCAAGTCCTCTTTTACCCTGGGAACACACCTGAGCGTTTTTCAGCGCGTTCGTACGCGCTGAAAAACGCTCAACATGTGAAAAGCCATGCATCCCTTTGGGCATGGTTCACATTTGGGCGTTTTACAGCGCGTTTGAACGCGCTGTTAAACGCCCAACGCCCAAACAAGTACATGAGCTTCTTTTGGGCGTTTTAACGCGCCTATGGACAATGTTGCCATAGGGGAGAATCTCTGAATCGCGCATATGACGCGCGTTTCTTAGTTACAAATACGCGCGTAAAACGCGCGTCATACGCGTGATTCAGAAACGCCTAGGTGTGTCCCCAGCCTTAAGGTGTTTTCTGTGTTTTACTGCTGTTTCATCAGAATAGGTCATCAATATCTGATTGGTGTGGGTCTGATACCTAGGACCCCTACCTGTTATCTGTTTGAGAAGGCAGCAACGCTCGCAGTAGCTCCGTGGCCTTTTCCAGCTTTCCCTAGGCCATGTGACATCACGTTCATCGGACATGTGGAATAGGCACAGCTCAGCTCCATTGAAGTGAATGGGGCTGAACTGCAATACCCAGCACAGCCACTATACAATGCACGGCACTGTGCTTGGTGAGCAGAGAGAAGGCAGTGGCACTGCTGCAAGTCCCGTTGCTTTCTCAAACAGCTGATCAGTAGGGGTCCCGGGTGTCGGACCCCCACTGATCAGAGACTGATGATATACTGAGGATAGATCATCAGTAAAAAAAAACTTTTGAAAACCCCTATTAATTGTTAGGATAGGCCATCACTAGCTGATTGGTGAGGGTCTGAAACCAGGCACCACCGCCGTACAGCTATTCTGGAAGTTGATGCTGGAACTACACATCTCCATTAACCGTGCAATGGGCAGTGCTCGTCACTGCAGAGCTGCTTCCACTGACTTCAATAGTAGTTCCGCTGCCTCCTTCCAGCGATGAAGCTACACCCAAACAGTCAGTAAAGTGGGGATGTGGGGTGTCCGAGCCCTGCTGATCAGCTAGTGATGCCCTGTCCTGAGGACAGGGCATCACTTAGTAAAGGCTGGACTACCCCTTTAATGCCTATTCCAGCAGACTAGAGGGTCACTAACTTTTAAAAAACTTTTGATATTCCATAGAGTCATACCAAAAGTTTAGATCGGTGAGTGTCTGAGCCCTGAGACCCCCATCGATCTCTAGAAGGAGGAGAGAGAAGCGTGCGCATAGTAGAAGCTAGACTACCCCTTTAATGCCTATTCCTGCAGATTAAAGGGTCACTAACTTTTCAAAACTTTTGATATATCAAGAGACATATTAAAAGTTTCGATCGGTGGGGGTCTGAGCGTTGAGGCGATACGAGCTTGCTCCTCTCTCCTCCTTCTAGAGATTGTGGGGTTCTCAGCACTCAGACCCCTATCTATCTGAACTTTTAATGTCTCTATGACATATCAAATGTTTTTTGAAAATTAAGTGACCTATAAAAGTTATTTCAGATGTACACTACATGTTTTAACAGTCATCCATAGGTTCTCATGTTTACCCCCCCTCCCCCCTCCCCATATACTGCACAGTGTACATTTTTTAACCCATTCCATACAGCAGAAATATTGTATCTTTGACCTATACTAAACCGACGGAGACCAAAAAGGGGGACTCTTCTTTCGGGAGACTGGGAGTCCTACGAATATATTTGACATACTGGGAACTCTCCGGACACATGCAGCGAGTGGACGCAGTGCGATGTATACAGCACACCGTACATACACCTGTCTCCTGCCTACATCCTGCACTGCGCATACAGCTGTCAGACCATAGTTCTGCCATCTGGTGCTCCAGTCTCCCAGTGTGGATATAGTCTGCCTGTGTGTCTATGCCTGGTATTATAGTCTTCATAGCCATGCCTCGACCCTTTGTTCCTTTCCTCCAGCATCCAATAATTCAGAACGCCTTATAACCCAGACAGAGCAGAGAGACACAATTATGAAATGGCTCAAAATTGACAGTAGCAGATCTGTGGAAATATTAGATTTTGCACTTATCTCCATCAGTCCGCTACTGGTTTCATAGAATTTTCCATGACCAGCTGATAATCCAGAAAAATTTGCCTCTCCTAGTGCTGATCTGGAGGACCAGGGCGGGCAATGTGGAAGCAAGCAATATAGTACATGGACAACGTCATCCGGAGGTCACCAACCTATGGGAAGTCCGGCTGTTGTGAAACTACAACTCCCTGCATGCTCCATGCATGCATACTGGGGGTTGTAGTTTCACAAATGCTAGTGTGAAAGAGATTGTTGACCCCGGGCATAATCCACGTCTTCAAAATGAGCTTTGCTTACCGGCTTTCGGGGGACCCTTTTAATCCTTCAAACCCCAAAATAGTCCTGTATCCCCCTGTTTGAATGGAGCTGTGTTCATGGGGGCCCCATGGGACTGATGGAGAGTATGGCGCTTGTCTCTATGCGACAGACGAAGACTTTGAATGGAGTAGTTGTGCTCATGAGCGACAACCGCTCCATTCGAAGGGGGGGGGGGGGTCATGGGACCCCCGTTCTTGTGAACAGTGGGTGTCCCAGTGGTCGGACCCCCAACGATCAGGCACGTGTCACCTATTCGGTGGATAGATTAGTTGAAAACCCCTTTAATATAATGGATCGGGTTTACTTTCAGTGCTTCGTTAATCCACAGAGAGTTGTGCCAATGGCAAACTCATGTTACCTACATCTGTACTGCATCCCTGCCCTCATCTGCTGCAGACTGCAATGTCCGACGGACAGGCTTTTCCCATTATTAGCAGATGTTTAGTCAACATTCAGATGTTTGAATATCCATGGGGTCTCTGTATTAAGAGACAGCGTAGCGGAGCTGAGTTTGTCTGAGGTCAAGTGCTAAGTATTCTCATTCTGCCTTCCATAAACCTAAGGATACTTTCACACTTGCGTTGTGAGGATCCGGCAGGCAGTTCCGGCAACGAAACTGCCTGCTGAATCTGGCAATCTGTATCCAAACAGACCAACGGATCCGTCTCTCCGGTTGTCATCCGGAAAAACTGATCCGTTATTTTTTTTACATTTTTAAAGGTCGGAGCATGCGCAGACCGGAAGAACGGATCCGTCAATGCGGTATTTTTAATGCCGGCTCCGACACTGATACATTTCAATGTAAATTAATGCCAGATCCGGCATTCTGGCAAGTGTTCCGGAATTTTGGAAGGAGATAATACCACCGCGTGTGCAGTGACTTAACTGAAGACATCCTGATGCATCCTGAACGGATTTCTCTCCATTCAGAATGCATTAGAATAAAACTGATCAGTTTTTTTTCCGGTATTGAGCCCCTAGAACGGAACTCAATGCCGGAAAAGAATAACGCTAGTGTGAAAGTACCCTAACATGTTAGTTATTACAATGCACAGACCATGCAAAGTGAGGTGACAAAGTCAGCTTTACTACGCCAAAAAAGTTACGTAAGAAAGTAAGCAAGAGTGCTGGGGACTTACTTGAGCTGATAGCTGACAGCAGCAGCGCGGTCCGCAGACTGGTGTGACTGGGTGCCCTGGTCAGGTCCATCCAGGCAGCGAATTTCTCTGGGGATGAGGGCACGGCGTGCAAATCCAAGCAGGAGTCAGCGTCATATAATGCACAGTAACCTGTATCAGTTGGCTGGATGTGACTGTGTCCTCCCTCATGCAGAGCTGTGAAGCTGCCGGGTCCCCCCCTACAGATTTTCTTTGTGTGTGTGAGAATTCCCTGCTCCTTCCTCTTGTATTCCAATAGCTTTTCCTGATGCCTCCATTCTCAGATTTCACATTTCTGCTTGGTGGGTGGCAAGTGTTTTTTTTTTTTTTTCTTCAAAGATAGAGCTCTGTGTGTGACATCCTGCAGGCGCCTCTCTCTCCTTTCTTAAAAAAGTTACTAACATTTCCTTATCTGTTAAAAAAAAAAAAAAAAGTAAAAGTAAACAGAAGTTCTTCCATGAAACTTGATCTTTAACAAAAAAAATCTTAACCAAATAAAAAAAAAATATTTTTTATGATGTATTATTAATATTATTATTTTTTACAAATGATTTTTTTATGCACTTATATAGCGCTGACATATTCCGCAGCGCTTTACAGACATTAGCATTACGCTGTGCTAGCGGCTCACAAGCTAAGTTCCCTATCAGTATGTGCGTGCTTTTTTATATATTACCTATTTTATTTATTATTTATTTTTACTAATTATTGTTACATTATATTTTTTTGTATAACCAATCTATTTTATAAATTATTATTACATTTTTATCTTTTTATATATATATAAGCTTGCAAATTATTGGTAAAAAGTTTTAGAATTTTCTTTCATTCTCTGGGTTTTTTAATTTTGGAGAATGTTTTGAACGTTATATCAAAGTCTATATTTCGAAAGGGTTACTGATGCAGTTTGGGAAGGGTTACTTTTTGGGGTGATCTCACATATGTTTGTTGTTGGGGTTTTTTTGCCATAATTTTTGTGGCAGTGCTTTTAGCCAAAGCCAGAAGGAAACTTAAAAGAAAAAGAAATATAAAGGAAGGATTTAAAGTGCCAAACGCACATGAAAAGCTGTCCAAAATGTCGACCATCGTTCAAAAGATTAGCGTGAAGGATCATTTGCGATGGCCAGCGGCACACTTCTGGTTGCTGGAAATGTAATTAGCCAGGTTGGAAAACTACATGAGTATGGCATGATCATCCGAACTCGACTGATCATTTGCCATTTTAACATTTTAAAAACGGACTCTGTGATCGGCCAGATTAGACTCACATTTTGCAGGTGCGATTGTTCACATGAATGATCCCAAGGATAAATGATCACTGACAGCGCCACTCCCACTGCAGTGAATGGAAGTAGCGTTCTCCGCACAATGGATGGAGCTGTGCATTTCCGGTTCCCGGAGACTGGAGCTACTCAGGAACACCTAGGACTTCCACCACCGATCAGCTGTTTGAAAAGGCACCGGCGCTCCCAGTAGCACCGCAGGCCTTCTCTCAGCTTTGCCTAGACCATATGACGTCATGTTCATCAGTCATGTGGCAAAGGTACATTTCAGCTGTATGAAGAGGAAGAGGAGCTTTGTGAGCGCATAGGCCTCTTCCTAGTGATGCTAAGTACATCGGCCACGTGGCCTAGGTGCAACTCCATCTCATCTAAGTGAACGGGGCTGAGCTGCAATACCAAGCACAGCCACTCTCCAATAGACAGCGCTGTGCTCACCAGAGCTCCGGTTAGGCCTGCAGCTTCCTGAAACAGCTGATTGGTGGGGTTCTAGGAATATGAACCCTGGCGATCTTATATTGAGGACCGATCCTAAGGACAGGCCATCAATATGAAAATCCTGGAAAACCCCTTTAATGAGTATGTAGCCCATCAAGTGGATGGTCCCAACAGAATTTTTTTTTCCATTGGCCATTACAAACTGACGATTTGCTTTACATTTTCCCGTGCCGCCAGAGATTAAGGGTCACAGCCACACGGCGCCATGCTATTTCCTCTTGGTTGGCTCCACCTGGAGAAACTCAAGTAGAGCCGTCAGTGATACAGTTCAATATGAGATTCTGAACGAGGACCAGCTGCAGTACCAGACACCGCTTTGGAAACCCATTACTTTGTAATCTCATACAACCCCTTTATCTCACTACAAGGGCAAAAATAAAAATAAAAAATTTCCAGGTTACACTCCCATAAAGGATAAAAGATTTGTATTTTACGGCCAAATTGAATTTCCAAGTGGTAAAAGTAATTCTAGAAATACACTTTTACCAGCTGTAAGGATGCCATGTATTGTGATGCCAATGCAGGTCCTATAGGAGTCCATTGAGGAGAAGCTCAGGTTGACTCATTCCCCTATCACATGGAAGTTGTGAACCTGCTGAGGACTCATGCTCATGCAGGTGCCGAAATGTTATTAAACCAGGAGACATCTAAACGACCTGAAGTTACACTAGATTATGGTTACAACAACTGATCCCCGTTCCACCAGACAGTCGAGAATATGTGTTATGGCTCCAGTGCTTTCTCTTTATGGAACTGTCAGAGATAGCCGAATACAGAGCTAGACCTGGTAAAAGTGGCCCTGGAAAAAGCTAAAAGTGGCCCTATGTTGTAGGCAGGTCTAAACTAACAGAGGGTGGGTCAACCAAAGTAGACAGAAAAAGCAATACCCCAGCGCAGTGCAGCCCAAAATACTTCCCCAGCATAACCAAATGCTATAGTGCACCACAATATAGTGTCCCAACAACCTCCATTCCTGCCCAGAAGATGCCCCTCTTAGGTGGTCAGTGGAGGCTGCCACACCTCTAAGACCTCGTGAGAGCGTCACAATTAATAACAGATTTGCACCTGTCATAAATGTATCTGATGCCATTTTGGTAGAGATTAAAGATGAGCGAACTTCAAAAATTAGTTCGGCGTTCGGGTTGGGGTAATCGCAGCATCCCGTTATGGATTCCACTACCGCGGACTATCCCGGCATATGGAATCCATAAGGGGTGGCTTCCACGAACCCGAACTTTGGAAAAGCCGAAGGACCTGGGGTGACGTCACCATCATGGGATCAGTGCAGGGGGCGTGGCTCAGCACTGGATTTGAAGTCAACAAGCTTCTACAATACAGTGGGATTGTCCCTTTTCCCTACGCCAGATTACTGTACTCTGCCTATTCTATGGCTCCTAATGGTGGCTACTTACTCCGTTATTATATACTGGCTGTCCTAGAGACAAATGGCAGAAAGGTCCAGGAAGAAGGGAGGAGCTGATTACATCAGAGCCTGGCTACAAGGAGAAAGCAGGGACAAACTTCCCACAAGTAAACACACTGCAATAAGAACAAAAAGACAGTGCATGTAGGGATGAACTAGATCCGAAGTCGCTTCGCTCAAAACTTTGTTTCAATGCTGTACTGGGATTTTTCTCTGTACACCATTAAAATGTATGGGCTCCGGCGAGGGAAATTCGTTATCACTGAAGTCTCGCGGCACTTCGGTGAATAACTTCGGGATTTGATTTTTTTAATCTAAAAAACATTTTAAAACTTGGTTCCAAAGTTGGCTTCGATACCTGTTTTAAAATGTTTTTCAAATGCTGAAGTTATTCACCGACGTCTCGCGAGACTTTAGTGATAACTCATTTTGCCTCCCCGGAGCCCATACATATTAATGCTGTATGGAGAGGGATCTCAGTACATCATGAAAATTTTTTGAGCGAAGCGACTTCGGATCTAGGATCTAAAGCTCACCCCGCTCATCCCTACA
The DNA here is from genome assembly GCA_033119425.1 of Bufotes viridis. Taxonomy (NCBI): domain Eukaryota; kingdom Metazoa; phylum Chordata; class Amphibia; order Anura; family Bufonidae; genus Bufotes; species Bufotes viridis. The sequence continues at coordinate 38,914,952 of CM065591.1, read as the reverse complement.
TATAACCATGAGGCATGGGACATGACACCTGATAGCTGTCACTGTATGCATAGTTATCCAGTGAAGGCTGTCGATCAGTGAGTAGGACCGCCCACTGGACTCCTAAGCATAGAAAGCTCAGGGAGTTGGATGAATAAGTTACAAGTTACATTGAATCTTCTCCCACAAAATTATCAGTCGGCTCAGTTCCTCCTGCTGTATATCATGCTGCCTGCAGATTACACTGCACTTTCAATGTGATGGGTTCCCTTTAAAAGGGTTTTCTCAGACTTTTATATGGATGACCTATCCTCCGGGTAGGTCATCAGTATGTGATCGGTGGGGCGTCCGACACCTAGGACTCCCACCACCGATCAGCTGTTTAAAAAAGGCACGCGGCCTTCTCTCAGCTTTGCCTAGACCAGTGTTTCCTAAAGGATGTCTGGGCATGCTGGGTGTTGTAGTTTTGCAACAGCTGGAGGCACATTGGTTGGGAAACACTGGTCTAGACCATATGACGTCATGTTCATCAGTCACGTGGCATAGGTACATTTCAGCTCCATTGAAGTGAGTGGGGCTGAGCGCGATACCAAGCACAGCCACTATACAATGTACGGCGCACTGCTCGGTAAGCAAACGTCAGTGGCTTCTCAAAACAGTTGATTGGCGGGGGTCCCGGTTGTTGAACCCCCACTAATCAGATACTAATGAGCTATCCTCTGGATATAACTCTTGGAAAACCCTTTAACAAATCAGCCCAAGGTTGTACCTGGAAGGGAAAACATCAGCAAGTTCTACTGTCATACTGTCAATACGCAGCACCCTATTGGGGGCCAATTTTTGAGGTGCTCTCCCTTCTTCAATATACAGCACTGCTTATACAGTAGCCAGGCAGCGGTCAGCAACCTGTGGATTTCCAGCTGCTGCAAAACTGCAATGCTCGGCATACTGGGAGTTGTGGTTTTGCACCTGCTTTATACCCAGGGGTCGGAGACTGCTTTTCTAGAGCTTGATTTTCGTACACCTTCAATGAATAGTTATTACAGCGTAAATCTGTATTGTCACAGAGTCAGCCCATATATCACAAAGCAGATATTTGGTTGGCGGGGCGCCTCTGGGTGTAGCTGATGTACTGCAGCCTTTCCTTTGAAACAGAGGAAATTTCAATCACCGTAAGTTCGGCATGAGCTGTGTCAACTAGAAATGTGTTTTGGGCTTATACCTCGTAGCTACTCCCAGGTTAGGAATAGGAATAAAAATTAGTTTAGATTTCCCAAAGCGGTTTTAGTATTAAAATTAATGGGATACTTAGGCTGAGATATAGGTAAGTGTCTCTGTGATCATTTTTCAACAAGTGATTGCTCGCAGCGCCGGCTCCGTACGACCGCGGAGCGAGTTAACATTCAGAGCACAGAGACCCCGGCACAGAGAAGAAATGAATGCTGTTTATGGCCATAATTGTCTATTAATATCACTCACGGAATTGTGTCTCCAAAAGGAATGTGAATTTCTCTTCCTCCCGCTCTTCTTATATTCACGGAGCAAAAATATTAGAATACAGAGACCAGCCGGACCTCACTTACTGCAATGAAAGGGTATGTACACTTTGTCAACTTTTTCGTAACCCTCGAATGTATGTAAAATAAAATTTTTAAAAAGCAGAACGAAAAATTAAGTAGATTTTCAGTCTAATAAAACACAGTTTTGTGTATGCAGCTTCTATGCAGATTTACGTCTCCACGGATAGCTACCAATGTGTGAACGATTGAATATATAGTATACGCTTTTTACTGACGTTTAGGCTAGACAGCTGGCTTTAATCAATGATTATATGTACCCAAAATGGTGCATTAAAAATTATAACTGCAAAATTAAAGGGCCCTCGTACAGGTACATGGATGGAAAAACAAAAAAGCTACAGCTCTTGGAAAGCAATGATGAAAACATTTGTGTCGTCACTATGGGGTTAAAAAAAAATCCATCCGTTGTGCATACAGCTCCTATGCAGGCCTGTGTGGTCACAGACTATAAACAGATCCTGTGTAGGCTGATCCGATGCTCCCCTATCATCTCTTTCCTTTCATCTTGCTGATTCATACACAGCAGAACGGAGCAGATCGGAGGAGCAGGACATGACTGCAGGATCAGACTACGCACAGGGTTCATTTGTAGTCTGTCACCATGGAGACACATAGCCATGTATAGTAACTGTACGCACATAGAGGTGGGCGTTTTTTTTATAATGAACCATTTGCTAAGCTGTTTCTTTGTACTTTATATAAATTGGCACGTTAAAAACAAGTGGTCGAAAAGTCCACATACTCTGTAAGCCCAGATGTTCACATAGAGTAGAGTTGAGCAAACTTGTATTTTAAGTTCGGGGTCCAAAGTTCGGGTTCGGGTTATCGAAGCATCCCGTTATGGATTCTTCAATGAACCCGAACCTTGGACAACACTAAGGACCTGGGGGTGACGTCACCGTCATGTGATCAGTGCAGGGGGTGTGGCTCTGCACTCGATTGGATAAGAGGTGGTAGCCTGTAAATTCACAGATAACACTAGTGCTGATAATGTTGTAGTGTTACCTGCAGTCCTATGTAAATTCACAGATAACACTAGTGCTAATAATGTGGTAGTGTTTCCTATGTCCTTACTGTGCCTCTCCCACGGACTCCATGCTGGCAGCGCTGCCTCCCCTCCCATCTTCTTCTTGCCCTGCACAGAACGTCCTGATGCAGCTGCGTCAAGACATAGGAACACTGTGGGTATGGTGATGGAGACACACACAGGGACGGACAGACACACACACTCAGGGAGAGACACACATTCACACACAGGGGCAGACACACACAGGGACAGACACACACACAGGGACAGACACACACACACACAGGGACAGACACACACACACACACACAGGGACAGACACACACACACACACAGGGACAGACACACACACACACACACACACAGGGAGAGACACACACACACACAGGGACAGACACACACACACACACACGGACAGACACACACACGCAGGGACAGACACACACACAGGGACAGACACACACACACACACAGACACAGACACACACACACAGGGATAGACACACACACAGGGACAGACACACACACACACACACAGAAACAGACACACACACAGAAACACACACACAGGGACAGACACACACACACAGAAACACACACACAGGGACAGACACACACACACACAGAAACACACACACACGGACAGACACACACACACACAGAAACACACACACAGGGACAGACACACACACGCAGGGACAGACACACACACACACACACACAGGGACAGACACACCCACACAGGGACAGACACACACACACAGGAACACACACACCACACAGGGACAGACACACACCCACACAGGGACAGACACACCCACAGGGACAGACACACCCACAGGGACAGAAACACACACAGGGACAGACACACACAGGGACAGACACACACAGCTAGGCCTCACCACACTCCAGCCTGGCTCCTCTCCATATAGGAACACAGCTCTCGGTTCCTTCCCCACTGGTCACATGGGCGGATGACATCAGGGTCCTTTAGCCCAGTAGGAAACTCCGTCTACCCTGTTCTGAGTCCAGTTAAGCTGGACCGGAGGTGAAACATGGAGGGGAGGCGACCATGACGGGGGGGTGGTTAAGGGAGACCCCGGGAGGTAGTGATTGGTCAGGCCAGTGGAGGGGGGTGGAGTTGAGAGGGGTTATAGGGGCCAACATGGAAGGGTTAGGGGCCATTTTGTTGAGAGAAACGAACGGAACACACCTGTGATGGAGGCCCTCTTTGAAGAGTTGAGGAAGGCAGCAGCAGAGCGCGGGGATGGCTGGCTTCAGGAGCGGGTCCAGTCACTGCTGCAGGGGGAGGTGAGGGAGTCTGCTGAGCCCTCACCACAGGCGTCCCGGCCGCGGCGGTCCAGGCCGCCGGCGCGCCTTAGCCCGGACATGGCTTCCCCCAGGGCTCAGCGCCGACGCAGGAGCCCCTCTAGGGACCCTCCCCGCTCTGAGGCTGCGGGCTCGGTGCCTTCCCGCACGCCCGGGCGGGGGAGGAATCCACCATGCAGGCGGAGCCCTCCTGCAGGCCGTGCCAGGTCTGCCCGGCTCAGAGAGCGGCGTTTGGAGGCGGGACCAGGATCGGCGGCCCCAGCAACAGGAGCGGTGGCTGGGGGCCCCCGGCGCAGGTCGGTGGTGGGGAGCGGGGCTGCCACTTACCCTGAGGACTGTGGTGGCAGGCCCTCGGCGGCTGGACAGGCGGAGGAAGGGAGCGGGGCTGCTGGTTACAGGAGGCCACGTGACAGCAGGCCCTCGGCTAGCCAGGAGCCGTTGGAAAAGGGGGGGGGCTCCGCCTCCCCTGAAGATGCCCGCGCGCTGGAGAGCGTCTGCGTCCCTGACCCCATGCCTGTCAGGGGACTGAATGGACCGTCGAGAGGGACCCTTCCTACACCTCAGGAACCTGGAGCAGCGGCTGGTGGGGACACAGCACCCACGCAGCCAGGTGAGACACCTTGGGGTCCGTTAGTGCAGTTGGCGGGGCGGGGGGCCCCAGGGAGATTGGGGTAGGGGTTTGGGGCAGTTGTTGGGGGGGTTAGCCGGTTTGGTGGCGGGTTTAGGTTCGGGGGCGCCGTCGCCGTTGCCGGCATGGGGGTCGGGGTCCCAGGGGCATGGGGGTGTGGGGCGGCGGGGACCGAAGTGCGGGCCAGTACGGCGTCCGTGCAAACGCAAGCGGGGGGTTCGGGGGAGGAGGCGCCGGCTTTGGATGATAAAGCGAAGGGGGAGGTGTATGTATGTTTTGAGGGGCCATTGGGGGCCCATTTGAAACAGGAAGTGAGGGAAAAAATTTGGAAGGGGGAGTATGTCGACATTTTTTCGCTGCTGCCCTTGGAAAGGTTTAATTTAGACAGGACGGGGAAAGAGGAGGGGAAGAAGGAGGAGGAGGAAAAACGTAGATACCGGTTGATCCCGCGTACGTTTGCAAATTGGTTGCAAGCGTTCGCTATCTTGGCTAGTGTCATTGGGGAGAAGGAGCCGGGGTATTGCTCGGCGCTGTTCTGCTATTTAGACGCGATCGGGGAAGCGTATCGGGTTTATGGGGGCATGGCGTGGCTGCGCTATGATGAACAGTTCCGGCAGCGGAAAGCGGTGCGCCCCGGGATTAGGTGGGACCATAAGGATATTGCCTTGTGGTTGAAAGTCACGGCCCCGGTTAGAGCGGGGCAGTCCTTTCGGGGGGAATCCAGTGGCGGTGGGGGAGGAGGGCAGTCGGCTTTTGCAGTGGCGTCCGCGAAAGGACTGTGTTTCCTCTTTAACGAGGGATCCTGCAAGTTTGGGGCAAAATGCAAGTTTAAGCATGAATGCTCCACTTGCGGCAGGGCTCATGGAGCGTCACGTTGTTTTCGAGGGGTAGGCAGAAAGGGGGAGGGGTCTGGAAAAGGGGGTGACGCCAGTTCGGCTGGAAAAGATGGGGCCGTATCTCGATAGGTACCCTGATCGGCGGGCGGCGCTGTTGTTGAGGGAGGGTTTTTCGGTCGGGTTCCGGATTCCGTCGGTGGCGGCGGGGGCTCGAGTGGTTACACAGAATTTGCGTTCGGCTCTGGAACACCCGGGGGTGGTTTCGGAGAAGTTGGGCAGGGAGGTGGCGTTGGGCAGGATGGCGGGCCCGTTTGCGGAACCGCCGCTTGAGGGGTTACAGGTTTCGCCTCTGGGAGTGGTTCCCAAGAAGGAGCCTAATAAGTTTTGTTTAATTCACCACTTGTCCTTCCCTAAGGGAACGTCGGTCAACGACGGTATCGACCCGGCTTTGTGTTCCGTGGTTTATACCTCGTTTGATGCGGCAGTGGCGTTGGTGAAGCGTTTCGGTACGGGGGCGTTGATGGCGAAGGTGGACATTGAGGCGGCGTTTCGTCTTTTGCCCGTCCATCCTGAGAGTTTGCACTTGTTGGGCTGTTTCTGGGAGGGGGGGTTTTTTGTGGACCGTTGTCTGCCGATGGGCTGTTCTCTGTCGTGTGCGTATTTCGAGGCGTTTAGCACGTTTCTGGAGTGGGCAGTCCGGGACGCGGCGGGGTGGGATTCTGTCATCCATTACCTGGATGATTTTCTTTGTGTTGGTCCGGGGGTTCGTTTGTTTGTTCGGTTTTGTTGAATACGTTGCGGGGTTGTTCGAGTCGTTTGGGGTCCCGTTGGCGGGGAGAAGACGGTGGGGCCTACGACGGAATTGTGTTTTTGGGGATCGTGTTAGATTCGGTCCGGATGGAGTGTCGGCTGCCGGCCGATAAGTTGGAGGATTTGAAGGGCGAGGTGACTAGGGCGAGGCGGGTGACTAAGATTAGGCTGCGGGAGCTCCAGTCGCTCCTGGGCAAGCTTAATTTTGCGTGCCGGGTCATGCCAATGGGGAGGGTTTTCAGTAGGCGGTTGGCGGGGCGCTCTCTGGCGTTCGGTCACCGCACCATTTTATTAGGTTGGGTAGGGAGTTGAGGGCTGATTTGGCGGTCTGGGGTTCATTTCTAGAGCAGTATAACGGCCGGTCGTTGTTCATGGAGGAGGTGGTGGATGCGGTTGATTTTGACCTGTATTCAGATGCGGCGGGAAGTTGTGGGTACGGGGCATACTGTCAGGGGCAGTGGTGCGCAGGGGTGTGGCCCGATAGCTGGGTTCAGAGGGGTTGGGTCCGTAACCTAGCGTTGTTGGAGCTGTTTCCGATTGTTATGGCAGTGGTGCTCTGGGGGATTTTCCGGAATAAAAAGATCCGCTTCCACTGCGATAACTTGGGGGTGGTCCAAGCGATCAACGGGTTGTCTGCATCATCTCCGTTAGTCGTGCGGTTGCTGCAGAAGTTGGTGCTCGAGTGTTTGTCGTTGAACGCTTGGGTGGTGGCGGTGCATGTCCCGGGGGTTGATAACTGTATCGCTGACGCTCTCTCTCGTTCGCAGTGGGACCGTTTTCGTCAGCTGGCCCCCGGTGCGGCGGAGGTGGGGTTGGAGTGCCCAGCGTCACTTTGGACCGTTCTGGAGTAGCGGCGGCTTCGTTGATCAGGTCTTCATTGGCTCCGGGTACGTGGGAGGCGTATTCGAAGGCTTGGCGGGGTTGGGAGCAATGGAAGGATATGTTGGGGTCGGGGGACGGGGAGGAGGAAATAGCCTTGTTGTTGTTCATCGGGCATTGTAGGGACAAGGGGTGGTCCGTGGCTAGGATGAATCAATGTTTGGCGGGGTTGTGTTTTGGGTTTCGGCTCAGGCGTTTGCCTGACGCGACCAAGTCTTTCTTGGTGTCCCGGGCAATGAAGGGTTGGCGGCGGGAGAGAGTGGGGGCGGATGACAGGCGCCCAGTCTCTTTGCGTTGCTAGTTGGCCTGGGGAACGGTTGGATTCGGTTTGTCGGTCCTTGTGGGAAGGGAGGTTGTTTCGTTTAGCCTTCTCGCTGGCGTTTTCGGGCGTTGCGGCTGGGCGAGCTGGTTTGCCCGACGGTTCGCAAGGCGGGGGCTTGGGTAGGGGCGATGTGGAGGTGTTCGCTGATCGGGTGGAGTTTGTGATTCGCCGATCTAAGACGGATGTGGAGGGAGGGGCCGTAGGGTGGTTTTGTTCGAAGTTGCGGGTTGCCGTATGTGCCCGGTTCGGTGCACGCGGGAGTTCCTGCTGGATGGTGGTGGGCCTGTACGTGCCCCGTTGCTGGTACATGAGGATGGCTCTTTCCTATCCCGGTTCCAGTTCACGGCGGTATTTAGGAAGTGCTTGACGGAGTTGGGGGTCGCTGAATCAGGTTTTTCGGGTCATTCCTTTCGGATTGGGGCGGCGACGGAGGCGGCTAGGTGGGGTTTGGGGAAGAGATTATCCGGAAGATTGGGCGGTGGGAATCGAGGCGTTTCAGGTCTTATGTTCGTCCTGAGCGGGTGGTGTGGTGAGAGGGTCAGATGGGTTTGGGGAATGTTGTAGTGTGGTCATGTTTGCTTCTTGTCGTGTTCTTCTCTTTACAGGTGCGGTTCCGGTTTTGGTCTGGTTGTTGGGGCATTCGTATGTATGGTGGGGGCGCGGCCAGGGCGGCGGTTAGGCGGACGGTCTGCAGCTCGGGTTTCGACGCACCGAGGTAGTGGTAAGGTGGATTGGTAGACGGGGGATGTTGTGGGGCGGTATGTTGCCGGAATTTAACAGGTTTGTTAGTCGGGACAGGGTGCCTGATGTGCTGGTTTTGCATGTCGGGGGCAACGACTTGGGGGCCCGCCCGTTTAGGGAGTTGGTGCGCGATATTAAGTTTGACTTGTTGCGGTTGTGGGCGCTTTATCCGAAGATGCTGATTGTTTGGTCCGACATTGTGCCGCGGACAGTTTGGCGGGGGGCCCGATCGGTAGAAGGGGTGAACAAGGCGAGGGTGAAGGTCAATCGGGCGGTGGGTCGGTTTCTTGCGCGGAATGGGGGATTGGCGGTGCGGCATTTTGATCTGGAGAAAGGAGTTGGTGGTTTTTGGCGGAGTGATGGGGTGCACTTGAATGCGCTGGGGTTGGACATGTGGAGTCTGGCCATACAAGAGGGCGTGGAGAAGGCGGTTCGGGTGTGGAGGGACGCACAGGCTTAAGGGGTCAAGCCTGGTGCGCCTGTGGCGGGGGGAGGTCCTTGGAGTCGGTGAGATTATCTGGTGATGAGGATGGGAGGGCCCTAAGGTGGGGGCTGGACTCCCAGGTGTGGCACTTGGCGGTGGCGGAACTGTCAGGGGAGTCGGCAGGTGGTGCCTCCGAGCTGGGGGTCAACGGCTGGAGGCAAGCCGGCTAAACCTGGCAGGGTTGTTTCTGGGGATTTTGGGCTTCAAGGACCTCCCCTTAGGGAAGGGAAGAATAAAAGGTTAAGGGGATTCTGGTTGTATTTATAAAGGTTGGACTGTTATTTATGTATGTTTGTAATAATAAAGGCTGCTGTGGCCTAATTTATCCAAAGACGTTGTCTGTGTTTTATTTGGGGGAGAATGGTTTGGGGGTGGGCCAAGGCAGCCGGTGGAAGGGGTCGACCTGTAGTAACCAGTACCCCTGTCAAGTTAAGCTGGACCGGAGGTGAAACATGGAGGGGAGGCGACCATGACGGGGGGGTGGTTAAGGGAGACCCCGGGAGGTAGTGATTGGTCAGGCCAGTGGAGGGGGGTGGAGTTGAGAGGGGTTATAGGGGCCAACATGGAAGGGTTAGGGGCCATTTTGTTGAGAGAAAGCAGACGGAACGCCCGCCCGCCCGCCCTTGTTTTGGGGGATGGGGGAGGGCTTGTGGTTGTCACGGCGGCTGTGGCGGGGGGAGGTCCTTGGAGTCGGTGAGATTATCTGGTGATGAGGATGGGAGGGCCCTAAGGTGGGGGCTGGACTCCCAGGTGTGGCACTTGGCGGTGGCGGAACTGTCAGGGGGAGTCGGCAGGTGGTGCCTCCGAGCTGGGGGGTCAACGGCTGGAGGCAAGCCGGCTAAACCTGGCAGGGTTGTTTCTGGGGATTTTGGGCTTCAAGGACCTCCCCTTAGGGAAGGGAAGAATAAAAGGTTAAGGGGATTCTGGTTGTATTTATAAAGGTTGGACTGTTATTTATGTATGTTTGTAATAATAAAGGCTGCTGTGGCCTAATTTATCCAAAGACGTTGTCTGTGTTTTATTTGGGGGGGAGAATGGTTTGGGGGTGGGCCAAGGCAGCCGGTGGAAGGGGTCGACCTGTAGTAACCAGTACCCCTGTCATGGGGCTGCCAATCCCAGCAGTGCACTCAGCGAATATTCAATGGAAAAATGGAATCCAGCTTCTTATGGAATAAAAATGGTTCTTTATTGGCTCATCATATAAAATACACCAAAGTCACAGAAAATTACATCAAAGTGAAGAGTTTCAGGCTACAGAATCCAACCCTTTTTCCATTGGATACTTTATAAGGCCCAGTTCTGGTCTCTTTTCCGTGCTTCTTGGATTAAAGGTAAAGGTGAGAGCTGCAGCCATTTGAACTTTTACTCAGCGAATATTGTCTGCATTGCTGGGGTAAGCTGCCCTAGAATTGAGAACAGCCAGTTTGAGGACAGACCAGGACAGGGCTACAGGAGTGAGCAGGCACAGTGGGCCCCCCCAGGCACAGTGAGTCCCGGCACTTGCTTGGGTATGCCAGGTGCTGACTTGTTAGGGCTGATCCTGCTGATTAAAACCATCACTTTCTTCTCCCAATTCATCTCTGGGATTAGGAGAAATACGTTTTTAAAAATATGCACATTTGGCCTAAAAGGGTATTCCCGTTATAGGAAGTTATATCCTGTCCACAGCATAGAGGATATCTATTAGATCTGTGGGCGGTTTTACTGCTGTAATGAGAATGGGGGCCCCATACTCTGCGCCAGTTGGCATGCACACAGACTCTGCATTCATTTCTGGGAATTCCGGAGATCTCTGGGTCCCCATTTTTATAAACCGCCAGGTCCCAGCAGTAGAACCCCTATCAATCTCATAGTTATCCCCTGTGGATATGGGTTAACTTTATATAACTGTAGTACCCCTTTAACCGCACCAAAGGCGAGCACTATCTACTCGGTGCACCTTAGCTACTGATTGCTGCTACCCTGGACATCCCCCCCCCCCTCCACCTGGATGTCTGTCCTTGTCAAACAAGTGAATAGGTAGTGTCCAGGGAAGCAGAGCGGAGGAGCTAAAGTACCAACATGGGTAAGGCCTGCCCTCAGTGCACTTAAAGGCCACATTTGTATCTATGAAGATGATTGACCTGTTGCATGTGCGCTTGGCAGCTGAAGACATCTGTGTTGGTCCCATGTACATATGTGTCCGCACTGCTGAGAAAAATGATGTTTTATTATATGAAAATGAGCCTCTAGGAGCAATGGGGGCGTTGCCATTACACCTAGAGGCTCCACTCTCTCTGCAACTGCCGCACATTGTTATGCTGCACTTTTATTTCTCCTACTTCTCTGCAGGTGCATAATTTCTTACTGATTTTCTATCGTACGAAACAGGAAGATCAGGATGAACATGTTATATGCACATGGATGACACTGTTTAAAATTGTGCTGAAATACATAAGGGTTAAGCCTGGGAAGGATAAAAAATGAAATAAAGACCACCCTGAAATTTACAGATTTTGTGTACAGTAAATGTTTTCACTCTTGTAGCTCGTACATGCAGCATGCCTAGACCGCAGGGAAAACGCGTGAGGCTACGGTGGGCCGATGGGGGTAGCACTTCATTAGTACTCATGGTTAGCAGAGCCTCCCTGGGTCAGCAGTGCAGTGGATGGGAAGACAGCACAAAATCGTCCGGGGCACTCTCGGTTTCTGGGAACACCAGACAAATGTTGGTTGAGGTGCCCTTGATGGTGGTGGTGTTTAGGGTGCTTTGGTGGCTAGGCCCCTATGTTCGTGACGCCAGCACCGTTAGGTGCAAATGATGAGTGTAGTAGAGGTAGAAATGATGAGGAGTCGATGGTAACAAAACAGTTGAACATTTACTAAATCACTTGTCACCAGGCAGTCAATACAGATACAGTTCATTAGTATGGCGTAAGTGATGACTCCGAAATAGACTCAATTGTATTGCTTTTATCAGGTTTAGGCAATAGTCAGTTGAGGAGTTCCCTTTAGGGTCGACACTTTACAGGCAAGACTTCTATAATTATCCCAAGTCCAAACTATAGCACTCTGGTACTAAATATGCTGGTTTCTGCTAACTTTGAGCTATCCTATAAGGGCAATCTCCCTCGTTGCAGGCATCAGTCTTCTGCTTCATTATTTGCAGGATGCTCTCCTGAAAGGTTTATGTTTTCTACCGTGTCCTCGAAGGCTTATGTAGTGGATAAAGGACAATTCTGCGCACTAATTATTCTTACGTGTCCTGGCAATACTAGAGTTGCTCTCAGGCACTTGTGCTGGTGAAATCCATAGACTGGGTTTAGCTCTAATCCTCACTAGGCTCACTGCATATTTATACATAGACTCACTGTCTGGTGCTTTGGTTGCTGTATTGGTCTTCTCCAGTCTTGATCAGGGCCCAGAGGAAAGGAGAACAGCTACATGTTGGTTTGGGCCTGTTTCTCTCCTCCATCCACTCTCCTCTGATACACACTCTAACTGAACTGAATTCACTCCTTTCTGCTTCCTGTTCTAGCACACCCCAAACTATATAAATGAGTGGCGCCAACACCACCTAGGGGCGAATGGGTAAAATGACATTGCCAGCCTGATGATAGAAAATACCATACATTCAGGACATTAGATGAATACAGAGATTCCCTTTCCACACACATGTGGGATGCTGCATACATACCATAAGATTTCTGATGAGAAATTCGATGGAAGACCAAGAGGCCCTTTCATGGAAGTACTGGACATACTGGAATCAAGAGTGTGGGGAAGAAAACAGTGGTACTGTAGAAAAGGCTGGGCCGCATAGCAAAATTTTGAATGGGCCCTTCCTCGGGCCCCAGCAACTTTCCTGCCATCCAAACTCTCGTAGCTTTCAAGACCATCCAAACTCATCATACAACCTCCACCCACCCATATAAATAATATGAAAATAAAACATTTACTAGCACTGGACAGGATGAGGAATCAAGAGTTTACATTACAGTCTAGTGCCCCACACAGTAGTTAGGCACCCTCAGTGCTACACACAGTAGTTAGGCCCCCTCATTGCTACACAATAGCTATGCCCCCTTGTGCCCCACACAGTAGTTATGCCCCCTTAGTGCCCCACACAGTAGTTATTTGCCTTTAGTGCCCCACACATTAATCATGCCCCCTTAGTGCCCCACACAGTTGGTATGCCCCCTTTTGCCCCACACAGTAGTCATACCCCCTTAGTGACCCTTAGTGTCTTTCTTTAGCCTCACCAACTACGTATGTAACTGAAAAACATTGCCATCCAGTTTCACTTCCAGTAGTCAGGCATTTACACTGGCTTTGCCCAGGAGTAGATTAAAATTGTATATTTATTAATATATATAATTTTTTTATGCTTTATATAGCACCGACATATTCCACAGCAGTTTTCAGACATTAGCATCAAGCTGTCCCCAATGGGGCTCACAATCTTTGGGGTGTGGGAGGAAACCGGAGAACCTGGAGGAAACCCACACAAACCGAGCCACTGTGCTGCCCTAATATCACATATTACTTGGGCACTATTTGGTGGTATTATGTAAGCTCTGTAGGGCAGTAAAATTAGGGCACTATTTGAAGGGAATTATGCAGATATACACTGTGATGCAGTAATTAAAAGCACAGCATAGGCACCTCCATAGAGACATGCCATGTACCTACTGAAGTACACGTACCACTGTAAAATGAGAACGGAGTGGTAAAATTAACAAATTAATAAATAGGAGCAGGGGCTGCGCGTGCGCGGTGTGCTACCATTCACTTCTATGGGAGTGAATGGTAGAGGGGAGCAGCACTTGGTGGTGGACGGACCCTGGGAAATCCGGGGTTCTCCAGCCACAGCTCTCCCGCACCTATCAGACAATGGAGGCATATCCTAGCGATATGCCCCCATTGTCTATGATGGGAATACCCCTTTAAAGAGGATGTCTCACTTCAGCAAGGGGCATTTATCACACAGAGAAAGTGAATACAAGACACTTACTAATGTATTGATATTGTCTATATCGCTTCCTTTGCTGGCTGGATTCATTTTGCCATCACATCTTACACAGCTTGTTTACATGGTTACGACCACCCTACAGATGTCTTCAGCTGCCAAGCGCACATGCAACAGGTCAATCATCTATCAGTGGAGGTCGTGCTTGCACACTATAGGAAAAGTCGCTGTAGGACCGTAGGAGAGCAAATAAGATAGTGATTTTTCCTATAGTGTGTAAGCACGACCACCACTGATGGATTGCAGGGTGGTCGTAACCATGGAAACGAGCAGTGAATAATGTAATGGAAAAATGAAACCAGCCAGCAAAGGAAGCAATATGGGTAATCACAATACATTAGGAAGTGCCTTGTATTCACTTTCTCTACATAATAAATGCCATTTGCTTAAGTGAGACGACCCCTTTAACAGCTTATTACATATATTATTGGTTCACACACACGCAAGGTGCACGGTTCTAAAAAAAACTGTGAAATGTGCAAAATGTGAGGAAGTGTAAATTGTTTGCGTCTGCATAAAAAATGAGGATAATACACTTGAGAGCGAGAATAAAAGTCATTGTAAATTTTATTACACACTATTCATCCAGCAGCTATTGAGTGGGAATATTAGCTTCACTACAGCACTGACAGCAATAAATAGCCCGGCATCAATAGGATGCCATTCTGCTGAGAAATGACAGCATATCCTTCATGCTGCTTCAATTAAATAGAGTTCAATCCATTTATGACCTAATTTAACTAGGGCGCCCAAGACCAACTAGGGGATTATTGGAGACCATGTGTCATCGCCTCTGAAATGTGTCGTACATACAGATGACGAATGCTTAGCATTTCATAGGAGTGCTGAGGACTGTGATGCTATAGGGGCGGTCAAAATGCCTGTTTGGATAGACTCCCTGAACACCGAGGAGTCTAGTCGGAGTCTGGGCAGGCACTGGGCACATGGACCAGTAGTAGGGGAAGGAAAGTCTGTGAGACGCTGCTATTAGTCTTTTTGTGCCAGCCTTCTATTTTTATGTGGCTGTCTGTTGGCACTACTGCTGGGGGCAGGTGGCTCACACTATAAGCTGGGGCACTTGGCTAAGTCTATAAATTTGCTGCGCTCTGTCATCACTTTGCTGCCACCATCATTGTGGGCTCTGTTGGCTCTTTCAATGTGGGTCTCTCTGCTGGAACTATTAACCAGGAACACTTGGCTAGCGCTAATGTTTATATGATACACTCTGCAGCGGGTCTTATAAATCCAGCTTAAAGGGGTTGGCCACTTTTTTTTTTTTTGGCTAACCCACCCATCCTGGTCAGACCTTCAAATGAAAACATACTTACCTGCTCCCCACCGCTGGGTCCCGGCTCCTTTGCTTCCTGGTTCCCCGCTGTGAACATCTGCTTTGACGCTGCTGCAGCCAACGACTGACCACAGTGGTGACCCTTACGTCAATTTTAATTGGCTAAATGACGCAAGGGGGTCAGGTTACCGCTTAGGGCCAGTCATTGGCTGCAGAGGTGTCAAAGTGGATGTTGACAGAGGGGTACACCCGAGCTAGACAGTGGAGGCCAGGGAGTGAAGGACACTTAACCCAGCAAAAGGGAGCAGGTAAGTAAACTTTTCTTTACAGGTCTAGCCAGGATCTGGGGTTCTCCCCCCAAAAAAAAAACAACCCATAGAGTGTCCAACACATGACATGCCTAGAGTAGAAAGTCTGTGAATATATTTACCATTCCGAAGTGGAGTGGATCGGCCCCCTAGGAACCCAGTCATGTGACGCTTCTCTTCTGACAATCCAACTCCATCAATGTCATGTGTAGTACCCGAAACATGGGTGTGTTAGAATTTTTTTAGTTTATATTGTCATTTTACATATTTTATTTTTTCGCTTCTTGACGTTGTTCCCAGCAAGGAATATATAGCAAAGGTTGGCATGGAACAGGGCTAATCACTCTGTTCCTCCCTTCTTGGTAGGAGTCGGCTGGTGCTGCTCCCTGCCAAGAGACAGAGTTCCTGTGTAGCCACAGAAAGGAGAGGAAGCAACCTGCAGAGCTCCTGCTCCGGTTGCAGATTCTCTAGAGAGAACTACTTAATTTCTCTCAAGTAAAGCATTGAGACTCCAGACAGCAGTGTGAACTGCTACCACACCTGCATCTACAGACACTGCTGTAAGGTGAGGGACTACAGCCGAGCCACCCATCACCAAGCTACCACTAGGCCAGTATCACTTAAATGCAGAATTGCCACAAACCAACCTGCCTCCATATCCTTGCTGGTGCCAGAGAATAATTGCCCATAAAGCCTGCTTCTACTCTATGTATTTCAAGTTCTATGTTGCACTGTAAAAAAGACTTTGTGAGGGAGTTTACCATGACACAACACTTTATCAGGGCTACTACCAATCCTATCCTGGACCTCCACCCAAATTGTGACGCAAACTGGCACATCTAAGGACCACCCACTTTCCAGCAAACTCCACCTCTTTCTGCTAAGCCCCACCCCTATCATGCATGTCATAAAAAAGTATAAAAACCCGAGAGGCGGCAAATTGAGGCAATTTGTGCCCTTTTGTGCCATTTCTTTTGACAACTTTTGGCGTTGATAAATTAACTGGGCCAGAGGGTTTTCTCATGGTGGTTGATCATGCCTGCATGCACCGCATAATGGCCATGGATGGAAGAAGGTGTCTCTGCTCCAACTTCCTGCTCTTCTAGAGCATATAGGGATGCTTTATTTCAATAGGAGGGATGGCCCATCGGAGGATGCTCTAGGCCGGCCCTGAGCTGGGCCTAGATCCAGGGCAGCAACAGGAAATTTAAATAGAGCAATGCAATAAAGGAAGGACATGGGAACCAGCAGTGGGGAAATTAACCTCCTGTTAGAGACTGATACTGTTTTATATGGAGAGGTGAGCAATAACATTCAGGAGAGACTGTCAGGGACATAAATAGAGATCATGGGGCATCATAGTACAAGTCAGAATTGGTCCTCACTGGACTGCACCTCAGCTTTCTCACTAAGGTTGCCTTATGGTTGGAAGTTGGGAACCGAGGTTAAAAGGGTAGGTAAGAGTTAGTTCCTGGCATGGTAAAGGCATTGCGGTTAGTGCCACAGCTCTGGAGATACAAGTGTGAGGGAAATGTCAGAAGACTTGGCGGCCAATAAGCAGCTCCTGCAGCAGAGCTTCTCTTTGGCCACGGGATCTTGTGACAGCTGTGACCACAGGTAGCACTACAGAAAAAGAGTTGGCTCCCAGGACTCGGAAGCATCATACATTAGACTGCATTGGTGACTGGAGAGTTGGATTAAAACGTTTGTCCGGGGTCTAAATATTGATTACCTATCCTAGTCACAATATGTCATCAGTATCAGATTGGTGGGGGTCTGAAACCTGGCACCCACTCCAATAAGCTGATGTCAGCAGTCTCTGGTGCCAGAAATAACATGGTGGATGGCAATGGACGCAGAAAGCTCTGTCCACTGTGCAGCGACCGTGCCATCCCTGCATGTCAGCTCCCATTCATATAGATCCTACAGATCAGGGGTGCACAACCTTTTCTGTTTGGGGGCCACATTGTCAGCCTGAACCAATTCCAAGGGCCGAAAATAAAACTTAAAGTGGTATTACCTACTGAAATACTGTATTTTTGGCAAATTGAACATACAGTATATACTGTAAATGTCTAGTTACAGTTCTAGGACTCCCATCTAATAGGAGAATACATGAAAAAACATGTAAGAAGTCATAAAACATAGACCTACATGTCTTTTACCAGATGCTTGGGGGCCGCAAAGAATGGTTTAAAAGGCCGCATGTGGCCCCCGGGCCGCAGGTTGTGCACCCCTGCTATAGATCCTCACCAATCTGCCATTGATGACCTATCCTAAGGATAGTTCATCTATATCTATAACCCAGAAAACCCTTTTAATTAAAGGAGTTGGCCCATCTCACACATTGGTGGCAAGTTGCTAGAATATGCCACCAATGTCAGATTGGTGCGGGTCACACCTCTGAGACCTCTCTAGAGCTGGGCCCCCAAAGACGAGCACTCCAAGCATGCGCAGTATGCTCTCCATTCACTTCTATGGGAGTTCCAAAAAGAGCTGAGCAAGTACGTTTAGTTAATTCTGGAACTCCCATAAAAAAATTAATAGAGAGCACCACACAAGCGTGGCGACTTCTCCATTCACCTCTATGGGACTTTTGGAAATAGCAGAGACCATGCACAGCTATTTTTGGCACTCCCATAAAGTGAATGGAGAGTGGCCATGCTTGTGCGGTGCACCCTCATACACTTTGGGATGCCACCTCTAGTACACAGGTTACGGAGCATGCCCACAACATTGTACTTTAGAAATTGTTTTCTGACTGAGACATCCCCCCATGTGGATGCTGTAAAGCAAAACTCTGGTATTGCTGTTGACAGCTCAGACTGCCTTATAATCACGTAAAGGAAACAGAATAAAAAGTGTACAGTCTTCAAATGAAAACAGATCAGAAGAAAGTATAATGGGGGTCATTTACTTACAGAAATTCGCTTATTTGTGGCATATTTCTGGTGCAGATTGCAGGTTATTTGCGCCGCAATTTGCGACTTTTCCCAGCAAAGCCAGCTCCAGGTTCATGTGGGCCCTTGGGCGATAAAGTCTCAGTGGGCCCCCTTACACAGTGATAACTCTCTGAGTACAGATAATATAGTAGATATCACCTGCAGTCCTATGTAACAGCACAGATAACACAGTAATGGCTATCTGAGTACAGAAAATGTAGTAGTGTTACCTGCAGTCCTCTGCTCCTCCGTCTCCTCCCCCACTGGTCACATGGGTGGATGACTTCAGGAAGGGCTTTTAGCCCGGTAGGAAACTCAATCTACTATGTTCTGGGGCCGCCTACCCCAGCAGTACAAATGGTAAAAATTGTCTGCATTGCTGGGGTAAGCTGCCCTAGAATTTAGAACAGGCAGTTTAATGAAGACCAGGGCACAGCTGCAGGACACAGTGGGCCCCACAGGAGCAGTGGGCCCCGGCACTTGTCCGGGTGTGCCGAGTGCTGGCGCCGGCCCTGTTTCCCAGCACACACCAGGTCTAAAAAAAGGGCGGGGAAGGGAATGGGCTGGCGGGCCCGTCTCATTTTTCATTTTCTACGCCTGTCAGAGAAAATGGTCTAAATTTAAGCCAGCAAGAAAGCTGATGTAGATTTAGACTGGTGGTGGATGCGTCAAAGTTATGTAGAAGCCGGCGTCTTTTCATAACTTTGGCGGACGCACTGCAAGCGCACGGGGTTATTAAGACCGGCGTCTAAAACGCTGGTCTTAATAAATTACCCCCTATGTTTTAGAATAGAGTTTACCTTTAAATGAATCCTCAGTTTTCTAACAATTGTTAGAAAACAAGGTGTTATAAAGAATTTCTTCTAAAATCTGCAGCATGAAATAATAATAATAATTATTATTGTTAATATAAAAGGCAATTGTTAAATCAAGGTATATAAGGAATGTCTTCTAAAATCTGCAGCATGAAATAATAACTAGATGGTGTTGTTTCTGAAGAAACCACAGGATGTTGGCTTTAACCAAAACTGTGGGAGGAGTAACACTCTATCGAAAATCAATGAGAGAAATTTGATTGATTGTTGGTGGCTCCACCCACTTTTTCTTACCTTAAGATGGAAACACCCAATGACCACATTTGTAATATTTGAGGTCCTTGACATCAATAACGCGAGAATGGCAGCGTTTTTAGTTTTATCCATTTAAATCAATCAAAAAAATCTGATTGGCTGTTTTTCGCTCCACCCACTTCTTAAATTTGAATTACAGTCACCCCATGACCGAATGTACCAAGTTTGAAGACCCTGCCAATAACAGTTGAAGAATGGCTGCCATTTAAATATCCCCATTGAATAGCAATAGGTAATATTTCGATGGCTGTTTTAAGCTCCACCCAGTTTCCCGAATTTTAACCCCAGTTACCCAGTCATGTGTCATGTCTGTGCCAAGTTTGGGGCCTCTGGCTTTAAAACTGTCAGAATGGCGGTACTTGTAAGTTTTAAATTAAAGTCAATAGGTGAAATCTGATTGGCTGTTTTAGGTTCCACCGACTTTTCATAAATTTTGACCACAGTCACCCATTGAGTAATTGTGCTAAGTTTGGGACACTTGGCATTTAAACTGTGATAATAGCAGCAGTTTATCTTTATTCATTAAGGTCAATCACTGAAATCTGATTGGCTGTTGTTGTGCCGCCCTTTTTTTCCAAATTGTGAACCACAGTCACCCAGTAACTAACACTTTAAGGTTTGGGAATTATGGCATTTAATGTGTAAAGATGGCAGCAGTTTTATTTTTTCTACTGAAAATCAATGAGTGAAATTTGATTCGTTGTTGGTGACTCTGCCCAATTTTTCTAGCCTTGAAGTGGAAACACCCAATGAACACATTTGTGATATTTGAGGTCCATGACATCAATAATGTGAGAATGGCAGCATTTTTTATTTTTCCCATTTAAATCAATCAAAAAAAATCCAGATTAGTTGTTTTTGGCCCACTTTTTTGAATTTAACTTCTTGCCGACCGCTGAACGCACGGATGCGTCCAGGCGGCGGCAAGTTTGTTCCTCCTGAACGCATCCGTGCGTCATCTCGCGAGAGGCGAGATCTGCTGTGAACGCGCGCACGCGGTTATACTACAGCCTGCCAGCGATGATCCATCGCTGGCAGGCTGTAAATGTAAAATAAATTAGATCAAAGAGCTATATCAGACGCTGTTTTGTGAACAGCGTCTGGTATAGCTGCTACCTGGTCCTCTGGTGGTCCCATTTACTGGGATCGACCACCAGAGGACCAGGTAACAATGTAAAGTTGCACCAAACACTACACTAACCCCCCCACCCCCTCACTTTATAACCACTATTAACCCCTTGTTAACCCCTGATCACCCAATATAGACTCCCTGATCACCCCCGTCACTGATCACCCCCCTGTAAGGCTCTATTCACATGTCCATATGTGTTTTGCGGATCCACAGATCCGTGCCACGGATCCGCGCGGATCCGCAAAACACGGACACCGTCAATGTGCTTTCCGCATTTTGCAGATCCGCACATTGCCAGAACTATATAGAAAATGCTTTTTCTTGTCCGCAATTGCGACAAGAAAAGGACATGTTCTATATTTTTATGAACGGAAGTGCAGACTCGGAAGCGCGGATCCGTAATTCCGATCCGAGCGGGACAAAGTCTGTCCCCATAGAATGAATGGGTCCGCAATTCCGCTCCGCAAACAGAATTTCGGACGTGTGAATGGGGCATAAGGGTCCCTTATCACCGCCAGTTAGTTAGCTACTTGTTAGGTAGCTAGCGCCCAGCCCACCGCACCGCAGTCACTGATTTTGGCAGAGATTTTTCATCCACATTGATCGATGCGAATGAAGAAATCTGTGCCGCTTCATTTTTTTTTTTTTTCAGCGCAGAGGCTGAACGGAAAAAATCTCATTACCCGTATGCTCAATATAAGGAGAATCGCAGAAACTCCTAATGCTGGCCATACGTGTAATGATTATGAGACCCTCAAATGCCAGGGCAGTACAAAACCCCACATGTGACCCCATTTTAGAAAGAAGACACCCCAAGGTATTCCGTGAGGGGTATGGTGAGTTCATGTAAAATTTTATTTTTTGTCACAAGTTAGTGGAATATGAGACTTTGTAAAAAAAAAAAAAAATATATCAATTTCCGCTAACTTGTGCCAAAATTTTTTTTCTGTGAACTCACCATGCCTCTCACGGAATACCTATGGGGTGTCTTCTTTCCAAAATGGGGTCACATGTGGGGTATTTATACTGCCCTGGCATTTTAGGGGTCCTAAAGCGTGAGAATCCAAATGCGTAAAATGCCCTGTGAAATCCTAAAGGTACTCATTGGTTTTAGGGCCCTTTGCGCATCTTGGCTGCAAAAAGTGTCACACATGTGGTATCGCCGTACTCAGCAGAAGTAGGGCAATGTGTTTTGGGGTGTATTTTTACATATACCCATGCTGGGTGAGAGAAATATATCTCTGTAAGGCCTCATGCACACGACCGTTGCCTGCCTCCGCGTCCGCTCCTCCTTGAAATTTCGCGTCCGTCAAAAAAAACGGATGACGGACCGTTTTTTTTGACAGATCCGATTTTTATGGCAGATCATTGTAAAAATGCCTATCCTTGTCCGCGACCGTGAAAAAAATAGGACATGCACTATTTTTTTGACGGAATGAAAACACGGATCACGGAAGCGGAAGGAAAACGGTTGACCATCCGCATTTTTTGACGGACCCATTGAAATGAATGGGGAAGCATCCTATCCGTGAAAAAAAACGGAACGGACGCGGAAACAAACAACGGTCGTGTGCATGAGGTCTAAATGACAACTTTTTAAAAATTTTTATACAAAGTTGTCAATTTACAGCGATATTTCTCACACAAAGTATGGGTATATGTAAAAATACACCACAAAACACATTGCCCTACTTCTCCTGAGTGACACTTTTTTGCAGCCTGGGTGCGCAAAGGGGCCCAAATTCCAACGAGTACCTTTAGCTTTTACATGGCTGCTCACAATTTAGCCCCGCCCAAAATGCCAGAACAGTACAAACACCCCACATGTGACCCCATTTTGGAAAGAAGACACCCCAAGGTATTCACTGAGGGGCATAGTGAGTCCATGAAAAATTTAACTCTTTGTCAAAAAAGTTAGCAGAAAGGGAGACTTTATGAGAAAAAACAATAAAAAATCAATTTCCGCTAACTTGTGCCAAAAAAAAATCTTCTATGAACTCGCCATGCCCCTCACAGAATACCTTGGGGTGTCTTCTTTCCAAAATGGGGTCACATGTGGGGTATTTATACTGCCCTGGCAATTTAGGGGCCCTAAAGCGTGAGAGAGAAAATGCGTAAAAATGCCCTCCTAAAAGGTACTCATTGGAATTTGGGCCCCTTTACGCATCTTGGCTGCAAAAAGTGTCACTCATGTGGTATCGCCGTACTCAGGAGAAGTAGGGCAATGTGTTTTGGGGTGTATTTTTACATATACCCATGCTGGGTGAGAGAAATATCTCTGTAAATTGACAACTTTGTATAAAATTTTTAAAAGTTGTCATTTACAGCGATATTTCTCACACCAGCATGGGTATGTAAAAATACACCCCAAGCATGCCTACTTCTCCTGAGTGCGGCGATACCACATGGTGACACTTTCTGCAGCCAAGATGCAAAAGGCCCTAAAACCAATGAGTACCTTTAGGATTTCATGGGGCATTTTGCGCATTTGGATTCTCACGCTTTAGGAGCCCTAAAATGCCAGGGCAGTATAAATACCCACATGTGACCCCATTTTGGAAGAAGACACCCCAAGGTATTCTGTGAGGGGCATGGCGAGTTCACAGAATTTTTATTTTTGGCACAAGTTAGCGGAAATTGATATATTTATTTTTTTTTTTTTACAAAGTCTCATATTTCACTAACTTGTGACAAAAAATAAAATTTTACATGAACTCACCATACCCCTCACAGAATACCTTGGGGTGTCTTCTTTCCAAAATGGGGTCACATGTGGGGTATTTATACTGTCCTGGCATTTTAGGGGCCCCTAAAGCGTGAGAAGAGTCTGGAATCCAAATGCGTAAAAATGCCCTGTGAAATCCTAAAGGTACTCATTGGATTTAGGGCCCCTTTGCGCATCCAGGCTGCAAAAAGTGGCACACATGTGGTATCGCCGTACTCAGGAGAAGTAGGGCAATGTGTTTTGGGGTGTATTTTTATATATACCCATACTTTATGTGAGAAATATCGCTGTAAACGACAACTTTTTAAAATTTTTATACAAAGTTGTCAGTTTACAGAGATATTTCTCTCACCCAACATGGGTATATGTAAAAATACACCCCAAAACACATTGCCCTACTTCTCCTGAGTACGGCGATACCACATGAGTGACACTTTTTGCAACCTAGTGCACAAGGAGCCTAAATTCCAACGAGTATCCTTTAGCTTTTACATGGCTGCTCACAATTTAGCCCGCCCAAAATGCCAGAACAGTAAACACCCACAGTGACCCTATTTCGGAAATGCACCGTATTCACTGAGGGCATAGTGAGTCTGTGGGAGATTTCATTTTTTTTTGCCAGAAGTTAGCAGAAATGGAAACTTTATTATTTTTATTTTTTTCCTCAGAAAGTGTCATTTTCCGCTAACTTGTCTTCTTTCTAAAATGGTGTCATTTGGGGGGTATTTATACTATCCTGACATTCTAGCACCTGAAGAAACATGACAGGTGCTCAGAAAGTCAGAGCTGCTTCAAAATGCCGAAATTCACTTTTTTGCACCATAGTTTGTAAACGCTATAACTTTTACCCAAACCAATAAATATACACTTATTGTTGTTTTTTTTATCAAAGACATGTAGAACAATAAATTTTGAGAAAAATTTATATAGAAATGTAGTTTTATAAAAAAAAATTACAACAGAAAGTGAAAAATATCATTTTTTTGCAAAAATTTCGGTAATTTTTGATTAATAGCAAAAAAAGTAAAAATGTCAGCAACAATGAAATACCACCAAATGAAAGCTCTATTAGTGAGAAGAAAAGGAGGTAAAATTCATTTGGGTGGTAAGTTGCATGACGGAGCAATAAATGGTGAAAGTAGCGTAGTGCAGAATTGTAAAAAGTGGCCTGGTCATTAAGGGTGTTTAAGCTAGGGGGGCTGAAGTGGTTAAATCCCAGTCCTCCAGTGACCAACTGTGCCAAGTTTGAGGACCCTGCCATTAACAGTCTAAGAGCAGCGGCAGTTTTACATTTTCCTATTTATACAATATGGCTGAAATTTGATTGGCCGTTGTAGACTTTGCGAACTTTTATAAATTTTTATAAATTTTAACCCCAGTGACCCACATGCCAAGTTTGGGTTACTCCGGCTTAAATACTGTGAGAATGACAGTTTTTAACATTTTCTCATTGTAGTCAATAAGGAATATCTGATTGGTTGTTTATGGCTCCATCCACTTTGTAGAGTCTCTGAAATGTGACAGAAAATTTGGGTGTGTTTAACTTCAAAGCTGTACGAGTGTCAAAAGTTTATAATTTTCCAATGAAAGTCTATGGCAAAAAGTGGGGTCTTCGGTGGGCCGTCCCACGGGCACGGAGGGTGGGATGGGTTAACAAAGCACAAGCAACTTATTCGGGTATGTGCTCAACAAGTGTGCAAAGTTTCGTAATTGTACTCCTAAAACTGTGGGAGGAGTACCGTATAGAAGATGGCTACATTTTTATTGGCCGTTGCTAGCTCCACCCACTTTTGGGTGTCCCCCCAAAATTCACCTTTTTATTCGGGTTGACACCAACAACATGTGGTCCGAGTTTGGTGAGTGTAGCTTCAAAGCTGTATGAGTGGGAGCGATTTGAAAATTTTCCCTGTTAAATTCAATGGCGAAAAAGGGGTCTTTGGTGGTCCTCTGCAGGGCGCGGAGGGTGGGATCGCTTATTAAAACAAGAAATCGAAGAACAATATGTTGGCATTTGAAGCCAACATAATAATTAAAGATGAGCGAATATTTAAAAAATATTAAATAATTAGATTTGGCCGGTTCAACAAATTTTTTGAAAAAATTTGGTTCAATCTGAATTTATTGGCGCCAAATAAAACGCATTAAAACACCTATTTCCTGCTTGCAGAGAGCCTTTATAGTGGTGTATAACACTGTGCCTTACTGTAACACGCATAGGGAGTCTGCTGTGGTAGTGAAATAATACTGTGAGTCAGTATGACATGCAGATGACAGGCGTCGCTCTTAGAATCACTACACACATCACTTATTTGGGCAGTCACGAGGCCAAAACTGACCAAATAACTCAAGTATGAACTCAGCCTTACAGGTCGATGTTAGTGCCAAGAAAAAGCGCACTCCTTTTACATCGGGGTCAGCTGATTCCACATAGATGTCTACAGAACCTGTTCTAATAAACGCTTATACAAGTAGAGCCCCCGACAGAGTGGAGAGGTTGCCAGCAGTAAGTTTGTGTTGACGTCATATTTTGCCCTTCCTCTGATCTGTCAGAACAATAACCCCCAAAAACGGATCCTGTCTGTGGATCATCCGCCTTCACTCGGTCAGCATTTGGTCAGTAATCCATCAGTATTGCTAATGCCAAAAAATACAGGAGTGGATCCAAAATAGAGATGAAACGTGAATGAGGAGACCACAGAGTGGCTCAATGACAGTGTGAAGGTGGCGGCAGCATCAGGAGCCCACAGAGGAGCACAATGACAGAGTGTGGCGGCAGCATCAGGAGACCATAGAGTGGCACAATAACAGAGTGTGGTGGTGGCGGCAGCATCAGAGGGCCACAGAGTAGCACAATGACAGAGTGTGGAGGTGGCAGCAGCATCAGGAGACGACAGAGTGGCAAGGTGATATAGTGTGGTGGGGGCAGCAGAATCAGGAGACCACAGAGTGGCAAGGTGACATAGTGTGGAGGTGGCAGCAGTATCAGGAGCGCACAGGGTGGCAAGGTGACATAGTGTGGAGGTTCCAGTAGCATCAGGAGACCATTGAGTGGCAAGATGACATAGTGTTGAGGTATCAGCAGCATCAGGAGACCACAGAGTGGCAAGGTGACATAGTGTGGAGGTGGCAGCAGCATCATCAGGAGACCACAGAGTGGCAAGGTGACATAGTGTGGAGGTGGCAGCAGCATCAGGAGACCCGAAAGTGGCAGGGTGACATAGTGTGGAGGTGGCAGCAGCATCATCAGGAGACCACAGAGTGGCAAGGTGACATATTGTGGAGGTAGCAGCAGCATCAGGAGACCACAGAGTGGCAATGTGACATAGTGTAGATGTGGCAGCAGCATCAGGGCACCACAGAGTGACCCGGTGACAGAGTGAGGAGGTGGGCGGCAATACGAGTACCAGCTGAAGATGGTGGGTGAAAGAAGGAGCACTTGGCATCAGATGTGTGGCATCAGGTGGGTGGCAGCATCAGAATAGTAGCTGAGGCAGGTAGCCAGAAGAAACCGTTCTCTTTTGTCAAAGTGTTGGTGGGGCACCATAGATGATCTAGTCTGGTGCATCAGGCATTGGTGGGTGAAAATCCTGGCTGATCCACGCCTGATTCATCTTGACGAAGGTCAGTCTCTCCACATTTTGGGTGGACAGGTGAGTTCTTCTTGGGGTAACTATTGCCCACGCTGCACTAAACACCTGCTCTGATGCCACACTACTGGTCGGGCAGGACAGCCTTTCCAGGGCAAACTCTGCTAGTTGCTAATACAACAACCTATAAAGAACATGTGTTTACCCACATATAATATATATGCACAAGGATATAGTCAAACACTAATTATTTATCAAAGATTAAACTTTATTGAAAATTCATAAAAAAACATACATATGGAGTCTCATATGGAACAGGGGAAATGATTAGGCGAGAGACATGTGGGAAAGGTAGCTAGTACATGACATGTAAAAAGTATCAATTCATACATGAAATCGAAAGTTTACATAATGTGGTCACGTGTTGCAGCAGGCAAGGTGTAAATAAAGTGCAGATGCAAGCAAGGGTTAATAATGGTAAGTTATAAGACACAGTGTCAAACAATGGTCATAAGCGATAATAAGACCAACCAGGGTTCAGTGCAAGTACATTGTAATTTGTAAGACACAGTGTCAGATATAGATTAGAAATAGTAATATACAATACCTGTGCCAGACGGTATCATATGCAAGCAGGAACACGTATGACCACAATAAATAAAGTAACAATCAAAGTAAATGTATATAAGCAGATACATGAGCATGGGCTGCCCCCTTCCCAGTGTCCCCTTCACCTACCCACCGCGTTTCGCCACCGAAGCTGTGATAGGGATTAGTGTCTCTGCTAGACACAGTGCTGTGATGTCAGAACAATATTTAGTGCACCAATCAGTAATATCTACTCAGACCTGATAAAATGTGAAGTTGCACGTATTGAGCAATAATAACTGGAGATCGCAAATTCTAGAATTTGTAAATTTATTGCAAATATTATGTGAAAAATTTGTGAAATGTCGCAAAAACAAATATTGCCCATGCCGCTCATCACTGCATATAACTGCACAGCTCAACGGCAAATAGGCCCTTACTTTTTTCCACTTATACACGACACAAAAGGCTTCATAATATATAACTGCACCGCTGATCGGCAAATATATTTTTCTTTTACCACGCTGAAAGGCAAATATATATATATTTTTCCACTTATACACGACACAAAAGGCTGTAGAACAGATAACTGCACTGCTGAACAGCAAATATATTTTTATTTTTTCCACTTATACACGACACAAAAGGCTTTAGAACATATAACTGCACCCCTGGATGGCCAATATATTTTTCTTTTGCCACTAATACAGGCCACAAGAGGCTTTATCACATATAACTACACCGCTAAACGACAAATTTATTTTTCTTTTTCCACTAATGCACGCCACAAAAGGCTTTAGAACATATAACTGCACCGCTGAATGGCAAATATATTTTTCTTTTTCCACTAATACACAATAAAAAAGGCTTTAGAACATATAACTGCACCACTGAACAGCAAATATATTTTTCTTTTTCCTCTAATACATGACAAAAAAGGCTTTAGAACATATACCTGCACTGTTGAACGGCAAATATATTTTTCTTTTGCCACTATTACACGACAAAAGGGCTTTATTACATATAACTGCACCACTAGATGGCAAATATATATATTTTTTTGCCACGAATACACGCCACAAAACGCTTTCGAACATATAACTGCACTGCTAAATGGCAAATATATTTTTATTTGCCCACTAATGCACGCCAAATAAGGCTTTAGAACATATAACAGCACCGCTGAACGGCAAATATATTTTTCCACTAATGCACTCCACTAAATGCTTTATTACATATAACTGCACCGCTAAACTGCAAATATATTTTTCTTTTGCCATGAATACACGCCACAAAAGGCTTTAGAACATATAACTGCACTGCTCTATGGCAAATATATTTTTATTTGCCCACTAATACACGCCAAAAAAGGTTTTAGAACATATAAGAGCACCGCTGAACGGCAAATATATTTTTCTTTTGCCACAAATACACGCCACAAAAGGCTTTAGAACATATAACTACACCGCTGAACGGCAAATATATTTTTATTTTGCCACTAATACACGCCACAAAAGGCTTTAGAACATATAACTGCACCGCCGAACAGCAAATATATTTTTATTTTGCCACTGTTACATGACAAAAGGGCTTTATTACATATAACTGCACCGCTAAACTGCAAATATATTTTTTTTTTGCCACTAATGCACACCACAAAAGGCTTAAGAACATATAACTGCACTGCTGAACGGCAAATATATTTTTCTTTTGCCAGTAATACACTCCACAAAAGGCTTTATTACATATAACTGCACCGCTGAATGGAGAATATATTTTTATTTTGCCACTATTACACAACAAAAGGGCTTTATTACATATAACTGCACCGCTAGACGGCAAATATATATATATTTTTCCACTAATACACTCCACAAAAGGCTTTATTACATATAACTGCACCGCTAAACTGCAAATATATTTTTCTTTTGCTACTAATACACGCCACAAAAGGCTTTATTACATATAACTGCACCGCTGAACGGCAAATATATTTTTATTTTGCCACTATTACACGACAAAAGGGCTTTATTACATATAACTGCACCGCTAGACAGCAAATATATATATTTTTTTGCCACAAATACACGCCACAAAAGGCTTTAGAACATATAACTACACCGCTGAACGGCAAATATATATATATATTTTCCCCTAATACACTTCACAAAAGGCTTTATTACATATAACTGCACTGCTAAACGGCAAATATATTTTTCTTTTGCCACTAATACACGCCAAAAAAGGCTTTAGAACATATAACTGCACCACTGAACGGCAAAAACATTTTTATTTTGACACTATTACATGACAATAAGGGCTTTATTACATATAACTGCACCTCTAAAGAACAAATATATTTTTCTTTTGCCACTAATACACAACAAAAAGGGCTGTAATTTTCTCACATCACCACACAACGGCTAATAAGCCCTTTTCCCCACTAATACAAGCCAAAAAATTATTTAAAATATATAACTGCACCACACAAGGGAAAATAAGACGTAGAAATGCAGCAGACCAGACCGCAGGGGCAGTATATGAGTGCACGGTGGGATGATGTGGGTAGTAGTCATACTCATGCTTTTGCAGCTCCCTGGGTTGGCGTGTAGTGATGAGGAAGACAGCACGAAATCCACCGGGGTACTCTCCGTTGCAGGGACACCAGCCAGATGTTGGTTAATGTGCCCTTGATGGTTTTGGTGTTTAGGGTGCTTTTTGCGGCTGGACCCTGTGTTGTTCGTGACGCCAGCACTGTAAGGTGCAATTTAAAAATGGAGTTGATAGATGATGTAGAATAAGGAGACTAGAGCTTTTAACAAACTCCCAGTACTTTACTGAAGATGATCCACAGGTCATCAATGTATGCAAAGGTCATTTACAGCAAGGCAGCTTTTACAGTGACCCACATTAGTTCCCAGAAGTTGCATAAGGAGTAGTTTCCTAAGACAATCAGTCTTTCTCTCTTTTATTTTTCCAGGTTTAGATAACTCTCCAAAATGGCTGCTGATGTCAGACATCACTCACACTGACCTTCTTTTTCCTTCTCCTCTGCACTGTGTGTAGGGCAGAGTCAGCCCTGGGAGGCTTGTTAGAACCTCTCTCCCTATGCAACTTTATGAGAGTTCATTCACAAGCACAGTTTATATGAAACACAATCACAGTATTAAGCAGTGTGTTTCAGGACACTGCATCTCCCCCTGCTTTAATGTAAGTCGTCCTCGACGCACTTTTGTCATGATGATGCATCACCCGAAAAATATAAAAAGAGCATGCATGCATATACACAGTACCATTAACCCATTAACGTCATTGGTTCTTACACATAACTAGTGTATGTGCGCATGCGCACATAACGTCACTACTGACGATGATCCTGTGCGCTCTCTTTCTGTTTTGCAGCGCGCATCCCTATGTGTATTCGGCGCATCTCTAGTGATGCGCATCGCCAGGGCTTAGTCTTTCAAATGTGCGCATGCGCACACAGCATCCTTGACAGCCAACATCATGCGCATCTCCCTTTGGTTGCAAGCCATACATTACTGTGTATATTGAGCGCATCACCCATGTCAAATATCTATTATGCGCATCCCTTTTGAATATTTCATGGATGCGCTTTATTTAATCTATATATGCGCGCCAGTGAAGCCTTATCACGTGAGCCATCTGGGTCACATGACTGACTTTTTTCTTTTATATCTATGGTATATCTCAGCTGATAGTCACATGACGCGCATAGATTGCTATGGCAACAGGATGCGAACATCCTCTTGAATAATGACTTGCAAATTCAAAAGGTAATTACTTGTATATTCCTATCTGTCCATTTTTAAAGAAAGAAAAACACTTAATAGATGCAGATGGTGCCACATAGAGTCTTCACGGCTGATAGGGGTAACGGCCCCAGTGTGGGCTAGTACCCCCTGGGGTTAAGAAAATCTGGCACAACATATCGAGCAGAGAGAGTGCCCTATGTCTTTTAATTATATCTAATGTAATAACGTGAATCATTCATTAGAGGCAACTTCCAGGGTAGGGGACTATCCATTCATCCATATCATTCAAGGCACCCTTACGTGGATATCGGGAAAATATCATTCAACTCATAATCCGCAATCTGTTCCATATAATACTTTCTTAGGGCAGAATAGCTACTTTTTAGATGATCTTACAAGGGGTTTGGCCTCCTGACTTCCTCTCCCTCCCTCAGGGGGGTATAGGGTTCAAGTGCCTTGTCCTTTACATCTATTATACTCCCCTTGAACAATAAGGTGCCAAAAACCATACATTCTTTCTTACCCCTGACTCTTCTGGGGTGCCTCAAAATGTTTATACAGACATGATTGTATATGTACATGGCACGTCCCTAAGCTCAGATGGTGTACCCTATTGAGTTTCTGAGGATCCTTCAGTTCTTCTGACTGAAGTGGGGCTGTATTAGTCTTTGCAAGTACAAAAATGTTAAGCCATGGTGTAAAGAACCACTGAAGGGGATCTGAGTCTATTAATAGTTTTCCAAAAGACGGTGATGATTCCACTGGATCAGGTGACTTTTCTGGCAATTTCTCTGTGGACGGAGTTTCTTCTTGGACAATTTCTTTCAAACACAACTTGAGACGGTTGCGATGCACTATTTGTGGTGCTCTGTTCTCTTTGGTGATTTCATAGATATCAGTTTCAGGATTAGGAATAGATGTGATGATGTAGGGTTCTCTTTCCCATTTACTATCCAGCTTGCTAGAGCGATGATTATTTTTAAGCCACACATGGATACCAATTTTTAAAGGTCCTGCTTTAGTCTTTCTTTTTTTTTTTGGCGTGCATTCGCCATGCGGATCTGGACAATCTCTTGGGCATCAGCTAGTCGTTTTTGATGTTTACTCATGTTTACTTGTAAAAGGATTGATAGAATTTGGCACTTGTACATCCAAGGTGAGATCTGCAGGTAATATGCCTTGACGGCCAAACATAAGGTAATATCGGGTGTATCCAGTAGAACAATGGATGGTATTGTTGTAAACATACATCATTTGAGGTAGTAGAGGTGGTACAGCTCTCAACATTTCAATCAAGGTTTGGTTCATTTTCTCGCAAAGTCCGTTACCTTGAGGATGGTAAGCTGTTGTTCTAATCTTCTGACAATTGTGAAATGAACATAGTTCATGGAAGAGTTGGGATTCAAAGGCAGATCCTTGATCTGTGAAAATCTTTTCAGGGCATCCATAGGGCAACAGGAAGTTATTCCAGAAAACGTTTTAAGCGGTTTTGGCTGTCAAGTCTTTAACAGGTACAGCTACTACAAATTTGGTGTATTGATCAATTATTGTCATGGCGTAGGTATATCCTGAATGACTTGGCTCTGGCTTTACATGATCAATGGCCACTGTTTCTAGAGGTGTTGACTTACAATAGGATGTAATTGTGCTCTTTGGTCATGTCTCTCATTTCTTCCAATGGCACAAGTAGAACATTCTCGACACCAATATTCAATATTTTCTCTCATTCCAACCCAATAAACTCTTCGGCGAATGGTAGATTCTGTTTTTTGTACACCAAAGTGTCCTGACCTATCATGGTACATTTCGAAGACAATTCTGGCATCTCCGCGTGGTACTATGATGCAGCCGATCATTTGAGACGGGATCTTGGGTCCTTCTTAACATTAGTCCTTTTTGCATAAACAGTTGCTTTTTGTGTCCCCATAGCTTGAGTAGCTCTCGATCTGCATTCATTCTGGTGTTCTTCCACTAGTGAAGAAATCATGTAGCTCACCTAATACTCTGCTCTCTGCTTGCAATTTGAACCACCTTTCTTTTTCAACTTGGGTCCTGGATTTCTCTGCTGTTGGAAGTTGAGGACTTCTTTACCTTTGTCTTTGATGGTGATAATATCTAGTTGGGCAAAATGTTTGTAGAAAACCGGCATCTCTACTTCTTCCCAAATGTCTTCCTGTTCAGTGGGGTCTTCTCTGGTAGGCAGATTGGGATAAGGCATCTGCATTTTCATTTGACTTGCCTGTTCGGTACTTGACCACAAAGTTGTAGTTGGCAAGACGTGAGACCCATCTTTGTTCCAAGGCTCCTAAATTGGCTGTATTGAGGTGCCCCAATGGGTTGTTACCAGTATAGGCCCCAAATGGTGTTGCTGCAAGGTAGTCTTTAAATTTTTCAGTGACAGCCCACACGAGTGCGAGGAATTCCAGCTTGAAGGAACTGTAGTTCTGGTCATTTCTCTCGGCACCAATAGATCTGCTAGCATAAGCAATTACTTTCTCTTTATCTTCTTGAAATTAAGACAGGACAGTTCCCAGGCCTTTCTTACTGGCATCAGTGTAAAGATGGAATGGCTGTTGGTAATCTGGATAGCCTAAGACAGGTTCGGTCTTTTTCTTCAGGAGTTGGAAAGCGATATGCCTGTCTTCATTCCATTCGATTGGTATCTGGTCTTTCTGGTACTTTTTCGGATGTCCTCTCCGGAGTTCTTGTATCGGTTCAGCAATCTGGGCGAAGTGAGGGATAAAACGTCTGTAGTATCCTGCAAAACTATGAAAACTTCTCACTTATTTTACTGTGGTAGGAGTAGGCCAATTCTGGACTGCGGCTATCTTCTCTGGATCTGGCTTGACACCTTCACAACTAACAATATGTCCCAGGTACTTGACTTCTGGTTTCAGAAGGTAGCACTTAGATGGTTCCATCTTGAGTCTGTGCTTGATGAGGACTTGAAAAACTTCTGCAAGATGTTTTAAGTAGTCTTTATAGGATTTAGAGTAGATTATGACATCATCTAGGTATAACAGGACAGATTCAAAGTTCTTCTGGTCTAAACAGCTTTCCATTAATCTTTGGAAAGTTCCAGGTGCATTGCAAAGTCCAAAGGGCATGTAGTTAAATTCAAATAGGCCCATAGGGGTAGTAAATGCTGTTTTTTTCACAATCTTCAGGAGAAGATTCTACTAGGGCTTGGTAGTCTTCACCTTGAATTCCAAGAGCAGCTCGGCACCATAGAAGTGTTTCAGTATTGGGTTTTAGGATCACTGGTTGGTTACCTTTGATGCAAGTATGGCAACTCTTTCCTTTCTCGTTAGCAAATTTTTGTTGTGCACTTAATACACGGATGGTCTGTTGTATCATCTTTTTTGAGGCAGGTGAAGAGGTAGGCATAGACTTGTGCAAATTTCAGTATAACAGTTCCTAAGGACGTTTATTCCTAGGACTACTGGAGGGTTGTTATCTTCCCTGACTTGCACAACAATGATACCATGTTGGGGTAGTGTGGTTTCTCCCACTTGAGGAGTTGGCTCCCAGTACCCATGCACAGGCAGAGGTTTGCCGTTGCTGGCTATAATGCTCAGCCAGGAATCTGGTGGCTGTGTCAGCTGATTGTGGTCCAAGTATTTCTCAAATGCAGTCTGTTGTATAGTTGTGACTTGAGACCCGATGTCCAATAAGGCAACAAAGGGAACCCCATTGATTCGGAGAACCAGTTCTGGACTGGATCCTACATATCTGGGAATCCAGCTGGGATCTTCTTGACCTGCTCTACCTCCCAAGGGGCAGTCTTTTGCCTCGGGGGTCGACCTTTTAACTGCCAGCACATCATTTCTGTATGGCCTGGCTTGAGACAGTATCTACAAATGGGTCGCTTCTGTTTGTTAAAGCGGTCAGTGGGACGTCTACCAGAGTTTCTGGGATAAATCTATTTTTAATTAGAAGGGAAATGCTTCCTTGGTAATGGGGTCTCATCCTCAAGCAATAAGGGTTTCTCCCACTGTTCCAGTTTTTGGCATACTTTCTCCAGACTTTTGGTTAGGAAGTTGACTTGCTCTGTCAAAGCAGCAACTGCATCAGGAACCGGAGCTTGGGCTTCCTGACTGACTATAGGGTGACATTTTGGAGATGTAGTTGGCTTATTCACAGAAAATTCAGCAGGCCTAGCAGGCTTTGGTTGTGGGTCTTTCCTCAAAATACTGATAGCTAGTTCATTGAAGTCTAGGAAGTTAGAACTTGGATGCTGTGCAGATAACATCTTTACCTGGCTCTTTAAGGTTTCTGTACTAACATGTCAATGAATTGCTCTCTCAGTGTCTTATCTTGATTCTCTGTTTCATGGGGGTCTACTTGTATAACAGTTCTAAGGGCTTCCTATAAGGATAATGCAAAGTCTCTGAGTGACTCACCGGGCTGCTGTCTCTTGCTGAAGAATCTCATCTTGACCTCTGACACAGTCCTGGGTTCAAACGTGGTGTAGAGTCATTCAAATATCTGCTCCAGTGTTTATCAATCTGAGCTAGGCCAGGATTTCACTTCTCTGAGGGCAGCACCTTCCAATTGCGCAATGTGAATTTCCATTTGCTGTTCTTCTGACACGGTACAATCTGAATATAGCCAACATTTTTTCTTTGGGCAAATTAAGGGCATCATGCTTAGTGCTGCAGCGGCTGGTGCTGCGACTGCTGCAGGGGACCTGTTAAGGTCAGGCTGCTCACTATCTCCTTATTCAGACATGGCAATGACAGTCTTTCAATATAATGCAGGTTAAATACAGTTTTACACACTTTTTGCGCTGCATTGCTATGGGCAACCACTACTTCGTAGGTGTCTGGCCCTTTAAGAGTTGCTGTGATAGCTTAATATAGAGCAGTATGGTGCTCTGCAAGGCAGATTGTGATCCCAAACAGTCCCGATTAAAGATAATTTTTCCCAGCTACACTCACTTTGACATTCCTGGAAGACTCTCAGGTTGCAGGGGAGTTGGAACACTATTATATATTTTTTCTTTTCTGTGGAGAAGGGCTGTTGATCTCCCTATTTTATTTCCGTACCCCCCTCATGTACTTTCGCGTCTCTTCTCAGGTTTAGCAATGTTAATATTGGTACAATGGTAATAAGTTATTTTGCATAAGAGGATTGGCTTCTCTTTTTCCACTTTATAGGGGGCGTGGCCTCACAGCAATGGCGCAGCACAGCTAATAAAGATACATTATGCGGCCATTTTAGGTGCTATATAAAAGTCAATTCACTGACAGCAATCAATGATAGCAGCACAAAAATATGCGATTTTCCCATTTTTAACAATGCGATTCGACAGCAGGGGTCTTATACAGGATCCCTGTGCATCTTTCAAGTGATTTGAACAATTCTGTAGCTTAAAGGATAACTGTCACATTTAGACCCAAATTTCAGTTTTCATATATGTAGTTACTAATATGATAATATACCTGAATCAATAACTATTAGACTTACTTACCCCTTATTTAATAAGATTCAGCCCTTAGCAACCAGTC
This sequence comes from Bufotes viridis, assembly GCA_033119425.1. Classification (NCBI taxonomy): domain Eukaryota; kingdom Metazoa; phylum Chordata; class Amphibia; order Anura; family Bufonidae; genus Bufotes; species Bufotes viridis. The sequence goes on along the minus strand of CM065591.1, from coordinate 38,878,343 downwards.
TGCATAAAACTGCAATTTCACTATTCTGTTAAAATGGCCGCCCTCAGCCCTGAGCCTAATCCATAGGACGCCTGCAGTGAAGTTAGTGAAGACCAGCTCTGTATAGGGAGGTCTTGCAGTGAAGTTCCCAGGTCTGGCTGAAACCTATAGTCCTCCTACAAGCTCTCCTCTTATCAGATAAGGCTTTCATTTATACACAGGGCCGGTGCAAGGATTTTTGGCAACACAAGCGAAGCTACATCTTGGCGCCCCCCCAAACCCCCCATCCCCCGCAGCTCACCTGGTCCTGTCTGCAGCAGCTGGCTTCTCCTCTGTGTGGTCTTGGTATCTTCGCTCTGCTTCAATCGCTGGTTTGAGGACTGTATTTTTCGCCCTATAAGATGCACCGGCCCATTACACGCACCCAGGTTTTAGAGGAGGATAATAAGAAACAATATTTTCCATTACACCTCAGGTCAGACCAGCAATCAGACCCCCAATGTTAATCACACCTCAGATCCGCCCCCATCCTTCATGCCCCCATATCAGCCTCCTATGTCAGCCGTTAGCCCCCATCTCAGCCATCATGCCCCCCATGTCAGCCATCATGCCACCATATCAGCCTCCTATGTCAGCCCCCATCTCAGCCATCATGCCCCCCATCTCAGCCATCATGCCCCCATATCAGCCATCATGCCACCATATCAGCCTCCTATGTCAGCCCCCATCTCAGCCATCATTCCCCCCATCTCAGCCATCATGCCCCCATGTCAGCCATCATGCCCCCATGTCAGCCATCATGCCCCCATGTCAGCCATCATGCCACCATATCAGCCATCATGCCACCATATCAGCCTCCTATGTCAGCCCCCATGTCAGCCATCATGCCCCCCATGTCAGCCATCATGCCCCCCATGTCAGCCATCATGCCCCTGTTCTGTCGAAAGTCTATAGTTTGCCGAAAGTCTATAGCGGAAGTCACGAGGCGTGCTGCGCAGCGCATAGCGTGCTTCGCAAATCATTCCTGCAGCCTTCATTGCAGTAGTTCAGCGCTCGCGCGTCGCACACTTAAGGGTAGAGAGACTTCCTAAAGTGAAATTCATCTCCATTAAAATACAGCTTCTCCCCTGCCAGCGCTCATTAATCTGTACCCTTATGGGCTCAGCTTCGCTCGGCATTTAGTGAAACTAACTCTATGCCGCCATTGATAGTAAGAAGGAAATGGATGGTAAAGAAAGAGATGGATAGTCTCTTTCTTTACCATCCATTTCCTTCTTTACTATCAATGGCGGCACAGAGTTAGTGTTACTAAATGCCAAGCGCAGCGAGGCTGAGCCCGATCCGTGGCGAGCGAGCGAGCCCGCGAGGGTACAAATTAATGTAGATGCTGTATTTTACTGACTGATGACTGTCACTTTAAGACGTCTCCATACACATAATTCTGCAGATCTGGCAGAACACCCCATGTCAGCCATCATGCCCCCATGTCACATTTCTTCCCCCTCCATCCATGTCAAATCACCCCCTATTGTGTCACATTCCCCCTCTGGCACAGACTACATTGTCCCCCTCCCATCATGCCACACCCCCAATAATAAACTTAATCATGCACTCTACTCATCCAAGTTAACGGCAGTGGCTGTGGGAGTTAACACAGCTCCAGCCTCCAGTGTCTCCTGGCCGCAGCGCCAGCCGCGCCACTCATCAGTCACATGACCCCACCTGAGGCGTGACTGACCGTGTTGCCGCTCTGGCTGGTGGGTACTGAGCAGTGAGGGCTGGTGGGCAGTGAGGGCTGCAGCTGCGGCGGGTGGGCGGGCGGCGCAAGGCAAGTGATTTTTTCCGCCCACCGCTTCTCTGCGCCGGGTGCGCCCTAAGGCAGCCGCTTGGTCTGCCTTAAGGTAGCGCCGGCCCTGTTTATACACTGAGCAGCCCCATATCTTCCCTGAGCTGTATATTCTCCAGAACTGCTAAGGGAGTGTCTGCCAAGCACAGGCATGTGGAAAAGGTCACACACACAGCCCAGCACTGTTATCTCCTGTCAGGAAGAACCTGGCTTTTTATACATTCCCTTACAATGTTGACTCACTATCAGTTCCCAGTGCACACAGCGTGCTCCGTCCTCATCTGGTAGACAGAAGGAGCATAGCAACCTGATTTTATCTCAGGTAACAATAGCCAATACTGGGGACTTTTAGGTGGCTTTCAGGGGTTATTTATTAAATAATCAGAAATTAAAACAGGGCCAACAAGGTGATATTAATCACCAGAATCCAATAGTAAAAAAAAAAAAAATTTGACAGTTATACTTTAACCGCTTCAGCCCCCCTAGCTTAAACACCCTTAATGACCAGGCCACTTTTTACAATTCTGCACTACACTACTTTCACCGTTTATTGCTCCGTCATGCAACTTACCACCCAAATGAATTTTACCTCCTTTTCTTCTCACTAATAGAGCTTTCATTTGGTGCTATTTCATTGCTGCTGACATTTTTACTTTTTTTGCTATTAATCAAAAATGACCGAAATTTTTGCAAAAAAATGACATTTTTCACTTTCTGTTGTAAATTTTTTTTAAAAAAACTACATTTCTATATAAATTTTTCTCTAAATTTATTGTTCTACATGTCTTTGATAAAAAAATCCAATAAGTGTATATTTATTGGTTTGGGTAAAAGTTATAGCGTTTACAAACTATGGTGCAAAAAAGTGAATTTCGGCATTTTGAAGCAGCTCTGACTTTCTGAGCGCCTGTCATGTTTCTTCAGGTGCTAGAATGTCAGGAAAGTATAAATACCCCCAAATCACACCATTTTAGATAGAAGACACCCCAAAGTATTCACGGAGGGGCTTGGTGAGTTCATGTATCATTTCATTTTTTTCACAAGTTAGCGGAAAATGACACTTTCTGAGAAAAAAAAAAAAAAAAAAGTTTCAATTTCTGATAACTTCTGGCAAAAAAAAAAAAATCTCAGACGGACTCACTATGCCCCTCAGTGAATACCTTGGGGTGTCTACTTTCCGAAATGGGGTCATTTGTGGGGTGTGTTTACTGTTCTGGCATTTTGGGCGGGGCTAAATTGTGAGCCGCCATGTAAAACCTAAAGGTACTCATTGGAATTTGGGCCCCTTTGCGCACCCAGGCTGCAAAAAGTGTCACTCATGTGGTATCGCCGTACTCAGGAGAAGTAGGGCAATGTGTTTTGGGGTGTATTTTTACATACACCCATGTTGGAGTGAGAGAAATATCTCTGTAAATTGTCAACTTTGTATAAAATTTTTTAAAAGTTGTCGTTTACAGAGATATTTTCACACAAAGTAATGGGTATATATAAAAATACACCCCAAAACACATTGCCCTACTTCTCCTGAGTACGGCGATCTACATGTGTGCCACTTTTTGCAGCTTAGTGCGCAAAGGCCCTAAAACTAATGATTACCTTTAGGATTTCACAGGGCATTTTTACGCATTTGGATTCCAGACTTCTTCTCACGCTTTAGGGCCCCCTAAAATGCCAGGGCAGTAAAAATACCCCACATGTGACCCCATTTTGGAAAGAAGACACCCCAAGGTATTCTGTGAGGGGTATGGTGAGTTCATGTAAAATTTTATTTTTGTCACAAGTTAGTGGAATATGAGACTTTGTAAAAAAAAAAAAAAAAAAAAAAAACAATTTCCGCTGACTTGTGCCAAAAATAAAAATTCTGTGGACTCACCATGCCCCTCACAGAATACCTAGGGGTGTCTTCTTTCCAAAATGGGGTCACATGTGGGGTATTTATACTCACCTGGCATTTTAGGGGCCCCTAAAGTGTGAGAATCCAAATGCGTAAAAATGTCCTGTGAAATCCTAAAGGTACTCATTGGTTTTAGGGCCCCTTTGCGCACCCAGGCTGCAAAAAAGTGGCACTCATGTGGTATCGCCGTACTCAGGAGAAGTAGGGCAATGTGGTTTAGGGTGTATTTTTACATATACCCATGCTGCGTGTGAGAAATATCGCTATAAGCGACAACTTTTAAATTTTTTTATTCAAAGTTGTCAATTTACAGAGATATTTCTCTCACCCAGTATGGGTATATGTAAAATACACCCCAAAACACATTGCCCTACTTCTCCTGAGTACGCCGATACCACATGTGTGACACTTTTTTGCAGCCAAGATGCGCAAAGGGGCCCTAATTCCAATGAGTACCTTTTAGGAGGGCATTTTACGCATTTTTCTTCTCACGCTTTAGGGGTCCCTAAAATGCCAGGACAGTATAAATACCCCACATGTGACCCCATTTTGGAAAGAAGACACCCCAAGGTATTCCATGAGGGGCATGGCGAGTTCATAGAAGATTTTTTTTGGCACAAGTTAGTGGAAATTGATTTTTATTGTTTTTCTCACAAAGTCTCCGTTTCCGCTAACTTTTGACAAAAAGTTTAATTTTTCATGGACTCATTATGCCCCTCAGCGAATACCTTGGGGTGTCTTCTTTCCAAAATGGGGTCACATGTGGGGTATTTATACGGCCCTGGCATTTTAGGGGCCCTAAAGCGTGAGAAGAAAATGCGTAAAAATGCCCTCCTAAAAGGTACTCGTTGGAATTTGGGCCCCTTTAGCATCTTGGCTGCAAAAAGTGTCACTCATGTGGTATCGCCGTACTCAGGAGAAGTAGGGCAATGTGTTTTGGGGTGTATTTTTACATATACCCATACTGTGTGAGAGAAATATCTCTGTAAATTGACAACTTTGAATAAAATTTTTAAAAAGTTGTCGTTTACAGCGATATTTCTCACACCCAGCATGGGTATATATATAAAATACACCCCAAAACACATTGCCCTACTTCTCCTGAGTACGGCGATACCACATGAGTGACACTTTTGCAGCCAAGATGCGCAAAGAGGCCCTAAAACCAATGAGTACCTTTAGGATTTCACAGGGCATTTTTACGCATTTGGATTCTCACGCTTTAGGACCGCTAAAATGCCAGGGCAGTATAAATACCCCACATGTGACCCCATTGTGGATAGAAGACACCCCAAGGTATTCTGTGAGGGGTATGGTGAGTTCACAGAAAAAAAATTTGGAACAAGTTAGCGGAAATTGTTTTTTTTGTTTTTTTACAGTCTCATATTCCACTAACTTGTGACAAAAATAATATTTTCCATGAACTCACCATACCCCTCACGGAATACCTTGGGGTGTCTTCTTTCTAAAATGGGGTCACATGTGGGGTTTTGTACTGCCCTGGCATTTTAGGGGTCTTCGCAATCATTACACGTATGGCCAGCATTAGGAGTTTCTGCGATTCTCCGTATATTGAGCAGACGGGTAATGAGATTTTTTCCGTTCAGCCTCTGCGCTGAAAAAAAAATGAACGGCACAGATTTTTTCATTCGCATCGATCAATGTGGATGAAAAAATCTCTGCCAAAATCAGTGACTGCGGTGCGGTGGGCTGGGCGCTAGCTACCTAACAAGTAGCTAGCTAACTGGCGGTAAAGGGGGCCCTTATGCCCCATTCACACGTCCGAAATTCTGTTTGCGGAACGGAATTGCGGACCCATTCATTTCTATGGGGACAGACTTTGTCCCGCTCGGATCCGGAATTACGGATCTGCGCTTCCGGGTCTGCACTTCCGTTCTGCAAAAATATAGAACATGTCCTATTCTTGTCCGCAACTGCGGACAAGAAAAAGCATTTTCTATATAGTTCTGGCAATGTGCGGATCTGCAAAATGCGGAAAGCACATTGCCGGTGTCCGTGTTTTGAGGATCCGCGGATCGGATCCGCGGATCGGATCCGCGGATCGGATCCGCGGATCCGTGAATCCACGGATCCGCAAAACACATATGGACGTCTGAATGGAGCCTTACAAGGGGTGTGATCAATGACAGGGGGTGATCAGGGGGTCTAGATGGGGTGATCAAGGGGTTAATAGGTGAGGGGGTGGGGGGTTAGTGTAGTGTTTGGTGCAACTTTACTGTGTTACCTGGTCCTCTGGTGGTCGATCCCAGTAAATGGGACCACCAGAGGACCAGGTAGCAGCTATATCAGACGCTGTTCATAAAACAGCGTCTGATATAGCAGTTTGATGCGATTTTATTCGCATCTACAGCCTGCCAGCGATGATCCATCGCTGGCAGGCTGTAGCCGAACTGCTGTGCCGCGCTTCCCTGTGAACGCGCGCGCGCACGCGCGCGCGTTCACAGGAAATCTCGGCTCTCACGAGATGACGCGCCGACGCGTCAACTCAGAGCTACAGGGCCGCCCGCAGGACGCATCCCTGCGTTAGGCGGTCCTGTAGCGGTTAATAAAGGCATTTGTATTCAAGCACATATAAAATTAGGCTAGTGGGGCTTATTCACATAAAGCGCTGAGGAGCTGAATCCTGTTCTTTATAGCAATATGGCACACAGTCAGTTACAACTTCGCATCCTGTTCGTAGTGACACCAAAATTATATGCAACAAACCGGACCGCAGGGGCAGTATATGAGTGCACGGTGGGCTGATGGGGGTAGTAGTCGTACTCACGGTTTTGCAGCTCCCTGGGTCGGCGTGTAGTGATGAGGAAGACAGCACGAAATCCACCGGGGTACTCTCCGTTGCAGGGAACACCAGCCAGATGTTGGTTAAGGTGCCCTTGATGGTTTTGGTGTTTAGGGTGCTTTTTGCGGCTGGACCCTGTGTTGTTCGTGACGCCAGCACCGTAAGGTGCAATTTAAAAATGGAGTTGATAGATGATGTAGAAAAAGGAGACTAGAGCTTTTAACAAACTCCCAGTACTTTACTGAAGATGATCCACAGGTCATCAATGTATGCAAAAGTCATTTACAGCAAGGCAGCTTTTACAGTGACCCACATTAGTTCCCAGAAGTTCTATAAGGAGCAGTTTTCTATGACAATCAGTTTTTCTCTCTGCTATTTCTCCAGGTTGAAGAGATGTGCTGTCTCTGTTGTACTGTATAATCCTATACTTCTATATCCTCTTCTAGGAATACTATATTCTAACAAATGGCCATTTTGTCTTTAACTGCTTCAGGACCGCCGTATGCAGGATTGCGTCCTGCGGGCGGTCCTGCTCTTCTGTTCGGACGCACTGGGGCGTCATCTCGCGAGACGCGAGAGTTCCTGTTCACAGCGTCGCGCGTCTCGAGAGTTGGACTACAGCCTGCCAGCGATGATCAATCGCTGGCAGGCTGTAGATGCGATATAAATCGCATCAAACAGCTATATCAGATGCTGTTTTATGAACAGCGTCTGATATACCTGCTACCTGGTCCTCTGGTGGTCCCATTTTCTGGGATCGACCACCAGAGGACCAGGTAACACAGTAAAAGTTGCACCAAACACTACACTAACCCCCCACCCCCCTCACCTATTAACCCCTTGATCACCCCATCTAGACCCCCTGATCACCCCCCTGTCATTGATCACACCCCTTGTAAGGCTCCATTCAGACGTCCATATGTGTTTTGCGGATCCGTGGATTCACGGATCCGTGGATTCACGGATCCGCGGATCCGATCCGCGGATCCTCAAAACACGGACACCGGCAATGTGCTTTCCGCATTTTGCAGATCCGCACATTGCCAGAACTATATAGAAAATGCTTTTTCTTGTCCGCAATTGCGGACAAGAATAGGACATTGTAAAATATCGTTTTAAATATGATATTTTATGTATCAAAAATATAATAACTTGATTGGTAATCCTCTCCAAATGTAGTGTATGCTTATTTGGAGTAAGGAACACCCGGAGGACTCATTCACCAGGATTCAACAGGAGTTATATAAAAAAATGAATAATGTGATTTATTTTCAGTCTTCATAAAAGTTGATTACTTACAAACATAGTTTCAGGAAAGTCTTAGTCTAATTGTCCGTGTGTGAATGTGAAAGTCCTTGAAGTATCATTGTTGAAGGGTACATCCTCCTCCTTCAAGATCCATGTGTGTTCTCCATCTCCTTCAGTAGCAAACACCCCCGACAGAGTGTAAGAAGAAGAAGACGACGACCTCCTTGTCTGTCTCTGTCAATCATTTATACCATAGAAAACAGGCGTGTATGCACTTTACACTGTCATATATGGTAGACTTCAAATATAGGTTTTGACGTTCTCATACAGACCTCCCATTTCAAGTACAATACTATACATGGTGTCAATGTGTAGTGTAATACATACTTAATATTAAATATCAATTAATTTAGATCAAATATTATTTAACAGACATGTTCTATATTTTTGCGGAACGGAAGTGCAGACACGGAAGCGCGAATCCGTAATTCCAGATCCGAGCGGGACAAAGTCTGTCCCCATAGAAATGAATGGGTCCGCAATTCCGTTCCGCAAACAGAATTGCGGACGTGTGAATGGGGCATAAGGGTCCCTTATCACCGCCAGTTAGCTAGCTACTTGTTAGGTAGCTAGCGCCCAGCCCACCGCACCGCAGTCACTGATTTTGGCAGAGATTTTTCATCCACATTGCGAATGAAAAAATCTGTGCCGTTCATTTTTTTTTTTTTCAGCGCAGAGGCTGAACGGAAAAAATCTCATTACCCGTATGCTCAATATACGGAGAATCGCAGAAACTCCTAATGCTGGCCATACGTGTAATGATTACGGAGACCCTCAAATGCCAGAGCAGTACAAAAACCTCACATGTGACCCCATTTTAGAAAGAAGACACCCCAAGGTATTCCGTGAGGGGTATGGCGAGTTCATGCAAAATTTTATTTTTGTCACAAGTTAGTGGAATATGAGACTGTAAAAAAAAAAAAAAAAAAAAAACAATTTCCGCTAACTTGTGCCAAATTTTTTTTTCTGTGAACTCGCCATACCCCTTACAGAATACCTTGGGGTGTCTTCTTTCCACAATGGGGTCACATGTGGGTATTTATACTGCCCTGGCATTTTAGGGTGCTAAAGCGTGAGAATCCAAATGCGTAAAAATGGCCTGTGAAATTCTAAAGGTACTCATTGGTTTAGGGCCCCTTTGCGCATCTTGGCTGCAAAAAGTGCCACACATGCGGTATCGCCGTACTCAGAGAAGTAGGGCAATGTGTTTGGGGTGTATTTTACATATACCCATACTGTGTGTGAGAAATATCGCTGTAAACGACAACTTTTTACATTTTTTATTCAAAGTTGTCAATATACAGAGATATTTCTCTCATCCAGCATGGGTATATGTAAAAATACACCCCAAACACATTGCCCTACTTCTCCTGAGTACGGCGATGCCATGTGTGACACTTTTGCAGCCAAGATGCGCAAAGGCCCAAATTCCAACGAGTACCTTTTAGGAGGGTATTTTTACGCATTTTTCTTCTCACGCTTTAGGGCCCCTAAAATGCCAGGGCAGTATAAATACCCCACATGTGACCCCATTTTGGAAAGAAGACACCCCAAGGTATTTGCTGAGGGGCATAATGAGTTCATGAAAAATTAAACTTTTTGTCAAAAGTTAGCGAAAAGGGAGACTTTGTGAGAAAAAACAATAAAAAATCAATTTCCACTAACTTGTGCCAAAAAAAAAAATATTCTATGAACTCGCCATGCCCCTCATGAAATATCTTGGGGTGTCTTCTTTCCAAAATGGGGTCACATGTGGGGTATTTATACTGCCCTGGCATTTTAGGGGCCCTGCGGCGTGCGTGCAGGAGATCACGTCGGCTGTGCACAGATGCCGGGCGCAGGCGCGTTTGCTACAGCCTGTCGGGCGCATGCGCTGTACAGCGAAAAAAAGATGGCGCGAAGTACGCGCGGCAGCCGGGACCGCGCTCCAGCCGCCCTTTACTGCGCATGCGGCCGTAGAGCGCGGTCCCGGCAAACGATCTGGGCTGTCACTCAAGAAAGCAGGGGGCGGGGAGAGGACCAGTGAAGACGCCTAGGCCGCTGCCCCCATGACTTCAAGCCTGACTTGAAGCACGGGGCAGCGGCTGAATAAAACTACATTTTCTCAAAGACAAAAAATGTGACATTCGGAAGAAAAGGTCCCTCTGGAGACACTTGGAGGGCACTAGGAGGTACTGTGAACAGATTTACATGCTGTTTTTTCATGACAGGTTCCCTTTAAGGGTGTTTAAGCTAGGGGGGCTGAAGTGGTTAATTATGGTGGGCAGCTTGTAGCTTAGAATCTCTCCACCTAATGCAAACGAGACTGGAGTCTGATAGACGACAGTTACCTTCCTTTGTCAATATTATCACTCCCTCTCTGAGTTGCCTGGTTCTTCTGCAATTTCTCCCTTCTATGTGCTGATGCATCGAACTAACTATGGAGTTTAGATACCCCTCTAAAATGGCTACTGAGGTCAGACATCACTCACACTGACCTTCTTCTTTCTTCTCCTCTGCACTGTGTGTAGGGCGGAGTCAGCCCTGGGAGGCTTGTTAGAACCTCTCTCCCTATGCAACTTTATTGGAACTCATTCACAAGCACAGGTTACATGAAACACAATCACAGTATTAAGCAGTGTGTTTCAGGACACTGCAGAAATATTTCCTTGTAATAAACCCTGTTAATGGCTGTATCAAACAGCACTTGCACCCCAATAACAAGAACAGTTTGCTGGAATTGCAGAGCTATATAATGGCAATTTGAGTCCCCAGTCAGTGCAGCAAGGTGTAATAGGATTGTTCCTATTACCCAGGCTGTAACCTCCCCTACTGAACCCTGTTAAACATAAATGCTGTGGAATGATTCCTCCCTAATATCCTTTCCCTACACCTTGAATAATGTTTCCCTGCACTTGTAAATCATTTTTTAGCACAATAAAGTTTTTTCTAGCACTGTCCCTAGCACCTGCAGACGTCTCTCCCTGCACTGAGTACACTGGAAAATGGCAGAATCCAAGATGGCTGAGGCTATTTATAGGGCTGTGACATCACAGGGCTGGCTGGCTGCATGAATGGCATTATGGGTGATCCTTCCTTCCCAGAGTTCCTTGCTCCTTGTCCTCACACGTGCAGAAGCCATTTTAGGAAACAATGCGATTCGTTCCCACAAACCGTGAGGAAATTTGGATTCGGTGCGAATCTAAGTTTTCCTGAAATTCAGATCGAATTCCACTTCGTCAGCTTCTATTCGCTCATCTCTAATAATAATAATAATAATCATTATTATTATTATTTTTACAATTTCATCTTGGGTTACTTGTTTTGTTTCAGTGATGCTATAAAAAGCTATGAACTTTATGGGTTTTAATGGGGCCCAGAACGAACCGAAATAGCTATAAAAAGTAAAAAGGATAATATAAAGTGAAATGAGGTGTGTAAAGATGAAGGCCGGGGAATTTGTCACACTCATCGCCTGAAGATTTCTTTTGATTAGGAAATTGACGGGGTTAAACACATCTTTAAGAGGATGTGTCGTGAGCTCCAAAGCCTAAGGCTTCCCTTCTATCTGCTCGCACTTGTACTATCCTTGTTTGACTGTCCTATCCTCTATCTCCTCACCGCAGTCTTTACATCACACGTCTCCTGAGGCACAGTGTGAAACATCTATAAATCTATTCCTATCTTTGAGCTAAAGAGAATGTGTCCTTGGACCATGATCTATACAGATACATATGCATTCCTTGCCATAGCATGAGAATTTTTTTGTCTTTATAGAAAGGATGTGATTGCTGGTGTTTTTAATGTATTATGTGCTTTTATGTTTTATATAGTAAAAATGTATTTCAAGGCGGCAGATTATTATCAGAAGCATCAATCCCGGCTCCCAGTGGGAATTACAAACTCATTTCCCTATCTCAGAAACACATTAAGGCCAACTTCAGAGGAAACGATTGAAGGGAATTTATCACCTATACTCCTTTTTTTTATTTTTAGAATTGGTTTATTTTCTCTGATTGGAGATATTTTGCTCTATTATGTGTACATGATTATAGGGGTAGCCATGTTGCTTGAGCTGCTTTCAACAACATATTACAGCTGGCACATGGACCATAGATCACAATGGACAGAAGATGTTTATTGCCTTCTGTGGAAGAGTTTTCTAGACATGCTCTGTGACCTGTACAGAGGTCATTGTGCAGGGAGTGAGAGTACATAAGGTAATCACTCATTGTCAGTGGTGAAATCCTGTTATCTTTATATCGGCATTAACACTTATTGTAATCCTGTCTGTGATGATAAGTTGGCTCCTAAAAAGTGATCTCCACAGAACAGAAAGAACCAGCATATTATTAGGCTGTGGTCAGTACGAAAACTACAAGATTGTCAGGTTTTAAAAAAAATACACATAATACAAAATATGCTTAACATAATAAACCTGATTTATACAACAGGTCATTTTCTGGTGGCACATGCCCTTTAGTTTTTGGAGACCCTAGAGGAAACCTACATGAGCTTAGGTTGGAATATGTATTCAAAAATTGTCCTTAAGGTCCTCCTTTTACCAACACAAATGATATAGTCCCCTTCGGATTTGTGTAAAATCACCCTATATTATCTTGAAAGCACTAGCCTGGGACTGCTGGGCTGTCATCTATGTACTGTAATTCCTGCACTAAAGACCCCCCCTTCCCCCAAAGTGGGGTAAAAATGGCAGTGCATCATATAATGCGAATACTAATGAGTGCTTCCATTATGGAGCGGTGAACATAGCAGGTGCTGGCTGTACTCACTGCTCCCCGATCTTCTTCTCCGAGTGCCGGCACTGTAGCTGTGTGCGACGTCAGGTCGCTGCAGTGCTGCAGGAAGAGGGTGCTGGATCTCCCAAGTGGCGGCACCATCCAGAATAGGAGAGGTAAGTTCTTTTATTTATTTTTTGTCTGATAAGAGGTCTGATAAACATTGGGTTCTGATGAAGACTGGGTGTCTAATCTGAGGTCTGATGAAGATTGGGGAACGATTTAGGGTTCGGATGAAGATTGGAGGTCTAATATGAGGTCTAATGAAGATTGGAGGTCTGATTTGGGGGTCTGAAGCACTCTCTACCTTGTGTGCCTCCTGGGCCCTCCCCCCTGAAATCTTACAGCTGGTTAAACTCCTTAAATTTTCCATGTATTTCTCTGCCAACAGTATAGGACCTCTGGAGACCACATCTCGCCACTCTTTTAAGAGCTTCTCCAAGTTGAAATAATTCATAACCTTTCCCTAAGAAAGGTCATCAGTATCAGATTGGAATAGGTTTGACACCCTGCACTCCTGCCGATCGGCCATTCAGAGAAGCTGCAGCTCCACAAACAGGCCCTGGAACCACACAGCTCCATTTATTGTGTAGTGGATAGAGCTGGTTACTGCAGGGCTCCTGCCATTGAAGTGAACAGGCCTGAGCTACATGGCTGATTACACTAGTATGATATACCAGCTATAAATCATAAGCTTTTCTAGAAACACATTAGTGGTGGTTTTCCATTTTTACGTCAGGAAGTTCTTCCAAGAAACCTTTTTGTTTCAGCAGATATTGATTGAATTGTAAGAGCTGCAGAATAATTGTAGGAAACTAGTATTGCCTAATAATGAAATCTAAGGATTACCTAAGGTCTCATGGACATTTCCTCCTCAATTAAGAAAAAAATATATATTTTGGGTTGTCATGGAACATCTCAGTAGTGTAGGAGTGAGTTCAAGTAGGCACAGAACCTACCGGGGTGAATATGATGTTAATATATCCACGAATAATGGACATGGAAAGTAAAGTAATGTACAGAAACCATGGCGTCTGGGGAAGAAGATCAGTCCCAAATAGGAAATTAGCATATGGTGCAATTGCCATACGAGCGTGTGTGTGTGTGGTGTGCTTGGGTGCAACCTGGAGAGAAGTCAGTGTCACCACCTCATGATTCAGTATAAAACCATGTTTACTGCTAGTGGAGCTGCCTCCAAGTCAGCTGGACATTGGTAACCTCAGTGGCAAGTACAGCCTTGTCGAGCATCCACACTTCAGAACAAAGCAGTCCTCCATTACATAAGAAAATGGACATCTGGTGTACAGAAAGACTCATTGCAATGGAAAGTAAATGAGACAGCTTCTCAGGTTATTATTGAGGACTCCGAGTGGTCAAAGAAGCATTGCAATATGTTCAATGTTATGTGGAAACCTCTTGCAATTGTCATTGTTAAAATTGAATTTCCCGATTATGTTTCAGTAAAGGAAGGGTAATCTCTCTGTCTATTTTTGCCTGTCCACCAGCACCTTGATATAGGAGAGCAGAAACTTTCTGTATTCAGGGCATGCAACTCTCTACAGCCTCTCGAATGGCTTTTTCTGAGTGCAGTTTCCCATCTGGGGAAGAGTAAAGGAAGATGAGCTCAAGATGGAGATCCAGTTAAAGATGTCTTGTCTTCAAATCTATTCTTGCTTCACCATTGGTATGTAAGTCGTGGAAAGGTAGCTATAAACCTGATTGAAAGGGCAATAATCCTCGGGGGTTATTTATCAATGGTTTTTAAAGTTATGTAGTATAATGTAATATAATTGTCACGAGTTGGAGGTCCCGCGAAAGACCTCTGCGTCGTTTCACAATAAACAATACACAAAGGTACGGTCTAAACAGTGTTTATTGTACAAATGGAAAACAAGCATAAGCTCTATGTACCGTCCATGCAGTGGGAGGAACCCCCACTGTGCCACTGTCTAGTAATACTCCAGAGGGGCGTAACTAAGCAACTCCTGGTGTTCACTAGGGCACCATATGGTAGGGATAGGCTTTGCCGCAGGAAGTTGCCAGGGTCCACTCTGGAGCGTGAACAAGACAGTGACCACAGGAGCGAGTGACAACTGGTACAAGCATGTACCGACGGTACAGAGCAACATGACATATACAGAGGGAACACGAGCAGGAGTACATGCAAGGACACAGGAGTGGCAATGGACAGAGAAGGTCTTGCTCCACCAGTGGGAACTGCGTGGCCTTGCCCAAGCACTCTGCAGCAAGGAAGCTGCAAGAGCTTGCTGAACACAGAACATGGACAGAGACGAATGCTCCCCCTCCGAGGAACGACAGACCCCCTTTCGGAGGAGACAGGAAACAGAGCAAGGCAAGACTTAACCGAGGCTATGGTCACCAGCACCATGAGAGATGCTGCACGGGCAAAGCCCGCTGCACCAGCAGCAGGAAGCTGCTCCGAGGGCATGACCCAGGACATGAACAAGACATAGCAGAACAGGCGAACTAAAAGCAGAGACACAGGAGTACGGACAGCAAAGCCTGAGACAACAAACAGTGGACAACAGCAGGAGACGAAGCAATAGACAACAATGAACAAGTAGGCGAACCTACAGAGCACACACGGAGATGGATCCCATGGGTCAGCAGCATGGGAGACAGTACACACCAGGAGCAGGGCAGGACAAACACACACCAGGAGAGTTGACCCAGAACTGAGGAAACCTCAGCCTTAAATACAGATTCCATGGGTGTAGCAGAGAGGCCACACCCATGGAGCAGACAGAGGATTAACTCCTGAAAGACACATGGGAGTTAACCCATACAAGACCAAATACACACACACTGGAACGAAGCTGCAGCGGGGAGCTGCAGCACACGAAAGTACGGAAGGTCACGGCTGGAAACAGCGGCCGTGACAATAATGGTATGTACACCTACCATGGCCTGGTATGGTTGGCAGGCCCTGCTTCCTGATTTGAGAATGAAGACCTTCTCAGATTATTATTGAGGACTCCGAGTGGTCAAAGAGGCATTGCAATATATTCAATGTTATGTGGAAACCTCTTGCAATTGTCATTGTTAAAATTGAATTTCCCGATTATGTTTCAGTAAAGGAAGGGTAATCTCTCTGTCTATTTTTGCCTGTCCACCAGGACCTTGATATAGGGGAGCAGAAACTTTCTGTATTCAGTGCATGCAACTCTCTATAGCCTCTCGAATGGCTTTTTCTTAGTGCAGTTTCCCATCTGGGGAAGAGTAAAGGAAGACTCAAGATGGAGATCCAATTGAAGATGTCTTGTCTTCAAATCTATTCTTGCTTCACCATTTGTATCACAGTCGTGGAAAGGTAGCTATAAACCTGATTGAAAGGGCAATAATCTTCGGCAAGTGAAGTAACCCAGCATAGGGGTTATTTATCAATGGTTTTTGATGTTATGTAGTATAATGTAATATAATGGTATGTACACCCACCATGGCCTGGTATGGTTGGCAGGCCCTGCATCCTGATTTGAGAATGAAGACTAGAGTGAGTAGAGAGGAAGCAAGTCCATGTGCTCCTTCTCCTTAGGCCTCAAGATATAGAGATGTCTGTGAAAGTTACTCCTCCTGCTCCAGCAAGAAAGAAAGATGAATTTAGAATCTGCATGGCCAAGAATAAGCTTCAGCAAGGTAACCTGTGACTACAGCAAACCAGACTTTGCTGCTTTTGAAGGACTACAGTAAAGACACTTAACCATGTTCTTGCAAGACATGCCTCTAAAGTCCTGTATCCCGAAGTAATCCCTACAGCCTCAAATGCCAGATTACAGTTACTAGAGATTCTAGTGAAGAACGCTTTAGCAAGATAGCTTACCAAGAGTGCCAATATACCTCGCTATCTGAGGAAAGAATCTTCACTGTGTCCAGATTGTTGTTAGATGTACTATGATCCCTATTTTGCACTGGGTAAAAAGAGACATTTATTCTCCTACCTACGCCTGGTTTCCTGACTCGTACACCATACCCTGACCACTGTAATCTTCAGATACCCTACCTTGCACTCATCCAAACACCTAACATCAAGGTCATCACAGTTACAATCCGGCAATAGCCCCAGAATTAGGATGTGCCCTGATGGAACAAAGGGTGCCCCCTACTTAATCTGCACTGGCCCTAGAGAGCAATAACTTGAGGGAGACCACATATCATATCTTTAGAGCCTCTACCACGCTCATCTTCCACTCTGGCTACTCAAGGGCTTGCTGCCCAAGAAGTATACCTCTGGAACAAAGGAACCACCATGCTGCTACTACTTTCACCTATACACATTAGTCAGCTAATCCTGTAAAAATTGCCAAATTTGACCATTATTAATGTGAGTATGTTCCCTTAACTATAGGGGACGCAGAGGCTGCCAATGTATCTGATGGAGTCCAAGTGCTCCTATACACATGGGAGACACCAGTATTATAAACAGATCATTGGGGGCAGGGGGGTACCTTAGACAGACCAGGCAGCTACTACAGGGTATGGTGGGCTCCAGTATAGTACCCTGATCATCAGTGGATGATGTAGCCACAGATCCTGGAACTGTGCAGCGACCGGGTCCGCAGGGGCAACACGTGAGGCACAGTGGGCTGATTGGGTTACTAGTTGTTCGGTACTCACGGTTAGCAGAGCCTCCCTGGGCCGGCATGCAGTGATGGGGAAGACAGCACTAAATCCTCTGGGGCACTCTCTAGTATAGGGATCACCAGCCAGATGGAAGTTGAGGTGCCCTTGATGGTATAGGTATTTAGGTTGCTTTGGTGGCTGGGCCCCTGTGTTCGTGACACCAGCACCATTCGGTGCAAAGGTTGGTGGTGTAAGAGATGAGGAGTCGGTTGTAGTAAAACAGTTAAACTTTTACTTAAATCAATTGTCTTCGGGTAGTCAGTATAGTTCATTAGTACAGAAGAAGGTAATAGTCCAAATATCAAATATGTTGTAATCCTTTTATTAAGCTGGGCAGTTGTCAGTTAAGGAGATTTCCTAAGGCTGTTACTCTAACAGGCAAGAGATAGATTATTACTGATATAGTGAAGGTTATTTTTTTTTTTTTACACTGGCACTGCACCTGATGTGAATTAAGTCTCTCGCTGCGGTACCGCAGTGGTATCGCTCCCACTGTTACTTTACTGAATTGCAGTAATGCAAATCACTAATATTACTGATATAGGTTTACACTAGGTCCTTGCTAACACTCAGGTACTGAATATAATGTTTTCTTACTTATGTTGAGCAATCCAATAAGGGCGTTCTCCCTCGTGGCAGGCAAACTCTCTGCTACATTCTTTATGCAGGATGCTCTCCTGAAAATGTTCAGGTCCACTATGTCCATAGAGGCATGTGGTCAAGGACAATTAGGCGCCTTTAATCATCCGGCTGTGTCCAGGTACTTTTAAGTCTCTCCATGTCATTGGTGCGTGTGAAGTCCATTGGTTAATCTTATCTTCTTATCTCTAATCTCCACTAGACTTTCTCTATATTCAGACATAGACTTACTTGTCTGTGCTGCTGTAAATAATTTGTTTGTCCTCTTTAGACTTGATCAGGGCCAAGAGGGTACACATTGTGGACTGGGCCTGTTTTGCTCCTCCATACACTTGCTTTCTTCTCTTTCTCCACTCACTTCCCTCTCTCCTACTCACTAACTTTATTAGCACACCCCAAGTTTTATATTGTTGCGGATATAAAGTGCAAAAATGCTTTATGTACAAAAAAACAAAAGAAAGGATCAAAGGAAAAAATATCAAAGTTATTGATCCTATTGAGGAGAGGGCGACATAATAACCTCTCAGCTCGTTGACGAGAACCTTAATTATTTTGTGAAACTAGAAAGAAAACGAGATACCATCATCTATGCAAAAATATATGTAAGTTTATTATACATAAGTGCTAAATACAAAATCGATGATACAACCTGTACAATGATAGACAATTAAATATAACACCGCTACCTTCAATCAATACTGAATATCGCCAATCAATGCAATGATATGCAATAATCCAAATTAAAGAAAAGTACCCCTTTCTATCACCTTTTAACCAATTGAGGTATATGGCGGCACTATAAATTTACCAGCTCGTTATCAGGCTAGGGAATAACAAAGTTCCCAAGGACTAAGTACCAATGTCTGATGCTCAATTAGCAATATGCATCTTTGCTAAGGGAATGATCAGACTTGATCAGGAGCCTTATCAATTACAGATCCACAAATGGGGACCTTTGACTATATACCGGGCTGAGTAACTTATCAATACCGCAAGCAATAAGCAAGATATACGTTACCAAGGGTCAAAAGGTGAGTAGGGCTCTGGAGGGACGGTCAGCTCTCCTGAGGGTTCCCCGTGATCCAGGACTAAATCCACGTGTCTATTTAATCTTTTGTTTGTAGTCTTTTTTTTTTCTTTCTCCTGGAATTCACTCTCTTATCCCGTCTATGATTAATATTCACAGACTTATCAAAAGAATACACCCATTTAGATAACGGTCTTCCAACCAAACCAGAGGGTGTGCACATATGGTAATGGTACTGTGAGATCATACATTACCCAAAATGCTTTGTGGTGAACGTGTTATGCTACCTGCCGATACCTAGGCGGCAATGTTGTATAACCTATAAATGTGAAGCTTTTAGGAGTTAAATTTATATAATGTGACTTCATGTTAAGTGGTAGACATCCACCACCTGGGGCATACATCAAAAGGGAGGCATACCCCCTGACACTTGAAGCAATTAAAACTTAGATTCCCAGAAACTAGTATGACTGTTCTCATGTCATAAAGTTAAAATGTAGACAACAAATGTGTGGGTTTAGGATTTCACAGGTGCCTTATCTTATGAAAATAACACAACTTTTCCGTCAGCAACTTCTTATTCATGCTTTCCCACATACCTTAGGAATACAGGCTTCTGGTGATACACACACAGGATATATATACGTTAGTATATGATTAGAACATGTAACAAAATAAGACCAATATATGAAATATAAAACAACACATATGTGATATATCGATTAACTTGTGTCAAAACTAAATATGATCCACTATATGAACAGACAGACATTATATGTTTGTCTCATTAATACATCTCATTATGAAAAAATGCCAGACGAGAGCCAGGAAGAACCTTATCTCTGCTTATAGCCTAGTGATGAGGTAAAATTATTACCTTAGATAGGCCCACATCTGCCAGGAAGAACCTTTCCTTGAACCTATTTTTCTCTTTTACAATAAAGGTTCATACAGGAGGGTGAATATAAGTACAACATGGCTGCTTATAGGCCGTGAATACATGTTATAACACTAGTAAATGTATAAATGTTTATATACTTATGAAAAGGCATGACGATATAAGTGATGCCAGCACCACCTAAGGGAGTATAGATGATATGACACTGCCAGCCTGGTATTAGGACTTACAATACATTTAGAAATGCATTCAATACAGATGTAGAAATTTAAAGTGTCCACTTGTACACACATAAGTGGGACGCTGCAACTGCACAAAGAAAGGTGTAGTTCCCAGGTTAGATAGGAGCATCTGCCAAGACTTGTGATGACATCATTCATCATCACCACAGGTCCTGTACATCTAGTAAAGGAATTGCAGAGAGCATCCTCACAGGTCCTTCAACCCCCAACAGCATGGAGAAGAACTGCAGGATGAGCTCTCCACTGAGACTAGAATGGAATAGTAAGAGGGGGTCCTCCTTCTTTCTCTTCATTTGCTCCCCATACCCTTTTTTTAACTTATATCTCACTCATATATATAGTACTACAAACATTTACAACCACTATTACCTCATGTACCACACACAGTGACCATACTATATACCTGACCCCATATATCTGTACACACTGCACTATTATACCTTGTACTTCTCACATCAGTACACTGCTCTATGTAACATATATATATATATATATATACACTGCATCTATTTATAGTATAATAGATGCAATGTGTACAGATATATAACATATACAGCAGTGTAATTATTTGTGAGCTCCGAGCTGTATTTGTACCTTGTACCTCACATATCAGTACACTGCTGTATATACTGGACAGTAACGGGTAGTGAAAGGTGCTATGAATGGGGCATGAGGGCCGAATTTAGATTCTTGCTATGGGGCCCGGTGATTTCCATGTACGCCCCTGTTTGGCGTTCCTAATACAAATTTTCTATCTGGGACCAAGAGCTCCGATTTTTTATAGATAATGGACAGATCAGTATGGGGTCCAGTCCATGATGTTTTGTGATGAACATTAAAAATATCATGGTTTTACCTGGAGGAATCAGTCATTGGGTACAAACAATGGTTGTGGACATGACATATGCCTCCACCCCCATCATAGCAGGAAGCTCAGATCTCGTATCCCCATAGCAGGGTGCTTAATTTCATAACTAATATTTCTAATAAAACATTACCCTCTGGCCACACGAAATGATCTTCTGACTTCTGTCGCCCTTTGCCTATGGTCTGCGGAGAATTTTAATGAAGCTCTCCATCTCACACACTGAGATAATGTAATTACCCCACATTGTGATAAATTGATTAGCTGCGCCTTTCGCTAAATGGTCAGTGATTAATGTGATTGTCAAGTGGGATACTGGGAGAATGTGGAAGTACATATTTATGGAGATTTCAGAATGTCAGTGGTTCTTGTAGCGTGCCACAGATGGACCTGGAAGACATGTACAACTCATAATACATTACTGTATAGAGGGATTCCTCAAGTATCAATTGTCACAAGGGGGTATTCTAATCATTAACATTTATGAAATAGCCAAAGGTATTCTGTACTTGGTGGTCCAATTCAGGGCTTGGAAAAGTTTTCTTGATGCCGAAGGCAGGCCTCAGATAGTCCTCTCCCCTAATTTCCTGCATAGCTTTGGATCTAAAGAAGTTTTCCCATCTTATAATTTTATGGCATATCAATAGGATCAGATAGGTGTGCATCCAGCCTCTGGGACCCATCCCTATCCCGAGAAAGGGGTCCCTGAAGTAAAGAAGAGCACACAGCATAGCTATTTTTGGAAATACCATAACAGTGAATGGAGTGCAACCTCCATAAGTATAGCCACTGCCAGCAATTGGCTATTTTTGGAGCTCCCACAGAGGCGAATGGAGAGTCCACATACTCGTCTGCACTCCCTTCAATACTAAGAGCCGTGTTCTGGAGATAGGAGTGTGTCCTAGAGTTTGGACCCACACTTATTTGATTTTGTAGCATATATGCCATAAATGTTGAGATGGGACACCTCCTTTAAAACATCATATTTTGTCCGCCTGCGGTCACCACTAGAGGGTGCTGATGGACTTACTGCATATTGTTTTATTACTGAGTTCGATGGATAAACAGTATGAGTATTGAGCTAATAAGCACTCTCTAGTGGCAACTATAGGCAGCCAGAAAGTTGTGTTTAAATATAGTATACTGGGCACGTTAACTAAAGACTGGACCCCTTCTGCCAAGCCATGTTTACTGTTAAGAAAATTGTCACGAGCGGTGGAAAATCTCAAAAACCCCAAGTTCAAAGCTCTCATCACAAAAACAAAGCTCAGACTGCTATAAAGATATATTAGGAAATGAGGGGATGTATAAGCATTTATTGCTGATGTGACGTATCCTCAGGATAGGTCATCAGTATCTGATCAGTGGTGGTTTGGGTCCAGGCACCCCCAGTGATCAGCCGTTTAAAACACGGTCGTGCTCCTGGATTCACTCCTCTTCCTAGACCAGTGATGTCACATTAATTGGTCACACGGCCTACACAATGAATGGTGGTAGGCTGCAAGAAGGCTGCAATGCCCTCCCGAGCAAGCGGCCTCTTCAGTCTCCACCAATCAAATTCTAAAGACCTATCCTAAGGATAGGTCATCAGTAATAAGCACTTGGACAACCCCTTAAATCACCACAGCATTTTGAACCTATTTAGGGTAAGGCCAAACAGGGCGACTCTGACACCACTGTAATGCAGATGAAATCCAGAGCAGATCTCTGTCAGATTCCATTGTAATTAATGGTGATCCAACAGTAGTCTCTGTCCTATCCAGCTATGCTGGATTTGGTCAACTTCAGCAGTTTGTTCCTCTATGTGAACTTAGCCTTAACATATGATTTGAAAACCACAGAGTGCCACCACATTTGGCCTTATCGTAAGATAAAAACATTTATCAAACTGGTGTAAAGTAGAAATGGCTTAGTTATCCATAGCAACCAATCAGATTCCACCTTTCATTTTTCACAGCTCATTTGGAAAATGAAAGGTTAAATCTGATTGGTTGCTATGGGCAAGTAAGTTAGTTCTACTTTACACCAGTTTGATAAATCTCCCCTATTGTGTTCAAAGAGTGTACATTCAATATAAGTGAATATACAGGATAGCTAATGTCAAAAGCAGGATAATATCTGATGCTCATTAACACTGATACTAACTCAACACCTAGGGCACCTCCCCAGTCATCAGGCAGGAGGACCCAGAATCGGAGTGCGCCCCAAAGGTAAGAAAGGTGCCCCTCCCATCTCACTGCACATGCCCAGGGAGCGTCAGAACCTTGAGTACTACTACAACTCCAATTCAACTGCCTACACTCCCCGGCACTCTGCACATGTTCAAGGTTTCAGGGTCAGGAATCGGAACAGTGGGAATCCTTGCCTTGTCAATTAGTGGGGGAGAGGAGAAGGTAAAGTGGTGCTCCGAGCACCTCATTAGCACAATACTACATGTATGAATTTCTCTGCAGTGGAACACCAGATTGCAGCAAGAGAGGGGTCGCTAAACTCACCGCCATCAACCCGACCAGGCAGTATGTTGGTTTAATAGGGTTGTGCAGTGTCCCAGGGGGTCAGTAGTGTAGCTTTAGGTATGCTGGGCTTTGTAGTGCAGGGCAACCCACTAACCTGGGACTGACTGTCGTCTTCAATCGGGTCAGCACTGGAACAGGCAGGTGATGAATGTCGTGACGCCAGTGCCAATTGAACGGTGGCACACCGTGCAGTGATAGGTGGAATAATTGAGGATTCTTTATATACTTAAATAACAGGATAACTTTACTGAACGTAGTTGCAGACAGATGAACAGTTATCAGGTACAGCTCCAGAATGTTCCACATGTTACATTACAGTCACAGAAGTGGTTCAAGTTAGTAATCACAGTCCCAAAGGCTATCTTCAAGACAGGCCTCCTAAGATCGGGCTTTCATCTTACTCTTAATGCAGCAATACACTTCAGGCAACTGTCCTCTCTCTCCAGGGATACTTGTCCTGCTTGCAGCTTGACTAAGGAGGCAACACTTCTCCACTAGTACTAGGGTCTGGACTGCTCCTCCTAGGGCATAAATCTTCCTAGGCTGGACCCCCACAGGCGATAGGGCCTGGGCTGACTTCAGCGGGTACAAGGCCTGGGCCTTGCCTTCACAGGCTCAAGGCCTGAGCTGGACTTCACAGGCTCATGGCC
The DNA here is from genome assembly GCA_033119425.1 of Bufotes viridis. Lineage (NCBI taxonomy): Eukaryota > Metazoa > Chordata > Amphibia > Anura > Bufonidae > Bufotes > Bufotes viridis. The sequence continues at coordinate 38,854,260 of CM065591.1, read as the reverse complement.
TGCACTTAACTTAGACTCAGTCTAATCTGCCTTTTCTTCACCTGACTGGGCCTTATATAAACTAGGGCTCCCTAGCTCCCTCTAGCGTCTTAGAGCTGGAATGACATCCCTAGCAGGCCTGCACATGGCAAATATCACAGTAATAGGGAAATACACAGTATTGCATTACATGAAGATGTATTACACCAATCTCCTCATAACTGAGGGGAACAACCGCACACAAGTGACCCTTCTGTAGTGACGGGCATTACAGCTCCCGTACACTACAGTTGGTCATGGTGACAAATGCTCTTTAATTTTCATTTATTCATCCAGCCAAGTGTGCACCATGTATAATAAATGCAACGTTTGGGGCTATAATTTGAGAAGCCCTTTTTCAAGCAGAACCATGTACACATCCGCATCTCGGCAGACACTAGGCTGGATGAATAAATTAATATATAACAAGTTGAAGTATGGAGTGCTGCCTTTTACTGGTAGACATTAATTTGCTTTGTTAGCTCCCAGCAAGTAAAAAATTACTTGGGGTGTCCCAAACCTGAACAAGTTGAGAAACCCTAGAGACTAGGAACTCCAGGACCAAATTTTAATAGGGATTATATTAGGACGGATGCACAATACATTAGCCTTGTAATTTTATTTTCATGGAGAACCTCCATTAATTAAAGCAATGACACAAATTCTACATTTTTTTTCCTCTTGACTACCTGATAAGTAGTAATATAAACTATCTATAGAAAATGTCGCTTCCTCTTCCCAGGAAACGCCATAATTATTACTCACGCTGTGAAAACACGTAATTATTATTAACATGGAGAAAACATATAATTAGTCATCAGAAAAAGACGTAAAACAACATATAAAATGCGCACAATGAAAAGGAACCTACAAGGATATTCCAATATATTTGAATTACTGCCGGAGTATAGCCTCTGAGACCATCACAGGGGCACCAAATAAGTGGCCCTATAACATTCTTCGTTGCTGCTCATTATCAGAAAAAGCATGGACCCATCATTTTATGGAGGAAGACGATCCAACAATAACAACCATCTGAGAGCCCTCATTCTCGATCAAGGAATTTGTCTGATGGTAAAAAAAAGAGTTTCTCACAGGAGCACCCTTTAAATAAATGAGGTTCTATTTGAGTAAAACCAGTGGTGGGATTCAAATTTTTACAGGTTCCCTACTCATCAGCAGACACGCTGCGTCACGACACATGTTTACATATACATACATCATATATATGGTACACATATACATAAATACACCACATACATGGTACACATATACATCAATACACCATATACATGGTACACACACATAAATACACCATATATATGGTACACATATACATAAATACACCATATACATGGTACACATATACATAAATACACCATATACATGGTACACATACATCAATACACCATATACATGGTACACATTGTGGGGAGTCGCTCTGGTAGATAGCAGTGCGGGTGCAGTATAGAGGCAAAACGGAGTCCAGAAAGTGTAGCAAACAGTGTTTAATTCACACTTGTAGCAAATACACAGCAAACAGTCACTTGGTGTTAATTCACACCCATCAGAAAACGTGCAGAAAAACAAACTAGTCCAAAACAGGTTCCAGTCACCTGGGATGCTTTAGGTGCAGGTTCGCACCTGGCTGTCAGTCCAGCCGCAAGGCGATCGACCTCCGGCTTCCAGGCCGTCTGCACTCCTCCTTGCTTGGGGTCTTGCTTCCAGCCCAGAGAACTCCACACAGCACAGCATGGATCAGCACTCCCAAACTGCAAGTGATTCCACAGCCTAACAGCAGCTCCAGGACAATCACACTCAGCTGCTGAGGAGGCTGCCTTTAAAGGCCCGGATAAAGTCCGGCCTGGACCGTGGGAGTAGGCACCCACCCAACTCTTTGCCTACTCCCAGTAAGAGCCGGCCGGATTGGCTTTGCAGCCAAACTAAATATCAAATTGTCAAGCAGCACTAGCTGCTGCTGACACAAAAACCCGGCTCTTACCTCACCGAGGCCAGGAACCTCGGTGACACATACCTCCCGTCGACAACGGTACCTTGCACCTTACCACATACCCCCCTTTGTTCAACCCTGAGGGTGAACACATGTGAGGCAGTGGACGCGGGACAGGGCATCTGCGTTACCCTGCAAGCGGCCTGCCCTGTGTTCCACCGAAAATTTGAAATTTTGCAAGGACAGGAACCACCTGGTGACCCGAGCATTCCTCTCCTTGGCCTGGCTCATCCACTTGAGAGGGAATGGTCGGTCACCAGACGGAACCTCCTCCCTAACAGGTAATAGCGGAGAGATTCGAGTGCCCACTTGATGGCCAGGCACTCCCTCTCCACTATACTATACCTGGTCTCGGCTGGGGTGAGTTTACGGCTCAGGAAGACAACGGGATGTTCTTCCCCATTGACTTCCTGAGACAGTACTGCACCGAGACCTACCTCCGAGGCATCCGTCTGAGCGAGCGAACTCCCTGTTGAAGTCGGGTGTCACCAAAACCGGGGACCCACAGGACCGACTTCAACGCGGAGAAAGCCTCCTCCGCCTTCTCATTCCAGCTAACCTTCCCCGTCTTTCGCCCCTTCAACAGGTCTGTCAACGGCGCTGCTATTGTGGCAAAGTGGGGCACAAACCGCATGTAGTACCCTACAATTCCCAGGAAGGACTTTACCTGCCTGGTGGTGACCGGTCGGGGCCAGTTACGAATGGCCTCTACCTTAGTTACCTGAGGTTTGATGACTCCGCCCAATGACATATCCCAGATATTTGGTCTCTTCCAACCCAATCGCACACTTCTTTGGATTGGCGGTTAGACCAGCTTTCCTCAGGGCATCTACTACCGCCTGCACTTTGGGCAAATGGCTTTCCCAGTCGGTGCTGTGGATGATAACATCATCTAAGTAGGCCGAGGCGTACCGACGATGAGGTCGCAGCACAATATCCATTAACCTTTGGAAGGTGGCGGGGCGCCATGCAGGCCAAGGGTAACACCTTGTAATGATACAGGCCCTGCGGAGTAACAAAGCGTTTTTCCTTGGCCGCCTCCGTTAAGGGTACTTGCCAGTATCCTTTAGTGAGGTCTAGCACAGAAAAATAACGGGCTTGCCCTAAATTCTCAACAAGCTCGTCTACCCGGGGCATGGGATACGCATCGAACTTGGACACTTCATTTAATTTGCGAAAATCGTTGCAGAACCATAGCGTCCCATCCGGCTTAGGTATTAGAACTATGGGACTGGCCCACTCACTTTCGATTCCTCAATGACATCAAGCTTCAACATTAATTGCACTTCCTCCGCGATGGCCCGTCGCCGAGCCTCGGGTACCCGGTATGGTTTTAACCGGATTTTGGCCTGAGGCTCAGTGGCGATGTCATGTTGGATGAGAGACGTGCGGCCAGGGAGGTCCGAGAACACATCCGTGTTCCGACTGATGAACTCCCTGACTTCCTGAACTTGTTTGGAAGACAGGCTGTCTGCAATTTTACCGTGGCTACCGCTTCGCAGGCCTCGAACTGTGGGGCTGGACCCTTGTCACCTAGAAGCCCTGGCCGGGGGCTGTTGTCGTCGGCCGTGTCCCTGTCTTTCCACGGCTTCAGTAAATTCCACGTGGTACACCTGCTCCGGCTTGCGCCGCCTGGCTGGTGTACTTTGTAATTTACTTCCCCTACCTTCTCGATAACCTCATAGGGGCCCTGCCACCTAGCTAGGAACTTGCTGTCAAGGGTGGGCACCAGAACCAAAACCCGATCTCCCGGGTTGAAGTTCCGTACCCGAGCCTGACGATTATACACCCTACTCTGGGCTTGTTGCGCTGCCTCCATATGCTCCCGGACCAGCGGCAACACCCTTTCCATCCGGTCCTGCATCTGGGTGACATACTCAATGACACTTTTGTGGGGGACAGGCTGTTGTTCCCACGCTTCCTTGGCGATATCCAACAGGCCCGAGGGTGTCTGCCATAAAGCAGTTCGAAGGGCGAGAACCCAGTAGAGGCCTGGGGCACCTCTCGCACGGCGAACATGAGATAGGGCAGAAGCAGGTCCCAGTCCTTCCCATCTCTGGACACCACCCTTTTTAACATATTTTTAGAGTTTGGTTAAACCTTTCGACAAGACCGTCTGTTTGCGGATGGTAAGCGGACGTCCGTAACTGCTTTATACGCAACAATTTACACAGTTCCCTCATAACTTTGGACATAAAGGGGTCCCTTGGTCGGTCAGAATCTCTTTTGGCAGGCCCACACGGGAAAACATTTCCATTAACTCTTTTGCAATGAGCTTAGCCGAGGTATGTCGCAGAGGCACCGCCTCTGGATATCGAGTAGCATAGTCCAGAATCACCAGGATATGTTGGTGACCCCTAGCAGACTTCGGTGCGGGTCCGACCAGATCCATGGCAATACGCTCGAATGGGACCTCAATTATTGGGAGAGGGACCAGGGGACTTCTGTAATGCGGCTGGGGGCTATTTACCTGACAGGTCGGACAGGACTTACAGAACTCCTCTACTTCCTTAAACAAACCGGGCCAGTAAAATCGCTGTAGTACGCGGTCCTGCGTTTTCTGCCACCCCATGTGTCCCCAAGAACATGTTGGTGGGCAAGCTCCATAACAAGCTTGCGATATGCGGTGGGCACCACCAACTGTTCAACGGGCTCACCTCGGATTTGGTTCACCCGATACAACATATCCTGAAGAACAATAAATCGTGGGAACATTAATTCAGCCCCAGGTTTCTGGGGTTTACCATCAATCATTACAACACTTTCCCAGGCCCTGGTTAGGGTTTGGTCCCGGTGTTGTGCGGTCCCAAAATTTTCCCCGGAGACATTGAGGTCTGCCAACTCAGGTCCCGGTGGCAAGTCCTCCGTGTCTCCCACCATTACACTCAGTGGGGTTGTCTCCCCTCTACCGCTGGAGCAGTGGTCACCCCTACCGCTGGCCCTTCAGATTCGGGCTCCCAGGGTTCGGGCCTTCCAGTGGTATCAGGCCACTCTACTAGGGTTACCCCTGTCTCGGGTCCATCAGATACCTTTATTGCCGGCCACAGCGCCGGAAAACCTGGGAAGTCCCTCCCAAGTATCAGTTCGTGTGGGAGTTTAGTAGCGACAGCCACCTCGTGGGTCCACTTACCAGCCGCTGTGGACAAAGTCACTAGTGCAGTGGGGTAGTCTTTTAGGTCTCCGTGGATGCACAGGACCCCGATTTTACGGCCGGTATACTCCACAGGCCGTACCAGGGCAGCCCTTACCAGGGAGACTAGACTCCCGGAGTCCAGCAGGGCCACCGCCAGAGAATCTCCACCTCTACCTGACACAGATGGTTATTGTCCTGCACCTCACGGGTGCCAGTTGCACACAGCTTCCGTGCATACAGGGAGTGGCGATAGCCGTAGTTCCCTTCCATCGGCTCACCCGATGCGGACAGTCGGCCCTGATGTGGCCTGGCTCCTGACACCTCCAGCATACCACGGGAGGCGGATCCGCAGGGGTACATTCCGTGCAGGCCTCTCTGTCGCGGACGTCGGAACTGGGGTGGAGGCCTCCGGGGTTTGACTGACCCCTTCCCAGCAAGACTCCCTGCAGGTTTCTGGTGGCCTCGTAACGCTCCACCAGGTCGACCATCTCCAGGGCACATACCGGAGACGCCTGGCCGACCCAGTGCTGGAGGGGATAAGGCAGGGCCCTCCAAAAGATGTCGGCCAGCAGACGGTCCAGCATAGCAGCCGGACTTAGAACCTCAGGCTGCAGCCACTTTTGCAACCTGTGCAGCAACTCATAGTACTGCGGCCTGGCGGGTTCAGCCGTTTTAAAGTCCCACTGGTGGACCCGCTGAGCCCGGACCAACACGTTTACCCCCAGTCTGGCCAGGATCTCCCCCTTCACCGTGGGGTAATCAGCAGCCTGGTCATCTGATAGGTCAAAAAAACCTGCTGGGGTCCGGATGCCAGGAACGGAGCGACCACCTCGGCCCACTGGTCACGGGGTAACTTCTCCCTCACGGCTACCTTCTCAAAGACCGCCAGATAGGTCTCAGCATCATCCTCGGGGGTCATCTTGGGAATCGCTGCACGGACCGCTTTCCGGGCATCATGGTCGTGGTGGGATGCTCCTGCAGCTTGTAACGCCATCACATGCTGTAAAAGTAGTTGGTTGGTCTCCCGCTGCTGCACGTTAGCCTCCATGAGGGCTTTCACAGCCGCCTCCATGTTGCCAGAAATTCCTGTTTGCAACTTTGCCGGTTTATATATGCCATGCACTTGTGCTCAGCAAAACACAGACAATTCGGCGTTCACGCCAGCCTCACTGCGCATGCCCGCATCCGACACCAAATGTGGGGAGTCGCTCTGGTAGATAGCAGTGCGGGTGCAGTATAGAGGCAAAAGCGAGGTCCAGAAAGTGTAGCAAACAGTGTTTAATTCACACTTGTAGCAAATACACAGCAAACAGTCACTTGGTGTTAATTCACACCCATCAGAAAACGTGCAGCAAAACAAAATAGTCCAAAACAGGTTCCAGTCACCTGGGAGGCTTTAGGTGCAGGTTCGCACCTGGCTGTCAGTCCAGCCGCAAGGCGATCGACCTCCGGCTTCCAGGCCGTCTGCACTCCTCCTTGCTTGGGGTCTTGCTTCCAGCCCAGAGAACTCCACACAGCACAGCATGGATCAGCACTCCCAAACTGCAAGTGATTCCACAGCCTAACAGCAGCTCCAGGACAATCACACTCAGCTGCTGAGGCAGGCTGCCTTTTAAAGCCCGGATAAAGTCCGGCCTGGACCGTGGGAGTAGGCACCCACCCAACTCTTTGCCTACTCCCAGTAAGAGCCGGCCCGGATTGGCTTTGCAGCCAAACTAAATATCAAATTGTCAAGCAGCACTAGCTGCTGCTGACACAAAAAACCCGGCTCTTACCTCACCGAGGCCAGGAACCTCGGTGACACATACCTCCCGTCGACAATGGTACCTTGCACCTTACCACAACATATACATAAATACACCATATACATGGTACACACACATAAATACACCATATACATGGTACACATACATAAATACACCATATACATGGTACACTATGGAAAATGGCTGGCACTCCTCCTTGTAATGGTGCTCAGTGTTGTGGGGATATCCCAAATCATATAGAGTGAAGAAAACACGGCACTCAAGCGACTTGTTGATATTAATACAATCACGTTTCTTTATTGTTCTTCTTAATCGTTATTTTTTCGTTATTTTATGACCACCATTGAAAAGACATAATAATAAATGGCCGACGTTTCGGTCTAACCAAGACCTTTATCAGGGCCTGAAGATAACAGATATATACAAAATTAATCACACAGGTCTGTATACAAACACCAACGGTGAAGATTTGAGCAGTATAATGTAGATAATGACAGTAACATCAGAGAATGACACAAATAGTCAGCACAAAGTATAAACAGATAATCCACTATGGAGAAGGAGACAGACAGCACAATATGCACTAGTCCAATACAATATATGTATAAGGCCATGTTATCTCAAAAAGAAGGCATATAAAGAGAGTCCGTGACGACTAAGATGGAAAACAACCGCATTATCAATACCTATGTAGGTATAAGTGCAACAAAGGTACAGGCAAAAAACAATAAGTCCAGCAGTTCAGAAGTACATACCTAGGAGCAATAGGATACATAGGTGCAGGTGGCATACAAGGTGCGCTAGTTCAGCGCTTTTGTTCACTGGACATTATTGTACTTAGCATCGAATATCTTCAGCAATCTATCTCGGAAAGCCGAGAAAAATTAAGTGCAATAGAAACTCAACTGACGTCTACTCTTCCTGTACAAGAGTGGACTGAACTCAAGAAAAAAACCGAAAAAGTGCTGGAGGAACATAAAAAATATATAGAACGTACTAAACGCACAAAATATCTACGAGACATCGAAGATTACCAACAAAAGAGAGTATATCGTTGGCAATGGCAGAAAAAGCTTGAAAATTTTGGATATCGATCTTATGGGGACTATGCCTCATCCTCCTCTGGGAGCGAGAGATCCACTCGCTATCGTCCACAACGTTTTTTTCGCGGGAGGGGGTCCCGCCCACGCAGAAGAGCATACGAACACGAAGGGGGCGAGGCTCAAGACGCATCAGAACCAACCAGCATGGTAACCCGATCGCAGATACGGACTTGATAGTTAATATCTCCTCTCGGTCTCTTACGCCTACAGAACTCTCAGTACTAGCAAAGGGCTTATCCTTTTGCCCTACTAATTCTTTATATACGTTTGGTGTTACACAAGATTTACATAGATTCTATAGAACCCTGCGCCTTAAGACCCATTTTGCACAGTGTGAGCCTGTTGATAGACAAGATAAGGTACGTCAATCATCTCTTTCTATTGGATCCCTAGGCTTACGTAATAAGAGTGAATTTTCACCTCCCAAAACCTATCATGGCGTCGAGGCCTATATCGACATTATCAATAGGGAAATACAAAAAGAATTGGAGGCTTATAGAAAGGGACAGTATCCATCACATGGCAATCTAACACCCTCTGAAAATAATGCTCTGAAAGCTCTCAGAGAGGATAAGCGGATCACAATAAAACCGGCCGACAAAGGCGGTGCCATCGTAGTGATGGATACAACCTTCTATAAATCTGAAATTTTACGCCAACTATCTGATCAAGAAACATATAAGATGTTACCACATAACCCCTCCTTTCAGATACAGAGGGAGATTGAGAATTTTTGCAACAACATCTTACAAAGGGCACTATTGACAAGGCTACTTACACCTTCTTGTATAACAAAAACCCTATCACACCTGTGTTCTATGTGTTGCCAAAAATACATAAAGACTTACAACATCCCCCTGGGCGTCCAATCGTGGCCTCTTCTGAGTCACTTTTGTCACCCTTATCTGTCTATCTAGAAAAAATCTTGACACCTTTTGTACGTCGTACCAAATCTTTTCTTCTCGACACCTCACACTTTTTGCAACTTATAGGTTCTCTCGATATCCTTCCACCTGATACCCTTCTCGTGACCCTGGATGTCAGCAGCCTATACACCTCTATCACTCATGATGGGGGTGTACAGTCTGTTCAGACATTACTTAAGGATAGCTCATTGTCAGTGGACCAACAACAATTCTGTGTGGACCTATTACGGTTCGTGTTGGAAAAAAACTTTTTTATGTTCGGCGACCAATTTTATTTACAGCAGAAAGGGACAGCAATGGGGGCTAATGTGGCCCCGCCCTACGCCAATATATATATGGATCGCTTTGAACAGGACCATATATATCCACACAGTCTTTATCAATCGCACGCTATAATATGGCGTCGATATATCAACGACATATTCTGTATTTGGCGTGGAGATCGGCTATCATTCGAAAATTTCTTTAGGGAACTCAACACGATGGTAGAGGGCCTCCAGTTTACAGCGCATGTGGACACCAACTCCGTCAGCTTTCTTGACACTATGGTGGTCAAGAATGCTGATGGGACTTTGTCTGTCGACTTATATACGAAACCAACTGACAGGAATACATTGTTACTATTCTCTAGTAATCATCCAAGAAATACTAAGACTTCCTTACCACGTTCACAGTTCGCACGTGTTTCTAGAATTGTTAGTGACCCTAAACGTAAACAACAACGTCTGACTGAAATGGCCTCTAAATTTGCAGCTAGAGGTTATCCACGCACTCTACTTGACACAGAGTTGGCCTACTCTAGCCAATGTCATCATAAAGAACCTAGGACTGATCCTCCACGGATCCCATTGGTGATGACGTATCACCCTTTTGTTTCACGTCTACGGCACATTATACAGAAACATTGGTCGCTATTAACTAAGTCTTATCCTACGATCCCTGAATTCACTGTACCACTACGAATGTGCTTTAGACGTGCTAAAAACATCCGTGATTCTTTGGTTCATGCTGACATTGGTTCGACTAGACCCAAGATGATTCAAACTACTTTGGCCGAGACTAAACGTGGCACCTTTCCCTGCCTAAATTGTACTCAATGTACGAACGTAAAGAAGGGTCCAGTGTTTACACATCCACACTCAGGTAAAAATTACCAGATACGAGGCTACTTTACTTGCCTCACAACTTATGCGGTCTATTTGATTAAGTGTCCATGCGGTCTCGCATACGTTGGGGAGACCTCCCAGTGTGTGCGAGACCGCATATGTAAACACAAATCCGATATACGATGCGGTAAAATTGAACTTCCCATCCCTCAACATTTTATCGATATGAAACACCAGATCAGTCAATTACGGTTCCAAATATTGGAACACGTTCCCTTCCTCGCCGCGGTGGTGATCGTAAATTACTTTTACAAAGGCGTGAAGCCTTCTGGATCCATGAACTAAAAACATTATATCCATCAGGCTTGAACAGAGACTTCGATCTCACGATTTAGGACTCTCTAGATGTCTTGACTATAGATATAACTATATCTTCCTGATTTAACTGGGGGCTCTATACCATATTTGACGTGAGGGCTATATGGGCTATTATTATCTATTATTTTTAGAATATTGTACTATCAAAATAGGTAGAGAATATTACCCACTGTAATCCATATTTAAGGTAGACCCTTACCATTGGCCCCCTCCACGACGTCAGTAGTCCCGACTATATATTATATATACTCATTGTTTATTTATATTTGATAGTTTAACACAATACCACTACTCCATCTTGCTATAAGCTTTGTCTATAATGCCTTATAGCCAGTTATCTATTTGTTTTGTGTTATTCCATTTATGAGCGCATGCATCTAACCTCTTTTAAGTCCTGGCAATACTGGTCCCTTACACTCTGTGCCATCCGGCTTCAACATACGAAGTGCGCATGTCTATGACGCACTTCCGGTCCCCGCTGTGGACCGTCTGGCTTCATCTGCCGAATTGCGCATGTCCGTGACGCACTTCCGGTCCCGGCCGCGGACCGGAAGTAGTACTCTGCGCGCTATTTAAAGCGCTGAACTAGCGCACCTTGTATGCCACCTGCACCTATGTATCCTATTGCTCCTAGGTATGTACTTCTGAACTGCTGGACTTATTGTTTTTGCCTGTACCTTTGTTGCACTTTTACCTATATATGCATTGATATTAGGTTGTCTTCCTTCCTAGTCGCCACGGACTCTCTTTATATGTCTTTACATGCCTCCTTTTGAGATAACATGGCTTTATACATTTATTGTATTGGACTAGTGTGTATTGTGCTGTCTGTCTCCTTCTCCATAGTGGACTATCTGTCTATACTTTGTACTGACTATTTGTGTCATCCCCTGATGTTACTGTCAATATTTACATTATACTGCTCAAATCTTCACCGTTGGTGTTTGTATACAGACCTGTGTGATTAATTTTGTATATATCTGTTATCTTCAGGCCCTGATAAAGGTCTTGGTTAGACCGAAACGTCGGCCATTTATTATTATGTCTTCTCAATGGTGGTCATAAAATAACGAAAAAATAACGATTAAGAAGAACAATAAAGAAACGTGATTGTATTAATATCAACAAGTCGCTTGAGTGCCGTGTTTTTTTCACTCTATATACATGGTACACATACAGAAATACACCATATATATACTACAAACACATACCACCCAAGTGCGGTATATAGTACCCCAAGTAGATGCCCCATAGTCCTCTTTCCCTTTTCCCATAGTGCCCCCATGAGTCATACATTACTCTAGTCCATGGGCGGACTGGCCATAGACAGGGAAAATCTCCCGGTGGGTCGATGCCCAGAGGGCCACCCAAGTCCACCTCATGATCACCAGCCAGGTACCTAATCATCTTATGCTCTCAGCATTAATTAATATAGGTGCTCCCCTGAATTCAACTGTATCACAGTCCTCAGGATGATGATACAGTTTTTATTTGGTGGCGTGGGCAGCAGTATTTTGTGCTGCACTGTAGTATATGGTTCTGCTGGGGCGGTATTTTGTGCTACACTGTAATATGTGGTTCTGCTAGGGTGGTATTTTGTTCTGTACTATGATATTGGTGGCCCTATCTACTTCTGTTGTCCCACCTTCTGTCAATTTTCACCCGCCAAAAACATTGGACCACTTTGAGGTTTTTTTAAAGGGCCCCCTTTTTCCCCGTCTGCCCCTGATCCAGTCCCTCTTTGTCCTGTTCTTGGTAAACTACACGGAGCAGGAAAGGAGGTAAGTGCAAGAAAGCCTGACTGCAGAATCAAACTATGCACTGGATTGGTTTGTAATCAGACTCTGTAACCATAGAGACATATAAGCCTGCACTGGAGCTGTGAACACAGAACAGTAGGATATGTTATCTTAACCCTTTCAAGACTATTAGCAACAAGGCTTAATTTTTTTTAGATGGATAGCAAATTAAAAAAAAATGAATGGTAAAGGGAAAATAGCCTTTAAGGCCTTTAAGGCCACATATAAGTGCGGGACAGTAGCTCCGCAAGCGGCCTGACGTGCACAGCATCATTGTAATCTATGATACTGTGCGCTCCTGTGCGCATGATCAATGCCGCTCCGAGATATATGGCCCGCTCACGGACCGTATGTCGCGGATATAGCACTGACAGTGCTGTCACCAGTGGAGCTCACAATCTAAGTTCACTATCCGTATGTCCTTGGAGCGGGAGTTTTACCAATTGAGGGTGTGTCCCTGCACAGTATAGTATCAAACTGCAGGGACCCCCCCCCTCCCCCAAATTCTGGTAACAGCCTGGCATTTCATCCATACGCTTCCAGAAGGAATAATAAAGGAATAACACAACACAGATTTCTAAGAATAGATGCTCCAGAACTGGTATTACACGGAGAGTGCAGGTAGTTACTAAAACTGACATGTCAGGAGAGGGGACATCTTCTCTTTAAGGGAAACTCTCTTGAGTTGGTGACTAACTTTAAATTAGAAAAAGAGATGCTGAGATCAAATTCCTGACCAATGCACCGAGGCTGCTGCTGCATTCATCCTATGGGGCAGTAGATCAGGCTGTCATGAAGGAGAGTGTCCACTGGGCCTCATCTGCATAAACTGATATAAAGGAAAAGGGCCGGGTGCCAAAATGCATGAAGTACTGTACATTCATCTATGCACTGTGGTAAACGTCCCTTTGTGTGTTCTAACATACAGCTTGGCAGCGATCTGCATATTATGGCGGATGTAAAGACCTCTGTGTTATCATAGATTTATGCTCTAAACAAGTTCGGCTGGTGCAGTTATACATCCCCTGGCACTGGCAGGAATTGCGCTCAGATAGTTACCTTGTTTTATTAATGTTGAATGGAAATGGCGTCGGTTTTATATGAGGTTCTGGAATGAATCATGTTTTATATCGGCTGGCTGGACCTGCAGTCCTCCGAGCATTGCGCTATTATCATAATTAAATGGATGTTGTGCTGAAATATTAAACTCAAATTGTAGGTGAATGATACATTGGTGTCGGGGGCAGCCTTATATTCCTTTATTCAAAGAAGGAAGGAACTGTCTACTTCTGGAGGAAATGTTGTATAGTGGATGATGTCTCTAGTGGTACCATATAGTGCCTAATTATCACCGTCAAATAAGATGAGGAACAGAGCCATAAAATGGCCAAATAACAACAGTTATCCAGCATACAGTGTTATGAATAACAATGTTATGGAGTGCCGCCACCACCATGTCTAGGTGCCTTGCACCACATTTAGATGGATGTATTAACTCAATTTGAGAGCAAAGTGCTGTTTTTATTTGCCAAAAATTGTGACTTTTTACTCTTTTTCTACCTCATGTGCCCAGACTCATTTAACAGTATGTGCTCCAGAAAACTGCTGCACAGTAGACCACAAAACTACACTGAACTAAAATATAAACGCAACACTTTCGGTTTTGATCCCATTTTGCATGAGCTGAACTTAAAGTTCTGAAACTTCTCCTTTGCCGAGATAATCCATTCCACGTCACAGGTATAGCATATCAAGGTACTGATTAGACAGCACGAATATTACACGGGTGTGCCTTAGACTGCCCACAATATAAGGACACTCTGAAATGTGCAGTTTGAACACACAGCACAATGCCACAGATGTCGCAACATTTGAGGGAGCTTGCAATTGGCATGCCAACTGTAGGAATGTCTACCAGAGCTGTTGCCCGTGCAATGAATGTTCATTTGTCTACCATAAGCTGTCTCCAAAGGTGTTTCAGAGAAGTTGGCAGTACATCCAACCTGCCTCACAACCGCAGACCACGTGTAACCACAATAGCCCAGGACCTCCACATCCAGCATGTTCACCTCCATGATCGTCAGCCACCCGGACAGCTGCAGCAACAAACTGTCAGAAACCGTCTCAGGGAAGCTCATCTGCATGCTCGTCGTCCTCATCGGGTTCTGGACCTGACTGCAGTTAGTCGTCGTAACCAACTTGAGTGGGCAAATGCTCACATTCAATGGTGTCTGGCACGTTGGAGAGGCGTTCTGTTCACGGATAAGTCCCGGTTTTCTCTGTTCAGGGCAGATGGCAGACAGGATGCTGGATGTGAAGGTCCCGGGCTGGTGTGGCTCCACGGGGTCTGTAGTTGTGAGGCCGGTTGGATGTACTGTAACACCTTTGTTACACCTTTGTTGAGGCCGGTTGGATGTCTCTGAAACACCTTTGGAGACGGCTTATGGTAGAGAAATTAACATTAATTGCATGGGAAACAGCGCTGGTAGACATTCCTGCAGTCAGCATGCTAACTGCATGCTCCCTCAAACGTTGCGACATCTGTGGCATTGTGATGTGTGTTCAAACTGCACATTTCAGAGTGTCCTTATATTGTGGGCAGTCTAAGGCACACCTGTGCAATATTCATGCTGTCTAATCAGCACCTTGATATGCCACACCTGACCTCTGTCACAAGAGGGACCGTGACAGGGGAATCCTATGCCATCAGGATTTGGTATTAGGACTGGTGTAAGACAAGAGGGCATGGCTTAGTGGAAAAGGAGGCTTAGCTTAGCTGGAAGAGGACATGGCTTTGTGGGAAGTAGGTTTGGCTTTGTGGGAAGTAGGTTTGGTTTAGCGGGAAGGAGGCATGGCTTTGTGGAAAGGAGGTCTGGCTTAGCAGGAAGGAGGCATAGCTTCATGGGAAGGGGGCATGGCTTTGTGGGAATGTTTGGCTTAGCGGGAAGGAGGTTTGGCTTAGCAGTAATGCTTAGCATGGCTTAGCAGGAAGGGGGCATGGCTTAGCAGGAAGGGGGCATGGCTTAGCAGGAAGGGGGCATGGCTTTGTGGAAAGGAGGTCGGGCTTAGTGGGAGAGAGATTTGGTTTAGAAGGAAGGGGGCATGTCTCCGTGGGAAGGAGGTTTGGCTTAGCGGGAAGGATCCATGGCTTGAGCAGCAAACAACATGCACCAAAATTGGACTAAAGTATGGTGAACAGCAAGCAAAACAATAGGCGGTGTAAAGTGAGACAACAAGTCTAACATGTGTAGCAATTTGCACCAAATCTTTCATATAGCGGGAGCCACTGTGACATATTTAACTGGTCTAAGTTTTATGTTGTCTAGACAGGATTAGTAAGTCCACCCCAGTGGGTCTCAGTTATTCACAATTTTTAAGATACCTGCTCGCTGACAATAATTGGGAATACTATTGTTTATCCAGAGGCTGGAAACCTGTACAAACCTAATGTTATGTATGCAGTGTCCCAGGGGGTCAGTAGTGTAGCTTTAGGTATGCTGGGCTTTGTAGTGCAGGGCAACCCACTAACCTGGGACCGACTGTCGTCTTCAATCGGGTCAGCACTGGAACAGGCAGGTGATGAATGTCGTGACGCCAGTGCCAATTGAACGGTGGCACACCGTGTAGGGATAGGTGGAATAATTGAGGAGTCTCTGTATCTTTAAATAACGGGATAACTTTACTGAACGTAGTTGCAGACAGATGAACAGTTATCGGGTACAGCTCCAGAATGTTCCACACGTTACAATACAGTCACAGCAGTGGTTCAGGCTATTAATCACAGTCCCAAAGGGCCATCCTCAAGACAGGCCTCCTAAGATCGGGCTTTAATCTTACTCTTAATGCAGCAACACACTTCAGGCAACTGTCCTCTCTCTCCAGGGATACTTGTCCTGCTTGCAGCTTGACTAAGGAGGAAACACTTCTCCACTAGTACTAGGGTCTGGACTGCTCCTCCTAGGGCATGGATCTTCCTAGGCTGGACCCCCACAGGCGATAGGGCCTGGGCTGACTTCAGCGGGTACAAGGCCTGGGCCTTGCCTTCACAGGCTCAAGGCCTGAGCTGGACTTCACAGGCTCATGGCCTGCACTTCACTTAGACACAGTCTAATCTGCCTTTTCTTCCCCTGACTGGGCCTATTTATAAACTAGGGCTCCCTAGCTCCCTCTAGTGACTTAGAGCTGGAATGACACCCCTAGCAGGCCTGCACATGGCAAATTTCACAGTAACAGGGAAATACACAGTATTGCATTACATGAAGATGTATTACACCAATCTCCTCAAAACTGAGGGGAACAACAACACACAAGTGACCCTTCTGTAGTGACGGGCATTACAGCTCCCGTACACTACATGTACAGCTGAGAGATGTATGCTTTTTGTGGGAGAAATCAATCAGCAGCACAAATCCCTCTTTTGTTGGATAGTTAAACCACCATGAACTAGTATATTTCATACCTTACAGAGAGTCGCCTACCACTGACTCCAACCTGTGTCCCTCTGGCTGATGTGCAATTACAGCTAGGAGCGTGGGCTGACACTCTCCATCTGCCAACTCATACTAGGGTTTGTAGCTATGTAGCGATCCCTAGAGGAGCAGGATAGGAGTAGTAGTGGCAAAGGTGTAGCTAGGCTTTCCTGCTCCTGAGGCAAGGATTTAAACTTGCCCCCACCCATGCAACTCAAACTTACTTAAAGAGGTGGTAGTTAAGCTACGCACGCCGCAGCAATTTTTATTTACACTAAGCCACTCCTCTAAGGCTCCATTCACACGACCGTATGTTGTCCGCAAAAAAACGGATCCGTGTCCGCAAAAAAACGGATTGCATTCAGTTTTTGCTGATCCATAGACTTCAATAGGACATGGCCTATTGAAGTCTATGGATCAGCAAAACGGAATGCAATCCGTTTTTGCGACACGATCCGTTTTGCGACAACATACGGTCGTGAATGAGCCTAACTCTGCCCACTGCATAACTATACTCACCCAGTTCCAACTAATAAAATCTATCATAGGGTACACGGCGGTACCATTACTTCTTGCAATAAACGAAAGAACCAACTAGCCCTACAGTACCTCACCAGGGTGTTGCTGGCATTGGCATGATGTCCGCTGGAACAGGAATAAGGTCTGTGGTGATAGAGGAAAAAGAATCACATAAGGAAGGGATGGCAACTGTCCATGTTAAATATCTAGGAGGGCACGCTGTACTAGTCTTGTAAGACCGATCAATCCCAATGTATACCAGGGTATCTAGGGCATTTCTCCTTAGTGCTACCACACAGTACTAATGCCCACATAGTGCCCCTCACAGTAATTATGCCCACCTTGTGGCCCCTTCACAATAGCTATGTCCTCCTTGTGGCCACTCACAGTAGTTATGCCCAACTTTGTGCCTGTCATAGTAGTTATGCCCATCTTTATGCCCCTCACAGTAGGTATGCCCATCTTTGTGCCCCTCACAGTATGTATGCCCAGTTTGTACCCTCTCACTGTAGTTATACCCACTTTTTTACCCCCTCACTGTTATTATCTCCAGTTATGTGCCTCTCACAGTAGTTATGCCAGATTAGGTGCCCCCTCACAGTAGTTATGCTAGATTATGTGCCACTCACAGTAGTTACGCCAAATTATGTATCATCTCACACAGGGCTGGGACAAGGTCCACCACCAACAGAGGCTGAGCTACCCAAGTGTGCCCCCCCCCCTCCAACTTGTGGATGGCACTGCTATGGGGGAACTGTTGTCATAGTAGTTATGCCCATCTTTATGCCCCTCACAGTAGGTATGCCCATCTTTGTGCCCCTCACAGTATGTATGCCCAGTTTGTACCCTCTCACTGTAGTTATACCCACTTTTTTGCCCCCTCACTGTTATTATCTCCAGTTATGTGCCTCTCACAGTAGTTATGCCAGATTATGTGCCACTCACAGTAGTTACGCCAAATTATGTATCCCCTCACACAGGGCTGGGACAAGGTCCACCACCAACAGAGGCTGAGCTGCCCAAGTGCGCCCCCCCCCCTCCAACTTGTGGATGACACTGCTATGGGGGATCTGTGATGGATGACACTGTTATTGGGGAATCTGTGGATGACACACGTGTCATCCACAGATCCCCCCTCCCCATAATGAGGTCCATGTAG
Source organism: Bufotes viridis (assembly GCA_033119425.1). Lineage (NCBI taxonomy): Eukaryota > Metazoa > Chordata > Amphibia > Anura > Bufonidae > Bufotes > Bufotes viridis. The sequence goes on along the minus strand of CM065591.1, from coordinate 38,835,873 downwards.
GAATGACCCCCAATACAAGGGGTGAGGCTGTGGGGTTGTATCTGCTTTTTTGATGACAGCGCCAGCGGGGCCCGTGCAGTGACTGTATTCTACTACACCCCCATCCCCCCACACACTGTATATAATTCTACTACACCACAATCCCCCCACACTGTATATAATCTTAACCATATAACTGTAGTGATTTACTACAGTTATATAGTTAATAAGATTATATCCAGTGAGCGGGGGGGATGGGGGGTGTAGTAGAATACAGTCACTGCACGGGCCCTGCTGTTATTATGAAATAGCATATGTGACCCCACCTCTTTTATTGGTGGTCATTCAGTAAATTAACCCTGTTTTGGGGGGGTGGGGGGGTGTCTGTTGATGACAAATATGTGTCATCCACAGGTTCTCCCCATAACAGGGTTCATTTTGTGAATGACCACCCAAATTGTAGTGACCCAATACATGAGAGTTGCATCTGCAGATCTTTTGTATAATGCCACCCCACACTGTAGTGTCCCCCACACAGTAATGTCCGCCACACTGCCCCACACACAGTAATGTCCGCCACACTGCCCACCACACAGTAATGTCCACCACACTGCCCCCCACACAGTAATGTCCCTCACACACCCCTCAACCACACAGCAGTGCCCCCACATAGTAATTTGTCATGCTCTCCCCTCTTGTCATTCCCCCTTGTCATAATCCCCTCTTCTTGTCATGCTCTTTCTGCCCCCTGTCATTCTTCTCCATCTTTTCATGCTCTTTCTGCCCCCCCCCATGTTGTCATGCTCTTTCTTCTCCCCCCATGTTGTCATGCTTTCTGCCCCTCCCCATGTTGTCATGCTCTTCCTTCTCCCCCATGTTGTCATGCTCTTTGCCCCCCAATGTTGTCATGCTCTTTCTTCCCCCCCCTCTTGTTGTCATTCTCTTTCTTCTCCCCCCCCCCATGTTGTCATGCTTTCTGCCCCCCCCCCATGTTGTCATGCTCTTTTGCCCCCAATGTTGTCATGCTCTTTCTTCCCCCCCTCTTGTTGTCATGCTCTTTCTTCTCCCCCCATGTTGTCATGCTTTCTGCCCCCCATGTTGTCATGCTCTTTTGCCCCCAATGTTGTCATGCTCTTTCTTCTCCCCCTCCCCCATGTTGTCATGCTTTCTGCCCCCCATGTTGTCATGCTCCTTCTTCTCCCCCTCCTCTCCTCCTACCTCAAACTGTGTGCGCACCTTCTGTCAGTCCGGTTGGGTACAGGAGACTGATGCTCTCTGTACCTGCGGACCGGACAGAGCTCGGTCACGCTACAATCAGGGAATGACAGGAGGGAGCGCTGAGCGGTTCCCCCCTGTGAGTCCCTCTCCCTCTGGCCGGCCCCTGCCTACGCCTAGAGGCTGGAGCGCCCTGAGGCCCCAAGTGCCCTCTCCAGACTGCAGCTACATGAAATATGTGCTCCCAGACACATTGCGCTGCTGGCTCTGCCGGAAGCCGATTCCTGGGCTTTCAGCAATCCTCCCACAGCCAGCAGCGTGATGTGCGGCCTGAGGGGGAGCGCCGGAGCTCAGCAGAACAGTGAAGTAGGGAGCAGAGGGCTCCCTGCTTCTCTATGAAAATGAACTGCCCTGCAGTGACAAGAACTGCGCCCGGGGCATATGCCTGCTTGCCCCCTCTTTGCTACACCCCTGGGTAGTGGCTCTGATGAAGTATTGTGTTACAGTGTACTTACTCCCTGGGGATCAGTGCCTTGGAAATGTAGTACAGAAGAATGAGGCCAGAATTAAACGTAACTAAGTCTTTTTACTCAGTGCAATGTAGAACGTAAAATACATTCAGTAGGAACAGATATTAAGTGCAATCTTCTGGCACCAGCTAGGATTATGGAGGCAGGTTGGACAGTGGCAATTTAGCACTTAGGTCGTACTGGTTTAGAAATCTTCTGGGTGATAGGTGTCTTAGCCGTAGTCCCTCACCTTTCAGCAGTGTCTTTAAATGCTGGATTTGTCTGTTCACCCTGCTGTATCTCTTCTCAAGGATTCGCTTGATCAAGTAAATTTCACTAGACAACCTCTTTAGGAACAGGAGGTCCGACTTGTGCTTCCTCTCTACATTGTTTCTTAACAGGAACCTCCCTCCTGGTAGGAAGCAGGACCAGTCCACTCCTACCGAGAGGGGAGGAACAGGATGGTGTGCCCTGTTCCTAGTTAACCCTTGGCATCCATAAACTTACTGGTAGTTATGACCATAGCATACTAATTGCAACATAATACATAACAATATAAAACAGTAACTATATACAGAAATGTAGTACCTCCAGGTCTGGGATACTACAAGTACACAACAGCTAGACGGCCACAGGGTGGAGACCGATGCTCTGCACTGTAGACTGTATACATTGTATTAAACACATCTGAATTCTTTAAGGGTATAACTTAACAGCATTCTTTCAGAAAATGAAATATAGCAGTTTGCATCCATATTGAGCATCGTAACTTTGTCATGGACCCAGCTTTTCATGTTTCCTACCTTGGCACTGAACCTTTGCATCTCCCTTTCATCTAATAAAATGCAAAGAATATTTTCAGCCGGTGCACAGCCAGAGCTTGGCCGCACGGAAACCTGACATAGGAATCCTGAATCATTACACTCGGCTCTGTTACCAGCTAATCAATATTCATGCTGCTGTATGTATTTCCACTAAGCATCGATCAGATGTAGCCTGGGCTTGTGCTGTGGATGTTGCCAATGTTCAAACCTCTGACTATAAATTCACTGATATCCACTGACAGCACCGAATCAAACCATGTCAGAGGGCACTTGGGCAAAACATTGAGTACACCACTCAATTTTCAAAAAAAAAAAAAAAAAGAAAATAGAAAGTTGCACAGATAATCCAGGGTAAAAATACAATCTTTAAAATATGAAAAAAACAGTGCCCATTAATCCTAACATGTAGGACTCAAACAATAGGTGGCTCTAGAGCTATTTGTATACCTTGTCAAAGTAATACCACCATGCTGTGGCCCAAAAAGACCCAAAATATGCTATATACCTTACTAATAGCATGATAGTGCCTAATCAAAACCTTAACATACTGCATAAGCCAGAAGGCTATTTTAGAAGCAACACAACACTTTTCCATCTTCCACCAGCTGGACCCCCTGGTTCCTGCTTCTTCAGCATCTGGAAACCATGTGATTGGACCATGTGATGTGACGTCATCACAGGTCCTTTAGCTGGTAGCTAAAGCTTGAAGAGAGAAGACAGATCGCCAACTACGCGATCAAGTGGCTAAGGTAAGTTAAGTTTTTCATTTTTAACCCCTTAATCAACATTATACAAAGCATTCTTTATTAAGAATGCTATTATTTTCCCTTATAACCATGTTATAAGGGAAAATAATAAATTCTCCAGAATACTCTACCCGAAACCGGACTTCAGTGATGAAGTCCGGCTTCGGGTCTGGGTACTAAACATGGCGATTTTTCCAACGCGCATGCAAAACGCATTACAAACGCGCATATTCCCGCAAAGCACCCGCATCCTATCCGGGCATCAAACATGACGCCCGTGTGAAAGGGGCCTTACTGTAATCCTAGGAACTTCTTCCTGGCTTCATGCTTACTTAGCTTGACTTTTAGGCAATGCAAGCCCAGGATGGGACATGCAACCATATAGAACTCACAGGCAGGGCCTCTGGGCCCAGCAGAGCAGACAGTGCTCTGCTGGCGGACACACAATCTCTCCCCAGGATGGGGAAGGCTAGACTACCCTTCCTAGTTAAACTCCTCCCTCTCTAGAGAGTGGAATAGAATGGAAGAAGGGTTCCATTCTATCTAACATAGCTCTGCCAGAAGTGCCGCCATCTGCTGGTAAACCAGGCACATTACACTTGAACAGGATATCCAGGTAGGAGCTGTGGGAACCGCACCAATAAGACAAAAGGGGCATATCCTAGCGATATGCCCCCTTTTTCCATGATGAGACAACCCCTTTAATAAACTCTATGAAACCCTTGTGGGGTCAAAATTATCACTACACCCCTAGATGAATTCCCTGGGGTGTAGTTTGAAAAATGGGGTTATTTATTGGGATTTCCATTGTATCGGTACCTCAGGGCTGTTGCAAGTTCTACATGGCACCCAAACCCATGTAAATAAAATCTGTATTTGAAAAGCCAAATGACGCTCCTTCGCTTCTGAGCCCTTCTGTGTGACCAAACAGAAGGTTATGACCATGTATGGGACATTGCAGTACTCAGGAGAAAATGTGTAACAATTTTTGAGGTGCTTTTTCTCCTGTTAAGGGCTCATGCACGGGCAATTTTTTTTTTCCATGTCTACTCCGGCGCATATGCAGACGCGGATAGAGCTGTTCTTTTAAGGCCCAGCTGTTCCGCTGCGGCAAAATACGGAATTCAGAGACCCCAAAATCCACAATATGCTCCTTAAATTCTGATGACGGCATTTTAGTCAAGTAGTACTCTAGGGCGATTTATGGGAGATTTCTAAAAACTACAGAATCGGTGTAATAAATGTGGTGCATTTGTTCTATTTATCACCTGCTGTGTTCTAAAAAGTGGATAAATTAAATTAAAAATCTGCAAAAAAAATGACAATTTAAATTTCACCTCTATTTTGCATTAATTCTTGTGAAACACCTAAGGGCTCAACAAACTTCCTAAATGTCATTTTGTCATTTTGAATGTCATTTTAAATGTCATTTTGAAAAGTATTGCAGTTTTTAAAATGGGGTGATTTATCAGGGGTTTTTAATATACAAGCCTCTCCAAGCCACTTCAGAACTGAACTGGTTCCTAAACAGGATCTGGAAATTCTTGAAAATTTGTAAAATTGATGCTAAACTTATAAGCTCTCTAATAAAAATAAAAAAACACTTTTCAAAAATGATGCCAACACAAAGCAGACACCTGGAAAACGTTAAAAATGAACTGTCTGAACTATCTGTCTTAGGGTCCATTTACACGATCCGTAATTGCAGATCAGCTAAAAACCGCACATGGTCGGCACTATAATAGAAATGCCTTTTCTTGTCCGTGGCTGCGGACAAGAATAGGACATGTTCTATTTTTTTGCGGAGCCGCGGACCGGAAGTGCGGATGCGGACAGCACACTCTGTGCTGTCCACATCTTTTGCAGCCCCTTTGAAAATGAATGGGTCCGCACCCATTTCGCAAAATTGCCGAACGGATGCAGACCCATTTTGCGGACGTTTGAATGGACCCTTAAAAGCATTAATTTTCAAATCTTGAAAATTGCAACATTTTTGTTAAATTTCAGATTTCTATTTTAGAGAAAAACACAAAACATAGCGACCCAAAATTGCCACTAGCATAAAGCACAATATGTCACAAACAGTCAAAAAGTCAGAATTGCTTCGGAACCATTTCAAAGTTGTTATTACATAAAGTGACAATTAAGATTTCAAAAGTAAGGTTGAGTCCTTAAAGGGGAGTCCCACGAAATACAGTTTTCAAACCAGCATCTGGAGCTGAATACTTTTGTAATTGCATGTAATTAAACACAGTATAGCCACCATTCAATAGAATGTATCTGTATAGCGCCACCTGCTGTTTGTTTTTTTCTTATTTCTCTGTCCGGCTCAGATGGCCGCACATGCTCAGTTTCATTCTTCAACTGCCTCCTGACCTGTGATAGGTAGAGAGATGCAGCTGAATGGTTACAACCAAGACTTTAGTATCTGGTTTTTCAAGACTTTAGTATCTAATTGGTGGGGGTCCAACACCCGGGACCCCCGTCATTCACCTTTTTGAGAAAGCACTGGCACGTCTGTGAGTGGTACGGCCTTCTCCCTGCTCACTAAGAACAGCACCATACATTGTATAGCAACTGTGCTTGGTATTGCGCTCAGCCCCATTCACTTCAATGGGGCTGACTTGCGCCTAGGCCACGTGATCGTACAATTACTGGCCTAGGAAAAGCTGAGAGAAGGCAGCGGCACTACTGCGAGCGCATCTGCTTTCTCGAACAGCTGATTGGCAAGGGTCCTGGATGTCGGACCTCCACCAATCAGGAACTGAAGTCTCAGAAAACCCCTTTAAGGCCAACATAGGCATTTTCCTTTGATTACATATATTACAAAGTTTCTTATAGTCACCTGTATTGTTGCAAAAGATACGTATGTGAAAGTACAGGAAATAAATGTTTATCTTGTCTTAACCCAGGAAGAATGATCCAGCTTTTCCAGTCATCCAGTCACCCCTGGTTCTTAATATGATTTCCCCTTCTGCAGCTGCTCTCCGTGGTTCGTGACCAAGCTCCTTCTTTTTATATTCATTTTGGCTGCCTCAGTAGATATTGTTAATCATACAATTGGCAGCAGAGCGGATTCACACTCCCCCTTCCATTTTTATGTCATTCTGCCCAAAATACGTTGCAGAAAGTGTGACCTTTATAATTTATTCATCACCAATTATTTCAATTGCCATTAACAAAAAAGTCCCCGCAATTGCAAATACAGACCTTCTAAAGTAGCTTATTACACAACAGGAATGATGAATAAAAGATTTTCCTAGAGGATGAATATGTCTATATATTACATGGTGGCTTTCCAGGATAGTGGAGGCCGAAGAGATAAGTAGTTAGTAGATGACTGTCAGACTCCTGTTATACTATTTCCACCGTTCATTTCGGACAATCAGGATGAATCTGTTTGGTTGCTACGGGTAACTAAGCCAGTTCTACTTTACACCAGTTTGATAAATGACCCCTTATATCTCCATAGCATACCAAGGATCTTGACTAGGCCGCAGATTCTCTACACAATGCATACTTCTCCCAGGCTTCTCCATAAGCTGAGGTGCCTCTCCTCAGGACGCACCCTATGCTCGCAGTTATCTGCACTCCAGACTGTCTCTCCTAGCACAGTCCGGCAGGCAAATCTCTTCACAGTTAATGTACGAACACACGGCGCGGTCGGTTGGGCCACAGCTGCCTTTTATTTAACTAATGAAGACCGCACTGTATAGCCACAGTTAATGACTTCGATGGCACCTTCAATACCGCGTGGCCATTAACAATGAAGACTGGCTATAGAGTGTAATCTTTGGCAAATAAGTGGCAGCAGCGGCCTACTTGGCCGGGCAGTGGTCCTCTTCTTATCTTAGGGTACAGCAGTGCTTCTCAATTATTTTCTGTCATGCCCCCTAGGAAGAAGAAATAATTTCAACCCCCGTGACTGTAAATAGTATCATTTGTATCACCCACAGGTCAGGGCCATTAACCCCCCCCCCCCCCAAATCATGTGCAGGCTCCATTAACCCCCACCCCCCCCCCCCAAATCATGTGCAGGCTCCATTAACCCCCCCAATCATATGCAGGCTCCATTAACCCCCCTCCCCAATCATGTGCAGGCTACATTAACCCCCTCCCCCCAAATCATGTGCAGGGTCCAGGCTTCCCCCCTCCCCCCAAATCATGTGCAGGCTCTCCCCTCCTACCCCCCCAATAGGGTCCAGGGTCCACCCACTCACCCACCCAATACTTACCTCCCTGGAAGCGCTGGATGCAGGCCTCTTCCGGCCTGTGTCCCGCTCTGCACTCTGTCCAGGCGGCGCAATGACGTCATTGCGCCGCCTGAACCGCTCTGATAGGCTGCCGGCACAAGGCCCGCAGCCTATCAGAGGTGTCCTGAGGTCGGCGATACAGATCACTATGGAGATGAACGCTTCCACAGTGGAAGCGTTCATCTCCTGTCACCTGGAGCCCCCCTTTACGGAGCCTCGCGCCCCACTATTTGAGAAACGCTGGGGTACAGCAACACGGTCAGGTTCCTACATGCAGTTTTGGAAGCCAAAATCAGGAGTGGATCATAAAAGGAGAGAAAGTACAGATACATGTGGCAATGCAGTTCTCGAACCGCAGCCGGCCAGGGCCCGAACGGGTCATGACAGCGCCGCGTGGTCGTACCTTAGGGTACGCCGACGTCTTCTCTTCCGGGTGTAGCTGTGACGTCATGGGCGGCAGGCGCACTGAGGAAGGAGCGGCCGAGCAAGAATACTCCTCTCAGTGCGCCTGCGCCGACTGAAGACCGGTACGGCGCAGGCGCGAGATTTCGAACGGAGACAGGGCCAACTGGAGGGGGCGTTTTTTTTAAAGCAGGATGCGGCGGCTACCAGCAAGTAACCGCCCTACTTGCTGGTAGCAAGGTAATTTACATATTATAAAATAACGTTTTCTAGCGAAATTAACCTACATAAAAAGTTAACAACAATATGTTGACGCTGGGTTCACACTTGAGCGTATTTGATACGCGCGTTTTACAGCACGTTTTTGGAAATGGGAAACTCGCGTTATACGCGCGTCCGTGTGATTGACCACTCTGGCGTCAATCACAATACGCGCGACAAAAACGCCCCAAAGAAGCTCCTGTACTTCTTTGGGCGTAGAGGCGTTACAGCGCGTTCGTACGCACTGTAAAACGCTCAGGTGAGAACCATGCCCATAGGGAAACATGGGTTTTCGCCTGTTGAGCATTTTACAGCGCGTAGGAACGCGCTGTAAAACGCTCAAGTGTAAACCTAGCCTAAGTATAATCGCCCTATAAGCATTTTAGTGAGCCCCCCCTCAAAAAAAAAAGACTTTTGGGGGGTGATAGAAGCCCTTTAATCCCCAATGCATTCTGAACAGATAAGGATCCGCTCAGAATGCATCAGTTCGGCTCCGTTCCGCTTCTATTCTGTTTTGGAGGCGGACAACAAAACGCAGCATGCAGCATTTTGGTGTACGTCTGAAGAGGCGGAGGCTAACAGATCCGTTTTGAATTACAATGTGAGTCAATGGGGACAGATCCGTTTTCAATGACACAATATGGTGCATTTGAAAACGGATCCGTTCCCCATTGACTTTTAATGTAATTCAAAACTGAACAAACGGATGCATTATAGGTGCGGATCCATCTGTGCAAATAAACAGACGGATCCGCACCAACGCAAGTGTGAAAGTACCCTTAACAGCAGCAAACTGGCTGGTGGGTTCCTCTGACATGGTAAACCACTGAATGCAGGGACACCCCCCCAACTGGTTACCACCCCTCTGTACCCTTACTGCAGACTGCTGACAATTCATTCATAACTTCTAGTGCAAATTATAAAGGAACGGCACAACATGGAGCCATAAGAATAGATGATCCAGAATTGTTATTACATGGGAAATGCATAGAGCTATTAAAACAGGCATGTCAGGAGCGGTTAAAGGTCCTCTTTAACTCCTTAAGGACACATGACGTATGGGTACGTCATGTGTCCAGTCCCTAAAGATGGCGCCCGCTCCTGGCCGCTGCGGGCACCATCGCTGCGGGGGTCCGGCTGATTCCTGTAGCTGACCCCCGCAGCTGATGATCGCGGTCGGCAGCGCTGCCGACCGCGATCATTTAACCCTGCAGATGCCGTGATCAATCCTGATCACGGCATCTGCACGCGCTAAAACCGAAAGTAAAACTTTCGGCAGCGCTCCGGCTCCCCCTAGTGGTGATCGGGAGAATCGGAGCGCTGTAAGGGATAGCCTCAAGCCTTTCATTCAGCATGAGGCTATCACTTACTATTTCCTATGGAGCCCTTGTTAGCAATAGGGCTTCATAGGAAAGTAGTAAAATGCTCATAAACTCCAATACAAGTGTATTGGAGTTTATGATAGAAGCAATCAGGTAACTGATTTATATAGGTCCCTATGGGATCTATATAAAAGTGTAAAAAATTAAAAAAATAAAAAAATAAAAAAAAATAAAAAAACCTAAAAATTTAAATCACCCCCTTTCCCCAAAATTAAAATAAAATAATAAAAAAATAAAAAAATACACATCATGGGTGTCACAATGTGTGAAAACGCCCATAGTATAAAAATATAAAAATATATTTCCCATACGGTAAACAGAAAAACGGAAAAAAGCGCCCAAATGGCCGATTTGCCGTTTTTGGACGCTTCATTTCCTCAAAAAAAATTAAATAAAAAGTGATCAAAAAGTCCTACACACCCCATAATGGTATCAACTAAAAGTTAAGATCGCCCGCAAAAAATAAGCCCCCATACAACGCCATACACTTATATACAAATACGTTATAGCGGTCAAAACATGGCGACAAAAAAAAAAAAAAATTTTTCCAACTTTGGAATTTTTTTCACTATCAAAACGCAAGAAAAGCTATACATATTGGGTATCGCGGATTCGTACTGACCTGTAGAATAAAACTAAATGGTAAGTTTTATCGCAAATCAAACGTCGTAATTTAGAAACCCGTAAAACTGTGGTGAAATTGCTTTTTTTTTGCAATTTCACTCCATTTGGAATTTTTTTCCCGCTTCCCACTACACCGTATGCATTATTAAATGATGGCGTTGGAAAGTAAAACTTGTCCCGCAAAAAATAAGCCCTCATATGGCCATGTGAACGGAAGAATAAAAAAGTTATGGCTCTTGGAAGGCATAGAGCGCAAAACGAAAACGCAAAAATGTAAAAACCCTGTGTCCTTAAGGGGTTAAGTGTGTAACATATACATATGAGATAGCATGTCACTTATTAGGTACATTATTGCCATCTTCCTCAGTAATTTGGGCACAACTGTCCAACAAATCAAATTTGGTGGTATCATAACAGGGCAGGAACCCATCACAACGGAGCAGTCGCTGTGTATAAATGTAAAAAATATTCTCTTGGCCACCCAGATAGATAGAAATATAAAGGCATCAACACATAAATATCCAACCCCATCTTATCCTATACATGAATATCGAAACCCATCTTATCCTCATCTACACCGTCTGTTCTGGGTTTATATATAGATACATAGAACTTGCCTGTAACACATCAGTCTCCAGTAAACAACCTCCCGTGTATTTTTAGTTTGCTGTATAGAACAAAAGAAGTGAAACAAGGTCAAGGCATAAACAGAATTAAAGGATTAGGCCTTGATAAGGAATAAAAGCCGCAAATACCATGGCGCATAAACACTACAAAATATATCTTTCCTTACCCTTCTTTAAGGGCAGTGCCTAATATTTGTCTGCAACCTTTTCTCTACCTACCAAAATTTGAATGCCGGATGGAGGACATCTTGAAGGGAATATGTCACCTAACATTTTCTTTGCCAGTAAAAACCAGATAGTGACACATATTTTTTATATTTGTAATTTAGACAGAGCAGTTACCATGGACAGGAGGGCTCCTCGTTGACTTCTATGTTAGAATCTAGGCATGCTCCGTGAACCATGAATTGGCAAGGGGGACCAGATTGGGCCAGGGGGGCTGTGGACAGTTCAACTACTATGGTAGTGGTACACTGCAAAAGGGTTAAATATGTGTTTTATGTAATATATAAATATAAATGTTATATATTTATTGTGCATAAGTAGATAATAGTTAATTTGAGTAGATAAGGCTGTGCATCTCTGCAAGAGGGGTTTGGGGCGGACAGCTTATTACAGAAGGTCGGCGGCTACGGCCGTTTCACGCGCAGACTCGCGCTTCCCTGCGGCCTGAGGAAGCGCGAGTCTGCGCGCGAAACAGCCGACCTTCTGTAATCAGCTGTCCGCCCTGACCCAGCTTGCATGTGTCCTGTGATAGGAAGAATAAAGATTACCTTTGACTGCTTCGGTGAGTGCCGCAAGTTTCTTCACTTTCTCTCTTCATGTATGGAATATTCTCTGATCAAACTCATCCCTATAGGGAGAGATGCACAGCCTTACCTACTCATATTAACTATTATCTACTTATGCACAATAAATATTGGAATATATTGGCTATGATCTACTTACTTTTTGCTGAGCACCGCAATAGAAGCAATTGAGCTGTATGGTTGCAACTAGCCTGCAGAGGTTTTGTATGTGAGATTGTGAGCCTACACTAGCAGTGCCACCGTATTCACCCCTCTACTTTTGGAAGTTTTGGACATTAAGTTGGATCAAAGAGAAAGTGTCTAGAGCAGGGATGGGCAAACTCGGCCCTCCAGCTGTTGTAAAACTACAATTCCCACCATGCCCTGCTGTAGGCTGATAGCTGTAAGCAGTCTTTGCATGCTGGGAGTTGTAGTTTTGCAACAGCTGGAGGGCCAAGTTTGCCCATCCCTGGTCTAGAGAGTGATGACAACAGATGTAGGTGCAGCTTCACACAGCCCTGGATACGGTTGGCCAGAAATAAGGAGAAAATAACAGAATATATGGTTGATAGGCATTCCAGTGTTAAGAGGAAGGTGCATGTAGAAGCTCTGTAGAGATAAGCTGTCTGAAAGAACTTTACAGGCTCTACAGCACCTTCTTAAGGAGATTTAAGTCTTACAGTGACTGGACATACAGTAAAAAGCAGCCTCGCCAGCTGTAAGAAAATTACCACATCTCACGGAGGACATTGTGGAAAGAATATCTGTGAGTACAGTGACCTGTACCAGTGGTTGTCTCCTATTAAGTGTCACACTCTTATTTCTGGATGCTCGTACCTAAGTCAGCTAGAGAAGTGCAGTGTGAGGAAAATTTTCTTTAAAGAAACATCTTGGCTTATTGACTACCTTTGCAGCCATATAACCTGAGCAAACTGTGAAAATCGCATATTGTGTAAAAACTGCCAGTCTATGCATGCTGAGCACTGTAACTAATGTACCTGAACTTAAAGGGGTTATCCAAGTTATATTTATTGATGACCTATCCTCAGGATAGGTCATCAATATCAGATCGGCGGGGGTCCGACACCCGGCACCCCCGCCGATCAGCTGTTTGAAGAGAAGGCGAGCGCCGTGCCAGCGCTGCCTCCTCGTCATTGTTTACATGCTGGCCGTTGCATCTGCAGCGGTGAGCATGTGAATTACACCAAGCCGCTCCATTCATTTCCAATGGGACGGCTCTGTAGTATCACAGAGCCGTCCCATTGAAATAGAATGGAGCGGCTTGGTGTAATTACCATACTCACCGCTGCAGATGCAACGGCCAGCATGAAACAATGACGAGGAGGCAGCGCTGGCACGGCGCTGCCTCTCTTCAAACAGCTGATCGGCGGGGGTGCCGGATGTCGGACCCCCGCCGATCTGATATTGATGACCTATCCTGAGGATAGGTCATCAATAAATATAACTTGGATAACCCCTTTAATTGTTAAGTAAAGAACTGTTCTACTGCAAAATGGCCTAATCATTGCCTTCATCTTTGGGGAGGACCCTGCCTTGCACCTCAAAATTTATCACCGTCAAGGATACCCCAGGAAGGAGAACCCTAAGACCAGGGTGTTCCCCCAAAGAGAAGAAAGGTGTGCCCTTCCCATCACTGCACAGCCCAGGGGGGCATCAGAGTGTCCGAGTGAGTACTAACTACAACCACCATTCTTCTATCCTCTCCCCTGCTCTACTCTCCTTGGTTTGCTGCAACTGTGTGTGTGTGTATATATATATATACCGGATAATCTATATATCCTCTGTATAGAGTGTTCTGCCAATGGCTGATAACATATAGAACAAAAGAACAATGGAGCTCCAGACACAACAGCAGTGACTACTGACTAGGACCTGATCTGTATCTACTACACTGCCACAACTGAAGGACCTGTGATGACGTCACCATTATGTGATCAGTGCAGGAGGGGCGGTGCTCAGCAGTGGAGGGGCAAGAAGTGGTGGGAAAGGACCTGTGATGATGTCATGTGACATGAGGGGGGGCTGAGCTTTGTGTGGAGGGGAAGAAAGAGGAGAAAAGATGGATTCAGGGTGAGAGCCAATGACTACAGCTGGAAGCTGTAGTTCTCTCCTCTTACACCTTCTTGCTGTAATATCCTCTGATATCACTTAATAACAGTCTGAAAATGCTGGGGGTTGTAATTCTCTCTGCTTCTACCTCCTCCCTGTAGTGTTCTATTGTATATGTGGGTGGTCTTGACTACCCCTAGTAGCTGAATCTTCCTCCCCTCTCCTTAGACTTATATGGGCAGTATGTGTCTTTGTCTCTTTAAGTTATTTTTTGTCTCCTCTCTCTCTCTCACTGCACCTCACGCCTCCATCATCTGCCCTCTCCATAGTCTTCTTTAGACAGTAATCTGGGTTTACACGGGGCGATACAGCGGGCGATTGTCGGGAGGGAAGCGTTTCTTCCCAACAATCAGATGCTCTTTTAGTGGAGGAGATTCCTACACAGGCGATCTCCTACACAGTATGGTCAGTACTCGTCCTTATACAGAATCATTGCTTCTGAGCAGCAGATCGCTGTTTAGACCACACGATCTGCTGCCCAGAAGCCATGATCAGTGGTGCCTGTACGAGCGACAGGATCACCCGATGAATGAGTGAAACGCCAAGTGATTAGAGGCACATTCAAACAGGCATATTGTCGAGAATGACCATTTGCAGGAATGAATTAGGTGACCACATGAAAAATCCAATTATCGATCTTCATCAGGTTATTGGCAGCACTTTTACACCAGCAGATTATTGCTAATGAGCATTCCTGTTAGCGATAATCTGCCCAATGTTTGCGCAGCTTAAAGGCAACATGTAATCTGATCCTCCAGTGAGCTGACAGCCATCTTGTCTCCCAGAGAAAGAAGAATGTTAGATTAGGAGGGGGGAGAAAGAAGTATTTTTCTCTGATAAGATATATTGCAAAGTTTCTTATATTCAAATTTCACCTCTGTATTATTAACTTCTGCAAAGTTTGCTGAAACAATAATGACCATTCAAACTAACAGGTTTAGCATGAAGTACTTTATACCCGCATTCTTCACCCAAAAATGCTGCACATCCTTAAAACATATGGCACATTTCAACCATGTCTCATTTTTGTTACACTTTTCAAAATCGTCAAAGAAAGTGCAAAAAATACCCAGGAAGATCAAAGCAGGATTGGTAAATACATGTATTGCATAACTTCTTGTTTTTTCAGTTTTACCTAATTGATTGGTTTTTAGATTTTAGAATACCCCTTTAAATCCATTTTCAGCAACGGACTATGATTTACGTAGTCCCCCCTGGTGGGCAGTTCTGGCATTTTAAAAGAATCAAATTTTTCATAAAAAGTTCTGTGTAGACAAAATGTGTGTGCGACCATCTTCATCACAGCAATGTAAAATGTCTGAGAGTTTATTTTTACCCATCATATTTTCTGCCGTATGAAAGAAACACGGTTAGTGTCTGAACCTCTCTTGACTTGTAACTGGTAAAGAAAAATACCCTGGAGGCCGCTGTAGACACATAGATGTGGCATCTGCTTCTCTGAGGAAGCTGACATTGTCTGTCCCTTCTAATTAAAGACCTGGTTTTCACAGTTTCTCGTGACGCTGGGGTACACTCACTGAAACATCTGTTGCTTAGAAGAAGAATATATTCCCACCTGGAACAGTAAGAACACATTACATAATTAAAATGCACCCTGCATGTCCGGAGATCCGGCAAATCCTACAATAGACTGAAAGTAACTAGCAAGAAGTAAATGATATAAGATGCAATGCAAAAAAAGTTATTTAAGTAGAATATTAAGGTATCATGTAATATCTTATCAGTTTAACTTTCATTTAGCTCTTGCACACGACCATATGGCTTTTTCAGTATTTTGTGGTCCGCAAAAAACAGACCTGCAAAAAATACGGATGACGTCCGTGTGCATTCCGGTTTTTGCAGAACAGCTGGCCCTTGATAGAACAGTACAATCCTTGTCCGTTATGCGGCCAATAATAGGACATGTTCTATCTTTGAACAGAGCGCAAAGACGGAAATACGGAAATGGAAAAGCGGATCCATTGAAATTAATGGTTCCGTATATGGTCTGTATACAGAACGCAAAAAACGGAACGTAAACAGAAAAAAAAATGTTCATGTGCAAGAGGCCCTACAGGCAGTCAGGATGCAAATTAACATAAAATTGAATTCTTTGAAGATCCAGCTGTAAAAAAGCTGTAAAGTCATGGCCACTAGGGGTCTCACATCCACCTAAGTTGCAGTCCACTGTCTATTGTCAGGCAAGATTCATCCCTAGTAACAGAGACTCAGAAGATGGCTGAGAGGAAGTAGGGGGCGTTCCAGAGCTAGCTGAGATCCTGAGGAAGTAATGATGTGTGGGGAGGCAGAGAGGATGGGAGTGGTGGTGATGGCAATGAGGGTAGTCATAGTCCTCATGTTGGCTAACCCTGCTTTTGCACTTCCCCAACGCGGGTGTGCAGTGTTTGGAGGGACACAGCTCTTCTTGAGGCACTCTCTAGATTTTGGAGTCTCCTTGTCTGGTGGTCCTGGTTCTGGGGTGTCCTTGATGTTGGGTGAATGGGTAGAGGAGCGCAAGGCAGGAGAGGAGGGGAATGTGCAGACCAATTACCAGGTCGGCTTTATTATAGTAAAATAAATGGGGTCATTTGTCAAATTGGTGTAAAGTAGAACTGGCTGAGTTGCCCATAGCAACCTATCAGATTTCACCTTTCAGGTTTGACAGCTCCTTGGGAAAACAAAAGGTAGAATCTAAGCCAGTTCTACTTTTACACTAGTTTAATAAATGAACCCAAAAGTCTCTCTTTTATTGAATAAATGATGGGCTTCACAGTACAATTACAAGTTTCTTTCTTTCTTTCTTTCTTTCTTTCCGCCTTCAACCCCCCACATCTATACCGATGCACAGCGCAGTTTGAGTCTGATGAAGGCCGTAAGTGGCCGAAACGTCACTCTATGTGAAACTACTGCCTTACAAATAAAATTTACCTACTAAACCGCAAGTTAGACTGGAGTCTTCCTATTATACTGCATATAGGCTGGCACTTATTCCTATTCATTTGTGCCCGTCTCATTCGTTTTTGCCCACCATTGTGCCCCTCACAGTTGGTATGCTCCCTTTCTGTCCCCTCACTGTAGTTACAGTATGTCCTCCTTGTGGCCCGCCTTTGGCTCCCAGTGCCGTTTTCAGCTCCATGAAAGAAAGAAAAAACACAAATACTTAACTGCTTCCCTAACCTGATGTTGCGCTCACATCGCGCTGCTGGCTGTGCAGGAGGCCGATTCCCGGGCTTTCAGCATTCCTCCCACCGTCAGCAGTATGATGTGCGGCCTGAGAGAAGGGGGGGCGCTGGAGCTCAGCAGAACAGTAAAGCAGGGATGCTTCACTATGGAAACTGCGCCCCATCTACCCCCCCTAGCTTGTTACGCCCCTGCCTGAGAAGTCTGTTTAGCACTGGAGTGGACTTGTAATGGGTTGGCAGCACCCACCTTACCGTTTACATTTGCTTATATTGCTGTGTTTGCCCTTTTAAAATGTTCAGTTTTGTTTCTTTTCCCGTACAGAAGGAACTGTGCTGTGCTCTCTGAACAGTTCGCCAAGTGCAGGTATTGTGAACTAACAGATCTCTTTTGGGGTGGATGTGCTGGGTCGCACCAAGACAGGTGAACCTTCATGATGGTTATGAACAGTGTTGTCTGGCTGGGTGATGCTGCCACCTACTGGACACAATAATTATGCCTCCTTTAAACTAGAGGAGACATAATTATTACAGGCTTCACACTACCTGCAATGTGGGCTTTCCCTTCCTCAGAAAATGATATGCTGTAAACACTATTGAAACAGAAATTGCCGCCAGCTCGAATAAGTTAACACCGAGCTGAAACTGTGCGTAATAATCATAATTATGGGAGGAGTACATTGTAGAAAGGGAATAGAAGGAGAGCGAGAACCTTCCCTCAATAAGCATTTGTGCAAATTGCTATTTTTATAGTTTTCTTTTCTTCTGTTACATTGAAACAAAAGTTCATATGGTGTTAATATGCAGTAAAATATATAAAAGCTAATCAGCCAGAAGCTTTCCATTCTCTCTTTCACATTTGGAGATTGGGGCGAGCGTAAAATTTTTAGCTATGGGTTTTGCAACACTTACATTTAGTAAATGAACCCCAAGGAGTCGGTGTGAGGTTTTAATGAGCCACTCCTACATTGAGAGAGAAACACATGTTTCAAGGTTAATTTAACATCTTCTAGGAAATGTACATATGAGACCAGCAATTATGTCAGAAAAAAGGCTGCTGGTTACACTTACCTGTTAATGAGGCTGGATAACCCATCTGCATGCCAATGCCCTGGTGGCACCTAAAGGCAGACAGCTGTTCCCAACCTATAATCCAGGCATTGCATCATATGGACCCACAGTGAAGGTGTATTAATGGGCTCTAAACCCCAAGAGCTTACACTCCTACAACATTATTTACCGCCTTGGAGTAAAGATTTGTCCAATTTTTGACAATTTTCGATAGAAGTAATCCCAGACTAGATAACATTTTGCCTATAAATCTCTGTGGTTTAAAGGTCAGGTCTGTGTTGAGAACTGAGATAGGGCTCAGTCCACATCTGCACTGGAGCTTCTGTTGCGGAGTTTATCAAAGCTATTGTATTGCATCCCTACAGAGCTATATTATTACCTGTTACAACGGCAGACTTCCAGGATAAGTCCGCTGGGTCTGTTGGTGCCACCAGTATCCACTGTGCAATTGATCTGGCAGAACATTGTGACTTTGATTATAATTTGAAAACACAATGCAAGTGTGCCCAATGCCTAATGTTCACCCCTGACCTCTGTATTGACCCTGCATTGCCTGCTGTGACCTCGGACCATTTAATATAAAGCCGGTACTCCGCAAGCCCCAACCTTGGCCTGTCCCTGACTACAATTTTGCCTTACCCCTTGGTGCTCTAGTCTGGTGTCTCTTGATCCTCAGGGGTCAGTTGTCAATCACATAGAGACTACTCCAGGTGGCAGCGGTCTGGTAGTTCCTCTGCATAAAAGTCCAGATCTCAATACAGGATTACCTTAGGATTAGCCGAAAGTCAAATCTGTTGGGTGACACGGTAGTCGCGCACCAACACCTAATGTGTTTGCCACATTAGGGTAAAGCTACCTATTGGGCATATGGCATGTTGCTGCTTCAGTACATAGGCCCATACATCCTGGCCAAGTGTCATCAAGATTTGCTTATTTCTAAATGATCATAACGGTGATTGGCTCATGTGGAAGAAGATGAAGTCTTAAGAATGTATTAGACACCCCGATCAGGCAGATGATTAGCCAGCAATCGCCTGCTCGCTAGCAGAGGAGACCACTGCTATTACATGCAGGAATCTTCTCAGCAACATGGGGAGGAACGATCCCTATGTCATCACTTGTCCCCATGCTGTACAGTGGTCTGCCAGCGGCAGATTGTAGTTAGACTGTCGCCGGCAAATGCTGATCTTTTAGCATTTAGCATAATGCATTGATCCAGAGGAAGGTAAAGAAACCCCCCATAAGGCAGATCCCTAGAGCCGCTTCCCAGAAGACCAATAATTTATCGTTGATCTCCATCTATCGTCCCACTGTAAAACTCATTGTTATTGGTGGCACGATCGGAAAAACGTAAATTGTGCTGAGAGATAAATTTCTATGATAAGATAAAAGTATCAATGATGTTCTTTGTCCAGTGGAGAAAAGCTTCAAGGATAAAACTGAGGGAAATTTCTGTCAGAACCCCAAAATCAATGTACAGATTGTTTGTATCAGGTTTAAAAAATTGTGGCGTGTAAGTGGCCTTTAAAGCCATATCATATGTGCAACCTCTGCAGGCAAAGGAGTCCACTACCACCTTAAAGGGGTTTTCCAGGCTTTTTTCCAGGATAGGTTATCAATATCAGATTGGCAGGGGTCCAGGGCCGGTGCTACCATATAGGCAAGGGGGGCAATTGCCCCCGGGCCCACGACTCCTTAGGGGCCCCCAAGCCCACCACCCGCCCGGCGCCGGCCCGAGTCCATAGTCCTTTGTATCGCCATCCTCAGGGCAGCCATACAGATGGCTGTGCTGTGGGGCAGGGGAGGAAGAGGCATCTCCCTTTCTCTGATAGGCTGCGGGCCTTGTTCCGGCAGCCTATCAGAGGCCGGTGCAGGCCTGCATCGCATTGCTGCCATGGAGGTAAGTATGGTAAGTATGGAGGTGAGTGTTGTTTTTGTTTGTTTATTTTTTTGTTTTTATATAACGGACTATCTGTTACTGGCACATGGGGTGGGGCAGGGGTTAAAGAGGCACTTGTAACTGGCACATGGGGTGTTGGGGTTAAAGAGGCACTTGTAATTGGCACATGGGGTGGGGGGGGGTTAAAGAGGCACTTGTAACTGGCACATGGTGGGGTAGAGAGGCACTTGTTACTGGCACATTATTATGGGGCACTATGGGGGCTTCTACTAAGGCCACAAAGAAGGGGTATTTTATATGGGGGGCTCTGTGTGGTACTAGTATTATCAGGGGTATTATCTGTTTCTGCAGTGTAGTATTGGGGGTAGTAGGATGATTTGTCCAGAAGATGGGAGGGTGATGGAAAAGTAGTAAACTAAGATATTTTTTGTTGTTGTCAAACTGCAGAGATGGAAAATGGCGACAAAATGGTGGTCTGGTCTGAAGGTCTGAAAGGAGAAGATGAAGCCAGAGAACATCTACAGCAAAGGAGACGTCACTTAATGTAAGAGGTATGGGGCGATGTATTTCTGTATGCTGCCATGGAGGAGGGGGGGGGGGGAATGTGACGTGAAGGGCGTGATGTAAAAAGAAGGTGGAGAAATGTGCCATGGGGGGGGGGGTGTATGCTGCCATGGAGGAGGGGGGGGGGATAATGTGACGCGAAGGGGGTGATGACGTGACATGGAGGGGGGGGGGGCCTTATTTTTTTTCACCCCAGGGCCCCACTTCCCCTAGAATCGGCCCTGCAGGTGTCCAATACCCGGCACCCCGACGATGATATGTATGAAGACAAGTCTCCTGTCTCTCTTCCTGCTCGCCGCTGCTATGTAGACAGCAAGCAGGAAGAGGAACGACATATCTGCAAGAGCGCCTTCTTATAGTTGTAATTACTGTAAACTCTGTGAAAATATTAATGAATATTTTTGTAGGGTAGTAACAGAGCAGGTAGGTCGTAGGATTCGGGCTTTGACCCACATAATTGTAAACATTTGCATTTTGTTTCCATTATCGTGCCAATATAACGTTATAATGAGCAGTGAGAACTGTAATGTCTTATAACAGCTTCATCTGCCATACTCACATTGAAGTGCAAAAGTCTTATTCTAATGAAACAGCCAATTTCCACATCATACAGACCTCTTCTTTCATTTGGAAATCCCATTTGAATTATTAATGGTAAGTGTTATTAGACTGAATTAATGCGTTAACGCCGAACCGCTCGTTGAATTTTAATAGGATGTAAAAAGTAACATTTCTTCAGAAAGTAACAGCAGCAGTGGGACAAACATCTGTTCCCACTGAAGAGAAGATTGTCACTTTGCTTCTTTTTGACTTAAGGACATCACATAATTACATATAAAAAGTCTGGCAAGACTGAAGGCCTATCTTCCCGGTATACAGGGCTGGGGCATATATCTTCCAGACTTAATATGAGTGACTTTCTTGAAATTCGTTTTGGGTCTGATTCGACTGAATCTGTTCAAAAATTCATTTCAAGAATTAAAGGCTATGTACACCTTTGGAGGCATTTTTTTTATTGCATTGTACTTATTTTGAGCTAAAAAAAAAAAATTTCAATTGTTTTTTATTACAAATATTAAATCCCTTTTTGTGTACATAGCCGAGATGCTATAGTAGCAGCTTGTGGATTTTCTGTCTCTTCCGCCATCTGGGGAGCAGACAGACTCCTTATCTCAGCTCTCTGACATTATAAATAGAGATGAGCGAACATGTAAAAAAAGTCCGTTGTTCGGGGTTCGGGTGGTGGTTAATTGCGCATCCCGTTATGGATTCCACTATAGCGCATATGGAATCCGTAAGGGGTGGCTGCCACCTACGGACTTTTTTTACATGTTCGCTCATCTCTAATTATAAACACTCATTAAAGCTCAATTCTTATCTTCCTGGTAAGCATGTGGCTTAAATAAGTGTTTAAGACCTCTTAGTATTTTAGAGATAAGGGTTATAAGATGATTGACAAATAGTAAAAGTACCGGTCACACAGCTAGAAAAACAGTTAACCCTTTGTAACAGAATGGCTCAATATTTTTAATAAAGGCCAATTGAAAATATGATTTTTAGCCAAAAATTTTACACGACTCAAAAGTGCTCCAATTGGCCAGAAACTTGGTGTATGACACTCTAAGGTCTCACAGGGCTCATATTTTTCTCACTTCTCTTTTTTTTTCAAATATTGAAACTGACATATACAGCTATGAGTAAAAGCATAGTAGATGGTGTTAACAAACAACATGTTTAAAAACACACTGTGCCATCACATTTGTTCCAAAATGTTCCAAACATTGTCCCTTATTGGGGACAGATTCTATTTAAACACACACAGTGTTATTGGGAAAACACAGTGGCTTGCTCTGAACAAGTGATCCAAAAATTATTCCTGCCCCTGTTTATTAACACACACGCTAGTGTCAGAAGATGCAGTCACCTGTTCAGAATAAGTGTCCTAAAATCATTCCTCAATGGCGGCAGATGCCTGATCCTGATTATATTTACACAAATGTTACTGTCAGAAGAAAGAGAGGCTTGTTTTGAACAAGCCTTGAAAAATTCTCTCCTTTTTTGGGAGCAGCAGCAGTACAGTGTGGAAGTGGAAGGGGGTAAGCTGTGTAGCAATAGTAGCAATAGCACACAGACAGCAGATGTGCAGCTGAGGAAAAGGAGGAGTAGTCTTAGTGGGCGAAGCATTAACTGATGATGACGACAAGGACACTGCACCGCGTGTGGCCTGACTGCTGCAAAGGAGACCATGAGAAGGAGGAAACTTTTGTTCTGGTAGTTGGCCAGTTCTATTTTTTTCAATAGAACTGGTAATATAGCTTCTTGCACTACAATAGAGCTTTGATGCCTATTTTTGTATTTGAAAGTCCATGGCTTATTTTTATCCTGCAGATCCTGCACACGGCAGTTCTTTTGCACTGTAGAGAAAAACTGCCATATGGGAGATACTTGCACAGAGCTAGCAGCAGCTGAGCTTGGCCTAGGTCTGGCATGTTTTGAGCCTGTGCCTACAGTATCAGTGGCATCACCAGTTCCTGAGCTGACCACAATAGTGGAATATCTAGCCCTGGAAGTTTTTTGGGATGTTCTGGCAGTGAGTTGCCTCTGCTGTTTATTGCCAATGCAGGCATCAACCTTTTTATCTAATGTCACCTGCCCCTCCGCACCCATATCCAGGTCCTAGGTCCTGTCTAACACACAATCATTTAACACACCTTAGAAAACAGAAGGGATGGCACTGCCACAATTCCTCCTTTTAGATCGGAAGGGTTTAAGAGCGGGTCTTATACACTCACTGTTGGTGGTGCTCTGCTTTTAAAGTTGTTAATATCCCAAAAAAGAAAAACACATAAGCGGATGTCATGAGAGGGTAGGGAAGTGTGCACCCCTGACTGCCATCCATGCCTCTCTCCCTACCTACTTGCATGATCCGTCCTAGGTAACAGTGCACAACTGGACGACAGTCCGTAACCTGGGTAAGTGCAGGGTAGGAAAGGGGAGGAACACCGACAAGCGACAGAACACATGGAACACATAGGCAAGTTGAGGCAAGCCGAGGTCAATACTAAGAGAGGACGTCCGTACCCAAGCAATAACTAATAGAAGAGTAAACAACAAGACGAGGTCAAATAGCCAGGAAGTCAAATAAAACGCCAGGGGATAAACAGGAGCGAAGTCAGGAACGTAAGCCGAGGTAAAAAATTTAGAGTACACACTCGTAGTAGGTAGGTAATACAGACCCAATAACAGGCAACCTGTGGCCAGCAGGCTGCCTGTTAAATACCCGAGGTAATAGAGTCACTTGACGTGGCCAGCGTCACGTGACCCGTCCCTCCAGGTCTATTGTAGCTGAGCACCAAGTCATTAATTTCGGCGCTCAGTCTCCCTCCTTCCTGTCCCCTGGGGAATGAAGGACGCTGGCAGTGCTGAGGAGGCGTGCGCGGCCAGGTCCTCCCCGTCCCACCATTGTTATGGGGATAAGGACGCAGCTCCCATCCTTGCTCCTCATCCCGGGAAGGGTGCCAGCGACGCTGCAAAGAAGGCGTGCATCGCCGGGCCCTTGTAACAGTACCCCCCCTTCTACGAGGGGCCACTGGACCCAAAGTCACAGGAGAGGGTTTCTCCGGATGAGCACGATGGAACCCTATAATCAATCTGCAACTTATGCAACCTAAGCAACTTATAGAGTGGTACCCAGGACCTCTCCTCTGGCCCGAAACCCTTCCAATGCCAAGATATTGGAACAAATTCTGGACCTTTCTAACATCAATGATTCTAGAGACCTCAAATTCGTTTTGACCAGCAACCTCCACTGGAGGCAGAGGTTCCTGTGAAGGAGCGACAGGTGACACATATTTTTTTTAGCAAAGACTTGTGAAACACATTATGAATGCAAAAGGAGTCAGACAGTCTCAGTCTAAATAATACAAGATTAATCACACCAATAACTTCGTAAGGACCAATAAACCGTGGTGCAAACTTATTTGACGTTACTTTTAAAGATACGTTTTGGTAGACAGACATACCTTCTCACCAACCCTATAGTCCATCCCACAAGAACGCTTCTTATCATCCTTGATTTTCGGAACCTCCTGAGCTTTCTTCAGGTTTCATTGAACCTGGGCCCAGACTGTGCACAGTTCACTAAATAGATTATCTGCTTCTCAAATTTGTGAGGAATACGGCGACAATGAATTAAATCAAGGATGGAACCCAAGATTACAGAAAAACAGCGACACTCCAGTGGATGAGTTCACCTAGTTATTAATGGAAAACTCAGCCAAAGGTAGATGTCGCACCCGCAACAGTTGATTATCAGAAACATAACATCTCAAAAATTGTTCCAAAGACTGATTCAACCGTTCGGTTTGGCCATTAGTTTCAGGATGAAAAGCCGAAGAAAAGGACAAGGAAAAATCACACTTACGACAAAAGGCCCTCCAAAACCTAGAAACAAACTGAACGCCTCTATTAGAGAAAATATTTTCTTGAATCCCGTGAAGACGTACCACATGATCAAGAAACAGGGAAGCCAGAGTTTTAGCATTGGGCAATTTTGCGAGAGGAACAAAATACACAATTTTACTAAATCTATCGACCACTACCCATACCACCGATTTACCCTCAGACACACACCTCACATGAAGAAACATAAGCGTGGACATCTCTAGATAATGTGGGCCACCAGTAGGACCTGGAGACGAGTTCCTTGGTGGCATTAACGCTGGGATGTCCACAAAACACAGAATTATGGCACTCACCCAAAAGCCGGAGGCATAAGTGACCTGGATCAAACAATTTATCAGTGGAAGACTGTACTGGAGCTAGATGCTGTTCCTTCACAATTTCGGTAGTAAGGATATTGATAATAATACCAGCTGGTAAAATTGGTTCTAGAGGAGAGTCTGCAGGTTGAAAGTTCCAAAATCTTCGGGACAAGGCATTGACTTTTAAATTTTTACTTCTTGTCCTGAAAGTAATAGAAAACTTAAAACACGTGAAGAACAGTGCCCACCTTGCTTGCCTAGGGTTCAAACGCTTTGCGGATTCCACAAACAGAAAATTTTTATGGTCAGTAAGAACAGTGACACCGTGTTGAGCCCCCTCCAAAAAAGTCGACATTCTTCAAAAGCCCATTTAATAGCGAGCAACTCTCGGTTCCCAATGTCGAAATTTCTCTCAGTAGGAGAGAACTTACGGGAGAAGAACGCACACAGTCTTAGAATCGTGAAACTAGATGACCCCTGAGAGAGAACAGCCCCTACTCCTTCCTTAGATGCATCGACCTCGACAACAAAGGGTCTTTCTTGATTCGGCTGAATTAGGACCAGAGTGTTACCGAAACACCTTTTGAGGTTTTCAAAGGCTTCTATACCTCAGATGGCCAATTAACTAGATCTGCCATCTTCCTAGTTAGGTCGGTCAGGGGTTTAGCGATTACCGAAAAGTTCTTAATACATTTTCTATAATAATTGGCAAACCCCAGGAAGCGCTGCAACGCTTTAAGGGAAGAAGGTCTCACCCACTCCTGAATAGCTTGTACCTTCCCCGGGTCCATCTTAAAAGTTTGAGGAGTAAGCATATAACCCAGAAACAAACTTTCTTGTACCCCAAAAATACACTTTTCTTTTTTGCAAATAATTGGACTTCCAGCACTTGTCTGGTATGGGTGATGTGGGATTCAAAACTAGGTGAAAAAATCAAGATATCGTCTAAGTATACTATTCTAAACTTACCGTTAAACTGCCTGAATATGTCATTTACGAAATTTTGAAACATCGCTGGCGCATTACAGAGACGAAAACGGCATGACCAAATATTCAAAGTGACCCTCAGGAGTGTTAAAGGCAGTCTTCCACTCGTCTCCCTCCCTGATTCGAATCAAGTTATACGCTCCTCTTTAATCAAGTTTAGAAAACCAACAAGCCCCAAGCACCTGATCGAATAAGTCTGGAATCAACGGTAAAGAGTATTGATTTTTAATAGTGATTTTGTTTAATTCCCTATAATCGATACAGGGTCTCAGACCTCCATCCTTCTTTTCCACAAAAAGGAAACCTGCCCCCATAAGTGATACTGAAGGTCTGATATGAACTTTTATTAAACTTTTCTTGAGATACTCCTTCATAGCTATTCGCTCAGGCCTAGACAAGTTATAAATACTGTCCTGTCCTTGTTACCACGTGTACCCCTGGGGCATGTATGGGCTTGGCAGGCAGATAAACACCCTCCTACTACTCAGTAAATTGAGACCAGGTAATGATCTGTAGCTTTAATGAGCCGAAGTAAGTTGGTGTGAAACTGTGAACCAGTAACATAAAAGATGCAATAAGTACATGAACTGCAAATATACATATCATAGAACAGCATACAACATGTCTGCAAGGTTACCTGACTAGGCCCTTACTTTACATGGGAACTACTAACTAGCTGCCTACACAGAAATACACATAATGCATGTCTCTAGCTAGTAATAATCATGTAGACATGAAAGAGCAGCAAGAAATAATGCCTTACCGGCTATGCAGCCTATAGTAGAAGTTTAGATAGTCTTGTACAGCAGAGCATGTGAGGAAAATGGCAACTTCTAGAAGACTACTCCCCTTCTTGTAGATAAGTGAGGACACAAAGAGGAGGAGTAACAAAAGAGGCTAAACATACACAGATAACAATATAGAAGTCGTCAGAAGGTGGCGCTAATTGACCATGTTTTAATACAGGAAGAACCCTATATGAATTAGCACACATTTATAAGAAGCTGTCTGGAGACATGACACTCCCCGTCTGGTATTGATTAATACCACTATCAGTCATCAGGCGATAACAGGAGAATGAGTTCACACACTGGTCTAAGGAACAGCTTGGTCTCTTGTGATCTGCAGACCTTTATTTCCACTTTACGGACATTCCCATCCTCACTTGGAAATGTCTTTGTGACAAGTCCTAGGGGCCACTCATTTCTTTGCAACTGACTGTCCTTTAGAAGAACAACATCCCCAAGTTTCAGGTTGGGCCTGACAGTTTGCCATTTGTTTCGTGGTTGTAAAGTGGATATGTACTGTTTCTTCCACCTGTCCCAAAATGTATTGGCAAGGCACTGTACTTGTCTCCATTGACGTTTATAAAGATCTTTGGTGCTGAACTCACCGGGAGGAGTACTCACTTTCCCAATCTTCTGGGTAAGGAGGGTTGCAGGAGTGAGAAGGAATGGTTCCTCTGGATCGCTCAGAACTGGAGTCAAAGGTCTAGCATTGATGATGGCTGTGACTTCAGCCATGAAGGTTACAAGGCTCTCATGAGTAAGTCTAGCAGTTCCTACTTGTAAGAAGATGGAATCCAGGATTCTGCGGGCTATACCAATCATCCTCTCCCAAGCTCCACCCATATGAGAGGAGTGAGTTGGGTTAAAGGTCCAAGTGCAATCCTGATCCCTCAGATATTTCTCCACACTCTTGCCATCAATATTGGAGGAGATCTTTAGTTCTTTAGCTGCTCCAACGAAATTGGAGCCTCTGTCAGAGCGAATGTGCTTTACAGGACCTCTGATTGCAATAAAACGTCTAAGAGCGTTGATAAAGCTTGAGGTATCCATAGATTCGATGACTTCAATGTGAACAGCCTTGCTGTCTGTGTAGAATTCAACCTTTTTAAGGTCAATTTCCATCTCAGACGTGATTAGCTCGGCCATTTCGACAGCCAAGACTGCAGCACAAAGTTCAAGTCTGGGTATAGTGTGTTCAGGTTGTGGTGCGAGTTTTGCCTTGCCCATAATAAACCCAACGTGGTATTGTCCGTTAGTGTCCACAGTTCTGAGATAGGCTACAGCAGATATAGCTTTAACAGAAGCATCGGAAAATACGCAGAGTCTTGGACATCAGTAGATGGCACAGGAGCATATGGGCATGAGACATTAAGGCTAGACAGAGCTGTCAGGGAGTTTCTCCATTCTACCCACATATACTTCTTTTCAGGGGATAATGGAACATCCCAGTCAGTAGTTTCACGGATTAAATCTCTAAGCAAGGCCTTACCTTGCATAGTGACAGGAGCTACAAAACCCAAAGGATTATACAGGCTGTTGATTGCAGATAGGACACCTCTGCAGGTGAAAGGTTTTTCTTCTTTGCTAACTTGAAAGGTGAAGGTATCGGATTTCAAGTCCCATAGAAGTCCAAGGCTGCGTTGGACAGGTAAAGTATCTGACCCCAGATCCAAATCTCTTAGGTCATTGGAATGATCTTCAGTAGGGAAGGCTTCCATAACCTCTTTGCTGTTTGAAGCAATCTTGTGGAGTCTCAAGTTGGAACAGGCGAGCATGTCCTGGGCTCTTTTGAGGAGACTGATTGCAGAATCAATAGAAGGTAAAGATTTCAAACAGTCATCTACGTAGAAGTCTTTTTCTACAAACTGTCTCGTATCTGACCCGTATTCTCTCTCTCCTTCCTGAGCAGAACGTCTGAGTCCGTAAATAGCAACAGCAGGTGAGGGGCTGTTCCCGAAAATGTGTACTCTCATGCGGTACTCTATGATATCTTTTAAAGGGTCATTGTCTTTAAACCAGAAGAATCTGAGGAAGTTTCTATCCTTCTCTCTAACAAGGAAGTAGTGAAACATCTGTTGGATATCGGCAATCAGACCGACAGAATCCTTGCGGAAACAGAGGAGTACCCCTAGCAGTTTGTTATTCAGGTCAGAGCCTGTCAGGAGTACATCGTTTAAGGAGATGCCTACATATTTAGCACTAGAGTTAAACACGACTCTGATCTGACCTGGTTTTTTTGGATGATATACTCCGAAAATTGGGAGGTACCAGCATTCTTCATGAGCTTCAATGGGTGGTGCAATCTCTGCATGATTGTTCTCAAATATTTTCTGCATGAAAGAAAAGAAGTGTTCTCTCATCTCTGGCCTTCTTTGGAAGTTACGTCTAAGAGGAGGTGCTGCGTACTCAAGTTAGGGTTAATAGTGTTCTTGGGTGTGGTAGTGCAATGGTGACCACTAACCTGAGACAGGCTGACTCTCTGGCAGGTAGTTGTAGATAGAGTTCGTGACGCCAGTGCCAAGTAACGGTGGCACGCCGTTTGCTGATAGTAGGAATAACTGAGGGACCACGTTGTAATAAAACGGAACTTGAACTTTACTAAAATACTTGATGGTTATCATACATGGACACATATGGAAGCGCAGTTCCTTAGAAGATGGTTGGTTTACATTAAGCCTCAAGTTACAGTACATTCAGTGGCAGGCGATATGTAGCAAGGTAAATACAGAGGGTTAACACACAGGACTCTTGCAGTACAGGCGGCTTGCACTCTCTACCTGTCTGATCCTGGAAATGTAGACACTATCTTCCAAGGCCCGAATGCCC
The DNA here is from genome assembly GCA_033119425.1 of Bufotes viridis. NCBI lineage: Eukaryota > Metazoa > Chordata > Amphibia > Anura > Bufonidae > Bufotes > Bufotes viridis. Next base: position 38,806,056 of record CM065591.1, on the reverse strand, counting down.
TCTCTCGGCTTATATCCTTGGGATTAGATTAAGTACCTCCTCTGGGACTTATAGTACCTCTTGCTGTCTTGGTTGCTGCTCTGCCTTCCCTCAGCTCCTCAGGCTGGTGACCAGAAATGCTCCTGCAGGAATCCTTCTCCTGTTTGCAGCTCGACTAAGGAGGCAACACATCTCCACTAGTCCTAGGGTCTGGACTGCTCCTCCCAGGGAATGAATCTTCCTAGGCTGGACCCTCTCAGGCTATAGGGCCTGGGCTGACTTCAACAGGCGCAGGGCCTGAACTCTGAACACCTTCACAGGCTCATGGCCTGGGCTTAACTGCTACAGGCTCAGGGCCTGAGCTTAGACTGCCTGTGCCTTCCCTGACTGGGCCTTATATAACCTAGGGCTCCCTAGCTCCCTCTAGTGACTAGAGCTGGAATGAAATCCCTAGCAGGCCTGTACATGCAATACTCACAGTAACAGGGAAGTACATAACATTACATTACATCTGAAGACCATTTATACCAACCTCCCCATAAATAAAGGGGAAACGACAGCACACCAGTGACCCTTCTGTAGTGACGGGCATTACAGCTCCCGTACACTACATACCCCGCTACTTTAAGATGAGTACGACCTCGTACTCCAGCAGGGCCCGCCCAACTGGAATTTACACCTGGAATACAAAAAGGACATGCAGGCATACATATTCATATATATCAGCATCATCTGCATAGATATTCATATCAGGTCCAATTGGCAAAGGTGAAGTGCGGTGACAAGGGGCGTCGTTCTCTTCTCTCAGGATAGTGAATGGAACTGGGGCGCTGACCTGGCACAGCGGATAAAAGGGAATACCAGGATAGTCCATGACATATTATAAGTCCATAATAAAATATTATAAATTTTGGCTCACACTCAGGGAGTCCATGGAAATAAAGATCACAGAGGCTCGCACATGGGGAGTCCATCTCTGGGCACATAGACTTGGATATAAAATCTGCAATAAACATGGTCAGCAGCACACATACTATTGACATCACAGGACTCTGACAATACCAGGGCCATGTTATCCTGGCAAGTCCTGCGTACCTTTAAAGTGCTGACATAAAATTCCCTTTCAACCTGAAATGGGGGTTAAAAGGGGAAAAAGGTGCAAATAAAAGCACAACTTGGATTGTTGAGATTTTTCAAAGCAGGCAGGGTGTCCCGGAAACCAACAGGGCAGGCTGGGAGCAGTGGTTCCACAGTGGCAACTTATTTGTAAAACATGCCACCGGCCGTGGGGAACTGGCAGCAAGCTCCACCAGCCTGACAAACTTAAAGGGGCAGTTCCTGCAACACATCCAGATACTCCTGTGAGATTCAGCAGCATGGCCTAGCAGGCCTGCTCACAGGTAGGTGTCGTACTCCTCTGGCTCATCCTCAGAGGAATGATCACGGGGCTCCCAGAGCAATTGATCTGGCCTAGCAGGCCATATTTGGAAGCCGTCTCCCCTTACTATCTTGATTGGAGGGGGTCTATCCAGCATAGCTTCCACTTCTGCCTCGGTTCTGGGGAACGGGACCCACTGGACACACCCAGCGTAACCGAGGTCCTCCACCCAGTATACCCGTCTCTGCAGCAATTCAAGAGCTGACGGTCCGCTTGCAGGCGGCTCCAGTGGAGGTGTATCAATCGTTTCGGTATCGACCGCTGCCAGCCGTCGGGCCTCAGCGCAGGCCTCGGACCGCAGGCAACTGTCTTGCATCTCCCGCTTTACCTCTCGCTGTACTGCCTCAGGAGGTGGATACTGATCAGCGGGACTCTGCAGCACAATAGGCTCCCAGAATACATCGGGCTCAAAAAAGATCTGGCTATGCAGGTAAGTGGAGCGGGGCGGTTTGGATCCCGGAGCCTCAACTTGAGCTGACAAGACACCCTGATCCTCGTCTTCCCAGGTCTCAGGCCTTACCCTGGGGCGGATAACCGCAGTGGCATAGGGTCCCCTTAAACCTTCCGCGGGAGTATATTCCACTATTTCTCCCATCACGAGGTTATGCAGGCGATCGGGCAGATAGTGGCGCTTCACCGAGCGCCTATTGACATAAAAGTCTCGGCCTGTTCCCAGCTCCTGAATAAAACCGAAACCCCGGTCCTTATCAAAGGCCACCACAATACCGCGGCGTCGCTCCAACTGGGGCTTACCCTGGAATGGGTCCTCTTGGATGGACTTCGCCATCTCCTCAAAGCGCTTCTTTCGTGTAGTAGTCTTTTTGGCCACCGCGGCCCGTAGTTCGGCCATCAGCGTCGGCCATTGCGGGTGCCGGCGGCGGATACCACGGCGATCAGCCTCTTGCTCTCTCAGGTGGATAGTCCAGGCTGGAGGATCCCAGGTCTCCGGTGCAGGGGAGTCTGGTGGTGTGGCGCCCCACTCTCCGATGGGCTCTGGCTCGGGCATGTTAGCGTCCGGCGTCGCCATCTTCTTTTCAGCTTCTCTCAGCTTACTCACCGACTCCTCCCTCGGGCTGGGCAGATCTCTCCTCAACTCAGGCCCGCCCCCTAGGTATAACGCAATAGGGTAGGCGGCCACATTATAATCCACAAAGATGGGCGGAATCCCAGGGCAGTTTTCTCCTCCCTCCTGGAGGGTTTTGGCGCCAATTTTTCGCGCCACTGAGGATAGTGATGGCGCATGAAGAAGTCCAATGGCGCCGGCGGCCATCTTGGGCGCCATGATGCGGCTATTCACTGACAGCAAGCCGCGGTAGTAAAACAGCATAAAAGTCCACAAAAACGCACCCTGATGCGACGATTTTCTTCCTCTAGATAGTGCAACACTGCACAGCACTTTTTGGAGGTTTTAAGCACACTTTTCTATACGTTTTAAGTCCACAAAGTCCACTTTCAATAAACAGGCAATTTGTCACTTTGGTCACAGGGCAAACTGTATAAGGCACAAAGTTCACGCTTCTTGCACCAGAAAGCGTGCGTATCCTGTTCGTGACGCCAAAAGAGATGTGCTGCGTACTCAAGTTAGGGTTAATAGTGTTCTTGGGTGTGGTAGTGCAATGGTGACCACTAACCTGAGACAGGCTGACTCTCTGGCAGGTAGTTGTAGATAGAGTTCGTGACGCCAGTGCCAAGTAACAGTGGCACGCCGTTTGCTGATAGTAGGAATAACTGAGGGACCACGTTGTAATAAAACGGAACTTGAACTTTACTAAAATACTTGATGGTTATCATACATGGACACAGATGGAAGCGCAGTTCCTTAGAAGATGGTTGGTTTACATTAAGCCTCAAGTTACAGTACATTCAGTGGCAGGCGATATGTAGCAAGGTAAATACAGAGGGTTAACACACAGGACTCTTGCAGTACAGGCGGCTTGCACTCTCTACCTGTCTGATCCTGGAAATGTAGACACTATCTTCCAAGGCCCGAATGCCCTCTCTCGGCTTATATCCTTGGGATTAGATTAAGTACCTCCTCTGGGACTTATAGTACCTCTTGCTGTCTTGGTTGCTGCTCTGCCTTCCCTCAGCTCCTCAGGCTGGTGACCAGAAATGCTCCTGCAGGAATCCTTCTCCTGTTTGCAGCTCGACTAAGGAGGCAACACATCTCCACTAGTCCTAGGGTCTGGACTGCTCCTCCCAGGGAATGAATCTTCCTAGGCTGGACCCTCTCAGGCTATAGGGCCTGGGCTGACTTCAACAGGCGCAGGGCCTGAACTCTGAACACCTTCACAGGCTCATGGCCTGGGCTTAACTGCTACAGGCTCAGGGCCTGAGCTTAGACTGCCTGTGCCTTCCCTGACTGGGCCTTATATAACCTAGGGCTCCCTAGCTCCCTCTAGTGACTAGAGCTGGAATGAAATCCCTAGCAGGCCTGTACATGCAATACTCACAGTAACAGGGAAGTACATAACATTACATTACATCTGAAGACCATTTATACCAACCTCCCCATAAATAAAGGGGAAGCGACAGCACACCAGTGACCCTTCTGTAGTGACGGGCATTACAGCTCCCGTACACTACAAAGAGAAACGTTTAAGTACTTGTACTTTGTTGTTAGGTAGGCGTAGCCTCGGAGTTCTGAGGGGAAGAGGCGCAACCCAACTGTTAGTGGTGTCCTTCACGAAATCTTGTTCCATTATTTCCAAGAACAGCTTGTCTTCGATAGATAGTGCCACTTGATTGTCATCTTTTGTCCTTTGGAAGACTGTGCATCCTAAGTGATCTTGGTCCCTATCACTAGAGACATCTGTGAAGGAACAAGGTAGATGGGAAGCACACGGTAGCTCCTTTATGAGGAAGTTGTTGACACATGGTTGGAAAAGTGAGGGGCGTTCACTTGCTAGTGTGCTTGTAAACATATTGTGAACTGACTCTGGCTTGTGCACACTCCCAAGGCAGACTTCTCCTATTAATACCCATCCTAGATCCAGCCTTTGAGCATAAGGAGCGTTGCCAGCACCATTTATGTGCTGTCTCACTTTATGGACTCGTAGGATGTCCCTCCCGAGTAGCAATATTATCTTAGCCTGTGGGTCAAGTTCTGGGATCAGGTGAGCTATATGCTTTAAGTGTGCATGATGCATTGCGACATCTGGAGTAGGAATTTCAAATCTGTGATCAGGAATTTGATTGCACTCTATTAGAGTTGGTAAGGGCAAGCTGATCTCTCCGTTTATCGATTCAACTTGGAAACCGGATGCTCTTCTCCCCGCCGTCTCCACAAATCCCGCACAAGTCCTTAGTGAGTATGGGAAGCTGGGGCTTTTAATGTTGAATATGTCAAAATAGGTTGAGGTGGCTAGAGACCTATTGCTTTGATCATCTAGAATGGCATACATTTTGACTGCTTTGTCTCTTTGTCCTGTTGGGTAAGCCGAGTTCAATACCAGGAGAGGACGTCAGTACCCAAGCAATAGAAGACCCAAAACAACAAGCCGAGCTCAAATAGCCCGGAAGTCAAGTCAAACACCAGGGGATAAACAGGAGAGAGGTCAGGAATGTAAGCCGAGGTAAAAAATGCAGAGTACACGCACGTAGCAGGTAGGTAATACAGACCCAATAACAGGCAACCTGTGGCCAGCGGGTTGCCTGTTAAATACCAGAGGTAATAGAGTCACGTGACGTGGCCAGCATCATGTGACCCATTCCTCCAGGTCTATTGTAGCTGAGCGCCGAGTCATCAATCTCGGCACTCAGTCTCCCTGCCGCCTGTCCTCTGGAGAACGGAGGATGCCGGCCGCGCTGAGGAGCCAGGTCCTCCCCGCCCCACCGTTGTTATGGAGACGAGGACGCTACTCGCGTCCTTGCTCCTCATCCCGGGAAGGGTGCCAGCGACGCTGACAGAAAGGGGGCGCGTTTCGGTGGGTCTTCGTAACAGCGGCACTCACCGATGAGATGGGTTTCTCTATTTGCATTTCATGCATAACATCATTTCAGGCATGGGACGGATCAGCATAAAGCAGGCAGTAAACTCTGGCGATGGCCGTTTGGCACCTCAGCACTTCCTCAGGCCACTAACGTACTGATGCATAAGCGTCATTTTTATGCATCCTATTCCTAATCTCTGTGTGGCGTCTAATAATATACCGGTATATACATGGTATGTACATAAAAACAAAACAAAAGAGAGTACAATCAAAACAGTGCACAAATTAAAGGAATACTTCTAAATCATTTTTGTCGTTCAGACCTAGCGGGCCAATAGCTTCAGATAGCAGTATCCATCTAGCCTCTTTCCTCAGGAGTTCCCGATGTCTATCGCCACTTGTGGTGGGTTAGAAACGAACACTATTCCTGCAAACCTCAATACCTTGCTGTCATTATTGCGCTCCAATCAGGGCCGGTGCAAGGATTTTTGCCAACACAAGCGAAGCTACATTTTGGTGCCCCCCTCCCACCCCCATGATCACATTATGACCCCCTATTGTGTCACACGTCTCCCCCCCATGGCACATCATCCCCCCATGTCACATTTCTCCCCCTCCATGGCACAGACTACAGACATTTGATTTGTCCCCCCTCCCATCATGTCGGCGACAGTCCGTCTAGGCTGGCTGTGTGAGTTACAGTCACTAACAGCTAATCCAGTCCCTGCTGCTGCCCGCCGTGGAGCCACTCGCCAGTCACACACTCTGAGTGCCCCCATGACCGTGTTGCCGTGCTGTCGCTCTGTGAGTGAGGACCGGGGCTGCATGGCACATGCAGGCTGGGTTGGGTGGCCGGCGGCACTGTGGCGCAACTCGCTGCAAGTGAATTAAAAAAAAAGTTCATTTTTCCGCCCCCCCCTTCTCTGCGCCCTAAGGCAGCCGCTTGGTCTGCCTTATTATAGAACCGGCCCTGGCTCCAATCTAACATTCTTTTAATCGTGGGCAACCTTTTCCTGTATTAATGGAATTCAGATGTTCCCTAAATCTTTCATTTATACTCCTAATCGTTTTACCGATATAGAACCGATCGCAAATGCATAGAACAAGGTACACAGCATATTTACTCTTACATGTAATCAGTGTATTAACCCTATATTGCAACCCTTCAAAAACCAATAGGTTCCATTGGGGGTTATACATGCAATAGGAGCAATTCCCACAACGGCGATTTTCAATAGGCGTCCAATCTCTTAGCCAGATGTCCGGCTTTAATTCTACATAGCGGCTCCTGACCAGCTTGTCTTTTAGAGTGTGGCATTTCCTAAAAGCCACCAAAGGAGTGGAACTTGCCATCTCTTTAAGGCTCTCATCTTTCTCCAAAATATTCCAGTTCTCCCTCACTGCCCTCCGAATATGATCCGCCATTGGGCTGAATTTAAAAGAAAAGACAAAACGTTTCTGATTATTTAGTAATCTCCTAGTCCTAGTGTTACCTCCTAGAATCGCCTCTCTATGTAGAGACGAGGCCTTCTGTAGTGCATCATTTAGCAGGTCCATCGAATAGCCTCTAGCCAAGAGGCATCTGTTTAGATCTAAGAAGTGTTGCCTGAAGGTCACTTCTGTTTTATTTATTTGTCTCAATCAAACCAATTGGCCATAAGGGACTGCTTTTTTTTTACACTCTCTGTTTGGTAACTCGAGAAGTGTAACAATGAGTTGGTAGCTGTTGCCTTACGAGATAGCCCTCAGTAATCAACCCACCCTCTTTTTCTGATATCATCACATCCAGGAATTCCAATCTAGAACCTCCAAAATTGTGGGTGAACCTCATGTTCATGTTGGTCACCGTGTTTAAATATTCCACAAATCCTTCGAACAAGGATTCATAGCCAGACCATATCATAAAGACATCATATATGAATCGTGGGTGCAATTGTATAAAGGATACATAGGGGTTATTGACTTAAAAAAAAGAACTTATCTTCAAATCTGGCCAAATATAGATTTGTGAAGGAACATGCGACTGGTGTACCCATTGCCGTTCCAATTTTTTGTCTGTACCATCTATCTCTAAATTTAAAGGCATTGTTCTTCAGAATTAAATCTAAAGCACCTTTCACGAAGTCCACAAACTGCACTTTTATTAGATTATTCAAGATTTCAATAACTGTATCAATGCCTTTATTTTGTGGGATACGAGTGTACGGTCTTTCTATGTCAGTGACTTATGTATTTTAGTCAAGAAGTACTAAGATGGTTTTTGAAGCTATAGGGGCAATAATTTTTCTGCTTTAGTTCTAGACAAAATATTACACTCCACCTGTTTGTGCAAAAAACTTCTCACTAAATTCTGAATCCTGACTGTAGGGTCTGATTTAAACACTTCATACACATTATTATCCCCCAACTTTCTCTCCGCTTCTGCTACATAATATGATCTCGTCATTAACACCACATTGCCCCCCTTATCCGCCGGTTTCACTATAATGTCACTACGTGACTAGAGCCATTTTAAGGCTTGTTCCTCACTTAGTTTAATATAACTTTTTTTTCCTTACGATAAATCAATGCTTTAACTCCTTCTAGGACTTTATGATAAAATATATCAATATTACTCCCGGCGGGTAACATTGGGGACAAAAAGTGGAACTGATCCCTCCCTTGAAATCCTCAAATGGGGGTCCACTAAAGGTTCACTTAAATCCGAATCTGTTGACATTTCTAAACAAGAAACCTCTTTTGGGTCAAAATTGACTGTTGTACTAAACCCTAAGGGTCCTATATTAGCTGGCTTTTCCCCTTCTTTCATTTCTTTTTTTTATTTCTGGTACATCTCTAAATAACCTGGTATTATTGTGCTAAAATGGGCAATTACAAATGGTAGCTACATGAAACAGTTTTTTTCCAGAATTAACAAAGTTAAATGTGCCCTGCTACGAACACAATGGTATTGATGCGCTGAAATCTGCATTTACAAACGACAGCTAAATTGAAACAGTTTTTTCCGTAATGAACAGAGGCACAATTAAATGTGCCCTGTTATAGATACACTGGTATTGATACTCTGAAATGTGCAATTAACGGTAGGTAAAGTGAAACAGTTTTTTCAGTAATCTACAGGAGCACAATTAAATGTGCCCTGCTATGAACATACTGGTATTGGTGTGCTGAAATTCGCAATTGCAAATGGTAGCTAAATTGAAACTAGATTTTAGAAAGAAAAAGGTGCAATTGCACAGTGTCTTCAAAAAAATGTATGCTGCTGGTGCTGGAGGTGTTGGTAATAAGTCTATAAAACACTTCTGAACTGTAGAAGCTTGAGAAAAATTGAAAAAATGAGGTTTGTGCAGGATTATTGTGCAGGCCGGGGCAATTCCTAGTGAAGTACTGTATAGATATTCACATAAACTCAGCATTATAGTTATGCTTACCAGAGGCACAACTCTGGAGTAGACAAATGCCTGTGACCACTGCTCCCACCACCCAGGACTCCAAAAAGGGAGACGCGACAACATGATGAAGAGGAGAAAAATAAAAATGGTTTCGGGCTGCTGATCACTAAAATGGTAGTTTAATAAATAAAATACATAGGAAAATATAAACATAGAGGACAGAGAAGGACATGTTAAACTACCATTTCACTGATCAGTGCCCAAAACCATTTTTATTTTTCCCCTCATCTCAGTGTACAACACACACACAGAACCCTGACTTTCCATATACTTTCCCTTTCTGACAAAGCTCTGTCTTTACCTATTGAGTCACTCTTACTAACTAAATATGTCCCTAAACTATCACTTCAATACTCTAAGATTGCTGGCTTGTGTCATAATTGCTGTCTGCCAGACACATCCAACACACATCCTCTTATAGTACATGGCAGGCTAAGCTCAGAATGGTGTCTATGCTTCTGAGCTAGTCCAGAAACTGAAGGACCTGGCAAAATTCAGCCCCAATTGTTTTGGCAGTAGAATTGTAATGGAATTCTTAACAAAAAATAGACTCAATTTGCTCATCTCTGTTCCAGACTCCATCATATACTCTGCATTTCATGGGCGCTGTTGTGGCTGCAGCCCATTATGAGGCCAAGGTCTGCGTCCACCTAAGGATCCTCCTGTCTTCTGGTGGGTCTCATATCTCATGGGCTTGGCTATTTACAGATGTATCATAGCAGTTAATGGAGAGAGCTGCAAATGCGCTGCCTGCTCTCTATTCACTACAGCAGTACCCAACTGGGTCCCATTCTTGAGATAGGCACGGGTCTAGAGGTGTGACCTGCACTTATCAGACATGAATATCCACAACGAATACCCCTTTAAAAGTCAGGACAGGCCATCGATATCTCTAACCTGAAAGTCCTGCTCCTGGAAACACTTCCAAGAGGGGCACTTTGAGGCAAATTTGCAAAAACCTGTCCCGTTTTGCATGATTGTTTTTCCAAATTCTGGACTGTTGGCATGTATGAGATGCACAAGCTTTTCTAGTTGGTGGCCACATTGTCAGACTGAACAAATCCCAAGGGCTGAAAATTAAACTTAAAGGGGTAGTACCAACTAGAATATTTATAACATATCCAGCATGAATAACGTAACCGTCTGGATACATTTCCAGATATCCCATCTAATGGAGAAATACATGAAAAACATGTGAGCAGCCGCTTAGCACAGACAGACATGTCTGTCACCAGATGGTTAGGGGCTGCACAGAATGGTATTGAGGGTCCCCGGGTCACAGGTTGTGCTCTCCTGATCTATGATACAATATACTGTTGGTATGACAGTATCATTGGCATACTTTGAAAAAAGTGGGAGACATAGAAAAGATCAAAATGGGCCAACGTTATGGTGTAGTATTGTGCCAAACATGGCAGGATAGCCTGTTTATTTCGCCATGATCATTGAGTTATTTCTCTTATCCCTTGCTTGTCTTGCAAAGGGTCTCATCACCCAATGAAAAAGGGAATGAGGCACTAGGGCCCCCTCTTAACACAAGCTCTGCAGCATGGTGGTCACATACCTTCTTGGGTAGTAGCATCATTTGACTTGGGCTAATAGCTATATAATTTAGGCCAGAGGTTACCACCACACTGTGGCATTTGTTATGGTAGCATCAGCAGGATCAGGAGAGCTGGCAATAGCATTAACAGAGGGGGCACAGAGGGCATTACTACTGTGAAGGGGCATAACTGTTATGGGGCACAGAGAGGACATTACCATTGTGAAGGGGGCACAAAAGGCATTACTACTATGAAGGGGGAACAATGGGCATTACTACTATGAAGGAGGCACAGACGGCATTATTACTGTGAAGGGGCATAACTGTTATGGAGGCACAGAGAGGACATTACTACGGTAAGGGGGCACAGAGGGCATTACTGCCTCTGACGCGTGCCCACTAACTGTCTCCAACATGTGCCCACTGACTACCTCCAACATGTGGCCACCGACTGCCTCAGACACGTGCCCATTGCCTGCCTTCGACACGTGCCCACTGACTGCCTCCAAGACGTGCCCACTGACTGCCTCCGACAAGTGCCCACTGACTGCTTCGGACACGTGCCCACTGACTGCTTCGGACACGTGCCCACTGACTACCTCCAACATGTGCCCACCAACTGCCTCCGACGCGTGCCCACTGACTGCCTCCGACGCGTACCCACTGACTGCCTCCGACGCATGCCCACTGACTGCTTCCGACTCGTGCCCACTGACTGCCTCCGACGAGTGCCCACTGACTGCTTTACACAGACTTGAAAAAAAGAGTATCGACACTCTGAAATGTGTTGTTTTAAAGAGGGGTAAATAAAGGAAGTTTTTGACTCGACTGTTGTGGCCGTGGTTACACCAACTGATGTCCACACTCCTGCTTTCTTCAGTGGAGCTGAGCTGCAATACCAGACTTAGGCTATGGGCACTTGTGGTGCTGGGGAGGCAAGATTGGGCAGAGTTACATTTTTATACAAACCATTAGAAAACGTGGTGTGATGTTTAACAAGCAGGATATGCTCAACCCATATGCAGTTGTGCATGTATCTAGGGGAGCACATCCTGCACTTGTAGTCCGTTGCTAGGGGCAATCAACAGCAAAAAATGCATACAATGGAAGATGCCATCAACGAACTACAAGTACCACAATAACCATCCTACATATGATAACGATAATGTGGATGTGGAGAACCATCAAAAACATAACCATAGCAAAGGCAGGTGCGCTCTGCGGCAATACTAAACCCTCACACTGATAAAATTGAGAGGTTAGTTCGACATATCCTACTAGGAGGACATGTCTTAAGCTCGGACACCACGGCAAGGTCTCTCAAGTAGCCCGAGGCCCTACTACTCAACCTACCTGTGCCTTATGGGCGATACCAGGGGCCGTTGGGCATTACGGGAGCGTAAGGCCTGACTCACAGACAGCTCACCAGTGACCTCCAGCATGTAACCATGCTTGCAATGGGAGGTGGGAGGTGCCTGTGAGTCCCACCCGAGACCGGCTGATATGGCCCAGAGCCTACCAAGTGCACCTGAATGTAGCCTGTAGATGAAAAGCAGGCACAATTAAATCGGAGTTTATACACCTCCAAACATATTATACAAACCATTAGAAAACGTGGTGTGATGTTTAACAAGCAGGATATGCTCAACATGTGGTGTCCGAGCTTAAGACATGTCCTCCTAGTAGGATGTGTCGAACTAACCTCTCAATTTTATCAGTGTTTAGTATTTCGGCAGAGCGCACCTGCCTTTGCTATGGTTAGAGTTACATTTTTAGCCAGATTTATAATTGCAAGGTTTATTTTGTAAGTCGCAAAACAGTTTGCAAGTGTTTTCCAGTTTCCTTTAGACTGAAAAATCACCACCTTGTGGGGCTCCGCTACCGATATAGAGCCGGGTCCCAGCAGTGGGACCCGCACCTATAAGACAATGGGGCATACTTTAGTAATATGCCCCCATTGTCTGAGATAAGACAACCCCTATAAGACAGAATCACGTCACAATTTTGAAACAAATGTTGCAAATTAGCCGACACTTTTTCTGCAAGTTATACCACCTTGTGGGGCTAGGTGCAGATAATTGCTCTAAATCTAGATGCATTAAATTGCGCCACATATTGGCCCCATTTATGCCTAAATCTAGGAGCACTCATATTAGTAAATGTGGGTTAATGCGTTTTTTCTGCATGTGGCTCTGCTGTGAAAAGGCTTGTAAGTCTTCTACATCTTTGGCGCCATCTAGTGGTGTTGATGTATTTTCTCCATACCCTAATACATTGACTAGCAACAGCACTGGCATCATAGAGAAAAAACACAATTACTGCAGCATATGAGATTACAGAGGCAGATATTTCATAAGAGCTAGCAGTGTGGGTTGTCCGGAGCCCAAGTACTAATGGGTTTATCTTCTCCTTAAAAGTAGCTTCTTCCTTTCCATTAGATTGCAAGCACAGGACTGAGCTAATGAATTTCAAGGCTCAGAATGACTGGAGGATTTGTTAAAGTGGATCAGTCTATGCTGGGCTATTTTACAGCAAGGAGACCTTATACTTCTCATGCATATGACTCTCTGGTGACTTTGTCCTCCTTTTCAATAATACCACCTGCTATGTGTAAATGTAGAGACCCAGTGGGCCACTGCTAAAGGATCAAAGACAGTGTCAGATATGTACCTTATGTTTCGTGGCTTAATTTCATTTTAAGCTGTTCTTCTGTGTTTACACTCACAGTAAGGCTGAATTGCAAAATGTCAACCCCTGGAGATAGTCTCCAGAAAGGGGCGGCCCTAGCTCATGGGCTTGGATCTTTCCTGTGTCTGTGTGAGTGAAGAATCGGCCGTTTGTAGGAGCGTTCGCTAGTGATTATCTGACGCTGTAAAGGTGCTGCTTGTTTATTGGGTAATATGATCGTTTGTGTGGACACCAAAATCATCAATTTTGGGCAGCAGTCTAAACATGCTCTGTCGCCACACAATGATTGTGTATGAGAGCAGGCGTTTTTCCTTCCTGACAATTACCTGCTAAATGTTTAGTGTAAGGCCCCATTCACACGTGTTGCGGATCCACAGCACACCTTGCCGCCAGCCCCAAAGAGATGCCTATACTTGTCCGCAATTGCGGGCAAGAATAGGACATGCTCAATATTATTGCGGAGCCGCCGGCCAGAAGATCGGCGGCGCGCTCTGCAAATGCGGATGCGGAGAGCACAGTGTGTGCTCTCCGCATCCATCACGTCCCCATTCAAAATGAATGGGTCCGCACCCGTCCCGCAAATCGGACGAACATTGCGGACGTGTGAATGGGGCCTAAAGTGTCCTTTAGTCTGAGGCTATTAGCTGAAATGTGAGCAGTCCTGTAGCAGCCACATTGAGCGAGTGGGGACCCAGGATGAGACCAGGGAGCATCCCTCCCAGAGAAGGACGGTAGACTGATATTTCCTTGAAGGTTGGGCAGGCAAATCTGTGAAGGTAAGGGTGCTTTCACAATTGCGTTCTGAGGATCTGGCGGGCACTTCCGTCCCGCCGGATCCGTCAGAACGCAAGTCGCCTGAAAGCATTTGAAGACTGATCAGGATCCTGATCAGTCTTCAATATGCTTTCAGGTAACCATGGCAGCCAGGACACTACTGAAGCCCTGGCTGCCATGGTACTCCGCAGCAGTGTACTTACCTGCGATGCGTCCAGCGGGCACTCCTTCATGGTGTCACACTGCTGCGGAGTACTTACCATGGCAGCCAGGACTTCAGTTGCGTCCTGGCTGCCATGGTTAGGGATCGAGGCCCCAGCTTACACTGGAGCCCCGATTGGAACTGCTGTTGCGCATGCGCAGAGCTAAACGGCGGATCCAGCGATGCGCCGAAACAACATTTAGCTTAGGGTACTTTCACACTAGCGTTGGTGCGGATCCGTCTGTTTATTTTCACAGACGGATCCGCACCTCTAATGCAAACATTTGTATCCGTTCAGAACGGATCCGTTTGCATTAGGTTTAAAGAAAAATGACAAAGTCCAAAACGGATCCGTTTTGGATTACATTGAAAGTCAATGGGGAACGGATCCGTTTTCAAATGCACCATATTGTGTCACTGACAACGGATCCGTCCCCATTGACTTACATTGTAAAAAAAAACGGATCCGTTAGGCTCCGCCTCTTCAGACGGACACCAAAATGCTGCATGCTGCGTTTTGGTGTCCGCCTCCAAAACGTAATAGAGGCGGAACGGAGCCTAACTGATGCATTCTGAACGGATCCTTATCCATTCAGAATGCATTGGGACTTAACTGATCCGTTTTGGAACGTTTGTGAGAGCCCTGTAACGGATCTCACAAACGGAATCCAAAACGCTAGTGTGAAAGTACCCTAAATTACGGATCCGGATTAATGCTTTTCAATGGGCATTAATCCCGGATCCGGCGTTACGGCAAGTATTCCGGATTTTTGGACGGAGATAAATCCGCAGCATACTGCGGTTTTGTCAACGTCCAAAAAACGTTCACATACTGAACTGAAGACATCCTGATGCATCCTGAACGGATTTCTCTCCATTCAGAATGCATGGGGATAAAACTGATCAGTTTCTTTCCGGCGTAGAGATCAGTTTCTTTCCGACGTAACTCTAGGACGGAAAATAAAAACGCTAGTGTGAAAGCACCCTAACACACAAGGCTATAGACTTCACAGGACCTGGCCCCAGGTCGCAGCATAAAGTCTTTTTTCTGTCCTAATATATGGCCTCTTACAGCAGGCATTGCTCATTTGTTTTAGTGAGTATGGCAATTTAGCTTGGTCTTAGTTGGACACATTTTAGCCCCAGTATTACACTGAAAGTTTTTTGTCCAGACTTTAACCACCATAGAATTGTTCATTTGTGGTTTGAAAAATTTCAACATGTAAACAAGCCTGAAAAGTAAATGTCCACTCTTGGACAAATGGTAAAATTCTTGCTTTCTGCTGTCTCCACTAGGGGGAGTTTAAGAGCTTACTGCATATACTTTATACTGTATGCCCCTAAGCTCCCCCTAGTGGTAGCTGCATGCAGTCAGAAATGTATTACATAACTGTAGACAGGAAATTTATCTTAGCCTGTGTGGCAGTTTTCAGGCCTAAAATAGTCACACATTTTTGTACCTGACATATGAAACTTAAGTCTTAGTAAATCTGCCCCAATGTCTTTGTAGTTGATTTTAAGACTCATTTACCTCTGTATATGTGTGTTAGTTACCTAGATTACACAGCGGGCAATCTGGAGAAGCAAAGATGCAGTGTAAAGCGTGGGGGAGCAGAGTAGCAGCCTGATCTTCTGATGTGAAACAAAGAGGATTGTAAGTCGCCAACATAAAATGAAGTTAAACTAGAGTTACTGTCATTGCCTAATGGAGAAGAGCAAAAAGAAAAGCCAAGACTGAAGAAATAAATAGCCGGTAAGAATTACCTACGGGGCATCCGCATTATGAGAAAATAGTAAGGACATATCTCTACAATTATCTCCTCCAGTGGAACGATGAAAGCTTTTGTAGGTGAAGTTGGATGTATCCGGATACTCTGTTCCTCTCCAGCATAAAATATACATGCTGTGTACAGCTTATTAAACAGATATTTTATCCGGCTGCCTATGAACGTACTGGTACCTGCTCATTATGAAATGTTCTGTCCAAGTTGTTTCTGCTGGGGCCACACTGGACAGTAATAGCTATAATTATAAATGTCAAATTACTCAAACCTTACCTTATGGAACACATTGTCACTCGTTTCAACCAACTATGCATAAATCAATATTACAAGTGAATATAAGAAACTGAAGTATAACTTTTTCTCCTTTCCTGCACTGATTGGTGATCACTCACAATTCAGAGATAAAATCCAGCCTCAGACCCTTGTGCTTTCAGTGGCGGATCCAGAGCCTGGTCTCGGGAGGGGCACTTCCCACGATCGTTATGCCCCTGCTCCCATCACTACAGAAATACAGGGTAATACAGCGCCCCATGTCTCTTACATCGGATGACGTCTCCTTTGATGTAGATGTTCTCTTTCCTCATCTTCTCCTTTCAGACCTTCAGAACAGACCACCATTTTTCGTCTCTGCAGTTTGACAAAAAAAAAAAAATTAGTATTACTACTTTTCTATCATCCTCCCATCTTCTGGACAAAACATCCTAATACCCCCAATACTGTACCGCTGTGGTCCCCAATAGTGCCCCCCATATATGCCCCCTAATCATGTGCCAGTAACAAGTGCCTCTCTCCCCCAATCATATGCCAGTAACAAGTGCCTCTCCCCCCAATCATGTGCCAGTAACAAGTGCCTCTCCACCTCAATCATGTGCCAGTAACACGTGACTCTCCCCCAATCATGTGCCAATAACAAGTGCCTCTCACCCCAATCATGTGCCAATAACAAGTGTCTCTCCTCCCAATCATGTGCCAGTAACAAGTGCCTCTCCCCCAATCATGTGCCAGTAACAAGTGCCTCTCCTCCCAATCAAGTGCCAGTAACAAGTGCCTCTCCCCCCTCATCATGTGCCAGTAACAAGTGCCTCTCCCCCAATCATGTGCCAGTAACAAGTGCCTCTCCCCCTCATCATGTGCCAGTAACAAGTGCCTCTCCCCCCTCATCATGTCCCAGTAACAAGTGCCTCTCCCCACTCATCATGTCCCAGTAACAAGTGCCCCCCCTCATCATGTCCCAGTAACAAGTGCCTCTCCCCCTCCTCATCATGTCTCAGTAACAAGTGCCTCCCCCCCTCATCATGTCCCAGTAACAAGTGCCTCTCCCCCCACCCCATCATGTGCCAGTAACAAGTGCCTCTCCCCCTCCTCATCATGTCCCAGTAACAAGTGCTTCTCCCACCCCTCATCATGTGCCAGTAACAAGTGCCTCTCCCCCCTCATCATGTGCCAGTAACAAGTCCCTCTGCCCCCCCCCAACCCCCCTCATCATGTCCCAGTAACAAGTGCCTCTTATAAAAATAAAAAAACACTTATACTTACCTCCAAGGCAGCAATGCAATTGCCCCGTTGTACCCCCTTGTATCCGCCAGTGTGTGCACACTCCCCTTTCCCCTTCATTGATAGGGCTAGACATCAGCATGCTGAAGGCAGAGCTATGTTGCATAGTTAAGGATACTTTCACATAGCATTTAACTTTTCCGGTATTGAGTTCCATCAAATGCATTTTGTTACATTTAGTTGCGTTCCCATACAGGAGAGCAAACAGCAACATGCTGGGCGGCTTGCCAATGTTAAAGATAATACAACCGGATCCGTTCATAACGGATGCAGATGGTTGTATTATCAGTAACAGAAGCATTTTTGCTGAACCCTGCCGGATACAGCAAAAACGCTAGTGTGAAAGTAGCCTAATATGTTTGAAAAAAGACATAAGTCCATCAAGTTCAACCATGAGCTAGGTGGGGACGCGAATCCCAGAAGGAAATGAAACTCGTTTTCATAAGCATTAATGTTGTTTACTTTTAAGAATTCATCTAAACCCTTTTTAAAACCATCCACTGTTCCTTCTGTGACCACGTCCTAAGGAAGTCTATTCCACAGATTCACGGTTCTTACAGTAAAGAAGCTTTGACGCTTCTGGAGACAGAGCTTTTTCTTCTCCAGTCTGAGGCAATGCCCCTTTTTATATATTTGTACAGGTTAATTATACCCCCCCTTATACGTCTCTTCTGAAGATTAAAATAAATTAAATTATTTTAATCTCTCTTCATAACCAAGACCCTCCATGCCCCTTATCAGTTTAGTCGCTCTCCTCTGTACTTTTTCCAGCTGCAGAGCGTCCTTTCTATGACTGGTGCCCAGAACTGAACTGCATATTCCAGATGAGGCCGCACCAACGCTTTGTAAAGTGGTAATATCACATCCCTGCCCCGCGAGTCCATGCCTTGTTTAATACATGACAATATACTGGTGGCCTTAGAAGCAGCTGATTGACATTGTATCCAGTTATTTAATCTATGATCTACAAGGACACCCAAATCCTTCTCTATAAGTGACTCTCCCAGTGTTACATCACCTAGGACATATGAAGCACGGACATTATTACTACCAAAATGCATAACTTTACATTTATCCACATTGAACCTCATTTGCCAAGTTGATGCCCAATCACTCACAGTGTTCAAGTCAGCTTGTAGTTTATGGACATCTTCCATAGACTGTACAGTACTACACAGCTTAGTGTCATCTGCAAAAATAGAAATGGTGCTATTAATCCTGTCCTCGATATCATTAATAAATAAATTAAATTAAATAATAGAGGACCCAGCACTGAACCTTAGGGTCACAACTTATAACCCAGGACCATTCTGAATAGGAATCATTAACCATAACTCTCTGGTCACTGTCCTTAAGCCAATCTTCAATCCAATTACAAACTGTACTTTCCAAGCCTATAGGTGTATAATTACCTGTGGAGGACCTAGATCCTTTATTGAATAGGGGCACCACATTTGCCTTGCGCCAATCACTTGGCACTGTACCAGTACCTAGAGAATCTTTAAAAATTATAAATAGGGGCACAGCAATGACAGAACTGAGCTCTTTAAGCACTCTTGGATGTAATCCATCTGGACCTGGAGCCTTGTTCACATTTACCTTATTTAACTTATCTTGGACCATATCTACAGTTAGCAGCTCCTTTCTCTTCTTTTATATATACAGAGATAAAAAAAAAACATTTCGTAACTCTGCCTTTTCCTCATCTTCAGTGACTAACCCCCCTTTACCATTATTTAGGGGACCTACCTGCTTAGACCTTGTTTTTTTTGGATTTATATATTTAAATCATTTTTGTGGATTTTTTTTGCTCTTTTTTGCTACCTGCTGTTCGTTTTATATTTTTGCTAATTTTATCTTCTTTTTACAGATTTTATTAAGCTTTTTGTAAACTCTAAACGTTACAGCTGACCCCTCAGATTAGTATTTTTTAAAGGTCCTTTTTTTGTCTTTACCTTTTTACAGTAGCTGTAAGCTACTGTAAAGCTACTGTTTTCTCCAGAATTCTCACCATAAAGGCTGCATCACACCAGAATGAGTTATAAATGTCGTGTGGGTGGCGCTATCAAATTGGCGCATATTACGCCTCATTTATCATCCTCTTATCGGCAGAATATACTCAAATTGTTGAGGACAATTACGGCAACTTATGTGGTGGTGTGTTCTGTAAAAAGTCTCATTTATTGCAGAAAGATTCTACTTTTTGTCAAAAAGTCGAATTTATGAAAAGAAAAACAAACTCGTCGTGGGAACAAGTGATAGGTAAGTATTAACCCCTTCCCGACATATGACGTAATAGTACGTCATGGCGGCAAGTGACTTGCCGCATTTGGACGTACTATTACATCATGGTGATCGGGTGGGCTCCGGAGTGGTGCGTGCCCGATCACTGCAGGGGCCCGGCAGTCCCTGATAGTCGGTACCCTGTTGTATCCGCCGGCATCGCTGTAAAAGCCGATGCCGTCTGATTAACCCCTTCTATGATGTGGTCAGTGCTGATCTGACTTCTTTGGGGGCCGAGGAGATCCCGCCCCAGGCTGCGTCTCCTAGGCAACCTGTTAGTGTATTACACTAATAGGCAATGCATTACAATACAGATGTATTGTAATGCATTGCAGAGGGGATCAGATCCTCAAAAGTTGAAGTCCCAGAGTGGGACAGAAATATAGTTAAAAAAAAAGCAAAAATAAAAAAATGTTTTTAATAAAAAAAATAAAGTTTCAAGTAAAAAAAAACAAAAACGCCCCATTCTTCTGATTTTATAATAAGAAATAGAAAAAAAAGCAAAAAACACACTTATTAGGTATTACTGCATCCGTAATGACCTGCTGTATAAATATATCACATGATCCACCCCTTCTGATAAACACCATAAAAAATTAAAATAAAAACTGTGTAAAAAGAAGGCCATTTTTGTCACCTTACATCACAAAAAGTGCAACACCAAGCGATCAAAAAGGCATATGTCCCACAAAATAAATATAGCTCTCGGAACAAATAAATAAAAAAAAGTATACATAATAGGTAAAAGGCATATGCCCCCCAAAATAGTATCAATCAAACCGTCACCTCATCCCGCAAATAATGAGACTCTACCTAAGACAATCGGTCAAAAAATAAAAAAGCTATGGCTCTCAGACTATGGAGACACTAAAACATCATTTTTTTGGTTAAAAAAATGCTATTATTGTGTAAAACTCAAATAAATAAGAAAAAGTATACATATTATGTATTGCCACATCCGTAACGATCTGCTCTATAAAAATGTCACATGAGCTAAACCCTCAGGTAAACGTTGTAAAAATAAATAAATTACAACTGTGCCAAAACAACCAATTTTTTGGTCATCTTGCCCCATAAAGTGTAATAATGAATGATCAAAAAATCATATGTACCCAAAAATGGTACCAATCAAAATGTCAACTCTTCCTGCAAAAAACTAGCGCCTTCACAAGACGATCGGCAGAAAAATAAAAAAAATATAAGGCGTTCAGAAAATGGAGACACAAAAACATGAATTTATTTTCAAAAATGCTTTATTATGTAAAACTGAAACAAACAAACAAAGAAAGTAGACATGTTTGATATCACTGCGCCTGTAACAACCTGCTCTATAAAAATAGCTCATGATCTACCCTGTCAGATGAATGTTTTAAAAAGTGAAAAAATAAAAACGGTGCCAAAACAGCAATTTTTTTGTTACCTTGCCTCACAAAAAACGTTATATAGAGCAATTAAAAATCATATGTACCCCAAAAAAGTACCAATAAAACTGGCACCTTATCCCCTAGTTTCCAAAATGGGGTCACTTTTTGGGAGTTTCTACTGTAAGGGTGCATCAGGGGGGCTTCAAATGGGACATGGCATCTAAAAACCAGTCCAGTAAAATCTGCCTTCCAAAAACTTTCTTCTGCACCCTGATGTGTGTCCTTACGTCAGTTTATGACCACATGTAGGGTGTTTCTGTAAACCGCAGAATCAGGGTAATAAATATTGAGTTTTGTTTGGCTGTTAACCCTCAATGTGTTAAAGAAAAAAATGGATTAAAATGGAAAATCTGCCAAAAAAGTGAAATTTAGAAATTTCATCTCCATTTTCCTTTCATTCTTGTGGAACACCTAAAGGGTTAACAAAGTGTAGTTTCTACAATGGGGTCATTTATGAGGGTTTTCCACTATGTTAGGCCTATTGCACATGACCGTATTGCTTTTTCAGTGTTTTGCGGTCTGCAAAAAACGGATCCGCAAAAAATACGGATGACGTCTGTGGGCATTCTGTTTTTTGCGGAATGGAAAAGCTGGCCCCTGATAGAATAGTACTATCCTTGTCCGTTATGCGGACAATAATAGGACATGTTCTATCTTTGAACAAAAATACGGAAATGGAAGGCATACGGAGTACCTTCTGTTTTTTTTGCGGACACACTGAAATGAATGGTTCCGTATACAGACCGTATACGAAACGTAAAAAATGAAACGTAAACGGAGAAAAAAAACGGTCGTGTGCATAAGGCCTAAGCCTCACAAAGTGACTTCAGACCTGAACTGGTCCTTAAAAAGTGGGTTTGGGAAATTTTCTTAAAAATTTTAAGAATTGCTTCTAAAATTGTAAGCAGTCCTAAAAAAATAAAATGACATTTACAAAATGATGCCAACATAAAGTAGACATATGGGGAATTTTAAGTAATAGATATTTTATGAGGTATCACTTTCTGTTTTAAAAGCAGAGAAATTGAAATTTTGAAAATTGCTAATTTTGTCAAATTTTTGGGAAATTTGGGATTTTTTCATAAATAAAGGTGAAATATATTGACTCAAATGTATGACTATTATGAAGTACAATGTGTCACAAAAAAACATTCTCAGAATGGCTTGGATAAATAAAAGTAGTTATTACCACATAAAGTGACACATATCAGATTTGCAATAAAATGGCCTGGGCAGAGGGGCGAAAACTGGCCTGGGGTAGAAGGGGTTAAAACAGCATGTGTTTTTTTATCTAATATAAATGAGCTAAAGAACAGTCAACAAAAACAAAACAATAACAAAAACGTCTCGAGTCTGGGACAAAAGTCGCAATTTACCAGTGGAAATGTCGCAAATATGCTTTAAAAGTCGAAAATATGTTTCAAAAGTCGCAAGTGTAGCCTGGGCAGGGCTGGCTGAAATGGCTCATTTCTGTTTAAAAAAAGTTGCATTTTCGTGCTATTGGCGTTGAAATGTTGCAAATCAAGAGAAATAGGCGAATAATCAAGCTTTTATTTAAAAAGTCACATTTTAAAAGAGGCGTGCGCCTTTTGATATATGAGGTGATTTGTAATGTTAGCATTCTTTTGGCGCAAATTACGCCATTATTGATAATTGTCCCCCATTGAGTAGCGCTGTTATTAATAGTGATGAGCGGCAGGTGCCATATTCGATTTCGACGAAATTCGCGAATATTCAAATGAATATTCGTTTCATATTCGTCGAAATCGAATATTCGTCATTATTCTAGTTACCGCGATTAATATGCGATTTAAATAATCGCGTATTGCGATTTTAACTTAAGGCTACTTTCCTATTGGTTTCATATCTAGAATTATAGCGAAGATGACGGATATGACGAATGTATTCGTCATATTCCTCAAAACGAAGATAACGAAGTATTCTACATCTTCGTTTTAGCAACCTATTCGTCAACTTCGCTAATTCTAGCAATCAAATAGGAAGGTTGACTATAGAGACAGCTGTGTTTAATTCGCTATGCGATTATTTATATATTTTTTTAATAAATAGAATAATTATAATAATTATATCAAGTAATATAATTATTCTATTAAAAAAATAAAAAAAAATCGCATAGCAAATTTAACACAGCTGTCTCTATAGTCAACCTTCCTATTTGATTGCTAGAATTAGCGAGGTTGACGAATAGGTTGCTAAAACGAAGATGTAGAATACTCGTTATCTTCGTTTTGAGGAATATGACGAATACATTCGTCATATTCGCTATTCGCTAATTCTACCAAGCCAACCATAAAGTTCCTTGCTCATGGAGCGTCCCCATCACCATGGGAACGTCTCCATATACTAAAATGTACTGTCGGATTTGAGGAATTACGTTGAAATCGCAATGCGATTAATTCAAGTTATATTAATCGCATTGCGATTTCAACTTAGAGCTGGGTTTATAATGGGTCAGCTTGCTAGAATGAACGAAGTTAACGATTCAATGAACGAAGTTAACGAATATGGAATATAGCAGCACTGCTAAGTTGAATTCGCAATGCGATTAATTTAACTTGAAGTAATCGCATTGCGATTTCAACTTAGCACTGCTATCTTACATAGGCTAGAATTAACGAATATGGAATATAGCAGTGGCACTAGCAGTGCTAAGTTGAAATCGCAATGCGATTACTTTAAGTTAAATTAATCGCATTGCGAATTCAACTTAGCAGTGCTGCTATATTCCATATTCGTTAACTTCGTTCATTCTAGCAAGCTGACCCATTATAAACCCAGCTCTAAGTTGAAATCGCAATGCGATTAATATAACTTGAATTAATCGCATTGCGATTTCAACGTAATTCCTCAAATCCGACAGTACATTTTAGTATATGGAGACGTTCCCATGGATGGGGACGCTCCATGAGCACGGAAGTCGGCAGAAGCGGCAATGGGCACTGACTAGAGCAGCCAGGAAGCCAGGAATCCTCAGGACAGGTAAGAACTACTGTTGGGAAGAGGGAAAGAAAAAAATATAACAAAAAAAAAAAAAAAAAACAAATATTCGAAATAGCGAATTTATAGCGCTATATTCGAAATATTCGCGAATTAGCGAAGTGCCGATATTCGCTAAAAAAATTCGCTATTCGAATATTCGCGCTCAACACTAGTTATTAATATTACTTTAATGTGTGGAGCAGTTATTTGGTCACTGTAGTTGGTTTTGTATGATCTGTAGCACACGTTCAGCGTGGGGTAACCACTCATACCCTCACCATCCTCAGTACGATGCCTTCGTTATTCAGAAGCCTGTGTAGCTGTATAATTTTCTCTCTAGACAAATTATCGTTTGCTGACAACTTAAATGAAGGGTTTACATAAAACACATAAAAGGAAATGATTCATTTTTTTCGGTCTTTCCTCTGTAATTTACATCACATGAATACTTCCACTGGTAATTACATGTACTGCTGTAGAGCGTTCGGTGACAGTCCTGGTAAACACCAGAGTTGACGAGTCTCCAGTAATTGATGCTAAGAGGACGTTCCATTAATTAAGACGTTTGCCATCTGAATTCCATGGCAATATTCACCCTTCCCCGGCAAGAGAAATCTAACATGACATGTTTTCCCACAGTAATTAGCACTTTTGTTGGTTGCTGAGCATTCGCTCTCGTATTTAGATCAGGGCTGATACTGACTCGGACTTTAACAGGAGCATAAATAGAACTTTACTGGATATGAAATGCCCCCTTGTTCTCCTCAGTCTGCTGCGTATCTCATTCTGTGAGATAAGTTATTTCTCTTTAAAGGGGTTGTCCCACGAAAAATATTCTACAATTTTCAAAACAGCACCTGGAGCTGAACACTTCTGTAATTGCATGTAATTAAAAATTTAGACTAGCCAGAGAGTTATTCAATTAAATCTATCTGTATAGCGCCACCTGCTGTTTGTTCTTTTTCTCATTCCTTTGTCCCGGCTCACTGAGATGGCCGCACATGCTCAGTTTCATCCTTTAACTGCCTTCTGAGCTGTGATAGGGAGAGATCTCCAGCAGAAAGGATACGCCCCTTGAGCTGCAGCAGAAAAGACACTCACCTGAAGCTGTCATCTTGATATAGATCTAGCGGAGCAATGAATGGGTAGATCTCTGGATCCATGTGAGGTACAGGGCTGGAAAGAGATGGTCATGTACTATATGATGTCTGATTTTCATATTTTACATTAATCATAGGACAACCCTTTTAGCGTGCATTTTCTTGCTTAAGTGCAAGACAGTAGTTACAGGGGGAGCGGACATAGCAGTCAAATGTGAGCGATGGGCTTAACGGAGTGGGGGGCAAAGTCCACTCTATCACTTAAAGGGGTTTTCTGGGTTCCGAGCTGAACCTGGACATAACCGCATGTTCACCATTCAGCCTCTTTGAGTGGAGCATCAGAGAATTTCATGCTCGGATGCACCCCCTTGCCCTGCTCTGCATCGCGCAGGGCAAGGGCTGTTTGCTTACATTTTTGCACTGCTAGGCAGAGGTTTCCACCTAGCAGTGAGCCTGGAGACGTCACCGCCACTAATGGGCAGTCTTTAGCTCTGCCCTAGGCTGTTTTACAGGCTAGGGCAGGACTAAAGACCGACCATTAGTACTTGTGACGTCACCAGGCTCACTGCTAGGCGTGAACCTCAGCCTAGCATGCCCATCAAAAGGCCAGTACGTCACTGAATCTGAAGAAAAAGCCCAAGGAGACACATGCTTTACTCATGGGGCTGAATAGCTAAAAAAGGGGTTATGTCCAGGTTCAGCTCTGAACCCAGACAACCCCTTTAAGAATAGACCAGTATTAGAAATGGCACGTGGTAGTTTGGAAGTCCTATTGTTATTTTTGCACTGCGGCCCCAGAGCTTCAAGGTATGCCTCTGCTGAAATACAATTGGGCTATCTACGATGTCACAATTTAGGGTCCTGACGTGAACACCGGTGGCCTACTTTAGCCATTAATTGGCTGCAGGTCTTTCCTAGTGTTTATACCAGTAGAGTTAAAGTGCAGCGGTGGGAGATCAATGGAGGTGGGTAACAATTATTAATTATTTTTAAAATCTCCTGGCCCCCTTTTAAGAAAAAATCTGCCCCAAACCCCCCCTTAAGCTGGTCATACACAATAGATTGTTGCTGTTTCTCGCTGATTTCGGATCAGCCCACGACTCTCCTCCATGTCAGATATTCAGTCGGGCACAGCTGTAACTTACACCAAGTGGTTTGTACTGGTCTGTCATGGAGAAACACACTTAATGGTTACAACTATCTTTTGACAGGCAACAGTCTTAGTGGTTACAGTTTCTGCTGGTTTAATCAGAGGCAACTGGTTAATAAGGCACAGGCAAATATAACACAGTCCCTTTAAGAGGCGACAACTCATTCTCCCTCTGGCTTGTGTTGCATGCAGCTCCCTGGGCATCAATGCTCTGGCTCTGGTCTCCTCAGAGTGACAGAATTGAGGATAATTGTATCTGCAGTTATTTCGTTTTTCTCCCCTCGTGGAACAATACTGCACAATCCGTACAGTCTGCAATAGGCCACTGTGCCCACTTCTCTCAGATGCAGTATGCTCTTCCTTGCAGAACTGCACATAGTTTGTCACCCAGGGTTGCTCTTAGGCTGCAGAGTGGCTGGTCTTGGTTAGAGGCCTGACTATCATATAGGCCTTGGCTGCTTCCAGGATGCACAGCCTCTTTCTATTCATCAGCTGCAGCCTCAACTTCTCTCCGAAGTTTAGCTGCTCTGTGACCCTATCCTGAGGTATTTTACCCTTATGACTAGTACCAGTTACTTCCATTTGCTAGCTAGCTACACATAGGATTAAAGCTGGCTTTTTTAGTAGCAGCAGCTCCCCAGCTCTTTCTCCCTGCTCCTAAACATTTAACTTCCCTGCACTTATATTTATGCTCTGTTCTCTTACTATATACTTATGGCCTGTAATCACGTTTTACAGGTATTTGCACCCAAACATACAATAATAATACAATAATGCAATTGCTCACTAGATGGCACCATAACCTCAGTGTCACTTCCAACATACATATTTACAGTGCATTTTGCTATGACATTTTTATCACGGTATATTATACCATAGTAGTGAAGAAAGAAAGATCCAGCTTCCGTTGCAAAAATGGTGAAGAACTTTATTCACATGGTGCGGTACAGGTTAAAAGCAGACAGGTACTCGTACCTGTCTGCTTTTAACCTGTACCGCACCATGTGAATAAAGTTCTTCACCATTTTTGCAACGGAAGCTGGACCTTTCTTTCTTCACTTACTGGACTTTTGGCGCCTGTGGTTCCTCGATGTGGCCTCGTGCTTCCTAGGATTGGGTGAGCTCACCATATCTGTGGACTTGATTATACCATAGTAGAGTATATATATATATATATATATATATATATATATATATATTGGCCATTTCCCAATATTTCCAGTGCAGTATTTTCACACTTACATTGCATTACACCAGTGCGGCTCATCTGCAATGTCCAACACATTCCTGTCCAAGATATATGACTCCCCTAGGGGCGATTTGCCTGCAACATTTCCCACCACTTTACATTTGATGCCTAGGGCCTATGGTTATTTTACACTCCTTCATGCAGTATCCTTGTTTTAAGTATCCTGGTACATCACATTGCATATAAAATATGATGTATCAACATGAATGCGAGTAAATAGCACACTCAAAATTACCCCCTATCCTGTGGATATCTATTAGATTGGTGGTGGTTCGAGCACTGAGACCCCCACCAATCAGAAGAATGGGGACCCATTATCTGCAGGGTCCCCTGAAATGAATGTAGCATCTGGTCTAGCATGTGCGGGGCCCGGGTACTGTGCTATCTCCAGCTCCAGAATTACAGTACTAGCAGCCATCCAGAGGGGCTGTAAAGAAGCTCAATGCAGAAAGAACTTTACAGATAAAAGGTATGTTTGTACCACTCCCCCCAGTGCCTACCTAAAGCTGTCAGCAGTTTAGCATGGTCAAAACTGCTCACAGATTCCACAGAATCGTATGGCCAGTAGAATAAAATGTAAGACTGAAATGTCAATGTAAGTAGAACATGCACAACTTAGTTCAACTCTTTCCCTTTGTATTATGGAACTAAATACTTTATACCCTGCAAATTAGATTCAATCAAAATTCTGTTAAAGGCATTATGAGGTATGAACAAGGCGACCTGTCTGCACAGACCAGTATCTCCTTGGATGATGATTTTTTATTGCTCTAATTATTATGGATAAAATATAACCCCTGAAAAATAACTACAATATGTGAATTAACTTTTCTTATTGCAAATGAATACATTCTATTACAGAGTCTGCCATCTAGTGGCCAAATAAAAGAATACAAATTATTGCTAATTCTTTTTTGTAGTTTTTCTGGTGAGATCAGGCATTGGAGACAGTCCAGAGGCTGGAAATAATTTATTCTTTATTCATATGAAAAAAACGGAGAAAGAGAAATAGGTAGAATCGCACATCCACAAGTTATTTATTCTTTATTGTCAATGCTTTCCAGTTCAACTGGAATTGTTACTGAATTTATAGAAAATGTATTGTGTATTTTGACCGGGACAAAAGAGGACCTCAGATCTCATGACTTACCTGTTTTACTAAATACTTACTGGACAGTGAATAAGAATTTTGGATAATATTTTCTTAAAACTATGCATTTCCTCTTGGAGATTTATAAATAAATTGACATCTGGATGTTGAGGCTCAGTGGCATTACTGACGTCAGACAGGCTGACCAATTTAATAAGAACCAGGATTGGTCTTGTGACTGATTTGATGAAGATCTTGTGTATAGATGAGATGAGATTGATTCTTGATGAACCCAATAGATGTTCCCATGCTGGATCAATAGAGTGCTGGATGCAGGGGTGCTGTCAACATGGGTTTGGGGTGCCAGGGAAGTATCCGATAGTCAGTCTTCTGCCTGGGTGCAGGAAAGTCTAGCTGTGACTCTGCTAGATGGACATTGTTGGGTAGCAAATTAAGGACAGGAGACAAACCTAGACACCACTACCCAATTAATACTACCAGCCATATCAGTATGTGTAGAAATTGGAATAAACCTGTCCCTTCAAAGCCTGATGAATTTCAATATTATCGTAACATGAATGCTCATATAATATAATCCACATGACATCGTTAGTACTACCACAATGCTGATGTAATGGTATCAATCACAGTACACAGTGAGCAAATAATCCTAAAATATAGCTTTTATTAATACACAAAATATAAAACCGGTCCTAAGGACCTAAAGTTGTGAACAACCACCTAGCAACCAAATTACAACATAAGGACCAGGACTGGGTAATTACTACTTTCCCCTATGCTTACCCTGGTAGCTACTCAGCCCGAGGGCACCCCTTAGTGGTAGGAGCCCCTCGTCCACTGTGATTGTAAATATAACCTGCATTAATCCCTAATCATCATTTCCTCAGTGATATTTATCAATCACAGTATATATATATATATATATATAGCTATCCAAAGAAAAACAGCAGCACAGCAAACAAGCGGTCGGGTGCAAATCCACAAAATCGCTGGCAAGGCGATCACAGTAGTATATTTACCAAAGACGAGGCAGCACTCCAGGTGACGTTGAATAGTGAACCCTCTTTATTAAACCCACAAAGCGACGTTTCAACTGCTCATTGCAGTCTTTTTCATGGGATCTTAGATTTATGGTTCTTGACCAGGTGGTCAATTCGAGACGTGGGGGTAACCGTATACTAATGTTGAAACGGAGAGAGCTGCACTGGATACATCGTCTGCAGACGCTCAGGCCTGCTGGTCTTAACGCTGAGTTTAGATGGCAACTTATGAGATAAGTCCTTGGTACTATCCCTCTCCCCACTTATGGTGGTGTGGATTTAATATTTTGTCAGCTTTTGTATTTTTGATATTATATTTTATTCCTTTTTAGATTGATGGATCATTTGTAACACTGTTGGAGGTTTCTCTGGTGGCCCTTCTGAACATTCTGCAAGCCGGGATACTACACAAAGGAGAAATATATAGATGTACTTTTATTATTATATCTATCACACCTGTGGAGCAATTAGTTTTTCTCTCCTCCTTTTTCTTTTTTTCTCTTTGGTGAGGATTTCATTTGCATGCCGGTACGACGAGTGTGCACACGTTCTGTAGCGTGTGGTTTGAGTTGCACCGTCATGGGAGGTTCTCACTGTGTTAGGATTTTATTTGATTGATTTTTAGATGTTATGCAATACAGTTATCCGGTATTGTGCTTCCCGGCTTGCGAACATTTTTGATGTCCCTTTGATGCGGCGGGATTGTCTGCGGGGTGTCTACGGCGCCGGGGTTTGGGGTTGTTTCCATGGTGAGAAGTACCTGTTTTTAGGTGCCCTTGCCCTGGTGACACCCCGCCCCTGACGCTGCCCCGCTGCTATCCTTCCTTATCTTCGAGACTCTCCTTCCGCATGACGCGGGGCCGCTGCCGATCATGTGATAGGGTCAGCTGACCCTGGCGTGTTCTGCGGCGACTTCCGGGCATGGGGTAGCGTTGACTCGTTGCGTGGCAACGGGGCATGCGCAGGAGAGACCAGGGAACGCCGGGCCGTGCGCCATTGAACCTCCAATGTGAAGTAAGTTTAGATGTATCTTATGATGTTATTACTACTATTTCAAGCTGATTGGTCGCTTGTTTTTAAATCTTCACATGCACAGGTGCACTTTATTATGATAATTAAGTGTTTTATACGATTTCACAATATATTTTATTGTCACTTTCAGATACACATTGATTACTTTGTATTTTTCAGCACATACTTGTTTGTATATTTGTGATATGAAATTTTTTTCATGATTTATTACACATTTTTTATTAATTGATACTTGAGTATGGCACATTGCATTTTGGGTATATATACCCCCTTGCTGACACAATGTTTGTAGCTTGAAAAAGACTGCAATGAGCAGTTGAAACGTCGCTTTGTGGGTTTAATAAAGAGGGTTCACTATTCAACGTCACCTGGAGTGCTGCCTCGTCTTTGGTAAATATATATATATATATATATATATATCTATCTTTCATCCATGGCGTTCATATAATCATACAATAAATTTAGACTGACTCATCAGGATGTGTCCCCAGGTGGTGGAGGCAGTTGGCCATAGGGCTGCCTTTCCTTCGTTGTCCTAGCCTTGAGACAATGCTCCATGGCACGCATCCACTGCTTGAGTGGGTAGACAAGACTTTATCAATGACAAATCGTAATTAGTCATTATAGATTATCAAATCAATTCTAGACTAATCAAAATAATTATGATTTTCTCCAAAGATTTGGTGATTCTGAAACTTTTGTGATTTGTTCAGCATGAATGGCTCAAAATGGAGGCCACCATTTTACAGATTCATAGATTTACAAAATTCATAATTTTTGGACAGTTTTATTTTTTTATTAAAAAAAATCTGACTGTACAGTTTGGTAATAAGCAGGATGTTTGTTACCACCGGCTACCATCCATTTACCATGGCCATATACCTCACTGTCACTTTAAGATTACTAAAGGCATCTTGACATTAAAAGTTGGAAAGAGGTTGGATACAGTCCTAATGTTACGTCAGTAGGCATTCAACCACTGTGTTAACCAATAGATTTGACTGAGGGCTAATCCTAAGGGTTTTATCCTGGCAGTCCCCTAGTATTCTCACTTTAACCCTTATACATGGATGTGGACTTCACTGCAGGGAGCCACCAGGTGGCTACCTCATGGAGTAGTCTCTGCATGGGTTATAGCTGAACCATGGGGGTCAGAGACACTGGAGCACCAAGGAGTAAGGAAAAATTGTAGTCAGGGACAGGCTGAGGTCTGGGCTGGCAAAGTACATGCATTAGAGAGGTCAGGGTCAGGGCAGGCAGCTTAGGATGAGAACTGAGGTCAGGCAAAAATCAGGTAAGGCAGCGGAAGGTCAGAGTACAGTAAACGGGTAGAGCTCAGTACACGGGCAGACAAGAGGATACAGCACACCTTTGCAGAAATTAAGCAGTAGAATGACAGGGGCAAGGCAAGAATTGGCGCTTGCCCCTCATGGTGAAATTATTTTGTATGGGCATGTTTCTCTCCCCCTCCCCCCCCCTTTTTTTTTTTCTCCTTGTCTTTTCTCCTCAGGTAAAGTTAGCAGGCCGCAGGACAGCATGGAATCTCAGCGGTTCTTCAAGCAAGTGGTCCGTGATTCAGCATGGAGGCGGGCCCGATGGATGCTCTCCTTAGCCAGATTCACAAAAGAGCGCTTACCTGTGGTGGCGAGGAGTGGCTGTGCAGGTGTTTGGCTGAGGGAGCGCCGGTGTGCGCAGTGAGCGGGCCCTCAGCTCCGAAGGAGGAAGTTGTCGGCGGTCACGTGACCAGGGAGGAGGAACTTTATGGTAGGCAGAGCAGGACTCATCAGGGCAGTGTGCCTTCTTCCTGCCCTGCACTGGAACCAGCGCATCCAGGAGGATCTTGTCACACAGAGGCACCAGTCCGGACATCAAGCAGGAAGAAGAGGGCCAGGATCGCCTCTGTCCAGGAGCAATGGAGCGGGTGGGCGCCAGTGGTCTCCTCCCAGGCCAGCGGTCTCGAAGCCTGGTTTTGAGGAGATAGCTAAGCTGCCTACTGAAGACACTGCAGAATCCAACTTTGGTGAGATTAATGATAGGCAGTTCGCTCTGCCTGATTGTTTTACTGTTAATGATAACCAAGGTGTTTCTTTTTACAGGGTTTAGCCAGGGTCTTTTCTGACCTGCTTGGACTGACCGCCCTTCATCGGTTGCTGTTAACACTTCTGGTGCGGGGGGGCAGTGTTGGCTAATGCCGCCGGTGTCACAGAGTCACGTTTAAAGGAAGTAATGTCTTGTGAAGTGTCTCCTCTGGGGATTTCATCTGCCCAATTCAGTTAAGGAGAAAATTTGGAGGAGGAAGTATATTAATATATTGTCGTTACTCCCTTCATCCAAAGAAACTGTTAAGTCTGAGAGAAGGGCGGATGAGAAATCAGATGAGGACAAAAAGAGGATGGCCCCTAAATCATTTAACAATTGGCTTCAAGCCTTTTGCATCTATGCTTCTATTTTGGGGTCTAAGTATACTCAGTTATGTGGCGGATTGTTTCAGCATGTTGATATTATTTTAGAGGCTTACCGCAATTTCGGTGGCTTCTCTTGGTTTCAATATGATGAAACATTTTTCCATAAATTAGCTGTTCCTCCGGGTTTGAAGTGGGGTAATAAAGACGTGGGTTTATGGATGTCTTTAATGCTTCCTCAGAGAACTGGCGGGGTATTAAAGCAGCATAATATTTATAGTCAGAATGTTTTAAGGAAAGGCCTCTGTTTTAACGAGTCAGCTTGTAAACGGTTAAACTCATGTAAATATAAGCACGAGTGCTCGGTTTGTTTGGGCCCGCACCCGATGTTTTGGTGTTTCAAAAGGGTTTCCGGGGCCCAGAAGGCCGTTAGTGGTCGTGACTTTCAAAAAAGCGCTAACTCCGGTGAAGTTGCAAAACATGGTCCCATGGCTAGACATGTATCCAAATCGCCAGAGCTAATTCGTTATGGGTTTTAGTGAAGGTTTTTTTGTTCCGCAGTTTAAAAGTCCAGGGTGTGTTTGGTTGGAGAATTTGAGTTCAGTTAATCTAAATATTGAGATAGTACGGGAGAAAATTAAAAAGGAGATAGCTTCAGGCAGGGTGGCTGGGCGATTTACCCATCCCCCTTTCCAGGATTTTCGTTTATCTTCTTTGGGTTTGGTCCCTAAGAAAGTGACAAATTAATTTAGGCTAAATCATCATCTATCCTTTCCAGAGAAGCAGTCGATTAATGATGAATTAGATAGGGAGTTATGTTCAGTGTCATATAGTTCTTTTGATGTCAGTTTATTGAGTTCATTTGTTCAGGGTTGTTTATTGGCTAAAGCGGATATAAAGTTGGCATTACGTTTATTGCCGATCTGCCCGGATGGTTTCAATTCTTTAGGATTTCAATTTGAGGGGATGTATTTCTTTGACAAGTGTTTACTAATGGGTTTTTCATTATCTTGTTCGTACTTTGAGTAGTTTTTGTCTTTTGTTCATTGGGTTACCATGTAGTCTGTTAAAGTTGTAAAGTTGGGGTTCGGTATATCATTTAGACGATTTTTTGTTTGTCGTCCCCCCCCCCGATTCTGAAGTCTGTTTATCATTGTTGAAGCGTTTTTATGAAGTTTGTCAGTTTTTTGGTATTCCTTTAGCAGAGGAGAAAACGGTTCTTCCTTGAGTGAAATTGAGTTTTTAGGCACAACAATTGACACGGTAACTATGGAATTTAGGCTTCCAATAGAGAAGGTGAATAAGTTGCTAGAATTGATTAGGAGAATGTTAGTGGTAAAGAAAACGACATTGCGTGAGTTACAGAGTTTATTGGGTCTTTTTGTTTTTGCTTCAAAGGTAATTCCGATTGGGAGGGTATTTTCTAGAAGACTTTACATGGCGACCAGGGGTCTTAAGTCTCCATCGGCCCATATTAGACTATCAAAATCACTGAAGGATGATTTGAGAGTCTGGGAGGAATTCCCGATACATTTTAATGGGGCTAGCATGTGGCAGCATGATTTTGTCGAGTCTGAGGCTTTAGGCCTAGTCACGGACGCAGCGGGATCATGTGGTTATGGAGCATACTTTAGGGGAAGTGGCATGAGTCTTGGAAATTGGATAAGGTTTTGAAGAATTTAGTGTTACTTGAGTTATTCCCATTAGTTGTTTCTTTGGTAATTTGGGGTCAGGATCTTGCAGATAAAAGAGTTTTAGTTTACACGGACAATAAGGGAGTGCTATTTGCAGTGAACTGTCTGTCATCTAATAATGAACTGGTAGTGAAGTTGTTATGTTTTTTGGTGCATTATAGGTTGATTAGGAGTATATGGCTTAGAACTACTTATATTAATAGTAGGTCAAATGCAATAGCAGATTCTCTTTCTCGTGCACAGTGGGAGAAGTTCTACACCTTGGTTCCAAATCCGGAGAAGGAAGCCATCCCGTGTCCACCTTACCTCTGAAGTCTATGTTGCGGAGCTCCAAGACATACCATCAATATCTTTCGCTTAAATCCCCTTGTAGCTGAAGAAGCAGGTCAATATCCAAGAGACAATTCCCCCAGTAACTTGACGACACATAGTTTTGTGAGTCAACTGATTTTACTAGGCATGGTGCACAAGTTTTAAAACCCCAACAGCCTAATCTACATAGAATAGAATACATAGATTACTATAGTACAAAGCATGGTGGGGTGAGACAATAGCAAGGGCTTATGAGGGTTGAGGGACAACCTGGGACACCGCCCTGCTCTTGGGAAACAATGGGACAGGAAAAGGGAAAGAGGCACAGACAATCCACACATTTACATACCCTGCACCAATAATGGGCACAGGGTGAGCAACATACAACAGATGTCTGGTGACCCACATAATTGGTTTGGTGTACAGACAGCCGAACATAAATTAATATAACAGGGTCAATCTGTTACAGTCTAATTTGGCATTAATATGTGAGCAGATCCGGAATTCTTTGGCTCCCAATACGTGGAATGGGTATGCAGTAGCTTGAAATAAATGGGCGTTGTTTTGTAAAGGTAATGGAGTTAATGTTTTTGAAGGTAAGGTTAGTCATGTTATGAATTTTATTTGTAGTTTGGTTAAGTCGGCTTTGGGTGGTTCTGCAGTTCAGAAAACACTGGCGGGGGTGTCTTTCTATTTTAGATTGTCTGGTCTTCCTCCTGTTAATAGTTAATTTGCTGTCAAACAGTTTTTAAAAGGTTTTAGGAAGGGTAGGGTTTTTCCTGATTGTCATCGGCCTATTTCTACCGATTTAATAGTTAGATGCTTGCATCATTGTTCAGCTTCTGAATATGAGTTAAATTGTTTAGGTATGCATTCGTGTTAGCGTTTTTTGGGCTTTTGAGAGTTAGCGAGTTGGTGGCTCCGAATGTTCGGTCGCTTGCTTCATTGTTGTTGTCTGATGCTCAGTTATTACCCTCTGGCATTTTGATTACGTTGAGGAAGTCCAAGACGGATCAGTTATGGAAGGCTTCTGTAATTAGTTTGGGTCAGCTTGTTGGTTCTCCTATTTGTCCAGTGTTTGCCGTAAAGGAGTTTCTTGAGGTTAGGCCCCCTGGTGCGGGTTCATTTTTAATTCATGTAAATCGTTCTGCACTGTCCAAATATCAGTTTAATGCAGTTTTTAAAAGATGTTTGGCTTTTCTGGGATTGGAGTCTGAGCCTTATTTATCCCACTCGTTTTGTATTGGGGCCGTTACTGAGGCGGCTGGAATGGGTTTGGATAAGGCTTTGATTAAGAAAATTGGAAGGTGGAGTTCTGATAGATATAAGCTTTATATTAGACCTAATTTAGTATTGTAACCGATTTCTTTTTCAGATTCTGAGCAGATCAATGTGTGGATTTGCGGTCACTCCTTTATTTTCTGGGCAGAGAAGAGGGCATGTGTGCGTAACTATGCTCAGCAATTGTTTTTTGATATTCCATATGTGTCCGCTTATTGGATAGGGTTTAGAGGGTTACGGTGGAAGCAAGTAGTTCCCATTATCAAGGGTGAGTTGCAGGCCCGCCTTCCTCCTCAGGTAATCATATTTCATGTAGGGGGGAATGATTTGGGAAAGACGAAAACTCTCGACCTATTGGCAGACATGAAAAACGATTTAGCGTATATTAGTCTGTTGTTGCCGGGAGTTATTTAGTTTTTTTCTGAAATGAATCCTCGTTTGTTGTGAAATAATCCACACCTTCGATTTTAGGATAAAATTCGTAAAAGGGTTAACAGGGGTTTGTAGAAGTTCCTTCCTGCTGTGAATGGGTGGTCCTTTCGTCATCTTGAACTGGATGGTTCGATTGGGGGACTATACCGGGATGATCTTGCCCATTTATCGGACATAGGTTTGGATATTTTTATTTTTGGTTTGCAATCAACTATTGAAAGGGCTGATTTATTTATTTTAAAGGTTTAGGATTTTATGAATTGTGGTCGTATTTATTAGTTACCCAACACATTTAATAAAGACCGCGGCCATTTTTATCCACAGTTGGTTGTATGTCTTTATTTATAGTATTTAGTTATTTAAGTTGTTGAATATAACAACATGACAGGGGCAAGGCAAGAATTGGCGCTTGCCCCTCATGGTGTCATCGAGACACAGTATTTTGTATGGGCATGTCCCCCCCCCTTTTTTTTTTTCCTCTTGTCTTTTCTCCTCAGGTAAAGTTAGCAGGAAGCAGGACAGCATGGGATTGGTCAAGAAGGGTTGCTGCCCGGTTGCTGGGCTCTATGCTATTTTTAGCCATGGTGCTTGATTGGATAGGAGGCTCTGCGGCGGGAACTGGACCAGTATTTATAGAGGGCACTCGCCCAGCCTTCTGGGTGGACTGATGTTACTGTAATGGACTTTTAATAATTTATTTAATTTAAAGGTTAATGGTTTTATGAATTGTGGTCATATTTATTGGTTACCCCCCACATTTAATAAAGACCGCTGCCATTTTTATCCACAGTTGGTTGTAGGGCTGCACGATATAGGAATTTTGTGCGATTGCGATTAGGGCCCTAAAAATTGCGATAACGATATGCGATGCGATATTTTAAGGGAATTGTGCTAGAGGTTTATCTGCTTGGATTTTCAAGATAAAAGCACACACAGATGACTGATAATGTGAAATGTAGATGCTGAACTCAAGAACTGAAATGCACAGTGTTTTTTGCAAAAGTACAAAATACAAAACTTGCCATTTTCTTAATAGCGCTGCACAGAACAGATAAATAAAATAGATATAAGAACATGTGTTCAATAAAATAACGACTTTCCACCAGCCTCTCCTCCCTCCCCGCACTGTAACTGATGTATCGCTGGCCGCGCTGTGCAGCATAGCGGAGATACATCAGTGTCATGTAGAAAGTCAACCATCGCTTTATAAGACGCATTTTTTGGGGGGAAAAAGTGTGTCTTATAAAGCGAAAAATATGGTAATATAATTGCAGCATTTTTGGGTCAGCAAATTGCGATTGCGATATGGCGATTAATTGCGATTGCGATTGATTTCGCGATATATTGTGCAGGCCTAGTTGGTTGTATGTCTTTATTTCTAGTATTTAGTTATTTAAGTTGTTGAATATGACACCATGTCATGCACTTTCATTTTGGGTTGAATTTATTAGTCTGAATCAAATCTGCCGGCCAATTTGAGCAAATCAAACAGAATATGGTAACAGTAAATATGGTAAATTTGCTAATCTCTATTGTTCATCAGTCTCATCCTGCTCCAGGATGCATTTGAGGGAAAGCAATACACATCGATGAACAGCTTCGCGGAGGATGAAGTAGCCTTTAAGATGTTCCATGGAGCTAAAGCCAAGACGTTCTTTATCATCATGTTGACCGTTGTAAACAAGAAGCAGGATTCGTATTGGTCTGAAGATAAGAAGCCCCAGTAATTGAGACTTAGCTGAAAAACTTAATGAGACTGAGAAGACAGGATAATAGAAAGGCGGAAAAGATCTTTAAAAGTGATTCATCCGTATTCACTGAACGGGAACATTAGTCATTTTTCATGTTTCATCTGATTCTAGGTGACATCTATAAATGTCATCATGACCTTTTGACTGTCCAATCAATACATGAAAAACCACAAGATAGAAGAACTTTACAAATAAGATGTCATTTATAGATCGTTGTACATTTTTTGCCCGCTTTACACTGTGAAATGTTTTTTTCTTTATTTTAATAGCTTTACAAATGTTATAACTAGAGATGAGCGAAGTATTTAAAAGATCGATTTGGCTGCTTTGACGAATTTTACAAAAAAATCGGTGTGACGAAGTAAACCGTCACGATTTCTTTTTACGCATTTCTTTGTAAGTAGTGGGTGCAATGACAGGGAGTGGTGATTGCGTCATTCCCCATCATTGTACAACTCAGATGCAGTGTTCATACATGATA
Source organism: Bufotes viridis (assembly GCA_033119425.1). NCBI lineage: Eukaryota > Metazoa > Chordata > Amphibia > Anura > Bufonidae > Bufotes > Bufotes viridis. The sequence continues at coordinate 38,766,968 of CM065591.1, read as the reverse complement.
CTTACCTTATACATTTGCTCGCGCCGGGCCAGCCGCTGCCATTTTGCTTGAAGGTCTGATGCGAAATCTTGCGCAGCTCGAGATGACGTCATACGTCACCACGCGCGGGATTTCAGCCGAGATCTTCAATCAAGACCTGCCCGTCTTGAGCAAATGGATCAGGTAAGTATTGTTGTTTTGTTTTTTTACACTATTTCAGGTTAAATCGATTCACTACTGCGAAGCACGAGGAAATTCGAGTCGCTTATTACTAGCTATAAACATTACAGGGGCATTTATAAAACTTTTATTTACTTTTATTAATATTCATTTATTTTAAATTTAAAGTTGGATAATGAACTTAATAAACCTATGAGAAAGACTGAACAGAATTTTCTAGCCAAACAATAGTTGTTGTTATTTGTTCTCACTGATCCATCGTTTCAGCGCTGCTCGGGTCCCTGCCGCTACTCCAGACTTTATGTCTTCACGTAAAACACAAGAAGTGCTATGGAAAGCCCACACTTGCCTTAACAGTAACCCGCCTCAGTGATGTGCTGACTGGGCTTTTCCATCGTGTCAAACCAGGACAGGCACCAAAACAGCAGCCATGGTGGACTGTATGTTTTTGACCGTCTCTGGGTCCACTGTCACCAAGTTAAAATAATTTCATTTGTCCTATTTCTTTTCCGTATACCAATAGTCTAGATCTTATTAAATTTTAATAATGTTGAGTCCAGTTTGGCTCAACTTTTTGCATCAGCAATTTTGTTTATACTGACTCAAAGCATTCCCATTTGATGGTTCATGGAAAATCCCCAAAATTCTGAATTCCTTGCAAGAAATAGTCATTTAGTCAATGCTTTATTTTTGACCCCCTGTATTAAATCTCAGTACACAAAGCTGAGGAAGTAAAATCAGCTTCATTTTCTATATTGTTAGTTATCTTTTCTACGGTTTAGACCAATAACTATGAAGCTTGGGGCTCCTCCAGAACATATGGCTCCAATCAGCTCCATCCTCTCCACATTTACTGCATGTGTCCTCAATCTGAAAACCAATTTTATATCGAAAGACTGGGGTTCTGTGTAACCTGCAAATGATAAAGTATTGTGTAACCCTATGAGATAAACATAATAAAATCTCAAGAATCGAAGCCAAGATCTTGTTTTGCTTCACCTCACTTAAAACTTATCTTCTAATATTTTAAACTCAAAAGAAATAGAAATAAACCATATTCATCACATATAGTTTACTGATAAACAAGTGATAAAGAAGCCTTTTGTCTATTTTAAAGCGGTTCGCCAGGCTATGATATTGATGGCCTATCATCCAGATAGGTCTTCAACAACATATCGACAAGAGCATCGGCGCCAGTAGCTATACTGGAGGCAGACAGCACCATACACTGTGTAGAGGCCATCCCGGGGTACTGCACCTCAGCTCCCATTCAAGCAAATGGGACATGAGCTTCAGTATGCTGGCGCCAAATATTACACACCTTCTGCTTCCGTATGTACAATGTTAGTTTCTGACAGCTGGTTGGTGGGGGTGCCAGGTGTTGGACCTTCACCGTTCTGATACTGATGACTTATCCTGAGGATAGGGGATCAATATCTGGAGAACCCCTTTAAAATGTTCTCAAATTCCTGATTCTCTGTGATATTATTATATACTTGAGCCCTGTCCTATAATGCCCAGCGTAAAATATTTACTATGTGTTACCATATTCCAAATTCCTCTTATGATTTTGTGAAAGGCGTAAAGGCCATCAACACCTTTAGATTTTATTTTTTATTTAAAGGTTTGGCCTAAACATTATTTTTGTCATTGGATTATTATTAAAGATTTCAGACTGTTTTGATTTCTGCAGCCTGCATGTATTCCTATATGGAGCAGCTGCAGAATACCATTCACAGTGAAATTAATCAGACTGAATGTCGGTCGCCTATCTCTCAAGCCCCTCCCGCTCATCTCCTGAACATTTTTGTATCCAGCTGTCAGTACACGTACAGCATTCTGTGGCAGCTATGCCCTGCAGATGACATATATGCACATCATTTTGGCTAAGGGGTTAATAGGGGCATATGTTGGGCAGCTATAGAGAAGAGTAGTGTTGAGCGAATCGAGCTTCATAGATCAAATTCGTTATTCCCGAAGTCTTGCAGGACTTAAGTGAATAAGTAAAGGATTTTAAAACATGGATCCGAAGTTTTAAAATGATTTTAAAGTTAAAAAAAATCGATGGCCGAAGTTATTCACTACTCTCAAGACTTTGGGAATAACTCACTTCTAGAGATGAGCGATGTTCGGTGTTCGAGTTGTGGTAAGTCACGCATGGATTTGATCCCGTGCTGAGCCACACCCCTTGCACTAATCACATGGCGGTGACGTCACCCCAGGTCCTTCGGCTGTTCAACAGTTCGGGTTGGTGGCAGCCGCCCCTCATGGATTCCATATGCCGCTATAGTGGAATCCATAACGGGATGCGCAAGTTACCACAACCCGAACGCCGAACACCGGACTTTTTTTAAAGTTCGCTCATCTCTACTCACTTCGCCTCACTGGAGCCCATACATTGCCTTTCGCTACCAGCACCCAGGCAAATGCCATGGGGCTGACACTATAGGGCAAAAGGGGCAGCTGCCCTGGGCCCAGTTGCTCCTGGGGGGACCGAGGCAGCTGCCTCTTGAGCCCTGCTAGCCACTGCCCCGGGTGTCAGGCTGTCAGCTACACAGGGGGTGCTGCCATGCCTGCCAGTACTCCAGGCAGCGTACTGTGAGAGCTGTGATTCTCTAGGACCTTAGATGACATTATCACCATGTGACCAGTAACCTAGCAATATTACTGGTCACATGGCTATGAGGTCATCAAGGTCCTTTCTACCAGGAGTGTTGCTGTAGAAGTTTGCCTTAACTGTGGAGCTTTTTTGTGAAGATTACATCAGGAAAAGGTGACAGGGGCTGTTATGCTAATATACTGTAAACAACTGTATAGTGGGGTGCTGTATAGTGTGGGGGCCTGTATAGTGTGGGGGGCTGTATACTGTGGGTGCTGTATATTGTGGAGTGCTATACTGCTGTACTGTATAGTGTGGGGGGCTGTATACTGTGGGGGCTGTATACTGTGGGTGCTGTATATTGTGGAGTGCTATACTGCTGTACTGTATAGTGTGGGGGGCTGTATACTGTATATTGTGGGTGCTGTATATTGTGGAGTGCTATACTGCTGTACTGTATAGTGTGGGGGGCTGTATACTGTATATTGTGGGTGCTGTATATTGTGGAGTGCTATACTGCTGTACTGTATAGTGTGGGGGGCTGTATACTGTATATTGTGGGTGCTGTATATTGTGGAGTGCTATACTGCTGTACTGTATAGTGTGGGGGGCTGTATGGTGTGGGGTGCTGTATCGTGTATAGTTTGGGGTGCTGTATACTATTGGGTGCTATACTGCTCTACTGTATACTGTGAGGTGTATACTGTGGGCTGCTATACTGCTCTACCATATACTGTGGGGTACTGTATAGTGTGGGGTGCTATACTGCATACTGTGTGGTGTTGTATACTATAGGGTGCTATACTGCTCTACTATATACTGTGGGGTACTGTATACTATAGGGTGCTATACTGCATACTGTGGGGTACTGTATACTATAGGGTACTATACTGCATACTGTGGGGTACTGTATACTATAGGGTGCTATACTGCATACTCTGGGGTACTGTATACTATAGGGTGCTATACTGCATACTGTGGGGTACTGTATACTATAGGGTACTATACTGCATACTGTGGGGTACTGTATACTATAGGGTACTATACTGCATACTGTGGGGTACTGTAACGCTAGGGTGATCCGAGCCCTGGTCTCCTTCCTGCAGAGCGGTGCCCACTTCCAGCCTGAGCCCAGCTGCCCAGAGCACTGATCCTGAGCCGCTGGAGTCTTCAGAACTGGAAGTATTTACAGTCACTCACTGTACTCTACCAGATGTGTGGATTTTTTGTGTGTGTGTTGTGGTGGAGGGCGTGATTGCCTGCTAAGGTGTGGAAAGGCGGGATCCAGGGGGCCCAAGTAAATTTTTGCCCAGGGTCCAATCAATATTAAAGACGGCCCTGCCAGCACCATACATGTACCGCGCTGGTGCAGTCTTTAAACATAGAGCCCACTTGCACATGCAAAAAGCAGAGGCCCGCGGCTAATGTCCACGACCAGAAATAATGCCGATCACAGACATTACAGCCTTTAGATGCCGTAATCAAGTGTGATCAAAGCATTTAAAGGATGAAAGCGTGCGCTTCTGGGATAAGACCGTCATCCCTGTATGGCGATGGCCGAAGTTATTTCCTACTCGTGAGACTTTGGGAATAAGTCACTTCGTCTGAGCGGAGCCCATAGATTCCCTTTTGCTAGTAGCTCCATACATGTACTTGCGAGCCCTCACTTGCATATGAATAAAACTGTGTTTTTGCTGCTGGTGAAAGTCAGAAGAAAAGAACAAAGGTACCATTTGAATCAGGTATATTAGTGCTACAGCGCTATAAACCATTGGCGGATCCGGGGGGGGGGGGGGCCCAAGAATGTGGGCAGCGGTGGCAGCAGAGCACAGGGAGATGAGCGCTGTTAAGTACGTCAGTGCCAAAACCGCGCCCTAGGCCCACCTCTTTGTATCCGGTTATCACACAAGATGGCACCCCCTACGTCTTGATTTCCGCTTTAGTGGCCATCTTAACTAATCTAGAGTCCAGTCTGGCAGCCATCTTAACTCCTGTAACTTCCGGCACGGTGGCCATTTTAACTGAGGGAATTTCCCTGCTCAGCGGCCATCTTAGTTACTGTTATTTTTCCTGGTACGGCTACTGTGCACAAAACAATGCGCATACATACCAGTAGCCCAAGTAGCACCACAAGGAGTACTCACTCGAGTCAGTGAGTGAAGGAAACACACATACCTATGATTAGTTATGACTAGTAGTATTGTTTAATTGTTTTATTCAGATGAGATTCCTTAACTTACATGTATTTTGTTTTTCAAGTAAAGTCAAGTAAAGCCCCCCTCCTGCCCAGTTGCTAGAATCGCAAAAGGAGGGGATTGTGATGGAGATGGTCCCAACCGTGGTGAACTGTAGCTTTAAGCCCGGACAAATTCTGTTCTTTCTGTATTGATTCTGTTTTTCATATGTTGCTGAAGAATGCTGACCTTGAGATAAGCTGCTGCAGAAGTAGTAAAGAATATAGACAGGCAGTGAAGAAAAAAATAAAAATAACATCAGCGAGCAAATGAAAAGTGTAGACATGCCCCCCTGATCTCCGATGGTAGGGAAAATAAAGGGTGCTGAAAGATAACAAGCTCACAGGACAGGTAGAAGTCTGTGATTAGTGAAGAAAGTATCGTTATGAGTGTTATCATGATATGGTTAAACCACCTCCTCAACAGAGAAAGGAAAAAAGTAAGTCTGCCACCCTGTAATGGTCCTGCCTCCTAGGTGCCGACTTGTTTACAAAAGTCCATGCCAGCATCTCATATCAGAAGGATGGTGCTGTGAAACTCACAGGTGACCTCAATGACCAGGAACTTTGTTTATTGGCCGTTACTGATGAAACTCCCTGGTCCATGTTTGGTTTAGTACTACCAGAAGATGAGAAGGAAGGCCTGCTTGCAGGAATGCTGGGACATTTGTGGGCTAAGCAACCCATAGATTTTAGCAAGCTCCCAGTTCCTCCAATGGAAGTGGAAATGAAAACTGGTGCACTTCCCTGGAAGTATCTCTTGAGTATGGCACAGTCAGATGCCATATCTCAAATGGTCTGAGACTTTTTGAAAAAAAAAAAAAAAAAAAAAAGGAGATTCTATCCATTTTTTTGTACCATGCAAAAAAGAAAAACCCACCCAGTATCGGATGGTACATGACCTACGTGCTGTCAATGAAGCCACAAGTTTTAACACCCCAACCCACACACCTTGTTGGCTCAGGTTCCCTGTTACCTCTACCCACTCCACTGTGATTGATTTGGCAAATGTTTTCTTTTCAACACCACTACATCCAGACAGTCAGTATTTGCTCGCTTCCACACATGAGGGTAAACAGTATACCTGGGTGGTGCTGCCGCAGGGAGCCTAGAACTCACCTAGTATGTAAATTGCAGCCGTGTCACTCCTGTCCATTTCGCTGATCATGGCTTCAAGGGAGGGGGAAAGACATCCGTTTGCCCAGAAACATGAATGCACTGAGGACATTTTTAGTCCCTTTTACCTTACAGATGAGGTGGTAGATGCCTTTTATGCCCAAGCCTGACAATTTTGTGCTTCCCGCACTGGGCCTATTAGATTATCACATTTAGATTGTATTGTATAGAAGTGAATGGCCATGTCTCAGCTGTCCTCACCCAACTGCATGGCCAGCAACAACGCCCTGTGGCTTATTATTCAGCCAGATTTGACCCTGTGGCCATAAGTGCCCCTCGTGCATCAGAGCTGTAGTAGTTGTACAAGCCATGCTTGATAGAAGCTCTGAGCTAGTCCTGACCCACAAAGTGACAGTGATATTATCCTCATGAAAGTACAACTCAAGAACCTTTTTGTTGCCCGCAGAGTTAGATGTGATAACTTACGAAGTGTGTGGTTTAACTCTGCTAAATCCTTATATGCCGCAAGAAAGCCACAGTCCAGTTAGAACTGTACCTCAGTATATCTCTGTTTACTAATTTGAATGTTCATATTTCTCCTGACAAGTCCAAATTTATCAAAAAGACATGAGAGAGACAAAGACTGCTACACAAATGTGTGTTTCTCAACAGTATATATGTGTTTTAATACACCAAAAAGTTACTAGATTAACAGTTAATAATTGATCCTAGATATGATTATCTTTACAGAATTGCTTTTCTATCGCAGAATTCCAGCTATTGTAATTTTTTCCATCAATCTATTCATCAAAATATTGTGCTTATCAGGGATAATATTGTGTTGATGTATGATAATCCACTTTATTTTGATTATTGTAATGTGTTTTTATTGACAGAGAGTATTCATATGATGCCTGAAACGTCTACAGATGTAATATTTTGGATCCAGCCACCCTGTTGCCTCTATAGCAAGTCGGGAGGGAAGAGTTAGGGCACTTAAACTTAAACATGTTGCTAACTTGAGTGCGATGACAATATAAAGGTCACTGTAAAACAGACTCAGAGTTGGCAAAAAGAACCAGGTGGGGGAAGGAGGAAAGGGAATAGTGGATGAAAAAGTGGGGACTACAAATGAGGAAGGCCTAATACAGTCCCAAGGGAAACTGTGCCTTTCCAGGTCCCTCTACACCACGATGACACAGAGAGCCGATGGTACATGCATGGTATGCCCCTGGGTTCAGCACTGTAACAGTCAGATGTACTCAAGGATGTCTGATTTTTGCCCAGAACAACGTCGGCAAGGTAGTGAAGGTACCCCAGAAATACACGTCTTGCCCTTCGTATCTGTCTTAATCTTTGCAGACTACATTCAACTGCCCAAGGTGGGCATGTATGAGTATATATTGATGTGTGATGACTTGTTTGCAGGATGGCCAAAAGCATACCCAAAGAAGCAAAGAAGATTATGGCCAAAGTTGTATGCAGGTATGGGGTACCTGAAACCATTGAAAACAATAGAGGTGTTCACTTGGCAGGTGAAGTGATGCAGGAGACGAAGGTAGGTTTTGGGTGTAGAACAGGCCTTCTACAAAGCAGCAGTAGGGTAGGGAAAAAGGAACTGAACGGGACACTAAAGTTAAAGATTCAAAAAGCCATGAACAAGGTGCTTGCTGGTAGCCCTCTTCTCAGTAAGGGATACGCCTAACTGTAAGACAGGCTTAGTCCTTATGAGGTCCTTAGTAGGTCAGTCCCTAGGACAAGATTGTATTTCCCACAGTTGCTCCAGATACAACATGGTTGACTGACAAATTATATGATCAGTTTGCACAAGCGTTTGACTAAAATATATTCTTGAGTTTTTGCTTCACTTCCAGATCTTGATAAAGTACCAGGAACCAACCCACTTGTGTCCGGAGATTGGGTTCTGGTAAAAGGACAGATCAGATAAGTCCTCAAACCTTTTGATGGTCCATTCAAAGTGTTGTTGACCACAAGCACATCAGTGAAGTTCAAAGGAAAGCTTAATTCAAGTCATTTCAAGAAAGTGATGAGTCTGGAGACTTGAAAGGATGATGTTTCTTGTTCCCCCTTGTGTGACTGCTGATCCTGACTCAAAGCATATGGATCCTAATCGAGATCGTAAAAATAGGTTTTTGGACCGTGGAAAAGTTGTGCAAAAGTAAAAACAAAGTTGTTACGGTCTGATAGTTCTATCCCAGTGATCCATTGACAGTATTGCGCGAAGATAGTTAGTATTAATAGTTCTTATGTCCACAATAATTAATGGCCAGGTCATGAATGCCCTAAAAGGGCTTACTTACTGGCTGCTCTTATGTCCCTAGAGGACTGTCCTCCTGAAGGTTCACTTCCAGCTGCTGTTCTGTCTGTCATACCTGAGACACTGTGGGCAAAAGGACCACAGGATGTTGGCAGGCTCCGAGTGCAGCCTGTGATGTGCACTTGAAACCAGGCGCGGTTCTCCCTCCCAAACCGCAGTATCCCCTGTCTGTGGCACAGGTAGACGCTGTCACTTAACAGTTACAGGCCTTCCTAAAAGCTGGTGCCATAATTCCCACCACCTCACCATGTAACACGCCCCTTTTCCCAGTGAGGAAGCGAGGTAAAAAAGGACAACCTGACACCTACAGGATGGTTCATGATCTTTGGGCTGTGAATGAGGCCACTGTCCTGGAAACTCCAATTGTACCAAACCCCCCAACCAACAGATTTGGGAATGTATGTTTTGAGGAAATATCCGTTTGATAAATATGGTCCCTCGAGACAGTTCCACCTTAACTACATTGCAGACAGGCCTGTCCCAAATCCAACCCCTAATTCACTGCCAAAAGAACCCAACCCCTTGTTACTAGGGAAAGTAGCCAGACCCCTCTTTACTGTAGAGGAGACATTGGCAGTGGAAACAGGATTTTCTGACCATAACTTCTGTTTGGAATGGATGAAATATACGGCATCACAGGTGAATAGATCTGGGTGTATCACCTGTGCCACAGCCAGACCACACTTAGGAACTGTGCCCCTTCACCTAAGTCCTAGTCAATATTCATGTTTTACAACCATGTATGTGAACCAAACTGCTAATATGACTGAGTGCAAGATGTGGGAAGAGAAGTTCCCAATCTTGAGAATCTTCACCTGTTTTGAAATAGAGGCCAACAAAGGCAAAGGCAGGTTTCCAGAAGGTTATTGTGAAATTGTGGTAAATACCACCGGTAAGCCCTACCAAAGTCATTTGATGAACCAGACACAAGCATTAGGGGATGTGATTTGATTGTGTGCAGATATGAAACTGAGGACGAAGTTGACAATTGTCTGGCACGGACAATGATGCCCTTCCATGTATTTAATCTCCTTGACTGGAAGGAAACCATTGAGAAGTTAAGGAATCCTGGGTCAGGATTTGGTTATGCCCAACAGAGAGTGGTGGTAAGAAGAAGGCGGGACACCAGCCCAGGAGGTAGCCTAGATTCCCATGTGTACATATTTGCTATAGGGGTGCCCAGGGGGGTCCCAGATTAATTCAAAGCCAGAAGCCAAGTGGCAGCAGGGTTTGAGTCTTTAATCCCAATAGCGACTATAAACAAAAATGTGGATTGGATCAACTATATCTACTATAATCAGCAGAGATTTGTAAATTACACCAGAGATGCATTAAAGGGTATAGTGGAACAACTTGGGTCCACTAGTGTTATGGCATTCCAAAATAGAATGGCCCTGGACATGCTACTAGCAGAAAAAGGTGGTGTATGCAAAATGATCGGTGAAACCTGCTGTACTGTGATTCCTGATAACTTAGGCCCAAATGGTCAGGTTATGAATGCACTGAAGGGACTTACTTCTCTGTCTGAAGAATTAAAGAGGAATTCTGGGGTGGATAGTTCATGGGAAAATTGGTTTGAAAACTGGGTTACAAATTGGAAACAGACCCTGTTACAAATTGGAACGGTTATATTCGTTGTGCTATTGATTCTTGCAGTAATTTTCTGTTGTGTCATCCCTTGCATTAGGAGGCTCCTGCTCAAAGCTGTAGCTGAGGCTACCCCGGAGATGATTATGAGAGACTTTCATGAGGATGGGAGACAAAGTCCACTTAGTTCTGTCAGTCCTCCCCCGCTTACGACGCCACCTGGAGATCATCGACCATAGGGACAGACATCTGATTTTATATGGGGGGCTCTGTGTGGTACTAGTATTATCAGGGGTTTATCTGTTTCTGCAGTATAATATTGGGGACCACAGCGGCACAGTATTGGGGGTAGTAGGATGAATTGTCCAGAAGATGGGAGGATGATGGAAAAGTAGTAAACTGAGGTTTTTTTTTGTTGTCAAACTGCAAATACGAAAACTGGTGGTCTGCAGGTCTGAAAGGAGAAGATGAGGAAAGAGAACATCTACATCAAAGGAGACGTCACTGGATGTGAGAGGTAAGTGGGGCTGTATTTCTGTAGTGGTCGGAGCAGGGGCGTATCGATTGCTGGAAGTGCCCCTCCCGAGACCAGGCTCTGGATCGGCCACTGCTTTAAACATGGAGACCGCTCGCACGTACAAAGGGTGCCATAGCAGACAGGTCTCTGCTGTTTCAAGTGTGATCACGGCATCTAAAGGATGAAAAACCGTCATCCCTGTTTGGTAATTGGGGATGCCGGTCATTAATTTTAATAGGCAAGTGGCAGGCCAACCTAGGAGATCAGCAATCCGTGTATTACTATACTCCTGAATAAAATTTTTCAGTATTTAGACATATAAAACCTATACATATGTGGTATCGTTGTAATCATACTGACCCAGTGAACGAAGTGCACAGGTCAATTTTGGCACAAAGGGAACGCCGTCTGGACAAAACCTGTAAAACTGTGAAGGAATTGTGTTTTGATTTCCCTAATTCCACCCCATTTTCCTGCTTCCCACTACATTGTATGCCATATTAAATGGAAGCATTAGAAGGTACAACTTGTTCCGCTAAAAAAACAAGCCCTCATATGGATATGTGAACCGTTGTGTGAAAAACGCAGCATGTTCTATATTCTGCCTTTTTCACGCAGCCCTAGCCCCATAGAAGTGAATGGGGCTTCAGTGAAAATTGCATTGCATCCGGAAGCAGGTGCAGATGTGATGCGTTTTTCACTGATGGTTGCTAGGAGATGTTGTTTGTAAACCTTCAGTTTTTTTATCACGTGTGTGAAAAACGCATCAAAACGCATTGCACCCACGTGGACAAAACTGAACAACTAAAAGCAATCGCAGACAAAACTGACTAAACTTGCTTGCAAAATGGTGCGAGTTTCACTGAACGCACCCTGAACGCATCTGGACCTAATCCGTCAAGTTCGTGTGAAAGAGGCCGGACGTCGCGAGTGAGGGCCGGATGCATACAGGGTGCATTGCAGGAAACCTGTGCGAGTAGGGACGCAATTTCAGTCAGTTTTGTCTGCGATTGCGTTCCGTTTTCTCCGCGCGAGTGCAATGCATTTTGCATGCTGTAAAAAAAACTTTATGTTGTACCCAGGCCCGAACCCGGACTTCTTCACTGAAGTTCAGGTTTGGGTTCAGTGTTGTGCAGATTTTATTATTTTCCCTTATAACGTGGTTATAAAGGAAAATAATAGCATTCTTAATACAGAATGCTAACTAAAATGTGGATTGAGGGGTTAAAAACTAAAAAAAAAAATTAACTCACCTCATCCACTTGATCGAACAGCCGGCATCGTCTTCTTTCTTCTTCTTTGAGGACCTGCCAAAGGACCTTTGATGACATCATCGCGCTCACCACGTGGTCAGTGTGGTGACGTCAGCACAGGTCCTGCTGAATGTAGATAGAAGGATCTTCTATCTTCAGTCAGCAGGACCTGCGCTGACATCACCACGTGGTGAGCGCGATGACGTCATCAAAGGTCCTTTTGCAGGTCCTCAAAGAAGAAGAAAGAAGACGATGCCCGGCTGTGCGATCAAGTAGATGAGGTGAGTTAGTTTATTTTATTTTTTAACCCCTCAATCCACATTTTAGTAAGCATTCTGTATTAAGAATGCTATTATTTTCCTTTATAACCATGTTATAAGGGAAAATAATACAGTAAATTTACTTTAATCAATTCACTAACATCATCTTCTTAGCAACCATGTGTGAAAAATCGCATTGCATGCAGATGCTATGCGATTTTCATGCAGCCCCATTCATTTTATGAAAAACGCTGAATATAGAGCATGCTGTGATTTTCACGCAATGCACAAGTGATGCATGAAAATCACCACTCATCTGCACAGTCCCATTGAAGTGAATGGGTCAGGATTCAGTGCGGGTGCAATGCGTGCATGTCACGCATTGCACCCCCGCGGAAAACTCGCCCGTGTGAAAGGGGCCTAAGGGTTAATGCTGTACAGAGACCCCTCTCCGTACAGCATCAATACAAAGTTTGGAGAAAATCGACTTCGGATCTAGGATACGAAGCTCGATTCGCTCAACACTAGAGAAGACCTTCCAATTAGACTGTGGAAACCCCTTTTACCAGTAGGATATTGTAAACATCTCCCAATTCTTGCTTGCCTTTTTTTTTTGTGATATTCCTATAGTTTTGGTGTTCAAAGCTGCAAATAGTTTTTGGGATATCACCACAGGGCTATTCTTAAAGGGCAAAAGTAAAGTGTCGATACGATTTGTACGTTTGATCACCAGGGTTCATACAACATAACAAGGGGGTGAAACAAGAATTGAATGAGTTAAAATATAACTTTTAATAGATAACTATAAGAAATTGACCCTTAGCTAGATAATAATAAATACTTGGGACACAAACTGTGACTGGAACCTGCGTTTTTAGGTTCCAGGAGGATCCAATTAATAATTGTGCACGGCGGCACCCACGAATAAAATTAAACCGGTGGTCTTACCGCACCATGTGGATCCATCCTTGAGTCATCACTGGCCTCCTTACTGATGCATATGGAGCGCTCAGAGTTAAGTAACCAGGTGTACCGGTGTGAGACAGGTGAGGGAAATGGATAACTTACCCTGGTAAACCCTGCCTAAAGACTACAATAGCCCTTATACCCCTGCCACGGACCCCGCGGCCGGGTATGCACCGGAACCTAACCCTGGAATTGATCCGCCCTAATAGGCCCTTTGCTGCCAGGTCCCTACATGCATGTTTCGCAGGAGTGTTGCTCATCAGGGAAACATAGGGAGCCTAGGGGCTGTTCACTGGCTGGTCCGATCCCTAGATACAAAAGGGAGAAGAAAAGAAATCCAGGTCGTTCTGTACTTGGAGTGAGGACAACTGATACCGGTCACACTCGGGCGTCTACGGCTGGATGTAGCCTGTATGGCGCTGATTCGCGCCAGTATTTGAATCCTGTGTCAAAATCGAGGCTTGGATGACGTACCTCCCAGGCGTGGAGCGCTGCGTGTCAACAGAGCATGCGCAGCAGCATCTGGTCAATGTAAGAAAGACGTCAGGCCGCGCTAGTGATTTAGATAGCTTCATAGCGCTCGGTCTCTCCTGATATCGCGAGACTCCAGGTGCGGTTGCCAGGAGACAGGGACGCTTCTCCGACAGTCGCTCCTAGCGCATCTTCTATTATAGAGACGCGCTCAATAAAGAATGGCATTTAATGCAGAACAGGTAAAGACCTGAAACTAGAGCTAGGTTATCCTCAAATGTTGAACCGGGCTATCAGAGAGGAGATAGTAGGGTTTAGTTTTTGAAAATAATTTTAAACAAAACTGCTGAAACTGGTCTGCTCATTTAGACCTGTAGGATAGGCTGTTCTTAGGGTGAATATCCAGCGTGTTTCTTTCTGGAGTAGGAGACGATCCCAGTCACCTCCGCGGGCTGGGGGGGCAATTCTCTCAATGCCCATTGCTGTAATACCTTTGGGGTTTCCCTGGTGACACTCATGGATATGCCTAGATACCGGAGTGTCCCTTTTGTTTGCAATGTCGTTAAGGTGCTCACCCAGTCTGCGGCGCAGCTCTCTCCTAGTTTTCCCAATATATTCCTGTTTGCATATGCAGGTGATCTTGTAGATAACCCCCAGGGTTTTGCAATTGATAAAATCCTTAATAGGAAAGGATCGCTGCAGGTTTGTGCTGTAGAACGTTTTACCATTCACCATTATATTACACGCCACAAAAATAAGACTGTAGAAGAAAGAAAGATCCGTCTGATAACAACCTTTGACGGGAGCACGGATCGCATGAGAGGGATTCTCAAAAAACACTGGCAGGTATTGATGGTTGACCCAGATCTGAGGGAGGTCATTCATGACTATCCCCAAATCACATTCAGAAGGGGCACCAGCCTCAGAGATTCCCTCGTACATAGCCACTACACCCCACCCTCTGACAGGGGTACATGGCTGGACCAGAAAACAGTAGGGTGCTATAGATGTGGAGGATGTGTGGCGTGTAATATAATGGTGAATGGTAAAACGTTCTACAGCACAAACCTGCAGCGATCCTTTCCTATTAAGGATTTTATCAATTGCAAAACCCTGGGGGTTATCTACAAGATCACCTGCATATGCAAACAGGAATATATTGGGAAAACTAGGAGAGAGCTGCGCCGCAGACTGGGTGAGCACCTTAACGACATTGCAAACAAAAGGGACACTCCGGTATCTAGGCATATCCATGAGTGTCACCAGGGAAACCCCAAAGGTATTACAGCAATGGGCATTGAGAGAATTGCCCCCCCCAGCCCGCGGAGGTGACTGGGATCATCTCCTACTCCAGAAAGAAACACGCTGGATATTCACCCTAAGAACAGCCTCTCCTACAGGTCTAAATGAGCAGACCAGTTTCAGCTGTTTTGTTTAAAATTATTTTCAAAAACTAAACCCTACTATCTCCTCTCTGATAGCCCGGTTCAACATTTGAGGATAACCTAGCTCTAGTTTCAGGTCTTTACCTGTTCTGCATTAAATGCCATTCTTTATTGAGCGCGTCTCTATAATAGAAGATGCGCTAGGAGCGACTGTCGGGAGAAGCGTCCCTGTCTCCTGGCAACCGCACCTGGAGTCTCGCGATATCAGGAGAGACCGAGCGCTATGAAGCTATCTAAATCACTAGCGCGGGCCTGACGTCTTTCTTACATTGACCAGATGCTGCTGCGCATGCGTCTGTTGACACGCAGCGCTCCACGTCTGGGAGGTACGTCATCCAAGCCTCGATTTGGACACAGGATTCAAATACTGGCGCGAATCAGCGCCATACAGGCTACATCCAGCCGTAGACGCCCGAGTGTGACCGGTATCAGTTGTCCTCACTCCAAGTACAGAACGACCTGGATTTCTTTTCTTCTCCCTTTTTGTATCTAGGGATCGGACCAGCCAGTGAACAGCCCCTAGGCTCCCTATGTTTCCCCTGATGAGCAACACTCCTTGCGAAACATGCATGTAGGGACCTGGCAGCAAAGGGCCTATTAGGGCGGATCAATTCCAGGGTTAGGTTCCGGTGCATACCCGGCCGCGGGGGTCCGTGGCAGGGGTATAAGGGCTATTGTAGTCTTTAGGCAGGGTTTACCAGGGTAAGTTATCCATTTTCCCTCACCTGTCTCACACCGGTACACCTGGTTACTTAACTCTGAGCGCTCCATATGCATCAGTAAGGAGGCCAGTGATGACTCAAGGATGGATCCGCATGGTGCGGTAAGACCACCGGTTTAATTTTATTCGTGGGTGCCGCCGTGCACAATTATTAATTGGATCCTCCTGGAACCTAAAAACGCAGGTTCCAGTCACAGTTTGTGTCCCAAGTATTTATTATTATCTAGCTAAGGGTCAATTTCTTATAGTTATCTATTAAAAGTTATATTTTAACTCATTCAATTCTTGTTTCACCCCCTTGTTATGTTCTATTCTTAAAGGGATATAAATCCTGTAGCAGTCATATCAACGAAACCAGGCTTATTTTCACAGCCAAGGGCAAACTCACTTTAGACCAGACTTTTAGTCCCCTTTCACACGGGCGTGATGTGAATGCATTGCACCCGCACTGAATCCTGACCCATTCATTTCTATGGGGCTGTGTACATGAGCGGTGACTTACCCGCATCACTTTAGCATTGCGTGAAAATCGCAGCATGCTCTACTTTCTGCGTTTTTCACGCCACGCAGGGCCCATAGAAGTTAATGAGTCTGCTAGGATGAGAACTTATTTTCCCCATAATATAACAATTTGGCAGAATCCTAAGAATCGTTAACTTCTGACGATAATTTGTTTTCCCTTAGTCCTAACAGCAGCACAGATGGGGTTAAGCACCCCCCAACACCCCCCCCCCTGCCCCCCCCCCCCACCCCGTGGACTGGCAGGATCGGCGGAATGTTTAATGAGCCCAAGACTAATAACTCAATTTAACAATTAAGTATCTCCTTAAAAGGAGAAAGTCAACCCACTGTTTATAGCAATAAAAAAAACTAAACTTAATAGGGTGGGAAATTTATGTGCTGCTGTTAGGACTAAGGGAAAACAAATTATCGTCAGAAGTTAACGATTCCCTTTCGTCCTACCAGCAGCACAGATGGGGAGATAGCAAGAAGAAACCCCTAGGGAGGGCCTTCCTGCCTGGCAGAACTAAGAATAGTCTGCCCAGAGGCCGAAAACTCAGCTAGACTGGCATCTAGTCTATAATGGGAGATGAATGTCGATTCAGAGCTCCAGGAGGCAGCTTTGCAAATCATGTTGAGAGGCAGTAGACTCCTCTCGGCAAAAAAGTAGCCACAGCTCTAGTAGAGTGGGCCTTTACGAATCCCGGAGGGTCCAGAGATTGGTAAACAACACCAATTTTAGGACTCTGGGAGCTAGCTGAAAAAGCAAATGCAGCCAGAGACCTGCATAAGAAAAAAATACTTAAAATTTTCGCATGAAAACGCGAAAAAAATCACATCCGCCATAAAAAATCGCATCTATGAAAAAAATTGTGCCCGTAAAAAAATCGTGGCCGGATTACCCGGAAGTGACGCAAAAGGAGAATCCCCGCGTCACCTCCAGAAGATGGTGGCGCCCAGAGACCGAGAATTCGGGACCGAGGACGCTGCCAAAATGCCCCAGCCAGGCTCAACTGCGCGGGCCCGGCGGCAGATAAGCTGCCGGCCAAACTTACAAGGTACCTAGGAAAGGGCAACGCCGTTACCCAAACGAAAAGAAGGCTCCCCGCACTTTCCATAAGAAAGGGGGGAACAAACCGCCTAGTCCACCTGTCAGGGAGGACAGAAAAAAACACAGTGGGCTGGGGGCTGACTTCCTCCTTTTAAGGAGATACCGTACTTAATTGTTAAATTGAGTTATTAGTCTTGGGCTTATTAAACATTCCGCCGGTCCTGCCAGTCCATGGGGGGTGGTTAACCCCATCTGTGCTGCTGGTAGGACGTAAGGGAACTCTGTGTTGTTCCACTCCTCTCTTATTACTCCTAAAAATGTATGAATTAGTTATTATTAAGTGTGTGTGTGTGGGGGTCATCACTGCGCACTTTCACACTGTCCAGTCAGTGCTAGGAGCGTCAGCCTGTGCAGTGACACACCCATTTGACAAGAGAAATGGTAGCACCCAGTTGGCAATTCCTATGCAAGTTTCTAGGAACAATAACACAAGAACAACGCAGAGATATAACAAAACATGCTCCAGAATTATTTTATGAGGGATATGAGTATTTACTAAAGCAGTAATGTCAGGAGAAGCAACAGGTCCTCTTTAAAGGGGTTTTGTAATCTGTTTTTTTTTTTGCGGATCCGTGTTTTGTGGACCGCAAAATACATACGGTTGTGTGCATGAGTCCTTAAAGGGGTTTTCCGGCACTTCAATATTGATGACCTATCCTATTCACCTAAATGAGACTGAGCTGCGCCTAGGTCATGTGACCGATGAACAGGACATCACTGGCCTAGGAAGAGGGTGCAGCACTCACCTGATGTCTGCGGCCTGCAGCCTTTTCAAACTGCTGAGACCGCCACTAATCAGATATCGATGACCTATTCTGAGGATAGGGCATCAATATTGAAGTGCCGGAAAACCCGTTTAAGGCCTCATGCACACGACCGTATGTATTTTGTGGTCCGCAAAACAGATCCGCAAAAAAAACGGATGACATCCGTGCTGGATCCATTGTAACAATGCCTGTCCTTGTCCGCAAAACGGACAAGAATAGGACATGTTCTATTTTTTTGGCAGAGCGGACATGCAGACATATTGAAACGAAATGCACACGTCATTTCAGAATTTTTGCACACCCATTGAAATAAATGGTTTTGTATACGGACCTGTAAAAACACCGGAACGGAAATGGAAATAAAGTGCGTTCGTGTGCATGAGCCCTAAGGGAACTTGTAACCTCTCCTGAAATGTCTGCTTTAGTAAAGGTTCAAGCTCCCATCGATCAGATACCCATGACCCAGCCTGTTGATAGGCTATCAAAATTGAACTTCATGAAAACCCCTTTAAGAAGCTGGTGACTATGGGGCACTGGCTGCAAGGCAGCTGCGTTAGCGTGTACTGGTCCTTTAAGAAGCCAGGTGTCAGCCTTGCAGACCTGTGAGCAGATCCAGCAGGAGAGCGTCGACAGAGGGGAGCAAGACAGCCAAGAGAGGGACAGCTCCGAGGAGAACGTGATGCAAGTGCATACCTCCATGTAATGCGTGCTTACATTTTTTTCACGCCCCCACACAGGTTTACTTAGCCTGTGCTGGTATAATAACAGTCTCTCCTTATGGGGGCCATTGTGTTTTTGTAAGGCACTGCAGGGGTGCAGAGAGTTACAGCTAACCCCATTGTGACGGTCAGGGCGTGTCTGTTTTACCGCCCTGCACCAGCATTTCGTTTTGCAAAATCCTCCACAGTTGAATGACGCCCAAAATGTCAGCCGACTGGAAAGAATGCGAGGTTTGAAAACAAGATAAACAGCGATGACAGGGCAGAGCCCAATACGAGGCGCAGATTGTTACCTAAATAATTTATTGGCCGGCTATGATTCATGATGTGGAGTAACTGGCAGCTCCACCGCTGCACACTGGTAAGGGAGGGGCCGCGCCGGAGATCGACATGTGGAACGAATTGCGCTCGACACGTAAATAATCCCAATCATGTCTTAGTGCTGCCGAATCCGAAGGGAATTTCGATTAATAAAATGACTTACATTGGGTCGTACGTTCTCATTTGTGATATTGATGCGAAGAGGAACCATCTATAAGAAAAGTCAGGTTAGAACTTTAACCCTTCAGGTGCCATGCAGCAAATCCGATTTTCTTATTCCTCATTTATAAAATAAATAAATAAAACGCACCGCTGCGGCTCCAGAATCAAGCGTATTTTCTCAGATGTGGATGGTATTTCTGAAAATTACTATTTTGAGCACGTGTGGGGGGAGATTCATGACGCCGGTCTTGATGAAGTTTGTGATGGCGTGATGAGGCAAATTAAAGAGATTACGCCACTGGCTTTTATTAAATGTTATTTTACTAAAAGCCAACATGAAAAACTAGTTTTATCATTTACTTTTAGTTTAAAAAAAATACTCCAAATGGGAGAGATTTGAAAATGTAAAAGGCGAAAATAAAAAAATATGTTTTTGCTTAAAATAGAATGTGTCACCTTTAACTTTATGCCTTTTGGAAGTCATTTCATCTTCAAGCTTGCTTAAAGGGGTTGTCTCATCTCGCCGTTACTAAGGCTAAGTGAGACACCGTTCCGACCACTCTTGTTGCCGTGCATGAGAGCTACGGAAACCGTGTAGCCCAGCAAGCTCGGCTGTTTCGGAGTTAGGGAGACAGCATCGTTTGCTGTGCTACGCTGTTTCCGTAGCTCTCTTGCACGGCAATGAGAGCTACCGAAACAGCAGACCACCAGAGCGTGAGGTGGTTGGAACTGTGTCTCATCTCGCCTTAGTAACGGCGAGATGGGAAAACCCCCTTTAACCACTGGCATAACTATAGGGGTTGCAGCTGTCGCAGTTGCGACCGGGCCCTTAACCCAGGGGCTCCCCTTGCCAGTGGTGCTGTATATTTCCCTTAATAAAATGCAATGCATCTTATAAAGGAAATACTAGTGAGCGCTTCCATTATGAAAGCGCTCACTAGTCTGCAGGAGGAGGGGGAGAGAAGCGCTGTGAGCTCTGTACAGTACTTACCCCTCCTCCTCTTCTCAGGGCCCGTGCTGCTGTGCCCTGGCTGCCTGCAGCGTCAGGACGTACAGAGCGCACTCTGACCTGACGATGCAGGAGGTCAGGTGACAGCAGCGCAGGCCCTGAGAAGAGAAGAGAGTCGGGAAGACGGCCTGACCCGGAGCGGCAGAGCAGGAGAGGTAAGTTTGTTTATTTATTTTATAGTCTGATCTGAGGTCTGATTGGGGGTCTGAAGGATCTTATTGGGGGTCTGAAGGGTCTGATTTAAGGCCTAAAGGGTCAGATTTGGGGTCTGAAGGGTCTGATTGGGGGTCTGAAGGGTCTGACTGGGGGTCTAGAGAGGTCTAATGGGGTCTAGAGGTCTAATGGGGGTTTGGAGGTCTAATGGGTGTCTGATTTGGAGTCTGAAGGTCTAACTGGGGTCTGATTGGGTGTCTGGAGGTCTAATAAAGGTCAGATATGGGGGGTTGGAGGTCTAATGGGGGTTTGGAGGTCTGGTATGAGGTCTAATGGGGGTCTGAAGTGCTGGTCTGAGGTCTAATGGGGGTCTGGAGTGCTGGTCTGAGGTCTAATGGGGGTCTGGAGGTCTAATAGGGGGTCTTATCTGAGGTCTGATATTGGGGCAGGGTCTGACATGGAGGTCTGATATGGGGTCTGACAGAGGTCTAAAGGGGGTCTGGTCTGAGATGTGTGTGTGGGGGGGTCTCATCTGGGGTTTGATATGGGGGTCTGATCTGAAAGGTAAGGGGGTATTTTATTGTACTGGCACACATCTATGTGGTACCAGTATTTTCAGGGAGACTGTTTCTGCAGGAAAGTATGGGGGGGGGGGGGGGGGAGGCAGGATGGAGAGTTGAGAAGATGTGGAGGATGATGGAAAAGTAGGAAAGTAAGTTGTCTGTTTGTTACACTCTGCAGAGACAAGATGCGGCTAAAATAAATCATCATGGCGGTCTAGTCTGAAAGGAGAAGATGAAGAAAGAAAACATCTACATCAGAGGAGATATAACTGGATGTAAGAGGTATGTGGCGCTGTATGACCCTGTATGTTCTGTAGCGCTGTATGTAATGTTTTCCAAGTATGTCTTTAAAGGGGTTGTCTGCTGTTTTTCCGTATGAGCGCTGCCTTCTCTGCTCTGTTTACCTGGTCTCCACAGCAATTGCTACAGCGAGCAGGTGAACAGAACAGAGAAAGCAGCTCTCATATGAGCGCTGCCCTCTCTTAAAACAGCTGATCGGCAAGGGTGTCGGGAGAACCCGCCGATCTTATATTCATGACCTATCTTGAGGATAGGTCATCAGTAGTAAAAAGAGGACAACCCCTTTTAACAGTAGGACTGGAGGGAATGGGGTAGGTTGAGAATTTGGCATGGGGGGGAAATTTAAATGTTTGCCTACACTGAGGGAAGGTGGTGGTGGGGGGGGGGTCCAAGCTGAACTGTATCGTGGCCCTTTTTATATGTTGGTAAAAAAATAACAGAACATCTCCTAGGAGCTCATGCCCATGACCGTATGTATTTTGCGGCCCGCAAAACACGGATTAACAAAAATTATGCATGGCGTCTGTGTGCATTCCGTATTTTGCAGAACGGAACAGCTAGTCCCCCAATAGAACAGTCCTATGCTTGTCCATAATTCAGGCAATAATAGGACATGATGTATTTTTTTGCGGAACGGATATATGGACATATGGAAATGGAATGAACATGAAGTAATTTCTGTTTTTTACGGCCCCATTGAAGTGAATGGTTCCGCATACGGGCTGCAAAGAAAACAGAACGGACAGAGAAACAAAATACGTTTGTGTGCATGAGCCCTTGCTGACCCTCTGACACTGCCATTCCAATGGTGTCTGGGTCGCCGCTGCATTCCCTTTTTTCATCCTGTCTCCACATGGCAGGAAATTACTTTGAATGCCGCTCAGCCAATGTCTGGTGGAGCTGGGTTATCACTGAGCGGCATTTACAGACATTTTCTGCTGTGTCCAGGTGACGGCGGGAAGTCAAATGCAGAAGGGACCTGGACACTGTTGAAATGGCAGTGGCAGTAGACCACGGAGATGAATATAAGGCTCCTTTCAGACGAGCGAGTTCCACACTCCGGACAAGGATCACCACATTTCCTAACTGCCATTTCGTCAAACTTATACTTGAGACTGGCAAAAACATATCTGCCTGTGCATTCTTTTAGTATTTCTGCACACATTATCTGGCTACTTAGACATATCTTAAGAAATAGAAAACAAACATATTTCATATGAAAACTTACAATTGCTTGGCTTGGCCCGTTGGGTATCTCGGACGCCACTTCCACACTTTGGCCGGGGCTCGGCGGAGCTGATGATGTGTTTTATCCTAATGAGAAAGATTTTATAATAAGGATTTGGAGAACGGGCAGAGGGACAGCAGAGCAGGGAGAGGCTGGTGCTGCTAATAGGGGCTCATACCATGGGGGAGTAATAAAGCCCACCATAATGCCCCCCGTAGAAATAATTCTCCTTATAATGTGACAGTGCAAAAATACCCTCTCGTAATGCCCTCAGTTGAGCTAATGTCCCCATAGTGCCCCCATAATGTGCCAGTATAAAATACCCCTATATAGTGCCCAGAGTAAATGCCCCATAGTGCTCCTCTCCCCCTACCTCCTAGTGCCCCCATAATGTGCCAGTATAAAATGCCCCATATATAGTGCCCCAGTAGATGCCCTCAGTGTCCACGTATACTTTGTAAGTATAAAATACCCCTTCTCAGTGCCCCAGTAGATGACCCTATAGTACTCCTCTTCCACCTTCCCCCATAGTACCCACCATAATGTGTGTTAGTATAAAATGCCCCTATACAGAGCCCCCATATAAAATAACCGTTCTTTGTGGCCTCAGTAGATGCCCCTATAGTGCCCACCAAAAAAATGTGCCAGTAATAAGTGCCCCCAATGTGCCAGTAATAAGTGCCCCCATAGTTGTCCCCAATAATGTGCCAGAAGCAGAGCCCCTATTATGTGCCAGTAGCCAGAGCCCCCTATCATGTGCCAGTAGCCTGAGTAGGGTTGCCACCTTTTCTTCAAGCCAAACCCGAACAGGTGGGAGGGGCGGCCTCATCGAGGCCCCACCCATGTCCCGCCTCCCGCCATGCCCATGCTCCACCTCCAGCAACACCCATATCCTGCCCTCGCTGTCGCACCGCGCATGGATACGCCCCTGATCCCATCAATACATAGT
This sequence comes from Bufotes viridis, assembly GCA_033119425.1. NCBI lineage: Eukaryota > Metazoa > Chordata > Amphibia > Anura > Bufonidae > Bufotes > Bufotes viridis. The sequence goes on along the minus strand of CM065591.1, from coordinate 38,743,520 downwards.
TTTATCATTTACTTTTAGTTTAAAAAAATACTCCAAATGGGAGAGATTTGAAAATGTAAAAGGCGAAAATAAAAAAATATGTTTTTGCTTAAAATAGAATGTGTCACCTTTAACTTTATGCCTTTTGGAAGTCATTTCATCTTCAAGCTTGCTTAAAGGGGTTGTCTCATCTCGCCGTTACTAAGGCTAAGTGAGACACCGTTCCGACCACTCTTGTTGCCGTGCATGAGAGCTACGGAAACCGTGTAGCCCAGCAAGCTCGGCTGTTTCGGAGTTAGGGAGACAGCATCGTTTGCTGTGCTACGCTGTTTCCGTAGCCTCTTGCACGGGCAATGAGAGCTACCGAGCAGCCAGACCACCAGAGCGTGAGGTGGTTGGAACTGTGTCTTATCTCGCCTTAGTAACGGCGAGATGGAAAAACCCCCTTTAACCACTGGCATAACTATAGGGGTTGCAGCGGTCACAGTTGCGACCGGGCCCCTAACCCAGGGGCTCCCCTTGCCAGTGGTGCTGTATATTTCCCTTAATAAAATGCAATGCATCTTATAAAGGAAATACTAGTGAGCGCTTCCATTATGAAAGCGCTCACTAGTCTGCAGGAGGAGGAGGAGAGAAGCGCTGGAGCTCTGTGCAGTACTTACCCCTCCTCCTCTTCTCAGGGCCCGTGCTGCTGTGCCCTGGCTGCCTGCAGCGTCAGGACGTACAGAGCGCACTCTGACCTGACGCTGCAGGAGGTCAGGTGACAGCAGCACGGGCCCTGAGAAGAGAGTTGGGAAGACGGCCTGACCCGGAGCGGCAGAGCAGGAGAGGTAAGTTTGTTTATTTATTTTATAGTCTGATTGGGGGTCTGAAGGGTCTGATTTAAGGCCTAAAGGGTCAGATTTGGGGTCTGAAGGGTCTGATTGGGGGCCTGAAGGGTCTGATTGGGGGTCTGACTGGGGGTCTAGAGAGGTCTAATGGGGTCTAGAGGTCTAATGGGGGTTTGGAGGTCTAATGGGTGTCTGATTTGGAGTCTGGAGCTCTAACTGGGGTCTGATTGGGTGTCTGGAGGTCTAATGAGGGTCAGATATGGGGGTTTGGAGGTCTGGTCTGAGGTCTAATGGGGGTCTGAAGTGCTGGTCTGAGGTCTAATGGGGGTCTGGAGTGCTGGTCTGAGGGTCTAATGGGGTCTGGAGGTCTAATAGGGGTCTTATCTGAGGTCTGATATTGGGGCAGGGTCTGACATGGAGGTCTGATATGGGTCTGACAGAGGTCTAAAGGGGTCTGGTCTGAGATGTGTGTGTGGGGGTCTCATCTGGGGTTTGATATGGGGGTCTGATCTGAAAGGTAAGGGGGTATTTTATTGTACTGGCACACATCTATGTGGTACCAGTATTTTCAGGGAGACTGTTTCTGCAGGAAGTATGGGGGAGGCAGGATGGAGAGTTGAGAAGATGTGGAGGATGATGGAAAAGTAGGAAAGTAAGTTGTCTGTTTGTTACACTCTGCAGAGACAAGATGCGGCTAAAATAAATCATCATGGCGGTCTAGTCTGAAAGGAGAAGATGAAGAAAGAAAACATCTACATCAGAGGAGATATAACTGGATGTAAGAGGTATGTGGCGCTGTATGACCCTGTATGTTCTGTAGCGCTGTATGTAATGTTTTCCAAGTATGTCTTTAAAGGGGTTGTCTGCTGTTTTTCCGTATGAGCGCTGCCTTCTCTGCTCTGTTTACCTGGTCTCCACAGCAATTGCTACAGCGAGCAGGTGAACAGAACAGAGAAAGCAGCTCATATGAGCGCTGCTCCTCTCTTAAAACAGCTGATCGGGCAAGGGTGTCGGGAGAACCCGCCGATCTTATATTCATGACCTATCTTAAGGATAGGTCATCAGTAGTAAAAAGAGGACAACCCCTTTTAACAGTAGGACTGGAGGGAATGGGGTAGGTTGAGAATTTGGCATGGGGGGGGGAATTTAAATTTTTGCCTACACTGAGGGAAGGTGGTGGTGGGGGGGGGTCCAAGCTGAACTGTATCGTGGCCCTTTTTATATGTTGGCAAAAAAATAACAGAACATCTCCTAGGGGCTCATGCACATGACCGTATGTATTTTGCGGCCCGCAAAACACGGATTAACAAAAATTATGCATGGCGTCTGTGTGCATTCCGTATTTTGCAGAATGGAACAGCTAGTCCCCCAATAGAACAGTCCTATGCTTGTCCATAATTCAGGCAATAACAGGACATGATGTATTTTTTTGCGGAACGGATATATGGACATATGGAAATGGAATGAACATGGAGTCATTTCTGCTTTTTACGGCCTCATTGAAGTGAATGGTTCCGCATATGGGCTGCAAAGAAAACAGAACGGACAGAGAAACAAAATACGTTTGTGTGCATGAGCCCTTACTGACCCTCTGACACTGCCATTCCAATGGTGTCTGGGTCGCCGCTGCATTCCCTTTTTTCATCCTGTCTCCACATGGCAGGAAATTACTTTGAATGCCGCTCAGCCAATGTCTGGTGGTTATCACTGAGCGGCATTTACAGACATTTTCTGCTGTGTCCAGGTGACGGCGGGAAGTCAAATGCAGAAGGGACCTGGACACTGTTGAAATGGCAGTGGCAGTAGACCACGGAGATGAATATAAGGCTCCTTTCAGACGAGCGAGTTCCACACTCCGGACAAGGATCACCACATTTCCTAACTGCCATTTCGTCAAACTTATACTTGAGACTGGCAAAAACATATCTGCCTGTGCATTCTTTTAGTATTTCTGCACACATTATCTGGCTACTTAGACATATCTTAAGAAATAGAAAACAAACATATTTCATATGAAAACTTACAATTACTTGGCTTGGCCCGTTGGGTATCTCGGACGCCACTTCCACACTTTGGCCGGGGCTCGGCGGAGCTGATGATGTGTTTTATCCTAATGAGAAAGATTTTATAATAAGGATTTGGAGAACGGGCAGAGGGACAGCAGAGCAGGGAGAGGCTGGTGCTGCTAATAGGGGGCTCATACCATGGGGGAGTAATAAAGCCCACCATAATGCCCCCCCCCCCGTAGAAATAATTCTCCTTATAATGTGACAGTGCAAAAAATACCCTCTCGTAATGCCCTCAGTTGAGCTAATGTCCCCATAGTGCCCCCATAATGTGCCAGTATAAAATACCCCTATATAGTGCCCAGAGTAAATGCCCCCATAGTGCTCCTCTCCCCCCTACCTCCTAGTGCCCCCCATAATGTGCCAGTATAAAATGCCCCATATATAGTGCCCCAGTAGATGCCCTCAGTGTCCCGCATAATTTGTAAGTATAAAATACCCCTTCTCAGTGCCCCCGTAGATGACCCTATAGTACTCCTCTTCCACCTTCCCCATAGTACCCACCATAATGTGTGTTAGTATAAAATGCCCCTATACAGAGCCCCCATATAAAATAACCGTTCTTTGTGGCCTCAGTAGATGCCCCTATAGTGCCCACCAAAAATGTGCCAGTAATAAGTGCCCCCAATGTGCCAGTAATAAGTGCCCCCATAGTTGTCCCCCAATAATGTGCCAGAAGCCAGAGCCCCCCCTATTATGTGCCAGTAGCCAGAGCCCCCCCTATCATGTGCCAGTAGCCTGAGTAGGGTTGCCACCTTTTCTTCAAGCCAAACCCGAACAGGTGGGAGGGGCGGCCTCATTTGAGGCCCCACCCATGTCCCGCCTCCCGCCACGCCCATGCTCCACCTCCAGCAACACCCATATCCTGCCTCGCTGTCGCACCGCGATGGATACGCCCCTGATCCCATCAATACAGAAATGCAGCCCCACTTACCTCTTACATCCAGTGACGTCTCCTGTGATGTAGATGTTCTCTGTCCTCGTCTTCTCCTTTCAGACCTTCAGACCAGACCAACATTTTGTCGCCATTTTCTGTCTCTGCAGTTTGACAACAACAACAAAAAATAAATCTTAGTTTACTACTTTTCCATCATCCTCTCATCTTCTGGACAAATCATTCTACTACCCCCAATACTGTGCCCGCTGTGCTCCACAATACTATACTGCAGAAACAGATAATACCCCAGATAATACTAGTACCACACAGAGCCCCCATATAAAATACCCTTCTCTGTGGCCTTAGTAGATACCCCCATAGTGCCCCCCAATAGTGTGCCAGTATAAGGTGCCTCTTTCCTCCCCTTCCCCAACATGTGCCAGAATAAGTGCCTCTGCTCCTTCATATGTGCCAGAAAATGCCTCTGCCCCCTTCATATGCGTCTGCCCCCTTATGTGCCAGAAAATGCCTCTGCCCCCTTCATATGTGCCAGAAAATGCCTCTGCCCCCTTCATATGCCTCTGCTGCCTCCTTTATATGCCTCTGCCCCTTCATATGCCTCTGCTGCCCCCTTTATATGCCTCTACTGCCCCTTTATATGCCTCTGCTCTCTGCTGCCCCCTTTATATGCCTCTGCTGCCCCCTTTATATGCCTCTACTGCCCCTTCATATGCCTCTACTGCCCCTTCATATGCCTCTACTGCCCCTTTATATGCCTCTGCTGCCCCCTTTATATGCCTCTGCTGCCCCCTTTATATGCCTCTGCTGCCCCCTTTATATGCCTCTGCTGCCCCCTTTATATGCCTCTGCTGCCCCCTTTATATGCCTCTGCTGCCCCTTCATATGCCTCTGCTGCCCCTTCTCCCATATGTGCCACTGCTGCCAATTCTTAAAATAAAAAAAAACCACAAAAAACAGCCACTTATACTTACCTCCAGCAATGCGATGCAGGCCTCTTCCTGGCCTGTGTCTCATGCTGTACGGCTCAGGCGGCGCGATGACGTCATCACGCCTCCTGCACCGGCCTCTGATAGGCTGATCAGAGGAACAGGGGAGGGAAACGCCTCTCCCTACCCCGCCGCAGCACAGAAATCTGTATCGCTGTCCTGAGGACGGCGATACAGATAACTATGGAGATGAGCGCAATGGTAGCGCTCATCTCCTGCTGTACCCTGCCGCTGCCCGCTCTGATCCTGTGCCCGGGTCTGTGAGAGGCTCATTCCCGGGCACAGGATTGGAATCCCGGACGGGTGGCAACCCTAAGCCTCAGCCCCCCCCCCATCATGTGCCAGTAGCCAGACCCCCCCCCCCCCACATCATGTGCCAGTAGCCATAGGCCCCCCTATCATGTGCCAGTATCCAGAGCCCCCCCAACATGTGCCAGTAGCCATACGCCCCCCATCATGTGCCAGTAGCCTGAGCGCCCCCCCCCATCATGTGCCAGTAGCTATAGGCCCCCCCTATCATTCATGTGCCAGTAGCCTGAGCCCCCCCATCAACATGTGCCAGTAGCCATAGGCCCCCCTATCATGTGCCAGTAGCCTGAGCCCCCCCATTAACATGTGCCAGTAGCCATAGGTCCCCCCGGCCCACTATCATGTGCCTCCCCTATAAGTGCCAGACTGCCAGTAGCCAAGGCCCCCCCTATAATGTGCCAGTAGTACCCATAGGCCGCCCCTATAAGTGCCAGTAGCCAAGGCCCCCCTATAATGTGCCAGTAGTAGCCATAGGCCCCCCCTATAAGTGCCAGACTGCCAGTAGCCAAGCCCCCCTATAATGTGCCAGTAGTAGCCATAGGCCCCCCTATAAGTGCCAGACTGCCAGTAGCCAAGCCCCCCTATAATGTGCCAGTAGTAGCCATAGGCCCCCCCTATAAGTGCCAGACTGCCAGTAGCCAAGGCCCCCCTATAATGTGCCAGTAGTAGCTATAGGCCCCCCCCTATAAGTGCCAGACTGCAAGTGCCAGTAGCCATAGACCCCCCGCCCTATAATGTGCCAGTAGTAGCCATATGCCCCCCTATAAGTGCCAGACTGCCAGTGCCAGTAGCCATAGGCCCCCCCGCCCCTATAATGTGCCAGTAGCCATAGGACCATCAAGTGCCAGCCTGGCACTGCACTGCTAGGCCCAGTAGCCACCAGTACAGTATTGACATTTGACAAAAAAAAAACACTTAGGCCCCTTTCACACGGGCGAGTTTTCCGCGCGGGTGCAATGCGTGAGGAGGACGCATTGCACCCGCACTGAATCCGGACCCATTCATTTCTATGGGGCTGTGCACATGAGCGGTGATTTTCACGCATCACTTCCTGCGCTTGCGTGAAAATCGCAGCATAGTTCTATATTCTCGCTTTTCACGCAACGCAGGCCCCATAGAAGTGAATGGGGATGCGGGAAAATCGCAAGCATCCGCAACCAAGTGCGGATGCGTTGCGATTTTCCCGCATTGTTGCTTAGCAACGGGACCCAATCTCTATTATTTCCCCTTATAACATGGTTATAAGGGGTAATAATAGCATTCTTAATAAAGAATGCATTGTTAAATGATGAGGAAGGGGTTAAAAATAATAAAAGTTAACTTACCTTAGCCACTTGATCGCGTAGTCGCGATCTGTCCTCTCTTTCCCTGCAGCATCGATGATCTAAAGGACCTGTGATGACGTCACATCACATGGCCCAATCACCTGCTCCATCACTATGGTGATGGAGCATGTGATTGGTCCATGTGACCATGTGTACGGTGTTCATTTTAGGACATGGTCAGATATCAGAGTCAACTATCAAAATAATGCCAATGTGACACCTGACACCTGACTCCTGACACCTGACTCCTGACTCCTGACACCTGATTCCTGACACCTGACTCCTGACACCTGACTCCTGACTCCTGACACCTGACTGCTGACACCTGACACCTGACTCCTGACACCTGACTCCTGACTCCTGACACCTGACTGAATTGAAGTTATGTGTGACCGCTGATATCTGACTACTGACAAAGTCAGGTGTCAGGGGTCAGCCTCACTATTAATTTTAGTTTCATCCTTCTTTTCATACACTGAAAGGCATAGATGAATAAAATGCCAAGTAAACCCTTAACTGATCCTATAGCTCAGTGGTAGTGCATCTGTCTTGTGATTAGAACCTTAGGGTTCAAATCCCCTTCCTGCCCTTAAAAAAAATTACTTTTATTAAACTTTAGATATGTGGCAAATTGAAGTCATGTGCGACCGCTGATATCTGACTACTGACAAAGTCAGGTGTCAGGGGTCAGCCTCACCATTAACTTTAGTTTCATCCTTCTTTTCATACACTGAATGGGATAGATGAATAAAATGCCAAGTAAAACTTAACTGATCTTATAGCTCAGTGGTAGTTTGTATGTTTTGCGTCCAAAGACCATAGGTTCAAATCCCCTTTAATACTTCATTGTATTGTACATTAAATTAGTGCCCACTTTACGACGGTGCTGCCCATTTAATCTTTAATAAAATAAAAAAGGACTACTTACAGTACTCCTTGTCACCTGTTTAATGTAAAAAAAAGAAAATTCCAAGCTCATAATTTTAGTCAGGTTTAGACAGCAAAGGGGATTTGAACCTATGGTCTTTGGACGCAAAAACATACAAACTACCACTGAGCTATAAGTTCAGTTAAGGTTTACTTGGCATTTTATTCATCTATGCCTTTCAGTGTATGAAAAGAAGGATGAAACTAAAGTTAATAGTGAGGTTGACCCCTGACACCTGACTTTGTCAGTAGTCAGATATCAGTGGTCGCACATGACTTCAATTTGCCTCATATCTACAGTTTAATAAAAGTACATTTTTTTAAGGGCTGGAAGGGTATTTGAACCCTAAGGTTCTAATCATGAAACAGATGCATTCCCACTGAGCTATAAGATCAGTTAAGGTTTGCTTGGCATTTTATTCATCTATGCCATTCAGTGTATGAAAAGAAGGATGAAACTAAAGTTAATAGTGAGACTGACCCCTGACACCTGACTTTGTCAGTAGTCAGATATCAGTGGTCGCACATGACGTCAATTTTCCTCATATCTACAGTTTAATAAAAGTAAATTTTTTTAAGAGCTGGAAGGGGATTTGAACACTAAGGTTCTAATCACAAGACAGATGCACTACCACTGAGCTATAAGTTCAGTTAAGGTTTACTTGGCATTTTATTCATCTATGCCTTTCAGTGTATGAAAAGAAGGATGAAACTAAAGTTAATAGTGAGGCTGACCCCTGACACCTGACTTTGTCAGTAGTCAGATATCAGCGGTCACACATAACTTCAATTCAGTCAGGGGTCAGGTGTCAGGAGTCAGGTGTCAGGAGTCAGGAGTCAGGTGTCAGGAGTCAGGAGTCAGGAGTCAGGTGTCAGGAGTCAGGTGTCAGGAGTCAGGTGTCAGGAGTCAGGTGTCAGGTGTCAGGAGTCAGGAGTCAGGTGTCAGGAGTCAGGTGTCAGGAGTCAGGTGTCAGGAGTCAGGAGTCAGGTGTCAGGTGTCAGGTGTCAGGAGTCAGGTGTCAGGTGTCAGGAGTCAGGAGTCAGGAGTCAGGAGTCAGGAGTCAGGAGTCAGGAGTCAGGTGTCAGGAGTCAGGAGTCAGGAGTCAGGTGTCAGGAGTCAGGTGTCAGGAGTCAGGTGTCAGGTGTCAGGAGTCAGGTGTCAGGAGTCAGGTGTCAGGTGTCAGGAGTCAGGTGTCAGGAGTCAGGTGTCAGGAATCAGGTGTCAGGAGTCAGGAGTCAGGTGTCAGGAGTCAGGTGTCAGGAGTCAGGTGTCAGGAGTCAGGTGTCAGGTGTCAGGTGTCACATTGGCATTATTTTGATAGTTGACTCTGATATCTGACCATGTCCTAAAATGAACACCGTACATGTGACATCATCCAAGGTCCTTAATCACTATCCTCAGGCTGTGGATAGTGCTTAAGGACCTTGGATGATGTCACGTGGTCACATGGACCAATCACATGCTCCATCACCATAGTGATGGAGCAGGTGATTGGGCCATGTGATGCTGTGACATCATTACAGGTCCTTTACATCTTTCAAGCTAAGGGAGAGGAGGCCGGGCTTCGCGATCAAATGGACCAGGTAAGTTATGATTAGTTTATTATTTTTAACCCATTCTGCACCGGGTTCAACATTAGGGAGATGGCCAAGGGTATTATTTTACATTATAACTATGTTATAATGTGAAATAATACCAGCGGGACATTTCTGACCCAAACATGCACTTCTGTGAAGAAGTGCAGGTTCGGGTCTGGGTACCAAAAGTGCCGATTTTTCTCCCGCGCGTGCAAAACGCATGACAGCGCTTTGCACTCGCAGGGAAAAATCGCGGCAATTCCCGCAACGCACCCGCACTGTTTGACGGAGTGCACCCGCAACGCCCGTCTGAAAGAGGCCTTATACTTACCTCCTTGGCACTGGCTGCGAATCGCGATGTGACTTGAGTGATGCAGGCTGTGGCCCGCCTCCTGCGCAGTGCGCTGTTCGGCTCAGGCACCGGCCTCTGATATGCTGCCGGCCTAGTGCTTGCAGCCTATCAGGGTAAGGGACACACCTCTCCCTGCCCTGCTGCACAAGTGCGCCGTCCCTGACTGTCTTAAGTTCATTCCGGGACACTGCATTGTCCTGGAATGAGGGTGACCGGGACCCGGGACAGACTCTCCAAATGCGGGACTGTCCCAGGTGATCCGGGACACGTGGTCACCCTACTCCGGACTTGCAGCGTGAGTATGTAGCAGCTCCCGTCCTGACCTCCCAGCACTGACGGGGTCACATAGCATTATATTGATTTATGATGCTATGTAACCCTTACAATTCTGGAATGTATTGGATAACACTAACATGATGCTGTCAATACCTTCTAGACCTCTAAGGGTTACATAGCATCATAAATCAATATAATGCTATGGGACCCCGTCAGTGCTGGGAGGTCAGGACGGGTGCTCTCACTGATACACGCTGCTAGTCTGATGCATGGAACTCGCTCATCTGAAAGGAGCCTAAAGTCTGCTATTATTGCAGTTTCTGGGACAGCTTTTTTTCTTGTGCTGGAAGACCCCATTAGAACCCCTTTAAAAGAAGAAAAAAAGGAGTCTCCAGCACTTAAATAAAAACAATATTTTGTCATAAATGTGTTTTTCTATTACGACAATTCAATCCGACACTTCAGAGCAGTTGTATTAATAGTGGTCCAAGCTGCAGGCCACTTTTTGACCATCAATGGAGGGCTCTCTTTCCTTAACCCTAACCCTAAGTTCACACCTGAGCGTTTTACAGCGCATTCAAACGCGCTGTAAAACGCTCAACACATGAAAACCAATGCTTTCCTATGGCCCTGGTTCTCACTTGCGCGTTTTACAGCGCGTTCGAACGCGCTGTAAAACGCTTAACACATGCAAACCAATGCTTCCCTATGGGACTGGTTTGGTGGTCCGTCCCAGGTGTCAGGCTGTCAGCTATACAGTGTGGTGCTGCTGTGCCTGCCTGCCTCCAGGCAGCGAACTGTGAGGGAGTTCATAAATCAGAGGCAGGCGACAGCCTCTGACTGGGAGTCTAGCGGCGCTAGCACATCCTGCCATTGCCATTCATTGAATTATTCAAAGGGACACTGTCACCTGGATTTCACTTACTAAACTATTAACATCACCACATCAGTCTCCACGATTTATATTAAAAAATACTAGTATTACTGCTCTCTGTCTTGTAATTTATCTAAAAAATCGCTTTTATTAATATGCTAATTACCTCAATATGGAGCCCAAGGGGCTGTCCCTCCGGCCGTTGGAGCCCAGCCGCGCCCATTATCTTGGAGCCCAGCACCACCCCACTGTTAATTTATTTACTGCTCATCACTCACGTAATGTGTCTGTTACGCCTGAAATCTTGCGCATTTCCGGGTTGAGCGACATCGGAGTATCCACGGCGCATGCACGAGATTTCGGGCGTAAAAAACACATCACGTCGGCGATGAGCAGTAAGTAAATTAACAGTGGGGTGGTGCTGGGCTCCAAGATAATGGGCGTGGCTGGGCTACAACCGCTGGAGGGACAGCCCCTTGGGCCCCTTTGAGGTAATTAGCATATTAATAAAAGCGATTTTATAGACAAATTACAAGACACAGGGCAGTAATACTAGTATATTTTAATATAAATCGTGGAGACTGATGTGGTGATGGTATGTCAGGCTCTGACAGATGAGCTTGAGGGAGAGCAGCGAGGAGGGAACCCACTGGCAGGTAGCAGCCAGGAAACGAGGTACCAAAGGACAATCCAAAAGAGTAGTCGGGCAAAAGGTCGAGGAAGGAAGCACAGGGTCAGAAATGGTGGTCGTTCCAAATTCAGTACACGGAAAGTCAGCAGGAAACATTGAACAAGGCACCTAGGAGGCATAGTAGGTCTCACCATAACGGCTCATGCACACGACCTTATTTTTTTTCCTTGTCCGTTCCATTTTTTTTGCTGATAGGATGCGGACCCATTCATTTCAATGGGTCCACAAAAAATGTGGACAGCACGCCATGCCCCGCAAAAAAAATAGAACATGTCCTATTTTTTTCTAGTTTGAGGATAAGGATAGGCATTATTACAATGGATCCGCAAAAATAACGGATCCGCAAAAAAAAGCGGATGCCATACAGATGTCATTCAATTTTTATTTTTGCGGATCCGCAATTTGCGGACCGCAAAACACATACGGTCGTGGGCATGAGGCCTAAGGTGGAAAAACTCAGCACTGAGCCAGGGCTCTGATCAGGTTTTTATAGCGAGAGGGTGTGTGTGTCCACCCCTGGTCTCCAAGGTGACCAGGAAACTTCCTCTCCTATGGCCCAATAGCAGGTGAAGGTGTGTGTCGGTCCACAGCTGAGGACTAAATAAGCGCATTAGCGGCTGGGACGCCTGTGGATCTGCCAAGCTGATGGGAGGTTTTGCGCCCTACGCCGTACCCTCCGACACCGGGGAAAGATGACGTCCCTGTCTTCCTGACATGTTAATAGCTCAGTAAGTGAAATCCAGGTGACAGTGTCCCTTTGAATGAATGGCTCAGGCAGGATGAGCAGCAGCGCCGGGGCCCAATGTCTCTGCGAGTTAAAGGAGAGCTGTGATTCTCTTAGGAGAAAGGACCTTTGATGACATCATCACATGTGGGGTACTGTATACTATAGGGTGCTTTACTGCATACTGTGGGGTGCTGTATACTATAGGGTGCTATACTGCAGGGTGCTGTATACTATGTATTGCATACTGCGGAGTGCTGTATACTATAGGGTGCTATACTGCATACTGTGGGGTGCTGTATACTATAGGGTGCTATACTGCATACAGTGGGGTGCTGTATACTATAGAGTGCTATACTGCATACTGTGGGGTGCTGTATACTATAGGGTGCTATACTACATACTGTTGGGTGCTGTATACTATAGGGTGCTATACTGTATACTGTGGGGTACTGTATACTATAGGGTGCTATACTGCAGGGTGCTGTATACTATGTATTGCATACTGTGGGGTGCTGTATACTATAGGGTGCTATACTGCATACAGTGGGGTGCTGTATACTATAGGGTGCTATACTGCATACTATGGGGTGCTGTATACTATAGGGTGCTATACTGCATACTGTGGGGTGCTGTATACTATAGGGTGCTATACTGTATACTGTGGGGTGCTGTATACTATGTATTGCATACTGTGGGGTGCTGTATACTATGTATTGCATACTGTGGGGTGCTGTATATTATAGGGTGCTATACTGCATACGGTGGGGTGCTGTATACTATAGGGTGCTATACTGCATACTCTGGGGTGCTGTATACTATAGGGTGCTATACTGCATACTGTGGGGTGCTGTATACTATAGGGTGCTATACTGTATACTGTGGGGTGCTGTATACTATGTATTGCATACTGTGGGGTGCTGTATACTGGGTGGTGTTATATACTTACTGTGGGGTATAACACTGTATACTGCAGAGTGTTGTACGCTATACACTATGAGGGGCTGGGGATGTTATACGATAGACGTCAATTCAACAAATCTGACCTAGATAAATGAAGGGTATCAGCTCCCTACAGCTGATAGCCCCCAATTTACATTTATCCTATAATCTGTAATAATAATTCCACTCTATTTCATTAAAAGTCCTCCGACCACTAAACACCGGCGAGCTATGGCAGTGTATTATTCTGTGTTCACTCCTGCACCAGGGCTGTGGTTCTGTGCACTGTCACCATTCGTCCCTCTATTGCTTTCTTTTCATTGATTAATCGCATTGATTATATGGTTTAGGGTCAGCACTGACGATAGCTGTCCTCTAAAATCGCTTCATACGCTGCCCCCATACTGTTTGGCAGATCCCTGGCATCCCCAGGAGTAATGGGCATTGACACTATATATGTGGCATCGTTTTCTTTAATATTTACCAGAAAAAAATAAACATGGGGCACAACGCGAAAGAGGGGGCGGTCGGGGGAAATGGACAGAGGAGACACAAGATAGGTAAACAGCCCCCAGCCTATGATATACTTAATTCGCCCCTGTGTGCGCGCTCTGATAGGCCAGGGAGCGCACTCACGCCTATCTCATTTGTATGCTCGCCGCCGGCCGCCGCTCACTTTACAGGCGGGAAAACTACCCATCTTCCTTGTAGTCGCTGGCTCCAGTGCTCCTGAGCAAGAAAACGGTTGTGCTGTGCAGCCTGTGCCTTCTAGTGAAGTGACCACCTCACCAGTGTTGTGTGTGTCACAGTGTGTGTCTGCAGATACACTGTAGCTGAGCTGAGCCTGCAAAAAGCACTGTGGTGTGTGGCAGTTAGGAATGGTACAGTCACAGTGGCACTGTGGTGTGTGGCAGTTAGGAGTGGTACAGTCACAGTGGCACTGTGGTGTGTGGCAGTTAGGAGTGGTGCAGTCACAGTGGCACTGTGGTGTGTTGCAGTTAGGAGTGGTGCAGACAGTCACAGTGGCACTGTGGTGTGTGGCAGTTAGGAGTGGTGCAGACAGTCATAGTGGCACTGTGGTGTGTGGCAGTTAGGAGTGGTACAGTCACAGTGGCACTGTGGTGTGTGGCAGTTAGGAGTGGTGCAGTCACAGAGGCACCGTGGTGTGTTGCAGTTAGGAGTGGTGCAGACAGTCATAGTGGCACTGTGGTGTGTGGCAGTTAGGAGTGGTGCAGACAGTCATAGTGGCACTGTGGTGTGTGGCAGTTAGGAGTGGTGCAGTCATAGTGGCACTGTGGGGTGTGGCAGTTAGGAGTGGTGCAGTCACAGAGGCACCGTGGTGTGTGGCAGTTAGGAGTGGTGCAGTCACAGAGGCACCGTGGTGTGTTGCAGTTAGGAGTGGTGCAGACAGTCATAGTGGCACTGTGGTGTGTGGCAGTTAGGAGTGGTGCAGTCATAGTGGCACTGTGGTGTGTGGCAGTTAGGAGTGGTGCAGACAGTCATAGTGGCACTGTGGTGTGTGGCAGTTAGGAGTGGTGCACTCACAGTGGCACTGTGGCAGAACAGTGTGCAGGCAAGAGGCAGCAGACTAGACAGACTAGAGAGGCCTTGCTGCCTTGAATTTTCAATTGGGAGAGGGGGTTTTGAGGAGTCACAAGGCTGCTGCCAGCCAGGACAGAAATTTAGAAGGGGCCGAAATATGGATGGGAAAGGACCAGGCTTATGAACCTGTAGGATACCAGTGCCGTACCTGTATGGCGCTGCAGGATGTGACTTAAATCTTAGCGCTGTACAGGTATGGCGGTTTGATCGGGCAGGTGCAGGAGCTGTGCCTGTCCGATCAGCGGCATAGGTCCAGCTGTCACTGACAGCTGAGCCCCTGCTATCTGGGCAGGGTGCACCGGCATCAGTGAAAACTCCAGCCCGCTCTATAAAATTATAACATGATCCGCCCCATCAGGTAAACCTGTAAAAAAAAAAATATAAAAGCCCTCACAAAATGTGTAATACCAAGCTTACATTGTATTTTCGTGGTGACAGATTCCATTAAAACTTTCATTTACGAGCTATTTTCTGTTTACTAGCGATTTAAAAATGTTATTTCAAACAAAATAAATATTTCAGTATATTTAAATGTAAAAATAAAGTTTCTTATGGTTTCGGCGGGGGGGAAGGGAGGTTCCAGAGAAAGTACCCGCCCCGGGGCCAAATACCCTAGGCATGCCACTGGGGTGGAGCAGTCCTGTTCTGCTGTGCTGGATAAGCTCCTTGAAAACTCCATCTATTGATAGCTTCTGTTCCGTCTTGGTGTTTCTACAGCACAATCCAGCTTATACAAGGGGTCTGTTGTTGTTTGGCGTTCAGCATCCCAACACACACTGCTTTTCTTGGCAGAAAGTGTGGCGTTCCTCATGTTGGGCAGAGCCAATTATCTTTAGGGACCATTCACATGTCCATGGTGTATTGCGGATCCACAATACATCCGGATGGCACCCCCATAGAACAGCCTATTCTTGTTCACAGCTGCATACAAGAATAGAACATACTCTATTTTCTTGCGGAGCCGAAGCCCAGAAGTTCGGGGCCGCGGCTCGATAATGCGGATGCGGAAAGCACAATGTGTGCTGTCCGCATCTTTTCTGTCCCCATAGAAAATGCACATAGCAGCCATCTTCCTCATTTACAGCCATCTTTCCAGGGGTTAGCACATGGTCTGGAAGCCTCTGGAGTCAACCTCCACATCTAAGCTCACGGTAGCATCGCTGGTATGTCACATAGCCACATTACAGTCTGTTTGCATATGTATTTTGCATATATTTTTCCTCTCTTTTATAGCAGCTTACAGTTAGCAGCTAGGGACCATGCTTGTTATGCAGATAGGATAGCATGCTCCTGTTTATATCTGTATACCCTCATGGATGTTTGTCTGCATCTTTTGTATCTGTGTTTGTATGTGCATTGCTATGCAAAGAAATGTATTATATGCATTGCTATATGTCAGACCCCACTAGTAAGTGCATTGTTATTCTGTTCCCCAGTTTCACCGCACTTATATATCCTTGTAATAAAGTTGGATGCTGCTTCATTGTCAATCCATTGCTGGGGAAGGTTTAGCTGTCTGTCAAGCTATGTACCTTCACACATAAGGATAACCCATTTGCAGACGTGTGAATGGAGCCTTAGAAGGACTGCCCTACCTGCCAAGAGAAGTGTTTTGGGCATTCTCATGCAAGCAAGGCCCATATACCATGTCATTCCAAACCAATCATGGCGCCTGGGGCTGAACGTCTCTATTGCCCATCTTGGAATGGGCACAGGTACTAATACTTGTAGTTAGAAGAATCACTAGATCATATACAATACTCTACATCAAGTACAAATATCAATAATGCAATACATGCAGTCCTGGTCTCCACCAGAAAAGCTGAGCCCAAAGTATGACAACAGTTACATTAGCATTGATCTTGCCTAAAATTAACAACATTCATGAACATGTTTGAAGGGGGCGTTCCCTTTTACGTGTTTGAATATATGTCTCAGTGTATATGTGTATGCGTTTATATATCTGTGCACAGCGTGTGTATGTGTGTTTTTTCTGCATGTACGTGTGTTCACATTCATGGCCCCTGCATTGTCCTCATGTTTTTCGACAAGGGCTTTTTCCTTGCAAAATCGACTACAAGATTTCTCAGGAACCACTCTGGAACCACTAACTACCCCAACATCCAAACCTTCAAGAGTAACGGGAAAACCCACCTTTTCAGAAAAGCCTACCATCTACAATGAGCATGCTGCCACTACACAGCCACATGAGCAGCCTATACCCTCACCTACTGTGTTCTTCCCCTTCCCTTGTAGATTGTAAGCTCTTGCGGGCAGAGTCTCCCCTCTGTACCAGTCTAATAATTTGTTAGCTATATAAATAATAATAACACAGTATTAAGGGCTCTTTCAGGTGAGTGAGTCCATTTCGGGAATCACACTCCGTGTGTGAGCATAATCCTCCGTTCTGGACCCTGCTCGTCTTGCAGGAGCGCACAGCATTATCATGATTTATAATGCTGCGTGTCTCTGCCTGACCTTATTGTGCAGGATCGTAGTGACATAAAGCTGTCAGTATGATTCTGTAGTAAAAAGGTCATGCAGAGGCACATAGCATAAAAAATCATGATAATGACGTGCGCTCCTGCAAGACGAGCAGGGTCCAGAACGGAGGATTATGCTCACACACGGAGCGTGATTCCCGAAATGGACTCGCTCATCTGAAAGAGCCATAACATGTTGAATGGATTCGTCCCAAGAACATCCATCAGCAGAACACCTGAGTCACGCTCTAAAAGCCTCTTGGGTAAGATGTAAACCAATATGGCGGCCATGACAAGACTGCACATCTATTTTGGTTTGGGCGTAGTTCCATTTAATAATGAATGATCGCCTCATTAATGAAAGGCAGACTGGATCATACCGACGAAAGGCAATTGCAGTTGAATAGTGACATGGCAATACATGACATATACGCCCATAAATTACCAAAGCCAACATTTATCAAGTAAACGATAATAATAAATATTACTCGAGAGTGGAGGTAAAATTGGCCATGGTCTGTTTTATTAAACCAAACTTTAATCACAACTTTAATAATAAACCAATTATGAGCCTAGTCATAAACTCCGACTCAAATAAAAACAGACCATACATCAGAGTCCATCCCATTATAGGTTGACTAATCTTGAAGCAGCCAACACAACTCCATGGCTAACCATAAACAATTGGGGTGGGTGGGAAGGGGCGCCAAATGATCTGTCTCCACGGGCAGGTGCAGTTAAAAGGCAAACCGGCCCGTGGAGCTCGGACACTTATAGCCCGCTCACGAATCCCTCCACTAATAAAACCCTTGTTACCAGGGTCCGCGTAACCCTACCCAGAACTTAATAGGTCATCTGAGTTGACCAATTGCTGAAAATCACTGGGCAAAATCCAACTTCTGCCCAGTGATCCACACCAAAAGAGGGAAAATTTTCCCTCCAAAACCATCAGGCTAAATATAGCCTTAACATCACTGGGCAGAAAACCTAATTCTACCCAGTGATAACCTTATCAATTCATAGGCAATATCAGTATTGCCATGTGTCCCCCTCCTCAATGTCCGGGGTCTTTCCATTTCATCTAGTGGGAAATGAAAACATGTAGCCTATGCCTCAGCTGTGCCAAAAATATGTCAAAATGGTGTTCTGGAATTAATTAGGCAAAAAGTAAACTAAATTTGTGAAATTAGACAATGTGGAGAACACAAGCTCCAGCACATTGCACAGATGTTAGATGTTTATGCAGAACATAGCCCAGTGGTCTTCTGCTTGTAGATCTGCAGCAGTACAACTTCTAACGAGCCACGGGTTCTGAAATTGACATGGGTCTGCAGCTCCTGAGGCCCAAAGAAAATCTGGAAAAGGGCCTCCAACTTCCATGTACCTAATAACACCATGTAATAATATTTGTGTCTTTTTTGTACTGGAGGGACCTTAGGACCTACTCAAGCATCAAAGCCCAGGTGTGCGTGCCACGCTGCAACCCACTATATAGACGTCTGTAACATAAGCCAATATTTTGTAGATATGACTACCGTAAAGTCTAATAATGGTCTTGTCTATATTATGTCTCCTTAGAAATTCAGGCTGTGGCTCTGCATATTCAGATTGACTGCTGTGTTTGAGCACAACCCACCCGCAGGTTAACCGAGAATGGATATCCAAGTACAGATAAGTGACCATAACAAAACCTACCTGTGAGTAAAATCAGAACGATCAGGTAACTGCCACTTACATATAAATCAGCCTCTATAGAGTGGAGGGGGTAGAGATTCCCTTTAACCCAGTTCGTTAACTATTGGACTGTGAACTTGCAAATTTGATAGGTCACATAGGTTCAAATAATCTAAAGCAGACTAGTTGAAGCAATTCCTCTTTAGTGAAGCCACCAGGAAATTCACTGATAAACCAGGCACGATGCCTTAGGCCTAGCTCAGCTGAATATAATGATACATTAGCATTTTATTGCTTCATCCAAATGCAAATGAGCAGTTAAGTGCCATGAGGGTGGGCTCAAGCTACTCTGTGCAACTTCTACCTATGCCAGCCCCTCCCTCTCCTTCTTGAGTTGAGATGGCTATACAGGAACCTGACCCTGTTAATTAAAGAGATGGTAGGACTGTCAGAAGAAGCAGGAGGAGCAAGGCTGTACAGAGTGGCATGGTCCCGCCCTTGATGCACTTTATTGCTCATTTGCATGTGGATTAAATGTATGTGAAAGGTATCATTACATTACAAAGTGAATACAAAGCTGCCCTGGCACACAATCCCTACCAGCCCACATATGATATAGTGTAAAAATAGTGGTGTGCAGGGCTCCATAAGAACATAGCGAATCTGCAGTGCATTGCAGTGGTAATCTATTGCAATGTATTAGAGAAGCAATCTTATAATTGCTTGCTATAGTCACCTAGTGGTGAAAAAAAAGGTAAAAAGAAAAAGAAAAAAGTTTTAAAAAAAAAAATACATTTATAAAAATTTAACTCACTCCCTATTCCCATAATTAAAATACAAATAAATAAAGTATAACGAAATAAACATCATAGGCATTAAATAGCCCCCAAACGGCTGCACTAAATATATAAACGTATTTATCCCGTTTGGTGAACACCGTAAAGTAAAATTAAATAATAAAGTAAAATAAATAAATAAAAATAAATAAAAATGGCCGATTGGCTATTTTTTTGCCTCTTTACCTCCCAAAGAAAATAGAATAAAAATGATCAAAAATCCAAACACACTCCAAAATCATATCAATAAAACTACAGATTGTCCTGCAAAAATTAGCCTCCACACAGCTCCATAGACATAACTATAAAATAGTTATGGGGGTCAGAATATGGAGATTAAACATTTATTATTTCCAAAGTTTTTAAAAAAAAAAATTGTATTATGATACAAAAAAAACTATATAAATGTGGTATTGCTGTAATTGTACAGACCCAGAGAATGAAGGTAACAGGTCAGTTTTACTGCATAGGGAATGCCTAAAAACAAAACCCATAAAACTGTGGTGGAATTTAGTATTAGGGCTCTTTCACACTTGCGTATTTCTTTTCCGTCATCGAGTTCCATCGTCGGGGCTCTATGCCGGAAAAATCCTGATCAGGATTATCCCAATGCATTCTGCATGGAGAGAAATCCGTTCAGGATGCATCAGGATGTCTTCAGTTCAGGACCGGAACGTTTTTTGGCCAGAGAAAATACATGCTGCGCTTTTTGCTCCAGCCAAAAATCCTGAACACTTGCTGCAAGGCCGGATCCGGAATTAATGCCCATTGAAAGTCATTAATCCGGATCCGGCCTTAAGCTAAACGTTGTTTCGGCGCATCGCCGGATCCGACGTTTATCTTTTTCTGAATGGTTACCATGGCAGCCAGGACGCTAAAGTCCTGGTTGCCATGGTAAAGTGTAGTGGGGAGCGGGGGAGCAGTATACTTACCATCCGTGCGGCTCCCGGGGCGCTCCAGAGTGACGTCAGGGCGCCCCACGCGCATGGATCACATGACGTCATTCTGGAGCGCCCCGGGAGCCGCACGGGCGGTAAGTATACTGCTCCCCCGCTCCCCACCACTACTATGGCAACCAGGACTTTAATAGCGTCCTGGCTGCCATAGTAACACTGAAAGCATTTTGTAGACTGATCAGTCTTCAAATGCTTTAAGTTCACTTGCATTGTTACGGATCCGGCGACGGAAGTGCACGCCGGATCCTACCAACTCAAGTGAGAAAGAGGCCTTAAGCAAATCGAACCTGACGAATAGGAATTCGATCCAAATTTCAGGATAAATTTGATTTGCTGCGAAGCCAAATTTCCTCGTGCTTTGTGGTAGCGAATCGATTTTACCTAAAATAGTGTAAAAACCTAAATAAATCATAATTACCTCCTCGATTTGCTCGCAACAGGCCGGCCGCCATCTTCATGGAAGATCTCGCACCAAATCCCATGAGCGATGGCGATGATGTACGGTGTTTTTCACCTCATAAGACTTATTCCCCCCCCCCCCCAAAAGCAGGGGGAAAATGTCCCTGCGTCTTATAGGGTGAATACTGATGAGCACTTCCATTATAGAAGGGTGCTAGGGGTTGATGAGAGGCATGGGGGCTGATATGGGGGCTGATGAGAGGCATGGGGGCTGATAAGAGGCATGGAGTCTAATATGGGGGCTGATGAGGGGCATGAAGGCTGATGAGAGGTATGGGTGCCGATGAGAGGCATGGGGGTTGATATGAGGCAATGGGGGTTGATGAGTGGCATGGGGGCTGATCAGAGGCATGGGGGGCTGATGAGAGGCATATGGGGGCTGATGAGAGGCATGGGCTCCTATCTGAGGTCTGACTGGGGGTCATTCACATTGGGGTCTGAGCTGAGGTCTGATCTGAGGTCTTATTGGGGTCTTATTAACATTGTGGGTCTATTTGGGGCTGTCAGCTGAGGTCTGATTAACTTTGGGGGTCTGATTGGTGGTCTGACCTGAGGTCTAATGAAAAATATTTTTTCCTTATTGTCCTCCTCTAAAACCAGTGGGCCGGTGCGTCTTATAGGGCAAAAATACGGTAATATTGGGTCGCGCAAGGTTTCATGCCAGATCTTCAATCAAGATGGCGGTGGCTGTCTCGAGCAAATGGAGGAGACAAGTATGATTTAATTTACTATTCTGTTAATTTTTCACTGTGTTTTACTATCAGATGCCGCAATCATGTATGAATGTGGCATCTGAGGGGTACAACGACGGGGGCGGCGCAATCACAGCAAAGAGAATTTTACTGAAAAATTCGGCGAAGCAGCAAAACCGAATTTTAAAATACTTTGCTCATCGCATGGAATTTATGTTTTATTTTTACAATTCCACACATGTTTTTTTTTACAGCTTCCCACTAAATCTAATGTAATATTAAATAACATCATTAGAGAGTACAAATTGTCCTGCAAACAACAGGCCTTCATACAGTTATGTGAATGGTAAAATGAAAGGGTATGGCTCCAGGAAGGCAGGGAGTAAGAAACAAAAATGCGAAAAATTGAGGATGCAGAAGGGGTTAAAGATTCAACATTCGCCATACATGTATAGCAGATGTTGGGAAAGGGTTACATTTCTCACCTCTCTTCGATAGTGACGGTATAGGAGCAATTAGGCTGGTTGTGCCTAGAATGTACAGACTTCTGAGAGAATCAAGCCCCTCCCTCACATCTTTCTAAAATCTAATGTGGTCCACCAAAACAACCCTTACTCTAAACCAAATACACACAAGAAACCACGTAGAACACGTAGAGTGAAGTCCCACAGACCCCCAAATGCTATTTTTTTTACTTATTCAGTGCTGTTACTGTAGTGTTAGGTGGTTAAGGGCCTGTGAAGTTGTCATTACAGGTCCTTCAGCGCTCCTAACCTTAGAACTGCACTGATTGTCAGTGCAGTTCCCGTGCTTTCAGGAGGATAAGAGTGATATAGGACCTGTGAGGATGTCAAAGCTGGTCCTTGAGCAGTTATATACTCAGCAGGGTTGCCAAGCAGAATTTTTGTTTTTTCTGGACAGCTTATCCCAATATTTTTTTTACCGACAAATTGGAAAACTATAATGAATGATAAAGATTCTCAGTAACACATGTCTATAGCTCAATATACTGATAAGAACTCATTACCAGCATTTACCGCGAGCTGCAAAATGATGAGAATGACATCCAAAATAATCTAGTAAAATACCGCCAGCCTCAAAGAAATCATGGGCACAATTCTTTTTTTTTTCACGGACACAGGATAAAATTGGCTATTTTTACGGACTGTCCAGAAATTTCTGGAAGGTTGGCAACCTTGATACTCAGACCTGCACTCATGCTTCAGGGTTGGCACCATGAGTGCTGTTCATGTTTGTTCATGTCAGGAGGTCCCCCGACACACCAGCCCACCGGAAATCTGCCCATTAGGGCAGATTACCAATCCGGGCCTGTAGCCCTTCAAAATATTAAGCCTGGTTTACAAGTAAAGTTCCTGGTGACAGTCTCCCTTTAATCATTTTTGGCCTTTGTCTCAAAACCAGTGTAAGTCTTTTGTGTATTATACTGAAATTAGGAATTCACTCAAGTTTGGAGTTTTGCTCCATCAGACAGCCAGGTGGGCCACTTCTCAATGCTTATAGAGGAAGAGTCATGAGTCTATGCAAACATGCCACCATCATCTCGCTGCAGAGAACGACAGAAATTCTCCTTCAAGTTAATTCTGTTTATGTAATGTGAACCTTGCTGCTATAACAAGCGTCCCTGATGACGTATTTCTTGCACAATTTGTGAGTTTTCGCAGAAGGTCTCTGAATATCTGGAGTTGCGAGGCTGAAGTATCAGTACATAGCTTTCATTCTATTACACTAAATATTGGTGTCTCGTATTACTGTGAGCAACTGTCAGTCAGCTCATTGCCCTGATCCTAAGCACTGCAGACGTAAATGCTGGAAAGCTTCGGGATCCGGTACATCTCAGCCATGTGTGACTGATTTCATTTCTTCCCTTTCTATACAAACACTAGCTTTGCTTATTGCTCTGTCCTGTCTAGAACAAGTTTTAACAGATCATTCGAATTTCTCGCAATACCGTCTTGAGAAGGTAAGGATATCCCATGTAAAGGTTTCTTTTTTGTTATTTCATCTTTATAATAAAAAAAAACCATAAAAAAATGACGTGACTGAACGAAACTCCTTTGGGGGAAATTTATAATGGGGGGAATTTTTGAATGAGTCTTCATTGTTGCAATGTTCATAAAATTTGAGAAATGTTGCACAATGTTTGATAGATTTAGTGCAAGTGGTTTCCGGGATTACTATGGTTTTTTGCTGGAGAAAGGTACTGTGATAGGACTGAAACGTTGCATCTGTTAGTAAAGTTTTTATACTTTTTCATCATTTTGGAGTGTTAGCAGATATGCTCATGTAGTCTCTTACCTTCTATATACTGTATCTTCCCCATAGGTACTGTTGGAAGGAAGTTTGGTACTCGCAGCTATCCGTAGTTTGTATAGTGATGTCACTATTCGCTCCTTGAGAGCACGAGGTACAACTTATATGCACGGTATCGCGCCACCGGCCAGGGCTCGATCCCTTAGGTCTACTCACAGATATGTTCCCCCTAACTGTAGATATGACAAGATATGCCCCCTTCATAGTAGATATGCCAAGATATGTGCCCCCTCACAGTAGATATGCCAAGATATGTGCCCGCTTCACAGTAGATATGCCAAGATATGTGCCCCCTCACAGTTGATATGCCAAGATATGTGCCCCCTCACAGTTGATATGTCAAGATGTGTGCCCCCTTCACAGTAGATATGCCAATATATGTGCCCAGTGCCCCTTTATAGTGGTTATGCCCAGATGTGCCCCCTACACAGGAAGTGTAAAACAATGAATCCTCCTCGCCTCAGTCACCGGGCTCCTCCCATGATCTGTGCTCCCCATCAGCAGCAGCAGGATACTGTGACACATGGCGCTGCTGTGTAGGAGGAGCAGAGGCTGAGGCCTGCTCCTCTCCTCCTCCTACACAGATCAGCAGGACGATGTGTGAGGACATAGTGCTGCTGTGGAGCGCTGGCGGCTTAATGGTGGAGCGGGGAGCAAATAGTTCCCTGATTCAGTGACGTGCCTACGGTGTTTGGCACCCTGGGCGGGTCCTTTCTCTGGCACCTGCCCCCCCCCCCACACTACACTAAAAAAATTGTACCCCTTGTTATGCCCACATTGTGCCCTCTTACAGTAGTTATGCCCTCTCTGTGCCGCTTTAACAGTTGTAATGCCCCATCTGTGCCTCCTTCACAGTAATAATCCCCAATGTGCCCCCTTCACAGTAATAATCCCCATTGTGCCCCCTTCATAGTAATAATCCCCATTGTACCCCCTTCATAGTAATAATCCCCATTGTGCCCCCTTCATAGTAATAATCCCCATTGTGCCCCCTTCATAGTAATAATCCCCATTGTGCCCCCTTCATAGTAATAATCCCCATTGTGCCCCCTTCACAGTATTAATTTCCACTGTGCCCTCTTCATTGTAGTAATGCCCTCTGGCTCTGTGCCCCCTCCATAGTAGAAATGCCCATTGTGCCCCCTTCACATTAGTAATGCCCTCTGTGCTCCCTCCAGGGTAGTAATGCCTTCTGTGCCCCCTCCATAGTAGAAATGCCCTCTGTGCCCCCTCCATAGTAATAAAGCCCTCTCTGCCCCCTCCATAGTAATAAAGTCCTCTGTGCCCGCTCCATATTAATAAAGCCCTCTCTGCCCCCTCCATAGTAATAAAGACCTCTGTGCCCCCTCCATAGAATTAAAGACTTCTGTGCCCCCGATCTCTGTGCCCCCTCCATAGTAATAAAGTCCTCTCTGCCCCCTCCATAGTAATAATAATATTAATATAATAAAAATAACATTTATATATATAGCGCCACCATATTCCGCAGTGCTTTACAAATTCATAGTGTTCATGTACAAAACAAGTAACTGGGTAATATACGACTGAAACACTAGGAGTCAGGGCCCTGCTCACAAGAGCTTACAATCTGTGAGGAATGGGGGGATGACACATAAGGTAGTTGATTGTGATTAGTAGGATTCAAGCCATTATAGAACTGACAGGAGTGGTGCCAGACGATCTGCTTCTGGTTTGGGACTGTAAGAGGATCGAGTTTAGGCCAAAGGAATTGGTGGGGTTTAGTCCTGGAAAAGTCATTTCAGGGGGCTTCATAAGCCTGCCTGAAAAGATGTGTTTTTAAGGCACATTTGAAGGTGGAGAAGTTGTGAATTGACCTAATATTCCGGGGCAGAGTATTCCAGAGAGTAGATGCAGCTCTGGAAAAGTCTTGAAGACGGGAGTGAGAGGTCCGAATTATGGAGGATATTAATCTTAGGTCACTAACAGAACGGAGAGCACAAGTAGAATGGAAGATGGAGATGAGGGTGGAGATATATAGAGGTGCAGCACTGTGGACAGCTTTGTGGGTGAGGGTGAGAAGTTTGAACTGTATTCTGTTGTGGAAGGGCAACCAGTGAAGTGACTGCCAGAAACTAGTAGCATCAGTGTAGCGGTTGAATGGATAGATGAGCCTGGCTGCAGCACTTAGAACAGACTGAAGGGGGGACAGTGTAGGCACAGATCACACTGCAGGGCTGTATGGGCAGAGCTTATGCAGATTACCGGGCTGCAGGCTCCACCCACACAGGTGGACAGTGTGATCCGTGCCTGCATGCAGAATGGTGGAGCAAGGAGAAGTCCTCCTGCTTCACCATTCTGAGCGCAGCCGGCCTGAAGGAGCGGAGGAGCGCTGGGAGCTGAGCGGTGAGTTACAGGACCCAGCTCTCTGCTCTCCAGCAATGAACGCTTCCATCTGTATTGATGGAAGCGCTAATTGCTTCTGGCCTCTGGCAGCTGTGCTGTGGGCCTCCGCAGGAGCTGTGGGCCCCGACACTTGCCCAGGTATGCCGGGTGCTGACACCAGCCTTGGCCAGGGAGACACTACAGCATATTGCAGATTGATATATAGTTATATGCGGTAAGATATAACCTGTATTTCATTTACTGAAATTTCTGCTTCTTCTGGGCTTTGAAGTACAGGAGGCAGTCCTATCAGTGATTGACAGCCCTCCCTCTATGACTGTGTATACACAGATAGCTGTCAATCACTGATAGGACCGCTTCCTGGACTTTAAAGCCCAGAATAAGCAGGAATTTAAATAAATGAAATACAAGTTTTACTGAATATTTTCTCATAAAACAATATATCAGTCTGCTCAGCTAATCCTGCTCTAGAATATGCTTCAGTTTATACACCATGTTTAAAGTGACAGGTTCCCTATATTCTACAGTAGTGTGTTGTCAGCTCTGTAGAATTAGCCCTGCGCAGGAATCCTCCGCTACTGTTCAGCAGGTGCTTGGTTGTTTAATAACAACAGGGCTCCAGTAGGGTTGGAGGAACCTCAGATCACAGATGTTCAGCCAAGAATGACCACAGCATGATCCGAGGACACATGATGGGGGACTGAGACACTCCTGTGAAGTCAGTCCTGGGGACCCGAAAAGTGCCCCAGAGATCTGTGTACATTAATTGTGTCCTAATAACAGTCTGTCTACTGGTCAGCTAAAACATGAAATGTGAACACATTACAAGTTTGAAATAAATATGTGAAGTAGTAAAAAAAATAAAACTTAAATAAATTGAATAAGTTGCAAAAATTACCAAAAAAATTGTGTATACTTAACATAAAAAAAACCCAACACATTTATTAGGTATCCACGTGCCTGGATCTAGTTTAACAGGTTCTGCAGCGTCAAACTTGAATGCCATAAAAAAAAAACAACAAAAAAAAACAAACACTTTTTGGACTAGGTGTTTTTAATTAGCCTTAGTGGCAAGGGGTTTATAAACTCCTTCTATCTCTCAGATGCATTCCCTGAGGGTTGTGACTGGGTGAGCTCTTTGCACTCGTTCACATGGTGCAGTACTGCGTGTCTGCCATTGCTGCCTCAGTGCTGTGCTGGCGGGGCGGTGGGCCCCAGAGCCAAGGAGGCTTTGCTGCACAGTGGGGTTGCTGTGTGGCTCCTGGGTCCCGCTGTCTGTCGCTGGTGCTGTGCTGGGGCGCCGGTGGTCGCCGCGCACGGCTGCGCCATTTATAGGTTAGAGTAGTTTCCCACTTGCAGAGGCATCCTTGTCGTGGAAAGTGGGCTTATGCTTTTTGATCAAACTGTTAACTAATGCCTCTTATGCACAGCATACAATGTATTACAAATTTGGCGGATTCGCCACGTAATTTTGCTGAGACAGTCGTAATATCAAAAGCATATTGTTGAGGATGTGCGATCCAGATTCACTCTCCATTTTGTATTGTACTTTTTTCTATATCCACACAGATTTTTTTTATAAATTACACAGTAATTCATATGTACCCCAAACATAAGCAAAAAAATTTGAATTTATCCTGTATAAAAAAAGGCCTCACACATCTGTATCAATTAACAAATAAAACCAACCATTAAAAGGTTAAGGTACGACTACATGACGACTTTTGGTGCGAAAAGTGTTGCACTCCCAAGTATTGCAGTGTAAGCAGGGCTGCCATAGGGATGAATGGAGTCGCAGTGCGACTCTCACGTTTTCTTCTACCGTGACATGCATATCGCAAAGTATGCTGTAGTGTTGGATTTTTTGTGGCTCGCATGTTGCAGTTGCGGCAAACCTGTGAGTTGAACATTCATTCCTATGGCAGCCCTGCTACGCTATGATACTTGGGCCAAAATCGCCCCCCATGTATTTAAATTACATTGCTAGAAGCACAGAAGCCAAGGTGCACAAAACAAGACCAATATGGCTTGACCCTAACAGTAACCATCTTAAGCCAGTGTAAAATTTGCGGGTGTGCCTTGTCTTATGGTTCCGGAGCATGCACAGTGAAACTCGGTGCACTTGCCCTGGATTCATTGAAAGCCACCAGCCTATCAGCACAGGATTTCAGACAGGCTTGAAATGATGTGCCAGTGTTTGGCTACAGCCAGCAAGGGAGCCCAGCAGAGCGTTGCATGCCTAGAGAAGGAGGAACGGGGAGCCAGCGCTGGGAAGCAGGAAAGTAAACTTCCCTTTACAGGTTCGGCCTCGTTCTTGCACAACCACCTTAAGGCATGAGCACTTTTCCTGAGAAGCTCCACCTCCTTGACCCCAGGAAGCTAATTTACATATAATGCATGTTCTGTCCCAGCATTGGGAAATTCATTTCAGTATCATTACAGATCAATTCTGCTTTCAGTTTGCTATTCCTGTTATTTCGGTAGTTAGGTAACAGCACCATCTAGCAGTGGTAAAAATGTATTACACTTGTGTTTCTTGTTAATAAAGATTATTGTATTTGTGGGAGGTACAAAGCATTATGGGAGTGTAATGCATTCTGGGAAGGAGATGCCCAGTCTTCAGTCTCCATGTTACAGGACATCAGCAGAGCTGTCTCCTGCATTTCTCCTTCTTGAACCCCACCATCTTTGTGCAAGTACTGTATATCTGGTTAGTGAGATCTATCTTTGTTTCAGGGACATTATGTTATGCAGAGCTGTTTAGTTATAATTGTCTCAGGGAACATGTTAGACATTAGATATGTCATCCTATGTATAGACAGCCATTTTAGACATGTGCTTAGAGTTACTGTAATGTTGTAGTACATGTTGTTCTATGCTTTATGCTGTACATGCTATCTTATATGCTTATACTTATACATGTCATTTGCATTCTTGTAGTTTTACCAATTCACAATCCTGTTGACCAATAAACAAGTTAGACTACAGAAAACAGTCCTCTTATTTGGAAGTCAGAAATGGTTTATGCTGAAGGTTAGACTGCACAATGTGTGAACGTGTATGAAGACAGAACAATACATGCCTCAATTAAATGGCTTATAATGGCTCGTATGCGGACCCATTCACTTCAACGGGGCTGCAAAAGATGCGGACAGTACTCCCCGTGCTGTCTGCTTCCGTCTCTCTGTTCCGTGGCCCCACAAAAAAAAATAGAAAATGTCCTATTCTTGTCCATTTTGCGGACAAGAATAGGCATTTCTATTATGGGCATCCCTTTCTGCAAATTGCGGAACGCACACGGCCGGCATTTCTGTTTTGCGGATCCGCAATTTGCGGACCGCCAAACACAGCCCGGTTGTGTGCACGAGGCCTAAGGGACATTTATAAAATCTTTTACCCCAATATCAAGGCATTAAAAAAATCACAAATTATGGGACACACAATATTTGCACCATAATTTGTAACTTTTCGCTTTTCTTGCTCCTTTTCAAAAGTGCTGAGCAAAAGTGGGTGAGGCTTAGCAAGAGGCGGCGGGGCCTGACAGATTTACTATCATTTATGCCAGAAACTGGCCCAAGCCACCACCGCCTTTACAGTCGTGTACCAATGACTAAAATCTAACTGTGCTACTTTGTCTGGGAAAATGCTGAGATTTCCACTCTCATCAATGGGCCTCATTTATCCATTCTGCCTAACAGTAAGACCATCTTTGTTACCCATAGCAACGAATCAGAGCTCAGCTTTCATTTCTTAAACTGTTCTATAAAAATAAAAGCTGATTTCTGATTGGTTGCTATTGCCAACAAAAGCCATTTTACTATTAGATAGTCATTTGACATTTCTAGGACTTCCTTTATTTTATTGATCTGCTCCGATAATGGAGAACAACGGAAAATTGCTTGTGTGAACACAGTCATAAACTAAAAACACACATATGCATTTTGCATTTGTTTCCGGCGTTAGTTTTTTTTTAACACATGGGGTTTTTTGTGCATTTTTTGCTGAAAAACTGCCAGCAATAGATGTCGCTAGTGATGTCGTGAACATAAAATTTTAAAACAGGCGAACTGGGCGAACCGCCATAAACTTCAATAGGCAGGCGAATTTTAAAACCCACAGGGACTCTTTCTGGCCACAATAGTGATGGAAAAGTTGTTTCAAGGGGACTAACACCTGGACTGTGGCATGCCGGAGGGGGATCTATGGCAAAACTCCCATGGAAAATTACGTAGTTGACACAGAGTTGGGTTTTAATCCATAAAAGGCATAAATCACCTAACAATCCTAAAAATTTTTTGAACAGCGTGGTTTAAAACATCCAGTGTGTGTATACGATCAGGTATGATGTTGTATCGATCAGGTAGTGTAAGGGTTACGCCCGCTTCACAGACATTGACAGACCAAACTCCCCTTTTAATACACCGCAAACAACCGCAAACAGTCCATTTGCACAACCGCAAACTCCCCATTTGCACAAGGTTGGATACCAAGCTAGCCACGTCCCGGTGATGTCATTGAAGGTTTCTTCCTCCACCCAGCCACGTACAACACCAAGGGTCCCCGAAAGGTCAATTGAATTGATTTTTCGAACGGGGAGATGGTTAAAAAAAATGCTGGCTCCCTCCCCTTTGTTTTAATCCACGGTCACTGCGTCTGCGCCGTGCAATTTACTGTCACACCCGATATGAGTGGTATTTTCTGTAGTACTATTCTCATCAGTTTAATCCCTGTTACGTCCCCTATCAGGACGTGTATTGAATGGATTTTAGACAACCGCAAACAGTTGTCAAAAGTTGACAAACTCCTTGCAGAAATGTGATTTATCTGTGTGCGTCCTTCCTGTTACTTCCAATTTGGGGCACTGCGTGTGTGCCGTGCAATGTACTCTGCCACACGGTATGAGTGGTATTTTCTGTAGTACTATTCTTATTAGTTTAATCCCTGTTACGTCCCCAATCTGGGGTCCATTTATTGAATTGATTTTTCGAACGGGGAGATGGTTAAAAAAACGCTGGCTCCCTCTCTTTTGTTTTAATCCACGGTCACTGCGTCTGCGCCGTGCAATTTACTGTCACACCCGATATGAGTGGTGTCTTAACTAGTACTATTCTCATCAGTTTAATCCCTGTTACGTCCCATATCAGGGATTGCCTTTTGTGAAAAAAAATTTAGGCCGGGTACCTTCGACTGCCTTCACAGTGACAGACCAAACTCTCATACACCAAACTGAATTGATTTTAGGAATCGGGAGATGGAAAAAGCAGCTTGGTCGGTCCTCTTACTCCCAAATTGGGGCACTGCGCGTGCACAGAGCAATGTGCTGTGACACCCTATATGAGTGGTGTCTTAACTAGTACTATTGCTATCAGTTTAATCCCTGTTACGTACCCTATCCGGGGACGTGTGTCGAATTGATTAACCGTTGTCGAATTAACGAACCATTACGACATTATGAAATAATTTAGTTCTGAGCTCTGTACTTGCTTTGTATTGGAATTGACGTGGCTGAAGATGCTGGACCAGGAGGAGGATGGTGGCTTTGAGTTTGTGTGCTGCTTGCACTCATGTGTTAATCCCATTGGCGTTTGTGATGTGAGATTATGTGCCTTCGCAAAGCAATTGTACCGAGGTGGGTGACATCCCACGGCTCAGTTTCTTTTGGCACAGGTTGAAAATGGCATTGCTTTTATCAGAGGCAGACACACAAAAAAAATGCCACACTGCTGAGCTTTGCAATGACGGCATTCTGGTGGTGGCAACAGCATGCGTTGACTGGCGTGCTGTCTGGCTGACCCCAGGTGCCGATACATGCTGTCTGACTGTGCCACTAACTCCTTGCGTCGACCTCCCCCTGCTTCCAACTCGTCTCCTCCTTCTCTCTGTCTCCCCTTCTGAACTTTCCCCCTCTTCTTCTCTTCAAGCAGGCACCCACCTGGCATCCGTGGACACATCGTCATCATCAACTGCTTCACTTGTATCTGACACCTCAGCAAAGGAAGCATCAGCGGGTACAACATCATCATCATCATCACACTGTACGTCCATGTGTGTAATCCTGCCTGACTGAGACATATCCCTGTAATCTACATCATCTGGCAATAATGGTTGCGCATCACTAATTGCATCCAACTGATGTGTAAATAACTCCTCTGACGGATCAAGTGAAGCGGCTGTGGTGGCTGTGGTGGTAGTGGTGGTGGTGGCGGCGGGCGGGTGCGTGGTAACTTGGGAGCAGGTGACCGAAGCTGAGCTGGAGGAGGATGGTGCGTCAAGGTTCTTAGCGGAAGCTGTTGAAGATTGGGTGTCCTGTCTAAGCCAGTCAACTATGTCCTCAGAATTTTTCGGGTTCAGGGTACATGGCCTCTGAACACTGGGCGTTATTCCAGGGCCAGTGGAAATCACAGCACCACGACCACGGCGGCCCCTGCGGGGTGGCCTGCCTCTGCCTGTCATTTTTTTTTAGATAAGTGGTACTACGCGTGCTAGGTACTGTGCCACCAGGTATGAGTGTTGGGCACTAGCAGAGGGCACACTACAGTCTGTGGGCCTGACACACACACACACTGGCCGGCAGGCAACTGAAATTAGATTAAAATGTACAGATAAAGTGCCTTATTTTAAGGCAAAGTCCAGTACCACACGGTATGACAGGGGTGGGCACTGGCAGAGGGCACACTACAGTCTGTGGGCCTGCAGCTCCTCACACACAGGCAGGCCAGGCAACTGCAATATGTATATGGAGAAAAAAAAAGCAGACTAATGTAGCAGCCCTAAAAAGGGCTTTTTGGGGTGCTATCAGGACGCTGTCCTTACAGCAGAGATCAGATGAGTCTTTCAGGACTGGAGTGGACACTGAATACACTAGCCTAGCTATCGATTTCCCTATTAAATCAGCAGCAGCTACACTGTCCCTCCTCTCACTAAGGCTGCAGCTTCCGAATGAATCTAATCTAGATGAGCGAATTTCATATTTTAAAACTCGTTCACACTTTGTTTGGTGGTAAAAGGTGAATTACGTCATGGATTCCGTTACCACGGACCATAACGCAATTTTATGACTGAATGCATAAGGGGAGTCCTCTCCTGCATAATGGAAATGGAACAGATCCGTTTTGCAGCCCATAGACTTCTATTATGACGGAATAAATAACGGAATGCCTCTAAAGGCATTCCATCATAGAATTGCGTTATGGTCTGTGGTAATGGAATCTATAATGCAATTCACCTTTTTACCAACAAACAAAATATGAAATTCGCTCATCTTTAATCACAACCGTTGTCCATGGGTTGTGCCTGTTATTGCAGCTTGGCTCCTTTGGAAGTAATGGGGCAGAGCTGCAATGCTGTACTTGTGAACATGTGGACAGGGGTGGTGCTGTTTTTGGAAAAAAAAATTTTTATTTAACTACAAACATGCACTTTAGGGTGCATTCAAAAGGCCGTATGTATTTTGTGGTCCACAAAATGCGAAAATCCGCAAAAATTACAGACAACGACATTTTTTTGGCACATCCATTGTAAGAATCCCTATCCTTGTCCACAAAACTGACAAGAATAGGACATTTTCTATCTTTTTTGCGGGGCTATGGAATGGAACTACGGATGCAGATAACACGCGGTGAATGGATCCCCAAAAATGTGGATTGGATGCAGACAGAAAATACGGTCGTGTGAATAGGGCCTTAATAAGGGTAGCATTGTTTTCTAAAGCTATATATATATATTTCCTATTTGGTGCCTCTTTATTTTAATGTTCATACTTAGGAATTCGCTGAAACAAGTCTGGAAGCTACTGGTTGACTTTGATTGATTGTAATCATAATATTAGATGACTGGTTGTCGAGTTTTCCTCTGGATTAATAATGAAATATAATAAATCGCATTTTGTATTATGAGACGTTCTGCTAGACATACAGCACTCCAGGGGTGAGAATAAAAATGCTCACTGCCTGGAAGAAGTGGAGGGAGGTATTTTGACTACTGTACCAATAAATAGTGGAAATGCAGTCCTTACATTTTTTGTGGGGTTGTCACAACGAAGAAATTATGGCTTGATCATGTGACCTCCCCAAAAACCTGCTACATACGAAGGCTTATTAGGCAGCCTGTACAGTTACAGTCATAATACACTGCAATACAAAGGTATTACACAGTATTTTATGAATGATCAAAGGATCACATGTTCAAGTCTCCTAATGGTAAAAGTAAACAAAACAAAAAACTTATTTTAAAAAATACAAAATACTATTTCCACATAAAAAATAAAATTGCCCTTTTTGCTTACAAAGTCTTTTTTTTCCAAACATACAGTGCCTTGCAAAAGTATTCACCCCTTGACTTTTTTTGTGTTTTGGTGTCTCACAACCTGGAATTAACATGGATTGTTTGAGGATTTGCATAATTTACAGAAATTCACAGAACATGCCCACAACTTTGAAGAAGTGTTTTTTTTTTTAAATTGTGAAGCAAACAACAAATAGGACAGAATAACAGAAAAAATCAATATGCATAACTATTCACCCCCTAAAGTAAATACTTTGTAGAACCACCTTTTGCAGCAATCACAGCTCCAAGTCGCTTCGGATAAGTCTCTATGAGCTTGCCACATTTTACCACTGGGATTTTTTCCCCATTCCTCCTTGCAAAACTGCTCCAGCTCCTTCAGGTTGGACGGTTTGCGCTTGTGAACAGCAATCTTTAAGTCTGACCACAGATTTTTTATTGGATTGAGATCTGGGCTTTGACTAGGCCATTCCAATATATTTACATGTTTCCCCTTAAACCACTCAAGTGTTGCTTTAGCCGTGTGTTTGGGGTCATTGTCCTGCTGGAAGGTGAACCTCCGTCCTAGCCTCAAATCACGCACAGAGTAGTACAGGTTTTGCTCAAGAATATTCTTGTATTTAGCACCATCCATCTTTCCCTCAACTCTGACCAGTTTCCCAGTCCCATCCCCCCTTGATGCTGCCACCACCATGTCTCACAGTGGGGATGGTGTTCTTTGGGTTATGTGATGTGTTGGGTTTGCGCCAGACATAGCATTTTCTTTGATGGCCAAAAAGTTACATTTTAGTCTCATCAGACCAGAGCTCCTTCCTCCATACATTTTGGGAGTCTCCCACATGCCTTTTCGCAAACTCACAACGTGCCTTTTTGTTTTTGCTAAAAGTAATGGCCAACTCTATGGAGCGTACGGCTTATTGTGGTCCTATGTACAGATACTCCAATCTCTGCTGTGAAACTCTGCAGCTCCTCCAGGGTTACCTTCAGTCTCTGTTGTGTCTCTCTGATTAATGCCCTCCTTGCCTGGCCCGTGAGTTTTGGTGGGCGGCGGTCTCTTGGCAGGTTTGCTGTTGTGCCATGTTCTTTCCATTTGGTTATGATAGATTTGATGGTGCTCCCGGGGATCATCAAAGATTTGAATATTTTTTTATAACCTAACCTTGACTTGTACTTCTCAACAACATTGTCCCTTACTTGTTTGGAGAGTTCCTTGGTCTTCATGGCTGTGTTTGGTTAGTGATGCCTCTTGCTTAGGTGTTGCAGCCTCTGGGGCCATTCAAAAAAGGTGTGTGTATGTACTAATGACAGATCATGTGACACTTAGATTGCACACAGGTGGACATCATTTCACTAATGATGTGACTTCTGAAGGTAATTGGTTGCACCAGAGCTTTTTATGGGCTTCATAACAAAGGGGGTGAATACATACGCACAGGACAATTTTCTGTTCTCTATTTCTAAACAATAGTTTTATTTATATATTTTTCTCATGTCACTTCACCAACTTAGATTATTGTGTTCTGATCCATCACATAAAATTCAGATTAAAAAAACATTGAACTTAAGGCTGTAAAGTAACAAAACACAAAAAAAGTCAAGGGGGGTGATTTACTTTTGCAAGGCACTGTAAAAGAAAAAAATTGCATAATTATCCATGTATCCCAAAAAGTTCTTCAATTATATAAATGGTGAAACACCTAAACCTGAAAGTATTGGCCCTTTAACCAGTCCCGGACCGCCGTACGCAGGATTGCGTCCTGCGGGCGGCCGGGATCTTCTGAGTGGACGCATCGGCGCGTCCTCTCGCGAGACCCGTGAGTTCCTGTGAACGCGCGCGTTCACAGGAGCGCGCGTCTGGAGAGTTAAACTACAGCCTGCCAGCGATGATCAATCGCTGGCAGGCTGTAGATGTGATATAAATCGCATCAAACATGTATACCAGACGCTGTTTTGTAAACAGCGTCTGGTATACCTGCTACCTGGTCCTCTGGTGGTCCCATTTGCTGGGATCGACCACCAGAGGACCAGGTAACTACAATAAAGTTGCACCAAACACTACACTAACCCCCCACCCCCTCACCTATAACCCTTGATCACCCCATCTAGACCCCTGATCACCCCTGTCATTGATCACACCCTTGTAAGGCTCCATTCAGACGTCCATATGTGTTTTGCGGATCCGTGGATTCACGGATCCGTGGATTCATGGATCCGTGGATTCATGGATCAGTGGATCCCGATCCGCGGATCCGATCCGCAGATCCTCAAAACACGGACACCGGCAATGTGCTTTCCGCATTTTGCAGATCCGCACATTGCCAGAACTATATAGAAAATGCTTTTTCTTGTCCGCAATTGCGGACAAGAATAGGACATGTTCTATATTTTTGCGGAACGGAAGTGCAGACCCGGAGCGCGGATCCGTAATTCGGATCCGAGCGGGACAAAGTCTGTCCCCATAGAAATGAATGGGTCCGCAATTCCGTTCCGCAAACAGAATTGCGGACGTGTGAATGGGGCATAAGGGTCCCCTATCACCGCCAGTTAGCTAGCTACTTGTTAGGTAGCTGGCGCCCAGCCCACCGCACCGCAGTCACTGATTTTGGCAGAGATTTTTCATCCACATTGACCGATGCGAATGAAAAAATCTGTGCCGTTCATTTTTTTTTTTCAGCGCAGAGGCTGAGCGGAAAAAAATCTCATTACCCGTATGCTCAATATACGGAGAATCGCAGAAACTCCTAATGCTGGCCATACATGTAATGATTGTGGAGACCCTCAAATGCCAGGGCAGTACAAAAACCCCACATGTGACCCCATTTAAGAAAGAAGACACCCCAAGGTATTCCGTGAGGGGTATGGTGAGTTCATGCAAAATTTTATTTTTGTCACAAGTTAGTGGAATATGAGACTGTAAAAAAAAATAAATAAATAAATCAATTTCCGCTAACTTGTGCCAAATTTTTTTTTCTGTGAACTCGCCATGCCCCTCACGGAATACCTTAGGGTGTCTTCTTTCCACAATGGGGTCACTTGTGGAGTATTTATACTGTCCTGGCATTTTAGGAGTCCTAAGCGTGAGAATCCAAATGCGTAAAAATGGCCTGTGAAATCCTAAAGGTACTCATTGGTTTTAGGGCCCTTTGCGCATCTTGGCTGCAAAAAGTGTCACTCATGTGGTATCGCCATACTCAGGAGAGTAGGGCAATGTGTTTTGGGGTGTATTTTACATATACCCATGCTGAGTGTGAGAAATATCGCTGTAAACGACAACTTTTAAAAAATTTTATTCAAAGTTGTCAATTTACAGAGATATTTCTCTCACCTAGCATGGGTATATGTAAAATACACCCTAAAACACATCGCCCTACTTCTCCTGAGTACGGCGATGCCACATGTGTGACACTTTTGCAGCCAAGATGCGCAAAGGGCCCAA
Organism: Bufotes viridis; assembly: GCA_033119425.1. NCBI lineage: Eukaryota > Metazoa > Chordata > Amphibia > Anura > Bufonidae > Bufotes > Bufotes viridis. The sequence goes on along the minus strand of CM065591.1, from coordinate 38,705,647 downwards.
ATTCAACGAGTACCTTTTAGGAGGGCATTTTTACGCATTTTTCTTCTCACGCTTTAGGGCCCCTAAAATGCCAGGGCAGTATAAATACCCCACATGTGACCCCATTTTGGAAAGAAGACACCCCAAGGTATTCGCTGAGGGGCATAATGAGTCCATGAAAAATTAAACTTTTTGTCAAAAGTTAGCGGAAAGGGAGACTTTGTGAGAAAAAACAATAAAAAATCAATTTCCACTAACTTGTGCCAAAAAAAAAATCTTCTATGAACTCGCCATGCCCCTCATGGAATACCGTATCAGCAAGAGTTTATGAGGGATCGGTCCTGTCAGACTAATGTAATCAATTTCTATGAGGAGGTAAGTTCTCGATCAGGGTTAGGCATTGGATGTCATACATCTTGATTTCGCCAAAGTATTTGACTGTGCCACATAAAAGGTTAGGACATGAAATAGGAATGCTTGGAGTATGTGGGTATGGCTTTCTTCTGCCTTTCAAACTGTTACTATGTTACATTATTTATCCTGCATTGTAAAACAAAACACCCCAAAATTGCAGTGCTTTTGTTTAATCTGCTTAAAAAACAAAAAACAACAATAAAACGTGGCCAAAAAGTCAAATGTACTCCAAAATGATATAAAAGTAAACTACAACTCAGGCTACTTTCAGAATTGCACTTTCCCTTTCCGCTATTGAGGATGGGGACAAAACTGAACTGAACGAAACGGAGTCACCAGAATGCATTCTGTTTGGTTTGGCTGCGTCCCCTTCACGGACAGAAGCTGCAAGGAGCGTTTTTCTGTCTGCGATGTGGTGCAAAGCAAGACGGATGCGTCATGACTCTCAATGTAAGTCAATGGTGGCGGATCTGTTTTCTTAGACACAAAAGAAAACGGATCCGTCCCCCATTGACTTACAATGGTTTTAGAGATGGATCTATCTTGTCTATTTAAGAGATAATACAGCCAGATCCGTTCATAATAGATGCAGGTAATTGTATTATAATTGTTTTTGCTGATCCATGACCAATCCAGCAAAAACGCTGGTGTAAAAGTAGCCCTATCCCCTAAAAAAAAGCAATCCATCACACAACTCTGTTGACAGAGTTAAAAATGTTACGGGTCTTAAACACAACAACACAAGAGCAAATTATTTAAAAAATAAACCATTACGGCATGCAGAGATGAAAAATGGGAAAAAATTCAGTCTGCATTTGAAAATGGGCTGTTTCCTTAAAGATGTTTTCCGGTTTGCATCAGCATCCTTTAAAATAATAATTTGTGAAAGTAGGTGTAACTTTATAATGTATTTCTTTTCCCTTAATTGCTCCAATCTCCCGTTCTGTGCTGTGGTCACATGACCATGTCACATGCAGCTCTTTCTTATTTCCTGTGATGTTATGTCCATGGGTGGGGCAGTGATAGGGGGGGTGTCTATGTAACTATGGGGGGTGGGTGGGAGGAGCTATGAATTAGCTGGGCATGGTTATGGGCAGTGCTGGAGCTGTGGTAGAGGAAGGAGAAGTGCATCATGGGTTTGGTTGGATACAGGAACAGGAAGTGCTACATACAGGATGGAAATAAACCAGAGGGATTGGTTTGTATGGTGAAAATGGGTCAGAAGAGTCCCAAGGGGAGAATGTTCATGAAGTAAGCGACTAGATGAGCATACTTTTTAAAACACATAGTCACCCTGGAAAACCCCTTTAAGGGGTTAAATTGCTTAGACCGGACTACTATATTTTCATTTAAGCTGTCAGTAGTAGCTAGTGGAGAGGAGTGATAGTAGCAAGAATGGTTGTTGTAGTTGTTACTCATTGTGACGTACCTTTATTCCCTTTGGCGCACACCCTGGTTCTGGGGTTTCCTTTGCTTGGTGATGGTTCGGAATGCTCTTGATGGTGATGTACTTTGAGGTGCCAGGCAGGGTCCCCTGCAGTGTGGGAGGCAATGTGGAGGCCGTTTTCAACAGTAGAACAGTTCTTTACATTAGTTACAGTACTTAGCAGGCATGGACTGGCAGTTCTTACACAGGTTTGCATTTCACAGATCTCACAGGTTACACTTCTCTAGCAGGCTTTAGCATAAGCATCCAGAAATAGAGGTGTGACACTTCTTTTTCCCTACACAACAATGGGACGGCCCCCAAAGTGAGACTAAATTTGTCACCTTTTTCATAGGTTGCCGACCGTACTCATAGTTATTGGTACTACAGGTTTCCATGATAGGATGTACTATGATGGGCACATCCAGATTCTGCCTTTTTAGGTCTGTCCAGGTACCAGTAGACTTGAATCTCCTGAACAGGTTTGCTTCACAGCCTGTGAGCTTCTCCTTTAACCATTACCCATCCGCTCATTGACTCTAAACGTCCTGGGTGGTCGGGTTTATCTCTGAATGTACGTTCTGGAGCATCCTTTCAGAGATGGCAGCTGCACGCTAGTCGTGCAGCTGCCGAGTGGGGGGTCTGCTGTCAGTGACAGCAGAGCACCCCAGAGAGAAGGCAGGGACCTGGCTTCTAGATGGCTGTATACACAGACTCAACGAGCGCTGTGTATACAGATCAGGAAGTGCTATGCTGGTGGGCCGGGGAGTGCAGGAGCTGTCGTGTCTTCTATAGACCACGATCAGCCCTGCACTAAGGCTGTACAGTGCAGTATTCTGCTGTACAGTCTCTCTGGGGGGTGTATTTCCCCTGTAACTGGGGCTACTATGTCAGCCCCAGTTACAGGAGAAATCAATAGTTCTGAAAAAAAAAATGAAGTTAAATGTCCCCCAGATGTTCTGTATGACCTTATGGGGTACACAAAGTGTAAAATAAAAAATAAAAAAATTAAGTGTTTTAGAAAAAAAAAAGTTTCACATTTGGAAAAAAAAAATTTCCCCCCAAATCCGTTATTTAAAAAATGCTAAAAATAGAAGAAAAAAAATAAAATAGACATATTTGGTATCATCGTGTCCGCAATGACCGGCTCTATAATAATATCGTATGATCTACCCCATCAGGTAAACAACGTAAAATAAAAATAAAAAATAAATAAATAAACATTGCACCGAAACAGATTTTTTAGTGAGCTCACCTACCAAAAAGTCGTATGTACCCCAAAATGGTAGCAATAAAAAGTCACCTCATCCTGCAAAAAATGAGACCCCACACAAGACCATAGCCAGAAAAATAAAAAAATATGGCCCTATGCAAATTGCAACATAAAAAGATTATTTATTTTTCTAAAAATGCTCTTATTGTGTAAAATGTAAAAAGAAAAAATAGACATATTTTGTATCACCGCGTCCATAACAATTGGTTCTACAAAAAAAAATGACATGACTTACCCCATCAAGTGAACGGTGTAAAAAAACAAATAAAAATGATGCCAAAACAGCTTTTTTTAGTCACCTCACCTCACAAAAAACATAATATCAATCAATCAAAAAGTCGTATGCACCCCAAAATGGTAGCAAAAAACGTTACCTCGTCCCGCAAAAAAAAAAGCGCTCAAACAAGACTATAGCCAGAAAAATGAAAAAATATGGCTGTAAGAAAATTGCGAAACACAAAAACATGAGATTTTTTCAAAAAAAAATTTTATTGTGTAAAACGTAAAAAAAAAAAAAAAAAATACATTTCGGTATTGTTGTGTAATGACCGGATCTACAAAAATATCACATGATCAACCTCGTCAAGTAAACCGTGTAAAAAAAAAAATAGAAAAATGGCACCAAACAGCTTTTTTGTGACTTCACCTCACCTTAAAATGGTGCCAATAAAAACGACAGCTTGTCTCACACAAAATAAGCCCTCACACAACTCATTCAACAAAAAATAAAAAAGTTATTGCTCTTAAAAACCATGACAGAAAATTTCATGCTAGAAATTCCAGATGCCGCTCCTTCCCTTCTCAGCCCTGGCGTATCCCCAAATAACAGTTTATGACCACAGTTGGGGTGTTACTGTATTCAGGAGAAGGTGAGTAGCATATTGTGAAGGATATTCTCCTGTTATCTTTTGTGAAAAAGAAAGTTTTGGCCTAAAGCACTATTTTCTTGTAAAAAAATGTAATTTTTTATTTTCACACCCAAGTATTAAAAATTCTATGAAACAGCTGTTGAGTGAAGTGCTCGCTACACCCCTTAAAAATTCCTTGGGTGGTGTAGTTTACAAAATGTTGTCACTTTTTGGGGGTTTTCACTGTGGGGTTACCACAGGGTCTCTTCAAATGCAACGTGGTGCCCAAAGACCATTCCAGCAAAATCTGCCCTCCAAAAACCATATGGCGCTCCTTGTCTTCTCTGCCCTGTCATGTGCCCAAGCAGCAGTATGGGGTGTTTCTGCAAACTGCAGAATCAAGATCATAAATATTGAGGTTTGTTTTGTTGTTAACCCTTGATGTGTCCAAGGAAAAAATGTAATAAAATGAAAAATCTGCAAAAAAGTGACATTTTGAAAATTCGCTTCTATTTTGCTTTAATTCCTCTGAAATACCTAAATGTTTAACAACATTTCTAAAACCAGTTTTGAATAGTTTAAGAAGTGTTGTTTCTAAAATGGGGTCATTTCTGGGTTGGTTGTATTATGTAAGCCCCACAAAGTGACTTCAGAACTGAACTGGTCCTTTAAAAAGTTGACTTTTCTAAAAAATTTCAATAATTGCTTCTAAAATACAAAACCTTCTAACTTCCTAAAAAAAATTACATGAAATGATGCCAACATAAAGTAGACGTACAGGGAATGTTAATTAATGAATATTTTATAAGGCATCACTATCTGTCTTAAAAGCAGAGAGATTCAAATTTAGAAAACAGTGACATTTTTTCAAATTGTCTCTGTATGGCTTGGATAAGTAAAAAGTTCCAAAGTTATTATCACATAAAGTGACACGTGTCAGATTTGTAAAATTAGGCCTGGTCAGGAAGGGGGTAAATGGCCCGGTCTGGAAGTGGTTAAGAAGTTTATCACCACAGAGCCTATATGCGCACCTCCTCTCAATACTGGAATACTTTTCAGATATACTTTTCTCTCTCTTTTCTCTACTTTAGCTGATTTTCTGCATCTGCACACATCATTGTCTAGATAGCCACTGTCTGTACACAAGATGCTCCAGTTTTAATCTAAACTCCTCACTGCTCTGCCTAGTGATGTTTTTTTTAGTACCCATTAACTCCTTACGCACTATAAATACTTGAAATGCCTATATCACATAAAAGCACAATTTTAACCCTTTTGCAGTATACCACTGCCATGGCAGTGGGACACTGCAGTAAAAGTTGAGCTAATATCAACATAAAGGGGGTTGCTGTTATGCCGTTCCCTACTATTTAATGGCAAGTAGCTCTAAGCTGGCAGTATACTTTCATCATTTCAAGTTCTGCAGATCCATATCTTCATAATTGTGGGATTCCCCAAGTGCTGAATACAATGATTGTCAGATAACACCCACAACAGATACCGCAAAAAGGAAAACATTACCATCATGCATGCAGACCTCAGAGCTGCATGCCCATAGCATTCACTACTATGAATGCAAACACCGTATAGCATTACCTGATCTTCCTGAAAAGATAACTCCCAAGGCAAATGTTTAGTCAGCGTTAAAGCGGATGTTTCTGACAGATTCATGAATAATTCGAAATACCGTAATAAAGTTTGTAAGGATTTTCCTCTTCTTTCTAAAACTGATCTTCAGTTTGATATGTTAAGTAATCTGATACTCCAGGTGTATGTACCATAAAGGCAGATCATGCTTCCATGGAGAGAGGGGACCCTGCCCTAACCCTCTCTCTAATTCCAGCCCTAACCTTTTGCTACAGGCAGGGGCGTAATGATCGCGGTCGCAGAGTGTGCGACCGCGACCGGGCCCGGCGGGGGAGGGGGCCCGCTGCGGCAGGCGGGCCCTGCGGCAGAGCGGAGTTAACTTAATCCAGGTGCAGGCCATGCTGTAAGCATTCATTTTCCATAGAGTCTATAAGCGGGTCGGGCGGGCGAGAGAGGGAGGCGATTCAGAGCTTTGCAACATGTACGCTGGCCAGCTCCTCCCTACACTACTACAAACTATGCTCCCGGCCCGAGTCCCTCCCCTCCCTGTCCCCTTGTCACTCACTTCAGTGGAGTCACTCCCAGTCCCCACCCCTTCTTCAGCGGCACTGCGGCAGCACAGACAAATGTGCAGCTGGACTGGACTGGTCTGGAGTCTATGCTGTCTGCGGCACGACACTAGTCAGCACAGCAGCTGCAGCCTGCTTGATTCACCTGCTGTGAGTGCTGCAGTGCTGATCTGTGTGTCGCGGACCACGGTTCAGCCAGCTGCCGGCGAGCTGTTTCTCCACTCCCCCTCCTCCAAGCTACAGTGGCATGACGGGCCCTCCTCGTCTACAAAGACACACACACCCCTAGTAGCCCACATGACCAGGACAGCTAAGGATGCAGGGCCCGGCCTCTCATACACTGACTGCCTGGTCTCTCCGACGCAGGCGCAGCAAGAGCCTGCCACCAGCCAATTTAAAAGAGGCCCTGGGGTCACGTCAGATTCAGTCAGGCTGAGGATTAGGGCGCACGTGGTCACCGTCACCGGACCGAATCCATACTACTGCTCCATCTGCCTGGCCAGGACTACTAGTAGGTAGCATTAGTAATGTCATTTTTATATTATGAATTTTGGGACACGCACAATCCACATACTTGTGGAATAGGGTAGATTCTTGTGGAATAATGGATCTGATTCTGTGCCAAATGGATGGATGGATGATCACTTAGTAGGCGGTAATAATGTCTGAAATCAGAGTGCGGGTGGGGTGGATAGATCATCAGTGTGACGGTAATAAATTATTGCTGTCCACTGATGCCCCACCCACACCCTGATTTCAGACATTGTTATTGTCCAGTCCACTGATGATCCATCCATCCGCCCCACCCGGCCCTGATTTCAGACATTATTACAGTCCACTGATGATCCATCAATCGATCCATCCATCCGCCCCACCCGCACCCTGAATTCAGACATTATTGTTGCCATTGTCTGCAATCAGGGCAGGGTGGGGCGGATGGATGGATGGATCATCAGTGGATGGTAATAAAGTATTGCTGTCCACTGATGATCCATCCGCCCACCCGGACCCTGATTTCAGACATTACCGTCCACTGATGATCCATCCATCCGCCCACTCCCTGACATTATTATTGCCAATGCTATTGTCTGAAATCAGGGTGGGGCGGATGGATGGATGATCAGTGAGCGATAATAAATATTGCTGCCCACTGATGATCCATACGACCCTAATTTCAGACAATATTACCTCCTTCTATTCAATAATCGACTACAACACTTTCACAACGTGGGTGGGCGGCTGCTTGGGGTGGGTGGGCGTCTGTTTGGGGTGGGGGGGCCCCAATTCAAAGTTTGCCCTGGGGCCCATAGAACTCTTGTTACGCCACTGGCTACAGGGGAGCATGAACCTATGCAGGACTTTCCTCTACAGAAAAAATTCACTGATAGAAAATATGGGCTGGAGAATTGGCCCAAAGGTTATAGAAAGGGAGTGGATAGAAGAATACATGCCATACTCTTCTGACCTGGGTGTCAGAACCTGGCACTATAATGCAGAGCCCATTTTTATCTGTTTTATGTGTGCCACTGACGGTAACATACTTGCAATGGAGGCAAACCATGCCACTTCAATCCGGCTTTATGGTGAAAAGTTTCAACTAGCCAAATAGAGGCAGAAATGTAGCATTACAAGACAGCCTTACAGATGACTAGTCATCCATATAACATGGGTGGGCCAGATCCACCACAGCAACTGCAGCTCTTAGGCCTCTTTCACACGGGCGTCATGTTTGACGCTCGGATAAGAGGCGGGTGCGTTGAAAAAACGCCATGTTTGGTACCCAACCCGAAGCCGGACTTCATCACTGAAGTCCGGATTCGGGTCTTCTGGAGAATTGATTATTTTCCCTTATAACATGGTTATAAGGGGAAATAATAGCATTCTTAATAAAGAATGCATAGTAAAATGAAGAGGAAGGGGTTAAAAATAATAAAAGTTAACTTACCTTAGCCACTTGATCGCGTAGTTAGCATCTCTCCTTCTTTCCCAGCATCAGCTAAGAAGTAGGACCTGTGATGACGTCACATCACATGGTCCAATCACATGGTCCATCACCATGGTAAGATGGACCATGTGATTGGACCATGTGATGTGACGTCATCACAGGTCATTTAGATCTTAGCTGATGCTGGGAAAGAGAGGAGAGATCGCAACTACGTGATCATGTGGCTAAGGTAAGTTATCTTTTATTATTTTTAACCCCTTCCTCTTCATTTTACTATGCATTCTTTATTAAGAATGCTATTATTTCCCTCTTATAACCATGTTATAAGGGAAAATAATAGAGATCGGGTCCCGTTGCTAAGCAACCATGCGGGAAAATCGCAACGCATCCGCACTTGCTTGCGGATGCTTGCGATTTTCCCGCAGCCCCATTCGCTTCTATGGGGCCTGCGTTGCGTGAAAAACGCACAATATAGAGCATGCTGCGATTTTCACGCAACGCAGAAGTGGTGTGTGAAAATCACCGCTCATGTGCACAGCCCCATAGAAATGAATGGGTCCGGAATCAGTGCGGGTGCAATGCGTCCTCCTCACGCATTGCAGCCGCGCAGAAAACTCGCCCGTGTGAAAGAGCCCTTAGTATTGGCTCTGCTTTGGCTTCTAGAGGACACCTTTAAAAACTATAGTTAGAAGGAAAAATGTGTCCTCCATAGCAATCAAACAGTTTCCTGCATTATACAATGTTTACCTGTGTGGAGCTCCTATGCTTTCTTGCTTGTATCATTATTCGATCTCTTTAAAATTTATTATAAAGGGGTTATCCGCTTTAGACAATCCTGGTTTGTCACAAGCATACACCAGATGACAGGATATCTCAGAGATCAGCTTTAATCCAGGGAGGGGGGTGCCTATAAGAAGTATTGCATAGTTCCTATTGAATTCAATTGAATATCCTTGTAAAGCTGGATCATCCAGAGTGGGACAAGTCCTTTGTAGCTGATCACCCCTTTGTCTAATAGATGATGGTCCTAAATAGCAGACTCCTTCTTCGTTAAAGAGTAACTAAACTTTTGTACTAACTTTTAATATGTTGTCCCTAACCCCTTAAAAATCTTTTTCTAATATACTTTATTTATTGCCAGGATTAGCTGAGTGGAGAGGGCTACTGCTTCTGCCTGTTCCGCTCAGCTAAGAGAACTGCATGTCAGCTCTCTTAGCTTAGCGGAGCAGGCAGAAGCAGAAGCCCACTCCGCTCAGCTAATCCTGGCATAGTAGATGGGTACAGGGTACCCATGTGCTATGCCAGCAGTTAGTAATAGTCCAGGGAGCACGGGCAGGAGCGCTCATTGTTGCTACTCATTCATAAAATGAGTACTCTGTACTCCATACACCACTGACAGCTCAGTGGTGTAGGGAGAACTGAGTTTTAGCGCACCAGTGAATGGTGCGCTTTAGGGTTGGAAAGTATGGTAAAAATAGAAAAGTAATAAATAAAGTATGTTAGAAAAAGATTTTTTAGGAGGTTAGGGACAACATATTAAAAGTTACTACAAAAGTTTAGTTACTCTTTTGTAATATAATTTTTATTGATTTTTCAATAAAGTGAACAAATTGTACAGGGTACAACATACAAAAAACAATCATTATCAATGGTACAGGCTGTACATTTACATTTTTCAATCTTATTAAAACATTGTCGAATACTAACTACAAATTACCCCCCCCTCTCACTCTCTCTCTACTTCTCTTAATGCATTATCATTACTCTTCAATCAATCTGAAGTCTTCCCAAAGTTTGGGCTATTTTCTTTTTCAGGTACCACTCTGAAAGGATGAATGCGGCCATTAAAGTGCGCATGTCTTCATCGGAATATACCACTCTTATGAAAGACTCCCGTCGCTTAAAGAAAGCGTTTATATACCGCCCTCTCATCTGTTCCGCCTCAATCTTCTCCATCTTCAGGCAATGTTTGGCCTGTTTAAGAACCTCCGTCATTGACGGCATTTGGGATTTGAGCCAGTGCCTAAAAATACAGCGTTTGGCTGCCAACAGTAAGATATGTATAATTGGTTGAACATTGGAACCCTTTGCCCGAGCATGGAAGAGCATCAAGTCAGGAGTCAAGGGTATCGAGGTTTGCAGGTAACATTTTATCTAGAATTTGACTAAATTCCAAAAGCTCTGGGAGGCCGGGCAGGACCATACACAGTGGCACAGGTCAGATTTTTTCAATTGGCACTTAGGGCATTTAGTCAATCTGTCAGAGGAAGGAAGGGGTGACGAGTACTGGAACACATAAATGGCTTTGTGAATAAATCTGAAATGTGATTCTCTCCAGACTTGGTGGATTATCACTTCATTGACTGTGTTCCATTCCTGAAGCATTAATGTATCCGCATCTAGTGAGGGGAACGTTTTTTTCCAGTGGGAGAATAGGCTGTCAGCTAGATATTTTTGCTTGCGGACCCGTTTCTCGTGATAGATTTCTGAAAGCGACCTTTTCCTAGACCTATCTCCCACCACCCGATCAAAGGCATTGGCTGTGAATTCCCCACTCAGGTCTTTCACCCTATATCTAAGAAATCCCATTAGCTGGGAATGGGCCAGAAAGTGTTGCGGTTTAATTTGTGGATGTCTATTCTGCATTTCTGCTAATGACAAATAAGAATTTGCTTGCCTATCCCAGAAGTCCTGAACCCTCCCCAAACCCCCTCGCTTCCACGAGATAAAATGCTGTGCTTCATTACCTGCGGGAAACTCCAGGTGACCCCAGACTGGCATGTATTTTGATAACATGAAGGGGAGTTTGAAGATTTTACGTACCCCTTTCCATGCCGCTGTGGTGCCTGTCAATACTCTGTTTGGCCACAGGGGTTAGTGCACAGAATTTCGTGTGGAGGAGTGCCCCCAAAGACCACGACCATGCTAATTGGGCCTCCAGCAGTGTGTTAGTGTAGAAATTGGATCTGAAGATCCAGTCTATACAATGCCTTAAAAGACTGGCTAAATTATATGATCTCACATCGGGAAGTGCCATTCCTCCCAAACCTTTCGTTAATTGGAGTTTCGGAAATGCTATGCGGGGTCTGCGTTCCCTCCAGATGAATGCCCTGAAGGCAGATTCTAGGGCTTTTATGTCCTTGTGTTTGATCAAAATGGGGATTGTTTGCATCGGGTACAAGAGTTTTGGGGTGCACATCATTTTTATTAATTGTATTCTTCCCCCTAGGGACAATGGGAATTTCATCCACCTCTGCAGATCCCCTTTAATCTTTTGAATAATGGGTGGGTAGTTTAAAGAATAAAGCGACTCTGGGCGCCTTCCCACATGGATACCAAGATATCTGATTGATTTGCTAGCAACATGCAGGGGGACATCCAGTGGCTTCTCAGATGTGTTTGGAATAGTGGGGCCCAGGAATAAGATTTCAGATTTAGTGGCGTTAACCCGGTAACCTGACATATCTCCGAATTATGGTAGCAACTAAAACAAGTGGGGCGAGTCTCTGTATGGGTTCTCCAGAAATACTAGCAAATCATCTGCGAAAAGAGCGTGTTTAAGTTCCCTATTCCCTATTTTAATCCCCTCAGTTTTATCTTCTCTTGCTAATTTACTGGATAGGGGTTCCAATAACAGGTTGAATAGAAGGGGGAACAAAGGGCACCCCTGTCTGGTACCCTTACCCAACCTAAAACGCTGTGACAAATAGCCTGGGGTGTGGATCCTAGCCCATGGATCAGCATATAATGCTCTTATGTACTGCCGGAAAGGCTCCCTCGAACCCCATGACCTCCAGTACCTGTTCCATCCACCCCCAGTGTACGTTGTCGAAGGCTTTTTCAGCGTCTACCGTAACCAATGCTGGGGATGGATGGAGGTCAGGTAAGAGCTTGATTTCATCTAAGACTGTAAGCACCTTACGTACATTAGTGACCGCAGCCCGACCCTGTACGAAGCCCACCTGTGCCGGGGATATCAATCTAGGCAATATTCCAGCTAGCCTGTCTGCTAGAATTTTGGAGACTATTTTCAGGTCGACAATAATTAAGGAGATTGGGCGGTATGATGATGGACAGGCTGGGTCCTTCCCTGGCTTTGGTAGGACTTTTATATGGGCCGTATTGGTTTGGGACGGAATTCCCTTCCCCCGCATGTAGCCCGCTGTGGGGAGTCGCTCTGGTAGATAGCGGTGCGGGTGCAGTACTGAGGCAAAACAAGGAGTCCAGAATGTGCAATAAACAGTGTTTTATTCACACTTGCACAACATAAATGAAAAACAGTCTCTTGGTGATAATTCACACATAACAGAAATAATGTGGCCAAACAAAACAGGCCAACACAGGGTTCAGTCACCTGGGAGTTTTAGGTGAGGGTTCACACCTAGCAGTCGGCCCAGCCGCAGGAGATTCCACCTTCAAGTTGCAGGGAAAAACACCACCTTGCTGAGCTCTTTCCTCCAGGCCATAGAACTCCACAGGACTGTTAGCAGCTCCAGGACAATCACAGCCCCAGCTGCTGGTGCTGGCTGAGTTTTTAAACCCAGCCCAAAACCAGGACTGGGTCGTGGGGAGCAGCCACCCACCCTACACTTTAGCTGCTCCCGGTAGAGCCGGCCCGGATCGGCTTTGCAGCCATGCTATTTAAAACTATGTCAGTAGCACTAGCTGCTGCTGACATCAACAAAACGGCTCTTACCTCACCGAGGCTATGAACCTCGGTGACACATACCTGCCATCCACGACGGCACCCTGCACCTTACCACACCCCCCTTTGTTCAACCCTGAGGGGTGGACACATGTGAGGCAGTGGACGCGGGAAAGGGCATCTGCATTCCCCTGCAAGCGGCCTGCCCTATGTTCCACGGAGAACTTGAAGTTCTGCAGGGATAGGAACCACCTGGTGACCCGAGCATTCCTCTCCTTGGCCTGGCTCATCCACTTGAGAGGGAATGGTCGGTCACCAAACAGAACCTCCTCCCTAACAGGTAGTAGCGGAGAGATTCGAGTGCCCACTTGATAGCCAGGCACTCCCTCTCCACTATGCTATACCTGGTCTCGGCGGGACTGAGCTTACGGCTCAGGAAGACAACGGGATGTTCTTCCCCGTTGACCTCCTGAGACAGCACAGCACCGAGGCCTACCTCCGAGGCGTCGGTCTGTACGACAAACTCCGGTTGAAGTCGGGTGTCACCAAAACCGGGGACCCACAGAGGGCCGACTTCAACGCGGAGAAAGCCTCCTCCGCCTTCTCACTCCAGCTAACCTTCCCAGACTTTCGCCCCTTCAATAGGTCTGTCAACGGCGCTGCTATTGTGGCAAAGTGGGGCACAAACCGCATGTAGTACCCTATCATTCCCAGGAAGGACTTTACCTGCCTGGCAGTGACCGGTCGGGGCCAGTTACGTATGGCTTCCACTTTAGTTACCTGCGGCTTGATGACTCCCGCCCAATTACATATCCCAGGTATTTGGTCTCTTCCAACCCAATCGCACACTTCTTTGGATTGGCGGTTAGACCAGCTTTCCTCAGGGCATCCACTACCGCCTGCACTTTGGGCAAATGGCTTTCCCAGTCGGTGCTGTGGATGATTACATCGTCTAAGTAGGCCGAGGCGTACCGACGATGAGGTCGCAGCACAATATCCATTAACCTTTGGAAGGTGGCGGGGCGCCATGCAGGCCAAAGGGTAACACCTTATAATGATACAGGCCCTGCGAGGTAACAAAAGCAGTTTTTCCTTGGCCGACTCCGTTAAGGGTACTTGCCAGTATCCTTTAGTGAGGTCTAGCACAGAAAAATAACGGGCTTGCCCTAAATTCTCAACAAGCTCGTCTACCCGGGGCATGGGATACGCATCGAACTTGGACACTTCATTTAATTTGCGAAAATCGTTGCAGAACCATAGCGTCCCATCCGGCTTGGGTATCAGGACTATGGGACTGGCCCACTCACTTTTCGACTCCTCAATGACATCGAGCTTCAACATTAATTGCACTTCCTCCGCGATGGCCCGTCGCCGAGCCTCGGGTACCCGGTATGGTTTTAACCGGATCTTGGCCTGAGGCTCAGTGGCGATGTCATGTTGGATGAGAGGCGTGCGGCCAGGGAGGTCCGAGAACACATCCGTGTTCCGACTGATGAACTCCCTGACTTCCTGAACTTGTTTGGAAGACAGGCTGTCTGCAATTTTACCGTGGTTACTGCTTCACAGGCCTCGAACTGTGGGGCTGGACCCTTCTCACCTAGAAGCCCTGGCCGGGGGCTGTTGTCGTCGGCCATGTTCCTATCTTTCCACGGCTTTAGTAAATTCACGTGGTACACCTGCTCCGGCTTGCGCCGCCTGGCTGGTGTACCTTGTAATTTACTTCCCCTACCTTCTCGATCACCTCATAGGGGCCCTGCCACCTAGCTAGGAACTTGCTGTCAAGGGTGGGTACCAGAACCAAAACCCGATCTCCCGGATTGAAGTCCCGTACCCGAGCCTGACGATTATACACCCTACTTTGGGCTTGTTGCGCTGCCTCCATATGCTCCCGGACCAGCGGCAGCACCCTTTCCATCCGTTCCTGCATCTGGGTGACATATTCAATGACACTTTTGTGGGGGACAGGTTGCTGTTCCCACGCTTCCTTGGCAATATCCAACAGGCCTCGAGGGTGTCTGCCATAAAGCAGTTCGAAGGCGAGAACCCAGTAGAGGCCTGGGGCACCTCTCGCACTGCGAACATGAGATAGGGCAGAAGCAGGTCCCAGTCCTTCCCATCTCTAGACACCACCCTTTTTAACATATTTTTTAAAGTTTGGTTAAACCTCTCGACAAGACCGTCTGTTTGCGGATGGTAAGCGGACGTCCGTAACTGCTTTATACGCAACAATTTACACAGTTCCCTCATAACTTTGGACATAAAAGGGGTCCCTTGGTCTGTCAGAACCTCTTTTGGCAGGCCCACACGGAAAACATTTCCATTAACTCTTTGGCGATGAGCTTAGCTGAGGTATGTCGCAGAGGCACCGCCTCCGGATACCGAGTTGCATAGTCGAGAACTACCAGAATGTGTTGGTGGCCCCTGGCGAACTTTGGTACAGGCCCAATTAGATCCATAGCGATTCGCTCAAGCGGGACCTCAATAATTGGAAGAGGTACCAGAGGACTACGGAAATGTGGCTGGGGGCTATTTATCTGACAGGTCGGACAGGACTTACAATAATTTTCTACCTCCTTGAACACACCGGGCCAATAAAACCGCTGCAGTATGCGGTCCTGGGTTTTCTGCCACCCCAAGTGTCCCCCAAGAACATGTTGGTGGGCAAGCTCCATAACCAGCTTGCGATATGCGGTGGGCACCACCAGCTGTTCAACGGGCTCACCTCGGATTTGGTTCACCCGATACAACATATCCTGAAGAACAATAAATCGTGGGAACATTAATTCAGCCCCAGGTTTCTGGGGTTTACCATCAATTATTACGACACTTTCCCAGGCCCTGGTTGGGGTTTGGTCCCGGTGTTGTGCGGTCCCAAAATTTTCCCGGAGACATTGAGGTCTGCCAACTCAGGTCCCGGTGGCAAGTCCTCCGTGTCTCCCACCATTACACTCAGTGGGGTTGTCTCCCCCTCTACCGCAGCAGTGGTGGTCACCCTACCGCAGGCCCTTCGGACTCGGGCTCCCAGGGCTCTGGCCTCCCACTGGAACCAGGCCACTCTGCTAGGGTTACCCCTGTCTCAGGGCTATTAGTCACTTTCACCTCAGGCCATAGTGACGGAAAACCAGGAAGTCTCTCCCAATTATTAGTTCATAAGGTAGCTTTGTGGAGATCGCCACTTCATAAGTCCATGTGCCGGCCGCCGTGGACAGAGACATTACAGCAGTGGGATAGTCCTTTAAGTCTCCGTGTATGCACACCACACCAACTTTCCGGCCCGTATACTGGGTGGGCTGTACCAGGGCAGCACTTACCAAGGTTACTAGGCTCCCTGAGTCCAACAGCGCCACTGCCAGGTTATCACCAACTTGCACCTGGCACAGATGACGATTGTCTATTATCTCGGGGTTGCCGGTCGCACACAGTCTCCGGGCATACATGGAAGCCCGGTACCCATAGTTAGTCTCCATGGGCTCTCCCGGCGTGGACAGTCGGCCCTTATGTGTCCAGGCTCCCGACACTGCCAGCAGACCACTGGGGATGGGTCTGCAAGGGATACATCCCAGGCGGGTTTGGCCGGCCGCCGGGTCTGGGGTGGAGATTTCCTGGGTTTGACTGGTCCCCTCCCAAAAGAACCCCCTGCAGGTTTCTGGTGGCCTCATATCGCTCCACCAGGTCGACCATCTCTAAGGCATTCCCAGGTGACACCTGGCCGATCCAGTGCTGGAGAGGGTATGGCAAAGCCCTCAGAATACATCGGCTAACAGGCGGTCGAGCATAGCAGTGGGAGTCAGTATGTCTGGCTGCAGCCATTTTTGCAACCGTTGTAGCAAGTCATAATATTGTGGTCTGGCGGGTTCAGCGGGTTGAACTCCCACTGATGCACCCGCTGGGCCCGGACCAAAACATTCACCCCAGTCTTGCCAGGATCTCACCTTTCACGGTCGGGTAGTCAGCTGCTTGGTCATCTGGGAGGTCAAAAATACTTGCTGGGGTCCAGGCGCCAGGAGCGGGCGGCGACCTCTGCCCACTGTTCTCGGGGTAATTTCTCCCTCACGGCCACCTTCTCGAACACCGCCAGATAGGTCTCAACATCATCCGAGGGGGTCATCTTAGGGATCGCTGCACGGACAGCTTTCCGGGCATCGTGGGCGTGGTGGGGCGCTCCTGCCGCTTGTAACGCCATCACGTGCTGTAGCAGTAGCTGGTTGGTCTCCCGCTGCTGCACGTTAGCCTCTATGAGGGCTTTCACAGCCGCCTCCATTTTGTCAGGGAACACAGGCTGCAACTTTGCCGGCCGAATATATGACATCCAGTCGTGCCCAGCAAAAACAAACTTGGCGTTCACGCCAGCCTCACTAGCGCATGCCCGCATCCGACACCAAATGTGGGAGTCGCTCTGGTAGATAGCGGTGCGGGTGCAGTACTGAGGCAAAACAAGGAGTCCAGAATGTGCAATAAACAGTGTTTTATTCACACTTGCACAACATAAATGAAAAACAGTCTCTTGGTGATAATTCACACATAACAGAAATAATGTGGCCAAACAAAACAGGCCAACACAGGGTTCCAGTCACCTGGGAGGTTTAGGTGAGGGTTCACACCTAGCAGTCGGCCCAGCCGCAGGAGATTCCACCTTCAAGTTGCAGGGAAAAACACCACCTTGCTGAGCTCTTTCCTCCAGGTCATAGAACTCCACAGGACTGTTAGCAGCTCCAGGACAATCACAGCCCCAGCTGCTGGTGCTGGCTGAGTTTTTAAACCCAGCCCAAAACCAGGACTGGGTCGTGGGGAGCAGCCACCCACCCTACACTTTAGCGGCTCCCGGTAAGAGCCGGCCCGGATCGGCTTTGCAGCCATGCTATTTAAACTCTGTCAGTAGCACTAGCTGCTGCTGACATCAACAAAAACGGCTCTTACCTCACCGAGGCTATGAACCTCGGTGACACATACCTGCCATCCACGACGGCACCCTGCACCTTACCACACCGCATATACCTGTAATAACAGAGGTGAGATCTCTGGGGATAGGAGGCAAAAAAATTCGCCCGTGTACCCGTCAGGGCCTGGGGCCTTCCCTAGGGACAGATTTTTGATAGTAGTCTCGACTTCCCCTTTGGTAATGGGGGCATTAAGGATACCCTTTTCCTGCTCACTGAGTTTAGGTAAGGATACCTTCTCTAACCACTGTCTACTGTTTGGAATAGGCGTGTTTGGAGCCCTGTACTTCATAAAAGGCCCGCATTGATCTCCCTGGGGTGCGTCTGTAAGTGTCCCAGACTATTTTTGAGGGGTGGGATGATAATAGTAGGTCTCTGTCCTCTCGCCAACCCAGCTAACAATTTGCCGGACTTATTGCCATGTCTATATAGACGCGCTTCCCATTTGGATTGTGAGATCGTTTCCCATCTATGTAACCACTGCTCATATTCCTCATTTGCTGACTGCCAATTGCGCTGTAGGTTGGGAAGTGGGTTGCCTAGAAAGTTGGTGTAAGCAGTCCTCAGTCTGTTGCTTAAGTCTGCTATTTTGGCTTTGATGCTTTTCTTTTTGTTATAGACATATGCTAATATTCTGCCTCGTAAAACTGCTTTTCCCGCGTCGAGAGACTTTGAGGCCCTACAGTATCTTTGTTGTCCTGGAGATACTCTAACCCCCAACCCCTTAACCGGTCCTTAAAGTCTTCATCTGTATACAGATTAGAGGGAAACCTCCAAACAAAGTCAGTACCCCTTGGGATGCGGTCTCTAAGTAGGATTGATACTGGAGAGTGATCCGAAATAATCATCTCTTCTGTCCGTCGATCAGAGATAAGAGAGAGGCAACTCTTGCTCACCAGTAGGTAATCCAGTCGTGACCAGGAGCCATGTGCATTTGAAAAGTGTATGTATTCCCTACTCTCGGGATTAAAAACCCTCCATGTGTCTGTCAGCTGGGTATCCTGGAGTAATAGAGATAATCTAGGGTCCCTTATGTCCTGTCTATTGCCCCTTGGTCGGTTCCTTTGTCTATCTTCCTCTGGGTTTACCACTGCGTTTAGGTCGCCCCTCAAAACCTTCAGCTCTATAGGGTCGCTTGTTATGCGGGCACCTAGAGAGTTAAAGAACCCAGTATCGCGGTCATTCGGACCATATATATTATAAAGGCTTAAATCTCCTGATCGAGAAGTAAGATGTATGTGCGCAATCCTGCCCAACGTGTCATGAAAATGTTGTGCCACGGTGTATGGGAGCCTCTTCTTTAATAGCGTGAGTACGCCTGCCTTGTTCCTCACTGCTGGTGACCCAAACACCTCCCCCACCCACATACGCTTCATCCTAAAGAAGTCCTCCTGCCCAAGATGAGTTTCTTGCAGTAAGGCGATGTCCGCCTTTAGGTGTTTTAAGTGTTTTGAAACCATAATACGCTTATGGGGCGACCGGAGACCTTTTATGTTCCAGGTTACTATCTTTAAGGTGTCAGCCATAAGGATAACTCCATGATGGATTACCGAGAAGCCATACGGAGAGAGTTAACTCGTACCCAAATTCCCCTCCCATCCCCCCCCTCTAACCTTCCCAACAGAACATACCCCACAACAAAGTAGTCTGCCTAAAGACATAAACAAAGGGAAGTCACCCATACACATAGTGTTGAAGGCTTCACTTCTTCCCAACAATCGGAGCGTGTGGGCACTAGCTAACATACAATATCGTTAAATCCACATCTCTCTCCTCACTTTGCACCGCGACATTTTAAATAGCAACCAACTGTTTTGTTTTTGTTTTTCTCTCCCCCCATTTTTTTTCCCTCCCATATGCAGTGTATTGTACGGCAGATTAAGAATACATAACATATACTATAATATAGCCGATTCATGAGAATGCAGGCGACAGCCTAACAGAAAACAATCGCCATCTGTAGCATGATATATATGGAGACATCCCCGCTTCAACAAGTCCTCCAATAGTGTAGCTATCGATGACTAGGGTAGTTTCTGAATGCTGGGAATGTCTTGCTACCGGGCTAACAGATGAGAATGCTAGTCAGAGTTATAACGGATCGTCAGGTGCAACAAGCATACCGAACTAAAGTATTACTGCCCGAGTGAAAGGGCCTCAGCAATAAACAATTTACTCAGGACACTAATGTGTACACATGGAATAGTACTTATCCCCCCCTGCCTGATGTCGGTAAGTCTCTCATCCAGCCTCTTTCGGGATATCTGCCAGTGCACGCTGTTCCCAAGTAGATAGGTCAGGGGCGCCGTTTAAGGCACTTGGCGCCATATTCCTGGGTTGCTCTGATGTGCTGTCTGAGTTGCTTCGGTAAGCGATCGCAGGTAATGGGGTTCGCTCCACGTAGGCAATCTTCAGTCGGCGACTTGCTTCTGCCGGTCGAAAGTTTCCATGCTACCATCTGGCATTTGCACCTTTAAGATTGCTGGGTACAATAGGGAAAAGTGAGTTTGGGATTTAAATAGTGCCGAGCAGAGAGGGGCAAAAGCTCTTCGGCGTCTGGTGACATCCGCGGAGAAGTCCCCGAAGATAAGCACTCGCTGCCCTCGTAGTTGTACACTGCCGCCTTGCTGTTTATAGGCCTGTAGTATGGCGGCCTTGTCAGAATAGTCTATAAATTTAACTATGACTTGGCGAGGTCTGTTGCCTCGTTCTTGAGTCGGGTGTACTTTCCGGGATTTGGCGATGTCATCTGGCTGCACTCCCGGACCCACCCGGTGGGCTCTCTCCACCTTGAACTTGGTCCCCAAACCAAGGACCTCTGGCAGCTCGACCTCACAAATGGCAGTAAGTTCCCGCACTGGTATATTCTCTGAGAGGCCCACCAGACGGAGTTGCTCCTCCTGGAGCGATTTTCGAGGTCATCCAACCAGGGCCGGCGCCACCTGTAAGGCGACCTAGGCAATTGCCTAGGGCGCAATTTAGCAGGGGGCGCCGGAACCTGCTGGAAAAAAACTTATGTAGTACGGGCGGCGCGCGCCCGCTATCATGTTGCACTGCCTGAGGGGGGGCGGACCGTGCCGGGTGACACCAGTCCCTGGGGTGACACCCGGTGCGGTCTCCCGCCCCAGGCACCAGAGCAGAGTCGCGGCAGCGGAGCGTGCAGGAGGAGGGCGGGCCGGAGGCGTGTCCCGTCCTCCCCTGTTCATCTGATAGGCTGCCTGCCTAGTGCTGGCAGGCAGCCTATCAGAGGCCGGTTCAGGAGGCGCGATGACGTCATCGCGCCGCCCTGAGCCGTACAGCGCGGGACACAGGCCGGGAAGAGGCCTGCATCGCATCGCTGCCATGGAGGTAAGTATGTGTTTTTGTTTTTTGTGTTTTTTTTTAACTCAAATGAGGATGGAGCACATATGTGTGGGGGCTACTGGCACATAAGGGGGTCACTGGCGCATAAGGGGGCTACTGGAGCATCAGGGGACTACTGGCACATAAGGGGGCTTGCTGGCACATAAGGGGGCTTGCTGGCACATAAGGGGGCTTGCTGGCACATAAGGGGGCTACTGGCACATAAGGGGGCTACTGGTACATGGGGGCTACTGGTATATAAGGGGCTTGCTGGCACATAAGGGGCTACTGGCACATAAGGGGCTTGCTGGCACATAAGGGGCTACTGGCACATAAGGGGGCTACTGGCACATAAAGGGGCTACTGGCACATAAAGGGGCTACTGGCACATAAAGGGGCTACTGGCACATAAAGGGGCTTGCTGGCACATAAGGGGGCTACTGGCACATAAAGGGGGCTTGCTGGCACATAAAGGGGCTACTGGCACATAAAGGGGCTTGCTGGCACATAAGGGGGCTACTGGCACATAAGGGGGCTACTGGCACATAAGGGGGCTTGCTGGCACATAAGGGGCTACTAGCACATAAGGGGCTACTGGCACATAAAGGGGCTATTGGCACATAAAGGGGCTTGCTGGCACATAAGTGGGGCTACTGGCACATAAAGGGGGCTTGCTGGCACATAAGGGGGCTACTGGCACATAAAGGGGCTACTGGCACATAAGGGGCTACTGGCACATAAGGGGGCTACTGGCACATAAAGGGGCTTGCTGGCACATAAAGGGGCTACTGGCACATAAGGGGGCACTACTGGCACATAAGGGGCACTACTGGCACATAAGGGGGCTACTGGCACATAAGGGGGCTTGCTGGCACATAAGGGGCACTACTGGCACATAAGGGGCACTACTGGCACATAAGGGGCACTACTGGCACATAAGGGGGCTACTGGCACATAAGGGGCGCTAATGGCACATAAAGGGGCTTGCTGGCACATAAAGGGGCTACTGGCACAAAGGGGCACTACTGGCACATAAGGGGGCTACTGGCACATAAGGGGGCTACTGGCACATAAAGGGGCTTGCTGGCACATAAAGGGGCTCACATAGGCACACTACATAAGGCGGGCTATTATTATTGTTATAAGGCCGCCTCTGTATATTATTGTTATAATGGCCCCCTCTGTACTATTTTTATCTTAATAGCCCCCACTGTATTAGTATTATTATTTATACAGAGGGGCCGTTATTATAATAATAGCACAGAGAGGGCCTTTATATTAATAATAATACCGAGCTGTGTTGCCATGTTGGAGGGGAGAATTGGGATATACCCTATATACTGTGTATTATATTATGGGGGCACTAGGAGGAAGGCGGGAGAGGAGCACTATGGGGGCATTTACTAGGGGCACTATATAGGGGTATTTCATACTGGTACATTATGGGGACATTAGCTGAGCTGGGGTATTACAAGGGGGTATTTTTGCACTGTATATTAAAAGGAGAATTATTACTATGGGGGGTATTATGGTGGGCTTTATTACTCCCCCATGTTATGACCCCCAGTAGCAGCACCAGCCTCTCCCTGCTCTGCTATCCCTCTGATCCTTCTCCAAATCCTTATTCTGATATCTTTCTCTTTAGGATAAAACACATCATCAGCTCCGCAGATCCCCACAGTATACAGTATACCTCTACACCGATCCCCCGGCCAAAGTGTGAAGTGGTGTCCGAGATCCCCAAGGGCCAAGCAACTGTAAGTTTTCATGTGAAATATGTTTGTTATACACATATAGCATACACTGCGCACAGCGTCATTGATTACTATGACGCCGTGCGCTTCGTGTCGCCGCTACAGTACCGTAAGGGCAGATCATCTGATGGGGGGGGGGGCGTCAATTTTTATCTTGCCTAGGGCGGCAAAAATTCTTGCACCGGCCCTGCATCCAACTTGCTCCATAACTTCACATTCTCTGCTGTCGTCTGGGAGAGTTGATATTTGATCAGCTCGTTTTCAGATTCTATGGCTGCCATCCTGGACTCGAGCTCTCCCAGACGGGTCTCATGCTGTGTGACCTCCAACTGTAGTGCCGCAAAGGATTGTGACACCGTTGAAGAGAGTGCTTCTTGCAGGTCAGACAATATTCGGGCTGCCACTTCTATCGCCAACTGTTTGTAGTCCACTGAGGGGTGATCTTTTTCCTCTGTGGGGATTGAATTCGACTGGAGTAGCTCGACTGGTGGGGTTGGAGCTCTAGGTTCCTCCTGTTGCGTTGCCATCTTAGGGTCAGTTGGCGCCTTCTCTGGCTTGGCCAGATTTTTCTTCGTTTTACTCCCCATGGAGATTAAATATCAGGTTGTTCCAGCTGCCTGTGAGTAGTAGGCAGTTGGTTTGGTGGGGAGGATATTGTTGCGGTGCTGCAGGGACGGAGCTTCGCTCACACGCGGCCAGTCATGTCGGCGCCGGAACCGGAAGCCAAGTTTAGTTACTCTTTAACACTGATGTTAATGTGAATTCGAAGATTTGAGAATAAATCACATACAGAATAGTAAAAGTAACTAACCCCATGGTAATACTAGAAGGAGACAGTGATCTACAACATCCTACCTGCATGATGTTCACAGTGATGCTCAGCTCTTTGTCTTTGTGCACAAAGTTGTATACCTCTCAGTTCTTCCTCCTAAGGATGTCCAGTGTGGAGAACGCATGTCTTACAAGTTCATCATTCTGGAATGTGGTCTGGTGGTTATCTGACACAGAACAATGGATTTACTAACTATCCCTATCTCATTATAAAGAATATAGAAGGTACTATAATAATTAAATAGGAAGAACCAAGCAGTACTTAATTATGACATACGGATGTGGAAAACGTATGGACGTCATCAGTGTGTTTTCTACATCCGTATGTCAGTTCTGCAAAACATACAACATGTCCTATTCTGGTCCTCAAAATTCAGACTTCGAACCCATAGAAGTCAATGGCTCTGCAAAAAAAATGCGGGTCACACATGGACACTATCCTTATTTGGCCTATCACGGCCAATTGCATGAGCCCTATCACACATACTGAGCCTTCATAACAGTGACCTCCACAGTGTCCCCATAACAGTGTCATCCATCACGCTCCCATAACAGTGACATCTACAGTGCTCTCATAACAGTAACATCTACAGTACCCCTTTGACATCCACAGCGCCCTTATAATACTGACATCCACAGCGCCCCAATAATACTGACATCCACAGCGCCCCTATAATACTGATATTCACAGCGCCCCTATAATACTGACATCCACAGTGCCCCAATAATACTGACATCCACAGCGCCCCAATAATACTGACATCCACAGCGCCCCTATGATACTGATATTCACAGCGCCCCTATAATACTGACATCCACAGTGCCCCCATAACAGTGTAATCCACAGCGCCCCATAACAGTGTAATCCACAGCATCCCCACAAGAGTGACATCCACAGTGCCCCATAACAGTGTCATCCACCGTGCTCCCATAACAGTGACATCTACAGTGTCCCCATAACAGTGCCGGCCGGTAGTGCCGGTGCATGCACAGTAGTGTGCAGGCATCGGGACCAGGGAAGGCTGGCAGGAGGCGGTGACGTCAGTGATAATGCACCGTCTCCTGCCTTCAGAGAGGAGGAGAAGAAGACAATGAGGGACCGGAAGAGCCAAAAATGCTACAGGAGCAGTCACGTGACCGTGAAGAGGCTTTCTGCGAAGCCGTGTGCTACGGAGTGTAGGTATAGCTGTAATATTCTTCCCTCTACAGATAATTTTAATGGGCTACATTTCAAGTAGAGGCCGGAGAACCCCTTTAAGTAATAATTATTTTATTCTGGGCAAATATTTTCTGCTAAAAAGTCTCTGGTTTCACACAAAATGAATCAAAATCTCCAATGTGAGTTGTTTTTTCTCCAGTTGCGTAATTTGGACTTGACTGGACGAGAGATGAACAACATGTGGCCTTCTTCTGAAATGATAATTTATCCCAGCTCTCAGTTGTGTAACCATGAGCAAAATATATTAATATGCAATTCAGATTTTATGTCATTTCAGGACTTTTTCCATTATTGGTTGTATAACTAATTAATAAAAAACACTTAAGTGCGCGTTTCTCTGTTTCCCAGTATAATGTTGTTATTGGAAAGTTCCAGTAAAGGGAGTAATTCTGATAAGAGGAGTATGCAGAGGTGGGATTTGGCCGGTGTTCCCAATCCAACTATTAAAACCACAGCCGGATCACAGAATTGGTTGCTGTCTAAGTCCTTCCCCGCTGTCCTTATAACAGCTGTCAATTACTGAGAGTAGTATACCATAGGTCACCTCTAGCATGCTCCCCTGTTCCTAGCTGCCCGCCACCTCTCTCCACTGTCTACCATCTGCAGTGGAAGCGGCAGAGGATTACGTTCAAACACCAACAGTCCTTGCATAAGACAACACCCACCTACATGTCAAGGCAGAGGCTGACGTCTAATGTATCAACAGCCTCTCTGCTCCACGTGTATTGTGTATGGGTGATGCATATGTATGTAGTGCTTTTGTGGTGCAGTTAATAGTTATGCCCCCATAGTGGCCTCACACAGTAGTTATTCCCCCTTAGTGCCCCCTTCATAATAGAATGCTCTCATAGTGTTCCCACACAGTAGTAGTGCTCTCTTAGTGCCCCCACAGAGCAGTTATGCCCCCTTAGTATCCACACACCATAGTTATATCCCCTTAGTGCCTCCCTACACAGTAGTTATGCCCTCTTAGTGCCCCCAAACAGAAGTTATGCTCCCTTAGTACCCTCACAAATTAGTATATCTCCCATAGTGTCCCCAAACAGTAGTTATTCCCTATTAGTTTCCCCTTCACAATAGAATGCTCTCATAGTGCCCCCACACAGTAGTTATGCTCCCTTAGTATCCACACACAATCTTCATATCCCCTTGGTGCCCCCTACACAGTAGTTATGCTCTTTTAGTGCCCCCAAAGAGAAGTTATGCTCCCTTACTACCCCACAAAGTAGTAGTGCTCCCATAGTGTCCCCAAACAGTAGTTATGCCCTCTTAGTGTCCCCACATAGTATCTATGCCCTTTAGTCTCCTCTTATTGTAAGTGCCACACACTAGTTATGTCCCATTAGTGTCACCTGTGCAATAGTGCTGCCCGCTCAGTGCCCCCTCACACTAGTGCTGCAGGATATCCTGAAAATAGATTTTTGAATCGGTGTAGTTCAGGCTCTGGCCTCTTAGGGGCTCCTCTCCAGTTAGAAATCAGTAGGTTGCACTATTTTGAGGCCTGAAGTTTGTTGTATTGGGGATCTAGACCTAGAGGTGGTACCCTACAACTTCATCTCTTAGGCAGAGGCAGTTTCGTGCCCATGGGCTTATTTCGCAGCAGGCATATTGCTTTGGTTTAACCTCATCCACACTTTGAAGATGGCGCTTGTTCAGAGGCTGTATGCGCAGTCAATGAGGAGAGGCTGTCAGTCCCTTATAGGACCATCTCCTTGACATCGAAGCCCAGGATGAGCACGGATATAAATGAGTAAATTATTAGTTATCCTGAATCTTTTCCTATAAACGATATATCAATCTGCCCAGCTTCTCCTGCTCTATCACATGTCGCCTTCAGCTTAGACACCATCTTCAAGGTGACAGGTTCCCTTTCTGTCAGCTTCCGATTATCATGTATTAGGACACTAGAAACATAGAAACATAGAATGTGTCGGCAGATAAGAACCATTTGGCCCATCTAGTCTGCCCAATATACTGAATACTATGGATAGCCCCTGGCCCTATCTTATATGAAGGATGGCCTTATGCCTATCCCATGCATGCTTAAACTCCTTCACTGTATTTGCAGCTACCACTTCTGCAGGAAGGCTATTCCATGCGTCCACTACTCTCTCAGTAAAGTAATTCTTCCTGATATTACTTTTAAACCTTTGCCCCCACTGGACCTGGCAGGCTCTCTAGTCCGCACTTACAGATTATTGCAGTGAAATATATGATTGAGTATAGGATAGTAGAAGACTGGAATGAGTCATGGCTTAGTTTCACGTGCTGCCTACAGGACGAAAGTTTATAGAGTGTGGAGTGAGTCATCTCTCCACTTAGCTGGAATGTGCACCCTGTCTGGAGGCGATATTCACATGTAGATCAATCCCTCTTGTGTTCAGTCTCCGCTGCCATGTAATTCTAGGAATTCCTTACAGGTTTAATAGAAGTGCACGTTTTAGAGCTAATATTTTACTGTGTGGCAGGAAAAAGTTGGACATTCCACCGCTCCTAAATGCATTCATCGCCTCTATTTTCCTTCCAAGTCAAAGATTTCTCTATCACTAGGATATGCCACCAATGTGAGATAGGTGCAGGAACCAGAGGTGGACCTATCTCTCGAATGGAGATCTCAAAGTGAACAAGAGTACACTGCACATGCGTTCCAAATAATTTCTGGCTTGGCCGCTCTCTATTAATTTCTATGGGACTTCCAAAAATAGCTGAGCGTGCCCGCTTGGCTATTTTTGGGACTGAAAAGGAACTCCCATAGAAGTGAATGGAGAGCACTGCACGCATGCATGGTGCGCTCACGTTCACTGTCGGCATAGGCGTGCGCACGGGGTGTGCCGAGTGTGCCTGGGCACACCCTAATCATCACCTCCATGCTGCACTGCCATCTACAAGTCCTGAAGCGAACCGTTCTCATAGGCTTCAGGCTAGTGGTCTGAAGCCTATGAGACAACAGAGCGCTAGAATGGAGTTGCTCCAGGGAGGTATGATGTCGTAGGAAGAGGCGGAGTCTCATCATCCAGGGGGCGGGGCCTCACAATGTTCGGGAGATTTTACAGAGCCCATTGCAGGAGAGAGGACCAGAAGCTGCAGGTCGGTGAGTGGAGGATAAAAGTGACTGCTATGTTTACTGGGGGGGGGGCTGTATATTAGAGGGGGGTGATATTATTTCCAGGGCACTGTATGCTGGAGGGGCTGCAGGCAGGGGGGAGGTGATATTATTTACATGGGACTGTATGCTGGTGGGGCTGAAGGTGGGGGAGTGATATTATTTACATGGGGCTGTATGCTGGAGGGGCTGCAGGCAGACGGACGGTGATATTATTTACATGGGACTGTATGCTGGTGGGGCTGCAGGCAGGGGGTGATATTATTTACATGGGACTGTATGTTGGAGGGGCTGCAGACAGGGGAAAGGTGATATTATTTACATGGGACTGTATGCTGGAGGGGCTGCAGGCAGGGGGTGATATTATTTACATAGGACTGTATGCTGGAGGGGCTGCAGGGGGGGGTGATATTATTTACATGGGACTGTTATGACTGTTGTGTTTACTTTGGGGGCATTTTGCAGGGGCTGAAGGGAAGAGGAAAAATCCGTGTACTGGAGACTGTGTGTTAGAGGGGTCTGAAGAGGGCGTAGGGGATATTATTTACATGGGGACTGTATGCTAGGTTAGGTAGCGGCACGTAGGGCATACATGGGGCACTTACTATTATATCTGTGCAGGGCTCCGTTCGCCCAGTCTGGCCCCCGTCACATGGTGGGAACAGCAGGGTGGAGACATCAGCCTTTCTCCCTGGGCGTTCCTTCTCCCTGTCTGCAGCACTGTCCAATAACAGCGCAGAACGTCACAGGCAGGGAGAAGGAACGCCCAGGGACAGAGGCTGATATCTCCTCCCTGGTGTTCCCACCATGTAATGGGGGCCAGAGCGGGCGAATGGGGCCCCTCACAGATATAATAGTAAGTGCCCCATATATGCCCTATGTGCCGCTACTTAAGTAATACAGTTCAAACTAATGAAAGGTCCTATACGACTGCCCCCCGATCATTGGTGGCAGTGATCGGAGCCCCAGCAGTGTAATGCTGGGGCTCAGATCGATTACCATGGCAACCAGGACGCTACTGATGTCCTGGCTGCCATAGTCGGCTCCCTGCTGCTGTGTGCCCAGAGCACAGGGACAGTGTGAGGTCCTATTCACCCTAATAGAGCTCTATCAGGGTAAATAGGACAAGGGTTCTAGCCCCTAAGGGGGCTTATAGTTAGTAAATAAAAAGTTGAAAAAAAAAAAAAGTTTAACCCCCCCCCATATATAAAATATATATCGCATATCGCACATGATTCATAATATATCGCAATATGAATTTTAGGCCATATCGCCCACCCCTAGTCCGCACCCGTTCTGCACAATTGCGGAACATATGCAGACACATTCTGCGGACGTGTGAATGAAGCCTAATACAGCGGGGGCCATTATAATATTAGGAATAATAATAACACAGCGGGGCCATTATATATTATAATTTTACAGAGGGGCCAGGGCATTATACTTATGGGCACTACGGAGGGAGGGGAGGTCTGTTATTTGAGGATAATAGTACAGTGATGAATATAAGAAAAATTCTGTGAAACTCTGCAGAGACGTTGCTGAAAGAAGGATTTGGCCCACACTGCCGAAGCATGGCCCCAGACTTCAAGTCACACTGTAAGTGTTCTGAATTCTGGGGCCTCACACCCCTCTACTACATTATCTGCACTCAGAGAGTTATCACAGTGTTATCTGTGGTGTTACATAGGACTGCAGGTGACATCGACTACATTATCTGTACTCAGAGAGATATCACTCTGTTATCTGTGGTGTTACATAGGACTGCAGGTAATATAGCCTACATTATCTGTACTCAGAGAGTTATCACTGTGTTATCTGTGGTGTTACATAGGACTGCAGGTGACATGTACTGCATTATTTGCAATATCTGGCTTGCCCTGGGTGCTGGCGACCCATGCTACACCACTGGAACTCTGCTCTGGCTGAGAGTCACTCCCCATATAAGTTAGTTATATAACGTTAAGTTAATGCATAAAGTATGTTCCCTGCTGCTTGCTACCCCTCCTCATTTATACCCCTGTATAATGTACCCTGATACCCCTCAGTTATATGATACCGTGTAACTGAGGGGTATCAGGGTAAATTACAGGGGGTAATATAACTGAGCAGGGCTATTGGGTACATTATTATACAAGGGTAATATAAGTGAGGAGGGCTATCTCAGGGGACATGATAAAGGGGTAATATAACTAATATAATATAAGTTATCTTACCCCTGTATAATGTCCCTGATAGCCCTCCTCAGTTATATTAGGCCTCTTTCACACTTGCGTTCTGAGGATCAAGCAGGCACTTCCGTCCCGCCGGATCCGTCAGAACGCAAGTCGCCTGAAAGCATTAGAAGACTGATCAAATGCTTTGAGGTTACTATGGCAGCCAGGACGCTATTAAAGTCCTGGTTGCCATAGTAGTAGTGGGGAGCGGGGGAGCGGTATACTTACAGTCCGTGCGGCTCCTGGGGCGCTCCAGAATGATGTCAGAGCGCCCCATGCGCATGGATCATGTGATCCATGCGTGTAGGGCACCCTGACGTCACTCTAGAGTGCCCCGGGAGCCACACGGATGGTAAGTATACTGCTCCCCGCTCCTCACTACACTTTACCATGGCAATCAGGACTTTATCGCCCTGGCTGCCATGGTAACTATTGAGAAAAAGCTAAACGTCGGATCCGGCGATGCGCCGAAATGACGTTTAGCTAAGGTCGGATCCAGATTAATGCCTTTCAATGGGCATTAATTCGGATCCGACTTGCGGCAAGTGTTCAGGATTTTGGCCGGAGCAAAAGCGCAGCATGCTGCGGTATTTTCTCCGGCCAAAAACGTTCCGGTCCTGAACTGAAGACATCCTGATGCATCCTGAACGGATTTCTCTCTATTCAGAATGCATTGGGATGATCCTGATCAGGATTTTTCCGGCATAGAGCCCCGAGGACAGAACTCTATGCCGGAAAACAAAAACGCTAGTGTGAAAGAGCCCTTACTCCTGTATAATTTACCCTGATACCCCTTAGTTATATTACCCCTGTATAATAATGTACCCTGATACCCCTTAGTTATATTACCCCTGTATAATAATGTACCCTAATACCCCTTAGTGTATTTGTGTATATATATGTGTATGTGTATATAATATATATACATACGTGCGTGCGTGTGTTTTTTTGCTTTAGGGTGCACACCCTAATGCAATTGGCTGCGCACGCCTATGACTGTCGGGGACCTGTTCTGGAGAGAGGTGCAGGTCCCAGAGGTGGGACCTGCACCTATCTGACATTGGTGACATTTCCTAGCCCAAACCCCTTTAACTTGAAGAAACTTTTCTTGGAGTTATTAGACAGCAAGAGGCTGTGATGTCAGGAACCAGACTGCATCTTCTTTAGCGGCTGGGCACACCAGGAAAGAGCAAAAGATCATGCGGGTCCAAGCCACCGGCACACAGGAGTAGGGGAGCCGGTAAGCAGAGCAGTGTCCATGCTCATCAGGGAGAGCGGAGCAGTGGTGGGGACAAGCTACCACCACAACATGGACATTGTCCACAGTGGCATTCCAGCCACCGCAGCACACACATGATATTTCTCCCGGCTTCTAAATAATTGTGTCTATGCGATAAGCACCTCGTATAGGGAGGTGGGCAGAGCTAAATTCCATTTACAATAGGTCTTCCTGTGGGAACACTCTCCTTTATATTTTTTTTTTAGGTCTGACATTTGACATGCAGTCCAATCTGCAGGCAGCATGTTATAGAGCAGGGGGAGCTGAGCAGATTGATATGTAGGTAGCAAGGTGCTTGACAATGGTTCCATAGAGGGACTGAAACATTGCTGCCACATTTCTGGCTGAATAATTTCAGAGCTACCTCTTCTTTTGGAGATTTTATACCACCAGGTGCTCGTAGTTGCCAACATTTGACAGTTTTTGTAGGGATACTTTCGTTAGAGTGGAGTTGAGTAATGGGTTTCACTTCACTTTTGACCATATACATGACTGTATGAATGGGGTGTAAAGGACATCAGATCTGGAATATACCCCCGTAAAGCTGATTTTCCTATTTAACGTGTGACTTCTAAAGCTAATGCAGCGATACATTATAATACGTAAGCAGTGCTGCCCTATATCATTTCTCCTCTGTCCACCGGGTAATAAAGCAGATTTATGAAGAGATGGAGATGCTCAGTGCAGCCAGATGTGAGGTGCAGTAAATATGATTAAATGTATTTACTAGGTTCATATTTCAAGGATATATTTTAGCAGATGGTTATTCCTTTTTCCACCCAGGAAATCATTGCATCTGCTGTAATTTCCCAGATGTTTTGCTTTCTGAAGAAATCAAAATTAATTAGAAGCCCAGTTGGCATTATGCATATGTCTAGCTATTTATCCATCTAGGGGTTGTACACAAGGGGGTGCTTACATGGTTTTAATTGCCCACTTGTGCCCTTTCCAACATTGGCTCCCTGCCCTGTCATTTGTAAGGGGGTTAAGACTCCCTTTTACCGACAGATGTGTTACTCTCTGTTGGTGTTAGGTTCGCTCTTGCCATATAAGTTTATACAGTGTAAAACTACACTATCTAGGCAAATGATATTTGTATTCAGCTGTTTTCAAAGCAATGCTGTATGTATGTACCGTATTTGGCTCTGGTGCTGTATTTATGTAATGAACTTGGTTCTGCTGCTGTATATATGTTCCGTTCTTGGTTCTGCTGCTGTATATATGTTCTGTTCTTGGTTGTAGTGCTGCATTTACAGTTATGGCTGTAAATGTTGGCACCCCTGAAATTTTTCAAGAAAATGAAGTATTTCTCGCAGAAAAGTAGTACAGTAACACATTCTTTGCTATACACATGTTTATTGCCTTTGTGTGTATTGGAACAAAACCAAAAAAGGGAGGGAAAAAAGCAAATTGGACAAAATGTCACACCAAACTCCAAAAATGGGCTGGACAAAATTATTGGCACCGTTAACTTAATATTTTCTTGCACACCCTTTGGAAAAAATAACTGAAATCAGTCGCTTCCTATAACCATTAATAAGCTTCTTACACCTCTCACCTGGAATTTTGGACCACACTTCCTTTGCAAACTGCACCAAGTCTCTCTTATTGGAAGGGCGTCTTTTCCCAACAGAACTTTTAAGATCTCTCCACAGGTGTTCAATGAGATTTAGAACTTGACTCATTGCTGGCCACTTCAGAACGCTCCAGCGCTTTGCTGCCATCCATTTCTGGGTGCTTTTTGACGTGTGTTTGGGGTCATTGTTCTGCTGGAAGACCCAAAATCTCGGACGCAAACCCAGCTTTCTGACACTGGACTCTACAGTGTGACCCAAAATCCATTGGTAATCCTTAGATTTCATGATGCCTTGCACACACTCAAGGCACCCAGTGCCAGAGGCAGCAAAACAACCCCAAAACAACATTGAGCCCCCACCATATTTCACTGTAGGTACTGTGTTCTTTTCTTTGTAGGCCTTATTCCGTTTTCGGTAAACAGTAGAATGATGTGCTTTACCAAAAAGCTCTATCTTGGTCTCATCTGTCCACAAGACGTTTTCCCAGAAGGATTATGGCTTACTCAAGTATATTTTGGCAAAATGTAGTCTTGCTTTTTTATGTCTCTGTGTCAGCAGTGGGGTCCTCCTGGGTCTCCTGCCATAGCGTTTCATTTCAGTTAAATGTCGACGGATAGTTCGCACTGACACTGATACTCCCTGAGCCTGAAGTACAGCTTGAATATCTTAGGAACTTGTTTGGGGCTGCTTATCCACCATCCGGTCTATCCTGCGTTGACACCTTTCATCAATTTTTCTCTTGCATTCATGCCCAAGGAGATTAGCTACAGTGCCACGGGTTGCAAACTTCTTGATAATGTTGCGCACTGTGGACAAAGGCAAATCTAGATCTCTGGAGATGGACTTGTAACCATGAGATTGTTGATATTTTTCCACAATTTTGGTTCTCAAGTCCTCAGACAGTTCTCTTCTCTTCTTCTGTTGTCCATGCCTAGTGTGGCACACCCAGACACACAATACAAAGACTAAGTGAACGTCTCTCCTTTTTATCTGCTTTCAGGTGTGATTTTTATATTGCCCACACCCAGGGCCGGGCCGACACAGAGGCTGGGAGGCTCCAGCCTCAGGGCGCAGGCCAGCTTCCCAGCCTCTGGGCGGAAGGCAGGCCATTGACCACCTCGCTGCTGCCAGCCGCGCTGGAGGACGGAGGGAGTAGTGACTGTGAGCACTTTTTGGCACTGACTTATCGTGCTCCCTCCCCTCTCCACCTCCTGGCTCAGCCCCGCCGCTCCGGCTCCGCTGCTCTGGTCTCACAGAGTCTCTGCTCTCTGTCTTGCCTGACTGGCTGCGTACAGCACGCACACTTTGACCTGACGCGCTGTAAGCAGTCAAGTCACATGTGCGCCCAGTCTGGAGACCAGGAGGCAGCGCAGGCAGCAGCACAGCAGTGTCACTATCACCACCCAGCCCATGAGCCCAGGACACATCACCCAGCAGCAGGGATATAGAGCGTAGAAGTGAAGTAAGAGTAAGAAGATAGTTCTTAAATAAACAGTTCCAATAGTTTCTGGCTTGAATCAAAGGGGTTATCTTAGACCCTTTCTAAGGTGTACTTGCTCAGATTTCTACATTCCAATCCAGCTTAGAGGTGCAATTGATCACATAAATATTATATGTCTACATTTCCCATTGTGGGGGTGAGGAAACACATTGTCACACTGGTATGGATGGGAGTACAACATTAGGTATTTAGTAAAGACTCCACAAGTTGAGGGCGCACTTGGGCATCTCAGCCTCTGTTGGTGGTGGACCTTGTCCCAGCCCTGCCCACACCTGTTACTCGCCCCAGGTGAGTTTAAAGGAGCATCACATGCTTGAAACAATCTTATTTAGCCACAATTTTGAAAGGGTGCCAATAATTTTGTCCAGCCCAGTTTTAGAGTTTGGTGTGACATTATGTCCAATTTGCTTTTTTTCCTCCCTTTTTTGGTTTTGTTCCAATACACATAAAGGGAATAAACATGTGTGTAGAAAAACATATGTTACTGCAATACTTTTCTGTGAGAAATACTTCATTTTCTTGAAAAGTTTCAGGGGTGCCAACATTTACGGCCATGACTGTATGTCTTGACACTGGTTCTAGCACTGTATATACAGTATATAATGAGCTTGGTTCTAGTGCTTTATATATGATATGTCCCATTCTTGGTCCTGGTGCTGTAATTATGTCCTGGCATTGGTTCTAGCCATGTATATACAGTATATAATGAGCTTGGTTTTTGTGCTTTATTAATGATATGTCCCCCTCTTGGTTCTAGTACTGTATATATGTAATGAGCTTGGTTCTAGTGCTTTATATATGTACTGAGTTTGGTTCTGGTACTGTATTCATGTAGTTAGTTTCTGATGCTGTTTTTATGTATGAGCTTGGTTCTGCTGCTGTATAGACAGTATGTCCCGTTCTTGGTTCTGGTGCTGTATTTATGTAGTGAGCTTGGTTCTAGTGCTGTATATATGTACTTTGTTTGTTTCTAGTACTGTAATTAAGTAGTGGGGTCCTCCTGGGTCTCCTGCCATAGCATTTCATTTCAGTTAAATGTCGACGGATAGTTCGCACTGACACTGATACTCCCTGAGCCTGAAGTACAGCTTGAATATCTTTGGAACTTGTTTGGGGCTGCTTATCCACCATCCGGTCTATCCTGCGTTGACACCTTTCATCAATTTTTCTCTTCCATTCATGCCCAAGGAGATTAGCTACAGTGCCACGGGTTGCAAACTTCTTGATAATGTTGCGCACTGTGGACAAAGGCAAATTTAGATCTCTGGAGATGGACTTGTAACCATGAGATTGTTGATATTTTTCCACAATTTTGGTTCTCAAGTCCTCAGACAGTTCTCTTTTCTTCTTCTGTTGTCCATGCCTAGTGTGGCACACCCAGACACACAATACAAAGACTAAGTGAACGTCTCTCCTTTTTATCTGCTTTCAGGTGTGATTTTTATATTGCCCACACCCAGGGCCGGGCCTGACACAGAGGCTGGGAGGCTCCAGCCTCAGGGCGCAGGCCAGCTTCCCAGCCTCTGGGCGGCAGGCAGGCCATTGACCACCTCGCTGCTGCCAGCCGCGCTGGAGGACGGAGGGAGTAGTGACTGTGAGCACTTTTTGGCACTGACTTATCGTGCTCCCTCCCCTCTCCACCTCCTGGCTCAGCCCCGCCGCTCCGGCTCCGCTGCTCTGGTCTCACAGAGTCTCTGCTCTCTGTCTTGCCTGACTGGCTGCGTACAGCGCGCACACTTTGACCTGACACGCTGTACGCAGTCAGGTCACATGTGCGCCCAGTCTGGAGACCAGGAGGCAGCGCAGGCAGCAGCACAGCAGTGTCACTATCACCACCCAGCACATGAGCCCAGGACACATCACCCAGCAGCAGGGATATAGAGCATAGAAGTGAAGTAAGAGTAAGAAGATAGTTCTTAAATAAACAGTTCCAATAGTTTCTGGCTTGAATCAAAGGGGTTATCTTAGACCCTTTCTAAGGTGTACTTGCTCAGATTTCTACATTCCAATCCAGCTTAGAGTTGCAATTGATCACATAAATATTATATGTCTACATTTCCCATTGTGGGGGTGAGGAAACACATTGTCACACTGGTATGGATGGGAGTACAACATTAGGTATTTAGTAAAGACTCCACAAGTTGGGGGGGCGCACTTGGGCAGCTCAGCCTCTGTTGGTGGTGGACCTTGTCCCAGCCCTGCCCACACCTGTTACTTGCCCCAGGTGAGTTTAAAGGAGCATCACATGCTTGAAACAATCTTATTTATCCACAATTTTGAAAGGGTGCCAATAATTTTGTCCAGCCCAGTTTTAGAGTTTGGTGTGACATTATGTCCAATTTGCTTTTTTTCCTCCCTTTTTTGGTTTTGTTCCAATACACATAAAGGGAATAAACATGTGTGTAGAAAAACATATGTTACTGCAATACTTTTCTGTGAGAAATACTTCATATTCTTGAAAAGTTTCAGGGGTGCCAACATTTACGGCCATGACTGTATGTCTTGACACTGGTTCTAGCACTGTATATACAGTATATAATGAGCTTGGTTCTAGTGCTTTATATATGATATGTCCCATTCTTGGTCCTGGTGCTGTAATTATGTCCTGGCATTGGTTCTAGCCATGTATATACAGTATATAATGAGCTTGGTTTTTGTGCTTTATTAATGATATGTCCCATTCTTGGTTCTAGTACTGTATATATGTAATGAGCTTGGTTCTAGTGCTTTATATATGTACTGAGTTTGGTTCTGGTACTGTATTCATGTAGTTAGTTTCTGATGCTGTTTTTATGTATGAGCTTGGTTCTGCTGCTGTATAGACAGTATGTCCCGTTCTTGGTTCTGGTGCTGTATTTATGTAGTGAGCTTGGTTCTAGTGCTGTATATATGTACTTTGTTTGTTTCTAGTACTGTAATTAAGTAGTGAGTTTGGTTCTGGTGCTGTTTTTAGGTATGAGCTTGGTTTTGGTGCTGTATATGTTACACGTCACTTTTTTGTGTGTGAATTAGGGTTTATTCATTGTACATCAAAGCACCATAAAGCACAGTAGGGGTTAACTCCCTCTTGTGCTGAGTTGAGGTGCTAGGCTATGTAGTGCTGATTAGCTATACTATATTTTCTCTGTCTTGTGCCTGTTGCCTGAATTCTGACTCTGTGCTGCCAGCCTTATCCCTGGGACAATTTCTCGGATTTGCATGTACTCTGCCTGCATGACCTCAGCCTGGTTCTTTCTATGTGTTTACTGATTCTCTGGTGAATAACACTGGTGTCTAACACCCCCAGTGGTCAGCAGCCAGCCATGCTGGTTGGTTGGCACTGTGGTTCCATAGCCATTGTCAGTAACAGCATATATGTACTGTATTTGGTTCTGGTACTGTATTTATGTAATGAGCTTGGCTCTTGTGCTGTATTTATGACCTGAGCTTGGTTCTGGTGCTGTATTAATGTAATGAGCATGGGTCTCGTGCTATATTTATGTAATGGGCTTGGTTTTGGTGCTGTATTTATGTGATGAGCTGAGTTCTGGTGCTGTATATAGGTACCATACTTGGTTCTTTTACTGTAATCATTTAAGGAGCATGGGTCTCGTGCTATATTTATGTATGGAGCTTGGTTCTGGTGCTGTATTTATATAATGAGCATGGGTCTGGTGCTATATTTATGTAATGGACTTGGTTCTGGTGCTGTATTTATGTGATGGTGCTGTATATACAGTTGTGTTCAAAATTATTCAACCCCCACTGAAATTGAGTGTTTTGGCCAGTTTGACATTGATTTTGATCATTTCAGTCATCTTGTTTACAATTAAATCAAAGAGGCCCTTGTAAGTCAGACAAATATAACATAACATTTATAATGAAATAACCACAAATGTGCTTTTCTGTGCTCACATCATTATCAGTTTTATTCAACCCCCAAGTGACATTCAATCTTAGTACTTAGTACAACATCCTTTTCCAGTTATAACAGCTTTTAAACGTGAAGCATAGCTTGACACAAGTGTCTTGCAGCGATCTACGGGTATCTTTGCCCATTCTTCATGGGCAAAAGCCTCCAGCTCAGTCACATTCTTAGGCTTGCGCGCTGCAACTGCTTTCTTTAAGCCCCACCAGAGGTTCTCAATCGGATTTAAGTCTGGTGACTGCGATGGCCACTTCAAAATGTTCCAGCCTTTAATCTGCAACCATGCTCTAGTGGACTTGGAGGTATGCTTGGGATCATTGTCCTGTTGAAAGGTCCAACGTCTCCCAAGCCTCAGGTTTGTGACGGACTGCATCACATTTTCATCCAATATCTCCTGGTACTGAAGAGAATTCATGGTACCTTGCACGCTGAAGCTTCCCTGTACCTGTAGAAGCAAAACAGCCCCAAGCATGATTGACCCCCGCCATGCTTCACAGTAGGCAAGGTGTTTTTTCTTCATAGGCCTTGTTCTGTCCTCCTCCAAACATAGCGTTGATCCATGGGCCCAAACAGTTCTAATCTTTGTTTCATCAGTCCACAGAACACTATCCCAAAACTTTTGTGGTTTGTCCACATGACTTTTGGCATACTGCAGTCGACTCTTCTTATTCTTTGGAGACAGCAAGGGTGCGCCTGGGAGTTCTGGCATGGAGGCCTTCATTACGCAGTGTGCGCCTTATTGTCTGAGCTGAAACTTCAGTACCCGCATCTGACAAATCTTTTTCAGTTCCTCAGCAGTCACACAGGGACTTTTCTCCACTTTGCGCTTCAGGTAGCGCACAGCAGTCGAAGTCAGCATCTTCTTTCTGCCACGACCAGGTAGCGTTTCAACAGTGCCCTTTGCCTTGAATTTGCGAATGATGCTTCCTATGGTGTCTCTTGGTATGTTTAACATCTTTGCAATCTTCTTATAGCCATTGCCCTTCCTGTGAAGAGAAATCACCTCTTCTCTTGTCTTCCTGACCATTCTCTTGACTTCACCATGTTTGTAAACACACCAGTAAATGTCTAGAAGGAGCTGAGTATCACAGTCATTTTACATCTGCCTAATTGGTGCTTATTATGCTTGATTGCTGCTCCTGACATCCACAGGTGTTTTCAATACCTGATCGAAAACACTTGAATGAACCTCTGTTCTTAAGAGTGGTCAGTCTTTAAGGGGTTGAATAATTGTGTCAATGAAGAAATCACAAAAACATTTAATACTGTATTACAAAAACAATTGATGTCATTTTAGTTGCATTTGGTTCTTTAAAAAGTCCTTGTAAGATTTCATTCTGAACACAATTACAAATGTACACTAAATTCCCTAAAACCCTTTACAGCATTGGGGGTTGAATAATTTTGAACACAACTGTAGGTACCATTCTTGCTTTTTTGTACTGTAATCATATAATGAGCTTGGTTCTGGTGCTGTATTTGTGTCCTGAGCTTGGTTCTGGTGCTGCATTTATGTAATGAGCATGGGCCTTGTGCTATATTTATGTATTGGCCTCGTTTCTAGTGCTGTATTTATGTTATGAGCTCAGTTCTGGTGCTGTATATAGGTACCATACTTGGTTCTTGTACTGTAATCATATAAAGAGCTTGGTTCTGGTGGTGTATTTATGTAATGAGCTTGGTACGGCACTGTAATCAGTGGCGTAACTACAGGGGAAGCAGCTGCTTCGGGGCCCGGCCACCGAGGGGCCCGGCGCCCAGCAGCGTGAGGCACAAAGTTTCCTAATTATCTAATACTTTTTTAGGCCAGGCCCCTTCACATACAGTACAGCTCCAATTGGGGGCCTGGCCTGTCCATCACCACCAGACTCCACCCCCTGCCCGCCCCCTGTGTGACCAAATGTGAGCAGCAACACATTCTCCAGCACAGCCCGAAGCCTGACTCCGCCCACTCATGTGACTGATCACGCGCTCCTGACATCATGAAAGGTCGTTTTGCTCACTATGAACTAGCATCTCCTGAGGTAGGACATGTATCTGAAATAGTATATAGCCAGTTCACAGTGAGTTGGTTCCCCCCCCACACACCTCAGTGTACAGTCCCCCCACATGTCAGTGTACAGTCCCCCCACATGTCAGTGTACAGTCCCCCCACATGTCAGTGTACAGTCCCCCCACATGTCAGTGTACAGTCCCCCCCACATGTCAGTGTAAAGTACCCCCCACATCTCAGTGTACAGTCCCCCACATCTCAGCGTACAGTCCCCCACATCTCAGTGTACAGTACCCCCACATATCAGTGTACAGTCCCCCCACATGTCAGGTGTACAGTCCCCCCACATCTCAGTGTACAGTTTCCCCACATCTCAGTGTATAGTCCCCCATACCTCAGTGTACAGTCCTCCACATCTCAGTGTACATTCCCCCACATCTCAGTGTACAGTCCCCCCACATCTCAGTGTACAGTCCCCCCACATCTCAGTGTACAGTCCCCCACATCTCAGTGTACAGTCCCCCACATCTCAGTGTACAGTCCCCCACATCTCAGTGTACAGTCCCCCACATCTCAGTGTACAGTCCCCCCACATCTCAGTGTACAGTCCCCACATGCTCAATGTACAGTCCCCCCACATGTCAGTGTACAGTCCTCCCACATCTTAGTGTACAGCTTCCCACATCTCAGTGTATAGTCCCCCACATCCTCAATGTACAGTCCCTCCACATCTCAGTGTACAGTCCCTCCAAATCTCAGTGTACAGTCCCCCCCACATCTCAGTGTACAGTCCCCCCACATCTCAGTGTACAGTCCCCCACACCTCAGTGTACAGTCCTCCCATACCTCAGTGTACAGTCCCCCATACCTCAGTGTACAGTCCCCCACATCTCAGTGTACAGTCCCCCCACACCTCAGTGTACAGTCCCCCCATACCTCAGTGTACAGTCCCCCCATACCTCAGTGTACAGTCCCACCACATCTCAGTGTACAGTCCCCCACATCTCAGTGTACCAGTCCCCCATACCTCAGTGTACAGTCCCCCACATCTCAGTGTACAGTCCCCCCATACCTCAGTGTACAGTCCCCCCACATCTCAGTGTACAGTCCCCCCACATCTCAGTGTACAGTCCCCCTCATCTCAGTGTACAGTCCCCCACATCTCAGTGTACAGTCCCCCATACCTCAGTGTACAGTCCCCCACATCTCAGTGTACAGTCCCCACACCTCAGTGTACAGTCCCCCCACACCTCAGTGTACAGTCCCCCACATCTCAGTGTACAGTCCCCCCACACCTCAGTGTACAGTCCCCCCACATCTCAGTGTACAGTCCCCCCACACCTCAGTGTACAGTCCCCCCACATCTCAGTGTACAGTCCCCCTCATCTCAGTGTACAGTCCCCCATACCTCAGTGTACAGTCCCCCACACCTCAGTGTACAGTCCCCCACATCTCAGTGTACAGTCCCCCATACCTCAGTGTACAGTCCCCCCACACCTCAGTGTACAGTCCCCCACATCTCAGTGTACAGTCCCCCCACATCTCAGCATACAGTCCCCCATACCTCAATGTACAGTCCCCCCACATCTCAGTGTATACTCCCCCCCACATCTCAGCGTACAGTCCCCCCACATCTCAGTTCAAAATAAGTTACTAAATGAGTAGGTTACGCATACTTCTCCTGCGCTGCTGACACTCGCGAACTCCATGATCCATGTGAAAGCACGTTACTCTCCTGTTTCTGATCCATGTGATCTGGGAGTGCCACGTGCTGTTGTGACGTCAGTAGGTCCTTGCCAAGTATAGTATTTAGCCATTACCATAGGACATGTGAATGGAGCATTTCCAACAGTGATGTAGATACGGGGTCGCAGAAAACCAGATCCCCCGCCTTTCCTGTACTGCTTCTGGGGAACTACAAGTCCCAGAATATTAGTTCTTGCGATAGGTGTAAATCTGGCTACTTGTAGGCTTCCCTTATGTATGGAGAGAGACAGTGAGCTGGGGTCATTAGGGGCTCAGACCATTGGGACAGTCGATGTCAGCCCTGCAGCAATACAGCAATACATAGAATGGGCACCTATCCTACAGCAGGGGTCATACTGTGCTGTATATACAATGTAATGTGACATCATATTCACCTCTTCGGTTATATTACACAGGAAAGCACAATTCTGCAGCAACCCCCCCTTCCCTTGTCTATGCTGCCCTGGTCTGTGCCCCCCCTGGCACCTGAGTTGTGAAGTGCGCAGGGTGGGGGGCCCCATGCAAAAAATTGCTGTGGGGCCCAGTCACTTCTAGTTACGCCCCTGACTGTAATCATGCTACGGCTGTATCTTAAATAGTAGATTAGCCACTCCCTAATATCTTAGCCATGCCCTCAAAAGGTCACTGCCATTTTAGCCACCACCTGCTGGATAAGTGAAGTGCCCTCCCACGTGGACATCTCTGGCTTCATAATTCATTTTTTTGAACCCCTTCCACCACCACCAGCTGAGAAAATCATATGCCTTGTATCTCTCCATTTATTTATTTCACTATTCCATTATCTATCTATCTATCTATCTATCTATCTATCCAAAAGTCAATGATGCGGCAGAATTCCAAAATCAGCACTCCGCTTGACAAAGGCCTCATTGTGCTGGGCTACAATAAACTGGTCCAACACCCTTTCACTGATTTTGGAGTGCTGCCTCATCATTTACTTTTGAACCGACTAGTGGATTTTTGTCTACATTCCCAGAGGGATTGCACCCAGCAAAACTACTGACTGTGCTGCTGTTTTCTTTTCTTTTTTTAATTATCTATCTATCTATTATCTATCTATCTATCTATCTATTTCATATCATTCATCTGTCTGTGTCTAACTATCTGGAGAAGAATATTGTTTTGCTCAGATGTTTTTTTCTGCTCCTGACGTTGTCAGAGCCAATTAGTCAGTTGGGGCAGCTTGTCCCAGATTTGTAATTATCTCAGACAACCTCTTAATTTATGTGGCTTTAGAAGTGTCAGGGCGCTACTTAACCTGCCATAAAGACAGAATGCATGTTATTAGGGAAAGTTTTACGACGTCTGCAGTTTTCTTTTTTAAGTTACAATTTAACAACACATTATAAAGTGAATCAGAATGTCATATCCCATGCCAACAAAGCGTCACCAACAACATAATCAATTCCATCTCACAATATAAACCATGGCGGACACACTGTATAAACTGCCGGCCTTATGCTTTAAAGATATTATA
Source organism: Bufotes viridis (assembly GCA_033119425.1). NCBI lineage: Eukaryota > Metazoa > Chordata > Amphibia > Anura > Bufonidae > Bufotes > Bufotes viridis. Next base: position 38,662,058 of record CM065591.1, on the reverse strand, counting down.
AAGAAAATCTCTGACAAAGAGACTGTGACTTATATCACAGACCCAGACAAACACCTTTGTTAAAAGAAGTATAAAGTGAAAAAGTTCCAAAATGTGTACCAGATAATTTTTATATCTTTGTAGCATTTGGAACTTTGTTTTTCTAATTCAAAGCTCCAAATCCCATGCTGCATACACAGGGGCACATGTATAAAGCAGTATACCAGTATGCCAATTCTGGAATTCAAAAGTCACTAAAGTTTGCGCAACAGGTATTTTTTGCAAAGATTGTGACTTTTTCCCTGGCTTGTGTGTGTGTGTCACGAAACACAGAGTGGGGGGAGGGAAGTGACCACTGAACTCCACTCTCACCCCCTGTCCCTGCCTATTTGCCTCGCAAGTCCTAGCGACAGGGGACAACTGGATGGCAAACCATAACTTAAATACGTGCAAGGAAGACAAACAGACAGACAACAGAATAGTAAGACAAGCCAGGTCAAATACCAGGAGAACAAATGGTACCAAATGGGGAGAAAGTAGTCCGAAGCAAGCCGAAGTCAAAACCAGGAGGACACGTCAGGACCAGAGGAGGTCAGGAACAAGCAGAGGATCAAAATAGCCAAGCACCTGGATGGCAGGAGGGCCTTAACCCCTTAAGGACACGGCCCTATTTCACCTTAAGGACCAGGCCATTTTTTCAAAATCTGACCAGTGTCACTTTATGTGGTGATAACTTTAAAACGCTTTTTCTTATCCAGGCCATTCTGAGATTGTTTTTCGTCACATATTGTACTTCATGACAGTGGTAAAATGAAGTCGAAAATTTCATTTTTATTTATAAAAAATACCAAATTACCTAAAATTTTGAAAAATTTGCAATTTTCCAAGTTTCAATTACTCTACTTCTATAATACATAGTAATACTGCCAAAAAAGTTATTGATTTACATTCCCCATATGTCTACTTCATGTATCGATCATTTTGGGAATGCCATTTTATTTTTTGGGGACGTTACAAGGCTTAGAAGTTTAGAAGCAAATCTTGAAATTTTTCAGAAATTTTCAAAAACCCACTTTTAGGGACCAGTTCAGGTCTGAAGTCACTTTGTGAGGCTTACATAATAAAACCACCCAAAAATGACCCCATTCTAGAAACTACACCCCTCAAGGTATTCAAAACTGATTTTACAAACATCATTAACCCTTTAGGTTTTCCACAAGAGTTAATGGCAAATGGAGATAAAATTTCAGAATTTAAATTTTTTGTAAAATTTTCCATTTTAATCCATTTTTTCCAGTAACAAAGCAAGGGTTAATAGCCAAACAAAACTTAATATTTATTCCCCCGATTCTGCAGTTTGCACGAACACCCTATATGTGGTCGTAAACTGCTGTATGGCCAAACTGCAGGGCGCAGAAGGAAAGGAGCGCCATATGGTTTTTGGAACGCGGATTTTGCTGGGCTGGTTTTTTTACACCATGTCCCATTTGAAGCCCCCCGATGCACCCCTAGAGTAGAAACTCCATAAAAGTGACTCCATCTAAGAAATGGCTTTTTGACAAAGTTTTTATTATTTTTTTTTTACAGTGTTTACTTGAGGGGTTAGGTCATGTGATATTTTTATAGAGCAGATTCTTACGGACGTGGAGATACCCAATATGTCTATTTTTGATTTTTTTTTTACATTTAACACTAAAAAGCATTTTTGAAACAAAAAAAATCATGTTTTAGTCTGAGAGGCATAGTTTTTTTATTTTTTGGCCAATTGTTTTAGGTAGGGGCTCGTTTTTTGCGGGATGAGATGGCGGTTTGATTGGTACTATTTTGGGAGGCAAACACCTTTTTGATCGCTTTGTATTACACTTTTAGTGATGTAAGGTGCCAAAAAATGGCTTATTTACACCATTTTTGGGTTTTTTTTATGGCGTTCACCTGAGGAGTTCAGTCATGTGATATTTTTATAGAGCAGGTTTTTACGGACGCGGCGATACCTAATATGTGTAGTGTATTTTATTTTTTAATTTTTATTCAGTGATATGTGTTTTTTCATTTTTACTTTTTTTCACTTTTTACATTTTTTTGACCCAGACCCACTTGGTTCTGAAAGATCCAGTGGATCTGGTGTCTGTACTAATACAGTACAGTACACTATATAGTGCACTGTACTGTATTTTGTACTTTAGAAAGTCTGAATAGACCTTTAGCAGGTCTATTCAGACTTTCAGCACCATGGAGAGCAGGACGCTTCTGAAAGCGTCCTGTCTCCATGGCAACCATCACCCGCTGCCATAACTGGGCAGGGGGTGATGGATGGGGAGGAGTGGAGCTCCTCCCTCTGTGATCCCATACTGTTGGGGGCTGCAAAGGCACAGCAGCCCCCGATGGGAGAGGGAGGAGCTCCCTCCTGTTAACCCTTCCATACCGCGGTCCGTACGGACCGCGGTACGGAAGGGTTAAACGGCTGGCATCTGATCAAGCACAGATGCCAGCCATTTCTATCAGAGTGTCAGCAATGTGCTGACACTCTGATAGACCCACTAGACACCAGGGAAACTTATCAGAGGAGGCGGGCGGGGATCGCAATCGCGATCCCGCCCGCCACACCGCCCGCCTCCCGCACCGCTCCGGCCGCCCGCAACCACCCCTCTGCACCCCCGCAGCCACAATATGATTGGGGGCTGCAGGGGGTTAAAAATAAACAGTTTGGGGCATTAACTCTCTGATCCCCGCGGTCATAGACCGCGGGATCAGAGATCGCACAGAGCGCTGCAAACCGCAGGTCTGAATTGACCTGCGGTTTGCAGCGATCGCTCATATGGGGGTCACAGGACCCCCCTGGGCATTGTAGCAAGGTACCTGCTGAATGATTTCAGCAGGTACCTTGTTCCGATCACTGCCAGCTGAGCAGCAGTGATCGGAACAACTCATGACGTACCGGTACGTCATGTGTCCTTAAGGACTCGGGAAACATGCCGTACCGGTACGTCATGTGTCCTAAAGGGGTTAATAACAGGCAATCTGTGGCCAGCAGATTGCCTGTTTAAATAGGGAGCCAGAAGGGTCATGTGACGTGGCCAGCGTCACATGACTCTACACAGCCGAGTGATCAGCTCGGCACTCAGCCCTTACATAATTCGCATGGATGCACATAGACGCGCAGCAGGCACGCATAGTAGTATCAGGAGCACGGGCGACACTGGACACGCTAATGATGTGCGCGTGCCTGCCTCCTAGACCGCGCCGTGACAGTACCCCTCCTTTCACGCGGGGCCACCGGACCCAAGGACTCAAGTGACGGTTTCTCAGGATGTTCCTCGTGAAATTTCTTAACAAGTCTACGAGCATGAACATCCCTAGCAGACACCCAGGACCTCTCCTCAGGTCCAGAACCCTTCCAGTGCACGAGGTATTGCAACGAGTTACGGACTCTTCTAGCATCCAAAATCTTAGAAATTACAAATTCCATTGAGTCATTAAGAAGTAGCGGCGGCGGAGCAGACTGTGACGACACAACAGGAGCAAAGTGTTTTTTCAAGAGAGACTTATGAAAGACATCATGGATATGAAAGGAATCAGGCAATTTTAACCTAAAAGATACCAGGTTCATTACATCAGTAATCTTGTACGGACCTACAAAGCTAGGCGCAAACTTCTTAGAGGACAATTTGAGAGGCAGATTCTTAGAGAATAACCACACCTTTTCCCGAACCTGAAAATCTTCCCCCCCAGAACGTTTTCTATAAGCCTTGATTTTATAAATGTTTTGGGTTTTCTCTAGGTTCAACTGAACCCGAGCCCAAACTGTGCACAGTTCAGACGAGACCCTATCAGCCTCCAGGTTGGACGAGGAGACGGAAGAACCAGAATGAAAACGCCAGTAGAGGAATTAACATGATTGTTTATAGCAAATTCAGCCAAAGAAAGATACTTGACCTATAATCGCTGATCATTAGAGAAACTAAGAAACTGCTCTACAGACTGATTGAGGTGCTTAGTCTGACCATTACTCTCCGGGTGATAAGCAGACGAAAAAGACAAGGAGATTTGACATCTCTTACAGAAGGCTTTCCAAAACGTAGAGACAAACTGAACCGCTCTGTCAGATACAATATTCTCAGAAATACTATGCAAGCGCATGCACCATCTTACTGAACCTGTCGACCACTACCCAAACCACAGTCTTATCCTCTGCAGGTGGCAGGTCCGCGATAAAGTCCATAGAAATATGAGACCAGGGTCTACTGGGAATGGGTAGAGGTCACTCTCCAACGGGATGAGTCCTAGGGGTTTTAGCTCTGGCACACACCTCGCAGGCCAACACATAGGCCTTAACATGCTTGAATAAGGAAGCCAACCAGTAGGACCTAGATATTGGTTCTTTAATGCCCTCACTACCCGGATGTCCACACAAAGCTGAATCATGGCACTCACCCAACAGCTGGAGACTAAATTGTTCAGGTACAAACAACTTATCTGTTGGTGTGGGTGCCGGGGCCAGATGTTATTCAGCCTCAATAAGATTTGCCAGATCCTGGGACAGGGAGGCTACAAAGACTTTAGCAGGCAATATGGGTTCGGGTGGTGCATCCGTGGGCTGAAAAGCGCAGAAGCTCAGAGACAGCGCATCAGCCTTCACGTTATTATTTCCTGGAAAGAAAGTAATGAAAAAATTAAAACGGTTGAAAAACAACGCCCATCTGACTTGGCGGGGGTTCAACCTCTTAGCAGATTCAAGAAACATGAGATTCTTGTGATCAGTGACCACAGTGACACAATGTTTAGCCCCCTCCAAAAAGGGTCTCCACTCCTCAAATGCCCATTTAATGGCCAGCAACTCCCGGTTCCCCACATCATAGTTTCTCTCGGTAAGAGAAAATTTCCTGGAAAAGAAGGCGCAAGGCCTCAGATTGGTAAGGCTGGGAGGACCTTGTGAAAGGACCGCCCCTGCTCCATCCTCGGAGGCATCCACCTCTACAATGAAAGGTTTTTCCTGATCAGGCTGAATCAAAACAGAAGCGCTACTGAAGGCTTTTTTAAGGGTCTCAAAAGCCTCAATAGCAGCCGCAGACCAGTTCTCAAGATCCGCCCCTTTTTTGGTGAGATCAGTGTGGGGGTCTAGCAATCAATGAAATATTTTTAATACATTTCCGGTAAGGATGATGGCCTTACCCAATCCATAATAACTAGAACCTTACTAGGATCCATTTTAAAGGCGTGAGGAGTGAGAATATGTCCGAAAAATAAAATTTCCTGGACCCCAAACACACATTTCTCCCTCTTGGCAGCTAGATGATTTTTTTCTCAAAGTTTCCAATACCAGTTTTACATGAAAAACATGAGAATCACGATCAAGAGAGAAAATCAAGACATCATCAAGGTAGATTATAATAAATTTACCCAAGAACTCTCTGAAAATATCGATCATAATGTTTTGGAACACAGCTGGCGCGTTTCTGAGTCCAAATAGCATAACCAGATACTCAAAATGCCCGGCTGGGTTATTGAACGCTGTCGTCCACTCATCTCCCTCCTTGATTCTGATTAAATTATATGCCCCTTTAAGATCGATTTAAGAGAACCAGGTAGCCCCCAGTATCTGATTAAATAAATCAATACAAGGGCTGAGGCCTCCATCCTTTTTCTTTACAAAAAAGAATCCTGCCACCATAGGAGATACTGATGGTCTTCAGTTTGACGGCTGCTTGTTTGACTAGCTAGTATAGCTAGTATAGTCAGTGGCATATCCGTTTGGTGCATTTTTTTTCAGTGATTTATATATTTCATCCGCACAATGCTCTGTTTTATGTAGAATGCCTTTGTGGTGCATGTGGTCCGTTGTATGCATTTTTTGCTGAGGATGGTCGTTTGCTGCGGTCCACATGCGGTGGGACTGCTCCCCCAATGAGAAACAGTGTTTGGGGTCTGAGCAGTTCCCCCATATTGGCCACTATAGTTCTGTGATCTTGTTCCTCTAAAGTCTCAGAAAGCTGGTAATTCACAAGCAGGTCTTTAATGGTCTCTGACAGACCTGCCCTAAACTGACTCTTTAAGGCTGGTTCGTTCCAACCGGAGGGGGCACACCATCTCCTAAACTGAGTGGAGTACTCCTCAGCAGGTAGATTACCCTGTACCAGACCCTTAAGGGCAGTTTCGGCGACCATGGCTCTGTCGGGTTTATTATACAAGGTCCCCACGGCCTGGAAAAAACCCACAACAGAACTACGGCAACTGGCGTCAGCAGGCAAAGAAAAAGCCCAATCCTGAGTATCCTCCTGTAATCGAGAGATTATTATGTCCACTCGTTGGGCCTCAGTACCAAAGGACAAGGGCGCAATCTGAAGTAAAGCTTGTAGCTTTCCCTAAAGGCCAAAAATTTCTTGCGGTCTCCCGAGAATGGTTCAGGAAGCTTAATGTGGGGCTGGGGGAATGGGGAGCGGACTAACTAAATCCCGCATCATGTAAATGGAGTTTCTTTCCTAATTCCTGAACCATCTGAGTCAGGTTGGAAACCTGGTCGGTCAGGGTAACCAAAGTAATCCATGTTAAACAGTGGTAGTATTAGGGCCTGTTATTCTGTCACGAAACACAGAGAGGGGGAGGGAAGTGACCACTGAACTCCACTCTCACCCCCTGTCCCTGCCTAGTTGCCTCGCAAGTCCTAGCGACAGGGGACAACTGGATTGCAAACCCTAACTTAAATACGTGCAGGGAAGACAAACAGACAGACAACAGAATAGTCAGACAAGCCAGGTCAAATACCAAGGAACAAGCAGATGATCAAAATAGCCAAGCACCAGGTTCGCAGGAGGACCTTAACCACTTCAGCCCCTCTAGCTTAAACACCCTTAATGACCAGGCCACTTTTTACAATTCTGCACTACACTACTTTCACCGTTTATTGCTCCGTCATGCAACTTACCACCCAAATGAATTTTACCTCCTTTTCTTCTCACTAATAGAGCTTTCATTTGGTGGTATTTCATTGTTGCTGACATTTTTACTTTTTTTGCTATTAATCAAAAATTACTGAAATTTTCACTTTCTGTTGTAATTTTTTTTTTTTTAAACTACATTTTTATATAAATTTTTCACAAAATTTATTGTTGTACATGTCTTTGATAAAAAAAAATACAATACCAATAAGTGTATATTTATTGGTTTGGGTAAAAGTTATAGCGTTTACAAACTATGGTGCAAAAAAGTGAATTTCGGCATTTTGAAGCAGCTCTGACTTTCTGAGCACCTGTCATGTTTCTTCAGGTGCTAGAATGTCAGGAAAGTATAAATACCCCCCAAATGACACCATTTTAGAAAGAAGACACCCCAAAGTATTCACGGAGGGGCATGGTGAGTTCATGTATCATTTCATTTTTTTTCACAAGTTAGCGGAAAATGACACTTTCTGAGGAAAAAAATAAAAATAATAAAGTTTCCATTTCTGCTAACTTCTGGCAAAAAAAAAATGAAATCTCCCACGGACTCACTATGCCCCTCAGTGAATACCTTGGGGTGTCTACTTTCCGAAATGGGGTCACTTGTGGGTGTGTTTACTGTTCTGGCATTTTGGGCGGGGCTAAATTGTGAGCAGCCATGTAAAGCTAAAGGTACTCGTTGGAATTTGGGCCCCTTTGCGCACCCAGGCTGCAAAAAGTGTCACTTATGTGAGTATCGCCGTACTCAGGAGAAGTAGGGCAATGTGTTTTGGGGTGTATTTTTACATATACCCATGTTGGGTGAGAGAAATATCTCTGTAAACTGACAACTTTGTTTAAAAAAATTTAAAAAGTTGTCGTTTACATCGATATTTCTCACACAAAGTATGGGTATATAAAAAACACCCCAAAACTTATTGCCCTACTTCTCCTG